>OY987302.1:15081442-19881442 GCA_963920635.1 Pseudeuparius sepicola
CAACAGATGACCCAATACAATAATTTAATATCCACTACTACCAAAATATATATCCGAAATAATGAGAAGTCAAGTAAGTAGAAAAGGGATAGGTACAGTGGCGCACCCAGGGGGGGGGGGGCAAGGGGCCGCCTCGGCCCCCCCAGACCTTTCATATTTTAAAAATTCTCGAGGATGGTATCGTAGATGTACTGTTCGCTGCGTGCGACCCTCTGCGCACTGACTGGCTAATATCTTATTTTTTTGTCTAATATACCTGCCTTTATAAAAGACAGTTTGAAAATTTCTTTGAATCTGCCTGGCAGAATGTTTGCCCTGTCTGAGCCACAAGTTCACCGGTCACCTCACCGGAGCTGTAGAATAAGGCGCTGCTCCATTAAAAAATAATAAACGAAGAACAAAGACATAGTCATTATACTTAATTTAAACTGAATTTGCCGTTAAATTTTCTAAAAGAAACTCCTAAGTACACTTCTTATTGCCCGCTTAAAAACAATAATCTCTATCGCCCGACCTTCAAACAAATTTCAATTTACCTACACCTACTACACTGGCCAGAAAACGTTATAAAACGTTGCAAAAATTATAAACATAATGTGGCTCTTTGAAACAATATGATAATTTATAGGGAACATGATGAGGTATAGGCCCACATAATTAGCAAAAAAAATACCTTTGGCGTCAAATTGTATGTTCATATAATATTTGACCTTGAAAATTTCACAAATTTTCGCCTGCGGCGCGATTTGTAATAACGAAAATTTAAAATTTAATTTAATTCTCCCCTCTCCCCACCGATAAAGTACCGCCTTGTAGGTACCTATCCCTCACTTCTCAAATGTGTACTGCCCTGACTGGAAAGTCGTTTGCCTTACCTCAAGTTTCTGTCTGGCTACAGCCTCGAGTTGCCCCCCCCCCCCCCCCCCCAATCATATTTTCTGGGTGCGCCACTGGATAGGTATAAATGCGAGAAGGAATATTCAGCTATTATTATAATTAATATTTAATATTTTTAAAGTTTTAATGTTAAACTTGTTCAACTTAAACCTGTTTCAGATTTTTGTTAAAAATCATTTAAAAATAGTAGGCCCCTCCAGGGCCTGCTCTAGGCGGGTGCGAACGGTGCGGCGTATGCGGCCTGCGTTTTGACTGGCCCCGCGCCTCCGAGTCCCGTGTACAGAGTAATCCAGTCAGTAGCGTATTTAAAAGGACGGGGCCGAAACCATTTCAGAATTTGAAAATATTCTGCGCAGCTTGAAAATCTGAAGATATTAGGATTTCCTAAGACTAATTTTAAGTAATTTTCGTTACATTTGTAAAAAATTTCGCCTGCGGCCCATTTTACTGAAAGAAATTCACAAAAATTGACCCTCCCCACCCGAAATTAATTTCTATATGTCACTGAAGTGATCTAAACTCATCGCCCCGGCCTACTTTTTTTAAAAGTGACATGCAAAAAATATACCATTCTAGTGGCGTATCAATTTTCAAAAATTTGTTCTTAATGTATTATACCTATAATTCCTTGCCGGGGTCCCGCACTTTCATCCGGCACCAAGCCCCACAAAAGTTTGAGCCGATCCTGAACCCCCCCTTCCCCCAAATTTCGCTAGACACGGCCGTGAAGCTCGCACCTATACAAGACCCTTAAAGGAATCATCATTTATTCTAGGAAATACGGACCACTACGTTGCTGAAGATTAGTTAGTATAGATATAGATAATTAGATAGAACACAGTGTGCAATGTCAGACAGGTGGATAGGTTATTGTTCCCTTGTCATGGCACTTTTACTTGACATTTATTATTCAGTTTCATCTTAGACAAGGAAAGAGAGAGGACACCGCGCTTGCATACCCTGTCGTGTATAGATTTTGTTACGTCGTTTTGAACGGCGGCCATTTTATATGTGGCAGACAAAGCGAGTACGTTGTGAGTTAATTTCGTGAATTTGTGAATTAGAAGTACCTAACAGTGAATTAGAAGTAACAGGGGAAAATATACTTTTACGATGGTGAATTGTTCAGCGTATGGTTGCAAAAGCAGAAGTGAAAAGCAAGAGCCCGGGATTTCGTTTCACAGGTAAATATTTAACAAGCTACCTTTGAAACATGCCCTAAAACTTTATTCTTTTTTCAATATAACTTCAAAATCTTTTAGTATGATAAAGTGCCTTGTTTTTTTGTAAATAGGACTTATATAATTATTTTTTTAAATCGGTTTTATTGAAAAGTTCCTTCTTAATTGATTATGATAGCTTCATAAAATATGGGCTGGTTTGCATGGTCGTGCATTATTTATTTTATTGTGATAGATTCGAAATCGCCGCAATAATTTCAGCACTTGACACTAGCTTCACATTTGGTAAATTATCTGCAAATAAATACCAATATTTGAAATTATATGTAAGTCAAAATGAACCACCTTTTAATTTTTAACATTTTTGTGATATTGGCTAAGAACGCGTTTCATGCTACGCCACTGGCCTGTCGTGCGATATGCGAGCGCTGTTAGGCGTCCTCTCTGTACATATAATTTTCTTGGACTATTAAAAAAAAGGAAATTTCTTGGAAATTTGATACTCTGGGGTTTCAGAGGACGTCGAATAAGATGGCTTAGATATATTTTTCGAGTTAGAAAAAAATTACTTAAACTAAAGTTGTAGGTTTTTTTCCGAACCGCTAGTATCTGTTACTAGATAAAACAAATGAGCGTCGCAAATTTATGAAAAAATATAAACTTACTTTTTTTAATGGAACACCATTTAATGGAAAAAACACAAATATACATATTTGTGGATTTTTGAATTGCACGCATTTTTCCGATTCCAACAATATAAATATGTTATATTTGCCCTAAGCATTCGCTTGATATTCCAAATTGCATATTTAATCAAGGTTGCCATGGAAAAACATTTCAACTTAGGCAAGGGCATTCCTGTCAATCCATTATTTATGGGACAATACATCTTGGTACCCTAAAACTTTCATTTAAGTAATTTTTTTCTAACTCGAAAAATATAGGCTCTAGGGGTGGGTCAAAATATACGGGAACATCCTGTACATTGATCATGTTGGGTTTGATATCGGGACGTCATTTCCTTCCAGAAGTCACAAAAATCATCAAACTAACTGGAAAATTACAGTTTTTAGTTTTTAAAAGTTGCATATGTCAATAGATGGCTCTGCATGGACCTCCTAATTCTTTTCTACAAAAAATAAGGCTACTTTTTCAACCACTTCTCTTCCTAAATATATAGATGTATAAATGTATAACCTATGCATTCAGTCTTTAATTGTTTTATCACATCGTGATGACGCGAACATCATCCTTTTTGTTTGAAAAATACTTTTTCTGTAGATAAAAATTTTTCCAAAATCTATGACTGTGAATAAAATAGTAGGTATACCTATACACACCTCGACAGAAATTTTATTACAGCCACTGGATATCATTGACCTCGGCCATTGAGTAAAAGAATATATATTTTAATAAGGTAAGAGAATCAATCCCTAACTAGAAATTTACACAGATTTTCTCGTCGAAGGTAGGTGTCGCCGTCTGACATTCGGCGAAAGAACTACAGAACCGTTTTCGGCCAAGGAGCGGAGAGAAATTGCGTATGGAGTTAGTCCACCGGTCGGTAGGTGCAGCACGAGCGCTTGGGTTTCAGCTATGGGAAGTTGCCAGATTGTGCGAAAATTTTCAGTAATCAGGAAAGAATTATGTAAAGTAAAAATATGGCTACGAAGTTTGTATTTAAGAGTATCCGTTGATGGGAATGCAAAGAGGAAACACTATTTCTGTATTAGTTTTAAATTTTCGAAAAATATGGCTAATATCCTTGAGTCTGATTCTCCAAAAATTAAAACTGAGATTTAGCAAATTGATTTGTGATACACAGAGGGAGGTAAAAATGTAAAATAGGAACATTCTGTGAATAACAATGCACCTTTAATGTCCTGAATGGCACAAAAAGCGGGACAGTAAAGAAAAACTATTCTGTTTTCTGAGTAGTAAAATATACCTACTGCCAAATAGTTTTGACAAAAGCAATAATAAAATACGGCGTTACGTGCCTCGCTCGAACTATTGTATCTCTAACCTATAATTATTATTGGTGAGGTGCAAGTTTATTTACGTGTCATTAATAGTAAGTAAAGAATAATTTGAGAACGATAAATTTTTTAGCTCTGTTTGGGATTGGGCTATTTTTATTGTAGTGTTCTTTACACTGATTAGCCACCTCCTCGGCACTGGTTAATTTTATAGTTCCATATCGTTGTAGGTATAGACTGAATAATCGTTTTAACAAAGACAAGAAATGTAAAAATAGTTTATTTTCAAAATTTGTTTCCTCCAGTTCTTAGTTTACGCCTACTTGGCAAAAAGGCCATAATGTAATTAATAGATGTGTCTTTCTGGGGTTTCTGAGATTCTGGTGGTTTTAGCAACAGCACATTTTTTGTCGAAAATTAGATTTTACAACAAAATGTAGAAAAAACATACCTACTCAAAAACTGCATGTCAGAATCAAAAAACGATAAACGAAACAAAATTTATGGCACCATTTATAAAAACACCCTGTAGATTTAAAAATACTTTCGCCACAATGTTTTAATATTTATGTATTTGTACAATGAGCCGATACAATTACATTTGATAAGACTGCAAGTGTTATTACCTTTGAAAGTATCTTCATGATCATTCTTCTCTTATATTGAATTTGAGGTTTTTATTCGTTAAGTTAGTTCTCTGATGCCAGACTAGGCCTGAGACATATCTATGGATATCTCAACATATAATTTAAAGTATTAAATGTTCTTAATAATGACCCCTTAGACAAACAAGATTTGTTAAATTATAGTCCTTAATAGATGTGGAAACCATATTTTGTAAATAATCGAATCATTAGATTATTGGTATGTTGGCTTTAGTATGTCAATAGCAGAATTACAGCTGTATAATTATAAAAGTAGCGTTTATTTATTCATTTATTTACTTATTTCTACAGGATAACTCCTAATTATTTATTACAATCAAACTTAAATGTAAATACCTAGGCAGGGGCGTAGCCATGGTAGGGCATTATAAATAACACCACAAAATAATCCCAAAAAAACCATTAGAACGAGATTAAGTATAGCAGGAAGGGAAATATATATTTATTTAATTAGATAGACCAAATATTAAACAATATTCGTTTAAGTATGAGGTACAAACTATTTTTTTGTTTCCTTAATGTTTCGTGTTAAAAATAAAAGTTTCTTATTACTAACGTGTAAAAATTTTTTGCCCCGGGGCCCCATGGCTTCTAGCTACGCCACAGTACCTAGGTAGGTACGTACTTAGTACTTACAATAAACGGCACGTGCCAACCGGAAAACACCCCGCCCGTCGCAGGAATAAACATGAAAATAAGAATAAAATACCAAAAACACAAAAGAAAAACGCAATCAAAATAAAAGAAAACCCACAGAGCATCCAACGCTCCAGATACCCCTATTTTAAAATAGTTAGGATAGTAGTAATTTTAAAAAATGCCAACCAATATCAATGTCAAATTAATTTTAGCAAATTGACTATTTTATAATTTTTTAGCCACTATGAATAGAAATAAAATAGGAGCTCAAAGTGTTGTCTGAAAGTCTCGTTCTAGGAAATATGTCTAATCATATAGGGTAAGGCAGGTATATTAGTTCTTTAGGGATATATAGGTAATCACCTATGTGACATTTCTCTTCTATATGTACAGGGTGTTTCTTAATAACATGCTAATACTTAAGAGGGTTATTCTTGGGTCCATTTTGAGAAACAAACTTCGAATATGAACATATGTCCTAAAAGTCTTAACTTTTGAATGCAGCTAAAATTAATGGGGCTAAAATTTTAAGAAAAAAATTCTTTTTTATTATAACTTATTTGGTATTACCCTAGATATTTTTGTGAAATTTGGTACACGCCTTCTATGCATCAAGATGCATTTTCTGATGTACAAACAATTTTATTACTTTTACCAGTGGCGTCTGTATCTACGGGTTTTGAATTGAATATATACTTTTAAAGAAAAATATGTTACGCCACTGCTTTTTCTCAAAGTAGAAATTATTTTTAAAATCCACATTCCTTTCTGAGCAAATGAGGTCTCTTGATATTTTTTGTTTGACGTACGGTTTTCGCATAAAAAATTAAACTCATTCATTTTCACCTCATAAAATTAGATATTAACAATAATTATTCAAAACGATCTAGTTGGCAAGAAGCAGTTTTTTTTGTAAACATAAACAGTTTTGACAGTTGTCTACCTAGACTACTTGTCAAGTATTTAAGTCATTAACATTAACACTAACATTAACATGGTCCAATTTTACCACCCTGTATCTCAAAAGTTAAGACTTTTAGGACATATTATGTTCATATGAAGTTTTTTCTCAAAATGGACCCAAGAATAACCCCCTTAAGTATTAGCATGTTATTCAGAAACACCCTGTATATTTTGATTTCATACCCTGGCAATATTATTTATTTATTTGGTCACACAGTGTGTACACAGTCTACGGATGAACTTAACTATTGGTGTAAATGATAAAAAAATTAATAGTTCAAATTTCACGTTATGGATTCAGGGCTGTTTTGTTAGAATTATTAAATTATTTATTAATTAGTGTTATATTAATTAATATTGTTTAATTAATTAAGCAGAATAATTTGACACATTTTTATTTTTCAGAAATTGAGTAGGTATGCCATGGCGGGAACCAAAAACTTATTTTTGTACATTTTTCTTAAACTGCCATCAGAGTATAAAATTATGCCGTACTTCGATCTTTGTGATTTTTCCACCGTCAGTATAGTTAACTGGCCTTTTGCGAAAAAGATATCCACAAATTTTATAAGAAAATATTATTATTCAAGGATTGGATATTATGTTCCTATATCAGATTTCAAAACAACGCCATATTTTCATTTTTATCATTTTATTTGAACGAAAACCACAAAATAAAAGTGGGCGAATTGTTTTGAAATCTGATATAGGGGCATAATAAGCAAATCTGAATAATGTTTTATTATTTTATTACACAATTTCTTTTTCGCAAAAAGCACTTGCCTAAGCTCTTGAAAAATCACAAAAATCAAAGTAGGCCAATTATTTCCAAATTTGACAATGAATTTGAGCACAATTTTAAATTTTGTATGATTTTTCCTAAGAGAATTTCTTGATACTTCAATGTTTTTTTTACATAAATTGGTTCCTGCCAAGGCCTAGTTGATTTCTGAAAAATAAAAATTTTACTACAATTACTTTCTATCAAAGCATGCCTAAAACCCTGAACGTCAAATTTCAACACAGAAATTTGTTAACATTTCGTGTGTCTGAACCCCAAAAAGTCAAATTTCAAATCGAAATTTTTTTTGTCATTTACAAGAGTCGTCCAAACAATCCGGGGACGGGTACACACTGTATACAAATATACTTAAATTCATCCGTGTACACACAATAATATATGTTTTTAAAATATTTCACCTTGACATTATTTTATACTTTTATTTATGGATCTCGTGCTTTATGTCAAGTGATAAGTATTTATAAAAATAGCGTCATGGTTTTTCGAAAATTCTACCTTAAAGTCTAGCTATGGGAGGCCTTACCCTTGAGTCTGTCAATAAAAAAATAGAGACATTTGATTTTTTGTTTGGGGATGCTCACAACCAAATTTGATCACCCTCTATTAAATATAGGTACCTATTAATACCTCTTTCCCGCATAGCATTTTACCATAGATAATAGTATTCCGTTGTCTTGTGTTCCATTACAGCTTGCCCAAAGCTGCAATTTGCTTTAAATAACGGGTAATAACAGGACGCTAATAACAGTCTTTAAATTGTCCAAAATATTGTGTGCTATAAGAAGATAATATTTTAGGTTTAGTAGGAATATTTAAAATACGGGGCTGGCTTTGTTGTTAAACTTGTTTCAGTTTTGTAAATAATCCGCAATAAACTCAGAATATGGTTTCAGTGGTCTACTGACTATACTACTGAGTGTTTAACTACCATTAGGGCCTAGGGTTATTTATTATATCTATTACCATTGATTAAGGTATTCGGATTATTCAATGCTATTACCATTGAGTAAAGGAATACCCTAGAAAATATATCCTACGGCCAAGCTAAGGTTTTCTTCCTGCTATTAATACTCCCAACTTCGCCATTTGACCACGGTCATTTTGGTCAGTGTCATTTTTGTATCGAGCTTGTTGTTCAACGGAGACGCGCAACAAAAGTATGCAGGTATGTCATATATGAAGTTATTCCCTGTATTTATGCATCTTTTTCTGCTCCTATATTTTAATAATATTTATTAAGAACAAATTGTTCATTATGAAGTAAATTTATATACTTACCTGTTACTTTTCAAATTTTGGAAATAACTTCTTAGATGGATTGTCAATACGAGCCAAAAAAAAGTTCCCACCCCTGTCGTAGATGGAATGTCTCTATTTTGGCGAAGAACCACTTGCAGAATGTACTTGGCGGTGTTGTTTTCCGCATTCATCTCGTAAACGGTTGCTTTCACGGGAAATTATGATTTGTACAAAAAATTTTACGCTAGGAAGGTTATTCAGTATCCTTCAAAAAGTTAGGGATTTTTTTTTTAATTAATGATTTATTTTGAAATTCAACTTTGGGGATACCTGTTCCTTTAAAAAAGATGAAACATTACTCGCTCAAACGTGGTCATGTGACTTTCGATATCTGTGAAAAATTCATTTTAAAATAAAATCGCTCGAAATGGGTATATTGTTAAAATTTGAACTCTCTTATAAAAAAGATTTGCTGTTTTTATTTGGAAACTTTCTGGAAATTTTAAAAACTTGTAACTGCATAAAAACTATTTTAGTCATAAATTTCTTCTTTTTTCCTGGTCGTGTCAAAATTAGTATTATTTGATACTGGGAATCGACTAAAACATAAAACGGGGGGTTGTCACATGAAAACGTCAGTTTTTGTTATTTATTATTTGTTCATTAAATGCAATGCAATGGGCTCTCCGATTTCTTCAACTATTGCTAATTTAATTTTAGAAGAACTTGAAAAAAGTGATATATGTAAAATATACGGACTAGACCGTTAACATACGGACTATTGACTTTCAGACTGTATGTGCAATCGTAGTGAATTACTCTTCTTTTTTTATATAGGCCCATTAAAGAAGAAAATGCCTTCTTTTTAGTATGTATTTTGCACAAAAAAAATCTAGGGTACCTATAAATTATACTAAATAATTACCTTTTTTCCTTCAAAATACTACGTACCAGCAAGAAGTAATATCCTTCTTTGGTGGGTCTATATAAAAAAAGAAGGGGTAATTCAGAAATGGCAGACGTCGAAACCGCCCCTAAAACATTGCACATACATTCTGTCTTTGTTTAAATCTCTCTGTGATATACGGTCTAGTTGCAGATAGACCGTATATAATAGGACTAGTCCTTTTGCAAACCGACTAGACCGTTTGTTGACGGACAAGCTTCTTATACATATGGACTAATATCTTCAGTCCGTTTACATATGGACTAGTCCTTTTGTATACGGCCTGTTTTCATTGGCGTAGCTAAGGGGGGAGCGGGGGGGGATAAGCCCCCCTGGTAGAAAAATAGCCCCCCCTTGACAAATTCTATCTTTTATTTTTATAATTTTTTTTACATTATAGGTTTACATTAAAAACCTTACTAAGCTGATTTAATCTTGTTGCGTGTTCGTGTTAGTGCATATAGTAATAGACACTGACTAAAACACTAATAACAAAATAAAACAAACTAAACAGCGGCAACACTGAACACTGGCAACACTGCCGTTACGCATACGCAATCACCCCGCACCCGACCCCGTCAGTCACAGAATTAGCATCACTCAGGGACTCTTTAAAATAAGGGGACCCAGCATTTCACAGTCACATAGGAAAAGTGAAGCCTTGAGGGGAAAATTGTTTTCTGTAGACTCCAAGGAGACTACATAAGTGGGCTGGTACAAGGTTATGTTATATGTCAGTGTGTCCAACTGCCATCAGGTTTTATGTGATAAGATAGTGCCATAGATTCTAGAGGAGGCAAAAAATTTCCCATCATAATTCACAATTTTTAAGTTTTCTAACTTCCAGATACTCAGATGTGACAATTAAAGAATTTCAACTATACAATACATTTGTTTCATTTGACAATTGCCATATTCTGTATTTGTAGACACAACATTGTCAACTCTAATTTTTAGAAATCATGAAAACCATTATTAATTTTTACTAACAATCAAAGTACCTGTTTTATTAATAGATTCTCCAATAAAATGGCATATTTGGCATCACTGATACCATTAGAATGTGGAATGAATAGACCTCACTTTGGAAAGTATAATGCTGGGCAAGGATTTTTTATCATTTTTTATTTTGAGTTTGTTTCGTTGTTCTTTGTTTTAAGTATATAGTACCTATACATATTGTTATTCAATATATTACTAGTGTTCGCTTTATTTGGCTTTATAACAGTCTTTACTTATGCATACCTACCCATACCCACCTATAAAATCGCAATAAAACCTAATAATTGGGAACAGACGAACTATAAATATTAGGTATTACCATTACCCCCCCCCGGAAGAAAAAGCTATCTACGCCCTTGATGCTGGGTCCCCTTAATTTAAAGAGTCCCTGGCATCACTGCGAACCTGGACGGCTGGACGTGACTGCTTACTGTGATTGATATGTAAAACTGCGAAGACGCCAAACTAGCAGAGCTAGAACAAAGGTTAAATGGGGAAAGAATTGCAGTTTTGAATGCTCAATCTAATGCCCCTTTTGGATTTTTAAAAAAGTTCATGGCTCACTAGATATTTTGAAAAGAGTGATTTTTGCTATTTCATCAGATCTCTGTAGCTCCGTTACTTCTGAGTATACAAAAAAACTGTAGAGACAAAAATTGTAGATAATTTTGGGCTTAATAAGATAATCTAATCCAATTTTTTATGTTGTTTGTGATTTTTTAGATATGACATAAACTTTTGTTTTTTTTTTAATGTAAATCATAGTTGGCTGTGGCCTTATAAAATCGGCTATTTTTTTAGCTTTCCAAAGATATAATACTCGGCATAGTTATTATAAAAAAATAAAACAGCTATGGCTAATTTTCTGATTTTTTTTTAATTTTCACATAGTCAGCCATGGAATATTTTCATAATTACGTTCTATTTTATAATTAGATATACTTCAAACTTTCTAATATTTTGTTTTAGCTGGTAACAAAATGTAACAAAATAAAACAAAAATTAAAAAACTCAAATTCAAATTATTATTCACTTCTTTCACCTTTTAAAATAAAAAAGGTATTCAAACAATCCACCATTATTATTTATGCAAATATTGCATCTTTTTAAAACTGAATTTGTCGCCTTTCTTAGAGAGCGCCTGTCAATACTGGCAATCGCTTCTAAAACAGAGCTGCTCTTAATTCAACAATTGTCTCGTTTTTGTACTGTTCCCCACAAAAAGAAATCCAAAACAGACAATCGGGGGATCGGAGCTGCCTGGAAATAGGTCTATTTCTCCCTATCAAACTATTTGGATAGAGCTGATCTAGGTAATTTCTTACGGGCAAATAATTATGTGGTGGAGCTCCATTATGATAATTTTTGTTTTATTTTGTTACCTTTTGTTACCAGCTAAAAATAAAATATTTGAAAGTTTGAAGTATGTCTTATTATACAATAGAACGTAATTATGAAAATATTCCATGGCTGACTTTGGAAAGCTCAAAAAATGGCCGATTTGATAAGGCCACAGCCAACTATGATTTACATTTAAAAAAACAAAAGTTTATGTGATATCTCAAAAATCACAAACAACATAAAAATTTGGATTAGATTATCTTATTAAGCCCAAAATTATCTACAATTTTTGTCTCTACAGTTTTTCTGTATAATCAGAAATAACGGAGCTACAGAGATCTGTAGAAATAGCAAAAACTCACTTTTTTCAAAATATCTAGTGAGCCGTGAACTTTTTTAAAAATCCAAAAGTGGCATTAGATTGAGCATTAAAAACTGCAATTCTTTCCCCATTTAACCTTTGTTCTAGCTCTGCTAGTTTCCGAGATCCCCATAGCGGGCATCGAAAAAACTCGCCCTGTATGTAGTAAAGTGTATTTAAATTAATAACTTTGTGCCGATTAATAAGTAAATAAGCTATAATACTATAGTTTGCGTAAGTACTTTAATTTTCTTCATTTAGTTCAGTAATTAATTGACAATTCAAATTTTACTGATTATATTCTCGAAATAAAGAATTTCAGGAAAATCGTAAAAGCTCCTATTTGGAGTTTCGCTATGTTACTGTCTTGCTTAAAACAAATATTTTTCGTTATTACATTGATCGCCTATCTTTATCACGAGATCCACAAATTCGAGTTAAATAAATTTAGTATAACTGAAAAAGATAATGCCAGAAAGTTGAATATCATTTTAATTGCCTTGTTGAGCAGATTTCAAAAATGCAAAATATATAGGGTGTTCCATTTAAAAAAAATAAGTTATGTCTGCCACGGCTTTCTAGAACACTCTTTACACGGTCCAATAGCGTCACAAAAAACTTTGTATTAGTATCTAAAACTTTTCTCAAAAACTTTTTTTTCAAAAAGTAACAAGTTAAGGGGGGTTTCAATTTATAATGAACCACCCTGTACATGCCCGGGGATTTAAATCAGCTTGTAAGACACCATACACTTTTTTGTTTTACTATATTCCACATGTAGTTCATTTCCTACTGATATTTTTACACTCATTCTTCTAAGTAGTAGAAGAGAAAATTTAATTGTTAGTGAATTTAAAAAGACCTATTTAACTTTGCTTATCTGTTGCCAACTGGAAATATTTATTGCTTGACAGCACCAGCACCAATAATTATTGGAGTAAATTTTGTAAATATGTTTGGAATTCTGTTCTTTTACCTACGAAGGATTTTATGAGTGAGGTTTAGAGCGCAAAAACTAGATGGCCCCTATTGTTTAAAATCTTTTATTATCCAGGCCCGTTTCCACTGTCTAAAAGCTGGCGGCCGCTCGATACTCACCAACAAAATTTAGGTAGGTAATTCTATTTTATTTTCTTACCGTCAAGTTATGCAAAAGTGGCGTAACTTTTTTAGCACGTCATTGACAACCCGTCTAAAAACTTAAGTATTGTTAAATTTTGAAAAGTGGTATATTAGTTTCTTCTCATATTCGGCAGTTTTTATTTAATTTGAGTACACTATCCAAGAACCCTAGGTGTTTATGACCAATAAAGGTGCACGGTTAGAAAATATACCTACTTATACAGGGTGTACATTTAATTAGTACAGAAATTTTAACTGGCGATAACAAATGCACGTCCCTTGCAAGTGTTTTCCCGCGAGTTTTAGATACAGCTTGAGAGCCATTGGCCGTGAGGTCTCTTTCTGATACAGCGTTGCCATACCGTTGGATAACTCCTTCAAAAAATTTAAAAAATTAAAAATTTCCCACTATGCCCATATACAGCAGCGCGTTACTTTTTTAAGATCCTGTTCTCCAGTAGCCTTATAGCATCCGGCGAAAGAAAAATAACATTAAGACTCACCTAGCATGGAAGCACTCACCACAACCTATTAATAATCATATTTACCACTTTACTAATTTGTTTTCAGTGCTCTACTTCTCACGACTTAACTTTTTCACAGAAGTTGTTCGAAATATCGTCATTCATTCCTATTACAAACTTTAATTCTTCGCTGTGTATTATGGCTATTTTTATTTCATTCGCAGCGACTTTTACAGGAGCTCGTAGCTCTTCTAATGTATTTGTAGGAGTCGAGAAAACAAGTTGTTCCATGTGACCCCACAAGAAAATATCAAAGGGATTTAAGTCCGGTGACCTCGGTGGTCAGACAACGGGACCTCCTTGTCCAATCCATTGATTATGAAAATTCTCATCTAGCCACTCTCGTACTATTCTTGCTTGGTGAGGCGGAGCACCATCGTGCTGTATCCACAAAAATTTCTAATCAAATCTAACAGCAAATCGTCACCTACCACACCTAATTTAAATCACTTTTCACACAACACTAGTAACAAATAGATAATACATAATAATGTAATAATAACAAATAAATAATAAATAATAATAACCGCACCCCTATTACCTATTATTATCGATCTATATTACCGATCTATTATATACATCTATATTATCGATCTACACTGATTTCAGTGACAGCGGCGTACGAACAAGCAGCACTAAAAAAGTTTCCAATTTAAGAGCAATTTTTTTATAATGTGTTTGGTGATTAATTTTTTTTTTCAAAAACAAACTTCAAACTACACCGTTTATATTACAGGAGAGAGATTTATAATTTATCAATTTTGACAGTTCATGTAAAATTATATTTATTTAACATTAGAATTATGTTTTAAAATATCATCTAACGTTATGGCAAAAGTATAAATAATGTTGCCTGGAACAACATATTGAACAAACTTTGACACCACTATAGAGGTTTAAGCAAATGTTGCTTAAATATTCTTTACTTAACATTTTTTAAACGATTACCAAACATTAAAATAACGTTGAATCAAGATCACCTTAACGTTTTTCTACTCATTTTCATAATGTTTTTTGAATGTTGCACAGACGTCAGTTTAGAAACGCTGATTAAATATACAGAGTGTCTCACTTAAGGGTGAAACAACTTTATAACTTCTTTAATTTTTAACCGACCAGAAAGAAATTTTTACCTACTTAATTCCAAAAAATTAGTTGTCTACATCAAAGTCATAGCCACGTGCGATGCCACAATCGAAGCTAAAAATCCGAAAGTCATATTAGGCATTTTTTTCAAAAAAGTGTAGGTACTAAAAAAAGTTGTTCAGAATCGATCCAGAACCCTAAATCCTAAATTGTGTCAAAATCAAAAAATATTAAATATTAAATTAATACGTATACGGCCTGTTTTCATTGGCGTAGCTAAGGGGGGAGCGGGGGGGGGATAAGCCCCCCTGGTAGAAAAATAGCCCCCCCTTGACAAATTCTATCTTTTATTTTTATAATTTTTTTTACATTATAGGTTTACATTAAAAACCTTACTAAGCTGATTTAATCTTGTTGCGTGTTCGTGTTAGTGCATATAGTAATAGACACTGACTAAAACACTAATAACAAAATAAAACAAACTAAACAGCGGCAACACTGAACACTGGCAACACTGCCGTTACGCATACGCAATCATTTGTAGGAGTCGAGAAAACAAGTTGTTCCATGTGACCCCACAAGAAAATATCAAAGGGATTTAAGTCCGGTGACCTCGGTGGTCAGACAACGGGACCTCCTTGTCCAATCCATTGATTATGAAAATTCTCATCTAGCCACTCTCGTACTATTCTTGCTTGGTGAGGCGGAGCACCATCGTGCTGTATCCACAAAAATTTCTAATCAAATCTAACAGCAAATCGTCACCTACCACACCTAATTTAAATCACTTTTCACACAACACTAGTAACAAATAGATAATACATAATAATGTAATAATAACAAATAAATAATAAATAATAATAACCGCACCCCTATTACCTATTATTATCGATCTATATTACCGATCTATTATATACATCTATATTATCGATCTACACTGATTTCAGTGACAGCGGCGTACGAACAAGCAGCACTAAAAAAGTTTCCAATTTAAGAGCAATTTTTTTATAATGTGTTTGGTGATTAATTTTTTTTTTCAAAAACAAACTTCAAACTACACCGTTTATATTACAGGAGAGAGATTTATAATTTATCAATTTTGACAGTTCATGTAAAATTATATTTATTTAACATTAGAATTATGTTTTAAAATATCATCTAACGTTATGGCAAAAGTATAAATAATGTTGCCTGGAACAACATATTGAACAAACTTTGACACCACTATAGAGGTTTAAGCAAATGTTGCTTAAATATTCTTTACTTAACATTTTTTAAACGATTACCAAACATTAAAATAACGTTGAATCAAGATCACCTTAACGTTTTTCTACTCATTTTCATAATGTTTTTTGAATGTTGCACAGACGTCAGTTTAGAAACGCTGATTAAATATACAGAGTGTCTCACTTAAGGGTGAAACAACTTTATAACTTCTTTAATTTTTAACCGACCAGAAAGAAATTTTTACCTACTTAATTCCAAAAAATTAGTTGTCTACATCAAAGTCATAGCCACGTGCGATGCCACAATCGAAGCTAAAAATCCGAAAGTCATATTAGGCATTTTTTTCAAAAAAGTGTAGGTACTAAAAAAAGTTGTTCAGAATCGATCCAGAACCCTAAATCCTAAATTGTGTCAAAATCAAAAAATATTAAATATTAAATTAATAAATAAATAAGATTGCCTTTACAGAGAATGGAAATAAGTAATGATTTTTATCACAAACCCAAAGCATTCATTTTTTATTTTGTCGAGATTTTTTTGTTCGAAATAGATCACGTTGTATACTTTTGTACTTGTATTAGGATAAGGTGTGGAAATACGACTCAAAAATTTAATAATAAAATTTATTTCTATATATACCGGTAATAATCCACTCGACTCCTAGAGTTATTTACCTACAATTCTTAACTAGCCAGCTAGAAACAAAAATCCATCACTCTTTATTGTCTCTTTTTTCTCACAGAATCTCTTTATCTTTAATTCTGTTCTGCCTTTTTAGTTTTTCTTGAGTTTGCAAACCGGAATCAATCCATCACCCCAAGATCAAAATCCCTGTCCGTTGAATGGGTGAAAGCTGCTCTGAATACTTCTGGAAATTTAAAAGTGTAAAGATTACTTAAAATATTCAGACGCTTGAATTGTTGGTAGGTTTATTTTTAAGAAATAAAATTTATGTTTTCTATTATCAAGAAAATACATTTAGAACAGAAGGCTCCTTAATGAAAGCTGTCAAATGGACTCCAACTTTTAAGCTTAATATTTTCCAAATGCATTGCTATTGAGGTCCACTATTAGATGCTGGCTTATCTACAAATTGGGAAGATTATATTTTAGTAAAATATCATTTCATTAAGAAACGCAATCTGCTTGTTTCTGGAGTCTGAAGTTTGAGTCCATTTGACAGGTATTGTTAAGGAGCTTTCTGTTGTGGAACTATTTTTTCTGTGCTATTATACCAAACTTGATTTTAACACTTTATTGAATCACGATATTCTTCCGTCGCTTACGGGAAAACAAACCATTTTGCATTGTCGACCATGCTGCTACCTAAACTGCGGAGTTCGAAACACCTCGGTGATCGCGTTCTTATCCCAACATCTTTCACTCAACGTTATTTTATAATATAGCAATAGGTATATAATAAAGCGAATTTCATCGAGCAACTGCAACAAAACTTTGATGTGGGCAAAAAATCATAAAATGATCATGTCCACTGATTCTAAACCTCGTTCTAAACGCAACAAAATCCAGGAAACATTTTAGCGTTGGGATTCATTTTTCAGTCAACGATTTTAGTCGGTAACGTAATACTAGAAAATAGCTTCTTCCAAACATTTTCGCCGCCCACCGCTTGAAACTGATTCCAACATTGGATTTATCTAATGAAAAGCAATAAGAATTACGAAAGCGTAGAAGGGCTACAGCAGAGAAAAATTTATAATTTCATACTTTTCTACGAAATTATGGATAATTTCGTACTTTTCTACGAAATTATGTATAATTTCGTACTTTTCTACGAAATTATGTATAATTTCGTACTTTTCTACGAAATTATGTATAATTTTGTCCTTTTTTACGAAATTATGGATAATTTCGTACTTTTCTGCGAAATTAAACAGTGTGTCCCCGGAGGAATAGGTGCCAAATGACAAATGACAAAACAAATAGAGCAACTCCCGTTTGGTCCCAAACCGAGATGCTATGAGAAGGCAAAGATCAACACGAGTAAACAACCTATGTTTTGGCAGATATGAAAACCTGATTTACAGTGTGTTGCATCTTTTTGACTATTTTTGAGATATTCAATTGTTTCTTTTTTCGAGATGATGGGAGGTGAGAAGTTGCTCTCTGCGAGCATTTTACATCCCAAAACTTTCTCAAACAGGGCCTACTACGATCATGTTTATACCTCTAAACATGCAAACATATTATTAGAGATTTTTTATTGAATGTCTGACACCGCCATCTGATTTAGTAACTTTGAAAATGGTTGCGAAGGTACCAATTTTCATCAAAAGATATTCAGATATAAAGCTTTTACAAAAGGGTCACTTTTACAAATATCTACAACGGTTTGAAAATGTTTGATACTAACAAAGTCGAGAAAATATGAAACAAATGACATGCATGACATTGCAGATGTGTGATTTTTATGGAACTTTGAAATTATTGAAAAAATATTAATAAACACAAAAGTAATTTATATTTTACAAAATGCTAACCAACAAATGAAAAACAATTTAAATTATTGGATCTTTGTCAACAAAGTCACTGTCTAAGACCTTGAATAATAGACCGGGAGATAGTGACAGATTTTTGGACGTGATTTTACTCAGTATGCCTTGCAAATGGCATTATGTGGCACACATTCTCACAATAATAAGGTATGAATCAGAGAGTCATCCTGGGTTCTTCATGTGAAAAACTGAGTTTTCACTTAAAATATGCGTTTTGATATGATTTTATACAGGCTGCCATGTGTTTTATAATGAAGTTCAAAATGAAAATTCCTCGGAAAACCATAGGCATACCGTTAGGGTGGGTCCAAAGGGCTATTATTGCCACGTAATCTTGTATTTTACTAATTAATTTTTCCACGTTTCTGAACAGGCTGCCGATGAGAAGTATGCAAGTTCTTATTATGAAAATGCTGAAAAAAAGATGGCATACCTTTCGCGCATGTCCAAGTACTGTTCACATTGAATGTTATTTAATCATTTAAACGAGTTATTCGATGTAAAGTGTACTTGGACATGCGCAAACGGTATGCCATCTTTTTTTCAGCCGTTTCATAACAAGAACTTGCATACTTCTCATTGGCAGCCTATTCAGAAACGTGGAAAAATTAATTATTAAAATACAAGATCACGTGGCAATAATAGCCCTTTGGACCCACCCTAACGGTATGCCTATGGTTTTCCAAAGAATTTTCATTTTGAACTTCATTATAAAACACATGGCAGCCTGTATAAAATCATATCAAAACGCATATTTTTCGAATAATTGAAAACTCAGTTTTTCACATGAAGAACCCAGGATGACTCTCTGATTCATACCTTATTATTGTGAGAATATGTGCCACATAATGCCCTTTGAAAGGCATACTGAGTAAAATCACGTCCAAAAATCTGTCACTATCTCCCGGTCCATAAACAACACTAGGCAAGTACGTATTTGGGTTTAACTTTTTTCGAGATAATTTTACATACAATGTGTTCTATCGTAAAATTGTTGCCCCTGAGATAATAGAGTGCTTCTTTTTTCGAGATAATTCGAGATAATGGGATCTTAGATATTTGAATAAAGAACCCCAGGAAGGAGTCAATGCTCTATAGGCATTATAAAATAAGTGAGACGGAAATCGCCTTGTGTAGGAACCGACATTTGACACAATATTTTGATATGTTGACAGGTGCCAGTACCTATGTGGTGCTTGGATACTTTTCGAGTTATTAGGCGTGTGGCTCTTCCCTGGCTGCCGAAACTAAATGTATAATTTAAATTAACTTTTGATTCATGTAGGTACCAAAGTGGCATAGGCGTTTGTGTAGGTACCTCTTCGTATTTGGAAATTTCATATTTGAACATCTATATTATCAAGGATTCCTAAACTTAAAGACATAAACGTGCCTTATGATTTTTGGTATGTATATATTGTATAGGTAATAATTTCACGAAAAATAAAGATTTGTGCCTTGATTAATTTGTTGAAACAACTGAAAGATACACGCCACTGTAAAACCGGAAACAGCATACCGCCATGGGCACGCACCATCCCCAAATTTACTCATTCTAATAGCATATCGGTTTGAGACCAAGCGGGAGTTACTTCTATTAAATCATGAGCCAACAGTTTTTTTTGTCATTTACGCCTATCCTGAATCTTATCCGGGGACATATTGTATAATTTCGTAAAAAAGTATGAAAATATATATAATTTCGTAGAAAAGTACGAAATTATTAATATAAATTCGTAAAAAAGTGCGAAATTATACATAATTTCGTAGAAAAGTACGAAATTATCCATATAATTTCGTAGAGAAGATAATTTCGTAGAATAGTACGAAATTATCCATAATTTCGTAGAAAAGTACGAAATTATAAAAAAAATTCTGCTGTAGCCCTTCTACGCTTTCGTAAAGAATCAATCACTAACTCATTTTTGACAAAAAATTGATTTGTCTGGTTTTGTCTGATCGGTCCTCATTGTGTAACAAAACGATGTTGGAAGGTGCGGGCCTCCTGGGATTCAGGTTTACCGTGATGCTCCGGAAAACATGTTCATAGGGGTGCTCCAAATGAACTTTACCCCTAGTTACAATTTCTGTACTAATCAAAGAAACACTATACATTACCATTACAGCAAAAGACATTAAAAAATATTTGGTTTTTATATAGGTAAAAACGCAAAATTTTGTTTTGTTCTTTTAGCAGAGCCGAAAAGTTGGTTAAGTTGTCACAAATCTAGGTGTTCTTTGAAAAATTATATGCACTTATTTCAGATATTTTCCGAGAACCGGCACTTTCGTATAACTATGAAGTCATTCTTCTTAGGAGTATGGCCATTCGTATTTCCGGATTATCCTACACTAAGGAAAATATACAACTATTATTCCAGTATAATGCTCAGTTACTACTGCTTCTTCGTTATCTCAACTTACTTGAAACTTGCTGGTTTCGTTCTTGATAAAAGTGGAGCAAATATAAACCAGGTTTCTGAAAACCTCTGCCTCGTATTGATCCACACTACAACTTTCGTTAGACAACTCATAATAAAAACGACTACTGTGAAAAAACTCATAAAAAACATGCTAGATACTGAAAATGAGATTTACGAACGTGGTGATAATGAAATAATTGAAATTTACGACAGCTGTGCGAATGGAACAATATTTTACAGTAAAATGTATTTGCTTTCGATATTTACTTCAGGCGCAATTTTTATAGCAAAGCCTCTATTTAACGAAAATTATGTATATCATGTCGGAAACGAAACTATAGTCATTAAACAGCTTCCTCTGGCAACTTGGCTACCTTTTGATGAACAAAAACATTATGCGGTAAGTTTAATAAAATAACTTAAAGCTCCTATTTTAAGACTAGCAACTGTAAGAATATCAAATCTGCTGACCTTATCACATGTTGTGAGAGTAATAGTTATAATGGGCCTTATTCACTCAATCGAATTTCCATATTTCTTCATCTTTCTCATCAATACCTAATTTTGTTATTAACTAATATATATTATGGTAAGGTCATGTCATTCTGTCATTCTCTAATGTAAACCAAACTAATAAGGGTACACCGTATGCTAGTTTGAAATTAAATGCAATTGGTCTTGTAATAAGGATGGTGCTAGGCACGTATTTAGCATTATCAGTAAATATTGTTACCTCCAGAATAACTGAAAAAAGTGATAGATCTCGTAATTGAGAGAAAGGGATATTTTGACCATCCGGAAAACCTTTTGATAGCCATGTTAAGGGAAAACACATTCGAGGGTTAGCTTTAAGAATAATTGTAAAATGAAGATCAACGGAAAAAACCAACGATGTCAGAATACTTCGAGTTAATAAATTAAATATTGATTGTCTTGTCAAGATTATGCGTAGTTAATTGACTGGCAAAATGTTGTTATAAGCCAAATTGGTGACCATTCTGCAAGTAACTTTTAACTCAAAAAAGGGAAAAACATTGCGATTTTGGTATATTATTAAATTAATTGATATTGAGGTCTTTTTTTATTTTTTTTTATGGCCTCTGCTATTTTCGAGCAATCTAGACACTATGGGGCATTCGCCACCTTCTTTAACACCCAGGGCACTGCCGCGGTGGGAATCGAACCCACGACGGGCGGTGGAAAAGCGTGGGGTACCACGAAAGACCCACACGTGCACCGCCGCGGCGCCCTCTGATATTGAGGTCATGTGTTATGTTTGTTAGGCTTTTGTCACAAAATATAATTTAGGTAAATTTTCTTGTTCAGTCTTCACAAATCTCAAATAGAACATCTCGATATTGCCGCAAATCGTGTCAACGTCGCAAAACAGCAGGCAATCAGCGTTTTGGGCCAGTGATGTCACGGGCCCAAGGAATTTGAATTTCAAAAACAATTCTAGGGTATTTCCCAGCCGAAAAAAAAAACGGAAAAAATATTTTCGTGTTTTATTTACTATTAAGATTCATAATCAAAAATAAAAAAGTGTGAAACAGCTCCATTATTATTCAACGATATATAGGAATAGATGACTCACGCTCAGGGGTGGCGACTAAACAGGGGCAAAGGGGCCAATGCACCCATAAAGATCGTATGAATGGGTGAATTGCACCCTTACAAGCAAGTAGTAACAAAAATCACTCGCTATTAAAAAAAATATAAAATATAACGTCGCTGTGTTTACTTCTTTCGTCAAGAGTTGTTTACTCGCAAGTGTTTACTCGTCAATACTTTAGTAACTTCGTAGGCTCAAGTAAATACTCGTGGTGTTATCAATCTTAAAGCAGACTTTATTGACTTCCTAAAATAAAGTAGATTCCTCAAGGATATCTAAATTAATGGTTCAAAAAGGGTACAAGAGACATTGGTATAAAGTTTTATACTTTTTAACGGTAATCACGAGTACATTTCAAAAAGCTGAAAATTTGCAGGGAGTTCACATTAAAAAAACGAAAGTATGGTTTGCCTATTTAAAAATACGACCAGGCACCGGGCACCCATATACACATATATTAGCTCAAACGCTAATACAAATAACATGGTTTTATTTTGCTTCGACATTAGCGCGTCGGGAGGAAGAAGACGAGGTAATTTGTTAACACTAGCACTTCTTAAATTCAGTCCTTCCTATTTCGTAATGTATAATAAATATCTTTTGATAGACACTTGTATATCGTATAATATATCCTTTGAGATACTTACACAAGGTGCCCAATTTACATGGAATAATGTATATAACTTTTTAAATACACCTTGTATAAAAAATGTTTCAGACAAGAGTTTTTCAGTTGACGTATCTGCATATTTTGATGACCTTGAATTTTTTTTTGTAGCCAGTCATTTCGTTGCTATGGCAACCAACTTTGTTTATTTAAATGACACCACACACTTTTCTGTTCGAATTTGGAATCAGCTCCTTTTTGTGCCTACGAACATGTAAAATTTCATTGGGGTTACATAAGAAAATTTTTGAGAAAAAGTAGAATATCTGCAAGTACGCCAAAATTTAAATTCGAGAGCGTTGCCTAAAAAGTAGGCCATGCCTAATGAAAATTTTGACATTTTGCATGTAATGATAACTTACCGACGACAGGGAAATCGTGTTAAGCATGCAAAATGTGTTTATTAATAAATAAATATAGGCACAACAAATCAATGGTACCTAAAAACAATTAATCAAATGCTCGAAATGTTCTCAATTCACGGAGAGACAATGGCCCAGTCTGTCGTAAAAACTACCAAGTACCTACATTCCTATCATCCATTCTGGAGGAACCAACGCTATTTCGTTTCTTATGCGCTGTTCTAATTTTGGGGACGATTTTTATACACCCTGGATTTTCGGTGTCCTACAAGAAAAAATCACCAGGGGTAAGATCGGAAGACCTCTGAGGCCATTCTATGGCCCTTCTTCTGCCAATCCAAGATTGTGGGAAGGCTTGGTTTAAATAGCGGCGCACATCACGGTGGTAATGGGGAGGTGCTTCATCTTGCTGGAACCAGATATCCTGAATTATTGACATACCAAGGGCAGGAATCACCTCATTTTGCAAAAGATCCAAATACTTTCGCCAGTCAAATTACCATTGATAATAAATGAACGAATAATACCGTTGTCATAATGACATACGTAAGTGTCAAATTTTTCATTAGGCATGGCCTACTTTTTAGGCAACGATTTAGAACTTAAATTTTGGTGTACTTGCAGAAATTCTACTTTTTCTCAAAAATTTTCTTATGCAACCCCAATGAAATTTTACATGCTCGTATGCACAAAAAGGAGCTGATTCCAAATTTGAACAGAAAAGTGTATGGTGCTGAAAAACTCTTGTCTGAAACATTTTTTATACAAAGTGTCTTTAAAAAGGTATATCCATTATTCCATCTAAATTGGGCACCCTGTATTTATAAAATAACCTAAATCGTAACAATAACATATTTTAAAATTATGAAACAAAACAAGTTGCTGCCTTTGGGAATGTATTTATTCCTATATATCGTTGTAATTTTTACTCCAAATAAGAATTCTAGGAATTTTGACCTTCCAAAAATTGTGAATTTGAGAAAATGAATATCATTATAATAAGGTAAGGGTAGGGTTTATCATATTTTTTCTGTTAACATGCGGTCATTGCCTCAGCAATTGAATAACAGTAATTAATACTTAGGTGTACCTATCTTAATTCAGCAACAAAAAATTTTTTCCTACACATCCAGAAAGAGAGAGCAGATCGCTTGCCAAATTTAAGGAATACTACACGTTGCGAAAGCCTTGACAGACACAAGGATTAATAACTTAGAGTTTCAAGAAGAGTATGTTTTTTAGTTTGATAACTGTGTTTGGTTGAACAGCAATAGACTATCAAATTAGTGGCATATAGCTGAAGAGAACTTTTATTAGTAATTATTACCAACACTATTACTAATTTTGCTACTGTCAAGAAAGTTAGCCCCCTCCCAGTTTTATAGGACATGCTACGGCAATGCAAATTAACATGAAAAGAAGACAACCTAAACCTACCCTTTGTTCTTTGTTTCGACAAGTAGTTATCAACAAAACTATTATTAACTATATATTATTTTTGGAAAAATTTCAACACGCTGTATATGGAGAACCAAGCATTTTTGAGCTAATGTTTATTAAGCATTATGTGCTTATTTAAGCCAGTTCTACCTTGTGTTTTCGGCTCTGCCTTTAGATGTGACTCACCCTGTACTATAAATTAAATAATCCTAGTTTTAAAATGTTCATCGAAAAATGGTGTAAAAAAACAAGCTCCTGACGAAAGTACTTGAAGAAACAACACTATGGAACAAAGCTACCGTGACACTATTTCAAAAATTAAGTCTTGTATACGAAATAATTTCATATACAGAGTCCGTCAACTGTATGGAATAATGCGTGTCTTTTAAAAAAATAGTTCTTATAAAAATGTGTCTTGGTTCAGTTTTTTTTTGCACTTGACCTTGCATTTTTTTCATCCGTCATAGTGACGTTGCTTTGATAGCCAACTTTTTTTCAAATGGGACCCTTATTTTTTATTTCAATTTTATGATCAGGGTTCATTTCTGCATTAGGTAAGTCAAAAATATCTAATGATAAAATATAATAAAATATAGGTGGTCCCATTTGAAAAAAAAGTTGGTCACCGTAGTAACGACATTACGATGGATAAAAAAAATTTAAGGCCACCAAAAATACAAAAAAATTAACCAAGAAACTTCTGTACATTACTTTTTTTTAAAGATCAAAAATAAAAAAACAGTGTTGTCAATGCATTGCTAATTTTGTAATTGGTCTTTTGTCTGAAGATGTTGCAAGCGTACCACTTGTAGTTGCCGTGAAAGAATTAATGAAGGAGATGAAGAATTAGACAAAACAAATAAGAAGGTTTAACAAATATACAGGGTGTAACTAAACTGATGGTCAAAAATGAAACCACGTATTCTTGGAGTCAAAATAAGGGCACTTCTTCATATATTTTTTTCTCCTACGGGCCATAGTTTTTTTATACAGAGCGTAGAAGTTTAGAGAAAAATACACATGTTTCGTAGTATCTCTAGAAGTATACGACATATTTTCTTCAAACTTGGCGTGCCACATGAGCGGATGATTTGTCAAATTTAAGGTTAATATGAAGCTTGTGAGGCCCCCAGTTGCGGAGATACAGGATGTTATTAAAATTAATTAGTTCAGAAAAATATGAGTACCCTGTATAAGCGCATTTTTTAAATTTGTTTTGAATGGTAAATTCAATGGTTAACAAAAAGTATCTCTTAGTATTTTTTCATATTCTCAGCCGTTTTTAAATTATTTTCAAAGAACGGCAATGCTGCGATAAAAAAGTCACTTTAAGAATAAATCTAACAATCTGTGGATGTCAATTAAACTTGGCATTATTTGAATCATTTGGCTGCCAACTTTGCACCTTAGTATCAATATTTTGAAAAATTATATTTTCATTTGAAGAATTGACTGATATGCACTTTTGCTATGGACTTGCGAATGGCAATAATAAACATGCGGAAACGCATAGTTGCGTGTATTGAAAGAGACGGCGGTCATTTCGAACATTTAATAATTTAATTTTCTAATAGCAATACGTTTCTTTTATTATTGTTTTTGCTTTTGTATTTTGTTAAATAAAGTTTAATTGACATCCACAGATTGCTATATTTAGTCTTAAAGTGACTATTGTTCATTGCAGCGTTGCCGTTCTTTAAAAATAATTAAGAAACGGCTGCGAATATGAAAAAATACTAAGAGATACTTTTTGTTAACCATTGATTTTACCATTCAAAACAAATTTAAAAAATGCGATTATACAGGGTATTCATATTTTTCTGAACTAATTAATTTTACTAACACCCTGTATCTCCGCAACTGGGAGCCTCAGAAGCTTCATGTCAACCTTAAGTTTGACGGCCCATCTGCTCATGTGACACGCCACGTTTGACGAAAATATCTCGTATACTTCTAAAAATACTAATAAATATGTGTATTTTTCTCTAAACTTCTACGCTCTGTATAAAAAAAACTATGGCCCGTAGGAGAAAAAAAATATATGAAGAAGTGCCCTTATTTTGAATCCAAGAATACGTGGTTTCATTTTTGACCATCAGTTTAGTTACACCCTGTATTTTTGCGAATGCCTACCATTTGGCAAAATTGTATTAATGTTAACTGACAACATAGGTTGGTACCTACATGTTAAAAGCTGCAGTTAATTTAAAGGTGTTATCAGGGGCGAATTTAGGCATGGTCTTTATGGGCTGCAGCCCAGGGTCCCTTTTATACAATAAACTGATCTTTCGTTTTGGTGTTTAAACAGTTAATGTATAGATTATAGCACAGACATATATAGCTTCGCTAAGCTATATAGGTCTGTGATTATAGGTAGTTCTCTGTTATTTATTTTATGTTGAAGAATTATTATTTATTTTATTTTTATTATATACAGGATGATTTTTTTAGAAACACCTCCCAGCTTTTCTCGCTTATTTTGCACCCTACATTACAAAAATAACTATTTTTCCAAGTATAAGTTTTTTTTGCATAGCAAAAAGAGAAACTTTTTGAGGGTATATTATGTGTCTCAAATAAAGTCCGATTATATCCTTAGTTTTTTAAATGAAAAGACCAGCTTAAAATCAGGATGATGCAGTTTTCTCTGGAGAATCAGAATCTAGCTTCAGAATTTATGTGTTCTCGAAAAGTTAAGGACAAAAATACAGGGTGTCCATTTAAGAAGGGCCCCTCGAGAAAATCTTGACAAATATGCATTTTTCTTAAAACTTTATTTGAAAAAAATTGTTTTTCTGATGAGCAAACTTTGCGTAAAAACACACTTGAAATCCATGGCCTACTTTCCGAAATAATTTTCAAAATCCCGAAGATCGCCGAAATTTCTTCGGCATGTAAGTTTTGTTTCAGGAGTTACCGAAAAAAAATTCTTAATGAAATTTGTGGGCAAAACTGATTAGGTACTTTAAACCTAGTTTATCAGAATTTGGAAAAAACCATGGTTTCTTGTGTGCTCTCGTAACACTTAATTTTTTTTATTTATAGCTGTCATGCATACTAGAAAATTTTATAAATGTGAAAAATGTGCAAGAAATTTCAAAGATTTCCAATGTAGTATGTCGGGAAAAAATATCTAAAACATGAAAGTACATAGGTACCTACCTACAGGATTCGAAGCCACGGCCACATTTTTCGGTAGGTACTGAGAGAACACCCTTTAAAAAGTGGCATTGTTTTAAATTCTGATAAAGTAGCAATTAGTTTTGCCCACAAATGACATTGGGGAAAATTTTTCGGTAACTCTTGAAACAAAACAGTTAGAAACCGAAGAAATTTCGGCAGTTTCGGATTTTTCAAAAATATCTGAAAGTAGGCCATGGATCTAAAATTTTATACAAAGTTACCCTGTCAAAAAATCAATCATTTATGTCAAATAAAGTTCTCAGAAAAATAAATTGTAAGGTTTATTGGGGGATTTGTTGGACGAAAATTGTTATTTGTAAAACAGGCTTTAATAAATGGAATATTGTGTATAGGCGCTTGTAAGCCCGCCGTGGTTTCAGCACGGCCACGACTGAGCACTCCTCAAGTGGGTGGCGCTCCGAGGTCTGTACTTGTTGGCAAGACTCTTGCATTATTTATTTCGTACAAAGTTTGTCGAGACAAGTTGATGCAGCGCTGCAGAGCCGCCGTGCGGCGGGTCGATGATTATTTTTTTTAATTATTGGCGCAGTTTTTTCTTTTTTCTTGTATTTTACAGAAATTATAATTACAGATACCTAGTAATCTTTGAGCAAGATTTCTTGGAAAATTGCAAGAGTTTTGCAGAATTATTTCTTGTCTTGTCTTGCAAAGCAAGACAAGAAATTTGAAAGAGTCTTGTCTTGTTCTTGCAGCAAGAACACGACAAGAACAAGACATTTGCAAGAGTCTTGTGAAACACTAGTACATACTTAATTCTCTAAATAAGAATTTGTTATTTTGTTTCGTATTTAGGTAAATAATGATAATAAAAAATACCTAGATAAATAATGAAAAATTTTCTACATGACATTTAAAAATTAGTTTCATTTTATCAGCTTGACAACTGAACTCCCAGGGTACTTGATATTTCGAAGTATTTAAAAAAAGCGAGAAATGACTAAAATATCAAAATCTAATCAAATATGTAAAATATGGCAATATTTCAATGTTAGTAGGAAAAAAATTCTATATACACTTCGGTCGAGAAGTAAGCCACTATTTACTACGCGCCTCAGGATATAATATGCGAGTATAGTATTTACTTACAAAATGATTTTCCATATAATTTAATTTATATACATTTTTTAAAAAAGAAAAAGCAGGTTTTTGACAAACGAAAAAAACGGGGCCCCAAAACTTACGGTCCGCCCCTGCATTGCACACGGAATAAACAAAGTGGTGAAAGAATTCGGAATCAATTTCCAATGACTTAATTAATAGGATAAAAAAGTATTTATTAAGGCACCTTTAAGGGTAGGTTATCGAGATTTACTGCCCGATATACCTCTTCCTCCTAGATTGATAATCACAGGATGGGGTACCTACTTGTCTTGAAGCGGCGTTATTATGCCAATTAAATTATTAAATTATGTCAATAAAATAGTTATTGATACAATTTTAAAACTTGGAAAACATTCGGTAAATTTAATAGAAGAATTGAAGGGAAATACTAAAAAACCTAAAGATCCAATTGGGCAAACTGTTTCAAAATAATTAAACAATGGCCTAGAAAAAATTTTTTTTACATTTTGTGCAATATCTCAAACGCTATGTTTTCCGATTCACCCTGTAGATAAACATTTAGTGATAGCTTAATTAATTAATTAAAATTAATTCTATAAAAAAAATATTGAAATTGACTTTTTGCATATATTTTTGCCTTTTTCAAATTTTGCCCGCTTTTTTACCCAAAATAACTGCTTTTATAGGCGCTTTTTTGGCATTTTTTCTGCCTTTAAATCTGGGTTTGCCTCGCTTTCCTTGAAACCAAGACTAAAAATAAAAATGCCAAACCTCTCGTTCCAGCATCTTGGTGGCTGTTTGAGACTATAGAGACTCTCTGGAGGTAACGAACTCTTCCAGTACCATTGTTGTAACCTTCTGGCAGCTTTGTGTAAACTTCTTCATTTAAATTTCCATATAGTAATGCTGTTGAAAAGTCAAATTGTGTCAAACTCATATTTTCACTTGCAGCTAAACTTAAAAGAACTCTTATTTTACTTGACTTCGGCACAGGACTAAAGGTTTTATTATATATCTTCTCCTTTCACATATAAGCACCCTTTATTAATAATCAACCTTGCCCTGAACTTTCTATTGAACCATCTTACCTATATAGGTACCCATTTGAGCAGTTTTTCTAGAATCCACGTTTTGTTCTTGTGAAGTAATTTTCTTTTATTCTGCATTATAACTAGAGCAATCTCCTCTATATAGGCACTCTGAAGAAACCTTAGGGTACCTACTTCGATATTCATTAACTTAGTGGCTATGGTCATAACAAATTCTTTGAATTTTTGGGGTTTCTAATCTCGTCGATATAATAATACATAGCAATATCATGTTGAATATATTAAATAAATTAATGTTTAATAACAAATTAAAATAAACTAATTAAAAACACATACAATAACCTATAAGGAATTGATATTGATATTCATTTTTTTAAATGGTCAAAGGAGCTTGCATAATATAGAAGAAAATTTAGACTGGTTAACGTAACAATTCACCTTATATCATAGGCTATGCTGAGAAAGTAGTTATAATAGTTATTTATGTACCAAGGCACTGAAGTACAACTTTTTATGACTCATGTGGAGTTTAGTTGCTGAGGCCTCTGGCCGAGGCAAATAAACCACATGAGTCATAAAAAGAACTTCAGTGCCGAGGTACATATTATATTTTTCTTGAAATCGGAAAAAAAAATGTTTTATTAGGCAAGAAAATAATAATAAGGCTTGACTTTACCGATCGCTCTACAAAGGATACACGGTAATGATGTACGGCACCTTCTGACAGAAAAACCAAACTGCTGCTTCTTGTGTAGCCTACACAACAAATCTATTGATTTTCAAATTTACTAAAATATGTATACTGAAGGATTGCGCTTCTATAGGAAACAATTTCGCAATGTGTACGAAAAGTTAAATGAGCCTTTATCGGCCGGGTTTTGAATATTTGGTCACTTTTGACGGGCGATTTCTCCGCGTCTGACGTTTGATGTTTACATCTAGCCAAGGCCTACTTATTGAAAAAATCGTACAATAATGGGCTACATTATTGTACGATTCCTGTGCTTTTAATGACGATTTTGGGACATTTTAATGCCGATTTCAAGAAAAATATCAAATTCTACTAGGTACAACCCTTATCATAAATGCTGAGCATACTAAAGTACTTAAGTAAATAAATACAAAAAAACAATTTAACAAACATTTTCATCTTGTTAAAAAGTGAGAAGAGTTTCAATAAAACTCTTCTTCTTTGTCAAAAATCCAGTGCAGTTTTAAAAAGTTAATTGTTACTCTTGGAAAATGCAGAGTGTACAGCATTTGCATTAAATCAAAAGTCCTTCCAAAGATTTAATAATAATATGATCACATGATTATTCGAAGATTGTTACAAGAAAATAGGGCTACAAACAAGAAACATATACCCATATACAAGAACCATATGCCCATATACCTATACCAACTTTCATCTCGGTTGGGTTAAAAAGCTCTTAATTCATTTAATTTTTAATTTTTAAAGTCATAACTTTTAGTGTTTTTAGTTGGCATATCTCTGGCATATCCTCAATGTGTCCATAGCTGCTCCATATGTTGCATACACCGATATTTTCATCTACAGCATTATTACCTATCCCACTGGGCAAATGAAAATACTATCTCACATCATCAGAAACATGGAAAAGTACACGGAATTACTGAAGAAGAAAACGGACACCTCCGCAAAAGATGCCAACGTCGAAATGCTGAAAGAAATTGTTTACAAACATAGGGATATTATTGAGTAAGTACCTACCCTCGCTCTTACTCGTTCTTGGGGGGGGATTCATATATCTATCTATATTCACACCCAAAGGAATAATTATGTTTAATCGAACTTTAATTGTTATCATGTTTATTGTTCAGAAACATATTATCTTTGTGAAAGTTTCCCGTTTCTGAGGAACTCAAGTTTGAATTTCTGATCTCGTGCTGCAACAAAAGCAATTATTCAACCAAAGTAATAATATATTAAAATCCTAGAAAATTAGGTATATTTTGACATTTATTTTTTTTTAATCGGAGAATATCAGTAAAATCTGGAAAGGCCCTTAACATTTTGGAGTTATATTATATTCCTTCGGTTAAAACAATAGTATATTTCATTACGAGTCTGGATATAAAGATTTTTCCGTGCGCGCGTGACAAATGGGGAAAGGGAAGTCATGCAAGCACGGAAAAATCTATTTCTGGACGTGTAATGAACGATATTTTTTATTATACTTCTTTGAAAACGGAAACTTAAAACATTTTATCGGCATATTATAATAAATTTAATTGACAAAAAATAAACAATGCAGACAATATATGGTTACTCTCAAATTATTTCAAAGATGCTTTGTTGTGAATTAGTTATTGTCAGATAAGGTGAATAAAACGTCAAAAATATTACAGAAATGTATCAAAATATTGAAACACTTACGAATTAAAATACAAAATAGGTAAATGTAAAATATCAGAGAGCATATAGAGTTTCTAAAATTTAGTTTACTTTGCTGTATATTTCTATTTTAAAGCCATAATATATTCGGTATTTTTATTCAGGGCACGGAAAGTTTTTCCATGCGCTGTTTCCGTGCGCTAGCCCAAAAAAAAACATCTTTCATTATTGCTAAAACAGATGAAAATAAGGTGTTTTCAAAGAAGTATAATAAAAACATTTTTTTGTTGTAATATGAATAGGCTGCCTAAATAAATTTAGTTATTGAAATGAAAACTTTTTTTTATTATATATTAGTTTTTATATTTTACTTTCAGTTTAGTTGCCTGCATCAATTCTGCTATGAGTACAATAATGCTTTTAGACTTCCTACAGGGTTCTTTGCAGTTAGCAACTACCGTGACACAACTTCTTGGCGTAAGTTAAAAAAATACATATTTCAGAAAGTGTAAAAAGTATTTTCAGGCAAAGTTATCTGTATTACTATTAATGGCGGTAGTCACATTTTTCATTGGAATGATATTGAGATTAATAATGCTCTATTACAATGCCAATGAAGTAATCGTACTGGTAAGTTGTCTCTATACCACTATTTTGATAATATTTGATTGATATATATTAGGGTATTTCCTGGGATACTATTTATTACAGTGTGTCCACTTTAAGGACTTACCTCCTTCGCGAAATCTTTATTTGTTGGCCGATTTTGATCAACTTTTTTTTGTTAGATAAGGTATTCAAAATGCGCATTGAACAAAGTGCGGGCATTTTTATTTTTCGGCTGAAATCATGGCCAACTACACCACTTTTGTGAGCTCAAATTTCAAAAAATACTAAGAATAAGCTTTTTTCTCGAAAGGAACGGAACAAATTCGAGCCTACTTACTATACAGTGGCGTCGGCACGGGTGGGCCCGGGTGGGCACTTGCCCATCCAGAATTGTAGAGTGCCCACCCGAAAAATGGATTTATGGAAACATGGGCCTTAATTTATGGAAACTGAAAATAACTCAGGTACACACCACAAAAAAAATTTCTAAAAATACCTATTACTATAATTTGTATTGTAGTACTAAATTGGCCGTAGATAAGGGGAGGGTAAAGAGGAAAACATACATAGTGATTATATGATTTTGTAAGTTCCTGTGCCATTTAAACTATTTCTCCTCAAAATTTCAAAAAAATGAATTTTAGTAAACAACGACCTCTACCTTGTTAAATACCCGCTTTAAAAATAATAACAAATTACATATTTAAAAAAGCCATACTTACAAGTACATATATACAGGATGATTTTTTTAGGTCTACCACCGCGATTTTCTCGCTTAATTTGCGCCCTACAAAAAAAGCGTAAGAAACAAGAATGTTGCAATTTTGGACAGCTAAGTGGTGCTGCAAAAGAAATCGGCATCCATCGCCAACTTGTCGCGCAATATTAAAAAAACCTCAAATTGAGCAAAACTATTAATAGCCGTGGAATGTTTATTTTAAGAGACAGAGGAAAACTTTTATATTGAAAATTGATGGCACTGAGAAGCTTTATTCATCTACGTAGTCAGATAGTTTCAGCAAATTAGACAGGGTCTTCGGCTCTTTTGAGACCATGAAAATTTTTGTCGATTTAAAGTTTTTTTAGTACACCGCGAAAAGTTGGGCATGGACGCCCATTCCTTTTTTAAAGTCGCCTCGCTGACCAAAACTGCCATATTTTGTTTTCTTACGTATTTTCTGTGCGGCCTAAAATAAGCGAGAAAATCGCTTAATAAGAAATAAACAAAAAAAGTTTAATAGCGTCAAGAGAGCCGAAGACCCTGTGTAATTTGCTGAAACTATCTGACTACGTGGATGGATAAAGCTTCTCAGTGCCATCAATTTTCAATATAAAAGTTTTCCTCTGTCTCTTAAAATAAACATTCCACGACTATTAATAATTTTGCTCAATTTGAGGTTTTTTTAATATTGCGCGACAAGTTGGGCATGGATGCCGATTTCTTTTGCAGCACCACTTAGCTGTCCAAAATTGCAACATTTTTGTTTCTTACGCTTTTTTTGTAGGGCGTAAAATAAGCGAGAAAATGGCGGTGGTAGACCTAAAAAAATCATCCTGTATATATTAGAAAGTATCAAAAAAGTGTTTAAAGAATCGTCCCTTAAAGGTAAAATAGATGATTCCTTTACAAATCTAGGAAGGTCATTATATTGGACCATACGGGAATCAAATATAACCTTTTGGTTTTTACCAAGTTAGTTGCTGGTATCTGTAGGTATATACATAAGCTTTCTGTCTCGTATATTATACGTGTGCACATTGTAACGGAAATTGATTTGACCCAATAGGTATTCTGGTAACTAACATGAATCGCCTTATGTATAAATATCATAGTTTTATACAGCCCCGCTCTACGATTTTTTCGAACCGAGACAGAAACTTGATAGTGGCGCTCCTCTCTCCAGCGTTTGAGACAAATTGTTAAAAAAAAAACTCACAAATATAGATATAATGGGTGGCATTTTTTTGTGATCGGGAGGGGAGAATACGAACCCATTAATAAATCTGTACTCTTTATTACCTATTAGTTAATAACTTTTTCATTTGTGTGACAAGTTTGCTGAAGGCTTCGCTCACAGCTTGCAGATGTCATAGGTAATGTGCAGTACCTATATTCTTAAGGCTATACTGACATTAGGAAATGCATTTGATTTTTCATTATTTTCAGTTACTAACTCTTTGAATTCGAAAGATCCTGGCAAAAATCAACAAAAAAATTTCGAGTTCCAATTTGGCCATTTGGGGTCCAGGCCTGCTTGTGTGGAAAATAATGGTAACCATATTTTTAATTTTGAAAAATCAAGTAGGTCTTGACAGGGACGATTTATTTATTTTCTGTGTATAGGCTAAGTGCCTTTTCCCGGCAAGATATCGAATAATTGCTCAGTATTGAAAATTATGTCCCTTTCTCAATTTTCAAAATAATTGGCCAACTTTGATTTTCGTCGATTTTATTTCCTATATAGGTCGGTGAACTGTCCTTGTCATTTAAGATAACAAAAAACTTCAGAATAACAAAAAAAAAGTATGCGAAATTTGGAATCATTCGGCCTACTTTGATTGAACTTGTATTATTGCAAACGAATCAAAGTAGGCCGAATGAGTCCAAATTTTGCAGTCTTCTTCTAATGAAGTTTTTTTGCAACTTTTTCTAATGACATTTTCCGATATCTTGTCGAACAAAAGTTGTTCCTGTCAAGGCCAACTTGATTTTTAAAAATTAAAAATATGGTGACAATTATTTTCTAGACAAGCAAGGCTCGTACCCCAAATGGCCAAATTGAAACTCGAAAATTTATAGACCTTTACACCTCTTGTTTCACTTATCCTGAGACACCCTGTATTTACAAACGAAGAATTTACTGAATAACAGATTACCCACCTATTACTTTAGCTACAAAATTTAAGTCAAATGGGATATAGCACAACCAGTACTCATAGCAAATAGATCAAAATAAAAAGTTGCATCATCGGAAGTTTCTTCTTGTTAGTTTTGTTAAGAGTTACTATCACTTCATCGACAATATAATACATTTGGGAAGGACAATATAGCATCGATAAGATAATATTATAATATGTTCTTTCTTACTTGTAAATCATTTATTTCCACTACGGTGGATTAAATCTATGATTTTGGTAATACTTGACGTTCCTCCATTCGGGTGTATCCTGCTTTGTGTGGATGCGACGGGGATTCCCCTGGAAAAAGTCACATTGTGGCATGACACACCACAAACTGGTGTCTCCCAGAGAGATAGAACTCAATGAAGCGGACAAGCGCATCAGCCAAACCAAACATTACAGGCAGTCCAGATTTTGGGAGGAATATTTTCTGTTGCCGATTATCATATCCTTATTTGGATTTGGTTGCATTTGCACTAACTACATTGGACTTAACACACTGCCCTGGGGCACGCCCTTAAATTGTACACTATTATTTTACAGGATGGTCCAACTTTTATCAGATAGTGAAAGATTTAGGTGTCCCATTTTCGCATAAAAGCCTCGAAGGAGGTTGAAAAGCACATCGATGTTGAGTAGTATGAAGGGAAATTTACCTGGGGATAACATGGAAAATTCGTTTTTTTTGCGGAGCTCAAAGCAGGCGAAAAATCGTGCCGCTAAATATAATCCTGCACACTCGCCTGGCAGGCGATTGCAATCGCCAGAATATTCCCTCAAAAGTGCAGCCTTGTAGAAGCATGTTAAGAATTGCCATCTCTATGACATTTTTAAAATATGTTTCAGGATTTATAAATTCTTCAACAAGATTCGCTGAAACTGACACTTTAAATGATCTGTCTATTTCAGGAAACTTGGAGTTTGCATCTTAAAGCATTTAATAAACTTGTGTATATTTTTGGAAGTAAGATATTTTGACCAACTACAATAGCCATAAGACACTCATCAGTAAAGCGTGTTTATGCAAAAATTAGTTATAATGTGACCCTTTATAAGAAATAAATTAATTTGATTTTTTTAATAGGCTGTAGCAATAATTTTATAGACACTAACTTATATTTTTGCTTCCACGTAACTAAGGCGAATGAGTAATAATAACTGAATTGTTGTCGGTTTAAAATCCACAAGCAACTGTAACTTTACTGTAACTACTTCTTGATTACTACGCAAATAATTGTTGGTCAGGTTACTTCGATTTTTGTTTCATTCGTCGAAACTGTTTGACCTTGCGGCCCAATTTTTAATCACATTTTTTATTATTTTGCGACCCCCTCCCCATAGTAGCAACTCAAAGTGCCCGCCCTGAAGAAACGTTCTTGCGATGCCAAACTTTAAACCAAATATGTTGTAGAGTCGCGGACTGAGTGATGCAATGTGGGAAAGTCCCTGGTATGAAAAATCAAAGGAAGTGCAATTTATGGTACTGTTCTTTTTGGTAAGGACGAAGAAGGATTTGGTACTTTCTATTGGACCATTTGCGACTATGTCTTTGATGTCGTTCCTCATGGTAAGAATGTTCCTATAATAATTAAGTCAGATAATATATTATACACTGTGATAATAACCTGACTATACCTACATAATAATATTGTCTCTTTTGTTACAGGTGCTTAAAGCTACCTATTCATATATCATGCTTATGTACGGCCTTAATTAAAACAGAAATTAGTATAGGTAACTACACATCAAAATCTAGCAATTATTGTTGGTTTTTATTTTAACCAGGCTTTGCATTTTTGGGATAGAAAATCATATTTGACAATTGTTGTCCCTTTTAGTGTTTTATTTAGTAATTATATTTTCTGCTGCATCTAACAATATAGATTATAGATATAGTGCCACAAATTTGGTAGCATCAATGTCAATTATTATTGTTATTAAGGACATTGAAGGAAATACAGAATTTTGCTTCATTTATTTGGGTATGTTATTTCAATCCCTTCCATAGGTAATAATATAATTTTTTAATCGATTCCAAACAGGCCCGGTAGAATCCTTTATGGGTACTGTCTTTTGGAGTTAAATTTATTTTGTTTCGATACAAGACCTATTAAAAATAATTATTTATCATGAACTTGTGTCTGAACAGTCTAGACCTGTCCAGATTTTTGGTATATTATTTTAATATGTTTAAAACATATCTACTACGACATTAGGGATAGTTCATTTAAAATATACAGGGTGTCCCGTAAGTCATGGTCCAAACGGAAGTGGGTGATAGGGGACGTCATTTGAAACAAGAAAAACCCCATATGTTGTTATCCAATTCTTTACCGTTTTCGTGATACAGAGCGTTGAAGTTTTGGAGAACAATTGTTTTTTTACAATATCTTCGTAACCGTCTGAGATATTTGCAACAACTCTGGTACACAAAAGTTTCCTGTTAGTTGGCATATTTTGGGAAATTTCCGTGTCCCAAAGCAAACCAGTGGCGGAGATAGAGGGGAGGAGGGTCCATTAATTTAAGAAAAAACTTAGTACGGCCCTGTGCACAATTTAATTTGAACGCATTTTTAGATAGGCGACTTCATTTCCTACAAAAATTGTTTCTTTATTTTTTTACGTACCTGTCGCCATTTCATTGCAATTTTTATTTTTTTGATTTAAGTTAAAGTTTTTTTTTGTCGCATTTTTCCCAAACTATGCCAACTAACAGGAAACTATTGTGTACCAGAGTTGTTGCAAATATCTCAAACGGTTACGAAGATATTGTAAAAAAAAACAATTATTCTCCAAAACTTCAACGCCCTGTATCACGAAAACGGTAAAGAATTGGATAACAACATATGGGGTTTTTCTTGTTTCAAATGACGTCCCCTATCACTCATTTCCGTTTGGACCATGACTTATGGGACACCCTGTATACATATACCTACGTGATATTTCTTAGATTAATTTTGTCGTCTCAATTTAGTACATAATTAAAACTTTTTCTTCTTTGTATGACGTGTAGCTTGCCCAGTTGTGCAATCTACTTTAAACGAAGTAGTAACAAGTCGCTAATAACTGTCTTTAGATAACAGCAGTTTAGAAAATACTAATAAATTTTAAATACACCGACGTTCATAATAATATGAGGATTCGACTGCGTTAAAGGAATTATTTTGTCTTGGTCATTTAGTTTCATCAAAAATATATTACATCTAAAGTAATTTTACTTAATTATTCTTAACTTTGTAATTGTAGTTAAAATGTCGAAATCAAGATCAAATTTTATCCTGATGCTACTACATATATTTTTTTAATAAAAAATATTCTTTCATATGGAACTCTTGTTTCCAGATATTTCCCGTCAACCGCCAACTTCTTGTTACAATGAATGATAGTTGTTGAACTTTCTTTAAACAATAATAAATTCTTGCTTCCTCACCTATAAAAATTATGATTGCAAATAAAAGTTTCAGCCGAAGTTTCGGTAGTTTATTTTTACTTACTTTATTTAACGTGTCCCTTTGCTGAATTGCTCTCAGTTCAAAAGTTGACAGAACAATCCGAATTTCTAAGATATATTTCTAATTCAAAAATAAATTGCCATTTTATTCCGCCGCGTTTACCTCATTTCGGAGGACTCTGGGAGTCTTGTGTAAAATTGTGCAAATACCTACCATTTAAAAAGGATATTAAATGGTACCTACCCATTTAACATATGAAGAGTTTTATAGGTACCCTTTTAACTCAGATCGAGGCAATTTTGAATTCTCGTCCCCTTATCCCACTCTCTTCCGATCCCAACGATCTCGAACCTATAACGCCTCCCAAGTAGCACAAATTGTTTTTTAAAAGCTGTAACAGCGTTGACTGATGTAAGTATTAATAAGACTTCTCACGGTTATAGCTTCATGTCCTGGAAAACAGATGGCGCCTATGGTCAACAATGTATTTTGCATTGTATTTTGTCTCCGGAAAGCGCATGAGCCGGAGAACTGTCAAACATGACAGCCGTAAGCAGTCTTTATTAATACGTCAGTCAACGGTAACTTTATCTATACCGCTTTTTTATATAACCTCAAGCTATATAATTAAGAGTTGTAAACAATCTTTCAGCACTAATAAAATATCAATATACCCAAAAAAGGCCCCCATTTATACAACTTTTAAGTTCTATAAAGGTTATAAAACAAGCTGAAATAGTAATAGTAATTGCTTCTTTATTACGTCTTTTCAGCCCTTATAAAACATGTTATACAGCCACTAAGCAGTTGCTATATCGATGTTGCACAAGAAGGCGTTATTCAAAATATAGAACCAACAGAAAAACTACTCCGAGGGCTAATACCCCTACCGGCATTGAACTACACCATTGGTTCTCGATTTTCGTTGGGAATAAACATTGCAGATCGAGAACCAATGGTGTTCAATGCCGGTAGGGGTATTAGCCCTCGGAGTATAGTTGTTTCTGTTGGTTCTATATTTTGAATCCGTCCACCGGGGATTTGCCTACGTCTATCTGATGATTCCCAAAGAGGATGAAACCGGTAATGGTCTGGCCGGGATCATTTTGCCTGCAGCATGTCAGGACATGTCCCAACAAAGATTGCTATATCTTTGACGTTACGTTGGTGAAGGAAAAAAACTTTGATCTGCAAGGCGTTATATATTCAGTTATTCGAATAATCTTCTTTTAATTGTTATACCTATTAGAGGTATTTACATGATACAAACAAGATTTATAACACCTTAAAAAGTATATAGTGACAAACAAATCTTTTAAAAAATCATTTATGTAATAAAGCAGCTATATTAAAGCACACAATTTCTATGTTCTCACACTCACAAACAGAAATATAACGACTTTGTTGAATAACGAAGTAGAATCTGGTACCTAATAAGAATCCGCCAGAAGGCTCATTTGCCTGTATATTATTAATTTTATTGCTCGCCCTGGACTCGAATTTTATCTCCCAACAAAGTTTTATGGCAAAACCACTTATTTTAGTGCGAAATAACAACTGCGCCTGGAAAATTCCTTGAAATTACATAATTTAAACAAAAAAATATATTTTTTATTTTTTTCCCGTTTTTTCACAACTCCTGTATTTAAATAAATTGCGTTACATATTCTGAATGTATTGTAACTAATTATCATAACAATAATGCAAAAATTTCCTTCTAACGTTAAAAAATTATTGAAAATATCAATATGGCCGCCCTATCACCTTCTTTTCCACTATACAAAATGGCTTCTTTCAAAAAGGTCACCATACGATCACTTATAAATCGTTTAAAGAGCACTATTTTGCATAAAGGTGTCATTTGTTTTATAACCGCTTAAATTATGAGGAGAATTTAAAGAAGTTATATAAGTAATAAGTAATAAGTAATAAGGCTTTATTATCTCACAAATTAACTATTTGTAGTCTTCCTTTTGCATTGAATTTATGTCTCCAGTGCCATATCTCGTTGGACCTTAGATATATTTTTTTATTTGATTTTTATTAATATCGTTAAACACACATTTTGCAAGAAGTTCATTTTGGGAACCCAACACCCAAGTAAATAATATAACGTGATTTATTAATCTTATTTTATTTTAACTTTTTCTCTAGATTGTGAATAAATTAAACGCTAATCACAAATAATACTTTATGACTATAAATAAATAGCAGAAATAGGTAGCTACCATAAGGTATTGGTTAGAAGAATATTGTAAGGTTTTTTATTTAATAATAATTATTATTTATTTCTAAAAACAGGTAAAGATAAAGACCTTCAACTTGACACTGTCTGTCTCTATGACATATTTTTACCTATCGTTTTCATTTATTATATATATAACAACGGATCACTTAGTCCCTCGGTTCTTCTCTTGTGTAGCTACAATATTTATAATTAATTTAAATGGCTACGTTATTCTTTTGCTGTTCTGTAAAGGAAATGCATACTGTAAACTGTTTTCCAATAGCACATTGTAGTCTTATTAGTATATTCTTGTAGATTATAATAATCTATATGTCCTGTTTTATACAAAAAGGAAGACTTTTTTGAAAACCTTGTCCTAGGATCTGTAGGAGGTTGTCAATAAAAATAATCAATAAAAATCTTTAATAAGTGTCCTAAAGCTACGTGACTAATTCCATAAGAAGTTGCTCAATCTCCAATTTGGTGACGAAGATCATAGCTTTGATTTGCAAAATCTCTGAAGCCAGAGCCAGCCTCTTCTGAAATCTTCCTCATCTAGTTCAGTTTCCCAAATATTTATTATTTCGTCAATATCAGACGAATGACTATCCGCTTTTTTCCCATTTTTGGAATTTCTTGAACTTGAGTTGGTTCGATTAAATTAGTAGCTTGAGAGATCGATTCTTCCAGAATCTTTTTTAATGCCAATTTCACCATCCGTTTAGAATGTCCATTTTGTTGCACTTTTCCATATTTTCAAAAACAACACCGCGTGTTACCCTTACTAACTTTGGAGCTTATAAGATAGAAAGGCTGAAAAAGTAGGTACTTTTTACAGTTAAAACATCTGCTGGTATATAGTTCTAAAAGAGCATTTCAACTATGATTTAGTGATTTGCGTTTTTTAGGCTGTGTTTAAGCTTATTTTATTTTTATTTCTCGACATTTCGGGCGTTAGCTTTACTGTCATAAAATTGCCGCTTAACGAAATGCTATAGTGCTAAAAAACGAAATTAGAAAGCGCTGCAATCAAATCGCTTGGTATGATTGGGAGTCTTAAACGCAACCGAATTCTAATGCGGAAAACGTCATAGTAGGCTTGTGTCAAACGTGTCAAACAATTAAAATCGTATAATGAATTATTACAGAAAGAAAGTTAGCGGCTTTATAGGACTATAAATTTTGGCAACTGGTAATATCATACCAACATCCAAGTTCTAATGGATGTGCCGGTGTTTTCATATTTGAATCGTTCGAGAAGGTAGACTACGACAGCTGTTTCCCCTTATTAGGTTCATCAAGGCAGCCATAACCTTTCCGAACGACTCAAACCGAAACGGTAGCACTTATAATAGTGTAACTTGCACTTGGAGGTGAGAAACCAACCAGTGGCACCATCTAGTCTTCCTTGTTCTCTGCTAGTACCAGATAGTACCAGAGCCGAAATTTCACAAAACATAGTAAACACCAACAAGAAAAAGTTAGGTTGGTGTTGCATCCAGAAAACTACAAAATAATGTGAAGAAGAAGCGACACAGGAAACAGGCTCATTGGCCATTCACCACTGTATCTTCCAAATTTGGAAAATTAAATTTAAAAATTTTAGCAAAGAAAGTCTGCCAAATTCGGCTTTTGAAACATTACCTTTGTGTGATCCTATAATTGTATATCCAAAAATATATGAACTTTTGAAAATTCTGTGTACACTGCCTGTAAGTGTAGCCTCGGCCGAAAGAAGTTTTTCATCTTTAAAAAGACTCAAATCTTGGTTTAGGTCCACTATGGGACAGGAAAGGCTTGTAGGGATGGCGCTATTACATATTCACAGGGATATAAAACCTTGCCCTGAAGCGGTGCTAAACAGATTTGCCAATAATAGTAGCAAAATGATTTTAGATTTAGTTCTATAAAAACGGGTTTATGTGTGCATATATTTTTATTTTTTTATATTTTGACTGATTTTTTAAATGTTTTTTTTAAGATTAGGGTTTTTAAAGACTGATTTTTTTTTCTTGTTATTTTTTTTTGTTTTGTTTCTGTTTTCATCAAAGAAAAAGGTATATATTTTATTTTTATATTTTTTATCATTTTTTATTTTGAGTTTGTTTCATTGTTCTTTGTTTTAAGTATATAGTACCTATATTGTTATTCAATATATTACTAGTGTTGGTTTTATTTGGCTTTATAATAGTCTTTACTTATGCATACCTACCCACCTATAAAATCGCAATAAAACCTAATAATTGGGGAACAGACGAATTATAAATAGTAGGTATTACCATTACCCCCCCTGGAAGAAAAAGCTATCTACGCCCTTGGAAAGTTAGCGGCTTTATGGGACTATAAATTTTGGCATCTGGTAATATCATACCAACATCCAAGTTCTAATGGATGTGCCGGTGTTTTCATATTTGAATCGTTCGAGAAGGTAGACTACGCCAGCTGTTTCCCCTTATTAGGTTCATCAAGGCAGCCATAACCTTCCCGAATGACTCAAACCGTAACGGTAGCACTTATAATAGTGTAACTTGCACTTGGAGGTGAGAAGCCAACCAGTGGCGCCATCTAGTATCAAGCTGATAGTACCAGAGCCGAAATTTCACAAAACATAGTAAACACCAACAAGAAAAAGTTAGGTTGGTGTTGAATCCAGAAAACTAAAAAATAATGTGAAGAAAAAGCGACGCAGGAAACAGGCTCATTGGCCATTCACCACTGCATCTTAGTCCTTTTTTTAACGGATTCTTGCAGATTTGTATGTCTATTAACCATAACCGACTGATGACATGCTGGCGTCATTGAGCAATTTGATATACAGGGTATCTCAAATATTAGACGTTAAATGTTAGATAATATATGGAATTTCTACTCTAAATTTTACTATTTAGCTGTAAAATTGTTGTTATTATTATATTATTGTATACATTATTTACGTTACAGTTATCATTAATATACAAGGTGTTTTAAAAACATGTGTTATTAATTTAAAATATTCATGAATTTCTCTGTATTAGAACATTTCGTATCTAAGTTAAAAACTAATAAAATTATAAAAATGGGTATGTTTAGAGATAAAGCTACATGACAGGTACAAGGCGTCTTAAATTTGATGCTCTGTCCACTCTGCAGCCAAATGAGCATTTTGTCTAAACTCAAAGTTGTACATTAAATTACGTAATTTTTCCTAATTGTGTGTAATTATAACACTTCGCCACCAATATGGGCATTACTACAATAAAAAATTACGATTTTTTACTTTAGTTTACTTAATTTAATGGCATTCGCTACTCGGTATATTATAATATCCAGAAATGAGATGAGAATTATGGGGAAGGACTAACAGCAATTAGGCCTATGTATAAAACCCTTTTATTGGTTGTTAAACATTATTTATTTACTGAATTATTATATTACTAGTCCCTCATCCCTTTTCCAAAACTCACATTCTCAGTTTGCGTTTACTATATTTTAATTTTAGTGCTTAAGAAGAATGCTTTTTTAATTTATTATATTTATATTAAGAAACAAAAAACGCGCTTTTTCTAAGACTCTAAAGAAATTGCCTCATAACATTGTATGTTCGTTTTTAATTGAAAAATGTAAGTCATTGTGTATAATATCATTTTAGCAACCGGTGCGGGAATGTCATTGTGCACGGATTGCCACAGCAAACTGTGCGGGAGTGTCATTGTGCAATGCAGATTTAAAAGAAGTAGGTAGTTGGAGGCCTTCGAAAACAGCTCGCGTCTAGTTGTTTATTTGGGAATTAACGTACTTAACTACGATTTGGAATTTCATCAATTCTCAAAAACGTACTAAAACAGCCTATCGTGTCTTGTGGCACAACTATAATAGTGTTTTGTTTCTAAGATTTTAAATTTTAATAAATGGTTATTAGACATGGGTGATAAGAAGTGCTTTTTGAGTGAAAATATGGTTGTAAAAAAAATGAGGCTTTCAGTTGCTATGGTAGTCAGCGTATAAAAACAATTTAAATTGTAGTAAAGTTTACCAGGACAACATGTTTAGAGAATTGGAAGAAACGACCACTCACTGCTAGTAAGAATTTTTTAAATTTTGTCATAGAAGTTGCGTATCCACATATATTTCCAAAAGCCACTTAAAAAGATGCTTATCTCCGGAGAATATTGTTACCAATACCGGAACTCCAACTGTAAAAATGCAGCGGCGCGGCGTTCAGAAGTGACAATCTTTAATTTTAGAGATCAAGCAGGTTTGTACTGTGGACAAAAGTGCGATTTCGAAAAAATTAAAAATATTCAACGATGGTGATCGTTCAGAGTCGTGAAAGACAAGAATACGAAAAAGCAATGAAGGAAGCTACCTATTTTACAAACATGTGTGGAACAGAATGATACCTGGGCTGCTGATGTTCAATTACCGATGGGTTGCTGTTACAATGAATAGTAATGAGTCACCTAAAAAACAGACAGTTTGTATACCAGGGGGTCCATTTAAAGGTGGTTAGTGGGTATTATTGGGTGTATAGTGTGTACAAAATTTGAGGGCGATCAGTTAAACGGTCCTGAAGTTAAGAAAAAGTGCCTTCGTGGAGCCCCTTTGAGGGATCGTAGCTCCACATGGAGCCGCTTCACTAAGTCTTCATAATTTCTCGAGAGGAATCTGGCATCGCACCCTGTATATTAAAATACTTATAAAAAGCATGTAGAGCAGAAAAAGTTGTCTTTCGTTTTTTTATAACTGTTTTAATAAATTAATTAAAAAATAAAAACGATACCCGCCAGGTTCATTTTCGAAAAATAAACATCAAAAGGCAAAATTGAAACTTTCAAGGTCAAATACTTTACAAACGCTTGAAACAAACATATTATTACATGTGTATACATCATTAAAATTGTGACAATAAGCAGATTTCAAATATCTAAAGATATAAAGGGTATTCGATTTAAAGAAACAAAAGTTTGGCACCGCTTTTCTGAACACCCTGTATGAAAATAAATAAACGCTGAAAAAAGCTTGCTTTGGCTTCTACAACTAACCTCCAAAATATATGAAATAAGGGGGTGTAAAAATATACGTTATCACATGGTACGTATTAAAAGGATACCCTGTATCTCAAATTGCTCAAGGATGACAGTTTGTCATCACTTGGATATCAAAACTAGGAGTCCTAGAGATGTCAAATCCGGTTCGAAAAAAACTTTTTGGGTGTACCCCCGTGGCTGCCGGACTATCTACCAAATTTGTGGAAATCAACAAGGATCTGACCGGGAGCCCTATTCTTGTGAAACTTGCATCTTATAGCCGTAGAAATATTAAAAAGATGATAAAATTTCACGTCCCCAATAGATTTTTACAGAAAGAAAGTTAGCGGCTTTATGGGAGCGGTTTGAGTCGTTCGGGAAGGTTATGGCTGCCTTGATGAACCTAATAAGGGGAAACAGCTGTCGTAGTCTACCTTCTCAAACGATTCAAATTTGAAAACACCGGCACATCCATTAGAACTTGGATGTTGTAGTGAAGTCAACTAGGAAAATAACTTCGAAGAAATTCCGAGAGTTTTAGATTTTGTTGGAATGTGTTCGTTTTGATGTCTTGAAACAAAATCCGAAGAGTCCGCAGCGCAAAATAGTGTGCGACTTTTTTTATTTGACAATAACTGTCAACAATATAGGTTTGTTGTTAATAACTTATTTAATAAGCGTTTCTATAGAATTTAAGTAAGACCATTCGAAAGAGCAGGCAATTTCTCAAAAAAAAATGTGTTTACATATTTTTTTGTAAAATAATTAAGTATTGAATGAGAATTTTTTTAAGATCATACGTTTTCATGCTTCCTCGTATTTAAGAGGCAGCCGAAATTGAGAGCGGCGCGTGGAGCGCGAGACAGTTAAACAGTAATAACTTTTTACACACACACAACTAATTCATATGTAACAAAGTTTATTGGAAAGTGACAACGTAAATCAATTAAAAAAATCTTGTAGCATTAATTTCCATGAAGGGATACGCCTGTCATATTATTGTAAAGTTGACATTGATCCAAATTTCATGCATTTTCACAATAATTGACGTTACATGGTCAATTTGTAATATTTTTGAGCAATATTACAGAATGTTTCTACTAAATGTATGTAGTTTTGAATGAGCAATATAAGATTACGATAGCAAACCTCGTTTGTTTGTTTTTTTTTTTCACTATGAACATAGAGATTTTTCATAAATTCTTGCTATCGTATATTTAATATTTATTTCAAACGCTCATAATATCGGCATAAATATAGATATCGAAACACAATACGTGACTTTTTTGAAGCTTAAAACGTTTGCTTTTTGATAGCATAAGTTATTTTAATGTATTGCTCTTTTTTCTCGTTTATTTTTGCAGTAAACCGCGTTATAATTAATGTTCCAAAGCGCAGAACTCAATTTTTCTTATTTTTAAATCCAAGAATCAAGCTGAAGGAGGTTTCTTACTGGGATGAGACCAATCCTAAGTGAAAGTTGAAGAGAGATTTCCTTCTATCAAATGATTGTCCAGTAAGATCATTTCTAATTTCGTGGTCACCGCTAGAGGGCGCAATTCGAAAAATTTCCCTTTTATTACAATTTTCTCCGAAATTTTAAATTCAATGACATTTATTCTGTTATAATCGAAAAGTAGATTACATTTACAACAAAAAAATACTTTGGTATTGTGATATCTTCATTAGTTTCGGAGTTATCGCCAAAAGAATGAATATTAACATGTTATTTGAAAGAAGAAGGTAGGTATTTGTTTTCAAAGATTTTCGTGGTCAAGCATGCCATGAAATACATAAATAGAAATTTGCTTGAGCTTTTCGTAAATAGCTAGATTTTCACTTTTTATTCCCTTAAAGGTATTTCTAATTTACTTACCTTACCTGTCGTATTGATATGAAATTATCTCGGAAAAAAAATTAAAAATTTAAAATTCGATTATTCTTTCATTCAACTTCATTTTTACTAGGCGTCATTTTATTTTTTTTTTTTACTTTATATTTATAATCAGCATCTCAAAAAACATAAAAATATACATTTTCATTGAAAAATAATGATTCTACAATTAATTGTAGACGATTTTTTAGAAATTTCGGTGAAAGATCGATTTTTTGATTTTTTTTATTTTTAAAATAAAAAGCGCACTTTTTCAACCTGCGGACTTTTAAATTAAAGTATGTTTGAAGGTGTCTCAAAAGGTTTTATTCAAATCCATGACTTCCCTAATTAATTCCTAATTAACACAATTTTTCGTCTACGTTGACACCACTATCGGTATGATATTACCGATATTACCAGTTGCCAAAATTTAAGTCCCATAAAGCCGCTAACTTTCTTTCTGTAAAAATCTATTGGGGACGTGAAATTTTATCATCTTTATAATGAATTATGTGTTGTCATTATTACTACTATAGGTACCCCGATTACTGTAAGAAGTCCCGATTTTGTCAGATGACATTCTCCACAAAATCCCTAGGAATTTTCTGTTAACTATTGGTATAACAGCGGTATATGTTCTCTCATTCGGTTAATGACGTCACTCATTGATTTATGATGTGAAATGTTACCCAAGTGATACGAAAAAAGGAACATAATAAAATAAAAATCCTATTGCAATCACGATTATACCGCTACAAATAAAAAAAACTATGACTACAACCGGGGCCCACGGATAAGTTTCCGTGGGCCCCGCTACAACTCATTTTAATAATAATTTCAAACGTCATGGAAACACTTTCATTTTGGTATTTTGGTATAATCAGCTACTTGCGGCTGCGTCTATGGTGCGTACTCAGGCAAATTATATTTCGGTGTTGTGAAAGTGACAGTGAAGGTTTTCCGGATCGTTCAAAAGGGTTCAAACTTTGGGCAGTGAAAATATTCGCAGGTTTTGTACGTTACGTTACGTGACTTTTACCGTTATCTGTGTTGTTCTTGTTCGTGTTATTAGTAGTTCTATTCATTGTGCAAATGGGCTCGTTAGGTACTGACCTGGACTTATGACCCGGTTGCATTTTTTGCTGCATTGATGTCAACTTAGGATGGCGAAATTAGCAATTGACAGTCCCAATAAGGACTTCTTAAAATAATTAGACTATATTACACTGCATCGGTGTAAATTTGTTATGGCAAGTTTTACGAATAGCGAATATACATACATCATTTCTCACAGTCATTTACACAGACATCAATAGGAGAGTGTTTTTGTAATGCGGAAGAAGCTATACGACGATATAGGGAAAAATTTCTTCGCCGAAGGACACCCGATGCAAAAACATTTTTAGCAGTTCAACATCGATGTCGTGAAACGGGTAGGGTAGGTAATGTTAGACCCAAAAAAAGTAATACAGGAAAGGAAGAGATAAAGCCGCAAGGACAGCAGAAAAGGTGGAGGAAGTACTAAACCTGGTTGGTGATGATCCTACTAGTAGCACTAGACAGTAGACAGCGCGAAGAGTAGACTTGTCTGTCTGTCACTAAATCCAAATGTAAAAACTCTAAATGGTTCATATTAAATACGTAGGAATAAGATTCTCCAAGTCCAAAACTACAATATAATAAATAAATATATACCTATACAAAAGTTGTGACTACACTCGGGGCGGATCCTGGGCATGCAGCGTTTCCACGCACTCAGATGCAACGCCGGTTACCACATATTTTTAAGAGTGCTGGAGATATCCGCTATAAAATAAACCCCTCATCCGGCATGCCCAGGATCCGCCCCAATATCTGCCATCGTATGCTAGCCACACGTGCTCTCCTTGTTTATGAGATTCGAACTCCTCCCACAGGCCCCCTTTGCTCCTCAGACCGAAAGTATCTTTTAAATGCGTCCCCGCTTTCATGCACTTCCGCGCATGCGTAGAAACCCACGCCATGGACTACCATGGAACGCCATAATGGTACCATGGTGATGTAGGTAGTTGAAACATGTGTTGAAAGTATAGTGATGTGGTTTTCGTACCTATATGATTTTGGCCCCCAAACCGAATGTGACTCATATTTTTATGGTACAGAAAATTGCCCTTTACCTAGTCCTGATCCCGAAAATTTTTCGAAGTCGCCACAAAACGGCGGGGGCGGGGCCTAGGAGGAAAGTGGAGGGTGTCTCTCAACCGTCCCCATACCTACTAAAGTGTAAATTTACTAAAAAAGTTACTTGTGCAGTGGCAGTTCAGCGCCGTCGTACCCTTTAGACAAACAAGATTTGTTAAATTATACCTAGTCCTTAATAGATGTGGAAACCATATTTTGTAAATGCAAATAATTTAATGGCAAAACCGAATCATTAGATTATTTGTATGTTGGCTGTAGTATGTCAATACTAGAATTACAGATGTATAATTATAAAAGTAGCGTTTATTTATTTATCTATTTACTTATTTCTACAGGATAACTCCTAATAATTATTGACTACAATCAAACTTAAATGTAAATAGGTAGGTATACCTACTTACAATAAACGGCATGTGCCAACCGGAAAACACCCTGCCCGTCGCAGGAATAAACTTGAAAATAAGAATAAAATACAAAAAACACAAAAGAAAAACGCAATCAAAAATAAAAGAAAAGCCACAGAGCATTGCTCCAGATACCCCTATTTTAAAATAGTTAGGATAGTAATTTTAAAAAATGCAACCAATATCAATGTAAATTTAATTTTAGCAAATTGACTATTTTGTAATTTTTTAGCCACTATGAATAGAAATAAAATAGGAGCTCAAATTGTAGCCTGAAAGTCTCGTTCTAGGAAATAAGTCTAATCATATAGGGTAAGGCAGGTGTATATTAGTTCTTTAGGGATATATAGGTAATCACCTGTGACATTTCTCTTCTATATCTACAGGGTGTTTCTTAATAACATGCTAATACTTAAGAGGGTTATTCTTGGGTCCATTTTGAGAAAGAAACTTTATATGAACATATTATTATGTCCTAAACGTCTTAACTTTTGAACTACAGGGGGCTAAAATTTTAAGAAAAAAAATTATTTTTTATTATAGCTTATTTGGTATTACCCTAGATATTTTTGTGAAATTTGGTACACGCCTTCTATGCATCAAGGTGCATTTTATGATGTACAAACAATTTTATTACTTTACCAGTGGCGTATGTACGGGTTTTGAATTGAATATTTTGAAACAAAAATATGTTACGCGACTGCTTTTTCTTAAAGTATTCTTATTTTTGAAATCCACATTCCTTTCTGAGCAAATGAGGTCTCTTGATCTTTTTTGTTTGACGTACGGTTTTCGCATAAAAAAATTAAACTCATTCATTTGCACCTTGATATAAAATTAGATATTAAAAATTATTCAAAACGATCTAGTTGGCAAGAAGCAGTTTTTTTTTAAACAATGTAAGCATAAACAGTTTTGACAGTTGTCTACATAGTCTAGTTGTCACGTATTTAAGTCATTAACATTAACATGGTCCAATTTTACCACCCTGTATCTCAAAAGTTAAGACTTTTAGGACATATGTTCATATGAAGTTTTTTTCTCAAAATGGACCCAACAATAACCCCCTTAAGTATTGACATGTTATTAAGAAGCACCCTGTACATTTTGATTTCATACCCTGACAATATTATTTATATATTTGGTTATACAGTGTGTACACAGTCCACGGTTAAGTAACTATCGGTATAAATGATAAAAGTTCCAATTTCACGTTAGGAATTCTGGCCTGTTTTGTCCGAATTATTAAATTATTTATTAATTATTGTTATATTAATTAATGTTATTTAATTAATTAAGCAGAATAATTTGACACATTTTTATTTTTCAGAAATCGAGTAGGGATATGCCTTGGCGGGAACCAAAAACTTATTTTTTTAATTTTTCTTAAATTGCCTTTTCTGTAAAAGATATATAGAAATTTCATTGGGAAAAGTCATTGCAGAGTATAAAATTATGCCGTACTTCGATCTTTGTGATTTTTCCACGGTCAGTTTAGGTAACTATCCTTTTGCGAAAAATATATCCACAAATTTTATAAGAAAATATTATTATTCAAGGATTGGATATTATATTCCTATATCAGATTTCAAAACAACGCCATATTTTCATTTTTGTCGTTTTATTTGAACGAAAACCACAAAATAAAAGTAGGCCAATTGTTTTGAAATCTGATATAGGGGCATAATAAGCAAACGTGAATAATGTTTTATTATTTTATTAGGTATACAATTTCTTTTTCGCAAAAAGCACTTGCCTAAGCTCTTGAAAAATCACAAAAATCAAAGTAGGCCAATTATTTCCAAATTTGACAACGAATTTGAGCACAATTTTAAATTTTTTATGACTTTTCCTAAGTAAATTTCTCGATACTTCTCAATGTTTTTTTTACAGAAAAGTCACTTTACTTAAACCAAAAATAATTTTTTGGTCCCTGCCAAGGCCTAGTTGATTTCTGAAAAATAAAAATTTTACTACAATTACTTTCTATCAAAACAGGCCTAAAACCCTTAACGTCAAATTTCAACACAGGAATTTGTTATCATTTCGTGTGTCTGAACCCCAAAAAGTCAAATTTGAAATCGAAATTTTTTTGTCATTTACAAGAGTCGTCCAAACAATCCGGGTACGGGGACACACTGTATACAAATATAGTTAAGTTCATCCGTTTACACACAATAATATATGTTTGACGTTTTTAAAATATTTCACCTTGACATATTATACTTTTATTTATGGATCTCCTGCTTTATGTTAAGTGAGAAGTATTTATACATAGCGCCATAGTTCTTCAATGCTATGGGAGGCCTTACCCCTGAGTCTGTCAATAAAAAAATAGAGACGTTTGATTTTTTTGTTTCATATATTTTGGGGATGCTCACAACCAAATCGGACCACCCTCTATTAAATAGGTATTAATACCTCTTTCCCGCATAGCATTTTACCATAGATAATAGTATTCCGTTGTCTTGTGTTCCATTACAGCTTGCCAAAAGCTGCAATTTGCTTTAAATAACGGGTAATAACAGGACGCTAATAACAGTCTTTAAATTGTCCAAAATATTGTGTGCTATAAGAAGATAATATTTTAGGTTTAGTAGGAATATTTAAAATACAGGGCTGGCTTTGTTGTTAAACTTGTTTCAGTTTTGTTAATAATCCGCAATAAACTCAGAATATGGTTTCAGTCGTCTGCTGACTATACTACTGAGTGTTTAACTACCATTAGGGCTTAGGGTTATTTATTAGATATATCTATTACCATTGAGTAAAGGAATACCGTAGAAAATATATTCTACGGCCAAGCTAAAGTTTTCTTCCTGATATTAATACTCCCAACTTCGCCATTTGACCACGGTCATTTTGGTCAGTGTCATTTTTGTATCGAGCTTGTTGTTCAACGGAGACGCGCAACAAAAGTATGCAGGTATGTCATATGAAGTTATTCCCTGTATTTATCCATCTTTTTCTGCTCCTAGATTTTAATAATATTCATTAAGAACAAATTGTTCATTATGAAGTAAATTTATATACTTACCTGTTACTTTTCAAATTTTGGAAAGATGGATTTTCATTACGAGCCAAAAAAGTTCCCACCCCTGTCGTAGATGGAATGTCTCTTTTTTGGCGAAGAACCACTTGCAGAATGTACTTGGCGGTGTTGTTTTCCATTTATCTCGTAAACGGTTGCTTTCACGGGAAATCATCATTTGTACAGGGTGGTTCATTATAAATTGACACCCCCCCCCCCTTAACTTGTTAGTTTCTGAGGTTAGAAAAAAATTTTTTTTTACAAAAGTTTTAGATACTAATACAAAGTTTTTTGTGACGCTATTGGACCGTGTACAGAGTGTTCTAGAAAGCCGTGGCAGACATAACTTATGGTTTTTTAAATGTAACACCCTATATATTTTTGCATTTTTGAAATCTGCTCATCAAGGCAATTAAAATGATATTTGAACTTTGTGGCATTATCTTTTTCCGTTTTTGAAAAATTCCGTTTTCAAATTTTATACTAACTAAGTTTATTTAACTCGAATTAGTGGATCTCGTGATAAAGATAGATGATCGATGTAATAACAAGAAATATTTGTTTTAAACAAGAGAGTAATATAGTGAAACTCCAAAATGTTAAGGAGCCTTTTCAAATTTTACTGATTATATTCTCGAAATAAAGAATTTCAGGAAAATCGTAAAAGCTCCTAAACATTTTGGAGTTTCACTATGTTACTGTCTTGTTTAAAACAAATATTTTTCGTTATTACATTGATCATGTATCTTTATCACGAGATCCACAAGTTAAATAAATTTAGTATAAAATTTGAATACGGAATTTTTCAAAAACGGAAAAAGATAATGCCACAAAGTTTAATATCATTTTAATTGCCTTGATAAGCAGATTTCAAAAATGCAAAAATATATAGGGTGTTCCATTTAAAAAATATACACTTTTTTGTTTTACTATATTCCACATGTAGTTCATTTCCTACTGATATTTTTACACTCATTCTCCTAAGTAGTAGAAGAGAAAATTTAATTGTTAGTTAATTTAAAAAGCCCTATTTAACTTTGCTTATCTGTTGACAACTGGAAATATTTATTGCTTGGCAGCACCAATAATTGGAGTAAATTTTGTAAATATGTTTGGAATTCTGTTCTTTTACCTACGAAGGATTTTATGAGTGTGAGGTTTAGAGCGCACAAACTAGATGGCCCCTATTGTTTAAAATCTTTTATTATCCACGCCCGTTTCCACTGTCTAAAAGCTGGCGGCCGCTCGATACTCACCAACAAAATTTAGGTCGGTAATTCTAATTTATTTTCTTACCGTCAAGTTATGCAAAAGTGGCGTAACTTTTTTAGCACGTCATTGACAACTCGTCTAAAAACTTAAGTATTGTCAAATTTTGAAAAGTGGTATATTAGTTTCTTCTCATATTCGGCAGTTTTTATTTAATTTGAGTACACTATCCAAGAACCCTAGGTGTTTATGACCAATAAAGGTGCACGGTTAGAAAATATACCTACTTATACAGGGTGTATATTTAATTAGTACAGAAATTTTAACTGGCAAACAAAACAAATGCACGTCCCTTGACAGTATTTTTCCGAGTTTTAGATACAGCTTGAGAGCCATTGGCCGTGAGGTCTCTTTCTGATACAACGTTGCCATACCGTCGGATAACTCCTTCAAAAAATTTAAAAATTGCAAATTTCCCTGCGCGGCTCGTGCGCAACTTTTCCACTCATACGTAATAAGCTGTTTACAACTCTCGCTATGTAATATACTATTACTTAACATTTTTTAAACGATTACCAAACATTAAAATAGCGTTGAACTTAACGTTTTTCTACTAAATTACGAAATTTACAGTTGTACTTGTAAATGTACTGTAAATTTCGCTACGTTAAAGCATAATAAAAATTTTTTTTGTGATGGCAGTTCTACGCCGTCGTATGAACGTTATTTACCTACAATACTTTACTAGCCAGCTAGAAACAAAAACCCATCACTCTTTAATTTTCTCTTTTTTCTAACAGAATCTCTTTATCTTTAATTCTTTTCTGCCTTTTTAGTTTTTCTTGAGCAAACCGGAACCAATCCATCACCCCAAGATCAAAATCCCTGTCCGTTGAATGGGTGAAACCTGCTCTGAATGCTTCTGGAAATTTAAAAGTGTAAAGATTACTTAAAATATTCAGACGCTTGAATTGTTGGTAGGTTTATTTTCAAGAAATAAAATTTAAGTTTTCTAATATACCAAACTTGTTACGGAAAGATTATAACACTTTATTGAATCACCATACGCTTCCGTCGCTTCCGGGAAAACGAACCATTTTGCATTGTCGACCATGCTGCTACCTAAACTGCGGAATTCGAAACACCTCGGTGATCGCGTTCTTATCCCAACATCTTTCACTCAACGCTATTTTATAATATAGCAATATATAATAAAGCAAATTTCATCAAGTAACTGCAACAAAACTTTTATGTGGGCAAAAATCATAAAATGATCGTGTCCACTGATTCTAAACCTCGTTCTAAACGCAACAAAATCCAGGAAACATTTTAGCGTTGGGATTCATTTTTCAGTCAACGATTTTAGTAGGTAACGGAATACTAGAAGATAGGGGTTTTGACCAGTCATTTCCAAACATTTTCGTCGCCCACCGCTTGAAACTGATTCCAACATTGGATTTATCTAATGAAAAGCAATAAGAATCAATCACTAACTCATTTTTGACAAAAAAATGTATTTGCCTAGTTTTGTCTGATCGGTCCTCATTGTGCAACAAAACGATGTTGGAAGGTGTGGGCCTCCTGGGATTTAAGTTTCCCGCGATGCTCCGGAAAACATGTTCATAGGGGTGCTCCAAATGAACTTTACCCCTAGTTACAATTTCTGTACTAATCAAAGAAACACTATACATTATAGCAAAATGACATTAAAAATATTATTTGTTTTTTATCTAGGTAAAATCGCAAAATTTTGTTTTGTTCTTTTAGTAGAGCCGAAAAGTTGGTTAAGTTGTCACAAATCTACGTGTTCTGTGAAAAATTATATGCACTTATTTCAGATATTTTCCGAGAACCGGCATTTTCGTATAACTATGAAGTCGTCCTTCTTATTAGGAATATGGCCATTCGTATTTCCGGATAATCCTACACTAAGAAAAATATACAATTATTATTCCAGTATAATGTTCAGTTACTACTGCTTCTTCGTTATCTCAACTTACGTGAAACTTGCTGGTTTCGTTCTTGATAAAAGTGGAGCAAATATAAACCAGGTTTCTGAAAACCTCTGCCTCGTATTGATCCACACTACAACTTTTGTTAGACAAATCATAATAAAAACGACGACTGTGAAAAAACTCATAAAAAACATGCTAGATACTGAAGATGAGATTTACGAACGTGGTGATAATGAAATAATTGAAATCTACGACAGCTGTGCGAATGGAACGATATTTTACAGTAAAATGTATTTGCTTTCGATATTTACTGCAGGCATAATTTTTGTGGCAAAGCCTCTATTTAACGAAAATTATGTATATCATGTCGGAAACGAAACTGTAGTCATTAAACAGCTTCCTCTGGCAACTTGGCTACCGTTTGATGAACAAAAACATTATGCGGTAAGTTTAATAAAATAACTTAGATAAAGCTCGTATTTTAAGACTAGCAACTGTAAGAATATCAAATCTGCTGACCTTATCACATGTTGTGAGAGTAATAGTTATAATGGGCCTTGTTCACTCAATCGAATTTCCATATTTCTTCGTCTTTCTCATCAATACCTAATTTTGTTATTAAGTAAAATATATACAGGGTGTCCAAGAATATGTGGGCAATCTCCCGGATTTATACAGGGGACGTTAAAATAACATGACAAGTTCCTATAAAAAAAATTCCCAGAGGGCCCTACGGAGATACAGGGTGTTGAAGTTCATTTTTTGAAATTGAATTCTGGCTACATCTCCCAAAATAATCAAGCTGCTGAACTGAAATTTGGCACTGATGTGTTTTTAGCGATGGAGAACAAGCTGAAGGCATCAATTTTTACGTATGTTACAGAGGGCGCCACTTGCACTCTTTTTGGTTCGTGTTATACTTAGCTCGTAACGTTTTTGAGGTTATCTTTTTGGTCTTGCAGGTTCATCATTTTATTACATCTTTTCATTCTGCAACAAAAAGGTGCTCTTGTTTCATAACGGTCAAATCAACCGTTTGCGTTTAAATTGCCAAAACGTGCCCCAAACACCTGTTGACTTCAAGATTTGAAAAATAAAACTTTCTCCTACCGCTTTCAAATGTTACAGATCAACTGTATATTCAAAATGAAGAAAAAAATACCAAATGGACATTGGACAAAACACCATTGGTTTTCATGAAATAGGGTGTCAAAATTTTGTCAAATTCAATCCTTTCCATTTTGAAGGCGAATAATTTTTGGTACATTGTTCATAGAGATTTTTTTCTCAGTTTTTTCTTTTTCTCGGGCATTTTTTCTTAATTTTGAACATACAATTCATCTGTAAAACATTTAGATGCGGTAGGCCATAATTTTATTTTTCGAATTTTGGAGTTAACAGGTGTTTTGGAGCACGTTTTGCCGATTTCAACGCAAACGGTTGATTTTATCGTTATGAAACAAGAGTATATTTTTGTTGTAAAATAAAAAATGCACTAAAATGATGGGGACCAAAAAGATAACCTCAAAAAAGTTATGAGTAGAAAATCCATTGTGCTACCCCGCCCCTCCGCCTCTGGTCGATGGGAATAAATCGTTTTTACACAAAATTGTTTCACTTCAGTTACTAAAGAATTGCACCAAGTTTCATTTAAATTGCGTAACTTCTATAGAAGTTATTACAATAAAGATGTTTTTCAAACTATACTTTCATCACCCTGTAACTTTCTTATTATGCACTTTAGAACCTATGTTTATAGGAAACTTTTTGTTCAAAATGACATTTTCTATCTATCATATTACGTTGGCACCATAATTTAGAAATACCCTGTATTGGTATAAAGTTTTGCTAACAAAGTAGTTATATAAAATATCAAATCCCACTAAGGACAACTCTTATCATAAAGGATGAACATACTACAGTACTTAAGTAAATAAACACAAAAAAACAATTAAACAAACATTTTCAGCTTGTTAAAAAGTAAAAAAGAACCGTATACCTATACCAACTTTCATCTCGGTTGGGTTAAAAAGCTCTTAATTCATTTAATTTTTAATTTTTCAAGTCGGAACTTTCGTGTTTTTAGTTGGCATATCTCTGGCATATCCTCAATGGATCCATAGCTGCTCCATATGTTGCATACACTGATATTTTCACCTACAGCATTATTACCTATCCCACTGGGCAAATGAAAATACTATCTCACATCATCAGAAACATGGACAAGTACACGGAATTACTGAAGAAGAAAACGGACATCTCCGCAAAAGATGCCAGCGTCGAGATGCTGAAAGAAATTGTTTACAAACATAGGGACATTATTGAGTAAGTACCCTCGCTCTTGCTCGTTCTTGATTCATATATCTACTTATATTCGCTCCCAAAGGAACATGTTTAATCGAACTTTAATTATTATTTCTTATTGTTCAGGAACATATATTATGTTTGTGAAAGTTCCCCATCTCTGAGGAACTTACGTTTGAATTTCTGATCTCGTGCTGCAACAAAAGCAATTATTTAACCAAAGGAATAATATATTAAATTCCTAGAAAGTTAGGTCTATTTTGACATTTATTTATTTTTTAATCGGACAATATCAGTAAAATCTGGAAAGGCCCTTAACATTTTGGAGTTATATTATATTTCTTTGGTTAAAACAAACAATTTGTGTTTTAATATGGGTAGGCTGCCTAAATAAATGTAGTTATTGAAATGAAAACATTTTTTTATAAAATTGTTACGTTTACTTCATTTACTCCTTATTGCTTTCTTATGCGAACTCAATATAGCCCTTTTAAGCATTACTGTCCTGTTACTTGATTAATTATAGTATTTAGTTTTTTACATTTTACTTCCAGTTTAGTTGCCTGCATCAATTCTGCTATGAGTACAATAATGCTTTTAGACTTCCTACAGTGTTCTTTGCAGTTAGCAACTATCGTGACACAACTTCTTGGCGTAAGTTAAAAAAATACATATTTCAGAAAGTGTAAAAAGTATTTTCAGGCAAAGTTATCTGTATTACTATTAATGGCGGTAGTCACATTTTTCATTGGAATGATATTGAGATTAATAATGCTCTATTACAATGCCAATGAAGTAATCGTACTGGTAAGTTGTCTCTATACCACTATTTTTATAATATTTGATTGATATACACTGTGTCCCGGATAAGAATGAACAGCATGGGGACATTGCAAACGGTGAGAGATAGGGCAACGGTTAAATGGGGAAAAAGTTGCGCAATTTTGAGGTCAATAAAATGACACAAACAGATTTTTAATATCTTTTTTTGTTTTTGAGTTATTTTGAAAAAAGTAAAATTTTGCGTTTTCGATTTTCTTTTTTTTTTTTGAAGTTGTTATCACAGATAGAGAAAAAAGAAAAACACTTTCTTGTGGCACTTTTTAACGGGCCTTAAGATGACGTTTTTAGATTTGTTCTACAACGTTTCGTTTTTGAGAAAACATCTTCAACTTTATTTTTTTAAATACGGACCTGGTTTTTTTTGTAGATTTTGAAAGCACTTTTCATTGCAAATACCATGATGTATGACACGAAATATTTTTTAAATGTTTTGAGACAATTATACTGAAAATTCCTTTTTTTTTTCATTCATTTTTGTCTAATGCGGCCCTGTATTTAATAATAAGGAATGTAAATATTAATCAGTATTGACAACAATTTAACTTACAATTTATTTTTACTTCGAAAACTTAATATTTTTAAATTGTACGGCCCTGCGTCTGGTAAAGTGTTTTCCTCTGTTGTTGTACAGCAAACAGTGTCGCATTGTGTTTTGGAGTAAATTCTTCGCTTTTCCTAATTGCGAGAAGAAAGCTTTAAGCTAACGTAATCAATAACTTTTGCCATTTATTAATTGCAAAAATAGATTCGTTCGGCCTCTACACTATTTCTGTGACACAAGATATAACATGCTGACATGTTATTTGTCGTCATTTGAAAAAGCACCCTCCATTTGTAATGAAATAAATTGTTAACTAAATGATACAGTGGGAGTTATGACAAATGACAAGGGATTGGTTTCGTTGTTTCAAAGCCTTCTAGGTGGAGGATTTTTATTTATTTTTTATTATCGTATGTGCCGTCCTTTTCTTAGTTCTCCAATTGAAAGATAAGTTGTAAGTTAAATTGTTGACAATACTGATTAATATTTAGACTTCTTATTATTAAATACAGGGCCGCATTAGAAAAAAATAATAATGGAAAAAAAGGAATTTTCAGTACAATTGTCTCAAAACATTCAAAAAATATTTCTTGTCATACATCATGGTATTTGCAATGAAAAGTGGTTTCAAAATCTGCAAAAAAAAATCCAGGTCCGTATTTAAAAAAATTAAGTTAAAGATGGTTTCTCAAAAATGAAACGTTGTAGAACAAATCTAAAAACGCCTTCTTAAGGCCCGTTAAAAAGTGCCATAAGAAAGTGCTTTTCTTTTTTCTCTATCTGTGATAGCAACTTCAGAAAAAAATAAAATCGAAAACGCAAAATTTTACTTTTTTCAAAATAACTAAAAAACGCAAAAAGATATTAGAAATCTGTTTGTGCCATTTTATTGACCTCGACATTGCCCAACTTTTTCCCCATTTAACCGTTGCCCTATCTCTCACCGTTTGCAATATCCCCATGCTGTTCATTCTTATCCGGGACACAGTGTATATTAGGGTATTTCATAACTGGGATACTACTTATTACAGTGTGTCCACGTTAAGGACTAACTTCCTTTGCGAAATCTTTATTTGTTGTCCGATTTTGATCAACTTTTGTTGTTAGGTAAGGTATTCAAAATGCGCATTCAACAAAGTGGGTATTTTTATTTTTCGGCTGAAATCACTTTTGTGAGCTCAAATTTCAAAAAATACTAAGAATAAGATTTTTTCTTGAAAGGAACGGAACAATTTCAACCCTACTTACTATACAGTGGCGTCGGCACGGGTGGGCCCGGGTGGGCATTTGCCCATCCAGAATTGTACAGTGCCCACCCGGAAAATGAATTTATGGAAACTGAAAATAACTCCGTAAGGCACACACCACAAAATAAACTTTTTATGTCTTAAAAATATGACTATAATTTGTGTATTAGTTACAGGGCCTTAGATAAGGGAAGGGGATGGAGGTCCAAATCCCCGTCATTGCGAAAATAAAGAGGAAAAAATACATCGTGATTATACAGTGTGGCCCATTTGGAATGGAGACCCCTGTAAATTTTTTATTTTTCATCCGATTTTAGCCGGGTTTTTTTCTAAAGATAGGTCACAAAACTTGTACTTTGGTGCAAAATTTCATTTTCAAGGCCTACTACGGTTTTTTTTTTCGAGTAAAAAATGACGAAAATCATTTAGCGATTTTTTTTTATTTAAAATCTGACATCACAGCGTTAATCAGGACACCCTAAAACCCCCACATACCAAATTTGAATAAAAAATATAGAGGGAGTTCCATTCCGCGTGTTGTCAAAATTGAGCAAAATAGAAATTTTAAAGGCATCTGGCAAGTCAAGTGTGCGATGGAATCCCCTCAAAACAGTTGAATGGTCAACAGGACAACTCAAAGTGTCTAAATTATTTTCTCAATTATTTTCTCCCATTGGACGAGACGCCACTGCTATGTATACAGGGTGAGTCATTAGTAATGGCACAATAGTGCAACCGCAAATATTTTGGGCCAAAATATTACGATTGAGGCCAATATGCCTTATAGAAATGTCGTTTGTTTAAGAGATACAGGGCGTTAAAGTTCATTTTTTGAAATTGAATTATGTCTACCTACATCTCCCGAAATAATCATGCTGCTGAGCTGCTTTTCCTCGTAATTTTTTTGAGGTTATCATTTTGGTGTTGCAGGTCCATCATTTTAGTGCATCTCTTTATTCTGCAACAAAAAGGTACTCTTGTTTCATTACGATCAAATCAACCGTTTGCGTTGAAATTGCCAAAACGTGCGCCAAGACACCTGTTGACTTCAATATTCAATATTCGAAAAATAATATTTTCACCTACTGCTTTCAAATATTGCACAACGACTGTACCATTTAAAGCGAGAAAAAAAAACCATATGAACAGTGTCCCAAAAAATGTTCACTTTCAAAATGGAAGAGATTTTAACACGACAAAATTTGGACACCCTATTTCAAGAAAACGAATGTGTTTCGACCAATGTTCATTTGGCATTTTTTTCTTCATTTTCAATGTACAGTTGATCTGTAACATTTGAAAGCAGTAGGTGAAAATTTTATCTTTCGAATATTGAAGTCACCAGGTGTTTTGGGGCACGTTTTGGCAATTTCAACGCAAAGGGTTGATTTGATCGTTATGAAACAAGAGTACCTTTTTGATGCAGAATAAAGAGATGCACTAAAATGATGGACCTGCAATACCAAAAAGATAACCTCAAAAAAGTTACGAGTAAAAGCACGATCCAAAAACAGCGCGAGTGGCTCCCTCTGTAAGATACGTAGAAATTGACATTTTCGGCTTATTCTCCATCCTCAAAATCACAATAGTGCCAAATTTCAGTTCAGCAGCTAGGTTATTTCGGGAGATGTAGCCATAATTCAATTTAAAAAAATGAACTTCTCTTAAACAAACAACATTTTTATAAAGCATATTGGCCTCAATCGTAATATTTTGGCCCAAAATATATGCGGTTCCACTATGTCCCATTATTAATGACTCGCCCTGTATATACCCAGATATTCCATGGTATACTTATACATTCTTTCAATCGTGTTACTGTTACTATTCTACATTACAGGCAGTACCGGATTTTGGGAGGAACATTTCCTGTTGCCGATTATCATATACCTACTTATTTGTACTTGGTTGCATTTGCAATAATGAATCAATTATTCTAGTCTTGCACTTTCTTCAACCAAGTCCAAATAATATAATCGGCAAAAGGAAATATTCTTCCCAAAATTCACATAACATTCCTCCTTAATTCCTCCTCTTTAATTTGAAATAGGTATATCATTAATAAATAGCACGAAAAGTACCTATTGGACTTAACACACTGCCCTGGGGCACGCCCTTATCCACTATTATTGTACAGGATGGTCCAACTTTTATGGATAAAACTTCAATAATCTATATACACCGTCAGATAGTGACAGATTTAGGTGTCCCATTTTCGCATACAAGCCTCGAAGAGGGTTGAAAAGTACATCGATGCTGAGTAGAATGAATTTACGAGTGGCCCTTGGGGATAATATATGGAAAATTCGATTTTTTTGTGGAGCTCAAAACAGGCGAGAAATCGTGGTGGTAGACCTAACAAATAATCCTACACACTCGACTGGCAGGCGCTTGCAATTTACAATCGCCACAATCGCCTGGCTTTTAACACGCATTATTAAAATACTTTAAAGAATATTCCCCCAAAAGTACAGCCTTGTAGAAGCTGGTTAAGAATTGCCATCTCTATGACATTTTTAAAACCTATGTTTCAGGATCTATAAATTCTTCAACAAGATTCGCTGAAACTGACACTTTAAAAGTAGTGGGTTATGGATGGTGCTGGCCTCCTGCGTGACCTAGATATCTCATTGGCCCCCCACTCCTCAAGCCACGCCCCCTTCAGATGTTTATTGGTCCCCCACCCCCGAAACCACATCTACCTAATCTTTCCATTGGTTTCCCCCATTTCTTAAACCACGCCCTCCTGCGTGACCTACAAATTCTATTGATCCCTCACTTTTTAAGCCACGCCCTCCCCTACTGCTCAAACCACATACTTTCTCATAACCTTGATACATGATTGATCCCCCATTTTTTAAAGCACTCCCTCTTCCTTAACCTATAAATCTGATTGTTTCCCATTCCACTTGCTATGCATTAAATTAAAATCCCCACTTTTCAATTGCCAGATATAAACTCTCAATTTTCTGGTAATAAAACGTAATTCAGTTGGTTCAGTTTATACTGCAAGATGTGGATGGCATACCGAACATATCCCGAAGCGCGAGATCTTGAAAGTGGAGTGGAACGTTTGCGACAAATATATGCAGATTTGGAATTTGAAGCCGACCACGAAGGAATATATGGAATGGGAAAGATTTTATCGGAAGAAGAGTGTCGCACCCGAGCAAAAAGGTATTCAGACGCTGTTGATGTTTGTGATAAATTTCTAGAAGATAAAGATCTGAAGAATTTTGCAACTGGGCTGAAGGCGTTGAATTTGGATTCAAACTTGAAGCAAATTAGAGATTTCATCAATATGCAGGATCTCCTCGGTGTTTTGGACATCAATACATTGGTTTATATATTCTCGAAAAACACAACTGAAAGTGATTGTTCTGAAGAAGAAATATGCGATTGTTTAGATTGTAACCCTAAAAATGAATAAATAAAGAAAACAAAAATATATATAAAATTGTTTTTCTTGAAATCGGCATTAAAATGTCCCAAAATCGTCATTAAAAGCACAGAAATCGTACAATAATGTAGCCCATTATTGTACGATTTTTTCAATAAGTAGGCCTTGGCGAGATGTAAACATCAAACGTCAGACGCGGAGAAATCGCCCGTCAAAAGTTTTAACTTTTCGTACACATTGCGAAATTGTTTCCTATAGAAGCGCAATTCTTCAGTATACATATTTTAGTAAATTTGAAAATCAATAGATTTGTTGTGTAGGCTGCATAAGAAGCAGCAGTTTGGTTTTTCTATCAGTAGGTGCCGTACATCATTATACTTGTCCTAGGAGAGAGCGATCGGTAAAGTCAAGCAACGCCGCGCGTAGTCGGTTCGTGGACGGGTGATCCCTTATTATTATTTTCTTGCCTAATAAAACTTTTTTTTTCCGATTTCAAAAAAAATATAATATGTACCTCGGCACTCAAGTTCTTTTTATGACTCATGTGGTTTATTTGCCTCGGCCAGAGGCCTCAGCAACTAAACTCCACATGAGTCATAAAAAGTTGAACTTCAGTGCCTTGGTACATAAATAACTATTATTTGATATTTGACTTTTTGAAGTTCTTCACCATAAAATGCACCTTGTATTTTATTTATTTTTTCATCTTGTAACATATATGTTGGTAGGTTAGTGGGGTTTATTTTTATAATTTTAAATATCTCATTTGACCAATTGGGAGTGTAACCTTTTGCAAAAACCTCTCTATTTTTGCTGATACGAATTTGTTTACCGCTAGTAAATTTAACGTTTTTAAGATTAAATACTTTTGGAAAGGTGTACGTTGTTTTTAATATGCTTTTTTCATTGGTTTCAATCTTATGGTTTTATGTTTAGTATTATTGTATTTATCAACAATATCTTGTAATAAAAATAACCACTTATAGTTACCTTGCAAGCTAAATTGTTTCCACATGGCGTTTTTTAAAGTACGGTTAACTCTCTCTACAACACTTGCTTTCAAGTTTGAAAAAGAACTGTAGTGTATTATAATCTTGTATCAATTTGTAAAAATCTTTGTTATAAAATTATTTTCCCAAGTCTGTCTGGAGATTGTTGGGAGGTATTTTTACTTTAAGAAGTATGTTTTTCATAGCACTAGTAACATCTTTTGCGTTTTTTGTCTTAACGGGCAGTGCCCAGACGAATTTAGAAAACACATTAATTACAACCAAGATATAGCGGTACCCTTTATTAAATCGGGCATAAGGGAGCATTTCAACTAAATCAGCTTGCCAAAGATCGTCGAGACTTTTAACAATTACTCTCCGTCTTCGATAATTTTTCCTCGCAGGTTTATGAAGTTCATCAACGACTTGTCTTTTTGCATCTGTAATTATTTTACTCATAATTTAATCTCCTTGTTCTACAGGACACTTCACCAATAATTCACCGAAAAAGTCATTTAAAGTTCCAGTCTTGGCTTTCTTAAATGCGATTTTATCATTTTTCATTAAACGGATACCAATCTTTTTCAATAAAATCAACTAAAGCGTTTCCTATCAAAAATTTGCCTGTAGGTATATCATGTTTTATACCATATACGTAATCATAATCTGTAGAGGTTCCTCGTGTCTGTCCATCAATGTAGGTTCGTGGAAGAGGATTAAATTCTTCAAGCCATAATTGGTAACCAGGTTGCCTCGATAAATCCTCTAAATATTGTCGGCTTTGTTCAACAGCATCATTAATAGTATTATCAGTCACGGTATCTTGACCAGTTGATTCAAAGGATTCTCCTTGTTCAGGGACAAAACTATCTTCTAAAAACGTGAGTCCACCAAAGGGCAATAATGGTGGTAAAGGCTTGTGGGCATATATCGATGAACGCGGCGAGGAAGCGGCAATTTTACCATAACTATATTTAATATCTTTAGGAATTTTTTCTTGGCTCGAACTTTCAATTTTGACGTCTGGTTTTATATTCGACAGAAGTTTTTCCAACGGTTGGGTTATTGGTTTATATTTTTCTTCTAGACGTCTTAGCGTTTTAGATTTATCCAATCTTAAGGATCGATATTTTTGTTTAACAATTTTTCTAGCTTTTATTAATTCCTTAGTCAATTGTTCATTCATCTTCAAAGAATGTAAATATACTAAACTAAAATGTAGTTTCTAAATTATATATATATATTTATAGTAAAATAAACTGATCAAAATGTTTCCTATATCTACCGTTATTTAAAGAACTATCTTTATCTATAACTAGAAACCCAAATTTCTCTAAGCAACAAAAGGAACATATATCTTTAAACTGTTGAAAGGTCATATCCACGTTCACGTGATCATCATATATGTGTTTTAAATTTGTGCTGTCTTGTTGAAATATAATTAATAAATTTGAATTGTCCCGTATTAATTGTTTTGGAATCGAGGAATAAGTTTGACATAAATAAAAACAATCGGTCGATTTATGGCGTCCAAAACAAAAATATTCTCTGATAACACTCTGATTGCAACACACCATATCGTCAAATATAATAACAGAGTTTGGTCTCATATCACAGGGTAGTATTACATCCCCCTCATTTTCGCATTCGAAGTATCCAATTTCCTTAATAGGTTCAAAAAGCTGACGAAGGTATTGATATTTAAGTTAATTTAAGGATTTGGAGCATACATAGACGTTTTCAAACCTCAATCCATGAGATTAGGTCAAAAGGCTAAAAACAACATTAGTTTTTCCACATCCCGAAGGTCCTACAACCAAAGCCCTTTTACAGTCACCAGGAAATAAATCAGCATGTTTACGAAAAATGTCTGTTCATATCATGATTTTTATAAGCAGAGAGAAATTTTGTTTAACGATCTTCATCGTATCCTATTCTATACTAACCAAGAGTAATTCAGACGTTAATATTTAAAGCAGTGAAAGCAGTATATATAATAATGCTTGTATATAAAAAGAAATTTAGTTGTCCAAAGTCATCCATGAAGAAAGGTTCAGGACTATTTAATAAATTTATTAATAAGTTACCGGTTGAATTACACATACCATCCTATAATTTTTGTGGGCCAGGAACAAAACTACGTGAGCGGTTAGCTAGAGGAGATCAGGGTACTAATCCCTTGGATAATTCGTGCAAGAAACACGATATTGCATATTCCAGGTTTAGTGATTTAGAAAATCGACATATAGCTGATAAAATATTAGAACAAGAGGCCAGAAAGCGGGTACGAGCTCCTAATTCAAAAATTGGCGAAAGAATAGCAGCTTCAGGGGTAACGACTGCAATGAAAGCAAAGCGAACTTTAGGAATGGGTTTAAAAAAACGTAGTAAAAAGAAAAGCAGGAGCGGAAAAGCCACTAGCAGGGGTATATCGTTTAACAATGCTATTAAAACTGCTAGAAATGCAATTATTGGTTCTAGACACACAAATTTGCAAAAAGCAGTTCAATCTGCAATTTCTGTTCTAAAACGCAAAAAAGTACAACAACCCAGGAATCGAATAATTAAAGTGACAAAGGTGGGGGGTTTATTACCCCTAATCCCTTTGTTTGCGGGTCTATCAGCTCTAGGAGCTTTGAGCGGAGGAGCAGCTGGAATAGCTAAAGCGGTTAATGATGCTAAAGCTGCCAGAGATAAATTGGAAGAGCAAAAAAGACATAATAAAGTAATGGAGCAGGTATCTTTGGGAAAGGGTATATATTTGAAACCCTACAAAAAAGGATGCGGTTTATACCTCAAACCTTATCAAAAAAAACTCTTAAAACGACTACCACACCGAGCGCTTACAAACTTAGACTTGAAAAAGTATGTGAAGGTTCTTAATATTCCATATTTTAGAGGTGTGTTTATGCGAGACAAATTACCAGAAAAAAATAAGAAAATACGAGACGGGAATTATAAATTTAGATAATTCTCAAGGAGAAGGAACCCACTGGACTGGATATGTCAAAAAAGGGATAAATATAACATACTTTGATAGCTATGGTAATTTGAGACCACCTCTTGAAGTCATAAATTATTTTTTTAGTGATGGTAGTCCAAATAAAGTATCATATAATTACAACCAGTTTCAAAAATATGATTCTGTGAATTGCGGACACTTGGTTTTGAAATTTCTTTATAAAGGTCTCTGAAATATAACAGTAATTTCATTTTTTCTTTAACTACAAGGGGGTCAACATGTCTTTTACATTGGTTTTATCAGGGACCTCAAACGTGTTATCAGCCGACTTTAACCCTTCAATTTATCTAGATGACGACGAATATGTAATCGGTTTAACAAACTTTGAAACATTTAACGCTATACCTAATATCGATGAGAGAAACAATAAATTTACGTGTGGGAATGTAACAATAACTATACCGTCAGGCGCATACGAATTAGACGACATAAATAAATTTGTACGCGGGGAATTAGAGACTGTGGATTCTGTCTTGAAAATTTCATCTAATAACTACACGTTGCATAGCATTATTGAAAATGGGAAACAAATTAAATTTTATGACGGATCAATCGGAAAAATTTTAGGTTTTAAAAATGGAATTTTAGAGCCAGGCACACATGTGTCTGATTATCCGGCAGAAATAATTAAAGTTAATGCGATATGTATCGACTGTAGCATTGCCGCGGGTTCGTATTATAATGGTAGACCTGTTCATATCGTTCACCAGTTTTTTTCCAAGTGTAGGACCTGGTTTTAAAATTATAGAGTCACCTCAGAACATTATTTACTTTCCGGTCCATGTAAAAATTATAAATAGGGTTACCGTTCAAGTATTAGATCAAGACGGAGACTTAGTTAATTTCAGTGGAGAAACAGTCACAGTAAGACTGCACGTGAAAAAAATTCCGAATAATGGTTCTTAGATATAATAGACTTCACACTAGTAAGAGGGTTTAGAAGAAAAAGTATAAATTAAAACGACTCGTTGCTGCCAAACGACTAACAAGCAAAAATCGAATCTTTTTGAAATCTCTCGGTTTTGTTGTGCTTAAATAATGGAATATTTGGATGTTAACAAAAGCCCACTGATTGATAATTCTATCTGGAGAAAAGAGTTTCATACCTATGACTCCCAATCATCAAAAAAGTTTGAGTACAAGAAATCGGAAAGTATAATTTACCATGTGAAAGCTTTTTGTATATTGAATGTAGCTTAAAAGATCAGAATGATAAGGTTTCTACAACACTACAGTTTGTAAATAACGCACTTGCTTTTCTATTCAAAGAAATCCGATACCAATTGAATGGAGTCACCATAGATTCTGTCAGAGATGTTGGTATAACGTCCACATTAAAAGGATACTTATCATACACCCAAAATGAAAGTAAAAAGCTTTTAAACGCCGGTTGGTTTTCGAAATCAGAAAAAATTGTTGATTCAAGTGGTAACTTTAATGTTTGTATTCCTCTAAATACATTAATGGGTTTTTTCGAAGACTTTAAAACAATACTTTTAAATGCTAGGCAAGAATTAATATTGGTTAGGACAAATGACGATAAAAATGCAGTTTATAGCACTGATGCAAACGAAATCCCGAGAATAAATATTTCAAAATTGGAGTGGTTGTACCTCATGTTATAATGGATATAGAAAAAGAACTATATTTCACAAAATTAATAAACAAAGGACAGGAACTTTTAATTTCGTTCAGATCTTGGGAGCTGGTAGAATATCCAGAACTTTTAAAAACAACCAGACATAATTGGCCGGTTAAAACATCTACCAAAGTAGAAACACCACGTCACGTAATTGTAGCTTTTCAAATAAATAAAAGAGGAAACATCTCTGATATTTCTGAGATTACAGTGATCAAATTCACTCATATTAGCAGAGACGTTTCCTCTTTTATTTGTTTGAAAAGCTACAATTACGTGACGTGGTGTTTCTACTTTGGTAGATGTTTTAACAGGCCAATTATGTCTGGTTGTTTTTAAAAGTTCTGGATATTCTACCAGCTCCCAAGATCTGAACGAAATTAAAAGTTCCTGTCCTTTGTTTATTAATTTTGTGAAATATAGTTCTTTTTCTATATCCACTATAACATGAGGTACAACCCACTCCAATTTTGAAATATTTATTCGCGGGATTTCGTTTGCATCAGTGCTATAAACTGCATTTTTATCGTCATTTGTCCTAACCAATATTAATTCTTGCCTAGCATTTAAAAGTATTGTTTTAATGTCTTCGAAAAAACCCAATAATATATTTAGAGGAATACAAACATTAAAGTTACCACTTGAATCAACAATTTTTTCTGATTTCGAAAACCAACCGGCGCTTAAAAGCTTTTTACTTTCATTTTGGGTATCCTTTTAATGTGGACGTTATACCAACATCTCTGACGGAATCTATGGTGACTCCATTCAATTGGTATCGGATTTCTTTGAATAGAAAAGCAAGTGCGTTATTTACAAACTGTAGTGTTGTAGAAACCTTATCATTCTGATCTTTTAAGCTACCTTCAATATACAAAAAGCTTTCACATGGTAAAGTATACTTTCCGATTTCTTGTACTCAAACTTTTTTGATGATTGGGAGTCATAGGTATTAAACTCTTTTCTCCAGATAGAATAATTATCAATCAGTGGGCTTTTGTTAACATCCAAATATTCCATTATTTAAGCACAACAAAACCGAGAGATTTCAAAAACATTCGATTTTTGCCTGTTAGTCGTTTGGCAGCAACTTTTGCACTGAGTCGTTTTAATTTATACTTTTTCTTATAAACCCTCTTACTAGTGTGAAGTCTATTATATCTAAGAACCATTATTCGGAATTTTTTTCACGTGCAGTCTTACTGTGACTGTTTCTCCACTGAAATTAACTAAGTCTCCGTCTTGATCTAATACTTGAACGGTAACCCTATTTATAATTTTTACATGGACCGGAAAGTAAATAATGTTCTGAGGTGACTCTATAATTTTAAAACCAGGTCCTACACTTGGAAAAAACTGGTGAACGATATGAACAGGTCTACCATTATAATACGAACCCGCGGCAATGCTACAGTCGATACATATCGCATTAACTTTAATTATTTCTGCCGGATAATCAGACACATGTGTGCCTGGCTCTAAAATTCCATTTTTAAAACCTAAAATTTTTCCGATTGATCCGTCATAAAATTTAATTTGTTTCCCATTTTCAATAATGCTATGCAACGTGTAGTTATTAGATGAAATTTTCAAGACAGAATCCACAGTCTCTAATTCCCCGCGTACAAATTTATTTATGTCGTCTAATTCGTATGCGCCTGACGGTATAGTTATTGTTACATTCCCACACGTAAATTTATTGTTTCTCTCATCGATATTAGGTATAGCGTTAAATGTTTCAAAGTTTGTTAAACCGATTACATATTCGTCGTCATCTAGATAAATTGAAGGGTTAAAGTCGGCTGATAACACGTTTGAGGTCCCTGATAAAACCAATGTAAAAGACATGTTGACCCCCTTGTAGTTAAAGAAAAAATGAAATTACTGTTATATTTCAGAGACCTTTATAAAGAAATTTCAAAACCAAGTGTCCGCAATTCACAGAATCATATTTTTGAAACTGGTTGTAATTATATGATACTTTATTTGGACTACCATCACTAAAAAAATAATTTATGACTTCAAGAGGTGGTCTCAAATTACCACAGCTATCAAAGTATGTTATATTTAGCCCTTTTTTGACATATCCAGTCCAGTGGGTTCCTTCTCCTTGAGAATTATCTAAATTTATAATTCCCGTCTCGTATTTTCTTATTTTTTCTGGTAATTTGTCTCGCATAAACACACCTCTAAAATATGGAATATTAAGAACCTTCACATACTTTTTCAAGTCTAAGTTTGTAAGCGCTCAGTGTGGTAGTCGTTTTAAGAGTTTTTTTGATAAGGTTTGAGGTATAAACCGCATCCTTTTTTGTAGGGTTTCAAATATAGACCCTTTCCCAAAGATACCTGCTCCATTACTTTATTATGTCTTTTTTGCTCTTCCAATTTATCTCTGGCAGCTTTAGCATCATTAACCGCTTTAGCTATTCCAGCTGCTCCTCCGCTCAAAGCTCCTAGAGCTGATAGACCCGCAAACAAAGGGATTAGGGGTAATAAACCCCCCACCTTTGTCACTTTAATTATTCGATTCCTGGGTTGTTGTACTTTTTTGCGTTTTAGAACAGAAATTGCAGATTGAACTGCTTTTTGCAAATTTGTGTGTCTAGAACCAATAATTGCATTTCTAGCAGTTTTAATAGCATTGTTAAACGATATACCCCTGCCAGTGGCTTTTCCGCTCCTGCCTTTCTTTTTACTACGTTTTTTTAAACCCATTCCTAAAGTTCGCTTTGCTTTCATTGCAGTCGTTACCCCTGAGGCTGCTATTCTTTCGCCAATTTTTGAATTAGGAGCTCGAACCCGCTTTCTGGCCTCTTGTTCTAATATTTTATCAGCTATATGTCTAGCTAATCGCTTACGTAGTTTTGTTCCTGGCCCATAAAAATTATAGGATGGTATGTGTAATTCAACCGGTAACTTATTAGTAAATTTATTAAATAGTCCTGAACCTTTCTTCATGGATGACTTTGGACAACTAAATTTCTTTTTATATACAAGCATTGTTATATATATAAATATTAACGTGTCAATTACTCTTGGTTAGTATAGAAGAGAATACGATGAAGATCGTTAAACAAAATTTCTCTCTGCCTATAAAAAATCATGATATGGAAACAGACATTTTTCGTAAACATGCTGATTTATTTCCTGGTGACTGTAAAAGGGCTTTGGTTGTAGGACCTTCGGGATGTGGAAAAACTAATGTTGTTTTTAGCCTTTTGACCGAATCTCATGGATTGAGGTTTGAAAACGTCTATGTATGCTCCAAATCCGTAAATTAACTTAAATATCAATACCTACGTCAGCTTTTTTAACCTATTAAGGAAATTGGATACTTCGAATGCGAAAATGAGGGGGATGTAATACCAACCTGTGATATAAGTCCAAACTCTGTTATTATATTTGACGATATGGTGTGCTGCAATCAGAGTGTTATCAGAGAATATTTTTGTTTTGGACGCCATAAATCGACCGATTGTTTTTATTTATGTCAAACTTATTCCTCGATTCTAAAACAATTAATACGGGATAATTCAAATTTATTAATTATATTTCAACAAGACAGCACAAATTTAAAACACATATATGATGATCACGTGAACGTGGATATGACCTTTCAACAGTTTAAAGATATATGTTCCTTTTGTTGCTTAGAGAAATTTGGGTTTCTAGTTATAGATAAAGATAGTTCTTTAAATAACGGTAGATATAGGAAACATTTTGATCAGTTTATTTTACTATAAATATATATATAATTTAGAAACTACATTTTAGTTTAGTATATTTACATTCTTTGAAGATGAATGAACAATTGACTAAGGAATTAATAAAAGCTAGAAAAATTGTTAAACAAAAATATCGATCCTTAAGATTGGATAAATCTAAAACGCTAAGACGTCTAGAAGAAGAATATGAACCAATAACCCAACCGTTGGAAAAACTTCTGTCGAATATAAAACCAGACGTCAAAATTGAAAGTTCGAGCCAAGAAAAAATTCCTAAAGATATTAAATATAGTTATGGTAAAATTGCCGCTTCCTCGCCGCGTTCATCGATATATGCCCACAAGCCTTTACCACCATTATTGCCCTTTGGTGGACTCACGTTTTTAGAAGATAGTTTTGTCCCTGAACAAGGAGAATCCTTTGAATCAACTGGTCAAGATACCGTGACTGATAATACTATTAATGATGCTGTTGAACAAAGCCGACAATATTTAGAGGATTTATCGAGGCAACCTGGTTACCAATTATGGCTTGAAGAATTTAATCCTCTTCCACGAACCTACATTGATGGACAGACACGAGGAACCTCTACAGATTATGATTACGTATATGGTATAAAACATGATATACCTACAGGCAAATTTTCGATAGGAAACGCTTTAGTTGATTTTATTGGAAAAGATATTCAAATATTTAGGAAAAATACACTTCAACCTGATATGAAACGATTGTATGAAGGTACACCTGGACTGTACGAGTTATTGTTTAAGCAAAACCCTCTGGGGTATATAAATGCAGATTTGGACAATTACATGGATATTTTGGATAAAACTTCGACATATAGACGAAACAATGATCCTGCCGAACAAGTACAGGGCTCTTTGAATTCCAAATATATAACAATTGTGCGACCATGGCTCGTTAAAAAGAATATTTTAAAAAATGAAGTATTACGAACATTAGTAGAACCATCTGTGCTCAGAGAAAGATCAATGTCGGTTAGTTCACAGCTGCCACGACCAACTACAAGATCGGTTACACGATCAAAGAAAGGAGGAGGCATCATGAGTCTGTCTAACAAAAAGTTAGATTACGTATATTATAATGATCCCAATGAAATTGTTGAAAGACTAAAATTACTTCTGGCATCTCAAATCGCAGGTCATACTGGTCACCACAACGAAATTTTGTCTATCGTCGAGGAACTGCGGGAAGCAAAAATTATTCAGTAGTATATAAATATACATAATTGTCAAGGAATACGTTAGTGAGTTCATGGCATTTAAGTCATAATGACTATTGATACATTTGGAGCACATATATTTAAAAAGACTAATCAGTCTTTATCAGCTCAAGACAATAAACTATACAATATAGTATAAATCAAGGACGTAAAGCTTTATTATAATTTAGTATTCCCATTTATTGGAAAACTGAATAAAACTTCTGGAAAATATCATTTGTTGCAGGATCAAAGAGAGACTTATTCATGTCCCCTAACTGAATGTGAAATTGTGCGTGCCGAGTTTCCTTCTTCTGTTGTTTTGTTAATAAATGATGTTGAAGTCCCAACTCCCATTGGTATCCGTTTAATGAAAAATGATAAAATCGCATTTAAGAAAGCCAAGACTGGAACTTTAAATGACTTTTACGGTGAATTATTGGTGAAGTGTCCTGTAGAACAAGGAGATTAAATTATGAGTAAAATAATTACAGATTCAAAAAGACAAGTCGTTGATGAACTTCATAAACCTGCGAGGAAAAATTATCGAAGACGAAGAGTAATTGTTAAAAGTCTCGACGATCTTTGGCAAGCTGATTTAGTTGAAATGCTCCCTTATGCCCGATTTAATAAAGGGTACCGCTATATCTTGGTTGTAATTAATGTGTTTTCTAAATTCGTCTGGGCACTGCCCGTTAAGACAAAAAACGCAAAAGATGTTACTAGTGCTATGAAAAACATACTTCTTAAAGTAAAAATACCTCCCAACAATCTCCAGACAGACTTGGGGAAAGAATTTTATAACAAAGATTTTTACAAATTGATGCAAGATTGTAATATTAACCACTACAGTTCTTTTTCAAACTTGAAAGCAAGTGTTGTAGAGAGAGTTAACCGTACTTTAAAAAACGCCATGTGGAAACAATTTAGCTTGCAAGGTAACTATAAGTGGTTATCTTTATTACAAGATATTGTTGATAAATACAATAATACTAAACATAAAACCATAAGATTGAAACCAATAGACATAAATGAAACCAATGAAAAAAACATATTAAAAACAACGTACACCTTTCCAAAAGTATTTAATCTTAAAAACGTTAAATTTACTAGCGGTAACCAGGTTCGTATCAGCAAAAATAGAGAGGTTTTTGCAAAAGGTTACACTCCCAATTGGTCAAATGAGATATTTAAAATTATAAAAATAAACCCCACTAACCCACCAACATATATGTTAGAAGATGAAAAAAGAAATAAAATACAAGGTGCATTTTATGGTGAAGAACTTCAAAAAGTCAAATATCCAGATGTATATTTAATTGAAAAAATTCTTAAAAAAAAAGGAAATAAAGTATATGTTAAATGGTTAGGTATGGCATGGATAGTAGTAATAATTCTTGGTTAAACAAAAACCAGTTGACATAATTTTGTTTGTTTATTGTATATCTTCTATTTTTTTTTAAATAAAACAATTTTATATATATTTTTGTTTTCTTTATTTATTCATTTTTAGGGTTACAATCTAAACAATCGCATATTTCTTCTTCAGAACAATCACTTTCAGTTGTGTTTTGCGAGAATATATAAACCAATGTATTGATGTCCAAAACACCGAGGAGATCCTGCATATTGATGAAATATCTAATTTGCTTCAAGTTTGAATCCAAATTCAACGCCTTCAGCCCAGTTGCAAAATTCTTCAGATCTTTATCTTCTAGAAATTTATCACAAACATCAACAGCGTCTGAATACCTTTTTGCTCGGGTGCGACACTCTTCTTGCGATAAAATTTTTCCCATTCCATATATTCCTCCGTGGTCGGCTTCAAATTCCAAATCTGCATATATTTGCCGCAAACGTTCCACTCCACTTTCAAGATCTCGCGCTTCGGGATATGTTCGGTATGCCATCCACATCTTGCAGTATAAACTGAACCAACTGAATTACGTTTTATTACCAGAAAATTGAGAGTTTATATCTGGCAATTGAAAAGTGGGGATTTTAATTTAATGCATAGCAAGTGGAATGGGAAACAATCAGATTTATAGGTTAAGGAAGAGGGAGTGCTTTAAAAAATGGGGGATCAATCATGTATCAAGGTTATGAGAAAGTATGTGGTTTGAGCAGTAGGGGAGGGCGTGGCTTAAAAAGTGAGGGATCAATAGAATTTGTAGGTCACGCAGGAGGGCGTGGTTTAAGAAATGGGGGAAACCAATGAAAAGATTAGGTAGATGTGGTTTCGGGGGTGGGGGACCAATAAACATCTGAAGGGGGCGTGGCTTGAGGAGTAGGGGGCCAATGAGATATCTAGGTCACGCAGGAGGCCAGCACCATCCATAACCCACAACTTTTAAATGATATTTATATTTCAGGAAACTTGGAGTCCATCTTAAAGCATTTAATCTTCTGTATATTTTTGGAAATAACATATTTTGACCAACTACAATACCCATAAGACACTCATCAGTAAAGCGTCTTCATGCAAAAATTAGTTATAATGTGACCCTTTATAAGAAATAAATTAATTTGATTTTTTAATAGGCTGTCGTAAAAATATTATAGACACTAACTTATGTTTTTGATTCCACATAACTAAGGCTAATGAGTAATAATAACTGAATTGTTGTCGGTTTAAAATCCACAATAAACTGTAACTTTACTGTAACTGCTTTTTGGTTACTGCGCAAATAATTATTGGCCAGATTACTTCTATTTTTGTTTCATTCGTCGAAACTGGTTGACATTGAAAACTTTCCTGGGATGCAATTTTTAATCACATTTTTTTTTATTATTTTGTGACCCCCTCCCCATAAGTAGCAACTCAAAGTGCCCGCACCCTGAAGAAACGTTCTTGCGATGCCAAACTTTAAACCAAATATGTTGTAGAGTCGCGGACTGAGTGATGCAATGTGGGAAAGTCCCTGGTATGAAAAATCAAAGGAAGTGCAATTTATGGTACTGTTCTTTTTGGTAAGGACGAAGAAGGATTTGGTACTTTCTATTGGACCATTTGCGACTATGTCTTTGATGTCGTTCCTTATGGTAAGAATGTTCCTATAATAATTAAGTCAGATAATAGTATACACTGTGATAATAACCTGACTATACCTACATAATAATATTGTCTCTTTTGTTACAGGTGCTTAAAGCTACCTATTCATATATCATGCTTATGTACGGCCTTAATTAAAACATAAATTAGTAGGTAACTACACATCAAACTCTAGCAATTATTGTTGGTTTTTATTTTAACCAGGCTTTGCATTTTTGGGATAATATTTGACAATTGTTGTCCCTTTTAGTGTTTTATTTAGCAATTATATTTTGTGCTTAATCATCGCCAATTGTATCTAACAATATATAGTGACAAAAATTTTGCTAGCTATAAATGTCAATAATTATTATTGTTATTATGGACATTGAGGAAAATACAGAATTTTGCGACATTATTCATATTTCATTTAAAATATAGATACCTACGTGATTTTTCTTAGATTAATTTTGTCGTCTCAATTTAGTAAATAATTAAAACTTTTTCTTCTTTGTATGACGTGTAGCTTGCCCAGATGTGCAATCTACTTTAAACGAAGTAGTAACAAGTTGCTAATAACTGTCTTTAGATAACAGCAGTTTAGAAAATACTAATAAATTTTAAATACACCCACGTCCATAATAATATGGGGATTCGATTGTGTTAAAGGAATTATTTTGTCTTCATCAACTATAGTTTGATCAAAAATATATTACATCTAAATTAATTTTACTTAATTATTCAACTTTGTAATTTTACCTAGTTAAAATGTCGAAATCAAGAACAAATTTTATCCTGTTGCTAGTAGATATATTTTTTTAATAAAAAATATTCTTTCATATGGAAATTGTGCACTACTCTTGTTTCCAGATATTTCCCGTCAACCGCCAACTTCGTGTTACAATGAATGGGAGTTGTTCAACTTTCTTTAAAGAATAATAAATTCTTGCTTCCTCACCTATACAAATTATGATTGCAAATAAAAGTTTCAGCCGAAGTTTCATTACTTACAGCTACAACCTGAGGATGTAACTAAGCTCGGGCGATCTAATTTAACGTGTCCCTTTGCTGCAACGAAAGATTTTTCTCCTAGGTATAATCGGAAATCCTAATTTACCAATAGGTAGACTTTTTACACGATTTTAGGTGGAATATCTATGGCAAATGTAAGTGCTTGATTTGTTGCATACCTACCCATACATTTTCATCTACAACATTATTGGCTTCAAAACCAAAAGCCTTATCTTCGTCGAACACTGTAAGTGATGCAATATGGGACAGTCCATGGAATGGAGAAATCCAAAGAAGTGAAATTTATGGTAGTGGTATTTTTAATAGGAACAAGGAAGAATCTGGCATGTTCTATAGGGCCATTTGCCTCATTTCTCTCGGTATAAAATACATAAAATAAGATTGTCATAGATGATCTGATATTTACACACTTATTTTCGTTACAGGTACTGCTATTCCTGCATAACACTTTTGTATAATGGGCTTAATTGAAATTATTTTCTTATTGAAAAGTTACACGATAGAGAAAAATGTTTATTATTGAATTTACGACAAAAAGTCATTTTTTATGTAAGATGTAGGTCAGATATACAGGAAAGAAAAGAAAATATGAAATATTTCAAGAGAGAAATGTCATTATTTATTATTTTCTACAAACAATTTTTGTAAAAGAAAATTATTTATAATCCAAAACAAAGGCTCAAAATTTTAAATCTGAATTTTTGAATTATGAAATTTATGAAAATGGATGAACACATTTAGAGATTGGAGGAGGACGTGTTGGTATTTTTTTCCACATTCGTACAAACTGTTATTTAATTTTCATTGCTTGTTTGACAAGATTTCATAATTTTCATAAATTCAAGTGTAGAAAAATAAAAACATAAAATTCACAATAATTCGGTTTTCAATAATAATTGTTGTGTATTATGGCTTCATTTTGGATTATAAACTATACTTTCTTTTATAAACATATTGTCTAAAATAATAAATAATAGTCATCTCTCTTAAAACATTTTCATGTATACTTAATCTGTTAACACAACTGATCTAAGAGCCCCTAGAGCCTTTATTTTTCGAGTTGGAAAAAATTACTTAAATGAAAGTTGTAGGGTTTTTTCTGAACCGCTAGGATCTTTTACTAGATAAAGCAAATGAGCGTCGCAAATTTATGAAAAAATATAAACTTACGTTTTTTAATGGAACACCCTGTATATTTGTGAATTTTTGAATTGCACGCATTTTTCCGATTCCAACAATATAAATATGTTATGTTTGCTCTAAGCACTCGCATGATATTCCAAATTGCAGATAAATACGATCTTTAGGTATATTTAATCAAGGTTGCCATGGAAAAACATTTTAACTTAGGCAAGAGCATTCCTGTCAATCCATTATTTTTGGGAAAATACACCTTGGTACCCTACAACTTTTATTTAAGTTTTTTTTTTCTAACATGAAAAATAAAGGCTCTAGGGGTGGGTCAAAATATACGGGAACGCCCAGTACATACGTATTCATTTAAGAGGTGGTTGCCGACAGCGATAGTGACGTTAGATTTCGTTTTTTTTTAAGTTGTATTAATCTAAAAACATTTTACCTGGCAAAAATTTAGTACAAACATCTCCGTCTTCATTTTAATCATAAGATCTTAAAAGCATATGCACTGGAATTATTAATTTTCCCGAGGTTTTCATAACCTATAAAACAAAACACTGCTTGTAAGATCTTATGATTAAAATAAAGACAGAAATGTTTGTACTAAATTTTTGCCAGGTAAAATGTTATTAGATTTTTATGCTATACAACTTAAAAATATACGAAATCTAACGTCACTTTCGCTGTCGGCAACCCCCTCTTAAGTGTTGTTATCAATATACTAATCTACATCGTCTAGCTATTTATTTTTTGCCAGCGAAACCTCGTGAAGAGATAGACACAGAGTGTTTCAGAAAGACCTAGCATAACTTCTGGAATTAAGTTTAATTAAGTTTACTTTTCAAAATTGAATATTGACCGTATCTTCTACTTTATACTAAGTATATTATTGAAATTGTGTACACTTGGGTTTTTGGGGTCTCCAAATACGCTGGTGGCATAAATTTTAAAGTATAATGTAAGTGGCGTTAGGTGCCCTATTCTTCAGTGGCACATTGCATCACAATAATTTTTAGTATATATTTTTCTGTACCATGTTACACGATTTATGATGCAGAATTTTATTGTGTGAGTGCAACTAAGTTATGAAGCCATTAATAATACAATTTTTATTTTTTTTTAAATCAAGTTTCAATATTCTACTTACAGTTTTAAAATGTTTAGATAGTTTTGAGGCATTTTCCGTTACAGCTTTGTGAAACTGAGGCCCCCTGCTCCCCATTTTTTTAGTGTCCATTGTTTTCCCTGTAGAGTTTCCATAGGTTTTCTAGAAATTTGCTTAAACTTTATGATTTGTGCATATATCATTGGCCAGGAATATTCCAGAGTAGTCTGTAGTCTCCAGTCTTTCATTTGAGTAATTGAGCCTGGAAGTAAGTAAAAGGTTAGAACCACATACCTGTATATAGGTATATGGTTAGAACGCGATTTTTAGACCGGGAGATAGTGACACATTTTTGGACGTGATTTTACTCAGTATGCCTTTCAAAGGGCATTATGTGGCCCATATTCTCACAATAATAAGGTATGAATCAGAGAGTCATCCTGGGTTCTTCATGTGAAAAACTGAGTTTTCAATTATTCGAAAAATATGCGTTTTGATATGATTTTATACAGGCTGCCATGTGTTTTATAATGAACTTCAAAATAAAAAAATCCTCGGAAAAAATAGGCATACCGTTAGGGTGGGTCCAAAGGGCTATTATTGCCACGTGATCTTGTATTTTAATAATTAATTTTTCCACGTTTCTGAACAGGCTGCCAATGAGAAGTATGCAAGTTCTTATTATGAAAATGCTGAAAAAAAGATGGCATACCTTTCCATGTCCAAGTATACAGTAAATTGAATGTTATTTAATCATTTAAACGAGTTATTCGATGTAAAGTGTACTTGGACATGCGCAAACGGGCCCTTTCGACTAAGATTATTAGTTTGATTTTGACTATTATGTAATTTTTCAGTTTGGTTTGGGTCTTCTTATAACCTCTTTTGGAAATAATAGTCGATTCTTCTCGGGCGCCAGGTCTTTGTTAGAGCGGTGACCACCGCTGTTGCGTGGTGCAAGAGTGGTGTGTTTTGAGGGGAAGGAATAGAGTTAAACAAGTAGGCGGTTTTAACAGACTATATTGATGAACACAAATACTTATTACGTTATTTACAAGACATAAAAATAGTAGACCGATCCGGGACGGGTTCACGGCAAAACTCTGTAACAGAAATTAAATTAACTTAGTAGGCGGATTCGGACTGCCGGACGGAAAGTCACAGAAACAGAACCCGAATGCGCGGAATGAGAAGTTAGTTAAGCGTGTTATGTAAGCGGAAAAATTCGGCGGCTAGCGTGCAACTAATTTTCAGAGAAGCAAAAGCGCGTGCGGCCGGACTGCCGCGACGGATTCGGCCTAGACAAACGGACAGTTACGGCAAAATTATCAAGTCCAACTGGCGTTATCCCGGTCGCACACCCAGCGGCTTCCTATCAACCTATTTACGGCGGCACAGTATTACTATCTGGAAGGCGTCGGCCCGGTCGCACATCCAGTAGTTTACTACAGACTTTTCGGCGGTCTGGTGAAAATAGTATTCAACTGGAAGGCATTGGCCCGTTCGCAAAACCCAGTGAATTCCCGCTATACTCACCAGTGATCTAAAATCTAAGGTAAGATGCAAGATGTAAGATGTCCATCCGTGTCCGCGTGCCGGGTTTTATACGGCCCGGAAGGTGGCGGGGCAGTACGTCAGCCGCCAGCCGACGTGTTGAACCGCGCGTCCCCGCTCCTCTCGCAGCAAGGCGCGCCGCGGGCGGCGGGCTGGTACAGGCGGAGATGCCTCGCAGCATCTCTTCAACCTCGGCGGCATCGGCGCTGTACTGGGCGTGTCTTCATACCCCAGTACCCAGCAAGAGGGGGGCTTCTAGCTTCAAAATTGACCTGGAAGCATATCCTACCCCCTTTCTACCCTCTCAGCCTTCTGGCTACCCTCAAAAATTCGGAAAAATCAACGGAAGCGGAACAAATAACAGAAATAATGATTCTCAACGGATACTTCGAAATAAAAATAGGGAAACTCTAGTAACTTCATTACAGTTTAAATGGTATATACTTATAAAATGGTTGAAATTGAATTGTTGAACTATTGAAAAAAAAGTACAAAACTATGCAACTGTATAAAACGCCATCAAAGTTGCAAAAAGAAACCAAATGCAATTTTGCAAAAAGTATTCGATTACTAACATCGTAGACTATATTTGCGCACAATAGGTATCGTTCGGCTATTTTATTGTATTGTGTAAAAGTTCGATGTTATAGGCGCGCTAGATGTATAAAACCTCGCCAACAAAAATAATTTTTGCATATCTGATACTGAATTTATGGATGCTTATTGTAAATAATATATTTTGCATAAATTTCGTTTATTTTTATCAATGGGTAATTTAAATTTTCACATAGACTTGAAAACCACTCTTAATGTTCGTGTGAAGGCTGCAGTGTTTTCAATTTTGCAAGTTAATTATTACATTTATAAAAATCAGACCGCCGTTATGTGGCTAAATTCATTTCGAACAATAAAATTTCGAATATTTGTTTAATTTTGCAACTTTAGACCGCTTCCAACCAACCGATTGAACTGAAATTTTGCACACACTTTTGGTGCTGGTGACAATACAATCTAGTATATTCTAATTTATTCAAAATGGCCTCCGCTCGAAGATGGCGGATTACTTATTTCTTCACAACCTATCCAATGAAATGGTTTGGCGAGTAGAAAACAATAAGGTGAGTGACGTCATACTAAATACAATATGACCGATGCCCCAAGATGATATAGACTACATTTCTTTACCACCCTCGTGACATGGGAATCAAATACCTACTAAAAATTTCGACAAGCTTTTTGAAAGCAAAAGGCGTGTCGCGCTAAATGTTCATAAACCGTACTTACCACTTAATTTTATTGGACAGTGACTGGTTGATAAGAAATAAGAACTTGCCAAAGTATGTATTTTCTGTAAAATTGGCCCGACATGCCTTCTTAAATAGCGCAAGTGGCGCCCTCTGTGAGATACGTAGAAATTAACATTTTCAGCTTATTCTCCATCCCCCAAAACACAGCAGTGCCAAATTTTATTTCAACAGCTTGATTATTTTGGAAGATAGATATAGCCAGAATTTAATTTAAAAAAAATGCAATGCCCTTTATCTCAGTAACTAGGTATATAGAATAGATTTGACCACAAGCTCGATCGGAATATTTTGGAACAAAGGTTAACTTCCTGTATTTTCTACACGTACTTAGGGAACACCCTGTATATGAGTACCTATACCTTCCCCCGGATATACTTACCTACCAGAAGAGACAGAAATTATTATCTAAAGTTAATTTTTAAGTATCTAGTATATTTGTATTTAAACTAATCATTTAACAATAATAAGCTTAATACATCGGAGGCATCTGTTCGTCTGGATCGACCCTCATTATTTTATCTGCCAGAACTAGCTTATTTATGGACTCATGCTGGGTCCTTCCACCTCCAATCCTGGCAAGATTGAAGCCTCTCTTAAGATATTCTTTACTGGTTTGTGGTAAATATGACGGAAACTCGATATCAAACTTAATAATTAAATTTCCCTTTTCCGTATGCTCCTCTAAAATGGGCATACCTTCTCCTTCTACCACTTTCTCGTAGGTTGGAGACACCACGTCCGTAATGGGCACCCTAATCGTTCGGTGGTCTATTGTGTAAACGGTCACGGTAGTTCCCACAAGAGCTTCCTCTAGCGTTACTTTTGCGACCATCAACAAGTCATTACCTACTCTGGTGAAAGTGTCGTGCGGCCTGTCTTCGGTTATGAAGATAACATCAGCGGGGACATACATGGGGTTCTGGTCCCCCTCTTCTGGAAACATTATTTCCGTTCCAACCTTTATTCCAGGCTTGATAGGGATATTTAGCACTTTTTCCCGGACCTCCGTCATGGTTTGCTCGTCGTTTATGTAAGTTAGCCGATGTATCTTCATCTTCTTTATTCCACCGAAAAATATTTCGTGCAGGGTCAAACCAAGGGGGTGCCGTATTGGCGGTTGCTTCTTTCTTACTCCTATGCCCTCGACTGTTTTGTACAAAAGCGGGGGGTCTTTCAGATAATCCAACAAGTCCGCGTAAGGAGAAGTTGTCCCGAAGAAATCCTTGTAGGTTTTTAAGGGATTTCCATGATAACGGTAGCCTTGAATGAACCCGTTTGGAGCAGGAACTCCCCGCTTCAATCCTTCTTCGCCATATTGGTCGAAAACGGCCCTTCGGAGAGAATCGCTGAGTACGTCGTACGCTTCGCATATGAGGGCGAACACTTCCTTGGCGTTTTCGTCTTTGCATCGTTCTGCGTTGAATTCTAGAGCTAGGTTCCTGAAGGCTTTTTTGATTTCCAAGTCGGTGCTAGTTCGCGGTATCTGCAAAACTCCGTAATAGTCTATGCCCATTGCGGTGATGGATTATTTGTTTGACAAGTAACCTCAATTTGCTTTGCGATGGCGGATTTGTCTGTAATTCTAGTCCAAGGGACGGAAACCAAATGGAAAATATTGGTTTCAGTTGTGCCTTCCTCTTCCTCCAGTCATAGGTGACAGCAGGTAGGGGAGAGTAACCTAAGAAGGGACACTTTTTCTTATTTATTAACAAACTTAAACTTTCTTCATTAGAAACCGAACTTAAAACTATGATTCAAAACAAAATTATGTAATTTGCCCGTTTTGGGACACCGGCTTCCAATTGGTGCATTTCAAGCATGCAAAATATAGTTCGTCGAGTATTCCACACGTCTCATAGGCCCTAAAGGAACATTCGTTACACTACCAGTCTTCGTTACTGTCAGTATATGCACCTTGACTATTCTCATTTATCTTGACGGTCTTTGTGACACCATTGCTTTCATGAAAACCTTATTCTTGGCAGATACCTTTTTCCCGTTCCAATTAGAGTTCCTTTATTAGTAGAGTTGTTGCAATCAATTGTCATCATGAAATTTCAGTTGGTTTTGCATAAAAGTAATGACACTGAGGTAAAGAAAAAACCATGTGGGATATTGCCTCATAGGCTTGCAAGTATATTTTAGCCGTCCTCCTTTTACAGTTTTAAGTGATCTCAAATCGATTCCGAATCACTTTGAGATCACATCAGCTGACATCGAGTGTTCCTTTTACAAATGTTCAGTTGATTATGAAGTGATCAGTTTACGCAGCAAATCGATTTTTATGTAATTTGTGTTGGTTTTGAGTGTTTCTGGGGTTAAGGTGGTGAAAAATATTGAAAAATTCATTCAATGGTTAGATTATAGATAACGTGGTCGTACACTGTTCCATTTACCAATAAAAAATCATTTTACTGTCAGATCACTTCATGTTCATTTCACTTCAAATTCACTTGTGCAAAAAGTCAAAAGGAGGACAACTTTAGAGATAGTACCTCCAGAGTCATTACTTTTATGCAAAACCAATTGAAATTTCATGATGACAATAAATGATTGTAACAACTCTCCTAATAAAGGAACCCTGTAGTTCCAATAACTATACCCCGATTACTGTAAGAAGTCCCGATTTTGTCAGATGACATTCTCCACAAAATCCCTAGGAATTTTTTGTTAACCATGGGTATAACATTGGTATATGTGTCCCAACCAGTTAATGACGTCACTCATTGATATATGATGTGAAAAGTTACCCAAGTGATACGAAAAAAGAGCATAATAAAATAAAAACCCTATTGCAATCACGATTATGCCGCTACAAACAAAAATAACTATGACTACAACTCATTTTAATAATAATATCAAACGTAATGGAAACACTTTCGTTTTGGTATTTTGTAATAATCAGCTGCTTTTGGCAGCGTCTATGGGCGGACTCAGGCAAATTTAGCTTCGGGGTGTCAAAGTGACAGTGAAGGTTTTCCAGATCGTTCAAACTGGTTCAAACATTCGATAGTAAAAATATTCGCGGGTTTTCTACGTTTCGTGAGTTTTACCGTCATCCGTGTTGTTCGTGTTCGAGTTACTTTTCGTGTTATTAGTGCAAATGGGCTCGTCACTGACCTGAACTTATGACCCGGTTGCATTTTTTGCTGTATTGATGCCAACTTATTAGGATATCGAAATTACCAATTGACAGTCCCAGTAAGGACTTCTTAAAATAATTTGAGTATATTTTCAGTATGAATATTGTACTGAATCTCAACAATCACAGACCAAACTCGTTGCCTTGGTTACCAACTTTATTGTTTAGGCTTCAAAAATCACAAATAAATTTGTCAGATTACTGTCACTGTCCAAGAATATTCCTTCTGTTCCAAAATTCGCACAAAATCGCTTTCTAACCTTTCACTTTTCCAGGCCCAATTCCCAGGGCTTTATATACTAAAAAGGAAGACTGGAGAATACTCTAGAATATTCCTGGCCAACAAATCATAATATAAGTTCTAGCAAACTTTCTAGAATGTTATGGAAGCTTTACAGGGAAAACCATGAAAACTAAAGGAAAATGGGGCCCTGGGGGGCTCAAGCCAACAAAGATGTGACGGAAAATGCCTCTAAATTAATTACAAAAATTATAAAACTGTAAGTAGAATACCTAAACTTAAAATTTATCTGCTAAATCTTTGAGTAGGTTAGAAAACCGTGCAGACATATTCATTGAAAGCTGATATAACAACTTTAGAGGCATTTTTCGTTACAATATCATCAACGCCCAAAAAACTTCCTATGCGACATACGACTTATTTTATTAATTTTGAGTTTTAAGGGTGGTAACCCCGTTCAACTCTTGATTTTTTCCGTTGCTGATCATTTAATCCCGATCCTGTCTTTAATCTGTGTTATTCTCCTTTTTCTCGTTTCAATAGCAACTATCTTCAATGTGAATATCATCAACGCACAAACTTAATATCCAACAAGGCTTATTTTTTTTGTTAATTTTGAGGGTGGTAACACTCTTCAACCCCTGAATTTGTCCGTTGCTGGCCATTTTCCCTTTTTCTCGTTCCAATAATCTATGCTCACTGTGCACAAACTGACTGTGGGACACGGCGTAAGTATATTTTTTCATTAATTTTGCGAGTTTCAATATCTAATTTATTCTAAACTGACCTTTTTAACCCTCTGTATATTTGTTGAACCACACCGAAATATGATTTTAATTTTTGCCGTAATTATTCGTTTCCATTTTGGTTGCTGTCTTCAGGGACATCCAATGATATACCTATGTACAAATTATAAAATTCTAGCAAATTTATAGAAAACTTATGGAAGCTCTACAGGGAAAACAATAAAAAAATAAAAGACAAAAAACCTTTTTAAAAACAAGCTTTCCAAGCCATGTACTAAAACGAAGAAAATAAAATAAGTCTAAATTTTCGTTAAGATAATTCAATGCCAATAATTGCGACAAGTTTTGGTAAATCAAAAAAGCTTGGCGCGCGAAAAGCGAAAAGTTCATAAAAGTAGATACCAATTAATTTTATTGAACAGTGATTCAGAGTTGCCAGACCTAGGGAAATTTCCCTATACCTAGGGAATTTCGGGCCAGCTTAGGGAAAAAGGGATTTTTATTTAATTCTATGCAAAATCTAGGGAATGGACAAGTATACTTAGGAATGAAAAATAATTTTTTGCCTTGGAATTTGTAAAACATGTCTAGATAATCACGAAACCCAACCAACAGATTTTTTTTCCCATTAGTTTGCTCAAGAATTGAAAAAAACGGTCGCAAAAGTAGGGAATGTGACGTCACGATCCCTAATTTCAATAAGTACCTGCTATTTTCTTAGTACTTATTTCGTCTTTTTTTATATAACCAAGCATTCCCAGGCAAATTATTAGATTCAGTTTGTATGCGCCTGATGAGAAATAATCAAATTTCGTAGCATTTCAATGAAATATTTGGATTTTACTGATCCCATTCTGAACTTATTAGATGCCCCCTATAAAATATGACAGATGACATATTACTCAATGCTTTAAAGAAAATCGTCGGCAACGTCGCACTTTGCATATAACCTCACTTTCGCCGGCGGAACGCGGAAACCAAGGTTAATAACCTTAGTGAAAACTAAATAAATTCTATTCTCAGTTTTAAAAGAATCTTGCTGTGAATACTTTATTTTTTCGGTTTATAATGAAGACAAGATTTGTTAAAGCTTGTCCTGATAACTTGCCTTGCATAGATTTTGATATGGTGTGTCAATTTTATCAATAAAAACGGGGAGCAAAACATGGAGAAATGAAGAGGTATGTTTATTTGATTTGTATATTGTTTTAATATTGCTTAATGATGATGATATAGCTTAAATTCTGGTTTTAGGTAGACTAGAGAATAAATATTATGGTAACAATGTTATTGGAGACACGCAGAGGAAAGAACATAGCAATGAATGCATAATGCCCGGTTAAGGCAAAAATTACCCCCGGGCACAAAATTAATAAGAAAAATGTTAATGACACTGTGGTTAAAAATGAAGAAATTCAACTGAATAGTTGTGGAAGTAGGTATATTATGTTGTAATTACCCAACATAAGCAGATTAGTCCTAAATTATGCACATACCACGATGTACGAGGATCATACATCGTGGCACATACGTAGATACAGCTTTTTGTGCTTCTAGTTTAGTTGCTAGTACAGTAAAGAAATACTTATTGTGTATATATCTATAGTTAAGATATGGGGGAGGGGGCATGGGGGTGTCGCACACCCCAATGTTGAAATCGATTATCAAAACAAGAAATCATGCGTTTGTAAAAACGATCGTTGATATCTACATGTGAGAACCATGATTAAGAACTAATTTAAATAACCTAGTGCAAGTTCGACAGCAGAGTTTCATTCGATATCAAGTGCTTGACCGTCAATGACTAGTTTTTGCGGGTATTTTTTTCTTGTATGATCTAATGAAGTATTTAAGTAATTAAGTCCGTAGTAGTACACTTTGTCGCATCCATTTTGATGCGGAAAGTTGTACTTTTCTGCACTAGTGACATTAACTTTGTCAACTAATAATAGAACTAAGTACGCTTGTAAAATTTTTGCAGGTAGGTACATATTAATGGAAAACTTATTTTAGATGAATGTAAGCAAGGTATTGCTTTTCTTTGCTGACTTCCTGGAAATAGCGAAGAATCATGGACAACATCAGTAGATTGTTATATTGGAAAAAGTCAACACAAGTGCAATAAAAAAATATGAAAGTCTACCTTACAGGATAGTTGATAAAGATATACCGACACCTCAATAATTATTATACGTTGGAGTAGTATGAAGGAAGATTTTTTGCAAAAATCAAAACGTATTACAAGGAGGGATTGTCTGACATGTTAAAAAACGAAAAATGCCCTGTATCTCCGAAACGAATCGAGATTTTGAGATTCAACTGCTTTCCATTGCCCTCAAAAATCGAGCACAGTACACCTACCTACTCTTTGTCCATCTCTTCGCAGAATAGAAGAAACCCCCCCCCAAAAAAATCCAATTTGTTACACTCTGTGCATGCGACATGAAAACTGTATTATTTGATTTTGGAATATTTTCACTAAATTTAATAGATAACTTATTTGAGGTTTTGCCATAGAATGCAAAATAATGTTTTTTTTCTTGCAAATTAAAGAAATCTTAATTTTTTGCTGGCTGCTGCATTATATTTTTTTATTTTTAACTTCTATTAACCACAATCACAAAATATGCTTATGAAAATTTATTTTCCAGAATGAATATAGGTATATGTATAGTGAAAAAATTCTAAAGAATTATGTCATTTTTTATGAGGATGCTTTGGCAATCACAATATAATTTACCTAAATGGGTCTAAAATAGTTCAAGCTATGACAATAAAGTTTTTCGACTGAAAACTTGGCTTTATTGCGTTTTACATGTTATATTTCTAACATCACCAAGAACTGGCACCTTCTCCAATATTCTAGCGTTACATTTTTGAACCAATGCAGGTCTAACTACTTCTTGTAAGTAAGGGCTCATGAAATTAAAGTAATAAATTTTGTATATTCGGACCAGGTAAGTGCTTGACGTCTATAGGATTAACTTTTCTCAGTTTAGTTTATAACCAATCAATGCTGTTGATTAACACTAGCACAGAATAAATAGGTGAAGCTATTTATTCTGTGACACTAGGTATTGAGGCTAAAATATCATCAGTTTCTTCAAACAACTAGCAGTCGGTGGAATATACTTGATAACAAGTAAAAAATCGTTTGGAAGAGCCACTAATCGAAAATCGTCAGCTAAAATGTTACACCTGATTGGTTCTTTATTGTCTTTAATATATCAGCAAGTCTAGATATCTAATTTATGCAAGTTCAGTTAGGTGCTTACGAATTGTGTCGTTTTATAGATAAAATCGACTTGTTTCCAATAAAAAAAAGTTTTGTAAACCAACCAGCATAACGTCCGAATCATCAATACCAATACCTAGTGCTCCCAGCATTTTCCTCAGCAAAATAGAATGGTTCATTTCCGTCATGGATTATTAGAATGAATGGTGAAAATAGTTCAAATCATAAAAAATAAAAGCTTGTAAAACACGCGGGGCCGCGGGATCCGAGATCCGATATTCCGATTTGTGACGCCACAAAATAGGTTATGTTTATGTTTTCGCAGGCTGACAGCTTGGCATTGAGGTGCGGCGTTGCCAAACCTGGTGCCATGGCGGTAAATTTAGGGAAAAATAAAATCCAACAGGTAGTTACGTATATTGAACTTTAAAAATTAATTGCGGCAAAACGGGGGCGAAAAAAAAATTAAAAAAAATACAGCAAGTATATCTCACCCAATACTATCCGATGAGCAAATAAAAAAAAAGTGGTGTATTAGTCCATTCTTGATATCTATAATTTTTCATTTATTTGTTTGAAATGTAAATTTTTTGTGACCGAGAAATATTCTCCTCGCTGTATAAATCTCATAAAATCCGCTCGGAAATCATAACATTCGGGGAATTACTGAACGCTGTTCATGTGATTCCCCGTCGGTGAGACCAGTGGCGGTATTTCACGGATGGGGAATCCCTAATCTCTGGGCTAGAATGTAATATACATATAATAAGCCTGGGGCCTCGGTTTCAGTTAATTTCTCGTGGATTCGTCAATGTATAATAAAAATCAGAAATACGTAAATTTTTGTTTGTAAAGTTTTGACTTTTTTCCATTTTGTTTGTTTTTGATGTGATATACATATAATTATGTTTTGTTTGTTGGTGTATGTATATTTTGTTCACTAAATTCATTATATTTATTAGGAAAACTTTATTTCGATTTGATTATTAATACTCCTACCGAAAAATTGCCAAAAATGCAAACGTAAATATTGAAAAATAAAGGGAATTCTAGGGTAAATATGGTTATCAGGTTGTTAGGGAAATCTAGGGAAATTTCGGCAAAAAATCTAGGGAATAAAAAAAGATCATCTGGCAACCCTGCAGTGATTGGTTGATAAGCAAGTAAGTACCTACTTGCCAAAGTATGTACAAGTTTGTTCAGCGAATCTTCGGCCCTACGTCACAACTCCCGTCCTTGCGTCTTGAATATACGATGGATATCGGTCGTATATCCACGAGTCAGACAAGAACGGCAGTTGTGACGTAGGGCCGAAGATTCGCTGAACAATAAACTTTTTGATTTATCTACCAAAACCTCGACCAAAACCTAGACTTATTTTTTTATTCGTTTTAGTACATGGCTTAAAAAGCTTGTTTTTAAAAGGGTTTTTTATCTTTTAATTTTTATTTTATTTGTTTTAGTACATGGCTTAAGTAAAAGCTTGTTTTTAAAAAGGTTTTTTTTACCCTTTATTTTATTTTGTGCTTTTTAGTACCAATTTGATTCCCATATCAGGAGGGTGGTAAAGAAATTTTAGTCTGTCATCTTTAGGGCATCCCCTATATTGGATTTAGTATAACGCCACTTACCTTATTATTTTGTACTCGTCAAACCCTCTCATTTGATACCCATATCAAGTAGGTTGTGCAGGTTTAGGTAATCCGCCATCTTCGGGCGGCCGCCATATTGAATAATTTAGTGTGATATAACTGATATTATCGTTTTCTACTCTTCAAAGCCCTTTCATTTGATATCCATATTAAGATGAGGGTTGAAAAGAAAATGTAATCCGTTATCTTGGAGCAGCGGCCATATTGAATTTAGTGTGATGTCACTAACTTTATCGTTTTCTGCTCTTTAAGCACTTTCATTTGATACCCATATGAAGGGGGTTGAAAAGAAAATGTACCTAATCGCCATCTTGGAGCGACGACCATATTGAATTTATTGTGATGTTACTGACTTCATCGTTTTCTACTGTTCACGCCCTTTCATTTGATACCCATATTTAAAGGGGTTGACAAAAGGTACAGCTTCCGCCATCTTGTGGCGACGGCCATTTTGAAAGTATTACAATATTGAGTATTGCATATTGTATTGTCACCAGAACTAAAAGTGTATGCAAAATTTCAGCTCAATCGGATGTCAAGAAGTACTTAGTCTTTAATTCAGCTTGCAAGATTCAACACACACACACACACACACACACACACACACACACACACATACATACATACATACATACATACATACATACATACATACATACATACATATATACATACATACATACATAAAGTTTGTTCAGCGAATGTTCGGCCCTACGTCACAACTCCCGTCCTTGTCTGACTCGTGAATATATAAAAGCTTGTAAAAACAAAAGAAAATGGGGCCTTGGGGCCTCAGGCCAACAAAGCTGTAACGGAAAATGCCTCAAACTAATATTAGTCATACCGAACTGAACTTTATAAACTGCAAGATGATCTAATACCAGAGCATATAAAACAACCAGCAGTCACTCTCCCCTTGTCGGGAAAATTCTGCGCACCTGTTCGCGCAGCCGCCATGTGGGCATAGATTCTGTCAAATTGATGCAGTGTCGGGGCGATTGGGCAGTTCTTTTTTGTCTGTATGAGATATATTACAGTGCCGTGGAGTGTGCTTTTTTGTAAATTGTGCTTTTTTGCTAGTATCTTTAAATAAAGAATCCCAGGAAGGAGTAAAAGCTGCTTGTGCTTACCACACACTATATACTTTACTAATACTACTCTGTATTTCTGAATTGATTTTCCCGACTACACCTCTAACTTCTATTCCACCAATATGGCTCAAGGTCATTGAATTTGCGGATGATTTCTCAAGAGTAAGTTATACTGCTGGTTGTTTTATATGCTCTGCTAATACTTACTACCTACTCTATATTTCTGAATTGATGGCTGATTTCTATTCCCGTCAGGGCCATTTAATTAAGTGATCTGGATTAAAACAAACTGAATTCAGATCAGTAAAACGCGTTCGATTGGGACTGATTTAAAGATCTCAGATCATCGTTAAACCTACTCTTATTCGTGAGATCAGCTATATTGTGATCTGATAATATTAGTTTTGGCGGGAAGCTACACATATTAGAAAGAAAATATTTAAGTGGTGGTGTTAGCGTTGAGTGATGAATTGTTAGTAGTGTCTTTCTAGCAAAATTTTACCAGTTTTATTAAAAACGAAAACTAAAATAAACCACAGAATATTATTCAACTTTCTTTAGTGTTATGTGTTATGGTTATGTATGAGATAATAGGAAGTTCTCGTGCTCACTAAATATTATTATCGCGCGCGCGATCAAGTTCGTTTGACACACGAAAATTTCTTGGATTCAGCTGATCTCTACTGATTCAGGATCACCTGATCCCGTTTTTTCTTCCAACATTAGGTCTGTATTCGGTGTGGCTACACTGCCTACACTAAGCTACACTCTCAGACTAATGAATAAAGGGGACGAATTTGTTTACAAATTTAAGTGAATTGTTGACAGGCATAGTTGTTTATCTATCCCCATGTTTACAAATATTGGTCCTTTACTGACCTGCCCCAAACAGGTTGTCACACTTTAAGAGTAGCAATAACTAGGAATATCATAAATAAAACCGGCAATTTCTTTAGTAGATGCATTGAACGTAAAATTGTCCCCACTTATAAAATTCACGCGGAACAGTAAAGTAAAATAACCTTTTCGTGTTCAAGAAAGATTATGTAGGTGTTTTATTATTGACAAAATGGTTATAGTAGAGAACACCGATTACTCTTCGCACTAATCGGCAACGTTGCGGCAGTTTGACAGGGACCAAAGTTAGCGCTTGCTCAAATGGTTTGTTTTCCATTTTGTTTGTTTTGGTTTGTGCTTCGGTATTTGCCTAGTTTTACCAGAGAACAAACGCTAAATTCGAGTTTTTCGTGCGGTTCCAAGTTTAAAATATTAAAAAATAGTAAAAAGGTTCATAAAGTGCAAGTGCCTTTCCTCTAAAGTGAAAAAAGAGAATATTTCGTTCCATATAGGTAGTATTTGTAAATACATTTGTCTCTTTCATAAAGTGAGAGGGTTCAGCTTACTGTTTACATCTGTATAAAGAGGCTGTAATGCGGTGTCACCTTTATTCATTACTCTGAGGCTACACTCCTGCAGTCGTTGTAGGACTTATTCTGTTCCGCGTATTTTAGTGTTACACCTTTTCTGTTCGGCGTGTTTTTGTGCTACACTGAACTCGAGCGTAAACTGCACTTAGCTACACCAACTCGGATGCAAGTGTAGCAAGTGTAGTGTAGTTGAACGATGTCCACAAAACGCATAAATAATAAAAACACGAAAAAATATAACCTGGCGTCAGTATAATCTGGACCAACAATATAGTGTTGGTCCAGGTATAATAAATAGACAGATTCTTATGCCCTAAACCCAGAGAAATGGAGCAGGGAGAACGCGCTTTGACCTACTGCGCATCCTATTTCCAGGCAAATGTAATGTCCGACATATTGTCCCCAGTTTGACGTTTGCAGTTTGTTTTCAGCGATAGTTGTTGTATTTTCAGCAGAGAAATGGTCAGTGTTTTTGGAAAATGTCGTGTGCAGTACCAAGCTGTAAAGGCCGCTCCACATTCGCGGCGCGAAACCCCGCGAAGAGGCGCGGACGTGAGTGTAGAGGTCGGCTTTCGCGTAGTTTTCACGGACAAATGAATTATAAGTCTAGGAGACTCCCGGGAGTATCAATTTTTGGGGGACTTTAGTACAGTTGTAGTAAAGTGGGTTTAATATGGCCGCCACTTTCATTAGGCAGTTCGCGCAGCTTGTAGCGCGTTCTCCCTCTCAGACTAATAGTCTGAGTTCTCCCTACTCCATTTCTCTGCCTAAACCTTAATCAGAGCATATAAAACAACCAGTAGTATAACTTACTCTTGAGAAATCATCCGCAAATTCAATGACCTTGAGCCATAATGTTGGAATAGAAGTCAGAGGTGTAGTCGAGAAAATCAATTCAGAAATTAAAGAGTAGTATTAGTAAAGTATATAGTGTATGGTAAGCACAAGCAGCTCTGACCCCTTCCTGTGATTCTTTATTTAAAAATACTAGCACAAAGCACAATTTGCAAAAAAACGCGCTCCACGGCACTGTAATATCCCTCATACAGCCAAAAAAGAACTGCCCAATCGCCCCGACACGGCATCCATTTGACAGTAAATGACAGTATTTATGCACTGCATTCTCTGGCACTGCATTGGACAAAGATGATCCAGCCGAATATCTTTGCCATTGTAGGAAAAAATTACACCGAACAAGTTTAACCTGGACCAACACTTTAATATAGTGTTGGTCCAGGTTTAACAGCACTAATAGCGACGATGGAATCAACGCTAATAGTGTAGGGTAACTTAGTGTAAAGTCTGGATTAACACTATATATAAAACTGCCAAATACTGGACGCAAAGACAATTTGTTACCGTAAAAAGAAGGTAAATCGTAATAAAGCTGGATATTTAAAATTTTGGATTTTCTAAACGTCAGAAACTGACATCCCAATAGCCACAGCATACCCCCCTATAACCTATAATAAGTCGCCATTTTTTTTCTTTATGGAGGAGGTACAGGGAGAAAATCTCTTATTCTATGGTAAGGCTTGTTTCTGTCAGGTATATAGCCTATGGCTTGTCTTAGGAGATTGTTAGGATGTTGAGGGCCTACATTCTCGTAGATTTGCACCCTCTCTGACCTAATAAAGTCAGAGAGGGTGCAAATCCCGAGGTCCCTCCTTATAGTTTCGTTGCGGACATACCAGGGTGCGCCGGCCACTAGTCTTAATGCTTTATTTTGCAACGTTTCAAGTTTATTGAAATTTGTATATTAGCAGTCTATTTATTTTCTAAGGATAATAACCTCTGGCATAACAACCACAATAAAAACTGCTCCCACATCACTGCCCCGTCCCCGTATCTCTGAACGCTATCTGACCTGAATAATTATTTGGAAGTTATGAGCCATGCGCAGTTCACAAACATTTGAAATAACCGTCAGCCCTCAACTGACAGATGACAGATTCAAAAATCGCCGTTTTATTTTTGGTTTCACTTCGAATGTGTGCAAAAACCTGTGTGCTTTTTCAGGTTTTTCTCTTTTGATAGTATTTACAAAGTTCCTAGAATTTTACAATAGAAATGTCCGAATCTTTTGATTCTTTTAACGCCCCACAGTTTGTTGATTTTTGCAAGGGTGCAGCATCAGAGGAAGTTTGTAACCCTGACGAATATTTTGGTATGAAATACTTCTATGCTGTGTAATGATTTGATGTTTAGTTAATGCTTTGAATTATTTTGTGTAGAAATTGACCATGAAAAAGTTCAGACCATTCACAAAATAATACAGTACGAGGACCAAGACGATGTGTTTTACTCCCCAACGTATAATAACACTCCTGGTAAAATTTGAATTCTTGAGTCTCGATTTTCATTATTTGCAATGTATTTCAGCTGTTAAAAGCAATAATCATGTTCATGTTGATCAACTAATAAGCTTTTCTGATGAATCGTATGAAGAAGAGACGACAGTTACACAGAGGCGAAGACTGAGACGATCCATAAGTGTTGGTAATTTAGACTTACAGAGCCTTTATGAAGTTACAAATGGATTAGAGGAGCTTAGGTATGTGGTTTAAATTTACACAGTATATTATAGCATGACGGGTGAGTCTTCCTGTAGGTTCCTACTTTACTGAGCTTTATTACATTTTAAGTAATAAAAAAATTAACACAAGTAGGTAGAATGGCTTAGAAAGAAATGATATATTTTTGATAATACCTACCTATTTTGTGTGATTGGTCTCATCAATCTAGTGGTTTTTTTTTTGATAATAGCTCACCGAACTATATGAATATAGTTCAGTGTAATAGCTCAAAATTTTTCACCATGTCATATTTTTAACATGTTTTTATTTGCACATATATACATATAAGTAAATATTATTTTAGTACATAGATAGATTGTCTCACATCCTAAAAATTATTAATAAAAATAATATTTGAGTTCTGAGTTTGTCATTCTAATCAGAAAAAATACAATAATTAACGTAATTTTCAAAATCCTGGTTAATGGCGAAAGTTCAGGATGCGAAAGTTTTGAGCTGTGAGGAATGGGATTTTTTACAATTCCAGAGAGTAAACCTAACTCTCGAACACAGTGTATTTGATTCTGCAATGTCTAGTTAAATGAGTTTCCCTATTTTCTCCATTGCTTTTTCCAAGACATAGGATCGAGCGTAGGATTCCCAGTTAATTATTTTGTCACTAATATTTTATTATGTTGACCTCGTTGGTATTAAATTCCTTACACAGTGCTCTGCATCAGCTTTTAGATTTCGTGCATTTGTGGGAAATGATTCGTCAACCTCTGGAAACTTTCTTTGAAATGCTTAGAACATATCGTCGCAAAAATTATATTCTAATTATTAGTTGTAATACAACACGTATTTAATAAATACACAATCATTGTTTTGTAACAGATAAATAATACTAGGTACAACGAAGACAAGCATGTAGTTGCTTCTGGGGTACTCCTAGTTTGGAGTATTGTGAGGGTGAGAATTATTATTATCTCGACTTAGCCAAAAGGCATTCGCACTCCCTCTACGGGGAACATTCACTCAGATCCCGGGTATCCCGGATACCAAAAGGATCTGGCTCGGACGAGACCCTTGCCATGTTATCGGGCCTTAGGTGACATTGATGTTGTTGTTGTTATTATTATTATTATTATTATATCGACTTAGCCAAAAGGCATTCGCACTCCCTCTACGGGGAACATTCACTCAGATCCCGGGTATCCCGAATTATTATTATTATTATTATTATTACCTACTTACCTGTGTTTAAATTATTCATTATAATTTTTCGGTCATAAACATGAGTACCTAATACTTATAATGTTACTTCCCTTTGCTTCAAACTGTAATTTTTAAAGTTTTGGACCGCACAAGTCGGCATTTTATTTTTCGTAACATCAAAATTCAAAAATTTGCAATTCAATTTGACATGAAATTGAGAACTGACGTTTGTCAGTGTGACTATTTTTATAAGTTGGCCGTGCTTTTGTCTCAATGGCATAGGTGCATGGAAGAGTTGTGTATCGTGCCTAATAGCAAATCGTGAATGGGTGCCTGATTATATCCTTGCACGAATACCTTTAATTAGAAATTATTTAACTAACTTTTTTCCTATTATTCCGGTCTGTGCTTCAGTCATTTGTATCATCAAAAAATTTAGTACCAATTGATAGTAAATAACATAAGTCAAACAGAAAGGTTTATGTTGCCTACATTTACTAGTTTTTAATACCGCGGGTTGCCAGATTATGAACAGGCGAGTCGTTATTAGTATGACGATTAGTATTAGTCGTTGAGCTTGAATCTGAAACGCATTCGTTTTTGGGAAAAGTATGATCGATAGGAGCATAACTAAAGGCCCGCAGGTTCCGCCACTGCGAAGACCCCGAGTTTTTTAGGGGCCTCTGGCCTCTGCGGAGATTTATCAGTTTTTGCGCGAATGCTCCTCAACGCCGAATCTCCTTCAGTGTTCCTACCACTCGACCAGTACCAGTACCTACCTAGTTTCAGAGAACATGAATTTTTAATTTTCCTGAGAACCAGAAGAAATAATTATTAGATAGACGGTTGACATTTATTATTGTTAGTTGTTTAAATCAGGGCAAACGTTGAGGCGCAGTTTTGTGAAGGGGAGGTAAAGTACCTACCTTATTTTGTTGTCTACAAATTTAATAGAAAATAAAGCAAACAAGAAGTAATTGAAAAAGTAATTGTTTACATCAATTGCAATTAATTGTAATTGTAATTCAATTACATTTCAAAATATCAAAGGAATTGTAATTGGATCTAATTACATTCCTACAAAAGTAATTGGAATTGTAATTGGTCAGTTTTTAATTGTAATTGACCCAGCTCTGACTATGTCCAAGTTAAAGAGGCAGTGAATCAAAACATTGGCCACCACGTGACCTATTGTCTTATTGGCCTTGCCGTTGTAAAATCTCAAGTGTTTATGCGGCGATCAGAATGCAGGGCCGGCTCTTCCCTCAGTCGAGTTTCCTGCATATTTTAGATTGGATCGCGAGCAGTATATTCTGTAAATGTATTTTGCTACTTAATTTAAAGAAATTTATAAAGGTCCGCAAAAGGTATAAAATACAATTTTTATAACTTCTAAAAAAATTAGTTCGGAATTACAAGCCACTTGGAATCTCATATTAGTCCGACCCTGGTAATCGATCGCAATGCGGTCATGTGACTGTTTATATCTACTGCCGCTGTAACTTGGATAGACTTTAGATCTTATGTCAACCAAAAATATTACCAATATTTTTTCTAAAATTTTTGTTGCAAATACAGAACAAACAGGCAGGTTTGACAGATCAAATTGAATGGGACATTTCGCTTTACAAAACACATAAAATTACATATTTTTACAAAGAATTTAATTTTCGAACCCAATTTGCAAACAATTTCATGTTAAACTTTTTTCCGTATGTCAAAAAATAAAAAAGAAAGTCGCGCAGAAGGTCTATCAATCGCACCCGCCTTGGAAAAAAGTTAGTTAAATAATTTTTCGCCGAAGAGAGACGTAAATCGTAGTTTATATTTTATCTTATATAAAAAATTCTTTTATTAGGAATACAGATGGGAGTAGATACAGTTAAGTTGAGATATTAGACTATAAGTAAAAATTAAAAATATATTAACCATAATGTTAGTAATGCATGTATTTTAGTTCCAATGTTCGATGTGCTAACTCGAAAACCAAAATTAACGGAAGTCAGAAGACGTTTGGAAACATTCCAAAAGCTGCAGTATGCAAAAAGGTCGAGTCAAAGCCTTTATGCAAGCCGAAGAGTGGCTCACTAAAAAATATCCACAAAGTAATTTCAAAGTCCAATCTCACTTTGAATTCGACCGGTTCCAGCCACGTTGGTAGCATAAGGAAACCACCTTCAATAGTAAGCCAATTATCTATTTAGTTCTGTTTATTGCCCTCTGATATTTTCACATGTAATTAAATTTAGAAACACCTTACAACATGTCATCAATCATGATTAAATTTTTCTTATTCCTAAAGAGCAGGTAAAAATCTTCATAGATGACTTTCAAATTTCTTTCATAAGTTACACATTAATAGTGGGGATAGGTAGACCAAAATGTTCTGTGCTAGTCAAATGGATTTTATGTTTGAAGTTTGGTAGTGCAGTTTTATAACAAGCACCGACGAAGCAGTATTTTTGTGTTTCTATATATTTATTAAGTACATGATACTTTCATAAAGATGTGTACAGTGTATTATTATTCTCGGCATTATCTATATGTACAGTGATATTTAAAATGGTGTGCTAGATCCCTAGCTTGATGTAAATTGAGAGGTAGGCGAAACTTTTATCTTTTTTAGACCATATTTTCTGTGACGAGACCTCCCTTCAGTTTTGATTTTGTAATTTTGTTTTACTTGGAAGATAGAAAAAATCGAATATGCAATTCTATCCTTTTTAAAAAATAAAAATCTTCTCTTTTGATAATTTTAGTATGTTTACATAAGTATATATACAGCGACTGGCAGAAAGTTGGACACAAAAATTTAATATTTTTAAACTCTGATTTCGATTAATTGCGGTATTTTTTTTGAAATACACAGGGTGGCCGAAAAAACACAAAAAAGTTAAATTTCTTTTTTTTACTAGGTGGCTGTGACTTTAAATCTGACATCGACCTTTGATTCCAAACAACTTTTGTAAGTTACTTTTTGCCGTATTTAAAAAAATAAGGGTACATTACTCTTGAGTTATTTTGACTTTTTTGAATCTACCTCGTATCCAAAAAGAGATATTTAAATTTTGATATGTGCGTTTTGACTTTTTAAAGAAATCTCCAGTCACCAATTTAATTTCTTTTACGTTGTATATTACATTAACATTCATCGATTGCATCAATAAGGGTTATTCTATGAGATTTGATAAACAGATCAAAAAAAATTATGAGGGAAATTATACTGAATTGAATACCAAATTGTTCATTTTAAAGGTTTAGTTCCAATATTACAATACAAAAAAATCATATAAATAAACATATTATCATTGATTAAGGTATTCCTTATTCAATGATATTATCCACAGTTCATCCATATTTGCATCATTAAAAAATACCGCACACAGACCTGTAGTTACAAATTTTTATAGTAGTAATAGAAAATAGATTATATTTTCATTTTCTTGAACTATTAGTGAAACCAATAAACATACTAAATCTTCTATACTAGTGGGACAGACGAGTTTAACACATAAACTTATTGTCTCCTTTGAAACTTATTGAACACCAACGGAAACAAAATTGTACCGATTATTCTTCCTTTTCTAATGTTTGTTTTGATGTGTTGTAAAGTGTGCCCACCGATGTAATTTTTTTTCTGAACACAAATAAACATCTATATAAAATCTAAAGTAACGCCCTAACAACTTATAACAGGAGCACCTCAACAAGCTAGCCCAGCCGAAGTACCGTTCCAACGAGTGCATGAACAGATACCATCAACCTTTGGCCGAGCTGGTACTAGAGTATCAAAACAAGACGCCAGTACGGTTTCACAGCCAGCAGAAGCTCAATTTGGTGGACGCGGTACCGTATCACGGCAAAATCACAGTTCCGCACTCGCCGGCACTGCAGGCCAAGAACAGGCTGAGACCGGTGCATTACCCGACGCATGAAGAGAGAGAGCAGGCCGAGTTCCAGGAGGCGCAAAGGTACCAGTTAGTAGTTGAATGTTGTGTGGCGTACCTCCAATAGGGAAGTTTTACAGCTTTGTTAAAGATTACGTCACGGTAGTTTCTCTTGTTTTTGGACCACGATTTCTTCTTCTAATGTGGTTACATTGGCTAATATGCCAAGCCCCAAGTTTTCTGTACCACATTGACAGACTGTGCACTTTACATTATTTCAAAAGTCCATTAAAAGAAACTTCCCTATTGGAAATTATTAAAAAGTGAACTATTACAACAGACTGGTTTGTACTTTGTTATAATAGAAAAACACACTGTCCCTATACTACCTACAGTGTGGCCCGTTTGGAATGGAGACACCTCTGTAAAATTTTTATTCTTCATCTGATTTTAGCCGTTTTTTTTTTCTAAAAATAGGCCACAAAAAACGCTTTACGTTAGTGCAAAATTTCAGGTCTTAATCTCAATTTTCAAGGCCTACTACGAATTTTTTTCTAGTAAAAAGAAGACGAAAATCATTCAACGCTGTATATCAAAACAAATCTTTCCTTTCAGATTCAAAATTAAAGCCCATCCTATAAAGAAAAAAGTACTAAGTGGGCCCATAAAGCCCGTCCAACCTATAGAGAAGAAGCCACTAACTGTGCCAGAACCGTTTAATCTGACAAAACCGAAAAAGGTTAGTATAGTATATTCCAAAACTACAATTTTGCACACATTATGTACGAATTTAAAAAGTAGTTATTAGTGCCATTGAATAAAAATCAAACATGAGTCATAATTTACAAAATACTTTTGAATATCAAGATGAAGGAAAACAGTGCAAAATTTGGGAAGTGTTAATTATTTTAATATGCTAATTTACATGATTTAAGTAGTCATATATTTGTCACGAAGGAAGTGAGTTAACAGGCAGTATTCAGTTACATTATTTTTTATTTTAACGTTATTAATATTTTTATATTTACAACAGAGACATCTAAGTACCTCGCACCGCACTTCGCCTAGGACGGCAAAGCAAATAGATATGTCGCAGTCTTTTGATGTAATTGGCTGTTTCATGAAGAGACCGGAAGGTTCATGAAATGGTGCCAAATACTGAAACGAATAAATGCAGGGACGGACTGGGTATGAAAATATTGGCGGGCTTATGAAACCAGCGGCGCCAGCGCTGGCGCCCACTTTAAAAAGGCAAATACCTATATCAGTTCGTCTTATATTACTATAAAAATACAAAAAATATAAAAAATAAATATATCTTTAAAAAATATGTCTAAAAATAAATAAAAAACACTTTTTCTTTTCTTTTCTTTTCTTCTTGAAATCGACAGTGAAGTGTCTCAAAATCGTCATTAAAAGCTCAGAAATCGGCACTGAAGTAGCCATTATTGTACGATTTTTTCAATAAGTAGGCCTTGGAGAGATGTAGACATCAAACGTCAGACGCGGAGCCATTGCCCGTCAAAGGTGACCAAATATTCAAAACCCGGCCAATAAATCCCATTTAACTTTTCGCACACATAGCGAAATTGTTATCTATAAAAGCGCAATCTTTCAGTATAAGTATTTTAGTAGGTTTGAATATTAATCTATTTTACATGGAGGCTGCACAACAGGCAGCAGTTTGGATTTTCTGTCAGTAAGAGCCGTGTTTGGTCATACTTGACCTAGATAAAGCAATCGTCAAAGTCAAGCAACGCCGCGCGTAGTCGGTTCATGGACGGGTGATCCCTTATTGTTATTTTTCGCCAAATAAAACAGTTTTTTTTCCGATTTCAAAAAAATATAATATGTATGTACCTCGGCACTGAAGTGCCAGAGGCCTCGGCAACTAAATTCCACGAGTAATAAAAAGTTGAACTTCAGTGCCTTGGTACATAAATAACTATGCTTGAAATCGGTAGTGAGATGTTTCAAAATCGTCATTAAAAGCTTAGAAGCCCATTATTGTACGATTTTTTTCGATAAGTAGGCCTTTGCGAGATGTAAATTTGTTACCTATGTATATAGAAGCGCAATCTTTCAATATAAATATTAGTAGGTTTGAATATCAATCTATTTTTCATGGGCGCTGCATAACAGGCAGCACTTCGGAGTTTCTGTTGGGAAGCGCCGTGCCTGGTCAAACTTGACCTAGGTAGAGAGATCGTTAAAGTCAAGCAACGCCGCGCGCAGTCGGTTCATGGACTGGCGCTTCCTTATGATTATTTTTTTGTCTAATAAAACATTTCTTCCAATTTCAAAAAATAATAGTATGTACAGCACTGAAGTTCTTTTTATTTGAATACTTCGATATGATATTTGTCTTCTTGAGTCGAAGTAACTTCAGGTGTGGATTCGTCAAAAAACGTCTTAATTTTTCGATTTTTGTTATTCTGTATTTTAACACAGCCCTTGCATTGCGGCGCTGTTATTAAAAGAAAGGGCAGTGCGGCAGGCTCCGCCCGCCAGCCCGCCGGGCCAGTCCGTCCCTGAATAAATGTTACTCCAAAAGGCTACATATTGTAGACGATACATGAAATGTCAATGTGTGCCTTTTCATGAAAACATACCATATTATGCTAAGTGACTGACTTCGTTGCTCTTTTCATGTAACGTCGCAATTGCTATGTGCTTAGTGTAATAAAATATCTAAACAAACCTTCGATCTAACCTAGGTAATAAACTACTATGTTAACAGGTTCACTTAGTTATTTTGCCTGGCCACTACAATTTCTTGTCTAACTGCTTCAATTTTCTGCTTTCGTAAGGCTTTCGCAGTGGTTCCTGCGAATAAAACTCCTCTAACATTTTATAAAATTGCGTTTGTTGAGCAAACCTAGAACTGTCTGCTGCCGCCATTTCAAGGTTATGTATTGCTGGCGTTATTTTAAGCGCATAGCAGAGTTGCGACGTACATGAAAAGACCAACGGAGTCAGCCACTTAGCGTAATTTGGTATGTTTTCATCAAAAGGTAGACACACATTGACGATTCATGTAACGTCTACAATATGTAGCCTTTTGGGGTAACATTTATTCGTTTCAGTATCTGGCAGCATTTCATGAAAAGGCTGCGACAGATACATTGGTTTAAATGTGGTTAGCCACATCTGCGTACTGCCCAGCGCCTAGGACCATAGCTTTATAACAGGAGCGTGGTCGCGGTTGTGCGAACGCTGGCCAACAATGTGGCCTATATTATTCAGGCCAGTGGTGGAGCGAATTTAGGAAAAATTGAATAGGTTGCACTTTTACAAATACAAAATATATCGTATTCAAAAGAACGGAAATCCTTAGTTGCAATCCTTGAAATGCATTAGCGTTTTTAATTCAAATATTTCAAGAAGTTGCTAAAAATTATATTGGCTAATAGCAGTGTTTAGGTAGGTTTGAGTTAGCTACCGTAAATGGGCGAATTTCGCTTATTAATTTCATGAACGGTGGAGTGGTACATTACAATCCACGGCAGTTTTCTACCACGCACGAGAGAATCGCAGTGGTCATGTATAGGGTTTGGAGCCTGACTACGTTACGAGGGTCGCTTCCTTAGTAGTACCTGCGATGCCTTCACCGGCAGAGTAACAATGGAGCGAGAACGACCTAGCAAATAAAAAAGGACGGAGTAATAAATCACATTATTTGAAGGTCGCCGCAAAGAATAAAATCGTCTTGTGAATATTCCGAATCGCGTGCCGATATGTAGCGCCGCCAGAGCGCCGCGAAAATCAAATAGGTACCTATAGTGTATATAGAGATAAAAAGTAACAGAGTTTGCCCTATTTTAAGCATAATACCTACTAATACTTATAATTAGACTGTGTGTCCCAGAATTTTGTTTACACAGAATGTCTAATTATTTTATAAGGTAAAAATAAAAATTAAAATAAAATAATTACCTAATTAAGATTTAAAAGTAAACAATTTTTGAGAAAATAAATGTTTAATGGGTACCTATGTGAAATTAAATTATTTCATTTGGTAAAATTAGCAAGAAAACGTTCCTTATGTAAATATGTCAAAATTTTTAACCTGGTGTATGCAAAAAAATATGCTCTATGAAATTGCACACTTAAAAATATACGTTGCCATTTAAAAAAATGCCGATGAGGTCATATCCGCAACAGTGATGTAACAAATGCTGACGTGTGCGAGAATTTCTTCGAGAAACTTTACCTTTTTGAGAGAATGAATTTATTTCTTCCTTTATGTACAGGGTGGCTCACTATAAATTGACATCCCCCCCTTAACTTGTTAGTTTTTGAGATTAGAAAAAAGCTTTTTTTACAAAAGTTTTAGATACTTATACAAAATTTATTATTTATTAAAAAACAAAATTTATGATGACAGACCGGAAAATGTAGAAACACTGAAAGGTAGAATACGGGAAGAAATCGACATATACGAGCCCCGTCCCATAGTAGTTGGCCCAGCTCGCTAAAAACTATAATTCGGTATTTTAATCCTAAACCAGGATTCATAAATTTACTAAAACATTATTTATTACTTACATTTGGCGAGTTTTATATTATTTTACACATTTTCTAAATAATTCCATTGTAAGCAAAGAAACATTATTTAGAATGTATTTTAGAGTACATGCAGAGCCAATGTATTAAAAATTTAATATCAATATGGCTTTGAAATAAACAAACTCATTGTGACAACTAATTTCATTTAACATTTGTAAGTCATTCAGTAGTCTCATACACCCAGTGTCAAGTTAATATATTACTCTTAAAAAATTATTAAAATGACGTGAGGAAAGGCGGTTAGTGAGGATGTACAGAAGATAATCATTTCTTTGTCACAATCGGGAAAATCGGCATCAGAAATTGGTAATATTGTCAATTTATCTCGATATACCGTTCGAAAGATCATACAGTTATATAAAATAACAACCTCTATCGCTCAAAAGCAAAAAACTGGAAGAAAGCGTAGAGTTGCTGATATCAATAAAAGAGCTTTAAGAAGAATACTTGTTAAAAACCACCGATCCAATTATGGACAAATAAGTATATTATGGAATACTGCAACTGGGAAGAAGTTTTCTAGAACAACATGCCACAGGGTTGCTATGGAATTGGGTTTTAAAGTTTACAAGGTAGGTTTAAAGTTTATTTGTATCTGCAGTTTTAAATCATTTTTATGAGTACTCTTTTAGGCAAAAGAAAAACCATTACTCACTGGCGCACAGAAAAAAACTAGGTTGTTATTGGTAAAACAATACAGACACTGGTCTCAGGGACAATGGGATTCAGTTCACTGGAGTGACGAATCCAGATTTGAAGTGTGTGTAGGTGATAGCCGGAGTAGAGTAATAAGAAAGAAAGAGGAGGCGTATCATTCAGGCTGTGTGAAAAGAAAAATAAAATTTCCTGCATTCGGTAATGGTTTGGGGATCCATGTCTGCTAAAGGAGTATGCAGCCTGCACTTTGTAGAAGATATCGTGAATGCCGAAAGATACATTTATATTCTGGAAACATACCTAAAACCTACTTTAGAGGAATGCCGAAGAACTGGACTTGAATTTATTTTTCAACAAGATGGCGCTGCGTGCCATACAGCAAAACTGGTTAGAAACTGGCTATTGGAAAACAATATTCTGCTTTTACCATGGGTATCCAGTAGCCCAGATTTGTCCCCAATTGAAAGTTTATGGCATATCATGAAGAAAAAATTACGATTATCACCTGCGAGGACCATACCAGAATTAAGAGCGAGACTACAAAATATATGGGATAGTTTTGCCCCAAATGATTGCCAGGAGTTAGCCAACACCATGTCTAGACGTGTTCAAGCTGTTATAAGTAGAAAAGGTGACGTGACTCAGTGGTAGCATTAGTTAAGTAGTAGAGTGCCTTATTATCTAGGGCCAGAACTTTGCATTGGATACTACTGTTCTTATTTTTTGATACTTTATCTAGTAAAATAATACTGTTTTGTATATTTCGATGTTTATTTGTTACCGATTTGACTAAAAGAAACCATTATTCCTTATATTTTATTTTTATTCAAGTATATTCAAGAATTGCCACATTTAGATTGACTGGGCCAACTAATATGGGACGGGGCTCGTATATTAAATACTGAACATAGAAATTTTATCGTTGCGACTCAAGAAACAGAAAGTTAGTAGCAAATAGAATTAGGTAAATGCATTGAGGCCATGTGTGGAGCATTTGTAATACATATATCCTTTTTCTAAAAGTTATTGTCGTTTTCAATAAAAATTAAATTTCAAACAATAAATCTGACGAAGTTTATTTGTGCTACTATTTAAAGTTTCACATTTCTGAATTTCCCTTGTTCATTTTTCTCTGAAATTTTAAAATAGCCCAATTTGTTTTCCAAAGCATGAATATATACTTGCAAACTGTAATAATTTGGCATTTGTCTTCCATGGCAGTCTATGACCCAAGGAGTAATCCCTCACAAAAAAGGCTCAGTTCTGAACGAACAGTTGGAGCAAACATAAAATAAGTATATTATACTTCGTTGGAATCGGAAAAATGCGTATAATGTCCAATAGCGTCACAAAAACTTTGTATTAGTATCTAGAACTTTTGTAAAAAAACTTTTTTCTAACCTCAAAAACTAACAAGTTAAGGGTGTGTCAATTTATAGTGAGACACCCGGTACACACTATATAATAGACACACTGTATAATATATACCGTGTGTCCTTCTTAAGGCCTTACCACCCTTATAAAATTTTTATTTTTGACAGATTTTGATAAACTTTTTTAAGTATATGTTCAAAATGAATATTTAAAAAAGTCTGAACTTTATTTTTGGGCTGTAATCATGGTGAACTACGATTTTGATAGGGATTTGTTTTATAATAAAAAACTGACTACAAATTATTATTTAGGATCATTTTCATTGTTGTAAAATGAGAGAATTTTTTTATATTACATATTGGAATTTTAGAAATATTAATGAAATTATTACAATTTAACATTTTTACTACTATTTCTTATTCGTTTTATAAAAAATGTAAGTATATTATGCTAGGATGATTATGTCTTAAATAAGAAATTCCCACAATAATGAAAAAAATATATACAGAGTGTCTCACTTAAGAGTGAAACAACCCTATAACTTCTTTAATTTTTTAACCGACCAGAACGAAATTTTTTACCAAAGTTAGAAGGCATTGTTGCCTACTTATTTCCAAAAAATTAGTTGCCTACTCCAAAGTCAAAGCCACCTGCGATGCCACAAACGAGGCTAAAAATCCGAAAGTCATATTAGGCTTTTTTTTAAAAAAAAAAAAAATACTAGAAAAAGTTGTTCGGAATCGATTCAGAACCCTAAATACAAAATTTTGTCAAAATCAAAAAATATTAAATAAATAAAATTAAAGTAAAAATTTAAAATTTAAATTTTTAAAATTTGTTTTGTAGCTTTTATTTTAAAATAATTACTTTATGAAAACAACTTGCCTTCAAAACTTCCATGGCACACTTTTCTAAACGCAGAAAATTATTAAATTGCTGTTTTTGGAATTTAATTTTTTTAATTTAATATTTTTTGATTTTGATAAAATTTTGGATTTAGGGTTCTGAATCGATTATGAACAACTTTTTCTAGTAAATTTTTTTGGAAAAAAAATTCCTAATATGACTGGGATTTTTAGCCTCGATTGTGGCATCGCAGGTGGCTTCGACCCCAGAAAAGATTCGTCCTTTTCTGGGCTTCGACTTTGGAGTAGGCAACTAATTTTTTGGAAATAAGTAGGCAACAATGCCATCTACCTTTGGTAAAAATTTCGTTCTGGTCGGTTAAAAATTAAAGAAGTTATAGGGTTGTTTCACTCTTATGTGAGGCACTCTATACAGTGCCCTCCAAAAAGTTGGAACCATATGGGATTTTTTTTTTAATTTTTGGGCTAAGATGAATCTACTCTGTGGCGATCATCTCTGCTTCCAAAAAGATTCGAAATGAGATCATTAAACGCCGTGACGTCATTTGACATACCTGTCAAAAATTACATTTAATTAAATAAATGGCCAAAATACGCTTTATTTGCGATTTTATCGAAGAAAGTTATTTGAAAAAGTTGCTTGGAATTTTATTTTACCCCTTTCAGACAAAAATTCTGACAATGATAAATTTTTGATTTTTTGAAAAAATATAAAAATTAGGTAATAATTTTTATTTTGGTGTGCCATATTTGACTTTAGAATGGTTTGCCTATCATCCAAACGTGATATTTTTCAGTTATGGACCCTTTTTGAGTCGTAATCGGCTAGTTTTAAGAAAAACTTAACTAACAAGGTGCAATTTTTATATTTTTTCAAAAAATCAAAAATTTATCATTGTCAGAATTTTTGTCTGAAAGGGATAAAATAAAATTCCAATCAACTTTTTTAAATAACTTTTTTCGATAGTCACAAATAAAGCGTATTTTGGCTATTTATTTAATTAAATGTCATTTTGACAGGTATGTCAAATGACGTCATGACGTTTAATGATCTCATTTCGAATCTTTTTGGAAGCAGAGATGATCGCCCCAGAGTAGTTTCATCTTAGCCCAAAAATAAAAAAAATTCCCATATGGTTCCAACTTTTTGGCGGGCACTGTACATATAATATTTTCTTCTCCTTATTTTAGAAGAATTAAAATTGGTACAGGTAGGTTTCAAGTGAAGAATCTGCAGTCTGTTTTTTAAAATCTCTGATAGTGATACTTTTTAAAATTTGTGGTCACAAAAGTGGATGTTATTGTCCATGATTACAAAGCAAGAATAAAGTTACCCACTCACTTAATGCGCATTTTGAAACCTACCTAACTTGATAAAAATTGAATTAACAAGGTCCAGCGAACAGAGATGAATGTTAGGGACAGTGATTTTTTCTTAATTTTGTCTTAATGGACCTAACTAAAATTTTATGGTTTTATGGCTGAAGAAGGTGCAGCAATGGATAAAAGCGAACTAATTAAAGTTCATCGACGTCTCCTGCACTAAAGACTACGATATCATTTGTACCTTAGGGTGGCAAACTCATTGTGCATCAAGCGTCTAAACTTTTTTTTCGTTTGAAAGGTCTTCGAAAACCGCTTCTTTTGGCCTTTCTTCCATTGTCAAGATGCATATTCAGGGCCGGCTAGAATTTTTTTATACCCCCGATTTCCACGAAAACCTTTAAGCGATTTTCTTATTTAAAACCTAAGACTATACAGGGTTAACCATAACACCACAAAACCCCCATATACCAAATATCATAACACAAAAGTGATTTACCTATTTCTGAACAAAATGCCAACCGACAAATAAAAGCAATTTAAATTATTGGATCTTTCTCAACAAAGTCACTATCTGTGCATTTCCCTGTTGTGGCACGCCAGCCATCTTAACTGATATGGACTTACTGACTCGCAGGCTTCTGTATTTTTTTGACTCAGTTCGTTCATAGTGTCTGGGGCAGTTTTGATATACCTACTCGATTTTTGACCCGTATAAAGTTCCAAAAATTCAGTTCTTTGAGGTGGCCTAGTTAAAAACACCCTGTATATTTTGTATTGGACCTTTGCACACCAACACTTTGAGTGGTCCTGTTGACCATTCGACTGTTTTGAGGGCATTCCATGGCACACTTGACTTGGCAGAATAGAACTCTCTGTATATTTTTGTTCAAATTTGGTATATGGGAGTTTTAGGGTGTTTTTGATCAGATTTTAAATAAAAAAATCACTAAATGGTTTTTATGAAAATCGAGGGTATAAAAAAATCGCAGCCCGCCCTAAATTTGCATTGCAAAAATGGTAAAGAAGTCAAAAGAAGCGTCTTTTGAATTCCTTTGAAACAAAAAAAAATCAGGCGATTATCTTCAAAAGTGAAGATTTTACGGATTTGTATAGTTTTAAAGTTGGACAGCCTGAAGGTATATTTTTGTTTTAGAAACTTTTTTCTTCTTATTTACTAAGAAATAGAAGTTTGTGATAGTTTCACCTTCATGTTTGTTTTTTTTTATTTTCCAATTTAAGGGGGCCCAAATTTAATTTTGGCGGGAGGGCCCAAAATTTGAAGCTTCGCGACTGGTTCGTCCCTGGCAAACCAAATAAGCCATAATTTTTTTCATGGGCCCCTTTTTAATGAGTTATCTATTGTCCATCTATTAAAAATTAATTAAATTACACATAGTATTTTAAAAGTTATTAAAAAAAAATCGATTTTCAGAGGCGCCTTTTAGTGGCTCTCCGTAGGTGGGCCCTCTGGGGAAATTTTTTTTAGGAACTTGTCATGTTATTTTAACGTCCCCTGTATAAATCCGAGAGATTGCCCACATATTCTGGGACACCCTGTATTTTCATACCCCCTATTTCCACTTCTTTGGGTTGAGGGAATTTTCCCAAAAGCAATCAAAACCTGTGGCGTCGCGTAACATTTTAAACTGGAGGTGACTAACTTTTGTGACAGATTTAGTAGCTCGGGCTTTAATTCAAAAGAGATATTTTATATTTGTAGGTACTTTTTCCATTTCACGTAAAATTAAATTTTTGTATTCTTTACACACTCTGTATAATAAAATTGAGATTTCTCATGTCAATCGTATTTACTAGACCAGCAAATACTTTTATCAAGACCAACTTTTTTCGTATCTTGCGAAATAAGGTATGTTTACTATGAAGGAAAACGACAGGTTTGTATTCTTTACTCACCCTGAACAATGAATTGTGATGAAGAATACTGAAATCCTACTTTTGGATACCAACGACAGGTGGAGACACTCTTTTGGTATCTTATTCTGCGTCGAAAGTTTAACACGGCGAGTACGGGACTATTTACTCGTTCGGCTATGCTAATAGGATGATGCCATTCAGAAGTATATGCGTAATTTCATTTGGAATGTTTTTTCTTACAGTGAATATTACCATTTCTTATAACTGATTTATACAGTTGCTAAAAAGGCATTATATTTATTTAATTTATTTTCATTAAAAGATGGAACTGAACTGGAAAAATAATTTATTCATAAATACTATAATATAGAACAAACTAATCTGAATTATCAGACGACTGAATATGCTGCGCACCTAGACTATCGTCGCTGTCTTGGTATTGCCACCCAGTTTTTTTTCGCAACCAGGTCAATAATTTCCCTTGGTTGACTATGACGCACTTTTCCCTTTATTCCTATTTTTTTGGAGCCATCACAATCGCAAACACAATTATTAGAAAAAAGCTTCTATCAGCACTGCAAAATTAAGTGGATAATCATGAAACACCAACCGAACACCAAGACGCAATAAATACTAATACTATGGTTCTCTTGAGGCGCCACTGCGTATGCTCGTCTAACTGCCTGGCTAAGCCGTTGCTACGCGACACCCGTAAACAAACTTACTGCATACCAAAGGCACGATGGTCATTGTCCCTTTACTATTTTTGTACCACTCTACCCTTGCCTCGCACAGTGTATTCGAGCTTGGTATTTTCCAAGCCTCGCACTTTGCACACATGCCGGTCATTCTCAATATATCCATGAAAACGATCTTATTATATCTGTATAAAGATTATATTCACCAAATTTTCTCCATTGTTTTTCCTGGCATGTAAACGTGCAAAATAAAATAAATCAGGAAATAGCTTGGTCTGTACAAACACTTTTAGATAGACAAATAAAAAAAATAGGTGGAAAGTATTTTGAAAATGTTTGCTTCTAAAAAGTAAAGGATAATAATTTGAACGATTACTCTTAAAATTCAATTGAATCTACATTTTTCCCAGTGCTCTTGGCCTTCACCAGTGTTTTTCTGCCAAGGCATTTTTTGCAAGTATAACCCCGAATCATAATGACATTTTGAGGTTAATAATCATTGACATACTTCATTTCCACTTGCGTTATAGGTACCACCTCGAAGAGAAGACTCGTACGAATTCCATGCGCAGCCGATACCCAAATCGGTGCTAGAACCCCCGAAGCTGAAAGAATTTCCAAAGCAAATAACAAAACCAGAAACTCCGAAGTTCATGAAAAGATACGCAAGGGACATGCAAAAGGTACAACAGGATGATAAAGAAAACGTAGAAAGGAAGGATTCAAAGGAGGCGCCCTCTAGAACCGTGCTGGAACCATTCAGTTTTGAGGCTAGGGACAAGCAGTTGCAGAAGAAGAAGGAAATGTTTATCCAAAAGGTGTGAATACATTTGAGGATTTATTGTTTAATGAAGTAGGAAACTTCTCTTTGATGTTAAAAGTATAATCAGTGGTATTTTGCAGATATTGGAAGAAGAAAAGAAGGCAAGAGAGTTTCACGCACGGCCCATGCCGAAAACATTGTTCCAGTCACCTGGTAAAGGAGCTCATCCAGAGAATAGGAGGAATTCGGGAAGCAGTGGTGGTAGCTCCAAGCTTGCAGTAAGTAGATTTTTATTTTTTTATATAGCAGTTGGGTACAAAGGTTTTATACAGGGTCTTCAGGCGAAAACTGCAACCCCCCTCCTGTTATTTTCCTAAATTTTGCAGATAGAAAAAAGTTTTATATAAAAGTTGCAAGGTAAGTATCGGGCTTTAGAAAGGTAGACTTGCGAATTATACAGGGTGTATCATAAAATTGGGACAAAATATATTTTTTGGTTTTAATAATAAACCTCCTGCATATTTTTGGGTATTTTAAAAGAGCTAATTTTTCTGATTGCAACGATATATAACATGTTTATATTTGCGTGTCTCTTTAGCAGGCTATGTAGACCTAAATTTACAAAAAAAAATCATTTAAGAGAGCGCAGTTAGCCATGAAATTAAGTCAGATTTTTGATAATTGTGCTAGATTATCTCTTACTTTAGTAAATCAAAATAACAACAAAATGGCAATAAATTTTAAAAAAGTTCTTCCCGTCAGTCTTTTTAAGTATACATCCTGCTGATAGACGAAAAAGCAAAAATGATTGACTGAATATTTATTGCCATTTTATTATTATTTTGATTTACTAAAGTAAGAGATAATCTAGCATAACTGTCAAAAATCCGACTTAATTTTATGGCTAACTGAGAGCTCTTCAATGTTTTTTCCTTTTCTAAATTTAGTTCCCCATAACTACTTGCTAAAGGGAATCGCAAATATCAACATGTTATATATCGTTGCAATCAGAAAAATTCAAATCGTGGTTTAACTTTACTATCATTTATGACTCGTAATAACTTGGAAGAAACCTATAGAGAAACAATTAAGTTATTAAAAATTACTATAAATCTATAACTATACTTACATCAATGGCCGAATCAGAGAATAAAGACATTTTTAAGGCTTAACGCTTAACGCCTTAATTCGTTAGCAATGATGTCTGAATAAAAACTTTGTAGGTACATAATATCAGCAACTTTGACGAAACAGTAATAGAACATTATAATTCGTACAAAAACAGAAGACTAGACTTTACATATAAAATATAAATATTAATAAGTATTAGTGTGTTAGCATTAGACAGTGTCAGTGCCAAATATAAAAAAAAACTAAAAAACTAATAAAATTAAAAACAATTGCACATCTGCATTCTTTAAAGAACTTCAAAGCTTCAAAACAAAGATAACTTTTTAACTAAAGTTTTTACATATACAGTGTCTTCCAAAAAGTTCGCACCATGGGAAAATTTTTAATTAACGTTTTATTTTGAAATTTAATTTTGGGGTTACCTTTTGCTTTAAAAAAGATGAAAAATTACCCACTCAAACGTGGTCATGTGACTTTCGATATCTGTCAAAAATGACATTTAAAAAAATATATCGCCAAAAATTGGTTTATTTGTTAAAATATCAAAAAGTTTTACTTGAGAAAGTTGTTTCTTTTTCAATTTTTCGCAAGTGTACCAAATTTGAACGCTCTACTAAAGTATTTAGTTTCTTGCCAACTTTTAATATTTATGAAATTTATGAAAATTTTAAAAACTCGAAACTTCGTAAAAACTATTTTATATCACTAGCTTTATCATTCTAGTAATTTTTTATTACTAATGACTAGAGATGGGAAAGTTCCCTCTTTACGAAAATTCCCGGAAAGTTTCCGACCAAAATTTCCGAAACTTTCGGAAAGTTTCCAATTTTCATTTTTTTATTGTTTACTTTATTTAGTCACACTTAGAGCTTTCCAAAAATACCAAATATGTCATATTTTAAGTGAAATTAGCTAAAGGTATTGTAGAAAAGGTATAATATCACAAAATGTAAAAGTTTTGCTTTGTAATTCGTATTTCATGATCATAATTCAAATTTCCACTTTCAGATTTTAAATTACATATTAGTATTATTAAGATTAAGTAATTATTACTACCTACAGTAAAAAACGTAAGTGAAGTTTTTTTTTTGTTAAAAAAATACTATTATTTTTTTGCAGACTTAGCTGGGACAAAAAACCATTACTCCCACTAAACCAAAAGTGATATGCAACCGTGTTGTGCAGATTTTTTATTCACTTTACTAGTCTAATAAAAAATTGCAATAAAATCGCTATCTTAATTTTAAAAAAAAACGGTTATTTGGCGATAACTTTTTTGTTTGAAATTAAACTGTTTTTTTTTTCTTAATTTCCTTGGAAAAACAAAAACTACACAAGTTTAGTTTTTGAACCATCAATGTATCTTAAAAATTACCAAGATAATTGCTCGTAACATCTTAATTGTGACACCCTGTATAAAAGTAAAAATAAAACATAATATAAATTTAGTTACATTACTTTTCCCAGTTCTAAATTGATGCCAAAATAATAATAAATTAATATATCATCAAACTATTTTACGTATCTAAGCAAAATTCTTGACTTTTATTATTCTATGCTTTTATGGAACAAATAATTACTACCTTTAAGTTTAATTTCACATTAAACAATATTGATGAGTGGGCCATAGACAGAATAGTTTTTTATTTGACAGTTGTTTTTATTTGACATTTATCAAACTAAAAAAAATGTAATTACTACTAAAAACAAAAAAGCCCATGCCAGAATTAGGTATGCACCTTGGTACAGTTGGCGTCAGATGAAACCGAACGACGTAAAGCCATTTTCTTGATACTTTTGGTGTAATAACACCCAAAATGCATTCAACAAACAACGGATTCATAAATATCCCAAGATAAATATCCCAAGAAAATGGATTTAGCGTTCGGTTTCGTCTGACGCCAACCGTACTCATCTTTCTTTAATTGTCCACGAATGTGTAATTTTTTCTTTTCAAAACGTAGCCCCCCCCCCCCCCCCCCCGTGTATTAACCCACGAGCCGCCATTGCCTGAGCAAACCTCCGCCAATCTAATTTCATTTTCAGAAAAGCGACGACAACATTTCAATGATAACCCAGTTCAGGGCAAGACCTGCAACAGTTTTATACAAGGAACCTTTTGTTCCCAAAAAAGAGGAAAGGCCCCTGGTCGAAATTACTTCATTTTACTTGAACACCGAACTGAGGGCCAAGGAACGGGAGGAGTACGAGAGGTATCTAAAAGAGAAAGAGGAAAAGGTGATGATGTTGAGGAGGCAACAGGAGGAGGAGCAACAACGGCTGGAGGAGGAGGAAAGGGCGAAGTTGAGGAAGGAGACCGAAGTGAAGGCGCAACCGATAAGAAAGTACAAGGAGCTCCATATACAGCCTGCGAATAAAGTGACGGAACCAATCACGCCCATATTCCATACAGACAGACTGAGAAAGCACCACAAAGAATCTCTTGAATAATTTAAATTTTTTAATATTGGTCTATAATAATTTAAGTTTATTTTCAAGGCGAATTGTAATATGTATATATTCTTTTGGTAAATTTAATATTATAATCCTTACGGTTTTAAAGTTTGTTTTAGTTGTTCGCGCCCCAAGAAAAATTAATTCATATTAGTGCCAGCAACATTATGATGAGGCACCACTGCATTGAATTATTTTTACTCCCATACTTTAATTTATTAGATGTGTACAGGGTGTCACAGTTAACATGATAAACAGCATATAGACTCAATATACAGGGTGTTAAAAAGATATTTAAAAAATACTTTCCAAAAAGTTGTGAAGTTTAATTTTATTACGGAATATTAGTAATTTCATAGTAAGGAATATACAGAGATTACAAAAAATTTACAGTTCTGATTTTTTACTTCCCGTTTGACCCAAAGTGAGCATCACTTGATCCGACTTTTGAGACACCCTGTATAGGTTGGATTTTTTGGTTCTTTTTCTTCTTCCAATTTGAACCTTATGTTTGATGGGACTGATCAAGAAATAAAAATGCACTTCTTAGTTATTGTTAGAGACAAAGACAATTCCATCTAGAGACAAAGACAATCCAGATGTATTGAGATACTTTTTCGAGTTATTATTCTTAGCTGTGCGGCTTGTGGCACTTCCCTGACCGCCAAAACTAAAATGTTTGAGGACAATAATCCTTAAATTATATAATAATATAATAATAATAATGATAATAAATAATAATAATAAATAATAAAAATAATAATATAATAATAATAATAAAAAATAATATAATAATAAAAATAATAATAATATAATAATAATAATAATATAATAATAATAATAATATAATAATAAAAAAATAATAATAATAAATAATAATCCTTAAATTAACTAATCAAGAGGCCATGCACCAAAGTTGTTAATTCTAAAGTACCTACTTCTTCATATGGAAATTTAAAATTAGAATTGATGTATTATCAAGAATCCCTAAACTTAAAGACATAAACGTGCCTTATAATTTTTTGCCCGTATTGTAGGTACTGATTTCACAAAAAATGGGGATTTCTGCCCAGATTAGTTTGTCGAAACAATTCAAAAGGTGCGTGCCACTGTAAAAATGGAAACGGCATCCCGCCATATGCAGAGACTGTCCTGGTCGAGCGTTACGCCCAAATTTGCTCCTTCCTGGAGATCTTTATTCAAAAAATAAATCAGTGACTGAGCCACTTTACAGTGGCTTTATACGAGACAGTGGCGACAACCGTGGTCCGATTTTTGATTGGTTCCGCCATGTTTCGTCAAATTCTGTCATAATTTATTATATTATATTTATTTCTATCGATTTCATAATGACGGCGTCATTCTACAGATCCGTCATTCGTGTTGTGGCTTATTATGGACGTACGCTTTGTTTATGTGTGTATTATCATATTTCTGCACTTTATCTGTGTTTTTCTTTGAGAAAAGTAAAGTAAGGTGACCACAACCTAGATGGTTGTCATGCAAGAAATGTATAAAAGCGAGGGAAGGTTGCAAGAAGATGATCGTTATCCAGAAGAAGAATACAATGAAGAAGTTGGAAAAAGTGGTACAGAAGGTCAAAAGAAGACTGATTAGCAGGAGGAAGATCATGAAGAAATGAAAATAATGGAGCTGAGGGACCGTAGAAAATTGCAAAACCATCAAAATTTGAAAACTTTTTTATGAAAGCTGTTGCAAATGTTTTAAAAATTAGTGGTCCTAATAACTATGAAGAAGCTGTAATGGATAAAATGAGTTTTACAGAGACTTCCAGACGACAAGAAAGCATTAGGTATAGTATCTTGTAAATGGATATACAAGGAGAGGATAATTCCGGATGGATCAATAGAAAAATACTAGGCGAGGTTGGTAATGAAAGGTTGTTCACAAAGAAAAGAAAAAGAGAGAAAAGACTACGACCAAACGTTTAGCCCTGTAGTCAAATCTGGAATGATAATAAAAGGAATATTAAGCATATAGCTGCTGGTGAAAATGTTGAATTGACTCCATGGATGTCTCTACAGCATGCGCTTATATCGAAAAATCGATGAAGATGTTTATGTGAAACAACCAAAAGGTTATGAAAATTCAACCAATAGAGTTTTGTAGACTCCAGACAATTTTTTATAGTCTCAAACAAGCACAATGGAGCAAATTGCGAACATTTTCATGAAAGCTTTACTTATTTAAACCAAAAATATTTTGAGAGGCTGTTACTCCTATAAAACAAAATCTGGATTCACAATATCGATATATTTTTTAAGTAGTCCCACCTCTAATTTGACGAAAATGGCAGCCGTGTCACCACTGTCTTGTATAAAGCCACTGTAGGCCACTTTATTTTTTAGCCCCATCTGCTGCTTGTATACAATATTTCTCTCGTATCCTTATGACTGTCACACATTGGCTAACTAGAGATTCCATAAACTAAGGATACTAAGATCTATGCTAAAACAAAAAAGGTTTTCTTTACCCTAGGAATATCATAAAGGTGGCCACACATTTCGCTTTTGCCGGACATTTTTGTTCGACCAACAAGTCTGTTCGGACAAAACCACAAAAGGTTGAGTTTACACACACTTCAGTTTTGTTCTCCATCCTCAGTCGACAAAATAATACCTGTGAGAGAGGTGAAAACGGTATATTTGTGTGCAGTGGCGGCAGCATTAGCTACAAAAACAAAAAATAAAAGAAATCGGTCAAAATGGTCAAAGGAATGGCTTTTGAAGAGAACTCACTTTTCCCATATTAATCTGCTGAATGAATTTAAACTAAAACCAGGAGATTGGTTTAATTATTTAAGAATGGATTACGAAACTTATTGTTGATCAGTCATTTTTGCTACCCTGCAGGTACGTTACTGCGAAAACCCGTAGTCTTTTAAAAATGTTTATGCCACACACATCAGACTTGTTCGAACTCGTTTGTTCAGCGAACAATACCGGCCGCCCTAATCAAGTACAACCTGATTTTTTCGACGGTTTTGTTTGCCAGAAAAAAATACTAGACATTTCGGTTTTGCGACGATTTTGATCGAACTGACTTGTTCGTCGAACAAAACTGTCCGGCAAAAACGAAATGTGTGGATACCTTAAGTTCTTACATTTGTTTTTTTACATAAAATGTTATTGGAAAATTTTAGTAACAACCCAAAAAAAAAAGTTTAGAACAATTTTAAATTGTGATAAAATAAAACATTCCCTTTTTGGGATTGGGATTGGTATTTTACAATATCCTAACTCCTTTATATTTTTGTAGATAAGTTGTTTTTTTTCTGCTCCTATAAATTCAATGTGAAGACATACTGTACTCTAGATAAAAAATATTTATAAGGTTAATCAAATGTCTATCAAGTATAATACCGACACATGTCAGGTTATAAATTGTAATGTAACCAAAATTTACGTCCATGACTTGATAAAAGATAATACATTTTCGCATCGTACATCTTCCAAATGCAAGTGCGGAATGAGGGGCCATCGGTAAACAACTCACTAAGCCAATTCCTTCAAGAGCAATTGAGAAAACTCAAATGGAACAGGATACTTACCAGCAATGAGGCGAAACAGCAAGAAACTCGTGAAACGGCGAAAGATGAAATCGGCCAGCTTCTTGATGATGAATGCGAAAAAATTATATCAGAAATCAGTGATCTGTCTTTAAAGGAAAGCTGTATTTGTGACTATGTGACCAATAAGTGTAGGACTGCCTCAAGTGAAGAGCTTATGAACCTTTTGAAGGTTCACAACTTTGTCCGATCTACAAGCAAAAGAAAAGTACGAAATGACAAGAGCCTTACACCTGAAGAATTTGCTAGCAATTTCGCAACAAAGGTAATGGAGAAAATTCAATACAACAAAGCCTGTAGGGTGAAACCAAACAATGTATCTAAAAAAATTCTCACAAATATTGAGACTCCAAGCAAATTTTTAAATAAGACTCCAAGCAAATTTTTAAATAAAAGCACCAATGAACCCAGCACGCCTCAACGATTTGAAGGGGAGAGAGATGAAGTGTATCCGTTCTACCCTTGTCCAAGAAAGAACTGCGACTTCCAAGTGTACCAGAGTTATGTAGACCAACGTTCTGGAAATAAAAAGTGCATTTCCATCCAGACTGAAGATAGGTGCGCGAAACCTCAAACATGTGACTGCTGTTCTAAAAAAGATAAAAAGAAACTTTGTGTTCCAAAAAATTATAAAGAATTGTTAAAAGACAAAACGTTGAAAGAATTAAATTTTCCAGAATGTAAAAATACAAACTGCACATGTTCTCCACCAAAGAAATGCCAGTGTGATAATAATTCCACTTCGGATGAATGTCCAATATTCAAGAAAAAAAGATTCTGTGTTCCAAAAAATTTTAAACAATTGTTAAAAGACAAGACATGGGAAGAACTAAACTTTCCCGAGTGTAAAAATCCAAACTGTACATGTTCTACGTCAGTGTACAGAAGAAAGGAAGAGTTTGAAGATTGTGCACCACCTCCACCACCACCTTGCAAAATGGAAGACAAGTGTAAGGAATCAACAAATTTAGTTTTCTTTTAAAAACCAAAAAAATATAAGTTGCAGAGGCACTATCACATTTTCGGTACATTTTCGATATGACAGAGTAGCCTTCATTTTTTACCTCATAATATGGTTTCATTGAAAATTAGACTTTTTATTATGTGTAAAAAAATTAACACCATTTTGTAGAGGACCCTGGTGTATAATTAAAAAAAGGTTATAATAGTTTATTAATAGTCAAGAGAGGTATAGCTATCATTTTTTATATATAGACGGAGAGCCATTTGGAAATATCTTGTCAAAAATGTGCACTTTTCGGAGAAAGAAAAAAATGCCTTTTTGATAGGCTAAGTTTGTGTAAAAACAAATTCAAAATCCGTGGCCCACTTTCTGAGATATTTTTGAAAAAACCCAAAAATTGCCGAAACTTCTTTGGCTTCAAGCTTTTTTATTTCAAGAGCCACCAAAAAAGTTTCTTAATTAAATATGCCTTCTTCATCAGAATTTGGAAAAAAGGTGCAGTTTAGTAGGTGCTCTTTTGGCACTTAAAAAAGTTATTGAATTATATGGTTACACAATTATAATCGTTACTAAATTATATGGCCCTGGCATCAAAAAATTACCTATTTTATATACTTTCAATTGATATGTCACAAGCGCTACATATCCCTTGAGTTAGCCCGATTAAAGAAAATATAGATTTGGCAAAATGCTTTGATAATTTGGTTAAATAAACTACAGTTGTCAATTTAATTAATTTTATAGCACAGGGCAAATCTTTGAAATTTGACGTGATAAATCTTGCACATTTTTAAAATGTTCTAGTATGCCTTGAAAAACAAGAGCAAGCAGCTTCTATCAGTTAATTAAATCGATTTGTCAAGCCTTCAAAGTATTATTTATTATATTTAAGTGCATAAAAATGGTAATTTTTCGATGCCACGGCCTTCTACAATTGAGTTACTTTTTTTAAACGTTAAAAGGGCACCCACTAAACTGGGGAATTTTTTTCAAATTCTGATAAAGTTGGCTTAAAGCAATCAGTTTTGCCCACAGATTTAATTAATAAATGTGTCCGGTAACACTTATAACACTAATAAAAAAGTTACAAGACGAAGAAGTTTTGACAATTTTCCGGTTTTTCAAAAATATCTCAGAAAGTGTAGGTATCCCGAATGTGCCTGAAACAAAAGCTAGCCGATCAAAAATGCAACTTTTCTTTTAAATCAAGTTCTCCAAAAATCCATATTTGTCAAGATATTTCGCCTTCCATTAATAAACCGAATAAATATATAAATATTACTGTATAAATCACTAAATAGTTTCTATATTATAGGTTGCGAGGCAAAACCTGATTCTACAGAAAACATTTGTATTCAAACCAGCAATACAAAAAATAAGAAAGGAAAGACAGGTGAAGAAGACAAATCGAAAAAGAAAAAAGGAACAAAGTCCAAGAAATCCGGGAACTCCGGTGGTTGCTTTCCTTGCAACAAAAAGAAAAAAAATGAAGAAGTAGTTGACACCGATACTGAATGCAACACGGAATGTGAGTATCCTGAACAATTTGAAAAATGCGTTCAAATGCCCGAAAAAAAGCAAGCAAAAAAGTGTATCCAAGTCGAGTCTACGGCAACCGAATGCGACCAGACCTGTGATTCGCCAAGTGAAGTTTGCACAAAGGTAATAGTTTGCAATAAATGCGGACGCTTAGTAAAAAAAAAGCAGAAAAAGGTTTGTCCGGGCCAGGTGAAGCACTGCCCGACGGCGAGCACGATTATCATATCGTCTGCTCCAAGGGGCCAAGCGGGTGCCGCCGACTTGTCGGCACTAAAATCTACAATAAAAGCAGAAGCCAAAAGGAATTATGACCAAATGGAGAAAATCCTACAAGAGTTAAGGCTTCAGCGTCAAGATTTGCAAAAGTTAAATCAAATGTATGAGAAAATCATCAATTCACTAATGAAGGATGGTCAGATAACGGATATTTTCAATGAAAGAAAAAGCTTGCAAGGTGCAACAAAAAGTGGGCAATCAAATCCAAAATCAAGCATATGTAGATGTAGTCCAGACATAGGATTTTGCAATATTTCAGAATTATATAAAAATTCTTTAAATCCTCTTGTAAAGCCTTTATGTTTCAATGATCCTAACACGGACCAATGGAAATTATTTGAATATGGAGATAAACAGTTAAAAAATCTGATCAACAAATCAAAACTAATTTTGAATTGTAACGTTAAACCTGAAAAATCGCAGGAGTTAAATGAACCATCTGATGAAGATCAAACTACTACCAGTCGACCTCCTTCAGATGAAGAATCTATTTTGACATTATTTAATGACAATCATGGGGTTTCCAATGAACAAAATAACCCTAAAACGTTAAAATCAGTATGTACCTTGCCAAATATTTGTGGAATTCCTGAAGACGAAAAATTACAGTCAGGTTTACTAGAGAATAACAAAACTTCTAAACAAGAATCTCCAAACCCCATTAAAACAGAATGTGAACAAAACTGCAATTTGATAGAAGTTGTTGATCCAGTTGAAATGGCCGACAAAGGCACAAAGTCGCACATAGAAATTGCAGTAGCACAGCCTCTTATGGTATGGATAAAGCAGTCTATAAACTTTCTGAAGAAGAAAAGTAGTGACTGTTCGGATACTGTAAGCAAAATGTTCAAATCTAAAGTACATGTTTGTGCGCAAAGAACCAGGTATAAATTACGGAGATATATGGAGCAAAGGATGATGGATAATATAAAAAATGCACCATGAAAATATTAAAATTGAGCAGTATGTCTCACATTTATTGTTTTATAGTAAAAATAAACTGTATTTCTGGAACAGGACTATTATTTTAGAACATTTTCACCAAAAAGGAAGTTTTATACCTTACAGTACATACTAAGGATGAGTAATACAGACAATTTCTTAGTGACATGTGTCAAGAGGAGATTGGCTTTTAGGTAAAATATCTTCTAAAGAGATAAACATTCTGCATTTTATTTTATAACGCAGTGATTTTACCTTAATCTACATAGCAAATATATTGCATTAGGATCCAATATATGCTTGAAATATTAGCAGTTTTTCTGTAAATTGGATTGGAGACTTGCTTATCTTTGACTTGAGGCTTCTGTTGCAAATTTATTAATCTGTGCTTGCAGGGACGTATTGACACGCATGTAAAAATTTTTCAAGTGTCAAATGAAAACTAAATATTTATCGGCTCTTTAACAGCAAAATGTGAAACACTTCATCTATATTTTAATAAGTACTTTAGCTGCTACTTGATCTTATTTCATTGAAATGTAGGGAATTATTTCATCACGAAAATGTCTGTAACATTTTCTTGCGAGACAAACTGTAGTAGATTTTTGCAGAATTATCGAGCAAATATCGTCTCGACACAAGTCCTCCTCAAATGTTTAGTAAAGAACGTAGGAGTCCAATGGTTATACAGGGTTCAACTTTGATTAGTACATAAATTTTAACTGTCGGTAGGTTTCGATGCCAAAAGCACCCATATGACGTTTATTTTGAAAAAAAAAAGTTAAATGAAAAATAAAGTACGATTCACGAATTATGGCGTACACGTCATCAATTTACGTCACTGAATCAAGCAAATTGAGGCTGCATCCTCCAGTGCCATAGATTTAAATGGGGAAAATTTATACTTGTAAACACAACCAGATATACCAGATACTCAGTCCTTTCACCCAGTGAATTCACCCAAATTTCAATTGTAAAATAATGCGTTTTACCATCACCTTTTTAGAGAAGTTATAATATTAGGTCTGTGTATGGTTTTACTTTTATATATTATAATTATACATTTTACCATGCCTTGAAATTGTAAAGTAATAGTCTGACTATCTAGTTATAGCAATGTAGAAACGTAAAAGAAAATTTAACATTTAACTACCACATATACCGAATTCAACTAGAATGCAAACTTACTTTCTGAATACATATTATAAATAACATTTCTGACTTCCATTTTCGTTTCCTCTGGCAAGTCCGTGGTTTTCTTTTTTTGTCGAGGTCCATATTTCGCGGCAGAAGTAGTTGGATTTTCCTGGGGACCATCTTGACCCTCTGCTCTCTGCACTTCGTGGGAAATGCGTAAACTAATGCCCAAAGCTTGAGAAACACGCTGAAAAATATTTGATTCCGTAACCAGTATCTACTGCCATAATGTTTGCAATTTACCTCTTAGACTGAGTGAACTGGTAAAAGTGGTCCTCCCTTGCATTTTTCATCTTTGAAATAATTTAATAACTTCGCTATAATTTCTCTGGCTTGCAAATTAAGTCTGTGGCCAGGCATCTTAAGATTATTAGGAAATGTTTATTCACAAACCCGTAATGCAGTAACTGATATTACCAAAGCCGAACTATTATTACAAAACTTATAGCAAAAGAATCCACAACAAGAACAAGTAAAAACTAAGAACCAAACTTGAAAACAAAGAAAATTCTTAAAAAATACGCACAAAATCACAGAATTTCTAAATTTCTGCTGCGACAGTGACATATCCTTCCCGAGTCGGCGGTTATGAACTCTGCGCTATACGACCTATTGGCGTCTTTGTCTGACACATGCACGGACGCATTGAAGTCAGCCGAACGTATGTCGACTAATCAAATACAAAAGGGTGTGTATGCAGTAAATCAGTTCTGGGCGTATAAGTGGTATGAAGTGTCGTAAAAGTATAGTGAAAAGTGAAAAAATACTTTCATAGGTGCTTTTGGGATCGGAACATACAGCCCGATGAAATGTATGTACTAATCAAAGTTACACCCTGTATAAAAATGTTGTTTACCGAATAAAAACTAAAAAATATTAACTTTGAAAGCTCACTTGTGAACTATCTCTATATGTTAAAAGGAACTTTTATTTAAGATAAAAGTCAGTATATTTCATAGATTCCTTGCATTGCCAAGACAGATACACTTTGCGCAAGATTGTTCCATCATCATGCTTGGGAATTGTTATAACTGTTAATTAAAGAAAGAAGGAGTAAACAAATTCATAGAAATTATTTCTTAAATATTTATTTTATAACTTATCTACGAAACGTCATTTTCAATGTCATCTTTTGAATTTCTTTCCGATTTTACTTCGCCTTCAGATTTTTCAACCTGCAGGATGGATTCCACCTTCATAGGTAACCTATCTCCCCATTTAGAACCCCTAGCGCAGTAAAATGGAATTCTAAAAGATTTAATTTTCACATTATAAGTAGATAACTTCTACAATGTGGTATACTCACTTTCCCTGTTTTGCAGCGGAAAATATCACTTCATCTAGCTTGCCATTTGCTGTACACAGTCTACATATTGTGTGTTTTGATCTGACTAATGTCTCCCTAACAATGCGGGGCCATTTCAAATCATCATCACCTCTTTCTCCTAGAAATATGAAAAATAAATAAATGATGATACACATTCATCACTATATTTTTCTTTCATAACTCTAAGCATTTTTTGTTTAAATAAGGTGTAAATTTTATTAGGATGCTCAAAATATTATGCCCTTGTCCAAATTTAATATAGTTGACCTACTTTGAGTTTTGTGATTTTTCAAGATTTAGTTAAGGATATCTAAAAATTTTACAATCAAATGTTATTTAGGAATGAAGATTATATTCAAACATTGATTGATGTATTAATAAAGACTGCTCACGGATGTCACGACTGACACTTTTTTGGCTAACCATGAAATTTTCGGAGACAAAATACATTATTAGCCATCAACACCATGTTTTCCAGGACATGAAGCTATATATATAGCCTTTATCTATATATATTTTTTTTTAACTCAAAAAATAAAGAAGTTAAGATGTTAGGATATAATGTTATGTGGATCACCCTTTACAGAGATTTCATTAATAGATTATATTGATATAGTTATCTTAGACTAATCATAAACATAAATATCCACTCGCCTTTCTTCAGAACAACATATGAATACAATTCTTTTCTTGGTGCACTGATCTGCCCAACTGGCAGTGAAAAGTATGCGACTTGGAAATTGCAGGGTGTTCCATCATTTGCTACATATCTGGGGCAAATTTGATCATGCGGACACTAAAATATATAATGAGAAGTTGTTCTAAAACAAAATTGGGTAAAATCTAAGATGCATGAACTTACCGGGCTAAAAACATGCCCCTTGTTTCCCGTCTTCCTAATCCGTAATATAAAATCTCTTACTTGATTCACAACCTACGGAATGATTTATTATTTAATTATGTGTTGCCTATTTGGTATTTCTGTTGATAAAAAGTACCTTAAATCCCGCATTCGTTCCTTGCTCTATTATGACCAGATAGCCATGGGTCTTATTCCAAAGATTTAAAATTGTTTCCAATCTCGTTTCTAAAGAAGGCAATTCCAGCAAAGAATATGCACTGACAACCAGATCATAAGTGTTCTAAAAAAAATAGTTGATAACAAAAGAACTTGTAAACGAAGTGGCAAAATTAATTACGTGTGTGGCAGGTAGAAATTGTCTATAGAATACACCTTTCAGGGCTATTGGCATATTTCCTCTGCCACCTTGTAAAAGAATTTGTGCCAAGTCATTCATATCTCGTGATGTGTCGACATTGTAATACTCAAATATATCGTTTTTCCAGAATTGAATAGCAGCCCTAAAATAACAATAATTGGTCAATAAATGAGCAGATCTGAGCTCCGAGGCACTTTTAAGGGCCAAGGCAAAACCAAGTCGCCTCCTCGGACAAAAAAAAATGGAAAATGGTGGGGACCAATGACGTCAGAACCTATAGACAGGTTTGTTTTGATCTACGCATGACGCCCAGAACTAATCACTAAGTGCTCCATTAAATTATTTCGAAAATGACGCGAGATTTTCAGAAATTGCCCCTTTTTGTCGAGCCGTAGCGAACTCATTTCGACTCTGGGTTCGGAGGCTGGCGTCGTTAGACCATCCCCCGAGTCTTCAGGTGAGGTTCCGATGCTTCCGGCACCCCCAAACAAGAAAAAACATGCAATATCTAAGTGTGATTCTGGAGGAACTATAACCGGGAATCACCGGGTATATAGTTGGTTGATGGTTGACTTTCTGTCTTTCTTTGTAGCATGTTTTTAGAGTAGTATGGATATATTTAATCTTGGAGTCAAAATAAAGGGCATGTTAACAATGGGGCACCACGTCTATAGGTTTTGACGTCATTGGTGGGGACTGCATCTCACTCATTCGTGAGAATACCGGCGCAACTCAAAAATTATCTAATATCTCTTTTTTTGTTGTTATAAAATAAAGGCACATTTTAAGTTGTGCCATTATTTACGATTTTGTATGGTTTAATTTTTCTCTCTCATACAACAACACAACTCAAAGAAGACAATAAAAAAAGTCCATAAAAATATTTTTTTCAGACTAAAGAAATCTACAAAAACAATAAATTTAATCAGATTAAGGACAATCCACACGCAACAAAGTATTGTACGATTTGCATGCGCAAGTAAATCGTTAGAGATAAATCGTTGCGTGTGGACAGCAAATTTAGAACTGTGCAAAGTTGGACGTCGGAGTTGAAAGTTTGAGCCGAAAAGCATACATTTGAGAAATTTGCGCATGCAAGTCGTAACGTATGTATGCTTGTCCGAGATTTGTACAGTTTTTAGGTGCAACAGTAGCTGACTCCTACCTATTTTTAGTCCGAAAAATTATTAAATTAGTTAAAACTAAAACAATATCTGATTTATTTTAAATTTGTTAAAAAATATGTAGACTATTTTGAATAATTTTATAATAGAATTCAATGGGAAAATACACTTTGTTTTAATAACCATGCTCTAGACCATCTAGTTCTATTTGAACGTTTGCTGCTTTCTCTTTTCCTTTTAGTATTTAAACAAAACGTCAAAATACTCCAAAAACAATTCATTCATGATTATTGTATCACGCTAAAATTGCAGCTTTACTACAATAAGTTGTTATAATGTGGACGCACTGAATTTGTAACGATTTTTCTGTAATGAATTACTTGCGCATGCAAATCGTACAATACATCGTTGCGTGTGGACCGACCTTTATAATGCACAATAAGAAATTTAGTAGTTGCATCTTTTAAAGTAAAACTTTAATTTGCAATTAAAGAACCAAGAACTTTTTATTACATATTTATCTCAATTTTTTATGGCAATTTTTCGCAAAGTGCCGTCTGGCAAACAATGATTATAACAATATAATTTTCCGAAAAATATAAACAGAGAAGGACGACAAGACAACTGAGTGTTGTAGAGAAGAGCAATCTCTTCTGATTGGAATGGTAATTAATCATTTCATTTTTAAATTGTAAAGCTAATAGTAAGTAGTAGTTGACTGCCTTGAAGCGGAGGAAACCTAGCTACTTTAAGGTATTTATTATACAAGAGGCAGTTTGAGTAGGAACCAATAAAATTATACTCATCTTAACTTCCAATTTTTATACAAAACCTCCAACAATATATCCAACTTCCACCACTGTGTACAAATATTACCAACCACAACACAATATGTTTTAGATTAGCACAAACAAGGTAATTTGCAAAAAAGCATTGTCACCAACAATTCGGGCAGTCTTTTCACAAACAGAGACACGCTGTTGCAATATTGCATTTTGCATTAGGCATTTTGCGCAAATGCTTATGACGGCCATTGTGATAAATATTTTTAAATAATTTTTGTCTCAAAATGTGAGTAATTACTTAGATTAAAATTTGTATTGACCAAAAGATTAAAATTATGCCTGTTGCCCGCTACAGATCGAAAAAAGCCATTTTATGGGTCAAAATGTTGAATCACCACGCATGTGCTGTACATTGAGTCTTAAATGCATTTTTCCTTAAATTTTTTTATCTATTTTACGAACACCCTGCATGACTATACTATCTAAAATAATACCTTGGATAATGCTTAATTGATTTGCGAATAAATATCACAAAAATACCTATACCCTGGTTTATACAGGATATAGTTTTTGGTTTTTCTTTTCTGACACTGTTCCATGCCCTTGGGCTATATTGTATAATAACTATGGAATAAATAAACATTATCTACAGTGTGTGGCTCACTATAAATTGACACCCCCCTTAACTTGTTAGTTTTTGACGTAAGAAAAAAGTTTTTTACAAAACTGGTATGTTTCTGGGAAAATAATATCGATGACATCACAGCGGCCATTTTCCCAAACATCAAAAAAGCTAATTTTCAGTCAAAATTGGACCTTAGTATGTCTCATTTAAGGACCCCTTTTCGAAATTTTATTTTGAGTTTTCGTGTTCCCGCTGGAGGCCTGGGGCATCGAGTTTGCATCACCCTGTATAACTCAGAGTAATGAAATTTTGCACAAAAGGTTTTCAATTATGGCCAATTCGACAGCACTATTCATTTTATTCTTAAAAAAATGCCTAATGTTTTGTGATTTTTGGGTGCCTTCTTTAATAACATTAGCCCACGAAAATATTTTTTGAAAATTGGCCAATCTTTTGAAAAAGACGGAATTGTCTTTACTGAGAATTCAACGCCTGCCAATATGAACCAATGAAATGATATGATTTTTGAAATATTAACCAATCAGGTGATGATTTCAGCGAAAATTCCATACCTACCTTTTTTAACCAATCAGAGGCTCGTTTTTTGCTTTGCTGTCATGGCAACTCAAAAAATTTCCGGAAATATTCTCACTTGCTCTAGGCAGCAGGAGGTGATTACAGCGGAATTTTTTTGACAGATGTCATTATTATAATGTGATATTGTAACATATACTCAACAACAAAAAAAAAACAAAAATTTCGTTTAATTTACGTGTAGGTATGGAATTTTCTTACCGAATCCCCCACGTTCTTGAATTAATATCCAGAAATTTTTCTCTAACACGAATTTTTTAAGATAATTATCCCTCATCGCTACGTGACTCATGATCATTTTCAAAAAATTCGTGTACTCGAAAAATTTCTGGCAATAATTCAAGCACTAGGGCGATTACTAGTGATAATGCCACTAGTGGTATTTTCGTATGTAATATCACAAGTGCCGGAAATTTTATCGATAATTTTTCGAAAGCGCTATTTTGCGAGTATAAATTGGTCTTTTATTTTCTTCGCTTCTCTCTCGGGATTTTATCCCTGAAAATAAAAGCCCAATTTGTACGAGTGGTTTTGCTAATGGGCAAAATAGCGCTTGAGAATAAAATTATTTAGAAAAATTTCCGGCACGAGTGGTATTTGTCTAGATTATTTCACGAATATGATTCAATAATTTCTGTATTGATTTTTTCTATGTTTACATTTCCAAAACGACGCATTTTGAACGAGTTTATTGACAGCTTCGACTGTAGCGTTCGAGTAATTAACATGATGCTTGGACATCCAAGGCAAATGCGATTATACCTACACCCTGTTGGCTTTGGTTTATTTTTTGAATGTGTCATAAATTTAAACGGAGGCGGAGGTCTAATAACAATAATTTAGCAATGTAAAAGTTATATAAATTCATTGATACAATGCTTAATAATACCGCAACGTAATTTATAAGCTGCATAATTTAGAACAGTGTAAAACATCAATTTTAAGAAGTACGTGTTTGTATTGAACAGATTCGCGGTTGCTAAGCAACGAAGTGATAATTGCAGAAGTGGTACTACCGCTTTGCTTTTGCACAAGTGCAATTATCGCTAGCAGAGGCATATGATTGGTTGGATTTTTATGGAAGGAGCTACCTTATTGGATGCAAGCAGTATGTGGGAAATAATCGCCGAAATCCTACTCTCTTAGTTACGTCATTAAGTAAAGGATATATTCTATATAGGGTTACATCCTTTACTCAATGGTTACGTCCTACAATTACGCTAAACCAATATTGTGGCAGCTAAAACTGATAACCCGATAACTTCTTCACATTACCAAATGTAATATAGGACTAGAAGATATGTTTTCAGTTAACACATTGATCTTTAAATATCTATTAGCACAGAAAACATATTCAGAACTGAATGTTCAACCTAAATGACAGCTGTCAAATGAACTAACTTTTAACCATGGTACCTACCTAGTTAAATTTATATACAGCTAGTTAAGTAAAACATTTATCTGACTCAATGGACTAGAGGCATGATTCTGGCTTTGCGTACTATAGATCGTGTGTTCAAATCCCGGTTGTGGCTGTTTATTTTTTATTTTTTAAATTACATTTTAAGAGGGAAATATTTATAATTTTTAAAGTTAATTTATTCCTAGGAAGTTGGGTTGTTATATTAGGGCAATACATACACACTGAATAATTATTCCTAAACTATTTGCAGTTGTTAAATTCTCTTTTTAAATACAACTCTTGGTATGCCTAATAATAGATAATACCTTTCCTTAATTTATCACTCATTATAATTCCAATGCTAAGAATATATTTTCAGCTTTGGGATTATAATTCGTAAAATTAACGAAAGGTACTATCGATAATAGGCACACAACTTGTTATATTACCCCTGAAAATGAAACACACCATATATCAATAATAAAATGTCTCTTGATTCTTCAGGACTCAAATGATGACAGTTCTGAAAAAATACCAAGACGCTTTTTTACAGGTTTTAAACTACTTCATTCAAAAATTCCGTTAATTTTAGTGCTCACGAGACTTGGCATTATGATGGAATAAGACAACCAAGATGATAAGTTTATGTAGCTATTTACCAAATTTCATACGATACTGAAAATAGCCTATATTTCTTTGGAAGTGGATAAAGGTCCGCGAGTTGTGGATCTTTAGTATATTTTTTAAAGATCCGTGAGTCGCCGGACGTCTTCATGTACAACAGGAGATTCATCAGAGCATCGTTAGAGCAGTGGTAGAGAGTTGGAAAACCAGTCGGAAGGTCCGGGTTCGAATCCCACGTCAAGAGTTTTTTTTAGGCAGTGGCTAGTTATAGCAGTCGGCAACGATGGGCGCTGCCTTATAAAAAAAGAATGGGTAATTATTTCCAATGGTGTTTCTTGAAATTTAGGCTAACCCCCTATTTTCGCCTGACATTCGGAAATAATTACCCCTTCTTTTTTCATACAGGCAGCGCCCATCGCCGAAAATGGAGGGCATACGCCCCTTATTGCAACGATGCTTGAGAAAATTCAGTTTAGACGTATCTAAATCATTTTACTTCAGACGTGTATGATGTAGTTAAATGTATGTCCAAAGAAGTCACGTGAATCAACTCGCCAATGAGAGCGCAAGACGTATACCAACTTTATATACGTCGGACCCTTGTCGGACGTACGAGCCCCGTCCCATATTAGTTGGCCCAGCTCGCTAAAAACTATAATTTGGTATTTTAATCCTAAACCAGGATTCGTAAATTTACTAAAACATTATTTACTACTTACATTTGGCGAGTTTTATATTATTTTACACATTTTAACAAGTTAATATTACTCTTAAAAAATTATTAAAAAGACGCGAGGAAAGTCGGTTAGTGAGGATGTACGGAAGATAATAATTTCTTTGTCACAATCGGGAAAATCGGCATCAGAAATTGGTAATATTGTCAATTTATCTCGATATACCGTTCGAAAGATCATACAGTTATATAAAATAACAACCTCTATCGCCCAAAAGCAAAAAACTGGAAGAAAGCGTAGAGTTGCTGATATCAATAAAAGAGCTTTAAGAAGAATACTTGTTAAAAACCACCGATCCAATTATGGAGAAATAAGTATATTATGGAATACTGCAACTGGGAAGAAGTTTTCTAGAACAACATGCCACAGGGTTGCTATGGAATTGGGTTTTAAAGTTTACAAGGTAGGTTTAAAGTTTATTTGTATCTGCAGTTTTAAATCATTTTTATGAGTACTCTTTTAGGCAAAAGAAAAACCATTACTCACTGGCGCACAGAAAAAAACTAGGTTGTTATAGGTAAAACAATACAGACACTGGTCTCAGGAACAATGGGATTCAGTTCACTGGAGTGACGAATCCAGATTTGAAGTGTGTGTAGGTGATAGCCGGAGTAGAGTAATAAGAAAGAAAGAGGAGGCGTATCCTTCAGGCTGTGTGAAAAGAAAAATAAAATTTCCTGCATTCAGTAATGGTTTGGGGATCCATGTCTGCTAAAGGAATATGCAGCCTGCACTTTGTAGAAGGTATCATGAATGCCGAAAGATACATTTATATTCTGGAAACATACCTAAAACCTACTTTAGAGGAATGCCGAAGAACTGGACTTGAATTTATTTTTCAACAAGATGGCGCTGCGTGCCATACAGCAAAACGGGTTAGAAACTGGCTGTTGGAAAACAATATTCTGCTTTTACCATGGGTATCCAGTAGCCCAGATTTGTCCCCAATTGAAACTTTATGGCATATCATGAAAAAAAAATTACGATTATCACCTGCGAGGACCATACCAGAAATAAGAGCGAGACTACAAAATATATGGGATAGTTTTGCCCCAAATGATTGCCAGGAGTTAGCCAATACCATGTCTAGACATGTTCAAGCTGTTATAAGTAGAAAAGGTGACGTAACTCAGTGGTAGCATTAGTTAAGTAGTAGAGTGCCTTATTATCTAGGGCCAAAACTTTGCATTGGATACTACTGTTCTTATTTTTTGTTACTTTATCTAGTAAAATAATACTGTTTTGTATATTTCGAAGTTTATTTGTTACCGATTTGACTAAAAGAAACCATTATTTCCTTATAATTTATTTTTATTCAAGTATATTCAAGAATTGCCACATTTAGATTGACTAATATGGGACGGGGCTCGTATATTTATACTTTCTTTTTTATTTCCACATTTGGGGTGTCCGTGTCTTCTAGGTTGTTCCTTCTTTTACTATTTGTTTCAAGGACCAGTATTTTCAAGAAGGAACAAGTCTACTGCTTTACAGATCGAGATTCGTGACTCGCGGACCTTTAAGAAGAAATAGCAAGAGCAAGAGAAAACTGCAACTTTAGTTAGCCAAAGTCTAACACTGACATAAGGATATGACAGAAATACAGTAGATACAGGGGACAGATATTTCAAAAATAAAGTCCAGCTACTTTTTAGTAGATTTTAATATGGACTGACACTATATTACATCATATTTCATTGTTGTTCGCGACTGGAGTGGTGCTACTCGACGAAAAAAATGGCGACATTATAGATTATAGAGGGGTATTCTGTGGTTATAGGTATGTCCGTTTCTGACGTGTAGAATATCATATCATATTTTAAATATCCATCATTTACATTCTTTTTGGTAGCAAATTCTCTTTGCGGTCAATATTTCGTAGTTTTTTCATATTAACAGAGTTCTGATAGGTAGATTTCTAGATTTGTTTGTGAAATCATGAAATTTCCATGCACATGAAGATGAAGATTTTTTCGTGGTGTGGTGATTGCTTGAAACAGTGCTATATGCACAGGTTTTTAATATACAGGGCCGCGCTAACCCGGGGGTGCAAGGGGTGCATGGCACGCGGGCGCCGTGCATCCAGACATCGGACATCTTCAGGGTGCCGCGCCGCGCCCTGCGGCGGACGGTTATGCATGTCTTTATTATTATAATGTCCTACACTCCTACCCGTACAGTCTTAGATGTAACGGCCATGTTTCTTATTTTGACATTCAAAAGCGTTATTTATTAGGCCTAGCAGTGAGCAGTGTGACTGTGGTGTCGGTGTGTTTTGCAAATAATAAAGGTAAGATTATATTGTTACAAAGGAATTAAAAATATCTGCATAACTACATTTCTAGCCAGAGCTGGGCCAAATTACTTATACCAGTGACTATAATTATTTTACAGTCTATAGTCACTGCTTACCAATAAGGTTTATGTGTATGTGCAGTTTGTTTATTTTTATTTATGTACAGGGGAATTCACTATAAAGATTTCCTCGAGTTAAATGTTTTATTTTATACCCTGGGACTAGAATTCCTTTAAATGAATGTATTACTGTGATCTTTACAAAATGTAGTCACTACTGTCCACGGTGTATGGAGAGACCGCTCTCCCAAAAGAGAGCGACAACTGTGACGTCATTGAATGCTTAGGCTCCTTTTCGCGTAAACAAATACAAATAAAATATTTTTATGAAAACTGTGCTCAAAATGCATTGATTTATTAGGTACCTTCTTATAAAAATTATTACGTATTATTACCTATACATTGTAATCTATAAAAAAAACGAGGTTATTGAAGCCTTTGAAGTGAAATTTTAAATTTCTTAGGTTTTAAGTTTGTTTTAGCTTTGTAATTTTCTATTCATTATTATTAGCATGATTATTTATGATATGTGGTTATATTATATGTGAGTAGAGTAGAAAAAACTTACAATACTGAATTAATACTATAATTTGTTTAAATAAAGGAATACATTAAAAACAAAACAGTCCAAAAATAATGTTGGGAAAGTTTAATATGCTCCGGGAAACCTACAAAAAATGTTAAATACCTACTATAATAGTGTTTAACTTAGAGAGTAAATAATATTTCTTAATATACTTATTAAAACCGACGAGAAGATAATATCCCCAAATTCTTTGTTGATTTATAATTATTATTACAAGTGCCAACGGCACAGCGAGCTCCGGGCATTTTAAAATAGCCCCAACAACCACCAACAATAAATAAATTCTTCAAATAATTCAAGAAATCAACGCAAAAGGCATGAAACGACAGTTTACGTTTTCAGGACTTCAAACGCAGATTGTAGGTGCAGCCACTGTGATAAAGTTTTTTCTTAAGTTTTTGTTTTATATACATTTTTTTAAGAAGAAAATATATAATTTGTATTTTTATAATTTAATGATTTTTGAGGGGGGGGCGCCATCGTATATATGTTTTGGTCCAGTTTTAATATAAGAAAATTAGTAGGCAAAGGGTCATGCACTTTAATTTTTAATACCATCTCTGTTGCTTGCATTCAAAGCGATCCAAAGGCATCGTATCCCCTTATTTATTTACCTATTTCGCATTTCGATTAGAATTCTCAAACACTGTTAAAATTCTAGGAATTGTTTTTGACGATCAGCTCAGATTTAGAAGTCATATAAATAACCTAGCTCAAAAAATGTACTTGAGACTTCGAACTTTGTATGCTAACAAATATTTACTGAACTTTCAATTGAGAAAAAAGTTGTGTGAGGCTTTGGTTATTTCTGTTCTTGGATATTGTGACTTATACTATCCCTATTTAGACCAAGTCACTAAAACTAGATTACAAGTTGCTCAAAACAACTGTATTAGATTTATTTGCGGACTTAGGCGATTTGACCATGTTTCGGCTCAATATTCTAACCTTAAATGGTTGAAATTGAATGATTTTAATAAATATCGATTCTCTTGCTTTATTCATAAATTGTTGAAAACATCTGTACCTTCATATTTGAGAAGGAAAATTGTATTAAGAGAGCAGGCACATGGCCGTTCGATTCGCCATGCGTCAGTGATCTCTATCCCTCTGCATAGATCCACTCTGTATAGACGTTGTTTTTCTTATAATGCAGCCAGGATGTAAAATACTATTCCATATGAATTTGAACGATTCGAAAAAAAATTAAGCTACTTTTGTTACAGTAACTTTATGTATAATATGCTTGCTCTTGAATCTTCTTTCTCAATATTTTACTGCTCTTGATTCTCTATTATCCTCTCGGTTATCCTTATGGCATGTTTTGTATACTATATTGTTTATTATTTATTTTTAACATCTATTCTTTATGGTCTTAGTGGTTAAGTGTAAGAGTAGCCTTGGCTAAACTTCGCCACTTTGCCATTATTATTATTATTATTATATTAATGTATTATACTTTTAATAAGTGTAATCATTACCTAACGTTATAAATAAAGTCCTATTATTATTATTATTATTATATTCTAAACCTTTAGCCCACTAAACAAGAAGCTTGCCCTAAGTTTTCTACAAAGTTGCAAACATTTTGATTTTGTAAATTTGATATATAAAATTTCAGTAAACTTGTAGCAATATTTCGTATTGCCGTTTTAACAAATAAGTTTTCTGAAAGAGCATTTCTGAAGATTGCAGGAAATTTTAAATTTGGGACTTACCACAAGTCACTTTACAGTTTGCAAACAAAACGTTTCATTGGCAAGCACTGGGCAAAATTGCGGCAATATTATTTAAAGTACTTGTGGGGAAGTTTCAATATATACATTTTCCATAACTTTATATTTATAAAATTATAATTTGAGACTTGCCACAAGTTTCTTTACAGTTTGCGAACAAAACGTTTCATTGGTTACCACTGGGCAAGATTGCTGCAATATTATTTAAGCTACTTGTGGGACAGTTTCATAATATAAATTTTCCATAACTTTATTTTTATATATCTACGTCTGCGCAGGTCTGCGCGTGTGCCGTGCTTCAGTCACCTAGCAAAACGAAAGTGGAAAGCGTCGCGTCGGCGACGCAAATTATTAAACTTGTAAACGAAGAAAAATTAGCAAAATATAATCGATTAAAAGAGCATACTCCAACTTGGATTGAATCCGGGATCTACTTGAACCATAAGTGCTTTATGAAAAGTAAGTGACCAGAGATTAAATAGGATTCTGTCAACTTGGGCTGGGTGGACAGATCATTCGATAATGAATTATCGAATGGTATACACCCAGTCCCAGGCAGTTACAACTCGAGATATAACTCCTCCGCATCTGCAGTCACTTAATTTGCAAAGCCACTATGTCTCTAATGTCCCATTACGGGTTCAAATCCCAGCTGAAGTGTGATCATGTAATTGATTATATCATGCTTAATATTTTCTTTGTTTAGCAAGTTTATAATAACTTACGATACTTAATTCCTAGTAGTGACTAAAGCAATCTTTCAGTAATATATTTGGAAAAAAGTTGCAATAAACTTTATTAACATAACTTCACATAAAGCTTATAAAAAATGTTTCTTGTAAATTCTCACAAAATACTTTCCAGCAAGGTTAAAGGTGGATTTATAAACTCGACATTTGCGTTGGAGCTCGCCGTTGCCGTTTGCGTCGAAAATTCAATCCCAATATTTTATGTGTAACCGTTTATAAAATGCCGTCGAATGCTGCCGTCTGCGTCCGATGCCGTCCGAGATAAACTAATTTCATCTTTTTCACGTTCCGTCGTTCACATTTCTGGACGCAAACTGCGAAGGTCACCGTCAACTTCGAGCGCCAACGCAAACGGCGAGTTTATAAATCCACCTTTATAAAGAAGTAATGAGATAACGTTTCAAAACAGAACTTGCAGCAAGCTTTGTAAAATAAAGTTTCTAAATAAAGTTGCTGGGCTGCCATTAAAACTTTGTCACAAACTTGCTGCAATATTATTTCAAGCTTTTTAACTTACTTTGTAAACTTGTTGCAAAGTTGTACAAATTTTTCTTGCTTAGTGGGAGGGATCCTAACTTGAAGCATGTTGCTAAATTTGCAAATATTTCCTATAAACATATCGTTGATCTAGTCAATTATAAAACGTGTCTGTAAGGGGCGCAAGGGTATAGCCAACGAAAACCTTTATATCTAAAACTGTAGTTACCTACCATGTTACAGTTCCAACACCTGATCCAAAATCGAACAAACTTCTGGGTTTAAATTCAGGATCTCGTTTGTTAATTTCTGAAAATATCTTCAACAGCACGGCATACTCAGCTGCCGATCTGCCCATCATATATACCAAGCATTTATATGTGTCATATTCTATAGGTTTCCAGTTGTACACTTTTCGCCTTAAATAGTGTCTTACTTTGTCATTAACACTTTTTTGTAGTCTTTCTGCATCTTCTGGAGTTTCTGGGACTATGTTACGTACATTCGACCACACTTTTTGTTTTGCATAGTCAGCCTTTTTGTTTATTTCATCTTGTTCCATCGGTGGAACTCTTCCTTTCAAGTGACGTATAAAGCTTTGAGTTTCCAACAATAATGCTTTCGGCGAGTAATCTATAAAAGTATAAATGAAAAATTATGAGATAACAATGTTTCCAGTAGAAATTACCTTCTAATACCCTTTCCGCAGCTTTTGTAAAACTATCTGGAACAGAAACAGTCTGAACTTTACATACGCCAGGGTGCTTTCGAGGTTTAAAAACTTCATTTGAAATATTGATTAGAACCTTTTCATCAGGAATAACTTTTGGCTTGTTAGAAGAAAACTAGAACAAAAAGTTACAAGAACTCTCATAAGGACCATTATTATAACTGCCGTATCTTTGTAGATACAGAGATAGTAATATTTTATTCAGTTCAGTAATATATATTTTTTTATCCCAGACTTTCTTATTACCTTTCTAATAAATCCACATTTACACATTTTGCACATATTTTTTGTAGAGAACGTTAGTAGCATTTTTAGAATTTTTTATAATAACATTAATTATTTTAAAATATATAAATTAGAGGAAATTTTTAAAAAATGTTAGGTTATAATTGAAAGGTTAGGTGTTGTTTTATTCACAAAATATATAGGTAAGGTTAGTTTCATTCCTCTTGTTGTATTCGGTAACTAGGACTATTATCCATTATCATCCAATTAAAAATCAGGATTTTATGGTTCGGGGAATAAAGTGGCGTGCAGTGCACGTCTGACTTGTGCCATAACACTTTTCCCCCTTCGATATTTAATATTATTATACGGCTTTGCTTATGGTGCTATACAAACTTTTCTCTTCTTATGGAATCTTATTAGAAAAAATATTGTTAATAGGTATTGTCAAAATCTTAACTTTCTTGGTTGTGTCTTATCTCTTGTGAGATTCAAATGTTATCTTCCTCGCTTCTACCAGGTTCGATTCTCTCTAGCTCTTTGGAAGCCCCCTCCCGCCTGCTACCACGAGGAATACGGGACACGACACGTGGCAGCGCCATTTTATCATCGGACTAACTGATTTCTCGATCCGCACGCCGGGGCCACATACCTATGTATTATATAGGTATGTGGCCGGGGCAGACCAAGAACGTTAAACCAGACAGGATAGCTCAATCACGCGAATCTGTCCGCCGAGCCGCCCGACGTGATGACGTCACAGTTAGACGTACTGCGTAAACTCGCACCACGAAACACCCAATCGCGCGCCTTCAGAAAGCGACTTGTGCTTTTTTTTTAAGTTCATAAAAACAAAAAGTGAGCTCTAGATGCTTTTGCTTTATCGGATTTATTTTTTAAGGATTGTAAACAAGAAATCAATAAAGTTCACTCTTGTTTTTTGAACACGAATTTTTTATGACAATTTCTCCAACCAATACGAGAAAAAAGCGCATTATTGCAGCAAATGTGTTTTCAGAAGGTGCGAATTTTGCCTTAAATAGTTTTTATTATGGCACACAGATTATAATATATTTTACAGAATTATTCTGTTAATAATTGTGGGCCTCCTTTGATTACTTTGATTTTGAAGCGCATTTTTGGATTATGATATTTATATTATACTTAATATGTGAATGGTGAGTCAATATTAAAAAATATAACACTGATAAAATGCACCAAGACAAATTAAAACACAGTTGAAAACATAGGTAGTCATTTATTTAGGTATTCATAATTCATAAATATTCTAATTTATAATTTTGTTTAATTTCCGCTTTTTTTTTCGAAGAGGATCCACAGAACTATTTCTTTGTGAAGTATTATTAAGTATGTCGTGCTTTTAAATTTCGAAAATTGATTCTAATAATAGTTCTTAATTTACAAAAATCTTTTATAACTACAAAAGGCATGTTAACTTCTTTTTTTTTAAAAAAACTTCACCTGATTCCTGAATAATTGCTTGTTGGGGAATTCCAATTTCAGTAAGTGTCGCTGGGGAAGAACTGCCTTCTAATTTTGCAGTTTCTCCACTTTCTATTGCAGACAAATCAACAAGTAATTTTTCTATTTCTTCCTTTCTTTGTCTTTCGGTAAGTCTATCAGAACGTGATGTATTAGTTGTTGCCGAGGTTGTTGCAGTAATAGTTTTTGTGGAAGGTATTTTTAATGTAGGAACTGCGTTTTTTTTTAATGCTTTCTTAAAGGTAAGCCTCAAATTAAAAAATATATATAAATATTTATATTCTCGCACTTTTTAGATGGCTAGCTAGCAAAGAAAATTTTACTTACCTAATAATTCATTTCGAAGATCTCTTTCGTAGTCATTGTCTACAAAATGTTGTGAACATATATGGCTAGTGTTAGGGTTGAATTTGTCTTTCCTTTTGCACCTTGATATCAACTCATCACTTTGTATAGTTTTAGAGAAAAGGTCCTTTGGTTTTGGAAAAGCATGAAATATGATATTCTGCCCAGTTTGGGCTTTTGTAGCATAAGTGTTATTAACCCATATACGGCATACCTTGTTCCCTCTGGCCTAGTCCCCGACATATTTTCGTGAATAGGACTATTCTGTAAAGTAGTCATTGTGATAAATATTTTTAAATAATTTTTGTCTCAAAATGTGAGTAATTACTTAGATTAAAATTTGTATTGACCAAAAGTTTAAAATTATGCGTGTTGCTCGCTACAGATCTAAAAAAGCCATTTTATGGGTCAAAATTTTGAATCACCACGCACGTGGTGTACATTCAGTCCTGAAGTTGGACCGTATACCGTACTTTAGTTAAAATTACCGTACAAATACGGTCCAAAACCGTACAATTGGCAACCCTGCTTCCCGTAAAACGGTAGAGAAGAGGGGTCCCATTAGGCAAGGTGACCAACCGTACCGGATTGGCCGGGACAGGTTTCCGTTTTTGGAATGTCTTCCCGGAAAATAAATACGTCCCGGATTGTACCGGATTCTCAATCCGATCCCGTTTTGTCCCGGAATTAGAAATTTGCTGTTAAAAACTAGTTACAAAGTAATTTTGATTGTTAAATGACAGAAATGGATAATCATTTATCCATCATTCAAAAACAAATCATGCATTATCAAAATAATGGGATATTGTAAAAATACTTTACAAAATAATGCATCCTGTCAAACGGCTATGCTATAAGAACAGGTAATATTCTTTCAATTTTTCATCTGTTGCAAAGGTTTTTTTTTCTTTTCAAGCAAAATAATATTATGTTAATGTTAATAATTTACTTATTTTATTAGCATAGGTAGAAAGTTACCTACAGGGTGTCCCAGGATAAGTGAGCCAATAGGTGTGAAAGCAAAACAATTTCGAGTTCAAATTTGATCGTTTGAGGTTCCGACCTGCTTGTCTGCTGCTGACTGGCATATTTTAGTTTTTGAAAAAGCAAGATGGCGTCGACAGCGACCATTTATTTATTTTTATTGTAGGTGAAGTGCCTTTTCCTTTAAAGATAGCGAAAAATTTCAGTAGGAAAAGTTGTTCCTAATTAAAAGTTACCACGCCTGGTACCAAATTTTGGAAATATCGGCCTACTTTGTTTTTCCCACTCTTTTCTTTTTCTAACGTGCTAAAGTATGGCTTAAAATTTATCGCCGTGTACCAAATTTTGAGACAATTAGCCTACTTAATTTTTCATTTTTTCTTTAGGGCTTTAGAAAAAGAAAAAAGTGGGAAAAACAAAGTAGGCCGATCTTTCCAAAATTTGGTACCCTGAGGTAATTTTAATTGGGAACTACTTTTCTTAATGACATTTTTTGTTATCTTTAAAGGAAAAGGCACTTCACCTACAATGAAAATAAATAAATAGTCGCTGTCGACGCCATCTTGATTTTTCAAAAACGAAAATATGCTAAAAATTAGTTTCCAGTCAAGCAAATCAGAACCACAATCAAATTTGAACGCGAAAATTTTTTGTCTTTTACACCTATTGGCTCACTTATCCTGGGACACCCTGTATATTGTAAACAGCCAGTATTTGTTTTTTTAATTTATGTACCTGTGGCTTTGTGCAAATTTTATTTTTGTTATATTACTTGATCACAAATTCTTTTTTGTTTCCCTTGGGTGGTATTTATTGGTTAAAATCATGAACCAGATCAATTCTAATAAAAATCATAAGTTGATTAAACTACAAAACTTGACAGTTGCATATTACTTATAGGTAAAAAAATAGCTAGATACCTAACTACTGTCCCGGTTTTTGTCAGCCTTAGGGCTCAGTGCTAGGTCCCACTCTGTACAATATGTCTTCACACACACGATATTCCCAGATCTCCCGGCACATATTTGTACCTGTATGCTGATGATACTGCGATATAACCGCTTCCGGTCGTCGCAGTGAGCATGCGTGCAGGGTGCTCCAGGTGGCCGTGGATACTCTTTCCAAATGGTTTGACAAGTAGAAAATCAAAGTCAATCAATCCTGGCAAAACTCAAGCAGTCATCTTCTCTAAGGGGCGCCAGGCCCCGCCTACCAGAATTGTTCTAAACGATTCTGAAGTAGATTATTCATCCACTTCCGCGCTGTACCTAGGCGTTCACCTAGACAGCTGGCTCACTTTCGAGAAACACACTGAGCAAACCAGGCAAAAGGCCCTAAAAATCTTCAAAGCAGTATATCCTATGATCCACAAGGGATCCAAACTCCCCATTCAAGCCAAACTCACTCTCTATAAGACCATACTTCGTCCCGTGATGACCTATGCCTGCGCTGCCTGGCAGCATATGGCAAAAAGTCATCACAAAAAACTCCAAGTAGTTCAAAGTCGTTATCTTAGGACTATCACACGGGTGCCGAATGGTATGTCGCTAATCGGCACATCCACCGTGACATGAATATTCCTTTTTTGAATGACTTTATCAAGGAACTCTCCTTAAAAACCTATGCAAAGACGGAGACACATCCAAACGTTCTTCTTAGAACTGCTACCGATTATGTCCCCAATCCCGGTCTCCCACACAAAAGGCCACGTCATACTCTCATCTGAGGAATTTTCTAGTCCTTTTTTCTAAAAAGGCAGCCAAAAGCCACTTCGTCTGGCAAAACCCTACTCGTAGTTCTATACACTAAACCGCCAAGGCTTCTTCTAGTAGCCGTACATCACTCCCTACCTACAGCCACTTCTCCTACAAAATAGGGCTGGAATCCAACCACTATACCCTGAAATAGGCGAGGTTTTTAGTGGGTATGCCCCCCCGGGGGGAGATTCCCACACTACCACGTGGACGGCCGCGTTTTCCTCTCCTATCGCAAAAAGACAAAAAAAAGACCCGCGAGGCCAACAACGGATAAAGACAGGCCATGGCGCTAATGCATAATCGCGTAGTCACATGACCAACTTAGTCCTATCATTGATAGGCGACAGAATTTAAGATGCCAACGCCCCGACGGGCACTATGTGAACTAATATATATGGGCCATCGTCATCCCCGGTGCTTTTGCTAGGCTTGGGTTTACACTGCGTTGTTCTTTGTTCTTGTTCATTGTTCTTGTCGTCTTCTATCGTCGATGGAGGAACAATCAACGCTTCTATATACTTTGTGGTCGTCTTCATAAAGTTTATTTAGTTATAAAATTTAACAATATTGTTTATGATTTATGTAATTGCAAAGGCAACGAAAAATTAACTAAAAGCAGAGCAGAATCCGAAATAAAGAACTTTGTTGGTTGTTGGAGATTAGATCTTGTTTGAGGTTACAGGTTACAGGTAGAATAATAGTATATTATACACCTAGGTTGAGAATAAGTGAGCCATTATATACCGAGCATGTTTCCTGAGGCGCGTAGCGCCGAAGGATATAATATGCGAGGTAAATAATGGCCTTCTCAACCGAGGTGTATACAGGGTGTTCGAAAAATAGACGGAGATATTTTAGAGGGTGATTCCCTGTTAAGAAATATGAAAAAAAGTTTCTATAAACATGGGTCCGGAAATGCAGAGTTTTCAAGATACAGGATGTTAAATATATTGCATGTCACTGGACAAAATTGGTTTATCAATTTTTGCAAAAAAAAATCACAAGTGCCTTGGAAAACAAATAATCAAAAGCATTTCTAGGAAAGAGTGTTATTGCAACTTTTCCAATATCATAACATAAAGTACACTACAACCAATTTTGTCCAGTGACATGCAATAAAACGGTTTTTATTTTTTTTTTCTCGAAAACGACGTGAGATAGGAAAACAATACAAGAGGGAAAGAAGTTGTATTTTTAGATGCTTAATCAAACAAAAAATATTAAAGTTACAAAAAAGGTAGTGACGTACATTTTTTTGATAATAATATTCGCTAAGGTGCCCCCGGGACGCCACTGGACTTAATAAATTTAATCTAGTTAGGGCGAAATTAGCCTCTTAATACAACAAATAACATTGCCAAATTTCAACAGAATCGAGTAAATAAGTTTTAAGACATTAATAATTTCATGTTTTATTTTTTTTTATTTAACATCCTGTATCTTGAAAACTCTGCATTTCCGGACCCATGTTTATAGAAACTTTTTTTCATATTTCTTAACAGGGAATCACCCTCTAAAATATCTCCGTCTATTTTTCGAACACCCTGTATATAGAATTTTTTTTCTACTAACATCGAAATATTGCCATATTTTAGTAATTTCTCGCTTTTTTCAAATACTTCAAAATATCAAGTAGCCTGGGAGTTCAGTTGTCAAGCTGATAAAATGACACTAATTTGTAAATGTCACATAGAAAATTTTTCATTATTTACCTAGGCATTTTTTTATTATCATTATTCACCTAGGTAGAGAAATATTACTTCTCATTAGAGGAATGAGGTAAATAATGGTGATTTCTCAGGTTAGTAGTAAAAAATAGTATATTATACACCTAGGTTGAGAAGTGAGCCATTATTTACCGAGCATTTTTATATCCTGACGCGCGTAGCGCCGAAGGATATAATATGCAAGGTAAATAATGGCCTTCTCAACCGAAGTGTATATAAAATTTTTTTTACTACTAACATTGAAATATTGCCATATTTTAGTCATTTCTCGCTTTTTTCAAATACTTCAAAATATCAAGTAGCCTGGAAGTTCAGTTGTCAAGCTGATAAAATGACACTAATTTTTAAATGTCACATAGAAAATTGTTCATTATTTACCTAGGTATTTTTTTATTATCATTATTTACCTAGGTAGAGAAATATTACTTCTCATTAGAGGAATGAGGTAAATAATGGTGATTTCTCAGGTTAGTAGTAAAAAAAGATTTTTTATTTTACTTATTATTATTTGGTGCCTATTTATCTATCATATTTTCTAGATTATAAACATGGCCCGTATTTAAGCATTATTAAGTATATGGAATATTTAGATGGATCAAAACATTCCAAATGTGTTTATGAAGGAGAACATGTTCTGAATATGCAGGTTATGTTATTTTATGTGGAAGAATAAGGGAAACTTTCAATAAGGGCATACATTTGTATGCATTATGTTTACAATCAAGTGCTATACGCCATTGAATATAAGAAATAGGTACGCCCCCTATAGGCTCAATGCTAAACTAGTCTATGGGCCATGCCAACAATGAACAACAACAAAGAACAACGCACTAACGCAGTGTGGACCCGGTGGCTAGCACCGTTCCCATGGTGACGATGGCCCATATATTAGTTCGCATAGTCCCGTCGGGGCGTTGGCATCTTAAATTCAGTGGCGTATAAGTGAAATAATCCTCATCAAATAACATAGGATATTGCTTTATGATTAGAATAGCCCCTGTCTGAAACTCTGTTTAGTACTTGTCAACCATCATAAGTCAACTTTAGGAAAAAAAGCCTTTTTGACTGATTTTGAACAAAACCAGAAAATATAATATAAAATAACAAAACAACAAAATGGCATGGATGGCCATAGACTAGTTTAGCATTGAGCCTATAGGGGGCGTATTTCTTATGTTCAATGGCGTATTAAAATTCCTTATTCAACAATGGTCCTATGTCCTATAGAATAATTGTACGATCAAACGAACACTTGATGTTCGATCGAAATTATACGAAGCAACTTCGTTCGAAGAGATCTCTTTATTGTTTACTATGCGTAGTCTTTCAAAGTTACCTTTTTGGCTTTTTGTTATTTTTCTTGAAATCGGCATTAAAGTGTCCCAAAATCGTCATTAAAAGCACAGAAATCTTACAATAATGTAGCCCATTATTGTACGATTTTTTCAATAAGTAGGCCTTGGCGAGATGTAAACATCAAACGTCAGACGCGGGGAAATCGCCCGTCAAAAGTGACCAAATATTCAGAACCCGGCCGATAAAGGCTCATTTAACTTTTCGTACACATTGCGAAATTGTTTCCTATAGAAGCGCAATCCTTCAGTATACATATTTTAGTAAATTTGAAAATCAATAGATTTGTTGTGTAGGCTGCACAAGAAGCAGCAGTTTGGTTTTTCTGTCAGAAGGTGCCGTACATCATTATACTTGTCCTAGGTAGAGCGATAGGTAAAGCCAAGCAACGCCGCGCGTAGTCGGCTCGTGGACGGGTGATCCCTTATTATTATTTTCTTGCCTAATAAAACATTTTTTTTCCGATTTCAAGAAAAATATAATATGTACCTCGGCACTGAAGTTCTTTTTATGACTCATGTGGTTTATTTGCCTCGGCCAGAGGCCTCAGCACTCAGCAACTAAACTCCACATGAGTCATAAAAAGTTGAACTTCAGTGCCTTGGTACATAAATAACTATTACTTTTAATAAAAGCACAAATTTATTATGCATTTTGTAATTATTGTAAGCAAAAGCTAAGTTTACAAAAAACATCTATTTTTTACTAATCACAACCTTTGCAAATTCTCCTTCTCTTGAAATGGGTTTATTATAAAATTGTGCAAACACCTTTAGATTGCGCAGTCCAGCCACGGCCATCTTTAGATGGCCGTGGTCCAGCTTGCCGCTGAATTATATCCATTGAAACTAGGGAAATGATGTTGATGCGTGTCGTGTCGAATATGGTGTAAAAAGTGTTGTGTTTATTCCAGCCTTGTTGAACATATTCTCTAATCAATGTTTTTGAATATATTCATTGAGCACTGCGCTAAGACAAAGTTCAGGTTTCTCACTGAATATCGGAAATCTCAAACATGGTTGATATCTATTTGGGGTAGACGTTTTGATCTGATCGGTAATAAATAGTGACCTCCTTTTCAGTGAATATAATATTTTCAATTTTAATGAGAGACAGTGTCTGAAGTCTGTGCGCTGTTTCGAGAGCAAGTAAGGTCACCATTTTCTTGGTCAACATTTCTAATGACAGGGTGTCATTTGGATATACCCTTGGAGAGGGTTGAAAGGTAAATCGATGCTGAGTCGGAAAATAGTAATTTTAAGTTTGGCCCCGGGGAAAACATATGGAAAATTCGATTTTTCAAAACAGAAAAAAGGTACTAATTCTCACTTATGCCATGTATACCGTATGTTATACTATTCCGACCTCGAAAACCCAAAGGCATAAGTGTAGCGTGTGGATAAAGGGTTGAATTAAGGGTTTGGCAGATCACACAAAAATGACTTGGTTTACTGACTCAGTCAGTTATGCCGTTCGAAATGATGAAAACTTATATCCTCACTACCCCAAAAATTGATTGGCAGAAGTGACGCGTGGGGAAAAATGCACTTTTTAGGACTCTAGGACTGCATACCAAGAGGCATAAGTGTAGGACGGGGTTTTCATACAGTGTCCTCCAAAAAGTTCGCACCATAGGGGGGAAATTTGTAATTGATGTTTTATTTTAAAATTTAATTTTGGGGTTACCTTTTGCTTGAAAAAAAGATGAAAAATGACCCACTCAAACGTGGTCATGTGACTTTCTTTATCTGTCAAAAATGACATTTAAAAAAATATATCGCCAAAAATGGGTTTATTTGTGAAAATAGCAAAAAGTTTTACTTGAAAAAGTTGTTTTTTTTTTCACTTTTACGTAAGTGTACCAAATTTGAATGCTCTAACAAAAGATTTAGTTTTTTGCCAATTTTTAACATTATGAAATTTCTGAAAATTTTTAAAACTTGTAACTTCCTAAAAACTTTTTTATATCACTAGCTTTATCATTTTAATTACTTTTTATTACTAATAGAATTAATAGTAAACTACGTTGTAAGGGAATGTAGTAAAACCGGAATAGAAAGGTCATTGTTTATTACGGCCGTGTGCGCGGATACCTGCCACTGCCGACTAGATGCTGGCAGCTGGCACCCGGCAGTTGCATCTTTCATTTCAGGGTACCTACCCAAGCTGCAATGGGAGCAGAGCAGGAGATACACTGGCTAGTTCCTCCGATTCCTCCGTCCATCCGATGACGGCGCGTCGATCGCGTACACGAAGTTTCTCTGCGTATAGTAGCGACCGACGCGCCGTGGGCGCATCGAACGGCATAACTGACTGAGTCAGTAAACCAAGTCATTTTTGTGTGATCTGCCAAACCCTTAATTCAACCCTTTATCCACACGCTACACTTATGCCTTTGGGTTTTCGAGGTCGGAATAGTATAACATACGGTATACATGGCATAAGTGAGAATTAGTACCTTTTTTTTTTCTGTTTTGAAAAATCGAATTTTCCATATGTTTTCCCCGGGGGCCAAACTTAAAATTACTATTTTCCGACTCAGCATCGATTTACCTTTCAACCCTCTCCAAGGCATAAATGAGAAAATCAGTAAGGAAAATCTGTCACTGTCTGACGGTCTAATAGTTTTGCTAAATATTCAAGCAGTAACTCGGGATCTCACAAACTTGTATTTCATCTTTTTATTCTATAGGGTTTTGTCTGATTATCAGCCTCCAACACAAGTCCAAATGCCGATCTATATGAGTTTAATGAACCATAACTGAATTTTTTCTGATCAAACTGTTGTTATAAAAATTTTACTACCTCTGGTATTGACGCCAAGTATATTTCCACCTTGTTAACAAGCGCCTACCGGCCCTGCCGGACCATAGCCCTTGTTATGGCCCCCGCTCCTGTGTAGTAATACCATTAAGTAAAGGAATAATCCTTTACTCAATGGTAATACGTGTACCTATATGCTCTCGTCTACAGGACGCAGTTTTCGATATTTCAAGCCCAAATTTGGCGTACGGCTGCCCGAGCTGACGGGCAACAACCCTATATTGAAGGGCGTCCGAATTGGGAGAGCCGTTCGGCCCCCGGAATTTTTTCCGTTTTTTTCGGGAAAAATGGCTAGCGATTGGAAGGGGGAGCGCCGGTCGAGTTCAATTTTCGTGTGGGGCCACCGACGGATACGGGCCTCTCGCCTGCGAGAGGGCACCTCGATCGAAAAAGCCGTTCGGGCGTTTGGGCCGCTTTTTTTCGCGATTTGGCGAGGTCCCCGGGATCATACTGTATACATTGTGGCCGAGGCGCACGCCCGGCACGCCCGAAAGTTATTCGTAAACATCGACTGACATTTGGTTTGTTTTGATATGGAGGATTTTCAAATTTCGTAGCAATTTGAGACTTTCAGGGCTCAGAGGCCCATATGTTATTCCGTGGGTGACTTTTTGGGTACGGGCGCGCTGTATTTTTATGTAAAATCTCGTAGAATTTTTTAGAACAATGTTAACAACGTTAACAATGATGACACGGATAAGCAACTAGTATCGAACATTTCTCAAACAGCGAAGTAGAGCAGTGGAAGCGTGCTGGGCTCATAACCCAGAGGTCCGCCGTTCAAAACCATAAAACCACGCTCTGGGGCAAACTTTTTATTTTTTTTTCTATTTTTCACTAAAGTATTTTTTAAAAATATGTGGTGCTACCTAAATATTGTACGGTGGTACAATGTGTGCGAGTGTGCGAGTTCGACTCGCTCTTGGCCGATTTTTAACTTTATATACCTACTATACCTATACTTGTGTTATTGTTATAGATAGTTGCAGTATTTGGCATTGCAGGAGCATGCCGCAGAGACGAGCTACAGAAATTACCATTAAATGATATTAACGACATGGATTCTATCATAGCTGTGAAAATTTCCGATAGCAAGACAAACAAACCTAGATCATTATTTTTTTGTAATAAGCCGTAAAATTAGAAGTTTTAATTTTGTTGAAATGTATCGCAAAAATGCATCCCTTCGTCCCCAGTATGCCAGTCACACAAAATTCTTTATAAGATATTATAACGGAAAATGCTCCGTTCAACCGGTTGGTATAAATACTTTTAGTAAAATTTCAATTTCTAAAAAAACTGAAATAGCTGCTCAAATTCTGGAAGGTGAACCAAGTATACAAGTACCGGAAACTTCACAACAATTCGAAAAAGTGTTTTAAGTGAAGAACCTGAGACCTTCACAGGCAATGAAGAAAAAAAAATAAAAAAAAATACTGGAAATGAAGATTGTCTATCAACTACCTCAACTGCTTCTCGAGCTGAAAACTTCATGCCTCGTGCAAAAAATATGCACTTGTGCACTAGTTACAGAAATAACTATTTTTCTAAGTATAGTAGAATTGTGTTTTTCGCATAGCAAATAAGAGAAGCTTTTTCAGGGTAGGTATTAGGTGTCTTAAATAAAGTCCGATTATATGCTGTTTTTGAAATAAAAAAAAACAGCTTAAAACCAGGATGATGCAGTTTTCTCTGGAGAATCCGAATCTAGGTTCAAAATTTATATACATGGTGTTCTCGAAAAGTTAAGGACAAAAATACAGGGTGTGTATTTAAGAAGGGCCACTCGAGAAAATCTTGACAAATATATGCATTTTTCTGTGCTAACTTTGCGTACAAACACACTTGAGATCCATGGCCTACTTTCCGAAAATTTTCAAAATCCCGAAAATCGCCGAAATTTCTTTGGCATATAACTTTATTGTTTCAAGAGTTACCGACAAAATTTATTAATGAAATTTGTGTGCAAAACCGATTGCCTTTTAAACCTAGTTTATCAGAATTTGGAAAAATACCATGGTTTGGTGTATGCTCTCTTAACACTTATTTTTTTTAATTTGTAGCAGTCATGCATACTAGAAAATTTTAAAAAAGTGAAAATGTGCAAGATACCGATACCTCGCAAGAAATTTCCAAGATTTCCAATGTAGTAGGTTGGGAAAAAATACCTGAAACATGAAGGTACCTACAGGATTCGAGGCCACGGCTCGCTACAATAAAATGGGCACATTTTTCGGTGGGTACTAAGAGAGCACCCATTAAACCGTGGCATTGTTTTAAATTCTGATGAAGTAGGCTTGAAGCAATTAGTTTTTCCCACAAATGGCATTGGGGAAGATTTTTCAGTAACTCTTCAACCAAAAAAGTTACAAACCGAAGCAATTTCGGCAGTTTCCGGGTTTTTCAAAAATATCTCTGAAAGTAGGCCATGGACTTCAAATGTTAAACAAAGGTACCCTATCCAAAAAGCAACCATTTATTTCCAATAAAGTTCTTGGAAAAATAAATGGTAAGATTTATTGGGGGATTTGTTGGACGAAAATTGTTATTTGTAAAACAGGCTTTAATAAATAGAGTATTATGTGTATAGGCGCTTGTAAGCCTACCGTGGTTTCAGCACGGCCACAACTGGGCACTCTTCAAGTTGGTGGCGCTTCAAGGTCTGTGATTGTTTTGCTGGCAGTTGGCGGAAACTCCACCAAACCTTGTATGTTGTATTATATTGCTTTTTCGTAGATTCTGTGATAGACTCTAACAAGACTGGAAGACTTTCTACCGGAACTCCTTAAATGCTTCGCTGATAATTTGACGGCAGCCAGGATAAGGCTTCGTGCCATCGGATGTACCTACGTCGCTAAAAGGAGAAGAAAGAAGGTCATTATAAGGTTCAAAAAACAAAATTTCGCCAATCATAATTTGTTTAACAAGGGGGAACCAAGGCTGTGTAGGCCAGTATGGAATCACAACAATACCTTCTGCCTTATCAGTAATTATCTTTTTTAAAACTTTTAGAATTAGGGCGAAGGGTGAAAATGCATAGAAATATAATATATGCTCCCATGATATAGTAAATGAATCGATTCCAATTGAGTTGGAATAATGAATAATATTTTTCACACTTTGTGTTGATTGAAGAAGCAAATATATCTACCTGTGGCGTACCATATTTTTGTACAATTTGTTTAAATGCATAATTTGATACTTCCCATTCAGTTTCCGATGAAATTACTCTTGATTCGTAGTCAGCAACATTTTGTATATATGTGGCATGTAGCCAAATATTCCTTTTTTCACACCATTGCCATATTTGCCTTGCCAGAGCATTCAACTCTACATGTTGAATACTACCCATGCGGTTGATATACGATAAAGACGTTGTATTCTCTACTCTTACCTCTTACTAGAACATTACAACATTTCATATTCTTAACAAAACATCTTAACCCTTGAAAAATAGCCAACAACTCTAAGTAGTTTATATGAAATGATTTTTGCTCCCTAGTCCACCAACCGTGGGTCTTTTTGCCATTGCAAACATGCCCCCCCATCCTGAAAGTGAGCTATTCGTTACAATTTCTATTTGCGTGAGTAATATTCTTCTCCCACCAGATTAAATCTTTGTCTATCATCGTTGATTGATCCATCGACGCTATAATGTTATGATTTATTTTCATTAAGGCATTATAGTTTTGGTTGTTATTTTGAAGAGCCAAGAACTTTTCTCTTTCTAACAGTTTTGTATAGAGCCTACTATATACTTCACTTCAGGTAAAACTGATAGTAAACCAATAGCATGTGCAAAATATTGAATTCAACAGAATTTTAGTTTTTTATGTTTTCCAACACATTTAGAATTTTGGCTCTCTTTTCAGGACTTATAACCGCATTGTCATCATGTTGCTGTCGAATATAAATCCCAAATATTTACATCGTGTACTGGGTTCTAAACAACTCTTTTTGTAATTAATAATGAATCATGAATCCCAACAAATTTTGAATTTCTATAATCTTCCATTTTAATATGTTTTGAATCAACAAATACATTAAGTTGTTTTAAAATAATAGTAAACCTTTTTTCTCCGTTTGGTTTTTCAACTAAAAATAAGGGTAAAACAAACTGATGTCTTTCTGCTTTATTACTTATTACATTTCACCACGACAAAAAAAATTACCTTAATAAAAGTTTTATAGGGCAGCGGTGGCGTCGCTCGTACCGGCGCTGACTTTTTAGATTGCATGTTTTTCTGCCTTCGATCGACCTTAGTTCGAACCGATGTCGAGGCAGGGGCATGCACATGTCTTTAAAAAGAAAAACACCGCTATGGCCAAGAGCGCTGGACAAATGTGGGTTCACGGTATTGCTCCTAAATAGGCTTTATCCGTGTGATTTACTAATTGTCCTACACTCACTGGGATTACTACGGTTTTCTAGGGTTTTCCGTAGTATTTGAGCGGATGCTATCCTAGTTCTATCGGGAAAAAAGTCGGCCCTAGCCGCAAATGGCAACGAAGACAAAATAATAGTAATTGCCCCCCTCCCCCGCACAAGCATGTGGTTGCTTCTGGGGTACTCCTAGTTTGGAGTATTGTGAGGGTGAGAATTATTATTATTATTATATAGGATTGACTTTGGTAAACTTTCTCTCATATTTTTTCTCTTATACTTAATAATTATCTACAAAAATTAATTAAACAATATAATGCTCTGTAAATCATTAAGTATTGGATACACAAAAAAAGTTTAGAAGTCAATGTTTACCAGAAGTTCATCCTTTAAAACTTTTGTAAAAAAATGTTTATATTATTATGACCACCCCTGCAGTAATGCGCTGTAACTCGTTATGTATTAGAGATTTTGCTATAAAAAAATGTTTAGGAAACCACGCATATTGTTTAGGAAACCACCCTATAGCTCAATTCGTACCAGGAGTTCGAGTTTGATCTTTTGATTGAACACTCAGGAGGCAGTCCCCAAGCAACCCTGAAGAAATAACCCTGTTTGGTTTTTTTTTCCGACCTGAGCACATCTTTATTGGACTATGCAACATATAAATGATACATTTTAGAATTGAAAATAACGGGTTTGCAGCCAAAAAATATTTACTATACTTCTTTCAAACAATCAAGCTTTCGTTCAATGTTTTTAACTTCTTTGGGGGTAAAAAATGTGTATTCAATGTAAAAAATTCGAAAAATACATTTGTATCAATAGGTACATATTTTTTAGCCTTGAAGAAGTTCAAAATATTGAACGACAGCTGGGTTATTTGAAAGAAGTGTAGTAAATATTTTTTGCTACAAATCCGTTATTCTCATTTCCACAATTACTCAACAAAGCCGTATTACAAGACTATACCTGTAATTATAAATAATAAAGGATATTTTAGTGGCATATCAGTAGGAGTCTACAGTAGAAGTGCCGGGTTCGAGTCCTGGCTGGAGTGCATTTTTCAATTGATACCTTTTACCTGGTATGCCACTAAAACAATATTTATTATTTTTAATTACTAAAAAAATCTTTCTTTGTTAATATCTTGACTGGACATTGTAGGTTAATTTCCATGTTCGATATGCATATGCTCGTGCGGGCAAGTGTATATTGGAGAAACGGGACGTATTGTATCAGCCCGTGTTAAATAACATGAATGTTGTATACGGTTGCGTCAACCGGGCCATTCTGCACTTGGCGAACATTATCTGGACACGGGGCACCAAGTCAAGCTTAGTGACACATCAAAATCGGCCCATCCCATCCAAATAAAAATCCTGCTTGAATCCATTGAAACCCTAATAATATAAACCGTGATCAGGGTTTATTTTTACATAGTTGTTGGCGAGCGTTTATTACAAAAACGCGGCAAAACCAAACACCTTAATATCATATCAAATCGACGTTGTGTATACTGACCTTCAAAAGGCCTTCGATCGAATTGACCATTATATACTATTGTCGAAACTGGAACAGTTTGGTGCAATGCCAGACCTTATATATCTCTTTATTTCTTTATTTCTCTTTTATAACTTCATACCTACTTCAGGAGTACCTCAGGGCTCTAACTTAGGTCCACTACTTTTCCTAATTATTATTAGCGACCTTTTAAGTAAACTCAACTGTGAAAAACATATGTACCTATGCCGACTATCTCAAAATATTTAAAGACATATTTCCAGTCAACGACTCATCTATACAATTGCAACACAATATCAACACTATTGTCGATTGGTGCGCCATAAATAGACTGTCTCTGAATGTTTCCAAGTGTAATATCGTTAGCTTCACTAGAAAGAAAAACCATCTCTATTTTGACTATTGCATTGATAATGACATTTTGGCCAGGCTTGATAGCGTTAATGATTTGGGAGTTTACTTCGACAGGGAGTTTACATTCTTACTTCACGTTCAGTGTATCGTAGCTTCAGCTTCCAGAACACTATATAGGATTTATAATAAGAAACATTAGATACTTTGAAAATACACACACATTCGGACTTTTATATCAATCCTTCGTCCGCTCAAGAGTACGGTGCTCTAATTTGGTCACCCATTTATACTTGTCACAGTGATGTCATTGAGTCAGTGCAGAGACGATTTCTTAAGTATCTTGTTTACAGAGAGGATCGGCATTATACGCCTAGGGGTTTCGACCACCACTTGCTATTATCTCGCTTTGATGAGATTTCCTTAAGTAACAGGCAGAAGGAAGCTCATTTCAATAAAATTTTTATATCATCTGATTCACAATAATTGGGATTGTCCTACTTTATTGAAAAAAATTAATTTTTTAATACCTCGTTTGGAAGCTAGACATATTGCAATATTTTATAATGATGTAGCGTCTACAAATATAATGTATCAGAATCCAATTTACAAAATGGGTCGGAATTTTGATTCTTTGCGTAGTAATGTTTGTGATATTAATTTTGATTCGTTAGCTTACATTTTACATAATGTTGTATTTACAGAATAAGTAGTTAGGTATAGTTTGCACGTTTGTGTTATTATTATTGTTAATGTTTCCTGTAACTGGGTTTATCCTGTTGTAAATAAACACTTATTATTGTTATCATTAATTTTCCCGCATTTTCGCCTGTTCCCTACATTTCCGTTTTCCTATAATTACCATCACAGGTAATAGAACAATCAGTCTCAGTGTAATCGTCTCGCCCTGAGGATGTCCCGTGCAATCGAGGACGAAAGCCTGGAACTAGAAGTTTCCCTGATGCAGGTCCATCTGGAAGAAACTGAGATTCATATTTTTATAGGTTGATCTGTTGGAAATTGGAATTAGGTGTTACTAGTGGTAATACTGGATACATGGAGGCTTCGCCAGTCTTTTCGTTCGTCGAGTTTGAAGCACACCGTACGCCCATGGCGGGCGGCGCAAACTCGTGACGCCAACTCCGGCGGCGCGCCGCGGCGGCGACGTCACGACGGCAGGCGTCGCTGTCGCGCTGACGTACCGATCAAAAAATGCCCGCCGCACACCGCGGATGTTTTCCTCGCGGGCTGATCCCGTTCCAAAAAAACGCGATGCTGAATAATTGAGTGCAAACAAACGAACAAACAACAACATGAAGTTCGCCGAACACCTGTCCGCTCACATAACACCAGAATGGAGGAAGCAATACATCAACTACGAGGTCAGTTTGGAGTTTCGATCGTTCGGATTGTGCGAGGGCACTTTTAGAAAGACATAAAAACAACTCTTTTAATTTCGAAATCATTAGTAAGCAGTAACCATTTCTAATAAAGTATTACTTAAGTCGTACTTAAATGCTTACTTTATGGGTAAACTCAAAAACATACAAAGCAACCTTTCTTCTACGTTATACCTCTATACTGCATTACTGCATTCCAAATCCATTTGAAATCAGAAGAACACACAGTAAGCAAATTTAAAATAGACTCTAGAGTCCCTGCGTAACTTGTAAAGAAAAGTTATACTTAGTGCTTACAGGAGAAGTTATAACTCGACCAACACTCTACTAAAGATCTATGCCATAGCCCTGTACATCAAAATAAAATAAAATGCTTGTTTGTTATGTCCTGTATGGGGTGTTCTGTGAGCTAGTCTAAAAAGCAAGCCAGACTATGTAAGTACCTTTTGAAATGAAGTCTATGACTAGTTAACTTATTATTATTTAGTTGTAATGTAATAAAGTACCTAAGTATAAAACTTATTCGATTTTCCAGTTTCCTATTTATACAGGGTTTCCCAACGAAAACTTGACCCCCAAAAATTCGAAAACCGAAAAATATTTAAAAATTCGCCGAGTCCCGTCGATTTTTGTTTTCGGTGTGAGCTTTTTTAACAGTCAAGCCAACCCCATATTATGTTCATCCCCCTAATCCCTAGCAACCCCAACTTTAAAATTTCAACTGGAACTACCCCCCTTGTGGCACATCATTTTAAAGCCCTTTTTATTGCGAATACAGTGATGTATTGTTTTTAGAATTCTGTTGCGATTTAACAGAATTATTGGCTAAAAACGGAAAGTTGACAATCCACTGTACCTACGCGTAGTAATTTCTACACAAAAAATACCCGCCACTATTAAGTTTTTTATCTACTACACACGACCAAATTACCTAGTTTTTATTGACGTGTCGATCAGTTTACAAAAAAGTCACAAATGAAAAAGCTGAAGCAAAACAAAAAAAGTTCATACGAATTCAAACCTTATATCTTTTTAAAATATGTAACAAAAAGTCACTGTCACAAATAAAAATTCCTGTTTTTTTTTGCTTGTAACCACGAAATCGTTACTTTCAGCCTGCTATTGAAAGTGGAAACGTATTTTCGAAATGGTTTATTCTATCGCGGAAGGGGTAGAAATTGTTGCAATTTGTTATCGAAATCATGATTGCGCTAAAGCTACAGCACGAATTGCAACAATTTCTAACCTTTCCGTGATAGAGTAAACCATTTCAAAAACACGCTTACACTTTCAAAAAAACTGGGACCTTTTTGTGACAGCGACTTTTTGTGTTACATATTTTAAAAAGATATAGGTTTGAATTCGTATGAACTTTTTTTGTTTTGCTTCAGCTTTTTCATTTGTGACTTTTTTGTAAAAACTGATCGACACGTCAATAAAAACTAGGTAATTTGGTCGTGTGTAGTAGATAAATAACTTAATAGGGGCGGGCATTTCTGTAGAAATTACTACGCGTACAGTGGATTGTCAACTTTGCGTTTTTAGCCAATAATTCTGTCAAATCTCAACAGAATTCTAAAAACGATACATCATTGTATTCGCAATAAAAAGGGCTTTAAAATGATGCGCCACAAAGGGGGTAGTTCCATTTGAAATTTTAAAGTTTGGGTTGCTAGGGATTAGGGGGATGAACATATCGGGTTGGCTTGACTGTCAAAAAAGCTCCGCCCAAAAACAAAAACGACGGGTCTCGGCGAATTTTCAAATATTTTTCGGTTTCCGAATTTTTGGGGGTGCAAGTTTTCGTTGGGAAACCCTGTATAGTGTTTCATTGGTTCGCTTTGGGGCTTTATTTTAAAGAACATTTTCTATTTTCGTGCTTGCATACGTTAGAAAATACTTTGACAAAACATAAAATCTAGCATTCTCTCTTTTTCAACTGATTGAACAGATCATCCCGTAACTCCAAAATAGTGTTTATTCTTCTGCAATTGACGTGTGGTATGTGCATACGATTTTCTTTCATGCGCATGGTAATTTCATGTTATCACAAACAAATCTACCTATAATAACTGTGTTAATATGACAAAACTGCGAAAAAATACCCCAAAAAGAATTCATTTGGTTAAAAATACCCCAAAAAGAATTCCTTTGGTCCGTGCTCTAGCTTTATAATAACCATCAATCAGTTATCAGTTCTGCGTAAACCATGTTCGACTTCAAGGTATTAACAGGGTTTTTCGTTTATCTATGTAGGTACCTACCTATATTTTGTATCACCGCTACCGCTACAAAGTTTATTTTTTTAAGCTAGGAAAAAGTTATTAATTAAAGCTCTAATAACGTACCTACATACTGAACACTGCAAGGGTGTGGCTCACAACATGTGGATCAGTCTTTGGTGTGGGCTACAAAAATAGTGTCAGCTTAGATATTGGGCGTTAAGTCACTAGTCATACCTAGGTATATGACAGTTATGTCTGGACACCCTATAATAAAAGAGCTTAGATGGTGGTCTTTAAAAATATCAAAACAAGAATCATTAAAACTTGTTTTAATATTATCGAAGTCATTATTAGGATATTAAGATTGGTGGAGAAATAAGCTTGTTCCGGCAAAATTTGACAAATTCCAATTATTCATATTATAAATTAATGTTAATTTGTTGTGTGGGTTTCTCGTGTCGTAGGAAATGAAAGCAATGCTATATATGGCGGTGGAGCAGGCCCCATCCGCGGAACTGATGGAGCCGGAAGTACTGTCCCGGTACTTCGCCACATTCGACGAGAAGTTCTTCTCTTACTGTGATAAGGAACTTACTAAAATTAATACATTTTATTCAGGTAAGTCAAGTTATAGTCAGAGAGTGATTTCTTTCACAAAATAAGCAAGCGGTACCGTAGGAGCCTAGGAGATATAAAACCGCTATTGATTAGATTTTCAAGCATTGCTGCATTACTTTAGTTTTTGTTTATGTTGATGAGATAAATCAATCAAACTGACACCACTGAAACATAATGTATATTATTTGTATTCTCTATCTATAGATACCTACCTCCAGTAATATTTATATACCTACATAAGTCCTTACAACTCGTCGAATTTTCGAATGCATAAAAAAATAATTTTTATGATACCATATCTACATCATCTCAACCTGCCTTTGGACATAATAATTTCTCTTGAATGTAAAATTCTGTCTAAATCTCGCTTTTATTGGTGTAGATAATAAGTTACACATTTATTTGTAGAGTCATTGATAGTTTCACTAAATTAACACAAAAGACATTTCCCCAAGTGATGTCGCTATTTTGTAAAAATTGGAACAGTTATTTACCAAACAAGTGCGGAAAGTGAAACTATATTATGCGTTGTTCGGTGAACTACTGAAGTCACTAGCTCCTACGGATGTGAAGCAATTTGGTAAAAAAATATACGAAAAGCAAAAAAGATATCTATTTTTTAAGTACGATAAGTGTGTAAAAAACTAGTAATAGGGGAAGGTCGCTTAAGGGTGCGCACTTACCCTAAGAGTGCGCATGTTTATACTAAGTTAAATAAAAGTCGGTCATATAAATAAATGATAAATGTAGGGGGTAGCCCGGGATAGGTAAATAAACCAGGCAAATAATGTTTAACCGGTATTCATGGCACATATTATGCAAGTGTAATTTTTCTTCTCCAGATCTTATTAATTTTATTATTTTTTTCTCATCCCGGGATACCCGAATTTCAATTTTCCCGGGCTACCTGAATTGAAAAACAATTCCCGAAATTGGTAGACCTAAGTATTAAACCAGAAAAGTAATGAGGTAATGGGTTTTGGTAAAATAAATTCACTTAGGTACCTGTGAAGCTATTATTGTATCCTTGAATTTTAATCAAACCTTTAGAAAAACTTATGAACAAGCGCGGCATGCATTGATTGTACTACATAGCCTAAAATGTTCAATTTTGAAATGTCCCTTGTTACCCGATGTCCCACAATACCCCTACATTTCATTGCAAGCAAGGCAAATTCCATCTTCTTCCACCTGTTTCTCGTTTGTTTGTTCTTTATTTTTCTCTTTTGAATTCTTTTTTCAATGTAGATTTTTGTTTTGTCTTACTAAGCATTAGTTAACTATCTTTTGATTTTTTTCTTTGGATGTTTTTCGTAGAGATTTTTTTTGTAAGGGATGCAATTGCGTTTCTGATATTCTTAAGTAGCCTTTCCCTTTTGGAGAGGGCAAAGTTTAGATAATGTATAGTGCGCACTCAAACCTGTGAGAAAATGTTCTGAGGAAATATTTTTGTTACTCGTTATGAAATTTTTAAAAAATAAACCCTATTTTCGCGGATTAACTATTAGCAGTGACTGCTATTAGGTAATCAACTAAACTGAGATATCCTAATGCTCTAAGTTAATAAGGTAAAAAGTGTGAAAACGAATCCCACCTAAGAGTGCGCTTACACATTCTTTGATTTTGAACATATATTTTCTTTTTTTCTTTTTCTTCACTTTTTTAACTTTCTAAGTTGCCCCCCCCCCCCTAATCATATTTTCTGTGGGCGCCATAGTGATTCATTCTGATCAACTGCAGTTTCAGCAAAAAAGCGCTTTAGCTGAATACTGATACGCAATGTATATAAATGATAATCTCATGATTTTAAATTTGCACCTGCACATTTTTATTATTTCTTATGTACCTACCTACCTGTATTATTTTGTTATTTTCAGAAAAACTCGCGGAGGCCACAAGAAAGTACGCCAGTTTGAGAAACGAGCTTAGCGAGGCCCAAGACTATCAATTTATCGGCAAATGCAATAAGCGGCAGTCAATAAAAAATAATATTCTAAGAAAGAAAAACGTGCCTGCTCGAAAGATGCAAGACATTAAGTTAGCATTTAGCGAATTTTACCTTAGTCTAATATTGTTGCAAAACTACCAAAACCTAAATTTTACTGGCTTCCGGAAAATCCTCAAGAAGCATGATAAGGTAAGTTGGATGATTATGCAGAATGGTCTAAATTTGTCAATCCTCGTGGTATGTAGGAGTCTCTATAGATATGTTAGCTTAATGGGTGAAATAATCGATATCTATATCTCAACAAACTCCCAAAATATTTATTTTCGATTGCCATGCAGATTCCAAATTTAGGTTTGATATTATACGTGAATATCGTCAGTTCATATATTAAGTATAGGTTCAGTATAAGTAGAGTACAAATATTGTATATAGGCAAAATTGGGCAAATGCGAGATAATATTTGATGATTATCATAGACACTTACTATAATAACTCTAATTTTTTGTTGAAAACGTGAGTCGAGCTATTCAACCATGGTAATGACATTATTATTAGGTATTAAGTTTATTCCCTCATTAGAAAAATTACATATCAAAGGAAAACCTTTTTTACAATAATCGTAAAAATAAGACATTTTTAGCAGATAACATATTCATATTCAATCATAATATAATTTCTGTTGTCATAAATCTTTTAGATGTGTAAAGAAAATTTTGTAAACATAGTGATCTTCTTCCAGTTGCTTGGAATCGACTTTGGTGCAAGGTGGAGGACAGAGCACGTCGAGAGTTCTCACTTCTACACCAACAAAGATATAGACCGACTAATCCGTGAGACAGAAGCAGCAGTCACTCAAGAACTGGAGGGGGGAGACAGGCAGAGGGCGATGAAGAGGTTAAGAGTGCCGCCACTGGGTGAACAGCAGAGCCCCTGGATAACATTCAAGGTTGGATTGTTTTCAGGGGCGTTTGTGGCTTCGTTGATTGCTGTTGTTTTATCAGGCAAGTATGGATAGTTCCTGTAAAGTAATTACACTCTACCTACTCCAAAGTACTTTGTACTTTGTAGTACTTGGATGAAGAGAGAGAAGGTAATTATATTTATATGAATATGGCAAAAGTGTTTGCCACTTTCATACAAGTTGTTGAACTCACAGCGGATCTTACAATATTGTTGTAGAACTTTTTAACGCCTTTTAGTTTTGGACCCAAATATTTGATCTACCACCATAAACAAATCAAAAAATGTATATTTACTACTAAGAGATAAAAAAATATGCAAATGTCTATTGATAGTACTTAAAAACTTGAAGCTGTCAATTTTAAAGTTGCAGTTCAAAATAAATTTTTAAATTACAAAATAAAATTCTAACTTTCAACTAAAGGTTAAAAAAACATGTTTTTATTTTTTATTATTTTACTTCCACACGAGAAATAGCAACAGTAGCTAATAACAAAACTTAGATAAAACAATCCATGGCAACTATGATTGTTGTCCATAGCCAAACTACATTTTATTGAAATAAATTACAAACATCAAGTTTGCGGCGAAACAGTGCCATATACGAAAAAACTTAAGGGTCATTTTTTGTTCAGAAATTAAATGTTCTATCTGAAAATATTTGTTCCATTTTATTCAGGACCGTACTCCTTTTATTTATTGAATTAGTAGTACCGGTTACCCATATCTCCGCCACTGGTTCATTTAAAAACTTCATATTATTCACTCTTATGACTCTCCATCCATGTATCTTGTGTGCCGGTTTGAATATCTTTCACAGTTCGGAAATAAATAAATAAAAATATTGAAGTAAGTGGTAAATAGAGAGAGCATCTGAGAGAATAATTTAATTCTACACTGTTAATATATCCAGAATTTGAAACCTAACAAAAATACTTACATTTAGAAAACGCAAAAGCGAATATCGCAGATATCATTTATATTATAAAAAAGCAACTGAAAATAACTTTCTTCATAAATGCGACTCTATACCTATTAATATCTAACCCCAATCTAATTTAAGGAGGAAAATAATATTTATTGGGGCATTATAATAATTATTCTCTATTTATAATAAGATGAATGAAATGTTTATCAAACATTCAAAAGCATTTTCATTATTCTATTTATGTCAATTATGTTGAATACAATATACAATACATAATTAAAATACATGTCTCTCCATATTGCACCTGTTATTTCGTTTCTGTGCCGTTTGAGTTAAAAAAACGCCTATCTTTCTTGAAGGGATTGTTTTAGCACTAAATGGTAGTTTTTCATCCACCCCACACCTGACACCAATTTTAGATTAAATTTGCCACATTCGCTTCATATTCATACCCTCATTATAGTAGGGGCGCCCAAGAGGGGATTTTGGGATTTACTCAAGCGCGACAGATTAACATATGGGGGGATACCTTGCACCCTGTTGAGTACCTCCACCATATCTAAGCCCTCTATACAGGGCCCCACGTGTAGGGCAGCCGATCAGAATAGTAAAAAAAACGATAGGTGGATATACTCGAGCGCGTCAGATTAAGATATGATGGGATCATTACATGCTGAAAAGTGTGCATTTCAATAATCTGACGATTTGAGCGTGACGTAAGGGGGTGGGAGGGTAAAAAAAAACGTTACCTCGACTTTCTCGAGCGCCGTCGAATATTTTTTTTTATTTTGAAGGAAATAATGCAAGGATAACGGGAAAAATATTATCTGCCGATTTCCACAAGCCGAAGTAACAAAAATCGTCGATAAAGTTTAACGCGTGCAACTAGCTGCAGTGAAGCATGTATTCCCCCACTCCGCGCCTCTCTCTCCCTTTCACTCTTTTTCTCGCAACATCCCCACGCGCCAGCCATCACGCCATCACAGGGTTATTCAAACTCGATATGTCCCTGGCCTATTGTGGGCAAACGAAAAGAGAACAAATATATCTGCTTCCGGGGTATTAAATGGGACCCAACGAAGACTAAATTAAGATAAAATTGGGAATATTTGACAAACGACGCTCTGCGTCGCGGCGCCCTTCGATTTTTTTTTTGTAACGGATGTACATTTTTTATTTGATATTTGGATAGACCTGCTTTTTATCTATAAGTTTTATTTTAGACGTTTTGTCAAATTTTGTTTAGTTTAAGAAATATCTGTATAGATCATTGCTTATGATAATATCTAATAATCGTAAAAAAATATAGTGTATAAATCGCACGGAATATCCATTTCTCACTTATTTGACTTGCAACTGTCATACTCGTGGGAAATTTCTGCCATTCCCTGGTATTTATACATTATACCATTGAATATCAAAGTCTATAGGTATATAATTAAATGTAGCCCCTTATGGGGCTTGAGGAAGGAGCAGCTTACAACTGTGTGTATTATGGTTCATACAAAATAAAAAACGATGCACGTCATCATGGACATGCCCAATATATTCCCATAGCCGGTTTTATATTTCGTATAATAAAAAATAAAAAAATTATAGATTAAAAAAACAGTTTTCAAAACAAGCTTTTTAAGCCATGTACTAGTTAAAGCGAATAAAATAGGTCTAGGTTTTCGTTAAGATAATTCAATGCCAAGTTGCAACAAGTTTTTGTAAATTAAAAACCTTGTCGCGCGAAATGTTCATAAAAGTAGGTAGGTACCAGTTAATTTTATTGGGCAGTGATTAGTTGATAAGCAAGTACCTACCTACTTGCCATAGTAGGTATTTTCTTTACTTCAATTCGCGGGACAAGCTTTTTAATTTACAAAAACGTGTCGCAATTTGGCTTTGGCATTGAATTATCTTAGCGAAAACTTAGACTTATTTTATTTTATTCGTTTTACTACATGGCTTAAAAAGCTTGTTTGTAAAAAGGTTTTTTTAAACTATATTTTTTTTATTTTATTCGTTTTAGTACATGGTTTAAATAAAAGCTTGTTTTTAAAAAGGTTTTTTCCTTTTAATTTATTTTGTGGTTTTTCATTTTCATCATTTTCCTTATTGCCCTCTCGACCTATGTGTGTTATAATAATTTTTTGTCATTTCCCAAATGTGCTCAATTGGATTAAAAGTCATCTACCAAATATTTTGTTGTTGTTTGTTTCTGAACGAAAAAAGTGATATTATGACGGCACATAAAAGTCTGTTACTAAAATTTGCAAGATTAGGTACCTATTCAGAAAGGTGTTGACGATTCTCAGATTAAAATGTTGAAAAAAGTTATGGGTATTTATTCCCGTCCGTGATCCTCGTAAGGGGCTACTTAAAAATCGACACCTTTATAGTAAAGTGCCTCACATGGAATGAAACTTATTCAAAAAATATAAACAAAATGAACCAGTTAAGAACAGTTCTTTTCTAACTGGTTAGGGCAGTTTTGAAAAGTATCACTTAATGTGTTAGCATACAAAATATAGCCTACGGCAACAGATCAGCATGGAGCAGCTAAAACAACTGCAGGTTGTCCCGTTAATAATTGTCCATAGAGCAACTGCATATATTTAGGGCCAAAATATGACCATTGAGGCCTATATGCCTTATAGAAATGTTGTTTGTTTAAGAGATACATTTTTTGAAATTTATTTATAACTACATCTCCCACAATAATCAAGCTGCTGAACTGAAATTTGACACTGCTGTGTTTTTAAGGATGAAGAATAAGCTGAAGATTTAAATTTCTACCTATCTCACAGAGTAACTGTTTTTAGGTTATCTTTTTGGTGTTGCAGGTCCATAATTGTAATCCATCTTTTCATTCTGCAACAAAAAGGTACTCTTATACTCTTATTCATAACGATAAAATCAACTGTTTGCCTTGAAATTGGCAAAATGTGCCCCAAAACACATGTTAACTCCAACACTCAAAACATAACATTTTCAGCTACCGCTTTCAAATGTTACAGATCAACTGTACTTTCAAAATAAAGAAAAAATGCGAAATGGACATTGGTGGAAATACCAATTTCAGTTCAGCAGCTTGATTATTTTGGGAGTGTAGCCATAATTCAACAACATTTCTATAAGCCTTATTGTCCTGAATCGTCATATTTTGGCCCGAAATATTAGCAGTTGTCATATGGACCATTATTAAGGGGGCACTCTGTTTATGTCTATCAAATTTTGTTCGGTTTGTCACCTGGATGCAGAATCAGCAATTCTCTTTCATCGAACCGCGCGCCGTCGTTCTTTGTCACTTTATACTCTTATCTGTGTCAATGGGGAAAAGATGCACAATCCGGCAACAAGGTACCTACAAACACCAGACAACATCGGCTGCATGATTTCAACTCTCATAAGCTTATAGAATAAGATGTTGTGTAAAATGTAGAGTATATTTCTTTACTTGAAGCGAGTAGGTTGCCTCAATTTATATGGGCCCGATCATTGTTATTTAAAGAAGTTGCGGTCAATTATTAGGCAAATCTACTCTCATGTGATTATAGAACAAAATAGGTACCATCGGAAAGAAGGCCCATGGAACAACAATAAAAAAAGGGTCCCTTGGTCCTTTAGAAATCCGATAGGCGTATTTTCGGGTCCCAGAAAATCCTCCGCTTTTAAATACGGCGCGAAAGACGGGGGCAAGTCTGGACCTCGGGGACACGAGTTGTGTGCGAAGTCCCGCTATACAGCCAGTGCCATATACCGCTTGATGCACAGGAAAAAATTTTTTCAAACGCGTTTTTTTCCGGAGATCTGACGATCTGACGGTACGGCGAGATGGCCGGAGAACGGGTCAACATATTTAAAGAAACTTTTTCAGGTAAATTATTTCTCGTTTTCGAGTTATTAAGGATTTTCGGCGAAAAAAACATCCAACACAGGTGGGACGCATCTTTTTTACGTGATTGACCAGCATTTCCCGTCACCTAAAAGCCAAAGTCCGTAAACTGACAGAAATTGCCCTTTTTCGCCGAGCTACAGCTAAGTTCTGGGGTCTGGGGTCAGAATTTTTAAAGCTTCCCTCACGTCTTCAGGTGAGGTGTAGATGTTTCCGGTGCCCCCGAAAAATTAAAAAATGAAAAAAAAAAAACACCCAATTTATGAGAGTGGTTCCTCAGGATTTCCCGTCAATTTCGCTAATTCTGCAGCCGTCCCGTTTCTCGAAACTTGGAAATCGGGAGTTGGGAAATTTGGTTAAATATCGGATTTTAGAGGTTTATTTTGGTACTGGAGGAAAGTACAAGACTCAATTAAGAAATTTACCATCTTCTTCGATTTTTAGAACGGCACTTTTCGAATTTGTCAAAAGACTTTTGCGAAAAAGTAGTAAATATCCTCGTGGGACCGGTTGAACCTATTAAAAAATTAAAAATTATCCACAACTTTTTTAAATAACAATGATCGGGCCCATATTATCTGAGGCAACCTATATACTCGCTTCAAGTAAAGAAATATACTCTCCACATTTTACATAACATCTTATTATAAGCTTATGAGAGTTGAAATCCTGCGGTCGGCTCTTCGTCTAATAATACTTCTATTGCCGTAGGCCGCATTCTTTTCCGTGATATTACCTATATAGTACAGTAAAATTGGGCCAAAACCCAAACATCCAAAAAAAAGTTCTTTCTAGCGCGAAATAATTCCATACCCTCCTAAGAGTTAGTACTAAAAAGTTACACCACCACCAGCGTCGGGTTTCGGGGGGAGGGGGTGAAAAGGGCAGGAAATTCTTATTTTTCACAGTTTTGCGTGAATATCTAGTAAACTATGAGGTTTAGCACAAACGTCATCCTATACGCAAATGATATACATTAAATTCCGAACAAGAATTGTGATATACAGAATTATGGTAAAGTGAACGGTTTCCATGATGTGGAGGGGTAAAGATTTCTTTGTTTTTATTTCACGTAGTTTTTGTTGAAAAAACTTAAAATGATTACAGTATAACAGTAACTGAATAATGTATGTAGAATATATATAGATATATCTATGCATATATAGATACATATTACACCCATAGATTGTTATTTTTTGTCACAACATAACCTCATAAGTATATGACTGTAAATATGTCCAATACAAGTTAGTAGCCTTAGTTAATTTGTACTCACTTTTTGCCCTCATTCATTATAGCGTTCTGATTTCCATTCAATTGTTCAAGTATGTGCAGCAATTGCTTAGGGGTTGTATGTCTCAATAGAGATACTGTAATCATCGACGACTATTTAAATGATGATTCTCAAGTGGACGAAGAACACGAAGATTTGTTTCCTCTCACCAGCCCGAGTGAACTATTTGGTGCTGACTGATAACGCAATTAATGATTCACCTAAAACTTATAACCTTTTGTATCATTTTGATTTTTTTTTACAAGCTAAGGACAAATTAGATATGGGAATGATTTGACATAAAAGAGCGAATGGAAATCAGAACGCTAAATATAATGAATGAGGGCAAAAAGTGAGTACAAATTAACTAAGGCTAAGGCTACTAACTTTGTATTGGACATATTTACAGTCATATATACTTATGAGGTTATGTTGTGACAAAAAATAACAATCTTTGGGTGTAATATGTATCTATATATGCATAGATATATCTATATATATATATATATATATATGTCCAATACAAGTTAGTAGCCTTAGTTAATTTGTACTCACTTTTTGCCCTCATTCATTATAGCGTTCTGATTTCCATTCGCTCTTTTATGTCAAATCATTCCCATATCTAATTTGTCCTTAGCTTGTAAAAATGAGAAAGTCATGAATAGGAAGCTCATGTGAAAAACAAGAAAATATATATTAAACAATCCTCATCGTATGCTTCTGCAGCGATGGATGCGTCCAGAACTGCGAGTGTCGAAGAAGTGACCTCAATTGTTCAAGTATATATATATATATATTCTACATACATTATTCAGTTATTAATTTATACTGTAATCATTTTAAGTTTTTTCAACAAAAACTACGTGAAATAAGAATTTCCTGCCCTTTTCACCCCCTCCCCCCGAAACCCGATGCTGGTGGTGGTGTAACTTTTTAGTACTAACTCTTAGGAGGGTATGGAACTATTTCGCGCCAGAAAGGACTTTTTTTGGATGTTTGGGTTTGGCCTAATTTTGTGTTAGTTTTACTGTACTAATAAGGCGATGCTATACGACGTCCTTGGTATTTACCGCACCCATCTCTCTTCCCGCCCAGGCTTCTTCCACCGCCACGACCACGACTGGCGCATCGTCTCCCGCCTCTACCGCGGCCCCTTCCTCGTCGTCGAGTTCCTCTTCCTCTGGGGCATCAACATCTACGGCTGGCGGTCGTCCGGCGTCAACCACGTGCTCATCTTCGAGATGGACCCCCGCAACCACCTGTCCGAGCAGCACGTCATCGAGTTGGCCGCCGTCTTCGGCGTCATGTGGTCGGTGTCGGTGCTGTCGTTCCTCTACAGCGGCGCGCTGGGCGTGCCCGCGTTCGCCAACCCGCTGGCGCTGGTCGTCGTCATGGCCGCGTTCCTGGTCAACCCGACCAAGACGTTCCGGCACGAGGCGCGGTTTTGGGCGCTCCGAGTTCTGGTGTGTACGAGGTTTGCCAGTCTAGGTATTCTTTCATTTGTTTTATTAAGAGTGCCGGGCTGTGTTGTGATCGTTACACGATGGGCGTTTCGGAATCTCTGATCTGACACCGTATAGCAATTTGATATCGGACGCGATAAGGTATCGCAGTTAATCAACTCAATAATTCTCGTCTACATCTGTGAAAGAGATTCCAATACTCTAAGTGTAATTTATTTTTGCATTGCAAAATGCACATATCAAATGTTAAATTTTCTTTTTTTTTTTCATTTTGTGCAGAATGCATACAGAGAATATCTTCGTTATTACTTCCGCATCACCAGGTTAATATTTTAAAAATCGACAACCTTATAGAAATAAGAGTCGGCTTTGTTTTATACAGTTGTCCCCAAAATGCACTGTTTTTTACAATTTCAAATTTGATAAGAATTAGACTGTCATTTTTTTGCAATTTCAGTAGTTCAGTTCTCCTGCGGTTCGCCAGCCTCGACCAGGCGCGGTCATATCCATTTGCGAAGGGGGGGGGGCATACCTGGGTATTAGACCGTCAGACAATGACAGATTTTCCTTACTGATTTTGTCATTTATGCCTTGGAGATGGTTGAAAGGTAAATCGATGCTGAGTCGGAGAAGAGTAATTTTAAGTTTGGCCCCCGGGGAAAACATATGGAAAATTCGATTTTTCAAAACAGAAAAGAAGGTACCTACTAATTCTCACTTATGCCATGTTCACCGTATGATTTCTTATACTATTCCGACCTCGAAAACCCAAAGGCATAAGTGCAGCGTGTGGAAAAAGGGTTGAATTAAGGGTTTTTGTGTGATTTGACACACCCTTAATTCAACCCTTTTTCCACTCGCTACACTTGTACCTTTGGGTTTTCGAGGTCGGAATAGTATAAGAAATCATACGGTGAACATGGCATAACTGAGAATTAGTACCTTTTTTCCATTTTGACAAATCGAATTTTCCATATGTTTTCACTTGGGGCCAAACTTAAAATTACTATTTTCCGACTCAGCATCGATTTACCTTTCAACCCTCTCCAAGGCACAAATGAGAAAATCAGTAAGGAAAATCTGTCACTGTCTGATGGTCTATATGTACTCCTTTAGGCGGTTTTAGGTACCTACTCTAACAATAGAACTTCAATAAGGCAAAACCACAAAAAATATATTCCTACCAAAAATAACAAAAATTAAATAAAAATTATGTAAACAATTTTTTTGCACGGATTGACTTCATATAAAATGTAAATAACAACAAATTTTCGAGTTGAAATTTGAACTTCTGGAGATCAGCCCTGCTTGGTTTGAAACTAATTTGTGACATAATTTTACTTGCAAAAAATCACGTACTTGCCTTGGAAATTATGAAGAAACTAATTTTCCACCTCAGTAAAGTGCCCTTTTTCTAGATTTGAAGGCAAAATGTTATTAAGAAAACTGGTTTAGAATGGAAAAATGAGTAGGTTTGCAAAATTTCGAAAGTTTAGGCCTACTTTGATTTTTTGGCATTTTCCCCACTTTTTTAGAAAAGTGCATTTTGTGTAGTTTTCGCATCAAAATATGTTGATAATGAAAAACTGGATAGGTGTGAAAAATAGTAGACCTAGGCTGTTGGAATTTTTCACACATATCCAGTTTTTCTTTGTGAACAAGTTTTCTTAATAACATTTTGATGTGAAAACTACACAAAATGCACTTTTCTAAAAAAGTGGAAAAAATCCCAAAAAATCAAAGTAGGTCTAGAAAAAGGACACTTTACTGATGTGGAAAATTAGTTTCTTCATAATTTCCAAGGCGATTTTTGGAAAGTAAAATTATGTCACAAATTAGTTTCAAACTCCAGAAGCTCAAATTTCAAGTAGAACTTTTTTTGTTATTTACACCTTATGTTCCATGGACACTGTAGGTTACATAATATTAGTAATAATATTTGTATTTATTTTTTATTTATTATAATGTTTTTCATTTTGTTAGGGGGGGGGCATGGCCCCCCCTAAGACCACGCCTGGCCTCCACTGCGCCTCTGCCGACGAACTCCGCAGTCGTCCGAAAAACTCAACTTTTCGTCCTTGTACCATAAACTACTATTGTAGCTTTTTGTTCACGTTTTGTTAAAGAAATATCAGATCGCTATGCCTATCTACTTGAGAACAATAAATCGGAAGTATAGTATCTCGAGAATCATGGAGTATATTTTCTCAAACATAGAGATATTATCCCCCTGCAATAAAAAATCGGGGATACCTTATTTCTTGTAAGTTCTCGAGGTAGCACAACAAATTTAAAAACGCACATGTATGGATTTCTTAATTAAGTGTTTTGATGTAAACACTTTCTTAATTCTGCACACTTAAGGTATTTCCTAAATGCCCGCAGTGCTGAGGTAACCAGGTGACTATTTATTACTCTCGAATAATGATCTCAAGCAGTACCTACTTATGCTATATTAAGCTTATGTGCCTACTTGTTAGAGTCGAACAAGTTATCCAGCTTCAATGACATGTAAAGAACTAAATTATTATCTATAATAGGCAGGTCATCAAATGACTTAAGTAAGTCCAGTAAAATACCAGTGTAGGGAAGCGAGGAGGAATTGCAGTCACTCAAGGAAATAAGGCAATAAGAAAATAGTGTTCGCTTATTAAATAAATTCAAATACACAAATTATAACAGTATTTATTGTATATTGATAGATTATGAGTAATGATTTCTGTTCAAATTATTTAATAACCATATTTTTTGAGAGAGAAAAACTAAAACATTTTGACTCTACCCTTTTCTATCTAAATCATGCATTTTAACTCTCACTACTTCTGGAGATGGAGTAATGCGAGTCATGTCTTTATTATAATATAAAATAAACTAATGTAGTTAAAGTCAACGAAATTATAAAAAATTAGCTTTTTTCAACAAAACTAGTAAAGGCAAATAATGGTAAAAATAAGGTAAATTTCCGGTATGAGCTGATTGGATGCAATATGGTGGGATCACTGAGGATCCCATTTCTCGAGAGTACAAACTTTTCGCATAGGTATGTTTAAAGTAGGATTTCTAAATCTGCATACTTCTAGAAGTATCACTATGGAAAATAATATAATATTATCATTGAGCAAAGGATATATACAAGGCGACCGTATTTCGAGTCTATGCATGGGGATCTGGGTTATCGTAAGAGATGTGAGGTCGGTTAAATTGTAGCAAACTTGTGGAATTTGATTCCGAGTAACATAATAAAAAAAATTGGGCTGGCCCTTCTCGTTTCGAAAACAATGTGAAAAAATTGAAAATTGTCTTTTCGTTTTTATTTTTTTAAGCGAAAACAAAGGGGTTGGCCATTTCTAAGTTAAACACTATTAGGGCACTTTTTTAAAAGGAATCTAAATGTGGCCTCGCATTTTTTTGTCGCCAACATGGACGAAGATATGATGATCAACTTTTCTGTTTCTTGCGGGCGCTATATTAGATTTTTGTATTTTTTGAAAAGAAGATTTTTTTCTGGTTAAAATTATGACAATTTATAAACACTTGTAATACTTGATTTAACTTATTATTTTGGCGAGTCATAGCGAATAAAATCTGTTTGCTCTTAAGTTGGTCGTCTTCTATCGCAATTTTAGTAACTAAGATATGCGTGGTAATGACTTTAGTTTTTAGGGCAAAGCAGTCATGGCACCATTTTTCTACGTATCCTTCGCCGATTTCTGGGTAGCTGACCAACTCAACAGTCTCGTTACAGTGTTCACTGATCTGCAATACATTATATGCTTCTACATTACAAATCCCAGTTGGTCAACTGGAACAAGTAAGTAGGTAGATATCCTAATATTATAGTAATCAAATACACATCAAAATATATGTGGATGATTTTTTTTGTATACAGTGTGTCCCAATTAATACTGGACACCTCAGAACTATATGAAGAACAAGGAAAACGGATGGTCTCTATTTTTTTATTGGTAGTCCCAAGGGAGAGTATCTCATGGGCGGTGGTATTTGGATGGGGTAATTATTTCATGGCCTGCTATGATTTTTTAAAATAGGAAATTTTCAAGAAACCCCATTAGGAATTTTTTTACGACAAAATATTTTTAAGAAAACTTGTTCAGAATGAAGAACTGAGTAGATTTGCCAGATTTCAAAAGTCTAGGCCTACTTTGATTTTTAGCTTTTTCGCCTTTTTTCTCCCACTTTTTTGTTAGAAATGTGCCCTTTCTGGAGCTTTCACGTCAAAATATTATTAAGGAAACTTGATCATCGTGAAAAAATAAAATTTTGGCGTGACAGCTCCAGAAACAACACTTTTCTACGAAAAAAGTGGGAGATAAATCTAAAAATCAAAGTTTTCTTAATCACATTTTGTCGTAAAAAAAACCTAACAGGGTTTCTTGAAAATTAGCTATTTTGAAAAATCATAGCAGGCCATGAAATAATTACCCCATCCAAATACCACCACCTATGAGATAGGTACTCTCCCTTGGTACTACCAATAAAAAAATAGAGACTATTTGTTTTCCTTGCCCTTCATATATTTCTGAGGTGTCCAGTATCAAATTGGGACACACCGGCAGAAAGTTGGACACAAATGGAAAACTTTTTTATTATTAACTTCTCAGAAAATTTTATTCTCGATAAAAGTTTTTGCATCATTTCAAACTCAAAACGCACATATCAAAATTAAAATGGATACGAGGAAGATTCAAAAATGTCAAAATAACTCAAGAGTAAAGTACCCTTATTTTTTAAAATACGGTAAAAAGCTACTTACAAAAGTTGTTTGGAATCAAAGGTGAATGTCAGATTTAAAGTCACAGCCACCTAGTCAAAAAAAAAGAAATTTAACTTTTTTTGTCTTTTTTTCGACCACCCTGTGTATTACAAAAAAAAACAAAATACCCGCTACATTAAATTGTTGGTTGTACTATTATCAAAATTCAATGCATTTTCTAAATAATTAGAACAGCAGTTTTAATTTAATGATATTTGCCTTACTTAAATTCTACCTTCTTTCAGATGCAAATTACTGTGTTGAGCACTTTTTGGGATTAAGAGCATTTATGGCCTGCTTACCTCCTTGGTTTAGATTTGCTCAATGTATGAGGAGATATCGTGATACCAGAGAAGCCTTTCCTCATATTGCCAATGCTGCCAAATATGCCACTTCCTTCTTCGTTGTGATTTTTGCCGCGTTAAATAAAATCTATTCAGGTAAGTTAACAGGTATCCTAATTTACAATTATTGCAAAATAAATACACTAAATACTGTATATGTACTGTTGGGTGTTAGTAAATTGGTTCCCAAACCAAAAAAGGTCATTGGTATGTTGGTTCCGCGTACTAAATAGAAGCTGGTTACCTGCAGGGTTTATTTTTCCTATTGGGAAGATTGAGGATGTGGAAAAATTGGGTTAATATTGAGGTTATTAATTAGTTTATAGTTCTCAGACAAATAATAAACATAGACTAACCCAATGCAAATGTGCATCGATCACAAAAAGCTCGTGCAACGTTGCCACGTTAGCCAGAATAAGCAATTTATTAAGGATATTATCTATAGACCAAGTAAATTCATAAAATCAGTAAAATTTATTGTTAAATGATAAATGTTCAAATTTTTACTATATGTTGATTGTAAATATCAACTAATTGTTCCAAGTTGATGTAAGTACAAGATAAATTTATATGAAGAAGTTTGGCAATGGCGCAATCATTGCTTTGTCTTGTTTTAGATTTCTGTTACTAACTCAGACAAACAATGTTACTAAACATTTTTATCTTGGCAGGGTCTGTATTGTATTGAATTATTAGTCTATGTTTATTATTTGTCTGAGTTATAGTTATTTTGCATTTTTGCTCTGTAGCTTTCACTGTGTTTAAAGTTGTGTGTTGCATTTTTGCCATAAATCCCTGAAAATTATTGTGAGTGAACGTGGAAAAGAGTTATTAATTATTAATAACTATAAATATGGTTTGCGAAAGCCTGTTTTGTTTTTGATTTGCTTGCGATAGCACCAACAGATGAAAATGTTCAAAAATATTCAGATTATTTGACAGATAATTATATAACAGAAGATTATCATCTCTTTCCACCTCTCCTTTGGAAACTTATGTAAAATTACAAAGCGTCAATATGACGGCTAAAATACATACTGGGCACTGGCATAATAGTAAAGTAAAAAACGCCAATATTTTTAAATAAAAATGATGGAGTCTTATTCAAAGAATGACTTCATGTTATTAAATGTGTTTCTTTTCACTGAGCTGTTATTAAAGACTAAACCAATGTTTTTTATTTGTATTGTATTCGTTAGTATTTTTAAGATACATTGTCGTCTATGTTGTACTATGTGTAATAAACAAAATTATGAACAGTGAATATCGCGTTTTATTACCTGATGCATATTGCTCATAGGCATTCCCGGGAACCAGTTTACACAGAGGTCAGGTACCCTAAAAATATTTTTACACATAAAGATGAGATAAACCAAAAATATTGGGAACCATTTACATAATATGTTTTATTTGGGAACCGATTTATTGTCCATGTACCCGCCCTATTAACGTTTAAAGTTTTATATTCACGGCTGTGGTATACAGTGTGACCCGTTTCAAATGGAGACACACCCGTGAATTTTTTTTTTCATCCGATTTTATCCGGGTTTAGATAGGCCACAAAAAACTCTTTACTTTGGTCCAAAATTTCCGTTCTTAATCTCAATTTTCAAGGCCTACTGCGATTTTTTTTTAAATCTGACACTACAACGTTAATCAGGATACCCCCAAAACTTCCACATACCAAATTTGAAATATATATAGAGGAAGTTCCATTCTACAAGGTTTCAAAGATGAGCAATAATATGGTAGTAATTTTAAAGGCATCTGACGGAGTCAAGTGTGTCGTGGAATCCTCTCAAAACATTTGAATGCTCAACAGGACTACCCAAAGTATTGGTGTGCAAAGATTCAATACGAAAATATCCGAGGTATTTTTCTCTCTGGGCCATCTCAAAATGCTGAACTTTTATGAAACTTTACATTGGTCGAGAGTGCTATGGACTTATTGAAAAACATTAATAAACACAAAAGTATTTTATTTCTTTACAAAATGCCAACCAACAAATAAAAAACAATTTAAATTATTGGACTTTTCTCAATAAAGTCACTGTCTGACATGGTACATTTTCTATGCATTTCCTGTTGTGGCACACCAGCCACCTTAACTCATATGGCAGGGTTTTAGACTTAGTTCGTTTATGCTGGCTGGGGCGGTTTTGATATACTCGACTTAAAGTTCCAAAAAAATCGGTATTTTGAGATGGCACAGAGAAAGACACTCTGTATATTTTTGTGTTAGGTCTTTGCACACCACCAGTTTGGGTACCTTGTTGACCATTCAACTGCATTGCCAGATGCCTTTAAAATTCCTATTTTTTGTTCAAATTTTGTATGTTGGGGTTGTAGGGTACCTATCCTGATTAACGCTGTGGTTTCAGATTTTAAATAAAAAGTCGCTAAATGTTTTCGTCGCTTTTATTAGAAAAAAATCATAGCAGACCTTGAAAATTGAGACTAAGATCTAAAATTGTGCTCCAAAGTATAAAGAGTTTTTTGTGATATATGTCTTTAGAAAAAAAACCGGCTAAAGTCGGATGGTAAACTCTCCATTCCAAACGGGCCACACTGTATATTAACATACGAAAATAACGGGTATTCAGCCAAAATAAGGTATATTACCTATATATTACTAGTTTTTAATAACCAAGCTTACAACCAGCATTGTGGCCCTTATCTAAAAATTTTTAGAGTTGAATTACTTAGGTAATGTTAAAGTCTAAAGTAGTTGTTATTACTTACTATTAAAATTAGACAAGGAAAGAGAGAGGACACCCCGCTTACCTACCCTGCCGTGTATTGATTTTGTTACGTCGTTTTGAACGGCGGCCATTTTATATGTGGCAGACAAAGCGAGTACGTTGTGAGTTAATTTCGTGAATTTGTGAATTAAAAATAACAGTGACTAAGGGGAAAATATACTCTTTCGATGGTGAATTGTTCAGCTTTTGGTTGCAAAAGCAGAAGTGAAAAGCAAGAGCCCGGAACGTCGTTTAACAGGTAAATATTTAACAAGCTATCTACTTTTTAAAGAAGCCGTAAAACTTTATTTTCTCTCAATATAACTTCTTCAAATTCCTTCTACCTTTTAGTTTGATAAAGTGCATTGTTTTGTTTGAAAATAGGACCAATATAATAATTATTTTTTAACATCGTTTTAATTGAATATCTATTTCTTAATTGATTATGATATATATTTTCATAAAATATGGGCTGGTTTCCATGGGCGTGCATTATTTATTTTATTTTGATTGATACGAAATCGCCCCAAATAAATATACATATTTCAGCACTTTACATTTGGGAAATTATCTGCAAATAAATACCAACATTTTAAATTATATGTAAGTCAAATTTAACTACCTTTAACTTTTTAACATTTTTGTGATATTGGCTAAGAACGCGTTTCGTGCTACGCCACTGGCCTGTCGTGCGATGTGGCAGTCGGTAACACGGCCGTGAGCGCTGTTAGGCGTCCTCTCTCTTTCCTTCTCTAAGCTATTAAATACAATAATAAGTAAATATCTTCCATACAATTGGTCTGTTATTTCTTGTTGTTTTAAGTCATAAGTGGCATTTCTTGCGTAAAGTTAGACAGGTTTTTCTTATAAAAAATTGGAAAACTTCAATAATATGAAAATTTTTAGATTCAGTTTGAATAAATAAATGAAATGAAAAAACAAGTGAAAAAGCAACTGCCTTCATTATACTTAGTTGATACGGTTGACTTTTAGATAAAAAAAAATAGTTTTTATTTCTATTTCACACTATAACTTTTGCCATTAGAATATCGCTGTATTTTGTATTTTTTATAACAACACATTGTACAGAGTTCCAAGTTTTCATTCAAAATTGTTGTTTTCTAATATGTATGCCAGTTTTCAAAGTGAGATTTTCTAAACTCAACTCATAAACTACAAAAACAACAGACCAATTTTATAGAAGAAATTCACTTATAATTTTGTTTAATAGCAAAATAGGAAGTAATAACAACTATTTTAACATTAAGTAATTTAAGTATAAAATATTGTAGCCTTGATGAAAGCCACAATGCTGGTTGAAAGCTTTTGCTGAACACCCGTTTTTTCCGCCAAAATATCACTGATGATTTTCTTTTTCGAAAACCGACTATAATAAGTAGATATTAAATATTGACCATGGCCATTAAAAAAATTATGTATCATAACATAAAGGGTGTTTGAAAATCGCTAAAATGTAATTTTCTTCGAACTACATTTACTGTTCCGTTTTTTGGTGTTTATATTAACAGTAGCCTTCGCATCTCCAATGCCATTTGAAAATTTACATTTTTAAATAAAGGGTGTTACTTTATTTGTTTATTTCAGACGGCAGCAGTGATTCTCCGTCTCCATTACTGTATTTGTGGATAAGCTCGTCGCTGCTTAGTTCCTGCTATGCATACACTTGGGACATCAAACTGGATTGGGGATTGTTCGACCCACACGCAGGAGATAACAAATTCCTCAGGGAGGAAATTGTCTATTCATCCGCGGTACGTGATCAAGGGCAAATAGAACACCAATGCTCCAATTTGCAGTATTGCATTAGATTTACTCAAGGCTCTCTCCCCAAAGAAATTAACCGATTGGATAAATATGATATTTTTCCCAGATATTCGGAAAATAAAAGTAATTTTTGCCAAATTCGACAATGGCTTGTAGTTCAGAGTTGTAATCAGAGTGTATTCCGTATTCTGCAATAATAAGTAAATACAAACGGAACCATTTAGTTGTAATCCGCAATAATTAGGTAAATACAAATACACCCTTTAAAAACTCATTTATGCTGCATGTTTTCAATCCGAATAGTGTCAATGTAAAGTGCCGTTCCATTTATATTGTGATATAAATAGCATCTGCCCACTTTTAGATATTTTTAACTCTCAAGTTGTAGAAGAAATTCAAACGAGTAAACGAAATACAAGAAATCTTTTCACTGGGCTTTACATAACACTTTGCAAATAATTTAAATTCTGCCGCCTACGATGTACTTACAACATTGGTTTAAAATAGTAGTATAGTAGTAGGTATATTACGTGTTTAACGTTATATTATTGGTTAAGGTATCCTTATTTAATGATTATATATAATGCTTACACAGATAAAACATATTCCTTATAACCTTATACCCTTGCTTATACATGCTTATTAGACCGTCAGACAGTGACAGATTTTCCTTACTGATTTTCTCATTTATGCCTTGGAGAGGGTTGAAAGGTAAATCGATGCTGAGTCGGAAAATAATAATTTTAAGTTTGGACCCCGGAGAAAACATGGAAAATTTGATTTTTCAAAACAGAAAAAAAGGTACTAATTCTCACTTATGCCATATTCACCGTATGATTTCTTATACTATTCCGACCTCGAAAACCCAAAGTGTAGCGTGGGGAAAAAGGGTTTAATTAAGGGTTTTTGTGTGACTTGACAAAATCTGTCACTGTCTGACGGTCTACAGACCTACACAATGCACATCAATTAAAAAAAACTGATCAAATACATTTTCTCTCGGAAAAGTTCTTATTGTAATTTTTAAAGGTTTTAAACTCTAGTCGTCTCCATTCTTTATAAAGCACATTAATCGTGTCGTGTACGGCATTGGCGTGCCACTTCTTGCCCTAGCCGTTCTATAGCCGCGCCAAATTTGCTATTTCTATTTTGTATATTCAATTTTATTTAAAGCAGTTTTATGATTCACACATGTTTCTATCGATTTTGGTTACAACTGGAAATTAGTGAATTAACCTTAATAGGTGTCAGTCAATGATAATTTATATTTTATTGAATTTTTATTTTATTGAATGACACGGCACACTTTTCGAAAATATGTATTAGGTCCCCCAGAAAAGAAAATTATTAATATACAGTGTGTCCCACTTAAGGACTAACCACCCCTGTAAATTTTTATTTATAGCTCGATTTGCATAAACTTTTTTTGTTGGGTGAGTCGGTGTTTTAGTGCTGAAATTTCGAAAAGTTCTATTAGAGATTTTTTAGAGGAAAATTAATGCCGGATTGTTATTCAGCGTTGATGGAAACCCAAACGTACCAATTTGCATTACCGTAGTTCTACAGGGTGTTTTATTTTTTTAAAGGAAAGGTAAGGCCAGATTTTTATACGCAGTGAGATGTTCGAAACAAAAACGTACCAATTTGTAATTACCTAATGTTCTTAATTTTTGGTAATATTTTACACTCATTACAAACATTCATAAGGAACTCATATTCGTTCAAAAATTTATTAGCCAACAAAATTATATTTTTTTAATTATTAATATCAACAAATACATGAACAAATAACCCAACATACTTAACATAAACTCAAATTTCAGTCATTTAAATTAGTCCTCCATTTTGTAATGCAAATTGGTACATTTGGATTTCCAGCAACGCTGAATAAGAATCCGGCATTAATTTTCCTCTGAAAAATCCCTAATAGAACTTCTCGAAATTTCAGCACTAAAACACCGTCTTAGTGGGAAATGAATTTAACACACGAGGCACCTGAATTATGCATTTAAACCATTTTTGAAGCTCTATCCAACAAAAAAAGTTTATGATATTTTACAGGGGTGGTGAGTCCTTAAGTGGGACATACCTACTGTATGTTTCGGCAGGTACAGTTTCGGATCATAGAAATAAAATTGTTTATCTGATCAGTAGAAATTGTAACGTTATTTTCAAAAGATATTCTGCTGTAGCAAAATCACATTGGCGGAATATTCTGATAATATTTGTTTCAGAGAACACGCATATTGTAGGAATATTCATAAAAACTGTAGAAAACTTATCTGAATATTCAGGCAACATTCAGGTGTTCGCCTTTTAAAGGTACTATTTCACATATTATAAATAATATTCACAAATATCTTGAATGTAAGGTTCCACAAATATACACTGAAGATTTAGGTATTTGAAAAGTTCAAAAGCATTTTTGTATGTTCTATGTATATCCATTTAATATTCACGTGCATATTGTAAAATAAAAAAAAACGCCAACGCCAGTTGCAGGGTTCAAACCTACGACCATCGATTTACAAGTTCAACCTGGACCGACACTTTAATTCTAGTGTCGGTCTAGGTTCAACGCTCTGTCCGACTGAGCCATCGACGTACCTAAAATATAGTGGATAGTACCTAAAAACAGTGTAAGCGAAAATCTACTAGGAATACCTAAGTAACGTTTTTAAAACATCCACCATGTAGATAAATCTAATATAAAAAAGATGCCAACAACATTCTAAATATGATATTACAGTTATTGCCACTCGTGAACATTCATAAGATATTTGCTGTATGAATATACTATTTAGCATGTTCCAGCAATATTCCAAAATTGCGCATTCCTAAGGTGAAAGTACCTGTAGTGTACTTAAGTTAAATATTCAATTTGTAAATATTTATAGAACCACTAAGGTAGGAATATGCTACACAAAATATTGTAGAAATATCCTTTTTTATTCAAAACAAAGATATACATCATTTTTGTACATTCATCTAACATATTATATCTGTATCTGCTCTCAACAAATATCTGGGGTATATGCAGTTACTGAACATGTTTCGTAAAATATTGTAACAATGTTTTATAAAAATATGGGGAAATATTTTTTGCACATTTAGAACTTATTTCGCATATTCATAAAATATTAATGTTGGCTTTTTCTTTCAGTGGTTTTATTATTTCTCCATAGTAGAAGACTGCATTTTGCGTTTTGGTGGGGCATTTTTGATAGGGATGACAGAGATGGGATACGCCATTGAGAATTCGATGGTCACAGTTTTAGCCCCTTTAGAAGTCTTTCGGTAAGTTAAACATATCATAGGTTTTCTAAAAAAAAATCGTCAAATTTAGGAACGATATTTTTAATTTCTGATTTTCAAAAAAGCGTCACTTCTATTAAAAGAAAAACCAATTTAATTTCTATGCTATCGTTGTTAGATCGTAGTATGTTTCACTAAATTGGACCATTATTTTAAATTTACCTTGAGATGCCAATATTATTATCTTATCCCACTTTGTAATAATGGCAATGTTTTAACAATGTTCAATTTTTATTGTTGTCGGTGCTATTTTAGGAGATTCATTTGGAATTTTTTCCGATTGGAAAACGAACACCTGAACAACTGTGGTAACTTCAGAGCAGTAAGAGATATTTCAGTGGCACCATTGGATACTTCCGATCAGACGCTTATAGTAAGAATGATGGATGAAGATGACGGGGTGACAAATAGAAGAAAGAAGAAATCGTCGAGGAAGAGCAAAGACGAGATACAGATGCGCAGGTTCAGAATGTTGATAGAAGGAGAGAGTACGGACGAGATGGACACTTGTTGATTATTTCACGCGATTTTATTAGAGTATTTATAGACATAGGATTTATTTATTTTTTATTTATATGTTTATTAAAGATAGGTTTGTTGAAAATTTGTTTAATTGTATTTACCGAGTCTCAAAAAATTGAGTTAACATTCAAAGTTTCGTTTTTTTTATTAACGTTAGGAATTTATTAATTTTCCTGGAAACTTGAAAAAGTTGTCTTTTAATCAGTTTTATTCAGGTTTCTGTGGCGAAAATCCCAATTAAAAATTAAATGGATCTGTTTTGTTTGACTTTTGGGAAAGCACTTTTCATAGTAGTTATATCTTTTAAGACAGTAATATTTAAATTTTTTATGCGTTTTCTGGCTGCTTACAATATTTAAAAACTAATTTTACAATGCGAGTTTCCATACGTATGTACAGGGTGGCCCATCCAAGAGGAAACATTGCGTTACGAACGAGGAGACAGATTAACATAAAATCGTAATTCAAAAAATGATATTGTAATAAGAATTAAGGGGAATCCGATGGTGTACTCGGATTTGGTGTACAAAACATTAAAAAAAAAATTTTTTTACCTACACAACCATTAGAGAACCTTCAAGTAGTATTCCTGAATATTTAGTGTTTTGAAATAACTTCTGGTTATAGTGGAAATGAAAATGATTTTTTCTATTTTACAACTGACACATTCCATTTAACCATTATATCATTCCTTTTTTATTTCTGATTCCAACGATATATAATTTGACCTATTTATCTCCAACCGTGTCCGAGATATTTGTCAGAGAAGCTTAAATGGTCTCATGGTCAGTGTCTGATGTTCTATCCGAGTAAGCCAAATAATTAAACCAAATTTGTGACAATCAGGTCAGCCATGATAATAAAACTGACAATCAAGTAGGCTGTATAAGTTCAATATTTCTATTTACCTGTCAGATTAGTCTTAAAATTTTGTTACAGAAACTGTTACTAGTTACAGTTTTAAAAAATGTTTTTGAAAGAAGAATGCTGTGATATTTTAAAGGTCTTTATCAAAAATGATAAAAGACACGAATTTTAAATTATTTCAGAAGATATAACGAAAAATCACAGAAAGATGCAGGGAGAGATTTATATACACTGTAACTAGTAACTGCTTCAGCAACAAAATTTTAGGGTAATCTGACTGGTAAATAGAAATATTGAATTAACATCCTACTTGATTGTCAGTTTTATTATCATGGCTGACTTGCTTGTCATAAATTTGGTTTTATTGTTTGGCCTATTCGGATGGAACATCAGACACTTACCATGGGACTATGTACATAATATCTAGTTTAATGGAGCTTCTCTGATAAATATCTCGGAAACGGTTGGAGATATGTAAATAGGTCAAATTATATATTGTTGGAATCAGAATTAAAAAAGGAATCCTATAATGGTCAAATGGAATGTGTAAGTTATAAAATAGAGAAAATCACTTTTATTTCTGCTATAACCAGAAGTTATTTCGAAAAACTAAATATTCAGAAATACTACTTGAAGGTTCTTTATTGGTTACGTAGGTATTTTTTTTATTATTTTGCAAAAAATATTTTTTCGCTATAACTTTTTTACCAATCTCCGTATACAAAATTCAAGTACACCATCGAATTCCCCTTAATTTTTACTACAATACAATTTTTTGAATGACGATTTTATGTTAACCTGTCTCCTCGTAACCGACTTTTTCCGCTTGGATGGGCCACCCTGTACCTACTTTCAGTTTCGGTGGAAAAATATACAAGGTTATTCAAAAACAAATGCCACCCGTAACACAGCGGCATTCTACTCCAAAAATAAAGTGACCCGTGTTTTTCTTTTTGTTCAAAGCTCTATATTAAGGGCCCCACGGGCCCTTAAAAGGGGCCCTAAAATTTCGTTTTTTCCCTATATCTTTTAAACGGCTTGATCGATTTTAATGATCTTTTGCACACGTTCATAGATAGATAATAATGTCACATAATTATGTTATAGTGCAGTATCCGCAACCGCCAGAGGGCGCCACTTGTGCCAACCAGTTTCATTTATTATGCTCAGAACTTTTTTGCCCACAGTTAACTTGTAAATTAATTAGAATCACTTTATAAAAAATTCCATTCTCTACAAAAAATTATTCTAGTATTTTTTCCATAAACTATGCCATTTCGGAGATAACGCCCAAAATTCAGCCATCATGCACGTACCACGAACCTACTCATATTAAACATTAGTGGCATAATGATCTAGTTATTTTTGGAAACAAATAATGAAACAATCACATTTACCTTTTGACCATGTTTTCTAAAATTCAAATAAAGTTTTGTTGTAATTTAATACATTTAGTTAAGTTTCCTTAATAAAATAATGATACAAATACCTAATATTGAAATAATTACAGAAAATGCTCAAAAACTTTCCAATTCTTGGCATTTGCTTGAAACTAAACGTCAAATACTTAATAAGTCCTCTTAAGTGTGATTGTTTCCAAAGGTAACTAGATCATTATGCCACTAATGTTTAATATGCTTGGGTACAAGCAGTGACCTATAGTCACTGGTACAAGGTACGTGCATGATGGCTGAATTTTGGGCGTTATCTCCGAAATGGCATACGGAAAAAATACTAGAATAATTTTTTGTAGAGAATGGTATTTTTGGTTCAAGGTTTAAATGGTTCAAATTAATTTACAGTTAACTGTGGGCAAAAAAGTTCTGAGCATAATAAATGAAACTGGTTGGCACAAGTGGCGCCCTCTGGAGGTTCGGGATACTGCACTATAACATAATTATGTGACATAATTATCTATGAACGTGTGCAAAAGATCATTAAAATCGATCAAGCCGTTTAAAAGATATAGGGAAAAAACGAAATTTTAGGGCCCCTTTTAAGGGCCCGTGGGGCCCTTAATATAGAGCTTTGAACAAAAAGAAAAACACGGGTCACTTTATTTTTGGAGTAGAATAAAGCTGTGCTACGGGGGGCATTTGTTTTTGAATAACCGTATGTGTCCGTTGCTCTGATAACTTTCTTGTTAATAAGCGTTTCGTGGCTTGCAAAACTTGCCAAAAGCGTTTTCATAATAGTTGTGTGTCTATTAAAGACGATTTACAAAAAATTTTGTCAAAGAGTGAAAATTTACTATGGATTTGTGATGTTTGTAAGGAAACTGTGAAGCAAACACCAAACAGTTTAATTATTGGAGGTGGACAAGAGGAAAACTGTGAGTTGATAGTATCTAAGAAAGAGATTGAGTGCTTAAAGCGAGAAAAAATCTTACTAGAGAAGCTATTGAATGAAATAGAATTTTCGAATAATTTATTAAAATCCAAACTAAGCAATATCGGTAGTGTTTCGACCGATATAAAAAAAACTGATGGCATTTCTTCTATATTGGACAAAAAAGATACACAAACCATGACCTATAGCAATGTTTTGAGGAAAAACATAAACAGAGAGTCGTCCGTGTTGTTGGTGAAGGCAAATGATACTAGACAGGATGTAATGAAATCTATAAAAAAATGTGTAAACCCTGCCGATTTAAATATATGTATAAATGGAATACGAAAAACCAAAAATGGAGCAGCTGTCTACTGCAGCAATTTGGATGATTTAGAAAAACTTCAAAGCACTTTAAAATCAAAACTTGGAACAGGTTGTCAAATGAGCAAGTCTGAAAAGTTCAACCCTCGCATTCTGATAAAAAATATTCCATCAAATGATGAGTTTAGTGATGATACCAATATTATGGACAATATCTTGACCCTAAATGGTTTGGAACAGGATGATCGATTAAATGTAAGAATTATTGCTAAACTAAAGATACGAGACAACACTCAGCACCTGGTTCTGGAAGTGTCACCGTTAGTTAGAAGCAAACTTGTCGATAGAGGGTTTGTTTATATTGGCTGGAAGAGGTGCGGTGTTGCGGATCACCTAAATGTTATTCAGTGTCGCAAGTGTTGTGTGTTTGGTCACCATGAAAGTAGCTGTAGAAACGAAAATATTTCCTGTCTGAAATGTTCAGATAACCATCCTTTCAAAGATTGTAAATCTGTCATAGCTAGGTGTATAAACTGTTCAAACTATAACACCAAATATCGTGCCAAACTAGCGGTAGATCATTCAGCTAGCGATAAAGCTTGCCCGGTTTATGAAACTTTCTTACAAAATCTTTAGGGTAGGATAGATTATGGATAACAATTTGGAATGTGTTACCAGAATAGGACATTTAAATGTACGTTCCCTCATGTCTGACTTTCAAGCTGTGATAGATGTTGTAAAGATGGAGAAGTTTGATATTTTTGCTGTTAGCGAGACATGGCTCTCCCAGGATATTCCCGATGATCTTGTATGTATTGAAGATTATAAATTTCTGCGCTGTGATAGGGGATCGCGTGGAGGTGGTGTTGGAATTTATGTCCTGAGCGGCCTCCACGTTGAGACTGTAAATATTGGTGCTGATATTGGTAACTGTTTGGAAAATCTTTGGGTAAAACTAACTATTCATAAACTTGTACTGCTTGTGGGCATCTTATATAGACCACCGTCGCAAAATATTTTGGAATGTGTAAATGTGCTGGATAATTTGTTGCCGGATGTTCTGAGCAGGTTTGATAGTGTAGTCGTTTTGGGTGATTTGAACGTAAACTTGTTAAATCCTGATAATGTCCTTTCCCCATGCTTTGAAGTGGTTGGGTTTGAGCAGCTCGTTACATCACCGACCAGAGTAACACAAAACACCGCTTCTCTTCTGGATCCGGGTTTTACAAATCAACCTCAGAATTTCAGTGAATGTATAGTGTTGAATGCAGATCATATATCTGATCATAGGTTGGTCACATGTTGTCTGAAGTTTGCCACCGTTAAACGAAAACAAAAATATGTAAAAATAAGAGATTTCAGCAAATTTAAAGAGGATGACTTTTTGTCTGATATTTTTTCTTCTAACATTGATGACTTATTTCTTATGCATAACATCGACAAAAAAGTAGAACATCTAACAAACATTCTTGTCAAAACATATGACAACCATGCTCCAGTCAGGGTGTTGCGGGTGAGTAAACCGCCAGCACCGTGGCTTAGCAGTGGCTTAAAGAAATTTTTAAAAGAAAAAGACCGTGCGTATACTACTTATAAAGCAAATAAGACAGCAGATAACTTGCACAAATTTAAAAAAATTAGAAATTTGGCTTTATCAAAGATAAGGAAGGCAAAGAGAGCGTACCTGGATTTCTTGACGGAGCAAAAAAATTCAAAAAATTTATGGGATGGTCTGAAAGATTTAAATATAAATTTTAGAGGTAAGCCTTCTCTTTATGTCTGTTTACAGTGTGGAAGGTGTCCCGGCGGCTACGTGTAGTTTTTACTATAATAATAGGCTCAATCCGCTAAATTCTTTCTCCTTAAAAATTGCAGAACCGTATGCAGTATTGGAAGCAATAAAAAAATTAAAGTCAGACGCCAGAGGAATCGATGGCCTAACACTAACAATGATAAAAGTAAGTTTGCCTGGGACATTTCGTCACATCCTCCATATCTTGAATGTGTGCTTAGAGACGGGTTACTTTCCGAAATTTTGGAAACAAGCATTGGTTTTACCCATTCCAAAGAAATCAAATCCAAGTATCGTAGCAGATCTTAGACCTATAAGTTTATTACCAGTTCTCTCAAAAATATTGGAAAAAATTGTTCAGTTGCAGGTCACCACCTATGTAGAAACATTCAACATAATTCCTTCAAATCAGTCTGGCTTTAGAAAGTATTACAACACAACTTCTGCATTGTTAAATCTGTGTGACAATATATTTCGAGCCCTGGACAAAAAGTTGGCAGTCGCGCTGATATCCCTTGATTACTCAAAAGCTTTTGATAAGATTAACCATCAATTACTATGTTCAAAATTACGGTATATAGGATTTGACGATCTTGCCGTTTCTTTCTTTCTGAGCTATTTAGATAACCGATCTCAATGTGTTTCACTAAATGAAAAGGTATCAGAGGTGACTTCCATACCATCTGGGGTGCCACAAGGGTCCATTCTCGGGCCACTATTATTTTTAATATATACATTTGATTTGCCTTTTGCCGCTAACTATTCTGACATTCAATCCTTCGCTGATGATACCCAGATAATGCATTGTTTTGATGTGGATGATGCCCAAAATGCTGTTCAAACCTTACAGGAAGATGTAAATGGGGTCTGCAGGTACTCGGCTAGCCACAACTTAAGCATCAATCCTGATAAGACAAAAATTGTTTTATTTTGTTCAGACACCAAGAGGGGGGACGTTGCGGACCTTGTTCGGATAAGTATTGATGATGTGTCACTGCATCATAGTACAAATGCAAAGATATTGGGTGTTGATGTGGACACAAAGCTCAGATTTGCTAAACACGTAAATCAGTTAACACAAAAAACGTATTTGCGTTTGCGAACTATATACGCACACCGTTATCTTCTAAATTATAAACTAAGGAAAAAGTTGTGCGAAATGTTAATAACATCTGTACTTAGTTATTGTAACATTTTATATTTTCCATGCTTAGATCATCGGACGAAAAATAGGCTTCAAATTATCCAAAACAACTGTGTGCGTTTGATTTTTGGCCTTAGACGGTTTGACCATGTCTCCAGAAAATATAAAGAACTAAAGTGGTTAAGATTAGAGGATATGGTAAAATATAATTTTCTTGTTTTTGTACATAAATTGAAAATATCCTCGAAACCTGAGTATCTAAGGGAAAGGCTCTTATTCAATAACGAAATCCATGACAGAGCAATACGAGACAAAATTCTTATAAGAACACCTCAACATAGTACAACTTTGTTCCATCGTAGTTTTTCTTATAACGCAGCTGCATTATATAATTCCATAGATAATATATATAAAAAAATGTCTCTGTCGTGTTTTCGTCGGCACATAAAAAACTGGCTGCTTGCCGGTTAGAAATACTTGTTTGTTGTTTGTTTTCGATTATTTTCGTTGTAATCTTTATATATGTTATATCCGACCTCAAGCATCACCTTGATCATAACCTTGTTTTTACCCTTGATTCTGTTTACTGTTGGATATTATGTTCTCATTCTCTATTGTTCAAGATGCTTACTACAAAGATATCATTTTCCATTGTATATTGTTCTAGAATGATTACTAGAACATATCATATTCCTTTTGAGTATTGTTAAAACTTGCTTACTGCAAGAATTGCAGAATTTGATCTTCCCTTTGTCTTTATATTCTTTTCCCATGAGAACCACAACACCTCAGCATAACAGATCTGTATAAATAGGACCTAGTAAAGTAAGAGTGTGAATTCTAGTCTTGTCTGTAGTCTAAGCCGAAACTCTGTAACTCGCGTTACTCAAATAAAAGTTTTTTAAAAAGTCTTCGTCTTCACGTCGCCCGTAACAATTTGGTGTCAGAAGTGGGATCCTCGATAAAAGGGTCTTCAACGAGGGAGATCCGGAGGCACTTAGAAGGACAGTCTCCTCGGGGGTCACCACACCACTACGATTGGAGCCAGCTGAAAAGGGTCTTCGACAGGGAGATCCGGAGGCACTAAGAAGGACAGTCTCCTGAGGCCAGCATCCAGCAACAACAGCAGCATCAACGACATCCAGCGAGCATGAAGTTACTTCTATTGTAAGTGAAAAACTTGAAGTGAATTTTATTTGTGATTTTTTTTGAACTTTCTACGTTGCTATTATTGAACTTTCTACGTTATAACGATATTACCTTTTCATTTCAACATGCCTAATAACGAAGCTATAAACTCTAATGTAAACAATGAAGCAAACGCTTCAAATAACGACGAAGTACCATTTAAATTAAGCGAAATATTTTCTATCATCCCTGAATACGATGGGGATCAAATCAATTTAAATACTTTTATCATTGCATGTGATAGGGCCATGCAAATGACTGTTGGCGACCAAGCCATTTTACTTGTTATAAAAATTAAAAATCAATTAAAGGGACGTGCAGCCCAATTCATTAATTCAAGAGATTTGAGTACCTGGAGGGAAATCAAACAATTACTTAACGTTCATTTCGGAGATCCTCGCGATCTAACTTCATTAATTCAAGATTTACAAAGAATGTGTCAATCCCAAAATGAAAATGCTTTGACTTTTGTAGGCAGAGTTCAAACTCACTGCTCGAAAATGTATGCCGCAATAGGAAAACAAAGCCTTCTCACTAGGGAACAAAAAGAATCGCAAGCTACATTAATCGATAGCATGTGCCTAAATACAGTTTTGACAGGTTTAGAACCAAGAATAGGGCAACTAATTCGTGCTAGCAATCCACCCAACATGATGGATGCTATAGCTTTAATTAAGAGAGAATTGCAACTTTCTTATTTTGAAAATCAAAAATTTCAGAGGCAAAATCGTGTACCAGTCTTCAATAATAATGTCAAAAGAACCAGTAATAATTTTCCAAAATTTTGTAATTATTGCAAAAGAAATGGACATACTATCAATGAATGTCGAACTAAAAATCAAAATAATTATTACAGAAATGGTCCAAATCCTTCTAGCTACTATAACAATTTCCAAAACAACTCCCAAAGAAATAATTTCTCCCAAAATAGGTTCCATCAAAGACCATCTTTTCCTCAGCAAAATAATTTTCAAACTCCTTCTTTCCAACCTAGGAATCACCCTCAAAACTTCCAACCAAGAAATCAACCTCCTAGAAATTTTTCTAATAATATTCCTAGAAACAATTTCCCAAGAACTTTTAATAATAATTCAGGTTTCCAGCCTTCTAATCAAAATTTTACTCCTAGATTCCCAAATTCAAATCCAAATAACCAAAATAGAACTCCCCAACAACATTATCTGGGCCAAAGCGAAAATTTTCAATTAACAGCCTCGGACCAGAATCCTATTCCCAACTTCAAGAATCTTGGTATGACCAATACGGACCAAACGTTTGCATAAATACCGTTGACAATAGCAATCTATATTATATTAAAGATAATACCGATAAGTACAAAATTTTAATTGACACAGGAGCTGGTATTTCAATTTTCAAACCAGAGACGGTTCAGCAATTTTTAAATCGATGTCCAGAAAATTTTCAAATTAAAGGTATTTCTGGCCAATCAATTCCTATTACTGAAGCGGTATTTGTTTCTTTTACGGGTCCTCTTTCTCCCCATAAAGTTTATATTTGCGATCTAGATATAGGATTCGACGGAATTTTAGGCGCTGACTTTCTAGAAAGGTACGGTGCAATAGTAGATTTTAGGAATAAACAATTAATTACGTACTATAAGGTACACGAATTATTTAAAGACGGAGATGAATTAAACGAGTTAATGAATAATAATGATAATAATAATCGAGTTGTTTATAAAAGACAAGTTAATGTTGACGAAAGATACGATAGCCTTCATATAAACGCTTATGAACGAAATAATAATAATAATAACGATTACACGGAAAATATAAATAATTTTGAAAGCGAAAATACGAGTTATAATATAAATCAGGTTACGATAGAACCGCGTTGCGAAAAAATATGCAAGTTTCATACGAATAGATATACGAATAAAGAAATGATTTTATGCGCACAACGAGTAGAAAAGGTATACGTGCCAAATGCTATAGTAAAAATAAACGAAGACGGTAATTTTTATACGACAATATTAAACGCTAATGCCATAACAAAGGATATTTGTTTCGAAGAATTTGAATTTGAGCCTTACATTAAAGAAACGAACGCTAGTGCTAATATTATTTGTAATTTTAATAAAACGAAAAGCAGAGTAGAAGAAATAAAAGAATCATTAAGGCTAGAACATTTAAACGAAGAAGAAAAGGAATTAATTACTAATTTATGTTTGAATTTTGAAGATATATTTTACTTTGACGGAGATTTTTTAAGTTTTACTAATGAAATAAAACATACTATCGATACAGGCGACGCTAAGCCAATTTTTACTAAATCTTATCGATATCCACAAGTTCACAAGGAAGAAGTAAAAACACAAATTAATAAAATGCTTTCTCAAGGAATAATTAGACCTTCTGTTTCACCATGGTCGTCCCCAGTATGGGTCGTTCCAAAAAAATTAGACGCTTCAGGCAAACAAAAATGGAGAATCGTAATTGATTATCGGAAATTAAATGAATTAACAGTTAATGACAGGTATCCACTGCCTAATATTTCAGATATATTAGATCAGTTGGGTAATTGCCATTATTTTACTACTTTAGATTTGGCTTCTGGTTTTCAACAAATTGAAATGAATCCAGAAGACATTTCGAAAACTGCTTTTTCCGTTGAAAATGGACATTTCGAATATTTACGTATGCCCTTTGGCCTTCGTAATGCGCCCTCAACCTTTCAGAGGGTTATGGATAATATACTAATGGGGATACAAAACGAAAAGTGCTTAGTTTACATGGACGACATTATTATTTATTCTTCCACAATTAATGAACATATTTCTCGTATTACTGAAGTTTTTCAAAGATTAAGAAATTCAAATCTAAAAATACAGCCAGATAAGTGTGAATTCTTACGAAAAGAAGTAATTTATTTAGGACATGTTATTACACCTGAAGGGGTTAAACCAAATCCACAAAAAGTACAAGCTGTTATCGATTTTCCTCAACCTGCCAATACTAAACAAATTAAACAATTTTTGGGTCTTACTGGTTACTACAGGAAGTTTATTCCAAACTTCGCAAAAATGACAAAGCCTTTAACTCGACTTTTAAGAAAAGACGTACCATTTATTTTTGATAAAGATTGTCGTGAATCTTTCGAACAACTTAAAAATGCATTAATAACTTCACCAATTCTAATATATCCTAATTTTGAAAAAGAATTTGTTTTAACTACAGATGCAAGCGCTTTTGCTGTAGGCGCGGTACTTTCGCAAGGACCTGTTGGAAATGATCTTCCCATAGCATACTTTTCAAGAACCTTAAGTCCAGCAGAAATGAAATATAGCGTTATAGAGAAAGAACTATTGGCAATAATTGCTGCCGTAAAAAACTATAGACCTTATCTTTTCGGACGAAAATTCTTATTGGTTACAGATCATAGACCTTTAACCTGGCTTTTCTCAATAAAAGATCCCGGTAGTCGTTTAGCACGTTGGCGACTTAAATTAGAAGAATATAATTATCAAATAATTTATAAACCTGGAAAAATTAATCGAAATGCCGACGCTTTATCTCGAATCAAAATCAATCATATAAAAGAAGCTGTTTCCTTTCATACTTCCCTAGACGAACCATCTACTTCCCATGATAATCCTCAAGACATTGACCCGCCTATTGACAATAATGAGACTGACGAAATTGCTATAATCTGTAATGAATTTGACAGATTTTTTGATCTATACAAGACGACTTCAATGATCGACTATTCTAAAATCCAATATACAAATAATCAACTTTTAGACAAAACACACAAGGACATTGTACTAATTTTTCAACAAGACAAATTAACAGACCTTCACGAAAAAGTTATTGATGATTTACTTGAGCTAAATCCTGATTTTAACTATAATAAAGCAAATGTTCTTTCCAGTCAAACCGTAGCTAAAAGAAAATATTATATAATTCCTGTTCCTTTTAATTTTGAAACCGCAATACAAGTACTCTTCATATCTCTTTATTACAGTAAAGATATATTCGAAGAAAATAAAACTTATTACATTGAAAACAATCCAGATTTTCCAATTTTAGAAATGTTTAATTTTTTGTTCTCAGATAAAAATTTCCAACTAACAATTTGTCAGAACATTGTGACTATACCAGACGAAGACCAAATACCTATAATAATAGATCAATTTCATTCAGGCAAGACAAACTTACATCGAGGAATAAACGAAACAATTAGACGCATCAAACAAAAATATAATTGGACAGGACTAACTAAAGACGTCGAAACATTTATTCGACAGTGCGAAATCTGCCAAAAAACAAAAATTTGTAGACAAAACTTGGACAGTCCCTTAGTTATTACCGAAACTCCTAAAACTCCTTTCGAAAGAATAAATATCGATATCCTAGAAATCCCAGTAAAAAATAATATCCTTACCATAAGAGACGAACTAACAAAATTTACCCAAGCTTATGCACTTCCTAATAAAACAGCGAGATCTGTAGTAGACGCTCTTTTACTCTATTTTCAACATTTTGGAACTCCTTTAAGGATCCATTGCGATGTAGGTAAAGAATTTAATAATCAATTAATGAAAGATCTCTCTAGTGTTAGTCATCCGCAATCAAATGGCTCCTTAGAAAGATTTCATGCCACCTTAACTGAAATGATACGCGCATGTAGTACAGAAAATCCTAACGAACACCCATTTCAAATGCTCCCTTACGCTTGTATAGCATATAACAATTCTATAAATAAAACACACGGCTTTACTCCTTACGAATTGCTATTCGGTCACACCTCGTCTCGACCTCCAGAAGTTTTGTATAATCAGCAAGAATTAATCTCTAAGTACGTTCGCGATTTAAACAATAAAATAAAGCATTATTATGAAGTGGCAAGAAAGCGTACGGATATGCGCAAACAAAAGGCGAAACAGCGATTTGATACACACGTTTCAGAGCAGCGACAATTTCGCGTAGGAGAAAAGGTTTATGTCAAGGAGTCCCAAATAAAAAATAAACTAGCTAACAAATTTAATGGACCCTATAAAATTAAAGAAATTTATACGAATTCAGCTTTGCTACATAACCCAATTACTAACCAAACTACAAAAATGAATTTTGATATGCTAAAGAAATGTCACGAATTACAGGAAGAAGAACTAACGGTTAAAGAATTCTTTTATACTCTAGATCGAAAAATCCCTATTGAAAATAATAACGTTTCCATTGAACTGGGCAACTTATTTGATGCCCCTGAAAATATTTCATTAGCTCACTGTGTATCTAAAGATTTAGAAATGAATGCAGGAATTGCAAAAGAATTTAAGAATAAATTTGGACACGTAGATGAACTAAAAAATCAAAATAAGTCAATTGGTGAAATAGCAGTACTTCAACTTCCGACAAGAAATATTTATTATTTAATAACTAAAGAATTTTTCTATTATAAACCAACTTATGCTAATTTATTTAATTGCTTGAAGGAATTACGAACAAATTGTCTCGAGAGCACTGATGAAAAAGATAAAATTATAGCTATACCCAAGCTAGCTTGTGGATTAGACAAATTAGATTGGGACACAGTTCTCCCTATGATCAAATATATTTTCAAAAATACTGATATTAAAATCATTTGTTATATCGAACCAAGTTCCTAATTCTGAAACTTCGTTACAGATTTTCTTTGTTCGCTACCGCTATGGCACAATATACACTGCGACCAATTAATAACACCATAGGCGTGTTCTATCAAGAGCAATCCGGACTCAAAATTTCTAATGACAAGTGGAGTTTATTGGTATATAAAGACATTTCATCTCTAAAAACAACATTCGAAAATAATAATAAAATTTTAGAAAATATGCAATTTATAATTCAACCAAAAGACGTACGAATGGCCGCCTTTCTAAGCGAAGTTAAGTCACATCTCACTTTACTAAATCAACTTTCCGAAAACATTGCGCTCAAATTTGAAGAATTAGCTATTGATGTAAGAAGATATAAAAGAGGTTTAATTAATGGTTTAGGGTCAGTTTGGAAATTTATTACCGGAAACTTAGACGCTTCAGACGGACAGTATTATAACGATTGTATCGACAAAATTAACAGAGACGAACACGAATTAGAAAAATTAATGAAAAAACAAATTTTAGTAACTACTTCAGTTATCAAAAACTTTAACGACTCTATCAACAAATTACAAATTGATGAAATTACTTTTAATAATGACATAAAACAAATCGAAAATTACATTTATAACATTTCTGATAATTTTAATTATTACACTGCAAAATTACAAGTTTTAGAGATGGCCGAAAGACTCCTAGAATCCTATACCTTTATCGAAAGCAATTTAAATGACATTCTAAACTCTATTACTTTTGCAAAACTACATATCATTCACACGTCAGTTATAACTCCTGAAGACCTAGTTCATCATTTGCAAATAATCGCTCAAACTTTAAACAAAAATAATTTGCCCTTAACTCCTCAACTTCTAAATGTTGCAACTTATCTTGATTTTATAGAACTAAAGGTTTTTCAAACAGAAAATAGACTTGTTTTTATATTAGACATTCCTTTAGTAGAACCTCAATGGTATACTCTTTATAGAATTTATCCTATTCCAATTTTCGACAATAAAACTGGATTTTATCACATGGTATCCACTGATACTAAATTTGTAGCAAAAAGCGATGACCCAACTCTCTATGTAATTCTCTATGATATAAAAAATTGTAAAGAACTAGCATTTGATTTAATAATGTGCAAAGATTTATATCCTACTCCTATTGACTCACATTCAAGATGTGAAGCTCAATTATTAGAGGTAAAAACCCATTTACCTAATACTTGTGACATAGTCACAATTTCAATTGAAAGTTACAATGTACAATTGATTCAAGAGAATCAATGGTTAATAATTTTAAGTGAAATATTTCCTATAACTATTAAGTGCAAAAATCAAAATCCTTTGACTATAATGCTAGACAAAACTTCAATTTTAACGTTAAAATCTGAATGCATTGCTTATATTGGAAGTACTAAAATTCAAACGAAAAATTTAAATAAATCTAATCAAACCTATAAATTTCACCCAATTAATATACCATTTGAATGTTGCAAAGAAACTCCAAATAAACTAAAATATCCTGACTTAAAACCTTTACAACTAAATAAATTTAATTATGACGATTTAAATGTCGCAAAGCATAAATTAGACGAATATGCAAAGGATCTTGATAATATTATTAACGAACCAACTGTAAATAAGTATACGCCAATATTGACATATCTATCCATTGCTTTAATCATACTTTTAATTATTGTGTACTTTTATTTTAAATGTAAAAAGTCTAGGAACATTAAAATAGGCATTATTACTACTAATAACGGAGACGATCCTCCACAACCTCCTAGAACACGAAATCGCGTTTTTCAAAATTTAAGAAAATTTGTTACTGTCAAAAGAAGACCTTCGTATAGATTGGACGAACCTCGCGAAGAAGAAGAAATTGAACTAAATTCTAATACTAAAACATATGCCTAATTTAATGTCAAAATTTGTTAACACAAATTTTTAATATAAGGGGGGAGGTGTTATATCCGACCTCAAGCATCACCTTGATCATAACCTTGTTTTTACCCTTGATTCTGTTTACTGTTGGATATTATGTTCTCATTCTCTATTGTTCAAGATGCTTACTACAAAGATATCATTTTCCATTGTATATTGTTCTAGAATGATTACTAGAACATATCATATTCCTTTTGAGTATTGTTAAAACTTGCTTACTGCAAGAATTGCAGAATTTGATCTTCCCTTTGTCTTTATATTCTTTTCCCATGAGAACCACAACACCTCAGCATAACAGATCTGTATAAATAGGACCTAGTAAAGTAAGAGTGTGAATTCTAGTCTTGTCTGTAGTCTAAGCCGAAACTCTGTAACTCGCGTTACTCAAATAAAAGTTTTTTAAAAAGTCTTCGTCTTCACGTCGCCCGTAACATATATATGTTTTTTTTTCGATTTTGGGTTTGTGAATTGGGAGCCACTATGTTGTGGAACATTTCAAATAAGATTGATTTAATTTTTTTTTTTGTTCGTTTGTTATATTTACTATTTAAATTCTGACTAGAACAACTTCGCAATGACTGGAATGGTTAAGTGTAAGAGTAGCTGTGGCTAAACTTCGCCATTTCAGTCCCACTCTTGCTGTACATGCAATGTAAATGTATGTGTGTATTGAATAAAGTCGTTATTATTATTATTATATGTATTTTTTAGTTTCTAACAATGGTAGATCCTCCCCAGGAACTATAACTCCAAAAGAAAAAGAAAATAAATACTTAAGCGCAAATTCCAGCTCTATTAAGAATCCAAGAAAACTCATGTTATTCCTAAATCTAGACTTTGATATTTTCAAGTTAAATGGAACATGGTTTTGACAAAGTCTTCTGTTAGACAATAAACTTGTAAATTTAAGCATATCAATTAGGTATTGCAGGTTTAAATTGCAAATTAGTACGCGCAAAATGTGAAAATCATTAGGTGAAAATTGCTTTTGACGTATGATTTCCACTAGAGCTTTGCTAAACGGCATTGACATTGATCCTAACTCGGATACAAACTACCGACATATTATTAACAGGGCCGTGTTAAGGGGGGGGCGAAGGGGGTGTTCGCCCCGGGCGCCCTATTCAGGGGGGCGCCAAAATCAACAAAGGCTTCAAAAAAACATTTTAACATTTTTTTAATTTTTCAATTACCAATTTTTATTTTTCTAGGATAATGATTTCGCATACAACTACTGCAATCTTTGTAAGTTATGAATTCGGAACTTGTCTACGTCTACCGATGTTTATGTCGTTGTGAAATATTTTAATTGATTTTCTATTCTCCCCGAGATGACGCGGCGGCGGCCGGCGTTTGACGCCTCGGCGCTCAAAAATGCCCCCTAAGGGGGCTATAGCTCCCAAAATGGACACTTTGGCAACCGATTATTTCTAAATATTTCCAGAACGAACAAAAATAAAATTCTGAAATTTGGTATGTGATATACCTATGAGATTTGACATTTACCTAGGTAGAGATAGTTTGACATTCTTAATCATAGGCGTCCCAAATGAGGGGGGTTAAGTGGTTAAAAATACCCCTAATTTTTACGTGTATTTTTCACAGATTTCTTGCGAAATTATAAAATTTCATGGTATTATACTAAAAAATGGTGCTTGTTGAATTTCGATAGCGTGCACCGTTTTCGAGTAAAATCGTTTTGAAAATTTTTTGCAGAGAGCCATGAAAATGCGTACCTATTAGAAATTAGCCTGCCATAATTTACAGGCGCGTTCTTCGATCCACAAAAATTAAAAAAATTCCTATATACATGACCTCAAAAATGCCCTCTAAGGGCTCTAAGGGGACTATAGCCCCCGAAATGGACACTTTGACACACAGTTTTTTCTAAATATTTCCAGGACGCGCATTGATAAAGTTCTGAAATTTGGTATGTGATATACCTTCATCATAGGCGTCCCAAATGGGGACCCCAATTTTTTTGTGCGCTTTTTTCATGATTTTTTCTCCCAAGTATGTCACATACGAAGTTTCAGAAGTTTATCTTTGCTCGTTCTATATATGTGTGGCCACGAATTAGTAGCTAAAATGCTAAAAACTATTCCCTCCGTTAAATTACAACTTGATATTCTACAGCTCTTTTACAGTTTTGACATTATTTCCAATTATAAAAATATAGAAACGGCTTACAGAATTTTTCTAAACCTGTCACATCTGCATCTGCCGAACGATCATTTAGCGATATGAAATTAATAAAATAATATTTAAGGTCGACCATGGGACAGGAAAGACTTTCAGGTTTAAGCTTGCTATCCCTTGAAAACGATCTTGCGCAGTGTATTGACATTGGCAAACTTATAAATAAATTTGCATTTCTTAAAGCAAGGAAAGTGTGTTTTTAATTAAGTAATTTCAAGTTTCAAGACTTAGGTATAGGTAGATATACCCAGACATTTTTTGCCTTTTTTTATATTATGTACCTAATACTAATTTAGTTAACATAATTTTGATGTGGGGGGGGGGGGGCGCCAGAGAAGAACTTTGCCCCGGGCAAACTTTTACGTTAACACGGTCCTGATTATTAAGGTCGATGGATTCTGTACTATGAAACGCGAATGAAATCAATAAATCTTATTTAATTACAGCTAAAAGCACTTTGAAAGCGGGTAGTTTTATGTGTGCTGTTTCATCGGTGGCTGTATAGCCCGTAGCTGGATGTGAAGCAGCGCGACTGTGGGAGCCAGAATCCAGAATAATAAAGGCCCGAAAATATATTTAAAATTAAGTGCGCCATCTCCATATATTCGCCGAGCAAGATTGAAGCGCATTGCTCGCTTTTAGAGTGCTACAACTGCTGATGACGGGAAATGTGAGCCACGTCAAAACTTGCATTGTGCATTTAATTTTTAATTGGGGTTCTCGCCACAGAACCTGACGTAAGTTGATTAAAAGACAACTTTTTCAAGTTTCCAGTAAATGAACGAAACTTTGAACGTATAACTCAAAAAATAACTTCAACGACGTTTTTTTTATAAAATTTAATAATGAATTTGATTCATCTACTCCATGTTCCCATATAATGCATATACCTATGCCATCTACAAAGTTCCACCTACACGTAGGGTTCCTAATAAAGGAACCCTAGTTCCAATAACACAAAATTTGAGGAGTAAATTAAACATTTAAAACATGTTATTAGAAGAATAACTATATCTTATTGAGTTTGTTGAGCAAGTTTTCCAGGATTGCCAACAAACAATGCTAATAGAATTAGAGATATAAATTTGCTGCACCGGCCATTAAAAATTATTCCTTCTATTCCTGGACTATCAGATAAGCTAAAACCACAGAATAAATAATAGCTTTGCAACAGAAGTCTCCTTACGGACATGTGTCAAAAATAAGGGAGTTATGAAAAAAGAGTACCTTTCTGATGAAGAATAAAAAAATGTACTAAAATGATGAATCTGCAAAACCAGAAAGATAACCTCAAAAAAGTTACGAGTAAAAGCACCATCCAAAAATAGCGTAAGTGGCGTCCTCTGTGAGATACATAGAAATTGACATTTTTAACTTATTCTCCAACCCCAAAAACACTGCAATGCCAAATTTCAGTTCAGCGGCTTTATTATTTTGGGATATAAATTTGGTATACAGTGTGAGTGCTCAATACTGCATATTAACGTGTTAGTATGGAGTATACTACCCAACCAGTGGCGGAGGTATAGGTGGTCGACACCGACACCCTTAATTTAACCCAGAAAATTTAACAATGGATATAATGTTAAAATTAGTATTCTAGTCAAATGTGGAATTTAATTCTAAATAAAAATGATGACTTTAAATGTTCTCGTATTTGTTACCGTTTCATGGAAAATCAAAATTTCCGATGTAGTCCAATAAAGATGTTAGTTTTGCAAGAAAAATTGCAAACAGGATGATTTTTCGGGGTTGCTTGGGGACTGCTTCCCGAATGTCCTACCAAAAGGTCACACTCGAATTTTTGGTACGAATTGAGCTACAGGGTGATTTCCTAAACATTTTTTAGAACAAAATGATCCTAATAAAGGGGATCAAAGTATGAACAACTTTTTCTCATAAGATTTTTTTGTATCTCTAGTACATAAGGAGTTACAGCGCATTACTTATTATGACAAAAGTTCCTCACCCTGCAGGGGTGGACATGTAGACATTTTTTTTTACAAAAAAATTAGCTTTATGAAAGTTTTAGAGGATGAACTTCTGGTCAACTTTTCTTCTAAACTGTTTTGTGTAAATCATTAAGTAAGTATTAGAGACACAAACAATTTTATAAGAAAAAGTTGACCAGAAGTTCATCCTAGAAAACTTTTACTAAGGTCATTTTTTTGTAAAAAAATTAAATAAAAAATATAATGCCCTTTAAATCATTAAGTATTGGAGACACAAAAAAAAAGAAAAAGTTGTAAAAATGTTTACAAGTCCACCCCTGCAGCGTGAGGAATTTTTGTCATAATAAGTAATGCGCTTTAACTCATTATGTATTAGAGATACAAATTAGATAGATAAATAGAAATTTTTATGAGGAAATGTTCTTCATACGTTGATCCACTACAACTTTTATTAGGGTCATTTTGTTCTAAAAAAATTGTAGGAAACCACCCTATAGGTCAATTCGTATTTACCAGGAATTCGAGCACATCTTTATTGGATTATTATATTGTACTTAGAGTTCCTGGATCCAGGAACCCTAATTCCATTGCTAATTTTTAAGTCATTTAGTGGTTCTCCATCACGAAATTGTCTAAGACGGGCATAGGTATCAAAAATCTTTTTTTTAGATCTTGTAAAAGGAAAATATCAAAACAGTAAATGCTATCACAGCTCTCATTGTGAAACTAATTTAAGGGTCTGGGTTGAGTAAAATAAGATTGTATGCCTTAATATGCCTTTTACCTTCAGCAATGAAAAATACGGCGATATACAGTTTATAGGTTTTTGTGATGGAAATGCAAGGCAGGCAGCACAAGAATATGCTAGGACCTTTCCAAATAGAAGATTGCCAGGTCCAAAAATTTACTTACCATTTGAAAATAACATTTTGGAGATTTTTTATGATAATGACAGATTAAGTTCTAGAAGAGCTATTTTACGACTAAGAAACCAAAACATAGTTGTCTCTAAGACACATGTTTTACGTGTATTAAAGCGGGATGGCAAAAATCAATTTTACTTTCAACCGGTGCAAAATTTATTACCTACTGACGCAGCTCAGCTAAGCGTATAATGTTTTGCAAATGGATTTTGGATAAATGTAGAGAAAAACCCAAATTTCCCTGAAAAAATTGTGGACAGATGAGGCCTGGCTTACTCGAAGAGGTGTGTCGGGAAAATCCTTATGCAATTCGTCCTCAGAATTTTCAACATGAATATTCTCTCAATATTTGGATAGGACTCATCTTTGGTTACCTTATGTGGTCCTCATGTTTTACCACATAGAATAAATTGTCATTTATTTTAAATTTTCTGACTAATTATTTACACCGATCGTCTTGAAGAAGTACCGCTAGCAATATGGCAAGATAGTCATTGGTTTCAAATGGATGGAGCGCCCGCTCATTTATAGGGAGAAATATTAGAATCTGGTTCAGATAATTTCTGACAACAATGGGTAGCACGGTTACCTGTTAATGCGGAAATTCACAATGATAGAGGTCCAGTTTCATGGCCATCAAGGTCACCGGACCTAACGTTTGGGGTTATCTAAAAGATAAAGTATATACACTACACCAGTGGAAACTAGAGAAGAACTAATGAACAGAATTCTTGAAGATTGCAGCGAACTACGTGGGAAGAGGGCTATAATAAGAGCAGCAGTAAATTTAGATTTTCCAAGAAAAGGTGACAGATACGGGAAAATTTCAAGGTATCATTTTTATTTAGAATTAAATTCTACATTTGATCAGGCTACTAATTTTAACATTAGACCTCTGCCACTGGTTGGGTAATATACTCCATTCTAACACGTTATATGCAGTATTCTGCACTCACACTGTATACCAAATTTGGTTTATAATCTTTTGTAGTTTGGATTTTATATAAAAAAATCGATTTTTTTTCGAAATATTCGACAATCTGTATTTAGAAAATGGAGCTTTTGAATACCTAGGTATATGTATAGGAAAAAATCTTCTCAGAATTACACGTGTTAAAGTTTGCTGAAAAAAATGTGGACCACCCTGTATAAACGTCGTTTCAGTCAACGTTATAACCTAATTATGTCGCCATTTTTTTTCGTAGGTACACTAGCGCCATTCCAGTTTGCAAACAACAATGAAATTATGACGTCATGCTCGAGACTTTAATACATTACATAGAGTTGGTCCAGGTTTGGTATAAAATTTTTTGGTCTAAAAGTTTCTTAAAAAGTTTAGGCCTATTTAATGTAGGGGTAAAAATAAAATTTTTCTCGAAAACCACTTAAGTTCCACAAAACTTATTGCAATTAACTATTCCAGAATAATTTCATTTATTTTAATTTACTAAGAGGGGTAGGTACAAATGGTGTACCTCCCATATTCTTCTTGCCACAACTTGTTAGGTACTTATTAGATTTAAAAAAAAAATGCTGGTCAAGGTATTTTGAAAGTTTTCAATTAAACATTGTAGACATTGTAATGTCGCAACGGGGCATATAATCAAACATCAACAATGAGCAAATAAATTCATATTATATTTTCGTCACTTATGTCAGTTGTTAATTGTTATATCACAGTAGGTTTATGTCAGTTTGATTATTTGCTTCGAGAAAATCTAGGAAAACTTAATTTTTCTCTTATATTTAATAGGTTGTAGCTGTACCATTTTATGAATTGAAAAATTTTATATCAAACACCTCTTATAAAATCTGTCGAAGATTACGCAGGTTCATTTTTAGACCTATTTTTGGAAAACTCTTTATAAGTAGGTACTAATTCTATTAAAAGAGTGTTCACATATAATATTTGCTAGTTAAAACGAAATCATTTAATGAGGTACAAAGTTCAAAAAATTGCATTTATAAATTTCTTTGCGTATGTGGAAAGTTCTATGTTGGGGAGACTTGTAGGCCATTTAACGTTCGTTTAAAAGAACATAAAAATTATATCAGGCAAAATCAAATTTCAAAGTCGAAAATATGTGAACACTCTTTTAATAACAATCATAGGATTTTGTGGGATAGTTCCAAACCAATTCTCAAAGAAAAAGTAGGAAATAGACGAAAAATTAAAGAATCAGCATTTTTCTGGGAAATACAGACAACTGTGTTGCTGAATGTTCAGTGGAATTCAGTAAAATATTATTGCCACTTATTCAAAGAGAAGTTAGTATAAATAATTAGGTAGAACACAGGGTACAATATCAGACAGGTGGCTAGGCAATTGTTTCTGTTGTCATGACATTTTAACCTGAAATTTATTAATCTGTCATTTCACTTTGACGAGACCTGATCTTTGAGAAAGGAGGAAGATTTATTCTCTGAGTTACAAGTCCAAAGTTTAGTTCATTTACTGTTAAGAATTTATTAATTTTCCAGGCAACTTGAAAAAGTTGTCTTTTAACCAGTTGGTGGCGAAAAACCCAATTAAAATTCAATGGATTTCAAGTTTTTGCTCAAACTTTTTTCTAAAGCAGTTTTTTTAACAATATACCTTCTTCCAGTCACGTGCACGTGTCAGTGGAAAGTCATAAGAAAGTACCTAATAATGAGATAGTAGTAAGTTCTCACCCAAAACAGTTTTTGTGTAGTTAGATACAATTTTAATTTGATAACTAGTACATTTTTATTTTTGTAAAATCGTGGACTACGTATTTGTTTTTAACAACTTCAATTATTGAAATGTTTTCTAATAATAGGTACTGCCTTTTCATTGTCATTGTGTATAACAAAAAATGTAAGATACCTATTATTGATTTCCACAGATTTCTTTTGCAATATTTTATAAAATCCATGATGAAAGTCTCACATATTTTTCCCCGTCGTATTCATAATATGCTCTACTGTATAGTGAAAGCGATCGATGTCTCAGATTGCACTGATTGCGACCGCCGCGATACAAACACGTTCCTCCGGCCAGCGGGCGCTCGCCGCATCCCCAGATTAGCGCGGCCGCGTCCCTCAATGAAAAATCCCCCCCCCCCTGCCCATCAACAGGTGCCGGGCCCCGTCCCCGGCACAAAAACTGGCCGAAAACCGGCGGGGGGGAGCGCGCGTGCGCGCCCCCCCTCCCCCCCCCCCCCCGCCGCACAGTGAATGAGCGGCAGCCGGGACCGGGCCCGTGACGTCGGCGGGCTCTCGGCCAATCGCGTCCGCGGACGCCGTATTGATCGGACGGGAACGTGCGGCCGGCGTCCAGTCGCCCATATGGAGCGAGACTAGCGGGTCGCAGGCGGCGGTGGGTGTAGGTACGATGGCAGCGGCGGCGGCCGCCGGCCTCGTCTTGCTGCTGGCGGGCTGCTCCGTGGCCGACCTGGAGTTCCACCCCGGTGAGTCCCTTTGGGGCGGGTTGGGCGCCACGGGTTGAATGAAAGCGAAGATCGCGCGCGGAAAGGTCGAGCGGGGTGACCATATGGTATAGGTTTGTTGTATATAGGTTGGACGACAGGAAACGCCACTTGATAACGCAAAATTATAATGTTATCGGAGGTTGTGCGGCGGTGCGATTTTGTGGAATCGACGGGCATAGGCGCACAGCAGCTGGCGGCCAGAGTTTGTGTTTTGGAAACTGCTGGCAGTCTGGCGCACAGTGCAGTCGATTTGTATTAATCTTGAAACTATATAATTTTGTTTATCTATTTATCTGAAGAAAATGTCTGGTAAATCGATTTATAACATATATTTTTACATTAAATACATCTATAGTCTATCCAAGATACAGCGGCAGTAGATATAAACAAAGTCACATGACCGCCTTGCGATCGATTACCAGGGTCGGACTAATATGAGATTCCAAGTGGCATGTAATTCTCAACTAATTCTTTTAGAAGTTCTAAAATGTGTGTTTCTGCCTTTCGTGGATCTTTATAAATTTCTTAAATTAAGTAGCAAAATAAATTTACAGAATATACGGCTCGCGATCCGATCTAAAATATGCAGAAAACTCGACTGAAGGAAGAGCCGGCCCTGCATTCTGCTCGCCGCGTAAACACTTGACATTTTATGACGGCCAGACCAATAAGAGTCACGTGGTGGCCAATGTTTTAATCCACTGCCGCTGTATCTTGGATACCTGTCAAAATTTAATATTTTGAATCTTTTTATTCTCCGTTCTCAGTTTGACAATAATGATAGGAATCATGGCTAAATAAATAAGTCAAATATCATAGTATAGATTATTATTCTTCCTAAACCACCTTGGTACCAAGGTACCTCCTCCAGTATAGCATATGACTTATGATACTTGACAACGGAAAGTTATGTTTAAGGGTTCTCAAAGTCGATTGCCATAGCAACGAAACTATATATATTAAAACATATTTTTAAGGAATAGTTCAGGATATATAAACACCCTTATTGTATATTTTTAAATTTTGATTCAGAAAAAAAGTTCATTATAAACGCTTTATCAGATATTTTACAGGGTATCTCAAAAAAGAGGATCAAACCATAGCTCCATTTTTTTAAATAACATACCAGTGGCTAACCCGATAGCTGCAGTTGCCAGTATACACAGTATACACACATAGAAATTGCTCTAAATAGAAAACGGTAAAAAAAATAGTACTAAATGTTATATACGAAATCAAATATACAGGCTGATTCAGTCATGATGTAAAAAATTTTAAACACACAGTTGTAGGGGACGCCTACTAAAAAGGAAAATGCATTTTTTTAAGAAGTCTAAAATATGGGGCAAATCAACCCTAGTCCCCAGTAACTCGGCGCTCCGGTAGGCTGCGACGCGCTGCGTTGCCAGTGCGCACCGCCCGTTCCAACAGCCCACTAGCGTTGAATGACGTATTAATAAAGACTGTTCACGGCTCTCGTGTTTGACAGTTCTCTGGTTCACTATGCGCTTCCCGGAGACAAAATACAATGCAAAATACATTGTTGACCATAGTCGTTATCGACTTTCCAGGACATGAAACTATAGCCGTGAGAAGTCTTATTAATACGTCAGTCAACGCCACTAGCTTAGCTGCGTAGACAACTGTTCCTGATCGGGTGAACGTCTCCTCCGCGGCAGACCGGACCGCCGCGCGCCGGCCGCCACCGCCAGTGTCACCTACTACCACAGCTTACCCTAACATACTACTAAAGCCTATTCATTTAATTTATACCCTGACGTCATCGTTTGGTGTTTTTTGCTGCCAATATAAATTCTAGTGACACTACAAAAATGCCACACAAATAATAGTTAATTTTCATCTGTCATGTTGGCATAATAGGGCTGGGTTGCAATAATAATATTCAAATTTTTCGTTAAAATTTTGACACAGTTTGTCACTTAATTTTAAAAATGCCGCGCAAGATAGGTTCTCAAAATCTTGATAAACGCGCGCAGGGTATGGTGCGTGCTTTGGGCGAATATTTTGAGAGGGAAAGGGAAAACGGGGGTCCGCTGCTTCCGCTTTGTGCTGTAAAAGATGTAAGTACTTTTTATTTTATTTCACTGATATAAATTTCGATAATTTCTAAAAAATCATATTTTTGTTTCTATTTAAGAGGGTTGCAGCAGCTCTAGGAATTAGTTTTGACACGGTCAAAACAATTATTTCAAACGAACCAGCTACTCGAACTGCAAGGAGAGAAAGAAAAAACCTGTACCTAGTCAACATTGATGATTTCGAACAGACAGCAATCCGAAATGTGATATATGAAATGTATACAGGGTGTCCGGTAAGTATGGGGCTATCTCACAGGAGCAAGTAGGGGACGTCAAAATATTACGATTGAGCTCAACAACTACGGATCAGATCTCAATAGTTACTGAAATACAGGGCGTTGTAACTCTTTTTTTCAAATTGAATTATGGCAATATCTCCCAAACTAATCAAGCTGTTGAACTGAAATTTGGCACTGCTGTGTTTTTGGCGATGGAGAATAAGCTGAAAATGTCAATTTCGCCGTATCTCACAGAGGGCGCCACTTGCGCTGTTTTTGGCTCGTGCTTTTACTCGTAACTTTTTTGAGGTTATCTCTTTGGTCCTGCAGGTCTATTATTTTAGTGCATCTTTTTATTCTGCAAGAAAAAAGTACTCTTGTTTCATAACGATTAAATCAACCGTTTGCGTTGAAATCGGCAAAATGTGCCCCAAAACACCTGTTGAGTTCAATATTCGACACTTAAAATTTTCACCTACCACTTTCAAATATTACAGATCAACTGTACATTCAAAATGATGAAAAAAATGCCAAATGAGCAGTGGTCAAAACACCATTGGTTTTCTTGAAACAGCGTGTCAAAATTTTGTCAAATTCAATCCTTTCCATTTTGAAAGCGAATAATTTTTGGTACTTTGTTCATAGGGATTTTTTTTCACTTCAAATGGTACCGTTGATATGAAACACTTGAAAGCGGTAGGTGAAAATTTTATGTTTCGAATATTGAACTCAACAGGTGTTTTGGGGCACGTTTTGGCAATTTCAACGCAAACGGTTGACTTTATCGTTATGAAACAAGAGTACCTTTTTCTTGCAGAGTGAAAAGATGCACTAAAATGATAGACCTGCAGGACCAAAAACATAACCTCAAAAAAGTTACGAGTAAAAGCACGAGCCAAAAACAGCGCAAGTGGCGCCCTCTGTGAGATACGGCGAAATTGACATTTTCAGCTTATTCTCCATCGCCAAAAACACAGCAGTGCCAAATTTCAGTTCAACAGCTTGATTAGTTTGGGAGATATTGCCATAATTCAATTTGAAAAAAAGAGTTACAACGCACTGTATCTCAGTAAGTATTGAGATCTGACCCGTAGTGGTAAAGCTCAATCGTAATATTTTGACGTCCCCTACCTGCTCCTGTAAGATTGCCCCATACTTTCCGGACACCCTGTATAGGGACAGTATGTTAAAGAATTTTGCCAATTTGCCCCAATATGCGTCTAATTTTATAATTATTCTTTTAGAAAAGCACTTTACAGTGAACGCCCTAAAAGCAAAATTAGAAGAAAGAGATATTTTTCATGGTGGTAGAACATCTTTATGGAAAATATTGAGGAACATTGGATTTAAGTACCGCAAAGATGATCCTCGACGTGGACTTTATGGAGGTGCCTATAATATTGCTTTAAAACGTATTAAATTTTTAAGAAATCATATGCAAGCAAAAAGAGAATAAACACGAGAGTTTGTTTACTTGGAAGAAACATGGATTTTCCAAGATTTTCCAAGATTTTGAATTAAGGGAAATATTTTCTTTGTAAATTTCCACTGCTTTATTTTTACATAAAGGCGTATCAGATGGTCCAAAAATTTTTTTAAATTAATTATTCGGAAATAGTTAATTTTTTTCATTTTTTTTTAATTTTTAAGTACCTATTAACACAGAATAGCTGTGGTATTAAGCTTTTCCTCATTTTTATCCACATGGCCTATTAAGGTTTCATATTAAGAAAACACAGTGTACATTAACTAACCTGTAAATGGTTTAAAAGTCAAATATTGTGGCAGCTGAAGTCTTCGTATTTGCAATTTGTCATAAAGTTTGGCAACGCTGTTATGCTGGTATCGATGACGTCAGGGTATAAATTAAATGAATAGGCTTTACCGTCACCCGCCACGTCCGCTAGTGTCGAGTGGAAGGCAGAGGGAAGTGCACGTGCGTCTCTACTATTCCCGTAGATCGACGCTGTGAACTGCTGCTACCGCCAGATTCTTGGATACCATCCTCACCATGCTCGTGCTCCCACATTCTGTGTACGACAGGCGACAGCGCAGGTAGAACCCGCCTGCCGCACGAGAAAATCGCTACAATCTTACGGAAGTAGGTATCCCATCATAAATTGGCAGTTTTATTATACGCTAGTGGGCTTATTATTGTAACACAACAGATTTCTTATACCTACGGGCTAGGAGATGCTAAGATCTGACGCTCCACGAACAGAATAAACTTGTGCCTTTAATCTGTGTGGTCAAGTTACTGGTGGCATTTTGTGCACAGTGTTAATTCTCAATACATTTTTGGGCATTATAATGATATTTTTTACAAAAGAAGAAAAGGATTTGCATTAGAAAATCAATAAGCGAGTCAAAAAGGTAATAATTAAGTTAAACCATGATATTTTTATCGCCACAACAGAAGAATTTTTCCCTGAAAATTAAAAAACCAGAAAAAAATATTAAACTTTTTGTATGTTCTCGGAATTTCTACATTTTTGAAACAATTTCTGCGAAGAAGTAAAAAAAAAAACAAGTAAATTTACGATATGTTGTGCAATTGGCAACTGCGCACAAGTCTTGACGCGCAAGCTTACGAGACGACTAGGAAAGCGCCGTTAAGAAGGGGTTTTAATGCAATTCGGAAAAAAAAATTTTTTTAGTTGACTTCAAAAAAATTTTAATTTCGGATTCATATTAAGCAATTTTTTTTCTACCTCTGGTTAAAATTTTTTATATCATGACTGAATCACCCTGTATATCTACCTAATAAAATATACTTAGGCTTAATGCCCTGAAAAAATTTAACTTCGGTTTGTTCCTTTTTTTAGACACCCTGTAGAATATCTGATAAGGCCTTTAAAAAGAGTTGTTCCTCTGAAAAATAACTTGTACGTTGCCAACTCGTTCAGCATTTGCTAAACTCCCAAGATTGCTTGGATTGACAGTAAAAATCAAGGACGTATTAGGGCGTAATATTGGGTATAGGTTGATTTTCGGAAGTTTGCAAAAAAAGTCGTCTCAAAACGAAACCAATTTATTTTTGTCTTGTTTCTGTCTAGACGCTCAGACAAAAATCTTTGGACGAAGCAGCAATATATGTATATATTTCTGCGTTTTGTGGCGTGAACAAATAATTGCCACGAAAGATGAAATACTGTAGTAACGGAAATAGCTTTGTATATACCGGGTGGGTCGAAAAACTGATTTTAAAAAATTAGGCCTAATAGCTTGCACAAAAGAAGGGACTATTGACGGAAAACTTCTAATTATTTTTGAAGAAAAAATGTCGGATTGATGCAACCAATACAAAAAAAATCAATAAAACAGGCCTTGCTATGCACTTTAATTAAATGGATTTCGGCTGTGTGCACGTAAATGTTAAGAACGAAGAAGATGTGTATATTCGTGCAAATTATATTTGTACAATTAGCATGGTAAAGCGCTTTCGGCTACATAGTCATCATCAGTACCACATGTCAGGTGTGTACAGAAAATTGGAGCAACTGAGTTTAATACGGGTGTAAAAAGACGATGGAAATCCCATGTCACACATTAAAATGTTAAATTAACATCACAGCCATAAGCTTAACACATGTTAAATAAATTATTTTAAACAAAAATCATCGTAGTAAAATTGGAAGGCCGATAGCCATGCATTTGCACGAAAATACATCTCTTCTTCGTTCTTTCCATGCACTTTAATAATAATAATAATAATAATTCTCACCCTCACAATACTCCAAACTAGGAGTACCCCGGAAGCAACCACATGCTTGTGCGGGGGAGGAAAATCGGTCCATCAGAGGAGGGGCCATACGCAATAATAGCAAGCGTCAGTTTTACAATTTTTCCTTTCTACTACCTTTTATGTGTTTAAGTCAATAAATAAAAAAATTTACGAAAGAACAAAGGCACCTTAAGTTGCAGAGAAAGGCCGTTGACCCCTTTTTGGAATTAAAAAAATCAGCAATTTTTTGTCAATAGTCCGTTCTTTGTTCGAGCAGCGGTGTAACGTTCATCAAAATCAGTTAGTAAATAAAAGAATTATGAGTTATGAGCAAAAGAATGAAGGCATTCTCAGTACTACAGAATAACATTGATAAGAATGTCTCTTCCGTATCGGTTGCATCATTGCGACATGTATTCTTCAAAATTAATTAGCCCAAACAATGGGCCAAATTTAAACACCGGCGCCATGTTGAATTTTAAAAAATCGGCTATTTTTCAGTTTTCTATCAATAGTCCGTCCTTTTCTACAAGCAACGCTTCCTCGTTTTTTTAAAATCGGATAAACAAAAAAATTATGACCAAAACAAAAAATCCAAAATTTTTTGATCCACCGACTATACCAACACCAACACAAGGTATGAGCCATACTACGCCACTGCATCTTGGAAAATGTCTCATCATTTTAGTTAAAGTAGCTATTTCGTTCGTGTTGTCCCATTCCTACGTGCCGTAAAATCGGCACTGAAAAGCCAGGACCAAGCACCCATTGACTGTTCGGCTGACCAAAAGTTATAGATTTTTTTGTTGAGTTTGGGTGAAAGTTTGAGTTGCGATTCAATTAGAATTTATTATTTTAATTTTTACCTGGTAATTTACTAGTAATAATTTCATGTGTCATTTATTTTGCGTTGTTGTTGTTGTTATAATTTTGTCATGTTTTAAACAGTAGGTAGATACCTTGCCATAATATAATTCTGAATATTTTATGAGAGATTTTTATCTATTGGCATTAGAATTCTATGGTAATTTTTTGTATTTTCCTGTTTTGTACTTTGTACTTTATATTCGTATTTCTATTTTGTCAATATACTTGTTAAATTATCAGCTGTGTTTTACCGGTAATACCTAAACCCACACCATAAAAGAAATAACTTGTAGACTACTCTATATTATTCTGATAACTTACCAACAAGAAGTGTGGGCACCATAATGTCAAGAATTTAGGGGGAGGATAGATAGGCATTGACAGGTCGCAGACATTTGAAAGTCTTTTTTTTGTTGACTTCAAAATATACAGGGTGGTCCAAACTTTATCAGCAATACTTTAAAAACTGCTAGAAAATTTAAAAAAAAGGAAATTTTTTCCTATAAACATGTATCGAAATCCTAACGGTTTTCGAATTCAATTCTTTTTCAAATTATCTTTTATTTCTCCTAAAGGAAGACAGCTAAGGCAAACATATTTGGTACAGATTAAACCCTCATTAAATACTATAAATTAAAAATAATTAATTCAGCCCGTCTACTTCCACCAGTGTAGGAGAGACGGGGTCAATCATCATATTGTTTTAATAAAAAAATGGCACGCCACTGGAAAAGTAATATTTTTTTGCCTTCACTGAATTTTCCAATAAATTCCAAGACAAAAATATTCTGGACTTATTTCGAAAAATGTACCGTTTTTGAAAAATTCACTTTTATGTGTTTTAATTTTTTAGCAGAAGAAAATCAAAATAGGTCTAGGCTCCCGAAATTTTGCACACGTACTGAGTTTTCAATTCCGAACAACTTTCCTTAATAACATTTGGTCCTAAAACCTACAAAAAGGTTTCTAGATTCGAAAAATCATGTGTCCTGGGAATTTTAAAAAATCTAATTTTTCGCACCAGTAAAGTGGGCTTTAGGTAGGTCTTACCGGAAAATGTTATAAAGGAAAATTGTTCGGAATTAAAAACTCAGTAGGTGTGTAAAATTTCGAAAGTTTAGACCTACTTTGATTTTCTTCTGCTAAAAAAATTAAAAGCAAAAAGTGAATTTTTCAAAAAGGATACATTTTCGAAAAAAATCAAGAATAGTTTTTTTCTTATAATTAATTGGAAAACTTAGTGAAGGCAAAAAAATTACTTTTCCAGTGCTGTACCATTTTTTATATTAAAAAATATGATGGTTGACCCCCGTCTCCCCGGCACTGGTGGAAGTAGATGGGCTGAATTATTTTTAATTTATAGTATTTAATGAGTGTCTAAACTGTACCAAATATGTTTGCTATAACTGTCTTCCTTTAAGAAAAATAAAAGAAATGAAAAAATCTCCTTTTTGTGAAATTTTCTAGAAGTTTTTAAAGTATTGCTGATAAAGTTTGGACTTCCCTGTAGGTATATTTGTATAGATAGATAGGTTTATTTAATCCAATTTTGGTACACAAGTACTTATGACACGTCATACATTTTAATACATATACCTAGGGTATACAGAATAAGAACATAAAACAATAAGTACACTAAAAACAATAAATAAATGCAACAAAATTATATTAACGACTTAAAAACTCTACACTATAATATACTCGTAAATCTTTTAGACATCTTATTATATTAATGAAATTGTTGTAGACTTGCAGAGCTTCACAAAATTGTAATTGGGAATTGGGAGATTTTGTAAGAAACAAGTTTCTGTGCGATGGAATCAACAGTGTTACCATATCTATATATTATATATAATTTACATTTTTTTTTATATTATACGTAAATGATTTTTCGCATATATCGAATAAACTACCGTCGTCATCTTGGCACCAACTTATACATAATTTTTCATCTTAAGAATAGCATAATATGCCGAGTTCAGCTTCAACAGAGCATGAGAAGTAGGTGCCGAGATGACGACAGTACGAGACCAGAATCATATCATTTGGCCCAGCCAATACTTGTTACATTATTTAATTTAGTGTCCTAAGCATCACGGGCGTAGCCAGGATTTAGTTTTGGGGGGGGGTTTAGTTTGAGAAGTAAATAAAACAACAAAAATATACTTACATGAAATTTAATATCTATATATTCATCCGAAAAACTACGACATATTTATAAAGTTCTTAACTTTAAATGAAATGGATAAATTAATTTCGTTCCTCTGCGCTAAATCTAAAACCATTAAAGAAGAAATCTTCGGCTTTTTCTTTTAAATATATCCACTACTTCATCTGCATGAATTTCTGTTCCATAGTGAATGTTCATTAGAGCCAAACCATTAAGTCTGTTTTCACTTGTAGTGTTTCGTAAATACTTTTTCAGTCTCCATAGGCTCGAGAAAGACCTTTCTGGGGTAGCAGTGGATACAGGAATGGTAGAGATTGCCAAGATTTGTAGTAATGTGTAAATATTAGGATAAAGGTTTTTATCGCACATATCTAGGCGTTCCAAACTGGATTTCGGGGTAGGCAGTCTTCTTATCAGCATGCAAGGTAGCTGAAGCTTTGATAGCTAAATCCAAATTTGTTTCTTTATTAGAAACCCCTTGACCTTGACTACACCACTTTTTCCAGTAGTCCATACCTTTAAGTTTATCACCCTTCCTTTTTTTCCCCTCCATTTTTCGACAGTAATAATGATTCACGTATCTATCCTTAACAAGGTCATCGAATAACAGCGCACTAAAATTACTCACTTACACGGTACACTTAATTCTCTTCACTATTCGTTCACCACTTTTCACTTTTATTCGCTTCGAGTTCGCATGGAACAATACTGCCGTAAGCGCGGTCACGCGCCGCGGCGCCGCTTATATAGCAGCCCAGTAGCCGTCCAGAAACTTCCACGAACTTCCACAAAGTTCCGCTCATTTCCGCATATTGTTTAAAATAAAATAAAAAATAAAATATTGGCTGGGCCAAATGATATGATTCTGGTCTCGTAGTGTCATAATGTAAAGAGAAGTGGACCTACGACTGAGCTCTGCGGGACACCCAACCCAACATCCCGCTGATTCGATAAGACACCCTTATAGGTATTTTATCTTCAGCATGCTTCTAAAACGAGAGCAAATTTCCAAATATACTCAATTTATAAAGTTTTTCAGAAGAAGATCAGCACTAATCGTGTCAAAGGCATGAGAAAAGTCAAGCAATTATGGAAAGCACAAATTTATTTTTGTCAATTCCTGATATAGGAAATTTAGAAGTTGATAAGATGCGCTCTCAATACTTCATCTATTCCTTCTGAACCCGTGTTGACAAGGAGTAGGTAATGATCGTGAATTATTCGAGACTTTTTCCCTCTTCTTAATTTCCACCAATCACAAACGCGCAATTTTGAATTACAAATGGTTTCTAGATGGAAAAACTGTATGACAGCACCTGTCAGCAGTTTTTTTTTCGAGTTTACCCACGGCAAAACTTGACTGCTGTTTTATAATAGGTAGTATGTTTTGTAAGCTATGTGTATGCAGAATAATCTGTTACTCATGAAATAGTATTGTCAAATACCATTCGGGCATTTTTCTGTGAAAAAAATCCAAAGAAACACAATGCTAAGTAATATTTTTTTAACAAAATGCATTCGTGCGCAGGTGCAAAAATCCGAGTCTTACGATAATTGCCAAGAACATTAGATATGGATATGACCCATGAGGTCAGAACCTATAGACAGGTTTGTTTTGATAAACGCTTGACGCCCAGAACTAATCACAATCTAAGCGCTCCATTAAATTATTCCGAAAATGTCGCGATATTGTCAGAAATTGCCCCTTTTTGTCGAGCCGTAGCGAACTTATTTCGACTCTGGGTTCGGAGGCTGGCGTCGTTAGACCATCCCCCGAGTCTTCAGGTGAGGTTCCGATGCTTCCGGCGCCCCCAAACAAGAAAAAACATGCGATATCTAAGTGTGATTCTGGAGGAACTATAACCGGGCATCACCGGGTGTATAGTTGGTTGATGGTTAACTTTCTGTCTTTGTAGCATGTTTTTAGAGTAGTATGGATATATTTAATCTTGGAGTCAAAATAAAGGGCATTTTAACAATGGGGCACCACACCACGTCTATAGGTTTTGACGTCATTTTATATTATATGACCTTTTCAATTATTTTTGGGATAACACATAAAAGGTACCTATATTTGTCTATAGTTTTCAACACTGGTACGACCTTCCTTCTTATATTCTGGCACAACACCGGCAACTTTCACTGCTTCTGGAAAAACTCTTTCCTCTTTCGATTTGTTTATGATAAGTGCAAGTGGCTTTAGTATTTTATACACTTTATATCGTCTAGCCCAGTTGACTTTTTATTTTTTAATTTTGTTATTTCATTTTTTATTAGGCTAGGCTCTACGCATGGGAAATAATTTAATTTTTGTCGATGAACTAAAATGATCAAGAAAGGTGTCGGGAACAGCCTTAGGTCTGGTGATTTCCCTATTATTTGTTCCATTTTTCCATTTCATATGTTAATTTTTTATTATCGAAGAAGACCCTTAGTTAGTTTTTAATGAATTATAAAGTATAGTTATAGGTAATAGTCATAACACTTTTGCAATTATGGAATAGCGGCATCGAAAGGCGCGTCTGCCGAATGTTGCCGAAAGCTGACGATAACGCGCGAACCGTGATCGTTGGGAACGGGAGACGTACAGGCCCGGCTCTAGTTGAAGGTCCATCGATTGTATTGTCTACACGCCACTGGTATTAAGTATTAATAATATATTAATTTAAACAGGAAATTCAGTTCTATGAGATGACTATTTTTGCAGAAATAAAACGACCCTTTTTATGGCAAACAATTTCCAGCAGGAATTTAAAAAATTGAACTTACTGATTACTAACTTAATTCACCAACATTATAAAAATCTTTATTGCAGTGTGTTCAGTGTCAGCACTTTACATGTTAAATTTTCTTTTATGATCGTCCAAACACCGCGGGAATTTGCTGGGTTTACATTAATATTCATGACTAGATCTTTGGAACTCTGCAAACTAGAGGCCCTGTATGACACAAAAAGTTACAGTTATTCGTTTTAACAGAGGTTGGACAACAGATTTTGGCAGATCTAGTAACATTGTTTTTATTATATTCTTATCTTGGCAGGTGCCAGTTTGTCAACAAAACTGTCGACAAATTATTGAGCGTGCTCATTTTCTTTTGCAAAAAGGAATGTTAACAGTTAAAAGTGACATCTTGTGTAATAAGAAACTGCAAGAATTCTGAGCAGGATGAATTTTTCATAACACCCTTTCCAAAAAGCGCAGAAGAACGAGCACGATGGTGCAAATGAAATACCCTAACATGAGAGTTGGAAATGATACGAAAATTTGCGAGGTAAGTAAATTTAATTACATAAGTATCTCTAGTTTTTTATTTTTTGTTTGATCTGTGATTTTAATCTGCAGAATAATTTTCTTAATCTGCATCAGCAACATAACATAAGATACCTAAATTAATACCTATTAAATATTAGTACCTACCTATTTATTTTCAATAAAAGTCCATAAGGTTCTACAAACCCCCTATTAGAATTCTTATGAAAATTTCCCAATGTTAAAGAGATAAAATTAAAATTTTTGCCCTTCAAGGAGTTAAAACCTGTTAGGTATATTTACACTGGACCGGGCTAAGCATTTTTCGTTTCATGGAATAATAAAAATGTAAGTATATGTGTTAGAGAGAGGCAGTTTTGAAGGTGCTTTATTTTGCACCAAGACCAACAAAATCGGACAAAAAAGAAGTTAACATGGGTGGGAATATAAAGAACCCTTTTTGTGTAGTCAGTTAAATGTGTGAGCTTATATTCCATTATAAATTTCTTGCTGATAAAAAATAGCATTTGATGGCAGCGTTTTATTATGTTTAGGTAGCTTAAATTTATAGTTCTTTAACTTTCAGAGGTTCACTTCTCCGACATGGATTTTGAGTGTCAGGTTGTGCTGAAGAAAGGATCATCTCCTGCAACGTTTGATGAACGTGACTTTAGCAAGAAAGAACCATTATTAAATATGTATAAATTTCTAAGAACTTGTACTAGTTTGATTTTTCCTATTTACTTACAATATATCTTAAAAACAAAAATACTGTTGTCTTCTTTATTGAAATGTAGATGATCTCTCTTGCATTAAAAAGTTATTAACTTTTATTTTACCAAAAAAAGAATGAGAGGCTAATATATCGATATTAAATACCTAGGTACTCATTTTTTTATTCAGCCTAATTCCTTATTATTATTGGTTGATTCATATTACCAAAACAAACTTTCCAACTTTTTGTTCCGTACAAATTTCAGTATTAATTGTCTTAAAATTATGATGGTATGTATAAGAAGAGAGTTTGAAGAAACGAAACCATACAGTAAAACCATTTAAAAGACATTTTTTATTTGTAAATGAACGGAATAATTATTATTGCAGCTATGATTCCTATTGAAGAAATATTCGAAAGTTTGATTAGTTGGTATGCTAGAGCCTTGTTTAATTTTATGTACATACCTATCTACATATACCAACCTCCTACAAAAATTTAATAAATGTTTTTATCCTGATATCCTAAAATTTCTGTTTTCTTGGAACAAATTATATGTTTCTTCACTTTTCCATTCAAACTTCAATAATAGTATAGTTAAGCTTTGCAAATAACATACTACTACCTAACATATTTACCTATTTATTGGTTTTATCTATATTTTTATATATTTTAAACTGTGCCCTCATCTACCTACGCTTATGGCAGTTAACTGTCGTTAGCTTAACCTTAAAATCCAATTTTGATACATCGTGCTGCTAGGGGAATGTTAGAAAGAGCGAAAAAATATATGTCTGTTGCACAAAATGAATTTCATAGGGAAAATAAGACCCTCGCCAGAGAGAGAGATCCGATCGTTGTCACGAATAACTGTCACTTTTTGTGTCATACAGGGCCTCTACTGCAAACTAGAAACTTAAATGTCTATTATTATTATTGTATTGTCGATGTGGAATGGAATTCATCCAAATCAATGCCGTCAGTACAACGTGAATGTTTACCTTTTCGCGATCAAACCGCGTGAAAAGTTTTCGATTTGTTTGTTCTTTTTATGAACACAGTGTAGGTGTGTATGCATAAAATATTTTCATTTAAGATGTAAAGTATTCTCATTTTTTTTTAAATACAAATTCACAGACCGATACAAAGTAGTCAAAATAGTGCTAAATACAGAACAAATAAACCATGAATTTTATTTTAATCTTTTTGTAAATACGGCGGTTGATAGTGTATGATGTGTAGGTATAAGAAAAGTATGTTATAATATTATGCAAAAGTATGTACTTCTTCTCTTGGGAATACTATTACTTTTTGCTTCATTGCGATATCCAAATAGGATATGAGCTACATTATAATGATTGATTGGTGGAATCTCAATTAAAATCCCATTTTCTCCCTACCTTTTTAGTGAAAATAAACAATTTCATTGTGTCGGAGTGTCTGTTTATGTGTCCTCAGCGTTTTTTGTTTCTTTGTTTCCCTCGCCTTTCTTATGCTATCTCAGTTCTGTCGGGAAAAGTATAGTCTCTCAACCAAATAATAGTAACTGCTTCCTATCCCCCGCACAAGCATTTGGTTGCTTTGCTTTTGGGGTACTAATATAGTTTGGAGTATTATGAGGGCGAGAATTGTTATTATACCTATCTGTGAATCTGTCGATACCCGTAGATAACTTTATTACAAGTTTTGATATAGTACCTATTTTCTAGAGAAATATAATAAAAAGTATAATGTGAACGTACTTCTTATTGAAAAATTGACATGTCTAAAATGTAATGAGTACCTACTGCTGAAGAATGGGGGAAAAATAATATTTTCTTAAACACATCAATTAATAATTTTTTCTAATAATTTATTTATATATTTTCAAAGGAGTTTGCAGCAAATAACTAACTCATTCAACTCAATTCATTCCAGACTGCGAAAGTAGGTAAATGTCAAATTGTATCACATTTCTCGTTAAAAAAAGAACCATCCATTGCGATTACGATATGTCTGCCCTTAAATTACCCAGGTATAAAAGTGCTTTATCCACAAGTTTGGTAAGATAAAGATTCCATTGTCGACTACAGAAATATAAAATATCGTTTATGTGCTGATTCTCTCCAGCAAATAAAATGAAAATATTATAGGGAAACATAAATGCAGAATTTTTATGAGGCGGGTACACGTGTACGTCGTATAGGGTCCTGATTAGATTGGCCTTGGCAAAAGGTTAAGGGCAACCCGGTTTGTGCGTACATCTCAGAGAAATAACCAAGGATAGAGGGAGCAAAAGCAGTCAACCAAATTTACCAAAGTAAACAAACATTAGTACGCTCGTGTGTACAACTTTTACCTATAGGTTAGGTATGTCCTGCGAAATATCAGTTTGGTCACACACCACACACTTTTCCGGTTCCATTGCATACAAAATCAGTAACTATATCCTAAATACTAAATATTAAATAATAATAATAAATAGTCTATAAATAACAAAAAACACGCTTGAAAATACGAAAACTACGCATGTAATTAATGAGAGAAAATGACACACTGGGATAAACAACACAATAATAATGCATACTATAATTACATCGCGATTTAGTTTTAGTTTAAAATTGTCACTTGCAAACAACTAATAGCTTTATTAATTTATGTTATGGGAAGAGTGCCTTCATTTAAATCCCTTTATTAAACCCGTCTATTTTAAAATGAAATGTTGTAAACAATGATGTACCTACTCAAAAATACGTTGGCTTTTTGTTCTTACTCCCTCTATCCTTGGTTATTCCTCTGAGGCACACAAACATAAAGCATCCAGATGGAATCATATATTGCGTCGAGATTATGTGCATGTACGCTATTTATGCAGTTTGTCCCATATGATAGTCAACCTAAATACATTTTGCTGAATCTCAGTCTGACAACAAATGGTTTCATCTGGATTCTGGATTATTCTGCAGGTCATACCTAATTGGAAAGAGAAAGATTAATTGCCAAATTAACATCTTTGTTCACTTTGGGGGGGGGGGGGGGTTCAGGATCGGCTCAAGCTTTTCTGGGGCTGGGTGCTGGATGAAAGTGCGGGGCCCCGGCAAGGAATTATTTAATCCATTAAGAACAAATTTTTGAAAATTGATACGCCACTAGAAGGGAATATTTTTTGCATGTCACTTTTTAAAAAAGTATGCCGGGGCGATGAATTATTAGATCACTTCAGTGACGTATGTGCATTTAAAATAATTCTGTAAAATACGCCGCAGGCGAAATTTTTAAGAAAGAAAAATTACCTACTTAAAATTAGTCTTAGGAAATCCTCGAGGAAATCCCAATGTCTTCAGATTCTCAAGCTGCAGTGAATATTTTCAAATTCTAAAGTGGTTTCGGCCCCGCCCTTTTAAATACGCTAACTGGCTGGATAACCCTGTACACGGGACTCGGAGGCGTGGGGCCAATCAAAACGCAGGCCGCGTACGCCGCACCGTTCGCACCCGCCTAAAGCCGGCCCTGGAGGGGTTAGACCAGTGGCTGTTGAAGTTGAAATAGCTTTAAGTTAAAAAACTACTATTTTTAAATTGTTTTTAATAAAAAAACTGAAACAGGTGTAAGTTGAACACGTTTAACATTAAAACTTTCAAAATATTAAATATTAATTATTATAATAATAGCTGAATATTCCTTCTCGCATTTATACGTATACCTTTTCTACTTATTTGATTTCTCATTATTACGGATATATTCCTACACATTCTTTGCCTGTCCTGACCACACCTTTAGAATTGCCAGTAGGTATGGTAATAGATTTCTTCGCGGCACTTGCCTAACTGAACCTTTCATAAAAATAATAAATAAATCTTCAAATGAAAATTAGTACTAATCTATTCATAAAAGAGACTCTGGGAATCCCCTATTCTCCTAATCCATATGGCGCACGCAGCCATGCACCACCGTTCACCGTTTACTGTTGTCCAGTGTCCAGTGTTGCCAGTTATCTTTTATTTTATTTGAAAGCATATTCTGATGATAAAACTCGGTATTGCACTGATCCAAAAATTATGTTTTGTTGGCAGTTTTCGGACGGGTTTCCGTACTCTACTGGAAAACCAGTTTAATAAATTATTACACTCACTGATGCTCGGCGAGCTCGTTCTAGGGATGGTGCAAAAGCATATAAAATGGTGGTATTTCGGGGGGGGGGGGGTTGAACCCCAAAACGCCCCCTCTGATACGGCCCTGCCCGGGGACATACTGTATATGTTGATATATTTAAAACTTTATATGCCAACCTAACAAACGCAAGGAGCCAAATAAATTTCCACCTTCGGAAAAATGTCTAGGTGGATCTTGCGTGTGATTCCTCGAAGGAAAGGTCAAGCCGACGCCCTCGGCTTCCGTGCGCCACGAACATAAACAGCGACGAGGCGCATTAGCGCCAGCGGTGGCGGAAGTATCAATCTGCGGCACAAGCGGTTTGATTAATAGCACAGAAAATATACTTATTTTCTGTGTTAATAGCTCAGTAGGCGGCTATACGGGATTTCGGCGGGCGCGCCGCCGCTGGGCCCCGCATTTCCCGAGGCCCTTTCTTACACGTGTATCTCGTGACGAGCCGAAGAAAAAATCTAGCGAGGTCGAGGTTAAAGTAGGTGGTGCTGCAAAATTACCAATTGCAAAATAATTTAACCTGCCTGTAAGATAGCTGACAATAAGAATGTATCTATAGGCCTAAATGACGCATACCATATGTAAATCACATGGTATTAATTAATGTTTTTTGTTTATATAAGCCCATTAAAGAATGATATGCCTTCTTTTTAGTAAATATTTTGAGAAAACAAATCTATACTAAATATTTACCTTTTTTCGTTCAAAATACTACGTATGTACTAACAAGAAGTAATATCCTTCTTTGGTGTGCCTATATATAAAAAAACCTCTTTGTAATATATGGTCCAGTTGCAGACCTTTTTGCAAACCGACTAGTCCATTTCTTGAAGGATATAAGCTTCTTACACATATGGACTAATATTTTCAGTCCATTTACATATTATAGTCTAATCCCTTTGTCTATGGCTTGTTTTACATTATGTATGTTACAGACCGTATATGTAAAACAGGCCGTATACAAACGTAATGTAAACGGACTGAAGATATTAGTCCATACGTATAAGAAGCTTGTTCTTCTACAAAAGATCTAGTCGGTTTACAAAAGGACTAGTAAGTAGTCCATTTATATACGGTCTATCTGCAACTGGGCCATATACAGAGAAATTTAAACAAAGACAGAATGTATGTGCAATCTAACAATCTTTTCCGGGGTGTTGGGAAGTCCGCCATTTCTGAATTATCCTTCCTTTTTTATATAGGCCAGTCAAAGAAGGATATTCCTTCTTGTTGGCACATAGTATTTTCAAGGGAAAAAGGTTACTATTTAATATAGTGTATATAGGTACCCTACATTTTTTCTGCAAAATACGTACTTAAAGAAGGCATAGATATCATTATTTAATGGGCCTATACACAAAAGAAGGGTAATTCACTGCGATCACACATACAGTCTGAATGTTTTATTTTGTTAACGGTCTAGTCCGTATATGAAATACCATGTCATTTACATACGGTCTGAGCCATTTAGACCGTATAGAAACGACCTAGATCATATGCATACGGTCTATTTTTATATATGGCCTGTAACATATATATATAACATATAGGTACACAACTTTCATCTATAAAAATAAATGCTGCACGTGGCCGTCAAAATTTAAAACCTACACAATACCAACATACGTGTAGCCAATTTAGTGAGCTAACATAATAAGCAAAAAAGGAATTAAAGAAACACGTTGTCAGCCTCATTCAGAAATTCCATGACAATATTATATAATTTTTTTGGACCTATATTGCATGTTTAGTTCGTGGTTGACACATGGTCGGTATTTGTTTTACCTATAAAGTTTTAAAGGATTTTCTTGCCCCATATACCCTCCCGGCTTTCATAAATGAAATTATAGTCCCCCTAACATAATTTCATTTTAATAAAACTTCTTAACTTCCTGAAAAGTGCTTGACGTTTTGCATATTTATTGAAAATGTATCCTTAAAAAGTTGGGAAGAAAACCGGGACTCCGTTATTTGGATATAAATTATCAAAAATTCAGTGGTAGTTTTTTTATCAAAAAATTCTACCTATATTCAAAGTGACCTAAAAATTAGGTCTTTTGTTGAATATAAAATGAAAATATCGCCACAAATTAATATGCATTGCTCATAGAATTTTATTTGAAAGAAAAAATCACCTTTTTGATAGGTTATTAGAATTCGGAAAAATGCCACGGAATTTGGAAAAATGTTCACGCCTCGAATGCCTCGAATGAATAAATTCCCAAAACCAAGGTCATAAAACATAGATAGGATACATTTTCCACAAAAGCAACAACGTAGAAAAGTACACGCGCTTATTAAAAAAATATTGGCTTATTAATGAGTTGTTTCTATTTGCTTTTCACTCATACGGAATTATTTCGGTAAATATGGACGCTCGAGTGTTTGTTTTTCATTGAAGAGTTGCTATCCAATTAAAATTCTCCAGTTGTATATTTTGCCATTTTACACCAACACTCAAAGAGGAGCTTGCCGTGGACACACAGGCTTTTTGAATTTTTGGCTGAATTTTTCAATTATTAACGAGGCCGAAATTTATTCCTATAAGCAGGTCGCGGATTTACCTGATTTTATCGTTGAAAAAAAAATTAATACCTCGTTTTTTGATTTTGGCGAACGAAATATCATCGCCAGATCGACGTAAACTCGCTTGGTAAATAACAGAATTGAATTCGATGCTCTCTATTTTTTAAATTACTATAGCATATACGTATCAAAGCTTTTAAGACTTACTACTTAGTTCATTGAATGGATAATATTTTAATAGTGTATTAGTTTTATTTACAGCGATCATCCGATACAGGCTGGTCAACTAAAATGCCTATAGATATACCCAGAGCCGGTTTTAGCTTGACTACCGCCGGGTGCTAAGAAGTTTAAAAAACGCGTTATCTTTCTTCCCATTTTTTACTTTTGCCCAAAAAGCTAATATTTTTAGTTGGGAGGTAGTCAGAAATTAAAAAAAATAATAATAAATAGAAATTTCGAAATTTGTTTTAGTGGGAACTCATAAAATTCATTGGTTTTTAAACCGGCCATACAAAAGAAAGCAGAAGTGTTTGGTTACTAAAATGCGCCGTAGGCGAAAATTTTTAGAAATATAAAACACAGATAGTTTAAAAGAGGTATAGGAAATTACAAAATCATAACAGTATAATGTATTTTTCATATTTTCTCAATTTGAACCCCTGGGCTTATGTATGGGAAAAGCCAGGTCTCGTGGAATCGGTAGTTAGCTACCTACTTGACAATAATAAGTATATTTTTCAATAAATACAAGAAAAAGTGATAATGGGCATAAGCAGTCAAAGTTAGAAAACAAAATAGTAACCGCATACACGTGTTTCATGCTATTTGGCAATCATCAGTACGGTGTAACATCAACCAAATCCAAAAGATAGGAATGATTTGGGAAACAACAAATGAAGTTCAGGCAGGATTTGGTTGATGTTACACCGTACTGATGATTGCCAAATAGCATGAAACACGTGTATGCGGTTACTATTTTTTTTTCGTTTTCTAACTTTGAGTGCTTATGCCCATTATCACTTTTTCTTGTATTTACATTTACACTCTCATTCTTACATCTTTGTTGTTTTTCAATAAATGTATCTATATGTTACACATTATTACATGACAATTTTCCAATTTATATTCAATCAATGAATTAATGTTGTATATTCTGCGTTTAGGATATTTTCGCACTTAGAAAAAATCCAGGGGGGAGTAAAATCTTCAACGTATAGATGAATAAGATGATGAATAGGAGAACGCTTCAGATGTTATGTTTGCAAACGACGATCAAAATGAAGGTGTCGCGTCGTGAGCGACATAGCAACAAAATGTGATTTATTTTTAGTTATATTAGACCAGCTTATACCGCCTCCTAAAATTAACCGCCGGGTGCTATTAGCGCCCTAGCACCCCCCTAAAACTGGCCCTGGATAGGAATACCTATAGTGTGTCCACGGGTAGAGTTGCCAAGATGAGACAAATTTTTATTATTGATTTTTGGACGACAAATCATTCTTTTTAAAAAAATTGCTTATTGAGAAAATGAGATTATACCATATTAAAATCTTAAATCAGATGTACAGGGTGTTAATAAATTAAGAAAACAGGAAAATGATTATTTATTATTTTAGACAAAATGTTATTAAAAGAAAGTTATTTATATTCCAAAAAACCTTAATATACAATTTGAAACAACAAAAAAATGTTTACAAAGAAGTTGTTTACAATAAAAAAAACTTAATATAAAATTTGAAACCTGAATGTTGAATTTTGTCTAAATTGAATTTATTAAATCCAAATTGAAAATCCGTCTTGTCGTTAAACAAACAATAAAAATTAAATAACAATTTGTACCATTGTGTAAGAAATTGTTCTACATACAGGGAAGGTTGGAACAAATTCAATAAAATTTATATGGACATGTGACGTCATCGGTGTCGCAGATTTTGCATCATCGTCATTTTTTAAATTGTAAGCCCCACCTCTGGTAGCATCATTTGAAAGATATCATTTTTCTATATATCTACATACAGAAGGATGATTTTTGGTATAGATAGGCTACATAAAAAAAATTGAAAAAATATTTTTTATTTTTACAATTTATTTATTAAAAAATTCTTTTTCTCAAAAACCGTTATGTAACCTATACCAAAAATCATCGTTCTGTACGTAGACGAATGAGATATTTCAATTTGCACCATCAAAAGTGGGGGTTACAATTTAAAAAAATGACGATGACGTAATATCTGCGACACCCATAAAGTCACATGCATTTGTATGTAAAAATTTGCGCATTATAAAATTAAGGTTGACGTGTTCAAGCGATTATTATTCTTTGTCAATAGAGACTTTATTGAATTTGTTCCAACTTTCGCGTGCTCACTGTATATCCTCCTCCTTTAAGATTCCAAATTTTGTATTAAGGCTTTATTTGGTTTATAAAAAAAATATTTTACAAATATTTTTTTCCAAAATAATAAATAATGTCACTTCCTCTTGAAACATTTTCATATTTTCTTAATTTATTATCAGCCTGTAGGTACATCTGACCTAAGATTTTTATATTATGGTAATATTATAAGCAGATTTTTTTTTATATTTTTTTAAATAATGTTAAATAGAATGCCACCAATAAATAGGTATGTCGTCAGTCGTCACGTCCTCACTAAGAGCGTTCCGTGAATTTAAACGCATGCTTTGTTTCTGCAGAACATACTTATTGTTTGATTTGTTTTGTATTTCACAGATCTAATTAGTAGGCTATTTATGGCGTTTAAACAGAAAATTATTTTTTTGTGAACATATTAATAAATAAAATCTAACAGAAAATAGATGTGGCTCCGCCACTGGCTGCACGGATAACCCAATATTGGCCCATATTATAACAGATTGTCTAGGTATATTGCACATCAAACTTTATTATAGCAATATCACTGTTAAAGTTTGGGAAATATAAAACATAATCTATCGTGTTACATGAACGTTCATGAACTTTGCGTCTTACTTTTATAAGATGAATACCTACCTACGTCCCTGAAGGAATAACTGATTTTATAGAGCTATCGAAACTTTGCGTGTATATAGTAGGTATAGAAATTTTATTACCCCACTTTTAAAATGCAGGTGCTTATCTTTGCTAGAGGTTCCACTCGACAAAGAATTTATTGTTTCATTTTAGTTCAAAGTATATACATTTTAGTTCAATTACAGAATACGAAAAACTCGAACGTTCTAATTTGATACTTGAATTTAATACTATAGAGAACATTTTGTTCAATCCCACAAACAATACAATATAGGTTGACTTAGACTAGGACAATAATACACAATGTCTCCAAATGAAATTATTAAGGCAGGACTATTAATGACATGGGACTTCTACTTAATTCGGATGACTCTTAACATTTAAATCAGTTTATTTCGAAAAACAAAAATAAAGTATACTCCTCCGGCAAATTTCACATATACCTTTCAAATCAAATATTCCCTAAGAGTCTAACGAAAAGCCCGAGAATACCAATGCCAGATATAAAATATTCATAAGTGCATATCCCCGATCAATCCTTTTCGGGGTGCGCTATTGCGGACCCTGGCCTTGACATTAAGATGTTTCCAAATTACCATATCAATCACTTATTTTCTAATGCGATGTTTGGCGAGGAGTTGTTGGATAATGATTGATTGTCGACGGAGGATTTGTAACGCATATTCAAACCAGAATAGGATGTTCACAAAACAAAATTCGGTTTAAACACCATAAAAAGGACGTAAATAGGTCGCTTCCAAATTTCTGGACACAAATAGCGACAACTACACACCTGCATTCGTTTGAATTCGCGCAACATTGAAGTCACTGCCTCAGCGCGTCTCTCTGTCTAAGTATGTGCATATTATTACAGTAGAAACTTAATTATCCCATGAGTTTATCTGCACTATTATATATTTTTTTATTTGTTAACTAGTGGTATAAAATAAGTGGACTAATAAGTTCAATTTTTTTCCGGGAATTTCGTATTATCGGTATTTCTACTACATGCCTAAGTACCATATTTCGTTCAGTGGCTTTTTAAAATTCCGATAGCACATCGACTCTCCAACTACCCGCGCCTCAGAGTCACGAAAATTCGCATTTAAAAAATAAATAAATAAATAAATAGGTTATATTTTCTGTATTCATACAATATGCGTAGTAAAACTAGAATAAGGAAACCTAATTAGCTGCGTGTCGCGAACGGCAGTTACGTGTCGCTCGCCCTATAGCCGTGCCAAATTCGCTGTTTCTATTTTGCATTTATTTCGGTAAGAATTTTAATTAAAGCGGTTTTATAACACACCTATTATTAGTGACACAAGACAAAAGAAATTGAAAACATTTTCCATTCGACCTTGCTGGAATTATTCAACTATCCAAGTCTAAAGTAGGTGCCTTTCTTTATAAAACCTTGTACATCTCTGTATACATATTGTTTAAATTATATAGGGTGACAAAAATCAAAAATGCCTATACGTACCTATTTTTATAAAATTATAAACTTAAGGCAAACTTATACATTTAGGGCAAAGCGAGAAATGAGAATAATCCCGAAATTGCTTCATTTTCTATATGGTTGAGCTAGGAAATTCTTTCATTTCTATGTAGGTATATATCTTCCAAAGTACAACTTTCGACTGAAAAATATCCATCGCTTTTTAAGATTCCTCAGAAGCTTTCTTATAATGCTAAAATAGTTCTGGGCTATTTGCCAACTTAATTTTCATGAATGCTTGTGAAGTAATAAAAAGCAAAAAGACTCTATTAGAAGTCTTAAGGCTATTAGCTGCATTGAGTAGCATAACGACCAGAGGCGCAGAGGCATGCGCTTGCTTTGTGAGATAAATTTCCGCTACCTACCAACTTTACAAAAATGTATAAATTGCAATAAAAAAACCTAAAAGATGTCTATACAAACACGAAAATAAATAACTTTTTCCTGCTCCCTCGTCTATAAGTACTTACACTTTAGATACTCGTCAGCACCCAATTTAATTTTTATTGAAAAACAAAAATTATTATGACAGACCGGAAAATGTAGAAACACTGAAAGGTAAAATTCGGGAAGAAATCCACATATTAGATACCGAACAAAGCAATTTTATCGTTGACTCGATAAACAGAAAGTTAGTAGCAAATATCAATAAATTCATTGAGCAACATGGACGCCCTATGGAGCATTTGTAATACTTAGTATATCCTTTTTCTAAATGTTATTCTCGTTTTCAATAAAAATTAAATTTCAAACAATACCTAAATCTGACGAAGTTTATTAACTATGTTACTTACAAAAAACAAGACGAATTACAAATAACTATTAGTCATTAGATAGTTTAACTTGGTAAACTTATTGTTTTACTGGCAGTGTTTTGAAGGTTAGGAACCGTATATATAATGATGTAACACGTTATTTTTCATATATATCTTATACCTACACGAGAAAACAATATCCACCTCCAAAATTACGGTTACAGTATTCAGAATTTTTGTTGAAACGCGTAGCAGGCTTTAATCTAAATTCCCGGAAGTTTATCAAAATATCAAAGTTCATAACATACCCAACTGACTGTATTTACCAACTACGTGCGTTTGTATAAAGTTTCTCTACTCAATAATAATATCACGTTTCCCAAAATAATTCTGCAGGGTATTTTAAAAACACTAAAATATGTTATTAATCACTATGCAGCATTTTCAAAAATCCAAATCTATAAAAAAATTTTGCTGAAGAGTATAGTTCTGGATTTTTTTTCTATTTTGCACTATAATCAAACAGATAGGTATGAACTTTAGGAAATTGCAGTGGATGTAACGGAACTAATTATAGGAATTTAAAGGGATACAATTAACAACTTCGTGTTGCAGGAAGGAAACAAAATTTTAATTACCCCATACCTCGGCGTCCAATTAAATTAAAGTTTAACAAACTCGCAGAATTTAATTGAGGAATATGATACATTATTTCGCTAACTAATTTTCTGCATCGAATTCAGCATGGTTGTTTAAGGATTGAGGCAATGCTCTTATTTGACATAGAGGAAACATTGATATTCTTTTTTCGCATAATTCATGTTACTTCTGATCAAAACCAGTTTATAAAAGGATAGTTATGAAACCTATTAAAATGTACGCAAATTTCGCGTTGCTATATACATATAATAATATATTTTTCTTGAAATCGGCATTAAAATGTCCCAAAATCGTCTTTAAAAGCACAGAAATCGTACAATAATGTAGCCCATTATTGTACGATTTTTTCAATAAGTAGGCCTTGGCGAGATGTAAACATCAAACGTCAGACGCGGAGAAATCGCCCGTCAAAAGTGACCAAATATTCAAAACCCGGCCGATAAAGGCTCATTTAACTTTTCGTACACATTGCGAAATTGTTTCCTATAGAAGCGCAATCCTTCAGTATACATATTTTAGTAAATTTGTATATCAATAGATTTGTTGTGTAGGCTGCACAAGTGCACAAGAAGCAGCAGTTTGGTTTTCCTGTCAGAAGGTGCCGTACGTCATAATACTTGTCCTAGGTAGAGCGATCGGTAAAGTCAAGCAACGCCGCGCGTAGTCGGTTCGTGGACGGGTGATCCCTTGTTATTATTTTCTTGCCTAATAAAACTTTTTTTTTTTCGATTTCAAAAAAAATATAATATGTACCTCGGCACTGAAGTTCTTTTTATGACTCATGTGGTTTATTTGCCTCGGCCAGAGGCCTCAGCAACTAAACTCCACATGAGTCATAAAAAGTTGAACTTCCGTGCCTTGGTACATAAATAACTATTATTAATGGTTTGAAGATCCTTGCTCCGTAAGCGTTGTATCTACCTAGCAACCAAATTAACAGGGCACCTCGAACATTTCTGCTGGCACATAATACACATAGCTATATTTTCTGCGGCTATATTTTCTGTAGTGCTGGCCGATATGTACAGTGCACTTACGGAGAAGGGACCAGGACAGAGCATTTTTTTAATTGTAAAAATTAACAACTTGGCAGTTTGTTCAAACATTGCAAACACCTTGTCGCGTCGTTTCGCATTTCATTTAATTGTAGCCCCGCTCACTTAAGCAAATTTCAATATTTTGAAATATCTGTGATACTTGTTTTGCCACTAAATGTGGTATGTAATGCTTAATTATATTGTTTTCATTAGTACCTACTTCATTTTACGTTACCAGCATATTTTTAACAAAAAACTGCGTATTTTTGAAAACCATGCAATGGGTGGGGTTACCCGTCATGGAGGGTAACGGCGCCCATATATTATAATATAACATTTAAGGGAAATTTAGGGAAAAATAAAACAAAACAGTTGGCTTATCTTATATTATTTAGTTTTAAACACATTTTTAAACACAAAAATCACAAACATAGGGTTTAGAACCATCACATAACATTATCATTTCTTTTACCGAATTCCGTGGCGGTTTTGCCCTATTTCGCAGCATTGATGGCCCTTTCCAGAGCTTCTTGGGTCCATGAACCCCTAATTGTTTATCTTGCTCGCGAATATGGCATCTGCAATAATTACTACGAAAACGTATTAAAACAAGCAGCGTTGCCCTTGCGGGTACCACCGCCCAACTCTGAGCGGCCTTACCCGATCAGGTGATTTTTTACAAATATGATTTTTTTGGAAAAAAATAAAACAGATATAAAAAAACTAAATTACAAAATAAACTACGATTAATACCCTTTATTTTGATATGCATAACATAATAATTAAAACTTATTTACTGCACTTACCGTTGATTTTAAGCGGCGGATATATTAGACGCACGACCACCGACCACGTTAAAGCTTGTCAGCTGACTAAAGGGTAAAAACGGATCCATCGACGCGCTACTCGTATGGAGCCACACATTAGCTCTAATGTGGAACGCCCGTGATAGATGGCGCAACCATTGGGTGATTCTTTTAAATAATAAAGCAGTGGGCGGTCTTACCCGGTGGGGGGGGGGGTACCCGGTTGCATATTTGCACATCCTCACAGACGACGGCACCAGGGTGCTGAAATCTGTGACCGTTTGTGGCCAATAATTACGCTACAAAAGCTCATTGATTTCGGCACCTACGCGGATTGTTAAGTTTTTAATATGCCTTCCAGGTGCAATAAACAGCCACAAAGCAAAATAATGAAACCACAATCATATTGAAATAATTTATTCATTTAAAAAATATATTATTGAAGTGATATCATATATTATGTACTCATATAGGTACATACATAAGCACACACTATAACATACAAAGTAAAACTAATGGCTTGCACCATGGCCTTTAGCATTACGCTGATTAAGGTTTATGTTTTGGGAAAGATTTCGAGATCTTTTTATTCTTTTGTTTCTTGTTTCCTCTTTTGAGGGTCTCCCAGACTGAATTCTGCGCGATCCGCAAGTTAATTTTCTCTGGCTATTTCTTCTACTAATGAAAGTTGGCTGTACAAGTATTTTTCTTCCACTTGAAAAACAAAAAGAAATTTTTGATGTTAATTAGTACATTTAAAAGGTTGTCGTAAAAATAGTTTCTAACAAAAGTAATTTCATTGTAATAATCTACCTAGGTAATAACTCGGTACACGCTAACTTGTACGCAAGCTGGAAGTTCCGTACACGCGAGACGCAATGCGCTTGCGCAACTAGAGCCGTACGTCTACACGATTTGAAACAACTCTGGCAAGAATTGTGTGGAGCATGGGGTAAGGCATCTGCGTTCTAACCTCGAAGACCTGGGTTCGATTATCGAGCGTTTTATATTGTTTGTTGATAAATTAGGTTAAGTTGGGTTAGTTTTTTATTTGACTCAACCGATTAGGTACTAAACTAAAATAGATAAGTTCCTTCTTTTGAAAGAAAAAAATATAATGGGCGCATTGCACTGTTTCGCGTGTACGTAATTTCCAGCTTGCGTACAAGTTAGCGTGTACCTAGCAACAGACAATTATGAAACACCTAAAAAATACTTACTTTTTTTGATGTATTAAAACCTTCTTTTATCAATAAATCCTTTTTTTGTATCCTTAGTGATTTTTCGTATCTTAACAACCAATGTAGCTTGACAGTTAAAATTTCTTTTACGAAGTCGACTACTACTTCGGGATTTGTTTCTACTGGAATGTTGACACACGAAATCTTTGCGAAAATCTTTTTTTTTATATTTGGATATGTGTAAGATACTATCCAGTCAGTATGTGTTTCGACCGAGTATTTTTTTATCCAATTTCTGCATTCGGTTTCATAGTCGTCGTAAAATTTTGTTTTTATTTCGGCAGTATATTTATCTGCATTGCTAACTGTATTTAATATGATCTTACACACTGGGTCAACACGCTTGAAAAGTGACTTTATATTTTTGGCAAATTCCTCTTCCATTATGACAGCGATGTATACATAACCAACACGTGCTTCACCCTCTGACAGTGCACATACACTGGTAAGGAAAAAAAGTGAGGTTATGCCGACCGCGAAGAAATTTCGATTACTATCTTTATAAAAACATAAACCCTGCGATAAATTAAATAATTCGCGTAGGTGCCGAAATCAATGAGCTTTTGTAGCGTAATTATTGGCCACAAACGGTCACAGATTTCAGCACCCTGGTGCCGTCGTCTGTGAGGATGTGCAAATATGCTAGCCGGTTCTCCCCTACACCCGAAACGCAGCAGTATCGAGCCGAAACCTTGGTGCGGAAACGCCCGACTTGAGCCCAGTGATTAGAATATACGTTTTGAGCGATTTTGAGAGGAGCAAAAAACGTCCAACAAAGGGATATAAATAACCTTCAAGTCACCTTAGGAGGCGTCTTGGCGTTACATTTTAAAACATGCCTTAACTGTACTTTTTTGGAACTTCGATCTTTGCACGCTTACGTCAATGTGTTACGTCTACGAAATAAAAACGTATTGGGCTTTGATTTAACTGTCTAAAATATCTAAAAATACGTAATAGATAGGTACCTACTACGTAACATAAAATTAATAATATCTGTTATCTTATACAAGTACCTAATAGTCTTATCAAAATTCATTTCGATATTTATTTGGGAAACACAAATAGAGAAAAGATTATCAAGCAAAACTGCCTTTTTTCTGTAATATTGTATGTGAGTTTTTGTGACCTGTTTTAATTTAATTTTACTAATCACTCATTTCCAATTATTTCCAATTAAATAAATTTCTTAAAGAAATAAATGCAGAATAGAAATATTGGATTTAGCATGGCTTTTGGCGTTTAAACGAACGAATGCAGGTATCTGCTTCTCACTATTTTCTTATACAGGAACATATTATTTACTGTTTTTTTTTTATTTCTGAGATTTTATTTGGAGGCTATTTACTTCCTTTTTATAGCTTTTAAACTGAAATTATTTTTTTTTGAACGTCTCTATTTCAGTTTCAAATGTCTGATTAGACTAAAAAGTTGGTATAGGTGTAACTATTGAGCCCCTGAAAATTTAACTTTTATTTAAAAAATTGCAGAAATACTAGAATGAGGCTACTTTTTGTATCGCCCTGTAGAAGCTGTTTCAATAGGTTTGTTAAAGTGTTGGTAATTTTTGTATTGGTGTGTTGACAGTAGAGACCTTTTCTTGAAAATTTTAAAAACAACTGTTATTAATAACTTAAATTGTACTCTCATACGAGTATGTTCAATATAATAAGCAGCAAAAATAATTAATAAGGAATCATTGTTAAATAATGCGTTAAAAAATATTAGCAATGGCACTATTTATAGAGCACTAAATGAATACTAGAATATACAAAATATCGCAGTAAAAATCTAAAATGAAACCAACGATATATTTTACATTACCAAAGGCAAATTGTTTTGTTTCATGATTTTAAAAAGATGTTATTGTTGGAAGATTCAATGTTTCCAGTTTTTTTATACGATTTAGGTTATTTTGTAAATATAAGTATCTCAAAGCATATGTACGATATAAAATTCTATCAAAAAACTATTTATTATGCATTACAAAATAGGAAAGACTAAATTATTTAAGAAATGCCAATGTAAAGAAATTACCTCGTCTTCTTCCCCCGACCCGCTAATGTAGAAGCGAAATAAAACCGTGTTGGCCCGGCACCGTCGCAATAACAAGGCCCGCCAGCTGAAAGCGATGAGTCATCCAAGGGAGGTCAGCCTAAGGCGCCAAATTCAAATTTCAAGGTGTCAACTTGGTAAATTTTGTAGAAAAACTTTAAAATGATTGTTTACATATATGCTTTACATTCATGCTTTTACAACACGGATAATAATCTACGAGAGTGAAAGTCACATTTTCAAGGGGTTTCGGTGCGTTTATATATCTACCGGTAAAATTTTCGTAAATGCCTATTATTTCTTATTTGCCTAGATACAACTAAATTCGAATAAATAAAACCATAAAACTTACTGATTTCAAGGTGGTTACGTTTAATCACGTGAAATTGTTAGGTATAACACTCTCCAACAGTCCAAACCAAAATCCTGGAAAACTGTGTAGGAACAAAATCTCTTTTGATGGCCTTAACCCACTTTTCCCTTAAAATGGGGTCTTCATCGAGGAAAAAGCGGACACATTAGGACCGCCTTTGTAGTTTCCCTAGCAGTTGGGAACGGAACACGTTCACGGCATGATTTAAATTAGTCCGAAACTATAGACACAACCTAAAACCTATAAACTAAAATTGAACTTTAATCACTTTATTCTGAACCACTCCTGTTTTACCATCTTATTAATAAAACTTCACGTCCTATATTACTAAAAAACACAGTTCAACACACAACAAACGTTCTTTAAAACAGGAAAATCGCCAGACAAGTAAACGTAAACTTCAAAAAGCAACTTCCCGACCTCCCTGCGATGACGTAGTGGACCTTGTTTGACAGTGACAGTTGTTATTTAAGCGAAGTATAGTATCTCATAACTTTGTTTGCTCTCAGAGACAGGAGAGTAACCAGCAATCTGCTAAAAAATGAATTAGCAGATGTTCGAAAAATCGCTATATCGCCTCGAACAGTTAGAAGACGTTTACATGAAGCAGGATTGAGCAATAGAAGTAGAAGACCGGCCAAGAAACATTGCTTATACCAGATAACACAAAGTTCAGAGATTGAATTTTGCAAGACTAATCAGAATTGGACCATCAATGATTATAAACAAGGTCTGTTCTCCGGTGAAACTAGAGTTAGCCTACCTAACTACCTTTTGGTAGTGGCTATAAAATGTTTTAAGGGTAAATTTGCTTCGATGCTCGTAGGACAACGCTCGTCCCCATGTGGCTAGACAGGTTATTGGCTACCTAAACGATGTTAATATCCCTTTTTATTACCTGGCCACCTAACAGTCCTGACATGAGCATCTATGGAACTCTCTCAAAAAAAAAAAGATCCGAAATCTTAGACCCTCTGGTTGCTAATGAAAGAATGAGAGAATATTCCGCAAGCTTTTGTTGAACATTTGATATCAATCATGCCTCGACTCATGAATGCAGTGATAAGAAGTAGAGGAGGGTCTACACGGTATTGGTATTAGTGTTGCCCCAGATGCATTTATTCTGTTTTGCTGTTTTTTTTCTTTTTTTAATTTGGAGTTATGCTAGCTTATTTATGCATTTTCAGCAAAACACATTTTTAATGAAAGATTAAGGCAAGAAAACGTTTCGGTTAGAATATCCAATAGCTTTCACTTTAGATAAGAATATCCTGCACGAAAATTGTCGATAAAAACTTGAAACCGGGGTAACGTTCTCATAAATTTTCCTTCGTTATGTGATATCCAAAATTCATCACGCTATTAGTATGTCTATGAGAAATCCAATGTCGAATTCAACGAGGGTAATAATTTAAGTTAAAGGGCGGATTTCGAAACAAAGAGGCAGGGAACAGGGAAATAATAATACTAATAATAAAACACGATTTAGTTTAGATAAGATTGAAAGTGATATCAAAGACAATAAAATAAATCCAAGATATCTTAATTTTGTATAACTTGTTTCATGTTAAATAAAACCCCTCATTGTTTAAATATGACATTTTATTTTAAATGTTGCCTACGTACAGCGCCCTTAAAATGGAAGGTCGATATTGAAATAACAAGGTACCTACCTATAGTTATTGTGGATCTCAAAATAAGACGTCAGAAAAATTACTAAGTTTCTGGGGGTTCAATTCTCTCATGATGACCCTGTGACCTTTTTTTAAATTAGACTTGTTCGATGCAGTAGACTATGATATTATATATTGATGAAGATAGCTGTTGTTGTCTACCAATTGTTCGTCAAAATATCGCTTATGTCTATTATTTGGATTTGCCCTTTGCTCTTAAAAATCACGTGTTTGCAATAATTCTAAAGAAGCTTCTAGTTTAAGTCTCCTTTCTGCTCAACCGGGACAAAATTTTCGCATTAAGCCGGATCTGCTAGATGTCCGCCGTGAGAGTTCGTAACTTTCCAAACAATTTTATTTCAATTCTGAGCTTTGCACGAGGACCACTAGGTCCGATTTCAATAAATCTTCGCATCAACGGCACAAATGCAGCCAACTTCGAGAGCGTGAGACACACTGGGTGTTTTGTCAAAAATAATGTAAATGTAGCAGTGGTCAGTATGACACCTACTTACCATTGCAATTTTTAGTAAGTCGGCTGCTTACATATGTTTAAAACTTTAAATATTAAATAAATAATAAATTGTGTTTGTTATTTGGTTTAAAATATTTGGATTTACACCATTTTGCTCTATGATTTTAAATGTACCTTTATACGGGCTGTCTAGTTTATAGTGAAAACCTCTTTTTAACAATATCAAACCTCCGTTACGAAAGTTTGAAGAATTCACTTTTTCATCGGATTGTGACCGACTTTTGACTGCCATTTGGACCGATAAATCATTCTTGAAAAACGATTTGTTGATATATCGAGACCAAAAGGAAGTCTATTTAATTTTTAATTGGGTTTTTCGCCACCAAACTAATTGAAAGACAACTTTTTCAAGTTGCCTCGAAAATTCAAAAATTCTTAACACTAAATGAACGAAACTTTAAACGTGTAACTCAAAAAATAACTTCAACAAATTTGTTTTCTGAGCTTTCGGAGGATAAATCTTCCTCCTAGGCTATTGTTTCTGTTGTCATGACATTTTAACCTGAAATTTATTAATCTGTCACTTCACTTTGACGTGACATGATCTTTGAGAAAGGAGGAAGATTTATCCTCCGAAAGCTCAGAAAACAAATTTGTTCCTGAAAAACTTGCTCAACAAATTCAATAGGATAACTATTCTTCTCAAGAACATGTTTTATATGTTTAATTTCCTCCTCAAATTTTGTGTTATTAGAACAAATCGTTCTAGCCCTGTCATACAAACTTTTAATTACTCCTTTTTTAACACTAATATGGTGATTGGAGTTGAAATGGAGATATCTATTAGTATGTGTTGGTTTTCTATAGACACTAGTTTCTATATTATCTGATTTCAGTATAGAAACATCTAAGAAAGGTAATTCATTATTACTTTCAATTTCTAAGGTAAACTTAATAGAAGGTTCTTGAGAGTTTATAAAATTTAATAATGAATTTAACTCATCTACTCCATGTTCCCATATAACAAATATGTCATCTACATATCTCCACCAAACATTAGGTTGGTGAACATGTCTAGTCAATTCATTTTGTTCAAAATCTTCCATGAATAAATTGCTTATGAATGGTGATAAAGGAGACCCCATAGCCATTCCAAATTCCTGCTGGTAAAATTCATTTACTAGTTGAAAATAAGTGGTTTTAACACATAGTGTTGTTAGTTCTAATATTGCATCTATATTCAAATTTGTCCTTTCTACTAAAGTCTGATCACTTTCTAACTTTCTGCGTAAAATATTCAATTATTTGTCAACAGGGACATTTGTAAAAAGACTAACCACATCAAAACTAGCTAATATATAATTATCCGGAAATTGATGTTCCCTAATTTTTTCTAGAAAATGATTACTGTTTCTGATAAATGAATTTGAGTTTCCTACTAACGGATTAACAATTTTAAGTAAATATTTTGCTAACGAATGACATGGCGAATTTATTGAACTTACAATGGGGCGAAGAGGAATGTTAGTTTTGTGTATTTTTGGTAATCCGTATAAGTGTGGAGGTTTTGAATGATGCGGAGTTAAGAGTGTCCTTTGTCTCTGTGTCATTTGTTCGCGTTATTTATACAGTGTTTTGTATATTTTAGTTTCTATTGAAGTTGTAGGGTCTTTGTTTATCTTCTTGTAAGTTCCTTCATTTAATGAATCATTTAATTTATTATCATACACAGTTTTTTCTAAAATAACAGTTGCATTTCCTTTATCTGCTGGTAATATATTAATTATCCTATCTGATTTAAGTGATCTAATTGCTACTTTTTCTTCCTTTGAAATATTTGACTTTGGTTTAAAATCTTTTTCTAAGATTATTTTTGACCTGACTCTAAATTCTTGACCTAATTCCTCAGGTAATGCTTGAGCTGTTTCCTCTACCGATGCTACTATGTCAAGCTTAGAAATTTTGTTGTCAACAACCCTTTTTGCCAAAACTAACTTTTCTGAAATGGTAAGTTCTCTGTTAGATAAATTAATTACTGTTCTGTTGACAAAATTATTGTCTATTTGATTGAATTCCTCACTATGCTTTTCCTCAACTAATCTTCGGAATTTGTTAATCTGTCTAAGTTTGACTCTATCAAAATGCCTATTATAGCTTATGCTGATACAATTTGATATATAATTAAAATCATAGAAAGATACACTTTCCCTAACATTCTCCTGTATTTCATTTATATCCCCCCATAATTTGTTTATGTTACTTCTTTGGTTCTGTATTCTTTCTCTTATCAGCATCATACTACATCTGAACAATATTTTGCTACATTTCCTACTAGTAAAAGGTTCTTTTAGGCGTAATCCTTTTGGTATAATATCGGCTTGTCTACATTTACATAAATATGTCAATCCATTTTTCGCGTTAGATAATATGAAAAACTTCTTCTCTAATAATCTGAAATTATTGCAAACATTAAGCTCATACCTTTGTTCTAGATATTTTCTAAAATTGGCGCAAACAGATCCATTTAATTTTTAATTGGGTTTTTCGCCACCAAACTGATTGAAAGACAACTTTTTCAAGTTGCCTCGAAAATTCATAAATTCTTAACACTAAATGAACGAAACTTTAAACCTGTAACTCAAAAAATAACTTCAACAAATTTGTTTTCTGAGCTTTCGGAGGATAAATCTTCCTCCTAGGCTATTGTTTCTGTTGTCATGACATTTTAACCTGAAATTTATTAATCTGTCACTTCACTTTGACGTGACATGATCTTTGAGAAAGGAGGAAGATTTATCCTCCGAAAGCTCAGAAAACAAATTTGTTGAAGTTATTTTTTGAGTTACACGTTTAAAGTTTCGTTCATTTAGTGTTAAAAATTTATGAATTTTCGAGGCAACTTGAAAAAGTTGTCTTTCAATCAGTTTGGTGGCAAAAAACCCAGTTAAAAAAATGGATCTGTTTGCGCCACAAATAAATTTTAGAAAATATCTAGAACAAAAGGAAGTCTTTTAAATTGATAAAAAATGAGAAGTGTCATTTGAGCATAGTTTGCGTGTATAGTGAATGACAAAGTAAAATAGTCAATAAAACAAGTCAAATTGATTAAAAAATCTCTACCTATTATGCCATCTGTAAGAATAGGAAAGTCATCGTCTACCAAATGAAATTCTTGGGAGAAAGAGAAAACCTGATTTCTTGAAGCTAAATTTGCACAGTAAGATCTGAAGTGTAGAGTATTTTTCTATAAATGTTTTTACAAAATGTGGTGCAGTGTCTAGCTCATTTAAATTTTTAGGTTAAGAACCGCATTGTTTCTTCAACCGTACGTGCACAAACTTTTAAAGGGCTTCGGTTACCGTGTAATTCTGAATAACGTGGTAAGTGTTTAATATATTTTTGTAGCTTGTTGTATTAAATAAAAGTTATTTTATAATTAGAGGAGTTATAATAATATATCGCATTTAATAACATTGGTTAACGGTGAACGATGGCAAAAAATTATATGATGTGTACATCGGATTCCTAATATGAGACAAACAGGTGTTCCTAATATGAGATATCTCATATAAGGAGACTCGCTTCATCCAATTTAGATTCCTAATAATTTTAATAGAGTTTCAAGTGTTATATACAGGGTGAGTCACATCTAAAGGCCGAGCCGAAAACACAAGGTAGAACTCGCTAAAATAAGCACATATGCTTAATAAACATTAGCTCCAAAAAAAGCTTGGTTCTCCTTACACAGCGTGTTGAAATTTTTCCAAAAAGAACGTATTTTTTAATTTCTTTCGAATCCATTTAGGAATTCCAACCAAATTTGGTACACATTATGCATTGGGCTGTTGCCATTTTGTGCAATAATTTGATCCCGTTCAGATGACCAGCGGCGTAGATTACAAATAGTTACTGTAAATAATAAAAAAAAGTAAAAAAAGTAGTACGGTCCTGTGCAAAACCAAAAATTTTGCCTTTTTTGGATAGCCCATTCAATTTCGAACAAAAGCGCCTCTTGGTATTTTTTTATTTCTGGTACAGTTTCTTCTTAATTTCGGATTTTTTAAACTAGTGCCAAGGTGATTATGCTGGCATTTAAAATAAAATTATTTGTATCTACGCCGCTGCTCATCTGAACAGGACCAACTTATTGCACAAAATGACAACCCATAATATGCATCAAATTTTGTTGGAATTCCTAAACAGGCTCAAAAGAAATTAAAAAAATATTTGGAAAAGTTTCAACACGCTGTATATGGAGAACCAAGCCTTTTTGAGCTAATGTTTATTAAGCATATGTGCTTATTTTAGCGAGTTCTACCTTGTGTTTTCGGCTATGCCTTTAGATGTGACTCACCCTGTAATTAAAGAGTTGCATACTGTGTTAAGTTGATATTCATTTAATTTTGAAATAAAAATTATTTTGTGGTAAGTAGTACTTTTGTTAAATCTTAATATGAGACTGTCTCATATTAGGAACCTGTTAAGCGTGTCAAGTGTTATGTAACTAAATTATTGTATACTAGGTTAATTTGATATTCTTTTAAAGTTTTTGAAATAAAAATTATTTTGTGGCAAGTAGCGTTTTTGTTAAACCTGGATATTAGACTGTCTCATATTAGGCACCCAAACTTGAAAATTTGACTTTTTCTTCATAATTCTCATTTACGCAACAACTGTTAATATTTGGCAATCCTACATAAACTGCAGTGAACATAGATACTATATTAAACGTATTCGACGTAAGTTTGCGCATTATAATACATATATTATAGGACAGAATACAGAAGAAAATGTAATGTGGTCTCATATTAGGGTACTTTCCTCTATGACTGTAAACAAAGTAGTATACCTACAGGGCTCGGCGGACGTTTCATAGAGCCTCGGGATATCGCTGACCTATAGGCGCTATGCGCCTGTGTCTATCTAACATAAGTATTTCTTCGTGTTTTCCTGGTAGGTTTCGTTTAGTAGAGAAAAAAACTTCCTGGGCTTCTACCATTTAATTGTAGGTTACGACAGATTTATAAATATAAAATCAACGACGTACGTTTCGGCCTTTTACTGGCCATCATCAGGTTAGTAAATTTGTTTACATAATGTTATAAATTTATGTTTGTGTTTAACAATAATATTATATCTAAAAAGACAAATTAAAAATTATTAAACATTAAAAAGACTTATTTTAAAGTCGTTATGTCACATTAAATACATTAGTTATTAAAAATTTTTAATTACAAAAGACGTGGACAAATTAAAAATTCATTTTAGTGTTTAAACAGAATTTCTACATGTTTTGACTTATCATTACAACAATTTGTGTAGAATTTAAATTATTAACATGATGTTACTCTATAGGATTGTTGGGAAATACAGCGTACCGTTCCAAATTCGGGAAAAAATATACATTTTTTATTGATTTAAAAAGGAGAAGCAAATCGATTTCACACTTCAGAAGAAAAAAAACACTCTCTATACAGTGTGAAGAATAAGGTATAAATACGACAATATACACTGGAAAATGCAAAAACCTAGGATCAATATAAAACAAATTTAGTCTTAAAAATATTTCCTACTTTAATATTTATATTTCTAAACTATTCAGAAATAAGGTTATAATAAATATGTGAAAGACCATCCGTGTCAGTTCTATGCAAGGAAAATGATTTTCTCAAACGAAATGTTTTGGAGATGGTTCAAATTAAAAAACATAAAAATTCCATTAATTTTAGAACTGACACGGATGGCCTTTCACATATTCAGTGCCCGCCAAAATGTCTGCACCATATGGGAAAAATTTTTAGTAAATAACTTACGGAAAATTTGTTTGCGGCATCAGGTTTTGCTTGCTCTAGAACCAAAATTGACATAATCAAATGTTGTGACGTAGTCTTTTTTATATGTCAAATTTGACATTAATGAAAAAAATGTCCGAAAAATGGGCTTATTTAACCGAATTTCGAAAAAAGTCACAAGAAAAATATGTTTCTTTCGCAATTTTATATATACCCTTGTGCAAAATTTCATGAACCTACTACGATTTTCATGTTTTACCCTTCATTTCATTCATTTATAGATTTTTTTAGGTGTTCATCAGATTGTATGGGGTGAGAAGAAAACAAAAGTTGTCGGCCTGGATTAACCCGAAAAAAAATTGAAATACAATTATCAGGAAAAACATGTAGCAATGCTTATCGTATTCCCGCCGCAAGAATTTTGTAGGCACGCGCAGTAGCTCCCTCTTCACCGCTGTCAAAAGTAAAAAAGTGTTTTGTGCTATTATTGTGCTTTGTTGTAGGCAACTCAGAGAAATAATTGTTTCTGGATGCGTTTCGGCGAAATCAGTGGCTGGCAACAGTAAACGTCCAAATAAATAAACAAAATATTTTCTATTATTGTGAGGATCACTTTGATGTGACAAACACTTCTACTATTGCCAATAGTCTATTGGTATTCTATTTTCGCAAACTGGCAGCCCATAACTTCGCGACGACACAAATAATTTACGGCTTGCAATACTTTGTCGTTTTTCGTTTATCTCGTTCGAAATTTAAGTCGGCTGCTGTGGTCATATGTGACGCAACGGGAAAAAAACGATCAATCGCATTGCCCGACGTCCGGCGGCTGACGCAACTCAGGGTTAATTAAATGATTGGCCACAGCAGTAGGCTTTTAAAAAACTTTATTCGAAAAGCTTTTGACAAAGATCGGTCTTAATCTAAACGCGCTTTGTGATACAATAAATATATAAGATTTCGGATTGCTGAGTTTGCAGGAGACGAGACGGTTCTGGAGCTTCTACAGTTTTCTTGATGATGCATGAATTTCTGCCTAGATAACTCCTCCATCCTTAAGAGGCTTCTTCGGGAGTGTAGAGGATCGAAGTAGCCGTAGCTTTTTCTTCCTTTTCTTTTCTAGGTTTTCGGAACTTCCAATATTTCCAAATTCCATATCCAATTAATATTAAGAGAACCATTACCATTGTTATCCATAAAATCCAATTTGTTGTGTACGTATTTGCAACTTCTTCGACGACCACAGGACTAATAGAGTTAATATGTTTTCGAAGAGCATGGATATCGTCCAGTGATATGTTCCTGATGTGGAGTTTGCCAAATGTATTGATGTTTTCTTGAACTTCGCCAATTTTAATCGCCGGCAATACCAATGAATGGGTTTTACTGTTTGATTTATTATTTCCATAAGAAATTCCATTAATTTCCATGCTGCATCCGGTAGGTAACCAAATTAAATGCGGTGTCTTTATTATGGCATATTCCATGTTTTTGCATAACAATTTAATTTTCGATTCTTCTTTCGGGACAACAATTATAAATTCGTCGTTGACTCTTTCAATTATTTGATTGTGAGTTTGAACTTCCATAACGTTACAACTTGGTTCTTCGCCAGAAATTAATGCAGCTATGCAATCTTCTTTTGGAGTTGCTTCTAACCGTTCTTGTAGACAAATATAAGTTCCATTTATTTCTTCGCAGGAATTTTCCATATATTGGTAGCTAGTAGTACTAAGAGCCATGTAGGGTTTGGAAGGAATAATTATGGTATTTTTGGAAGAAGGTAAAGGATATAAATGATAATAATCAAAATTATCTGGATGAACTAAAGGGACATCTAGGGCAAAAACAATTTGATTTTTTGAAATATAACTACTTGTTTTAATTACAGAGTACCAATCATAAAAATTAATATTAATAATTTCGTTTTCTGAATAATGTGTTTTTAAGTCCGTTAATATCTCTTGTAAGTCGTCGATATTCAATATATCAGGGTGAATAGTATGTAAACGTGAAAAGGTTATAGCATTTTCCAAGTTGTCTAGGAAAGTAATTATTACATTAGCATTGATAAAAATTTGATTAAGTATACTTAAATATACAGTATATTTATAGAATATATCAGTTTCTCTTTTTATTAATTCATGGTAACGTTCTAAATATTCAGAAATTTTTCGTTGATTATCAATTATAGTTTCAATTGAGGTTCCGTAGTGATCAATTAATTTTTTGAATAAGGAAATTTGTGTGTTTACTTCTGATACAATTTTCTGTTGATTTTTCTCAAGTATTCTTATAGCGTTGTCGTATCTAATACCGTCATTTGCATCAAGCGATCCAGTAAACCATTTATTTACCGTTCCTATAGCATTAAAAAGTCCGCGTTTACTGCGTTTATTTATATTTTTCTTAAATATTATGTTATTAAATTTACGTTCTATTTCTAAGATTAAAGGTTTAAGACTATCATAGTTATTTCGTAAGCTAGAAGAAAATACAAATTGTGTTTCTTTAAAAATAGAAATGTTTAAATCATTATGAACCGATCTAAGATTTTTTATTTCGTTACTTAAGGCTTTAATTTGAACATAATGTAGAAAAGTGTGTTTTCTAGTTATGATCTTTGCATTTCCTAATCTAAAAGGTAAGACTCCAGGTGAATCTTTCAAATCCGTTATTTTAATTTCCTGTACTTGGACCTGGGATATCAGGATCAGGGATATCAGGATCATCAGGTGGTTTCTCATGTCTGTCTGAATGTCTGTCCTGTAATAAAGATTTTTCTGTCAGTTTTCTTGGTCTTTTTAAATTCTTTTTGTGAATTATTTTGCGTGGTAATTTCGCTTTTATACCTAAGTTTTTCTGAACGATTACCTTTTTAAAACGGGGTTTTATTTTTGAACGGTTTTGAACTCTTTCGTAAGCGTATTCATTTTCATTATATTCTATAGGATCTTCGCGATTTTGGTTTCTTTTTTGAATGATTTTTTCCTTTGTAGATTGATTGATTTCATGAATTTTGTCATAAAGTAGACGTGTTCTATTTTTATGTTCGTTAACATATTCATTTATAATTATTTCAGAAGTAGTATCGAAAGCATCAAAACTATCGGTATGTCCACTAACAATGTTATATGGAGTTTGTTTTGTTACTGAATGAACTGTATTATTATATGCCAAAATTGCGTAGAGCATGAGTTTGTCGATTCGACTGTCTTTGTCAGTTAATCTTAAACATCTTATGTGTTCAATTAATGTAGAGTGTAAACGTTCAACTAAACTGTTGCTATTAGAATTATTAGGAGTAATAAAATGAATATTGATTTTGTGAAGTTTTACAAAATCTTTTACGGTTGTATTATTAAATTCTGATCCGTTGTCAGATACAATGGTTCTTGGTAGACCATGATGTGTTGCGAATTGTAAGAAACAATCAATGGTGTTTATAGCTGAAGCTCCACTTATTTTGTATGCTTGTGCATAACGAGAGAATGAATCTATTATTGTTAAAAATTTATTGTTTTCTATTTGGAAAGTGTCAACATGTATGACTTCAAAAGGTTTGGTACTAGTGGGCGTCAAATTAAATTTTATTTCTGCGGGTTTTCTGTCGTATTTAGCTAACTGACAAATTTCACAATTATTTACGTATTTTTCTATATCAGTTTTTTGTTTTGGCCAGTAATATCTTCGTTTTAGGGAATTTTCCATTTCATTGATACCTCTGTGGCAAACTTTACCTTCATGATAATATTTTAGTTTTTCTTGTTGTTCGTCAAAAGTATAAATATCTTCTAAATAGGTTGAACTTTGTATTAGTTTAAAAGAAGAATTTTGGAATGTCTTTTGGATAATGTTGCAAAATTCTGGGATTATATTAGGAGTTTTAAAATATACACAGTAAACCTTTTTATCTTCTACGTATTCTTTTATAAAAGCTATTGTTTCACTTTCGAAATTTTGGAGAGGTAAAGATACCGTTAATCGTTTATTTTCGTTAAATGGTTTGTTTCGAATTACATATTTATGTTGTGTCTTGTTGTTAGAAGAAACAATTATTTGATTTTTGTATGAGTTTACCGATTTTTCTGTTATTGGCATTAGTAAAACAGGATCTTCGACTGCTGTATGGACAGTTTCGTTTATATTATTTCTCGGAGCGTTTTCTTGGCCATTGAATGCCGGTCTAATAAGTATATCGGAAATAATATTAATTTTTGGTTTTTCAACAGGTTTTTCGTTAGGGGTAATTCCTAAAATTTCATTTACATCTTCGCTTGAGATTTCCGGAAGGTTTCCTTCATCTAAATTTTCTAAAAAGGTAATAATTTCGTCATCTGAATCACCTAAATTGGCTATTATTGATTCGTTTTCTAAAGAATTTTCTAGTGCATTTATTTCTACTCGAGAGAGTGCATCCGCGTTGGTATTTGATTTTCCTTTTTTATATACTATTTCGTATTGATATTCCTCAAGTTTGAGTCTCCAACGAACGAGACGTGAACTGGGGTCTTTAAGGGAAAATAGCCATTGAAGGGGTTTGTGGTCAGTGATGATTTTAAATTTGTGTCCAAACAGATAAGGTCTAAAGTAATTTGTGGCCCAGACAATTGCTAACAATTCCTTTTCGATAGTTGAATAGTTGCATTCTGCGGGATTAAGTGTACGAGAAGCATATGCCACTGGAAGATCTTGGCCTACAGTACCTTGCGATAATACTGCACCTATAGCGTAGTTTGAGGCGTCTGTCGTCGAGTTAAATGGCTTAGAAAAATCTGGATATTGTAAAATTGGGTCATTCGTGAGTATATTTTTGCACAACTCGAAAGCATTAATAAAAGATTCATTGTGAATGACCTTTTCTCCCTTTTTTAAACATTTGGTGAAAGGTTTTGTGATTTTTGCAAAGTCTTTTATAAATTTTCGATAATAACCTACTAAGCCTAGGAATGATTTTATTTCTTTTGCCGTTTTAGGAATTGGAAACTTTTGAATAGCCTGAATTTTTTTTATGTTTGGTTTGATTCCGCCTGGTGTTATTATATGTCCTAAGAATTCTACTTCCTTGCGGAGGAATTCACACTTATCTAATTGTATCTTAAGATTGTATTCACGTAATTTTTTGAAAACTAGTTTGAGATTGGAAATATGTTCTTCTAATGATGATGAAAATATTATGATGTCATCAATGTAAACTAAACAAACTTTTCCTTGGAGTTCTCTTAGAATGTCGTCCATAACACGCTGAAATGTGGCTGGCGCATTTTTTAGGCCAAATGGCATTCTATTATATTCGTAATGACCGTTGTCTACACTAAAAGCTGTTTTTTCTATACTTTGGGGGTGCATCTCTATTTGGTGAAAGCCGGAAGCTAGATCAAGGGTAGTAAAATAAGTACATCGGCCTAACTTGTCTAAAATTTCATTAATGTTGGGAATTGGATATCGGTCATCAATAGTTTTTTCATTGATTTTCCTGTAATCGACTACTATACGCCACTTTTTTTGTCCGGAGGCATCCGATTTCTTGGGGACAATCCAGATTGGTGAAGACCATGGACTTGAAGAAGGTCTAATGATTTCGTCATCTAACATTTTTCTTATTTGTCTTTGAACTTCATTTTTTAAGGCATAAGGATACCTATAAGACTTTGTGTGAACAGGTACCTCGTCGGTGGTTTTTATTTCGTGTTTTACTCTGTTCGTAAATGAAAGTTTTTCTCCTGTATTATAAAATAAATCTGAAAATTCTTGACAGATTTTAAAAATTTTTTCTTTCTCTTCAGAATTAAGATGATCGGATCGTATTATATTTTTCACATCATATTTTTGTTTAGATTTGCTTTTTTTGTTATTAAAAATTTGTTCGATATTAAAAAGAGAGTAATCATTATTGATTTCTTGAAAACTAGCTGTAGTGAATGGTTTATTTAGAGATAAGACTTTTGTTTCGTCTGAATGATTTTGAATTTCGACAATAGCATAACCATTCTTAGCAGTGGTTAGAATTTCCGGAATAAAACAATTTCTTGAAATGTCTTTTCTTGGAAAATAGATATCTCCTGAATTTACAGAAACAGGTATTTTCGCTTTACATGTTTCGTGAGGGTTGACTTGTATAGAAAATAAGTTAGATTGTTGATTGTGTCTATAAAAAATATTAATACAGATATTTTCGTTATAGAGAATATTTTTGTCAAAATCGGGTATTAACTTTAGTCTTTTTATATCTTCGAAGCCTAGTAATCCATCAAAAAAATCATGAAATTGAAACAAGTGGAAAGTAATCTGATCGTTTAAACCTAAAAGTTCATTTATTGGTATGTCAGCTTTGAATCTACATTTATTTGTACCGTTACACGTTTTTATTTGAAAGTCTTCATGATAGATTGTATTAGGGAAATATTTTTCTGCAAAACAAGGATTTATTATTGATTTTGAAGCTCCCGTATCAATTAAGAATTTAAATTTCGGGTTATAAGTCTCAATATAGGGTAAGATATTAGTATGAATGTTATTAAGATCAATTATTGTCATTTTCTTTTGTCTACGACATTGGTTTCCTGAAAATTTTCATTTGAATTTTCATTTTTTATTTCCTCTAGATGTTCTGAATTTTCTGGTAAACTAGTATAACTTTCATATTCCGTATTATAGAGGTTTGAATAGTCATGTTCAAAAAGATTTTGATTTGAATTTTGGTTATATTCTTCAGGGATATAATAATATGAATTCTCTTCGTCGACAAATAAATTTTGGGGGTCGTAAATTGGGTTGTCGTCTTCTATATTATATAGTTCTTCCGATATAAAGTTTCTGGGACCTGAACTTTGGAAGTAGTTCGGTACACGTTGCGGTACTTGTTGGCGTAAACTTGGTATTGTCGCGTTTACTGACATAGGGGTTGGTTTGTCATTAGTTGTTCGTCCGGTTGATTTAAATACGTTGGTTTGGGGTTGTTTTGACCCGAAAACTTGTTGGTTTGTAAAATACTTTTGTTGTAGTTGTCTTGGTTGGGGCATGTTTATAGGACCTCTGGGAAATTGGTTATTTTGTGGAAATCTTTGGGGTTGGACATGTTGTGGTAATATTTTTGTCATTTGTTGGTTTTGGAAAAAGTTTGTCCTTGGGGTATTTGGGAATTGCATCTGAGGATTGAAAAAAATAGGTTTTGGGATATTTTGGGGATAGTTTTGCGTCTGAATTGGTCTTTGAATTTTTTGGATATTATTTTGAGGTTGAATTGAGGAGAAAAGGCGATTTTGAGCATAGAGAAAATTTTGTTCTTCAATTACTAACGCGATAGCATTTTCGAGACTATCAGGGTCTTTAATACGCACAATGTCTTGTAGTCTGCCGGTGAGACCTCTTATAAACGTCTTTAAAGCTAGTTGTTTATAATTATTCAATTGTAACTGTTTCATATTTGGTGCTAAGTCGCTAGAATTTAATTTGGAAATAATTAAGCTATGTGCATCTTGGATCCTAGATCCGAAATTTACAGGGGATTCATTTTTTAACGGTCGTAAAACTATCAAATCTTGAACAAGACAGTCGATGTTTCTATTATCTCCAAAAGTTAAGCGTAAAGCATTGCGAATTTCATCCCATGTCTGAAGTTCTGTTCTTGTCCCTATTAATGTTAGTGCCCTACCAGCGAGTTTTCCGATTATTGCACGAATTAAAAATTTGTTTATTGGATCGTTAGGAATCGCTCGGTTTGTATAAGTTTGTACAAGATAATTACAACTGTCAATAAAAATTTCGAGAGTATGTACATCACCAGAAAATTGAGGTATATTTTCAATATACATGCGTAGTAATTGATAATTAACATTTTGATTTTGGTTTTGTTGCTGGTTGTTCATTGTAGAAAGATTTACTTGCCCAAACAAATCAACTAAAATTGCTAGATCTGTATCGTGATCGATACCTAACCTTCCTACGTTTTCGTTCTCCTCTTCACTTTCTGAATTACTCATAAAAATTAAATTTTTGCTACTAAAATTACTTAAAATTAAGTTTTCCTAAAAGAAAATCAAAATTTGAAAATGTGAAAAATCGTTTTTCGAATTTGAATTCTTAACCTAGTGAGATTAAGTCTTTGCCCCAGCAGAGAGTATAGGATAGTTCAACGAAGGGAAATGGCTCTTACCGTTGGTAGCTAGCCCTTTTCTTCTTCGGAACCTCAGTCCTTGCCCTCCTGGTTGAAGCCCAGTTGCTGCTTGGCCCGAGTCGTCTAACGGTGGAGACGATGTTGCAGGACGAACCGCTTAATCGGAACCCGAAGGAAAAACGCGAGTTTCGGCGACTGCAAGGCTTGCCCGAATCGCAAACTTCTGCGATTTTCCGCGATACATCCTACCGACTGCGCCAATTAAATGATTGGCCACAGCAGTAGGCTTTTAAAAAACTTTATTCGAAAAGCTTTTGACAAAGATCGGTCTTAATCTAAACGCGCTTTGTGATACAATAAATATATAAGATTTCGGATTGCTGAGTTTGCAGGAGACGAGACGGTTCTGGAGCTTCTACAGTTTTCTTGATGATGCATGAATTTCTGCCTAGATAACTGGTTGTCCACAAACTTTAATTGAAAAAAGTGGAAAATTTCAGTTGAAATAGGTTTTATTGAGGTATCAGATTATTCTTTCTATCAATATGTTTTAACTGCTTCCTATTAGTAAAAACTATAGTATGATAATTAATGCCCTCGTATGGACCCAAACAGAGACGTCACTGTCACAGATTTCCTGTAATCTGTGTCACTGTTGCGGAAATTTAAATTTCTATTTCTAGTTCTTGGTTTTAGGTATGTGTACATAAATTAATAAACTCATTAAATGTGTTGATATCCAAAACTCTGTTGTAAAATAGAAATTATTGTCCCTTATAGGCTATTTCCATATCTACTACCGAGGTGCTTATTAATTCGATGAAAGTACCAAGTATTAGTATTTCTAAAGTCACTTGAAACAGCATAAAAGACTCTAATTGGCGTCACAAAAAGAATATAGGACATAAGCGTCACGCAGTATTCAAAAATATACATATTCTACAAGCAACATAATATTTCGCTTTTAAGGTTTTTTTAAGGTTGTCGTCAAACACAACATACCTAAAGGTTAATAATGTTGTCAAAAGGTCTCTAAAAAGCCATATCGATTATAACTACTCAGGCAAGTATATCCTAAGATCTGCGTGTGTGATATTATATGGCACGGCTCACCGCATTTCGCTGCACAAGTGGCCAGCCGTCGAACAGTGTAACCCATGCAAGTATTGGTGATTGGTGATATTATATTAGGCGAGCATGCAGTCACTTGTTTTAATACAATGTCTATCTTCTCTGTCTCCTTAATCTCTTTTCACTACTAATACCCGGTGTAGTTTAATATGGTTAAAAAAAGTGTTTTGTCTCTTATTTTATGGCCGAGGCGCCTGTTCTCGACCTATCCTGGTAAAATATAAATGAACACACTTGGAACACAGTGATATACGAGGCGCGATCTATTTAATAGCATTTACCACGCTCTGATACTGATAAAAAATACCAGACTTATCAGCAGAAATCACCCGTATAAAATTCAAAGGTTTTTATGCTGTTCCAAATAATTTATACCACACCTAGCCTACCAATTAAATTTTATTCTGGGCCGTGAGATATAATATGGAAATTAGTTTTGGGATGGTCCCATACTCTTGACTGAAAAATTTCGTGTTTCGAGATTCCACAACATATTATTTAAAACCCTCCATTTGTGTGGGTCATCTTGTATAAAATATGGCAAATACCAAAGTTAAATTAGATAAATTAACAATATACCTACAAAGTGTCTAAGACAACTAAAGATCTCATTATGGTTTTATTTAAGTAAGTACGTTAAAAGTTGTCGAAAGCGAAGAAAATTTTAAAAACTACTGTTAACTATAGCATTCAGCACCATTAAATCAGTGGAAAGTGATTTCGTAATTAATGCTTTAATAATACATTAAATCGAGAACGACAAGTTGACTTCGTAACCCTTTAAACGTTGGCGAAAATTTTCAGAATTAATCTTGATAATTGTCGTAGTCTGTCTGGCAAATTTGGCTACAACCCTAAAGCAGAAGGCAAAGTGGCCAAGCTAGGTCTTGGGACTGGAGCAAGGCTAATGGAACTATAGTTTTTGTTTTATAACAGGATGTATAGATTTTATAAATGCCCATAAACAAATCTCTTGGCAAAATATTAAAAACTAGTCAATATAATTATTCTATTTAATTTTTAATAGGGTTTTTCGCCACCAAACTGATCGAAAGACAACTTTTTCAAGTTGCCTGGAAAATTCATAAATTCTTAACAGTGAATGAACGCAACTTTAAACGTGTAACTCAAAAAATAACTTCAACAAATTTGTTTTCTGAGCTTTCGGAGAATAAATCAAATCAACAAAAAACTAGCTTTGCCTTGATGTGACTAGGTAGGTATAGTTAGAAAACTATTTTACGCCACTATTATAACCTACTTTTTACCATTTCATTATAGAAACAATGTAGATTTTTCATTAAAAGGTGAGTTAAGCGACTTTTCTAAATTTTTGGTAATATAATATCAGTTTAGGTAGGTAGGTATAGCTACCTCCGGGAATTTGTAATACCCCAGCAAAATATTGGTTTTAGTAAAAAAATAATTAAGGTCTGCTCAATTAAATTCCTTAGAAAAACATCTTCAAGCGTCTGGGACAACAAAAAAACTCATGATTGAGAATTAAGTTAGTCAAAAGTTGACGAAGTCTGCCGATTTAATTTAAAATTTAAATTTGTGGTTGAAAATTGCGCCGCAGATGAAATTGTTTCAAATATTCAAGATCAAACAGTTTAACAAATTTTAAGTAAAACAATTAACTAACATATTATGAGAAAAAATAGTAAGTAGTACATGAACTGGTGCTAATTTTCTCTTGGTCCTAATTAGTTAATTATTGCTATTTTAGTTGGAAAAAATGCAAAATTGTTTCTTTTTGACAGATGTCATTCAAATTTATAAACAGAATTCTGTCTGTCAAGCTAACAAAACCAAAATTATTTAGTTAACATACGAAACCTCTAGACGATTTATGTGGACTACAAAAAGCATTCGATTCCGATTCTTCACGAGTGGCTCACTGGTATCATAAATCTGTATAAAATATATTCAATTTTCTTTTTAGAACACGTCGTTATGACAACTTGGCGCCCTAAGGATTCTAAGATACAACTCAGGGCTATAATAAGCAGTATCATCGAGACAGACACAATAGGATACTTGAGGAAATTTTACAAACTTGATAAAACAATTACTGGACACTTGCATAAGGTTCTACGATTATTTATAAAAATAATATTATTTAATTAGCAAGTTTTTAGACTTTCTTAGAAACTTGGCGGGAAAGCACTTATGACGTCACAAGTGTTTTAAAAAGGCAATGTGGCAACATGGTGATACCACTGAAGTGTTCTGAGACATAACCTTATTTTGCGGTGAAAGTTGCAAGGAAAGTTGAAATTTCAAAATTGTAACCTCAGACCCCCAGACTTAGGATGCCCCGTGAAACCACATGTAGTAAAGAAGTGCTTTTTCGTAAATATTCAGTCTCGTTTTTCTGTACATTTTTTGGCAAGATTGGGCCTAGGTAAGGAATTCGGGCTCAGTACTTCTAAGCACTATGACGCCTTCATAAAAGCGCCTTCAATATTTCTCCGTTTATTAATAACTCAGTAACTCGTAACACTTTACAATTTCTACAACATATTATACAAACCTTTGCAGTTTATCCCACGAATTTCGGTAAACTTGAACATCGGATTATTAGATCCATGAAAGCATCCAATTTCGGCAAATTATCGGATTGCCCTTTCACGTAATCCTTCTCCATGACAATTTACCTGCACTACACAACTAACAACGCGATAACTGCACAAACAATATAATAATAAATAAGAATAACTCTATAGTAAATCGCACAGATATCTACCACTACTAATGTTTTGATTAAGCGGCATACGCAATGACGCGGGTGGCGTTGCCACATACGCGAATATTTCCGCATTATTGAAGTCTGAATATTTATCGTATTATGTTCCATATACACATACTTTAACCAAGGTGTCATCTGGCGGGGATGAATTATATAGTTTCCAGTGTGTGCAGCATAAACAGACAGCATTTAAGGGTCAATACACGGAAGACATTCGTAATAAAAAAGTATTTATGTGACATTTTTATGTGCCATTGCATTAGTTAAAGCTCAAAGACAGCAATACATTAAATAATAGAATAGTAAAATTTGTCTTTATTCTACGAATTATTGCAAATGGGCACCAGCAACAGTGCAATACCGTTCCTCCTGACAGGCACAGAGGTTGCTACATTCGGCATTCTAGATATTAAAACGATGAAACTGTAGATTTCAGCCTGAAGAAAATTGTGCAACTTTGTTTTTAATTATCATAAATAAAAAAGAGTTAAAAGCCGTTGTTTCGTTTATTACGTGTTATGTTGGTGCATACACTGTAAACTGAGTACGACTTTAGACCAATTAAAAATATTGGCAAGTACTCTATCCCCATTGGAAAGGGGATCTTCCAAGGAGATTCAGTCAGTCCACTATGGTTGTGAATGGCGATGAATCCATTATCACATCAGTTGAACTCTACCAAATACGACTTCACTATCAAAAACAACAACGTAGAAGCGATCAAGTTGAATCATCTATTGTACCTCATGATTTAAAACTTATGTCCTTTAATGTCGCCAAGGAACAACTTGGACAAGATAAATGGTAACATTAATAAAATACAAAAAGTTTGGCGACTTCCCCATTCGATATCAAAACACAAGACGAAAAATATAACAGCCCGAAAGCTAGATAGCCAAAAAAAGGAACCGTGGTAAAGTTCACGTGCCTCGGCCAACTTAAGGGTTCGTTTTACTATATCTGTGCTAATAACTAAATTACAACCAAATTATGGCCACAGCCTGCAGCGAGTAGCCCACAGCAGAGAAAAAGGGCAACAGGCCTAGGTGCGAGTAGCTCAAGAGTCGTCAAAATGACGTTATTAATACTACTCACCCAGACTGTGTTCCCAGGGGTGCTCTGTGTGGTTTCACCTGCAGCAGGTCGCTGTTGAACTCGAAAAAAGCGTGGAAATCGTGCACTCCCACAGCTTAATACCACGTGCTCGCAAGACACATGTAAAAAACAGAAAAGCTCAAATAGCACAGCGAAAATAAAGGCACACGTTATACAAAACCACTTAAGCCGGGAAATTAGGCTTGAACAGAGATTTTCACATGGAAATTTCGATACAGAAAATTCAAGGCCAAATTTCACCCACGCGACTTTTACCACGAATGTTCGAAAGGGGAAGTCTGCGATTCTTGTCGCCGGGCCTATTTATAACCTTTTCGGCAATGATGACGACTTCCGGCTTCTAGCATGATCTAGAAGGTCTGGAAAGCTAAATCTATGTAGAAAAACAATTGGAGACCGCCACATCATGATCAAGATGACAGGCCACTGTCAATTCTGCCAAACTTCTACCAGTGATATTAGACCAGTAAGAAGCGTCGAACACAAAGAGTGACGTTAGTACACGGAATCGACACCGTGGCGCTGGTCAATCGCGAAACTGAATAAATTGAATATTGGCTGTGATTTACCTCCGACAGCGCTTGCAACAATGTAATTGTTCTAATAATACATACCTTCAATTGATGAATGAAATTTAAACACTCTTGCAACCGGCACATACCCTTTAATCAAAAAAACACAAGCTCGACATCGAGTAGGCAACATATTATACATCAGCTTGTATAGGTGGCTGCAGATGTTAGGGCAACATTTTTAAAAATGGTACGTGTATACGGAGTGTGACGAATTAATAGGAATGAAACAATGCACTTAAAACCTCATAACGAAAACTAGACTAAATTTTCGTTACAAGCTGCTATGCCAAAGGTTGTTCTTATTTTTAATACTTTTAATTTTACTATATTTTGGACCCTTTTAAGCATAACATATGAAGTAATAAACGTACCTCTTGTTATTTATTACAAACTCAATTTAGATTATATTATTAAAGTTACAGCTACAGTTTATTGCTGATGGCTCGGATTAGAATTTTCGGAAATATAATATCAGATTTAAGTTCATAATTAAAATCTTGCTGAGAAGTTTCTAGGGCTGGGAGATAAGAATCTAGCCACTCGACAAGGATTCTGCAGTGAGGATGGATTATACGCTGCGGTGAAACACTGGCAAAGTTTTAACTTAAGTTTTAATTAAGGGGCCTTAATTAAATAGGTACCTTAAAAAATTAAATGAACGAAAGTAAAAATATATAAAATCTCTGAAACAACAAAAGATTTAAATTGGGTCAATCTAAAGATACCGAAGTAATCCGATTATTTTTAATAGCTGTCAAATATTGAAATTCAAAGGGGAGGAAACTTTGAAAAGTGATTCTCGAAAAATGTTATAGAGCTCGATATAGGTTTTCTTATTTTATTCTGGATGGCACATTTCTATAAAATAAGATTTTTCTATTTTCAAAATTTGTTTACCTTGTCCGAAACTGCCAGAAAATATATAGTACTAGTAGTCGGAAATTTACAGGATGGTCAGTTTTTTACATTCTAAAACGAAAACATTATATCAATATAAGTACTTAGGACCACAAATACTTCGTTTTCAACATATAGGGCGTTAAAATGTTGGGGCTCACATTGCAGATTTCTTGTTCCTTGTACCTTTGGAAAAGTAATTTTAGTTTTTTTGTAATTTTTCTTTGCGAATGAACAATTTAATCGAAAACGTAAAATTAGCCATGAAACCGCAAGATAATATAAAAAAAGCCATGATACAGGTTTTTTTTTTAAATTAATGTATGCATTTAAAAGTGTATGGAGTTCTAATTTTATACAGGGCCCGATCATCTTTTTTGTTGAATTATTATTTCTGAGCTCTAAATAAATACATAACCTAATTAACAGATAATGTTGCCATCTACCTGGATATATCTCATATCAAAATTCATGTAAATGTCTCTATTTGTTTGGATGATATAAATAATGTATTTTTGAAATTTTAACGTTCTATTTCAAATGTTTTTTTTATTCTAGAATTTATCTTGCCAGGGAGACAATTTAGATTTCTCATTTAGGAGATATAAGAATCCAGATACTCTACAACAACGCTGCAAAATAAAAATATTCAAAGTTTCTATAAAGACAAAAAATATTATTATGATTTCAAATTAAGTCAATCAGAAGTTGTCCAAGTCTGTCGTTTTTCCTCAGTGACGAAACACGGGAATTCATAAAGCGGCGAATCGTTTAAAACATCGTTAACCAGCAGTTAGCGCCACCATTATGAAAGTAATCGAGAGTGATTCTGTAATGAATGCTTTAATCCTATATTCAATCAAAAACGGTAAAGGCATTTTCTCCGGCAACTCATTATAGACTATACATAAATCTCGGAATTAATTTCAGTATTGAACACAGCCACACCATGTCTGACAAGTTTAACAAACTATACAGAACTCATTTCCAGTAGCGTAGTTGAGACTTTAATAATAGATGAGGGGAGACCAGACCATTGGAGGAATTATGTAAAATCGTTATAAAATTAGATACCTGTAAGTGCTGTGCCAATATAATGCCCCTACAAAAAATTTGAACATTGCAATTAATTAACTAGGAAGTACAGGGTGGTCCATTATAAATTGACACCCACCTTAACTTGTTAGTTTTTGAGGTTAGAAAAAAAAATTTTTGACAAAAGTTTTAGATACTAATACAAAGTTTTTTGTGACGCCATTGGACCGTGTACAGTGTGTTCTAGAAAGCCGTGGCAGACATAACTTATGTTTTTTTAAATGGAACACCCTATATATTTTTGCATTTTTGAAATCTGCTCATCAAGACAATCAAAATAATATGAAACTTTGTGGCATTATCTTTTCCGTTTTTGAAAAATTCCGTATTCAAATTTTGTACTAAATTTATTTAATTCGAATTTGTGGATCTCGTGGTAAAGATAGACAATCAATGTAATAACGAAAAATATTTGTTTTAAACAAGAGAGTAACATAGTGAAACTCGAACATGTTTAGAAGCTTTTACGATTTTCCTGAAATTCTTTATTTCGAGAATATAATCAGTAAAATTTGAAAAGGCTCCTGAACATTTTGGAGTTCACTATATTACTCTCTTGTTTAAAACAAATATTTTTTGTTATTACATCGATCATCTATCTTTATCAGGAGATCCACAAATTCGAGTTAAATAAATTTAGTAGGTATAAAAATTGAAAACGAAATTTTTCAAAAACGGAAAAAGATAATGCCACAAAGTTTAATATCATTTTAATTGCTTTGATGAGCAGATTTCAAAAATGCAAAAATATATAGGGTGTTCCATTTAAAAAAACATACGTTATGTCTGCCACAGCTTTCTAGAACACACTGTCACGGTCTAATAGCGTCACAAAAAACTTTGTATTAGTATCTAAAACTTTTTTCGGCAATGATGACGACTTCCGGCTTCTAGCATGATCTAGAAGGTCTGGAAAGCTAAATCTATGTAGAAAAACAATTGGAGACCGCCACATCATGATCAAGATGACAGGCCACTGTCAATTCTGTCAAACTTCTACCAGTGATATTAGACCAGTAAGAAGCGTCGAACACAAAGAGTGACGTTAGTACACGGAATCAACACCGTGGCGCTGGTCAATCGCGAAACTGAATAAATTGAATATTGGCTGTGATTTACCTCCGACAGCGCTTACAACAATGTAATTGTTCTAATAATACATACCTTCAATTGATGAATGAAATTTAAACACTCTTGCAACCGGCACATACCCTTTAATCAAAAAAACACAAGCTCGACATCGAGTAGGCAACATATTATACATCAGCTTGTATAGGTGGCTGCAGATGTTAGGGCAACATTTTTAAAAATGGTACGTGTATACGGAGTGTGACGAATTAATAGGAATGAAACAATGCACTTAAAACCTCGTAACGAAAACTAGACTAAATTTTCGTTACAAGCTGCTATGCCAAAGGTTGTTCTTATTTTTAATACTTTTAATTTTACTATATTTTGGACCCTTTTAAGCATAACATATGAAGTAATAAACGTACCTCTTGTTATTTATTACAAACTCAATTTAGATTATATTATTAAAGTTAAAGCTACAGTTTATTGCTGATGGCTCGGATTAGAATTTTCGGAAATATAATATCAGATTTAAGTTCATAATTAAAATCTTGCTGAGAAGTTTCTAGGGCTGGGAGATAAGAATCTAGCCACTCGACAAGGATTCTGCAGTGAGGATGGATTATACGCTGCGGTGAAACACTGGCAAAGTTTTAACTTAAGTTTTAATTAAGGGGCCTTAATTAAATAGGTACCTTAAAAAATTAAATGAACGAAAGTAAAAATATATAAAATCTCTGAAACAACAAAAGATTTAAATTGGGTCAATCTAAAGATACCGAAGTAATCCGATTATTTTTAATAGCTGTCAAATATTGAAATTCAAAGGGGAGGAAACTTTGAAAAGTGATTCTCGAAAAATGTTATAGAGCTCGATATAGGTTTTCTTATTTTATTCTGGATGGCACATTTCTATAAAATAAGATTTTTCTACAAAGTTTAATATCATTTTAATTGCTTTGATGAGCAGATTTCAAAAATGCAAAAATATATAGGGTGTTCCATTTAAAAAAACATACGTTATGTCTGCCACAGCTTTCTAGAACACACTGTCACGGTCTAATAGCGTCACAAAAAACTTTGTATTAGTATCTAAAACTTTTGTCAAAAACTTTTTTCTACCCTCAAAAACTAGCAAGTTAAGGGGGGGTGTCAATTTATAATGAACCACCCTGTACATGTATTGTGAATGTGAATTCAAAAACAAAAGTAGTTTGTCCTTTCTACGCTTTAATAAGAAAAATTACTTAAGTACTTTAAAATACAACATTTTTATTTCACCGTAGAGTCCGTAGATAAGTAAGTTTATACCTCCGATGTCTCAAATATTGTTCCAAATGTCACGTTTTTCTTACGATGCGGGTTTCGCGTAGGGAGTAAGCACGTGACCGGTTTTCGTTATTTGTAGTTCTTTTTATAGGTATGCAATTTGGATTGAACCAAGGTGAAAGGACGAGCCCCCTCGTGGAAAACTTAGATGAGCCGTACTATACAGATCCCATCAATTGGAAGGGCCGAGACCTTGATTACGATGACGATGACGCCAACCTGAGGGGCTACAACTTCTTATACAAGCTACTGGAAATTAAGGTAGTTATAAATATAATTTTTAAACGACTAACTTCACTAATAAAATTTCGGGCAGCACTTATGACCATTGTAAATCCGTTCCATTGATTAAAGGAGCCATAGTTAGTCAAAAGCATTGTTGATTGTTGAAACTGTCCGCTACACCAACTTTTAAACAGATCAAATGTAATGTCTTACAATTCTTAGGACTCGATACTAACTTGAAGTATATAATTATTTTAATTTAGTTATTAGTTTTTATGTGAAATTTTATGCAAAATATTTGGTGTAGCGTGCGGAAACTTCAACAATGGTTCTGACAGTCTACAATGTGTAGCTTTGTCTATGTCCGTCCTGTAGTTCGTAAAAAAAAATTGTCCACAATTAATAACTTTAGAGCATGTAACATGTAGGTCCTTCCATTCTTTTACGATGGAGGTGGTGATCTGAACATTGTTTAATAATTTTACTGGGTATTTTATGATATCACAAAGAAAAAATCTACCCTGGACTTTTTCCGCAGGGGTTCTTAAAAAATCGCATTGAAAGTGAAAAGTTTCCAAATCACCAGTATGAGGGAATTGCCGAAAAAATATTTGTTTTTCAAATTATTCGTGTATGTGGAAATCTAGTCTCTGTTACTGGTTATTTCAAAAATATTCACCCGCCCGCCTAATACAGGATCGTTGAAACTCTCGAAGCCAAACGACTTTTGTATTTTTTTATTTTGTCTCATTTGCGAGCTTTTTCTTCTTTTTGTTTGCGAACAGTAGCCCTGAGCTATCAACGACGCTATACCTCGCGCTGTACTTTCGCATATAATAAAGATAGAAAACTGAATGTAATGGAAGAGATAGATGAGTCTATTATCTATTATTATTATACTATAAAAGCATTGACTGCCTACATTTGGATAAAACGATAAAGACATGTTTTTGTTACACTTCGGGTGAAATTAGCATTTTAATGAACTAGTCGATGTACCACGATAAAGAGGGTAAGCGCCCTTGAGCGCCGTTTAAAAAGGATAATTAAACTAAAATTGGACTAACTTTTTTATGGATTGTTTGTTATATTTATCGCTCCGTTTTTTTTTCAGATTTGAAGATATTGAAACTCTTAATTTACAAATTGAATTGAAGATAACAAAATATACCTAATTGCTTGTCAGTTTGGTAACAGTAAAACTGAGATACAAAATGAAGTTTTTCAGGATGAATCATTGATGTTTCCGGACGAGGCGTTAGCCGAGTCCGGAATAGCAGATGAGTCCTAAAAAACTTCATGTAGGTACGTGTGACAAACACTATTTCTTGTCATACGCTCCCAAAATTTTGTTATATCCTTTTTACAATTCCTCAGAACGCTTAAATTAGCACATTTTCCATAATTTTTGAAATCATAATGTATGAAAAAGTTTGCGTAGAAATTGATATCATAGCAACAAGTTTGTTTATTTGATAATTTTGTCATGTCATTCATTCATTTAGGGACTAGGCCGAAAAAGAAGCATTTTACGGACTCAAATTAGTAAAATAGCTATTTTTGGGAGCGTATGACAAAAATATGCTTCAGGTACTTCCATGTTTCCCGCATACGTACCTACTTTTTCAATATTGTATACCTTGTACCTTATCTCCTCAAGTGGCTGCTAGGGGAGCTTCATCTGATGTCTACATTTTGTTATCGTGTACCAAATTTGGTTTGAATATTTACATTAATTTTCAAGCTACAAAAAATACGGGCTGTCTATATTTATTTAAATCCATAAAATCATTATTTGTTGAGATATTCGCCTGGACTTGTTTGAAAGGACTTAAAAACCGCTTCCTTGACCTTCCTACCGCTGTCAAAATGCAAATCGAGAGCCGGCTATATACGATTTTTTGTATACAACCCATTTTCTCGAAAACCATTTAGCGATATTTTTATTTACAATCTAACACGGCGTTAACCAGGACACCAAGTATATAAATATATCGCAAAATTTGAGAAGAGCCCTTGTTGCCGCGATTTCTCTATCCGGGTACTAATCGATATCGGCCATGCGCAGGTATATTCTTTTATGCGGGGAATTCAAAATACAACCGAAAAATACTGGCATTTTCGACAACATTCAACATTGTCGGCTCTCCGGGGAGGGTCACGGCCCTAGCGGGAGCGGGAATGTGAATAATAAATATTTCTCTGTCGAAATCGATTTTTTTTTGTTCCTATTTATCAAATAAATATTCACGTTTCTCGGACGCAACCCATGATCGAAAAGGAAGTCTTTTAGATGGTTTCTTGTGATTGGTTCGTCAGCGGCCGCAAAACTATAATTCCGTCGTGATTTGTCCCTGAGCGGCCGCAAAAGTACTTTTTCGTCGTGTCTCAATATCATTCTAAATTTCGATACTTTATAATTAGTTTCCTGCATCAGTTGCATGCGTTTTTAACTTAATAACTGGACTGTACCTATAGTCCAAGAAAATTGTCATTTTTTTTATAAAGGTAGAAAAAAATAATTCTTAACAGGTAGATATTTTCAGGGTTGGTTGTGGGTAGCGTCCTGAGTATAACCCCAGAAAATCACCATCGAAGTCGTGTTACGAACCCCGCAATAGGGGTGGTTTTGCAAACATTTTTTGCATTTTTTTTCTTATGTGTACGTTTTTTTCTTATGTGTACATTATTACATTCTCTACAACTTTCCCTGAAGTTCTTTTTAACTTCAATACTTCAAGAGATATTGTAGGTAAAAGATCACCACTAGCTAAAGTGCTTTATAAGGGTGAAAAAAAGATCTTTAAAACAAACTGATTTTTTCAGGGTTAACTGGGGGTTAACGGTTAACTTAGGAGTGCACCCCGAGTTAACCCTGAAAAAATTAGCTTGTTTTAAAGAAATTTTTTTTCACCTTTATAAAGCACTTTAGCTAGTGGTGATATTTTACCTATATCTCGTGAAGTATTGAAGTTAAAAAAAACTTCATAAGGGAAAGTTGTAGAGAATGTAATAATGTACACATAAGAAAAAAATTGCAAAAAAATGTTTGCAAAACCACCTCTATTACGGGGTTCGTAATACGACTTCGATGGTGATTTTTTGGGGTTATACTCAGGACGCTACCCACAACCAACCCTAAAAATATCTACCTGTTAAGAATTATTTTTTCTCCATGTATAATTTTCTTGGACTACTAGTTATAGTTGGTTGCATAATAGTGATTGATGCGTCTGCATCTACTACGCTTGGATTTTAAACTGGCGGTACACGATCAGTCAGATGAAACGTTTTTCAAATTTTTAGGCGCCGCTCGCATGTAGAAGGGTGTGCATTTTTCGTTTGTATGAAAAATCGATGTCTCAGAACGATTTTCAAATGCATGCCAATAGTAACAAAAGAATAGTTATTTATGCAACAAGTGCATAAAGTAGTACTTTTTTTCATGAATGGGAAAGTTGCGCGCACGAACCGCAGGTGAGTGCGCGCAATCCCATGAATGAAAAAAAGACACTTTATGCATGAGTTTCATACATTATTTTTTATACGATCGTGCTTAAACATTGAAATATTTGGGATGGGATTTTTGTGTTATATACTAAAGGGCTTATAAATGCACTATGGTTTTCAATTACGAGGATTATAATATTTAGGTCGCGGTCTCACTACGTTTACACATAGTATTGAAATCGATTTGAATATGTTTCTAGAATTATTGAAAACCGCATGAAGAGATTTTGAGATTGATTTGAATCTCAAAATAAATTTTCTTATTTTCGGGATTTAACGCCACATTTACTATTTATGAAAACACCAAACTGCATTACACTGAATTCGATTCCAAACTCCATGTAAACGTAGTAAGGAAGTTTAGAGTGAAAAAAAGTTAACTTTTTTTCACTCTAAACTGCTCAGAGTGAAAAAAAGTAAGTTTTTTTAACTTGTTAAAAAAAGATATACTTTAGGCATTTAAAAAGGTTAAAAAAAGTAAAGTTTTGATAACGATCGTATAAAAAAGTATTATCCTAACTCTCACTATCCAGGAACCCTAATCAAAATTATATTTAATATTTGCCTTGATTGACACAAGCTCATTCCATTGACAGACTAGAATTAATCGCGAACTTTTATAAAAATAAAGAAAATAAAACAGTAGGTATTATTTTTCTGGTTTAAATTTTCTACTTTTTTAAATGTGAATGTATATTCGAACAAAAAATATTGTATGATACACAGCCGAAAAATACCTAGTTTTTGGTACCCCTACCAAAAAAATCATAAAAAATGCACAAAAGGGCCTACTCTGATGCTCAAAAACAATACAATTGTTGTTTGTTAAAGAAGATTAAACACCTATGTCGTTTTGGAAGCAATGTTTTATATTTTCGAATATGATTAATTAAAATATTGTGGAAAAGATACACAGACATATTTATTGTTTCCCTTTCCCTCATCTCTATCTCTCTCTAACAATAATGGGTACCTAAGGATGTTCACTAATCGACAACTGTAAGAAAACCGCTTTAAATAAAATGTGTACTGAAACTACACGTCATTGCCGCGCAAGACACGCTGTATAAAGCCGCAGTTTTAAGGCGCCTATTGGACGAATACTTACAGAAAAAATAGCTAATAAAACAACGAACGAACGAGCAAACGAATTTGCCATTCTTTATGAAAGAAAGATATATTTCAATGAAGTTTAACCCCGCATTTAACCCCATTTACCCTTGCTTACCCCTTCCCTTAAAATCCCATCCTTATCGTCAGCGTGGCTATTCTGCTGGATACAATGGTATTCGCGGCCAGGCGCGGTCTTATAAAATGAAAAAATAATAATAAATAATAAAAAATAGATACGAATATTATTACTAATATTATCTAACCTACAGTGCCCACGGATTGAGTTCACATAAAGTGTAAATAACATAAAAATTTCGAGTTGAAATTTGAGATTCTGGAGATCAGCGCTGCTTGGTTTGAAACTAATTTGTGACATAATTTTGCTTTCGAAAAATCACCTTGGAAATTATGAAGAAACTAATTTTCCACATCAGTAAAGTGCCCTTTTCGTAGGTTTTGCGGCAAAATGTTATTAAGAAAACTTGTTCAGAATCAAAAACTGGATAGGTGGATAGGTGTAAAAAATTCCAACAGCCTAGGTCTACTTTGATTTTCATGCGTTTTAATTTTTAGCAGAAAAAATCAAAGTCGACTTAGGCTTTCGAAATGTTTCACACCTATCCAGTTTTTCATTGTCAACAAGTTTTCTTAATAACATTTTTATATAAAAACTACACAAAATGCACTTTTAAAAAAAAGTGTGAAAAATGCAATAAAAATCAAAGTATAGGCCTAGACTGTCCTAGACTTTCGAAATTTCGCAAATCTACTCAGCTTTTCAATCTGAACAAGTTTCCTTAACAACATTTTGCCATTTTTTTCCAAGGCGTACGGATTTTTCGAAAGTAAAATTATGTCACAAATTGGTTTAAAACCAAGCAGGGCTGATCCTCAAAACCTCAAATTTCAACTCGAAAATTTCACGTAAGGTGTAAATAATTTATTTACACCTTACGTGAACTAAAACTGTGGCACACTGTATATAACCAACGCACATGCAAAAAATTTTGTTTACATAATTTTTATTTAAGATACCTATATATATTTTTTTATTTTTGTTATTTTTGTGATATCGCCTTATTGAAGTTTTATTGTTATAGTCAGGGACCCTTTAAAGGAAGGGGACCCAGCATTATACCTTCCAAAGTGAGGCCTATTCTTTCCTCATTCTAATAGTATCAATGATGCCAAGTATGCCATTTTATTGGAGAATCTATGAATATAACAGGTGCTTTGATTGTTAGTAAAAATTAATGATGGTTTCCATGATTTCTAAAAATTAGACTTGACAATTTGTGTCTACAAATACAGAATATGCCTTGTGGTCTCCTTGGAGTCTACAGAAAACAAACTTCCCATCAAGGCTTCACTTTTCCTATGCGATAGACTGTGATATGCTGGGTCCCTTTATTTTAAAGAGTCCCTGGTTATAGTAGGTACTTAGAAACCACCTAAATGAGTACATATCCAGGTATGACCCCCCCCCCCTTCGCAAATGGATAGGTATAACCGCGCCTGCCCTCAGCCATTAACCTCGCAGGAGAAGTGGAAGCATAGACCCTCAGATATATCGCTTCTATATACTGTAGCACTTTTTGTTGTTGCACACATGCGAACGGCAGCTTTGGGGTGATTGGAGAGCAGGGTTCGTGGGTAAGGAGGTTTGTTGTTAGTTGTTATGAGGCTCAGTTGAAGGAAAATATTTTGTACGCCACCTAGCTTTTTTATTATGTCTTTAAAAGCGATCTCGGAGAGCTGGAAAACCGAGAAAATGGGATGGAAAACTGTTATTTGTTTTTACCTGTCAATATCGCAAACAATGAAACACTGACGACACTTATACCTAATATATTTACACTATATACACAAGAAAAGTAAAAATCCAAAATAGTAAGCAAAAAGGTTCCGTAGGTATGCACTTTACTAACTAGATATGATATTTATTATCCATAATAATTGAGGTGGTATTAACTATTAAGTTTCGAAACTTTAAGTTTACATAACCCCGTTGTTAAGTTTACATCCTAAAATTTACAATGTTTATTACCAAAGTACATAACCTATTGGATGTAAAAATGGTGCTCTTTAAAGCAAGCTTGGTTTGAACGGTATGGTAACTTATTTCAGGCAACTAGATAGTTTTATGCCAAATGTAGGTATCTAAATATGGTTATCTAGTCTTAGACATAATTTAGGTAGTTAAGGTAACCTAAATTGATTATTAGTAGGTAGTCAAACTAGAACTTATTTAATCCTAGGCTCAGCGAAAATAGTTTGGGTAGACTTATCTGTTTCTAGGTGTGCTTATCCAGCCTTAAACGTTCTGGCTCTGCTTGCTGCGCAGACGGGAGACAAATCACGTGATCACCTCTCACGTGCAGGTAGTTGTGGTCCACCCTGTAGGTGTGTGTGGTGTCCTCCAAATAGATCAGGCACCAACTACCAATATAAGCGAAATAGGTACTCAAAAAAAAAACCTGAAAATTATCCCTATTTGTGCAAAAGAACTATAACATATTTACAAAAAAACTTACCACTTCCTGTGTTTTTTTTTATAAAAAAGAAACGGCAACTTGTAGAAAATCGGCACAAGATACGTCTGGAGTTTTTCTGTTTGGAGAAAAACAGGTATACGGGTGGACGGAACTACGAAAATCTCGCTTCTCGAACTCACGGCTATAGGCTCGGTACCTCCTCCATAGATGACGCTGCGCGCCACGTTTCAAATAAAAATAACTATTCAGATGTAGCGGAATTTTCAAATGCTACAATACTTGCCCAATATATAGGCATATCTGTTATTTTCAGCAGGAGCTGGAGGGCGAGTCCACCGACGGCTCGGCGCCGAGGCCGAAGAGCCGGCGGCGGCACCTGTTCGAAGAGGGCGGCGCCCTGAGGCCGCCCGGGCCGAACCTGGGGCAGTACCGACGCGACATGGAGCTGGCGGCCGCGGTGGCCGGCCACCACCACCACCACCAGCTGCAGAACGAGCGCGTCCGCGACGAGCTGGACGCCATGCTGCAGCAGCGCCAACAGGAGGCGCTCAACGTGGCCCTGCAGGCCGCCAGCGTGAGTACACTTCAGTATAGGTAACCGCGGAAGGACCCGCTGCGACAAGAAAACCAATTACGTGTTAAATTTCTGACCCCCGAAAAGGAACCCCGCTATATAGCGTGGCTCCATCGAGGTTCAGTCGGGTTCACCGTTGCCACATCTTGCACCCGCAGAGGCCGCTTTCGGCATTTGCACATTTGGTTATCGATGCTAGCTTAGACTGTAATGCTGTGGAGGTGGCAACGACTCTTGCTTTTTCGGTCGGTTTGTCCTACTATACTGCATTATTCCCGCTAGGCATTTCAAGTGCTCCCATTAGGATTGACCTTCTTGTCGTTGTAGGTTTTTCTGTAATAACCGGCTAACGATAATTATTTAACCAATGCAATCGAATTTTCTGATGTAAAATATTTTAACCACACATTGGGGGAGGGCTTCTAAAAAGGAAATGCAAAAAAATTGTTGTCCAGCTGATCGACAGCCGTCCGCCAGTGCGGGATCAAAGATAGAGCGGAGCACACCTCTCCGCTTCGCGCTGTGGACCGCATAGCGTATGGCTGCGCCTGCCGCATTTAAGCAAAACGTACATGGCCCGGGCACCTACGCTGTAATGAATGGTTTTCATTGGTCAGTGCCGAATAACAGTACGGATTGCCATAAGGTGCTGACCCCGTGTACGTTTTGCTCTCAATGCGCTCTCGCATTGAAACCCGCGTATCTCCATATTTTAAAATATAGGTATTTGTAATAATTAAACCAGTTTGCATCAAAAATACTGATTATACCGATAAATTTCAAAGCTAAATCAACGAATTTTTAAATTATCTGGGCATTTTATTTTTATTAAAAATCACGATAGACTGAAGTGAGCAACTTTTTAAATTGTCCCCATTATTATTTATTTATCTTTTTCAAACGACGCACACGAAGGATTCGGCGCCGCGGAAATACCAGAATTTCTCAAAGCACATTTCGTGATTGCAAGCTATATGATGATGACGGAGAAAAGGTCGCAACACAAAAGTGACAAAAGGTCGAATTTTTAAAAAATGTCGAAAGCAGAAAAGGTGGAATAATCAAAAGATCGAAAAAGGTCGAATCACAAAAAGTCTAACTGATTAAAAAATAGTTCTGATTTATAGGGAATAATTAAAAATAATTGGATTGCTTGAAATGGAAATTGAAATGTAGGTACCAGGTGGCTCATTATAAGTTGACACTCCCTTAACTTGTTAGTTTTTGAGGTTAGAAAAAAGTTTTTTACAAAAGTTTTAGATACTGATAAAGAGTTTTTTGTGACGCTATTGAACTTTATACTGTGTATTCTAGAAAGCCGTGGCAGACATAGATTATTGAATTCTGCGCATTTTTCTGATTCCAATGATGTATAGGTATATGTTATAATATGTTTGCCCCAACCGTTCGGTCAGAACTGAGCCTTCTTTGTGAGGGATTACACCTTGGGTCATAGATTGCCATGGAAGATAAATGCCAAATTATAGTAATAATTATCGACAGTTTGCAAGTATATTCAGGCTTTGGAAAACAAAATGGGCTATTTTAAGATTTCAGAGAAAATGAAGAAGGGAAATTGAGGGAAATCAGAAATTTTTCTTCTTCGACAGATTTACTACGACAATAACATTTAGAAAAAGATATACGTGTTACAAATGCTCCACATGGCCTCCATCTTGCTCAATAAATTTATTGATATTTACTACTAATTTTCTGTTTATTGAGTCAACGATAAAATTGCTGTGTTCAGTATTTAATATGTGGATTTTTTACCGAATTTTACCTTTCAGTGCTTCTACATTTTCCGGTTTGTCATAATAAATTTTGTTTTTTAAATAACCCCACAAAAATATATAAAAATATATCCTTTTTCTAAACGTTATTGTCGTTTTCAATAAAAATAAAATTTCAAACAATAATTTTGACGAAGTTTATTAATTATGTTACTATTTAAAATTTCTCATTTCTCTCTTCTTCATTTTCTCTGAAATCTTAAAATAGCCCATTTTGTTTCCAAAGCCTGAATATAATTGCAAACTGTCGATAATTATTACTATAATTTGGCATTTGTCTTCCATGGCAATCTATGACCCAAGGAGTACCTAATCCCTCACAAAAAAGGTTCAGTTCTGAACGAACGGTTGGCGCAAACATGTAACATATATACTTCGTTGGAATCAGAAAAATGCGCAGAATTCAATAATCCAAAAATATATAGGGTGTTCCATTTAAAAAAACATAAGTTTTCGTTCGCAATTTTAGAAACATCAAGGAAAGCAATCCAATTATTTTTAATTATTCCCTATAAATTAGAACTAATTTTTTAATCAGTTAGACCTTTTGTGATCGACCTTTGTCGATCTTTTGATTATTGCAACTTTTCTGCTTTCGACATTTTTTAAAAATTCGACCTTTTGTCACTTTTGTGTTGCTACCTTTTCTCCGTCAATCGTATAAGCTTGCAATCACGAAATGTGCTTTGAGAAATTCTGGTATTTCCGCGGCGCCGAATCCTTCGTGTGAGTCGTTTGCCAAAGATAAATAAATAATAAGACGGACAATTTAAAAAGTTGCTCACTTCAGTCTATCCTGATTTTTAATAAAAAATAAAATTCGCAGATAATTTAAAAATTCGTTGATTTAGCTTTGAAATTTATCGGTAATCAGTATTTTTGATGCAAACTGGTTTAATTATTGCAAATACCTATATTTTAAAATATGGAGATACGCGGGTTTCAATGCGAGAGCGCGTTGAGAGCAAAACGTACACGCGGTCAGCACCTTATGGCAATCCGTACTGTTATTCGGCACCGACCAATGAAAACCGTTCATTGCAGCGTAGGTACCCGGGCCATGTACGTTTTGCTTAAATGCGCCCCTGCCTCGAGTCTTCGATACCATACTCGTGCTTCCCATACCTTGGTATACGACAGCCCAGTTTTTTTTTTGGGCTAGATAACGGGGATCATTTACCCGGGTCCGAGGCTTATTTCATCCTCCTTCTAATGGCTGGCAGGGTTAATCTGGCTCGTAGCCATCCCATACCAGCCTATATTATTTGTATTTCCTTAATCCTAAATTAAACCTAAAGACAAACACAACCCATGGCACATACCGTGGTGGGACTCGAACCCACGACGTACGGTGCCAAAGCGTGGGTCAAATCGAAAGACCCACTCGGACACCGCCGCCCCAAAGAATGGGCCTGATGCTACACGAGAAAATTACTACCCGTATGGAAATATTTGATCATGGATTCGCATTTTAATAATTCGCCATTACCTCATTGGTTAAAATGTTTTATGTGTTGTCACATTTCATTGTTCGATAGTATTGTTGAAGGCTCGATTGAATATTAGAAATAAGAAATACGCTCTTATCTCTCATCTGTATTTTATCGGTGTTGTCATTGATGCAGTCTTGATTCTCCCAATGGCAAGTGTTGCTTGACGACTTTTGGAAAATTCCCACACACACGTATTTCTCACAATAATATTCATACTAGCGTATCGAGGATGGTGTGATGACAGAAGCAGCAGTGTATGTAACACTTTATTACTTACTGTCCCAGTCTGACGGAACGTACATAGCATAAGGTAGACATTTTGAAAAAGTTGAGAAGTTGTTCGGGAAAGGATTAAAAGCGCTTGAAGTAATAAAATGCTGGTGGTATTGTCCAACTCTTGATTCGGCATCAGACAAAGAGAATTCGGCACGCCGATTGCTCAGAAATAATAGGGTGCAGCAGCACGGCGCAGGAAGATTGTAAGAGAATTTCTTACATTCGCAAATAAAAGACCAAAGATATTGAAAATTTTTATAATAAAATCATAAAATTGTATTCAAAATTATAGTTGTCCTCAATGAATTAACCTACTTTTATTTTTATCCTTTTATAGCATGAAATCAAACACTCAAAATAGGCAGATTGATTTAAATTATCTACTTAACTTATGTTTTTACTTGAAAAATAGAATGTGGCTTGATTTAGGTACTTTATAATAAAGTAGGCCTGAATCACCTCTCAATTTTTTTTCGGTTTTTTACACCCTTTGTTTTATGCAGTGGGTCCACGTTTAGGAGTTACCGCTCTTGTAAAATCTTTATTTGTTGACCGATTTTGATAAACTTTTTTCAGGTAGGTTTTCAAAATGCGCTTTCGACAAAGTGGGTAACTTTATTTTTAATCTGTAATAATGGCCGATTACAACCGTTTCTATATGGGCTCAAATTTAAAAAAGTACCTACCTACTATTAGAGATTTTTTTTAGGAAAACCTAGGTAGGTACTACCGATTCTTATTTAGGATCGCTCAAATTATACTAATTCTCATTGTATTAAAACGCCAAAAAATATTTTGTGATTATTTAACTTTTATAAATATTAAGAAATCGAATTCATTAAAAATTTTACTTTTTTTAAACTTTTCATCGTTTTATGAAAAAAATTATAGTATTGATTAAAGACAAAATACTTTTTTCTTATTTTAGAACAATGAGATAGATTTTAAGTTACTCTAAAAAATCCCTATTAGTATTTTTTGAAATTTGAGCTCATGAAAGTGGTCATAGGTGTCCATGATTACAACCCAAGAATAAAGTTAGCCACTCATATGGATGCGCATTTTGAATACTTAACTTATTTATAACACTATAGTGTCGGTCCAGGTATAACTGAACTAGATAGGTACGTTTCCCTAACCTGGGCCAATAGTATCAGTAAAGGCTGCCAGAAACAGTGCTGGATTAACCATAAGGCGCACGAGGCGCGCGCCTCAGGGCCCGTGCCCGTTGGGGGCCGGTAGGGCCCCCAATTAGGGGATAAAGGGAAATAAAAAAAGAAATTGAAAGGTCAAAAATATTTTTTTATGTTTACTTTCTTTTACGCCTGGTTGGATTGGGCCCTTTGACTGCTGCCCGCAACTCACAAGCCGCAAGCAAACCTATGTAGTGTAGAATGTGTGGAGTATAGATGCAAATATAAGAAACCTTAAATTGGTAAGGTACAAAAATGTAAATCGAATATTAGATCCTGCTTTAATCTCTGAAATTTGTTTCAAGATCATAATGAATTATTATAAACATGCTTCTGGCGCTGAAAAACGAAAAAAACGTAAACAGCAAGAAGATGTAAAGACACAACTTCCTAAAATAACAAATGTTATGGCAACCCTAGAAATTTTCCTCACAATTCCCGTATCGAATGCATCAGCAAAGAGGTCGTTTTCTGTTCTCAAGAGGACTAAAAATTATTTAAGGTCGACTATGGGACAATAAAAAGTATTAGAGGCCCTCTAGTTATTACAAATAGAAAGCTACTGTTTAGAAAAACTAAACACGGAAGATATAATAAATAACTTTGCAAAGAAGGCCAGAAAAAAATTATAAACGTTTAATTCATGTTTTTTATGATTTAAATATTTTATTTATGATTTAAATATATTTTTTAAGATTTAAAATACTTAATTTTATTTTTCAGAGTTTTATTTCTGTTTTTAATGTTTCTATGTTTTTATACTTTATACAAAAAAATATATACCTATATTAAAAACTTAACTGCCTAGGGCCCGAAAGTTTGTAGCGCCTCAGGGCCCGAACACTACTTAATCCGGCTCTGGCCAGAAATGGCAGGTGACGTCAGTGTGGACACGGCGCGAAAACGGACGTGAAAACACGTGTTATTTTCGGGCATGGTCTTTCAAAAAAACTACAAATCTGTGCGGGATCACTTTGCACAGAGGAATAGACAGAGGTATGAGGCAAAACTTAACATTGACTTCTTAAAAAGGGCACCGTTTGTGACATATCGGCTCGGACCCATATTAAACAAATTCACTTTTATTTAAAATCTGTAGCGAATTGGGATAAATGAAACATGTTAGATATTAAGTCAAGGCATGAACTATTTGTCTTTCAAAAAGACGATGACTTTTGTGTTTAATTTTTGTTGACGCTTTTGCTTAATGCGTTTCATTCAACGCTTAAGGGTTCTGTTTTTTTAAGATGTTAGTATGCACCGGCTAGCTTACAGCTCGTCCTGGAGAATAGTTTAGAGAAAAAAAAATAAACTCGCGCGTATTTTTAGCTTAAACAGTTTTTTAATGCCGAACAAGACATGTATGATTACATTTTTTCCACAACCCTGTCGGTTGTTCCTCAACTAAAAAGCGCTACGCCTAACTTGTTCATATGTCATGTGCGGGAAATTCAAATTAGGTCTTTCAGATAGAAGGAAACTGAATCCAACAACATTTTGCACCCTTCCCAACTTTTGAATAAAATACATACATACTTTTTACGGGTAATAGAAGTAGGTACCTGATATCCAACAGTCCCCACATTTTGGGTCTTTCGTCTTTTGATAAAATTTCCAATAAAATTTTTGTCAACAGGCTTATTTTCGTAGAAGAAAAAGACATCACATAACTCATGCAACATAAAACTAAATGGTCATGTACCGCTATATATCATGATCTATATATCCACAAATATGGCAATGAATCCCAAAAATACCTATTAGATAACATTCATTATCGGTTCTTGGTCCTTTAAGACCAAGATTTTTGCATATTTCATATTTAAATTTATGAAAACAAGTGCCTACAAAATATCACTTTTTCCTTCTATCCTTTTCCCACTGGAATTTTAAACATTTCTAATCTCGAACATAATATTCCATGTTTATTGCACAGACTTTGGACATACTTTTAAGTGGACACAAATCAATAAAAAATAAAAAAATAAATAAAATAAAAATATAAAAAATTGATTTGTTGGGATATTTTCAATTTTATTTTTTTTTGATACAAATGTCTTCAAAATGCGCAGTTTTCTACGTGAACACATTATTTGTCAAATTGCAATTCCAGGGCCGGCTAAGATTTTTTTAACCCCGATTTTCACAAAATCTATTTAGGCATTTTTTTATTTAAAATCTGACCATACAGCGTTAATTAGGACCCTCTAAAACCCTTAAGTTCAAAATTTGAACTAAAAATATACAGGGAGTTCGGTTTTACAGCGCCTTAAAGTTGCGCAAAGTAGTGATTTCGAGGGCCCCTGGAGAGACCAGCGTGCCATGGAATGATTTTAAAACAATTGAAGAATTAACAGGACCACCCAAAGTATTGATGGACGAGACTGCAAGAAAAAATAATACAGGATGTTTTTCTCTACCGCTGCTGAAAGTTCAGACTTTCAGCAGCTCTCGCTTGACTCTCCAGAGGCCCTCGAAATCACTACTTTGCGCAACTTTAAGGTGCTGTAAAACCGAACTTTATAGTTCAAATTTTGAACTTAAGGGTTTTAGAGGATCCTAATTAACGCTGTATGGTCAGATTTTAAATAAAAAAATGCCTAAATAGATTTTGTGAAAATCGGGGTTTAAAAAAATCTTAGCTGGCCCTGCAATTGCAATTTGACAAATGTGTTCACGTAGAAAGTTGCGCATTTTGAAGACCTTTGTATCAAAAAAAAATTTGAAAATATCCCAACAAATCAATTTTTTATTGATTTGTGTCCACTTAAAAGTGAACACCCTGTATATGTTTAAAATCCAAGGAAAATTTAATTACGTACCTCCCGCGTTGTATACTTTCACCTGCCATTTACATCGAAACTCAACTTTGTTTGCGTGAAGGAAACAGCCAAACTTCGTACCGTTTAGAACTTTGAACCCCTGTGGCAACCAAGAGACAAAAAGAAATTTAGTATGCGCAATCAGGGACTCTTGTCTGGAGGCGGCGTTCACAACATAATTGAAAACCCGAGTGGATAAAAAGGTGCTATATGTACCTAACGAAAGTTAGGTGTTTAACATAACAATGCCTTTGTGTGCTAGCACTGAGCATGGTAGCAAATCCTCGCTGGAAAATTAATATGAAACTATAGTCACCTTCTTTACAGCTACATTGTTTGAGATCTAATATATTCAAAGAAAAAATGTGTCTAAGATAGACCCAGACATTATCTATCGAGCATTGCCATTGCCTTCAAGAACATATAGTAGCGAAGCTATATAAATCTGTGCTCAAGGCTTCTTTGAAACAACAAAAACTAATGTTAATATGACTCCTTAATGCATATTTTTTATATTACAGAAAATATTTGGAAATGTAGACGACGAATATAGCGACAACATCGGACAAGCTCTTCCAGTGAACGAAGCTGAAGAAAATACGGTAGGCAGCATGGGAAGTATGGGATACCAAGAAGGCCTCGATAACGAAGAGTATCAGTTCAAGGAAGGAGAACAGTTTCCAAACAGGTTCAAGGATGTTCGTGTCGTGGAAGATCCTACCCAATTCGCCTACGCTCCGCCAGATCCAAGGTTCTACGAGGGATCTGGACAAAACGGTACCTACTTAAACTTGTATATTATCCAGTGTTATGGTGGCCACGGTATGTGGTTCACCCCCAATTTTTATTTTATTTTTCGAACGAAAAATTTGAAATTTGGGGTAACTACAAGTATTCCATGTAAAAGAGGATTTTTGACATTTATTTATTTATTTATGCATTTATTCATTTATTCGATTTGGGGTACATACAGGCATAAGGTCCATTACAGTATTCGCTAGTTAGTAATGAACAGTAGGTAATCTATAACGTCTAATAGCTAAACTCAAATTACATTTTCACAAGTTAAACACAAAGAGATTATAGGTTTCCCAACGAAAACTTGACCCCCCAAAAATTAGAAAACCGAAATATATTTGAAAATTCGCCGAGACCCTTCTAGTACAGTAAAACTAACACAAAATTAGGCCAAACCCAAACATCCAAAAAAAAAGTTCTTTCTAGCACGAAATAGTTCCATACCCTCCTAAAAGTTAGTACTAAAAAGTTACACCACCACCAGCGTCGGGTTTCGGGGGGAGGAGGTGAAAAGGGCAGGAAATTCTTATTTTTCACAGTTTTGCGTGAATATCTAGTAAACCATGAGGTTTAGCGCAAACGTCATCCTATACGCAAATGATATACATTAAATTCCGAACAAGAATTGTTATATACAGAACTATGGTAAAGTGAACGGTTTCCATGATATGGAGGGGTAAAGATTTCTTTGTTTTTATTTCACGTAGTTTTTGTTGAAAAAACTTAAAATGATTACAGTATAAATTAGTAACTGAATAATGTATGTAGAATACATATAGATATATCTATGCATATATAGATACATATTACACCCATAGATTGTTATTTTTTGTCACAACATAACCTCATAAGAAGTATATGACTGGAAATATGTCCACTACAAGTTAGTAGCCTTAGTTAATTTGTACTTACTCTATGCCCTCATTCATTATAGAGTTCTGATTTCCATTCGTTCTTTTATGTCAAATCATTCCCATATCTAATTTGTCCTTAGCTGGTAAAAATGAGAAAGTCATAAATAGGAAGCTCATGTGGAAAACAAAAAAATATATATTAAACAATCCTCATCGTATGCTTCTGCAGAGATGGATGCGTCCAAAACTGCGAGTGTCGAAGAAGTGGTCTCAATTGTTCAAGTATGTGCAGCAATTGCTTAGGACTTGCATGTCTCAATAGAGATACTGTAATCATCGACGACGATTTAAATGATGATTCTCAAGTGGACGAAGAACACCAAGATTTGTTTCCTCTCACCAGCCCGAGTGAACTATTTGGTGCTGACTGATAATGCAATTAATGATTCACCTAAAACTTATAACCTTTTGTATCATTTTGATTTCCCTCCCATTTTTTCAATATAGATTGTTTAATACATTTTCTTGTTTTTCACATGAGTTTCATGACTTTCTCATTTTTACAAGCTAAGGACAAATTAGATATGGGAATGATTTGACATAAAAGAACGAATGGAAATCAGAACGCTATAATGAATGAGGGCAAAAACCGAGTACAAATTAACTAAGGCTACTAACTTGTATTGGATATATTTAAAGTCATATACTTATGAGGTTATGTTGTGACAAAAAATAACAATCTATGGGTGTAATATGTATCTATATATGCATAGATATATCTATATATATATTCTACATACATTATTCAGTTACTAATTTATACTGTAATCATTTTAAGTTTTTTCAACAAAAACTACGTGAAATAAAAACAAAGAAATCTTTACCCCTCCATATCATGGAAACCGTTCACTTTACCATAATTCTGTATATAACAATTCTTGTTCGGAATTTAATGTATATCATTTGCGTATAGGATGACGTGAAAACTAAGAATTTCCTGCCCTTTTCACCCCCTCCCCCCGAAACCCGACGCTGGTGGTGGTGTAACTTTTTAGTACTAACTCTTAGGAGGGTATGGAATTATTTCGCGCTAGAAAGAACTTTTTTTCTGGATGTTTGGGTTTTGGCCCAATTTTACTGTATTATTCGATTTTTGTTTTTTGGGGGAGCTTCTTTGACAGTCAAGCCAACCTGATATGTTCATCCCTCTAATCCCTAGGAACCCCAACTTTAAAATTTGAAATGGAACTACTTTTAGTTGCGAATACAGTGATGTATCTTTCTTAAAATTCTGTTTAGATTTTACAGAATTATTGGCTAAAAACGGAAAGTAGACAATCCACTGTAGGCGTAGTAATTTCTACACAAATGCCCGCCACTAATAAGTTTTTTATCTACTAGACACGACCAAATTACCTAGTTTTTATTGACGTGTCGATCAGTTTACAAAAAAGTCAAATGAAAAAGCTGAAGCAAAACAAAAAAGTTCAAAGCAATTCAAATCTTAGGTATTATCTTTTTAAAATATGTAACAAAAAGTCACTGTCACAAAAAAGTTCCCGTTTTTTCGCTTGTAACCACGAAATCATTATTTTCAGCCTGCTATTGAAAGTGAAAACGTATTTTCGAAGTGGTTTATTCTATCGCGGAAAGGGTAGAAATTGTTGCAATTTGTTATCAAAATCATGATTGCGCTAAAGCTACAGCACGAATTGCAACAATTTCTAACCTTTCTGCGATAGAGTAACCATTTCAAAATCACGTTTACGCTTTCAATAGCAGTCTGAAACTAACTATTTCGTAGTTACAAGCAAAAAAAAACGGGGACTTTTTTGTGACAGTGACTTTTTGTTATTTTAAAAAGATATAAGGTTTGAATTCTTATGAACTTTTTTTGTTTTGCTTCAGCTTTTTCATTTGTGACTTTTTTGTAAACTGATCGACACGTCCATAAAAACTAGGTAATTTGGTCGTGTGCAGTAGATAAAAACTTATTAGTGGCGGGCATTTGTGTAGAAATTAGGTACTACGCGTACAGTGGATTGTCAACCTTCCGTTTTTAGCCAATAATTCTGTCAAATCTCAACATAATTTTAAAAACCATACATCACTGTATTCGCATTAAACGGGCTTTAAAATGATGCACCACAAGTCGGGTAGTTCCATTTGAAATTTTAAAGTTGGGGTTGCTAGGGGTTAGGGGGATGAACATATCGAGTTAGCTTGACTGCAAAAAAAAGCTCCCCCCAACAACAAAAATCGACGGGTCTCGGCGAATTTTGAAATATTTTTCGGTTTTCTATTTTTTAGGGGGTCAAGTTTTCGTTGGGAAACCCTGTATACATAAACATATACTTACTAATTATATTAAAAATTTATTTTTCAACTTATTTTTAAAAGTTAACAGTGAAATGGCGAAAACGTCAAATTCAGAGCAACAATCATTGGTTAATTTTTAATTTCATCATTCTATAGGTATAATGGGGAATTTTGAGAACAGTTTCTATGTCTTATGGGGATGCGAAATAAAGAATGGTTTCTGAGATTTATACAGGGTGTAACTAAACTGATGGTCAAAAATGAAACCACGTATTCTGGAGTCAAAATAAGGGCCTTCTTCATATATTTTTTTCTCCTACGGGCCATAGTTTTTTTATACAGAGCGTAGAAGTTTGGAGAAAAATACACATATTTCTTAGTATTTCTAGAAGTATACGAGATATTTTCTTCAAACTTGGCGTGCCACATGAGCAGATGAGCCGTCAAACTTAAGGTTGACATGAAGCTTCTGAGGCTCCCAGTTGGGGAGATACAGGGTTTTAGTAAAATTAATTTGTTCAGAAAAATATGAATACCCTGTATAATCGCATTTTTTTAATTTGTTTTGAGTGGTGAATAGAATGGTTAACAAAAAGTATCTCTTAGTATTTTTTCATATTCGCAGCCGTTTCTTAATTATTTTTAAAGAACGGCAACGCTGCAATGAACAATAGTCACTTTAAGAATAAATCTAGCAATCTGTGGATGTCAATTAAACTTTATTTGTCAAAATACAAAAGCAAAAACAATAATAAAAGAAACGTATTGCTATTAGAAAATTAAATTATTAAATGTTCGAAATGACCGCCGTCTCTTTCAATACACGCAACTATGCGTTTCCGCATGTTTATTATTGCCATTCGCAAGTCCATAGCAAAAGTGCATATCAGTCAATTCTTCAAATGAAAATATAATTTTTCAAAATATTGATACTAAGGTGCAAAGTTGGCAGCCAAATGATTCAAATAATGCCAAGTTTAATTGACATCCACAGATTGTTAGATTTATTCTTAAAATGACTTTTTTATTGCAGCATTGCCGTTCTTTGAAAATAATTAAAAAACGGCTGAGAATATGAAAAAATACTAAGAGATACTTTTTGTTAACCATTGAATTTACCATTCAAAACAAATTTAAAAAATGCGATTATACAGGGTATTCATATTTTTCTGAACTAATTAATGTTAGTAACACCCTGTATCTCCGCAACTGGGGGCCTCACAAGCTTCATATTAACCTTAAATTTGACAACTCATCCGCTCATGTGACACGCCAAGTTTGAAGAAAATATCTCGTATACTTCTAGAGATACTAAGAAATATGTGTATTTTTCTCTAAATTTCTACGCTCTGTATAAAAAAACTATGGCCCGTAGGAGAAAAAAATATATGAAGAAGTGCCCTTATTTTGACTCGAAGAATACGTGGTTTCATTTTTGACCATCAGTTTAGTTACACCCTGTATACAGGGTGTAACTAAACTATACAGGGTGTAACTAAACTGATGAGGCCCCCAGTTGCGGAGATACAGGGTGTTATTAAAATTAATTAGTTCAGAAAAATATGAATACCCTGTATAATCGCATTTTTTAAATTAGTTTTGAATGGTAAATTCAATGGTTAACAAAAAGTATCTCTTAGTATTTTTTCATATTCTCAGCCGTTTTTTAATTATTTTCAAAGAACGGCAATGCTGCAATAAAAAAAGTCATTTTAAGAATAAATCTAACAATCTGTGGATGTCAATTAAACTTGGCATTATTTGAATCATTTGGCTGCCAACTTTGCACATTAGTATCAATATTTTGAAAAATTATATTTTCATTTGAAGAATTGACTGATATGCACTTTTACTATGGACTTGCCAATGGCAATAATAAACATGCGGAAACGCATAGTTGCGTGTATTGAAAGAGACGGCGGTCATTTCGAACATTTAATAATTTAATTTTCTAATAGCAATACGTTTCTTTTATTATTGTTTTTGCCTTTGTATTTTGTTAAATAAAGTTTAATTGACATCCATAGATTGCTAGATTTATCATTGCGCGTTGCCGTTCTTTAAAAATAATTAAGAAACGGCTGCGAATATGAAAAAATACTAAGAGATACTCTTTGTTAACCATTCTATTCACCACTCAAAACAAATTTAAAAAATGCGATTATACAGGGTATTCATATTTTTCTGAACTAATTAATTTTACTAACACCCTGTATCTCCGCAACTGGGAGCCTCAGAAGCTTCATGTATGTCAACCTTAAGTTTGACGGATCATCTGCTCATGTGACATGCCAAGTTTGAAGAAAATATCTCGTATACTTCTAGAAATACTAAGAAATATGTGTATTTTTCTCCAAACATCTACGCTCTGTATAGAAAAAAACTATGGCCCGTAGGAGAAAAAAATATATGAAGAAGTGCCCTTATTTTGACTCCAAGAATACGTGGTTTCATTTTTGACCATCAGTTTAGTTACACCCTGTATAGTATAGTACCTTTTCTTTCGGTTTTACCGGAAATAATACCAACTTTGGATTTTTTTGAAGTTCTGTATTCTCCAATTAATCTAATCAAGTCCTTAAAAAGTAAGGAACGTGAAGTAGCTGTACTTACAGTCATTGATTAAGGTACGAATTCCTTATTCAATGTTACAGTTTACAGTATTAAGAATTTAAAGAGCACAATGGCAGAGTAAAAGTAATTTTATTATCTAAAAGTTTTAAATTCAATTTAATAACCATCTTCTTATGCTTTTTTCCGGCAACATTGTATCGTGTTAATTTATAGGTAGATATACATATTAGGTATTCAATATATGTTACTTTAATATATGCGTCCCGGCCTAGTAATAACTAGAAACATTATGTAAACTTAGCTACAGAAGACTTTAGCACATCACTGTGGATTGGATTGTATCTAGCGCCATCTTTTGAGAGCAAAAGGAGCAATACTTTAAAATTTTGGATTATTCTTTATTTAAAAACTAAGAGGAACTTCCAAAAATGAAATATTCCAGGAGAGACTACTAAACTTCTGTTATCCGCCAACGTGCAGTTTTCTATATGACCAGATAGCTCATTTAATTTAAATTTTAAATAAAAAACTTAAATTATATATCTTATAATTGATCTTCTTTAATAACGGCTGTATTTATATATCAATGAAGTAAAATAACGGGTATTGCAGCCAAAATTATGTATTATTTATTCATTACAATGAACCAAGCTTTCGGCCATATTTTTTGCCTTCGTCAGGGCTAAAATAGTGTTGGGTAAAATATATTATTGAGTAAGAATTATTTATATACTTACTATTGAAATGAATATTGAAAAGTTATGGTTCTAATGGATATATAAACTTCCAAAAATGGAATAAATTGTTTTGTAATTTATATTGTTTTTATATTGTTTTGTAATTTATTCCATTTTTGGAAGTTTATATCCATTAGAACCATAACTTTTCAATATTCATTTCAATAGTAAGTATATAAATAATTCTTACTCAATAATATATTTTACCTAACACTATTTTAGTCCTAACGAAGGCCCAAAAATATGGCCGAAAGCTTGGTTCATTGTAAAGAATAAATAATACATATTTTTGGCTGAACTACCCGTTATTTTACTTCATTGATATATAAATCTTATACATACTTCAATTTATTAAATACTACTCCTTTATTGTGAACAATTTTAATCCAAAAAATAAATACTTACTCACGCAATATGCCTCATTGTTTAACTTGTTGTGGTAATATGCACAAAGGACAGGGAGGGCGCGTTTTCCAATTGCGGCAGTGACGTCAATCTACTGAGAACGTTCCGCGAATTCAAATGAATGCAAGTACATACTTCTCGCTATTTTCTTTTACAGAAAATATGGTTAGATTTTTGTATTCCACAGATTTTATTTGGAGGGTATTTACTACCTTTTTATAGCGTTTAAACAGAATTTTTAAAATTTTCCGTAATTTGAAGGAATTGTTTGATGGACGAACATGTTTTTCAAAGTACCAAAGCGTGAAATCTGGCACATAAAACAAACACCGGTATTTGATGTGGGCAGAAAATTCGAGCTTTACTAAAATGTAATTATTCAAATTTTCAGAGAAATTAAATTCTACGCTGATTATTCAATTTTCCCCCGCAGCAAACCTAAATATCAGGCTAATAATAATTATAAAATCTATTGGCAGTAGATTTTCTACTAGCTAGCATTTATATATACAGTGTGTCCACGGATAGAGTTCACGTAGGGTGTAAATGACAAAAAAAATTCGAGTTGAAATTTGAGCTTCTGGGGATCAGCCCTGCTTGGTTTTAAACTAATTTGTGACATAATTTTACTTTCGAAAAATCACGTATGCCTTGGGAATTTTGAAAAAACTAATTTTCCACATCAGTAAAGTGCCCTTTCTGTAGGTTTTACGACAAAATGTTATTAAGGAACCTTGTTCAGAATGAAGAACTGAGTAGGTTTGCGAAATTTCGAAAATCTAGGCCTACTTTGATTTTTTGGTATTTTTTCCCACTTTTCATCAGAAAAGTGCACTTTGGGTAGCTTTCACATTAAAATGTTATTAAGAAAACTTGTTCACAATGAAAAACTGGATAGGTGTGAAAGAATTTAAAAAGCCTAGGTCTACTTTGATTTTTATGCGTTTTAAATTTTTTAGCAGAAAAAAATCAAAGTATACCTAGGCTTTTGAAATTCATTCAAACCTATCCAGTTTTTCATTGTGAACAAGTTTTCTTAATAACATTTTAATGTGAAAGCTACCCAAAGTGCACTTTTCTGAAGAAAAGTGGGAAAAAATACCAAAATCAAAGTAGGCCTAGACTTTCGAAATTTCGCAAACCTACTCAGTTCTTCATTCTGAACAAGTTTCCTTAATAACATTTTGTCGTAAAACCTACAGAAAGGGCACTTTACTGATGTGGAAAATTAGTTTTTTTCAAAATTCCCAAGGCATACGTGATTTTTCGAAAGTAAAATTATGTCACAAATTAGTTTAAAACCAAGCAGGGCTGATCCCCAGAAGCTCAAATTTCAACTCGATTTTTTTTTGTCATTTACACCCTACGTGAACTCTATCCGTGGACACACTGTATGTTTTATTTTCCTAACTACTACCTACTTTCTGAACCGTCCCCTAACTTATGCTCTTTATGGGTATTCGATGTTATCTTGCCAGATTATCAATTTTCCCCGTTTATCAGATGATATCAATTAAGCAATCCCATGTAACAAATGATTTGAAAAATCGCACTTTGTACATACCATGAAGATATTTAATTTCAAACAATCTAGTTAAAACTTTGACCCTCACGCAGCACTTAGCATCGCAATAAATTTGCGTTAAGATTAATAAAATAGAATTCAAGTCGGTAAATGAAGTTTAACTGGTAAAGTTCCCGTTTTCCCGTAGATTTTCAGATTTCCGCCAAAGCTTCATTGCAAACTGAAATCATAATTTGTAACTAAAAATATTTTTCACATTTCCAGATATGCATGGGACGTCCACGACGGTATCCGCTATTACCAAACAAGCAGAAGTTGGTCCTAAAGTGAATATAAATATCAGAAGTGACACAGATAATGCAGATCAAGATAACACCGTTGAAGGCATTATTGCCAGTGAGAGAAAGCAACAGGTAAAATAATTCTAATATATATAATGCCTCTGGGGGAAATATTTCATAAAAATAAAAACAATTAGCCTTGACTGATATATTATTAAAGGCTGCTCACGGCTGTCACGTCTGACACATTTTTGGCTCACCATGCGCTTTCCGGAGATCAAATACAATGCAGAATACATTGTTAGCCATCAGAGCCATCTGTTTTCCAGGACATAAAACTATAGCCGTGAGAAGTCTTTATAAATACGTCAGTCAACGCAATTAGGGTTAAAAATTGCCGCAGGGTGGTTAAAAATTGCTCAGTATGCGAGTATTTTTATAATATGCAAGTTTAGAAAAATGAATAAAAAAATGAAAAATATTCGAGTAAGTAACCTGATATGAGCATAAAATATTAGACAAGTCAACTGGTGGAAATTTTTCTTTGTTTACTCGTTTGCTATCACTTGTGCAGGACAAAGTAAATGAAACAGTCACTGATTTTGTGAAAACATTATACGTGCTAAAATAATATCTAGGTGTCACTTTTTTGTGACATTTTTCGTTTAGACTCTACTTAAAAATAAAGTTGAATTCTAAAATAGTACATTGTGTACCTAGTAGGAAAAGCTGAACATTCCCGGACGACCGTAAAGATTGCCTGTCGAGGCGTAAGCCGAGACTGGCAATACGGAGTCGGGGAATGTGGCTTTTCCTACGAGGTATACATACTATTTTTCCAAAAATCGAAAATTACTCAAAGAACATAAATTCGAAAAACTTGTTCTCAATCATTTTTTTAGTTTATAAATAACTGTAAGGAAATAATATTTCCTTACAGTACAAAAATAAATATTTCCTAACAGTTACTTTCCGTTGCCTGGCAACGACTAAGGGCAAGGAAATATTGACTTTTTCTTTCAAAAATGTTATCAAAAATGTCAATATTTCTGATTGATTTTCGGAAAACAATTTTATTAATATGTACCTAACACACAGTTCTTTTTAAAAGATATTCGTTTGTAGCGTCATTTAGCGTATATACCTACCAAATTTCACGAAAAGAAAAAACGATCGGTTTTATTTTTTTATAAAGGTTTATTCAGAAACTGCCGCCCAAGCCAAGCAGTTTATTACATCAGATATCAAGTGTGCCTTAAAATATGGACAAAATAAATGAAAACGCGCTGAAAATTTCAAGATTTCATCGATTTAAGACCGTTTGTAACAAAACTTACAGCGGGAAACACTGAAAAATCATTGGGACAATCAAGGTAGTAATGAAAAACAACTCCAAAAAGTTTAAGTAGATTTTGTGAAAGATTAAGTTTAGCAGAAAATATAGAAATTCTAAAAATAAATGTCTTAAAAACACGTACCTATTTAGGTCGTTAGTGAACTTTTTTAATTATACTGGAACTCCTTGAATTTTGCAATAGAGGCATCTAAATAAGAGTTACACAAGAAAAGTTATTATAGCACTCTTAAGAAATTCTTTGGTTATTAGACTGACCTACTTTTCTGTAACTCCTTGTACATTACTGATGATCTGAAATACGAAGGAAATGAATAAGCTACCAACAAATTTTATGCTTGTCAAATATATCTTAGTTAAAGTTAAAGATGGGCTTATTTTTTATTCATAAATCTAATTTTTAGGACAACACAAAAGATGTGGTTGTGGTCAAGTCGCCGCCAGATCCTGATGATACCACCACAGTCTACATTATTGCTATGGTCGCGGGAATCAGTGCAGCAGCAACAGTTGGCTTAATTGCAATTGGAATAGGCTGGTTCAAGTAAATATGCTTATTTATTCTTGGTATTTTGCATGCATATGATTTTGAAATTTGTATTTTCTTATGTCAACAAAAAGCTGATATCCCATACCCAGTGATTATAATGTGCATTCCCGTATCTCGTTAGCTCTTCGTATAAGAAAAAAATAGCATTTTAGTTTTATGTGCAGAATTAAACGAGCTTTCAAATTGAATAATAATATACTGGATGTTCCAGTTAAAGGTATTTTGGCGATATCTCGAGGACGCGGCGTTCAATTGATTTTTTTTTGTTTTCACCATCGTAATCAGAACAAAAAAAATACATATATTTCCCTAATCAACCTGAACAGGTAATTGTGGACAACCTGGTCAAAAAATCAATGCAATAACAAAAAATATTTATTTTAACCAAGACAATAACATAATAAAATACCAAAATGTTTAGGAGCTTTTAAGATTTTCCAGAAAGTCTTATTTTATTTGGAGAAAATGGAATATCGGTAAAATCTAAAAAAGCTGCTGAACATTTTGGAATTTTATTACGTTATTCTCTTCGTTAAAACGAGTATTTTTTGTTATTGCATTGATCGTCTAACTTTATCACAAGATCCCACAAATTCAAGTTAAATAAATTTAGTATGAAATTTGAAAACGGAAAAAGATAATGATACAAAATTTCATTTCAATTGCATTGAATGGCAAATTTCAAAAATGCAAAAATATGTAAAGTGTTCCATTTTAAATACATCAGTTTGATTTTCCACGCAAGGAAACGATAGTGCTTGACAATGGCAACTTTAGTTTATTTTTGTGTTATCACAGACATATATAGCTAGCGAAGCTATATAGGTCTGTGGTGTTATGTGAATAAGGTCTTTTAAAGGGTTACAAGGCAATAGATGAGAAATATCTGGTACTTCGCATTTATAGCTGCGAATCGCCTAGTAACTATTTAAAAGACAAAAAAGGGTTCAAGCACGTACATATTTATATAAAAATATGGCCCAAGAATTCTGTTTTATTACATTAAACCCACAACGTAAGTAATTTAAATCGTTAAAAAATTATCGGTTATAATACCTGTTGGAATATGTAGAAAAACCTTTTACCCAAAAAATTATATTAAGTATCTAAAAGTTTTATGTTCAGTGCTAGTGTTTCTGTTTCTCAACTATTGCCTTTAGAAGTAAGTACCACATACCTACGTTGTTAACATTGATTTCAACTTTAATCTTTAACAAATATTAAATCTACTAATTTTATACATTTATTTTTATTTCAGTTATACTCCAGACCCCATGATGCAACAGATATTGATGGCGCATCCGTATTAAGTCTGATTAAGAAAAAAATCTCTACGTGTATACGATTTTGGAAATCCTATCCTAGTACCTGAATGTGATTATTTGCTCTTTGGTGTTGTTGATTTGTTATATATACGACATAATATTATATATTTTTCTCTTTGTGAACCTTTAAAACTTAAGACCCATCATGAAAAAATATGTGAATATATATGTACAGCAATAATTGAAAGTAATAATTTCATTTTGTTAACAAATTTGTGTCGCCTACAACGCCACAACCTATCAAATTTCAGATGTCATGAAATGAATAATTGTAATGAACACCAGCAGTAACCTGGCAATAAAAACATTGTCTTTTTGTTCCCTGTGGTTGTACTTGATTAGTTTCGTGAGAGAACAAGTCCAGGCCTTTACCTGGTATGCCACAAGAACACCCTTTTTTATAATATCTCTAGTCCAATTTTCTTGGTATAGAAATACAGAGCTTGAGGTTAGATTGAATTTGACAAGACAACTTATTTTGACAAGATAAATTTGATGCTCATTATTTGTAATTAAATATAGTATGAGAGCCGGCCGCATGATTTCAACTCTCATAAGATTATGTTATGTAAAATGTAGACGGTATATTTCTTTACTTGAAGCGAGTAGGTTGCCTCAATTAATATGGGCCGGATGATTGTTATTTAAATAAGTTGTGCTTGATTTTTAGGCAAATCTATTCTCATAAGCTTATATAATAAAATAGGAAATAACGACCATGGAGCAACAATAAAAAAAGGGTGCCTTGGTCTTTTAGAAATCCGATAGGCCCTCCGCTGTTAAGTACGGCGCGAAAGACGGAGGCAAGTCTGGACCTCGGGGATGCGAGTTGAGTGCGAAGTCCCGCTATACAGCCAGTGCCATATAACGTTTGATATCCAGAAAGAAAAATTCAAACGCGTTTTCCTGGGATCTCCGGCGAGATGGCAAAAGAACCGGTCAACATATTATTTAACGAAACTTTTTCAGGTAAATTATTTCCCGTTTTCGAGGAGTTACCAACTCAGGTGGGACGCATCTGTTTTACGTGATTGGTCAGCATTTCCCGTCACCTGAAAGCCAAAGTTCGAAAACTGTCAGAAATTGCCCTTTTTCGCCGAGCTACAGCTAAGTTATTTCAGCTCGTGGCTCTGGGGTCGGAATTGTTAAGGCTTCCCTCAAGTCTTCAGGTGAGGTGAAGATGCTTCCGGTGCCCTCGAAAAATCAAAAAATGAGAAAAAACACGCAATTTCTAAGAGCATCCTCAGGACTTTCCGTCAATTTCGCTAATTCTACAGCCGTCCAGTTTCTCGAAACTTAAAAATCGGGAGTCGGGAAATTTGGTTAAATATCGGATTTTCAAGATTTCTTTCGATTAAAAGTACAAGTCCAAGACCCAATTAAGAAATTTACCACCTCCTTCGATTTTTTAACGGCACTTTTCGAATTTATCAAAAGACTTTTGCGAAAAAGTAGTAAATATGTTCGTGGGACGGGTTGTACCTATTATAAAAAATTAAAAATTAACCACAACTTCTTTAAATAACAATGATCGGTCCCATATTATCTGAAGCAACCTACTGGCTTCAAGTAAAGAAATATACTGTCTACATTTTACATATCATCTTATTCTATAATCTTATGAGAGTTGAAATCATGCGGCCGGCTCTTGGACTAATACGAGATATTCCTTACTGAGTTTTCTATAATATAAATTACCTAATAATACTAATTCTTATGCAATGATTTGAACATATTTATTTACATTACATCTGAATTATTTCATTCAAATCTCTTGTCAGGTTGCTCCCTTAACATAGCCGCTGCTTTTTCAGCTGTCAAATCTCTTTGGCATTGGGCTAACAATTCATAACCAACCATAAACTTCTTCACGGTGGCTGATCTCAACAATGGAGGATAATATAAGCCATGGAATGTCCAGTGAGGATGACACTCATTTAGTTTATCTCCTGTTGGTGCCCCATGCCAACCCATAGAGTAAGGAAAGTTACACTTGAATAGATTGTCATATTTGGATACTAGAACCTATTAGAATATATTGTTACAGAAGCATTAAACATGACCTAGTAGATAATGTTTTGATCAAGAATTTGTACCTGAAGAATTTGAGCGAGAGTAGTCCTCTGACACTTATCCAATTTTGGAAATCGTTCTACTTGTCTTTTAGGCAGCACCATTGTCTCAAACGGCCAAACTGCCCAATAAGGAACAACCACCAACCATTCGCTATTTTCTGTTACAATCCTTTCTCTCTTAGCCAGTTCCTTCTGCACGTAATCTTGAAGTAAAGGTCTTTTGTATTTCTGGAAATACTTTCTAAGGTTGTCGTCCTTCACCCTGGCCTCGTTTGGTAAAAAGGTAGATGCCCATATCTGACAATGTGGGTGTGGGTTTGAGCATCCCATCATAGCCCCTCTGTTCTCGAAAACTTGGACCCAGGTGAACTTTTTACCGAGTTCTTCCGTCTGATTTATCCATTCTTCCACAACTGCTACCACCTCATCAACGGTTAAGTTTGTGAGGTAAACGTTTGAATGTGGATGATAACAAATAACTTTGCAAGTGCCCTTAGCTGCCTTGGTTTGAAATAAAGGATCGTCGGAGTCTTCTGGTTCGGGAACATCTTCAAGGAGAGCAGGAAAATCGTTGGTAAAAACATAAGTGGATGTATAGTTTGGAGTAACGTTGCCAGACGATCTTTCGACTCCTGGACATAGGGGGTTGGTTGGATCAAATTGGGGGACCGATTCTGGTGCTGGTTTTTCAACTTGACCGCTCCATGGTCTTAGGCATCGGTGCGGAGAGACTAGAACCCATTCGTCCTTGAGAGGATTGTACCTCAGATGCTGGTGTTCTAAAATGAAAATTTTATTTATTATCGAAAGTTCAAAAAAAGGCGGATAACTGGTGGCTAGAGTAATCAATATTGTGTCATGATAAGTAAAAAATGTAAGTAAACGATCTACTGTATATGCATATTTGTACCTAACTAACTAGTATAATAGACCGGGAGATAGTGACAGATTTATAGACGTGATTTTGCTCAGTATGACTTTCAAAGAGCATCATGTTGTGTATATTCTCACAATAATAAGGTATGAATCAGAGAGTCATTATCGCCTGGGTTCTTCATATGAAAAACTAAGTTTTCATTTATTCGAAAAATATGCGGCTTGATATGATTTTAGTAAGGCTGCCATGTGTTTTATAATGAAGTTCAAAATAGAAAATTCCTCGGAAAACCATAGGCATACCGTTAGCGTGGGCCCAAAGGGCTATTATTGTTACGTGAACTTGTATTTTAATAATTATTTTTTCCACATTTCTGAACAGGCTGCCAATGAGAAGTATGCAAGTTCTTGTTATGAAACTGCTGAAAAAATGAGGACATAGCGTTTGCGCATGCCCAAGTACAGTTTAAATTGAATGTTATTTAATCATTTAAACGATTTATTCGATGTAAAGTGTACTTGGACATGCGCAAACGGTATGCCATCTTTTCTTCAGCAGTTTTATGACAAGAACTTACATACTTATCATTGGCAGCCTGTTCAGAAACTTGGAAAAATTAAGTAATAAAATACGAGGCCACGTGACACTAGTAGCTGTTTGGTTATGTCTGTGGTTTTCCGAAGAATTTTCTATTTTGAACTTCATTATAAAACACATGGCAGCCTAACTAAAATCATATCAAAACGCATATTTTTCGAATAAATGAAAACTCACTTTTCCATATGAAGAACTCTGTATGACTCTCTGATTCATACCTTATTATTGTGAGAATATACGCAACATAATGCCCTTTGAAGGCATACTGAGTAAAATCACGTCCAAAAATCTGTCACTATCTCCCGGTCTATAACGCTAACCGATACACACAACATGTCTCTAGTGACATGTCATTTTAAAAAATTTCAAAGTTGTTTAGACCAAGAACCCCAGGAAGGAACCGTTTCCGGTTTCACAGTGACGTGCACTTTTGAGTGGTTTTAACAAACTAATGGTGGAAGAAATTCCCATTTTTCATAAAATCAGTACCTGCAATACAGGCCAAAAATTATAAAGACACGTTTATGTCGTTAAGTTTAGGAATCCTTAATTGATAATACAGCAATTCTAATTTTAAATTTCTATTATGAAGAAGTAGGTACCTACATAAACGCTTATACCACTTTGGTGCATGGCCTCAAAAGTTTATTTAAATTACAAAATTACGTACCGATGGATTATCATCCTCAAAAATTTAGTTTTGCAAGCCAGGAAAGTATCGAAACACCACATACTGGCAGCTATCACCGGGTCAGATATCAAAATATTGTGTCAAAACTTGGTTCCTACATAGGGCAATTTCCGTCTCACGTATTATATAATATCCATAGAGCTTTGACTCCTTCCTGGGGTTCTTTATTCATTGGTTTAGACAAACTTCATTTCCTATGCCTTTCCTTTACATTAAAGATAACAGGTGACAGAAAATAGTAGTTGTACGCTATATTTTTTCTGCATGCAGTAGCTGCTAAATGGATATTTGGATAAACGGTGAAAATATTTTGAGAGATTACACCGAAGTGTTGGAATAAAATAAATTCAATTCAATAAATTCACGAGTTATTTCCGTTCCCATCCTGCAGATTGTAAAAAAAAGACAAATGCATATGTGGGAGTATAGAAAGAAGACAAAACACTGTTTACTTTTGATTAGAGACTTAAACTATTATGCTAACATTTTCCAGAAGATTCCCGAAACAAATATTACTTTAATAGTATATTTAGTACACCCTGTATATTGTGCGAACAAGAAAATAAATACACTAAATAAAAATAAGTGTATATTTGTTCTACGAATATGTAAATAAACTTCACAATTCAAGCCAAAACGTCAGAGTGCAACATAAACAAACAGGAAAGCCTATTATCAACAAATAATATCCAATAAAACAGCCATAAAAACTTATCGACTATGTATAGCTACTTAACCTATATTCCTACATTGTTTCACTTTCCTCTAGCAAACGTAAAATAGAAAGCTAATAAATGTATACTGGCACTCACCATTTGCATTGAACGTCATTTTGACTATAAACCCGCTAAATATTAAATAATCATTGACGCATTTTTGTGAATCGCGTAACCTTCAGCGACTAAAAGCGAGCTCGGTTCTCCGTTTTGCACCAGCAGTGGCGTTGCACGAGATATTTATTTAACAATTTGAATAATAGGAAATTATGAAACAATTTTTACTTTTGTAGAAAATAGAGTTTAGGTTAATAACAACAGTAGGTATGTACTTAGTTAAAACTTTATACAGGGTGGGGCTTAACTGCCTTCCTATTTTTAAAGTTTAGTAAAGCAAATATTATTTGAAATAGAATAAATTTATGTTCCTCGCATAGAGCGATTAGACAGATGAAGGACGGCCGCCTGTCTGCACTGCACTGAAAGTTTGGTTAAATAAACTAGAGTTATAGGTATAGATTTAATTAACTGCCAAAAGCTGCTTGCTTTGTTTTTCAAGGCATACCTACTAGAACCAGAGCATATAAAACAACCAGCAGTATAACTTACTCTTGAGAAATCATCCGCAAATTCAATGACCTTGAGCCATGTTGGCGGAATAGAAGTCAGAGGTGTAGTCAGGAAAATCAATTCAGAAATACAGAGTAGTATTAGTAAAATATATAGTGTGTGGTATTTTTTATTTAAAGATACTAGCGGCTGTGCGAACAAGTGCGCAGAATTTTCCCGCCATGGGGAGTGATACTGCTGGTTGTTTTATATGCTCTGCTAGAACATTTTAAAAATGTGCTAGAAGCAGATTCCTCACGATAAATTTCAAAGATTTGCGGTGTAATTTGTTGTGAAGTTAATTGAATCGACAACTGTAATTTATTTAACCGAACTTTCAAAGTACTTTGCCAAGCCCTCTAAATCCTCATTTTTTCCTCCGAAAAAAAATCCATCCGGGTTTCGATCCCGGGAATTCTACGAGAATCAAAACAATTTCAGAACATTTAACCTAGTTTCCCCATGGACGACTCTGTGCAATAATCGCCGAGTGTAGTCACAACACAGGGAGATAAACGAGTGAGTGTCATGTGTTATCAGGTTCAAGTTCCACGAGTAGAGAACAGATTTCGTTCCTTCGATTATAAATCCGAGTGCATTTTGATAGAAAGGTACAAAAATTCAACTGCTCAATGTTCTATAGGCCAATTGCTATCGGCGAGATCCTAGTGAGATTCTCAGGGAAAATTACATGACAGGGTGTGTAACACATAGCTTACACATTTCTCTTAACCATCACAGGATTCCTTTTTTAATTCTGAATACAACGATATATAAATTCCAACCGTTTCCGAGATATTTATCAGAGAAGCTCCATCAAACTAGATACATGGTCTCATGGTCGGTGTCTGATGTTCGATCTGAGTAGGCCAAACAATAAAACCAAATTTATGACAAATCAAGATAATAAAACTGACAATCGAGTAGGCTGTCAATTCAATATTTCTATTTACGTGTCAGATTAGTCTAAAATTTTGTTGCTGAAGCTGTTAGTAGTTGCAGTTTAAAAAATGTTTTTGAAAGAAGAATGCTGTGATATTTTAGAGATCTTCATCAAAAATTATAAAAGATACGTAGAAACTTTGAGGGAGTATTCTCGTAAATATCCAAATAGAAATGTTCCGAGTGCTTCATTTACATGTATATATGTATTTATTGTATCGAAGATTCAGATCGACAGGAAGTGTGATTAGCAAGAGAAAAAAAGGGTTTAGAATTAGTGAGGACGAGAGAGAACGAATTTTAAATTATTTCAGAAGAAATAAAGAAAAATCTCAGAGAGATGCAGCGAGAGACTTACAAATTCCGCGGTCTACAATACAAAGGGTAATGAAATTAAGCAAATTTAAAGCCTTCAAAATATTACCTGTTCAAAGGCTATTCCCTGGAGATGTTGCAAGAAGACTGGAATATTGTCAAACAATGTTAAACTTTTATTTTGCAAGAGGTGGAGCTGGATTTTTTAAACAAATTATTTGGTCCGATGAAGCTACATTTACAACGGCGGGAATATACAACCGGAAAAATAGTATATTTTGGTCTGTTGACAATCCACGCGCAGAAATTCCGTGGGTGTTTGGTGCGGAATTGTGGGAAATTTTATAATCGGCCCTCTATTTTATTCAGGAAGTATGCCAGGTAGAAAATACCTACATTTAATCCAGAACGAATTGGAACAATACTTTGACCAGTTGCCATTAATTTTTCTTAACCAACTCCAAGAAAGACAATTGGCAATATGGCAGCAAGATGGCGCTTCCTTCCATAACTGTGGGCCCATAACGGAATTTTTGAACAATTCGTTTGAAAATTGGATTGGTAAACATGGAACGATAAGGTGGCCGCCACGTAGTCCAGATTTAACCCCCTTGGATTTTTTCTTGTGGGGGCATTTAAAAAATAAAGTTTATAAGAACCGCCCCGAAATGGACAAGTATACTTAGGAATGAAAAATAATTTTTTGCCTTGGAATTTGTAAAACATGTCTAGATAATCACGAAACCCAACCAACAGATTTTTTTTCCCATTAGTTTGCTCAAAAATTGAAAAAAACGGTCGCAAAAGTAGGGAATGTGACGTCACGATCCCTAATTTCAATAAGTACCTGCTATTTTCTTAGTACTTATTTCGTCTTTTTTTATATAACCAAGCATTCCCAGGCAAATTATTAGATTCAGTTTGTATGCGCCTGATGAGAAATAATCAAATTTCGTAGCATTTCAATGAAATATTTGGATTTTACTGATCCCATTCTGAACTTATTAGATGCCCCCTATAAAATATGACAGATGACATATTACTCAATGCTTTAAAGAAAATCGTCGGCAACGCCGCACTTTGCATATAACCTCACTTTCGCCGGCGGAACGCGGAAACCAAGGTTAATAACCTTAGTGAAAACTACATAAATTCTATTCTCAGTTTTAAAAGAATCTTGCTGTGAATACTTTATTTTTTCGGTTTATAATGAAGACAAGATTTGTTAAAGCTTGTCCTGATAACTTGCCTTGCATAGATTTTGATATGGTGTGTCAATTTTATCAATAAAAACGGGGAGCAAAACATGGAGAAATGAAGAGGTATGTTTGTTATTTGATTTGTATATTGTTTTAATATTGCTTAATGATGATGATATAGCTTAAATTCTGGTTTTAGGTAGACTAGAGAATAATAAGGCAAAAATTACCCCCGAGCACAAAATTAATAAGAAAAATGTTAATGACACTGTGGTTAAAAATGAAGAAATTCAACTGAATAGTTGTGGAAGTAGGTATATTATGTTGTAATTACCCAACATAAGCAGATTAGTCCTAAATTATGCACATACCACGATGTACGAGGATCATACATCGTGGCACATACGTAGATACAGCTTTTTGTGCTTCTAGTTTAGTTGCTAGTACAGTAAAGAAATACTTATTGTGTATATACCTATAGTTAAGATATGGGGGAGGGGGCATGGGGGTGTCGCACACCCCAATGTTGAAATCGATTATCAAAACAAGAAATCATGCGTTTGTAAAAACGATCGTTGATATCTACATGTGAGAACCATGATTAAGAACTAATTTAAATAATCTAGTGCAAGTTCGACAGCAGAGTTTCATTCGATATCAAGTGCTTGACCGTCAATGACTAGTTTTTGCGGGTATTTGTATGATCTAATGAAGTATTTAAGTAATTAAGTCCGTAGTAGTACACTTTGTCGCATCCATTTTGATGCGGAAAGTTGTACTTTTCTGCACTAGTGACATTAACTTTGTCAACTAATAATAGAACTAAGTACGCTTGTAAAATTTTTGCAGGTAGGTACATATTAATGGAAAACTTATTTTAGATGAATGTAAGCAAGGTATTGCTTTTCTTTGCTGACTTCCTGGAAATAACGAAGAATCATGGACAACATCAGTAGATTGTTATATTGGAAAAAGTCAACACAAGTGCAATAAAAAAATATGAAAGTCTACCTTACAGGATAGTTGACAAAGACATACCGACATACCTCAATAATTATTATACGTTGGAGTAGTATGAAGGAAGATTTTTGGCAAAAATCAAAACGTATTACAAGGAGGGATTGTCTGACATGTTAAAAAACGGAAAATGCCCTGTATCTCCGAAACGAATCGAGATTTTGAGATTCAACTGCTTTCCATTGCCCTCAAAAATCGAGCACAGTACACCTACCTACTCTTTGTCCATCTCTTCGCAGAATAGAAGAAACCCCCCCAAAAAAAATCCAGTTTGTTACACTCTGTGCATGCGACATGAAAACTGTATTATTTGATTTTGGAATATTTTCACTAAATTTAATAGATAACTTATTTGAGGTTTTGCCATAGAATGCAAAATAATGTTTTTTTTTCTTGCAAATTAAAGAAATCTTAATTTTTTGCCGGCTGCTGCATTATATTTTTTTATTTTTAACTTCTATTAACCACAATCACAAAATATGCTTATGAAAATTTATTTTCCAGAATGAATATAGGTATAATATGTATAGTGAAAAAATTCTAAAATTCATTTTTTATGAGGATGCTTCGGCAATCACAATATAATTTACCTAAATGGGTCTAAAATAGTTCAAGCTATGACAATAAAGTTTTTCGACTGAAAACTTGGCTTTATTGCGTTTTACATGTTATATTTCTAACATCACCAAGAACTGGCACCTTCTCCAATATTCTAGCGTTACATTTTTGAACCGATGCAGGTCTAACTACTTCTTGTAAGTAAGGGCTCATGAAATTAAAGTAATAAATTTTTTATATTCGGACCAGGTAAGTGCTTGACGTCTATAGGATTAACTTTTCTCAGTTTAGTTTATAACCAATCAATGCTGTTGATTAACACTAGCACAGAATAAATAGGTGAAGCTATTTATTCTGTGACACTAGGTATTGAGGCTAAAATATCATCAGTTTCTTCAAACAACTAGCAGTCGGTGGAATATACTTGATAACAAGTAAAAAATCGTTTGGCAGAGCCACTAATCTAAAATCGTCAGCTAAAATGTTACACCTGGTTGGTTCTTTATTGTCTTTAATATGTCAGCAAGTCTAGATATCTAATTTATGCAAGTTCAGTTAGGTACTTACGAATTGTGTCGTTTTATAGATAAAATCGACTTGTTTCCAATAAAAAAAAGTTTTGTAAACCAACCAGCATAACGTCCGAATCATCAATACCAATACCTAGTGTTCCCAGCATTTTCCTCAGCAAAATAGAATGGTTCATTTCCGCCATGGATTATTAGAATGAATGGTGAAAATAGTTCAAATCATAAAAAATAAAAGCTTGTAAAACACGCGGGGCCGCGGGATCCGAGATCCGATATTCCGATTTTTGACGCCACAAAATAGGTTATGTTTATGTTTTCGCAGGCTGACGGCTTGGCATTGAGGGGCGGCGTTGCCAAACCTGGTGCCATGGCGGTAAATTTAGGGAAAAATAAAATCCAACAGGTAGTTACCTATATTGAACTTTAAAAATTAATTGCGGCAAAACGGGGGCGAAAAAAAATTTAAAAAAAATACAGCAAGTATATCTCACCCAATACTATCCCATGAGCAAATAAAAAAAAAGTGGTGTATTAGTCCATTGTTGAGGAGATTAAAAGACGAGTAAAATTAGAAATTGATAGTTTAAACAATCGTCCCTTAATCTTTGGAAATGTCCGAAAAAATTTCTTAAAAAGACTTAGGTTATGTGTAAATAATAATGGAAACCATTTTGAACATTTAATGTAAATGAACTTCTAACTCTCGGAAACGGTTGGAGATAAATAGGTCAAATTATATATCGTTGGATTCAGAATTAAAAAAGGAATCCTGCGATGGTTAAGAGAAATGTAAGTTGTAAAATAGAGAAAACCACTTTCATTTCCGGGATAACCGGAAGTTATATTTAAAAACTGAATATTCGGGAATACTACTTATCGCAAAAAAAGTTTTTTCGCGATAACTTTTTTACCGACCCCCGTATACAAAATTAGGGTACACCCTCGAATTCCCCTTAATTTTTACTACAACCTCATTTTTTGAATGACGATTTTATGTTAACCTGTCTGTCCTGTCTCCACGTAGCACACTTTTTCCGCTTGGATGGGCCACCCTGTACAGGGCGACTGCGATAATTCAAATTTTACCGTGGGATAAAAAGTTTCAAACCTAACCTGTCACATAATGTTCCCTGAAAATCTCAGGAGGATCTCGCCGATAGCAATTGGCCTATACGTACAACATTGCTGCTAATTACCCGTTGCTTTGATGCACTTTTCGTGTCCCATTGTTCAAAATTATTACACTAATACACAACTATTTATACAAACTTTTTAGAGTTAAAAACACGTTTGCACTCACTTCGCACTTACTAGGAAACAATATAACAAATGCACAAGTGGTGACCCAGTTTAATCGAAGTATATGAAAAAGTTGACAGCGCCGCGACCGCGGCGTTGCCGGATAGTGCGGTCGTCTGGGAAAATCAATATTTCACGAATTTACGCTAATAGTAATATACAGTGTGTCTAAGGATGGACTTAACTATATTTGTAAAAAATTATTTTCAATTTTTTGAAAAAAAGTCATTCTGATAAAAAAGGTCTGCTTGATCTTAAAATTAGATCGGCAAGAAAAAAGTTAACATTACTTGTATTGGGTGACCAGAAAATTGAATAAACGTTAATTCGCATGAGAGTAAACTGCTTCTATTTGTAGAGACATTGAAAAAGTTATAAAGAACATTTGTTCATCCTGGTAAGTTACTTAGGTGTACAAAATTTGGAAGCGTTAGGCATACTTTGATTTTTTTTTTCTTGTTTTTCTTCGATTAAATAATTTTCTGTAGGTAGGACAACAAAACTGTAGAAATAAAATTTACTCAGAGTAGGAAACTGTGTATGATGAAAAAATTTGAGTTTCTTAACATATTTTCCAAAATACAAAGTATGCCTAAAATCGTTAAATTTTGTCATCATGCGCAGTTTTCCATTCTGAGGAAGTTTTCTAATACAGTTTTATCCTATCTACTATTTACAGAAAACCATTTATTTGAAAAAAAAGAGAATAAAATAAAAAACAAAGTAGGTTGATGTATTCCACGATCTATTTCTTTGTCTAGTGATATTTTGTCAATCGGTATCATTGTACGGTGCGTTGTGTGGCTAACAAAGTTGTTCTCATAGCATTTTTCGATTTCAAACGGATATTGGTCAATATGATATGAATTTGTTTTTGTTCGTATATGTCAAATATTGACATTTTTCGGATGGAACATGGAACCTATGATTGAAAAGAAGGGAGGTGTGCCCCATAATGCATTCTTCAGGAGAATCCCCATTTCTGTTCATTTTTGTTGTATTTATTTTATTAGAACGATTAAAACTGTTATTTGACTTGATTGACACAAGCGCATTGACAGTTTAATAGTTTTCTCTGTTCAAAGTTCATAAGTACCTAACTAAGATTTAGATATTGTAATGAAAAAATATTGTATGATACATGGAGGAAAAGTAGTTTTTAGTTCTTGTACCATAAACTACTATCTCAATAGACCAATGCGTCAGCTTCACATCTGGTTTTACCAGAGAACAGACCTATTCTCTGGTTTTACCCAATGTTTTTCGCATTATAAAATATGTTGAAAATAAAATCCAAAATATATTTTTTCTGATTTTTTGCGACCGGGAAAGAAGCTAGAATTAAATATTAATCAAATTTTCTCTAGTGACGTCATGCCCCAAAACGCCGAGGCCAACGATAAAGACAGGCCACGGCGCTAACGCATAATCGCGTAGTCACGTGACCAAGTTAGTGCTATATAATGAAAGGCATTTTTGGAGATAAGTAGAAAAAACAAATTTCGTAACAATTTGGCAAGTTTTCTTTCATCTATTACATTATTGGTTTTGTGCATCCAAGCTTTCTCTAATTGTTTTTTCAAAATTTTCAACCTGCCTCAGCTGTTTTGGGCTGAGAGTTAAAAGGCACTGCACTCACAATATTTTGGCACTTCTCAAAAATTGTTGGGACATCACCTTCCTTTAGCTTAGGTGATATTCTCTATAGGTATTTTCCTCCCACAACACATTTGTCCACTTTAATTGTTTCACTTTCTTGAAAATGTGTTAGCCACACATACTTAAGGGGGAATTTGACGAATCCATTTTTGGCGGAAATTATCATCCCGAGGCAAAACAAATTTTTGTTATGGCGACACTTTCTTCCTGGCTTTTGTAATATGTATAAATATAATATAAACAGACCAAATATTTGGTATTTAGGTTATTTTTTACGAAATAAAAATGAAAACTAACCTCAGTAGCTATACTGTAAATACTTATTGACGAGGTCTCAGTTGTTCGGCAGCGTGAAAGACCGAATAGAAACCGTATCGGGGCGTGGGCCGACAACGAAAATCAACGGTTACAACACTGATTTATTTCGCACAAGGTGAATGGTGAATACAATAAATACACAAACCCGAACGTGGTCAACGGGAACGGCTTCCAGCCACCCGGACCGTCTGAACTCGCGGATCTCCCGTAAGCAGTTCACCTCTATCTGTGTCTCAGGCTCCACTGTCCAATACGGTCCATGTCCATAATAGTCCATTCCGGAATTCCGGGCTCCCTATTCTGTTCGGGGGAGAATTCCCCTTTACAGCGCTCACGCGTCGGTGCGAGCGGCACCAATACTCTTGGACGGCCATAATAACACCTGGGCGGTTCCCCTCCGCCAGGACACACGCGCACTAGACACAAACTTGTTTCTAAAACATAAACTAACAAGTTTAAAAACAATTTAAACTTTTAAAACTTCTCAAAACCCAAGCTGCCGCTTTCAGTTATGTGACAAATGACATGTAACGTCGGCCTAAAATGGTCACGTGATTTTTGTGCGCCAGGGCCTGTCTTTATAGTAGGCCTTGCCAAAACGTCGATTACTTCAATTGTAGCATTGTTGTCAACGTCCTGCTACTGCGGTTCTCACGTTTTTGAGTTGTCAAAAAAATTATATTTAAAATTTTGAATGGATGCCAAACCGCATAGAGTAAAGGATCTATAGATACTCGGAAGCATTGTTAATACCTCCGCAAAAAAATCCCGCTACATCAACATCCAAACTTTAATTTTGAAGCGAAGACCAATTAAAACAGATAAACTGTAATGTCAATTCTTAGGACTCGATACTTGAGGTATACGTATTTTAATTTTGCTATTAGTTTCTATATAAAATGTTATGCAAAATATTTGGTGTAGCCTGCAGAAATTTCAACAATGGTTCTGACAGTCTATGTATAGCTTTGTCTATGCAAACAGCTGACTTTCAATATTGGAAATATCGATCAAAATGAAACAAATTATGACAATAAAAAATTGTGTGGTACCTTTATGGAAAATCTGTACTACCTACATGAAATTACTGAATGTGTTCCCCTTTTTTAATCATACAAATTACCTAGCTTTAATCTAGTGAAAAAGGCCTATGTATATTTTAATCCACATTCCTCCTTGAAAGTAATTTTCGTACTACAACCCCAGAAAAGGACGAATCAGAAGTGGCACTTGCTTTCGGCGCCTTTGATGTCGCGGTTCCAATTTCCCCTCTCGCGCATAGGAAATGAACTCTCCGCCGTTGACATCTGCGCATTGGCCACGCCCACCTTATTTTGGACAGAGTAGAACTTGCCCATTGCACGGCCAGGTCCGGGCTATAGAAAATTTTGTGTTTTATATAGCAAAATTAATTTTTAGAATAGTAAAGTTTTTCTGGGATTAGATCTAGTTAAATTTGGATCTCCAGAAGTGATTTTAAGTAGGTATTTTACTAATGAAAAAAATATAAATATTAATATTTTACTAATGAGAAAAATACATTTTATTTATTGTACATGGAAATTTCACAATATTTCCTCTTTATTATTTTATACTTACCTATATTAATTAGAAACAACTATGATTTAGGATCAAGTGAACTATTGGACTTGGGTGGTTGAAATATTACAATATTGCAATCGACTTGCGTCAAAACTCATAGCTTGGCAATTAATTACTAATACTATTTTTTTATATAGATCCATAACAATTATTATTTGCAAAATTGGTTGACCTTCGTATCACTGGTAGTAAAAACGTTATTTATCAAAAATGTTTATTACTAAAATCTATAAAAAAAATCAAAAACAATAGCACATATAAAATATAATATCTATAAATACAATATTTACGTACATATTATGCACATGCACACTACAGGCATATCTACATGTTTATACATACATTATCAACTTAGCCTAATTTTTAAAAATAATGACCCCTGGCAGCACTTACAAATGTTGTAAATTTCGAAGTTTATAATTTTTATTAGTTTTATTAGAAACAATATCACGATTTAAAAATTTTAAAGAAGAATAGATTCTAAATCTTACATAAAGGGATAATAAATAGGCATGATTAAAACTAGGGCATGGATGTTGATATGAAATGTTTTGCAGCTTATTTTTTAATTTCACACCAACATTTTCTTCTAAAGCAAACTTTGGAAAGAGGGTACAAAAATTAACTTTGAGAGTTTTAATATAATGGGGGTTGGATTCAAGCAATTTCCCCCTTGCTGCCTAATAGTGCCGAAAAAATTTTCGAGACAATCTTGATTTAAGCGTCGAGTGTATAAGGAACTAAACTCTAAACAATGAAATTTTTCCCAAAGACCTAAAAATGAATTTATTGTGATTTGCCACCCTTTCAAAAATTTTACTTTATTGGTAACCTCTATATTTTGTTTTAAAATTTTAATATTCTCAAAATATGTAAACATTTCCTTTAAAAAATCGACTTGGTAATCTGCTCCTTTGAAAGGTCTATTGTACTTGTATTACTGCCTGATATTTTTGAGGAATTTAAGATATCAAATAACTTATCAATTTTTTCTACAAATGACACTGTAGCGTTTGCCGAAGGGGGGAATTGTCCGAATTCAATAAAGGAATTAAGTGCCGCAGCTACCATTGCGCTGAAAACTTGGACGGCTAAACTAACCTTCAGTTTTTTAAAAGGATTCGAATTAATGTGTTCATCTGTAAATTTTGGACACAGCCGAAGAGCCAAAGGCTTATGTTTTTGTTTATTATAAATTTGGTCAATACCTATACGTTTTATTTGTACATCCTTCAGAGGTTTCGAATGTGTAATTGAAAAAATTATTTCGTGTTGATTTTAAGAGATGCGGCACATCAAAAATACTATAAAATATTTTTTCGCTATCGACATAAAAATGTGAAGAGTTTGGAGAGATACCAACTGATTTTGAAAATTGTACAAAATTTGATCCTTGATCAGACACTAACGCACTTACTAGTAATCCTACAGATTTAAGTTTCCTTATTGCTTCAAAAATAATAAATTTTAATTCCTCCCCTGAACAAGTATCAATAAAGAAATAAGCAACTGGTTGCTTCCACTTAGCAAATATTGCTCTAGCCATAATAGCTAAAACATATTTAGCAGGAGCATATCTTTTTTCCTTCAATGCATTATGAAAGCCAACAATGGTATCGGAATATCTATTGTAAAATAAAAACATTTTTAATGACATTTCGTCAATACAAAGAATGCACTGTTTTGAAGAACCCTCTAAATTTGTAGCTTTTGATTTAATAACCTCAAAAATGAAACTGTTAAGACCTGCAGTTATATGCCATTTGCTAGTTATTTTTTGAAGAGTGCTTTTAGATGGCAAATAAAGTGGTTTCATTAAAAATCTATAAGCATTTGGGCTTAGAAAATAAATTGTTAAGGAAAATTGTTTCATATCTGAAGAGTAACGATATCCCTGTGGATCTTCTTTGGGATTTTCTAAATAATGCCTTACAAATAGTAGCATTGAAGCAGACAGTTTTTTCTCACAAATGGCAAGAAATTGTTCGTCATTTATTTCAGTGTCGGCACTGTCGACAGCTTGCTCCAACTTCGGATGCAACTTTCTTTAGAGTTTTTTATTTGTAACTTTAATGAATGCTTTCTCGGACTATGTGCACTCAAACTAAGAGAAGTTTGTTGACTGTTGAATTATTCAATAACAAAATAAGTAAAAAAAAATACAATATATGTACACACACCCAAACTTATAATATGGAATCACTTAATATCTATTACAATTTATATTGTCGGGTTTTTCACATTTAACTGTTTTTGTTAGTAAACACTTTTGACTTTCCATGACATATAATTTTTTTGACAAAAAAAATTATCGCAAATAATGCGTGATGCCATATAAGTTTGGGTGTGTATACTATAATAACAGTTTGTGAATATAGATCATTACCTTTTGATGCAACTGAAAATTCGGTAATGCTGTGGAGATCGCCTATAGGTGACTGTGACAGATGGGGTGTACTTGGTTGATCCAAAGGTTGAGCGATCGAGACTGGTTGATCAAGTTCTCGTTGAGGTTCTAACAAAGTCAAGTTGCTGCATACAGACACAGAAGGACTCTGTGAAGAAGCCTCATCGATATAACCTAGTAAAAAAAATTAAATGCAGCAAAATTACAAGTATCAGCAAAAAATACATATTATTATCTAATAATGAAGGGGTAATTATGGGGTCAAAATGTCAAGAAAATCGGGCGGTGCATACACTAATTTCCATAATTACCAATGAAGGTACTTGATGAGAACACAGTTGGTATTGCTGTTTTCTTTAGCCCAGACTTCGACTGGTTTGCAAACATACTATTTTCAAAGTGCATTGAACAAACTTTATAATTAATGAAAAGCTGTGTGGGTGTTTTTTCTAACAAATCCTGCCTTCCACACTTTCTCGTCCATGCATAACACCTTGAAAAAAAATTAAAAACCATAGTTAGGTAGGTATTATCAGTAGGAAACCATTTGTGGATTTTCTGGGGTAGGTAATACTCCAGTAAAAGGGGTAGTACCTACGTAGGACATAAAATTTATAATACCTAAGGATATAATAATGTGGTAACAAGGTAGGGACAAACTACACATAGGTACCTACCTGTTTTCATCAGCAGGTATTTTGAAAAAACTTATCCCAACATTCCTCGTGTTGTTAGAACATCCACGAACACAGCAATAATTGCGGGGCCATTTCGTCACAAAACCTAAGCACAAAGTGGGTTTTCTGGGGCACAATGCACTAGTGTAAATACAGCAACGAAGTATTCGAAGTAACAACACAAGCAGTCAAGTTGAGCTGAATACATATTGTACACCTTATCTGGTCCCTGTTTTGGATACTTTTATCACAGTCATGATAATAATACTGGGCTTTTTTACTTAGAAATTGGTAATCGTTTTTCGTTTTATTGTTTACGTTTTATAAGGAGTTTAACCTCAATTGAACATACTGACGCTGTCTGGCGTCTGGCGTTAGGTGGCGCGTCAGTCGTAGGCCACGAACGACGTTGCCGGACTTCGTCAGCTTTTATGCCTGACAATTTCCTTAAATTCATTTAGCTATTTTTATCGCCTTCAATTTAATATCAACCAAAATACTATCAAGGACTAACATTTTTATAAGTAAGTTATCATCGATTTCATTTTATACTAAATTAATTTTCATTATATTTTTGTGGGTTGCCTTGGTTACCGGCTCCCGACTGGACGATCTGGCAGTACCGCAAGAACGGAATCTGTGGCGCCGCGCCGCGCTGTTGTCAAGCATTCCGCTTTCATAATCAAGTCCCAGAAAACAGGGGTCAGGTTGTGGGTTTTCTGGGCTCAGATAAATAGAATAAATGGTTCGTAAAACATTATAATTTTACTACCGGCACACATTAGATAATATTAATTGCTTTCATATTAATTTTATTGGTATACCTACCCAAAATGAATAAATGATAGTGAAAAATATGTTGACATGTTTTAACCTTTCTAAGGATCTGGCGGCCTAGCAATACTCTCCGTCCCCACCACCTCATAAAAATACCCCTCTGCCCTCTTAAATTAGCCAAGTGCCACTTCTGATTCGTCCTTTTCTGGGCTACAACACTGTCTAAGTTAAACATTTAGGTTAAATTTATAAGAAAAGGGCCCTTTTCACAGTTGACCGAACTGTTTTCAACTCGAGTTGCCAGTTACTAAGGGATATGTAAAGAGTTTGGCTTGAGTATGGAGCATACGAGATAAAAATAAATCACATGTTATGATTCCTTCTCAGTGGATTTTTCGGAAACATTTTATTCGGCTGATTAGGCAATGGTGTCGGTCACCCGTATCGGAATTGTTGAGTTGGAAGCTTACCTAATTGTTTGTAAATAACACAAGCATTATTAAAAAATAGAACAGAATTGTATGTCCATAAAACGTGTTTTTGGTATAACTTTCTTAATATTTCATATTTTACTGATGCTGACTTGCTAATTGAGAGGTTTCCTTAATAATGTGCGGACACTTGGGGTAGCCTTACTTCAAAATTATCGAATGTATATGAGTTGGTACAGCGTGTCCCAAATAGTTTGTCCTACCCCCTGGATCTCAGGAACCGTAAGAGATACGAAAAAACTTGAATACAAAAGTTGTAAGGTTGGCAGTGGACGTAACCTCTCTTTTATTTTCACATATACAGGGCGATTCGTATTTGCAGGACAAAAATAAAATATTTAGATTTTGACAATTGCATTAATCCTTTGGAATATTTGCATTCTCCATGAAATTTGCTACAGAACCGTTTTTTTTTGTTTTGTATTTTGGATCCAGCGTTGCCAAGATATCGAATTTTTCTTGGAATTTAGGGACTTCGTGGAGGTTATGGAAACTGAATGCTGTATCTTTATTTTAATAGATATCAAAGATATATTTTAGCCGAAGTATGACAGTACAACCGTAGGTGGTGTGGTATGTCGAAATTGGTTTTTGCATATACAGTGTGTTCATAACAGGCTCCCAAAATCGGATAAATTCAAACAGCAATAACTTATTTTTTTCAAATGGAATAACCCATATTTCTATAGTTTGTTGGATACCGGCGTCCAAGCCCCACATTTTATGTAAATAACATTCTATACCAAAAACTACCCGTTTTCGAGATATTAAATATTTAAGAAAATTTCTTTGCATTTTTCATTCAGGTGATAAGGTTTTATCAAGCAAGCCATAACTATTTTTCCAGACAGTGGCAGAAATAATTGTCATTTTAGATAATACGGGAAATAAAATTCCTATACCCGTATACAGTTATACAGTATGCCCAAGGATAGACATCCCAAGAGGACAAATGGACCAAAAATTTCATTTTTCGACAAAAAGTCATTCTTGATATAAGTTTCTGCTTCTCGATTTTCGATTTTTTTATACAGGGTGTCCAAAAAATACAAAAACAACAAACTATTTGGGACATGCTGTACGTTTTAGAACAATACTATATTAAAGATCCGAGCATAACGTCATAATAATTTATTTTAGTGATTTTGTAACGTATATGCAAGAATGAATAAAGAAAAATTTGTCCCCAAGCAACTAATAATCCACTATATAGGTAAAGAGGAAACTGAAAATCTAACGCGACATCGTCGGTCTCCGCACGTCGTGGCGTAACTAGCTTTTTGATAATTTTACAGTAGAGCTAAAAAACTAAAAATAGCATGAAATAATCCGTCATATATCTGGTAAAAATTTTACTAAATCTAACGAAACTTTTTTCAAAAATGCCGGTGATATGAATCTTAAACATGACAATATTAAACGACTTGCGGATTTTTTCATTTTTGAGGAAAAAAATATTTTTAGCAGTTACGCCACTTTGTGAAATTGTAATTTTTTTGTCGTTTAGTTACGCCAAATTAAAGGCTATTTAATGAATATCTATTAATGCAAACTACGACAAAATAATAGTTATTTATGTACCAAGGCACTGAAGTTCAACAAATGCGGAATTTAGATGCCGAGGCCTATAAAGCACAATTTTTATAAAAAGAAACTTGACTGCCAAGGGACACATTATATAATAATCAGGAAAAAGAAGTTTTATTAGGCAAAATAATTTAAAAAGGGTCACCTATCCGTGAGACAACCGCGCGCACCGTTGCTTTGCCTCTATATCGTTCTACCTAAATCGTAAATTAATGAAACAAAGAAAATTAACTTATTGTTAAAACAAATCGACTTTTTAAGCGAAAGTATCGAATTGGAGTCGCAGTATACAACACAGCTGATATTTCTAGGTTAGGATTTGAGGCCTATTTACTCATGTGTTAATCAGATACGCCAAAAGATGTGTGCGGTTATTTAAAAATTCGCGCATCACGAAGTGGCGTGAATTAAGTTACGCCACATTTTGGAAAACAAAAATCTCCATGTACGTTTGTCACAAAGTGGCGTAAAGTATATATACGCCTCTGTAACTTTTAACAGTTACGCCGATTTAAGAATTAATTATCCTGACGTAAGTGCTGGAGATACATTTACGCCAATTTTTGGCAGTTACGCCACTACGTGCGGAGACCGACGATATGCTTACTTAGCGAAGCTATATAGGTCTGTGCTAGTAGCCATCGACTTCAGACGTTTTAGACTCGCTTTTCTTAAGAAAATACAGTGCCCGCCAAAAAGTCTGCACCATATGGGAAAAATTTTTAGTAAATATTTTTCGGAAAATTTGTTTGCGGCATCAGGTTTTGCTTGCTCTAGAACCAAAATTGACATAATCAAATGTTGTGACGTAGTCTTTTTTATATGTCAAATTTGACATTATTGAAAGAAAATGTCCGAAAAATGGGCTTATTTAACCGAATTTCGAAAAAAGTCATAAGAAAAATATGTTTCTTTCGCAATTTTATACCCCTGTGCAAAATTTCAAGAGCCTACTACGATTTTCATATTTTGCCCTTTGTTGCCCTTTTCCGTATTTGTTAGTCCATAAAAGTCGATCCTATGTAATTTAAAACACTCATTGACTGAATACATACTGCACAATACTTAGTTTATGGTCTAAATATCCTTCTTTTCCTTTTTTTTTTGCAAAAAAATTAAAATGAGGGCTTGTTGAAGAAGCACGCTTGATGCAAAACTGATCTGATTTTTACAGATAAACACATAAATTCGATCATGCTGATCTGATCAGAAATATTTGGAAAATTTAAAATATTATGTCCAATAATATCCAACAAAGGGCAAAATATGAAAATCGTAGTAGGCTCTTAAAATTTTGCACAGGGGTATAAAATTGCGAAAGAAACATATTTTTCTTATGACTTTTTTTTTCGAAATTCGGTTAAATAAGCCCATTTTTTTGAAATTTTTTTCATTAATGTCAAATTTGACATATAAAAGAGACTACGTCACAACATTTGATGCCGCAAACAAATTTTCCGTAAGTTATTTACTACAAATTTTTCCCATAGGTGCAGACTTTTTGGCGGGCACTGTATAAGTATGCCATGTAAACTTGTCAAATTAAAGGAACATAGCAAATAAGTATTTTGCTTTATATTAGATAGGTATTAAATTCGTTGTAACAGACCATATGCTTCTTTATATTTTATAAAATATTATGTTATTAAATCGACCTGTCGATTTTTTCTTCATGAGGAGCCAGTGGAGATCGCTTGAAATAGCACTATGCACACTATGCACAGGTCTTTAATATAGTTGTTGGTGGTTCAGGTAGAACCCAACACTTCCTAAGAATACTAACTAAAAAGTTAATTGACAGAATATCATTTTCTACGACTACTGAAAAATATAAGTACTCTTTATACAGGGTGGTTCACTTTTATGTGGTAGGACTTTAACATTAGATAGAAAAAGATAATCTAAAATGAAAATTTTATATCAACATATATCGGGGAAAGCTTAGTTTCCGAGATACAGGGCGTTGAAGTGTTGGAAAAAATATGAAGTATTTTTTACACTGTCCGAACCAGTGGAGATATTTAAACCAAATTTGATGTGTAGTACCACCTTTTTGACTACGATATTTAGTGATAATATGAAGGTCCTGAAATAACCAGTGGTGGAGTTATGGGTTTTCACTATCACTAAATTTAAAAAGTAATTAGTACGGACCTGTCTCACATCAACGTAAATTTTTGTTTCGTAAAGTTCTTTCAATTCTCTACAAAAGGTGTATCTTGACATTTTTTTGTATCTGCCACGGTTGTGTAGTAAATAAATTATTTCGTTTCCATCTCAGCCTTTTTTGCCTAAAAATGTGTTTTCTAAGATTATTGATAAATATCGCAAATAACAGAAATTAATTATGGAACACTTATCGGATTCAGCTATTTTATTTTTAATTTTATGGAAACAATTTTAAAAATAAACTGGCACTTGGTTTGAGGTACATTACTTTATTATCATTTTAACATTTTTATCAAATCTAGTATTATTTCTTAATAATTTTTATAATTCTAAATTTGTACAACATTCAACAATTGTTCAAAATGTGATCCATTCTGTTGCACACATAATTCACTTCGACGCCTAACGGATTGAACAGCATCGATTAAATTGCCATTTCTCAATTCATCGCACGCATTTCTGATACGATCAATAAGTTGTTCCCTTGTTTCTACAGGAGTCGCATAGACTTGTTCTTTTAAAAATCCCCATACGAAGAAGTCCAGAGGTGTTATGTCCGGAGAACGTGGCCAAGCGACCGGTCCCCCTCGTCCGATCCACCTATTTATTTAACCAGTTCCTCACATTTCGGTGAAAATGTGCAGGACAGCCGTCAAGTTGGAACCAAGCCAACAATCTTAAGTTTAAAGGAATGTCTTCCCACATATTATTATGCTCAGCTACTAAAAACTCCAAAAAATTGTCACCATTCACTCGCTGTGGCAAAAAAAAGGGTCCAAACAGATGATGGTTGTACAGTCCAATCCAAACATTGACACTAAATTCGACCTGAAAATTTCTTGGCCGGATTGCATGTGGGTTTTCTTGTGCCCAAATATGCTGATTATGAAAGTTTACTACTCCACGACGAGTAAAACACGACTCGTCCGTCCATAAAATGTTATTTAAAAATTGTCTATTTCCTTCAATTGACTCCAAAATCCATCGGCAAAACACTAATCTTCTTTCTGCATCGCCGGGCCTTAAACCTTGTACGGGTTGTAGATGATACGCATGCCTGTGATCTCTTTTTAAAGCTCGCAAAATTGCAGACTTTGAAACACGTAGGGCCACTGACACTCTTCTGCTACTTGTTGTAGGATTCCTATCGAATTCACGAAGAATCTCATTGTTGCGTCTGACTTGTTGGATATTGTTTTCATTTCCTCGTTCGACGATTCTAGTTCTCAGACCGCGAGTTCTGAATTGCCGGTGCATGTTAACAAACACCGAGGGACGCGGATGGCGCCTATTTGGAAATCGCCTCCGGTATTCTCTGGCTGCTTCCGCAGAGTTCCCATTTGCAACTCCATAGCAGAAATGGATGTCAGCCTGCTCTTCATTTGTAAATTGGAACGGCATTTTAATTATTAACAAAGACAAACTGCGGCGCTGCTACGTTCATCTACTGGATGACAGATTATTGTATTATTAACTGTCAATAAGATTTTCTTTTCCATGGCACACTTATCTTCACCAGTACGGCGATGCAGAAAGGACATTAGTATTTTGCCGATGGATTTTGTAGTCAAAGGAAATAAGACAATTTTTAAATAACATTTTATGGGCGGAAGAATCATGTTTTACTCGTCGTGGTATAATTTAGAATTCTACAAATTTAGAATTATAAAAATTATTAAGAAATAATACAGATTTGATAAAAATGTTAAAATGATAATAAAGTAATGTACCTCAAACCAAGTGCCAGTTTATTTTTAAAATTGTTTCCATAAAATTAAATATAAAATAGCTGAATCCGATAAGTGTTCCATAATTAATTTCTGTTATTTGCGATATTTATCAATAATCTTAGAAAACACATTTTTAGGCAAAAAAGGCTGAGATGGAAACGAAATAATTTATTTATACACAACCGTGGCAGATACAAAAAAATGTCAAGATACACTTTTTGTAGAGAATTGAAAGAACTTTACGAAACAAAAATTTACGTTGATGTGAGACAGGTCCGTACTAATTACTTTTTAAATTTAGTGATAGTGAAAACCCATAACTCCACCACTGGTTATTTCAGGACCTTCATATTATCACTAAATATCGTAGTCAAAAAGGTGGTACTACACATCAAATTTGGTTTAAATATCTCCACTGGTTCGGACAGTGTAAAAAATACTTCATATTTATTCCAACACTTCAACGCCCTGTATCTCGGAAACTAAGCAAGTCCTACCACATAAAAGTGAACCACCCTGTATACATTCGGAAACTGCACCTATTTAGGGCCGTGCAGAGCTCGCACGGGCCCCGGTACTGACGGGCCCCTCTACCGTACCGCCAAAGTGCATATTACATTTATTTTACATACAAAGCAATGTAGGATTCAATATTTTTATAGTGTCAAATATGTACATTGTATACATATACCTACAAAGTTCACATTTTCAAAAATATGTTAAACAAAAATTTACGTTGATGTGAGACAGGTCCGTACTAATTACTTTTTAAATTTAGTGATAGTGAAAACCCATAACTCCACCACTGGTTATTTCAGGACCTTCATATTATCACTAAATATCGTAGTCAAAAAGGTGGTACTACACATCAAATTTGGTTTAAATATCTCCACTGGTTCGGACAGTGTAAAAAATACTTCATATTTATTCCAACACTTCAACGCCCTGTATCTCGGAAACTAAGCAAGTCCTACCACATAAAAGTGAACCACCCTGTATACATTCGGAAACTGCACCTATTTAGGGCCGTGCAGAGCTCGCACGGGCCCCGGTACTGACGGGCCCCTCTACCGTACCGCCAAAGTGCATATTACATTTATTTTACATACAAAGCAATGTAGGATTCAATATTTTTATAGTGTCAAATATGTACATTGTATACATATACCTACAAAGTTCACATTTTCAAAAATATGTTAAGCAAAAAGTGTTAGAAAAACAAAGGAAATATATGGATATATGAACTTTTATTACGTATATACCTACAAAATAAATAACCAAACAGTCTTTATCCTCTATTGCAAATATAAGGAACACATAACATAACCGACTTAAGAAATATAAAAGGAACTTAAATTTTAAATTTGATATAACAAATATAGATTTTTCTGCCTCTCAACAATAACAAAACAAAACAAAATAAATAAATAAAAAACATAAAAAATAAAAATAAATTAAATAAACTTTGGTCTCATTCAAATATTTACGTTCTACTCACATTACATATTTAAATTTTTTAATTAAAAAAGAAAATATTTATAGAAAAAAATTTTCTTCCTCTTCTTTCCTGGTCGTTCTTGTTTTTTAAATAAACAATCCTGGGATTCGACCAAAAGTTATATATTAGTTTTTGTTGAAGGAGTCACTCCTTCACTACCACCTGCCACCTACACAAAACACAATGCACAGATATATTTTTAGTAACTTTTATCATATAAAAAATATTCATCTTTTCAAAAACATCCAAAGAATTTTGAATTGTTTATTGATGTACATCGTTTTGAGCTATATTAGAAAACAAATATGTTTTTAAATGTCACTTTTTGTATAAATCTCGCCCTACAAAATAAATGGCATTTTTTTATATCTACAACTTTTATATACCTACCTGATGATGGTAAACATGCCGAAACGCGTTGTATAAGCCACAAACAGAAAAAATAAATATATAACTTTTGGTCGAATCCCAGGATTATTTATTTACATTACATATTATTTAGACAGTGTTTAGGTAGGTTAGGTTACTCGTTCGGCTATGATTTAGAGTAGATCGACTTTTCGTGCCTTCATATTGGCAAAGTTGTCTATGATGATCAAAATTACTTTTTCGAGCTAATGAAAATTCGAATGCGAGAGTTCCTATAGACCTTTTTCCCTGGAATAGTGAAAAAAATGCTGAGAAATTATGACATTGGGAAAGAGCGCGAGAGGTATTTTTTTACATGTTACATATGATATGAATATTCGTACAAAGAAAAACGTCAGTATTCCAGATAATCTGGCGTGTCCTGACGAGATTAACGACTTCTTTGGGGAACTGTTGCAAAAAACATCGAACTGCAGTGAAAAGGTTAGGTATTACAATAGCTATAAGTATAATGAAGATTTAAATTTCACGTTTAAAATGACAACAGTGGTGGTGAGGTAGATAAAATTTTGCATAATATCAAAACTAATGCATGCGGCGTGGACAATATCACCGCTACAATGTTAAAGTATTGCATTCCTTTCTTGACTGTATATATTGTAAATATTTTAAATTCTTGTATTGAGAGAAGTTATTTTCCTGATCTCTGGAAGGCATCTATAGGTAAGCCTCTCCCCAAAACGAATTCTCCTGTGAGCTTTAACGATCTGCGGATAATAAGTATATTACCAACGCTCTCAAAAGTATTAGAGAAGGTTTTGTATGCTCAAATTTATGATTTTTTAACCCAGAACCACATAATACCAGATTTACAGTGTGGATTCCGGAAAAACTTTAGTACAACTGTAGCGTTAACTAACATAATCGATGATATCATTGGTGCTCGTGACAAGTGCGGGAGAGCTGTATGCTTATTTTGCTTGATTTCTCTAAGGCGTTTGACACCATAAATTATGATTTGATGTGTGCAAAACTGAACCATTACGGGATTATGAATGAGGCGCACACTTTGCTTCGCTCTTACTTCACCAACCGCACTCAGAAAATATCTGTCAACAACTTAAGCTCAAACAATATAAATATGGTCTCTGGAGTCCCTCAAGGGTCAATTTTGGGTCTTCTATTATTCTTAATTTATACAGCAGATATATTAAAATCGTTTAAATTTTGCAAATGCCAGGCTTATGCCGATGATACACAATTATTTTTTAACTTTAAGTCGGAGGACTATGAACAGGCTGAATTAAAAGTTAATGCTGATCATAATGTTCTTAGCGATCTTTCTGCCAGTCATAATCTTAAATTAAATCCTCAGAAGTCCTGCGTCATTATATTTAGTAATAGAAACTGTCGCGAATCCCTACAGGAGCTGTTAGAAATTAAAATTAAAAATACCATCCTACCTAAAGTGAACTCCTCAAAGAATTTAGGCCTTATAATAGATTCCGACTTGCGTTTTAAACCTCATTTAAAAAAGTGCCTAAAGCAGTCGTATACGTCGCTTAAGATGTTGTATTCTAACCGGTACATTTTGAATCACACTCTTAAAAAAACTTTATGTGAATCTTTGGTTCTTTCCGTTTTTAATTACTGTGATTTTATCTATGGTTGTTGTCTGGACAATAAAGATACAAATCGCATTCAAATGGTTCAAAACCACTGTATTAGATTTATCTTAGCTCTCAGGAAATACGATCACATTTCCCACACATTCAGATCTATTAGATGGTTAAAAATGAGTGATAGAAGATATTTACAGTTTTCGTGTTTTTTACAAAGATTAATTATTAATAATCCTCCGTCCTCTTCTCCATTGACTTTAAAAAGTCGTCTTGTATTTCGCAATAACATTCATAATAGGCAGTTGCGTCAGATCAATGGTTTGACTGTGCGTCATCACAGGACTGCTTTATTTAGAAGATCATTTTCATATAATGCACCAAAAGTCTACAACTCACTTCCTGGGAACTAATACTTGTCGTTAATAATGCAACATTCAAATATAGACTGAAAACTTATTTATTGAGTGACCCCACATACCTCTAAAACATTTAGTTTTGATCAGTTTAATGATAAAGGTTTTAGTTACTTTTGCTTCAGCCTGAAGTTCGACGTCATAATATTAGAATATAAGTTATTTGCTAGATGTAGTATACATGCAGTTTGTGGTTGAGTAGAGTAGTCCTTATGACTAGACTTCGCCCAAATTGTTTGTTCCATTGGTATGTAAAATTGTTTTCATTAATAAAGTCGTTTATTATTATTATTATTATTATTATATTACATATTATTACATACAACGCCATCAACGCCTCGCCAACATTGCCAACAACGCGACGGGCCCCTATGGGGCCCGGGCCCCAGTAATTTGTACCGACCGCACCCCCCTAAGCACGGCCCTGCACCTATTACCTATCAAGAACCAAAAGTGTGTAGTTATGAACTCATAATCACACACCTTTTAGCAAATCACCAATCTGCATTTTCATAACTCAACAGTTCAATGGAAGACACCTTTATAGGAACCTTCTTCTTATTTTGAGTACCCATCTGTTCATTTATTTTTTACCCTTATTCCAAATCGTCCTGTGTAGGCTTCGTCCTTTAAATATTTCCCGGACCATCAAATTGTCTTCAAGATATTCGATATTTTATTATATTCCGAAGCCACGCTTTTACGCCGGACGGTGCACAATGGCGAGAAATTCTGCTCCGGATTCCGCCCATCTACGACTTATGGAAAGGAATGATGTCGCAGCTGCTGCCGAATTTCTATTTTATGCGGAAAGATAAATCCCAAATCTATATTTTACATCTGGAACAACTTGGGCCCCTTCTTTTTGCGGATAGGCAGGAACATCAGTTACAGGCAGCTTTGCAGGTTTGATATTGCAAAAGTTTTTACAGCAGAAAACAGTGCAGGATTAGACAATGAGCTTTTCAAGAATTTCTCAGGCTGAGTTCAATTATTACAAAATGTAATCGTTTTGAAGAATGACAAAACCAACTGCGTCATTTTTTCCTTAAAGAAATGCCTAATATTATACTTTGGTCATTTTTGGCTATCTTGTAATAATATAAATATAATAATAAAATATAATATAATAATAGAAAGCTAGGAAATATTTACAAAAATTATATATACAGGGTGAGTTTTCTTCGATGCCCACTATGGGAATCTCTGAAACTACCAGAGCTAGAACAAAGGTTAAATGGGGAAAGAATTGCAGTTTTGAATGCTCAATCTAATGCCCCTTTTGGATTTTTAAAAAAGTTCATGGCTCACTAGATATTTTGAAAAAAAGTGATTTTTTGCTATTTCATCAGATCTTTGTAGCTCCGTTATTTCTGATTATACAGAAAAACTGTAGAGACAAAAATTTTAGATAATTTTGGGCTTAATAAGATAATCTTATCCAACATTTTATGTTGTTTGTGATTTTTGAGATATGACATAAACTTGTATTTTTTTAAACGTAAATCATAGTTGGCTGTGGCCTTATAAAATCGGCCATTTTTTGAGCTCACCCTGTATAAGACGGGTCTTTTGGGGTACTATAATATTGGAGACTATATTATAGAAAACAAAATTTTGATAATAGCTCAACCCGTTAAGAAAATAAAATGTAGCAAATTTCCTCAGCCAGGCGACGATAATAAATAGATCGGCCTCCATGCCCAACTTTTCGCGCTGTCCTAAAAAACTTCAAATCGACAAAAATTGTCATGCCCTCAAGAGAGTCGAAGACCCTGTGTAATTTGCTGAAACTATCTGAGCATCTGGATGGATAAAGCTTCTCAGTGTCATCAATTTTCAATATAAAAGTTTTCCTATGTCTCTTAAAATAAACATTCCACGGCTATTAATAGTTTTGCTCAATTTGAGTTTTTTTTATATTGCGCGACAAATTGGCCATGGATGCCGATTTCTTTTTCAGCACTACTTAGCTGTCCTGGACAAATTGCCACATTTTTGTTCCTTACGTTTTTTTGTAGGGCGCAAAATAAGCGAGAAAATCGCGATGGTAGTACTAAAAAAGTTACCATGTATATTGTATGTTCCATATTTTATAGGTATATGTTCTACATATTATTTAAGAATTAGAATGAGTTGTTCTCTTTATTTATTTATTTATTTTATTGTATTTTATTGATGTCTACCTATAGGTATGTAGGTAGAATTTGTTATTTTGTTATTTGTTATTTTGTTTCCTATTTATTACTTTTTAATTCTTATTCCTATTTAATAAATATAATATATTTTTCTTGAAATCGGCATTAAAATGTCCCAAAATCGTCATTAAAAGCACAGAAATCGTACAATAATGTAGCCCATTATTGTACGATTTTTTCAATAAGTAGGCCTTGGCGAGATGTAAACATCAAACGTCAGACGCGGAGAAATCGCCCGTCAAAAGTAACCAAATATTCAAAACCCGGCCGATAAAGGCCCATTTAACTTTCGTACACATTGCGAAATTGTTTCCTATTGAAGCGCAATCCTTCAGTCTACATATTTTAGTAAATTTGAATATCAATAGATTTCTTGTGTAGGCTGCACAAGAAGCAGCAGTTTGGTTTTTCTGTTCGAAGGTGCCGTACGTCATTATACTTGTCGTAGGTAGAGCGATCGGTAAAGTCAAGCAACGCCGCGCGTAGTCGGTTCGTGGACGGGGTGATCCCTTATTATTATTTTCTTGCCTAATAAAACATTTTTTTTCCGATTTCAAAAAAAATATAATATGTACCTCGGCACTGAAGTTCTTTTTATGACTCATGTGGTTTATTTGCCTCGGCCAGAGGCCTCAGCAACTAAACTCCACATGAGTCATAAAAAGTTGAACTTCAGTGCCTTGGTACATAAATAACTATTTCTTGAAATCGGCATTAAAATGTCCCAAAATCGTCATTAAAAGCACAGAAATCGTACAATAATGTAGCCCATTAGTGTACGATTTTTTTCAATAAGTAGGCCTTGGCGAGATGTAAACATCAAACGTCAGACGCGGAGAAATCGCCCGTCAAAAGTGACCAAATATTCAAAACCCGGCCGATAAAGGCCCATTTAACTTTTCGTACACATTGTGAAATTGTTTCCTATAGAAGCGCAATCCTTCAGTCTACATATTTCAGTAAATTTGAATATCAAATAGATTTCTTGTGTAGGCTGCACAAGAAGCAGCAGTTTGGTTTTTCTGTTCGAAGGTGCCGTACGTCATTATACTTGTCCTATATAGGTATCGGTAAAGTCAAGCAACGCCGCGCGTAGTCGGTTCGTGGACAGGTGATCCCTTATTATTATTTTCTTGCCTAATAAAACATTTTTTTTCCGATTTCAAAAAAAAATATAATATGTACCTCGGCACTGAAGTTCTTTTTATGACTCATGTGGTTTATTTGCCTCGGCCAGAGGCCTCAGCAACTAAACTCCACACGAGTCATAAAAAGTTGAACTTCAGTGCCTTGGTACATAAATAACTATTATTTATGTCCAATTTTTAGTTTTTATTTACAAAATGATTTTCCATATAATTTAATTTATACGTTTTTTAAAGAAGATAAAGCAGGTTTTTGACAAACGAAACAAACGGGGGGCACCATAAAATTGTTAGCCCAAAACCATTGATTAAGGTGAATTCATTATTCAATGCCAAAACTTACGGTCCGCCCCCTGGATCTGCTCCCATGTTGTGAGTTGCTGACAGGTAAATTTGTAGAAAACAGGGATCGCCATCTGGTAGTCTGCAAAATTAACAAAATATCATAGTTTCATCCCTCGCGCCATCTAGTAGGCTGCAAAATTATTAAAAATCGGTTGTTTCGTTAACACGGCATAATTTCCTGCAGATCCCTCTTCTACGTAGCGCTGGACGTTGCCGGATCGCTCACCCCAAATGTTCGATAGAACGCGAACTTGCCGGATCAGGGCCGGCTCTAGCTTCTGCGATGCAAGGTGCGCTTGAGATTGCGGGACTCCTACAAGGGAAAGAGAATAGATAGTTTGAGCTCCGCGTAGCGTATATTTTCTGTGGTCTAGAGCTATCACATTGCAAGTAATTTTTGAAAACGGCGTGTGACGTCACAACGGCGTTAAATTTATCTTCTCCCAATTAAATCCCTATGGTTACCCCACTGGAATGGTATATTTTTTGTGAAATTGTTTCCTTCTGATAATTTTTTCTAGTCCTTATAAGGTTTCGACCTCGGCGCAATTTTCAACCACAAAAATTAAATTTTAAATGAAATAAAATAATTTGTTAGTAAAATTTTGGAACAGGTATCATTTTCCACCTTCCCCCTTCTAGAAAATCCCCTGCCACAAACCACCCTTATAACTAGAGACGCCCTTTTTTTAATATCTTTAGATAATATTAAAAGAAGTTTCTCTGAATTAGTTTTTCGTTTGATAAAACATGTCCTGAATAAGGTTCCAGTGTGTTTGAGTAATAAATAATATGTTTAAAACTTGTGGATTGTCAATTTGGAATAATTTAATTGGTATTGTGTAATTTTAGTGATTACAAACAAATCAAAGTAGGCCGGTTTCTCAAAAATTGATTTGTGACTAAAGGCAGTTTACTCTTGTACCAAGTTTTATGTTTTTTTTTTCAATTTTTTGAACACCCCGTACACGAAGTGTTAATTGTTCCTTTGGCCTATGGCAATCTCATTTGAAGGACAAGCAAAACTTTATATCGAGAATAACTTTTTTCGATAAAATGAAAAATAAAGTCTGACACCATAACCGTGGATATACATGGATATCGATGTTTTTTTAATAGAACGCCTTCTATATTTTTCTGTTTTTGTTTTGTTTTTGTAAATTAATTAAAACAATAATTATTAGAAGATTTGTTTCAATAATATGGCACAGATATCGCAAACTACAAAACTGGCAAGAAAAATCGCTTTTGACAGTTAGGACACATATTGTTTTATTTCATGGCCAACCGAGAATGCTACCGAAAAATAATTAATATTTAAAAACTGCCAGAGGAATAATATACCAAGTATTATATATTGTCGATACGCTTTTTTGAGCACTTCTATTAAAAAAGCGAGGAAAAAAAACAAATAAAAAAAAATGTTCACTTTCAAATGGAACGGATTGAAACTCGACAAAATTTGGACACCCTGTTTTAAGAAAACAAATGTGTGATCGACCAATGTTCATTTGGCATTTTTTTTCTTCATTTTCCATGTACAGTTGATCTGTAACGTTTGAAAGCAGTGTACACTCAACGTATTACATCATACAATTGCATAAGTGGGTGATAATAAAGGAAGAAAGAAGAACAATAAATCTGTCAAAATATGAAGTGTCAAGTGTGGTCAAAGGTCAAAGTCAATAGTATTAGTGAACAAAAATTGAGTTCTGGACCTGGACTAAATATAATAATATTTTGATTCTGAGGCGGAGATTATTGTCATGTGTCCACTTTTCCAAATAATGTCCCTGAAACTTAGTTTCTATCTATAGTGATAAGGCTGAAAAGAAAAATTATTATCTATGACCTTACATATTTTTTTTACCTTGGTTTTGACCAAGTGAAGTTTCTATTTTTGTTTTCTTTTTAAATTTTTCGACGTATTTCAATTTAAAAAACAGTAGAAAACTATTGTTTAGAATTGTTTTAAACAAAGATTGTTTTTTTTTATTTGTTTTAAACAATATATGTTATATTTTTTCTACATAATAGGTTTGAAACATGGGTAAATGGTGACTTCTCTAAATGTTTGAGACCTTGTATTTATATTCAAAAGTAGGTATATTGACTTGAATTCATTAAGTTTATTGGAAAAGTTTACTTTGTTTAACGTAAGAAACACATTTTTCTATTTATAGATACTTTAGGAGGTTTTTCAGAAATACCTTGAACTAATTTAAAAAAAACTCAAATTTGCCATGTAGCCGTTTACAATTAAAATCTACATAACATCAATTTTATTACTATACAAGGTGATTCAATTGTTTTTCTAATAATAAATGTACTAATTACCTAGTCACTGGTTATTTAAGGTGTTTGATATTAACAGTTGATATATACAATTGTATGCCATTACATCGTGTACCAAATATGACATAATATTTCAACTAAGTAGTTTGGTAAATATTCAGTAAAGTCCACATATTTTTTGGAACTTCCACACTGTATTTTTTATAACGCCCCAAAATAAAAGAATGTAAAATAGACAAGGATTTAAACAATAGACTGGCAATATTGTTTCATATTCTTCTGATACTTGGAGTTTGGTCTTTTAAAAGTGAATCATCCTGTATTACCGAATTTACTGGTAAATCCAAAAATGATAGAACATTGTTTTCTCCAAACATGCTCATGTACATGTATCTTCCTGAAGAATTAATATTTCTATCAATGTTTTAGTTTAGCTTGCATCTAATTCGATGATGAATAGAATACCAAATAATATTAATTACTGGTAAAAATAATAGTATTCGTTGCTCAGTCGTTGAAACGTAATTAGCGCTATTTTGTAAGTCATTGCATTATATTGGCATCTAGATATATTTGGCCTGTTCAAATAATCGCACGCGTCACCATTGTGTAAATAAATAAAGAAATGGTTTGAAATCACGTTTCATTCCAAAACCAGTCTGAGGTAATACAGAGTTCAAAGAAAGTAAAATTACTTCCAGTCAGGATATTTCCACGAGATTCCTGATGGGTTAACAAGCCTGAAGTGATGTGTGCCACGTGATAAAATTGAGAAACAAGCTGTGTTGAAATTTATAAGGCAATTTGGTTTTGTGGTGCAAATTATAGCATTGCTTTAAGCGTTATGTATTACAAAATTCAAGCTGGGTTACAGGTATAACAACCCAACTGATGAATCCATGATCACGAATTATTTCCTAAAATTTTGACGCAGATAATTTCTAAGTGTAGTTTATTCTAAAGAGTTTATTTTGGGGCTACGGCCTGCTATAATTGAGTTTTTTTTAAGTGCTAAGAGAGCATCCACTATATCATGGTATTTTACCAAATTCTGGTAGAGTATGCTTAAACAATCAGTTTTGCGTAAGAAACTTTTTCCGTAACGCTTGATAAAAAAAAGTTACAAGCCGGAAAAGTATCGGCAATTTTCGGGTTTTTCAAAACTATCTCGGAAAGTAGGCCATGGATTTCCAATGTGATTTTATATAAAGCTAGCCCATCAAAAGGGCATTTTATTTCTTTCAAATGAAGTACCTACTCCGAAAATGAATATCTCTCAAGATCTTTTCAAGTGGCCCTCCGACAATCGACACCCTGTATGCATGGTGTAACAACAATGTTTGGCCGCATTTTAATGGTGGATTTCACGTCGGAAATTGACAAAAAGAGTTCATATTGACATGTGTCCGAAAACGCTTCGTTTTACAGATAAAAGGTGTTATAAGGTAATGTAAACGAAAACATAATACATTATAATATAATTTTATAATTATAATAGCATTTTTCCCTGGACAACATGCGCTAAGGGCATCCATGCACATAATAAATATGTATAGGTTTATGTACAGTCGCGGCCAATTTCAACTTACCTACTCTGAAAGAAAAAATGGGGGGCAAAAATTACCAAGTACACCTCCTGTTATAGCGTTATAGTAAAAATCTAGCTGCAGCTTAATCCGTTTTACTGCAATTAAAAATACCTAATCCATATTTTTTCATGACCTTTCAACAACCTGTATCTCGAAAACGAAACGTTTTCTGACACATGTCAATATGAAATCTTTTTGGAAATTTGTGACGTATACAATCCGCCATTAAAATATGGTCACATATTTTAGTTACACCCTGTATATTTAAGTATAATTGTACGCAATTGTACACAATTATAAGAATCCTCCACGAACAAAATACTTCATGTGTAAGCTAAACCGAAAATCACAAGAATTCATTATTTAAGAATATATTTATTAAAATGCGACACGAATATAAAAGTTGCATTATCCTATTTCCTTCCAATGCAACTATAAATATTGCGTTGTAAATGTCATGAATTATATACGTTTCCTGAATATATAATTTTAAATACTTATTGTGAAGAAAGTGACATGAATCGTTGTGTTTCTTTAAATTCTTTAAATTCACAAGCACAATTAGCTTTTTTTTTATAAAAACCATATTATGCAAAATCCAAAATAAAAGCATTTACTATGCATGCATTTCCTTATCTCAGGAGAAATGTTGCGCAAATTCTGTTTGTTGTTTATCCTCCAATTATCGAGTACGGAAACTAGCTTCCTGGTAAGCCAGTATTTGCCTGTCTTGTTTACATGCCGTGCTCCTCACTTTCGTCAAAGTTATTCATAAGCGCTAATTATATTATTTAATAAGTAGTATAAGTACAACTATTTAGTATTGTTATCAATGTTATCTTTCAAGTACACGCGAAAATTGTAAAAGCAATTTTGTCTTAAAATGTAAAATTGTTTCTAGGCGCTTATAGGTATTTTGATTTATCGATGAAAAAATATTGTTAAAATGTTTAGCACTATCTAGCAGAAAAAATTTAAGAGATAAAACAAGTGTGTAAACTCAATTTACCCATGTTTATACAGGGTGACTATGTGAAGGTTAATTTGCCACACTTTATTTGAACGCCCTGTATAAGTTTTCACATAATGGTTAAAAATTACACATTTATACCTACTTCGTAATTTAACATTTTTTCTTCTAGGTAAAAAAAATAAAAAGGGGGTAAAAAAAACAACTCTGAACAGACTTTACATACCGTTATAATTATACAGGGTGTTTCAAAACTATGCGGCACCCTTTCAGGGGCGTACTTTACTCGTTAAAATAAGACGAAAAGTTCATATTAACATGGGTCCAAAAACTCTTCGTTACGAAAATACAGAGTGATTAAACTTTAAAAAAAAATCGATTAACAATCAATTATTTTTTTATGCCTTAGCGCCTTACTAGTAACAAAAGTTACATACTCCTACTGCCATTCCATTTGAAAATTATTTCGTTTACTTCAAAAAATAATAGTTACATACCTCAACCCGAAAAAGCGTTAGTCGTAAAAAGACGACAAATCGGAAAACTCCAACTTTCCGCGAAAGGGAGAGAGATATGAAAAAAATGAAAGAGGCATTTTTTGTTCTAAATTGTATTGTTTATTCAATAACATGATAAATTGTTGTATTGTACAGGGCCATACTATTTTTTTTTGTTTAATTTATGGTACCGATTACCCTTACCTCCCCACTGGATACTTTCGCGACCTGATATTAGCATTTCTTATATCCCCCCATGATGGTATTATTGTGTACCAAATTTGTTTAAATATTCTTATTGGTGTGGAAGGTATAAAGAAAAATCGATATTTTTCTCAAAGTTTAATCACCCTGTATCTTCGAAACGAAGAGTTTTTGGACCCATGTTAATATGAACTTTTCGTCTTATTTCAACGAGTAAATTATGCCCCTGAAAGGGTGCCGCATAGTTTTGAATCACCCTGTATATTATATCGTTTCACCACCAATTATTTATCGATGCCTATATTTTCAAAAAAAACCGTGTTTTTTACTTAAATAACATTTATTTCATTTTGCAATTATAACACCAGAGTTTAATTAATTACAACCAGTGACGCCCCCCCAGACCTCTCATATTTTAAAAAATTCTCGAGGGTGGTATCGTAGATATACTGTCCTCTGTGCGACTCTCCGCAATTATTTTCCCAATCCGAGAGGTGGCCTAGGAATTTCTTTTAATCATAAAATATTTTGTATGCAATACGACAAACTTTTCAAGTTGGGCCCCGCACGGGCGTAGCCAGGATTTAGTTTTGGGGGGGGGGGTTAGTTTGAGAAGTAAATAAAACAACAAAAATATACTTACATGAAATTTAATATCTATATATTCATCCGAAAAACATATTTATAAACTTCTTAACTTTAAATGAAATGGATAAATTAATTTCGTTCCTCTGCGCTAAATCTAAAACCATTAAAGAAGAAATCTTCGGCTTTTTCTTTTAAATATATCCACTACTTCATCTGCATGAATTTCTGTTCTATAGTGAATGTTCATTAGAGCCAAACCATTAAGTCTGTTTTCACTTGTAGTGTTTCGTAAATAGTTTTTCAGTCTCCTTAGGCTCGAGAAAGACCTTTCTGGGGTAGCAGTGGATACAGGAATGGTAGCCAAGATTTGTAGTAATGTGTAAATATTAGGATAAAGGTTTTTATCGCACATATCTAGGCATTCCAAACTAGATTTCGGGGTAGGCAGTCTTCTTATCAGCATGCAAGGTAGCTGAAGCTTTGATAGCTAAATCCAAATTTGTTTCTTTATTAGAAACCCCTTGACCTTGACTACACCACTTTTTCCAGTAGTCCATACCTTTAGGTTTATCACCCTTCCTTTTTTTCCCCTCCATTTTTCGACAGTAATAATGATTCACGTATCTATCCTTAACAAGGTCATCGAATAACAGTGCACTAAAATTACTCACTTACACGGTACACTTTATTCTCTTCACTATTCGTTCACCACTTTTCACTTTTATTCGCTTCGAGTTCGCATGGAACAATACTGCCGTAAGCGCGGTCACGCGCCGCGGCGCCGCTTATATAGCAGCCCAGTAGCCGTCCAGAAACTTCCACGAACTTCCACAAAGTTCCGCTCATTTCGACCGAAGTGCAAAGTGTCCCTACAATACAAAATAGTTCGGCTGCAACTGCGTCTGCCTCTCGTCAAAAGATGGCGCTAGGCGCTACTATTACTACATAATATATTCAAACGTAATAATAATTTAACTCTTCACTCCTCGTATTTTTTCGGTATAATATTAGGTAATATTTTGCTTATTTCGGGGGGGGGGGGGGGTTTGAACCCCCGAAACCCCCCCCTTGGCTACGCCCGTGGGGCCCCGCCCCAATCATATTTTCTGGTTGCGCCAATGATTACAACAAAAATAAAATACAGACCTATATAATAGCACAGACATATATAGCTTCGCTAATATATGTCTGTGATAATAGCTACTCACTATATACATCTGTTGTGCTGCTAATATATAAAACAAAAACACAGTGGGAACCCGGCGTTGTCAAAAGGCAACTGACAAAAATTTAATTTATACCCTATAAATCCAACACTGGATGACCAAGCAATTACAATTTAAGAATATTCAGAATCATTAGATTTTCTTTCATTTGAACAAATTATTCGCGGTGTTCCATTTAAACAGTAAAAAAGAGTTGTTGCTGTTTTTATGACTGTGTGTGTTTTAAAAAAATGACCAAGCAATTACAATTTAAGAATATTCAGAATCATTAGATTTTCTTTCATTTGAACAAATTATTCGCGGTGTTCCATTTAAACAGTAAAAAAGAGTTGTTGCTGTTTTTATGACTGTGTGTGTTTTAAAAAAATGACCAAGCAATTACAATTTAAGAATATTCAGAATCATTAGATTTTCTTTCATTTGAACAAATTATTCGCGGTGTTCCATTTAAACAGTAAAAAGAGTTGTTTCTGTTTTTATGACTGTGTTTAGTTTAAAAATGGTTTAAGAAGGTTTTTTCGTCGCTTGTAAATTATGACATTCGGGAGCAAATATCTCTAAAACTAATAATTATTCGAAAATTAACCATGCCCATATGTACCCCAAAAATTTTTACAAATGCTCGAGCCGTTCACTGAATTATAATATCTGCTTTCGTTCCGATGATATCGGATCTGGATGTTCTTATTATTGGGACAGCCCTCCGTTCCTCACGTCTCAGTGGAATGCGTAGACTAGTTGACAATCTACAGTAGGTTTTTTGCAAAAGTTCTTTCACAACAAAAGGATTTTGTAAAATTTCTCATTTCCTGTACATATTCTAAACCTATTTGTATGTATAGACATGTTGTATCCACTATAATGCTTAATTTTGAGCCTATAACTTGCAGATCCGGAGTGTTATAATGAATTATTGCAGTTGAACTAATATGTTTTCACATTTTATTTTATAAATTTGTTTTGTTGGTAATTTATGGTTGGTATTAGTTTCACACACAAAAATTGTTAAATATAAGTATAACTATACTAAAATCGAGCAACTCTTATACGCCTGGCGTAAACAAGAGCACGTTAGTTTTACAATTGTTTACATAAAAAATATTTCGGAAAAAGTATTGGTTCAAAACATCGATAAAATTATTTGTCGCGGTGTCTAAATAGCTGAAAACAACAAGATAAAACCGCGTAAATACACTTTTGCGATCGAGTACGTCCCTGCTGCCAGGCGCGCTTATATTTTATGGCCTATTGACCAATCGCCTTGTTTCGCGGAACGCCATCGAACACGTGCTTTTATTTACGCCAAGTCGTCAGAATTGCTCGATTTTAGTATAGCAACGGTTCCTATATATTCAGTAAACAATAAAAATAGTTATACCTACAGAGTGTCAATTGACGGCAGGCCACTCGAAATATATCGATAAATATGGATTTTTAGGAGAACTCTATTTGAAAGAAAAAACCGCATCATTTATAGCAGGTCGTGGCGTCAAACAATAATTGTTTAGATTATTATTAGATAACACATGAGCGCCGCTACGGTATTTGCAAGGGGGCAAATTTTTCAAATATTCAAGGTCAAATAGTTTAAATTAACTAATGTCAACTGATGGTCATTTTTCCCTTGTTAACTATGGACCCATAATCATTTGTAGCCAACAGCTAGCTACTTTTTTTCTTTTAAAGAACTATTATCACCAAAAGAAATTTGTTTTGGTGTGAGCCCATAAAAATTATTGTTTTTAAGCCGATATAGGTACCAAAAGAAGTGGAATGTTTCTTTACTAAATTGCGCCGAAATTGTATGAAATAAGGACAAATAATAGTTGAAGCTACAAAATCGCAGCATGACATTGTATTTTTTTCTTCTCTTTGCTCGATGTGATGGTTTGAACCCCCAAAAATGCAAAATTCATTCTTGTGTCAACATTTTCTTCAATCAACTGATTAATTTGACAGCTGTTGTTCCTCTTACGGTATAGTGGCATTTTTCCATATTTCTGATGAGGTACGTACGTACGCTTATATAGCGATCAGCTTTGCCCGCAGTCATTGAGAAACTATTTCTGTAACTCTGGAAATAAAATTTTAAATAAATATACCCTTTATATGTTATTATGGTTTTTGGCTTAAGGCAAGCAACTTCCCATTACTTTACCTATATAATCAAAGTTTCAAAAATTTTAAAAATGTTCTTTGATGTGACAAAATAAATAATATTTAGGCCTTGTCTAATGGATAGACAAGGATTTAGGTATTAATATCAAAGCGGGGACGCATTTAAAATATACTTTCGGTCTGAGGAGCAAAGGGGGCCTGTGGGAGGAGTTCGAATCTCATAAACAAAGAGAGCACGTGTGGCTAGCATATACGATGGCACACACCCTGGGCAATTGGGCATGCAGTGTTGCCACGCACTCAGATGCAACGCCGGTTACACCACATATTTTTAAGAGTGCTGGAGATACCCGCTATAAAGTAAACTCCTCATCCGGCATCGCAGCACATATAGGAGTTCGCTAACATCCAATAGACTTTCAGAAAGGAAGGGGGACTGCATTCCTCGCATTCCTTATCCAAGTACCACCTTATTGCGGCTCAGCTTTACCCTGACATCGAGGATATTCTTTTGTTTGTCTAGGAAACATTTATGATATAATATTAGTCAACTTTTATTGTTAACTTTGGATATAAGAAACAACAGAAGAAGTAGGACATTCGGGAACTTCTATGTGGAACATACCGTACATGCCTGGGTCATATTACGTAATTCGGCAACGTGCTCAGCGAAACCAAGTGGTGGAATTTGAGATAATAGCAGGACGTGACTTTATTCCCCCTTAACGAGACTTGAAGAAGATGGGCTTAGGAAATAAACTGCTTAATACGACTGTATTTCATTTGCGGTATTGAAGGACAAGGGCAAGGTCTATAGATATTTCCAAAATGATCGAATAAACTGATCTGACATCGGAAGCGGACTTTCTTTTATACAGCCCCAGTGCTTCATAGTCGAGAGCAAATCTGAAAAAACAAGGCCACGTGCGCTCATTAATTCAGGATTTTTTTTTACAATTTTAATTGTTTCCTATACAGTGTGTCCGCCTTTGCTTATGATGAACAATCGAGAAATCTAAGAGCCAAGAAAAATTCGGCCTCTGTAGTCTGTATACCAAACTTCACGGAAAAACGATCGGTTTTCTTTTTATAAAGATTTCATTACAACAGAAATTGCCTCCCAAAGCAAGCAATTTATTGCATCAGATATCAAATAAGGTGCCTTGAAACTGAAACATGGACAAAACAAATGAAAATGCCCTGAAAACTTCAAGATTTGATCGATTTAAGACCGTATGTACCGAAAGTTACAGCGGGAAACACGACAAAATAATTGGAAAATTCAAAGTAACCATAAAAAACAACACGCAGAAGTTTACGTACATTTAAATGATTTTTTTGCAACATATTGTTTTGTTTGCTGAACATCTGTAACCGCTGTGTTTTTGAGAAAGGCTGGTACTTAATAGGGGAAGTGGTCATGACGTCATCCTATGACCTTATTATATTTTTTATAATACGGTATCAAATTCGGGACTGAAAATTGAAAATATAAGTAATCGGCAATCGTCCTTTGGGCTCTAATGTATGGTGTTTTAGTTTAATTTCCTGCCAATTATTAATTAATTGAATTAAACATTAATTAATTCTACCTTTTCTGCTACACTTAATCTTTCATTAATCTCTTCTTGTAATCTTCCATTTCTTTGACGTATAATTCAAAATCTATCACTAAATTTATATGTAAACTTGTTCGTGTTTGTGTTTCGTGGCTGTACCTCGATTTTTTAAAAGCTTTTATTTAACTTGCAATGTATGTATGTATGTATGTATGTATGTAATTTGTTCGGGTGGAATCTTGCAACTCAATTTTGAAGCAGATATCTTCAACCGATCGAGCTGAAATTTTGTACACACGTTTAATTTGGATGACAATGCATGATTATATGTGTGACGTCATTCTACATCCAACATGGCGGATCACCCAAGATGGCGGACTAGTTAAATTTCAACCGATCGAGCTGAAATTTTGTACACACGTTTAATTTGGATGACAATGCATGATTATATGTGTGACGTCATTCTAAATCCAACATGGCGGAACACTCAAGATGGCGGACTAGTTAAATTTCAACCGATCGAGCTGAAATTTTGTACACACGTTTAATTTGGATGACAATGCATGATTATATGTGTGACGTCATTCTAAATCCAACATGGCGGAACACTCAAGATGGCGGACTAGTTAAATTTCAACCGATCGAGCTGAAATTTTGTACACACGTTTAATTTGGATGACAATGCATGATTATATGTGTGACGTCATTCTAAATCCAACATGGCGGAACACCCAAGATGGCGGACTAGTTAACTTTGACTTGTGTAGTTTGGTGAGATAGGCGTCAACAGCATTGGTCTGCAACCTGTCTCGTTGTATATTTAGGCTCCAAGCTCTTCGCGCCTGGTCAAGCATACGTGGCCTTAAGTAGGGTTAGATCATTAGAAGGTCTCCTCATTGAAGAGCTAGACTGTTCTAAACTAACCGGCAAACGACCTTGCAACAATGATGCGTTAACTGATATGAATAGACTCAGACACCTGGCCAAACTAAAAATTACAAAATAAATTAAAAGTAAAAAAATATTTTTAAAAAAAGCTTTTATTTAAATGCGCTAAAAAGAATAAAATAATCTTTTCTTTTAAAACTTTTACTATCAACTTATAACGTCATTCCACAATTTATATGATATAAAAGCTTGTCGCGAGATTTAAGTTTTCAAACTAAGTAAATACCACTACTTAAATCTCGCGACAAGCTTTTATATCATATAAATTGTGGAATGACGTTATAAGTTGATAGTAAAAGTTTTAAAAGAAAAGATTATTTTATTCTTTTTAGCGCATTTAAATAAAAGCTTTTTTTAAAAATATTTTTTTACTTTTAATTTATTTTTAATTAATTTGCCGTGCTTCCCGATGTAATATTTGTGTTAACAAAAGTTTTTAAATCAAGAAAATCTTGAAATTTTCAGCGCGTTCTCATTTGTTTTGTCCATGTTTCGAGGCACACTTGACGACTGATGCGCATTCGCCATACGATATCGTAGCCGATTTTGCTTTCACAAAAAGTCGGCCTTGCAGGATGCTTCGTTCTATGGGTAACATTACTCTAATTCCCCCTTACATTCCCCACAAATTTCCGGATGATAGTTCTGGCTGGTAGGGCTGCCATCTGCATTGGTTATGTATTCTTTGATACTTTCCAGTAGACTTTTTTGCAGTGACCCGTTGACACTGATTGGATTTTTGGAAGCTCTCCATTTTCCTATCCCTGTCGAAGTTTCTGCGTATACAAACTTACAATGATCAGATCATTTTGACTCGTATATTATATTATTATATCTCTTATCTATGATTTCGACGTGCCTTTTATGGTGACAGACACCAAATGTTTTCTTTAAACTTTGTTTTTTAACGTTTTAGACCTTTTTAAACAGATTTCCTTTTTTGCCGAAACAAACTTCCACTCATGAACCATGAACATCATTTTCATATTTTGTAAGAGACCTTTCAGACCTATACGGTTCTTACCATTTCCGAGAAAGCCGATACATATTTAAATATACCTAGTGCCTAGTGGTTTTCAAATAATGTTGGTAGGAGTGTCTACAACCTTCAAATGCCTCCTTGTTGACGAAAATACGATAATTTCATGTTGCGCAAATATCTTTTTGGAGTTTGTTTTCTTGTGTACATCCATGAAAGCCACTCTTTTGACAGATAAATCCAATAGAGCACCTAATGCATTCCCATTATGTGGACAGAAAGCCGAACTTTACATTCAAGGGTTTTGCCGTTTCATTTCGGCGCTTTCGCCTTTTACACAGCCCCAAAACTACAAAGTCTCCTTTACTGAAATGTCATTCTTTCCATGTAAATTGCCCTTTTCTCCAAAGAAATCCCCCTTTGCCCGCACATTTTTCTACTGGAATTGTGTGCGGTCGCGTAATGCTATGGAAGGATAAAAGTAAAGTAAAAAGGAAACACTTCGGCGAGGGTTGGTGTTTGGGTTTACTTTAACAACATTACGCATTTGGAGGTATACGAGTATAAGTAATATTTGCGCAGCATGGTTTAAAATGTTCTAAAAACAAACAAATTATTAGCACAGATAACGTATTATTACGCAAAACATGAGTTCATGGTATATAGTTTGTTGCACTTACTTTGTGTAATATAAAAATACCCACAGCCGATTCTAGGAAAGTCCTGAATTTGAGAAAGCTGGCAACATGGCTTGCGGCGTGGCCTGTCAATCCCTGTCAGTTGATTTTACATAAGAAACTTACGAGAATTCGTTTTATAGTGCGGGTGTATCGTCGCGCCGAGGCAGTGTGTCCCTGGGTGGAAACAGATAGCCAGAAGTGCTGGCGACAGCTTTTTTATAAATTCGTTTTGTTTGTGAAAAATGAAATATTTCTCTAAAAGTTCGAAGTGAAGAATCGTTCCTTTACAATTTTAAGCCTCAAGATACCTAGAACCGTCGAGAGAAGCTAGAACTTAATTCCTGGCTGTAAGTCAAATCGTAATAATAACTTGAAGTAGCTAGGTTTTCTTTGCTTGACGGCAAGCGGTCAACTTGTATTCGTTTTGGAATTTCCAAAGGACGAAAATTTAAGAATAAAATGATTAAGGGTCAATTGCATAGACAAACTAAAGTACCCTTTAAAATTAAAGAAGCTTTCTAACAATCCAACCATTGTTTAGTATTGTTGCAAAAGTTTCTTTACCTAATGTTAAAGTCAAAAGATGATTTAGTTGAATGTATTATGAAATTGACCCTAACTATGCCATTTCAATCAGAAGAGATTACTCTCCTTCACAGCATGCTGTTCTCTGTTCGCTTGTCGTTTGTATTTTTATGAAAATTTAACCACAAGGGAAGATAGGTACCTAATCATCATTTGCCTGATGGCACACTTTACGAAAAATGCTCAAAAAAATTCGACTTAACAACAAAATGTAGTCCCCTCTATTTGCCCGAATTTACCATATTATTTGTCGAAAATGTACCTATCCACACCAGGAACCGTACTTTTTATGAATACTTATACTTCTGTGTATATTTTGATACTTGTTACTGCTTTTATTGTCTGTTAAACAAACGTACCTACTTACTTAGGTACCCAATTATTGAAACAAAGTTCACAAATATATCTAATTATAATTAAAAAGAGGGTTGAACATCTATTAGAAAAGATAAACTAAGCCAAAGTGCAGACTGCTCTAGACTGCATAGACCCGTTGAACTGTCCCGCTGCGGCGTTGCCACATGCACATGTTTGCACCGATATAATAGATTTAAATAATTATTCAAAGTGCAAGATGCGTAAATGTACTTTTTTGGACGAAGGGGTTTATTTAAGAAGCTCATAGGCCAAAAAAGAGCTTACGCATCATGTAATTACTTACTACATTTTTCCTGCCACTGCCACCGACAATTTTAATATTGTATTATTTGAATTAAACTTTAAACCGGTGCAGTGCATTGTGAGTAATAATCTTCGTAACAGCCACTGTTCAAGTACTAAAATTGATAGTCAGTGTCGAAATATAAAAGGCAGAATGCAACGATATTAAAAAAATAAAAAGGGATTTGAACCCCCCGACCTACGAGTCGGGGCGTGCACGCAGCCGAAACCTATTCAAAAGTTACTTTGTTTGAAGTAGTAAACACATTATTTCTACTTTAAGTCTTACTTTTGGAGCAACTTTTTTAGTTAATTTTCTAGAAATACCCAGAAATAATACAAAAAAACATTACATGAAACCATATGACACATAATAAAATGTTAAGAGGACGTTTTTGTTTACAATTAAATTTACATTTATTGCTATATACAAGGTGGTTAATTTTTTTCTAAAAACAATTGTACTATAATTACCCACGTCTCTGCCACTGGTTGTTAAACTTTAACACACTGCAACTTTTTTATAAGACCTTAAAACGATATAATTTATGCAAAAGAGTGCGGTTATTTTTTAGTTTTCTATCACCAGTTCCTGTTGAAGTGTCCAAGATCAAAACTGAATCACCCTGTATATCAAAATTGACAGGCATTTATTACCAACAGGTTTAGAGTACGCGACTAGTAATTCGTAGGTCCTGGGTTCAAATCAAACACAAAGCCCAACTTTTTTTTTTTTCACTGAATATCCTATTTAGTTATTATTGGACGATGGTTATTATGATGATTATTACTTACAATCTACTCCACAGTGTATTTAAAGTTTAATTTAAAGTACTTATAATATGAAATTGTTGGTAGCAGGAAAAATGTAATACATTGCACGACGCGTAAGCTCTTTCTTGGCCTCGGAGGCAACGCTCGGTCCTTAAACAACAAAAAGTGCACTTACGCATCTTGCAACTATTAGACTATTTATTAAGACTATTTTTCGTAATTTTGATAGGAACTGTAGAATTTTGTTATAGGTTATAAGATTTTGGCTTTGCCTATTTGGTTGGTTTAAAAAGAACAAAATATGCATAACAATTATTAATAAAAAAATATTTTTAAAAACAAGCTTTTATTACCTATATGCTCTAAAAAGAAGAAAATAATCAAAAAATTGAAATCACAGCAAACCCATCATTTTGTTACATTATAAAATTGTATATCATATAAAAGCTTGTTAAAAAACTCAAATTCAAATTATTATTATTTTAAAAGGTCTCCTTTTAAAATAAAAAAAGGTGTTCAAACAATCCACCATTATTATTTATGCAAATATTGGATCTTTTTAAAACTGAATTTGTCGAGTGAATTTTTGCTATTTCATCAGATCTCTGTAGCTCCGTTATTTCTGATTATACACAAAAACTGTGGAGGCAAAAATTGTAGATAATTTTGGGCTAAGATAATCTAATCAAATTTTTTATGTTGGTGATTTTTGAGATACGATAAACTTGTGTTTTTTTTATGTAAATCATAGTTGGCTGTGGCCTTATCAAATCGGCCATTTCTTGAGCTTTCCAAAGATATAATACTTGGCATAGTTATTATAATAAATTAAAGAGCTATGGCTAATTTTCTGATCTTTTTTAAATTTCCACATAATCAGCCATGGAATATTTTCATAATTACGTTCTATTTTATAATAACACATACTTAAAACTTTCAAATATTTTATTTTTAGCTGGTAACAAAATAACAAAAATAAAACAAAAATTATGATGAAGCTCCACCACATAATTATTTGCCCGTAAGAAATTACCTAGATCAGCTCTATCCAAATAGTTGGATAGGGAGAAATAGCCCTATTTCCTGGCCGCCCCGATCCCCCAATTTGTCTGTTTTGGATTTATTTTTGTGGGGAACAGTACGAAATAAAGTATGAGACAATTATCGTTGAATTAAGAGCAGCTGTTTTAGAAGCAATTGCCAGTAATGACAGGCGCTCTCTAAGAAAGGCGACAAATTCAGTTTTAAAAAGACGCAATATTCGCATAAATAATAATGGTGGATTGTTTGAACACTTTTTTTATTTTAAAAGGTGACCTTTTTAAAATAATAATAATTTGAATTTGAGTTTTTCTCAAAAATCACAAACAACATAAAACATTGGATCAGATTATCTTATTAAGCCCAAAATTATCTACAATTTTTGTCTCTACAGTTTTTCTGTATAATCAGAAATGACGGAGCTACAGAGATCTGATGAAATAGGAAAAATCACTCTTTTCAAAATATCTAGTAAGCCATGAATTTTTTAAAAAATCCAAAAGTGCTCTGCTAATTTCCGAGATCCCCATAGTGATCATCGAAAAAAACTCTTCCTGTATATTCTCGCGACAAGCTTTTATATCATATACAATTTTATAATGTAACAAAATTATGGGTTTGCTTTGGTTTGAATTTTTTGATTATTTTCTTCTTTTTAGATTATTTAGGTAAATAAAAGCTTGTTTTTAAAAATATGTTTTTATTAATAATTTTATTTTCAACTTTTTAGTTCTACTCTTCAAGCCCTTTCATTTAATGCCCATATTAAGGGAAAAGAAAATGTAATCCGCCGTGTTGGAGCGGCGGCCATATTGAATTTAGTGTGATGTCACTAACTTTATCGTTTTTTACTCTTCAATCCCTTTCATTTGAAACCCATATTAAGGGGGTTGACAAAAAAATACATCATCCTCCATCTTGGAGCGACGGCCATATTGAATTTAGTGTGATGTCACTAACTGTGTCGTTTTCTACTCTTCAAGCCATTTCTATTGATACCTATATTAAGGGGGTAGACAAAAAAATACATTATCCGCCATCTTAGAGGGGCGGCCATATTGAATTTAGTGTGACGCCACTAACTTTATCGTTTTCTACTCTTCAAGCCCTTTTATTTGATACTCATATTAAGGAGGTTTACAAAAAAAATACATCCGCCATCTTGGAGCGGCGGCCATATTCAATTTAGTGTGATGTCACTAACTCTATCGTTTTCTATTCTTCAAGCCCTTTTATTTGATACCCATATTAAGGAGGTTGACAAAAAATACATAATCCGCCATCTTGTGGCGACGGCCATTTTGCAAGTATTACAATATTGAGTATTGTATATTGTATTGTCACCGGAACTAAAGGTGTATGCAAAATTTCCGCTCAATCGGATGTCAGGAAGTGGTTCTAATTCCATCTTGCAAGATTTGACCTAAACACCATACATTGCAAGTTAAATAAAAGCTTGTAATAATAATAATAATAAAATGGGTTTGGTGGAACTTAAGGAAATAAAACGGGCTACCTAAAAATTCAAAAATATTTGTATGACGTCGCGATGTTAAGCGTCACATTTAAATTTTTGATGTTTTTTATCAAAAAATATTCTCTATGAAGCAAAATATTTTTTTATTCACCCTTACTAACCTTGGGCTTCGAGTTTCATACACAATGTAGGCACAGGGTGTTCGGTTGAAGGTGATACATGAGTTAATGGTCGGGAGCGTAACGCGGTCTTTTTAAAAAATTATTTATTGAACATAAAGTTACAATACAAAGTATAGAATAAGAATGAGGTATACAATATAGCAAAGTCCCGTTTTTATAGGGGACGCTTCGGCGGTGTCTTCTTGTGCAGCGTCAGCGCTTCTTCGGGATCGGTGGTGACATAATTCCTCCCTCCGCAGAACCAACTCTAGGGCACCGTAGGAGTTGGATATCTCCTGGTTGTGGAACTTCTTTCTTCTCTTTGTTACGTCTTCTTGATTTCCATCTTCTGTAGCCGTAATAAATCGCTGGTAAAATCAATAAACCATAAATAATAATTGTCCAAAGGCTTGGTATATAGTGAACTTTAGTAAAAGTAAGTTCGGGGTTGTTTTGAAGAACTTCTGTCTTTAATTCTTGAAGTTGGTCAAGTTGCAGATTTTCTAATTCGAAGTCTAAGTTGAGCGTCGTATTGCTTTTTAATTGCATTTCTAGTTTTGGAAAGAGTACTGGGTTTTCGATTAAACTTGTTTCTTGTTCATTTATTATTTTTTCTCGATTCGTCGACAGCTTACAATTTATTGGAATCTTGAACAGGTGAGAGCCGATGAGTTGTAGCGTTTCTTCTTGATTATTGCAACTCAGTTTAACTGTTACAATTTTTGGAAATAGACCAATGTATTGATTGGTTTCGCCAAGTTGTTTGATAACTGGTTTACTAATGGTAATGTCGAACTCTTTGCATGTAGTTATACTTCTTGAAGTGAGGAGTTGAATTCCACAAGGTGCGTCTTGTCGGATTTCTTCTAGGTCCAGTTTTTTACAAACGTAGTCTTGGGACTTCGTTCTTGAGCATGCCTTACTCGTAAATGCGTAGTGCAATTTATTTTTTAATAGGAATTTGTTTTTTGGAAAAACTGTCTTGAAATGACTCTCCGAAAATATAGGAGAATAAATGAAAGTATTCAAAATCAAAAGGGAAAGTAATAGGGATTTTTAATAAATAAGTGATTTTGTTATTTAGAATATAACATTCAATATTAATTAGACTTTCAAAAAGTAAAATATTTTCTAAAGAAATTTTTAATGGGAATTGTTCAGGTTTTAAGAATTTTTGAAGTTTAAGAAGTTCCTTGTAAAAGTCTGATGTGTTAATGATGCTTGCATGCATAATTTTTAGTTTGGAAAAGACGATTGAATTTTCAATATCTTGTAAAATTGAATTGATAATTCCGTAAAGATTTATTACTTGATTTGTAATATCTTTGATAAAGATCGAGTTTTCTCTATAAGCTTCTTTTTGGACAATTGTTGAAATTTGTTTTATTTTGGATTCAAGTAAAAGTTCATTGTGTTTTATTTGTTCAATAGTGTTCTTAAATTTGTCGATAACTTCTGTCGATATTGAATTCTGACGTTTAATATTATATTCTAATTTTTCTTGATTTTGTTGCAATTCTTTAATTATGTTTTCGAAACGTTCGCCATCTGAAGCATCCAAATTTCCAGTCACTGCCTTGAATATAGAGCCTAAACCGTTTATTAACCCTCTTTTATGTCTACGAGCATTTGGCAAAATTTCTTCTACTTTAATATGTACTTTTGATCTAGTAAGATTTAATATTTTGAAATAATTATAGATTTCGAGTTTGTAGCCATCATTCGAATTAATTAAGTTTTCAATCTGATTGGATTTATGATCCAATTCTTCAATTTCAGTAATCAAAGGGTTCAAGTCGTAAAAATGAATTAAAGTGTGGGTGTATTCTTGAATTTTCGCGTTTCCTAATTTTAAAGGTAGCATTCCAAAATTTTGGTCCAGATTTCTTATTTCGATTTTTTCTTGAAGTCCGAAGACTAGCAAGGGTAAGCTAAAAGAGAAAAATATGAAATTCATTTTGAGAGTTTGCAAAGGTATAGGTTTTCTTTAGTGGGCGTTTAAGGTTATCCATATGCACTTTATCTTGGGTGTCCGTTGACACAGTTTTGCGAGCGGTATCTACAGTAACAGCTGCTGCTGTTGTGGGTTTATTCAATTTGTTAGCATTTTTCTGCCTAATGTTTTTCTTGGTATATACCCGTTGTTCGCTAAACAACTTTGGATCATCGCGATTTCGATTGATCTTTTCTATTAAATTTTGTTTGTTTTGAGACAGAGTTTCATTTATTTTAGAGTACATTAATTTGGTTCTGTCTTTATGGGAATTAATATAATCATTCGTCAATAGTTGATCTATATTTATGTCAAAATGTTTTCATCGCTAATATGGCCGTTTAATACGTCTATTGGTTTAAATTTGGTGGCCGAATGGATTGAGTGATTGTAGGCTAGTATAGCATACGTCATTTTTAAAGATACTGGTGTTTTTAAGAATCCTTGCGTATTAAGTAAACGTATGTGTTCGATTAAAGTCGAATGTAAACGTTCTATCATACCATTGGACTGTGGATGGTTGGGAGAACAGAAATGAATTTTAATTTTGTGTAGACTCAAAAGTTCGTTTATTACAGAGTTTTTAAATTCGGTACCATTATCAGTTATTATTGTCGTTGGTACTCCATGGTGAGAAAAGAACTGAATTAGATTATCTACTATTTCGCTTGAAACTAAGGACTTTAATGGGTATGCTTGAGCGTATTTTGAAAAACTATCTATAATTGTTAAGAATTTTATTTGTTCTAAAGTGAATGTGTCCATATGGATAATTTCGAAAGGTTTACTAGCGGTTGGTGTTATATTCATTTGCATTCTTACAGGGTGTCTTTCATTCTTGCACTGTTGGCATAATTCACAATCATTAATAAAGGTTTGAATTGAATTTTTTAGTTGCGGCCAATAGTATTTTACTTTTATTCTTTGTTCTGTTTCATCTATTCCACGATGATTGGTTTTACTTTCATGGTAATTTTTTATGATATCGAAAATATCGTTTTTATTGGTGACATCAATAAGTTTTATTGTGCAACGTTTTAATTTCAGAGAGGGCCATTTAAAGTGTTGTCTAACAGTTTCGCAGAAAGGTTCGTATATGTCTGGATTTTCAAAATAAAGATGATATTGGACATTGGGTAACAAATACTCTTTAACAAAGTTAGTTACATCTGATTCAAAATCATTTTTGGAAATTTGAACTTCTATTCTTCTTTTCTTTTCAAAAAGAATTTTAATTTTTGGTTTGGCAGGGGAATGAAAAACGCTATAAATTATTACTTGATGAGAACCGTAATTTACAGGGGTTTCTGAAATAGGAATGCCGACAATTGGGTGATTTTCTGCATTAGAATGGACTGTTTCATTTTCATCAACATTTTCGTTTGTGCTTTCATCAATATCTAAAATATCGTTATCGGGTTGAACTTGAGTAGATAAAGTGTCTAAATTTTGAGATTGATTTTCGTTTTCTAGTTCCTCATTAAATCTGTGAATATAATCAAAAATATTTTGGGCATTATCGCTTGACTTAGTTTCTTTTGTGTTTATTTCGATACGAGACAAAGCGTCTGCGTTCGTATTTAGTTTTCCTTTTTTGTATATGATGTTATAATCATATTCATCCAATTTAATCCGCCATCTTAACAATTTTGAACTTGGGTCTTTAAGAGAAAACAGCCATTGAAGGGGCTTGTGGTCAGTAATTATATTAAATTTTCTGCCGTATAAATACGGTCGAAAATATTTAGTTGACCAGACGATACAGAGCAATTCTTTCTCAATGGTACTGTAGTTTTGCTCGGATTCGTTCAACGTTCGCGACGCATAGGCGATTGGTAGATCTTTACCAATAGGGCCTTGAGATAATACGGCGCCTAAAGCAACGTTACTGGCGTCAGTTGTCAAATTGAACGGTTTTGAAAAATCCGGATATTGTAAAATTGGCGAATTAGTTAACAGATTTTTACAAGTTTCGAAACATGATATAAATTCTTGATCGTGAATAATTTTAGCGTTCTTTTTTAAGCATTTTGTTAGGGGTTTTGTGACTTTTGCAAACGATGGAATGAACCTTCGGTAGTAACCGACTAGTCCGAGGAAACCTTTGATTTCTTTTGTAGATTTGGGAATAGGATATTGTTTTATTGCCACGATTTTGGAAGGATTAGGCTTCACGCCTTCTGTTGTGACTACATGTCCTAGATAACCTACCTCTTTACGTAAGAATTCGGATTTATCTACCTGAAGTTTTAAGTTTGCCTCTCTAAATCTATCAAATACTGATTTTAAACGATCTATGTGCTCTTGTAAACTCGTCGAAAAAATTATAACATCATACAAATATACCAGGCACATTTCGTTTTGGATACCCCGTAGTATATTATCCATTATTCGCTGAAAGGAAGCCGGCGCATTCTTTAAACCGAATGGCATACGAAGGTATTCATAATGACCGGTTTCACAACTAAAGGCAGTTTTTGGGATGTCATTTTCTTCCATTTGAATCTGATGGAAGCCGCTTGCTAAGTCGAGAGTACTGAAATACTGGCAACGACCCAGTTTGTCCAAAAGATCAGTAATGTTTGGCAGTGGGTACCGATCATCGATAGTCTTTTCATTAAGACGTCGATAATCCACTACAACACGCCACTTTTGTTTGCCAGTCGCATCTATCTTTTTGGGCACAACCCAAATAGGTGATGACCATGGCGAACTACTGTGCCGAATGATATTTTGGTCAAGCATTTTTTCGATTTGATTTTCGACTTCTTTTTTGTGAATATAGGGATAACGATAAGACTTTGTGTATATGGGTGATTCATCCGTTAATTTTATTTGATGTTTAATTTTATTAGTGAAAGTTAAAGTTGAGTTTTCGTTGTAAAATATATCAGAATATTGAGATAATAAATTAATCAATGCTTCTTTTTCTTCGGCGTTTAGATGATCAAGCCTAAGTTTTGATATATCGAGATTAGGTGTGGGTTCGAAATTTTGAGTGTTAAAATTATTCAGATCAATATTTTTTAAACAATTTTGATCAAATATTTCAACTTCTAAAGGTTCCGAGAAATTTAGCATCACCTCTTTATCAGTCGGGTTTAGAATTGTAGTTATCGCATAACCGTTCTTAGAAGTTGTCAGCGACTCTGGGATTTCGCAATCTTGTACCTTTTGGTGTGGAATTACAATATCTCCGTTTTCTGCGGTAGTTTTAATTTTTATAACTTGTTTACAACGAGGAGCTACTGCTATCAGGTTTAGCGTTTTATGTTTAGTGTAATAGAAGTACATTTTAATTTTTGTATAGGGTGTTACAATAAATTTATCCACATAGTCTAATTTTGATTGCAATAATAAAATATTGTCTAGTCCGATTAAACCATCAAAAAGTTCGTGAAATTTGAATAAGTAGAACTTTAATAGTCTTGGTTCAGGCAGATTAAAACATTTTGAAGCGGGGATCATGACACTATGATCGTGCGAAGATGTTTGCAAAGCGGTTACGATAATAAATGGGTCATACTGTACATTTTTCGAAAAAATTTTGAAAACTAAATCTGGGTTCAAAAATGAGCGGGATGCTCCGGTGTCAATTAATAATTTTAGATTATTTTCGGGCCAATAAATGTAGGAAAGTTTACTTTTGTCTAAATTATTTAGCGAAATAATTTCTGGTTTTTTAGTCATAGAATTCGAGTCAGGCGGTTCCGGTAAAGGTGGCAAATCTTTCGAAGGATTCATTAAACTATTAGGGGGTTTGGTTAAAGGAGTTAAAAATGGAGTTTTAGTTATGGGTTTCGAATCGTAAGGAGTTTCATTGGAAATTGTGGAGTCGTGGACAGATAATGGCATTTTTAAGTGGTTGGAAGTGTGTGGCAGGGAATAGGAAAATTTTCGTCATTGTGGTCACTATCATTGTGGTCATTATGGTCGAGCGGATTTTCGTAATCAAAATTTTCTTGTTCGTTATTTGTTTCAACTTGAACGTTAAAATGTGAAATTTCAGATTGATATTGATTTTCAGTTTCATATAAATTGGAAATATCATAAAGATCATCGTCATTGTTTTCTTCGTTGATTTCAGTATTGTAAATTTCTTCGATAATAGGTTGTTGACGAGGGCGATAGGAGGTAGAAGGGCGATAGGAGGTAGAAGGGCGATAGGACGTAGAAGGGCGATAGGAAGTAGAAGGTTGGTAAGGCTTTTTATAACTTAGGTGAGTGGTGGTAGACATTGGCGTTGGTTTTGGAAATTGTCTATTTTGGTTTGGTCTGAACACATTCGAATTTTGTGAATTTTGCATTTGCGGTTTGCCAAATACTTGTGAGTTAGTCGGGAATCTTTGATTAGCGATTGGTTTTGGCTGAATATTGATTGGCTGCGACGGAAAACCGGGATTCATCGGAAAACGACATGGCTGAGGATTGTTAAATTGTACAGGTGGAAATTTGGGAATAACGTAATTTTGAGGGCTATTTAGCTGAAATTGTAATTTTGGAAATGGTGCATTTATTTTAGATTTCATAACATCACTGGCACTGGTCATATTTTGAAAATATTTTATATTGTCTTCTTGAGTTACTAATTGCAAAGCTTCGTTTAAATTTGTGGGGCGCATACAACGTATGGTAGTCCCAAGTGGTTCCTTTAAACCGGACAAAAATGTTTTGAGAGCTAAATTGTTATAAAGGGTTCTTTTGAGAATTTTTGCTTCTTGAGTGTCTTCGTGAATATCAACATAGTTAATAATTAAATTTAGGAGTTGTAGAATTCTATCATAAAATTGCTGCGGTCTTTCGTTATGTTGTTGTCGCAACATAACCAAATCCCTGTTGAGACAAGCTTCGTCTCTTTGATCAGCGAAATGACGATACAGTGTTTCCTTGATATCATTCCAGCAAGTGATAGTTTGAATATTTACAATAAGTTTAGCATTTCCACTTAGTTTCTCAATTAAAGAATGCATCAGATAAACATTTTGAAAACATGTTGGGTTTTTAGTGTCAAAAAATTGATTTACTATTGATTCGCAAACAGTCAAATATCGATTTAATTCGGTTGGGTTACCGTCAAATTCGGGAACACATTTTAAAAATTCGGGTTTGAATGGAGTGGTCATTTTTTGTGATTTTTGAGAAATATTTTCGAATAAAACTTCTGGTCGATCAAAATTTTGGATTTCAGTTTCAGTAAGTTCGTTTGAGTCACTTGAAGACAAAGACAAATTGGCAAGATCTTCGACAAATTTATCAAAAGACATCAAAATTGCACTTACATTAAGAGATGAGCAATTTTGGCCATCTGAAGTCTGGGTTCGGCGATGTGGTCCTCTTCCAAAGCTTCTGATTGGTCCGTGCGGGAAACAGACGATTTTGTTCTGATGACCGGCGACGGTTCGATAATCGATCAATCGTTGATACGATCTCGCGGCACGTTCGATACGCGGCGTTTCGATTATCCGGAAGACTGCGACAGTTAATGGTCGGGAGCGTAACGCGGTCTTTTTAAAAAATTATTTATTGAACATAAAGTTACAATACAAAGTATAGAATAAGAATGAGGTATACAATATAGCAAAGTCCCGTTTTTATAGGGGACGCTTCGGCGGTGTCTTCTTGTGCAGCGTCAGCGCTTCTTCGGGATCGGTGGTGACATAATTCATGACTTGATTTATTCCGTAATTTTTGTGATGAAATCATGATTCAAAAACCAGCCTGTTGCAGTTTTTTCCAAGGTATCGAATGCCTTCCCCTTCCCCGAAACCATTTCGGAATTTAAAAATATTCACTGCTCATAAATCAGAAGATTTTGGGATTTCCTAACACCCAACTTATTATTAGTATTTGACAAGTATGCTGTACTTCTATCTGGTTGTACTCGTATCAGGATATTGGCTTATTTTTTTATGGAACTCGATGGACTATTTCCTAACAATGTTTTATTCAGAGTTTTCTCCTATAAAAGATCACATCCGGATATAATCCTACAAAAGACAAACTCAGGCTTATAATTACATTTCTCGCTCAGTCAAAACTTATTTCGGATTAGCGCAAACCCCAGCAAAATAAATAGCTGTTGTTAATTAATTTACAGAGGGAAACACCGCAGTATATAATTGTTAGTGGTGAAATAAGAAAGGCGCGTTTATTTATTTGTTTAATTACCGAATTAGGAATCCGGATTTTAACTGGTTTTTCGTCGTTATGTAAGAAAGTTAATCATTTAATTAAGTTCTTCAAATTTATGCAATGAGAAATAAACCCATCTGCAAATAAAGCATGCCCTAATAGTGGGGATTTAACTAGAAAAACTATTTCCTCGATTTCCTTTCAAATTAGCATTTTTAACCTCTCCATTTTATCGTTTTAAGTACTACTATTAAATAACTATAAGCTAATTCCATATTAAAAAACATTTGCGGCATCCATGACATTATTTCTTTTTATTAGAAGATTCCTCCCTTAGATCTTAATTATTTCGACTACGTGGGTCCATTTGAGTATAATCGTTCCAAACAGGAGCCACAAACTTATTTTCTGCCAAGGCCAAGAGTCTTTTTCGTTTGAGATATTGAAAACATTTTTCATGGAAAAAGTTATGCATATTTTATTCCCACGCCAAATTTTAAGTCAATCTACTGCATTGATGTGTACAGTTTTGTACATGAAGGATACCGCAAACCTACAAAATCTTATTGAAAGCGAATTTTGCACAATTATTGATTCCAATAAACTTCCACATCTACGCCCACGCAGAAATCAAATTAAGACTTTTACATTTAAAAAAATATACAGAGTCGGTTTTTTAAGCAGGACTTTTTACATTGGATAGAAAATTGTTTCCCTCACAAATGCCTTTGCTAGCGATAAATAATTCCCTTGGGAAATACCAAAGCTGTTAGATCACATGTGATTTTACACTTCGTTGCTTATCATCCGCCGATCTGCTCAACACAAACGTCAACTTGCCAAAATTTTTATACATTGTATATACAGGGTGGTGGCAATTTCGATGCCTACTAATGGTATCTCGGCTGTGGTTGCTCGAAATTTAGGGGGGCCTAGAAAATTTCTGAAACCGGCGTCGAGCAAATCTAATTTTGCCGTTTTGCGAACCAATCAAGATATCTGACATGTAATAACAGAATATTGTAGAGGGTATGAACTTTTGTCTAATTTGACCGATGTTGTATCTTTCATAGTTTCCGACATACCAACGGTGGGCATCGAAATTGTCAGCAACGTGTACTATACCTATAAATGAATTTATGTAATTTATACATTGCTAAACCGTTTATATTATACCACTGTTTAAATTTACATACTTGTTTACATTCAGAAAATAAACCAGTATTAAAAGTTGAAAAAATCGCGCCTTGGACAGACATCCAAGCGTCATTTTTGAAAATATTAGGTATTTACAAAATTGTAGTAGCCAAAAATGAACAGAAAATTCCATAAAGGTGGATTTATAAACTCGACGTTTGCGTTGGCGCTCGCCGTTGCCGTTTGCGTCGAAAATTGAATCCCAATATTTTACGTGTAATCGTTTATAAACGCCGCCGTCGAACGTTGCCGTCTGCGTCCGATGCCGTCCGAGATAAACAAATGTCATCTTTCACGTTCCGTCGTTCACATTTCTGGACGCAAACTGCGAAGGTCACCGTCAACTTTGGAGCGCCAACGCAAACGTCGAGTTTATAAATCCACCTTAACTGACCGACTGACCAATGCCTGTTTGATGATACAGAAATATTCGTAATGAGATATTTGACCGTTAACAACTTATTACTTGAGGTTTTTGGAGCTTATTACCGGAAAGAAGATGCCAGTTTTCTCTCTAAAGTAAAAAATACAACAGAAACGTGGCTTACAAATTATAATCACAATAATGTTTTTTTAAGTTCAGAGCACTTGGATGTTGACGATCTATTGTTGTTATTTGCGTGAGGTTATACAGAGCCATTTGTATACTAGTACCTACTAGTATCATCATCAATAAAGTATTTGTTCAACTAGTGATATATTTCTAATTTGGATCCTTTAGGTCCCAAGAATGTCAAGATAGCTTTGACCTTCATGTCATCTTCTAATATGTAGGTTTGGACAAATTCGATTGCATTTTTACGTACTGACTTACCGCACTGCAATCTAAAAAAAACATAAAGAAATATATTATTATATACTTCTGTTTCATATTATTCTAATTTTTAATAATTGTCATAAAGTAGAAGATTCGCCGCCTCGAAATATTATGGTCTATTAATTAGGTATAGTCTTTTTTATACTAATCTGATATCTATCAAATTCAGATGCAATTATTATTTTTAAATATAACCTTTAATTTATTAAAACAAAAGGTGGGTTTATATGCAAGGCAATTAAACGTAATTTAAAATTAACACAATGTAACTTAACATAGGAATTATTACCCCGTGTATGCAATAAATAATAAATAATATAATTACGCCTGCGCAGTAACAAGGGAAATGTCACAATCACATTTTCGCACGAGATCTATAAGTCCTTGATTTCAATATCGGAGACCCCTTGGGCGACGTAGGACTTCGCCCCTCATCACAAAAATAGAAAACCTCATAACCTCAAAACTCATAACCATCCTAAATAATGAATAATAAACAACCAGTACTAGGGAGTTTTGTTCTCACTAGTTGTGAGTTTATTTCTTACTGCGCATGCGTAAACTGAAATTTTCTTTAATTTTAAGGCAAAAGTTAAAAGTTGACGTTAATGTTAAATTACGTTAAATTGGCTTGCATAAACCCGCTTAAAACTCTTCAACGGTATAACAAATTAATAATGACAACTTATTTTGAAATAAAAATGACATTTTAGGTTCCTGTAAACAGTTGCCAAATGCCAAATGCCGCGAATTTCGGCAGTGAAAATAGAGGGAGCGTTAACTCATCTCCCGACCTGGGTTAATACCGGTTCTAAATGAAAAAGTTTAATGACGTCACGAAGGGCTACTTCATGACGTCATGCATTATAACCGAAGGCGCGTGAATGACGAAAGTAAATACCGGTAAGGTAATTACAGGTCCATGGCGTGAAATCGGTTAAAATTTGTTTGTTTGCCGGGGACCACATCCACGGTAGAAAGAAGTTTTAGTAAATACACTCCTCAGTCCTCAATAGTCCTCAATGGTAACACTTGACTGGAATCCCGCAGAGTAAATTTCTTTACACAAGGAACCTACAGAGTGCTCCAAATAGTTTCGAAATAAATGCATGCAAATTGCAGCTTTCTTCCGACTAAAAGTTCACTATATTGTGTTACCTACATTATTAGATAGATTAAAATTATTTTATTTCGTTTTTGTTTCCCTAAAAGATCTTTACAAAACTCTACCAGATGTAGTGTTGTAAGTTGCTTCGTTTGAGTCCAATCCGGCCCTGAAGTTTTAATTTTAAAATGCTTTAAATTATGAACGCGTTGCACAATTTTGATAAAATTTGTTAAGACGACATTATTGTAAAGGAGCTTATAGTAACAGCATAGAAGAACCTAAAGTTTAAGTTGAAAAACGCTTGTAAGCGACACTTCGCCTCTTTGTACCATATGGTCAAATAAAGGCGTTTATTATTATTATCATCGACTTAGCCAAAAGGCATTCGCACTCCCTCTACGGGGAACATTCACTCAGATCCCGGGTATCCCGGATACCATAAGGATCTGGCTCGGACGAGACCCTTGCCATGTTATCGGGCCTTAGGTGACATTGATGTTGTTGGACGCTCCTGCACTCCCCATGAACTTCCTGACGGTTCGGGCTGTCGCAAGTAGTACCGCTTTCTGCATGGACCTGTAAAGATTATCAGTTAGACCCAGCTCTTTGATGTTTCTCAGCAAACTTTTTGGTATAACACCAGTTGTTGACACGATGATTGGAATCGTCTGTACGTTGTACATTTCCCATTGCCTTCTAATTCGTTCTTCTAAGTCTCTGTACTTCGCGATCTTCTCGACTCGCTTCACACGCAGGTTGTTGTTGTTCGGGATGGCCACATCAATCAGAGTTGTCTTCCTAGAAATTTTATCAACTGTTATAAGGTCCGGTCTGTTATGGGCAACACGTTGATCTGTCAGAACTGTACGATCCCAGTACATCTTGTAGTTGCTGTTCTCAAGAACAGGCTCCGGTGTGTAGCTGTAATATGAGACCCTCTCTGCCTGCACAAGCAGCAGCTTTTCCGCCAGTTCCTGGTGCAAGATCTTGGCAACCGAATCGTGTCATTCCTTATATTCCATTGATGTGAACATCTGACATCCTCCTGTTATGTGCTGGATTGTTTCTGAAGTTGGGCACCCGTGTCTGCATCTGTCATCCACTACCGATGCATCTCCTACAATGAATTTTAGGTAGTTGCGAGTTGGTATAACCTGATCTTGTATGGTCAGTAAGAAGCCTTCCGTCTCGGGGAACATTCGTCCCGAGGTCAGTCAATAGTACGACGCTAACTTGTCGACATGTTCCTGGTTAACCTCATTAGGATGCCTCCCGTGCAGCGGCTTCTCTAACCACCTCTGTAGTTTATCGTTGTCGGTTCGGTGGTGATTTTGATTCTCGTGTTCCGTCAGATATAGCGGTGTTGAGACGTCTGCTCCGCATATAGCTTTATGTAGTGTGGAGCTGTTGGCCTGTCTGTGGAAATAATTACGCAGATTTAATATTTGTTGGTCCAATTGCTTGCTGAGGTCTGCCAATCCTCTTCCTCCTTGTTGACGTGGCAGAGTTGTTCTTTCTACGGCGCTACGGGGATGATGTTTATGAGCTTTTGTCAGTAGTGTCCTAACTTTTCGTTGCAAGTTGTTGATGTCCGTGTTGGTCCAATTCACTATTCCGAAGGAATAGCTGAGTACAGAGCACGCATATGTGTTTAGGGCCTTAAACAAATTCCTGCTGTTAAGATCAGTTCGCACTACTTGTCTTACTCTCTTGATGAATTATTATTATTATTATTATTATTATTTTTACCGACAAATAACAGCCCCTCTTGCCCCCCTGCGGGCGCCCATGCCAACTAGCATTTCTACAGGACCTAGTTGGAAAAAGTGTTTTTTTCTTTATGTACAATTAAAAATCAGGAGTGCTGAAAATCGGGTAGGTAAACTTAATCGAAACATCCCAAAAATGTTCCCCACACAAAGAGAATGGAAATCAAACAGCATCCTACCGTTTTAAAATAATGCTTAAACATATAGAATATTCTTCATAGATCACCAAAAATATGCCATATTTAAGTATTATTTTGAAATGGTAGGATGGTGCTCTTTACTTGTTTTACTTATTAGTGGGACATTTTTGTGATTAGGTTCACCCGATTTTCAGATATAAAGAAAATAAAACAATTCAAGTTTCCCAATTTTAAGGCGCTGTAGAAATGTTATAGTCCAAAGCACGAAAGAAAACGTTTCTAAAGAATGCGGGCAGCGTTGCGAGATTTCCTATACGAGTAGTCGTTATTTATTGGCGAATACAAGTTTTATCATATTGAAGAATTTCTGAACTCTGTTATACCGAAAAATAAAGTTCGAATCACGGGACCACTTACCCATTTTTGTTTATCATTTATTTTTAACGCGGTGTGATAAAACACCTATTATATTTTTTTCAACATCGTCGCGTCTACCATCGCCTTTGAAATACGGCAACACAGCACTTCTGCGAAGGAGTCGGCTGACAAAATCAGTTAGCCAACGCGTTTTGTGCCTGTTTCTATAGTACGTAAAGTTAACTGCGTATTTGGGCTACCACACAGACCTCAGAGAGCTCAGTGGCGTTTCGTATGTGCGGGAGTTAACGTGTGCAAAATGAGTAAACAAGGAAGAACGTTGCATTTTCAAGCACGAGAAATAATTGCCAATGTTATAAGGGTTTGCCTTCCTCCATAATCTAAGGCATCACCGTTAAGAATAATATTAACAATAAATTAAATAACAATTATATGAAAATTAAGTCAGGGAGCTACACAAAATTGAGCTACGCCCCTGAACTGTGACTAATTCTATAGTATTTGCGAGTTCTTCCCCCTTACGTCGCACGCATTCTGCCGTAAGGAGGACTATAGTCGGCGAAGTAAATTAATAAAACTTGAGATATTAGCGTTAATAATAGCATTTTCCAACAAATAAGCACACTTCCTACACACACAAAAAAGTCATCAAACTCATGCAGCGCATCACGATTCCACAGGGGTGTGCCTGATCAAATCTGAACACTCTGCATATAAGAACTCTTTGTCCAAAAGTCAATTAACCGCTTAGCCGCTTCCAATTTGATTTCGGGTGTTTCTTATCTAATAACCCGCCGCCGAACCGAGGAGGGGAGGGGGGCCGGCATAGACGTAACTAGGGGGGGCATAGCCCCCCTACATGTCTATTAGCCCTCCCTAAAATGTAAAGGATGTGCGAAAATATGCTTCTCGTAAACAGAATAGATCTAACATTCTGACAATGCAACGTTACGCAATACGGTGAACACCGCACGCGCCTTTTTAAATTCACCAGTTTCGACGAATCGCTTGCTCTTGCGGAATCTTGCGCCTTGTGCCCCCACAAAATCCGTCTGAAATTTAAACGCGCAAGCGAGAGCGAACACACCGTGCCTGCTGCCGAGAGAAAGAGAGACGAGACGGGCGTCGGAGAATGTACTTTTGCTGTGCCAGACTCCAGACTTTTATTTTGTTATTCATCCAGTGTATTGTTGTTTCGTTATAATATGTACTATGTAAATAATCTTGCATCACAAAATAGCAGACATTCCCAACATTTTTTCTCTAGTTTCTATACTCGGAAACCTCTACTTTTTCATAATGTTTTTTCTTAAATGAATTAAAGATGATTCAAAATTACCAGTAGATACATTATTTTTTGAAGCCCTAAAATTGACGTTTTTGGGTGTGGCACCTCAAGGGTGGTACAGGGTGATCCAATTAGTAACGTATTTAGAAGGGCGGGACCGAACCCATTTCGGAATTTGAAAATATTCACTCCAGCTTGTAAATTTGAAGATATTGGGATTTCCCAAGACTAATTTTATGTAATTTTTCTTCAAATTTTTAAAAAATTTCGCCTGCGGCGCACTTTTTTAGAATTATTTTAAATACCCTTGTTTACAAAAAGACCCAAAAATTGTCCCTCCACCACTCGAAATTAATTCCTATATACGTCACAGAAGTACCGACTTTCAAAAATTTCTTCTTAATGGATTAAATAATTCCTTGTCGGGGCCCCCGGGCCCCGCATTTTCATGCGGCACCCGGCCCCTCAAAATGTTGAGCCGGTCCTGATCAGCCCCCCCTAAAAATACGACCTAGTTACGTCTATGGGGGCCGGCGAGGGCCGAGCCGAGGCAAAAAAGGGGGCGCGCGCGGCGGCGGGCCGCGGCCGGCGTCGCGGCTTCGCGTCGCGGCCCCCTCTCGCACGTTGGGCGCCGGGCAGTGCGCGGCGCGTCCCGGCCCCGACCGGTCCATGTTCCAGAATGTGCTCGACTTCCTCGCCAGCGTGAAGACGGGCCTCCTTCACGCAACCAGGACCGCGTAAGCTGGCCGAATTGTCCCGCGGGCCTTCTGATGCCGAATCAGGGCATCGCGTGTGAAACGATAGAATAAGCCATTTGCAATAATTAAATAGTTGTTTGTACAGTGACCGGCAGAAAGTTGGACACAAATGGAAAACTTTTTTATTATTAATTTCTCCGAAATTTTTATTCTTTATAAAAGTTGGTGCATCATTTCAAACTCAAAACGCATAATGTATCAAAATTTAAATATCTCTTTTTGGATACGAGGTAGATCAAAAAATGTCTACCCTTATTTTTTAAAATACGATAAAAAGTTACTTACAAAAGTTGTTTGGAATCAAAGGTGGATGTCAGATTTAAAGTCACAGCCACCTAGTAAAAAAAAATAACTTTTTTTGTATTATTTTTCGACCACCCTGTGTATTACAAGACAAAATACCGCAAGCGCAACGTATCATCGGATAACACATGAATTTTCTACTAAACTTTAATTTTGTTCGATTAGCAGATAGAAATTTAAATTAATCGAAATCAGAGTTTAAAAATAATTAATTTTTGTGTCCAACTTTCTGCCGGTCCCTGTATATCAAGGCCCTGAAGGTCAACTTTTTATAAACGAATTTAGTCAGCGATGCCTGCAAGGCCGAACTTCAGTGCCGAGGGGCACATTATACAGTGTGTTTCACTTCAAGCCGAGACAATTCATTATTTTTTTACGGGTTGACCGATTTTCAAAAACTTTTTTTTTGAAAATATAGTGCTCCGAAAGATCTACATGCTGACACTAATTTTTTTCAGATTTGTATTTTCCATGACCTACTACGATCAAAATTATACCCCCAAAAACTGCAAAAGTATATTAGGCATTTTTTAGGAAAAAATGAATAGCACAGTCGTATTGGCCATACCCGAAAACCCCACATACCAAGTTTCACGGTCATAACTTATACAGGGGCATTCACAAAGTAGCTTCGAACATAGCAAAAATACGTTTTTTTGGAGTACTTTGTACAAACACCGAGATATATTTTAAAATTATTTCTTTGCAGTTGGATTAGGGCTCACATAAGCCATCAATTCCCACAATTTCATGGCCCTGCCTTAGAACACATTAAAAATACAAAAATCGAAAAAAAAACGATTTTTCTCTTGGTGTTTGTTTTACATTTTTTCTATAATTTTAACTTATGCCTATTAAAAAACATAAACAATATTAAATTTTAGAAAGTATTTTCAATAAAGAGCACCCTGGATACGTGGATACCAATCAATTTTTAAATTTTTTCAAATAAAAAAGGATGCTTTTTATTGGAAATACTTTCTAAAATTTAATATTGTTTATGTTTTTTAAAAGGCATAAGATAAAATTGTAGAAAAAAATGTAAAAAACAACACCAAGAGGAAAACGATTATTTTCGATTTTTGTATTTTTATTGCGTATAAAGCAGGGCCATGAAATCGTGGAAATTGATGGCTTATGTGAGCCCTAATCAAACTGCATAGAAATAATTTTAAAATATCTCTCGGTGTTTGTACAGGGTACTTCGAAAAACCGTATTTTTGCCATGTTTGAAGCTATTTTCTGAACGCCCTGTATAAGCTATGACAGCGAAACATGGTATGTGTGGTTAGCGGGTATGGCCAATACCTCTTTGCTATTCATTTTTTTGCTAAAGAAATGCCTAATGTACTTTCGCAGTTTTTGGGGGTATAATTTTGATCGTAGTAGGTTATGGAAAAGACGAATCTTAAAAAAATTAGGGTCAAAATGTAGATCTTTCGGAGCACTATATTTTAAAAAAAGTTTTTGAAAATCGGTCAAATAATGAATTGTCTCAACTTGAAGTGAAACACACTGTATATATTATTTTTTTTTAATAGGGAAACGAAAAGTTTTATAATGGAAAAAGCACCGTATAGCTACCTATACTCAATATAAACTTGCGATTAGATTTTACAAAAGTTCAACAAAGTGTCACATTATGAATAATTTGAAAAATATGCGAAAAAGGTATTCAGCAGATTTGGCGCAAAGCTGGGCATTTTTTGATTAATTCGAAATTATTTTGTGTTGTTTTATATTTTCTTGCAATTATTGAAATACCGATTTTTGGCGGGTTCGTTTACGTAGGTAAAATCTCATTTTTTAATGTTGGTAAATAAAACAAATCCTTCTAATATCATAAAAAAGAAGGGGTCAGCGAAGCAGCGGGCTTCCTAATAAAGCAGATCTCTTTTCCAATCCCAATATACACACAAAATATTACCTTTGTTCAAACCCACCACACTGCTCATACTGAAAGATGATTGAGTTCACATAAAGTGTAAATAACAAAAAAAAATTCGAGTTGAAATTTGAGCTTCTGGGGATCAGCTGTGCTTGGTTTGAAACTAATTTGTGACAATTTTAGTTTCGAAAAATCAAAAAAATCACGTATGGGTAGTTTTCCACCACATAAGGAAAGTGCTCTTTTGTAGGTTTTACGACAAAATGTTATTAGAAAACTTGTTCATAATGAAAAACCGTATAGGTATGAAAAATTTTGAAAGCCTAGGTTGATTTTGATTTTTTCCTGCTAAAAATTAAAACGCACAAAAATTAAAGTAGACCTAGGCTTTTGAAATTTTTCATACTTATACAGTTTTTCATTCTGAACAAGTTTTCTTAGTAACATTTTGTCGTAAAACCTACAAAAAAAGCACTTTACTGATGTGGAAATTAGTTGCTTCATAATTTCCAAGCCATACGTGATTTTTCGAGACTAAAATTATGTCACAAATTAATTTCAAACCAAGCAGGGCTAATCCCCAAAAGCTCAAAAAATACCAACTCTAATTTTTTTGGTTATTTACATCTTATGTGAACTCAATCCGGGGACACACTGCAATATGTTCCGCAATGAGGTCGAAAAGTTAAATAATCCTTTATTGATCGGATTTTTAATTGAATAATCCAGATATGGCAATGTTAGACGGACGACTGGCCTATCTAACGCTTGGTCGTTATAATATCTCGACAAGACCAACTTATCGAAAAAAATCGTATGATAACAATCTACTTTAGTGCCGATTTCTGAGCTTTTAATGATGATTTTAAGACAATTTAATGCAGATTTTAAAAAATGTCTTGCTAGGAATGCCACCCCGAAGTGACAGCTTATTCAAAGAAATTTATTAAATAAGTACCTATAAATATTTTCTGCTATTGGTAGATATCGGTGTAGTAAACATGAAAAACCAATAAAACCTTAAACCACTACACATTTTGAAAATTAACAACACTTTTGCACACAAATTTGAATAAATTGACCGTGTTACGTACCAACAGTAGCCAGCAACAAAATGATTAGCCTTTTTTATAAAATCTTTTTATAAAAGTAAAAAATAATCTCTAGAACTTTTCTTTGACTTAACTCAGACCACTATTATTGCCTTGTTGTAGTTGCTATAAGTAAATTAACCGACGACTACGTAATTTAAGTCAATTGAATACCTATGCATCCATAAGTACTCATTTTATAACCCATACAACGAGCACGTAAAGATTGGAATAAATTCGGTAAAATGTTCCATTAAAATTTAGCCTGCTTACAAATTAAACTGATCAAAAAATAAGCACTACAATATAGGTACAGTCGTCTAACAAAGAAATGTCTAAAAACTTAATAATTTATGTTAAATTTAAAATATATGAAAAAAATTTTTTTATGTAATATATTATTATTATTTGCGTACCGATACAAGAAAAGTGCGTTCTTTTAAATGACGCTATCAAAAATAGTGATTGCCATTTAAAAAAATATAGATGACATCATAGCTTGGTTAGTAATGACGTCACAAGAAAGACAAATATCCGCCTTTCAAAATTATGTTGGACGTTTCGAAGCTTTTTTTTTAAATCGCACAGTACAACATTTTACCGAATTTATTCCAACCTTTACGTGCTCACCACTCACTGTATAATTATCTGAGGACTATTTGAAATATTTTAATTTTAATTTGTAGCGTTGTAGCCTTGTCTATCTACTAACGAAAGTTCTTCAATCACTGGTTAGTATGGAGACTTCAATGCAGGTGGCGCTGTCAGCAGAGTAATAATACCTACGTTAGAGGTAGAGCGTTGGAGTTGGAGGCGTTGGAGTACTCAACATTTCCTAACATTTTCATACTAAACAGTTGGTGAATAAATTTCGTTAGTGAAAGACATGGGTTGTGTTGTAATAACCCTTACACAATAATTTGTCTATGTCTTATTATACATGCACATTACCTAATAGTCTATGTCACCACTCGAGAATGGAGCCATCACTTAACTCTATTTTTCGCCTTAGAAGAAAATGCTTTTTAAAATGTCACAGAGGTTAAAATGATATAAAACTTTACAGTAGGTACAATCAAATCGAACAAAAAATGGGCTATTCTGGGAAATAAATCCAAAAAACGCAACCTTTTGGAATCCGAAAGTGGTGTCAATAACTTATAGTCTCCTCCAATTTTATTAGAGCCTGGGCAGCCCTAAAAACACATTTTCGGTTTCTCGCATTTTAGCACAAAACAATCAGAATTTCTCAATTTTAGCCTCTGTAAAAAATGATCCCTACAAAGTTATAAAAAGTAATTAACACTTTTCCGTGTATCAAATGGTTCTCAAAGTAGGTACATACAAACGAGTATCAAAGTCTACGGAATAGTATTCTGTCGACTTTGCTAGTATATAGTGTGTCTGGTTTTTCGTGTTAACACCCCTGAAAATCTAAGTAGGCTGGGGGAATTGAACGGGGCAATTTTTTTATAAATATGTCCCTGAAAGGTCATCATTTGCGAGGTATTGGTTTGGCATTGCCGCGAAATCCTGGCCTACTGCGATTTTTTAAAGGGATGCGTTTTTCGAAAAACCCTATTAGGCGTATTTTTATTTAAAATCTGACTCCACACCGTTAATCAGGACACCCTAAAACCCCCAGATACCAAATTTGAACAAAAAATATACAGGGAGTTCCATTCTGCAGGGTGTCAAAGTGGAGCAAAATAGGAATTTTAAAGGCATCTGGTGAGTCAAGTGTGCCATGGAATTACTTCGAAACAGATGGATTATCAACAGGACCACTCACAATGTCGATGTGCAAAGATCCAATAAAAAATATACAAGGTGTTCTCCTCTGTAGCAACTCTAAATGCTGAATTTTTTAAACTTTATACAGGTCAAAAATCGAGTATATCAAAACCACCCCAGACATTACAAACAAACTAAGTCTAAAAAATACAGAAGCCTGCCAGTCACTAAGTCCATATAAGTTAAGGTGGCTGGTGTGCCGCAACAGGAAACGCACAGAAAATGTATCATCTTAGACAGTGACTTTATTGGTCCAACAATTTGAATTGTTTTTATTTGTTGGTTGGATGATGAAAAGAAATAAATTGCTTTTGTATTTATTAATATTTATTCAATGATTCCAGAGCACTCCTGACCAATATAAAGTTTAATAAAAATTCAGCATTTTGAGCTGGTCCAGAGAAAAATACCCTGTATATTTTTGTATTCAATCTTTGCATATCAACATTGTGAGTTGTCCTGTTGATAATCCATCTGTTTCGAAGTAATTCCATGGCACACTTGACTCGCCAGATGCCTTTAAAATTCCTATTTTGCTCAACTTTGACACCCTGCAGAATGGAACTCCCTGTATATTTTTTGTTCAAATTTGGTATGTGCGGGTTTTAGGGTGTCCTGATTAATGCTGTGGTGTCAGATTTTAAATAAAAATATGCCTAATAGGGTTTTTCGAAAAACGCACCCCTTTAAAAAATCGCAGTAGGCCAGGATTTCGCGGCAATGCCAAACCAATACCTCGCAAATGATGACCTTTCAGGGACATATTTATAAAACAAAATGCCCCGTTCAATTCCCCCGGCCTACTTAGAGGTGTTAACACGAAGAACCAGACACACTGTATAAGGTGGAAATTTCTCTTATTTTCCTTATATTTGACACCATGTAATTGGTCAATCAAATTTGGTAATTGAAATATGACCGACTTCCCGTTATCCAACTGAACTGAAATTTTGCCCACCGCTTTCGTTCTGATGACAATACACAATACAGTATAGTATATCAGTGTATCTAATATCGTTCTTAATCCAATATCCATTGGATATATGTACGAAAGAGGGGTAAATAAATTATTTATGTATCATTTTATAGAGATCATTTTTGTAAATAAGAAAAGAATACGAAATCTTGTCCGTTTTTCGAAAAACCGAACGTGTTCATTGCGGGTGGCTTTTAGAGGTGTCAGGCTCTAATAAAATTGAGGGAGACCATAGAATAATGAAACCTACCACTTTCCGCGTCTGATCCCATAAGGGCATGTTTTTTGGATTTATTTCCCTTAGTTTTGCTAATTTTATTGTATACTATATTAGGTATATCATTATCTTTTACCGTTTTTGAAAATTTCAAATTTTATACTAAATTTATTTAACTTGAATTTGTGAAACTCATGATAAAGATAGACGACCCATTCTATAACAAATTTTTGTTGATATAATCAAAGAGATAACTAAAATGATTAGATACTTACCTATGAGAATTATTTATGAAATCTCAAAACAGTCCTTAAACATTCTAGTATAACATTTGAATGTGAAATATATGAAAAAACTGATGCAGCTTTCAATTATTTATCTTAAATATTATTAAATAGTAGGTAGGTATTGTTTAATTAACCCCGACGCGACGGCCATTTTGTACACCTTTCGAAAAAGATCACATAATATGTAGCATACCTTCATCCTATCCCTCGTGTATGAAAGGAAGCAATATGTATAATTGAAAAAATAATCTGGAAAGGAAATCCTTCTAGAAAGTAATTCTTTCATGAAAACATCCTAAAAGTTATAGAGGTCGCCTCGCTATATGCGGTCGGTTTCACACCGTGGGCAGACACGTCATGTCTTTGCCGAAACGGATTCCATCCAAAATCGAATTTTTGCGATGCTTGACCACCACGATCTGATAATACTATGTTTTAAAATGGCATTCCCCTTTTTTACCAAGTCAAATATAGTGACTTCTCACCAAGCCGCTGTTATATAGTGATCGACAAAAAAAGGGGGTGATTAATTTGAAAGACCATTGTCTGTACACTGTACAGAGTATCTATTCAAAAAACTGCGACGCTCTCTTACCGTCGACTGACGTATTAATAAAGACTGCTCACCGCTGTCATGTTTGCCTCACCATATGATTTCCGGATACAAAATACAATGGAAAACACATTGTTGGCCATCAGCGCCATCTATATTCCAGAATATTAAGCTATAGCCGTGAGAAGTCTTATAAATACGTCAGTTACTTCCGTCGCTCTCAGAGTTGGTCAACCTGTGTGTGTGCCTGTGTGTGTTCGACACACCTTCGCCTGCGGCAAAACGGTTGACACCTTGGGACGGAAACTCGGGCAAAAATATTAATTAGCTTACTAGTTATAGTGGGTCTAGACATGAGTTGTAGTCAGGGCCGGATTAACACTAAGGCCAACAAGGCCCGGGCCTGGGGCGGCAAACTTTACGGGGCGGCAATTTACCATACTGTATGTATAGTTTAGAAAATCCCCATGGTGAGCCACCCGGTATAGCCAATATTTGTTTTTATTTTTGAAAATGAATAATATTATATTATTGTTAAGCTTTCACAGTTTTGTATTAATTTATATCATAACTAATTTTAAAATTTATCTTTTTTGTAAGATAACTCGAATTTATAAAAGCATTGGGTGCAGGACGCGGACAGCATAAGTCCGTGAAATCGATAAACTCTTGAATCTTGAATCACTGAAATCATCGAAAAGTGTTCACTTTTGAGGAAAAACAAACTGCAAGCCGTTTTTCCCATTGTGAATATTGCGCAGAAGGTTCTCGGCTCTCAAATGGAAAAAAAAACATATTTACGTTCAACACCAGGACAAGAAAAATTAAATGCACTTGCGATATTATCCATTGAGCACCAGTTGCTGCAGTCATTGGAATGTTTTGACTTAATAAATTTATTTTCCGATCTGAAGGCCTGAAAGAAAAAAATAATAGTAAAAAAATATTTTTTAAAACAAGCTTTTATTTAAATGCTCCAAAAAGAAGAAAATAAACTTTGAAATAAATCAAACCGAAGCAAACCCATAATTTTGTTACAAAATTTCGAGATAAATTTCTTTTATAGAAAAATACAATTTCTACTTAGAACTACTTTCGTCAAGATATTATACAGGGTAGACGCAGATACGATAGGTGTAAAAGACAAAAAAATTCGAGTTGAAATTTGCACCATATTTTTATATTTTAAAAATCAAGCAGGCCTTGAAAGGAGCAATTTATTTATTTTCAGTTAATAATAAACTACCTTTTTCTTAAGAGATAACGAAAAGTTTTATTTGAAAAAGTTGTTCAGAATGCAAATCTAAGTCCTCGTACCAAATTTTAAAACAATCGAAAAATTTCACCTCGATCTTTTGGAAATATCAAAGTATGCCGATTGTTTTAAAATTTGGCACGGGGCCTTAAATTTGCATTCTAAACAGCTTTTTTTTGATAAAATTTTTCGATAAATGTATTTGATTTGCGCTAAAACCGCAAAAATTGGAAAATTTTAAAAAATCAAAGTGTGTCGATTGTTTTAAAATTTGGTAGGAAACCTTATACATATTTACATTCGGACAACTTCTTCTAATCAAACTTTTCGATATCTCTTAATGAAAAGGTAATTTACCTGAACTGAAAATGAATAAATTGCCCTTGTCAAGGCCTGCTTGATGTTAAAAATATAAAAATATGGTGCAAAATAGTTTCTAATCAAGCAAGGCCCCAAAGGTCAAGTTTCAACTCGAATTTTTGTTGTCTTTCTATCGTATATTCGATCTATGTCCATCCTGTATATTCACGCGAAATTTTCGTGTGTAAATTTTTTTTTTATATAGAAAAATACATTATATACTTAGAATTACTTTCAAAATATGGGTTTGCTTCGGTTTGATTTATTTAAAAGTTTATTTTCTTCTTTTCAGAGCATTTAAAACGAAGCTTGTTTTTATAAATATTTTTACTATTAATTTATTTATTATATTTTTTTAGTTCAAGAAAATTTATCCGCCATGTTGGAACTGTGGCCATATTGAATTTAGTTTGATGTCACTAACTTTATCGTTAATATCTAATGATATCTAATATCTTGGAGTGGCGGCCATATTGAATTTAGTGTGATCTCGCTAACCTTAGTGTTTTCTACTCTTCAAGCCGTTTAGTTTCATACCTATATCAGGGGATAAATTTTAAATGTTGAATCATACATTTATTTTTGTTTGTTATTGTTTACGAATTACTATTTATATTTTCTATGCTCAATAAACTATAATCTATAATATTAATAAGATAAAGGGTATTATTGTTATTTTTATCATTATTATTACTTATTACCAAGTTAGGGGCGGCAAATATTGAAAGGCCTAGGGGCGGCAAACTTCTTAATCCGCCACTGGTTGTAGTAACCCTTACTATAAATAACTGAAAATGAGAAAAAATCTAAATAGGTAGGTATAGAGTTTGAAATTTTTATTATTACTAATACCTATTGTTTAGGGTGTAAGACCGCACCCTGAATCTTTCTTATATCTTATACCTATTTTTATACGAACTTTTTTTGCTTAAGATGAAATATTTTCTACCAGGAGTTTTATTTACAACTGGGACGCCCTGTATTCACATACAGGGCGCCCCAGTTGTAAAGTAAGACTTAAAATAGAGTTACTTTTTGTAATAAACTAACCCATTCAATTTTTCAAGATACAGAGTGTAACATTGATTTTATTTTCCCTAAATGTTTTAGATCCTGTATCATCAAAAGTATAGCCTTAAATAGGTAAGTTTATTAGAAAAACTTACCTTGTTTAAAGAAGGAAACACATTTTTTAATTTGGAACAAATTTTTTAGTTAATTTTTCAGAAATACCCTGAAATTATACAACAAAATCAAATTTGCCATTAAATCATAACACATTCGAACAAATTCCGAAAGGACATTTTTGTTTCCAATTAAAATCTACAACAAAAATTCAATCCATTTTATTACTATACAAGGTGCTTCTTTTTTTGTCTAAGAACAACTGTACTACCTAATTACCCACTTCTCCGCCAATGGTCATTCAATCTGTTTGATATTAACGGGAATTATGCTAACCGATGTCGTTACAAGGTGTGTCCAATATGACTTAAATACCTTAACTAGTTTGGTAAAAATATTCGATTAAGTCCACACCGTTTTTAAAATTTTAACACCCTGTAACTTTTCTATGAAGCCTTAAAAAGATATAGTTTATACTAAAAAATGCGGTTATTTTTTGAACATATATTAAAGTCCTGCTAAAAAAAAACTGATTCACCCTGTATATCAGATGATTCTTCAATTATTCTGTTAAATTAGAAGTACTAATAGAACAATGAAAAACTAACTCTACTACACTATTAGTTATATAATGGTGTTGAAAGAGCTATTTTAACACAGGTTAGGTAATTTCGACCTCTATGGAACGCGGTTGTACTCTGTTTGAAATGTACTTTTACAAAACCATCCATTTGCTAAATGTTGAAAAAATATTGGTAAATTTTTACCCGCATCGAAATATTTTGTTAGCACATGAATTTTAAAAATTAACTTTCAACCAAACAATACTAAATATCGATTTTGAAAAATGCGGCGGTGTTTGGTGTTTCAAAACCTAAATAAACACAGGAAATAAAAGCGACATGCTTTTATGTGAGTCACAGAACAAACGAACATATTTTGTACAGTCGGTTATTATATACATATACCTCCAATAGAATAATGACTAGAAACAAAAGTTCAAATACAGATAGGTAACCTTAACTCATCTGTGAATAAAAAATCGTGTTTAAAATTTTTATTTACTTTTACACATTTAAAGGATATTTAGGAAACCCGATTCCAAAATTCAGTTGTTTCATATTATATTTACGCTTCTATTTCATATTTAAATTTTAATAGAAATTGTTTCTAAGAACTAAAACTTATGCTCGAGTCTCAAATTTGTGCTTTTTTCTTCATTTAGGTAGTTCTGTTATAATGCAACAATTCATCGTTTGACCACCAATGGGGTTTTCAATTCTTAAGAACTATTTATTACACAATTGAGCACTAGGGTGTAAAGATAATCTAGTTGCTTGCAGTGTATTGTTTCTAATTTGCTATAAAAAACTGGAATTCATATGTTGATTTCAAAGTCGGTCTTAAATGAAACGAAATAAAAGTTTAAACGAAAATTACATTTCTCTACGACTGTAAAACATGGCCTCATTGTATGTTCGTTTTTAATTGGAATATGTACTTTATTGTACACGGTTTTTAGCAGGCGGTGCGGGAATATCATTGAGCAATGTGACAGTTCAGCTTTGTTGATTTATGTCGATTTTCGCATATTTATTTAAACGTTAAAAATTAGTAAAAACTAGTAGGTACTTATAGCACAAATGGAAATAAGATAGAACTGACACTCGCATATTTTGGAAGCGGCAAATATATCATTTAAATATTGTAAATAAGTATAGATAAAAGTTGTCTTAAATTTAATACCTCTTGTTCAATATAAGTAAATTATAAAAAACTAAAAAGCCAAAATTTCAACTCAGTCATAGAAAAAGTATTGTGTATAACTCGCACGGAATGTTCATTTTCCACTCATATGGCTTGCACCATTCTGGAAAATGGAAATGGATGTGATGTCATTCCGTGCTAGTTATAGCATACCTACCATATACTATTAAGTTTCAAGTTCCGTGCTCACGCTCAACAGAAACGCAGGTACCTTACAAAATTAATTTCAGTTCTAAAGGGCTGCTTATCGATTCGTAAGTTAAGCCAGTTCATACTTCTTTGAGAACTTTCGAGTTTCATTCCATAGTCGTCATAAATTCCCTTTCGGGAAAGTAATCACGGAAATGTGTTTTCTTATGGTAACGCTGATGTTAAAAGCGATATTATAACACATAGAGGAGAACGATCAATGATATATTATCACCTGCCCGAATTAAGTACATACCTATCATAAAAATGGGAACTGCATTTATAAACTTTCAAAAAACGCCTGTATCGCCCATTTTTGAATACAATCTTTTGTGGCAAATATGAAACGTTGTGGTAGATAATATTTAGTTTTCCAATTTATTGACTTTTTTATTAATAATAATTGTTGTTTATATATATTTTGTAACCCTCATGACTGCCTGATAAAATATATTATGTTGTTGAAAGTTTCAATTTATGGTATAAATGGAAATGAGTGATTCCCATGGTGACCTCTCCATCTTTCTATTTCATGTTTTTCTTTCCTTTAGCAAACATGCATGACATGAATTTTGTCCAATTTCCAATTTCCAAATAGTTTGCTTGCTCCCCGGTTATTTCTTTTGTTAGTAAATAAAAATTACCGACAACCTCTCTCCCCTACTCGAATTATCGCTAATATTGGTAGTTTCACATAAAGAATAATTGAGTGGAAGCAAATAATCCACCCTTTGTTAATTACACACATTCAACGAAAGGCGCAGATCCTGGCAAAGACAAATAGTTTACGCTTACAAAGGTGAAACAAGAAACAAATAATGGCAGTTAATAACAGAGGAACGCAAGGACAAACAACTTCCCTTGGAGACATATAGGGCGTGTAAAATTTAAGAGTGTTTTGAAGATAAAGCGACGCTTTTGACTGATAAATTTCTAACCAACAGTATGGCATGTTCCCTACTTGAATTTGTTTAGCCTGGACCAACACTTAATAAATATACTATTGGTCCAGGTTTAGGTAGCAATAATTGCGATAGGGCTAGGCAAACAGTTAAGTTTCTAAGCTAAGTAAGTATCTACTCTGTATTACCGCAGAGATTTCTTGTTACTTGAAATTAAACTTTGTATTTCAAACTCTGCCTTCAAACTAATTTAGTTATTTTATTCAACTACATAATAAGGCGTGATAATGGAGACTTCCACTAATGTATCGCATGCCTTATTTAGTGTATTGATAGATAATTCATACCATTTTCCCATTCAGCGCATTAAACAACATTGTAACCATGCAAATGCATTTGCGATATTATATGTTTTATACAAAATAATTAAACTTAGAAGCTGAAATATATGAGAGTATGAGAGTCAGATCAACTTTCATGGTGACGATGTGTAGTCCTTTAAAACGGAAATCAACATTGTACCTTGTACCTACGTTTCTTCGGGATGTTTGAAGAGGGAGGTACAGACATGAATAAGAGCAATTTCGTGGCAAAATTATTCTTTATTATCTACATTTTTTCCTAGTTAACTCATACCCGTTTTGTTAAAATCTATACCATGTGAAAATTCTCACCGTGCCAATGGCTTGCTGTGAATTGGGATCTTTGGGTAGGAATGCGATAAACGAAATAAAGTAAAATGTAAGCAAAATGAATATTTCTGCCTAGATAAATACGAAAATGGAAACTCAATAAACTCCGAGAAATAAATAAATGGTATTGATTATTCAATGGCTTTAAATCAAACCTCCAGACATCTTGAATTTTGCACCACGCAGTCCTCGAAGTAAACGAAGTGGGTATCTTTTTCTGCGAATCGTTAAACTTTCCAACCCGAAAATCCTTTCTCAGACTCAAAACCCGCTTGTAAGTTAGGGCAGGTACAAAAGTTAAAAAACTTAAAATTAGTTTGGAAGCTATGTGGATTCCATTAAGATCGCGATATCTCCATCCAGTGGCGTGGCCTGGGAAGATTAGAAAATTTTGGTTAACATAGAAGAGATAATACTTTTACTAATCCATAAAATATCATCTCGCAATCTGGAAGTAAAAGCTTGTTCGCATTTTTATGTCGTTATGAAGCATATCATTTTATTAATACAACATGTAGAACATGGTGAATCCCCGACAACAATTAAACATGAACTAAACGCAATGTGAAGCCTGATTTCAAAAATACATAAAATTTTTGAAACCTGTCAGGGAGATATTTGTGATTTTTCGGATGGCCTTTCAAATATACAAAATAGCCACTAACGATTTTTTATTTAGCCACCATTCAAACTACCAGTAGGTATAAGTAGAGTTAAAATGCGGCGACCAATTCAGGGCCGTATCTGAGGGGGGTTTTGGGGGTTCTCCCCCCGAAATACCACAATTTTATATGTTTGTGCACCAACACTAGAACAAGCTCCCTGAGCATCAGTAAGTGTATAATTTATTAAACTGGTTTTCCAGTACAGCATGGAAACCCGCCCGAAAACTGCCAACAAAACATAATTTTTGGATGAGTGCAGTACCGACTTTTATCATCAGAAAATGCTTTCAAATAAAATAAAACATAACATAACTGGCAACACTGGACAACAGTAAACGATGAACGGTGGTGCATGGCTGCGGGCGCCATGGATTAGGATAACAGGGGATTCCCAGAGTATCATCTATGAATAGATTAGTACTAATTTGCATTTGAAGATTTATTTATTATTTTTATGAAAGATTCAGTTAGGCAATAAGAGGCGCGAAGAAATCTTACCATACCCACTGGCAACTCTAAAGGTGTCGTCAGGCCAGGCGAAGAATGTGTAAGAATATGTCCGTAACAATGAGAATTCAAATAAGTAGAAAAGGGATAGGTATAAATGCGAGAAGTAATATTCAGCTATTATTATAATTAATATTAATTATTTTTAAAGTTAAATGTGCTCAACTTAAACGTGTTTCGTTTTTTTATTGTTTAAAAATAGTAGTTTTTTTAACCTTAAAGCTATTTCAACTTCAACAGCCACTGGTCTACCCTCCCAGGGCCGGCTGTAGGCGGGTGCGAACGGTGCGGCGTACGCGGTCTTGCGTTTTGACTGGCCCCGCGCCTCCCAGTCCCGGGTACAGGCGTTGAGTGAGGAATAATTATTATTCCTCACTCAACGGTACAGGGTTATCCAGTCAGAAGCGTATTTAAAAGGGCGGGACCGAAACCATTTCAGAACTTGAAAATATTCACTGCAGCTTGTAAATCTGAAGATATTGGGATTTCCTAAGGCCAATTTTAAGTAATTTTCCTTAACATCTCTAAAAATTTCGCCTGCGGCGCATTTTCAGAATTATTTTGGATGCACTTGTTTGAAAAAAATTCACAAAAATTGTCCCTCTCTACCCGAAATTAATTTCTATATACATCACTGAAGTGATTTAAACTCATCGTCCCGGCCAACTTTTTTAAAAAGTGACATGCAAAAAATATACCATTCTAGTGGCGTATCAATTTTCAAAAATTTATTCTTAATGGATTAAATAATTCCTTTGCCGGGGCCCTGTACTTTCATTCGGCACTCGGCCCCACAAAAGCTTGAGCCGATCCTGATCCCCCCCAATTTTCGCTAGATACGGCCCTGGCCCTTGCCGTGTGCAGCACGATAGACTTATACCCACGGTATGTCATTGCGCATCTTGTGACGTCAGTTGCGAATCAGAATTTAAATTGCTCCATATGTTTTACACAGCAATAGATACTTTTTTATGGGTTTTTGCTTATTTCTTTTAAATATTAAATGTTGTTAAAAATATGTAGAATTTATTACTAGATAAATGAATGAATATTCTGTTGATAAAAAACACATTTAATTTGATACGCTGACTGCACATACGCTGACTGCACATCCCGGCATTTTTGGCCTATTTCAAAGCACTGTCGCGCTGGACTGACGATCAGTCAGTTGTTTGCACTTTTTTTCTTGACACATTAAACCTAAAAAAAATCGTAAAACACAACCGCGGCCGCTGCATTATTTAGAATTCGTGATTCGCAACTGACGTAGATGCGCAGAGTTGCCTTGTTTTCGGATTCGTTAGTAAGTGTAAGTGTATCGTGGTGTGCAGTATGGAGCAAAAAGCGGTTTAATATGCTATAGTTTCATGTCCTGAAAAACAGATGGCACTGCTGGCTCACCATGTATTTTGCATTGTATATTTGGCTCCGGAAAGAGCATGGTGAATCAAAAAAGTGTCAGCCGTGAGAGCCGTGTGCAGTCTCTGTTAATACGTCAGCCAAAGATACAGATACATGCTGAGAGTACGTTGGCATGATTATTATGATCGACAATTTTCATTCAGACAACAATTGACTGTCTTCATTCGAATAATGAAATATTTGACAATCCAGACAGCCCAAAAGCCTCAAAAACAGGCGTGAAATAATTACACGTTGACAACAATGGTAAAATCTATAAGCAATCAGCGTTTGAGGGCATAACGTTACACCCCATTAGAAAAGTGATCCTAATATTTAAAAACATGGAAGCCGAGCTGTAATGAAACATTTGCCACCTCGATATGAATTATAGAAGTACGAAATACATGCCTGGAAATATAATCTATTGGCCTTGAAAGTTCGTCCTTTCGCCTTGTAACCACACGTGTTTCGACTTCCGTTCAAAACGCCAATAATCGGGCTTTTCCTTACTCGGCATTTTACAGCCGCATTTCCGTTGCCGTACTTGCACCATTTGTCACTTCTCGATTTATCGGAGACCACCCCGAATATCCAATAACCGTTTTATCTATATTGTCGGCATAAATCTGGACGTTACCGCAGGCATTCGCGAAGGTCGGGGTCGCGGGGCCGATAATATTCGGTATTTTCCGGCTGGAACTTGTTCCATATTTCAGACTTGGGTAACCGGGAGCGTAAATTTTCAAATTTCTGGCATGCTAACCCTATTTGCGCACTTAGAATATTTGCGTATCAGTGTGATCGTCGCGCCCTGAGGATGTCCCGTGCAATCGAGGATGAAAGCTTGGGACGAGAAATCTCATTGTCACAGGACTCATCTGTGAGTTGTAGCACTTAATAACAACCCTTGCCTAATATATAACGAAAAGGGGTAAAACTTATAGTCTCGGCTCCATAAACACAGTTTTTTATTTAACTGTACCTACATATGTTTCAACCCACCCAGGGGGTCATCTTCAGCAGTATTATACTAGACATGGACTATTTCCTCAGTATATACCTTGCCTAATAAATTTTCAGGTTCTTTTAGATTTTATGTCCACGTCCACTAGTCATAAACTATATCGATCATTCAGAAATATACCATAATAGAAGTATGTATATATATAATAGGTATTTACTTAATTTTGCAGCATTATTGCTTATAGTGTGAGACGAATCCAGATGTCTAGGATCGCCCAACTGGTGCCAGGTGTAAGATTCAAGCTTTACTGTAGGCTCTAATAATTATTATCCTTATTAATTATTAAATTGTTTGGGAAGGCATCCATTATAGGTAGTAGATTCAAAAATACTGATGTAGAGCAAAAGCAATAAAATAGTCTGTATAACCTATAAATCTATTTTATTTGTTCTTTTCTGGTTACCGGTTTCGCAAGCTACAAAGTTGAACAGTGTTGAACTGGTAAATAACATTAGGGATAGGGATATACCTTTGAACACAATTTTGATATCTTTAGACGTTACTAACCTTTTTACCAATGTGCCTATATGCGAGGTGTTAGATATCGTCAAAGGGAAGCTGAGTGATAGTTTGGTGAGTGACCAGATAGCGCAGGATATTTTGAATTTATTAAATATTTGTCTTAAGCAAAATTTTTTCACATTTGATAACAAGATTTATTGTCAACCAGACGGCCTTGCAATGGGTTCTCCTTTGTCTCCACTTTTGGCTGACATTTTTATGGACAATTTTGAGAAGAACTTTATTCACGGTAGTGACACTTATGGTCCTAAAATTAATTATTACTATCGGTATGTTGATGATATACTTTGCCTCTGGGGTGGTGATGTGACGGAGCTTGCAGATTTTGTCACTTTCTTGAACAACATTCACCCAAAAATTAAATTTTCACTAGAGGTCCAGAATGTCAACAAACAGATTAACTTTCTGGATTTGACTATTAGTAATGTTGAAGGTAAACACAACTTTAATATTTATAGAAAACCAACAAATACGGGGGTTATTATTCACAACTCATCTAACCATCATTTTAGCCATAAGGTAGCGGCCCTTTCAAGTTTTGTTAATCGAGCTTTTGACATTCCATTGAGTGAGGCCGACAGGGGTAGAGAAATCTTATTAATTAAGAAAATAGCTGTTAAACATGATTTCGCTGTGGGAATTGTGGACAAGTTGGTACACAGAAAGTCCCGCCGTTTGGCCTTGTCTAGAGCGGTTGTTACATCACCCCCCCCCCCCCCCGGCTGCGGATGGTTTGTTGAAGTACCATAGTCTTACCTTCACTGGTGGTTTGTCTTACAAGTTGTCAAAAATTTTTAAAAGTGCTGGTATTAACCTTGCTTTTAGGTCGTCTAACAATATCTCGCAGTTAATTAATAACAAAGATAAAATTGATACTTTGCTTAAACCAGGGGTATATTGTCTTCACTGTGATTGTGGAGCTGTCTATATAGGTAGAACTAAGCGTAATTTTATTACACGTTTTAAAGAACACTACAGATGCATTCGCAATAATAATATTGAATCTCTGTTCGCTAAGCACATTTTGGAGACTGGACATAATGCAGATATTAATAGTAACTATAAAGTTTTACACATAGAACGATTTAGTAAGCGATTGGACAGTTGGGAGGCTTTGGAGATTTTTAAATATTATAGAGAAAATAATGTAGAAATTCTTAATGTACAGATTGAAAATGACAGTTCACTGTTTGGGATTCTTTTTGATTAACACAGTACTCTATGTTTGTGACAGTGTAATTCAGTGTTTACCACATAGAGGGCGACACTGTCTCACTTTCGCAATGTTTCATACTTTGATTGATGGAGGGCGCTTCCATTTGTTTTTGACTTCGACTTGACATATGTAGGGAATGGCCAATTTACGTCTTTTAAATTGTTAATAATAATTTTTGTCATTATCGCCCTTATTCTTAGTCATCGGTGAGTTGTTTGTTTTTCTACATTTCCCTTTGATTCAATATATTGGTTTTTCAGTTTACTTCACTTAGTATTTTTGGTTTATATAGTATAATAATAGAAGAAAAAGCTACATAATTAAACAAAGTTTTTTGACCATGATATTCAGATGTAATAAGAATTCAGTTGTTTGAAATTTAACTTATTGTATTCACAGCTTTGTTCTGAAGGTGAGTACAATGTTTTTCTTTCTAATTAATCTTATTTTTTCCCCTATAATTTCAAATAATTCTTAATATAACCTTACTTTATGACAGGTTGAGAAATAGTACATTGGCCCATGTGTAATGCTCTAGAGTTTTTAAATTCCTGTTGAATAAAACGAATGGATGTGCAGCCTCCGATATGTAATGTTTGACAAATCTCTAGCTAGTGCTTATTATCTATGTAAGTATGTTATTGTTTGCCTTAATTGTTGGTATTTAGCAGAAATATTTTTGGATATTTTTTAATTGTAATAATTTTATTTAATGTTTTTTAAAGTGTTTGACTTTGTCACTTGGGACTGTACTGATCCCTACCATCCCTCTTTTTTAGTGGTCTGAAGATGCAAGCAACTTTGTAGCTTGCGAAACCGGTAACCAGAAAAGAACAAATAAAATAGATTTATAGGTTATACAGACTATTTTATTGCTTTTGCTCTACATCAGTATTTTTTATTAATTATTCTCATATCTTATTTTACCATTTAGACTTCACAAATAATAATAAGAAACATCGTTGTGTTCGAAAAAAAACAGTGTTGTTTCTAGGACGTTTTTTGACAGCACAGCACTCAGTGATACCTGGACCAACACTATATTAAAGACCTGTGCATAGCGCTGTTTCAAGCGATCGCCACTGGCGCCACACGACGAAACAAATTTACACGGTGGTTTAATGTTAAAACACCATTGTTGCAGAATCTCCTATAAAATAAAAACATGCAAATGTGTCTGTTACAACGAATTTAATATCCAAAATAAAATAAAATATTTGTTTGTTATGTCCCTCTGTCCCTCTAATTTGACAAGTTTACGTGCCATATTTCCATACATTTTCTTAAGAAAAGCGAGTATTTGGTACCTTTTGGTTTGAAATGAAGTCCATGGCTAGTTGTAGTGTAAGTAAGCATAAAACACGTTAGAATTTTCAGTTTCTTCTTTATATGGAGGACTATTGGTTCGCTTTGGAGCTATAAATAAAATTTTCCATTTTATTTCTTGCATACGTTACAAAATACTCTTCCAAAATAATATCTAGGATTTTCGCTTCTTCAGCTGATTGATCAGATCATCCCATATAATTCCAAAATAGTGTTTATTCTTCTGCAATTCACCTAATGGTCTGTGCAGTGTGCATACAATTTTCTTCATGTGCATGGAAATTTAATGTTATCACAAACAAATCTACCTATAAAAACTGTGTTAATAAGGCAAAACTGTCAAATACTGGACGCAAAGACAATTTGTTACCGTAAAAAGAAGGTAAATCGTAATAAAGCTGGATATTTAAAATTTTGGACATTTTAAACGCCAGAAACTGACATACCAATAACCACCGAATAACCCCTATAACCTATAATAACCAATAACCACCGAATAACTCCTATAACCTATAATAAGTCGCCATTTTTTTGTCGAGTGGCGCCACCCCAGTCCCTAAACAACAATGAAATATTACGTCATGCTCGGGTTTTTAATATAGTGTCGGTCCAGGTAATACATAGTAATAGCACATCTAATAATAATAAGTCTCAGCCTCACAATACTCCAAACTAGGAAGCAACCACATACTTGTGTGGGAAAGGGATGGCAATTACAATTATTTCGGCTTCGTTGCCATTTGCGGCTAGAACCGACTTTTTCAGATAGTTGTTCAAAACTATACTGAAACTTCTTGAAAACCATGGTAGTCCAACAAGTGAGTATAGGACATTAATTAGTAAAGAATGTAACCAAGGTTGATCGAAGGTGATAAAACACACCAAATAGTCCCAGGGACTTTGAACGTCGTGTTTTTTTTTTAGTTTTCTTTCTTCTCAAATAGCATAATATACAAAGTAGAGAGAATAGCGTATATAAAATATATATAAGCATATGTTATGAACACGCTCTACTTGTGAATTTATTCACCAAACCTAATTACTACACACAGATAATACTGGGGTTGGGCATTGTTTAAAAAGGATTGCCGCACATTGACAATCGCATAATATTGAAGCTACGTTGAATGGAAATCCTGCTCTGTAGACGAGAGATGCGTATACGTAGAAAATCCATTGTACAGTAAAGTTGCAATTAACAAATAAAGCTGCCAATGCTCTTCCGTGCACAAAGAGTGCTTACTATGGACTGTCAATTTAGGCCATTTAGCTTACTCACAGATAAAGCTTAGAACAATGTATTATACCCACCTTTACTCCCCAAACAAAATTTAAGTAGAAAATTTAAAAAATAAATCGTGGTAAGGGTGTGTTTGTGTGTGTGTGTGTGTTGTTGTTGTTGTGTGTGTTGTTGTTGTTGTGTGTTATGGTGTGTGTGGGTGTTGTTGTGAGGGTGTGTGAGGGTGTGTGTGGGTGTGTATGTGTGTGTAGGAAGCGTGTTTACGCACTTGTGGTTACGCACTTGTTATGGTGGCATCACTATTCCACGGCCTGCTATGATTTTTTCGATGCGATTTTTTGGAAAATGCTATTAGGGATTTTTTATCGGAAATCTGGCAACGTAGCTTTATTCGGCGGAAAACAAACACGATCTTACCGTTTTTAAGTAATACTTAAATATGGCATATTCTTCACAGATCATAGAATATAAAACAATTAACAAATTTTGACAAGCCTATTATTCAATTCATCTAAAAATTTAATTTAAAAATGCAATTTTCTACTTCCACACACTACTAAGTCTAGAAAGCTTTTGATGTTTTAATGTTTTACTGCTGAAGATGACCCCCTAGGTGGGTCGAAACATATGTACAGTTGAATTATAAAAAAAGCTGTGTTTGTGGAGCTGCGACTGTAAGTTTTTTACCCTTCTTCTCTTCGTTATCCATAATATTATATCAGACTTAGCGCTAACCGAACACGCGTCATTGAACACATGAAGTGCAAACTTAATGCCGTCACGTAGATTTTCAAATTTCAGGTGCGCCACTTGTCTGCATCATAAGATTGAAGCCGACGTTCCGCGTCTGGAATATTTGATTGGTTTAATTAGAGTAGACCGAACACTGTTCATAATTATATTATGAGTTGCTCTGACAGAGATAACAGCTGAGAATATTGCAAATAATATATCAAACAAGCTTAGTTATATCTATTCCATCTACACTTTTGTCGAATTTTTAAATATGAGAGCCGCAGTTATTTCAACATCTGCGAGCCTAAATTTGAAATTAGCATATTTTTCGGACAGCCGAACCTCTGGCCAAGATGAGCAATTTGAATAATTTGCAGTCAACATTTGAAACATATTTCGAACAGTTTTATTTTCAAACCAAAGCAAAAAACTGTACTTCATTGTCTAGTTCGAGAGGTTTGAACAAAAATTATTGATAGATTGTGTTTTTATTCAAACAAATTTCTTCGTGTTAATGTCCTTCCCACTAACATAAACTAGTTTTAACAGGTTTTTATTAGCTTGACTTTTATGTAAACAAATCTAGCGGATCTATTTCCACCCACTTCTAATCATTGTCGTATCGACCTGAAATGTTGCAAACTTATTCGATTCCAGTGACAATACAATATTTTGTTATAGTTAACCTCCATCGAATAGTAGAATTTGACAGAACTCGTAAAAGTGTCCGATAGGTCACTCAATCCGTCATAAATTATTTATACAAAGAAGGCCGAAACCACAATTGAGAGCATCAGAGCAGCACCTCAGGGAGGTTCTTAAATTTAAGGTACTTCAATTGTATAATATCTAATCGTACCTAATATTGCACTGTCACCCAGTTCTGAGCTATGATAAAAGTGTCTATAGAGACTCGTCGGGAAATTAGTTTCAAATCGATTGCAAAATTTGAGGAACAGACCATCAGGACAAGAAAGCGAATTAATAAAAATGTGATAAAATAGTATGATACCTTCAATTTTCAAGGGCTTGCAATGTAGTAGCTATGTTGTGAAAAATACTGAAAACATGAAAGTACAGCATTGGAGGCTACGGCTTGCTATATCTAATTGATTAAAAAAAATTAAGTGCTAGGAGAGCACTAACTAAGCTGTGGAATTTCTGATAAAGTAAGCTTATATCAATCAGTTTTTCCCACAAATTCCATTAAGAAAGTTTTTTGGTAGTTCTTGAAAGAAAAAAGTTACAAGCCAAAGAAATTTTGATAATTTTCGGGTTTTTAAAACATGCCTCGCAAAGTAAGCCATGGATCTCTATAATGCGATTTTACACAAATCTAGCCCATCAAAACGGAAAGTTTTCCTTAATTAATAAAATTCTCAAAAACATACATATTTGTTAAGATATTTAGCGGCCATCAACAGACTGTATATGTGTGTGTCCACGGATGGACTTAAGTAGGTATAACCAGTGAATAATCCAAATACCTTAATCAATGGTATAACTATAGACAGTGATTATTAGGGTAACCCAAATAAGCAACACGCATATTTTGCATATTTAGCATATTATATGCATTTTTTTAATATTTGCATATATCTTTAAAATATGGCATATTGTGCATAATTGAAAGAATTTAGGATAATTTAAATCCTTGGCAGACGTTTCATTCATTTTTGGGAACAGGGGTCGGTGCCTAGGTAAGTATCTGGTTTTTCCAAAATAAATAATATAGGTAGGTAAATTATAATTTTATGGGCACTAATCCTGGTGATCTGAAAACGAATAAAGTAGGTATTTATACCTATTTAATAAAGTGCAATTATTGAAAAGGACAGAATATATTATATGTAGATAGGTAAATATTTATATACGAAGAATATTACATTTCTGCATTTTATTTCTGATTCTGCTTTTGAAGCGGTCTGCCTCGATGTGTGTTTGTTTTGTGTTGGGAGTAGTTGTATTTTACTAAAAAGTAAAATGCCCAAAGTCAATAGTGCGTCAGTGTGGATTAAGCCATACAAAAAACTAAGAATAGATATGGGAAAAGTCTACTGTTCTGCGTGCGTTAAATTTGTAAGTACAGCTTTTGAATATACCATATACAGGGTGCACCAATGGTTCAAAATCGTTCGAAAGTTAAATTCTTCTTGGGATACCTATATTATGGAACCCCCATATATTTTTTATTCGTTTGTCTATCTATATTTTTTATCTAGAAAAATAACACATATTATATCAACCGATTTCGCACCATTGGGACACTCAGGAATCAGAACACTTTCGTTTAACATTTCTATCGAAGTTCCTACCTACGTATCTACTGATATTCAGTTTAATAATTCAATTTTTCTTTCATTGCAGATTCCATGCGATAAAAAATTCCAAGTAGACCAACATGTGAAAACTTCTACTCATATTGCCAAATTGAGTAAGATGAAATCTGGAGATGTGCCACAACCGACATTAACGCAATGTTTCCAACCAATGTCCAAAAATAAGGAGCCAAATGAAAAATACATCTTTAACCGAGACCTATGTCGTGCAATGATGGCGTCAAATATTCCGTTGTCAAAGCTACGTAATCAAAACTTCGCTTCTTTTCTCCAGAAGTATTGCAAATTTAATGTCCCAAGTAAAATAACCGAGGAAACAACACTGCGAAGAAACGACGTAAGTTCCTTGTAATCGGAGGTAATCCAGGAAATTAAAACAAAAATTCGAAACAGATATTTTTACATATGTATTGATGAAACCACCGATTCAAGAGGACGTTATATTGCTCATTTATTGATTGGAGTTCTTAGCGGCGAGATTTTACCAAAATGTTACCTCCTTGGTTCTAAAGAATTAGAAAAAACGAATGCATTGACAGTGTTCAAGAGGAATTATCAACATTTTTTCTTCCTACACCTGTTCCTACCGATAATTTTTTGCTCGTTTTGTCAGATGCAGCACCGTACACGGTAAGAGCCGGGCAAAATATGAAAATCTTTTATCCGAAGTTGATACATGTAACATGCCTTGCTCATGCTTTAAATAGGGTTGCTGAGGAAATTAGGAAACATTTTCCGCTTGTAAATAGTTTAATTTCCAACATGACGAGAGTCTTCCTTAAAGCGCCTATAAGGGTTCAGTTCTACAAAGAAAAACTACCAAACACTCCTCTTCCACCTCAACCTGTTATTACAAGATGGGGCACTTGGTTGGAAGCTGCATTTTTTTATTGCGAGAATTTTTGCCAACTGAAAGATCTAATTTCAGAATTTTCGAACTAATCTTCCCAGTCCCTTACAGATGTTAAACAAGGAAATAAAGGAAATAAAGGAAATAAAGAAACAACTTTCCTTTCTAAAAGCAAATTATAGCTTTATTTCTAAAACAATAACACAAATGGAGGAATCTAATTTGCCATTAACCCGAAGTGTAGAACTGGTAAAACAATCTTAGGTTGCTTTTCAAAATGTCACAGGTAAAATTGGGGACAAAATATTTCAAAAATTTAGAAATGTGATGGAAAAAAATAGTGGGTTTCAGTTTCTTAGCCAAGTAGCAAATATTTTAAAGGGAGATTTTACCGAATCCATCGATTTGGATCCTGTGATAGTGAGCAATTTTAAAAGCGCCCCTCTTACATCGGTTGATGTGGAAAGGAGTTTCTCCATTTATAAATTTTTATATTCTGATAGAAGACAAAATTTTTTAATTGAGAATTTTGAGCAACATTTAGTGGTTTATTGTTTTTACAACTAAATTTCAACCTGATTTTTATAATTTATAAGAAATGCATATTTAGATTTAGTTCAATCACCCTGTATGTAGAAAATTTAAAATAAAATATTGTTACTTTTACTATGTATAAATGCATTTAGAAATTTGTATGTACATTATATATGTTTATTTGTAAATGAAACAATAAATTTATATTTTTAAAGTGTTTCTTAATTTGCATATTTTCAACATTTTCCTGCATATTGTGACTAAATTATTTGCATATTTATGCGCATATTTTTAGGGTTTCGCCTTGCATATTTGGATTACTCTAGTGATTATAGTATCGAGAAGATATCCGACCACTGTGCGCATTCATGCGACATAAGCTGTAAGCTCCATGTGTACCTACTGATTATAATGCTAATAATCTCCACTACATGCTGCTCTAATGCAAAGTTCTTGGCTCGTTACATACCGCCTTCTACGGATGGTAGCTTAAAATTTAACTTCTCTAGTCATAGTTTCGCTATTGGTCGCTGGATGCTCCCAACGGCACAGCTTACATGGTGAACCACAGAGGTCATTACATCGGTGCGGAGGTCACAGTGTGACCCCGATGATTTATTACAGAACCGCAAAAGACAATTTAAATTATGCCAAACTGTCAGCCTCAGCCGAATGTCTTTTGCCACCGCCATCTAACGGATGGGTACTATATATATACCCCACGATGGAGCACCAAGCTATGCAGAGATTGTTTTACAGTTTTAGTACACGCTTCCAGTTAATTCCAAATCCTCGTTAATAGGGAGCAAATACTAGCGGCACCTCGCGTTGCGATTAATTGTTAATCGTATATATTGTCAATTTTTGTTAAAAAAGTTAGTTTAATCCCTATTTCCATTGATCCCCAGAATTTCTGTCGTTTAATTATTTTTTAAGAATTATTGCTACAAACCCGTTTTAAGTATCTAATGGGCGTGGTCAGAATTTTTATGAAAATATCCCTAAAATATGATTTCTCCAATTTTACCACAAAAAATATTTCGTAGTATGTTGTAGCCCTTGGTTTTTTAATGTAAAATGTGATATTTTGTCCTAAAGTACAGGCCTTCAAATTTTATGGAGGTTCTAAGTAGCATTGATTAAGGTATTCTCCTTATTCAATGGAAGTAGGTCACAATGTATTTTTTTATAGATTTTTTTCCAAATCACCAAATTGGGTCAGAAATCCGATTTTATTTAGAAATTACTCCTATCCTTATCCTAAATTTACAGTTAATTCTAAAAAAATCGGTAAAAAGGTGGTGATCCATGTAATTTATAGAAAATTTTATAGAATCTCAGTAATATAAAAAAAATATGGAAAAAAATAAAAATAATATAGTATTCCTAAGTGCCTGTTAAAAAGTTTACACAAACTAATTTCATATCCACCCACTCTGTGTATACTAATAGTGACAATAAGCAAAAATTTTGGTGTATTGTTGAAAGTACGGTTTTTACTCAAAAGATGCATTTCTTGTAGATTACAAATAATAAAATGTTCTAGCACAAAATTTTTCCACCGACCCCTATAAAGTGCGAAGGCTTGTAAACAACTCTGATTTCTAGAAAAAAATTAACATTTTACCTCCACAATACCTAACTTTAGGAGAGGATCGAATGGCGTCGATCCTTTCGTTCTTCGACTTTGACATCGGTCGATACGCTCCTCTCTGAACTCTGCACGTTCCCCCATTTTACCATATTCAAAGCAGAACACCATAAATTTCTCTCACTTACCTAACGTATTTCTTATCGCAAGAATCCGGCAGCTGAATTTCTGATAGATAGGTGTAGTGTGAAGGCAAAGGGACGCCTTAAATCTTTGGAGATTATCCTGGGCAATATATTACCCTTTGTGTAACCCTTGTCTAACCCCTGAGCCCTCCGTGAGTATTAAATCCCAACGACCCCTGTTAAATTCTATGGTCAGGAAATTCCAAGGTGCCTATATGCACAAACTTGTCAGGCACGGAGTAGGTAACAACTAATAGACATTCCAAGGCATTTTTAGCTCGACATTGTATGGCAAATTGCCTCCTCCTCTTTTTTCTTGAATTAATAGATGATAAGGTATGCAAAAGATACCTAATTTCGAATAGGAGATAGGATTACCTGCTCTGTCGACCTATGGTTCAGTAGTCATCTCGGATTTCCAGAAGATATAGGACATTTTCGAAAAGTCTAACATAGTTCCATTATAATACAGAACACGTTGTAGCGGAAATTATTATTATTTATTTATTTATTATTAGATACTCCCACTAAAAGTGGAGGTGTTCAGCCAAGGATATTGTTCCCAGAGAAGTACCACATATTCCGGATTACAGTTTTAAAAAACACCAGGCAACTTTGATCATATACAGGGTGTCCAACTTTAAAACTGTACAAATCCGTAAAATCTTAATTTTTGGAGATAATCGCCTAAACTTTTTTTTTGTTTAAAAAGACTTCAAAAACCGCTTCTTTTCACCTTCCTGCCATTTTCAAAATGCAAATCCAGGGCCGGCCGCGATTTTTTTTATACTCCCGATTTTTACGAAAACCATTTAGCGATTTTTTTATTTAAAATCTGACCCAACAGCGTTAATCAGAACACCCCAAAACTCCCATATACCAAATTTGAATAAAAAATATACAGGGAGTTCCATTCTGTAGGGTGTCAAAGTTGAGCAAAATAGGAATTTTAAAGACATCTGGCGAGTCAAGTGTGCACTTCAAAACAGTCGAATGGTCAACAGGATCACTCAAAATGTTGGTGTGAAAATATTTACTACACAAATATTCAGGGTATTTTTCTCTGAGCCATCTGAAAATTCTGAAATTTTATGAAACTTATACAGATCAAGAGTGCTCTGGAATCATTGAAAAAATATTGCTAAACCCAAAGGTAATGTATTTCTTTATAAAATGCCAACTAACAAATAAAAACAATTTAAATTATTGGACCCTTCTCAACAAAGTCACTGTCTAAGATGATACATTTTCTGTGCATTTCCTGTTGTGGCACATCAACCACCTTAACTGATAAGGACTTACTGACTGGCAGGCTTCTGTATTTTTTTGATTTAGTTCATTTATAGAGTGCGGAGCGGTTTTGATATATTCGATTTTTGACCCGTATAAAGTTCCAAAAATTCAGTAATTAGACCTTTACACACCAATACCTTGAGTGGTCCTGTTGACCATTCAACTGTTTTGAGGGGATTCCATGGCACACTTGACTTGGCAGATGCCTTTAAAATTCCTATTTTGCTCAACTTTGACACCTTGCAGAATGGAACTCCTGTATATTTTTTGTTCAAATTTGGTATATGGGGGTTTTTGGGTGTTCTAATTAACGCTGTGGGGTCAGATTTTAGATAAATAAATCGCTAAATGGTTATCGTGAAAATCGGAGGAATGAAAATCGCAGCCGGCCCTGGATTTGCATTTTGAAAATGGTAGGAAGGTCAAAAGAAGCGGTTTTTGAAGGCCTTTAAAAAAAAGTTTGGGCGATTATCTCCAAAAATGAAGATCATATGGATTTGTACAGTTTTAAAGTTGGACACCCTGTATATGGGGAAACAAATAAAGTTTCTTAAGTGCCCACTTTTTGAAATACAGGATGCTAAAGAAAATTTTGAATAATTTTTCTATAAATGAATAAGTCGAAGCCAAACTTGGTAGTCGCTAGGCCTAAATTGAGTGCCAAATTATGGTCTTCTGCGGCTGCCAGTGGCGAAGTTATGATGGATAGACTTTTTTAAGTTGAAAAAATCCTGCCCTGTGCAATAAAACATTTTATTACATTTTGATAGCCCATCAAATTCTCTAGAAAAATCCTCTTTTGACCTTTTTCCTTATCTATCAAGTCTCCAGACTGGAGTTTTGTGATCGAATTAATAAAGTTATTTTACTACTGTCAAATAACACAATAATTGCAACCAGCTAGGAAAACTTATACATGGTGTTCGAAAAATAGACGGAGATATTTTAGAGGGTGATTCCTTGTTAAAAAATATGAAAAAAAAGTTTCTATAAATATGGGTCCGGAAATGCAGAGTTTTCAAGATACAGGATGTTAAATTTAAAAAAATCTTAAAAAATATCGATTCTGTTGAAATTTGGCAATGTTATTTATTGTATTAAGAGGCTAATTTAGCCCTAATATGTAGATTAAAATTATTAAGTCCAGTGGCGTCCTGGGGGCACCTTACCGAATATTATTGGAAACAAAAATGTACGCCACTGTCTTGAAAATTGAAAACTCTGCATTTCCGGACCCATATCTATACAAACTTTTTTTCATATTTTTTAACAAGGAATCACTCTCTAAAATATCTCCGTCTATTTTTCGAACAACCTGTATACTAAAAAAATAGTCGAGGAACTGCCAAGTTTGACTTTGATTTATTCATTTACAGCATAGATAAGAAATATATAATATTTACAGAAAAGTCATTCAACATTTTCGATATTTTTGTGGAAACTTCGACATCAAGTAGGTATCTCGTTTTCAAGATACAGAGCTTTTAATAAAAATAAAAATAAAATTTAAAAATAATTATTTTCAAATTTTATTCTGTATCTCTGTAACCAAAAGATATATCGAGTTCAAACTCGGTACCTATGTATATACAAAGACGGTACGGGTAAAAAGTTTTCAAAGCTTACAGGTATTTCGAAGATCCGTTCATTTAAGTTCACAAGTGGCGTGCGCGACAAAAATTATAAAAACGCTAAACACCCCACACCCCATCTGGCTAATTCTGGGATTATTATGCAGCAGCTACCATGCATAAAAATGTTTTTTTCCAAAATTTCTAAACAAGTAACCCGCGAAAATTTGACAATACCTGAGACCCATTATTACCTACCAAGTTTGAAATCGATATTTCTTTTCGTTACAGAAATATATAAAATATAAAAATAATTGCATTCTTAAACGCCCTGTATCTCGAAAACTAGCTATATACACTCATGTTCATAGGAGCTTTTTGTTCTAAAATGACTTTATCTACAAATTGTTAAGTTTGTGACATCTTGAAATGAAAATTTCATATCAATATGCAGGATGTTCATATTTTTTTTGTGTGTGTTTAGGAAGTGTCCTTATGCACTCGAAAATGCTATTAGGGACAAACATTTCTACAGTGCCTTCAGGTTGGGAAAATTGGTTTTTTTTTTTCATTTTTCAATTGAAAATCAAGAATGCTTGGGAAATATTTGAAAGTCGGGTAAACTTAATTGAAACGTCCCAAAAATGTCCCACTAATAAAGAAAACAGAAAAAGAACACCATCGTACCGTTTAAAATAATACTTACTTAAATATGGTATACTTTCTGTGATATTTCAGTATTATTTTAAAACTGTAGGATGGTTTTTGTTTTCGGTTTTTTTATTAATGTTACATTTTCGGGATGTTTAGATTAATTTTACCGGATTTTCAAATGTTTCCAAATCATTCCTAAGTTTTAATTCAAAACAAAAAACAATTTTCCCAACTATAAGGTTCTGTAGAAATGTTAGTTGTAAGTTCTTAAAACTTGGGATATATGAATGTCAGGGGGTGGTGATTAAAGCTACGTTGTCAGATTTTGATTAAAAAATTGCTTATTGTATTTTTTAAAATATCGCACCGAAAAACTCATATTTAAATATGGCATTTTATTTAGGCATTATTTTAAAAAGATAAAACGGTAGGCATTCTTTGCCCTCTTCTTTATTACTACGACATTTATGGGATGTTTGAATAAGTTTGCTCGATTTTCAGATATTTCCAAAGCATTCTTGATATTTAATTAAAAATATAAAATCAATTTTCCCAACTTTAAGGTCCTCTAGAAATGTTAGTCTACGATGTAAATTAAATTTATTTTTCAGCGCCCTCTAAAGAGGGTGCTACGAAGCCAGATTTTCGATAAAAAAAATCCCTAATACCATTTTCCAAAAAATCGCATAAAAAAACTCAAAGCAAGGCGTGTAATAGTGCTGTCACCATGACGTTGTGTCCCATAAGTGCCTAAGGACACTTCTCATACACACACAAAAAACAAACATCAAAATTGTGCAGGGCATCATTTTACAGGGGTGTTCCGGATCAAATCTGAACACCCTGTAGGTCCACAAACGCTTTATTTTAAACTGACTGACAGCAGGCCCATGCATGCGCCTCGGTGACGGTGATCGCACCCAATATTTTTACCAAACAAAAAAGTTATGGAGCAAAACGCTATGTATCTCCCAAACGCAGCGAGATATCAGAATGTGGTTTGCGGCATTCAACTTTTCTAGAAATCGAGCACTGGACACCTTGGATACTTTTTTCTATCTCTTAGGCAAATAGAAGAGTCCGATTTGGGACACCCCGCACAACTCGAGTAGAATGTCTAAAAATTTAGGAACCTTTTTGGATTCTACTAAAATTCGTATCTAAAATATTAAAATGTTCAATTAAATGTCAAATAGCCCCCAAACATTTTAGAATTTTCCATTCGTTTTTACTTTTTTAAAACAAATATTTCTGTGTTATTGCCTCGTCTGTCTTTATAACGAGAATCAGAAATACAAGTTAAATAAACATAGAACATTTGAAATTTAAATATTACAAAAATGCAAAAATCTATAGGGTGTTTCATTAAGGGTCTTATATATGGTGTCAGTCCTTTATTACTTTCTCGGTGTAGAATGTGTTTAGATATGGCAGCTGGAGAAAGCACCTATCAGTTAAAAAATAAAGCATTTTAGTAGTTCCATTCTAACGTTGCTAATTTTGCATATTATATTGACCCGAAACTTTGCATGATAATTATTAGCTTGGGATTTTTTGTATCTTTCCCAAAAGGGAAGCCAGCTAGCCATTTTATATTTATTTTTTAATTTTTAGCAAAAAAATCCCAAATTCTTATATTCAATTTAAATACCTTTGGTCAAAACCGCATTAATGTAATGCTTTTTGTAAAAGAATCGTCGTTTTCAATAGGTATACAAGACCCTTAAAAGAAAAACAATCTCTTAAAAACCATGTCATGTTATAAGTTCATAATATATATACGTATAGTCATCAAATTCTCATTTTCGTCTATTTTTTAGGCATAAAGGGTCGTGCTTATCATTATATATCGACTTATTTCTTTGTCACTCTGCACTATTATCAAAAAATCGAACAGTAATGACACACCAGGCGACCTCCATTCATGTTTAATAAACCTTTACATCCGCGTGGCTTTGTTTGTATTTCGCCTTTGGAAATTAACTAAACAATGGAATATTTTTTGTCCGGTCTCAGTGGGACTCAGCGAAGCTGACAAACCCTCGTCAGTGGATGACTAATTAAAAAATAATCCTACTTAAGTGCCAAAAAATATTATAATGCAAACCACCGCTACGCTTTTGTTCTGAACCCTTTAGAAATTTACTTTGCGGTAAAATGGAAAATAAGGTGGATGCATGAAAACTATATCTAAGAATAACGGCAATTTTAGAGTTTGCAGCCCGTCCTTTTTTATTTTACATCCCATTATTGTTAAAACCAATGAAAATGTTAAGGGTTATCACTTAAAAAATATTTATTGTTATTCACTAAATCCATTCCCCGCACAAGCATGTGGTTGCTTCTGGGGTACTCCTAGTTTGGAGTATTGTGAGGGTGAGAATTATTATTATTATCTCGACTTAGCCAAAAGGCATTCGCACTCCCTCTACGGGGAACATTCACTCAGATCCCGGGTATCCCGGATACCAAAAGGATCTGGCTCGGACGAGACCCTTGCCATGTTATCGGGCCTTAGGTGACATTGATGTTGTTGGATGATCCTGCATTCCCCATGAATTTCCTGACGGTTCGGGCTGTCGCAAGTAGTACCGCTTTCTGCATGGACCTGTAAAGACTATCAGTTAGACCCAGCTCCTTGATGTTGCTCAGCAAACTTTTTGGTATAAACCAGTTGTTGACATGATGATTGGAATCGTCTGGACGTTCTCCATTTCCCATTGCCTTCTAATTCGTTCTTCTAAATCTCTGTACTTCGCGATCTTCTCGACTTGCTTCACACGCAGGTTGTTGTTGTTCGGGATGGCCACATCAATCAGAGTTGTCTGCCTAGAAATTTTATCAACTATTATAAGGTCCGGTCTGTTATGGGCAACTCGTTGATCTGTCAGAACTGTACGATCCCAGTACATCTTGTAGTTGCTGTTCTCAAGAACAGGCTCAGGTGTGTAGTTGTAATATGGGACCCTCTCTGCCTGCACAAGCAGCAGCTTTTCCGCCAGTTCCTGGTGCAAGATCTTGGCAACCGAATCGTGTCGTTCCTTATATTCCGTTGATGCGAACATCTGACATCCTCCTGTTATGTGCTGGATTGTTTCTGAAGTTGGGCACCCGTATCTGCATCTGTCATCCACTACCGATGCATCTCCTACAATGAATTTTAGGTAGTTGCGAGTTGGTATAACCTGATCTTGTATGGCCAGTAGGAAGCCTTCCATCTCGGGGAACATTCGTCCCGAGGTCAGCCAATAGTTCGACGCTAACTTGTCGACATGTTCCTGGTTAACCTCATTAGGATGCCTCCCGTGCAGCGGCTTAACCAACCACCTCTGTAGTTTATCGTTGTCGGTTCGGTGGTGATTTTGACGCTCGTGTTCCGTCAGAAGTAGCGGTGTTAAGACGTCTGCTCCGCATATAGCCCTATGTAGTGTGGAGCTGTTGGCCTGCCTGTAGAAATAATTACGCAGATTTAATATTTGTTGGTCCAATCGCTTGCTGAGATCTGCCAATCCTCTTCCTCCTAGTTGACGTGGCAGAGTTGTTCTTTCTACGGCGCTACGGGGATGATGTTTATGAGCTTTTGTCAGTAGTGTCCTAACTTTTCGTTGCAGGTTGTTGATGTCCGTGTTGGTCCAATTCACTATTCCGAACGAATAGCTGAGTACAGAGCACGCATACGTGTTCAGGGCCTTAAACAAATTCCTGCTGTTAAGATCAGTTCGCACTACTTGTCTTACTCTCTTGATGAATTCATTCGTTAAATCAGTCTTCATTGTTCGATGGTCTATCCTTTGAGCTTGTTTCATCCCGAGATACTTGTATGTATCTCCCTTGCTCATTGCTTCGATCTCCTGGCCGTCCTGCATCTCGTGTGCGCTTTGTTCGAGCTTTCCCCGGATGATATTAAGGGTGCGGCACTTGTCCAGTCCAAACAGCATTCCGATGTCCCTGGAGAACTCCTCTACAATTTTAAGCATTTGCGTTAGTTGGTTTTTGGTTGCTGCGATCAGTTTTAAATCATCCATATATAATAGGTGATTCAACTTGATCGCTTCTGCGTTGTTGCTTTTGATAGCGAAGCCATATTTTGTAGAGTTCAATCGATGTGATAGAGGGTTCATCGCCATGCAGAACCACAGTGGACTGAGTGAATCTCCTTGGAAAATCCCTCTTTGGATGTTGATTGTGTCGGTCTCGATGTTACTGTCTGCGGTTCTGAGTTGTATCTTAGTGCGCCAGGTTGTCATAACGTGTTCTAAAAAGGAAACTGTATGATCTATTTTATACAGCTTTAAGATACCTGTGAGCCAGTCGTGAGGTACGGAATCAAATGCCTTTTTGTAGTCCACATAAGCCATGTGGAGGTTTCGTTGCTTGAAATGAGCCTGGTTGCAGATGACAGAGTCCATGATGAGTTGCTCCCTGCATCCCATTGCGCCCTTCGAGCAGCCCTTCTGCTGCATTGCAATGATGTTGTTCCGCTCGCAGTGAGCATATATTCGCTGTGTAAGGCAAGATGTGATTATCTTGTACAGCGTAGGCAAGCAGGTTATTGGGCGGTACTTGGCAGGGTTATCCGTATTCCGCTGGTCTTTTGGTAACAGGTAGGTTGCACCCTGTGTAAGAAACAATGGCATTTTCAGAGGATCGAGCAAGACTTCATTAATTAAGGTAGTTATCTGTTCATGCGTGCACCACAACTTCTTAATCCAATAATTTTGGAGATGATCTGGACCTGGTGCCTTCCAGTTGTGGGAATTCTTGATGACATCGGAGACCTCAGCGGTTGTGAATTGCTCGTGTTGCATCTGGCTATAGTTCCGGCCCATCTCGCGTTCTTCGCTGATCCAGCTTGCACTGACATTGTATGGACCTGGTGTGGCAAGTTGATTTCTCCAGAAACCGTCGACCTGTTCTCTGCTAGGGTAACTCGCATTTGTGGCATCGGCGCTAGAATTAAAAGCACGGTAGAAACCCTTTTCTGATCGTTCAAAGAGTTTGTTGTCTCGTTTCCTGTTGTTACTAGCCTTGTATCTCCTCAGACGCCCTGCGAAAACAGAAAGTTTTTGTTTTAATGTGTCAAGACATTGTTGAGCAGTGATGTTCGCGGGGTCATGCCGAGAATGCATTTGGGTGCGGCTCATTATTGCCTGCACCGCCCTCTGGATCCTTCTAGTTCTAACTCCTCTGATATATTCCGTCACTTGTCCTATGTCTTTACGGAGACTCTCGATCTTCCGATTTAGTCGCATTTCCCATTGAGCCATTCGTGGTTCTGGTCTTGCACGATTCTTATTATTATATTATTATTATTATTATTATTTATATAAAAAAAAAGTAAAGATTAATTATTTTCAAAGCCACTAAATTACTTTACCCACGTAATTAACTAACTGGTTTGAATAGTATGTACAGTGATGTAACAGATACATTTTTTCGGTATCTAGATACAAATACGGATACTGTCTGGCAGATGTATCTAGATACCGATACATTTTTTCCAAAGTATCTGGGTACAGATATAGATACGTTAAAAAAGTATCAAGATACTTCCAGATACATTCAGATACTATCAAATTAAGAAAATTTCAGACCTCATAAGGCAATCAATATACTTATCTACTTAGATATTTATGAAACAAGTGTGTGTGTATGTAAAGTAGAACTGTTTAGACGAATGTGAAGTTTAGATTGTCACTAATTGAAACAAGTTGTGGGTTAGTAGTTTACCGTGTACGTCACTCCAAAGTGAGCACTGAGTAGGTGCTTTATGTACGATATTTTAAAAAAATCACTAAATCACACCCCATTTTATTATTTATATTGTTTATTTTTTTAACATTAGCGACATTTCGAAGTTTTCATCGCTGAGCCTGTTACGCCTTGGCGTTAAAATTTGTCCTCCTGTACTAAAGAGGCACTCAACTGGCGCAGATGATGGTAAAACTGTGTTATATTTTTTGCCTCATCGATTGCACAAAGCATGTAATCCTATTTGAATTACAATAAACTTAAAATTAATTTTTGCCCATAGGAACGGTTTAAAAATTAAATATAGGCACGTGGCACGCCTTGCCATCGTGGCTAAAAAAATGTATCTAGTATCTAAGTATCTAGATACTAAAGCAGATCCTGATTTTTGTAAGTATCTAGATATGTATCTAGGTACATAAAAAGTATCTAGATACATGTATCTCGATACATTACATCACTGAGTATGTATCTGGTATTCTCCTAACAGTAACAGCATCTTATTATTAATTTTTCTTGGTAGCTCAGTGTAATTAATCTTGTTTGGATTAAGAAGGTAAATCCTTAAATGGTGTTTTATTGTATTACCAAAAAATGTTTTTCTTTTCATCTTAAAGCCAAGGCCGAGAAAAGGGAAACTCTGTTAGCAAAGGTGATTCATCATTTTGGTAAATGGCTGAAATGAATCCATTTTTGTCTTCCGTGGCAGCATTTTCATGCTAGCAGTATAATCAATAGCAATTCATTTTTACACCCCTTACATAATATTTACTTTTACTGAAGGAGAATAAAGAAAATTGAATAGCTTTTTGCAGTTTTTCATGTGAATAATATTTTCTCGAAGATTTTTCATGTCAAATATGTTTGTGATTGAAAATGCTTGCGATAAATAGGGCAAGTAATTTTTGAAATCAGTAAGGATCGGATATGATGACTTTATTTTTTCAATATAATTTTTTTTTTCCAAGAAAACGAAAGCTTCATAATCATCGAAATAAGTAGTATTTATAGTTTTGTATTTGAAGAAAATAATAAATAGTAAACGATTTTAAAAACAAACTTTTATTTAAGCTATGTACTAAAATGAATAATAGTTATTTATCTACCAAAGCATTGAAGTACAACTTTGTATGACTCATGTGGAATTTACTTGCCAAGGCCTCTGGCCGAGGCAAATAAAAAATCGTACAATAATGACTTACTTCACTGCCGATTTTTGAGCTTTTAGTGGCGATTTCCAAGCTCTTTAATGCCGATTAGAAAAAAAATTTATTCAAATATTCAAATTTCAAAAAGCTTGTCGCGAATTGTAAAAAATATATACTTCTGCAAGTAATTGCTTATATCAACCAATCACTGTCCAGTGAAATTAATCGGTGCCTACTTATATGAACATTTCGTGCCACAAGCTTTTTGAAAACAAACAATCCAACATAAATTTGAATATTTGAATAAAAAACTTATTTTATTCGTTTTAGTACATAGCTTAATTAAAAGCTTGTTTTTTAAAAAATATATTTGTTAGCATGTCTTAATCCTAGACAAGTTGCAGACATAGTCGTGCCCAAGATTTTGTATTACGGGACACACGGTTCACGAAAAAGTTTTTAAATTTAAGTTATGTCGTTAAAAATTTTCTCCGCAGGCGAAAATGTACGCTTGTGCTTACAGACTAAACTAACGATGCCCATCTTACCGAACCATGCAGTCTCGAACCGATTTTGATACCAATGTCTCGGTACCTTCACTACCAGAGTAATCCTACCATATTGAATTCGGAATAACGTTATTCTGCTCGTCAAACCCTTTCATTTGTTATTGACATTAAGGCGGATGTAAAGGAAAAAGGTAATCCGCCATCTTGGAGCGGCGGCTATTTGGAACAAATTACGGTATTGAGGATAGCAAATTATCCCCAGTACCAGAAGCGAGTGCAAATTTCAGCTCAATCGGCTGGATGAAACTGGTTTAAAATTCAAATCTTGCAAGATTTGACCAACATACCAACATACTAATTATCAGGTGAAGTTAAATAAAAGCTTGTAAAAAAAGTAATATTTTCAAAATACAATTGATTTTCCGGTACGATTTCTTTGGAAAAATTAAACTGTTAAAAGATTCTCTTATTTCTTTCGAATACAGATATTAAAATGTATAGCCACACAAACATAGTAACCTACTTATACCTAATACCAAAAAAAAATTACTACATTCAAGTTTTTAAGTTTCTCTGTGAAAAAATATCAAACAAAATAGGGTGCCGTAAGGTCAATAGACAACAATTATTATCCCATGTTATTTTGTATCCAAACTCCCGATAAGTATCTCACTTTTGTCTGCATCCAAAATCTAATAAAGCACAAGAACATTCAAGTCGCGCAGTCATGCCGTCACAGACATTCGTTTTAGCCAATGAATAAAGAACCCCAGAGAAAGGAGCCAAAGCTCTGTGCATATTATAAAATACGTGAGACGTAAATCACCCTGTGTAGAAACCAAGTTTTGACACAATATTTTGCTATCTGACACAGTGATAGGTGCCAGTATGTGGTGTTTCGATACTTTTATGCTTAGCTGTGAGGCTTGTGGCTCTTTCTTGGCTTGAGAAACTTAATGTTTGAGGATAATAATCCATCGGTAAGTAATATTGTAATTTAAATTAAGTTTTGAGGCCACGCACCACAGTGGCATAGGCGTTTGTGTAGGTACCTACTTTTTCATAATTATTGTAAATTTAAAATTAGAATTGCTGTATTATCAAGGATTCTTAAACTTGAAGACATAAACGTGCCTTATAATTTTTGGCCTATATATTAGGTACTGATTTTACGAAAAATTGAGATTTCTGCCTGTTTGTTGAAACCAGGGACTCTTTAAAATAAGGGGACCCAGCATTTCACAGTCTATCACATAGGAAAAGTGAAGCCTTGAGGGGAAATTTGTTTTCTGTAAACTCCAAGGAGACCACATAAGTGGGCTGGTACAAGGTTATGTTATAATATGTCAGTGTCCAACTGCCATCAGGTTTTATGTAATAGATAGTGCCATATATTCTAAAGGAGGCAAAAAATTTCCCATCACAATTCACAATTTTTAAGTTTGTGGCGACCCTCGCTGTTGTGGCGATCCTCGCCACAACAATGAAGATTTGGCCGGTTACAAAAATAACAAAATATTTTAGTAACTAAGTAAACAGTTGTAAAATCAGTTTAATAAAATTTGTCAAATCGACAACATAGTTGTTATTTTAAGTGGAGTTCGTGCTTATTATTCAGCACCAACAAACTCCATAAGTTTTCTAACTTCCAGATACTCAGATGTGACAATTAAAGAATTTCAACTAGACAATAAATTTGTTTCATTTGACAGTTGCCATATTCTGTAATTGTAGACACAAATTGTCAAGTCTAATTTTTAGAAATCATGGAAACCATTATTAATTTTTACTAACAATCAAAGTACCTGTTATATTCATAGATTCTCCAATAAAATGCCATTCTTGGCATCACTGATACCATTAGAATGAGGAAAGAATAGGCCTCACTTTGGAAAGTATAATGCTGGGTCCCTTTTTTTAAAGAGTCCCTGGTTGAAACCATTCAAAGGTGCATGCCACTGTGAAACCGGAAACGGCATCCCACCATATATGCAGGAATTATCCTTGTCTCGCATTAATCCCAAACATGTCCGTCAATTGTAACCCAAGTATTTTATAAATCTTAAACCCATCCTGCTAAAAGGGAAAAAAATCCTAATTAGACAACAAGAGTTGTAGAAGGGTTGTAGTCGTTCTTCCTTTTGAGCCTAACTTCAGAATCTTGTTGAAATTCAGGAAAATAATAATTATGTATACCTGCCTATCTATAGGCACGTCTCCGACACTAAGTACATTAAAATTTGATACCTTTTATCTCCCCCTCTGCATAAATCTGCCAGATAAATTGGTTCCAAATAAAGTTTTTGTAGCCGGATCTTTGAGCATAAAGTATTGGATCGATACTGGTAGATATCCACAATTTTCATGGGTATTTGGGGATTTCCAAAAGATTATTAATCTGTTTTGCTTCCTACGCAAAAATGAAGAGATGCTTGAAATGCCTTTTCTGCTCAAGATATCGAAAAATTTAATTATTAGTACCAAATAAAATATCGCTAAAACTGTGATGTCATTGGTGCTTTTCTGTACAAAGGAAATTTGTAAGAGCTCAATTTTTATGTAAACTGGATGAAGGTCTGAAATATCGAGAAAAATATATTTGAAATACTTGTAAACATGATTTTTTCATAGATTTACTTCAATCTTTTCATTGTACATATTGCAAAAAAGTGCGCTCTATACCTAATTGTCAAGAATTTTAGTCCAAAAATTACAGGTTGTGAGGTTGTTATAATGCCTTTGAATATTTTAGAGCAATTTACCAACAATTATTTTCTCAAATAAATGTAGGAGTGGAATTTAGTTATTGATTTATACAGTGTCCCATGAGGGATTTTTTTATTAATGATTTATTTTGAAATTTAACTTTCATGTTAACTTTTGCTTTAAAATATACCTACTTGAGGGAGGCTTTTTATCGTCCAATATAGTTATGTGAAAAAAATTTTTCTGCTGATGGACTTGGGAAAAAAAAACAATTAAACTGCTAAACTCATTCAGCTAACGTTTCGACTTTTTATTTCTCAAGTCTTCTTCAGAGCTTCTACAATAAGGACGAAAGTGAATAATGAAAGAATGGACAATTTGTAACCTATTAAAACAAATTAAAAATTAAGAGATAAAACACACAACTCTAAAAACCGTATTTTTGAAAACTCAGTCTTTCTTGTAAGAAGTTAGTTGCTTTGAATGTAATAATTAGCTCATTAGTACGTAAGTACTAAAACTACCGAGACTATATATATATATTAATGGATTCAGTAGAGCCTGTAGATTAACATCGTAATTAACAATTTTAGGTACACAATCTCAAATGTTTTAAATTTCTAACTTACTAACCAAAATAAGGTTTATTGGGGGAATACCGGACACAATGTTGGGGGTAATGGCGGCCTAGACATGTATCATAAAAATATTATTTTTTAGTTCCTAGATGCCGCGAAAATACACAGAAAAACATAAAAAGTTTCGCGGAATTCAGAAAGTTTACAAGCAGCCGCGGATGCTACACGAGGGTGGTCGCAGTTTAAAAGAAATAATGTCGAGAAGTTTTAACATACCAAGGTCGTCTTTGCAAGAAAGACGCAGAAATGGTAACTTTTGAAAAACTCATTTAGGAAGACAACAAACATCATGTGACTTTTGTGAATAATAAATAATTATAATATTCTTGTCGTTTTTTTGTTTTGAGGTTTTGACGGCCTGCAGTCGGTACTACCGCATGAGTGTGGGTAATATCCTCCAACACTAAATTTTTTATATAACGGTATATAGTTTTTGGTTTGTAGTTTTTGTCTAGAATAAAAATTTATTTTGATTCTACACTGACTTAAGCTTTAATTTGACACCCAACCATTACTTTACAGTTAAAAATGTGTCAATGGCCTTCAAAATTGCTTAGGGGGCCGCCATTCCCCCCCCCCCTCTCCCCTAAAGATTACGTTATTATAAAAATGTAGGAAGGTATATAAATTTTTGTTGTTGATTACCAATTTTTGTTGTTGTTTACCTTTTGTTAATATAAAACTGAATGCCCTAATTATTATTTTCCTTATTTAAAAGGGAGTAAAGGTATCGATTTACGGGAACCGAGTGTCAATTTAGCAGGCATTAAAATGCCACTTACTTAGTACCCCCAAAATTTAATCATAAAAAGTCAAAAAGTCAAAAGTTGTTTTCATTCTACTTATATTTTATTACTAAATATAAAAATGTGTTTAGTATAGTGTACCAGGTACCTGTAATAGGTATCACAGAGAGCCTAGCTATTGCCCCATGCTTATTTCTGTGTAAGTACTTGTAAACACTGTAAAAACACCTCGACACATTATTCTGATCGTTGTTTGCTATAAGTATCAACACCGATTCGAATTTCTAAGCATGCTCGTTCCCCTAGTGGGTATTTTCGCCGGCGCCGCCGAACAATAATATATCGTCCCTCCTCTGACAGGTCGTTCTGTTTCAGCCTGCAGCGGCACATGAAAAATGCCGAAGAGAACGATTACCCGTCGTACGGGATCGTCGGGCCCAACAAGGACTACGACAAGCGCGACAGGGAGGAGACGGCGGGCGACAGGCGGCTGGCCCAGTCCGCCCAGATGTACCACTACCAGCACCAAAAGCAGCAGATAATAGCTATGGGCAGGTGAGTGGCGAGCAACCGCGCTTCGTTTTATAACTATGAAGATTTGACCCATAGTTGTTAAGCTCAATCGAAATATTTTGACGTCCCCTACCTGATCCCTTGAGATTGACCCCAATAAAATTATATATGCATTTGCATGGCTTTCGCTTTCACTGTCAATAATCTAGCCCAGTAACACCATTAAAATTAAGTATTTGTTACTTTGCTCCTACAGTTTGCATTTCACCACAAAATTATGTAATCTTGCAGAGAAAAAAATACAATCATATCTTCCATTCACGTGGATTTTTTCAAAATAGAATACTTTATTTGTACGGAGGTTAAAAACATATCAACTAATGACTAATGACAGATCAATTATTAACACTGCTAATTATAATAGGTACCTACTCTCTGGATGGCATCTGCATAGCGACTAAGTTCAAGATTTAAAAAGTGAATAGATAATTTCTCCGTCCATATAAATAAATATTCTCCCCCGGTTAAAATTGTTGTACGGGTCAAGGTCTCACCCTGTAGATGTTTCCGATGTTGACTTACTTTGGTCTGTCTTCCAAACTTGGTGTCCTCTCTTGTCCAATAACAGCATCAATTTCTTGTTGTGCCTTATTTTGGACATCGGAATAGAGTATCATGTATAGGATGCAGAGAGCCAGTGAATTACTAGTAGTTTCAGAACCAGCCATAAACATATCCATGCAAAGGGCCATCAGTTGCTCCTCAGAGAAGCTGTCACCTCTGTCTGGTGACTTCAAGATATTTAAATACATGTCCATTAAGTCTCTCGGTTCGTCCGGATTTTGGGTTTTCTTATGTTCTTCTATTTCCTTCCCCAAGAACTCGTAGATAAGTGCATGGGTTTGAACGAAGAGATTATATCCAGGCAGTTCTGGAGCGAGGTATTTTAGAATTGGAAAATGGCTGAACGAAGCACCAACCATGAAAACTGCGGCGAAGTGTTGAGATAGGATTGCCTGTAGTTGTGTCATTTCATTGTCTTCTGCATCGTATCTTTTGCCTGAAAAAAAAATCGAGAACATAATAAAAGAAAAAGAAGAGGAAATTTCTGTACTTATTTTCTTAGTCGATTTATTTTATTGTGAAATTTTGAACCACCTTGAACCTACCTGACATCATTTTCCAAAGTGTATTCAGTACGTGAACGTTAAAGAAGGATTCCATGTTGAAGACAACGGATCCTTTGTTGGCCATTGATTTGTCGATGTATTGGATGAGATGGGCAGCTTCCCCTCTTCGATTATAAACGACATAATATTGTTCCTACCAAATCCGAATTCTCGATGGTGTCGAAGAATGCACCTTCTCTGCTCTTGCCAAAAGCTTATGTCTAAAGGCAATTTTTTTTTTCAGAAAGTGTTTAAGGTAGGTGTACTTTAAAATGAGCCAAATAGATCTAAGGCATACAGGTTGGTGAAAATTTCGATGCCCCTAGACTATGTTAATTTTATTTTTTTTATTTTGTGCAGTATCCACCGGAAAGCATAGGAACCTTAGCTTATACAGGGTGTCTACTTTGAAGTGTATACAAATCGATAAAAAATTTATTTTGTGACATATTTTCAAAAACCTTTTTTTGTTGGAAAGGTCCTAAAAAACGATTCTTTTGACGTTTTTACTTTTGTCAAAATGCAAATCCAGAGACGGCTACGATTTTTTGTATATCCCGATTTTCACAAAAACCATTTAGCAATTTTTTTATTTAAAATTTGACCCCAAAGCGTTAATCAGAACGCCCAAAAACCCCTATATACCAAATTTGAATAAAAAATATACAGGGAGTTCTATTCTGCAGGGAGTCAAAGTTGGTCAAAATAGGAATTTTAAAGGTACCTGCAAAGTCAAGTGTGCCATGGAATCCCCTCAAAACAGTTAAATGGTTGATAGGACCACTCAAGTTGTTGGCCCAGAAAAGGATTCGTCCTTTTCTGGGGTGTTGGTGTGCAAAGGTCCAATTCAAAATATACAGAATGTTCTTATCTGTGCCATCTCAAAATGATGAATTTTTATGAAACTTTATACGGGTCATGAGTGCTGTGGAATCATTGAAAAAATATTGATAAAGCGGTTTTGATATATTCGATTTTTGACCCGTATAAAGTTCCAAAAATTCTGTAATTTGAGATGGCACAGTTAAGAATACCCTGTATACTTTTGTAGTAAATATTTTTACACCAACATTTTGAGTGGTCCTGTTGACCATTCAACTGTTTTGAGGGGATTCCATGGCACACTTGACTTGGCAGATGCCTTTAAAATTCCTATTTTGCTCAACTTTGACACCTTGCAGAATGGAACTCCTTGTATATTTTTTATTCAAATTTGGTATATAGGGGTTTCGGGGTGTTCTGATTAACGCTGTGGGATCATATTTTAAATAAAAAAACCGCTAAATGGTTTTCGTAAAAATCGGGGGTATAAAAAATCGCAGCCGGCCCTGGATTTGCATTTTGAAAATGGCAGAAAGGTCAAAAGAAGCGGTTTTTGAAGGCCTTTGGAACAAAATAAGGTTTTTGGAAATATCTCACAAAATACATTTTTTATCGATTTGTATACACTTAAAAGTAGGCACCCTGTAAGTATTATAAATAGAAAAAGTATACACTTCCCATATTTTGAAAAAGATTTCATAAACTAAATAGGTTATATCAAAATTTAAAACAGCCGACTTTAATCTGACCACTCCTGAACTTAGACCCATTTTTAAGCCATCGTCTCCTTTAATATGGACCTATTATATGCACAATGAAAGAACTATTGCGTTCCTACATTAACACTGTACAGGGGGTACTCATTTCTGGATCACCCTGTATGTAAAAAATGGCACAAGCTTAACTAATTATTGTGAAATGGAGAGACTCATATAAATTAGGTTAGTTTAAAAAGAAAAGCTCAACAGAATCTCTCACGTAATGCACTCCAAACTCGAGCCAAATTATTAGACATCTCAAACTGAAACGGGCACTTTATACCTGTATTATTTACTTATCGTTTATTTTCCAGCTATAGTTATCTCATAGTTAAATGCGTTATTACAGCATTCCGTAATTTAACAGAGTTAATTATGAAGCTTTACTAGGTAACTATTTCATCATGGAGGAGATAAAATAGGCTTTGAATAGCAATTGTTCAATTTTCTAGAAAGGGAATTCAAGTGGGTTCATCATTTTCGATAAAAACAGGCAGTTACGAGACTGAACTAAATAAGGCCCTATAAAGCAAGGAGAACAAATTTCAAATGCCAAAAAATAGTTATTTATGTACCAAGGCATTAAAGTTCAACTTTTTATCACTCGTGTGGAATTTCAATCAAGCACGATATGCCACGGCGCATTTTGTAGAATCTATCAAGATGGTGCATCACATTCAGCTTATACATAGAAATAATATTTATGTTCAGACAAACCAAAATACTAATACTGAAAGATTGTGTTGTTATAGGTAACAATTCGGCAATGAGGCTGAAACGTTAAATGACACTTTTTATTGGCCGATTTTTGAATAAGAATCTGGCCACGTTTTACTGGCGATGAACAGTGAACACGTCTATCGTTTGGTTTGATTACATCTATCTCGCCAAGGCCTACTTATTGCAAAAATCGTACAATAATGGGTTACTTCACTGCCGATTTCTGAGCTTTTGATGACAACTTCCAGGCTCTTTAATGCCGATTAAAAAAAAAACATTTTATGGTTTTAGGTGCAAATCAGTTTTCAGAATGTCTATCGATTGTGTAAATGATAAGGTAAATGTGTCCGCTTCGTTCCGAGTTAAAAGTTAGTTGAATCGCGTTTCTGCTTCAAGTTCTACGTCCTACACTTGTTTAGTAATTACTAATTAAGTGTTTATTTTGTTATATCACCTTATTCAACATAATTAACGTTTGTTTAATAAGCCAACTTACTATAAATATCTACTTCCTAATATCATGTTCATATTAACTAAAGCATTAGGTACAGCAATATAGAGATGATGCCCTGCTCATGCTACCCGTCTCCTTAATCCGTATGTATTATGTATACATATTTCCTAATTAGGGGTGTTTTCAATCTATCTTGATGAAAACTGTAACCTTGTTTGCTTGCTAAGAAACTAGTTGGTTTGTATGTGTTATAAGTTATAAATATAAGGATGTGGCAGAAACACAACTGACAATAAAGAAGTTTCCTGCTTTTAAAATCAAAATCTTGTTCTGACGAGAGAGTAACACTTTGACCACTGAACTGGAACGTCATGTTTTGGAAATGTACCTAATAATTATCCACAATTGAATAATTACGCCTCAAATTAGATATTTATTGTTCGACAAATTTGGCAGGCAACACAACAGGAAATTTGTATATGCGGTAATATCACAATACAACTCAAACTCCATACAATTTCATATCATGTGTTATACGTAGGCGTAACTGAAATAATAGAGGAAAGTACCCTACTCCTAAAGTAAGAGTCTCCATCTAGCTGGCAATGTCTCAAACAATCACTAATGTGTAGTGCAGTGTCTAGCTCAACTAAATTTTTAGGTTAAAAACGGCATTGTTTACTTAAACCGTATGTGCACAAACTTTTAAAGAGCTTCGATTACCGTGTAATTCTGAATAACGTGGTAATTGTTTAATATATTTTTGTAGCTTGTTGTATTGAATAAAAGTTATTTTATAATTAGAGTAGTTACCTATATAACGCATTTAGTAACATTTGTTAACGGTGGCAAAAAATTCTATGATATGTCAGGGTGATCCAAACTCGACGCCCCAGGCCTACAGCGGGAACACGAAAACTCAAAATAAAATTTAGAAAAGAGGTTCTTCAATGGAACATACTAAGGTCCAATTTTGCCCGAAAATTAGCTTTTTTGATGTTTGTTAAAATGGCCGCTGTGACGTCATCGATATTATTTTCCCAGAAACATACCAGTTTTTCTCTATATATTGAAAGTCCTTATTCTCAACAACTTTTGTAGGGAAAGATTTTCTGTATCTTTTATTGTTCAAAACATACAGGGTCAAATATGTAAAAAACATGGATTTTTTTCTAATCATTTGTCGAAATCTAGATAGCTATAGAAACAATTGATAGTCAGAAATTATTTAAGATTATGTTAGGGTGCCTTGTAGGGCTGTTCGATCTCCGAATTTCAGTATCGGAAATCGATACTGAAAAATATATATAAAATCGATACAATCGATCTTATCGATATAATCAATCTTATTGATAAAATCGATCTTATCGATAAAATTGATCTTATCGATATAATCGATTTTATCGATAAAATCGATTTTATCGATAAAATCGATATTATCGATAAAATCGATCTTATCGATAAAATCGATCTTATCGATCTTATTGATAAAATCGATCTTATCGATAAAATCGATCTTATCAATAAAATCGATCTTATTGATAAAATCGATATAATCGATTTTATTTTAGAAGCTGGACGGACAAACCAGCGCGGCGATGCCGAACTGCAAATCCGATCGGCACGTGTCGGCCTCAGTCGGGCTCTGGACGCGCATATAAGAAAAGGCCAATCGGCCTGCTGCGGGCGCGGTCTGGACGCAATGGGTGCAGCAATTTCCTTTATTTTTGCAAACAATTTCAAAAGATAGATATAATCGGAAAGATCGATAAAGTCAAAAATATCGATAAAATCGAAAAGATCGATAGAATCGATAAGATCGATAAAATCAAAAATATCAAAAAAATCGAAAAGATCGATAAAATCGAAAAGATCGATATTTCGATTTATCGAAATTGAATATCGAGTACTTATCGATAAAATCGATAGTATCGATACTTTCGATTTTATCGATATTTTGTCTCAGGCCTAGTGCCTTGCGCACCCTTAAATTTATTCAACTGCAATATTTTTATTTTTTTTTTTGTAACAAACAATAATAAACAAGTTAGTAACAAGCACAATTCAGAAATTTAAAAAATATTCCAGTTGAATAAATTCAAAGGTGCGCAAGGCACCCTAACATATTCTTAAATAATTTCTGACTATCAATTGTTTTCATAGCTATTTGGATTTCGAAAAATGATTAGAAAAAATTCCATGTTTTTTTACATATTTGACCCTGTATATTTTGAACAATAAAAGATACAGAAAATCTTTCCCTACAAAAGTTGTTGAGAATGATAAGGACTTTCAATATATAGAGAAAAACTGGTATGTTTCTGGGAAAATAATATCGATGACGTCACAGCGGCCATTTTCCCAAACATCAAAAAAGCTAATTTTCGGTCAAAATTGGGCGAAATTTTATTTTGAGTTTTCGTGTTCCCGCTGTAGGCCTGGGGTGTCGAGTTTGGATCACCCTGTACACATGGGATTCCTAATATGAGACACTCCAGTGTTCCTATTATGAGATATCTCATATAAGGAGACTCGCTTCATCCAATTTGTAGATTACTAATAATTTGAATAGAATATCAAGAGTTATATAATTATAATTAAAGAGTTGTATATACTGTGTTAAATTGATATTCATTTAATGTTTTTGAAATAAAAATTATTTTGTGGTAAGTAGTATTTTTGTTAAACTTTAATATGAGACTGTCTCATATTAGGAACCTGTCAATAATTGTTGTATACTAGGTTAATTTAATATTCTTTTAAAGTCTATTAAATAAAAATTATTTTGTGTCAAGTAGTGTTTTTGTTAAACCTGGATATGAGACCGTCTCATATAAGGCACCCAATTTTAAAAATTGAAAATTTGACTTTTTTTCATAATTCTCATTTGCGCAACAACTGTTAATATTTGGCAATCCTACATAAACTGCAGTGAAAATAGAGACTCTATTAAACGTATTCGACGAGAGTTTAGGCATTATACTATATTATAGGACAAAATACAGAACAAAATGTAATGTGGTCTCATATTAGGGTACTTTCCTCTATACAGTATCTTTCAAAAAGTTCACATCATATGGGAGGGGGGGGGTATTATCGATTTATTTTTAAATTTAACTTTACGTTGAATAGAAAACGGTTTAAATGTCACTTAAAATCACTTAAAATATGCTTTTTTTTATTTCAAAAAATCTTGCTAGAAAAATTGTTTCTTTTCAATTTTCCGTAGGGAGGTATTCCAAGTTTGAACGCTCTATTAAAATATTTTTTACCATTTTTTTAAACAGAAAAACTTGTGACTTCATTTGAGCTATTCTAAAGGATGTCACATTAGCGTGTGGTAAGATATCAACTTGATTTTTGGTACGATGGTAGGGCGACAAGAGGCGCATTTTGAAAATAGTTTGGTTTCCAACCATCACCTGATAAGTATATGTAGAATAGTCAACTAAAGTTACTTTTTTTAAAATGGAATACCTCCGATATTTGTTTATTTTTGGATAGCACTTATTACGGACAATCCAACATAATATAAGGGTTATGGGAGTTTTAGAGACAAGCTAGTTTAAACGAAAAGACAGGCCTTAGTTTGGTCGTTCATACACCCTGTACCAAAATAGTACTAAAAGAAATAGTAGTTCTACTGTAGTTTTAGTTCTCGTCATTACAGTTGTCGAAATTGCCTACATCATACAGGTTGTTAGCATATTTGCAAAATAACATTTTTCTTAAAAAAAAACAACCCTAGTTAAAGGCCGGTGGAAAGAACACAAAAAGGGCTTTCCAATGATAGAACATTATATATGGATCTATCTTCAGAAACTCTCGTTCAAATGTACAAATATGCAGAGTGTCTACTTTTAAACATGTACAAATCCATAAAATTTGTACTTTTGGGGATATTCGCCTGAACTTTATTTTGTTTGAAAGTCCTTAAAAAAACGCTTCCGTTGACCTTTCTACCATTTTCAAAATGCAAATCCAGGGCCGGCTAACATTATTTTATTCACCCGAAATCCAACCAGTTCCATTCTGTAGGGTGTCAAAGTTGAGCAAGATAGGAATTTTAAAGGCATCTGGCGAGTCAAGTGCGCCATGAAATCCTCTCAAAACAGTTGAATGGTCAACAGGACCACTCAAAGTGTTGGCGTGCAAAAATTCGATACAAAAATGTAGAGGGTATTTTTCACTGGGCCATCTCAAAATGCTAAATGAGTGCTCTGGAATTATTGAAAAAATATTACGAAACACAAAAGTAGTTTATTTTGTACAACCAACGAATAAAAACAATTTAAATTATTGCCCTTTTCTCAACAAAGTCACTGTGTAAGATGATACATTTTCTGTTAGTTTCCTCCAGCAAAGTTAACTCATATGGGCTTACGGATTGGCAGGCTTCTGTATTTTTTAGACTTAGTTTATTTTTATATTTTTATTTTTTATAGTGTCTGGGAAGGTTTTGATATACTCGATTCTTTACCCCAAAATATTCAGTACTTTGAGATGGAGAAAGACACCCTGTATATTTTGTATTGGACCTTTGCATGCCAAGACTTTGAAGTGGTCCTGTTTACCATTCAACTGTTTTGAGGGGATTCCATGGCACACTTGGCTTTCCAGATACCTTTAAAATCCTATTTTGGTCAACTTTGACACCCTGCAGCATGGAACTACCTGTATATTTGTTGTTCAAATTTGGTATATGGGGGTTTTTGGGTGACCTGATTAATATCGCTGTGTGTCAGATTTTACAAATAAAAAAATTGCTAAATGGTTTTCGGAGGTATAAAAAATCATGGCCGGCCCTGTATTAGCATTTGAAGGTCAACAGCAGCGACTTTTAAAGACTTTTTGAACAAAAAAAAGTTCATTCGATTATCTCAAAAAATAAAGATTTTAAAGATTTGTATATGTTTAAAAGTAGGCGCCCGGTGTGCTTGTTTACTAAAAAAATTTGTGGGAATTGGGCTTTTGAATAAGAGTTTCCGGAGAAAATACTGAAAATAAACCCATACAATGTTGTAGCGTTGGAAACCAAAAATATTTTCAAAATAAAATGCGCCTCTTCTCGCCCCTCACCACCGTGCCACAAGCCAAATTGATATCTTACAAACTCTATGAACTAGGCTCCGTTCACACACTAATGGGACACCCTGTATATCGCTAGTTTTAACATTGTATACTAGAGATATCGATAAAAATAATTGTCTTTTTCATAAGAAAATTATATAAAGCTTTAAAATTCTGTTATATTAGTGGCTCAGCTTATAGGGGTCGCAAATTCCAAACACTCGAACTCCAGGTACGAATTGAGCTATAGGGTGGTTTCCTAAACAATATGAGTGGTTTCCTAAACATTTTTTAGAGCAAAATGACCCTAATAAAAGCTGTAGGGGATCAAAGTATGAACAACTTTTCTTCAAAAAAAAATTTCGTATCTAATACCTAACGAGTTACAGCATTACTTATTATGACAAAAATTCCGCACGCTGTAGGGGTGGACTTGAAACATTTTTTTACAAAAAAAATTACCTTAATAAAAGTTTTAGAGGATGAACTTCTGCTTAACTTTTTTTCTAAACTTTTTTGTGACTACAATACTTAATTATTTACAGGGCATTATATTTTTTACTTAATTTTTGTCATATAATGCCTTGTAAATCATTAAGTATTAAAGACACAAACAATTTTGTAAGAAAAAGTTGACCAGAAGTTCATCCTCTAAAACTTTTAAGGTCATTTTTTTGTGAAAAAAAATGTTTACAAGACCACCTCTGCAGCGTGAGGAATTATTGTCATGATAAGTAATGCGCTGAAAAGTTGTTCATACTTTGATCCCCTACAACGACTTTTATTAGGGTTAGGAAACCACACTATAGCTCAATTCGTATAAGAAGTTCGAGTGTTATCTTTTGGTTGGACACTCAGGAAGCAGTCCCCAAGCATTCCTGAAAAAATCATCCTGTTTGGATTTTTTTTTGCAAAACGGACATCTTTATTGGACTATATTTGATGCAAAATTTATCTACCCTCAAGCATTTAGGATATATTCATTGTTTACATTAAATTTTCCAGTACTGAATTGATGCCAAAATAATAATAATTTTACAATTCATTTAATATCATCAAAAATACGTTCAACACTTCTTATTCAAAAATGATTTCTGAGACTGTCAATAATGTTAAAAATTGTACTAGGTACTTGTAATAACAAAGGATGTTTTATTTTAGTGGCATTCAGGTAATGGATATCAATTGAAAAAAATGCACTCAAGCCTGGACTCGAACCCGGGACTTCTACTGTAGCTGGGTTCCATCGGGAAGGTGTTATTTATTCCAGTTGATATTAGTTAGTAGCGGTGAGATGTAGGTAAATTCGGCGTCTTCTACAGCTACTATAAGGGGTTAGATGGTGTATGGTAACTATTTATGATTGTTGGTTATATGAACTTCCTATTTGTTCATCAATTTTTTCAATTGATATCCTTACTTGATATGCCACTAAAACATCCTATATTATTTATAATTACAGCTACTAAAAATCTTTACCTGTAACCACTTGCAATAACGTCTATATATTACTTTTTTAATAACGTCTGTAGAAAAACTTTTGTATGATGTACTTTTTTATTTTGTTCGAAGGCACCGCGAGCCGCCTGATCCAATTTCCCTTCTCACAAAATAAAATGCCACTTTGCACACTAACATCATAAATTACTATTTTTTACTACTAACCTGAGAAATCACCATTATTTTCCTCATTCTTCTAATGAGAAGTAATATTTCTCTACCTAGGTAAATAATGATAATAAAAAACTACCTAGGTAAATAATGAAAAATTTTCTATGTGACATTTAAAAATTAGTGTCATTTTATCAGCTTGACAACTGAACTCCCAGGCTACTTGATATTTTGAAGTATTTGAAAAAAGCGAGAAATGACTAAAATATGGCAATATTTCAATGTTAGTAGTAAAAAAAATTCTATATACACTTCGGTTGAGAAGGCCATTATTTACCTTATTATAAAAATGCTCGGTAAATAATTGCTCACTTCTCAACCTAGGTGTATAATATACTATTTATCTCAATTTCAGGAAAGTATTTTACAAAAAAAAAATAATCAAAAAAAAAATATATAGAACCTTTATGAAAACAAAATAAATATCCTGTCAATTTTCGGGGACTTCCAGGTTTAACTTTCTCAGATCGACCATTGAATTTTTAACCATGTTCCTTACAAAGAACTATCATCAACGTAGGCTCCATTCTTCTCGTAAAAAACGCACATGCATAAAAAATCAAGGGCACGCTGCCAGTTCCTAACACAGGAAGGGCCCATGAACGATGTAAACTAGGTTGAAAAGGAACGAGCGAGAGAATTTCTAATGTAACTGTTTTAGCGTAATGCACTTTAGCAATGAGATGTATGGCAGACAGCTGAAACGAGCTACATACTTATATAATGTGTGTCTGCTATTTACTACCCCTGACGAAGTGTATTTTCTGAATTTAAAATTAACGTAGTTAGCTTTTTAACAAACTTTTTAACTACATTGAAACAATTATTCTCAATGAAAAAATAATCAATTCTACCTAGTAGATTTCAGTTCAGTTACCGCGGTTGCTTTTCAGTCCTTGAAAATTGAGGCAAAGTATGATAGACGTCCGACAGTTAGAACTTATAATATTCTTTAGGGTGTTTTAAGTTATTTGGTCCGAAGGGATATTCAAAGAGTCTGGTTTGTCCTATAGAAATATATCAAACCTACTTGAAATACATTAAAAATGCCACTAGAATGTTTGTGTTTGTGTGTTGTGATTTTTTTTACCTAAAATTTGATGAGTAGGTACTCTGGTAAAACTTCCGGTAATTTCAACCAGATTTTGTTAATGTTTATTAATCCAAGAAAATTGTAATTTTTTTATAGAGGTAGAAAACAAATTCTTATTAGGTAGACATTTTCAGGGTTGGTTGTGGGTAGCGTCCTCAGTATAACCCTAAAAAATCACCATCTACCTGATAAGAACTTTTTTTTACATGTATAATTTTCTTGGACTATATGAATTATATCAAAATGTTACCATCGTTTTACCCAATTCTGTTGTTTCAGAAATACCCAAGGAGGCCATGGCTCAGTATCAGATACAGATGAAGAAGAAGACGAGGAGGGAAACTACACTGTTTATGAATGTCCAGGATTGGCATCGGTAAGTTTCATCAGGAATATGTGAAAATATAACATTTTAGATACAAAAAGAAACATTAGAGAAAAAAGATAAGTTATTTTGATATTTATCAAATTCAAACTAGGATCCAATATCTAATTTACGTTTTCAAAAATTGAATCGCTTGCGATTATTAGATGGTTTTTTTTTTGGGCATCATCAAACGATTCACACCTAGAATAACTCATTGGTATAAAACGATAGCTATTTAAATTGTCGCCAAAAATGCAGCATTCAGCCAAAAAGCTTTATCGTTTTTATTGTTTTAATTATAGTATATCCAAATTTTACTTTTCTTATAATAACAAGAATTGGTAGAAATTATAAACAAAAAATATATGGACATATTTTCAATGCATGACGGGCTATTTTGAATAAAATATAAAAACGTCGGTTCTTGTGAAAACTAATCCAGCTCGTAACCCTGTTTTAAAAAAGGGCGAAGCTGCTAAAAGGGAAGAGGCAGCGTGGGTTAATATTAAATTTTTGAATCCGGAATGTGGAGCATAAGTACATGCCGATGTAGTTAATCCACTCGAAAAATTTACCCGGGTTATATTTTTTCCTTTATTTTAAATACCCTTCCCTAAAAGTAGATTTTACGCGGATTTAACCAAATTTAACCCTGTTTTTTTCTCAGTATATTACAAGATACAAAAATTCCACTCAAACAAGAGAATAGATAGGTACTAGCGATGACAAAATATTTTATAGTGATTTATTTATTATGTCTAGTTTATTTTTGCATCTTTTTCAAAAAATAATCAAGCAGGATGAGGGTTTTAGTAAATCTTGAGACCTGAGAGTGGGTTATTTTTTTTTTAATGTTCTATAGTAATGTTTACCATTTCCAATTCGAAATATTTCGGAATATGGAAACTGAAATGGTCCAAGTGACACGAGTCTGATCCCGGGAAATTCCACAATATTAGATTGTAAGCAAATGTAATTTTCACTTTACGTTTTCCATTTTCCAAGAGGATGATTGTGTATCTGGAAAAATTCTGTGTTAAAATATACCCACTACAAAATATAACATGCAAGAAGTATTTTAACAAAATTACAAGGTGTCCCAGAATTCTGTTTACAGGTAATATCTTCATACTTCATTTTTTCTTTTTTTTTCTTACAATGGAAATTAGTCATCATTCTAAATGCAAAAATGTATCATACTTGAACCAAACGTAACCCGCATAAACAAAACAAAAATCGAGATTATAACAATGACATGTCCATTTTCCTATTATAACAAAAGTCAGAAATTAACAGTAGGACTGTTTAAATCCTGATTGGTGAAGACTAGTTTCAACGGTTATTGTACAAGTTATAGCAGCATTTCCAGACACCAAAATTATTTTACTCCGACCCTGCCACTTCTCCCATTGATTAATATCGGGACACTATAAGCTCACTGTATTATAGGGGGAATTGGGGAACTTGGCTCTTTAGTTATCTTGAATAGTTACTGAGTCGCCATAGATATGAAAATATCATCGTATGTATTTGAAAAGATTATAGGTACTTGCAGCGTATAGCATCGGTTCTTTTAGTAAATTCTTTCCACACATAAAATTTTTATTCCTTGAAAGTTTAATAAAGCCCCAAGAAAGATACGAAAATAAAGGTATAAGAAAAACTGGAAATATTTTACCTAAAAATTTTCTTCTGGTGTAAATATAGTGTCAGGTGTGGGGTCGCCGACTTTGTCCTCAAAAGGTGTTTGTGAATGAGACACAGCTCAGTGGCGCACCCAGAAAATATGATTGGGGAGGGGGGCAACTTAAAAACTTTGACGTGCGGCATACAAAATATTTTATGATTAAAAAAAATTTCCAGGCCAGGTTTCGGATTGGGAAAATAATTGCCGAGAGTCGCACAGAGGACAGTACATCTACGGTACCACCCTCGAGAATTTTTTAAAATATGAGAGGTCTGGTGGGGCCGAGGCCCCCTGGGTGCGCCACTGACAGCTAATAATTAGTATACATTTTCTTTATATAAAATATACAAATTATCACATACAATCTAAATTAAAAATCAAGTTCTATGCGAATTCTAATAATATACGTAATGTCTACAAGAAAAGGTGATAATGGGCAAACACTCAAAGTCAACAAAAAGAAAAAACTAGTAACCGCATACACGCGTTTTATGCTATTTGGCAATCATCAGTACGGTGTAACATTAACCACTAGACTAGAGGAAGGAAAAGGATAGGCATATCTAATCGAGCGACGTTTGTCGTGAATTGAGTCGGGCACTTCGGGCGGATTTCATAAGTATCGTAGCCTCTTAACCAAATCAAAAGATAGGCATGATTTGGGAAGCAGCAAATGAAGTCCAGGCAGGAGCCAACATCACATTTGCAGCTTCAGTCAGCACATCCCCTATTCTGGGGCTTGTACTAACATCGCCACGGAGGCTGCTAAAGCGACCTGCGTGGAAATCTTCATAACCCAAGATACAACGACAATAAGAATGTAAGATTAGCGAGTGTAAATGTAATAATTACAAGAAAAGGTGATAATGGGCAAACACTCAAAGTTGCTGTCAAATGTGCTGTTGGCTCCTGTCTGGACTTCATTTGTTGCTTTCCAAATCATGCCTATCTTTTGATTTGGTTAATGTTACACCGTACTGATGATTGCCAAATAGCATGAAACACGTGTATGCGATTACTTGTTTTTTCTTTTTGTTAACTTTGAGTGTTTGCCCATTATCACCTTTTCTTGTAATTATTACATTTACACTCGCTAATCTTACATCCTTATTGTCATACGTAATGTAATCTTTAATACAAGGTAGATGGCCCATTTTAAATGAAAACCTCCCCATAAAAACATTTTTAATTCGATTACAATCTGACATTTTTATAAAATTAAAAATAAACAAACGGTTTTAATGTGCAAAATCTTAAAATCACTTTGAGTTTCCCCCTGTAGATGTAGATGAAAAAAAATAGTTGTAATTTATGCCACATTATTTTTCAGAAACCAAATAAGCCCTGACAGGGACCGAAAAGTTATTGTTAACTTAAATATGTAGAATGCTTTGTCTGTAAAATATATGAAAAAATTTCATATTTATGTCCTACTATGTTCCTATATCAAATTGCAAAATAATTTTGATTTTTTGGGTATCATTAAATGGATAAAAACCGAAGTAGGTAGATTATTTTTAATTTTAGCACATAGGTATAATCCGCATTCTTAAATAATATTGTCTCGATATTGTCAATTAAGTGACATCATCTATTTAAATTTATTTCTACCAAACAAAAACAAGAGTAAAGATAACATCAAACGAAGTTAGTATACAAGGGACAGTCAATAATCAAAACACAAAATATCTTATTCAATAAGATAAACATTAGATAGATCAAAGCTCACTCGCCGATTCACTCAGCACAATTTCAAAGCTGCATGGGCATCAGTGGATACCGCCTCTTAGCAATCACTCGATCAACAACCAACCCGGGTGGTCTGCCCATGCAACGGATACCGCTCATTAGTATCCTTGCTCTGTCCGGGACCGACGGAAGCTGCTGAAGCGAGGGTGGTACCTGTCAATGCACCCTGGGTACGTTTATCACCCACGGTCGCGTCGGTCCACTGTCCGCGGTTCCCCCGCCTTTGGCCAAGATGCTGTTAACATTGTATTCGTGAGTTTCGGCCAATATACGGCATTTATACTACCTGCTGTCTCCTTCTACGGCCAAATGGTTCCGACACTGTCCGGAAGACTACCGGCAAGCCGCGAGGATCAATTGAAGGCCCGTGTTTGACAGTTCGCGTGATAATATATTTTACTCAAAAGCCCCTTCAGGCTAATTATTTTAAAATTTGATACAAGGGGTTTAGTTATTCACTTTAAAAAACTTTTCATTTCCTTTGTCTGTTGAAGGCTTACTTGATTTCTGAAAGTAAAATGACATAAATTATATTATTTTCCAAAAAAGCAGAGGCCTCAAAAGCAAAACTGCAAGTACTTATTACATTTTGTATCACTCGCCCGTATATTTCAGTCTCAAATATCTGAAATACATCTCACTCAATATCCCAGGTTTCATAAAAAAAACAGAACAATATAAGAGTATACTACATGACAAAACTAATTTACAAAAAGGACTAAAAAGACTACTTAAAATAGGTACATGGTTTTGAATTTTTCACTTTCAAAAGATTTAAAAAAAGCAGGATTCTATCTCACGAAAATCGTCAATAATTTCGGAGCACCAAGCCGATACGAATTGGCTGGACCCGCAAATGGGCTCCAGCACGGTTTATATTGTTTAATTGTTAGCACAATTTACATTTTGGCAACGCTGTGTCTGTACATGGGACATCCCGCTAAATTTAAGGGGGGGCTCGCCATTGTATGTTTGGTTGCCTGTATCAATGTATTTTTATTTCCAACTAGCTGGAAAAAGTAGCGAATTTCAAAGGATTACAAAAAACACGGGTATTTTTAAAATATCCATAGATACTAATGACACTAGTTTAAAAGTTATGGGCGAGATTTTTTTTTGAATTTCAAACTTTATGCCGGCATAAATTCGTCTATTTTGTCTCTTGAGCCGGAATTTTACCTTCGTTAAGATTGGCATGGGTTTCGGAATATGCTCGGAACGAAAACACGGTAATAAACATTGTAATTATCCAGTCTTGTTGTAAATAAAAAACATAGGCAAAATACCCCTTAAATTATGCAGCGGGAATGCAAAAGTGTGGCTATTATTTATCAGATGGCGCGAAAAACAGACGATCGATGAACGGTTGACGCTGTTGTTACAGGTCCAGTTTAATAATTACATATATTATGTTCATATGATCAATTTTACGTTTTGGCGATATAATATTTAATCAACTAAGCTGTCTGATTACTTTTTTATGTTTTTGTATTACTTCCATATTATTATATACTATGAATTGCGAATTTTTAATATTAAAATAATATAAAACTTCAAAATGTATATTCGGGAGACCCTCGTAGCTCAAAGACTCCTATCTGTGATTTTAACCCCTCTCTTTTTAGCAATGGTTCATTGATTTTTAGCTTGAAAGGTACACGGCGGCACTAAAAACTGCTTTAGTTGACTTTGCATTATTTATACGTGTGGGTTGGGTACTATTGTTCTTATAGTTATGTCGCCGTTATGTATTTTTCGTGAGGAAAACACAATCGTTAGCATATAAACTGACATTAGGGGAGGATTCATGTCTATGTCTCTATATGTATAGGTATGTCGAAAATTCTCTATACCGGGTGTTCCATTTTAATAAATGCAGCTATTATAAATATCTCAAAAACGAAAATCACATAAAAGTTGAAGCATATTATGAGGTGTAATGTAAGACGCACGTTTTCACTTGTAGGCAGACGACGTTTTCAAGGTCACTTGAATGTCTACTGTGTTTTTTTACTGTTAAAGGCATATCTTTAGTTAAAGAATGTGATTCGGCACGTTTTCTGTAGGTATAGTGTATTGCTGGCTTAAAAGTTCTGCAAAATTATGTTTAGTTTTTTCAATGAAATGAAACATGGTCTTTTATGTGTACATAAGGTGTTTCTTCGTTTGCATTAACAATACATTCAAACACACATTTTAGGTAACGCAATAATTAAGATAAATACATATCTCGAAAATAAAAAATGAAAAAAGAAAACGATATATTGATGCGAAAGAACATCTTCTGTATTTTTTGAGGCAAATTAATGATTTAAAAACCAGTTTGTTGCAGTTTTTTTCCAAACAATGTAATGTCGTTTGGAAAAAAACAATCGAACGTCAAACAAAAGTTATAACCAAAAAACCTTTTTGGAAAAAATGAAGATGGTGCAAAATGTATCTTTTTATTAATTTAAACATATTTTTTTATTAACGGATAATAATAGAACACATCAGACTCAAACGTGGTCACGTGACTTTCGCTATCTGTCAAAAATTATATTTAAAAAATACAATCCCTAAAAATTGGCTTATTTGTTACAATTTCAAAACGTTTAACTTGAAAAAGTCGTTTCTATTTTAATGTTACATAAGCGCCTATTTCCTATTTATAAAATTTCTTAAAATTTTAAAAAGTCATTACTTCGTAAAAACTATTTTATATCACTAGCTATACAACATAATATACGAGTATCATTCTATAATTTTATTAACTTTTTATTATTACTAAAAAATATTGATAAGAATATGTCTTTTTCAAAAGAAAATTATATTAACGCTTTAAAATTCTATTATGTTTGACACAAAGTTGATGTACCGGCAAGCATTTAGGTAGTACCATAGAAGAATCTACTACGTAAATTCTTCTATGGTAGTACCTATATAGTATATTTCCTAACAAGTGCGGAAAGTGACACTTTTCCGCACGCGATTGCAGTTGGCTGAACGACGCGTAGCGGAGTTCAGCCAAGAAATCGAGTGTGGAAAAGACACTTTCCGCAAGAGTTAGGAACACTATTTTTTCTACAAGCGTGCGGAAAAGTAAGACACTTTTCCGCACTTTAAGAGTGAAAAAAAGTGAGCCGTCGCAAAATATCCGCTTTGCCCCAAATATGGGGCAAAGCCCATATATGGAAAGCACACACTTGGCAATCAAAAAAATCGAAGTTGGCTGATTTGTTTGAAAAGTGACAATCGCACACATCTTTTAATTCTAAACAACTTTTCTAAGTTAAAGTTTTTGATATTTTTAAAAATAAATGAAGTTTATTCTTGATGGTATATCATGTTTTTATATTTTTTGGGCACCTTGTATAAAAAAATGCAAAATTCTCTCCGTAGACCGTATTTTTTCGAGAAGCAGAAACTTTTATCAAGAATGACTTTTTGTCGAAAAATGAAATTTTTGGTCTATTTGTCGTCTTGGGGACTCCATCCACGGACACACTGTATACCGAAAAATTCCTTTAAATGTCTGAAAATAATATGCTCACCTCAAATACATACATAATATTATTCAAGGCATGTGCAATATTGAACCAACACCATTTTCAGCTAAACTGCTGTTTTACTTACCGATAAATATTACAAATAGGTGATTCAAAACTTTTCTTTTGCCGGGAAAAAATGCGTGTAGTCTCAACGGCGACCAAATCACAGACTAGTAACCTCTAAGTTCATAAAGGAAGAGATGTACGTGACTTAATTTTTCTTGTTACTCATTCAATAGTCTTGTCAAATACCATTCGGGCATCTAATTTTTCCTGTGCAAAAAATCCAAAAAAACACAATGCTAAGTAATATTTTTTTAACAAAGGCATTCGTGCAGGTGCAAAAATCCTCTTCTTCGACTCGGATTTTTGTTGCCACCAGCACTCATGCTTCTTGTTAAAATATTACTTAGCAACGTGTTTTTTCAATTTTTTTCGGAAAAATTAGATGCCCTTATGACATTACTTACGAAAATACCTATATAGATGCCGTTTTGGTATACGAAATATTGTAGAAAACCACTTTGCCCCATGGGCCCGCTTTGCCCCAACTTCCCCTAATTGTATTTTCTTACTTCTACAACATCAAGTAATTTATAGAACCCTATAGATATTAAATTGTTGCGCTATGCTCAGGCTGAGCAGATCTGACTTCTTTGATATTCGTTGATATTAATATTAAAATTATAGATGAGTTAATTGGCTGCGCCACTGTGTATAAAGTGGTAAATTACTCGCGAAGTGTGTCTGGTTAATGTTCACCGTAACACGGATATAATATGCGAAAATTATGCCGGCCCGAGCCAGTTGGGGGGTTTCCAAGTTGATAAACTAGGCATCCGCCGAACGGGAAAACCGATGCCACGGGCATCGCCGCTTAATGGGATTAACTCCGAAGGTTGCATTTCAACTAAAAAGTTCTCCGGTTCTCTGCTTCACCGAATTTGGCCCGCCATAATGGGTTATCGAATTTGCATTCTTTTTTCGAAAGTTTCGCGTGGTCGTCTGAGCAAGAACTAACAGTAAGTACTCTCAAATTTATCTGAAATGTTATAAGGGGAGAAAGATTTTTTCGCTGAAAGCGATGCAGATCCCCAGGGAAGCACTCTAAAGGCCCTCGTTTATAGAAACTTTTTTCTTACTTTTTTCTTTATTTAACTTTGAAAGTCAGTTGCCTGGATTCAGAATATTAAAAGCGATCCACAAATATCCCGGGAAAACGTAAATGCGAAAAATAACTATTTATATACTATGAGCATTAAATAATTATTTTTGGCGTGAGGGCGAAATTTGTAATTGGTAATTCGAACAAAGGACATATGCTTTTTATATCCAAAAGTTGCTTGCCGAGATGATATTTTACATAGGTAACTCTTAATAACTAAAATGTAACTATAAATCAAGAGGGGTGTTTTTGTGGCATATCATCATCACCATCGGCTAGGCGGTATTTGTTCTAACCCACTATTATAGGGAGTAATGAACTTTTTTCATTTAAACATGAAGCACACAATGTGCTTTGGAGTCGCTATTAATAGAATTTCGAAATTTTTATTTGAAAATTTAATTCGGTCGTGCATACAATTTTGTCTGGCGAAGTAAAAAAAAAATTTTAAGCCAACCTTTCATAACCAGCCGGCATCTTTGTTGGTGAGCTTGGTTTCATTTAATGTCGATCTAAAGTAAGTTTTAATTACATAATATTATGTACGTGAAACACGGCAATCAATTTTCTTCTCCTGCAACCCAATGTAAAATTTCATGTCTAGAGGGATTTTACAACTTATTACCCTTCCACCAATTTGGAATCGTAGAATGTCTGCCTGCCTATTAAGCCGGGAGTTAGTGACAGATTTTTGGATGTGATTTTACGCAGTGTGTCTTTATAGAAGGCAACGAAGACAAAATAATAGTAATTGCCCCCCTCCCCCGCACAAGCATGTATTTGCTTCTCTGGTACTCCTACTTTGGAGTATTGTGAGGGTGAGAATTATTATTATTATTATCGACTTAGCCAAAAGGCATTCGCACTCCCTCTACGGGGAACATTCACTCAGATCCCGGGTATCCCGGATACCATAAGGATCTGGCTCGGACGAGACCCTTGCCGTGTTATCGGGCCTTAGATGACATTGATGTTGTCGGACGTTCCTACATTCCCCTTGAATTTCCTGACGGTTCGGGCTGTCGCAAGTAGTACCGCTTTCTGCATGGACCTGTAAAGACTATCAGTTAGACCCAGCTCTTTTATGTTTCTCAGCAAACTTTTTGGTATAACACCAGTTGTTGACACGATAATTGGAATCGTCTTGACGTTTTCCATTTCCCATTGCCTTCTAATTCGTTCTTCTAAGTCTCTGTACTTCGCGATCTTCTCGACTTGCTTCACACGCAGGTTGTTGTTGTTCGGGATGGCCACATCAATCAGAGTTGTCTTCCTAGAAATTTTATCAACTATTGTAAGATCCGGTCTGTTATGGGCAACTCGTTGATCTGTCAGAACTGTACGATCCCAGTACATCTTGTAGTTGCTGTTCTCAAGAACAGGCTCCGGTGTGTAGCTGTAATATGGGACCCTCTCTGCCTGCACAAGCAGCAGTTTTCCCCCCAGTTCCTGGTGCAAGATCTTGGCAACCGAATCGTGTCGTTCCTTATATTCCGTTGATGCGAACATCTGACATCCTCCTGTTATGTGCTGGATTGTTTCTGAAGTTGGGCACCCGTATCTGCATCTGTCATCCACTACCGATGCATCTCCTACAATGAATTTTAGGTAGTTGCGAGTTGGTATAACCTGATCTTGTATGGCCAGTAAGAAGCCTTCCGTCTCGGGGAACAGTCTTCCCGAGGTCAGCCAGTAGTTCGACGCTAACTTGTCGACATGTTCCTGGCTGACCTCATCAGGATGCCTCCCGTGCAGCGGCTTCTCCAACCACCTCTGTAGTGTATCGTTGTCGGTTCGGTGGTGATTTTGAAGCTCGTGTTCCGTCAGACGTAGCGGTGTTGAGACGTCTGCTCCGCATATAGCTTTATGTAGTGTGGAGCTGTTGGCCTGTCTCTGGAAATAATTACGCAGATTTATTATTTGTTGGTCCAATTGCTTGCTGAGGTCTGCCAATCCTCTTCCTCCTAGTTGACGTGGCAGAGTAGTTCTTTCTACGGCGCTACGGGGATGATGTTTATGAGCTTTTGTCAGTAGTGTCCTAACTTTTCGCTGCAGGTTGTTGATGTCCGTGTTGGTCCAATTCACTATTCCAAACAAATAGCTGAGTACAGAGCACGCATACGTGTTCAGGGCCTTAAACAAATTCCTGCTGTTAAGATCAGTTCGCACTACTTGTCTTACTCTCTTGATGAATTCATTCCTTAAATCGATCTTCATTGTTCGATGGTCTATCCTTTGAGCTTGTTTCATCCCGAGATACTTGTATGTATCTCCCATGCTCATTGCTTCGATCTCGTGGCCGTCCTGCATCTCGTGTGCGCCCTGTTCGAGCCTTCCCCGGACGATGTTAAGGGTGCGGCACTTGTCCAGTCCAAACTGCATTCCGATGTCCCTGGAGAACTCCTCTACAATTTTAAGCATTTGCGTTAGTTGGTTTTTGGTTGCGGCCATCAGTTTTAAATCATCCATATATAATAGGTGATTCAACTTGATCCCTTCTGCGTTGTTGCTTTTGATAGCGAAGCCGTATTTTGTAGAGTTCAACCGATGTGATAGAGGGTTCATCGCCATGCAGAACCACAGTGGACTGAGTGCATCTCCTTGGAAAATCCCTCTTCGGATGTTGATTGTGTCGGTCTCGATGTTGCTGCTTGCGGTTCTGAGTTGTATCTTACTTGCATGTGTGGAAACTCCCTGCAGAACTCGGCATGCAGTTGTTGTCGGTAGCCGATCATCTCTTGTCCTAGGTTTGTCACCCTGTAAAAAATACGCATTATCGATTCATTCATGGACCCAGTCCATTTCATGCGTCGTCGTTGTAATCCCGCCTGAGTGAACGCTGGCTGAAGTTCCCGCGCAGCACCTTCGGTGGGTGGAACCCTAGTTCTCGTTTGGCTCCCATGTTGTAGATGTTCGTGTTGCTGGGCTGTAACTGTTTGTGCAACAGGGGCCCGCCTCATCAGCGCCCTGTCACCGACGTCCCGCTCACTGTCATGCCCAGCGCCGGCTCCAGACATGCCCTGGCGATCCTCAGGCAGCGGCCCTATGACAATTATCCTATTATTCTCCATTCCATAGTATTCTCCCGTAACGTGGGAGTGACGGCCCTCGGTCGCCTTTTACGACTCGCGGAGCCACGATAGGAGTATTCTAACCCGCTACCCATACGGGTCAACTAGGATAACGCGGGATCGTTACTCTCGAGGATCTGCCCCTGTCACCGGCCAAACCCCTCCTTGCGTTAACTGGGAAACACGGGATCGTTACACCCGAGGATCTGCCTCCTCTCACAGGCTAGACCCATCCCTGTGTAACTGGGAGTCGCGGGATTGTCACACCCGAGGATCAGCCCCCGTCACCGGCTAGACCCCTCCCTGCGCAAATGGATATCGCGGGATTGTCACACCCGTAGGTCTGCCCCTGTCACAGGCCAAGCCTCTCCATGCGTAACTGGGAATCGCGGGATCGTTACACCCGTGAATCTGCCCCTCTCACAGGCCAGACCCATCCCTGCGTAACTGGGGAGCGCGGGATTGTCACACCCGTGGATCTGCCTCTCTCACAAGTCAGATCCCCCCTGCGTAATTATTATTATTATTATTATTATCTCGACTTAGCCAAAAGGCATTCGCACTCCCTCTACGGGGAACATTCACTCAGATCCCGGGTATCCCGGATACCAAAAGGATCTGGCTCGGACGAGACCCTTGCCATGTTATCGGGCCTTAGGTGACATTGATGTTGTTGGATGATCCTGCATTCCCCATGAATTTCCTGACGGTTCGGGCTGTCGCAAGTAGTACCGCTTTCTGCATGGACCTGTAAAGACTATCAGTTAGACCCAGCTCCTTGATGTTTCTCAGCAAACTTTTTGGTATTACACCAGTTGTTGACATGATGATTGGAATCGTTTGGACGTTCTCCATTTCCCATTGCCTTCTAATTCGTTCTTCTAAGTCTCTGTACTTCGCGATCTTCTCGACTTGCTTCACACGCAGGTTGTTGTTGTTCGGGATGGCCACATCAATCAGAGTTGTCTTCCTAGAAATTTTATCAACTATTATAAGGTCCGGTCTGTTATGGGCAACTCGTTGATCTGTCAGAACTGTACGATCCCAGTACATCTTGTAGTTGCTGTTCTCAAGAACAGGCTCCGGTGTGTAGCTGTAATATGGGACCCTCTCTGCCTGCACAAGCAGCAGTTTTTCCCCCAGTTCCTGGTGCAAGATCTTGGCAACCGAATCGTGTCGTTCCTTATATTCCGTTGATGCGAACATCTGACATCCTCCTGTTATGTGCTGGATTGTTTCTGAAGTTGGGCACCCGTATCTGCATCTGTCATCCACTACCGATGCATCTCCTACAATGAATTTTAGGTAGTTGCGAGTCGGTATAACCTGATCTTGTATGGCCAGTAAGAAGCCTTCCGTCTCGGGGAACAGTCTTCCCGAGGTCAGCCAGTAGTTCGACGCTAACTTGTCGACATGTTCCTGGTTAACCTCATTAGGATGCCTCCCGTGCAGCGGCTTCCCCAACCACCTCTGTAGTTTATCGTTGTCGGTTCGGTGGTGATTTTGACGCTCGTGTTCCGTCAGACGTAGCGGTGTTGAGACGTCTGCTCCGCATATAGCCCTATGTAGTGTGGAGCTGTTGGCCTGCCTATTATTATTATTATTATAGTGCGTATACTTATCACGATAGTAATGTATGGATCTAAAAGTCGAAAACTATGCGTTTCGATACGATTTTATTCAAACTACCACGTGTTTTAAAATGAAGTTCAAAATACTTATAATATGATTCCTCGGAAAATCATAGGCATACCGTCAGTGTGGGCCTAAAAGGGCTATTATAATTATAATCACGTGAACTTTTATTTTTATAAAAATATGTTTCCACGTTTCTGAACAGGCTGCCGATGAGAAGTATGCAAGTTCTTAGTTCTTGTTATAAAACTGCCCAAGAAAATATAGCATAGAGTGTTAGTATGTAGTATGTCCAAGCACAGTTTACATAGAATAAATCGTATAAAAGTGGCAGAAGACTTATTATACGATAATCTTGAGGAGAGTTTGATCCAGATTTTTTAGGTATTAATACTACTATACTATAACTTTCTTCCATTTGTCAGGAAAATTTTGCAGTCTGCAGTCTGAGAATTTATGATATTTAGAACTGCTACTATTGACAGGAATGCGAAACTCATTTTGTTCTATCTCAACCAGTTTTGTCGCTACAACAACTGTGCAAAGTAGTCAAAATGACTATTAACTGTTCATAGCTCAGAATCTATTAATTTTTATAAATAAATTTGTTTGTTTATCTACTGCGCTCCGTTACTGCTCATTTAATTAATGTTATTGAATAAAGTAGTTGGTCATAGTTTCTATCGTTTTTGTTACTTCTAATCCCAAGGGACTAAAATTTTTTACTCCCTTAGGGCTAAAATATTTTAGTCCCAAGGGAGTACCTAAATGCCGCACTTTAGTCCCGCAAAAGAGGGGGTAAAGTGATCACTTTAGTCCCTGCGATGCGCAACGCCCGCCTTGCCTCGGTCCTTAAAAACTTCCAAGGCAAAAAAAGAGCTTACGCATCGTCCAATGTATTATATTTTTCTTGCTTCCGACAAGTTCCTATTAGGTATAGGTAATTTTAATTAAACGCTATGGAGTAGATTGTGAGTAATAATGTTCAAAATAACCATTGCTCAATTACTAAAAATTAAAATCGGTAATAAATACAGAGTGTTCGAAAAATAGACGGAGATATTATAGAGGGTGATTCCCTGTTAAGAAATATGAAAAAAAGTTTCTATAAACATGGGTCCGGAAATGCAGAGTTTTCAAGATACAGGATGTTAAATATATTGCATGTCACTGGACAAAATTGGTTTATCAATTTTTGCAAAAAAAATCACAAGTGCCTTGGAAAACAAATAATCAAAAGCATTTCTAATATCATAACATAAAGTACACTACAACCAATTTTGTCCAGTGACATGCAATAAAACGGTTTTTATTTTTTTTTCTCGAAAACGAAGTGAGATAGGAAAACAATACAAGAGGGAAAGAAGTTGTATTTTTAGATGCTTAATCAAACAAAAAATATTAAAGTTACAAAAAAGGTAGTGGCGTACATTTTTTTGATAATAATAAGGTGCCCCCCGGGACGTCACTGGACTTAATAAATTTAATCTAGTTAGGGCGAAATTAGCCTCTTAATACAACAAATAACATTGCCAAATTTCAACAGAATCGAGTAAATAATTTTTAAGACATTTATTTTTTTTTTTTATTTAACATCCTGTATCTTGAAAACTCTGCATTTCCGGACCCATGTTTATAGAAACTTTTTTTCATATTTTTTAACAGGGAATCACCCTCTAAAATATCTCCGTCTATTTTTCGAACACCCTGTATAAGAAGTAGAATGCAGCGATAATAAAAAAATATAAAAAAAAAATGGGCTTTTGTGGGACTCGAACCCGTGACCTACGGTTTACTATCCGGACGCTTTTAACCCAGCGCTACGTCCACTACTGCTTGACTTTGCTATTACCCACTTTATTTGACACTGAAAAATGTATCTATATTCTTAATTTTTCTTTGGCATAATTCGTATTCTTTTTTATCAAAACCAGTTTATAAAACAATCGATGTGAAACATATTAAATTTGACGCCAATTTCAAGTTGCTATATATATTTTTTTATTAATGGTTTTATGGTCCTTGCTGCATAATCGTCGCATCGTTGCTAGGCAATACTTTTTGTACCTAGCAACCACTTTTTGTACCTAGCAACAGTAGGGCACCTCGAACATTTCACTTTCGCTTTCGGACCTGTTGGCGAGCATGTAAAGTGAACTTGCGGGGGAGGGAGCAAAAAGTACAATAACGACTTACTTTAGTGCCGATTTCTGCGAGCTATTAATGACGATTTCGAGACTCCTTTAATGGCGATTTTAAAAGAAGCAGGTAAAGGGGTTAAAGCATTTAGAAACAGCAAATATCCAATCTCATCGTCGTTGCTCCAGTTTTCTATTTTTTAATTCGACTCTCTCGCACTTTCGTTTGACTTTGTGCTCTGGATGCAAAAATTGTATAATATTCGTCCTTTTATATGACAGATTAAGATTGATAACTGTTTTTGTCTTTGCGCTCGTTCGTTTTTGTTACGAAAATGGAATAATTTATTTTCATCCCAGGCAGAATAGACATTTTAAGCCCGAATTATGTTTTACCCGTGGGTCCATTTCTGTAATGCGGAAAGCTTCAGGGTAGCGTTTTTGAAAATTCCGTCGATTTATATATGTCAGCAAACATTAATTCTCAAGAAAATTAGTACATTTTGTTCTGCATTAAAATCTAAAAAATACCTTACATTAAAATTTAAATGATTTATATAGGTGTCAAAACGACAAACATTGATTTTTTGGATTCAGTTTAAAATATTTTAATTAATAGTTGTAACTCATCCTGTTACAAACTACTTATATATTGCGTTTGCCAACGATATATAGGAATATATGACTTACGAGATATTTGCCAAATGTTCGACCCAAGTAGGTCAAACATTAGAACCAGATTTATGAAAAATCAAGTCAGCCTTAACAATAAACGTGACAATCATGTCTGCTGTTAATAATTTAACATCAGACTATGACAAGAGTGCCTCAGTGCCTGTTATCTAGTTTGATAAGTATCTCGGAAACTGGGACAAATAGGTCAAATTATATATCGTTGGATTCAGAATTAAAAAAGGAATCCGTAGATGAATAAGTTGTAAATTACAGAAAATCACTTTAATTGCCGCTAAAACCCGAAGTTATTTAAAAACCTAAACATCCACTTTTTCCGCTTGGATGGGCCACCCTGCACACAAATAATTATAACATATCTATACGGTCGTGCAGAAAATGATACTTTCTATAGCCACTTTTTTTTATAACACAAAAATGTACCTACATTTTAATGTTTTTATCGGTAATTATGATTTCGTAAACAGACTACAACTGGAAATAAACACGAACTACTTCCTATACCAGACGGAGGTAAGTTATAGACAACTCTGTATGTATACCTACTACAGTTTCTAAACACGTATAGAGCCCTTTCACGAACTTTCTGTAAGAACAACAATTTATTTTTGAAGATTTCCAGAATTGATATATTGGAATTCAGGAAACTCGGCCGAACGATATTTTATGCCGAATACCAGGCACCCATTTTCTGGATTAAAAAAGTTGGGACATCCTCTTACCCTTCCTCCTGGAATACTTAAGAAGTAGATATGTTTGCCAATAGCAGTCATGATTAATTGATATAATAGATGGATCTGGCTAAAATAAGTTTCTGAATTTTATTCTGCACTATAATTAATTGCAAAAGCAAATTTTTGCTTTTTAATAGACTTCATAAAATACCTAAGTATATCAATAAGACTAATAAAGAATGAGTTATAAAATATAGTATGTAACTGTATGTACAATTTTAAGATGACACTTTATCAGACAGGGTAAAAAGTATGGAAAAGAGCTTATATTTCCTGGAATAGTCGTTATTAAAAAATGTCTAAACACAAGTTTTTAAATATAAATTTTGACATAAACTGGCAAAATTTATTTTTCTTGGGGTAAACAGTTTCCTTGCTATATGACAAACAACTTTGTTTTTTATAGTATAATATGGTTTTCTTTGCATTTTTGGAAAGACCATCTCCTTCTGGACCCGTCAGTATAAAATTTTAATGTGGTTTCATAAGAACAAAATTGTTTTATTTCCGGTTATTATCAGTTATCAGTATCGGTTAATATATAAATATATAAATAAATGAGATATGGATGTCCAGATGCTTATATACATAAACATATCATTGAATTTGGAAGAACTGACAGCTAAAGTTATTAGGCAAGAAGATCTTTCACTTTAATAAATGTGAACAATTCTTTTGAAAGGCGACTCCAGTAATTGTGCACTAATAATAATAATAATAAGCAACATTTTCAACACTTAATGCATTAACAGTTCTTATAGTATGCTCATTATTATTTTGATATATATTAAAGTTTTGTATATACGTCTAGACATTCACAATGACATTTATTTTTATTGGGTGTAGTTTGAACCGGTTCTCAGCGATCTAATTGGTTGAAATCAGTTCTGGAATTACTTTTCTGCATTCTGATTCACTGGAACTGGTTCAGAACTGTTGTTGAAACAAAACTATTATTATGTTTATTTTTTCATTTGATTTCCATGGCTAACTTGATAAGAAACGGATTAATGAAGTCCAGCCAAAGCAGGTGATTTTTAGAAAAGTTAATTTTTCTATTTTTTTTTTCTTATTTAACCCCATTAAAATTTATAATATACTGATGGTCTTTCCAAAAATGCAAGAAAAATCATATCATGCCATTTAAAAAATCAAAGTTAGCTGCATAGCAACGAAACTGTCGAAGAAAATTTTAATGTCTTCAATTTATGGCAAAGATAATTCCTAAAAACTTTTGTTAAAACATTTTTTAATAACGAATATGTCAGGAAATATAAGCACCTTTCCATACTTTTTATTCACCCTGATCTTATTTTATAGGTTAAAGAGGTACCTTTCAAAATAAGTTTCCAATCTATGACCTACTATAAAGCAGACAATTTAAATTCATTATAATCTAAAATACCATCTTGAATTTAATATAGCTTATCAGGTAAAAAAATCACTTTTAAATTATAATACAAATCGTAAATACGTAGGTATTGTATTGTGGAAATAATCTGAATATTACAACTGCTTACAATTTTCCCTCCTGTATTTAGGAGTCGGTTGGTATTATTATGGATTACAATGGATTTTCAGTGGGGCACAATTTATGATACAACTTCCTTTGTTAGACGATAACAAGCAATTTACTTTGAAGGGCTTTATACAGATAGAAAATACCATAGCTTTGGAAATTAGAAAAAATAATTTTTCTTGAAAGCGGCAGTAAAGTGTCCCAAAATCGTCATTAAAAGCACAGAAATCGTACAGTAATGTAGCCCATTATTGTACGATTTTTTCAATAAGTAGGCCTTGGCGAGATGTAAACATCAAACGTCAAACGCGTAGAAATCGCTCGTCAAAAGTGACCAAATATTCAAAACCCGGCCAATAAAGGCCCATTTAACTATTCGTACACATTGGGAAATTGTTACCTATAGCAGCGCAATCTGTCAGTATACATATTTTAGTAGGTTTGAATATCAATAGATTTATTATGGAGGCTACACAACAAGCGGCAGTTTGGTTTTTCCGTTTTTTTTTTTTCTCATGTGGTTTATTTGCCTCGGCCAGAGGCCTCGGCAACTAAATTCCACATGAGTCATAAAAAGTTGAACTTCAGTGCCTTGGTACATAAATAACTATTAAAAAATATACCTACAGTATAGGTATCCATCCCAGATCTTTCCGCAAATATGGTTATTTATAAGAATTTGTACAGGAAACTATAGATTAATAATTTACATAAAAGAATGGACGTCACGCCTCTATATAGTTTCCCCTTTTGGAGTCTTATAAATATTAAGCTGAACTTAAAATTTATTCATGGCATTCCTACTCGATTATTGATATACCGTTGGTTCGTACGCCTTCCTGAGCTCTAGGTCAATTTAGTTCGGTGGACTTCCATTTGAATAGAAACAATCCATATTTATAACGTTCCTATTTGCGTATGTCCCTGGTTATTGTTGGCTAAGAAACGAAACATTTCTATAGAGTTTAAAATTGATATTTATAATCTGCGCGTTGTTTAACCAGGTAGGTAGGTATAGGTACATGGAAAAACGCACAAAATGAACCGTCCACCAAATCCTACAGACGATTTTTTTATTTCGCTAAAAACTGCTAAACGCAAGTGAGGTAATCTTGATTGGAATTTTCCACGGGCAGAATATGATGAATCCGGATGAATCCTGCGTCAGCGAAACTTCTGGTTATAAGTTTTCGTCCTCGATTGAACGAGACATCCTTGGGGCGCGATGATCACACTGAGTTGTTATAATTAACACACTATTTCGTTGATGATATATTATTAAAGACTGCTCACGACTGTCACGTCTGGCACATTTTTGGCTCACCATGTGCTTTTGGGAGATAAAATACAATGCAGAATACGCATTGTTAGCCATCAGAGCCATCTGTTTTCCAGGACATAAAGCTATAGCCGTGAGAAGTCTTTATAAATACGACTATTTGTTCATCTTAGGCCCCATACTTATTGCTCTTATTTTATGTTTTCTGTTTAAATACAATATGTCTCACATTTTTCCTTGACACCTACGTTTCTGAGAAATTCTTTTATATTTGATATATAGCTTCTCAATTGAACTTCTTGTGAAAACTTTCGTTTGAATAGATATATCCAAAGGAAAAAAGTGAACCCAATTTAAGCTCAATCTTATAAAAATTTGTCTTTCAATCAGTTTGGTTCAGGTTTCTGTGGTGAAAACCCCAATTAAAAATTAAATCTCCTATAAATCGATTGAGTTGATTTGTGGAAAACCCAGAGTCCGGAGTGTTTGAGCCCTCCCTTGTATCATTTTGCGTCTGTTATGTACCCTATTTATTTGAAAAATAAAAACTTTAATTCCGTCTAAGTGCGCACTCGACATAGAACATTGCGAACTCGGGCTTTATGTTTCTGTAACAAAATAGCAGAAATATTTATTATAATTTATTGTTTTTATACCTAATATCTAGTAAAAATTCCGATATTTCACCCAAATCCTAAAAAAACAATATAATGTAGAAACCGACCTATTGACAAGAGTTTTTGACTTTCGTCCAGTTGCAACTACTCCCAATCACCATATTTTGTCTAAATTCTGACGAATTAGGTAACTACTTATGTATTAACCTTGTTCGCTTAGGGAAGGTCTCTTTTAATACTACAATAGGTACCTATTACGAAAAACTTATAAAAACGACAAAACATTGTCGTGATTGAAATGTGAATACGCAGGTTAGCGAATGTCAGTAGAAAGAGCAAAGGCGACCCCAAAATGGGCCGGTAATCTTTTAAATAAATTTTATGCCGAATGAAATGGGCCACGTTTTTCCTTTTTTCATAACTTGTGCCTCCAAAATGGGAGAGATCACTCTAGATTGGAGACGTGACAATTTATGGCCGAAAAAATTTCAAGTTTAAGCTCTTTGAGAATTTATGTCTAATTTAAAAACTCTATAGATTTAACAAGAAAATCTAAATTAATTATTTTTAAAATATTATTTTTTCACACTTTACATTTGTTTATTTTTATTTTGCAAATATCAAAATCAAAAGTTACAAAACCGACCATTGTAATTGATTGAAAAATGTACTGTTACACATGCATATAAGAAACTAAATTTAAACCAAAGGATAGTAAAAAATACTTAAATTTTTGCTTTTAACGTAAATAATAACTTGATTCAGAAAATTTCAGAGAAATATTATATTCAAAGTAATAAAGCCACACAAAGTCAATTGTATAGTACAAGAAATAAAGATTTGATTTTGAATAAATTTAGTTCAAATGTTGTCTTACTTTTGTGTAGATAACTAATGTGTAACTTTTATGTTGTCACATAAATACTTTTTTATTACGAATGTGTTCCGTATATTGACTCCTATATTGCAAGATGGTGTATGTTTATGCTGCACACGCTGGAAACTATATCCTTCATCTTTTTCACGTGACACTTTGGTTAAAGTATGTGTGTATATGGAACATATACAAGCGAGCGAATGCGCGTGCCCACAAAATGCCCCTTCATCATTACTATAACTGCGGCGGGAATATGAGCGGCGTTGCCATATGTTTTACTTAGCCAATAGTAAAATATACCGCGGATTCTTGTCACCCCATTCAATCACAAACATTTTTAAAAAGTGGTGTTTTAGCCGCAAATCCGCAAACAACATTTTAGGGAAATTGCACATGAACTCATTTTCACCCTCCAGGTAGATATTGCGTCCGGCAGGCCGTGAGAGGGGGCCGAGGGAGGGGGCCATTCATAAAATTTATTTCGAAGATTAGCGGCGTAGGTACTTAAGGAGCTCCCTTTATGCGACCGCCCTCTTCCCCAGAAATTTAACGACCAGGAGCCGTTCCGACCAAGGCCGTGGGCTTTTGTTTATTTCCGGCTGTGCAGATTAGACAGCGGAGATTATAAGGCGTTTGAATATTTAGACTTTCGATCCGGCAAATTGAAACTTGCCCACGTCTTGATACTTACTTCACAAAAATTTGTTGACTATATAAATGAAAAGTGCGTGCGTTTTGGCAAATTTGAAGGATATTAAAATAAAAAACTAATATTATGGGACCTAAAAGTGATAGGTGATAGGTTCGGATTATTTATGTAACAAACCATTGAGGTTCAACCAGAGTTCAACTTTTTATTACAAATGTGATGCAAGTAAAAAACGGGAGTGATAGGCAGGGCCCTATCTGAGGGGGGGTTTTGGGGGGTTCAACCCCCCCCCCCCTCCCCGAAATACCACCATTTTATATGCTTTTGCACCACCACTAGAAGGAGCTCCCCGAACATCAGTGAATGTAATAATTTATTAAACTGGTTTTCTAGTAGAGCATGGAAACCCGCCCGAAAACTGCCAACAAAACATAATTTTTGGATCAGTGCAGTGTGCAGTACCGAGTTTTATCATCAGAATAATATGCTTTCAAATAAAATAAAACATAACTGGCAGAGTCTCTTTTATGAATAGATTAGTACTAATTTGTATTTGAAGATTTATTTATTATTTTTATGAAAGGTTCAGTTAGGCAGGTGGCGTGAAGAAATCTTTTACCATACCTACTGCCAATTCTAAAGGTGTCGTCAGGCCAGGCGAAGAATGTGTAGGAATATATCCGTAATAATGAAAAATCAAATAAGCAGAAAAGGGATAGATATAAATGCAAGAAGGACTATTCAGCTATTATTATAATTAATATTTGATATTTTTAAAGTTTTAATGTTGAACTTGTACAACTTAAACCTGTTTCAGTTTTTTATTAAAAACCATTTAAAAATACTAAGTTTTTTAAAACCTTAAAGCCTTGTCTATCCATTTCATAGACAAGGCTTAAAGCTATTTCAACTTCAACAGCCACTGGTCTAACCCCTCTGGGGCCGGCTCTAGGCGGGTGCGAATGGTGCTGCGTACTCGGCCTGCGTTTTGACTGGCCCCGCCCCTCCGAGTCCCGTGTACAGGGTGTTCCCGTATATTTTGACCCACCCCTAGAGCCTTTATTTTTCGAGTTAGAAAAAAATTACTTAAATGAAAGTTGTATGGTACCAAGGTGTATTGTCCCAAAAATAATGGATTGACAGGAATGCCCTTGCCTAAGTTGAAATGTTTTTCCATGGCAACCTTGATTAGGTAAATATAAAGATCGTATTTATCTGCAATTTAGAATATCATGCGAATTCTTAGAGCAAACATATAACATATTTATATTGTCGGAATCGGAAATATGCGTGCAATTCAAAAATCCACAAATATACAGGGTGTTCCATTAAAAAAAGTAAATTTATATTTTTTCATTAATTTGCGAGGCTCATTTGTTTTATCTAGTAACAGATTCTAGCGGTTCAGAAAAACCCTACAACTTTCATTTAAGTAATTCTTCTCGAAAAATATAGGCTTTAGGGGAGGGTCAAAATATACGGGAACACCCTGTACAGGGTTATCCAGTCAGTAGCGTATTTAAAAAGGCGGGGCCGAAACCATTTCAGAATTTGAAAATATTCACTGAAGCTTGAAAATCTCAAGCTATTGGGATTTCCTAAGACTAGGAACTTGAGAAAATCAGAATTTTGTCACATACTCGTGACTATTAAATAAATTATTAATAGGTCAAACTTTTCTTATCTTGCTGATGAAAATGCAAACGCGCAAAAGCTGACAAATAACGTGCTAACAATTTATTTGATAGCTGAAATGTTTACGCTTCATTACCATGGCACACTTTGCCAAATGACAAAATTAGTTTACAAAATATCTATAGGTTATATACCCACAATATTCGGAAAGTTCTGCAACTCCACAATATACGGTGTGTTTCACTTTCACCTGTAGTACTCGAAGAGCTCTATTTTTTGGGAAATAATTTTTGAAATATTCCTATTCCATGGCCTAAAGAAGTCCCCAAAAATCGTAAAATCATATTTCTTTAAGAATAAAATTGATAGTGTTATCGTATTGGCCACAGTTCAAAACGTTTGCTACAAAATTTCAATACTCTAAATTATACAGGACCAAATGGGAACAAAGTTCGAAAAAAAGTATAAACCATGGGGCATATTTTGTGATTTTTTCGATAATCAATTAAGCTATACAGGGTGTATGTAAAAAAATTAATTAAGGTGAGGGGATGATATCTACAATTATTGTCTCCCAAGGGAGACTAATAGAATACAGTGAACTCCCATTTTTTTAAAACATATTTCTTAAAATAAATGATTTTATTTTCAAATATTTTTTACGAAACACCCTCTATAAGATAGTCTGGCTATACTATATATAATTTAATACCTTGGGAATGGCTTAATCGATTCGAGAAAAGATCCCTAAAAGATTCATTGTGGTTATGCCAGTGACTAGTCACTGGTTATACCTACAAGGTACTCCGGAAACCCCAATTTTTTAGAACTTTGGCCGCATTTGTATAACTTAGAGTATTGAAATTTTGTACAATGTATTTTGAACTATGGCCAATTCGATGGCACTATCCATTTTATTATTTAAAAACTGCCTAATATGGTTTTAAGAATTTTGCGGCTCTTATTTTAATATGGAATAGGGCTATTTCAAAAAATTATAACCCAAAATGTATAGGTTCAAAAAAAGTTTTTTGAAAATCGGCGCATCTTTCGAAAAACACGGAATTGTAATGAAAGTGAAACACACTGTATAAAATCAAAGATTATGATATTCGATTATGATCTGCTGGATACGATTTTTTTATACCGCCAATTTGCACCTCTGTACAGGAGACCATCATAGTTCGGCAAAATAGGAATTTTAAAGGCATCTGGCGAGCCAAGTGTGCCATGGAATTACCTCAAAACGGTTGAACGGTCAACAGGATTAGTCAAAGTGGTCGTGTGCAACGATCCAATAAAAAAATACACAGGGTGTTTTTCTCTGTGCCATATCATAATACTGAATTTCTTGAAACTTTGTTCTTGTCAGCGTACCTCTTGTTTACTGCACAAATTATTATTAAAACATGCAAAAAAACTATACAAAAAAAAGATCTAATCTAGAAGAAACTATTATAACAGAGCTCACACCCAAAGAAAAATATCACGAGCCACCACTGAGTGCAACTAAGTGTACGCAGATCGGGAATTGTTCATTAGTTTTTTTTTTCTTTCAGTAAAATCTATAAACTTGACCCACGCGTTTTCACCGGGCATTTATCATACATCTGGGGTCGGCACACATTTCTATAAGGCGGAAAAGGGACTGGCTACGGGTTCTTTTATGCGGCCATCCCCGCCCCAGTACTTAACGAGCAATAGCCCCATTCAGCAAGGTCGCTGGGTTTTATTTGTTTATGTTTGTTTTATTATACCCATACTTAACACTTCGACGGGGAGGTTGGGTTGGGAATACCTAAAATTTATTATTATGGACACTGAAGGAATTAATATTCCAGGGCAATAGCAGTTAACCTAATATAAGGGCATCAAACTAGTGTCAGGTGTGGGGTCACTAAATTAGATTTTCTTTTTTTAATAAAATAAAACAAAAAGTTTCTAGAACTACAATATTAATTATTTTAGCTCAGGAAGGGTTTTTAAAGGCTATTTCGTAAGTGAAATCAGTTGTCATTGTATAAAAATAGGTCATGTTCATGTTTTATGTGGACAGTTTCTTTTAGAAGAACCCGTTTGCATTTAGGTACACAAGCCAATTCTTAATTGCAACAAGAACTTCCATAGCCCGGGGCGTGTTTTACTAAGGTTTACCCTTTACTCAGATTATTTAGAATAATAAGTAGGTTTGGCTTAATGTTATATCAAAAGTAATACTGGTCTGGTTACTCTAAAAGTGAGAAAGAAATCAAAGAAGTATAAAGGTAACATTCGTACTTATCTATCTTGTGTGACTTAATTAAGAAAATACTCTCTGCTCTTAAGTGCGATGCCTTTTTCGTGCGGGATTCATCAAAATGCAATTCAACGCCCTGGTGCAAAGATTATTATAAACTTCATCAAAATGCAATTCAACGCCCTGGTGCAAAGATTATTATAAACTTTGATTTTGTGATTTGTAGATATCTTTCTCCGATACGCCTTAAAAGTCGGACCAGGGCATATTTTTTTATTGTGAATAACTTTTCTTAACAAAAGCTTCCAGTATATTTACAGGGCGTTCATACCAGAGATGACGAGAGCAATTTTTTTCTAAATATCCAAGAAATAGTATTTAGGTAGGTACTTGATTTTTCGAAACTAAAATTATGTAACAATTCTATTAGATTTGGTTGTATTTTACAAGTTTTTTTATTATTTGGTTGACGTTTTTTTATATACAGAGTGTCTCACTTAATAGTGAAACAACTTTACAACTTCTTTAATTTTTAACCGACCAGAACGAAATTGGTTCCAAAGAGAGATGGCATTGTTGCCTACTTATTTCCAAAAAATTAGTTGACTACTCGAAAGTCAAAGCCACCTGCGATGCCACAATCGAGCCTAAAAATCCGAAAGTCATATAGGCATTTTTTTCAAAAAATTTTCTAAAAAAGTTATTCAGAATCGATTCAGAACCCTAAATCCAAAATTTTGTCAAAAAATAAAGTCCAATTTAATAATTTTCTGCGTTTAAAAAGTGTGCCATGGAAGTTTTGAAGACGAGTTGTTTGCTGTCATGTCTATTGTCATTCAATCTCTTCAAAACTTCCATGGCACACTTTTCTAAACACGGGAAATTAAATTGCTATTTTTGGACTTTAATTTTTTTATATTTAATATTTTTGATTTTTACAAAATTTTGTATTTAAGGATCGATTCTAAACAACTGCTTTTAGAAAAATTGTTTAAAGAAAAAATGTTTAATATGACTTTCGGATTTTTAGCCTAGATTGTGCAATCTACCTCTGGTACAAATTTCTTTCTGGTCGGTTAAAAATTAAAGAAATTATAAGTTATTACTCACTATTAAGTGAGACACTCTGTACATAGTTTATAAAAATTAACGTTCTGGTGTCAGGTGTGGGGTCATTAAGTCATTAATTAAAAATGGGTTTGATCTCATCTCATACTAAATAAAGATAAAATATTTTTGAACTTTTAATACTGTCAATACTGTCAATAATAAAATGAAACTAGCTTCAGATGTGAGGTCACTAAATGAGCTTTGGAGTTTGTTCACAAAAGAACAATATATTTCTAGGTATAGGTACTTACTGAACACTAAAATTCTTATAAAGAATGGTGGAAACAGGGACTCTTTAAAATAAGGGGACCCAGCATGTCACAGTCTATCACATAGGAAAGGTGAAGCCTTGAGGGGAAGTTTGTTTTCTGTTGACTACAAGGGGGCCGATACAAGGTTATGTTATATGTCAGTGTCCAACTGCCATCAGGTTTTATGTGACATGCCAGGGCCATAGATTCTAAAGGAGGCAAAAGATTTCCCATCATAATTCACAATTTTTAAGTTTTCTAACTTCCAGATACTCAGATGTGTCAATTAAAGGTAATGCGGCCGCCGCCTGTAGTAGTAGTCCCAATAATTGCAACCAGATTTTTCCCGTATCACCTTTAGTAATCCTACAATTCCCATTACGTGGGCATTACGTATAAGGAGGTAGTTCAAAACAAATCGTATTTCGAAAATTTTAAATTACTAAGCAGGTAGCTTCAGTCAGGCCTTTTTTTAAAGAGCTTTTATCTACGACTACAAGTTTATTTTAAGTTTGTGAGGTACCTACCTTGGGAGAGAAATAAAATCACAAAAATTTTATAATGAACACCGAGAAAAACTACATCATTAGAACTACTAGTCCTAATCTTATTAGTCCATCCCGAAATCTGTGAAAGTTCTTTGCGTAGATACATTCAACAAGGGAAGAAAGTTCAAGTATACATATTACAAATAATGGAATGAGGAACCTGGTAACAAGGTGCAATAGCGACAAATTCTTAAATAAGCAAAATCGGCACTACTGACAGTACTGACTTACCATACTTATTACATAAATTCGTGGAAATAATTGCTGGAAATCGATTTCAACTATAAAATAAATTTGTTTCATTTGACAGTTGCCACATTCTGCAGTTGTATACACAAAATTGTCAAATCTAATTTTTAGAAATCATGGAAACCATTATTAATTTTTACTAACAATCAACGTACCTGTTATATTCATAGATTCTCCAATAAAATGGCATACTTGGCATCACTGAGACCATTAGAATGAGGAAAGAATAGGCCTCACTTTGGAAAGTACGAGTATAATGCTGGGTCCCCTTACTTTAAAGAGTCCCTGGGTGGAAATAAATCCTTCATTATGGAACACAATTCCAGCCACCATTTTCTTCAAAGACTATTAAGACTTCGAGTTTCCATAATTATTGTGATAAAAATATTTATTTTTTTTCTCCATTTTTTCATTAAAATAATAATTGTAATTACTGCTAAAAAATAAGCAATTCTTTTACATTTTTCGAACTCATTTTAATAAAAATTCGCAATACCACATTTTCATATGTTTGAATTCTTCGATACATGTAATGTCAGTGTCAAAGTAAAATTTTCACAAACCTTAAAAGTATATGTCCACCAAAATCATTGCTATCAACCTAACAAAAAATATTTTCCTACAAGTTCTCACATCATATTGAGACCAAGTTTAGTATCTCAAATATAGTCCTCCTTACGGCAGAATGCGTGCGACGTAAGGGGGAAGAACTCGCAAATATTATAGAATTAGTCACAGTTTAGGGGCGTAGCTCAATTTTGTGTAACTCACTGACTTAATTTTCACATAATTGTTATTGAATTTATTATTAATATTATTCTTAACGGTGATGCCTTAGATTATGGAGGAAGGCAAACCCTTATAACATTGGCAATTATTTCTCGTGCTTGAGAATGCAACGTTCTTCCCTGTTTACTCATTTTACATACACGTTAACTCCCGAACATACGAAACGCCACTGAGCTCTCTGAGCCGGCGGAAAAAACTTGCCAGCGGCCTATAAAATGAGGTCTGTATGGTAGCCCAAATACGCAGTTAACTTTACGTACTATAGAAACAGGCACAAAACGCGTTGGCTAACTGATTTTGTCAGCCGACTCCTTCGCAGAAGTGCTGTGTTGCCGTATTTCAAAGGCCGTATTTCAAAGGCGATGGTAGACGCGACGATGTTGAAAAAAATATAATAAGTGTTTTATCACACCGCGTTGACTTTATTAAGGAAGTAAAATTTGAACAATGTTCCTTCTTCAGGCGAAGTCTAGCACAACGCTACTCTACTTAAATGATAAACAAAAATGGGTAAGTGGTCCCGTGATGCGAGCTTTATTTTTTCGGTATAACGGAGTTCATAAATTCGGCTTCAATATGCTAAAACTTGTATTCGCCAATAAATAACGACTACTCGTATAGGAAATCTCCCAACGCTGCCCGCATTCTTTAGAAACGTTTTCTTTCGTGCTTTGGACTATATCAAGTATGCTTGTTCCATTTGAAAATCGTCAATTTATTGTTTCAGATCGAGGGGCCGTTGGAGGTGAGGAATCCCATGTTCGACGATGACCAACTGGCAACTCCATCCCAAACTCCCTCGAAGCCGACAGAAAACAACGGCGAGAAAACAAAATAAATCGACCACAACCAACATTTTCCGTTTCAATTTGGTTTTTGTCAATTATACATCTACTTCTACCATCTAACTTTAAAACTTAATACATATTATAGAGTTACACAGAGTTTCCTACGTTCTCAAATAAAGGAATATTCTATTGTATATTTTTATTACCTACAAATAAAGGAGTGTTTCAAATTAATTCCTTGGTTAAAAATATTGCAGTACGTGGGAGACGCTGAATATGTTTAATATCGAAATTACTAAATATTGTAAACATAGGCGGCATCAGTGGCTGACCAATTTTAAGTAAGGAGATACTATAATTGTATCATACATTTCCCAAAAGTTTCTTTTCGTAAAGACTGAGTCACAAAAAGGAGCAGATATGAATATCCTAAAGTGAATGTAGAATATGGACATAGCGCCTATGCTATTTAATTAATTTTAGTTCTTTGTAAGACCAGAAAATGCAGGTAAATTTGCACATATCCAAATATCAGAAGTTACTGTGCCTACCTGTGTTTAAATGTGGTTTTACAAAGATAATTTAAATATTTATTTTAGCTTTATCAGCAATAACTCCCAAAATGTTTAATCTGGCTTCCATTAATTCAATAATTATTGTTGTTCGTTTGCCTACTTCTTGTTTTGTTTTTAATGTTTATTTGCGCCAGGGCCGAACTAGTATATTGATTAATTTTGATTGTAAGAGAATAGTTATATATTTATATTAAGCAAGAGGAAGGAAGGTTCATATAACTTTCGAATTACCTACCTAGTTGTTAATGACCAAGACATGAACACCACATAAAATATAAGTTTATGTATCAAAAATAATAATTACACAGTCCTTGCTCGGTTATATTAATTTGGATAATGGTAAAGAGATCGCATAAAATCTGTCAACATACTTGCTGTTCGGCTGTATAAATTAGAAATTATTTTAGATGAATGTTAAAATATCGTAATATTTTTATTCGATGAATGTTAGACTTTATTTCGAGTTTGTTCAAAGATTAGAGAACTTTATTTATGTACTTTATACAAAGCAAGAGAAAATACTTATTATCAGTATCTATATATATATACAATTTTAGAAAATCGAAACCATAGAGATATTGTGTAGAGATTAAAATAGCCCAATTCTACCTAAATATAATGATGTCTAGAAAATCATATAAGCATGCATTGCCACTCATTGGCTTTGCAAGATCCATCTAGATTAGATCACATAAATGTGGTAGATTTTCCGAGGATGACGGAAAATGTAAATTCACCAATATCAACAAATAAAAACAAATTTCTATACTTTACACATCCATTATGTCTTTTTCTAACTTGCCCCATCCTTTTTTTTTGTTTTGTGATATTGTTCAATAACGAAAACACTGCAACAATCGAATACAATGTTTTATTGTTACATACACCTTCTGAAATCTAAACAATCTGTAGTAGAGGGCGGGCCAAATTGAGCGCCTTTTTCCAAATAGATAAAAAGTGGCTTCGATCGACTTTCGAAAAAAATGATATGGTGCAAACCTCATTCAGATATCTCGGCTCGTTTGAACCGTAGAGTGTGTTTGTTTTTCGTTTATTTTGTGTTTCTTAAATTCGGAGTTAAGTCAGAATTCTGAGATACTAAGTAGGAATAAATGAGAAAACAGTGGCCTTTCCACGCCTTCATACAAACTGCAAAATGTAGGTACATACAGTGTGGCCCGTTTAGAATGGAGACACCTCTGTAAAATTGTTATTTTTGCTCCGATTTTGAAAAACTTTTTTTTGTTAGATAGGTCTCTGAAAATACCATTCGACACACCTTCCAATTGTTTTGAAAACCAAACACCTGGCTAACTGCGACATTTTTTATGCCCCCAAAATTCAATAAATCATGTTAGGCATTTTTTTATCAAAAAAAAATACAAAAAAAAGTTGTTTAGAATGAACCAAAAATCCCAAATCGAAAGTTTTATCAAAATCAAAAAATACAAAATTTCTGAAAAAAATAAATTGAAGGTCCAAAAATCACATTTTAATGAATTTCTACGGATAGCAAAGTGTGCCATGGAAATTTGAAGTTAAAAAATTAACTGCCAGGTGTTTGGTTTTCAAAACAATTGGTAGGTGTGTCGAATGGTATTTTCAGAGACCTATCTAACAAAAAAAAGTTTTTTAAAATCGGAGCAAATATAACAATTTTACAGAGGTGTCTCCATTCCAAACGGGCCACACTGTATACGAGTGTTAAAATAATAAAACTTATTTTCAATAGTAAATCAATCCAAAACTTCTGCCAAAAATACAGTAGCTACAATGTATAAAAAAAGGTCTCAATATAGCCTAAAATATTATCAAAATTGTGGAAAATGGTAATTAAAGATATGGCACAAAATACCCAAAAATAATAGCTTTGTTCGAACCGCAGTTCTGAACCAGTTACTAGTGAATCGGAATGTAGAAAAGTAGTTCCACAACAACTGTTTTCAACCAATTAGATCGCTATAAACTGGTTCAGAACTGCGGTTAGAACAAACCCAATATTGCAATACTTAGTATTTAAAAATTTTATAATGGCACATAACCTAAATAATAATATTATTCGAGTAAAATTCAAAGTACAATAGACTTAAATGGACAAAAAATCGTCAAATCAAAATCTCTTTTCTTAGAGCACATTCTCAGAACGCGGACGGCGCCGGCGGACCGCAGGGCGGAGAGCGGAGAGTAGTGCGGGTAGTGTCCACACAGTCGGCGGATTGTGACAGCTTTGAAAGGCGTATTGCGCAGAGAGCAGAGAGGTTGGCAATAATGTGGAAATATTGAAAAGTCGAACTTCATAGAAACAGCTATAAAAATGTTATTTTCTACATTATTTTTAAGTGAAAATTCACAACTCAAATTTCGGATTTTGCAAAATAAACGTGCAGTGTGGGTACATGAAATAAACCTAAGCAGGGAAACACTTGATAAATTCCATCATGTACAAAAATAATTTTGGAAATCTCGACCCAAAGTTTGTCTAAAACACCTCGGACGTGGTGATGTGCATGAATTATGTCCCATAGGGGTTTGCGACTAAAAACTTCACTAATTAGCATTTCGCAATCCATATTGTTTATTATTAAGTAGGTTACAACGCTCTATTTTTGAGGTTAAATCAAAGCCTAGAGAATACTATAAGTCGGCGCACTCGGCCTTGTGTAAACAAACGTTTCCCCCCTGCCCTCTCACGCTCCCTCGGCCCGCCGTCATCGGAGTACGGCCACAGCTTACCCTTAGGGTAAGCTGTGGTACGGCGATCGATATCTTCTGGTAGAAGGAAATAAGCTTATAGACCGGGAGATAGTGACAGATTTTTGGACGTGATTTTACTCAGTATGCCTTTCATAGGGCATTATGTTGCGTATATTCTCACAATAATAAGGTATAAATCAGAGAGTCATCCTGGGTTCTTCATATGGAAAAATGAGTTTTCATTTATTCGAAAAATATGCGTTTTGATATGATTTTAGTCAAGCTGCCATGTGTTTTATAATGAAGTTCAAAATAGAAAATTCCACCAAAACCATAGGCATACCGTTAGCGTGGGTCCAAAGGGCTATTATTGCCATGTGAACTTGTATTTTAATAATTAATTTTTCCACGTTTCTAAACAGGCTGCCAATGAGAAGTATGCAAGTTCTTGTTATGAAACTGCTGAAGAAAAGATGGCATACCGTTTGCGCATATCCAAGTACACTTTACATCGAATAAATCGTTTAAATTATTAAATAACATTTAATTTAAACAGTACTTGGACAAGCGTAAAAGGTATGCCATCCTTTTTTCAGCATTTTCATAAGAAGCACTTGCATACTTCTCATTGGCAGCCTGTTCAGAAACGTGGAAAAATTAATTATTAAAATACAAGATCACGTGGCAATAATAGCCCTTTGGACCCACCCTAACGGTATGCCTATGGTTTTCCGAGCAATTTTCTATTTTGAACTTCATTATAAAACGCATGGCAGTCTGACTAAAATCATATCAAAACGCATATTTTTCGAATAATTGAAAACTCAGTTTTTCATATGAAGAACCCAGGATGACTCTCTGGTTCATACCTTATTATTGTGAGAATATGTGATATGTGGTGCCACATAATGCCCTTTGCAAGGCATACTGAGTAAAATCACGTCCAAAAATCTGTCACTATCTCCCGGTCTATATGTAGCTGAGAGCGGTTCGAGGCTGATTTACGACCAGTCGCAAAAAAATGTTGTTTTCTCCGAGAGAACAAAGAAGTGAGCTGACTTTAGTATTCTCTAGACTTTGGTTAAATACGCGCCAATATGCCGGAAAATGTAAAACTGACTTGAACGCTCCGCTACCAGCGAGCAAACACGCCTATTCTCCGCTCCCCTGAATGTTAAAACTCTGCTACCAAAGAGTAACTCGCCCTGTACTTACATATTTTTTAAAATTTTGAAAAAGCAAAATGAAAATTGTTTAAAACAACTAACAGGATTTAAAAACTGAAATGATTTTGAAATGTTTCATTTTGATAAAGTACAGTTGAACTGATCACTGCAATATGTTTTGTTCAAATTGTTGTTTGCTTGACTCGATATTTTATTACTGCTTTTGTACTCGTATACCCACAGATTTTAAAAGGTTGAAACAACAAGTATAATAAATGATTACCCTCTCCACACACAACTATATAACTTGAAATATATTATAATATCATAAAATATACCTACTATAAGGTTGTTATGCGAATGAACTGCCTTTAGAGTCTTGTGTACTTTAATAAGACAAGTTGCACCTTGACTCTTTATATTACAGCTCCACACATATTCAATTACAATTCCTTTTATAATTATTTTCTATGACATAACTTTCAACGACAACAATGGACTGTATTAAAATTATCCGATCAAACTAACTTACCTGTGTAGTTCGATAGAAATTATATGAAACATCCAGTCAAAAGACATCCATTTATTTACCACGTAGTCCGCCTCTGCGGATCTCCGAGCCCGAGTGTTTTATAGATATGTTAAGAGAAGAAAAATGGCCCGCCGCCAATGGTGTCCCCACCACCACGCCTCGTGGCTTCCTATCTCTGGTGCCACCATTTCTTGCTCATTCAGTTTAAAGCTCAGTTGGTTATTTCCCTGAGGTTTAAAGACTGTTTTTACCAAAATGAAACGGGTGGGAGGACTTGCGGGACTGGATGTCTTCGGACTGGATGTTTCATATAATTTCGATCGAACTACACAGGTAAGTTAGTTTGATCGGATAATTATATTTCGACATCCAGTCCGAAGACATCCATTTATTTACCACGTAGATGTTCAGAGATATGGTATTTCTTTTGTGGAAAAAAACGGAAGATTGAATAAGTAAACCAGACAAGTTGCTTACTACACTTGTATGGCCCGTAAAGTACTTTTAAGCCTGCCGCGGTTTCAGCGCGGCGACAACTTAGCACCCCTCAAGTCGGTCGGTCCATGTGAATTCGGATCGCCAATGAGTTCCGAAATCCGTTCCCGAATGTTGAACGGTGCTGAGCATCAGGTCGGAATGGTGCAGTAAAATCAGACAGCGTGGAGTGCCGAATCCGAAGTCAAAATGTTGAACGGTGCTGAAACACAGGTCGGAATGTTGCCTTGCGTTTGGCGCAGCTTAAATTGTGTATTGTTCAGAGTAATGAATAAAGGGGACACCGCATTATAGCGCCGTTATACAGATGTAAACAGTAAGCTGAACCCTCTCACTTTATGAAAGAGATAAATGTATTTACAAACACTACCTATGGAACGAAATATTCTCTTTTTTCACTTTAGAGGAAAGACACTTGCACTTTATGCACCTTTTTGCCATTTTTAAACTTGGAACCGCACGAAAAACTCGATTTTAGCGTTTGTTTTCTGGTAAAACTAAGCAAATACCGAAGCACAAACCAAAACAAACAAAATGGAAAACAAACAATTTGAGCAAGCGCTAACTTTGGTCCCTGTCAAACTGCCGCAACGTTGCCGATTAGTGCGAAGAGTAATGGGTGTTCTCTACTATAACGATTTTGTCAATAATAAAACACCTACATAATCTTTCTTGAACACGAAAAGGTTATGTTTTACTTTACTGTTCTGCCTGAATTTTATAAGTGGGGGAAATTTTACGTTCAATGCATCTACTAAAGAAATTGCCGGTTTTATTTATGATATTCCTAGTTATTGTTTGTGACAACATGTTTGGGGCAGGTCAGTAAAGGACCAATAATTGTAAACATGGGGATAGTTATAAATAACTAGGTACCTGTCAACAATTCACTTAATTTTGTAAACAAATTCGTCCCCTTTATTCATTAGTCTGAGGTGTATTGTGTATAATGAGAGAGACAGAGTTAGAGCCTTTCCATCCAATGTAAAATTATGAACCTTGCGCAAGTTGACCCTTATTCTCCCCACCTCTATTTCTCCGAGCTAGGACCGAACTTTCGTCTGTTTTTCAAGGTTTAATTTCCAGCAAACTCATCAAGAGACTTGTCTTGGGTACGAATAGATGCAAGTGGATTAGAAAATACATTTTAGATATGTGAGTACTGGTTTCTGCAGCTGTGCGCATGGTAGATTAGGAAATTTTTTGTAACTGGTCGCCCAGCACACGGTGAAACTGCAAATAATCGTAAAAAAAAGAAATTTAGCTCTAGCAGTCAAGTGCAATCAACCTAATGCCAAGTCACGTGGCATGGGGCATTAGGCTACCAATAATTGTGTAAGATTTCTAAAATGTTTTGTTTAAATAAATGCTTATTTTTGGCAAAAAGTACATAAACTGTTTGTTATTTGTGTTTCCACTTGTTGATTTAGGGGATAGTCGGGTAATATCGGACAGTGGGTAGCATCGGATAACAGCATCTTCTCAATTTCCCTAATAGATGGCGCTCAGAATTTGTCAGAAAATACTTTATTAAAATTGCCCTAGATACATATATTCAGTATGAGGCCGAGCTATGAACGGTACATGTCGTGTTCTTTATTTTTTATTTTTTTGCCCAAAGCAAATTTCGCGGAGATAAAATTTACCAGTCTGTATTTTATATAAACGGTAAGTTCTTTTAAAATGTTCATATTATATAACATTTGTTGGTTATTTTGGAATATAAAAAATTTTTTATGGAAATTATCGGAGGGTCGTAAAAAATAAGTTGGCCACTTTTTTCCAACAGTGCTGTTCGGGTAGTATCGGACACACATATTTCGGGTGATATTGGACACACTGAAATTTTAACTGAACATTCTTATTTTCAGATTAATACTTTAAAAAATGCCCAAGAACAACAAAAGGAAAAAGAAAATTGACCAACTAGAATATTACATTGGAAAAAATAAAAATGTAAAGGACAAAAAATATAGCAAAGATAATGAATGATCTGAACAGCAACAAGAAGCAACGCACTGTATCATCTGTGGTGAAGACTTCGTTGCAAATTGGATACAATGCATCCAGCATCCAGTGCAATTGTTGGGCCCATAAAAATTGTTCTGGGGCAGAAAAACATCAGGTTTATGATAAATGCGACATTTGTAAGGGGAATTAATTTATGTCCGATACTACCCGACGTTTTCAGAAAATTACAAATAGAGGCCCACTTTTGTTTTTAATAAGAGAAATTATTGTTTGGGGTTTTTGTTTAATTTTATTATGTATTCTATTCTGCAAAGAGTATAGTTTATTTTAAGCAAAAATATGTTAATAAATCATTTTTTGATAAAAATTATTTCATTTTTCAAAATGTGTCCGATATTACTCGACTCTCCCTGTTCCGCGCTGGCCGATTTACTGCAACATTCCGACCTGTGTTTCAGCACCGTTCAACATTTTGACCTTGGATTCGGCACTCCATGATGGTTGATTACTGCACCATTCCGACCTGATGCTCAGCACCGTTCAACATTCAGGCACAGATTTTGGCACTCCGCATTCATTGGCGATCCGAATTCAAATGAACCAATGAAATTTGCCTAGGTGCCGAATCCTATACCAACCTATACCAACCATCGGTGGCGCTCCGAGGTTGGTACTTTTTCTGCCTACAAGCTAGTACCTATCGTACCGAGTATCGTAGACTTGATGGTTCGAGAATTGTCCTTAGAAATTACCTATCTTTACTGATATAAAGGTCGAATACGAAAAGTCGTAAAGACTGAAGACTCCTAGTCCTACCAGCTATCTGACGAATACCATCTCCAAGCCGCTGAAGTCGATGCGTGGCAGTTTGGGGTGGTTGCACCTCCCACAGGTCTCGGGCGGTGGTCTCTCCGGCTCGGGCATGTCCAATATACCCAGATTCCCAAAAAGAACGGCGGCTCTAGCTGCAATCTGAATTAATATCCCGGTTCTACCCCTTTTCGGTATCCCACAACCCTTATGGTAACATAAGAATTTATTATTAAGCGGCGGAATGCCGGAAAATAATTAAAACCAGAATTTAATTAAATGCAATGAAACTCTCGAATGTCGGCCTACTATGTTAGAGAGAGTCATGTGAATATAAAAACTACTACGGCGGACGACCGGCCTCTAAAAATAGCGCGGCGGAAGAATCAAGTGGGTGTAAAATAAAAATTAAAACTGGAAACTAATAGTAACTTCGTTACAAGATAGTCCGAACCGGAGCCTCTCCTGTCTTGTTTAGTTTATGTAATCGTCGACCGCAGTTGCCACACAAAGTCGAGAATATCTGAAAATAAACTTTGAGCAATAGAGCACAAATCTCTGCGAAAATTTCCTAGAAATGAGGATCTTCTGTGGCGCAAAGCTATACATGGATCGTTGTGATCTGGCCTTGGAAATTCCCTTAAGGAATCGTTTAAGTACTACCGGTCAGCTGGCCAAGTCACCTCGCAAAAAAGGGTAAAGCATATAATATGTGGATCCATTCTGGTTAGCGGTTTCTGCCGGCAAGGACCATGGAATAGTCTTAATGTCACTCTCCGAAACTAGCTTCTATTTGAAAGCTTCCCTGATGGCTTGTTGGCTACCAGGGTAAGCTGGGGATGAAACATTTCGATCAGGAAGAAAATATATTGCCCGTCAGGCATTATAATTTTGAGTACAAGGGAACCAAACTTGTCCCTCCCAGAGCGGAACCACGACGATCCCTTCAACTTCTTCATTCACGAGATTCTGGAGAGTGTGCAAAATCAGGGAGAAATAGGAAAACATAAACGAAGGAGTCAGGATATGTATTTTGGGCATTTTCGGTTATCCTTGGAGGCAAAAATGTCGACCTCAGGAATAACAAACGGATTTGTTACAAAAACAGAAATGTTAATTAATCACTCAGTATGATAATCACATCATTGCCAAATCTCTTTAGATATACTGAACGCTGCCTATTTTGTTGATGTAAGATAGCACTGTGATATTATCTCATCTCGGCAGTATACAAAATTTGACGACATTAAAAAATTGCAAAATATTTACTGTTGCTTTGACACATTGCTCGCAAGCTTCGAAAGAAGAGCTCAAGACGAAGAAGTCGTCAACGTAATTACACAAATAACCCCTTCTTGGGCAGATATTCCGTGATAGGTTGTTTCATATTAAGGATCCCCCAAACCAGCGGGAAACCCTCGCGGCGGCAGAGAATGTTTCTTACCGAAGTGGTACACATGGGAGTAGATGGCCGTGAACACACCGGCGCGTCAGTCTAGATAAAGAGATTGCCACGAAATTCCCCACGGCAAATTTCACCGCGTAAGCTTCTCTCTCGTCTGTGGGACCTTTATCTAGTGAAGTTGAATTGCGCAGATGCCAGACCAAAGGGGAGGGCAAGTAAATTCATAAGGAGTTCAAGTTCAAGTGAAAATAGACATCTATGAGGTCTATGGAAGTTAAAAAGTAGTTCCTTTGCATTAGCCACAACACTGTATGGATGTCACCATTTTGAAATGGGGTACCTTAAGGGGATTGTTGAGGTTTTTGACGTTTAAAACAAAACTCACATTGCCGTCAGATTTTTCTGTTAACGATATCCTTGAGAGGTGCTGTGAAGCTCAGTAAAGACTTTGCCTTGTTTCGGTATATTGGGACCAAACAAAATTCCGAAGGAACTAACTTCTCGATACGCTCCCTCATGCCCCTACTAGGGGTTGGTGTAATTGCCTTACGCCTAGAAGATGATTAAAGGTGTAGCAAGTTGGCGAGAATACGGCCATAATCCCCTAGAGGCAATAAGAAAGCACGGCGCCTTGATCTCGAATGGCGGCGTTTTTACCTGTTACCTAAGGGGATACAGTTAGATTATGTATTGCTACATTGCTACATACGTGGCTTAGCCTCGTGAGCCGTTGGGGTTGCCCCTTGGCCTCTTGGTCTGGTCGCGGTCTCTCACGCCGGCACCACTCGTGCGTACATCACACTCGCTGGGAGCCCGAGAAACGAAGAAAGAAGAAACGAATGGAATGAGCAAGAAATGGCGGCACCACAGATAGGAAGCCACGAGGCGTGGTGGTGGGGACACCATTGGCGGCGGGCCATTTTTCTTCTCTTAACATATCTATAAAACACTCGGGCTCGGAGATCCGCAGAGGCGGACTACGTGGTAAATAAATGGATGTCTTCGGACTGGATGTCGAAATATAATAAATAGTACTGAATCCTGTCTTTCAGTTTTTCACAATACGGTGTGTCCGTTAAACAACACGCTGGGCCCTGGTGCTGGATGGCTGGCCTGAACCACGGATGAACCGTGCTGGCTCCCACCAATCGCTGACCTCTAGATGCCTGTGGGGAGGTGACATGAAGATTCTTCCTGAACAAAGGTACCTATACCAAGAAAAAAGATAAGAATGTTGAAATTATTTGGATGTACCTAATAGCAGAACATAAAGTCCTGGACAAAATTAAGGCACCACTATATTTATATTTTTTTCTCGACAAGTAGGCCATATATGGGCCTTGTTTGACAGTGACAGTAATTCGTTTAAAAACCTCGTTTTAGACTAAAACTGTGTTAAAATTTTCTTAAAAAGTGCTGATTAAAGCAAAGTTTCTGTGAAAAGCAAATTGTGATTGTTTTTATCACATACATGTTGAGAAGTTCATTTGCGAGTAAATCAAGTAAGAAAAATGAACCGCCAAAGAAATTTGTCAATTGAGGATGCAGTGCTAGCACGGTACATAGATAACGGTATGCCAGCTAGGAGAACGAAAATTAAACTCTTCTGCGCATCTACGTCACTTCGACAAAATCGAGGCCAACTTATAAAAAATAGTCCCGAAATTAGTCTCACTGACATACGTTAGTTATCAATTTCGCGTCAAGTCGTCGATGGAGGAAGGAACAATCCAAACCGGTCTTGGGAACAATCAACGGTCAAGTTAAATCTAAAAACAGAATGTATGCACCTATTGCGCGTGAGCATACCGTTTTCTGTGTATCGTGATCTAACTGTGGAACACTTATAGTAAAATTATTATAAGAAGTCCTTACTGGGACTGTCAATTGGTAATTTCGAGATCCTAAGTTGGCATCGATGGAGCAAAAAAATGCAACCGGGTCAAAAGTTCAGGTCAGTAACGAGCCCATTTGCACAATGAATAACTACTAATAGCACGAACAAGAACAACACAGATAACGGTAAAACTCACGAAACGTACAAAACCCGCGAATATTTCCACTACCCAAAGTTTGAACCCTTTTGAACCACAAAATATATATAGGTTTTTACTTTCACAACACGGAAAACGGAAATAAAATTTGCCTGAGTACGCACCATAGACGCTGCCGCAAGTAGCCGATTTTACCAAAATACCAAAATGAAAGTGTTTCCAAGACGTTTGACATTATTATTAAAATGAGTTCTAGTCATAGTTATTTTTATTTGTAGCAGTATAATCGTGATTGCAATAGGGTTTTTATTTTATTATGTTCTTTTTTTCCTATCACTTGGGTAACTTTTCACATCATATATCAATGAGTGACGTCATTAACTGTTTGCGACGCATATATACCAATGTTATACCCATGGTTAACAGAAAATTCCTAGGGATTTTGTGGAGAATGTCATCTGACAAAATCGGGACTTCTTACAGTAATCGGGGTATAGTTCATTGTGACATTACCTCTAGTTGAATGACTTTCCCTAATTCCCTAAAGATGACATGGGATTTGGTGCGGTACCAATATAGGTGACACCAAGGTGCGTAAAGGCAGCAGCGGAGCATTCTGCTCTTGGATCTTACCATTTTCGAAGAAAAAGAACCTAGATGGAAATAAATTAGGGCATATTATAGAAGCAAATCCAAATATGTGAGTTAACTATTTTCTCACTAGTATCATTGACTGACGTACCTATTAATAAAAGGCGCTTTCGCGCGGGTATGATGTGTCAAGCTCTGGGTGTTTGAGACTCCGTTTTGCTTGTGTGCCGTTCATTCATACCCGAACGCTATATAGGCTCAGAGAAATGGAGTAGGGAGAACGCGCTACAAACTGCGCGAACTGCCTAATAAAAGTGGCGGCGATATTAAACCAACTTTACTAAACTTACCGAAAAAATGATACTCCCGGAGGTCTCCTAGACTTATAATTCATTTGTCGCGGGACAAAAAACCGACTCCGATCGGGGAACACCGGAAAGCGCGAACGTGAAGCCGTGAAAACTACGCGAAAGCCGACAACCTCCACACTCACGTTCGCGCCTCATCGCGGTGTTTCGCGCCGCGAATGTGGAGCGGCCTTTACAGCTTGGTACTGCACACGACATTTTTCAATTTTTACCGTCATCTGTGTTGTTCTTGTTTGTGTTACTTTTCGTGTTATTAGTGCAAATGGGCTCGTTACTGACCTGAACTTATGACCCGGTTGCATTTTTTGCTGCATTGATGCCAACTTAGGATATCGAAATTACCAATTGACAGTCCCAGTAAGGACTTCTTAAAATAATTTGAGTATACATAATAAGTGGCTGGTGCTCGAGGGGGCAAGGGGGAGGAAAAAAGATGAGCAACTCTGGAGCATCAAGCTCAAGCATACCCGAAAGAATGAAATGGAAGTGGAGTACTCCTGAGTCGCTTTCGGGTATTGCACTTAGAGTAGGTACTCCAGAGCTACTCAGGAGTACTCCACTTCCATTTCATTCTTTCGGGTATACTTGAGCTTGATGCTCCAGAGTTGCTCTTTTTTCCTCCCCCCCTGCCCCCTCGAGCACCAGCCGTTTATTAGGTATACTCAAATTATTTTAAGAAGTCCTTACTGGGACTGTCAATTGGTAATTTCGATATCCTAAGTTGGCATCGATGCAGCAAAAAATGCAACCGGGTCATAAGTTCGGGACAGTAACGAGCCCATTTGCACTAATAACACGAAAAGTAACACGAACAAGAACAACACAGATGACGGTAAAACTCACGAAACGTAGAAAACCCGCGAATATTTTCATTACCGAATGTTTGAACCAGTTTGAACGATCTGGAAAACCTTCATTGTCACTTTGACACACCGAAGCAACATTTGCCTGAGTCCGCTCATAGACGCTGCCAAAAACAGCTGATTATTACAAAATACCAAAATGAAAAGTGTTTCCATGACGTTTGTAATTATTATTAAAATGAGTTGTAGTCATAGTTATTTTTATTTATAGCGGTATAATCGTGATTGAAATAGGGTTTTTATTTTAATATGTTCTTTTTTCGTATCACTTGGGTAACTTTTCACATCACAAATCAATGAGTGACGTCATTAACTGGTTGAAACACATATATCAATGTTATACCCAAGGTTAACAGAAAATTCCTAGGGATTTTGTGGAGAATGTCATCTGACAAAATCGGGACTTCTTACAGTAATCGGGGTATACGTGACGCTCCGAGTTGCGCAGTAGAATCATTGATTGTCAGTTTGATGTTTTATGGACCTTCGCTTGATTCTCTTGCGAACTTGCGAAATCGATGCTAATTAACGAAAAATATAACTTACCAATATAACTTCACTATCAACCATTTTTTCTATTTCTATTTGAAAATTATAGCATTTTGCATCGTAAATTTAAGGTTAGTTCATAGACATAAAACAAAAATAATAACTGGATCCTATACAGGATGATTTTTTTAGGTCTACCACCGCGATTTTCTCGCTCATTTTGCGGCCTACAAAAAAAACGTAAGAAACAAAAATGTGACAATTTTGGACAGCTAAGTGATGCTGCAAAAGAAATCGGCATCCATGGCCAACTTGTCGCGCAATATTAAAAAAAAACTCAAATTGAGCAAAACTATTAATGGCCGTGGAATGTTTATTTTAAGAGACAGAGGAAAACTTTTATATTGAAAATTAATGGCACTGAGAAGCTTTATCCACCCAGGTGCTCAGATAGTTTCAGCAAATTACACAGGGCCTTCGGCTCTCTTGAGGCTATGAATTTTTTTTTTGTTTATTTCTTATTAAGCGATTTTCTCGCTTATTTTGGGCCGCACAGAAAATATGTAAGAAAACAAAATATGACAATTTTGGTCAGCGAGGCGACATTAAAAAAAGAATGGGCCTCCATACCCAACTTTTCGCGATGTACTAAAAAAAACCTAAAATCGACAAAAATTTTCATGGTCTCAAGAGAGCCGAAGACCCTGTGTAATTTGCTGAAACTAACTGAGCACCTGGGTGGATAAAGCTTCTCAGTGCCATCAATTTTCAATATAAATGTTTTCCTCTACTCTAATATTGCGCGACAAGTTGGCCATGGATGCCGATTTCTTTTGCAGCACCACTTAGCTAGTTTTTTTTGTAGGCCGCAAAATGAGCGAAATCGCGGTGGTAGACCTAAAAAAATCATCCTGTATAGCGTTCGAGTATGAACGGCACACGAGCAAAACGGAGTCTCAAACACATAGAGCTTGACACATCATACCCGAAAGCGCCTCAGAGTAGCTCTGGAGTGCTCTAAGTGTAATACCCGAAAGCGACTAAAGACTACTTATCAATTCGATGTGTTTGACAGTTCTATGCCTCACCATATGATTTCTGGAGACAAATTACAACGAGAGGCTAAAACCCACTTTGTATTCCACGTTTTCATTGGTCAACTCAAGGTTACATGAAATTTTACTGTATGCAGCTCAAACTGGTCACCACCCTATTTGCACCTTTTGCAGCATCGAAACTTTGCGAATAGCCGCGGAAAAACCGAAATTTTGAAAGATTTGTGCCGTGTTTACGTCCGGCCCGGCCGCTGTTTTCGCCGAATGTCGGTTTTTCCGCGGCTATTCGCAAAGTTTCGATGTTGCAAAAGGTGTAAATAGGGTGGTGATTAGTTCGAGCTATAAATTTATCCCGATTATAGAGGTCAGATTCGTGTTCAGGGACCTCGAAAATGGGGGGTAGCCAAAATTTCAAGAAAATCGGGCGGTGCATACGGTATATTCCATAATTACGATATGTTCTTCAGATAAGTGATTAACTAAGCCATTATTATGCTGGAAGGAACTATTGCAATGTGATTCTATAAACAACCTCACAAGCGTACAATGTTCAAATTCATGTAACTTTGAGTCGACCAATGAAAATGTGGAATACAAAGTGGGTTTTAGCCTCTCGTAAAATACAACAATAGAGAACATAGTAAAGGCAGCAGCAGAGGTACATATTCTGCTCTTGGATCTTACCATTTTCGAAGAAAAAGAACCTAAAGTGGTAGTGGATCAAAACATTGGCAACCACGTGACCTATTCTCTTATTGGTCTGGCCGTCATAAAATGTCAAGTGTTTACGCGGCGAGCAGAATGCAGGGCCGGCTCTTCCCTCAGTCGAGTTTCCTGCATATTTTAGATCGGATCGCGAGCAATATATTCTATAAATTTATTTTGCTACTTAATTTAAGGAAATTTATAAAGATCCACGAAAGGTAGAAACACAAATTTTAGAACTTCTAAAAAAAATAGTTCAGAATTACAAGCCACTTGGAATCTCATATTAGTCCGACCCTGGTAATCGATCGCAAGGCGGTCATGTGACTTTGTTTATACCTACTGCCGCTGTAACTTGGGCAGACTATAGATGGAAATGGAAATGAATCGCCTGTCGTGCGAGGTGCCAGTCGGTAACACGGCCGCGGGCGCCGTTAGGCGTCCTCTCTCTTCCCTTGTCTAAGGCTTCGCCCATATATTTTGAGTCTTCCCGCGCCCGCCAAGGCGGCAGGTTGTCGGTGACCGGTCCATCCGGCGATAAAATGGCGGTACCACATGTGGCTGTTTTCTCTGAGTCAGCGGGCGGAGGAGGGCTTCGGGAGGGAAGGCAGGCGGGAGTTAGAGACACGGAACGGCAGGGTAAAGGAGGGGAATGGAAAGGAAGGGAAAGGAAATAACGAGTTACCAAGTTAGGCGGACACAGACATATCCGCCCCTACGAACAGTGACGTGGAAGATTTGAAGCTCACAAAAGGATTCCATTGGAAGAGAAAAGAATGTATGTATTTTATCAGTGTATACTAGTTCAAGCTTCCAAGTTGGGCGGACACAGCAAAAGCTGGACATATTCCTCCCAACGAAGAGGTGGCGCAGGCCCCATATTGGCTCAATTGTTCGGAAGAGCAGTGGCCATAAAAATATTAGAAGAAGAATAACTAACCTATATATTTTGTGATTGGCTCAGCCCTCAGAAAAATAAAAAACGTAGAACTGGCTTTGAATTGGCAAGTTTGTTCCCATAATAAAAAAAATAATGTTTACAGTTCGGGTGACAGATCTGGTGCTAACGATTACAAGGCAGTGGCGTACCTCTAATTTTTTTAATAGTTATATAAAAATAGGAAAAAATATATTTGCCTTTATATCTCAATTCTTTTGTATAAAAATTGAAGTATAACCCCAGGTACAACTAGTACTCGTCAATTCTAAAATTCAAACTTATCAATGTTATTGACAGTTAGATTATTCGGCGAACACAATATAAAAAAATAAAAAATACAAACTTTTTAAAAACAAGTTTTTATTTAAGCCATGAACTAAAACGGATAAAATAAGTTTAGCGTTGGGTGAAGATTTAAACCTTCAGTCAAGGAGTTTAGGTTTTTGTTAAGATAATTCAATGCCATACTGCGGCAAGCTTTTTTAAATCAAAAAGCTCGTCGCGCGAAATGTTCATAAAAGTAGGTACCAATTAATTTTATCGGACAGTGATCGGTTGATAACCAAGTACATGCCAAAGAATATATTTTCTATACAGTTTGCGCGACAAGCTTTTTGGTTTAAAAAAACTTGTCGCAGTTTGGCATTGAATTATCTTAACGAAAACCTAAACTTATTTTATCTGTTTTAGTAAATGGCTAATAAAAGCTGGTTTTTAAGAAGGTTTTTTTTATTATTTATTTTATTTTGTGCTTTTTTAGTACCTATTTGATTCCCATCTCAGAAGGGTGGTAAAGAAATTTAGTCCACCATCTTGGGGCATCGAGCATCCGCCCTATTGGATTTAGTATGACGTCAGTCACCTTATCGTTTATTTCTACTTTTCATATCCTTTCATTTGATACCCATGTCGAGGATGTTGTAAAGAATTAGGCAATCCGCCGTCTTGGGGAGGCCGCCATATTAGATTTATTATGACGTCATTCACCTTATTGTTTTCTACCATCGATTTGATAAGTAGAATGGAAGTCGCACAGGTACCACTTTCATTGTTGTTTGGGGCAGCCAACTCTAGAGAGAGATAGGTTTCAAATGGCAATAAGTAAGACAAGGACGCCTAATGAACGTGTCAGCTGATTCAGGCAAAGGATGTATAAAGGGATGTTGCATATTAATGGGCGAATTTAATGGGCATGTTCCGTATTCTCTTTATTGTATGATCTGTACTCCGAAATTCGGGGCTTGCTTGTAGGAATGACAATTTTTCTATATAACCACAATTATGTAAATATTGCACAGAAAAAAGTAGTGAATTGATTAAAAAAAAATTACCTACATGGCAATTTTATGTACCTGGAAGTAAATTGAGACAAATAAAATACAAATCAAAAAATAAAAGTTTATTTTAAAATAACAAAACGACAAAATATCTAGGATAAGGTATACATTTTCAACTTTAATTACTTATAATATTTGATTTATTAATTTTTAAATTCAATTTAATAGGAAAAGCATGTAAGACAGGTAGCTTTTACATATTTTTATATATATTTTATATTGTTTAGGCATCTAACAAAAATAATTACAAATAATTACCTTATTAAAGGGACCAGAACCTCAAGATTAATTCCATCTTTGACTACGAAGAGCTAGGTTCATAAGCACAATATTTTGCCAGTTTTTCCCTTGATAGTTTCTATCATGACTTGGAAAATAAAAAACTGTAGTAATTACATACTTTTTAAGTTTGCGCTGCTCAAAATTCTCTATGAAATTGCTCTCAATAAATTGTTGACTACAAATGTAAATACTTGTAGACAGTACAAAATTTTTCCTTTTTATTGCTGCAATCCATTTGTCTCTAATATCACCTTATCTCTTGGAAAACTGCAAAGTTATTAGCAAAGATTTTTAAGACTTACGAATGAAAGAAACCCCACTATTCTTATTCTTTCCGTCCCGTTTGGTACATCCAAATACACAACAGGAGTTGACCCTCTTTTTTGTAATTTACAACTTAAACAGAAAGAATATAGCCGCATAGCTAAATTAAATTTTCTCTCCGATCTAAAAATATAATATTAAACCAAATACCAACTAAGAAAACTCAACGCCGTTTTATACGAAACTGCCACCACGACACGAACTCAAATCAAATATAAATAATACAATAATTACTCCTATTCGTATTGGGACTTGGGACAGAAGGAAAATTAAAATGACGTTTGACAACGGAACTCGTTTGAAGCACAGGACACAAAAATGGAAAGTTAGGACAAACACCTCTTTTGTGTTATGTGGTTTTTGCCGGAATCAGCTGATTTATTTTCTATTTCACTTACTCAAGTTTGGCTGCCAGTTTCTCTCTCTACACTCCTTCCATCTACTTGTCATTTCAATGTTTTCTACCCGTCGAGCCCTTTCGTTTTATACCCATGTTGAGAATTATTATCCCTTTGGTGGTAAAGGTATCTTTTACCGTGCCCCGAACTAGGTACGCCTATGTACTTTCGCATGGTATGTAACCTCCTTTGGCGAGTTGCTTGATTTGCAAACAATACACTTTTTTTGCCCATAACGTATAACTTAATTGTCTATATAAGCATTTTAAAGCGACGAATACTTAAGAAACACTTAAAAACAGCGAAAAATTGCTTCTAAAAGACACAGCACCAGTTATGCCAAACCCAAGGTGAGGCACACTCTTGACCGATTTGCGAGTTTGTCAGATTGTGCGATTGGTATTGGTAATTGTAGGTATATTATTTTACTTAGTTGCATCACAGATTAAAGTACTACACGTAGTATAGAAATACTGCCTAATAAGTGTCTAGATAATTATAAATACTCTCGTAAATACTAGATTCACCTATTAGTCAGGCAGACCTTATCTCATCAATACATAAATATCATATACGTATTATCTACCATTATTTACTTCAAAGCAAACGTATTTGCAACTGATTGGGTATTATGTCCCTAGTCCCTACATACAACGGGAACTGCACTGTTGAAAAACTATTATTTGCAATTTGATCTTGAAGATTATTTTAATTTACCAGAGAAATAAGTTTTTCATTATGAATTATTGGCAACGCTGTTAAACTTTAACTAGTAAATAAATAATAGAGTATAAAAAGTGCTACCCCTTACAAACATTTCACTCTACAGAAGCCATTTCTATGTTTTTTATTTTTCTGAGGCTCAGCTAAAGCCAACGCCATTTCTCTGGCCAAAGCCAACGGCAACGGCCTAACCGTGATGGTCTGTCTGGGGCCCAGCCTTCCGGGTAGAGGTGGAAACTATCGATAGTTTTTCCTATCGATAGTTTCGATATTTTTCGAAAAAAATATCGATAGTAACGTTAGTACTATCGGAATGTTCAGTCTTTTTAATTGTAAAAAGGACAGTAAAACTGCCAAATAAATATTATGCACCTCCACCCAAACCCAAAAAAAAAACAATAATAATTTATAAACAATCGACCGTGAATCTGTAATCAACAATAGTACTAATTACTAATCTGCCTGTGTAGTAAACCACAAAACACAAAACGAAAATATATAGCCCTGTTGTTTCTTTATATCAAGTTCATACACATAACAATCATAACCGTTTGTGCATGATGTGTCGCAAAAAATGCACGATAAATAGCACCTAATCATGTACAAGGGCAAGGGCAGGAAGACTACGAACTACTGGTCTCCTCCACCAGATTGCGCCACCTTTACCATACTATTGATAGTCTAGAAAACTATCGATATTTTCGATAGTCAAAAACTATCGATACTATCAATAGTCAATAGTGCTATCGATAGTTTTCCACCTCTACTTCCGGGTTCCGCGTTATTTGTCCTTGTGCTAGTTTTATTATTATTAATATAATTTACTTATAGTTATTTTTAAAATGTAGTGCTGATATTTTTTTAATTCTCAGTTAAATTAAACATTACATATGCTTACAACTGCCGCTGCTTGAAGCCTTGTCTACAGCATCTTGCCAGAGATCCGACTTGAAAATAATAAAGGTAATAAGTTGTAATTCTTCTATATTGTGCTTTATTAGGTACAACACAAGAAAAATTACACAAGTTGGAAATGCAAAGTGGAGGTTCATATTTCTGTTATATTAAATTGTAGCATAGCCGAACGGAGTATCGTTCGGCTATGATTGTATATAGGTTATTTATTGCGTACAAATTTCATCTTGATAATGTTCTATAAAAGTTTCTCCACAAAGTGGTGTACCTACCCTACACCACCAAACATGTAGCGATAGAATCAACCCATTTCCGCGTAAGTATATTATTTCAAATGGTCCAAGCGCCCCAATCCCCAAGCTGCCCAAACTATGATATTATCCATTCAAATTAAAAGGATAATAGAAACGATAAGTAATAAAACGAAAAGGTAATCAAGAAATGGTATAATAAACAAAATGTACACTGAAAGGGAACTTCGAAATGGTTGAGTGAGTAGAATTCTGCTTCCCATGATTAATTTATTATTGGAGGTCAAGTTCATGGCCATTGATCACAATGTTTAATCAATGTATGTTATATTAGAGATTTAGATAGACAATAATAAGCTTCAGTTTTATGCTTTTTACCCAACTTTTTGTGTACTACAGTTTTTAACTAAACTCATGCTCCTTCGCCTTCGGGCGATTTATTGGACAATCCAGGGACCCTTTTTTAAAGAGTCCCTGGGACAATCCATAGTATTTTTCTAGGTAATTTGGCTTTTCAAACAGATAATTTGCAAGTGTAAAATTTTAGATATTTGTTTGATAAAATTGTTTCTTGTTATGCCTCCCAAACTTTAACTTTTTAAGTTCGTAGTCTCTTATTAGACTACTTACTGAAATTTGCCTTTTGCTTATAAGCAATTTAAAGAAGTGCCAAGGACCCTGCATGGTATTTGGAAGCAAAATCAAAATAATTTAAGTAGGTATAAAGACGCTAGTGAAGAGTAAAATTAACGGTCAAGGTAATTTTATGCGGTTAGGTTGTGAAAAAATTACTGGTAACTTTACCTTTACAAGCGTGTGTATACCTAGTTGCAGAGCACGAGATGTTCTTCAGTAACATTATGGTCTGTAAAAGGTAAAACGTGGTCGTGGGTCGTGGGAAAATCAGATCTAACTCATTATAGGGAAAATGAACAAAATTATATTTTCCACGATAGTGACACACACACTCAAGTGTAGGTACCTCGGTAGGTAGCTAGGCCCTGACATTTTTTCTGATTTACAAGAAGAAGCAGAATAGTTTCATTCCTCCCTAAGTGCTTTTTTTAAGGTTTTCTCAAAATTCAATAGTAACCGAAGAATTCCAAGTCCAATAATAGCATAAGAAAAGAACATGCTCTTTTTTATTGACCTTTACTATATAGGCTGATCCAACTGTTAGGGGCTAAAGTAATTAGGTTTTTTATTATATAATTTCCCAATTTCAAAAAAAAACTACTCGTATATCACCTGGGGCCCATGCCTACAAAAATTTTTTTTATTACCACCCCCGTTGAGACTTTGTATACAGGGTGAGTCATTAGTAATGGCACCTAGTGCAACCGCATATATTTCGGGCCAAAATATTACGATTGGGGCTAATATGCCTTATAGAAATGTTGTTTGTTTGAGAGTTGAAGTTGAAGTTCATTTTTTGAAATAGAATTATGGCTACATTTCCCAAACTAATTGAGCTGCTAAACTGAAATTTGGCACTGCTGTGTTTTTGGAGATGGAGAATAAGCTGAAAATGTCAATTTCGCCGTATCTCACAGATGGCGCTAGTTGCGCTGTGTTTGGATCGTGTTTTTACTCCTAACTTTTTTGAGGTTATCTTTTTGGCCCGGCAGGTCCATCATTTTAGTGCATCTTTTCATTCTGCAATAAAAAGGTACTCTTGTTTCATAACGCCCAAATCAACCGTTTTCGTTTAAATTGCCAAAACCTGCCCCAAAACATCTCGCGGGTATAGAATGACAAGGTTCTAACTGCACTTTTTCCTGAAAATGAGATTTTTAGATAACTAGGTTCTATCTGCTATTCTCTAGCTACTTTTCTCATTAGATTTTATATAGCTCTGTCCCTTTTCAAAATATCAGTGAGCCATGGTTGCATCTGAACAAAATTAAACATCACTTGCTGTTACATAGTTCTATCTGCAATAAAATGCAGATAGGACCCTGTCACTTTTTGCCAGTGCGCAGATAGAACCTTGTCACTTTTTGCCGGTGCGCAGATTCAACCTTATATTCGAACTGTTCATTGTGGAGGTTGTTTTGATGTGTCAGAACGTGAAAATTACTAAAGAAACATGGAAAATGAGTGTATTAAAAATGATTTCAATGTATCCAATGAACGGTAAGTTTTAAAAAATCTCAATTTACGCTGTGAGTGTATTGCTTTTATTCAAATGTATATTGTTTTTACTTTTTAGGTTATGTTTGAACGATAATAATGGTAACAACCAAATTATCATAGAGTGGGTTCAGCAACTAGATTCTGATTGTACGTCTTTAGTCGGTGAAAATGATAATTTAAAGTAAGTTATAGTTTAAAAGAATTAGAAGAAAAATTAAGAGGGGACCTTATTTTCAGCAGCAGCTGTAACCAGAATGTGCTGCCAATGAGTATAGATGAAATTCCTATCATTTGTGCACAAAACTTACCCGAGAGAGGAACTACTGTTCAAGACATTAATAAGGCTCAAGAAGTACAAGATCCAAATCAACATGAAATAGAAAATAGTGCACCAAAAGAAGTAGTAACACAGATGATGTTGGCAGAATCAGATGGTACTCTGAAAGAGATTAATGAGGCTCAAGAAGTACAGGATCCAAATCAGCATGAAACAGAAAATAGTGCACCAAAAGAAGTAGAAACACAGATGCTGGCAGAATCAGATGGTACTCCTAAACTAAGCAGGAAACGACAAAGAAATGTAGACAAGTGGAAGTGTAATATTAGAAAATGGAAACATCAAGCAGGGGAGGAGTACATGTCCAAGCGTGGTAAAAGGGTTGCTGCGAAAAAAATGGTAAACAAAAAGGACTGCACCAATAAATGCAAATTAATTGTGCAAAACTTATAACAGAGGATGAACGGAAAATAATTTTTCAATCTTATTATAAGTTAGAACAATGGCAAAAATTACAGTTATTTTGAGCACCACAGAAAGAAGTCCAAAAAAAGACGAATCACGTCGACAATTTTCGTTTCGGTATTTTTTGATGTTAATAACAACAGATTTCGAGTATGCAAGGAATATTATTTGGGTACGCTAAACATATCCCAAAAACCCATTTACAATGCTCATAAAAACAAAACCATTAGTAATTTCCCCGATGGTTCTAAACAAGAAAAAAGCAAAGGAAGAAAACTGCCCGTGGATATGAAAAATGCTGTAGTACTTGGACTCTAACTTAAATATTAAAAAGATGTACCAACTATACGTCGAGGAATGTAATGAAGACTTACATACTCAACCTGTTAAAGAATCCATGTACAGACATATCTTTTGTACAGAATTCAATCTAGATTTTCATACACCAAAAAAGGACTTATGTCTAATTTGTGAAGAGTTTAATATGTCCTTAAAACTAAAAAAGAAATTAACCAATGTAGAGGTTGAAAATGTAGCTGCTCACAAGAAAAAAAAAGATATAATGAGGGAAGTAAAAGAACAGGATAAAAAAAAACAAGTATTCCAATGTTATGTTTCGATTTAGAAAATGTAATTTTACTACCAATAACGAATATTGGGAATTTTTTTTATTTGCCCAAACTGGCCTGTTATAATTTAACTGGTTATTTTTCTACTACTAAAAAGGTCTATAATGCACTTTGGACTGAATACACAGGTGGAAGATCAGGCAATAACTTGGCCTCCGCCCTGACACGCATATTAAAACAAGTCATTAAAGATACTGATATATCTAATTTGATTACGTGGAGTGACTCAAGTGTCCCCCAAAATAGAAACAGCATAATGTCTTTTGCAATTTTAAATTTTTTAAGAAAACATAAGCATGTTCCCTCTATAACCATGAAATATTCCATTCCTGGTCATTCCGCAATTCAAGAGGTTGACATCGCTCACAGTCAAATTGAGCGAAAGCTTAAAACAAATGACATTTTTTCACCAGTGGGTCTCATACGTGTTCTAAAGACTGTGAATTCAAACTTCCAGCAATTCAAGAGGTTGACAACGCTCACAGTCAAATTGAGCGAAAGCTTAAAACAAATGACATTTTTTCACCAGTGGGTCTCATACGTGTTCTAAAGACTGTGAATTCAAACTCCCAGTTTATTCAAATGAAAAAAGATGATTTTTTTGATTTCGCAGTATGCACTAAAAAATACAATTTCAAAAATATTCCGTACACCAAAGTTGTAGAAATAAGGTATACTCAAAATCTCTGTGAAGTTGAATATAAAACAAAGTACGGTCCGAATTTGAAAAGGTATCTATAAAATGCCCACATAAATGTAGTTCCAGAAATCGTGTTTCGACTTTCACAGAGATTTTTCCCGAGCCAAAAACAATGAAAAAAGGTTCTGAGATTAGTGACGAAAAAAAGGCTGCCTTAAAGACCATGATGCGAGTTATGAGTGAACAAGACCAAACGTATTATAAGACAATACTTAAAATAAACTAGATAGGTATTTTATTATTTAAAATGTAAAAGCAGATTTTCCGTTTAATGTTCAATTTGTATTTTTGTAAAAATAAAACCGTTTATTTTGTAACATGTTTTTTTGTGCTTAATAAAGTATGCAGTGTAAAAAAGATAGTGCAGATAGAACTTTTTCTTAAACAAAATATATATAATTGTCAGGTACAAGGTTCTATCTGAATTTTAATAAATATTTTTAAAATAATTTAACAGAGTTACATATATTGTTCTTTCTTATTGAAATTATTAATAACAATTATTAAATATGCAAAAAACAAATTCAATAAAAAGGAACTGTAATAAAAATAACACAGTCATGAAGTTTTATACTTAGATTCTCGCCATATTGTTATTAAGCAAATAGAACCTTGTCATTATCTACCCGCGATCTGTTGACTTCAATATTTGAAAAATAGAATTTTCACCTACTACTTTCAAATTGTACAGATCAACTTTACATTGAAAATGAAGAAAAAAATGCCAAATGAACATTGGTCGAAACACATTTGATTTCAATTTAAAAAAATTAACTTTAACGCCCTGTATCTCTTAAACAAACAACATTTCTATAAGGCATATTAGCCTCAATCGTAATATTTTTGCCCAAAATATATGCGGTTGCACTACGTGCCATTACTAATGACTCGCCCTGTATATGTGTTCTTTATGTCCACTTGGACAACTTCTAATCTAACATAAGAAAATTCTCAGTGGCGGTGCGTTTTTTTGGACCCTTTCAAACTTTTAATGGCGCCCGACAACGGAACTTCCGAAAATTTTTGTCGGACAAGGTTACCACTTGATTTTAAATAAGATCCTGAAAAAATCAGCTGTGACATTCCCAAAAAGGGTCCATAACTAAAAAATATCACGTTTGGATGATAGGCAAACAATTCTAAAGTCAAATATTGTACACTGAAAAAAATTAAAATTATTAGTTTTTATATTTTTTCAAAAAATTAAAACTTTATCATTGTCAGAATTTTTGTCTGATAATTAGCACAAAGGGGTAAAATAAAATTCCAAGCAACTTTTTCAAATAACTTTTTTCGACAAAATCACAAATAATGCGTATTTTGGCAATTTATTGAATTAAATATCATTTTTGACAGGTATGTCAAATGACGTCACGACATTTAATGATTTCATTTAGAATCTTTTTGAAAGCAGAGATGATCGCCCCAGAGTAAATTCATCTTAGCCCAAAAATAAAAAAATTCCCTTATGGTTCCAACTTTTTGGCGGGCACTGTATATATGTTGAAATAAAAATTACAAAATCTGATACATGTCATTTGCTACTGTCACACCAATTCCTATATACATATATTCCAAAACATTTTCAAATACTTAATTTATTCCTTCAGGAAGACATGGCCATAAGTCACTAAAAGTAACTTTTTTCCCATAAAGGGGCCACTTAAAAAAAAAACATTTTTTCTCAGAAATGGTCACTAAAGTCACCTTTTTAAAGCAGTATTAGAATGGCAACCCTGGAAGACCAAGATGGTTTATCACATGCAGCTTTCATAGAATAATATTAAATATTCAAACAGACCAAAAACTTTATACTGAAAAATTGCGTTGTTAATTATAGATAATACCGCGATGAAGCCGAAACGTCAAATGGTACTTTATTGGTTTGTTTTTGAATATCTGGCCACGTTTTACTGACCTTTGGTTTGTTTACATCTCACCAAGGCCTATCACTGCCGATTTAAATTTTCAGGCTCTTTAATGCCGATTTTAAAAAAAATACTGTTTATTCAATGGCTTCTATCAAATTTGCTCAAAATTACCAAAAAATACTGAACTTTACCATAAATCAAGATTAAAATGTTCTAACCTATACAGTGTGGTCATTTAAGTGTGCAACATGGGGACTTTTTTTATTAATTGCACAACCAAAATATAGACATTGTCGAAAGTTGATGCATGTTCAGTAATCATATTAGGTGCACTTAGAATAGTTGCAAGTTAAACAGCATATAGGGTAGGTCAAGAAATATAGAAATTGTACAAGAGTAAAGTACCCTTACTTCAAAAAATTCAACAAAAGGTTATTAGGAAAAGTTATTTAAAATTAAAAGCTATGCATAAATACCAAAACATAGCCTCCTAAGAAAAAAATATTTTTTCGTCGATTAATTTCCAGCTTCTTAATAAACAATTAAAATAAAAAAATTTACCTTAAATGAGAGTTTTTTAATATACACATTATCATTACTAATGTTTTACCTTGTTCAGAAGAATTTTTGCGAAATTTTAACGTTTTGTTTAATATCGTTGCAACAAACATGACGTTTGTAATTCCCTAAAAAATTAAAAATCTAAATTAATTTTACAAATATCCTTGAATTGGAACAAAGTTGTGTGGAGCTGATATAATTTTGATTGATTTATGAAATTGTTTAGGGTGAATATTAAAACAATGTTTTTTAGGAAATTATTAATGTTTTTCAAAAAAATATATTTCTTTTTCTTAGGAGGCCATGTTTTGGTATTTAGGCATAACTTTTAATTCTAGACAACTTTTCTTAATAACATTTTGCTGAATTTTTTGAAATAAGGGTACTTTACTCTTGTACAATTTTTATATTTTTTTACCTACCCTGTATGCTGCTTGACTTGCAACCATTCCATTCCAAGTGCGCCTAATATGATTATCGAGCATGCACGAATTTTCGGGAAGCAAATCTCAATTTCTTAGGCCAAAATTAAAAGTTTAGAAATATTATATTGCCTACACAAAATATGTGTAAGATTTAAAATCTATTTTGTGAGATAGCCGATGAAAATACGTATAAACTGGAATATAAAGAGAAGATTTAAATGAGTCCACTTTTTTTAAAGACCTAGAAAAAATCTTTCAAATACATATATAAGTAAGTATAAGTATCTACATTTTAAGCCCAGGTTACCGTAAACTTTCCAATGCAAAATTCGCCTCCAATATGAGCAGAAAACGTGAAAGAGGTTTGTTCTCATAATGTTGTAATGTGGTAAAATTATTAGGACCACTAATAACATTTTGCATTACTCTGGTTTGCAGTGTTCCTAATTACATAAATGAATGAAGTGAAATATGAAAGTTCATTCCGGTTTTGGGTATTGATTTGCTTATTGCAAAATACTTAATAATTATTTGAAACACACTACTTGTCATCATGATTCTTATGTTCAAAGATGGATTCTAAAAAGTATAAAGTATACCTACCTTATACTGATAAGTTATACATATTATTATGTATTAATTATGAATATATTTATTATTATATTGAATACTTAATATTTCACTTTTTTTTAACTTTTTTCTTTTGTTGTATTGTTTGTTAGTGGAATTTGTCAAAGTTGGACTATAGTCTATTTATTTTAAAGATACTGTAGGTCTCAGAAAAATAAAAAACATAGAAATGGCATCTGTAGATTGAAATGTTTGTAAGGGGTAGCACTTTTTATACTCTATTATTTATTTACTAGTTAAAGTTTAACAGCGTTGCCAATAATTCATAATGAAAAACTTATCTCTCTAGTAATAATTAAAATAATCTTCAAGATAACAATCTTCAAGATAATAATAGTTTTTCAACAGTGGTTTTTGTATGTAGGGACTAGGGACATACCCAATCAGTTGCAAATACGTTTGCTTTGAAGTAAATAATGGTAGATAATATATTATGTTATTTATGTATTGATGAGATAAGGTCTGCATGACTAATAGGTGAATCTAGTATTTATAATTATCTAGACACTTATTAGGCAGTATTTCTATATTACGTGTAGTACAACTAAGGAAACAATAATATAGGTACCTACAATTACCAATACCAATCGCACAATCTGACAAACGCGCAAATCGGTCAAGAGTGTGCGGCACACTGTGTGCCTCACCTTGTGTTTGACACAACTGGTGCTGTGTCTTTTAGAAGCAATTTTTCGCTGTTTTTAAGTGTTTCTTAAGTATTCGTCGGTTATATAGACAATTAAGTTATACGTTATGGGCAAAAAAAGTGTATTGTTTGTAAATCAAGCAACTCGCCAAAGGAGGTAACATATCATGCGTAAGTACATAGGCGTACCTAGTTCGGGGCACAGTAAAAGATACCTTTGCCACCAGAGGGAAAATAATTCTCAACATGGGTATCAAACGAAAGGGCTCGACGGGTAGAAAACAATAAGGTGAATCGCGTCATAATAAATCTAATATGGCGGCCTCCCCAAGACGGCGGATTGCCTAATTCTTCCCAACATCCTCGACATGGGTATCAAATCAAAGGATTTGAAGAGTAGAAAACGATAAGGTGACTGACGTCATATTAAATCCAATCGAGGCCAACGATAAAGACAGGCCACGGCGCTAACGCATAATCGCGTAGTCACGTGACCAACTTAGTCCTATATAATGAAAGGCATTTTTGGAGATAAGTAGAAAAAACAAATTTCGTAACAATTTGGCAAGTTTTCTTTCATCTATTACATTATTGATTTTGTGCATCCAAGCTTTCTCTAATTGTTTTTTCAAAATTTTCAACCTGCCTCAGCTGTTTTAGGCTGAGAGTTAAACGGCACTGCACTCACAATATTTTGGCACATTCTCAAAAATTGTTGGGACATCACCTTCCTTTAGCTTAGGTGATATTCTCTATAGGTTTTTTCCTCCCACAACACATTTGTCCACTTTAATTATTGTTTCACATTCTTGAAAATGTGTTAGCCACACATACTTAAGGTTTTTTAGAAATTAAATCTCAGTGATTTGACGAATCCATTTTTGGCGGAAATTTTCATCCCGAGGCAAAACAAATGTTTGTTATGGCGACACTTTCTTCCTGGCTTTTGTAATATGTATAAATATAATATAAACAGACCCAATATTTGGTATTTAGGTTATTTTTTACGAAATAAAAATGAAAACTAACCTCAGTAGGTATACTGTAAATATTGACGAGGTCCCAGTTGATCGGCAGCGTGAAAGACCGAATAGAAACCGTATCAGGGCGTGGGTCGACAACGAAAATCCTCGAGTACGTTACAACACTGATTTATTTCGCACAAGGTGAATGGTGAATACAATAAATACACAAACCCGAACGTGGTCAACGGAATAGGCTTCCAGCCACCCGGGCCGTCTGAACTCGCGGATCTCCCGTAAGCAGTTCACCCCTCTGTGTCTCAGGCTCCACTGTCCAATACTGTCCCATGTCCCATGTCCATAATAGTCCATTCCGGGTTCCCTATTCTGTGGTTCGGGGGAGAATTCCCCTTACAGCGCTCACGCGTCGCGTCGCGTCTGTGCGAGCGGCACCAATACTCTTGGACGGCACGACTTCCACCCAGAGGCCATAATAACACCTGGGCGGTTCCCCTCCGCCAGGAAACACGCGCACTAGACAGAAACTTGTTTCTAAAATATAAATAAAGACGTTTAAAAACACTTTAAACATTGAAAACTTCTCAAAACCCAAGCTGCCGCTTTCAGTTATGTGACAAATAATGACATCTAACATCGGACTGAGATATTCACGTGATTTTTGTGCGCCAGGGCCTGTCTTTATAGTAGGCCTTGAAATCCAATAGGGCCGATGCCCGATGCCCCAAGATGGCAGATTAAATTTCTTTATCACCCTTCTGAGATGGGAATCAAATAGGTACCTACTAAACAAGCACATAATAAAATAAATAATAAAAAAACCATTTTAAAAACAAGCTTTTATTTAAGTAAGCCATTTACTAAAACGGATAAAATAAGTTTAGCAGTGCCAAACTGCGACAAGCTTTTTTAAATCAAAAAGCTTGTCGCACAAACTGTAAAAAAAATATGTATTCTTTGGCATGTACTTGCTTATCAACTAATCACTGTCCGATAAAATTAGTTGGTACCTACTTTTATGAACATCTCGCGCGACGAGCTTTTTGATTTAAAAAAGCTTGCCGCAGTGTGGCATTGAATTATCTAAACTTATTTTATCCGTTTTAGGTTTTAGTTCATGGCTTAAAAAGTTTTTATTTTTTATTTTTTTATATTGTGTTCTCCGAACAATCCCCAACTAGTAACTGTCAATAACATTGATAAGTTTAAATTTTAGAATTGACGCGTACTAGTTGTACCTGGGGTTATACTTTAATTTTTATAAAAAAATTGAGATATAAAGGCAAATATATTTTTTCCTATTTTTATAACTATTTTAAAAAAATAAGAGGTACGCCACTGCCTTGTAATCGTTAGCACTAGATCTGTCACCCGAACTGTAAACATTATTTTTTTATTGTGGGAACAAACTTGCCAATACAAAGCCAGTTATATGTTTTTTATTTTTCTGAGCTGTAGGTGTAAACAAAATCACCCACATTGTCGTACTAGGGAGTGCGCTGATACCCATTACGATTTATTTTCTGGTAGAGGGATACAAGTTGGGAGATGCCACATTTTGATCTGCACCTATATGGACTTGACATTTTGTAATTATTAAGCCACGTTCAGAAAATTATCTATTAAATAAATTATAAACTACGTTGAGAATCATTTGAATAACCGCGAAAGTCCCTGTGTTCGGCACGTAGCCTCTACCGAGTTTACGACCGCCTGACGACATAGTGATCAGTAAATGGACTATAGTGAATAATATTTTAATTATAATTACAAAAATCTATTTCGGGATATAACAGTAATTTCACGGCAAATAGAATTTTTACAGTACTTGTGTAAAAGGGCCCAGGGAGGGGCCCACCCATTGGAAGGGCGTTCCCCGAAACGGATGAACAGGTGACACAATCTAGGAATAGGTGTTTCCGGGTCCCTTCCAAACTTTTTTCTGGGTGTGCCAGTGAAATTGCTTTTGTATTGTTTATAACAATAGAGATGTTCACAAACAAATAAATTTTTGTTTAATAGTTATAAAAAGGCCATAAATAGCCTCCAGATTAAATCTGCCGATATACAAAAAATCAGACATTATTTTCTGTAGAAAAAAAATCTTATAGGTGCATTGGTTTGAATTCGCGGACCGCTCTCCTTAATTTGACGTCATTGCCGCAATGGGGAAGCGCGCGCGTACCTGCGCCCATACCTGTTCTTTGTGCATATGACCACAGTAGAAACTGAACTATCGAAGATTAAATAGACTATTTTTTTGTGTTCCGACAATAGGCGCCGTAATACTGCGGATGATAACGGCTATATATGGCCTGTCGCGAAGGGCAGTGGCGTATCACTCGCCCTAGAGTGCCAAATTCGCTGTTTCTATTTTGAATTTATTTTGGTAAGAATTGTATGTAAAGCTGTTTTATGTTTTATGATGAAATTAGTGAACACACTTATTATGATAATAGCAATACCACAGTAATATGTATAGTAACGATGTATTGATAGTCTTCGCGCGCTATCCTTTCAGGGGCATGCGACTCAAACACTTTTTATTGTGATAGAGCGAGAACAAATTTATTTTTTAGAACACCTTTGTTTTTAATGTGTGATAACTTTAATAAGCTGAGTGAACACTGTGATATTAATTTTCATAATCTAAATGTAATTCTAAGAGAGGCTGCTGATAATTTAGACAACTTCACTTTTTAAACTTTTTCTGTGTTCTGTGTATACACCATAATTATTTGCCTTCGTTCACTGTAATGTTTTGTCACTTATATCCGGGTTTTTTTATATTACTTTTTTATATTGCTTTTTTATCCTGCTTTCTTTATGTAGTCTTTTATGTATAGTTTATTAGTACCTAATATGCATATGTGATTCTCTTACTCGTTATTATATACTTGTCCTGTAAATGGAGGTTACCTGTTGGGCAATAAATGCTATATTATTATTATATTATTATTATGCGACAAACAAAACTTTTTTAGTGGTTGTACGAAAAAGAACTTATAAAAACCTGTTGAAAGTGCTTGGGCCAAAGTTATTAATTAATCAATTTTGATTGAAATTTCAGGTGTGCACCACATACTCTAGTGATTTCAAAGTGATTCTTAAGTAAGTACCTATTATTATTTGCAACTAAAAGTAATGCTGACAAGATATATTTTTATAGATTTTCAGATATGATTCAGCTACTTTTCAATAATGAAGAAATTTTTTTGTATGACATTGAAAATTGGTCAGTCTTACGTAAAGATTACAGAATTGTTGGGCAGCTATCCGAAACTTCAAGCTTCATACCTTCTCTCCCCTTGAAACTTAACCCAGAAGAAGCGCTTCTATTGATTGACAAAGGACTAGTAAATGTCGTTAAAGTCACAAATTTCTGCACAGACAAAGATTTTCAGCTCAATTTTCAACGTGAACTTCTAGAAAAGGAAGTTACAGAATATAAGAACTTAAAAAGAAAGCATGTAGAACAGATGCTAGATTCTCTTTCAAAGAAAAGAAAAGATATCTCCCCTGAAGACATTTTAAAAGAAGAAATGGAAAAGGTACCAATCATTGACGAAACAAACATGATTTGGCCAATATTGCTCAAATCGTTTAGTGAACAACAAACCCAAGTCGTTTCTAGAGAGGAAATCTTCAAACTAACAACAAATACAAAATGTGCAGTATACGCTGACCTCTGGGAGAAAGGTTATCATATTACCAGTGGTGAAAAGTTTGGTGGTGAATTTTTAGTGTATTTGGGTGACCCTATGATCCACCACGCCATTTTTATAGTGAAATGTTCACAACCGGGTGACACTATGAGTCCCACTGAGCTAGTGGCCTGTGGTAGGTTAGGAGTGTCAGTGAAGAAAAACTTTGTTTTGGCATGTGTAAAGGACGGAAAAGTTTTGTACTTGACAATTAGTTGGTTAGATTCTTAAACTAAATATAGTAATTAATTTAGGTTACTGCAGATTTTATTATCCGTATCTGAACTGAACTACGAGTTTGAGATCGTATTCAAACGATTTTTGTGCATTCTTCCCGTCGAATTGATAAATAGTATTAAAAGAGTCTATAGGAAGAAGAACTGGCCGCCAAACTTGAGAAAAGTAAATAACAAATAAATTAGCTCATGGGAGGCACGAATAGGCGAAACATCATTTTTCTCCTGTCGTTTGTGTCGTCCATTTATTGGGCTTTATTATTCATTTACGTTCTTATAAATTTAATCTACAGGATGTCTAAACATATACAAATCCATAAAATCTTTATTTTCGGAGATAATCGCTTGAACTTTTTTTTGTTTGAACGCCTTTTTTGACCTTCCTGTCATTTTGGTGTGCAAAGGTTCAATACAAAAATATACCTACAAGGTATTTTTCTCTGGGCCATCCCAAAATGCTAATTTTTTATGAAACTTTATACGGGTCAAGAATGCTCTGGAATTATTTAAAAAATATTAATAAACACAAAATTATTTTTTTACAAAATGTCGACCAACAAATAAAACAATTTAAATTATCGGACCTTTGTCAACAAAGTCACCTTAACTCATATTGACTTACTGACTGAAAAATTTTGATTTATTAACGTTTTAGCCTTATCGAGCAACATCTTGAGCCTCCGCAACACTCTTGAATTATTAAAAAAAAATGTAAAATAATCATTTTTTGAAAATTCTAAAAAATGCTTTTTTTACAAATTTAATATCATACCCCTTTCGAATATTGATTTAAAGAAAACAAAAGAAACATCTCCAATGTTTTGAATATTTTGGAAAAAGGTTGGAACAAAAAATGCCTCTTTCATTTTTTCATATCTCTTTTTCCGATTGTCGTCTTTTTTCGACTCTATAACTATAACCACAGACCTATATAGCTTCGCGACCTATATACTGCCGCACTAAGCCCAAAGGGGGTAAGTGTGTCTAACAACAATTTGAGTTATGGACACTTTTGTGTTTATTTTAATCCCACACCTATGGTAACAAATTCTTTAATACAATACATGTACATATACATTATTGTCCTTGTTGTTTTGATTTTGAATAAAAAAATTGAATAAAACGTTTTTTTTATACAAAAAACTGCAGATACCCCTTTTAGGGTTAGCAAAATTGTGATTGTTGCTATGCTAGAAAGCAGTAACTACAAAATGTCAGAAAAACTGCCTGTTTATTCGTAAAATAAAAGTAATGCTTATGCTATTTATAACAAAAATTAGTCTCATTCATTTTCTTTTTCTGGAGATTGTACAATAGGTATGTCTTGCCAAAATTCCGACCTATTTCTAGGCATAACAGAGTTATCAGATTCTAAAAGCTTCGTGATTATATTATTACGCCTTTCCGAAGTTATTCCGCGATTACTGTTCTTTTGTTTTGGATGTTGAATGCCAGATTTCATGACTCTAGCGTTAAAAAAATTTAGTGGAAGCCGGTCCCCGTCAAAGTCTTTTCTATAAAATAACTGCATCGAACCTCTTTCAGCTTGCACTTGAACCATATCATGAATATATGGTCTTTCACTGAGATTTTTATTAATTTTGTGGGTCGATGAAAAGTCTTTCCAGTCAAAAAAATCGCGCAGCTCCATTTCCAAAACATCTACTTTTCCTGAGTTAGCTTGTTGAACAGCGCATTTAAACTCGGAAAAATCGTATACCTTCTTTTTATGAGACACACGCCAAACTTTTATCAGAGAATAATTATGCTTTTATCTCCTCGTTTTTTAGGTTATAAATATTTACTTACCTGAATTTTACCTCTTGAGCAAGATTCTTTTATTAACCCTCTTGAGTTTTATTTCACCAGAACAGTTTTAGCTTATTTATCACTATAACAGTAAATAATAACGGAGGTTATCAACACAAACAGTTTTTTATTAAAACTGAACCAACGTCGTGCTGCTCATGCATCTATCAAATAAACAATCGGGTTACTATGCAACTCTAGGGGTATCTGACATTATACTAAGCAATTTAGCCGTAAGAGAGCTATACTAAGCATTTTTAGACGTAACTGAAATTAAATCATACAGATATCCCATTTTTTGCTTAGTATGTGTTAGTTACGGCTAAAAGGCTTAAAATAAAGGACTGCTTCAGTAGATACCACTAATTTTATATTGGAAAATAAAATATTTGGACAGCAGATACGTAAATAATAGCTTAGTATAAGATGCAAAATATATAGCAGAATTTCTAGAAGGCATTATCTCATTATTGGAAAAATTTGCGGTTACCCCCTTTGGGCTTAGTGCGGCAGTATAGGTCTGTGCTATAACGCCTTTTCGGGTTGAGGTATGTAATAACTATTATTTAAAGTAAACGAAATAATTTTCAAATGGAATGGCAGTAGGAGTATGTAATTTTTGTTACTAGTGAGGCGCTAAGGCATACAAAAATAATTGATTGTTAATCGATATTTTTTTGAAAGTTTAATCACCCTGTATTTTCGTAACGAAGAGTTTTTGGACCCATGTTAATATGAATTTTTCGACTTATTTTAACGAGTAAAGTACGCCCCTGAAAGGGTGCCGCATAGTTTTGAAACACCCTGTATATTTTATCTTAAAAAAATAAAATGTTAAACGATTAAAATACTTCCCCCTTTTTTTCAAACAAATGTCTTCTTACGTACCATGAAGACACAATAACAATATTTTAATATAGTTTTTAATCTGTAGGTAAGTCTATTTTAATGTTATACATACATTCTTCTTGCATCCTTCTTGTTTGTGCTCAATTCTAAGTGCGCATTATATACTTTTTGTCTCTTACATCATATCTCACAATAATAAATAATAATAAATAAACTTCTAGGAAGATTTTAAATTCTTTTTTACCTTGGTATACTGCCTCGTTAATTGCATATATATTACCTATTTGTAGCCTGATGATGACCACGATGAGGGTCGAAAGGTCGCGTTAACAATAAAGGAATAAATTGACCTACAAGATGGAAACGTAGTTTATTTGTAAACTTATTTTCAAAAGTTTTCTGGCAAAACCTAATGCGCACTGCTTGCGAACATTGAAGTTTCGCTAAAAATATGCCCGTAAAAACAAATTCATTTGTTTGAAATGATTTTAAATTACTGTGATAAAAGCTTTACCGTACCGGTGGACGAGGAAATCTATGGAGAATTGCACATTTGATGTAGAGGTTCGCGCGACGATGCTTTCCAAAACTGATTTCTACACTTATCTAACCAGCGATCACGTGACAAAATAACCGCACTGCACTAACCGTCTAACCGGTTCAGACATATCAGACTGTGACAGCAACTTAAATCGCTCCTGACATTGCCGATGTCTTAGCAATCGATCGATCGATCTTCCGCGTCTTTTTCGGGAACATTTTACAAATTATCCGACCGATGTTGCATATCCTACGCGTAATTACGAAAATGGCGGACCATAAATCAGTAGTGGTACTAGACAGAGGCAATTATACTACACTAACAGTGAATTTACATGGAGGTACTATAGTGTCTTGGAGGGTGAAGGATAAGGAGGTTTTGTTCATTCCGAGCACAGTCGAATTTGGTCATCTTCGGGTAATATTTGGAGGGTTAAAGTATACCTTTCCTCACTTTGGCTATTCCTCAGTAGGCCCCAAACACGGATTTAGCAGGAATTCGACGTGGATACTGGAGGAAGAGCCCCATAAGTTGAGTGACGGTGATATTAAAGCCATTTTCAGTTTAAAACATAACAAATATACCGAATCCACATGGAATTTTCGTTTCAAAATCTCGTACACAGTGATCTTGGGAATCAGCAAGCTACACATAAGGTTGTCTGTTAAGAACACGAGCACACACTTCCCATTTTACTTTAAACCGATGCGATACGGTCTCATAAAAATTAAAGAATTAAGCAAGTGTCAAATATTTGGCATGAAGGGCCGATTCTACCGCACCGTGGATAGCAACAACTTGCATGCTAGATTTAAAGATGAACATGATGCCATAACATTTGAAACAGATCTGGAAACAAGCAGAATATACGACGAGGTTCCTGAAGAAATGTGGTTATTCAATTTTGATGGAAGCAAATCGCTGAAATTCTCGTTCGAAAATGCAACCATAGATGATATTTGTTTGGGACCTTTAGAAGCAAAGATATGGAGCCCGTATTACGAGTTAATGAATGACAAACGGTGCTACAAAACGACCAAGGAGACAATAGATTTCGATGATTGGCGCAAGCACTGTATCGGAGTTGCTGCCGGATTTTCCATTGAACCCATACGTTTGCCTTCTGGTTCTGAATATTGCGCCTCTGAGAAGTTAGAGGTGTTGGATGAGGAAGAGTTGTTGCGGTATCAACAGTTGAACTCGTTGAACTTGGAAGACTACATATCGACATTTTGTTAAGCAGTAAAACTTAATCCTATTTCCTTTTTTAATATTGATTCTACTGTCTGTATCTTGCTAATTTTGGTACTGAAAATTAAATGCCGCGTCTTGGATTCTATAAAAAAAAAACTAACTTAACCTCGCAAATTAAACATCTAAAATCAAAAGTCTTGCATAAAAGGTTGAAAAATCAATCATTAAACTGAAATAGGTTTCGAACCAGAGACCCAAAAATCGGGTAGTTTCTTGTAGTAGATATTTTCGTTTATCGGTAAAAAGAATATCAGGTATATGCATATGCGATTGATAACTAATGTATGCAGCATAACCGAGTGTTAACTCATTATTAATGCAGGAGGGTTGATTCAGTGAAGGTACATTTTTATATGTATAAAATTCTCAGCTCCATAATGGTGTTACATTGATCATACTTATAGTTGATACAATATATTAAAGATTATTTTGTGTAGGGAATCAGAGGCATTCAAACTTTGATTTAATTATTTGAACTAATTAAAAATGTAAAAAGTATAAGTTCTAAAAAGTAACAATAGGTATAACAAACTGATATATTATAGGTGTTCCACACCACAAAATGAGAAAACATTGTTTCTTGTAATCCGCAGTGGCATACGCATTGCGGGTTTATTTCTTCTGAAAACAATATTCAAAATTCAAATATGTCGCTTTGCTAATGCTTTCGTACGACAGTATCTATCCACTGATATTGATAAAGACAAAAACCCCACTTTCGTCTCACTTTGATGCCAAACACTCCTAATTATCAACTCAGGCAATTTATGATTAAAACAATAAGCTTAGCCAAACTTTAAACCTCTAGATAATCGACTTAAATGTTATTATCCCTTTATTAAATATTTTGCACATCTGGCGTCTGAGAAGTTTATAATTTCCAGAGTTAAAGCATGACTGAGGCTGCAGTGCAGGTGTTCCATTGTACATCAAGAATGTTTCTGTTATTAAACTTTTATGTTAAGAGGCTACGATACTTATGAAGTCCGCCTGAAGTGTCCGACTCAATTCAGGACAAACGTCGCTCGATTAGATATGCCTATCCTTTTCCTTCCTCTAGTCCCCACGACTCCCCACTCCAGCCTGCCCCTTCATAGTGCTACGATTGAGGGGCAGCCGCCGTAGTTACTACACTGAGAAAAATCTGTCACTTTGTAAAAAAAAAACTGTTTAATTCAATATGAGATATTATTCCTCAAACTCAAGCAGAAGCTTTTTTGTAACTAACAATAATCAATTCAATGACAATTGATATTGAATTCTAATGAATAATAATTTAAATGTAATATTTTATTTCAATAAATAGCATGTTCTGGAATTGATTCTATAATACTTCTTTTCTAAGCACATTCTTTTGTCAGAACAAACGTTTCATGGTGTTGAATTGAATAGGGGTACATTTAACTGTTCATTATACTGAAATTATAACTACTGTCACTGAATTTTTGCTGGATTTGTAATAATTGTGGGTACTAATATCAATTATAATTATTAGTAATATATCATATTATTGCCTAAATAATAAGCAAATGATGTGTAAAATGCAAATCAAGTTGCTAGTGTAGCAACTTATAATTGACAAAACAGAAATGTTGCAGATGAGATCAATAAATTAATAACATTTAATTTTAGTGGATACAGGTTCTAGTAACCCCCAGTTTGTTAATAGCCATTCACTTGCACAGTGTTCATTATGCCTACGAACGATATAAAATGTAGGGTTGATTCAAAACCTTTGCGATCATTGATTTTGGTAAATTACTCAGTCAAGGTCACAGCTTTTTTTACTAACGTGTTTGTAATAGGATATTAGTTCAGTCGAGAGTTATAAGCTGTATATTGTTTAGGTAGCATAGAAACTTGTATATGCAGCATAAGATAAGGAAATACAACGTAAGCCCAGCAGAGGTATTATATACGGGCCATAGACTAAGAGCAAACACTTCCTACTTGTATTCAATAAAGATCAGTTCTTTTTAAAAACGACTTTGCGTCAACCCGCCTCGTAACTGGCGCAGTCGTTCGGATTTTTTTCGTGACACGAAGTCCAAAATTCGGCACCTTCGGTTCGTTTCAACGATTTAGTCACAAGAAAGAACCAAAACGGAATCTCGCGATCCGCCGCGTTATCCAAAAATCGGCACTGTCGCGGACGGACACCTGGTTCCACACCCCGAGGAGTTGGCCCAAGGTTGTTGAGAAGACAAGGAGGAACGTCACAGGGGACGACATCCACACATCGGCACTGTCACCACCCATCGGAAGCATCCCCACATCGGCACTGTTTCCACCCCTTTGGCATCCACACATCGGCACTGTCAGAGGCTAAGTTAAGGACCTTAGGATTAAGAAGACAGAAAAAGAAGACAACGAAGAAGAAAAATCACATGAAGACTTCGATTTTCTTACAACTGTAAGTTTTTCTTTGCTTTGTATATTTGCACAATTTTTGTATTTTCCCAATTTCCACATTTTTGTCATTTTTAAATAATTTTTCAAAATGCCAAACGGAGCACCTGCAATTAATTATAATCTATTAAGATATCAGGCGGACAACATCCCTTTATTTGACGGAAACCCCAGACTTTTGCAACGTTTCGTAAATTCTTGTGAAAATTTTATTAAGGCTTTTCAAAATTTACAAAATTTAAACGATCCAATTAATATTTGTATTTTCGACACTATCTTAGGAAAACTCAGAGATCGAGCAGCAGATTTGATTGCTTCGCGATCAGAACTAAATACATGGAATTTAGTAAAAACCTCCCTAATTTCGACTTTCGCAGATCAAAGATCTATCGATTGCATCATTCAAGACTTAATCAATTTAAAGCCATTCAAAAATGAAACACCCACTCAATTTGGTATGAGAATTCAAGATGTGAGAAGTTTACTTTTTGCAAAATTGAATGCTTCTGAACGAGATAATAACGTTAAATTGGTGAAAATTACACATTACGATGAATTTGCGTTAAAAACATTTATAAATGGTTTACCCTATAACATGCAACTGGTAGTAAGGTTAAAAAAATCCAAATTCTCTCGAGCAAGCAATGTCATTTGTAGTCGAAGAAGAAAATTTCGTATATTTTAAAACATCTCAGAATCAAAATCTGAAACAACCAACCTACAGTACCATAAATACCCAAAAACCAAAATTTTTCCCACCAAGATTACCTACCTATACACCTAGCTTTTTACCAGCCAATCATAATATAATTCCACCACCACCACAATTTAGATCCTTACCAAGTACATCAAATTTCGTACAACCATATTCTCCACAAATTATGTACAGGCCCCCCTTTCAAAATAATTTTCAAACAAATCAATCAAGCTTACAAAGACCAATTTTCCAAAATAACCAACCAAATTTTCAAAGACCACCCTTCCAAAATAGTCAACCTAATTTCCAAAAACCAACCTTTCAAATGAGACCTTCATTGTTCCAAAATCAAAAAATTCCACAGCAAAGTACTGTAACAAAAAATACTTTTAAGCCCGAACCAATGGACACAACCACTTATGTAACTCAACAGAAAAAACCTTATCAAACTCGATTATTTAGCAATTTCATGGAATCATTCCCTACCGAAAACATAAACCAACCTAATGAACAAACTTATAACAACCCTTATGAACAAACTCCCGAAGAAGATACTTCTTTTGACATGAGCGAATTTTACAATAATTTAGACTATTTACAACCCGACACCCAAAACGAAGAAATTCAAAATTTTGAAACTAATATCCAGACTAATCCCGATATCCCTTTGGATTTTCCCAATACTGGACAGACCAACAATATGAAGTGATAGTTTTAAACAATCTTTCAATAAACCTTGTATATATATATTTACCCGAACTCGATGCAAAATTTCTAATAGATACTGGTAGTACACGTTCATTTATTAATCAAAAATTAGCGCATACATATTTTCAAAATTACATTCAAAATGAGATATTTTTGGTGCAAACCGCACATGCTACTTCTTTTCATGATCAAATAGCAATTTTACCCTTATTTCCAACTTTCAACACTGAAGGATATCATAAATATTTTATTTTCGACTTTTCAGATAAATTTGACGGATTAATTGGACTAGACCTAATAAAACAATTAAATGCTGATATTCGATTTAGTCAAAAAGCTCTAGAATCACCAAACGCGAAAATACCGATATATTCGCAAATCACCGAAGAAAATTTACCACAACCGAACCCAATTTTAAAACCCACAACAGAAGTTATACCGCCAAGAACAATACAAAAAATTAAAATCCCTGTTAATATACAATCTGGCATAGGTATTCTAAATTACACACAATTAGATGAAATGGAAATTCCCCATTGTTTAGTAAATATAGAAGATAATTTTGCTCTAACTACAATTTTAAACCCTACGGATAACCCAATTCAACTTGTTATTTTTGAACCCTTTGAAGTCGAACCTGTCAACGCTAACGAAGTAAATTTTATAGAAAATTCCGATTATGAATCTGATAGTTACCAAAATTTAGAAATACACTTGGAGAACAAATTAAAAGAAAATCTAAAAAACTTACGTCTACAACACTGCAATTCTGAAGAGCGCAACCAAATTCGAAAACTTTGCCTAGAATTCAAAGATATTTTTTATTGCGAGGACATTCCTTTAACTTTTACAAACCAAATTAAACACCATATAAATTTAACTAATGATTCTCCTATTTTTACAAAAAGTTATCGATACCCAGAAGTACATCGTGAGGAAGTTAAATCCCAAATTTCAAAACTATTAGCTCAAAATATTATTCGAGACTCAAACTCCCCGTGGTCATCACCAATCTGGATAGTTCCTAAAAAGCAAGACGCATCTGGAAAAACCAAATGGCGTATGGTTATTGATTATAGAAAATTAAATCAAAAAACAATTGACGATAAATACCCTCTCCCGAATATTACTGAAATTTTAGATAAACTAGGACGCAGTTGTTATTTTACTACACTTGATTTAGCGAATGGATTTCACCAAATCGAAATGAACCCTTCCGATATTCCAAAAACCGCATTTAGTACTGATACCGGGCACTATGAGTTTCTACGAATGCCTTTTGGTCTTAAAAATAGCCCTAGTACCTTCCAAAGAGTTATGAATAACATATTAAGAGGCTTACAAAATGAAATATGCTTTGTCTATTTAGACGATATTATTATTTTTAGTACATCCCTCCAAGAACACATCTCTAGACTCCGCGAAATTTTTACCAGACTTCGAAATGCAAGATTCAAAATCCAACTCGACAAATCAGAATTCCTACGAAAGGAAGTCCAATATTTAGGTCACCTGGTTACAACAGATGGTATTAAACCCGATCCAAGCAAAATAGCAGCAGTAAAAAATTTTCCCGTTCCACGAACGTGTAAAGAAATTAAATCCTTTCTCGGCTTACTCGGTTACTACAGACGCTTTATCAAAGACTTCGCTAAGATTACAAAACCCATGACTAAGTGTTTAAAGAAAGACGCGAAAATAGAGCACACACCTGAATTTATGCAAGCTTTTGAACACAGTAAGAATTTATTAATTAATCACCCTATATTAATTTACCCCGACTTTTCAAAACCTTTTATTTTGACTACAGACGCGAGTAATTACGCCCTAGGAGCCGTACTTTCCCAAGGACAAGTTCCCCATGATAATCCAATAGCTTATGCATCTAGGACCCTAAATGAATCCGAAATAAAATACTCGACTATTGAGAAAGAATTATTAAGTATAGTCTATGCATGTAAATATTTTCGGCCTTACCTATTCGGACGTAAATTTTATATCTATACCGATCACAGACCCCTCGTATGGCTTTTCAACCTAAAAGAACCCAATTCGAAATTAGTACGCTGGCGACTACGCTTAGAAGAATTTGACTTTGAAATCGTATATAAAAAAGGCTCTCAAAATTTAAACGCAGATGCACTATCGCGAATACAACTGAATATTTACGAAAATCAATCAACAATTAATAACCCTGGCGAAGTAAATAAAGAAATTTTTGACTATTTAAAAAATATTTGTGAAAATCCAGAACTAGACGAAGACAAACCACCTGAAAACCCTATTCCAGAGACTTCACGAAAAATAAAAATCATTTCTGACATCCAAATAAGACCTCCTAACATACAAAAATCTGATACTGTTCATACAACTAACACCGAAACTGAAAATGACGGAATCCCTATACTAGACGAAATGATTAATAATAAAACATATCAATATTTAATTAAAAAGAATCCCCTTGAAAGAATTAAAGTTACTTTTGAAAAATTTGAAAGTCATAATATAAATTATTGCGAAATTCCTAAAAATCCACAAATTATCTCAAATTTTATTAAAGAATATTTTTCAGGAAAACAACAAGCATATCTATATTTTTATGAAGAAGATTTATTTAATATATTCAATAACGTATATCTAAAAAATTTTAGAAAGTTAAAATTAATACGCTGTACAAAATTACTAAATAATGTATCCAGTGAAGAAGATAAAAAATTACTTTTACTACACCAACATGAAAGTAAAACAAACCATCGTGGTATTTCAGAAACTTATGAAAGAATAAAGTCAAATTATTATTGGCCCCATTTAAAGGATAATGTAACAAAATTTATTAATGACTGTGTAACGTGTCAAACTTTAAAATATAGTAGACAAAAATCGTATGTACCTCTAGTAAAAACAGAAACGCCTACAAAACCTTTTCAAATCCTACATATGGATACTTTTATTTTTGAGAATCAAAATTTTCTCACTATATTTGATAAATTTTCCAAATTTGGACAAGCTTTTCCTTACGACAAAAACGCTAAATCTGTATGCGATAAATTAATATTATTCTTTTCATTTTTCGGCTGTCCCGAAAATATAGTTACAGATAAAGGAACAGAATTTAATAACGATCTTTTAAAAGAGCTTCTAAAAACACAAAAAATTAATATCCACTTTACGACAACAGGTCACCATGAATCTAACTCTCCCGTAGAAAGGTTTCATTCTACTTTAATTGAACATTTGCGAATTCTAAGACAAAAGGAAAAATCAAAACCAATCTCAGAAATAATCCCATATGCAATAATTGCTTATAATAGCACTACTCATAACACAACCAAATTTTCTCCACATGAACTAATTTTAGGTCATACGAACTCCCGAGATCCTTTTGACTTAATATCTACAACTTTCTATACAGACTATGTCAGTTCCCATAAAGAAAAATTGGATACATTATATGAAACCGCTTTACAAAATACTGAAACACAAAAAATAAGAATGCTTGAGAAACATAATAAAAAAGGCGATGAAACCGAATTTAAACTCAATCAAACCGTCTATAAAAAGTTTTCTCCAAGTTCTAGAAACAAAAGTAAAAAGAAATTTTGTGGTCCCTATAAAATAATTGAAATGATAGAAAATAATAAAGTAAAAATCGAGAAAATAGGCGATCCCACTAAACATGAAATTATACATATAAAAGAACTTAAAAGGCCACTTATTACAGATGGACCTACTTCATCCTTGGATGCTCCACCCGAGTCGATTCCCAGTTCCACATCCTGAATGAAAATCCAGGTATACTACCCTACAAGTTAGGAAATGCTCAAAGAATTATAAATCATTGGACTTTTGTACAAATATTCAATATTAGTAGTATAATCAAGGAATTTAAAAATATATCCCTAAAATATAGAAATTTAATCGCTACATTACGGAACACCTCTGAATTGAATAATGAATACTATAATTCTTTTGTTTTAATAAATAATATAGAAGAAAAAATTGAACAACAAATATTTCAAATAACTCCTTCAATCTCATTAAATCATCGGAATAAACGCGGTTTAATAAATGGTTTAGGCAGCATAGTTAAAAGTATAACAGGAAACCTTGATCAAGAAAACGCCGAAAGATATGACACAGAAATTTTAACGTTAAAACAAAATCAAAATAACTTGAAAATAGCCATGCAGAAACAATTAACTTTATTGTCCGACTCTATTAAAACCTTTCAAAGTATCTCCAAAAATATTTCTCATAACCAACAAATCCTGGAAACAAAAATAAATGAAATAATAAGTATAATGAGAGAATATCAGTTGGATGCGATTGATATGTCTTTTAAGATACAAACACACACTATTTTAACACAAATCTATTTAATGTATCAGAACATATACGATATCCTAGATGAAATTGAGGTTGCTATATCTTTTGCAAAATTAAATAACTTTCATAATGCTATTATTCACCCGAAATTATTAATAAAAGAAATCAAAAATGTTGCTTCGAAAATAAAAAATGAAAAACTGCCCTTTGAGCCTGTAGCAGAGAACACATTAATGTTTGAAGAAATTTTGGAAATTAAAAGTTATGTAAAATTTGAAGAAATCATATTTATAATCGAAGTACCTTTAGCTGAAAAGAAAGCCTATAGTTTATTCCATATGTTCCCTTTACCCACGCCACATGAAAACCTATTTAAAGTAATTTTTCCAACTTCTAACTACTTATTGTATAATGAAAAATCTTATGGATTCTCAACAAATCCTTGTAAGAAAATATTAAATAACGAATATTTATGTACTAATATAAATACAGAAAGTTTTTCTTCAAATTCCCCTTGCGAAATTGAATTGCTAAGATATAAACACAATAACACCTGTAATCAGATTCCTGTCAATATAACGGAAATTCAAGTTAAATATGTTGAAATCAATAAATGGATTATTATAGTTCCTAAAGAAACATTAGCTTTCAAAGAATGTGAAAATAACAAAAATAATATACTTATGAAAGGAACATATTTGGTAGAACTAGAAATGCAATGTTTATTAACCCTAGGCGATATCACTATAAAATCATATAAAAATCAAAGAAATAACTTTCAAATAATTCCATTACCAAAATTAAAATTTGGCAGTGAAAAAACGCTAAAGTTACGAAACATTCCACCAATAAGTTTAAATACCTTGCATACTGAAAAAATTAATAGCATTATAAAGGAAATTGAAAATCAGAAAATAGAAAATGAAAACTTATTATCAACCCCTGTATATTATCATAAAATTGGTGTCTGGACAATTTTAATTTATGTAATCATATCAGTTGTCATATTTTACCTTTTGTACAGGTATTTACGACCTATTATTCAAATAAAATATTTGAAACCAAAAAACATTATCAAAGAAAATGAAAACGAAATAATAATTTAGGTCGTGAAAACCTTTAGGGTTTTACGCCCTTCTAAGAGGGGAGGAGTTATAAGCTGTATATTGTTTAGGTAGCATAGAAACTTGTATATGCAGCATAAGATAAGGAAATACAACGTAAGCCCAGCAGAGGTATTATATACGGGCCATAGACTAAGAGCAAACACTTCCTACTTGTATTCAATAAAGATCAGTTCTTTTTAAAAACGACTTTGCGTCAACCCGCCTCGTAACTCGAGTAAAAAGTACTTGATTCAATCTAACTTGTATTTGACATGAATTCTAATATGAAAATTCTAAGAATTTCTTGAATACCATAAAAATTGAAAAACATGATTTACTGATTATATTGATAATTGATATATTGATGATTGAATTATATTGATACCTATAAAAGTTGCAATTAAGTTGTTTTGTTCATCCAATGAATTATAATGTTTTTTCAGTTGCTTCTGAGGTACTCTTAGATAGTTTGTAGTAGTCTGAGGGTGAGAATTATTATTATTTAAATAAAATAAATTTAATTGTTTAAATAAAACATGAGACATTTTAAAACCGAGGTTATGCTTTCATTGTAGTATGCCAATTTTAGTATCAAAGTGACAATGCGTCTTCTTATAACGGAAATTTAAACTATTTTAAACTTATTGGTTCATCTGCAATTACGTCAAAAGGATAGATTAGATTAGAAAAGTGACTATATACACGAACTCACTAAAATCACAACAGTCTTTTTTTCCTGTGTAGATAATATGAAATAATAAGTCAGGTGCCGGCCGCCGCCGACGGGTCACACGAGTCTCGCCGATGCCGACGAAGAAGCGCGAATATTTAAAAAACGGCGGTGGCCTGTTTGCTTTATTGCAAAAATTATATTTTTTGGGAGTTATAGAGGGCGTTCACTTTTCGTTGGCAACACACTGCATAGCTTTTTGGCGTCGAAGCAATTTTACTATTATTTTTCATATCAGCAAAGGTGCATAGGTACTATGAAGAGTTCGTGTATAAAAAACTTCTGTAATTGCTCAATTATAAAATCTAAATTAACGATTCTATTACCGAATTCTTCTTGAACCACGTTAGGGTCAGTTGAACATCTATCAATGTTTGATTGGATAATTATTGTTCGGCATAATAGTGTTGTTACGACCAAAAAAGTGCGTTTAAATTCTACTTCTATAAAATGTTTTATATAGTATTCCATATTAATATTTGTGTAATAATAAATAAATCTAACTGAAAACTTTCTACACTGTAAGAGCAGCGTCCAGAGATAGTATTCCATATTAATATTTGTGTAATAATAAATAAATCTAACTGAAAACTTTCTACACTGTAAGAGCAGCGTCCAGAGATATGCTTTCTAGACTTTGGTAAGAGTTCACTTTAGAGGGATTAGAGTGAATAGGCCATAGGTATAATATTATATCACAACTATGATTTGTTTATTTCAAAACAGTAAGCGGTTTCGTTAATCTATAAAATTACATCATCAAGGACTACAATATAAGATTTAAAAAAGGAAATAAATAAAGGATAATCACTTATACACCAAGAGCTTGCAGGAAATTTGAAGGAGATACTTGAAAAAAGATTATAAGTATGTAAATGTTTTTAATTGTTTCAACTTTGACTTGTGGCTGAATGTATATATTTCAAATATATAATGGCTAGGTAAGTAAAGGTTCTTTATTTATCTATACATATACCTACTACCTGCCCTGAGGATGTAGGTAAATTTATAGAGTTGCGAAACCGGTCTCCGTTTTCAAATAAAGTAATAGTTTTGAGATAATAGGAGCTATTAATTTCTAATCCCTTGTAAATGTTTCATTCAAAGCCCTGTTTTTCCCAGAAAGTTTGTTTCTCAAACCCTATGCACCTGCACTTAGGTATACCTAAATCCGAATAATAAGTGTGCAAAATGCAAAATATGTGTTAGTACCCTAGTACCCCTCTCTCAAATTCTGGGAACCATATTAGGTACGGGAATAAAAGCACACAAGCCCACAAAGTACTCCTATTGGTTTCACTGTGACTGTTGCGACATCATTATCAAACATTATAGGTATTCTTGCCCTGACTGCCGTTCAGTTTCAGAACCTTCTGACAAATCTGAATTATAGAACATCCTAGAAAATGTATTAAAATGTCATAAATTCGACAGACTGGAACAATAAAATGTACCCTCTATTTTTATTTTGCCCGATTTTCAACTCAAATGACTTTCGAACAATCTTCTAACGAAGAAGTTTCTAAAACTGACTGGATGTCAGAATTATTTTCGTTTCCTCTGGAAAGTATATAAAATTAGGTTTTATCATGCAGCGATTTGACACAATGATCGTATTACATAGGATATTATTCGTTTTCAAAAAATGCTTCACATGACCTATTTATTTGACAAAAATATTACTTGTACCTATCACATTTTTAAAGTAAAAATCAAGCGCACAATTTGGTCTAGAATTTAAATTTACTCTTTTTGCACGACCAGGCCATTTTCTGCCCTAGGGATTAAACCATTTTACACAAAAGCAAAAAGTACTTTGTGAATAATAATTATTTATTTATTACTCCTGGAGGAATAATAATAATGAGTATTATTATATGCCAGTCGACATACATAATGTAATAATATTCTAACATTCAAAACAAGCGAAACACAAATAAGGGAGACTGAGAGTAATAAAATGAAAAATGAAACATCTGATATCGATTGAAAGTTCCCCTGACGTGGTTCCCGAGCCCGGTGAGGTAGGCCGAAGTAGGGGGAGTAGGGGAACCACGAGTTCCTGCACTCCGTACGTCTAATTCCTGCTCGGATGGCCAATTCACGGATCATTTTATTGCCGGGCAATGGGTTCGTAGTTTTCAAATCATAGCCAAACGAACAAACGTATCGACTTGAAAGTAGTCTTAAAATAATGTTATCGAATGCCTCAATCGTCGTTGTGTCTTTCGAATTATTTTTGAGCGGCGGAAATACTCGAAATTCTTAACCGAATATAGTCGAATTTCGGGTATGTTTGGCATTTTTTTTAACTGTGTCGCATTAGTCCTGCACAGTTCGTGATACACAACGACGATTCTTCATAGTTTTATCTAAGCCACAAAAAAAATCAAGTGAAAATATTAAGAAATGCAAGTAGGAGATGTAAACTACGAAACCCTTGAAAATGGGGGATATCGTAGCGCCTTAATTGAGACATTTTTGTATTTTTTGAAGTGATATAAAATGAAGTTACTCCGTGTATATCGGGGCCGTAGTGGCGATGTTCGGAGCATTGCTAATTATTTAGACTGCATGTTTTTCTACCTTCGATCGATCTTGGTTCGAATCGGGGTCGGGGCAGACTACATCCACATGTCTTTATAGAAAAATTATTTTAAAAAAAATTCTTACACTTACTGGAATTACTCCAGTTTTCTAGAGTTTTCCCTAGTACTCGAGCGATGCTGTCCTAAGTCGGGCCTAGCCGCAGATGGCAACAAAGACGAAATGAAATAATAGTAATTGCCCCCCTCCCCCGTACAAGCATTTAGTTGCTTTTAGGATGCTTCTAGTTTGAGTATTGTGAGTGAGAATTATTATTATACGAATTATAGAGAACTGAATAATATTAGGTACATCACAATAAGAACTTTTGGTGTAGAAGTACGAATAAGCCACAAAAAAACGTATCGAACCGACTTCGAACAGTATGTAGGTACCTACCTATAATTGGTAGGTACTAACTCGGAAATGGATTCTACTAGCATTAAAGCGTTGACTGACGTATTTATCAGTCAACGATTAAAGTCTAACCAAGTTACAGAGGCAGTAGATATAAACAAAGTCACATGACCGTATTGCGATCGATCACCAGGGTCGGACAATATCTGAGATTCTGCAACAACTCTGCGCGTGATCCTACCTATGCAGGAAACTCGACTGAGGGAAGAGCCGGCCCTGCATTCCACTCGCCGCCTAAACACTTGCAATTTGAGGACTTCCAGATCAATAAGATAGAATAGGTCACATCGCGACCACCTGGTGGCCAATGTTTTGATTCACTGCCTCTGTAACTTGCATATAGTACATCCGTTCTTGATTTCCCATATCGGTCTTGAATGCGCAGCGCATTCAGACGCTATTAATGCGATAATAGCATAACAAAACATTATTTCAAACTCAAAGGCCCGTTATAATTTAGTAGGTAATCTTTTTACCTACTGTGCTAAATGCCTCAGTAGCCATATGGTCTTTAGATGTAGTGTGAAAATTATTTTAAGTGTTTGACATACATTCTTCAAAAACTTCGTATAAGAATGATTCGGCTTTTAGAGGTAATTTGATCTTCATTTTTCATCAGAAGCTGCGAACAAAATAAAATATTACATTTTGATCATGACCTTTATAATACAAAAATTAAGATATTATTATATGTGTCTAGCTAGAGGGTAATCCATTTAAAAGATCAAGTTCATTCATATAAATAGATAAACAATTTCACCTTGGCGTTAATTTTGTTGTAGTATAATAATCACGTCTTAGAAATTATTCGAAAATTATTTTGAAACATGTATCCTGGCCTTTACAAGCGCAACCGTGAACCTAAAGTGTAACACCGATAATCATAAGACATCAAGCGAATAAACAAATGACGCCGTCAACCACGAGATGGACGTGGGTGGGAAACTGCCTTTAACAATATTTATTACCGACTGGCGACCGAGGCGTTTTGGGCAAGTGTCAAAAATAAACGATGCATCTACGCAACAGAGCCAATATAGTCTCGCACGTGATTGTTTTCATTGTCTTCATTGTAAATTGTTGTAATTGGTTAATACGTAAGAGAGTTAATAAAAACATTTTGATTCCTGTCCTGCGTTAAATCGTGCTGCTATTTTCCTATGTTTGAAACGTCATATCCTATCTAGAAATCTGGACGATGTGTATTGAAAATTGCTCACCCAGCGCTCGGAGGTTTTTGACGATATTATCGTATGTTTATTCTAGTTTTAAATAGACTGACTTTAATAATTTTAAGAGCATGTTGTGTGCCCAAAAAAGGAAGCAGCGTTAGTAGTGTTTGCCTGCTCAATTGACAGAATTTCACCGATTGTGTCCATTTAGATTAATAATTAATAAATTACTTAATTGTTAAATTAAAACTGTTTAACATTAAAACAATAATTATTTGTTTAATTAGATGATGAGCCTGTAGTAAGTGCGCTTGTAAACGCATTCGTTCTTGGTTCCTCGTTTTATCATAATATAAAAAATATAACATATTGTGAAAGGGCTCTGCCAATGGATTCCCCCAAAAGGCAAAATGCCTATAAATATAAATAATATTTACATTGCATATCACAGATTATATGTGATATGCAATACATTATTTGGCAAATTTTGGAATTAAATAACTTAATAATAATATAAAATGTTGTAGTCTGATTTAGGTATACAGTCATTTTGTAGGTTATAAAAAGCAAACTTTTTGAAAATTATTATATTTTATATAAATAAAACTGCGATCTGCTGGTTTCTGTAGAATCTACGTGTGCTGTGTACCACCAAAGACAATCCTAAATGGGACTGTCTTTGGTATCACTAACACTAACCTGGTTTATCGATTACAGTATATTATACAGGGAGTCTAGCGCCTCCAAAATCGGCAGCAAATAATATTAAAAATGAATCAAAATATGTTGCCGAGTAGTCTTTCAGTTAGTGTATAGTCCTCCTTACGGCAGAATGCGTGCGACGTAAGGGGGAAGAACTTTCAAATATTATAGAATTAGTCACAGTTCAGGGGCGTAGCTCAATTTTGTGTAACTCACAGACTTAATTTTAATATAATTGGTATTTAATTTATTGTTAATATTATTCTTAACGGTGATGCCTTAGACTTAGACTATGGAGGAAGGCAAACCCTTATAACATTGGCAATTATTTCTCGTGCTTGAGAATGCAACGTTCTTCCCTGTTTACTCATTTTGCACATGTTAACTCCCGAACATACGAAACGCCACTGAGCTCTCTGAGCCGGCGGAAAGAACTTGCCAGCGGCCTAAAAAATGAGGTCTGTATGGTAGACCAAATACGCAGTTAACTTTACGTACTATAGAAACAGGCACAAAACGCGCTGGCTAACTGCTTTTGTCAGCCGACTGCTTGGTAGAAGTGCTGTGTTGCCGTATTTCAAAGGCGATGGTAGACGCGACGATGTTGAAAAAAATATAATAGGTGTTTTATCACACCGCGTTAAAAATAAATGATAAACAAACATGGGTAAGTGCTCCCGTGATGCGAGCTTTATTTTTTCGATATAACAGAGTTCAGAAATTCGGCTTCAATATGATAAAACTTGTATTCGCCAATAAATAACGACTACTCGTATAGGAAATCTTGCAACGCTGCCCGCATTCTTTAGAAACGTTTTCTTTCGTGCTTTGGACTATATGTTAGCTAATTGCAATTATTGTTGTGAAGTCACAACCTCCTACACGACATGTTTTTTTATGGGTTTTCACTTCATAACTGCTACTCTCATGATCATGAATTTTCAGATGATTCAACCACAAAATAAGAACACTGAAGGTTTATGTTATTTTAAATGTTGATATGATTTTATGCATTGCAATTTATTTGAGGAGGATTCTGGCGTTGAAACTGAATTTTTATGAACATTGCGAAATTTATCTTGGTGTATTTTATAGGGGCCATGTCATAGAGTTTGATTTCGTATTTAGTTGCCTATGTAATTGTCTTAAAATTTCAGAGTATCAATTTCCACTAACCCATCGTAAGTATTTTGTCAGTGGAAAAATAATAATTATGTTTGTAGTCACGTTATTCGTGGATCCCACTATTACTGATTATGTTTGTAGAGAAAGTGGCCTTGTCTGGTCATATCAGCTGTTAAAATTATCGGTATTTGGCCAAGACCAAGCTGGCCGTTGGGTGTAAACAAAAACAAACCGTTTATTTCACACGGTGTGCTCCACATAATCCGCACTTACTTGATGAACTAAAAGAGACACACAAAGACAAAGACGGTTCAAAAAAAAAATAGGCTTTGGAAATTATATTATATTATATATATTGAATGTTCATATGAACTGCAATACAACTGTCTGTTGGGGGAAAGTTACAGAGAGATGGTCAGAGGGCTATGGATACGTTTTGGATATTTCGTCAATCTGTACGTCATCCCAATTATTGTTTTGGTCTTGCCAGTGCTTCTTGGTAGGAAATGTTGAAAAGTCCTACTGCAATTCTAATTAGATATATTTCACTGACTTCCCGTGAAGCCGAACAATAGAAATAGGAAGGCAATGCGCTAATAACGTACGAAATTCAGTAAAGTGCAGTTTCGTTTAGCCCATTTAGTTCGTATCTATTGTTTCTTCCGTTGCGACATCCTTTCTTTTAATTAGTGTGATCCGATCTAGCGTTTTGCAGTTCTGCAATTGCAAAATCGTATGATTACTGGTATTGATTATAAAACAAAGCAACCGCACCGCCGTTTGCCGTTTCAACAGCTCGGTCTCGAGGATCGCATCGGGGTCGATTTCGTAATTTTTTTCCATCGCTCTGATAAGCTTCCGACTTCCAGCTGCCGCACGTGTGTTTTAAACCGGAAACTCGCCTTAAATGGCTAAGTTAATTGTGTTCACAATCGGGATATCGTTGACTGATGGACAGCGTGTTGAGGTAGCACCCAAGCACGGGGAGAAGGCAAATAATGTAAACCCAAAATCATAATAAATAACAACCAAATTTTAGCATTCGTTTCGCAACAATAGCAGGAAAGAAACTTATATGGACATTTTGTCGTCCATGCTAAACTCAAGGTACGTGAAATCCGTACTGGACCGAATGACAGACTGGCAGACATAATCGTACAAGGAGATATTTACCGACACAGAAAAGGCAAATTCGTTCCAGCCACGTTGGTAGAAGGCAGCTACTGCCGCCTTTCCTGAACAAGAGACTTTGGTTCACAATCTCCCACATAACCCAACCGCCTAAACTGGAACTTCAAGGACAACAATGCTTCTCCAAAAAGCGTCACCCCCAGGCCAAATATCTAGCGAAAAAGTCTTTGGTTTGAGATCCACAATAATGTTAAAATCGACCGTAATATAATGTGTAACGATCCGACTGTCTCCATTGATGGATGACAAAGAGAAAGAACTAACTAAGATTAAGATTGACTATTGTAGAATAAATGAAAATAAGAAAGTTGTAGATAATGTTCTTAAAACACATTTTATGTAATTTTTGACAACGAATTATTTTCTTCTCCTGATTAAGTCTATTTTATGTAATCTCATATAAAACATTTTTTTGTATGCTGATTCTTTCTTTTTTTATTGTATGGCCAAGAGACTACATTTTAAAAACTCCATTTTTATCTATATACTTTCGTATCTAAAAACAAAGCATTAGATTGGTGCCATTTTATTGAAATTTGCATTTTAAGTTTAATTTATTAATAGAATTATTCATTTGGCAGGGATAATAGGTTATAAGAAAATTTTTTTTTATTATAATACTTAACCAATTTTTTTTTTTTTGATTATAATACTTAACCTTCTGAAACATTTCTCAGCGGGCATTTTAAATTTATTTACCCTTTTTGTATGCAATGGACCAATGGAGTTAAGTAATGTATGTCATTAAAAAGAAAAAAACCTTTAATACTTTCATGGTACTTACAATCTATTTTCGGTGGTAATAAAGCCCGTTTTTTTATTAAGGTAGCACTGAATTTTTTATTGGTGAAAACAGTTTTGCCCTGTTATAAAAAATATGATCGTTATTTCAAAAGGTTAGTTGTAATTTGGAATATTGAATTTTTCGGGCAGCTCAAAAACGTGAGAGCCAGACATACAATGGCCGTGACCAAGAGAAGGAAGTGTATGAAAGCAGCAGACTGATATTGTATTGTAGATTCAGCCACAGAAAATATAACCTACGTAGGCAATATTACAAGCAATGACTACGTTTATCTCGGCGCGTTCGATCCGATTGAGAAAGGTTTGAATTCACTGGAGCGGACTCAAATAGACGGCGTAAACCCTACAGATTGAAATTAAATCATATTTAAAATTACAATTCAAGCCCACTATTTCCAAACAGAAGTTAGCCAGAATGTGCACCAACCTACTGTGGAATAAGTATAATAAGTTAATGTCCCTAGAGAGGATTGAAAACCGTAGGATTCAATACTGATGATGTAAACGTAGAATTATAAAAGATTTGGCATAACTCAATCGGATCCATTTCAATCCGATCGAGTTGTCACGAGATAAACGGCAAAACGTTGATGACATTAAAATCGTAGTTAGGCACGTCACATAACATCACTCACAGCTCTAAAAAAATTAAACTTAATATTCAATTTTAGGGTATTGACATGAGCTTTATTTTCAACAAAGAGAGCTCACCAGGCAAAGCATAAATCAGTTGAAAAAATGCACTATTTTCTTTTAATATACTTCATGTTCATGATACGCATTTAAAAAACAGATTATAGTACATTTTAACAAGATTGCATGGGAATCTAATTTAATTTGTGATTTTTAAAATGACAAATTAAAAGTACTCATTACATTCGACATTCGACTATTACAAATTATAACTCTATAACAACAACATAGTGCATCTGACAAGGTCGCATGATGTTCCGAGCACATTATAAACATCGTGTTATTGCCAACTAATTTCTGAAATTGCAATCGGAAAAAATAGAAAACAATACAGCAGCGATGCACCTATTTGCTATTGTATATCCGGTTAATACCTACATCGAAATTATAATCGCTTCCCTGCCAACTTTGTTACGCACTGGTTATGCGTTATGCTACTGAATACGGTTCCATAAACTGCGGCCAGTGGCGTAGGTGCACAAAAAGAATTTTTTAAACTTTTAAGAAAAAGTTTGTTCTGAATGTCTATTTGCCATATTTGGACTTCCGGAATTAGATATATGTACCTAATTGTCAAAATTTTTCAACCGGTTTAGACTTCCTGTCTAAACCGGTTGATAACTAAAACTTTTATCTTTGCTTTTAGAAATACGTAATATAATTTAGTGATATCTAGAATTATGTAGATTTTATGTGTTTGCTGTATTGGCGACCTATACATATTGGTAATGTCATCTAATTCCAAACAGAAAAATTGACAATTTTTCGGAAAAAGGTCATTCTTGATAACAAAAAGTCTGCTTGTTCTTAAAATAAGATTGGCATGGAAAAAGTTAACATTACGGTCACTGGGTGACTAGAAAATCGAAGAAACGTTAATTAGCATAAGAGTAAACTGCCTCTATTTGTAAAGATATTGTAAAAAGTTATAAAGAAAATTTGTTCATCGTGGTAAGTAACATAGGTGTACAAAATTTGAAAGCATTAGGCTTACTTTGATTTTTTTTATTTTATTCTCTTTTTTCTTCTTCAAATAAATGGCTTTCTGTAAATAGTACGACAAAACTGTGTTAATAAAACTTCCTCAGAATGGAAAACTGCGCTTGATGACAAAATTTAACGATTCTAGGCCTACTTTGTATTTTGGAAAATATTGAAGGAAACTTAAAGTTGGCCCAGGAGTGTCAAAAATTTTTTCATCATAGACACTTTTCTACTCTGAGTACAGAAAATCGGAGAAAAACAAGAAAAGAATCAAAGTTGGCCTAACGCTTTCAAATTTTGTACACCTAAGTCTCTTACCATGATGAACAAATTTGCTTTATAACTGTTTTGCCTATATTATTTAAAGAACAAGCAGACTTTTTTTTATCAAAAATGACTTTTTAAGAAAAATTGAAAATAAAAATTTTTACAAGTATAGTTAAGTCCATCCGTGGACACTATTAATAATATCTTTTATTTTTGTTTTGAACTGAACTAAATAATTTTTTTACTAAAATAACATGTGAAAAGGTCGAAATGTTAGTTTAATAACTTTCGTGAATTACCTTATAGAGTTAAGAAAATTGAGTAAGAATTAGCACAGACCTATAGCTTCGCTAGCTATATAGGTCTGTGGAATTAGTCAGTGGCGCACCCAGAAAACATGATTGGGGGGGCAACTTAAAAAGTTTGACGTATTGCATACAAAATATTTTATTATTAAAAGAAATTCCCAGGCCAGGTCTCGGATTGGGAAAATAATTGAAAAAGAGTCGCACAGAGGACAGTACATCTACCAGTACCACCCTCGAGAATTTTTTAAAATATGAGAGGTCTGGGGGCGGAGGCCCCCTGTCCCCCCCTGGGTGCGCCACTGGAATTAGTCATGGATTTGGTTCACTGAACTATATTCAAACATAGTTCGGTGATTTGGTTTCACTGCAGAGAACTTTTAGCGAATTTTTGGGTGCTTTTAAGATGGAGGTCAACTTAAAAAAAATTACCCCCAAACTAGATCCTTTTTTGTTGAGACTTGCCCGCGATCTTGATCCACTGTCCACTTCTCTAATTCATTTCTTTGGGATGTGAAGGAAGATACATCCAGATCCTTTAACAGTCTCTGCGCTGATGTCAGTCATAAACATACAATTCTAGGGTGTTCTAATTAAAAATAATGTACAGTTAAAACTGTTTACTCTCGTTTCCTACACCATGTCTAACTTCTTAAACACTCGCTAGTTGACCCTATTTCTTATCAAAACGCGTGAACTAAATATCTTAACCCACAGTCTCCGATTAAAAGTAACGATTTATGTTTTTCTAGTGGAGTTTATAAAATGTTATAGTGGACGAGATATTATAGAAAATGTATGCATAGATAATCGATTTGATTTTATACGTAGGTACAAAGGTACATCAATTTGAATATTTTGTTGCTAGGTTGTTGATCGTAGATTCTATAGCTTTTATAAAACTAGACCCATGATATATCGCGAAGTATTTTATGTGATATTTTATTTATTTCTAGATTTTTCACTATTTTAATCAAGCGTTGTTACAAACTGATCTTATTATCTTGTGTGTCCAAATCACATAATACTTAGGTCATGAAACGATCTAGCGTAAATTTTATAGTACACAAACACAAAATGAACAATACAATTTAGAAATTTTATCGATTACAAGTCTGCACAGTATCTGGCATTCCCTGATATAATCCCGTAAGACCAAATTTGAAATCATTCGTCAACTTTTTATTTGTTATGAATACAGATAAATGGAAACCCATTCATTTTGGAAAACTTGACCTTTTCCGCCGTTTTGCCACCGCCATCAATTGTGAAATACTTAGGTTTATTTCCAGACTGCCCGTTGTTAAAAAACGCAACGTTTTTTTTTTATTCTTTGTGGCAACTGGCAAGTAGCAAATTTACCCCTTTTATAAATCGTTTCGGGGACGCCCGCAGTGGCCTCTATCTTTGTATTCCGCGCCCATAGGTACCACCACCTTTTACTCCAAACAGCTGTACGATATCATCCTAGGGATCACTCGACCAAATCAAACACCTGGAGCGGCGCGGTGTGGCGGTGTATCCCCATCCCCCAACTCGTGGGAGTCGTAGGATATACAGAGTGCGTTGGGGAGTACGTCCCGTTTAGTATTTCCAGTACGTCGATCCGCGGTAGCGCGTCATTCGAACCCGTGTGCCGGTCAATGTTACATCAGTGCGGCTGAGCGCGGCCGTCCGGTGAAAAAAAAATAAAATAATCAGTTTGTAAATAAAGCGGTGTGGTAAAAGAGCGCGCGCGGTGGCATGGGTGTCGTTGTTATGGACCTGGTGGATTTGAACGATTTGTGCGGAAACGACAAGGATCAGACGGAGTACTTTAGGAAGTTTAAGGATGTTATTTCATATATTGTAAGTGCAAATTACAGTGATAAATTTAAGACTAGCTATTTCATATAGGTATATTTCTAACTTTTTGAAATATTTATATCGTATTTTGTAATAAGAAAATTAAAAGTAAATCATAATCTTCATGTCTAGCTGTTTTAGAAACTCAAAAAACAACTTTCAATTTGGAATTTAAAATTGTGATTGTGATAGGCCGGGATATATTATTTTTTGCTCCCTCACCATATTCGATAGGATGATAGGAAAGTTATGTGATCATTTCGGAACAAATTTTCGAATTCAAAAATTCCACCAAATGTCGATTTTGGTGAAACTTGGTATAGAAAAAAGGGCCGAACCCCTTTGAATATTTTCGAATTGTTCTTGCCAAAAGTGGAAAAACTTTTTTGGGTGGGAATCTCGGAACTAGCGGAGATAAAAGGAAAGTTAAATGGGAAAAGAATTGCAGTTTTTTGGGCCCAATTTAACGCGCCTTGTGGATTTTTGAAAAAAGTCATGGCTTACTAAGTATTTTGAAAAAAAATTCTGGCGAATTAATCTAATCCATCTAGGTTCGTTCTGATTTTAGATAAAAAGTGTACAAAAGTTTTAAATGGAAACCATAGTTATTAATTTCCGTTATTTTTCCGAATAGCCATATCGAGTATTATATCGCTGGAAAGCTCTAAAAATGCCTGATTTTTTGAGACCATGGCCAACTACGGTTTCCATTAAAAAAAACACAAGTTTGCTGTCATGGAAAGTGGGACATGACAACCGCATTGAGGACACAATTTCTTCCAACTTTTTATTTACACTTTTTATCTAAAATCAGAAACAACGAAGCTAATGGATTAGAATAAATCGCCAAAATTTCGTTTTTTCAAAAAAACTAGTATACCATGACATTTTTCAAAAATCCACAAGGTGCATTAAATTGGGCCTACAAAACTGCAATTATTTTCCCATTTAACCTTTCTTCTATCTCCGCTAGTTTCCGTGATCCCCATACTGTTCATAAAAAAAACTCGCCCGTATAAAAATATTTTTTAAAAAAGTTGTAGAAAATAAAAAATTATTATTAATTATTCAAATTTTACTTCATTTTTTGTTGATTTATTGTAATTTGTCTATGTTGAAATATTTTATTTTTGAAAGTTTGCCAAAAAACATCAGAAAGGTCTTTTAAAATTCCAAATTGCAGGTGGTACTTTATAAATTACATACCTATCTACTCGCATTAATGCAATTCTTAAATAAATGAAATATTTCAAAGCAAATGATATATGTGTAGTTTGTCATGGTTTTGAAAGGGCATGCTACATAAAATTTTCTGAATAGTTATTTACGTAACCAGTTAGGAAAATTGTGATTTTACGATTTTCACAATTTTATGAGTGGGATATTATCTGAGGAAAGAGCGAAGCGAGTTCCCACAACACCACGCGAGTTACGCAAGATCATACGTGTTGTCTACATCGTTTTTTTCCAATTTTGAAAAAATATTAAAGATAATAAAAGTTTTATTGAAATAGCAATACTTTATTTGGGTTTTGAGTATATGGCCTGTGCCGATTTTTGTGCTTTTGAGACTCTTAGTGCCGATTTAAAAAATAGTTATTTATGTACCAATGCACTAAAGTTCAACTTTTTATGACTCGTGTGGAATTTAGTTGCCGAGGCCTCTGGCTGAGGCAAATAAACCACATGAGTCATAAAAAGAACTTCAGTGCCGAGGTACATACACACTTATTATATTTTTTTTAAAATCGGAAAAAATGTTTTATTAGGAAAAAAATAATCATAAGGGATCACCCGTCCATGAACCGACAGCGCGCGGCGTTGTTTGACTTTGACGATCGCTCTACCTAGGTCAAGTATGACGAGGCATGGCGCTTCCCAACAGAAACTCCAAACTGCTGGCTGTTGTGCAGCCTCCATGAAAAATAGATTGATATTCAAACCTTCTAAAATATTTGTACTGAAAGATTGCGCTGCTATAGGTAACAATTTTGCAATGTGTACGAAAATTTAAATGGGCCTTTATTGGCCGGGTTTTAAATATTTGGTCACTTTTGACGGGCGATGGCTCCGCGTCTGACGTTTGATGTTTACATCTCGTCAAGGCCTTCTTGTTGAAAAAATCATACAATAATGGGCTACTCAGTGCCAATTTCTGAGCTTTTAATGACGATTTTGAGACACTTCACTGCCGATTTCAAGAAAAAGTGTTTATTTTCACTTGGCTTGTCTTGGCATTAAGATGTTGACACAAAAAAATTTCACTTTTCGGAAACATAGCTTGGTCTTAGCACTCTTAACCCCCGTAGGTATATGAAATTGAACCAAAATGGTAAAGGTTGTTGAACATGACGAGACTCTAGATCACTCAACATTCATAGTTTGATTGATTGGTGTTTCTTGATAAGATCATTCTTAATTCTTAACCATAAAAAAGGTACGAGCTCCTTAATTAACATTCAAAGTGTGGAATGACGGGGAAATATAAGCTGCCTTTTTATAAATGCCGGATCTTTATGATAGCCCTATAAAAATAACTCAAGCTTGGCACATGACCATTGTCAAGCTTTTTCTCGAGTAAAAAATCTTGCAGGGCATCGTTCTGTAGCTTTATTGTTGAATTTCTTGAACTTTCCATCAAATCCCCTTGTAGCAAGTCTACATATATTTTCCATTGAACGGATTGTCTAAGGACTCATATGATGTGGTCAATCCGCCGCGCCGTAATTCCAGTTTGCTCAAATAGCTTAACTCACAACCAAAATGTTATATTAAGATCGATACTGGGATAATCGACGAATTTTTTATTTCTGCATATTCTCCAGGTTTACAGGATGGTTTACCTATATAAGTGGCTCACTCAAAACATCTCGGCTATGTTTTGACAGAAAAAATCGGTGGCGGGTGCGATCTATAGCTCTTCTGGGCGGCCTTCTTTTGTCATAATAAAAGTTGCTGTCCATGGTCACCTACGAAAACTATAGCCAAAATTCAAAAAAAAATCAAAATGTTTAAATGTTTATAATAATAATAATAATAACGTTTATTCAGTTCTTACAAAGTTAGTACATATATTTTGCATAAAACTAAACTAAACAAACGTGAAATTCCCACAAAGGTAAAACCTGCACGTTTTATATAAAAAAATGTATAATTTTGTTTTAAGGTAAGTAAAAACTTTTAATTATACTAATAGTAGTTCTAAATGACTTTATTATGGATTTGAATAATTGAAATTATAATTTCTTTAAATTATAACCTCAAAATTGCAGGGGTTCTGTCGCTTTACTGAGCGGTATTGCCAAATGTGCAAAAGGGTTTTTAAGTTGAAAAATATTGATTTTAATCGACTAATAAAGATCTCTTGTTGCAGATTGTAAATGTCATTATCTGATGCAACGATTGTTCGCGAACCAAGCGAATTTGAGACAGATTCTGGGTCTAACTTCTATCTAAGACCCTTAAGATGATGAGTCCTCTACATTTAGGAAAAACTTGGAGGAAGAAAATGGAGTTACCAGTGTGAAATCGCAATCTAGTAAGGGGAAAAAACGTAAACCTATAAGTTTTGTTGGACGAGATCTAAGTCCAAGTTAAGAAGAAATTCAGGCAAATCCTATGTAAACTCTCGTGGTCGCATTGTTCCTGAAAATAATTTTTTTGATGGAGTTTGTAGCTGCCCATCAAAGTGTCATTTGCTGGAGCTATTGAAGAAACTTATCCGATTTTAATTTGCAAACTGCCTAAATTAACGCACAAGTAAAAATGTCGTTGGGTTACAGCAACTCAGGATCCTAATAAACGCTCAAAAACACGAATCTATTCATTACCAAAGACGGATGGAAGATGGAAGACTTACCAGAGCACTATCAAACAAAACAAGGGATGTCCTGTTAACTGCTCTGCCGGTGATTAGTAGGGGAAAGCAATAAGTTTGCCAAATATATATTACACTGTACCCGCAATAAAAATCCGAATCGAGAGTATCTGTCACTCGATTTAAATATTAGAAAACTATGAGTTGTGCAATGTGAAGAAGCGAAGGTATCTAAATTTGTTTTTACAAAAATATTCAATGAAGATTTTAATCTTCATTTTCGAGACCCTCTTACTGATACATGCAAAAGATGTGACTCCTATAACATGAAAATAAAAAGTAGTACTGCTAAAGAAAAGAGGATGAGGATCCTAGAAACGGAAAAGGAGTTATACCTAAGGGTAAGGATAATAAGGATTGTGACTATGATTGCTTTTGATTTAATGAAAACTTTGGCCCCTCCTAGTATTTCTACGGGTGAAAACCGCAATATTAAAATGACATATATTTGCACATACATCTCCAATGCCAATGCTTTCACTCCCAGAGTCGTACACTCCGATCAAATATGACTTTGATCTTGATCGGAGGTCGTACACTCGTACTTGCCCTGCGATAAGGACTTGTAGTGATCAAAAAACAAAAATTATACTTTATTACTAGGTACTATTTTTTTGACAGATAACTGGATAAAAGTCATTTCCAGCTCCAAGGAAATTAATAAATTTCGGGTGGTTAAAATGAAGCCTAAAGACTAAAAGTACTGAGAAGCTAGAGAAGTCACTCACAAACAGAAAAAAGGTGACCAAGATGTAAAAGTAGCTGAAAATACAATGGCTAATATGTTTAAAGCCGAAGTGACGTTTAATTTAATTTATTTTAAATATATTACTTACTCTAATAATAACGAGGCTGTATTATTTTATTGTGTCGATGTTTCAAAATAAGAACCGAGGTTTCGTAAATCAAAGGAGAATAATTTTATTTGCGCATCCTTTATTCTTCTGGGAGACCAATAGAAAAATTGAAATATGTACAAAGATCTCCAATGTCTTCTTGCCTACGGCCCTCCAGTATGACTTCTACACGAGCCTCAAGACAAATGAGAAACCGATAAATAGGAGGCCCAAGTGGAGAATTTATGTTTTTTTTTTTGTAAAATTTATTATTTGGCAAAGTGGCCCAGCTGACATCTTTTTCAAAAAAAATATTTTGTTCATTTTTCTTATCTTTAACCTTAGAAAATAGATACTTATTCGGCAATATTTTTGTATGTAAATAAACTGTAAGAGAACGGTAAGAATTTAATTTAATAATTTTTTATATTTGTTTTTTGTTGGTCATTATCTCAAATCTTCCATTTTGCAGTTAGGCTTAGGCCATTCTGCTTCTGAGCGACCCTTGATGTGTCACACTTGCCATTTTGTTGTCTTTTTACTATAAAAATTTAAGAAAAATTGTTTTTAAAATCTGTATGGAAATAAATAATCGATTATGACCTTAAATTAAAATGTCATATTGGGCTTTAAAAATTTGAAAATAAAGTGGTCTACATGCACTTAGTCAAATTCCGAATAGCTAATCCAGAAATTATTGTTATTGTAAATAATTCAAAAATACTACATTCATAGACATTATATATATTCAATTGAACGTAACACTTAGCAGGTACTTAATGCCATAGCGATTACCAACAACACCACCTTCTTCCAACTTTTCAGCTTCAGCATTTCAGCTGCTGCTTACTTTAAGTATTTTCATTTAGTAGTATTACACAGATTGTGGAGCAGTTGGGTAAACTTTCTGTTTCGGTAAACTCGTATAAAAAATTCCATTGTGGATGTCATTATTAACGTCATAGCGCTATCGTTTGGATAATATTACCAATATTTTTTCTTAAATTTTTGTTGTAAATACAGAACAGGCAGGTGTGACACATCAAATTGAATGGGACATTTTGCTTTACAAAACACGCATAATTAAAGATTTATACAAATTAATTTCCAAGCCCAAGAGGATCTAAATTTTACGGTAATCCATACAATAAAACTAATATCACACGAGAATTTTGTCAGTTCTTGCAAAAAATGTTCATGTAAAAATTTTTTCTGATTTATTTCAAAAAATAAAAAAGTTACAGCGTCATATTTGATCGGAGGTTACAGCGGTTTAAAAATTTCGTATTTTTCCGATTTTTGGCCAAAGTTTTCGTAGGTGGCCATTTCTTTATGTCAAAAGCATGCCGCCCGAAAGGGCTATCAATTCCATCCGCCACCATTTTTTTCTGTCAAAAAACAGCCAAGAATTTTGAGTGAGCCACTTATACAGGGTGATTCACCAGCAATGGGAAATCCCGAAACTGGGGGTAGGGGAGACCAAAATATGGCGATTGAGCCCAACATTGCTTAGACAAATGTTGTTTGTGTGAGAGATACAGTGCGTTCAAGTTCTTATTTTTAAATTGGATTATGGCTATATCTATCAAAATAATCAAGCTGCTGAACTGAAATTTGGCACTGCTTTGTTTTTGGGGATGGAGAATAAGCTGAAAATGTCAATTTCTACGTATCTCACAGAGGGCGCCACTTGCGCGGTTTTTGGATCGTGCTTTTACTCGTAACTTTTGTGAGGTTATCTTTTTGGTCCTGCAGGTCCATCATTTTAGTGCATCTTTTCATTCTGCAACAAAGAGGTACTCTTGTTTCATAACGCTCAAATCAACCGTTTGCGTTGAAATTGCCAAAACGTGCCCCGAAACACCTGTTGACTTCAAGATTCGAAAAATAAAATATTCATCTACTGCTTTCAAATATTGCACAACGACTGTACCATTTAAAGCGAGAAAAAAACCCATATGAACAATGTCCCAAAAAATGTTCACTTTCAAAATGGAACAGATTGAAACTCGAGAAACTTTGGACACCCTATTTCAAGAAAACAAATGTGTTTCGACCAATGTTCATTTGGCATTTTTTTATTCATTTTCAATGTACAGTTGATCTGTAACATTTGAAAGTAGTAGATGAAAATTTTATTTTTCGAATATTGAAGTCAACAGGTGTTTTGGGGCACGTTTTGGCAATTTAAACGCAAACGGTTTATTTGGGCGTTATGGAACAAGAGTACCTTTTTGTTGCAGAATGAAAAGGTGCGCGAAAATGACAAACCTGCAGGACCAAAAAGATTACCTCACAAAAGTTACGAGTAAAAGCACGATCCAAAAACCGCGCAAGTGGCGCCCTCTGCGAAATACGTAGAAATTGATATTTTCAGCTTATTCTTCATCCCCAAAAACATAGCAGTGCCAAATTTTAGGTCAGCAGCTTGATTATTTTGGTAGATATAGCCATAATTCAATTTAAAAATAAGAACTTGAACGCACTGTATCTCTCAAACAAACAACATTTGTTTAAGCAATGTTGGACTCAATCGCAATTTTTTGGTCTCCCCTACCCCCAGTTTCGGGATTTCCCATTCCCAATGAATCACCCTGTATACTAAGTCATAATAATGAATTTTTCAACTAGACCGTTGAATGAAGGAATAATCACTCAACGACTATACCGTTGAATGAAGGATTATTCCTCACTTAACAACTATACCTATACTACAGTTTGAACAAAATTATAGTGACTTCTATTAAGAGACTTCATTTTACGCCACTTTATTATGAAACTGACAACTAGGGTATAGATCGATTTGAATTGGCTTTGTTCATTAGCGAGTATCGTGAATTTATATAAAAATTAGAAAAACAAATCGATCAAATTTATAATTTATTAATTATAGTTATGATACAAATATACCAGCTGGTTATCAGCATTAAGGGAAGAGTACTTGATAAGTGTATTATGAATTATGACCTACTTTTATTCTACTGCAGAATTATCTCAAAGTTTGCAAAGATCACTGCAAGTAAACTAAACTAAAATTACCCGATAACCGTTTTTGTCCTTGGATGTTCAAAAAAGTATTTATTCTTGTAAAGAATATTAATAGACTTGGTATTAGAATAAGAATAAGTACCTAATCATAATTTCTGGTTGTCCCGTTGAGTAGGTAAAGGAAAATTTATTTATTTAAATATGAAAGTACTTTCAGTTTCATGCAGTGACACACATGTAATTCTATTTAATGTACTTATTAGTTGTAGAATAGAAAAGAAAATCAAGTAATTTGTACTGTTTCAGACCCATTATAGTAATGGAGTCAATAAAATAATGTGTATTTATTATTTGTTTCAGTTCCACAACGTAAAAAATGGTAACAACCTGAAAATGCTCCGTTACTCCGAAATTCCAAGGGATATTTCCGGAGATAGTCTTTCAACACTCAAAATACCTGAGGTAAATAAACATAAGTTATATATCAGCAGCTAGATATCACAACAAATTCCAGGTGCATATTTTATCAGTGAGTCACTAAACTCATCATCCAAGCTCATTGCAAAATTAGATTTCCTTCTGGTGCATTAAGTACCTACTTGCGATGATGTTCAAACTAAATAATAAAATCTGATAAAATAAGTAGGTAGCTGCTAACTGCAATAATAATTATTATTCTAAACTGTTTGGGCCATTTCCTCTCACTATCTAGGATGCAATATATGTATTGTTTCCTTTGATAAACAGAATCATACTTATGCAGAATCAGCCTTCATTAATATTCATAATCATTCAGATTTCTATAATACATTTTTTTATAAGGAATTAGATATTGCTGCCATGTTATTCAATCATGATTAAAACGGTGTATTCTTCGCAGAGTCCTGAAAATGGTACGTTTAGTCCCACCACAAGAGATAATGTGCTCTCAGATTTGCCAACAAATAGTACAAAATATAGCTCTGATAATAGACATAGGAAAATTTCGACGCCCACTATCTCAAGCAGCAGTCCTGGACCACCTTACTATAATTATGGGTGAGTAAAATGGCTTACATGAAGTATTTACAGACCCAGGAGTCAAATTAATTTTGTTTTCAAAGTGCACAAAACAATGTATTGGCCAAATTCTATGTTTTTTCGCATATATTCGTTTAACCTCATGCTAATTATTGCTATTGAAGTTTGGGAAAACAAATTTTCCTGGATGATGCTGTTACAAATTTCAGGAAAACTGCCAATTTTTTTAAAATATACTCATTAATAAGACGAAGATATCAATAGAACTTCTACAGAAAAATAATATAGAGGGAATGTTTTAATCATTATTGTCTATACTTTTAAAGCAAAGCTATTCTTTCTCAATTTTAAAAACAGAAAAAAGAAAAACATGCAAATTGTTTAGAGAAATTGATAATTAAAATAGCTAATGTTATAATGTAATGAATATTTGAGAAAGCAAAACATGTACAGCTTCTATGTATGTGCACAAAGTTTATTTTGCCCTTTAATTAGGCACAGCCGCTAAAATGGAAGCAATACAGTGAGATATCTATTACCCTTGTTCATGGAATCCCTAGTTCGCCAATATAGAATATTGCTAAGATTTTATATATTGGATACAAACAACATATATTATGGCGCTGAAAATTATAGTAGCCCAGTCCTTGCCTATTAATTTACTGTTGTTAATATTTTAAAAAATTATTATAAGTTAACATTTATAACATTGTTTACTTTAGGAAAATTATACTTAATATATTTCTCATCGATTATAATTTCTCACAGAAATTGTATGGATAGTAGATAATATTATATAATATCATGATACTATAGCTTATGTAACAGTAACAAGATAAGCTCACGCGCATATTATTTGACGTTTCGGTTGCTTAGGATATACGCGTCATCGGGTGACAAAAATCGTTTAAATTTAGTTGTAAAACCATTCCATTCAAAGTCGATTTTTGTGGGGTTTGAGATCAAAACTCGGCATAATTTTTATTATAATTTGTTGTGTATTTTATGGGCTATATAATTATATATTACAGAAAAGGCACAAATTTCTGCTTTTTCATATTTCTAGGGCCTATAATATCGACCATCAACCGGCCCCTCGCTCCCGCGACTCCTAGATAGATAAAAGTATCAAGTACGGCAGTCCGGAGGCTTGATGATCGATAACGGGAAAAGCGATGGGAAGTTTGATTAATGATTATCGACATACATTTTGTCACCCGGTGACAACATGCGCAAGTCTGTTCAAAATTGGGTCCGTAAATGATCATGTCTTTACAGTTCCATACAGTATCATGGTAGAAAATAATGTATACTCGACTGTATAATTGAGACACTCAAAGCATACATATTAATTCGAAGACACGAGATTACATTACACGGTTTTGTGGGAAAATTTAATTTGTATATATATTATATTTTGTTTTGGTTCCAAAATAAGGCCAGGGACCATTCACAATTTCACAATTTGCTAATAATATATATTTTCCAAAAATAAAATTTTCAGATAAAATTCATGTTGTTTGCTGCATTGATATAATTTATGACCCCCAAATATATTTTTGTGGGAAATCAGCCTAAGATAAAAATATAATTTCCAAGTATTAATTAGCTGTTTTTATCTCTATACACAAGAGTGTTAGCAACTATAAAGTATATCACACTAAAACAATATCTTACATTTTTTAAACAAACAATTATCATTTCCAACTAAGCTATTCGGTTACAAACTTTAACATATACAGATGGTTTCTTAGCAAAGAAGACATGACAGAATGAGTTAGTGTCTGTAAATACTGTACTATTATAAAGATAGTCTCAGCATTAATTATTATTGTTTATGGTGTTTCAGCAATATGCATTATAAATTTCTGTAAGCATATAAAAGCTAAAACTTTCAACATTTATTTTCTTGTTAAAAAACAGAATACAATAATTGTAATACACAATTATCTTCCAGAAACAATTTTGCTTCAGTACCTGCAAATATTAAAACTCAAAGCTTGCCTAATCACGCTTCTGCCCAAAGTTGCACGAAAAACTACAGTTGTGCCATATTTGATATATACAGGTATGAATGTAAATATATGCTGTGGAGCTTCTCTTAAACCTACCTTACCTACAGTTTGTTCAGCGAATGTTCGGCCCTACGTCACAACTCCCGTCCTTGTCTGACTCGTGAATATACGACCAATATCCATCGTATATTCACGAGTAAGACAAGGACGTAAGGCCAAACATTCGCCAAACAAACTGTAACTACAATTCCAAAGCATTCTTGCACTTTTAGGATATCCCCAGAAGACTTTGCGAGCCAGTTGACAATCCTCGACTTCCCGATATTTAAAAGTATACACCCAGATGAGTTGACCAGCTGTGCGTGGAATAAAAAAAACAAAATGACTGTTGCTCCCAACGTTGTGGCTTTCTCAAGAAGATTCAATCATGTATGTACCCACATTTGCATAAAAAGTACTTTTGGGTAACATTAAAATCAAGTTTGGTAATGCACTGTGAATTTTTAGAAAGAATTTCTTGCATAGTATTCTTGTTTGTTTTAGATGGTAATTTATTTATAGGTATGTTTTTGGACAGTACAGGAAATACTCTCATCACCAACACCAAAGCAACGAGCTGAGACTCTAGCCTTTTTTATAAGAATAGCAAAAAAACTATACGACTTCAACAACTTACATTCTCTCTTCGCAATAATATCAGCCTTTCAAAGTGCCTCAATATACAGGTAAGTGACTGACTTTTCTTTATTTAATCAATAGATTTTTTCTCAGAAAATATACGCTACGCGGATGTAGCATATTGCACATATTATGTTTCTCTTGTTGATATGTCAATCCAAAGATTCTGGTTACATTTAACTGTTTATCTTTACAAACATAATGTAGTATGTGATACGAGAGTAACCACACTCAGACTTCTCGACCTATCGATCAATTAGCAGTGTCAGAATAAATTCTAAATTACGTCACTCTTACACTCTGGTACCAATGGACAAATGCTCTAGCCACTTCCGCTGATGGTTCATCAGTATATCATCATCATCAAATAAGGGGTGGCCGCCTCTGATCGGCCCGGCACGTAGGCCTCCATGGGCCCATTGTGCCCCCATGGCCGGTATCAGAGGGCTTCCAGCATGCCGGCCTTCTTGATGAAGGCCCGCATCTCCCCCAACCTGACACCATACACGTCCTCAGCGCACAGTATATTTTCTGCTTGACATCATTTGGCCGCGGTCAAGGATTGGTTTTCAATAATTATTCATTCATAAAATCTGAGAAACGAATATAAACACTAGCAGGGTCAAATATTTAAAAAAAGATATTGTCAGTGTTATACAAGTCAGTCAAAATGTATTCAACAGATCAGATCAGATAATTGTACAGTTTTCCTATAAAATCCACAACTTAATAACATGAAATTCGTTGATGTGTATTAAAAACTTTTTGGATAAAGAATCAGAACCTTCCATTTTTATTTATTGGTGATGAATACACATACTTAAGGTGGCATAAACACGCATGGCATTAAATACTACCAAGCCAAGCGAGTTTTTTGTGTTTATTTTGAAAATCATTAGGTATGTTTTTCATAAAACCAGTGCTCAACTGAAGTACTGCATTACATTGCGCATATTTGGACAAAAAGTCAGCCAAATCTGATTTTCCGTTTGGAAAAACAATATACCTAAAGTTTCTGGTAATTTTATATTAGAGAAGAAAAAGAAAATGCATTTAAAGTATATTGTTTTCGCAAACAAGTCATCAGATCAGATTTTTTTCCAAATATCCCCAATATAATGTAGTATTTGAGTTGAGCATTGGTTTTTTGAAAAATTTAGTTATTTATTATTAAACAAACACCAAAAACACACTTGGGTTGGCACTATGTGTGATAATGCCCCCTTAAATTAATTAAATCTTTAGAGATAGGTACCTAACTTTTAGACAACAATACTAGGTATAACAGAAATTTGCAAAATTAATTTCATAAAAATGTATTTCATTGTTAACATTCCAAATACGGTATTGTGTTCTCATGCAATTTGTGAAAATCTAAGGACCTAGAATAGTTAGCTAGCACAATTTAGGGTGTATATAAATAGCATACAAAGGACCCTCATTACGTTCAAAAAAGAATACATCATTTCTGGCATATTTTCAGTTACGAAAACTTAAAGATCTTGGAATAAGGAAAAACCCTGTTATCGACAATAATCTTTGAGTGGGATTTTTTTATTGGAATTTTTCTCTACCTGTGGCTCTCCCAATGCTAAATTCTTGCTGTGCCACTGGTATGGTTTAAATGAAGTTACTTGGAACAGCATAAAAACCTTTCAATTTTATACGGGTGATTTCTGCTGATAAGTCTGGTATTTTTACCAGTAGCAGAGCGTGGTAAATACTATGAAATAGATCGCGTCCCATATATCACTGTGTTCCAAGTGAGTTCATTTATATTTTACCAGGGTAGCTCGAGAACAGGCGCCTCGGCAATAAAATACGAGACAACACTTTTTTACCCATTTTAAACCGCGCCTGGTATTAGCAGTAAAAAGAGATGAAGGAGACAGAGACGATAGATATTGTAGTAAAACAAGTGACTGCATGCTCGCCTAATATAATATCACCAATCCTTGCATGGGTTACACTGTTCGACGGCTGGCCACTTGTGCAACGAAGTGCGGTGGTTAGGCGTGCCATAATTTCACAGATTTTAGGATATACTTGCGTAAATAGTTAAATTGATATGGCTTTTTAGAGACCTTTTGACAATATTATATGGTGCATTAACCTTTACATTGTTTTTTATACGATCGTTATAAAAACTTTACTTTTTTTAACCTTTTTAAATGCCTAAAGTATATCTTTTTTTAACAAGTTAAAAAAACTTACTTTTTTTCACTCTGAGCAGTTTAGAGACTTCCTTACTACGTTTACATGGAGTTTGGAATCGAATTCAGTGTAATGCAGTTTGGTGTTTTCATAAATGGTAAATGTGGCGTTAAATCCCGAAAATAAGAAAATTTATTTTGAGATTCAAATCAGTCTCAAAATCTCTTCATGCGGTTTTCAATAATTCTAGAAACATTCAAATCGATTTCAATACTATGTGTAAACGTAGTGAGACCGCGATCTAAATATTATAATCCTCGTAATTTAAAACCATAGTGCATTTATATGCCCTTTAGTATATAACACAAAAATCCCATCCCAAATATTTCAATGTTTAAGCACGATCGTATAAAAAATAATGTATGAAACTCATGCATAATGTGTCTTTTTTTCATTCATGGGATTGCGCGCACTCACCTGCGGTTCGTGCGTGCAACTTTCCCATTCATGAAAAAAAGTACTACTTTATGCACTTGTTGCATAAAGTAGTAATTTGTAAATTTGACGACAACCTTAAAAAAACCTTAAAAGTGAAATATTATGTTGCTTGTAGAATATGTATATTTTTGAAAACTGTGTGGTGCCTATGTGCTATATTCATTTTGTGACACCGCAATTAGAGTTTTCTATGCTGTTTCAAGTGACTTTAGGAATACTATACATACTGTAACGAAAATATCTCTTAAGTTGTTATATCAGTATTTAATGAACATGTTTGCACTATTTTCTAACCTACTCAAAGATTTGGCAGTTAAATTTTAAGTTTCGATAAGGTGGGTTTATGTAAGACAATTTAACTTAATTTAATATTAACATAAAGTAACATAAGAATTTAGTATACCATTTATGCTTATAACTTCTTCAAATTCCTTCTACCTTTTAGTATGATAAAGTGCATTGTTTTGTTTGTAAATAGGATCAATATAATTATTTTTTAACATCGTTTTTATTGAAAATTGCTTAATTGATTATAGTTATTAATAGTTATTATTAATTAATTTATTATTTATTATTTATAGTTATTATTATTTATAGTTGGTTATAGTTATTATTAATAATTATTAATAGTAATTAATAATTATTAATAGTTACATAAAAAATGGGCTGGTTTACATGGGCGTACATTATTTATTTTATATTGATTGATTCAAAATCGCCACAAATAAATATATTTCAGCACTTGACACTAGCTTTACATTTGGGAAATTGTCTGCAAATAAATACCAATATTTCAAATTGCATGTAAGTCAAAATTAACTGCCTTTTAATTTTTAACATTTTTGTGATATTGACTAAGAACGTGTTTCATGCTAAGCCACTGGCCTGTCGGTAACACGGCCGTGAGCGTTGTCTCTTTCCTTGTCTAATGGTACAATACATTAAATCGTCATCATTGCCAGGTGAGGAAGGGCTGCCATAAGGTTCAATCTTAGGCCCAATACTCTTTATCATGTACCTCAATGACCTTAACTCTTACCTAAACACAAATACTATGTAATATGCAGTCAACACAACGATATATGCTTATGATAAAAACCTTAGAACTAGAACGACATAAAAAATTTAGTATCCAAAAAGGCACAAAATTGATTTGCCGCTACAAAACTTTGCCTAAATTTATATTAATAATAATTCTTACCCTCACAATACTCCAAACTAGGAGTACCCCCAGAAGCAACTGAATGCTTGTGCGGGGGAACAAAACAACTTCAATTGATTTTACTTTAAAGGATTATGTACTCTGGCAATACCAAGGTAAAATTTTTAGTTTACTTGGACAATGAATTATCATTCAAAATTCATATATACAGTGTGTCCCCGGATATATGAAACGACTCTTGTAAAAGACAAAACAAATTCTAGTTGAAATTTGAGCTTTTAGGGATCAGCCCTGCTTGGTTCGAAAGTAATTTGTAACATAACTTGAACTCAATCAAGTATGCCTTAAGATATTTCGAAAAAACTGTTTTTTTACACTGGTAAAGTGCCTTTACTATAGGAGTTACGGCAAAATGTTGCCAAGGAAAGTTGTTCAGAATGACACTTTGATTGTTTGCTCTTTTTTACTAGAAAAGTGGGGAAAAGTGCACTTTTGTTAAAAGATAATACCTACAAAATGTCACTAGGAAAAATTGTTAAGAATGCAAAAATAAGCAAGGCAGCAAAATTTAAAAACAAAAGTGCACTTTTCCCCACTTTTTTAGTAAAATAAACAAAAAATCAAAGTAGGCCTAGGATTTTGAAATTTTGTACACTTACTCAGTTTTTCATTTTGAACAACTTTTCATGATAACATTTTGCCGAGACTCCTATAGGAAAGGCTCTTTACTAGTGTAACAATCAGTTTTTAACTGGAAGTATAAATTAGCAATTAGAGTAATTGCAAAAATTTCCTGTCGAGACTCCTGTCATTCTTATTTACTTAACATCTATGTTTATTATGGACTAGCTTCTGTACCTAAAGACAAACCCAAATATTATCAAATCCAGAAATAAATTCGCTCATATAATACAAGAAATAATCTTGAGTGTAATACGACAGCATAGACATAGACTGAAACTAACTCATAATAGTTTTTTAATGCAAGCAATAAAGTTATTTAATTATCTACCAGGTCTTGTTGGTGATCTGCCATACTGAAATACTTCAATTATTGTTATTTAATACTTATGTGCAATTCTATATGATTCTAATTTTGTTTAATTATTGTAATTGTAATTGGTAGTTACTCTTGCTACTTTCTGACGATGCTAAAACACTTTGTAATGTTTGCTGTGTATTTCTGTAACATTGTATTTGTTGAATGAGCAAATAAAAATATAATAATAAAAATGAAAACTAGTTTTATTTTCTACTTATAGGGAAATCATTTTGTTCTTGATATTGCAGGTTAACCAAGACCTGGAATTGCGTGTCGAAGAAAGATCGTCAAACATTCGACAAACTGGCCGAAGTGTTCTCTGATATCAATAACTGGTCAAATCTTCGAAGTCACATCGAAAGCCTCAAGCTGCCTTGTATCCCATATTTGGGCATTTATTTGACAGATTTGGTGTATATCGACATGGCGCACCCACATTCGGGTGGGCTGGAGTCGCAACAAAGGACTCTGAAGATGAACAACATACTTAGGATTATCTCAAACTACCAGGAATCAAACTACTCGTTTTTGCAGAGGATTCCGCATATACAGGATTACTTGAACTCAATTAGGTATATAGAGGAGCTTCAGAAATTTGTGGAAGATGATCAGTACAAGTAAGTATTTTTTTCATGCCCAAATTTACTATCTCTTCATTTTTAATTTCCGGCCGGTATAATAAACTGTGAAGTAAAGTACCATTTAACTGGAATTGAATTAATTTTAATGATTGAATTTAGAAAATAGTTGGATTACACTATCTAAAATTCTAGTAAATTTCGTATCACCGAATAATAATAAGAAAGTCCTGAAATTCAGTATGTTATAGAAAAACACAAGTAGCTGTAGCACAAGCACAATATCAAACGATGAAATTTAATTTGTTGGGCCCTGGATCCCCCTTTTTTTTCTTAGTATTTTTCTTTATTTTTCAGACTTTCTATTTTCAGTTTTGCCAGAAGTAGCATTCATTAATTCATTATTAATAATTATTGGTTTTTGAATGGAACACCCCATATATTTTATATTTTTGGATTCTGTTAAATTGCTATAACTTTATTTTTTATTCAGATTAAATTTACTTAAATGGAAAATAATTTTAAAAAATTAAGAAGTTAATTAATGGCAATAAACATTGAGAATTGAATTAAAGACTATTTCATTCAGTACTTAAAATCGTTCAACTTAAAAGGTTTCTATTTCCTATGTCTAAAATTGATCATTTTATTGTTTTTTGCTCGTAAAGCACTCCAAGCACCCCTTAGGTCAGTTTTGCCAGAGAAAATGACAAAGTATAAAATCTCTAGTCGAACATTCTTCACAATAGTAAATTAAAACAGCTTAAAATAACTTGTTTTTTTTACAAATATTTTGTTTCCAGTCGCTTTTTGTACAAAAATTCCTACTTAATTTTCAGACTGTCATTAAAACTGGAACCACCATCACCACCATCATCGTCAACGTGCAGTTCAAAAGAATCGGTCATCGCGGACCCTGTAGCATTAGCATCACTCAACTTATCACCGGCCAAAGCATCCACAGGTTCTCTCCGATTATCTGCTGCCACTTCTTCCAACAAATTTATCCCAGGACACAGGAAATGCAGAAGTTTAGGCACAAAGTAAGTGAAAAATTGTTTATTGATTTTACTGTAAAAAGATGTGAGGAACCTATGTGTCCTGATTTTTCTAACATTAACAAACACCTAGAGGATACTTAGGTTCTTTGCATATTTTGCAATGATTTTTTTCATTCCTTCATTCTTATCAATTTAATTTCACAAATAAAGAAAAGAGCGAGATTAAAATTAAAATGTTTTAATATATTTTCAAATTATGCCTACCCTCGGATTTGTTTCGACTTAGATTTCGTAGTGCCAGCCTTCCTCGAAATTTTCATAAACCAGGGTATCCGTCTATGGTACTACCCTGGGGGTAAGTGCTTGAAAATGTCAGATGTAGGCTTACAAATAATGTAGAAAATGTATACAGTAGAATGTCCACACGCAGGTGAACAGTATAGTTTGTTTTGGACTACAAATTTAAAATTCTTATACCACTTCTACCATTATAAAAATTTGTGGTAGAAATGTAAAGCCAGCTTTGCATGGATATGAGCATTATTAAGTCAGTGATTTTTATTTTATTTTAGCATGACTCAGATTTGTTCTTAATGTGTCATTCTTCTAAGCACAAAGATGCAGTTGTGAGCAGAAATTTTCACAAAATAATTATTTTAACAACTTTGAAAAAATTCTGATTCTTGAAAAAACTATCAAAAGTTTCCAACCTCAGCAACTGTTAACTTTCTCAGACCCCAATATCTCGAGTGTTAAATTTGGGCTTCAAGTGCTTAAGAGTAGTGTAGAAATATTTTCATCCAACTTTATTATCCTTGGAAAAATATTACATTGTATTCTTTCCCTTTGTAGTATCTTTGGAAAGAGCCACCAAGTCGGCAACTTTGATCCCAGCGAACTGCCCAAAGCTCTGCATTTGTTGGATGACTCGGAATTAGAAGACTCATCAAAGGTTGTGCACTTATTGCCTGAAAACTTGCCATCGCCCACCATAGACTTGCCACTGAGAGCATCACGTAGCACTGCTGATAACTGCACACTGTTAACTAGGTAAATTTGTGGAGAAACAAATATATAAGTATTTGTAAGTGGCCAGTAGGCATTATACAGGGTGATTCATCATGATGTAGAAAACTTTAACCACACAGTAGGGGGAGGCCTACTAAAAAGGATAATAATTTTTTTTTGTTGAAGTCTGAAACATGGGGCAAATCAACCTTAGTACCCCAGTAACTCGGCGCTCCGGAATGCTATGTTGCCGCTTGGGTGTACCGCTGTCGCCAGACTCTACTCACAGTGTTGCTCTTGTCTACCTTGTTGCTTGGTGTACGATAGTATAAAGAGAATAGGCTTGCTACACGAAAAAATTACTATCAGTACAATCTTATGGAAATATCTCATCATGGAGTCGCAGTTTTATTATATGCCACTCGCCAGTGGTCTTGCCACTGTATCATAACAGATTTCTTATATGTGCTAGGGGGTGATAAGTTCTGACGCTCACAAATATAATAAACTTTGTGTAGGCAAGTTGCTGGTGGCATTTTTGAAGAACTCTTCTAAACAGCACTGACAGCTAGTGTGTATGTTTTGTATACAGTTTTAATTGATGCTCAACATTTTTGGGCATTAGCTACATTGATATTTATAAAATAAGAAAAGGATTGACATTGTAAATCAAAAAGCGAGTAAAAAAAGGTATTAAAATAACTTGTACCATGATGTTTTCATCCTCACAGCAGAATATTTGAACATTTTTTGAGATTTCTGTATAAATGTAAAAACCTACATTTACGATATGTTGTGCAACTGGCAACTGTCCACCAGCGAAAGAGCTTACCAGCTGATGAGGCAAGCGCCGTTATTTAGGGGTGTTAATGCACTTCGTGAAATATTTGTTGACTGACTTCATTTTTTTTAATTTCATATTCGTATTAAGCTTTTTTTATATTATGGCTGAACCACACTGTATTGTAACTTCAACATCATTTAGGTACTAATTATGTATCTTTTGAATGAAGGTTGCCAGAGGATTCTATAAGCACAGACGACCACCAGTGCAAGATGCAAGGTTGTGTAAGACGGAAAACCATCTTAAAAGATGGCAGGAGGCCTGCGGTGTCCTCGTGGCAACGATACTGGGTGCAAGTCTGGGCTTCATCTATCGTCTACTTTGCACCTCGATCGTTCAAAGGCCACCAACGCAGCGACTTTAAACACGAACCCTGTAAACTCGTGTCGATCGCTGGATGTCAGGTTGTGATGGAGGATGGAACGCCAAGGACGGATTCATTTCAGATTATCGACCATCGCAAAGGTATACATGAAAATTTGTGGTTTCCAAAAATATCGGGTTGAAAATGTGATCATACAATTCATTCAAAACTTCAATTATTTTGGGAATTAGTCTTGTTACATTTGAACTACTTGTTCTTAAATGAAATCACATCAAGCCACAAACGGAATTTCTGTCGAACTTTACACCCTCATGCATTTTTATTGACTATCATTATCTAGTATTTTATCAAAAAACAACTCATTTTCAGGGAACATATACAAATTCAGAGCTGGGACGAGGATCTCGGCTGAAAGATGGTGTCGTGACTTACAACAAGCAGCCAGTGGTGAAGTTTCTCCGCTCCCGAGCAATCTCATGACTTTTGAATGACAGATATTGATATTCGATTATTAGTATATTAAATGTTTTTGATCATTTTTTGTATATTTTGCATTTTCCTAAATATAAGTGTTTTTGTTTCAAACACCTTTTTGTATCCAATGGAGAGGTCCCGGTATATGGAAAATGAGGTTTTCTTATATGTCCATGACTCCAAACTTGTCTGAAGAACTTTGTCAACGGCATATTGTTAAGCATCCAAAGGCGCAACTTTGTCCCAATTTGATCACCATATCTGTTACGGTTTACAAGATCTCATCACCCTGTATAATTATCAATAGCTAGTATTTTCTATAATTATTATTTTGAGCACAAAATTATATCAAAACATAAGAACAATTCATATTTGCCGCCATTATAACCAATGAAACAATTTAGAATAAACCAAGGTTAGTTTAGAATAAACCGCTTATAGCAATCACAAGCGACCAAGCGCAAAATTTTTACGCTCACTAATTTTGCGATCCGCTGAAATCTAGCGAAACCGTTCAAAGCGCGCAAGCATAAAACCGCTTGCAAGCGATTGCAATCGCTTTGTCATCTTAAACGCAACCACTTCGTGTCATAGGCATTGCCAGCTGTTCGAGTCATTCCCTAAAATTTCGGTTTTCAGTTGTAGATTCCATTAACTTAACCACTTAACATTAAAGTGTTATTTCTTCCTGCTTTGTTGTTAACCTGGGATTCGATATTTGTTATATTTTTGGTGTTTTATTATTATTTTGATCTTTAATATAGGTAGGTACCTAATGCCCTTTTGAATTTGATTTCCACAAAAGACCTCTCTGACAGGTAGGTATTTATGAGTATATATTTTATCGTTGCCAAACTAAAATATTTATATAAAACTGGAACATTAATGTCACTAGTATATAGAATAATCGAAAATAATATTCTCAAAATATACTCTGGTGCAGTGGCAGCTCGTTACGTATTTTTGCATAATTAATATAAAAGGTGCATAAAACAATAATTCCCATTTTAAGCAAAACAGTGCATTTAATTTATCCACTTTTGTTCTTGTCTAACACATTTCTATAAAAGTGTCGCGTAAAATTGCGAGTTTTTAATTCAACTTTTTCTATCAGTGAGTCTTAAAAAGTCACTACTATTACTATTTTTTTTTGTTTACTTAGAATAAGCGAGGCACCGAGATACGTTTGGAGAGAAGTGTAAAGGATGCGGGGATGCATGTCCCGCCCTTGACTGGCTGGAACTGGGACTAGAGAACAGACAGCCCTCTCCTACGCTACACATATAGTGGCAGCAGCCGACTCTGCCCGATATCGCCCCTTTACTGGCAGAATCGCGGCTCAAATATTCGTAGCTGCCAAGCGACGATCCGTTAGGTACTTAGTCTTAGTACATTCTCGGCGGCAGGCGTTGCGTCAATTTAATTAGGAAGGAACAAGATAAAATATAGAATATAGCGGTCACGGATTAAATTTTTTCCCATTTTCTACTGGGGGGCTCTAGCCCCACAGCCCCTATGGACGTGCAGCCACTACTCTGGTGTGACTCTGCACTTTACTTCACACACAACAAATATCCCAATTTTTGCGTTGTCGCCAATCGCCATATACTTTTTTTTATAGCACTACAATAATAAGATAATTTAGACTTCGTATATTGGTATGTTTACAAAACTGATTACTTTTTGGCTTTTACATTTCTCAACACACCATGTCCACTTTGGACAAGTTATCAGAATGAGCTTGCACAAAACCAGCATTCTTAGTAACTGCAAGTACACACATATTAATAGTTAGCACAGAAAAACTGTGTTCGAAAACTGAAATGTCATGTCTAAAAACCGTCGTCGCAATGCCTAGAAGTACATCATTTGTAAAAAAATGTTATTGTTGAGCCCAAATACAGTTTGTTCAGCGAATGTTCAGTCCTACCATTGATTAAGGTATACGAATTCCTTATTCAATGTGACAATACAATCTAGTATACTCAATATCTGTTCAAAATGTGATGTCGTACTAAATCCAATATGGCGGCCGCCCCAGAAATGGCGATTACCTATTTCTTCACAACCTCCTTGACTTGGGTATGAAATGAAAGGGTTTGACGAGTAGAAAACATAAGACGAGTTTTCTGCTCAACTAAGTTTAGTTTAGTACCAAGTTCAGACAAGCTTTTTAAATCAAAAAGCTTATAATGTGAATTGTAAATAAAATACATACTTTGACAAATAGATACTTGCTTATCAACTAATCACTGTGCAATAAAATTAATTGGTAAGTACCTACTTTCTTATTTTACAATTTACGAGAATAGTAGTGAACTTTTTCCTGCATTCGGAAGCATTTAAATACATTAAAAAATAGTTTAAGCATATTTAAAAATGAAAATAGTAGACAGGGATTTTTTTATTTAAAAATGTTTATATGATCAATAGCACTCCTAAAATAGTCTTTTCAATTTTTTTGTTTTTTTTGCGACCTTACCATGACTTTTTCTACAAAGTATCAGCCCGGATCAAAAAGTCTTTGACACCGTATAAACACCCTTGTAATACATTAAGAATGGATGTCTACCCTTTTGTGTTAAATAGGTATTCTATTATTATTATTATCCTTGTTCTTACTCTACATATACAGAGAATTTGAATGGAATGTTGAAATCTTCAGAAAATGATCTAAGTAAAAATATAATAATTGGTTGCGAAACAAAAAAGATTTCTTTGCCGCTCATTCAGGTGCCGTTGCTGGTGGCTCATTTGGGTGCCGTTGTCGGCAGCAGAGGCACAACCTAATAATTATTATCCTACCTATATTGGCAATTATTATCAAATTTATTAAGAAATGATAATAGAAAGTCTAAATAATAATGTGGTTAATATCTTATGCTAGAGATAGGCACAATGATAAATTATGTAAATTTAAACAATTTTAACAAACTTATGAAAATATGCAAGCAATTAGTTAAATGCCTTTTATAATATAGGTTAAGTTACGTATTCATCGCCAATATATCTGTAATGTTCTCGAAAAATTGAGAAGACTATTTTAGTACTATTGAATAGCAAAATAAAAAATGTACAGGACATACCCATTCGCCCTTTCCCCAAGAGGTATAGAATAATTTTAAAGAACTGTTACAGAAAAATCATTTATTTTACATTATGAGCATACAACTTAATTGTAAACAGTGGATGTAACGCAAGTGATTCCTCCTGTGGTTTTATATTTAAAATACATCTGAAACAAAGAAAATACAACTAATCATTTTGCTTTACTATTGAGACATGCTTTAAGACTCAATGTACAGCACGTATGTGGTGATTCAACATTTTGGCCCATAAAATGGCTTTTTTCGATGTGTAATGAAAAATTATTTAAAAATATTTATCACAATCACAAGGCTTTTTGCGCAAATCCTAATGACTGCCATTTATTTTGATAAATATTTTTTAAATAATTTTTGTCTCAAAATGTGAGTAATAATTAGATTAAAATTTGTATTGACCAAAAGTTTAAAATTATGCGTGTTGCTCGCTACAGATAGAAAAAAGCCATTTTATGGGTCAAAATGTTGAATCACTGTACTGTACATTGAGTCTTAATGTTAATAATAGGAACTGTGGCGTAAACACGCGTCAGATCTTTGGGGGGGGGGCTAAAGCCCCAAAGCCGCCCCCCCCCCCCCAAAAGATCTGTCATGTGGTATTTATTTCTAAATAAAATTTATTTTAAAACAATACTTTTGCCGCAAATATTACCGAATTTTTTTTTGAAATAATTGCCCCCCCCCCCCAACTTTACACTGAATAGGAAGTACATGAATGAGGATGGGAAACAACTGAATGTAAAGGATAGTCCGTTATTTTGACCCCTTTATTTTTGAAGTTGTGAAAAAAAGGAATGTTATCTTTTGGAACAACCTATATACAGAGTGATTCAGTCCACAGGTGGGAAAAAATAGCTTAATACAAAAACGAAATTAAAAAAAATTCAAAAGTCAACCAAAAAAAGGGAAAAATATTTTCAGAAGTGTATTAAAACCTCTACTTAACGGCGCTTTTCTAGTCACCTGTTAAGCTCACGCGTCAAGGCTACCGGCCCTGGGGCGTAGGATTGCCAGTTGCAAGCGACATATTATAGGTTACAGGGGGGTAATCTGTGGTTATTGGATGCCAGTTTCTGAAGTTTAAAATCTCCCAAATTTTAAATATCCAGCTTTATTATTATTTACCTTCTTTTTACGGTAACGAATTGTCTTTGCGTCCAGAATTTAGTAGTTTTATCCTATTAGCACAGCTTTTATAGGTAGATTTGTTTGGGTTAACATGAAATTTCCATGCACATGAAGAAAATGGTATGCAAAGACCATTAGGTGAATTGAAGAAGAATAAACACTATTTTGGGATTATGGGATGATCTGATAACCAGCTGAAGAAACGAAAATTCTAGATATTATTTTGGAATAGTATTTTGTAACGTATGCAAGAATGAAAATAGAAAATTTTGTTTATAGCTCCAAAGCGAACCAATGGTCCACCATATAAAGAAGAAACTGAAAAAAATAGAAAAATGTAATGCATTTTATACTTACTTGCACCATTGAGTGAGGGAATAATTTACTCAATGGTTTTACTCAATGCTTACACTACAACTTGCCATGGACTTCATTTCAAACCAAAAGGTACCAATACTCTTGCTTGGTTTTTAGACTCGCTTTTCTCAAGAAAATGTTAGAGGGACATAACAAACAAATATTTTTATTATATTTTGAATATTATATTCTTTGTAAAAGACATATTTGCATGTTTTTATTTTATAAAAGATTCTGCAACAATGGTGATTTTAGCATTAAACCATCCCCAATTTGTTTCGTCGTGTGGCACCAGTGGCGATCGCTTGAAACAGCGCTATGCACAGGTCTTTAATATAGTGTTGGTTCAGCATAGTCTAAGTGAATTTATTACCTTTTTGATTTTTCAATGTCAATCAACAGTAATTAGTGGGTGTGCAGGGAGCTCTTAGTTTCCCACAACACATGCACGTTGTTTGCAAAGACTGCAGTAGCAGATAAAACACAAAACTAAGCACAAAATGTGCAAATATGCATCAAAATTAAAACACTCCATCACTGTTTACTTTCAACTTCAATACAGTTTGTTCAGCGAATGTTCGGCCCTACGTCACAACTCCCGTCCTTATCTTACTAATGTCTATACGACGGATATCGGTCGTATATTCACGAGCCAGACAAGGACGGGAGTTGTGACGTAGAGCCGAACATTCGCTGAACAAACTGTAGGTGACCTCGCGAATCACGGAACTTTCTACACGCCACGGTCCACACACCTATACTCAAGATATTGACAAGAGTGAGTCGACTAGTCGCCACAGTGGCTATAGAGCGCTACAGTCGGTACTGTTGAATAGTTATTCAACTGCAGTTAGTTCACATCAAAGAAACTTTAACGTATGAATTAGCTGCGGTTAAATAACTATTCACAAAAACAATCCTCCTACTTTCCGAGATGAGTGGAGACATCGCCATCGATCCGGCACTGCCTGAACTTGCAGTTCCCTATAAGTAATCCGTAATAATTGAATTACTGGCGCATCTGATGCGGATGCGCCTAGTCACTGAGAGCCAAAGCCGCCAGCGTCTAGTGGCTGGCCAGTCAATAAACTAAACAATCATGTCATAATAACCACTGTCAGGCTGTTTTGTTTGAAAAAATTTCTTTTGCATTTTCCTTTTCCACTGTGATTAAAATTTTTTATATCATGACTGAATCACCCTGTATATTTAGCTAGTTTGAAAGATTTTTCACCAACTAGGGTGATTGTGCCGGTTGTGCGACCACTACCGGTTCTCGACCATTTGTGCATATAAACGGGAATATTAAAAAAATATAACTCTACATCCAATTTGTGTCCGCTGAATTCGTTTCCGAGAACCCTTGTCGTGTTAAGCAGTCGCTGTCATTGGTGGAGAGAAAAGAAATTTCGGCGCGAAAAATCAGTTAGTATGAGACCATCGCAGAGAGAACACGTGCGCGCCATATTGCTCAAAAAGTGGTAATTGTAACCGTTACAGTAAATAGTAAGTTATTTAAATTTTCTATTTAAAATTTGCATGTAATATGTTTTAGATGATTAAGGAATAATAGATTTTAGTATTTTTAAGATAAAAAATCATTCAAAACTAGTTTTTTGTGAAAATTTGTAGTGGTCCGAAACCGACATTGAAAAATTGCCGGTTTGCCACCGTGGTCGAGAACTAAAATTTACTTGTGATTTTTTCCCCTCTCTTTTAATTTTTACGTGAATCTTTTTCCATTTTTCTTTGAGTAGAATTAATTATTTATATTTTCTAATTATTAGTTTGCGACCATCTATGTATGTCTAGAAATAACGTATTTTAACTTCTTTCTGTTTTCGACCACTGCAAAGTTAAAAATAAATAAAATAGGAAATAATCCGAAAAAACTCCTAGTGCAATTTCAAATGATAAATGGCGTGAATTTTACAAAAGAAAAGATGAGGAAAGAAATAAAAAAAATGCGAAAATTATTAAAAAAAAAGCAGAAAGAATAAAGTCGACGGAAAACAAATTACAAAAAAAAGTTATAACTAAAAAGAAGTTAACTAACAATAATAACAAGATAAACCAAGTGACAAAGTTAATGTTTCCTTTTAAATATAATTTTTTCTATATGACCTACCTACTTGGTACTTAATGTAATGACCTCAAGAAGTTCCTATTCATTTTAAAATCTATAACTAGGTACCTACCTATCCTACCTATAAGACACTAGTAAGCTCCATAAATATGTTTTTTTTTTCAAATTTTTATTCTTTTTATATATATTTTTTTTAAATAAAATAACTGATTTTGTAATAAATGTTTTGTTAAATCATTACAAAACAACAAATTTTGATTGAAAATCAAGCGGTCGAGACCTGACTTAAAAGTGGTCGAGAACTGTGACTAGTGGTCGAGAACCAGCAAAATCGCACTTTTTTAGATTTTGGGTAAATTTCTTGAAGATAAGGCCAAAAAAATACAAAAAACTTAGCTGAAAATTGATAATACATACCCTACCTATGAAAAAATAACAACGCTGGTGAAATTTCGTCAAGGATTTAGAAGCATTTAAATATTAAATTTAAAATTTCTCTTAAGTGGTCGAGATCCAGCACATTCACCCTATGTAACATGTTGGCATTTGCTTTGGTAGTTTTCGACTTGACAGCCTTTATCAAATAATGACAGAAATAACAAGATCAGTAGTGTCAATTATCAATAATACTGCTTATCAATAATATTAATTAGAGTTGATAAAACACTAGATTTTTGTGTGTTAAGATGCGCAGTAGGGCAGGATGTTTTCTATGGAAAATTTACTGTTGCATATGATTATAAAATATATCAAAATGGAACACTGTAAAATTAAAAGTTAATGATGGAGATAGGTATTCATTTTCAAAATTCAGATGTGTAGAAATGCTTCAGCATTACCTAATAAAGCCATAATGTTCTCTGTTGGCCCGTTCTTTTGAAAGAGAGTTATATGACTTCTTTGCACATTCACCCCATATACTTCCGAAGTTCCAAAGTAAACTTATTTGAAGATACAGCGGAAGTGCATTTATAATAAATAAATATATAAATAAAGGTTGCAATCACAGTAGAAGATTGCCAGCTTATCTCTATTTATTTATTGATGTTACAATAACTCCTGTATTTCGATACTATGTTTTCTTACGGCAGCGCTCATCGCTACCGATTGCCACAATATGGTGCGAATGCCCCTTCTTTTTTCATATGGCAGTGCCTATTTCCAAAAAAGGAGAGTATACGCTCCTTATTTCAATGATGCTTGAGAAAAATGCACTTCCGAAGTATCTTCAAATAAGTTTATTTCAGACGTATATGGAGTTAAATGTACATCCAAAGAAGTAATGTAACCGAACTCACCAATGAGAGCGCAAGACGTATACCAACTTTTATATACGTCGGCCACTGCGTTTTTTATTTCGTGCACTGCAGGGATGGTACCTATGTCATGCTGACTGATTACATTGAGCCTAACTAACATATTAGAGTACAATTTCTATAACATAGGTCCGGGTAGGTCAGGGACAAATTTCTTATACACGCCTCCTACACTCCTCCTGGCCACGCAGTTTACAACCCGCAGTGGCGTGTTCAATAATTTTAGCCATAAAATATAAATCTTTCCCTTTAATACCAACCTTTTTGGGGGACATCGTATAAAATTTTGACACTTCTAACACAACGTACTATCTGTAACAAAACTGAAATATTCCAAAATTTGCAACACTCAGGCAGAAATAGAATTATCTGCAACACCACTGGCCACTCGTTGCTACGCGCCGTTTCCAAGGGGTGGTGCTTCCGGTACGTAAACAACCATGGGTAAAACTTTCCTTTGGTGTATGTCTGCCCCGATTTTTTTGAAATTTTGGGTACCCCCCTATTTTCGAGGTCCCTGAACACGAATCTGACCTCAGTTTTCGGCGCTCGGACGTAGTTTCCGAGAAAATGATTTTTCAAATTTCCTTTTGACACCCCACTTTTAACAGGGTTATTTGTGTTATAATTGAGATGAATTTAGCTCAAATTGATCACCGCGCCGCCTGTTGGGCGAAAACAGCGGACGGGCCGGGCGTAAACACGGCAAAAATCTTTCAAAATTTCGGTTTTTCCGCGGGTTTTCGCGAAGTTTCAAGGTGGCAAAGGGTGCAATATAGGGTGGTGATCAGTTTGAGCTGCATACAGTAAAAATTCATCCAGATTATAACTACTAAATATCGCCGTGAAAAGTGAGGTGTCAGGAAATTTGAAAATTCATTTTCTCGGAAACTACGTCCGAGCGCCGAAAACTGAGGTCAGATTCGTGTTCAGGGACCTCGAAAATAGGGGGGTAGCCAAAATTTCAAAAAAATCGGGGCAGACATACACCAAAGGAAAGTTTTACCCAACCATGACCTAGGTGGACCTACGTTATAGAAATTGAACTCTACAATTCTTACCAAAACCCACTTGGCATGTCGATTGGTAAATGACCTGAAAATGGTTAAGAAATACAAATCCCTGTCAATAATATGAAAGGTGTCACTGCACACCATCCATTACCACAGTATATCCATTACCAAAGATATATATACAACCAGAAATGCCAATTCTCCAAATAAACTGATAATTGTGTCATCTACTAGGGACTAGATGAACTGCTGGTTCTAAATGGTCATTGGCGAGTGCCCACCAACTCGTCCCACTTTCGCCTTGCTTCGGCTCTCTCGCACTCGCCGTACGAGCAGGTTTGTCTTAGAATTCTGTTCGGAAGCTCAAAAGTAATGAGCAAATTGCTTCCATGAATTTGGAAGGACTCGCCAATGTGAGCAAATCAAATCTGAGTTAGAAGCAGGTGCATCCTGCCAACTTCCGAGATACAAAATGGAAAATCGCACTTTTTAGGAGTAGCGACTGATGGACCATCAGGTTAACCAAGTAAAACAGTAAATAAACTGATATCGAAACAAAAAAAAAAGTTGAGTGGTCCACAATCTCTCAACCAACTTGGGAGAGTAGGTACTTTGAAGTCAAATCTATTCTCCTCTCACCTAAAAATTTATCTTAATCTTCTGGCTTCACGTTCAGATTCCAGCAATGTGAGAATGTCGCCTTCTCTGACGGGCCCCTTTACGTTGCGGATAATCTGACGGTTCTGTTCTCCGACTCCGATGAACTCCACTTTTACTTGAGTACACTGTCCCTGGGATCCAGTGCGGCCCAGAACTTTTAAAACGCGAGCTAAAACCACGGGTTTATCCATTTTTTTGAAAACTCAAAAACGTGGTGTATCCACAACAGATTATTTTCAGGAAAAGGCCGAATGCTGAACGTGCTTGCGTCAAAACTGTCAATAATGCGTCGCCAACATAACACGGAAGTTCCTCTATGTTCCCCGCGTAATTTAAAATATTTCTCTACATAAAATTTTTTTTTTATGTAGGTATATTAATAATAATAGTTGGTTTTCGTTATACTTTGGATGACGAAATATTATTCTTTGGATCATATTTTTCTGTGATCTAAGTCTAGAGCGTCCATACAGCAAAAGCTGGACAAATCCGTCCCAACGATGAGTTGGCGACGTTGGCGTTTGCCCTATATTGGCTAGATTGCTGAAAGACAGAGGCCATAAAAAGATATGAAGTAGAAGAAGAAGAAGAATAACCTTGGCAGTACTTGTGTGAAGTTGGCGTCGGACGCCAGCGCCCGACGCCAGCGTCATATGCCCGCGCCTGGCGAATCTCGGCGAAGGAATGTCGGGCAGTAGTCAAGCGCACAGAAGCTTAAATTCGCCAGGAGGAGTCGCTGTTTTTCTATTTTTGGGGACATTACGCGACATTTCGCCACCAAATTTTTACGAAAAGTAGAGGAAGGGTAGGCGATTAACTTGAGAGTGTTCCACGACGTTACCAAAACGGCAAAGGGTTAAAAAATGCGGGAATGATAACCACGCCAATTTGACAGTCTTCCCCCACTTTTTTCGGAACCGAATATTTTTTTAAAAGTAGACAAGAGATAGGACAACAACCCTGAGGGGGTTTAAAGGTGGCGTACCATCGGGCAGGGGTAGGAAAATATTAAGAACGATGAACAAATCGGGGCCGCGCTTTTAATTCACGCAAATTTGACAGTCTTCCCCCACTTTTTTCGGAACCGAATATTTTTTTAAAAGTAGACAACAGATAGGACAACAACCCTGAGGGGGTTTAAAGGTGGCGCACCATCGGGCAGGGGTAGAAAAATATTAAGTACGATCAACAAATCGGGGACGCGCGTTTAATTCACGCCAATTTGATAGTCTTCCCCCACTTTTTTCGGAACCGAATATTTTTTTAAAAGTAGACAAGAGATAGGACAACAACCCTGAGGGGGTTTAAAGGTGGCGCACCATCGGGCAGGGGTAGAAAAATATTAAGAACGATCAACAAATCGGGGCCGCGCGTTTAATTCACGCCAATTTGACAGTCTTCCCCCACTTTTTTCGGAACCGAATATTTTTTTAAAAATAGACAACAGATAGGACAACAACCCTGAGGGGGTTTAAAGGTGGCGCACCATCGGGCAGAGGTAGAAAAATATTAAGAACGATGAACAAATCGGGGCCGCGCTTTTAATTCACGCAAATTTGACAGTCTTCCCCCACTTTTTTCGGAACCGAATATTTTTTTAAAAGTAGACAAGAGATAGGAACACAACCCTGAGGGGGTTTAAAGGTGGCGCACCATCGGGCAAGGGTAGAAAAATATTAAGTACGATCAACAAATCGGGGCCGCGCGTTTAATTCACGCCAATTTGACAGTCTTCCCCTACTTCTTTCGGAACCGAATATTTTTTTAAAAGTAGACAAGAGATAGGACAACAACCCTGAGGGGGTTTAAAGGTGGCGCACCATCGGGCAGGGGTAGAAAAATATTAAGAACGATGAACAAATCGGGGCCGCGCTTTTAATTCACGCAAATTTGATAGTCTTCCCCCACTTTTTTCGGAACCGAATATTTTTTTAAAAGTAGACAAGAGATAGGACAACAACCCTGAGGGGGTTTAAAGGTGGCGCACCATCGGGCAGAGGTAGAAAAATATTAAGAACGATGAACAAATCGGGGCCGCGCGTTTAATTCACGCCAATTTGACACTCTTCCCCCACTTTTTTCGGAACCGAATATTTTTTTAAAAGTAGACAAGAGATAGGACAACAACCCTGAAGGGGGTTTAAAGGTGGCGCACCATCGGGCAGGGGTAGAAAAATATTAAGTACGATCAACAAATCGGTGATGCGCGTTTAATTCACGCCAATTTGACAGTCTTCCCCCACTTTTTTCGGAACCGAATATTTTTTTAAAAGTAGACAAGAGATAGCACAACAACCCTGAGGGGGTTTAAAGGTGGCGCACCATCGGGCAAGGGTAGAAAAATATTAAGAACGATCAACAAATCGGGGCCGCGCGTTTAATTCACGCCAATTTGACAGTCTTCCCCCACTTTTTTCGGAACCGAATATTTTTTTAAAAGTAGACAACAGATAGGACAACAACCCTGAGGGGGTTTAAAGGTGGCGCACCATCGGGCAGGGAAACTTTTTCAGTAACTCTTCAAATAAAAAAGTTACAAGACAAAGAAATTTCCGCTATTTTCGGGTTTTTCAAAAATATCTCAGACAGTAGGCCATGAATCTCTAATATGTTTTTAGTCAATCAAAAAGGCAATTTTTTTCTTTCAAATAAAATTCTCCGAAAAATGCATATTCGTCAAGATATTTCCAAGTGGCGCTAAGAAGAAAAAATACCATTTTATTTTTTATTTTGAAGGAAAATCAGAAAGGTTGCGCTATCGACTTTTTGTGTACCTATTTATATACCGGGTGTCCACGCTAAGTGCCCTACTACGTCTATAACTTTTTAGATTGTTGTGATGTGCGGCAAATTAAACTTTGTTTTTAAATTGGAACACCCTATACATTTTTGGATTTTTGAAATCTGTTCACCAAGATAATCAGAATGATCTAAAACTTTGAATCATTAGTTTCTCCCTTTTTGAAATATTCCGTTTTCAAATTTAATACTAAATTTATATATTTAATATGAATTTGAGGATTTTGTGATAAAGATAGACGATCAGTGCAATGGAATTTTTTTTGTTTTAACCAAGAGTGTACCACTATAAAATCCCAAAATGTTTAGGAGCTTTTCAGATTTTCCTGAAATTACTAGGTATTTTATTTCGAAAATCAGTAAACCCTGAAAAAGCACCTAAACATTTTGGAATTTTACTTATATGTTGTTCTCTTGGTTAAAACAAATATTTTTTGATGTTTGATTTGATAAAATCAACCGTGTGCGTTGAAAATGCCAAAACTTGTCCAAAAACACCTGTTAACTCCAATTATGCGAAACCTACAATTTTCACCTACCGCCTTCAAATGTTACAGATCAACTGTACCATCTAAAGTGAGAAACAAATCCCCATGAACAATGAACCAAAAATTATTCGCTTTCAAAATGGAAAAGATTGAATTGGACGAAATTTTGACACCCTATTTCAAGGAAACGAATGGTGTTTTGACCAATGTCCATTTGGCATTTTTTCTTCATTTTGATTGTACAGTAGATCTGAAACATTTGAAAGTGGTAGGTGAAAATTTTATATTTCCAATGTTTGAGTTAGCAGGTATTTTGGGGCACGTTTTGGCAATTTCAACCCAAACGGTTGACTATGTCGTTATGAAGCAGGAGTAAACCTTTGTTGCAAATAAAAAGGTGCACTAAAACCATGCACCTGCAAGACGAAAGATGTAACTTCAAAAACTAGTAAAATCACCATCCAAACAGAGCACAAATGACAGCAGCGTGATAGTTTTGGGAGATATTGCCATAATTCAATATAAAAAAGAGAACTACAATGCCCTGTACTTCGAAAACAAAGTCCAAATGAGAAAAGTGTATACTACAAAATATTATTATTTTGAGGAGTGCTTTTGATTGTTAAATTTTTCGGCAATAAAAGTGAAACACACGTAGATACCTTGTGTACGGAGTGTCCCAAGGAACAATCCCACCTCCCTTAACTCCTTAATTTTTTGAGATACAAAAAACTTTTTAGCTTATTATAAACAGTTTTTAGGGCCCATCCTATGAATATACAGGGTGTTTCTTAAAAGCGGGCAAACCAAACATACGTTTTTTTTTAATGGGAACACCCTATATATTTGCAGTTTCTTGAAATGTACTCGTTATGATGGTTAAAACGGCATAAAACTTTGTACCATTATCTTTTACTGTTTGTGAAGTATTTAATTTTCAAATTCTATACTAAATCTGTTTATTTTCGATTTGTGGATCGAGTGATAAATATAGACAATCGTTGCAATAACAAGAAATGTTTGTTTTAACCAAAGGAAAATCGTTTTAAAATGCTAAAACGTTGGAACTTATTAGAGATTTTACTGAAATTCTCAAAAATATTTTATATTTTATAAATTTTTATGTTTCATAACAAATTCGTATGTCAATCCATTTTAATTTACTTATACTGCCATACCTTCCCACCGCACTCAACGAACCTTTTTGGACTCAATGATCCAAAAGTGGACCCATTGTTCTGACTAGTTTCAGTATACAGGGTGCCCAATTCAGATGGAATAATGGATATAACTTTTTAAATACACCTTGTATAAAAATGTTTCAGACAATAATTTTTCAGTTGAACATGTAAAATTTCATTAGGGTTGCATAAGGAAATTTTTGAGAAAAAGTAGAATTTCTGCAAATACGCCAAAATTTAAATTTGAGAGCATTGCCTAAAAAGTAGGCCATGCGCCTAATGAAAATTTTGATATTTTTGCATGTAATGATAACTTACTGACGACAGGTAAATCATGTTAAGCTTGCAAAATGTGTTTATTAATAAATAAATAGGCACAATAAATTAATGGTCCCTAAAAATCAAATAATCTAATGCTCGAAAGCAGGGCCGTATATAAGGGGGGGGGGGTTTAGGGGGTTCAAACCCCCTCCATGCTGGTGTAATATAAATATTATTATATAAATGGTGTAGTATAAAATTAATTAACACGCCCGGCGCCCGCCAAAATGGAAAAATAAATAATCGTGTTGGCCGATTGTACTGCTTGGATGATTGTAATAACATGTAACATGCCAATAAAGGTCAAGCGTTTGCGTTTGGCAATATACAGGGTGAGTTTTTTTCGATGACCACTAAGAGGATCTCGGAAACTAGCAAAGCTAGAAAAAAAGGTTAAATGGGGAAAGAATTGCGATTTTGAATGCTCAATGTAATGCCCCTTTTGGATTTTTAAAAAAGTTCATGGCTAACTAGGTATTTTGAAAAGAGTGATTTTTTGCTATTTCATCAGATCTCTGTAGCTCCGTTATTTCTGATTATACAGAAAAACTGTTGTGTATATCTAATAATTTTAACTTTATGTTATATATAGGGTGAGTTTTTTTCGATGACCAATATGGGGATCTCGGAAACCAGCAGAGCTAGAACAAAGGTTAAATGGGCAAAGAAATGCAGTTTTGAATGCTCAATCTAATGCCCCTTTTGGATTTTTAATCAGATCTCTGTATTTTGGGCATTTTTGATTATACAGAAAAACTGTAGAGACAAAAATTGTAGATAATTTTGAGCTTAATAAGATAATCTAATCTAATTTTTTATGTTGTTTGTGATTTTTGAGATATGATATAAATTTTTGTTTTTTTAAATGTAAATCATAGTTGGCTGTGATCTTATCAAATCGGCCATTTTTTGAGCTTTCCAAAAATATAATACTCGGCATAGTTATTATAAAAAATAAAAGAGCTGAGGCTAATTTTCTGATTTTTTTTTAATTTTCACATAGTCAGCCATGGAATATTTTCATAATTACGTTCTATTTTATAATTGGACATACTTCAAACTTTCTAATATTTTGTTTTTAGCTGGTAACAAAATGTAACAAAATAAAACAAAAATTAAAAAACTCAAATTCAAATTATTATTATTTTAAAAGGTCACCTTTTAAAATAAAAAAGGTGTTCAAACAATCCACCATTATTATTTATGCAAATATTGCATCTTTTTAAAACTGAATTTGTTGCCTTTCTTAGAGAGCGCCTGTCAATACTGGCAATTGCTTCTAAAACAGCTGCTCTTAATTCAACAATTGTCTCATACTTTATTTTGTACTGTTCCCCACAAAAATAAATCCAAAACAGACAAATCGGGGGATCGGGGCTGCCAGGAAATAGGTCTATTTCTCCCTATCCAATTATTTGGATAGAGCTAATCTAGGTAAGTTCTTACAGGCAAATAATTATGTGGTGGAGCTCCATCATGATAATTTTTGTTTTATTTTGTTACATTTTGTTACCAGCTAAAAATAAAATATTTGAAAGTTTAAAGTAAATATGTTTTATTATAAAATAGGACGTAATTATGAAAATATTCCAATGGGGAAAGATATGCAGTTTTGAATGCTCAATCTAATGCCCCTTTTGGATTTTTAATCAGATCTCTGTAGCTCGGGCATTTTTGATTATACACTGACTTTTGAGATATGACATAAACTTGTGTTTTTTTAAATGTAAATCATAGTTGGCTGTGTTTTTTTAAATGTAAATCATAGTTGGCTGTGGCCTTATAAAATCGGCCATTTTTTGAGATTTCCAAAGATATTTATATCTATTAACTCGGCATAGTTATAATAAAAAATAAAAGAGCTATGGCTAATTTTCTGATTTTTTTTTAATTTTCACATAGTCAGCCATGGAATATTTTCTTAATTACGTTCTATTTTATAATTAGACATACTTCAAACTTTCAAATATTTTATTTTTAGCTGGTAACAAAATGTAACAAAATAAAACAAAAATTATCATGATGGAGGTCCACCACATAATTATTTGCACGTAAGAAATTACCTAGATCAGCTCTATCAAAATTTTGATAGCTCAAAAATAAGGCCACAGCCAACTATGATTTACGTTTAAAAAACACAAGTTTATGTCATATAGGTAGCTCAAAAATCACAAACAACAACAAAAAATTGGATTAGATTATCTTATTAAGCCCAAAATTATCTATAATTTTTGTCTCTACAGTTTTTCTGTATAATCAGAAATAACGGAGCTACAGAGATCTGATGAAATAGCAAAAAATCACTATTTTCAAAATATCTAGTGAGCCCGTGAACTTTTTTAAAAATCCAAAAGGGGCATTACATTGAGCATTCAAAACCGCAATTCTTTCTCCATTTAACCTTTTTTCTAGCTCTGCTAGTTTTCGAGATCCCCATAGTGGTCATCGAAAAAAACTCACCCTTTATGTTTGAGGATAATGCTCAAAAAGTTAACCTTAGACCAAAACCCCCCATGGAAAACCCCTAGCTACGGCCCTGCTCGAAAGGTTCTCCATTCACCTCGAGACAATGGCCCAGTCTGTCGTATAAACTATTAAGTACATTCTTAATCCATTCTGGAGGAATCAACCCTATTTAGTTTCTTATGCGCTGTTATAATTCGACTATATTATTTTAGGGACGATTTTTTATACACCCACGATATTAGGTGTCCCCACAAGAAAAAAATCGCACGGGTAAGATCGGGAAACCTCGGAGGCCATTCTATGGCCCCTCTTCTGCCAATCCAAGATTGTGGAAAGAGTTGGTTTAAATAGCAGCGCACATCACGGTGCTTCATCTTGCTGGAACCAGATATCCTGGATTGACATACCAAGGGCAGGAATCACCTTATTTTGCAAAAGATCCAAATACCTTTCACCGGTCAAATTACCATTTATAATAAATGGACCAATAATGCGGTTGCTATAGAAACCATTAGTTATCATCATTTTCATTAGGCATAGCCTACTTTTTAGGCATTGATCTCGAATTTAAATTTTGGCGTACTTGCAGAAATTCTACTTGTATATGGACCGAATGATATTGGAAAATATATTACCCATATATAGGTACCCCTATATAATCTATATAGGTATATATTGTGTGACAATTAAAGTTCGCGCCATATGGGATTTTTTATTGTCCGACATAAAAAAAAGATTATGACATTACTTAGTTTGTGATTGTTTTGAGATGAAAAATTAAGAAAGTGATCAAAAGTGGAATTTCTTAAAAAAATAACCTTTTATGAAAAAATTTCAAAAAATTATTTCAAAAAGCTTTTTCTAACTCAATATCAAGACAGTACGCAAATTTTTATTTCAATATGGTGACTTTCATTGTTTATCAAGTTTTTTTTACAAGTATTTATGTGCCAACAATATATAAGGAAATGAATATAAATATTTTCATTATTTTGAGGACGTGTAGATTTAGATTTAAATCTTGGTTGAAACTTTCGATTTTTACCATTGCGTTGCACTTAACGACTCAGGTAGTTACTGTCCCTTCCATACCTACTTCCATGCATGTATTGAAAATACCTACTGAATATTTGCTACACGTACTTAACTGCCCATCCCAAAGCATCCTAGTTGAAAGATTTCATGTATTTTACTTCTAACCTCTTTTTACATCTAGGACATGTATTCCAAAGAAGGAATATATTGAAAAATTAGGCTTGAGTCTTGGATTCAACCGTAAATCCAAAAAAATGTGAAACCTTACAATGGTCGCTACCTTACCTTTTTAAATATAGGTACCTAGGTAGGTATGCATGGATTTACTATACATGTTCTAAAAAAGAGTTCGCAAAACGATTAACGTTCTGTCGCGCTATCTATTGGGCAGGGGTGATATTAGTAGAAACTATCCCCAAAGCACGCAAAACCATTAACGTTCCGTCGCGCCATCTTGTGGACAAGGGGTGATATTAGTATAAGCTATTCCCAAAGCCCGCAAAACGATTGACGTTGAGTCGCGCCATCTATTGGACAGGGGTGGTATTAGTAGAAGCTAGTCCCAAAGCCCCGCCCCATCGCATGTCAGGCTCCGCCCATATTTTCGTGGACTTGATGATCCGAGAAAAGGTATATATAGTATGTATATACCTTTTCTCGGATCATCAAGTCCACGAAAATATATATACAATATATATATATATATATAAGTGTGTTTCTAAATTATGGTGCCAACATACCTAATATGACAAGTAGAAAATGTCATTTTGAACAAAAAGTTTCCTATAAACATGGGCCCGAAAATGTATAATAAGAAAGTTACAGGGTGATAAATATACAGTTTGAAAAACATATTTTTTGCAAAAAGTTCTACAGAAGTTATGCAATTTAAATGAAACTTGGTGCAGTCCTTTATGTCGCTGAAGTGCAAAAATTTCGTGTAAAAACATTTTATTCCCATCGCCCAGAGGCGTAGGGGCGCGGTAGCTCAATGGGTTTTATACTCATAACTTTTTTGAGGTTATCTTTTTGGTCTTGCAGGTTCATCACTTTAGTGTATCTTTTCATTTTGCAATAAATGGGTACTCTTGCTCCATAACGATAAAATCAAATGTTTGGGTTGAAATCGACAAAATGTGCCCCAAAAACACCTGTTAACTCCAAAATTCAAAAAATATAATTATCGCCTATCGCATTTAAATGTCATAGATGAATAGTACGTTCAAAACTAAGAAAAAGTGCCTAAAAGGCAATAGTTATCAAACTGTTATCAAACTGTCAATCTCCATATGGCCTACTCATCAATATCGATTAAATGTGAAATTAAACTTAAAGGTACCAATAATTATTTGTTCCATAAAAGTCAAGTATTTTGCTTAGGTACGTAAAATAGTTTGATGATATTTTAATTTATTATTATTTTGGCATCAATTTAGAACTGGGAAACGTATTGGAATTGAATTTATACCCCAAATGCTAGACGGTACATCAACTTTGCAACAAACAACAGAATTTTAAAGCGTAAATATTTGCTTCCAAATGTTTTCCCATTTCACAGCTGTGTATTTTTTTCTATATGTGGTGTATATGCTAAACTATTTACACTATCTTTATATATATTTTTTAAATCATAATCTTCATTTTTGTCAAAATTATGCCTTGTAATAAATTCTTTTCTTTTTAAATGGTTTCAGACCTTATACATTTGGATTTTCGAGTGCTGCATATAGCTTTGTTTTAATTTTGATATTTTTTGAAAAATACCTATTCTTATCGGTAATTAGTAATAAAAAATTAATAGAATGATAAAGCTAGTGATATAAAATAGTTTTTACGAAGTTTCGAGTTTTTAAAAATTTCAGAAATTTCATAAATATTAAAAATTGGCAAAAACTAAATATATTAGTAGTGTTCAAATTTGGCACACTTACGTAGAATTGAAAAACACACAACTTTTTTAAGTAAAACTTTTTGATATTTTAACAACTAAACCCATTTTTGGCGATATATTTTTTTAAATGTCATTTTTGACAGATAACGAAAGCCACATGACCACGTTTGAGTGGGTCATTTTTCATTTTTTTTAAAGCAAAAGGTAACCCCAAAATTAAATTTCAAAATAAAACGTTAATTAAAAATTTCCCCCCTATGGTGCGAACTTTTTGGAGGACACTGTATATGTATGTATGTCTAAAGTCGTTTTCCGGGACAATTTTATTTCTCCTATTTGTTTGTTTTCCAATTTTACATAAGTGTACCAAATTTTAAGGAGATTATAAAAGATTTATTTTTGCCATTTTTTAATAGGTACCTACCTAGGTATTGATGACATTTCTGAAATTTAAAAAACCGGTAACTTCGTAAAAACTACCTTATATCATTAAGTTTATAATTTTATTAACTTTTTATTGCCAAATATCAATAAAAGTATGTCTTTTTCAAAAGAAAATTATATTAATGCTTTAAAGTTTTGTTTTTTGTTTGATGCAAAACAGCAAATTATCCAGTACTTTAAATTGATGACAAATACCTAAATAATAATTCAAAATATCATCAAACCATTTCTCGTATCCAACCAAAATTCAATATGTAAGATGAAAGGTAAATTTATCCGTAAAAATCCTGAATTTTGGTAAGATACTTACATGAAATACCTACTTTGATGATATCTTAATTATTATTATTTTGGCATCAATTTAGTATACAGGAAAATGTAACAAAATAAATTTATATCCTAAATGCTGTCACTGAAAGTAGGCCATGATAACTGCATTGGGGATACAAATCCCTGCAACTATGGTATTTACACGTTTTATCTAAAATCGGAAACAAGGAAGCTAGACGGATTATGACCACTTTACAGCTGGGCAATTTTTGTTACCGGCAATCAAAATTGCTGCAATCTTAGTTGAATCGTTGAATGCAATTTTTATTGTAAAAACGCAATTGTTTTACAGCCAGCAATCTATGAGTGCAACTTGTATTGCAAGTTAGTGTAGCCAATATATTTAATTTTAAGAGACAAACTTATTCTGACAGCAGAGAGCAGTAGTAGTAGTATTTTCTTTGGTTGTAGGCAAGATTACGTAGGTATCCCAAATTTGAAGTCGATATCTCAATGCGTTGGAACGTTGTTATCGACGGAACACACATACAGATACAGTGTGGTTTAGTACCTGCTTGAAAAATCGGTATTTTTGTATGAACCAACCGATTTAATTTTTTTTGGTATATTTTACCGTTGATTGATCGCACTTAAAGAGCTCTACTGAGTGATGTGCATTTTTTTTATTTAGGCCCTTTGCATATGGCCTGCTATGATATAAAATGTAACCCCAAAAATTGCGAAATGCAATTAGACATTTTTTAAAGAAAAAAACTAATTGTCCAATTGATTTAGCCATGCTTCAAAACCCTTAATATCAAGTTTCAAAGATGCATCTTATACAGAGTGTTTATAATTTAGGTGCAAATTTCGGAAAATACCAATGTTTGTATTAACAGGATAAAATATTTTAGTGATATATTTTTTTCTTTCTATAGAGGTATTATTGATTGTACCTATATGATATTGGTATGATTGATTGTTTATGCAATTTTATTAATCTTTTTTCCACTTTTCCAAATAATCCCTACCTTAGTACACAATTTTTCTATTGTATTCACTGGTGGAATTTGTTTATTTATGGGTTCATGTATTATTATTATTTTTTTTTTGTTAATTTATAAAAGGAGATATATGTACATGTAAGTTACCAAATGTAAGATGTAAATGTAAATCAAATAAAATCAAATCAAATCAAATAAATAAATAAAATAAAATTACCGACCCCCAAGTTGAGAAACCATGCTCATATAAGATTACTGTATTTCTAGATAGTTTTTTGACAAATTTTAGAAGCTTTTTACAACAGTTCCTCCCATTTACTTTAGGGAAGTAGGTACCATTAGTTTTTTGTTTATATTTGCTACTTATATTGAAAAAAAATACCAATAGAAAATTAAATATTTGAAAAGATGTCTTTCGAATTATTTAAACAGAATTCTGTCAAAATGACCTACAAGTTAACAAAACCTAGGAAATAATACAGTAATGTGTATATAAAGTTTATTTTCAAGCGGCCTCTCTAGAAACAGTTGAAATACGTATTTTTTGGATTTGGATACCGGCAGACAAAAACCCCAGTAAAAATAGGCCAGTCAATAAAGCTTGGGAATTGTCTAATTGACTATAATTGCAAACAATTCAATTGTTTGTTTTTTAAATACCTAAGTATTGAACTCTTCGTCTCGAGCTTCGTCCCATTACTCCCATTCTGTCAAGATATAGGTAAGATTTAGTCACATATCTTATATCCATTATGTTAGAAGGAAATCCCCAATCGAAAATTGTCTTTAGGTGATAAGAGAAGCATGTTCTTCTTCATCTATAAATAAAGTGGGATGCTTGAAATTGCTTATAATGGAAAAAATATATTCCCGGAACTAGGGAGACATTCCCTAAGGTGGCAACGCTGGCGGCACGCTTCTGAAGCAAATGAGCCCGCCCGCCCCGCCCGCCCGTTACACGGCGGTCACACAAACAGGCCGACAAAGGCTCAGCCTTTTTGATAGTGCCGCGCGGTGGGGAAGTTATCGCCACGTTGCCGGATCTTATTGTTGGCGTTGAAATAAAAATTATCATGAGGCAAGGCAAGGCATTGAGTATTGAGTGGGTTAATTAAGAGGCTACCATACTTATGAAGTCCGCCTGAAGTGTCCGACTCAATTCAGGACAAACGTCGCTCGATTAGATATGCCTATCCTTTTCCTTCCTCTAGTCCCCACGACTCCCCACTCCAGCCTGCCCCTTCATAGTGCTACGATTGAGGGGCAGCCGCCGTAGTTACTACACTGAGAAAAATCTGTCACTTTGTAAAAAAAACTGTTTAATTCAATATGAGATATTATTCCTCAAACTCAAGCAGAAGCTTTTTTGTAACTAACAATAATCAATTCAATGACAATTGATATTGAATTCTAATGAATAATAATTTAAATGTAATATTTTATTTCAATAAATAGCATGTTCTGGAATTGATTCTATAATACTTCTTTTCTAAGCACATTCTTTTGTCAGAACAAACGTTTCATGGTGTTGAATTGAATAGGGGTACATTTAACTGTTCATTATACTGAAATTATAACTACTGTCACTGAATTTTTGCTGGATTTGTAATAATTGTGGGTACTAATATCAATTATAATTATTAGTAATATATCATATTATTGCCTAAATAATAAGCAAATGATGTGTAAAATGCAAATCAAGTTGCTAGTGTAGCAACTTATAATTGACAAAACAGAAATGTTGCAGATGAGATCAATAAATTAATAACATTTAATTTTAGTGGATACAGGTTCTAGTAACCCCCAGTTTGTTAATAGCCATTCACTTGCACAGTGTTCATTATGACTACGAACGATATAAAATGTAGGGTTGATTCAAAACCTTTGCGATCATTAATTTGCGATCATTGATTTTGGTAAATTACTCAGTCAAGGTCACAGCTTTTTTACTAACGTGTTTGTAATAGGATATTAGTTCAGTCGAGTAAAAAGTACTTGATTCAATCTAACTTGTATTTGACATGAATTCTAATATGAAAATTCTAAGAATTTCTTGAATACCATAAAAATTGAAAAACATGATTATACTGATTATATTGATGAATACCTACCTATAAAAGTTGCAATTAAGTTGTTTTGTTCATCCAATGAATTATAATGTTTTTTCAGTTGCTTCTGAGGTACTCTTAGATAGTTTGTAGTAGTCTGAGGGTGAGAATTATTATTATTTAAATAAAATAAATTTAATTGTTTAAATAAAACATGAGACATTTTAAAACCGAGGTTATGCTTTCATTGTAGTATGCCAATTTTAGTATCAAAGTGACAATACGTCTTCTTAACGGAAATTTAAACTATTTTAAACTTATTGGTTCATCTGCAATTACGTCAAAAGGATAGATTAGATTAGAAAAGTGACTATATACACGAACTCACTAAAATCACAACAGTCTTTTTTTCCTGTGTAGATAATATGAAATAATAAGTCAGGTGCCGGCCGCCGCCGACGGGTCACACGAGTCTCGCCGATGCCGACGAAGAAGCGCGAATATTTAAAAAACGGCGGTGGCCTGTTTGCTTTATTGCAAAAATGATATTTTTTGGGAGTTATAGAGGGCGTTCACTTTTCGTTGGCAACACACTGCATAGCTTTTTGGCGTCGAAGCAATTTTACTATTATTTTTCATATCAGCAAAGGTGCATAGGTACTATGAAGAGTTCGTGTATAAAAAACTTCTGTAATTGCTCAATTATAAAATCTAAATTCACGATTCTATTACCGAATTCTTCTTGAACCACGTTAGGGTCAGTTGAACATCTATCAATGTTTGATTGGATAATTATTGTTCGGCATAATAGTGTTGTTACGACCAAAAAAGTGCGTTTAAATTCTACTTCTATAAAATGTTTTATATACTTAGTATTCCATATTAATATTTGTGTAATAATAAATAAATCTAACTGAAAACTTTCTACACTGTAAGAGCAGCGTCCAGAGATATACTTTCTAGACTTTGGTAAGAGTTCACTTTAGAGGGATTAGAGTGAATAGGCCATAGGTATAATATTATATCACAACTATGATTTGTTTATTTCAAAACAGTAAGCGGTTTCGTTAATCTATAAAATTACATCATCAAGGACTACAATATAAGATTTAAAAAAGTAAATAAATAAAGGATAATCACTTATAGTCCAAGAGCTTGCAGGAAATTTGAAGGAGATACTTGAAAAAAGATTATAAGTATGTAAATGTTTTTAATTGTTTCAACTTTGACTTGTGGCTGAATGTATATATTTCAAATATATAATGGCTAGGTAAGTAAAGGTTCTTTATTTATTTATACATATACCTACTACCTGCCCTGAGGATGTAGGTAAATTTATAGAGTTGCGAAACCGGTCTCCGTTTTCAAATAAAGTAATATTTTGAGATAATAGGAGCTATTAATTTCTAATCCCTTGTAAATGTTTCATTCAAAGCCCTGTTTTTCCCAGAAAGTTTGTTTTTCAAACCCTATGCACCTGCACTTAGGTATACCTAAATCCGAATAATAAGTGTGCAAAATGCAAAATATGTGTTAGTACCCTAGTACCCCTCTCTCAAATTCTGGGAACCATATTAGGTACGGGAATAAAAAAATCACAAAATGAAACAATATCTTTTAGATTTAAAAAATAAATGTACTTATCACAAAATAAAATCATATTTTCTCAAAAATAAAATAATTTATTTCCCACAAAAATACATAATATTATATTCTAAAAATTTCCCTTACCCTCAGGAAAATTTTTTACCACGCTGCCCCCCCGTTTATAGATTTGTCTGGATCCGCCTCTGGATCTCTGATATAAATTAAAAATAATTCCTGTCTACTCCCACCAGTGCCATCAAATTTTTAAATAAAAAAAAATATGTCGCCTAGCTATACAGGGTGTAACTGAACTGATGGTCAAAAATGAAACCACGTATTCTTGGATAATAAGGGCACTTCTTCATATATTTTTTTCTCCTACTTGCCATAGTTTTTTTTATACAGAGCCTAGAAGCGTTGGGTGAATTCAGTCAACGCTAGAAGTTTGGAGAAAAATACACATATTTCTTAGTATCTCTAGAAGTATACGAGATATTTTCTTCAAACTTGGCGTGTCACATGAGCAGATGAGTCGTCAAACTTAAGGTTGACATGAAGCTTCTGAGGCTCCCAGTTGCGGAGATACAGGGTGTTATTAAAATTCATTAGTTCAGAAAAATATGAATACCCTGTATAATCGCATTTTTTAAATTCGTTTTGAATCGAAACTTCAATAGAGTATCTCTTTCTTAATTATTTTCAAAGAACGGCAACGCTGCAATGAACAATAGTCACTTGAAGAATAAATATCTAGTAATCTGTGGATGTCAATTAAACTTTATTTAACAAAATACAAAAGCAAAATCTATAATAAAAGAAACGTAATGCTACTAGAAGCTAGAAAATTAAATTATTAAATGTTCAAAATGTCCGCCGTCTCTTTCAATACACGCAATTATGCCATTCCTCATGTTTATTATTGCCATTGGCAAGTCCCTAGCAAAAGTGCATATCAGTCAATCATTTTTGAAAATATTGATACTAGTGCAAAGTTGGCAGCCAAATGATTCAAATAATGCCAAGTTTAATTGACTTCCACAGATTGTTAGATTTATTCTTAAAATGACTTGTTTATTGCAGCATTGCAGTTCTTTGGAAATAATTAAGAAACGGCTGAGAATATGAAAAAATACTAAGAGATACTTTTTGTTAACCATTGAATTTACCATTTAAAAAATGCGATTATACAGGGTATTCATAGCACACAAGCCCACAAAGTACTCCTATTGGTTTCACTGTGACTGTTGCGACATCATTATCAAACATTATAGGTATTCTTGACATGACTGCCGTTCAGTTTCAGAACCTTCTGACAAATCTGAATTATAGAACATCCTGGAAAATGTATTAAAATGTCATAAATTCGACAGACTGGAACAATAAAATGTACCCTCTATTTTTATTTTGCCCGATTTTCAACTCAAATGACTTTCGAACAATCTTCTAACGAAGAAGTTTCTAAAACTGACTGGATGTCAGAATTATTTTCGTTTCCTCTGGAAAGTATATAAAATTAGGTTTTATCATACAGCGATTTGACACAATGATCGTATTACATAGGATATTATTCGTTTTCAAAAAATGCTTCACATGACCTATTTATTTGACAAAAATATTACTTGTACCTATCACATTTTTAAAGTAAAAATCAAGCGCACAATTTGGTCTAGAATTTAAATTTACTCTTTTTGCACGACCAGGCCATTTTCTGCCCTAGGGATTAAACCATTTTACACAAAAGCAAAAAGTACTTTGTGAATAATAATTATTTATTTATTACTCCTGGAGGAATAATAATAATGAGTATTATTATATGCCAGTCGACATACATAATGTAATAATATTCTAACATTCAAAACAAGCGAAACACAAATAAGGGAGACTGAGAGTAATAAAATGAAAAATGAAACATCTGATATCGATTGAAAGTTCCCCTGACGTGGTTCCCGAGCCCGGTGAGGTAGGCCGAAGTAGAGGGAGTAGGGGAACCACGAGTTCCAGCGACCGCCCGCCCGCCCGTCTATCTCCGTACGTCTAATTCCTGCTCGGATGGCCAATTCACGGATCATTTTATTGCCGGGCAATGGGTTCGTAGTTTTCAAATCATAGCCAAACGAACAAACGTATCGACTTGAAAGTAGTCTTAAAATAATGTTATCGAATGCCTCAATCGTCGTTGTGTCTTTCGAATTATTTTTGAGCGGCGGAAATACTCGAAATTCTTAACCGAATATAGTCGAATTTCGGGTATGTTTGGCATTTTTTTTAACAGTGTCGCATTAGTCCTGCACAGTTCGTGATACACAACGACGATTCTTCATAGTTTTATCTAAGCCACAAAAAAAAATCAAGTGAAAATATTAAGAAATGCAAGTAGGAGATGTAAACTACGAAACCCTTGAAAATGGGGGGTACCGTAGCGCCTTAAATTTGCCGCGAAACAGTAACACATAAGTATTAACTGTCAAGACAGCTCTGTTTACAATTACATGCTCTACCGGAAAACGCAAAAAATAGTAGATTATGTCACAAGGAGCAGTAGGCCAGGGAAATTACGGTAAAAAATAACGAAACCTAGACAAGATTCATAACCATAACCGCATTTTTATAATGCCATCACAAAATATTGGTAATAAATGAACGCCAGAATTGTTTTTTATACAAAATAAATATACGCGTGGGCGTTTTTTAGAAAAATACATTTTCTTGTTGTAATAATGACGGCATAAATATTAACTGCGAATTTTAAGCTGCATTTATTAGTAAGTAAGGTATATAAAGTTGAGATTGATAAATTAAACAGATTACGTTTGCCCAAGTATCCGAATGATGTAAAAATTACATTTTGCGAAATATTTTGTTGGGCAAAAATATTAACTGCGTTTTTATTATTTATAATTACCTACCTTAAAAATCAAGTATTAACAGTTTGTTCTGAAATTAAACAAATTGTTTCGCCGGAAATCGCATTTTAAAGAAATTTGAAGCTGTCTTTGAGAGCAAAATTATTAACTGGCTGATTTTTGTTAAACTTTGTAAGTGGATACTAAGTCTTGTTAAATTTTTTGAAATTAAACAAAAATTGGTAACGGAAGTATTTTGAAATGACAAATGACAGTTGACCTACATGCGCCGTAAATAAATGTTTAATTTCGCTATACCTATGTGATTTAATATAGTTATATTGTAAAAAGTTAAAGAAAAAAAACAGTTAATATTTTTGCTTTCCTAAAGAAATGACAAGTAACAGTTGACCTATATGCGCCCTAAATAAATGTTTAATTTCGCTATACATATATGATTCAATATAGTTATATTGTAAAAAGTTAAACAAAAAAAACAGTTAATATTTTTGCCATGTCTATACCAATGAGAAGTGACAGCTGACGTACATGCGGCTCAGATAAATGTTTAATTTTGTATAAGTTACATTCTATTTGTAAAATGGAATGATCATCTGCAATAAAAACGTAGTTAATATTTTTGCTCTTGCCTAAATAGAAAATTATCCGATTTTTATCCCTCTTTGTCGATTTAAGTTACTTCCATATTCTTAAAATGTTTAATTTCTTAATATGTGTTACCAAGGGAAGTTTTTTTACCTAAAGAGTCCAAAAAAATCCAGTTAACATTTTTGCTCGAAATTTCTAACGAAAAATAGGTGTTTTTTGAGGTAACTCAAGGTTCCGTTTTTCAAAATGTTTAATTTTTGATTTCTACCCACGTATTTTCTTATAACTTTGATATGGTAAAACAATATTTTTTTCTAGGTCAAATTCTATTTTCCCTGGCCTACAGTAGGAGTGGGTCTTTTTGTGCTGAGGCCAGACATTGACGGCCGAACCGAAGGAAAAATAAAATTGCAAAAACGTGCAAATTGACAAAAATGCATTGCTTGACCATTTCAAACTTGAATCAAGTTTGCATGTATTTTTATTCACAGGAACACGTTAAATAACTAATTGTTACATTCTCTTTGTTAAAAATGTAAAAAACGTGCAAATAATTATTAAACACCTCCAATGTCGAAAGAATAATTGTGCAACTTTACACCTCTCAATCTCCTCTGGAAATCAATGATTCGCACGAATAATATGGAATTTAATATATGCCAAATCCGACAATTGGTTACCGGAAAATTTGCAAACAATTCAAAAACTACGTGCAAATTTTGAGGTTGATTGTCAGTGTCGAATGCAAGAGTTGTCCTCCTTTTGACTTTTTGCACAAGTGATTTTGAAGTGAAATGAACATGAAGTGATCTGACAGTGACATGATTTTTTATTGGTAAATGGAACAGTTATCTATAATCTAACCCTTGAATGAATTTTTCAATATTTGTCACCACCTTAAGCCCAGAAACACTCAAAACAAACACAAATTACATAAAAATCGATTTGCTGCGTAAACTGATCACTTCATAATCAACTGAACATTTGTAAAAGGAACACTCGATGTCAGCTGATGTGATCTCAAAGTGATTCGGAATCGATTTGAGACAGAGACTTTGATGGCAAGTCTCTGATTTGAGATCACTTAAAACTGTAAAAGGAGGACGGCTAAGGTTTAAAAATAATTAGGTATATACAGGGCTCCCATTTAAAACGACATTGTTTACGGACAAATGGATAGGAAATTCAAATATGAATAAAATCACATTTCCCATCTACAATATTAATTTTGCACAATAATTTAAAAACACCCTGTAAAATTTTGCGTTATGATGAAGGAAAAAATCACCTTCCTCAAAATTTAGCCTCTATAGGTAGGTACTTATAGTTTTTTAGTTGTAATAAAACTAGGTACCTAGGTAGGTACTACAAGAATGAGTATGGATAATAATGTGTGTTTTGTAAGATATTTTTCTTCTATAATAATATATCTAGGATATTCACTTTGAAATGTTCTGTCACTTACAACCATTATTCTATATTTCTTTTCTGATTCTACATAATCAAGGATAACAGTAGAATAGTATGGACTTCTATAAAAATAAATAGGTACATATTTAGTAAATAGATAGGCTAGTACCTACAAGGACAATAAAGTTTAAACCTGACGAAACGGGAAGATGAAAGGCGGGGCGGCGCCTTTCTGCGTGTGGAGGAGAGGGAAGGCACCGCTCCGCCGCGGCTTCTTCAAACAATTTCTACCCCTACCCATGTTTCTTACGACGCCCACGATTCCAACCAACAATTTCGTGGGTACTAGCTAGCATAGCCGAACGCGTTCGGCTATCGTACTGGGAGTAAAAAAATTTAGATTTTGTATGAGATTGAATTCCGATTGATGTTGTATTCTAATCATTTCAAGGAATAGTTTTACAAAAGGCCATTGAGTGGCTTCTTCACTTAATAAATATGATTATTTTCTGGTACAACTTTTTATCCACAGCTGCCTCGTGTTTTATTTAACAGGGTGTTAACACTCTATATATATACAGTGACCGGCAGAAAGTTGGACACAAATGGAAAACTTTTTTATTATTAATTTCTCAGAAAATTTTATTCTTGATAAAAGTTTTTTTCGACCACCCTGTGTATTACAAAAAAACAAAATACCGCAAGCGCAACTTATCATCGGATAACACATGAATTTGCTACTAAACTTTAATTTTGTTCGATTAGCAGCTAGAAATTTAAATTAATCGAAATCAGAGTTTAAAAATACATATTAAATTTTTGTGTCCAACTTTCTGCCGGTCACTGTATACATATACACACACAGGGTATTCCGTCATGTTGTGCAAATATTTGGGAAGAACTCAGAGGGTTATTTCTCTGAGGGGAAGAATGATCTACAGGTGGTTTTAAGAAGGGTTTTTCATATAAAATTGTTTGGGTTAAGCCTCCCCCTGCAAAGTTATTCCAATCTTAAGAGGACGAAAAAATTTTGTTTTGGTTTTTTTGTAATCTACAGAAATTTGAAGTTTGGAGTAGATTATTACCAGCAAGTTGTAAGAAATTTTGTGGTAGAATTGCTTTTTGCGACATAATAATAGTAGGACCCCACAACCCCTATTATTCGTATTTCTTAATGTTTTTTTTTTTTGAAAGTTGCATAATATTTAAAAAAGTTTTCTGTAGCCAATTCATTTAGAAATACTTCCTTTACTCTTGATATTTTTCATCGGGTAGGTACCTACTTAATAGTTTGCCTGGAAAAAATAAATTGTTCCGTATTTAAATAACAGTCACTCACGAATACATAAAAACGTAAAAAGAAAAAACACAAAACTAAATTTCTTGTTTCTCTTAAGGCTGCAATAACTTTGCAGTGGAGGCTTATAAAACTGATGAAAGACCCTCCCTCCCGTAAAACCATCTGTAGAACACTTTCGCCGAAATTACGGAACAACCTGTGGTACCACTGGTACCTTGGTACTTACATGATCCACACTCTTCTTTTTCCTCCCCGTTGCTTCGTATCTTCCCCAGCCAGTCCTCTATAAGTTGTTGATCTAAAAGAAAATAAGAACACTACATATTGTAGGGTGTTGATAATAAATAAATCTGTCAATTTTTTATTACCACGTTTGTTTTGTCAAATTTTGCAATCGATTTTAAACTAATTTCCGGATGAGCTAGAGACTATTCAGAACTGGATGACAATAGATTATTAACTCGCTATATACCTACATATTATTATGTTATTTCTTATAAAAAAATTATAAATATTAAATAAAAATATTTCACTAGTAGAAATTTATCAACAGATAAGTACATATGCATTAGTAACTTAAGAAGGACCTATAATTAATAAGTAAACCTGAAATTTGCCACATGTCTCTGTCGTAATCTCATCGAGATGTTTAAAGCCGATTGCAAAATTTCAAATACGAGACCAAAATGCAGAAAATAATAAAATTTAAATTTTAATTTACCACGTTTAAAAAAAGATTATAAAGTATAAAATAATATAAAAACGGACTAAAAAGTATAAAATAATTTCTCCTAGGCCCATAGAGATTCGAAAAACGTGGTGCGCATATTATAAGGGTGGCTCACTCAACAGATCTCGGCTATATTTTTTGACAGAAACAATCGGTGGCGGCTTCTTTTGTCATAATGAAAGTTGATATCCATGTCTACCTGCGAAAACTATGTCCAAAAATCGAAAAAATTCAAAAATTTTAAACCACTGTAACTTTTTTGTTTCTAGAGATACACAAAAAAGTTCAACATGAAAATTGTTTGCAAGAACTGTCAGAACTCAAATATTACCTACCTATATCAGTTTTTAAATATTAGGTACGACTAAGTTTGGGCTTTCTTGGGATAAAAAAATTTAATTATTAGATTTTTTCTGTTATTAACATACATTTAAAAGCCTTCATATTTTCAATTTAATGTACCTTAATACTTAACAGGTACAAGAGTCCAAATTTTACTGTAATCCACACAACAAAACTAATATTATACATAAATTGTATTACAAACAATTTTCATGTTAAAAATTTTTCCCGCATGTAAAAAAATGAAAAGTTATAGCGGTTTAAAATTTTTGAATTTATATACAAAAGCAATATTGGATAGAAACAGATGGCGCTAAAAGTTAAAGTTGCCCAGAAATGGCCTACCAATTTTCTTCTATTAAAATCTACCAAAAAACAGCTGGACCACTTTTTTTGCAAAATCTGCCTTCTGTACCTAGCGTATTTTTGTCATGTCCTGTCAGACATTGGGCAGTAGGTATTTATGTCCACAGAGACTTATTAGTCCAAAGGACAAAATGAAGTAAAAAGAACTGATTAACAGAATCAATAAATTATTATACAAAAAACATTTTTAATAAAGCAAACTTACCAGACATTTTTTTAAACTTTCACTTCACTCACAATAATAGCTTGGAACTCTGATGTCTCTGGATCACTGATTGACACTGATTAACTTCACCTTTCACCTATCGGTCTTCCGTAATAAAATAATAATTATAGTGGGAGTGGGAGAAAATTCTGAGCTGCTTTAAAAGAGAAGGGGACTCTCATACAGTAATAATGGGAGTAGCGCACCAGGGAGTGGGGAGGATCTGCAGGGGGTCCACACGAATTTTCTCACCAATGGCAAAGTTTACAGAACCAATGGTGCATATACAGATGCAAGTAAGTACTGCCTTCCCTTTATTTTAAACGCTATGACATAATCCTCCCCCATATATTATGAAAAATATACAATAATGTAAAACAATATGATTTTTTTCTGGTATTTTTAGATAATTTTCTTTTTATTTGCATATTTACATTTATAAGACGTGTTAGATACGAAAATCTCTCCTCTAATAATAAAACAGTTTGCCCCTCCAAAATATCAACTTCTGTCAAATTAATCACTCCGATGTGTTCATCGTTTTTAATATTTTCAAACCCTTGCCCGATGGTGCGCCACCTTTAAACCCCCTCAGCGTTGTTGTCCTATCTCTTGTCTACTTTTAAAAAAATATTCGGTTCCGAAAGAAGTGGGGGAAGACTGTCAAATTGGCGTGAATTAAACGCGCGGCCCCGATTTGTTGATCGTACTTAATATTTTTCTACCCTTGCCCGATGGTGCGCCACCTTTAAACCCCCTCAGGGTTGTGTTCCTATCTCTTGCCTACTTTTAAAAAAATATTCGGTTCCGAAAAAAGTGGGGGAAGACTGTCAAATTTGCGTGAATTAAAAGCGCGGCCCCGATTTGTTCATCGTTCTTAATATTTTTCTACCTCTGCCCGATGGTGCGCCACCTTTAAACCCCCTCAGTGGGGGAAAACCCCCAAAGTGGGGGAAGACTGTCAAGTTGGCGTGAATTAAACGCGCGTCCCCGATTTGTTGATCGTACTTAATATTTTTCTACCCCTGCCCGATGGTGCGCCACCTTTAAACCCCCTCAGGGTTGTTGTCCTATCTCTTGTCTACTTTTAAAAAAATATTCGGTTCCGAAAAAAGTGGGGGAAGACTGTCAAATTGGCGTGAATTAAACGCGCGTCCCCGATTTGTTGATCGTACTTAATATTTTTCTACCCCTGCCCGATGGTGCGCCACCTTTAAACCCCCTCAGGGTTGTTGTCCTATCTCTTGTCTACTTTTAAAAAAATATTCGGTTCCGAAAAAAGCGGGGGAAGACTGTCAAATTGGCGTGAATTAAACGCGCGGCCCCGATTTGTTGATCGTACTTAATATTTTTCTACCCCTGCCCGATGGTGCGCCACCTTTAAACCCCCTCAGGGTTGTTGTCCTATCTGTTGTCTACTTTTAAAAAAATATTCGGTTACGAAAAAAGTGGGGGAAGACTGTCAAATTGGCGTGAATTAAACGCGCGTCCCCGATTTGTTGATCGTACTTAATATTTTTCTACCCCTGCCCGATGGTGCGCCACCTTTAAACCCCCTCAGGGTTGTTGTCCTATCTCTTGTCTACTTTTAAAAAAATATTCGGTTCCGAAAAAAGTGGGGGAAGACTGTCAAATTGGCGTGAATTAAACGCGCGGCCCCGATTTGTTCATCGTTCTTAATATTTTTCTACCTCTGCCCGATGGTGCGCCACCTTTAAACCCCCTCAGGGTTGTTGTTCTATCTCTTGTCTACTTTTAAAAAAATGTTCGGTTCCGAAAAAAGTGGGGGAAGACTATCAAATTTGCGTGAATTAAAAGCGCGGCCCCGATTTGTTCATCGTTCTTAATATTTTTCTACCCCTGCCCGATGGTGCGCCACCTTTAAACCCCCTCAGGGTTGTTGTCCTATCTCTTGTCTACTTTTAAAAAAATATTCGGTTCCGAAAAAAGTGGGGGAAGACTGTCAAATTGGCGTGAATTAAACGCGCGGCCCCGATTTGTTCATCGTTCTTAATATTTTTCTACCTCTGCCCGATGGTGCGCCACCTTTAAACCCCCTCAGGGTTGTTGTTCTATCTCTTGTCTACTTTTAAAAAAATGTTCGGTTCCGAAAAAAGTGGGGGAAGACTATCAAATTTGCGTGAATTAAAAGCGCGGCCCCGATTTGTTCATCGTTCTTAATATTTTTCTACCTCTGCCCGATGGTGCGCCACCTTTAAACCCCCTCAGGGTTGTTGTTCTATCTCTTGTCTACTTTTAAAAAAATGTTCGGTTCCGAAAAAAGTGGGGGAAGACTATCAAATTTGCGTGAATTAAAAGCGCGGCCCCGATTTGTTCATCGTTCTTAATATTTTTCTACCCCTGCCCGATGGTGCGCCACCTTTAAACCCCCTCAGGGTTGTTGTCCTATCTCTTGTCTACTTTTAAAAAAATATTCGGTTCCGAAAAAAGTGGGGGAAGACTGTCAAATTGGCGTGAATTAAACGCGCGGCCCCGATTTGTTCATCGTTCTTAATATTTTTCTACCTCTGCCCGATGGTGCGCCACCTTTAAACCCCCTCAGGGTTGTTGTTCTATCTCTTGTCTACTTTTAAAAAAATGTTCGGTTCCGAAAAAAGTGGGGGAAGACTATCAAATTTGCGTGAATTAAAAGCGCGGCCCCGATTTGTTCATCGTTCTTAATATTTTTCTACCTCTGCCCGATGGTGCGCCACCTTTAAACCCCCTCAGGGTTGTTGTTCTATCTCTTGTCTACTTTTAAAAAAATGTTCGGTTCCGAAAAAAGTGGGGGAAGACTATCAAATTTGCGTGAATTAAAAGCGCGGCCCCGATTTGTTCATCGTTCTTAATATTTTTCTACCCCTGCCCGATGGTGCGCCACCTTTAAACCCCCTCAGGGTTGTTGTCCTATCTCTTGTCTACTTTTAAAAAAATATTCGGTTCCGAAAGAAGTGGGGGAAGACTGTCAAATTGGCGTGAATTAAACGCGCGGCCCCGATTTGTTCATCGTTCTTAATATTTTTCTACCTCTGCCCGATGGTGCGCCACCTTTAAACCCCCTCAGGGTTGTTGTTCTATCTCTTGTCTACTTTTAAAAAAATGTTCGGTTCCGAAAAAAGTGGGGGAAGACTATCAAATTTGCGTGAATTAAAAGCGCGGCCCCGATTTGTTCATCGTTCTTAATATTTTTCTACCCCTGCCCGATGGTGCGCCACCTTTAAACCCCCTCAGGGTTGTGTTCCTATCTCTTGTCTACTTTTAAAAAAATATTCGGTTCCGAAAAAAGTGGGGGAAGACTGTCAAATTTGCGTGAATTAAAAGCGCGGCTCCGATTTGTTCATCGTTCTTAATATTTTTCTACCTCTGCCCGATGGTGCGCCACCTTTAAACCCCCTCAGGGTTGTTGACCTATCTGTTGTCTATTTTTAAAAAAATATTCGGTTCCGAAAAAAGTGGGGGAAGACTGTCAAATTGGCGTGAATTAAACGCGCGGCCCCGATTTGTTGATCGTTCTTAATATTTTTCTACCCCTGCCCGATGGTGCGCCACCTTTAAACCCCCTCAGGGTTGTTTTCCTATCTCTTGTCTACTTTTAAAAAAATATTCGGTTCCGAAAGAAGTGGGGGAAGACTGTCAAATTGGCGTGAATTAAACGCGCGGCCCCGATTTGTTGATCGTACTTAATATTTTTCTACCCTTGCCCGATGGTGCGCCACCTTTAAACCCCCTCAGGATTGTGTTCCTATCTCTTGTCTACTTTTAAAAAAATATTCGGTTCCGAAAAAAGTGGGGGAAGACTGTCAAATTTGCGTGAATTAAAAGCGCGGCCCCGATTTATTCATCGTTCTTAATATTTTTCTACCTCTGCCCGATGGTGCGCCACCTTTAAACCCACTCAGGGTTGTTGTCCTATCTGTTGTCTATTTTTAAAAAAATATTCGGTTCCGAAAAAAGTGGGGGAAGACTGTCAAATTGGCGTGAATTAAACGCGCGGCCCCGATTTGTTGATCGTTCTTAATATTTTTCTACCCCTGCCCGATGGTGCGCCACCTTTAAACCCCCTCAGGGTTGTTGTCCTATCTCTTGTCTACTTTTAAAAAAATATTCGGTTCCGAAAAAAGTGGGGGAAGACTGTCAAATTGGCGTGAATTAAACGCGCGGCCCCGATTTGTTCATGGTTCTTAATATTTTTCTACCTCTGCCCGATGGTGCGCCACCTTTAAACCCCCTCAGGGTTGTTGTCCTATCTCTTGTCTACTTTTAAAAAAATATTCGGTTCCGAAAAAAGTGGGGGAAGACTATCAAATTTGCGTGAATTAAAAGCGCGGCCCCGATTTGTTCATCGTTCTTAATATTTTTCTACCCCTGCCCGATGGTGCGCCACCTTTAAACCCCCTCAGGGTTGTTGTCCTATCTCTTGTCTACTTTTAAAAAATATTCGGTTCCGAAAGAAGTGGGGGAAGACTGTCAAATTGGCGTGAATTAAACGCGCGGCCCCGATTTGTTGATCGTACTTAATATTTTTCTACCCTTGCCCGACGGTGCGCCACCTTTAAACCCCCTCAGGGTTGTGTTCCTATCTCTTGTCTACTTTTAAAAAAATATTCGGTTCCGAAAAAAGTGGGGGAAGACTGTCAAATTGGCGTGAATTAAACGCGCGGCCCCGATTTGTTCATGGTTCTTAATATTTTTCTACCTCTGCCCGATGGTGCGCCACCTTTAAACCCCCTCAGGGTTGTTGTCCTATCTCTTGTCTACTTTTAAAAAAATATTCGGTTCCGAAAAAAGTGGGGGAAGACTATCAAATTTGCGTGAATTAAAAGCGCGGCCCCGATTTGTTCATCGTTCTTAATATTTTTCTACCCCTGCCCGATGGTGCGCCACCTTTAAACCCCCTCAGGGTTGTTGTCCTATCTCTTGTCTACTTTTAAAAAATATTCGGTTCCGAAAGAAGTGGGGGAAGACTGTCAAATTGGCGTGAATTAAACGCGCGGCCCCGATTTGTTGATCGTACTTAATATTTTTCTACCCTTGCCCGATGGTGCGCCACCTTTAAACCCCCTCAGGGTTGTTGTGCTATCTCTTGTCTACTTTTAAAAAAATATTCGGTTCCGAAAAAAGTGGGGGAAGACTGTCAAATTGGCGTGAATTAAACGCGCATCACCGATTTGTTGATCGTACTTAATATTTTTCTACCCTGCCCGATGGTGCGCCACCTTTAAACCCCCTCAGGGTTGTTGTCCTATCTGTTGTCTACTTTTAAAAAAATATTCGGTTCCGAAAAAAGTGGGGGAAGACTGTCAAATTGGCGTGAATTAAACGCGCGTCCCCGATTTGTTGATCGTACTTAATATTTTTCTACCCCTGCCCGATGGTGCGCCACCTTTAAACCCCCTCAGGGTTGTTGTCCTATCTCTTGTCTACTTTTAAAAAAATATTCGGTTCCGAAAAAAGTGGGGGAAGACTGTCAAATTGGCGTGAATTAAACGCGCATCACCGATTTGTTGATCGTACTTAATATTTTTCTACCCCTGCCCGATGGTGCGCCACCTTTAAACCCCCTCAGGGTTGTTGTCCTATCTGTTGTCTACTTTTAAAAAAATATTCGGTTCCGAAAAAAGTGGGGGAAGACTGTCAAATTGGCGTGAATTAAACGCGCGTCCCCGATTTGTTGATCGTACTTAATATTTTTCTACCCCTGCCCGATGGTGCGCCACCTTTAAACCCCCTCAGGGTTGTTGTCCTATCTCTTGTCTACTTTTAAAAAAATATTCGGTTCCGAAAAAAGTGGGGGAAGACTGTCAAATTGGCGTGAATTAAACGCGCGGCCCCGATTTGTTCATCGTTCTTAATATTTTTCTACCTCTGCCCGATGGTGCGCCACCTTTAAACCCCCTCAGGGTTGTTGTCCTATCTCTTGTCTACTTTTAAAAAAATATTCGGTTCCGAAAGAAGTGGGGGAAGACTGTCAAATTGGCGTGAATTAAACGCGCGGCCCCGATTTGTTGATCGTACTTAATATTTTTCTACCCTTGCCCGATGGTGCGCCACCTTTAAACCCCCTCAGGGTTGTGTTCCTATCTCTTGTCTACTTTTAAAAAAATATTCGGTTCCGAAAAAAGTGGGGGAAGACTGTCAAATTTGCGTGAATTAAAAGCGCGGCCCCGATTTGTTCATCGTTCTTAATATTTTTCTACCTCTGCCCGATGGTGCGCCACCTTTAAACCCCCTCAGGGTTGTTGTGCTATCTCTTTTCTACTTTTAAAAAAATATTCGGTTCCGAAAAAAGTGGGGGAAGACTGTCAAATTGGCGTGAATTAAACGCGCATCACCGATTTGTTGATCGTACTTAATATTTTTCTACCCCTGCCCGATGGTGCGCCACCTTTAAACCCCCTCAGGGTTGTTGTCCTATCTGTTGTCTACTTTTAAAAAAATATTCGGTTCCGAAAAAAGTGGGGGAAGACTGTCAAATTGGCGTGAATTAAACGCGCGTCCCCGATTTGTTGATCGTACTTAATATTTTTCTACCCCTGCCCGATGGTGCGCCACCTTTAAACCCCCTCAGGGTTGTTGTCCTATCTCTTGTCTACTTTTAAAAAAATATTCGGTTCCGAAAAAAGTGGGGGAAGACTGTCAAATTGGCGTGAATTAAACGCGCGGCCCCGATTTGTTCATCGTTCTTAATATTTTTCTACCTCTGCCCGATGGTGCGCCACCTTTAAACCCCCTCAGGGTTGTTGTCCTATCTCTTGTCTACTTTTAAAAAAATATTCGGTTCCGAAAGAAGTGGGGGAAGACTGTCAAATTGGCGTGAATTAAACGCGCGGCCCCGATTTGTTGATCGTACTTAATATTTTTCTACCCTTGCCCGATGGTGCGCCACCTTTAAACCCCCTCAGGGTTGTTGTGCTATCTCTTGTCTACTTTTAAAAAAATATTCGGTTCCGAAAAAAGTGGGGGAAGACTGTCAAATTTGCGTGAATTAAAAGCGCGGCCCCGATTTGTTCATCGTTCTTAATATTTTTCTACCTCTGCCCGATGGTGCGCCACCTTTAAACCCCCTCAGGGTTGTTGTCCTATCTGTTGTCTATTTTTAAAAAAATATTCGGTTCCGAAAAAAGTGGGGGAAGACTGTCAAATTGGCGTGAATTAAACGCGCGGCCCCGATTTGTTGATCGTTCTTAATATTTTTCTACCCCTGCCCGATGGTGCGCCACCTTTAAACCCCCTCAGGGTTGTTGTCCTATCTCTTGTCTACTTTTAAAAAAATATTCGGTTCCGAAAAAAGTGGGGGAAGACTATCAAATTGGCGTGAATTAAACGCGCGTCCCCGATTTGTTGATCGTACTTAATATTTTTCTACCCCTGCCCGATGGTGCGCCACCTTTAAACCCCCTCAGGGTTGTTGTCCTATCTGTTGTCTACTTTTAAAAAAATATTCGGTTCCGAAAAAAGTGGGGGAAGACTGTCAAATTTGCGTGAATTAAAAGCGCGGCCCCGATTTGTTCATCGTTCTTAATATTTTCCTACCCCTGCCCGATGGTACGCCACCTTTAAACCCCCTCAGGGTTGTTGTCCTATCTCTTGTCTACTTTTAAAAAAATATTCGGTTCCGAAAAAAGTGGGGGAAGACTGTCAAATTGGCGTGGTTATCATTCCCGCATTTTTTAACCCTTTGCCGTTTTGGTAACGTCGTGGAACACTCTCAAGTTAATCGCCTACCCTTCCTCTACTTTTCGTAAAAATTTGGTGGCGAAATGTCGCGTAATGTCCCCAAAAATCGAAAAACAGCGACTCCTCCTGGCGAATTTAAGCTTCTGTGCGCTTGACTACTGCCCGACATTCCTTCGCCGAGATTCGCCAGCGCGGGCATATGACGCTGGCGTCCGACGCCAACTTCACACAAGTCTTGGCAGTCATGTCATGGAGTGTCATGTGTATTTTTTTATTTTGTGGTTATGGTTACTCGTACAAATGTCAACTTTATTTTTAACTTTAACTTTTATTATTAATTTACGTTTTAAAGCATAGAAATGTAGTGGTAATGTGAAGTCAGTGCGAAAAATTGGACCCAATTCGAATAATGTACTGCCTTCAGTGGCTTATACCTGTGTTGTTGATGCCAAAACCATCCAACCCCGCCTTGGTGCAAACTCACGTAATGTTCATGGTGTTGTATTTAATAAGCTTCTTCCTCGAGCGAAAACCGTGCACAATCTGCAGCCTGGTATTTTTAGCGACAGTATTTTTAATATGCTACAGCGGTGTAGGAAACTGCTTGTTTTGGTCTTCCTTCTGCGAAGATGAGAACGGCTAACATCTGACCAGATTTTGGTTAATCCTCGAATATTGGACTCTCCTTGGTCAATTCGGCTGTTATTAAGGACTAATTATTGTTGACAATGGATATATTTAATTTATTGTGCTGTAAATATTTTTGTATTGTTTTTAAAAGTCTTCGAAGTTTTAAAGTTATTATACTGAGCATACCAAAGATGGTTACAAATAAAAAAGCATCTTTTGCCTCAAAACACCATATACGTAGGTACTTGTTTTTATAATAATAATATCAAATCCTTACAATAAATTTTATGTAAAACAACCTTTGGTTTAAGTTATTTGTAATTCACAAAATATCCTTGGAATGTATTTTTGTTAATATTCGACAATTATCAAAGGTTCTTATTAAAGCTAAATGTGATTTAATGCTCATATTTATCTAATGAAAGTAATTATGAAATAGTAGTATTAACAATTTATTTTATTAAAAACAATTCATTTAAAGCTATTTATTTAATCAATCAGTTAATGTTAATATCTTCTCTACTGAAGTAATCTGCAATGATTTGGTGAACTTTATTCCTGTTTTCCATTTTAGATACCTTCGCCTGGTATTTATTGCCTTTACCTGCTCCTTTTCCTTCTAATACCTCACTTATCCTAAAAAATATATAGCTTGTCAAACAAAATGTTGACACAAGAATGAATTTGCATTGAGTTTTATCTCATTTTTTTTTGTCAAATTTGACTGTTCCGCTTTTGGAACAATATATTACTCAATGTTAATATTTTCTATTAGAAGCGTGCAACTATCGATAGTTCTACTATCGAATAATACCGGTATTTGTTGATGTTACTATCGAAAACAGTTAAACTAATTTGGTCTGTTCGTATAAACCCTAAAAAAATCGCCCTGGAACCGTTCTAGGATAGTCCCGCGCATGAAACCTATGCATATCAGATAAAGAAACATTGTGCTGGACTAATAAATAATAAAGTACAGGGAACAACAATGATGTGTGACATCATTTGTCAATGGGGAACTTAAATTTTTTTCTTTCTCTAATATATTTGCCTGTCTATAGAAAGAGCACATACCAAATATCAGCCCTCAAATCGCAATATTTAATTGGCAATAAATAATTAGAGTTGTGACCGCAAGCTATTCATTTGAAACGATACATAAAGCGCGGGAATGGTTGTGACGTCACACCGCTCGATCGATCTGAAGGCTGTGACAAGAGTGACAGCTGCACAGAATTAGAGAAGGAAGAATGGAAATTGAACGTTAAAATAAACAGTTCGGTGACCCATTTCCAGAGGGATCTGATGTAGGTCAAAATAAGAACCGCCTAAAAGTTTAAATTTAACAAGCACTTCTTTAACTGAATGGTGAGGCCACGGGACTAGTAATTCGTAGGTCCCGGGTTCAATCGCAGAAGAAGTTTTTTTTAATTATCACTGCATTCTACCTCTTATATATTTATCACTGATTATCATTTTTAGTAATAATTGGACAATGGCTATTATGAAGATTATTACCCGCAATCTACTCCATAGTGTATTTAAATTCAAAATACTTACCTACCTAGTATGAAATTGTGAGTAGCAGGAAAAATGTAATACTTTGCTCGATGCGTAAGCTCTTTTTGGTCTCTGAGAGTTTGAAGACCCGAGGCAACACGGACATCAAACAACCTCCTCGGCCAAAAAACTGCGCTTTCGCATCTCACAATGTAAATAACTATTTAATACAGCACACTCTTTTCAAATATTATCAACAATATCAAGAGTGAGATAGACTATAATAAGACGGATAAACAAGGATCGGACATTCTCGTTGATCTTTCTAAACAAAGCTTGCGTGGAGCTGTATTTTTTATACATGTGCCGCCCATATTAGTTTATACATGGTGCCGCCGCCCACCAGAGGCGCCACCACCAACGAGCTACTTGACGTCACAACCAAGGAGGGCGCGTTACAAGAATGATTTGAATTATGCAGTTTTTAATAATTGCTAATATTTATTACATAAAAATAAAAAATGAGTTTTTTTGTAAACTGTGGTTCATTTAATACCAATAAATTACGTTTGAAAGTAATATTTTTCAAATTTAATTTTTGTGCAAGTTCCCCATTAACACAAAACACTCTATACTTCTTCGTATGATACTATCGAAACAAACTATCGGGAATATGGAATACGAGCTGATTCCATGAAAAGTATATAAGTATGTTTAGTGTGCAAAACAGAAGCTAAAATAATTTAAAGAAAATGCCAACATTTGTGTTACATTTTAAAAACTCACTTTGGCGACAAATCTGCGACGTCCTTCTCGTTTCCATACAAGACTATGTTTCCTGAACCTTTGTCTTCACCTGTGCTTAAAAATAGAAATATATCTGTTCCACCACCTGTTTCCTTAATAAATAGATTCATAAAATCAGGTTCGGCGTCCTTTCGGTGTAGACAGAAGTACTCTGGTGGCGGAAGCATATTTTTCAATTTGTCTGCTTCTAAAACAGCTAAGTCTTTTAAAACGCTATGCAAATTCTTTGCTGCAGCTTTGTAGTTCTTTTGGAGTTTGTCGACTAGTTCTGGGTGTTGGGAAGGGTTATTTCTGAAACAAAATAATTTAATATACATAAGATACCATTATTATTAATACCTCTCAAAAAAGTAATATTATGTTCCGAAAGCCCACTGAAAAATATAGATATTTTTGAAACAATTTTGTCGTTAAAGTTGCTATATAATATACAATATAAATACAAATCATGCTGATCGAATGAGTCGTATATTTTCCTACATTACTTCAGGTTATATTAATCTTTATTAATTAAAATATAAGCTCCTTGGTCATTTTTCAAAGTTTAACAGTTTAATATAGATCAGAGACTTGTGAGACATGGACCAAATCTAGTCATGAGGCTATGAGGTAAGTGGCATTAAAAATTTGACAATCCTAATATCCAGAATCTAGATTACGAATATTATATTACAAAATATGGTCGATATGTACCTATGTATTTCAAATAAAAATATAAAAAAAGTATTATTCTTATTAAAAAATTTAATTTCACACTCATGTTGGAATAAAAAAAAGTGGAGTTAGAAAGTATTCCTCCATCTCAGTTATCGAAGATCGTAGTTATAGAAACTATTAGTGCATGGCCACACATAAGGTGGACGGCGGACCGGAGAGCAGGGCGGAGATGGTGGCGGAGCTTTCAAAACAATAAAAAACCTACTATTGTGTCCACACATACCGCGGAGAGGGGAGCGGAGAGTAGGCGTGTTTGCTCGCTGTAGCGGAGCGTTCAAGTCAGTTTGACATTTTCCTGTGTATTTAACCTCGAAAATAGAGTGTTGTATTCTTATATACCTACTTAATAATAAACATTATGGATCGCCTATAAACTAACCTTGATGGATCGCGAAATGCTAATTAGTGAAGTTTTTATTCGCAAACCCCTATGGGACATAACTCATGCACATCACCACAACCCAGGTGTTTTAAACAAATTTTGAGTCCACCGTCCGTGTTATGTGCGGCCGTGCACTTAAGGTACTCTTCGCATCAAATGGTACGGATGCCCAATCCCAAATGTTGATTAGATGCATTGAAATGGTGGAGGAGGGAGCAACGTATCCAACTGTGTCAGAATTTAATTTAAGATAATGAAAAAATGCACTTACTTTAATAATAATGTAAGTTGCTGCTCCCTTTCAATACAATTTTCTAATCGTTTCAGCACTCGATTTCCAACAAGAAAATACAAAAGTATTTTATCCTTCCTTTTACTCTTCTCTGTATGCAACAATTTAATAACTTGCAATTGACTTAAATTGGAAACGTGAGTGCCACAACACATGTTTCCTTCAACGTCTTCTATATTAATAACTCTTATGTCTCCTTTATGGTCTGCCGGTAGGCCTCTTGCACTTCTGACCTAAAAAATCAATTACCTAATACTCTAAATGTGTGTCAATTAAATAAATAATACTTCTTGCAATTTTTCCTCAGGAGTAGCCTCTGCAAAAACTTCGACAGTCACTTTCTTTGCTTGTCTTATAAGATCATTTACAATATTTTCTATTTTTTTAATATTATCTGTACTAAGGGAAGGTGTGTTTAATTCGATGTGAGAAACCTCTTCGCCTAACCACCAGCTTATGGTAGGAACCTTAAGTTCCCTGTCGGTAATCGCGGTAATGAGATGTTGGCCAGAATGTTGCTGCATGTGGTCAAAACGTCGTTCCCAATCTACGACTTGTTTAACATCTTCACCGACATTTAGAGGTTTTTCGATTACATGAATTGCTTTGTCTTCTTTCCGCATCACTTGTTTTACAGGGATATCATTAAGATATCCATGATCGCTAGGCTAAAATTAAGTATTTAATAAGATTTTTTTATTTCGAAATATAAGTGGAGATAAGAAATTGGAAGTGGCTATTTATACGTCCGACGTATATAAAAGTCGGTATATGTCTTGCGCTCTCATTGGTGGATTGAGTCACGTGACACATAATCTTATTTCTACCGTCCGATGGATGATGAATCGGCTTGTTTACTAAGTCGATTGGATGATGTCCGAGATTATTCAGACCTATCTTGTCTCCTATTTTATATTGCGTATGTGTATGCCCTCCTTTTTCGGTGATGGGCGCTGGCAAAATGAAGTGGTAATTATTATTTCCAATGGTGTAACCAACCCCCGATTTTCTTGAAATTTTGGTACCTCCCGACATTCGGCACCGCGCCGGATTTTATATTACGTATGCGTATGCCCTCCTTTTGCGGCGATGGGCGCTGCTGCGGTATGCAAAATGAAGTGGTAATTATTATTTCCAATGGTGTAACCCACCCCCGATTTTCTTGAAATTTTGGCTACCCCCCGACATCCGGCGCGGCGCCGAATGTCGGGAGGTAGCCAAAATTTCAAGAAAATCGGGGGTGGGTTACAACGCCCAACGTCGGGCGAAAATAGGGGCACCTAGCCAAAATTTCAAGAAAATCGGGGGTGGGTTACACCTCTGGAAATGATTAAGTACTACTTCTTCTTCTTCTTCCATAAGTCAGCACGTATCGCTGCCGACTAGTGCCGACTGCCACAATATGGTGCGAATGCCCCCTTCTTTTTTCATACGGCAGCGCGTTTACTTCGGACGTGTACGGAGTTAAATGTAATGTACGTCCAAAGAAGTCACGTGACTCAACTCGCCAATGAGAGCGCAAGACGTATACCGACTTTTATATACGTCGGACGTATAAATAGCCACTACTTAAGAAATTACCTGACCTCCACCTTCAGGAAAAAGTACAGTATTTTCTAATATGACTTCATATGCATCTATCTTTTCCTTTTTGCCATTATTTATTTTAGAAATTTGTGTTTTTTCACAAGAAAGCACTTTGGATGTGAACTAAAAATAAAAAGATCCTAATAAATTTAATTTGGTTTCCATAGGTTTGACTTACTTCTCTCAAGAAAGAATCCTCTTGGCATTTAAATACCATCGTTCCTGGTTCCCGATAGGTGTATTTATATGCTCTGGTAATAATAATAATTATACCTCTGTGTTATGTCAGAGCATATTATTCACAAAAATAAATAATGCTCTATTTAGGCGTTTTAAAATAATCTGGTGAGGCCACAATTTAGGGAATACCTGATACCTGTTTACGTTTACTGTGGTGAGGCGATATGTCAAATTAGAGTTTTTTTTGTATTTAGGTTATGTTATGACCTTATGATTTATAGAAAAAGTATGGGAACTCATAGGCGGAGTGTTTTTTTTTTAATAGGAAACTGAAACAATGAATGTCTGGTTGCAATCGACAAGAAAACTTATTAGGCTTAAATATGAATAACTTTAATATAAATAGGTAGTTTATAAGTTTTCCAGTTGACCAAAATAGCAGCAAGAAAATATGACACTAAAAGAACGACACTGTCATTTCAACTTTAAAATAATTCAAAAGAAAAATGTAAAATATTTGTAGAACACATAATAATTGTTATGTGCGATTATGTTCAGGGTTAGGCGCCAAGAACGTTTCTGGTTTAACGTTCTTGGTTAGGCGCCTCGTCCCAAAGAAAATTACTAGGTAGTACAGCCTTTTCGTACCAGATGGCGCCACAACTTTCAAAGATAGAGGACTCAATCAACGGTTTTGACATTATGTTTACCGACGTGTTACCGTCGTTACCGACCGATCTCCACCATTACGATTTTTTGTTCCCGCGTTATTTTTCAATGGGCGGGATTCTTGTAAAATTAAATAATGCGTGATGCCTACAGAGATATGGAGGATGCCTCCTACCGTTGAGTGAATCATTGCCTCACTCAACGCTTTTACTGTTTTGCCGCCGAATTAAAATCGGCAATTTTGATTGGCTGAAGAGCGCTTGGCCCTCCCAAACAAAGGATCGGTGCTTTCAATCAAAACAAAATGGAATAATGTTGGGAAGACTAATGAATAAAGGGGACGAATTTGTTTACAAATTTAAGTGAATTGTTGACAGGCATGTTGTTTATCTATCCCCATGTTTACAAATATTGGTCCTTTACTGACCTGCCCCAATCAGGTTGTCACATTTAAGAGTAGCAATAACTAGGAATATCATAAATAAAACCGGCAATTTCTTTAGTAGATGCATTGAACGTAAAATTGCCCCCACTTATAAAATTCACGCGGAACAGTAAAATAAAATAACCTTTTCGTGTTCAAGAAAGATTATGTAGGTGTTTTATTATTGACAAAATGGTTATTGTAGAGAACACCCATTACTCTTCGCACTAATCGGCAACGCTGCGGCAGTTTGACAGGGACCAAAGTTAGCGCTTGCTCAAATGGTTTGTTTTCCATTTTGTTTGTTTTGGTTTGTGCTTCGGTATTTGCTTAGTTTTACCAGAGAACAAACGCTAAATTCGAGTTTTTCGTGCGGTTCCAAGTTTAAAATATTAAAAAATAGTAAAAAGGTGCATAAAGTGCAAGTGCCTTTCCTCTAAAGTGAAAAAAGAGAATATTTCGTTCCATAGGTAGTATTTGTAAATACATTTATCTCTTTCATAAAGTGAGAGGGTTCAGCTTACTGTTTACATCTGATAAAGGGGCTATAATTCGGTGTCCCCTTTATTCATTAGTCTGAGGGAAACACTTTTGATATTATTTAATTTATCTAGGGATTTTTGATCGTAGGTACTTATTATTCAAATTACCAAATATCAAATTAGTTTCTAGTTTCACAATCTGTTCACGTATTGCATGCATTGCACACAATTATTTTTTCTACAACTGCCTTTTCATTTAAAAAAAATATTTTTTTAAAAAACACGGTTGAAAGTAAGTGTCCTGCTAAAAATAATTTGTAGACTTTGCCCAGTCAACCATTTAAAAAACACGGTTGAAAGTAAGTGTCCTGCTACCCCTATTTTTAAGTTTTATTACATAGAAGTTGCAGGGAATTTTTTTGCAGTTTTCTGGAGTAGTAAGAAATTTTATAAAAGATGTTTCTCAAATTCGTGGCAGTGGCAAACCAAACAGTCCAAACTTATGTTTTCTTTAAATGGAACACCCTATATATTTTTGCATTTTTGAAGTCTGCATGTAAGGCAATCTAACTGATAGATAGATATTATTATTATTATACATTCTCTTTTTCCACTTTTGAAATATATATGTATAATATACAGGGACCGGCAGAAAATTGGACACAAAAATTTAATATTTTTAAACTCTGATTTCGATTAATTTAAATTTCTAGCTGCTAATCGAAAAAAATTAAAGTTTAGTAGCAAATTCATGTCTTATCCGATGATAAGTTGCCCTTGCGGTATTTTCTTTTTTGTAATACACAGGGTGGTCGAAAAAATCCAAAAAAGTTAAATTTCTTTTTTTTTGACCAGGTGGCTGTGATTTTAAATCTGACATCCACCTTCGATTCCAAACAACTTTTGTAAGTAACTTTTTACCGTATTTTAAAAAATAAGGGTAGGAGCTTTGTCAGATTTTAGATATTCGATATTCTCAAAATAAAAGAATTTCCGAACATCTTAAAAGTTCCTAAACATTTTGGGATTTTATTATGTTATTTCCTTGATTAAAACAAATATTTTTAGTTATTGCATTGATCGTCTATCTATATTTGTCACGAGATCCACAAATTCAAATTTGCCGTGCATTTGCGAAACACCCTGTATGATATTTCTTATTATCCGAGAAAACTTAAGCGTAGTGGAACACTTTTCGTCGACACCCAATCCTTTGAACTTGAAGATGTAATCCTATTTTTTGTGATATTGGCCAATAATAAAATACATTTTAGAAAAGCATTTTATTTTTATGATTTATTAAATAGGAAATGTCACCAGTGTGGCAGATCCAATATTTACAAACACTTCACTCATTTTCACGAAAAAAAAAACAACATATCAAGAATCTTTCAACAAGGTTTACAAAAAATATAAATATATTAACTTAATCTTCCATAAGTGTTCTGTCACTGCCCCCCCACTCACGCACAATGTACAGCGTGAAACGAATTTTGAAAGAATCAGTCAGTTCTTATTGATTTGTTTTTATTTTAACTTTTAACTTATTACTTTTCGGCACTTGAGCGTTTGACCTTGCGCTGCCTCGGGCTGGTCTTTGGAGATTTCGAGGCCTTGGGGGACTTCTGTTGCTTTTCTTTGTCTGGAAATTGAAAAAATACATTAAGCATTACAATGTCCAAAATTAAATTCTAACTTACTCAAACTGGCGAGGGTTTGTTTCGGCAGCCAGTCGTAGTCAACGTTGTTGGGATTGCTGGTACCAGTCTCAACAGGGGCAGCTTTCTTGGAAGGACGTTTCTTTCCGACAGAGAGCAGGGTTTGCTGACCGATCACCAAAAGGAGCACAACACCAGCTGCCAGGAAGACGTACAAGAAGAAGGTTTCGCCATCAAGACCTCAAGAGAAAATAATCATTATTTGACAATTATTGTCAAATGTGATGAAAGATGTAATGCGATACACTTTAACACATCTAACCAAGTCCGTGAAAACAATAGATTGCTTTGGCAAAACTTCAAACTAATTTGAAACTGTCGGGCATTTTTTGAGAGTCTCATTATTGAGTAAAGGAATAATAGAGGCTTCATACACAAACATAGGGAAAATATAACCTTTCATATGAGATGATAGATAATATATACAGGTATTATAAAAAAAAATACTAATTAGTACTGGAGTAGATAATTGTTATTAATTTTTCAGAAAGTAGGTAATAGTTATTGAAGTTTACTCTATCGATACTATATTTTTGACATAATATTATTATGCGCAAACTGCAAAGAAAATGCCACAATTATTCCACTGCAACCATCATAGGACAAGGAAACATGATGGAACAAGCTGTAATTTGTAATATCTCACCTTCTTCCAATTCGATGATTTGGACAGTCTCATTGTACACAGCCTCTTGGAAGGAATTACCACCGGCATCCCTATACGCAAGGTTAATGTTGAGGCCAAAAGGCCTTCCGGCGAAAGCTTCGGCAGGAACAAAACTGTAGAGGAAGGTCGCTTCTCTCTTTGGTGGAACAATCTTAAAAGTTAAAATAATAAATCTTGTATAGATACAACATTTTGGAAATCATCAATCAAGTTAGAATAATAAAATTAAATTCTGTATCCTGATTTGGAAGGTTTCATTCTACCAGTTTTACTAAACTCTGTTCAACGAATGTTCATAGCTACGTCACAACTCCCGTCCTTGTCTTACTCATGAATATACGATGAATCGTATATTCACGAGTTAGACAAGGACGGGAGTTGTGATGTAGGTATGAACATTCGTTGAACAGAGATTACATAAAATAATTAGAATAATTTGGTGATAGATATAAAAATCAGATCCAACAGAAAAAAATAAATGGACAGGTAAAGGTCAGATCTTATCTCAGTTGTCTCAGTATATTACAGTTTGGTATGCAAACCGTCGTAGGTATGAAAAAATGTCAAGAGACACTTTTTGTTGAGAATTAATCGCTCTTTTGGAATAATGATAATGTTTCAAATTTGATGTTGGACAGGGCCGTATTCGTTTTTTAATTAAAGGAAGGGAAACCCTAGAACTCCGCCACTGGTAGTTTGTGGGACTTCATATTATCACCAAATCTGCCTTAGAGAGTGGTGCTGCATACCAAGTTTGGTTTAAATATTTCGTTGGGACGCTATAAAAAATAATCAAATTTTTTTTGAAACTTTCAATGCCTTGTATCTTTAAAATGAAGCATTTACAGACCTTTGACATGAAATTTTCCTCTTCAAATAAATTTTTCTATCAACTGTTAAAGTCCTGCTACAAAAAATTGGACCACCCTGTATAAAATATTTTCACAAAAAGGTTAATGCCTTGCAACTTAACCTCACTTTTTCCTTTTATATTGGTTATATATCGTTGATGGATGAAGGTATGTAGGAGCCTAATATTAATATGTTTAATTATATTTCATGTTGTCATATTTGTAGGTATACCAAAAATATGCTTATCTGCAAGACCTATCTCTACTGGCTTAGAATATTTTGAAACAAGTCGTTGATTATTTTTCAACACCCTCTATCTCTAAAACGAAGCATTTGCAGGCTGATGTCCACGAGAATGTTTTCCGTAAAATGCCATTTCCTTACTTTGTCCCAAATGTGGTATAAAACAAACATCTTTGGATATGAGTAGGAGCGTAGAAAATATAGCCTATGGCAACAGAAGTCTGGTCCAATGTATTATTGTAGAGAACGTGAAGGGAAGCAGAAGAGCTTCCTTCCATGTACGCAAGTGCAAATTTGATTACAGCTAATGCTACTATCTAATAGATGGCGAGGAAATCAGGTCAAGTTTAAACACCGACGGCCAGGTGGTGTGCATATTTTCCTCATTGATACACAGATGATGAAAATTGACAAAGATCGACGGAAGGCGGTTCCATGAAAAAAATGCCACAGCAGCTGCCGTCGGCTTTGGAAGAGTGAAAGTGAAAGAGTCACGTGACTCAACTCACCAAAAGACGTTTACCGTCTATTATATACGTCGGATGTATAAATAGCCACTGCCTATCAAAAATCCAATATCATCTAGCCCCAATTTTTACCAATAAACATGTCCCAAGCAGCATTAAAGTTGCGGTAACTGAGATGGGAACTTTGAATAAGTAGTTATTACATAATTATTACTTAAAAATCGACTTATTAGTTTTTATTACTTATATTTAGAAAGTTTGAGTAATTACGTAGTAACTATTACTACAAGCTGGAACTTTATCGTTTCAGTACTTCTAAGTAGTTTTTGAAGTATCTGGAACGGAATTGTTACTATGCAAAATTACGTTAAAGTCACGTTAACTCTAAAGTAATATTCAATGGTCACAATTACTTTGTTGTGTTACTTGTTTATCACTTTTAAAGTTTTTATTACTTTATGGTAATGGTGAAAGTAACTTCTACATCTTAGCGACTTTAGAAATACCTCTAAAGTTATGGAACTATATAGTTATATGTAAAGTGAAATTAACTTTCCCGCTACTCGAGAAAACTACTGTATGGTAGGTTTTACTTCCCACTCTATTTTAAAATTACTACAAAGTTCCAATTACTACAAAAAAATACTTTAAAGTAACTGTCACTTCTATAGGAACCAAAATGTAAACTACATTTAGTTCCTTACAATAGTTTGAAAGATTCGGTCGTTTTTGCTAAGTGATGAAAATGTCAGCCATTAGAAAGAAGAAAAATTTTAGACACACATTCACATTTCATCGAACATTAAAGCAGCAGTTAGATGAAACGAATCGACACAGGAGCTGCTGTCTTCAATACAAAATTACAAAACGCTTCTCTTGAGTGGCTACAATTTTAAATATCGACATTTTGAGGTATAGCACGAAACACACCGGCTGAAAATACACTCTCATATAAAAATTATAGGTTAAAGTTCCAAATGGAATCTAGTAGTGGCATTCGGAACTTAAACGAAACTTCTGGAACCTTGAAGTCCTCTTGTAGTAATTGCGAGTTTAAAATATCTAAAACTAATTTTCCTCTTAAAGGTAGGTAGTGAAAAAAGTATAGTTGCCGTTACTACCAGTTAAGTGGCAAAGCCTTCAAACACTCATTTTAAGGTAAATACTACTTAGAAGTAATTACTGAAAATTACGCCATATTTTCTTATAAAATGATAGACGCCATTAATATCAAATGTCAATTTCCTTTGGTACTGAAATAGTTATTTCTTCAAAATTGTCCCAAAAAAAGAGAACATTGAGCAAAAATGAACTCGTATAACTTATAGAAATATTAAAAAAGTATTTTTCAGCATTTTTAGGTAATTTCGCATATTTTCGTAATTTATCTTCCCATTAAAAAAGCGTTAAAACATGCATTTTGAGAGGGCGCGTTGTTACTTTTCAATCTATCAATGTCACATTTGACAGAAAATTTTCAATCGTTTTAGTTTCTTGAATCTAGCGACGAGAAATAAATCAGCAAATAGGTCCTACCTGTCTTATACCTGCCTACCATATTCATAGATAAAGTAAAAAATAAATATTACTTCCATTTTGATGACACGGTTAATGAAGAATGACGGAAGATGCTGGGCTAGAATACTTTTTAATTATTTAGACAAAGACAAAGCTAGGACGCGATTGTAAAAAAGCAAACGAATGCAACAAAGTAGCGGTGACCACGCCGCTATGTCTCCACCACGTTGCCGGAACGTAAGCGCGTCGTAGCAGTGTAAGTTGCTAGGTGGTCGCCGTTACCTATCTATCACCTTCAAAATGTTCCCCATTTTGGTCACAGGGACGTATTAGGAACGTAGTAATTACGTTCTTGTCAGTGGTAATTACAACTTTAAAGTTGCAAACAAAAGTCGCCGGAACATAACTGCGACTAAAAATGCTGCTTGGGGTAGTGCCTGTCTACCAACATCATTATTTATATGGCATATCAAATTACTAAAAACTAGGGGATTAAATCAATCGACATTATAATTTGATTTCCATTACATTTAGGATCTTAACATGCAGTAATCGCATTCCGTTAATTTTATATTAGAACATAAATTATTGACTTTTATTATAGTTTATTTCAAAATGTAAACATCATTGTTTTTAGTAAGTAGGTGGATATTGTTTATGGGTTTGTAAACCTGATGTTTACATCTGATAATGTAAATATAAAACAAAATTGAACAGGTAAAATAGCCAATAAAACATGAAACATGTATCCTAAATGAAAAAAAGTGATTTGTGCTCACCTTGTTATATGGGATGGCAGAGAAGTTCTGTATGAAAAAGTTGAAGTCCATAGGATACCTGAAGGAGGCTTCTACACTTTCAACGATAAAGTCCTGTTCTCCTTTGTTGCGGAATCCAACCAAAAATTCAACAGGAAGACCGGCTGGGATTTCTGCAACGAACGCAACATATTACGACATGCATTCTTTATATATAAATGTGAGAAATTTCTTACCAAATTGAGATGCACCGCTAGGAGTTGGTTTGACAAAAAGTAGTGTTGTATCTGCATCTGGAGAAGCGGTGGACTTTAAGTCTTCTTCGTCTTCGTCAGTAGTGGTTACATCTTCAACCTCTGCCTCACCTTCAACATCTGCTTCATCTTCTTCTATTGGGTCCTCTTCTGCATGTGCAACTATTTTGTTTCCTGCATAAATGAGTTTTTAAATATAAAAACTAAATAAAAATCTTGTTACATGGAAAGCACAAGCATATGCTACCAGAAATTATAACAGGAAGAGGAAAGGACCCATTTTTTTTTTGAAAATAATGTACTAAATTATCTGAGCTGCTACCAGAAGATACAGAACCGTATGGATGAGAATTTCATTCAAAAATCTTTGCCACGTTCTATGCCATTTACCCCAGTTTTGGGCACTTTTCTAATAAGAGAAATAATTTTTCAAAACCAGGCACTTACCTCCTTCCAATGTTAAAATGAGGGCTGGGAGTACCAGGAGGCCTATCAAGAAAAGGTACTTCATTATTGTGGGGTACTTTGTGAGAAAACTAGTTATTTTAGCTCAAATAACGGAACGAGGAATGACTGCCAAATTTACAAACTTTTAACCCGCTCGAAAGCCGCACTGACTGACTTCCTAGCCTGTCGGTGTTGCCACGTCGAAAAGATGGAAAACAGGATTGTTTTCAAATTTTCAAATTCAAACTATTGAATTTATTTCTATTTCTCTCGAAAAGTAAGTAAATGTAATATCTTTTGCCGTAATACCTAGCAATAGCATTACCACAATTAATTACGAAATATTGTTGAAAATAATATCCTGGATATTAAAAATGAGAATGTTTTTCGGTGCATTTTAATTCATTTTAGTATAATTTCTGGACCAGAAAAAGTACCGATCGCCTTTATATAAAATTAGAAGTTAGCTAGAAAATTGTAGAATCATATTAAAATGAGTAGATTACTCAATATCCGATACATCCGGCAACACTGACACTCGCTGGTCCGACGTGGAAGTTGACGTATACAAATGTCACTCCCTCCAACAGTTACGTCAGGACCACTTTGACCAGCATGGAACCACGGGACAAAAATTTAAAATTTATTTAAAAATGTTTTCCTTTTCCCTTTCCGTGGAAATACTTCAATATATTGTTTGAAATTTTAGATAAAAAAGTAGTCAATATTTAAGAAAATTATTGATTTATTTTCAAAATAAAAGAAAACGTAATTTAAATGGTGTAGTTCTGGTTGTCTACCTCACATTGACAATAATTGACTTCTACAGTATCGGTTTAAAAAGAAGAGTTTAAATATCAGGAATGATGATCCCTGCGTCCAATGGTCGACAATGGAAATTACATCGTTCATCGTTCGTGATATCCACTTGTTCAGAGGCGTTGACATAATAATAGGTATTTCAGTCAACGGTAGAGGGAATAAGAAAGCATAATATGCGACAATATTGCCACAGAAAATCTATTTCCATGAGACATTGCACATTTCACATTTTCCATATTATTCTATCATCTAATATTTTTCGAATACCTATGCAAAATAAGTTCCTAATGTGCAAAAGATATTCCCCCTTATTTATTAAATATGTTTGTTTTGAATAAAAAGGGATATTTACACAATATATTGTGTAACATTATTCCCAATTTTGGAATATTGCTGGAACATGCTAACATGCAAATATCTTATGAATGTTCACAAATAGTTGTATACCTAGGTACCTACCTACCTACAAGACATTCACGATATATTATAGGTACTATCTTTTATGAATGTTCACGGTGGCAATAACTGGAATATCACAATATTTTAGAATGTTGTTGGAACCTATATTTTATATTAGATTTACATGGCGGATATTTTAAAAACGTTACTTATTCCTAGTTCTGTGACGTGTCCGAGATTCTAGCTTACAATATTTGTAGGTACTTAATATTTCCAAGAACGTCGATGGCTCAGTTGGTCAGAGCGTTGAACTTGTAAATCGATGGTCTATGTTCGAACCCCCTGCAACTGCAGTTGGTGTTTTTTTTATTTTATATTATACCTATACACGTGAATATTAAATGGATATACATAGAACATACAAAAATCCTTCTGAAGTTTTTCAAATAAATCTTCAGTAAATATTTGTGGAACATACATTCAATATATTTATGAATATTTTTTATAATACGTGAAATAGTAGGTAAAATAGGTAACTCTAAAAAACGAACACCTGACCGACGTATTATTAAAGACTGCTCACGGCTGTCATGTTTGACAGTTCTCTGGCTCACCATGCGCATCCCGGACATCGAATTGATTTGTCAATTCAATGATCCCGGACATCGAATTGTCTACTTGTCAATTCAATGATCCCGGAGACAAAATACACTGCAAAATACATTGTTGGCCATAGGCGCCATCTACTTTCCAGGACATGACACTACAGCCGTGAGAAGTCTTACCTGAATGTTGCCCGACTGTATTCGTGTCCAGTGGCGTAGCCAGCATTTAAGGTCGGGGGAGGCGAAATTTTCCGAAATCTTTTCTTTGTGAGATTTTGCCGTCTACTGTGTTTAGTCGGATTGAAATAGGTAAACAAAAATTAGAAAAATCGACCGAAAATACAATGCTATTCACAAACTTTGCACCAAATGGGAAAAATTATACCTATTATACATATATGTTATTATTAGATTTTTTAAAATCTGATTTCGGGCTACGTTGGTGCATGCCTGTCAAGTATGAGATTTAAAATAAAAATGAGGAAAAATAGGGGTTTACCTTGGAAATCGGAAAAGGTTATTAAGAAAATGTATTCGAATTGTATTATTGTGCGTCTATGTCAATTTTTAGAAGGATATTCGTTTTTTTCTTAATTGATATTCCAGAAATTGAGACTGAAACCATGAAATTTAATTCAGAACTTCACTCAATTTCAAAATATATGTATAGATGTGTTCTGTGTAAAAATATTACAACACTGGCCCAGGGCATGATAACTTAGCTTAAAATTAAAGAATCTGCACCAATATTGTGTTGTTACACATAAGAACTAAGTATTTTAAAAAAAATTATTTTTCCCTGTTTTGTGTTGACATTTATTTTTATTTTTATGGTTCAGTAAGTAAATAAGTGTCTTAAGTTATTTTGCCGGAAAAATATAGTGTACCAATTTGAAGACATATAATGAAGAGAAATCAAATAGGTATCCTGATATCTTTCTAAAAATTGGCATGTAACACATTTTTTTCCGATAGGTATTTCCAAAGGCAAACCCAATTTTTCCCAATTTTTAGGTTTAATGTCTAATTGGACAGGCATGGGCTGACTCCAAGACTCTCTTTAGGCGTAATATGCTCCAACATATCCCGAAAACATGTTTTTAAAAAAATGGTATATTACAAATTTTTCCCATTTGGTGCAAACTTTATGAATAGCACTGTATATTATTTATTAGAAAATAATGCCTATACAAAAAAGTCATGTAATTCTTTGGTTTAAAATAAAAGTAACACCTGTTACATATACAAAAAAACAAAAAAATATATACAGTGAAACACCCCGGCCCCAGGGCCGTTGTTTCGTAGATTTTTTCTGGTAATATTTTCTTATTCCTATTTTACATTTACGATGTTGTCCCCTTCAAATTATAAATATTTTTTGTAAATATTTCTTTCGAGATAAAAAGCATTTCTAATAACCGCCTATATAGAACCGGGCAGGCCAACCTGCGCTCGGTCCCTACGCCACATCTGGTCGCCACTCGCACCTAGTCTCCAGAGCCCTTTTGTTTTCGACCTACGCCATTGTCAAGGCACTCCTCAGATTTCGCCGCTTTTTGGAAAAGTGAAATGCAGTCTGTTTTTGTTAGTCAATGCCCACATCTGTTAGCCAGCCTCTAGGATCGAAATGGGCCTTTTCTCAACTTCTAAGAACTTCCCTAGACGGGCCGCCCCGAAAAGGGTGCGCCATTTTTCGCTTCTTTGTTTCTTTGCGGATAAATAGCGTAGGCAGGCTCACTTCGGGATCAGTCCCCTCTGATCCCCCAAACTGACGTGTGAGCTAGTCCGTTCGCCTCGAGTGAAAAGTCGTTGCTTTGCCGAAGTTTTCCTTCCCCTGACCTTATTCCATTCGGGAGTGCATTCGCGTACCTCGTGCTCGAAAGTGTTAAACGCGTTCCGTAAATTCGCGCCGTTCGTGTACTTACTTCGTTCCCGAAAGTTACAAACGCAGTCGCGTAAGTGCGGAATTCACAATGAAAGTCGGACCTAATACGCGGAGTGTTCGCGAGTTAACCCGCGAGAACCGGAACCAGGAGCTAGGTGAGTATAAATCACGAATTTCCATTTTTCTCCTGTTCTCTGGTCACGGCATCTTTCATATACTCACGGCGTTCCCTAATTTATTCACGGAGCTCTAATTTAGGCACAGGTACTTTAATTTCCACGACATCCTTTATTTCCCCGGCTTCTCTGGTATGTTTACAGCTTGCCCCATTCATTCACGGCATCTCTAACTTATTCACGATTTCTTTAATTCATTTCCGTCACCTTTAATGTATGCATAGCATGGACGAGTAGTCTCTTATAAAAAGGGTTTTGTAGGGAGATATATTTTTATTCTATCTATTGCGGGAATATGTATCTCGTCGAGTAAACAAACTATTTGCATTTGTTCTTTGACCGCAGTGCGCCACACAGCTGTCATGCAATCCATGTTATAATATGCTCTATTATATTTTTAATCAGATACCTACAAGACTACAAATTACCTTTCATTACAGTAACAGTGTCTGTGTACACGTATTTTTGTCTTGTTTATTCTTACTGAAAACATTACTTGTTCCGAAGTCAATATGCGGTACTAAAAACACTTCGCCCAGTAGCGAACTGTCAACTAAATGGCAGAACATTGTCGAGACAAGCTTTTTCTTACTTTTTCAATACCGACGCGATCTGTATTCCGCCATCACTCACTCAACCTTTCATTTACATGTTTAGCACGGCGCACGCGCCGCGTGTTGTACACACACACGCCTTACCAACGTCAGGGAGACCCATGGTCATGGATACAATAACAATGTTAATGTAAATACCATAGGCGACAGGCTAACAACAATAACCTTTCATTCTTAGATGCTCTTGTACATATGTGTACTATATATTAAAATATAGCTGTTCTCCGCTGTACGTGTCGCTCTCGCCGAGAAGGCACCCACCTAAATTTAAATTAGGGAGTTGTTTCTGAACTACACCATTCCTAAATAATATGTTCCAGTACTACATGATTTATTCTTGTGAGAATTAATTAATTCAGTAAACCAGCCGTGTAGTTAAACACTCGACCAAGCGTGGTGCTATGTTGGAGGACGCCCTGTCCGATTGGTTGTCAGTTAACACCTTTGTTACCGAACGTAACACGACCTGTTAAGGTCCCGGGGGAGACTCCCCGACCGAGGGATGTCAACCCGGTCCACGACTGGACGGGTTTTGTTTCCCCCTACCTGCACACACACCTGAATCCCTGCGATCCGTCGTTACCGGAAGAAAGGAGAACCCCTGTGGCTACAGCTGGCTATCCTGGTCCGAGAGAGGCCGAAGGTCCAATGTGACCTGGTAACGACGGCCACGATTCTATAGGTGCCTACATAACTATATATCTACCTACGGGTGATACCTGAACCAGTCGGCGGTGTGGCCGCCGATATACACCTCGTACGATCCAGTATTTACCCACACGAGTTTTGTGGTCAATATCAGCCAAACGCTTAACCTTCCCAGGGCGAAGGAGTATAAGTCGTGTATGTGCTGCCTTGGATAGGTTTTCGTTGGGAGTCCGGCGGGGTTTTATTTAGGTTTTCCTCGCCGTGTCCGGGCTAATGCCCTACCAACACAATGTAATACGAAGTCGCGTCCTAAACCGCAACATAATTAATAAACGAGACCTATTAATTATGCAACAAACAAATTTTTGTCTTATTTACTATTTTCCCTCACAGCTGACTATACAAACTAGGTCAAACCAAATTTTATTGCGGAAGCATCGCCTACCTAATACTATCATAAAATAACCAGTGAACAAGTGTTTATGACTACACCCTACAGTTAGATTAACAAATATGCAATCAATACTTTAAAAATTACTTAGGTTACAAATAAACAAAACACAACGTAGAACAAGGTCCTAACCAATTAAACTAGACGATCATGCCAATTAAAGCTTCCTTTCTTCGGCACCGTAAGGGCCGGGGGTTGGGACGTTACAATATCCCGAAAACATGTTTTTAAAAAAATGGTATATTACAAATTTTTCCCATTTGGTGCAAACTTTATGAATAGCACTGTATATTATTTATTACAAATTAATGCCTATACAAAAAAGTCATGTAATTCTTTGGTTTAAAATAAAAGTAACACCTGTCACATATACAAAAAAACAAAAAAATATATACTTTTTAATAATTACAAGAAAAGGTGATAATGGGCAAACACTCAAAGTTAACAAAAAGAAAAAACTAGTAACCGCATACACGTGTTTCATGCTATTTGGCAATCATCAGTACGGTGTAACATTAACGAAATCAAAAGATAGGCATGATTTGGGAAGCAACAAATGAAGTCCAGGCAGGAGCCAACAGCACATTTGCAGCTTCAGTCAGCACATCCCCTATTTTGGGGCTTGTACTAACATCGCCACGGAGGCTGCTAAAGCGACCTGCGTGGAAATCTTCATAACCCAAGATACAATGACAATAAGGATGTAAGATTAGCGAGTGTAAATGTAACAATTACAAGAAAAGGTGATAATGGGCAAACACTCAAAGTTAACAAAAAGAAAAAACTAGTAACCGCATACACGTGTTTCATGCTATTTGGCAATCATCAGTACGGTGTAACATTAACCAAATCAAAAGATAGGCATGATTTGGGAAGCAACAAATGAAGTCCAGGCAGGAGCCAACAGCACATTTGCAGCTTCAGTCAGCACATCCCCTATTTTGGGGCTTGTACTAACATCGCCACGGAGGCTGCTAAAGCGACCTGCGTGGAAATCTTCATAACCCAAGATACAATGACAATAAGGATGTAAGATTAGCGAGTGTAAATGTAACAATTACAAGAAAAGGTGATAATGGGCAAACACTCAAAGTTAACAAAAAGAAAAAACTAGTAACCGCATACACGTGTTTCATGCTATTTGGCAATCATCAGTACGGTGTAACATTAACCAAATCAAAAGATAGGCATGATTTGGGAAGCAACAAATGAAGTCCAGGCAGGAGCCAACAGCACATTTGCAGCTTTAGTCAGCACATCCCCTATTTTGGGGCTTGTACTAACATCGCCACGGAGGCTGCTAAAGCGACCTGCGTGGAAATCTTCATATAAATATAAATATATAAATAAATATATATAAATCTTCATACAAGCCCCAAAATAGGGGATGTGCTGACTGAAGCTGCAAATGTGCTGTTGGCTCCTGCCTGGACTTCATTTGTTGCTTCCCAAATCATGCCTATCTTTTGATTTGGTTAATGTTGCACCGTACTGATGATTGCCAAATAGCATGAAACACGTGTATGCGGTTACTAGTTTTTTCTTTTTGTTAACTTTGAGTGTTTGCCCATTATCACCTTTTCTTGTAATTGTTACATTTACACTCGCTAATCTTACATCCTTACTTTTTAATATATAACACGTTTTTAAAAAACGGACTAAAAAAACGTGGGGCGCATGGCGCATGCAATAGATAATAATAATAATTGATGCGGTCACTAACGCACCGCAAATAATGTTTTCCAATGGCAGTGTACTTTTCTACATTCATTATTATTATCTACTGCACGTGCCCCATCTGTATGGGTCTAGGAGAAATTATTTTATACTGTAACGAAAAATGCCTCTAAAGTTTTAGCTTTTTATGAACATGTTTGCATTGTTTTCTAACCTCAAAGATTTGGCAGATAGTTTCAGTATTCTACTATTGAGTAAAGGAATTCACTCAACGATTCTACCATTGAGTAAAGGATCACTCAACGATTCTACTCAGTTGTTGACTAGAACTTTATGATTTGTGCAACTGTCATTGGCCAGGAATATTCTAGAGTAGTCTCCAACTCTCCAGACTTCCATTTGAATATATAAGCCCTGGGAATTGGGCTTGAGGGAAGTTAACGGTTATAACGCGATTTTAGTGCGATTTTTGGAGCTGAGAATTCTTGGTCAGTATATAACAGTATCTGGCAAGTTTATTTGTGAAGGCAAAACGCTAAACAATAACGGTGGTAACGAAGGCAACGAGTTTGGACAGTTTGGATTGTGATTGTTGAGATACAATACTTTTTAGTCCGATTTTATATTTTATACTTTTTAGTTCGTTTTAAAAGCGTGTTATAAAAAAAACATTCTCGCGGGGACTGCGGGGAGCGAGGCAGCGGGCAGTGGGCCAGATCGGCACAGGCGGCAGGGCGGGGGCGGTCAGGCGATCGCCCCCCCCCCTCACCCCCACCTAGCTACGCGTCTGTTCGTGTCTCTCTGTTCATAGTTTTTGAGAAAAAAAATGGGGAAGATACAGTTTTTTTTTTCAGTATTAATCCGAATCGACTTAGCTTCAGAGCCTTCCAGGGTGTTCACGAATGTGGGTAGTATAAATAGGAAGTTCACAGAAGGAGCAATAATGAATAGTTACCCTGTAGCAGTGACTATATCTTTCTATAGTCACTGCCTGTGGCCTATACCCCCGCTACCCGCTAGTTCTACTTGTAGTCGCCGGAGTATGTTGCATCTCACCGCTAGTTAACTAGCTAGTCCATCGGAAGAACACCTAGACCAATATAGAACCCGTATGTATTACAACATTTGAGACCCTGGATCTGGGTCTGGCTGGGGAGCGTGGTAAGTGTAACTGGTAAGCCAACGAATTAGTCAGAAGGTTATTTTCTTGATATATTTTGTTAACAATGAGTTTAATGCTGTAATATGATACGACAGAAAATATTGGAACTTGGTACTCCAACTCCAACTAACTTTATTCTTTTCAAATAGGTCAATATATAGGCATTTACCTACTTTCACTAAAATTATAAAAACGCGAAATGATGCTGTGGTGCCCAGGCGGACGCGCCAAGCCAGAAGCACAGCTTACGTTAGGGTAAGCTGTGCCAGAAGTTTCAATGTCACGATATCCCACAGTATCCCATCGAAATCGCTAAAAGTCTATCAACGCACAGGACGGTAGGCATATATTCTGTGACGTAGCCCACAAATTTCCGCTTCTATACGAAAGCTCAGGGGACGCGCGCCGCAAAGTGCCTGAAAAATAGCCTCGCCACCAGGTCCGGCAGGCTGGAATTCCTGGGGGTCAGTTGGGAGATCTAGTCTCCAATTTAGAATATAAAGGGGCGAGAAACGAAGAGTCAGTCCGAAAAAACCCAAACTGTATTATTCACCAAAAAAATCACAGTCCCGAGATACGTAATAAATATCCATAACACAAATAAAGAATGGCTCCCAAAAGCAAAGTATTTAGGAGTCACATTAGATCAGAAATTAAATTTTAAAACTCACGTTGAAGAAAGAGCCGCTATGGCACGGAGAGCCATCAGCTCCCTTTTCCCACTTTTAAACCGTTCTTCTACGCTCTCAATGGAAAACAAAGCATTATTATATACTATGATCATTCGCCCTATCATGTCATATGCCGGTCCAGCTTGGTGCACGGTAGCAAAATCAACATTCAATAAACTAGAAGTAATTCAAAATAAAAGCTTAAGACTTGTGGCTGGCGCACCATGGTATGTACGGAATGAAACAATCAGAACTGACCCAGGATTTCGCCCCCTCGCGGAACACGTTAAATCCGCGACGGAACGAATATATAGAGACACTGGCATAAACCACCCAAACACTCTTTTTAGAGACGCCATTAACTACAATCCGGACCCTGAAAAACCATACCGTAGAATTAGGGACATAATTGCGTAATAAACAGTACACAGAAATGTGAAGTGTAACATTTTTTACAATCATCTCATTCTATATAATAAATAATAATGCAGTAAATAAACATTTTTGCATGACCCCTAACTAACAAATCTAAGACGCCAACATTACACCGATCATGAGGCTAGAATGTAAATACCATAACAAAAAAGCTAATTTAAAGTAAAATCCACAAGAAACAGAGGACAAAACCACACAAGGTCGTCCTCAATCCTGAACGCAGAACGAAGAAGAAAGAAGAAGTCAGTCAGTGTAAGTCAAACGACGACCAAACAGAAGCCGGGGGAACCTCTGCTGGTTCCCCGAGGGGAGTCGGCGGACTGCCGCCGCCGCCATGGCTAGCCAGCCGTAGGCCATCGCCCAGTTGCTGTAGTCCCTGATGGTCAAAACCAAGAAAGAAGTATTCTCCTAAGCACCTACGTAAATTTGGACTGACCAAAGAGTAAGATATTCCTGTTTTGCTTCATTTGTGTTTGAATTGATTTTTATTGTGAATTTTGAAATTATTTTGAAAACTTTTAGAGAAATTGAATTTATTGTGCATTTTAACTAATTAGAAATAATTTCACAACTTTTATGAACTATGAATGGTTTTTGGGAATTTATTTTGAACCATATTATTTTGCTGTAGATGTTCGAGTTTTTATTTTATTCAAACTAAAATTATTTTGTCGTTGAATTCAGAATGTTGTTTTTTAATTGAACTATTTTATGCCAGAAATTTCGAGTAATTGTGAATTACATTCTTATATAAACTTGCACTGGGTAATTAAGCAATGTTATACAGACTCATCAATTAATTTTATTCTATTTGGGAATCTTTTGCAATTTTTGTACTTTTAATCTGAAGGTTTTTGACATATTGATTTGTGCCCTAATTTAAATTCTATTGTTTAAAAGTATACCTTTTGAAACGTTTGGATTGTGTTACATGAAAAGTGTTCATATTTCGGATATCTTGAGTGTAGCGTTGTGCGAAATCATAGATTTTTAAAATCATTTGTTATTTAATTATTGCACATGTTCTTGAACTTCCTCTTAAACTGTATTTTGTTAACTGAATGTACTCTGTTTCGTGTTTAATTTCAATACACATATCAAACTATTCCTGTGTTTCCGTTATACACTCTTAGGCCCACACTAAAAGTAAGTAACTTGTGACTCACCCCGTACAATACCGCTCGCCAACTACCATCATACAATCACAATGCAGATATATAGTATAGGTTTCGACAAGAAAGAATATTCTGACTAATTGGTCGGCTTACCAGGCTTACCATACGCTCGCTGCTCGCTGGCCATATTATCCATGGTCGTAATGTTTTAATGCAACCCCAATCTGTCCAATGCTCCGGTAGCTTAGTTGGTTAAAAGTGTCTACCTACGGCCCTTAGGAAAATGGAGGTTTTGATTTTTCTGTCGTTTTCTCCATAAATTCCACTTAAAAAAATATAATGAGCCCACCATTACTTCACGAATATGAGCTCCACGGGACTCCCTCATCTAATAAAAAAAGGAGTAATACCTACCTGTCAGGTGCTAAGGTCCCAAAAATCTGTCTACGGATGGGCTGTGGTATAAGTTCAAGTGCTGATTACGTAATATGCAAGGCAATGTAAAATATTGCGCAGAATTCAATTATTGAATCAAAATTGCTTTGTTCCTTGTGAGGGTGAGAATTATTATTATTTTTTTATTTAAAATAAAAAAAGTTAATTCCGGCTACTGAGATACGCTGTACTAATTGGAATATTATTGGACAGAAAATTTACATATAATCCCAACAGACATAATATATTTCACTTACCTAGTGGATACTCACTGTGGAACTATGAAATAATCTGGTTGTAATCTTACTTTTACCAGGGACTCTTTAAAACAAGGGGACCCAGCATTATACTTTCCAAAGTGAGGCCTATTCTTTCCTCATTCTAATGGCAGTGATGCCAAGTATATGCCATTTTATTGGAGAATCTATGAATATAACAGGTACTTTGATTGTTACTAAAAATTAATAATGGTCTCCATGATTTCTAAAAATTAGACTTGACAATGTTGTGTCTACAATTACAGAATATGGCAACTGACAAATGAAACAAATTTATTGTATAGTTGAAATTCTTTAATTATCACATCTGAGTATCTGAAAGTTAAAAAACTTAAAAATTGTGAATTATGATGGGAAATTTTTTGTCTCCTTTAGAATCTATGGCACCATCTATTACATAAAACCTGATGGCAGTTGGACACTGACATATAACATAACCTTGTACCAACCCACTTATGTGGTCTCCTTAGAGTATACAGAAAACAAACTTTCCCTCAAGGCTTCACTTTTCCTATGTCATAGACTGTGTGAATGCTGGGTCCCCTTATTTTAAAGAGTCCCTGACTTTTCCTATGTGATGGACTGTGACATCCTGGGTCCCCTTATTTTAAAGAGTCCCTGACTTTTACTATTACAAAAGTAATAAAGCCGAAATGTACCACCTTAAAAAGCGCTAGAAAACTGTAAAAAAACAGTCAGTGCACTTCCCCGATATACGCTATCATCCCTCCGGCTGAGTCACCACCCGGAGCGGAGGGGAGGGGCGCGAGAAAGATAAGGCCCCGAACTGGATCCGGGCAGCAGGAAACGCCAGGAAGTTGCACGCATAGCGCACTACGATTCGCGAGATATATCATCGGTATTCGCCAGTCTGCGACGCGCGGCGAAGTGATATTGACGCGGTGTGGTGTGGGAAAAAAACACGCGAAAAGTTTTTTGGCAATTTGCGAAAGAGTCTACTTCTGTTTTCCGTATTGAAAAAGGTAGGTGTTAGATAGATTTTTAGAGGCATTTTTTACAAAGGACGAATTTTTTCAATTATAATTCCTGGTTTTTATGTTTACAAACTTATATGCGTTAAAATAAAACATTTTTAAACCTTCCACAAACATACATTTTTCACTACAATCGAATCATTTAGTTAACTATATACCTCTGTTTTTAAAAATTGCACATAATATTTACATAGGTTTCTACACATAGGTATGCTGTCGCAGGTACTATTTAGGACTCTAAGGAACAAATAATATAAAATATGGTTTCCGTTAACAGAACAGATAATATACCTATACGCTGCTTAACTGACTAAGAAGTAAAGAAGTGTTTTCATTATTCCTTTTGTCTTTGTGCTTTGTGGGGGTTAAAAATCGATTCCGACCCCGGAGGGAGTCCGGCTAGCTCACTGGAGGGGGATAGAGTTCCGATGGACGCGTGCAGTCCTTGGACGTTTCAGGAATGTATTTTTAGAGATGATGCCCGAAGTTTGTTTTGTTAATTGATACGGTTTTTGATGGCCGTGGATGTAAAAAAATGTTTCCAGGGGAAATAGAACGGTGACGTAAATAATAATGTGTGATTTAGTTTGGTGACCCATTTCCATTTTACACAGAGCTAGTTTGGGATAACGGACAGATCGTTCAGGCTTTGGTTATAGGCGTTTTCAACAAAATGATCGCAGAATCACTGTGATAAAACTTTTCTATTGCAACCAACGGAAGCATATTTTTTAATGTTTCTAATTCCTCCCCCGCACAAGCATTCAGTTATGCTTCTGGGTTATTCCTAGTTTGGATTGTGAGGGTGAGAATTATTATTATTACTATTATATATCATTTTTTAACAAGCATACAAGTGTTTTTCTAAAAAAAATTGTAACTTTATCCAGATAAAGATAAAATGTTATACATAACCATAATTTTGCACTTTTCGCAGTGCATATTTTTCATATTAAACGTTTGATTAAAATTACAATTGTAGAAACAATTTACACCGTCTTATATTCTTTCCTATATCAAACTCGAATTCCCCTTTCTATACCCCACAAACCCTCAAAATCGATTACCTTTGAACCTCAACTTCACACTTAGTGCAATGGGAAATTTGTAGGGTTTCAAGTGGACACATGGGCGTAGTTAGATCATTTGCCAGGAGCGGGGGCTATGGGGGGGGCATAGACTTTGTCAATGGGAGGTCATAAATTAAAAATTTTGCTAGGGCAAAAAACGACAAATTTAAAGGGGTGATAATTATAGAGTCCCCAAATATACAAAAATATAGTTTAACGGCTTATGGAACAAACTATTTTTGGTAACTGGCAGAGTGGACAGCATCCCTATTGCATCGCATGGTGCCCCTATATATAAGTTTAAAGATTTTGGGAGTTTCAACGCCTTATTTCAATTATTTGTTCCAGAAATTTGTAAAAGACCTCGCCTGCTGCACATTTTAAGGAACAAATTTCTAATAGGTAGGTACCAACTGTTAGAAAGTACGTCCGTACCGAAACATCTTTTCATAGCAATATTATGAGGCCCGGGATAAGCCGAGTTTGGCCATTTTCAAAAAATCCCTGAACTTTCTTTAATGATTGAATCCAATTTTTGGGAGAAGAGGGCTGAAAGATCATTTCTTTTCTATGAAACTATGGGCACGGGCACGGCACGCCCATAATTCTTATAGAAAATTGATAATGTTGAATCCTTTTTTAATTCGAAAATCTTGTCCCCTTCCAACACTTGGAATCTGGTTATGCCGAGGCAAAGAAAATGGTGCGTAGTACCATTTTCTTTGGCCGAGGGTTATGCTAGTGTCTGCGAACCAAAATTAGGGGTAAAATTAAAAGTTCAGAATATATGTAGGTACCAGGTATTGCAGATACATACTGTTCTGGCTCTGTAGTAGACGGTAGTACTAGTACTACATAATATTATGGTGTCATACTCGTGGCCCAGTGATCCCGTGGCCTATCATCAATAAAAATGCATACATTTATATTGCGGTATTTTTAAACCTTGACTTCACCACTTTCCTCAAGCCCAGTGACGTAACTTTATTTTTAGTGTATTATTTAAAGCGTCCACGTTTAATATCTGACACATAATGATGTAATGGAAAATATTTGGTAAAGGTGACAAGGTTGCTTATCTTATCATCACAGCACTTAGAGCGGCAGTTTGAATTTTATGCGTTTTTCAGTAGCAACAACAGGTTTGTTTTTAATGATAATGATAACTAAACAATTCTCATGTGATGTAGTGGCGATAGCAAACTAGCGAACCTTTAGGCACAGCTTACCCTTTTAGGTATGCACTATGCACTCTGAATAATAATTAATTAAACCTATTGCTTTTCAGGGAAATCACTATTTATTTATGAATATTGCGATAAATATTAGTGTGTTACCTATACCTATCGAAACACATGGTTTAAAAGGTTGCTTATGGCAATGTGAAGCCTTTCTTCTTTTATAGCCTCATTATAGGTAAGTGCATAGACAAAGCTACACATGGACTGCCAAACCATTGTTGACATTTTCACGAGGCGCACCAGTTTTATAAAAAAAAACTAACAACAAATTAAAATACCAAATATCCCTACTTCATCTTAGTATCGAAGTTTGAAAGTTAGTATGCCAGGATTTTTTGCTATCTGTAGGTATCTTCTTTGTCCTTTAATCTATGGTATAAGAGCTACCAATCCACACACACCTGAAATCTACTCTCCCCGAGTTCTAGCTGCAGTGTGATAGATATTATAATATTATAATTGCCGATCTCCTTGATTAAAGTTATTAATGTGTAGATTCACAACAAAAGAGATTCGTTTTTGTATAGGTTGTAGAATTCGTGAAAGTGTCCAATTTAATATTTAGCAAGTAAGAAAAGGTGCGCACTAGCGATGAAGTGTGCCTTAGACGTATGTACCTATATATTATCATAACTAGTCAAAATTGCATTATAATAGAGGGAAAAAAGGATTAGAAATGTATTATAACAATAATAACATGCAAATAATTCAACCTCCAAACCATTAATGTAAGAATAGTTATTTATGTACCAAGGCACTGAAGATCAACTTTTTATTACTCATGTGGAATTTAATTGCCGAGGCCCCTGGCCGAGGCAAATATACAGGGACCGGCAGAAAGTTGGACACAAAAATTTATTATTTTTAAACTCTGATTTTGATTAATTTAAATTTCCAGCTGCTAATCGAATAAAATTAAAGTTTAGTAGCAAATGCATGTGTTATCCGATGATAAGTTGCGCTTGCGGTATTTTGTTTTTTTTTTTTGTAATACACAGGGAGGTCGAAAAAATACAAAAAAAAGTTAAATTTCTTTTTTTGACTAGGGGGCTGTGACTTTAAATCTAACATCCACCTTTGATTCCAAACAACTTTTGCATGTATTTTTTTACAGTATTTTAAAAAATAAGGGTACTTTACTCTTGAGTTATTTTGACATTTTTGAATCTACCTCGTATCCAAAAAGAGATATTTAAATTTCGATATGTGCGTTTTGAGTTTCAAGTGATGCATCAACTTTTATCAAGAATAAAATTTTCTGAGAAATTAATAATAAAAAAGTTTTCCATTTGTGTCCAACTTTCTGCCGGTCACTGTATATAAACCGAAAAATATGTGTACCAAATTTTAACACAATCCGAAAATATGACACAATAACAACGAATGTTGATGCTCCTCCACAGCTGTCATATTTTTCTAGACCGATACGGAACAGTTGTATAGCGACATATGCTTTTGTCTAGGCGCCAAATTTACTGAAGTTTTCGAACTGGTCTAATCCGCCCCCCTTTCCCTTTCCTACGTCTTTGTAATATTTTATGCATTTCAATTTCAAACGTGAGACCCTCATGTGCAATTTATTTAAAAAAATTCTAGACCACAAATTTTCATAGAAATCATAAGAATAATTTTATTTTTATTATCCTATAGGGAGTGCAGGTATATACATATAGATATCTAACTTACTTTACCGACTCGTATCTGGTTATATTTTAATTGTTTGTACATAAATACGTGTATAACTATACTTACAGTTTCTTACGTAGATATTATTGTAGATTCGATATCCAGATCTAAAAACGAATCTTCCACATGAATCTTAAACATCGGAAAAAGCAAACAATTTTGAGCCAACATTTTTAAAAATATAGCAAACAGATGATTGGATTAGCAGAGTAATAAGATGTGCAGCTTATCGGCAAATATTGACTTATGACAAAGACGTTTCACAAGAGTTGACTATTTAGAGAATTCCTCATCACGTACAAACATATAGAAAGGCCAGACATTACACTACCATTACATCATTTATTTTATTGTTTGAAAATGATAATGACAATGACGATTATGTTTGTATTCATGTGCCAAAAAAAAAACAGGGCGGACTGTAAACCCAAATTAAGAAGTTTTATATATTTTGTTTCCTCAAAAATCCGTCTTTTATTTATCCAATATTGGCCCATATAAGGCACACAATGTGATTTGAAGGTAGAGGTTCCACTAGTATCGGTTTTTAGAATAATAATAATTCTCACCCTCACAATAAGTCCAAACTAGTATATTATCGCAGGCAAAGCTATAGGTCTGTGATATTTATGTTAGCCTAGTTCATAGTTATTCTTTAGCCTCCTTAACTTTTTTATTTTTGACCTAAAAAAATGTTAAATAGAAAAGTTGTAGGGTTCCAACAGAGCTATTTGAATGCATTTTCTAAAAAAAAGTTGAAGATCGAGTGACAGAGATATATACGGTGTCTATTGAAGGTGGGCCGGCCACTCGAAGACATCTTGACAAATATGCATTTTCCGTAATGATGTATAAATATTTGGAGGAAGTGTGTTCTACAGGTGGTTTCAAGGGGAGTCTTTCATGTAAATATTTTCGATTTAAGCCTCCCCTGCGAACTTATTTGGCTTTGTTTCTTTTTTCTCAAAAACGGTTAAATCTAGAAACTTGAATTTGGGGCACGTTACCAGCAAGTTGGAAGATACTTTGCCTATCGTCTTTTTTAGAAAACTTTTTTGTAAGTTAGTTTATTTAAAAACAAAAATTCGTATTCTGTATTTACTATCGTTATTTTTTCATCTACTTAGTAGTTTGTTTGGATAAAAAATAAAATAACTTTTTTGTTCCGTACTTAAATAGTTGTTATTGACACTCTAGATGACGTATATTCGACCTGGCACTTTTCAAGCCCATTGTTTCGAAAATTAAACCTTATGGTGTAGGGGAAATGTGTACATAATGACATACTCTTAAAAAGTGACCTTTAAAACTTACTAAATTATGAATGGTGTAATATTTAGACAAAGTGTATTCATTGACAAAACGTTAAAAAAATAAAAACTCTTTAATACAAAACAAATCGTTCAAAATTCATTTTATCCACCTGTGTTGGTAAAACGACATTATCTTCCAGTCCAGTGCACTCTATATAGGCCCAATTCCTGCAACGTAGTGTATACAAAATTGACTCTAATAATAATTATTGTAAAGTGAAGAATCGTCCATATGAGTATATGGATTCTTAAAAAACAAATGTTGCCCTCCCCCCTGAAAAATGCAGTAGGGGCGCCCATATGGGTATGCCGTTTTCCCACATCATGTCAAATCAAGTCAACTTTTAACAATTTAACTACATATTTAATTGCAAACAAGTTTTGTATTTAAACTTTTTTATATCTCTTAATTCTGAAAAGTTATAAGTTATAAGGAAACAGAAGATATAACCGATCACCCTGCATTTCTCCATAGTCCAAATTTGATATACAACCTGTTGATTTAGTAACCAATTTATACTTTAAATTTAAAATAAAATGAAAATTTGGTCCAATTGTCTGATTTAGATGTCACAAACGACAAAACAGGAAGAAGAAAAGGGCGTCGATGGAAGAAGGAAAAAAGGTTATCTGACAGTCAAGGGCACACTGTTTTGTTTCGTGGCCGACTGAGAATGCTACGGAAAAACGTTGATTGATTGATTCTTCCATCGACGCGAAAAATAAACTAAAATAATTATTATAATATTTAAAACATGAATATACCAAGTATTATATAGTTTGCCACATGTAAATGCAACACCCTCTATAATTTTTTACGTAATGGTTAAAAAGTACCTACACGTTTCTGTCTACTACTTTTTTAATTAACATTTTTTTCTAAAAAATAACAAAGTTAAGGAGGTCAAAATAACTGTGTGTACTTACCTATAATTTTAGTTCTCTAAATGGAAATTTATACGCCAAATAATTACTAAGGTTCCATTACAACACTCCCCTCTGACATAACAGTGAAATTTTAAGATCCTTGCGTGATAGAGTAAATTCGTGTATGTTCTCATAAAGCCCTGTAGGGGTTGTTACACCCTGCGCCTTAGTAACCCCATTAAAATATGCCCTATACTTGATTTCAATAAATCTCTTTAAAACCTTAGAATCTACATAAGCCGTAGGTAATAATTTTTTCAGACCTAATTTTAAAGCCATTTTTGTCTCTCGTTTAACACGTGCCTAAATAATTTTATAATTCAATTTCAATTTATTCGATTTAACAGAATACTAATTTGTTAACCAGTAAGGTAAGTATATCGGTGTATACAAGGATGAGATCATATAATATTAATACCTTAATCAGAAATCGTTGGCTAAAAGTGCGGTATAGGTATATGTATACCAGGTACTCAGATATATCTCAAAAGTTGTTTAAAAGATAACGAAAACATTGCATTAAGTATGTCATTTATTTTATAAAGGCCAAATTGCCCAAGCATTTTAGACATTGGCCCTGAAAAAATTATGTAAATCTGTGTGTGTTTGTTTTCATTTATTGCCACCAAAACATTATGAATTTCACAAACGATATTTTAGTATGTTCTTCAACACACTAAATTGGACCTCCTCACCAATTTTCAGATTTTCTTTATTTTCGTGGGTGTGGTTCAATTCTTCCTAAAATGCCTGGGTAAAATAAGTCTGGGCACTTCTACTTCTATGCATACAATACCCAAAAGAAATAATATGTTCTATATTAATTCATACCGCAGAGCCCGCATTTTCTTATATGATTGATTTTGCTACAACACTTTTGTTTACTCACTAACAATAGGTATATTGTCCCTTTTAGAAACCTCAATCACCAGTGAAGGTATATAGGTAATTGGTTTTGTTCAGCAAATTTGCTATGTATTCTCGCCCTTGAGGTGGCCAACATTACTCTTTGTTTTTGTTTAGACGGTAATATACAGGGTGAGTCACATCTAAAGGCAGAGCCGAAAACACAAGGTAGAATTCGCTAAAATAAGCACATATGCTTAATAAACATTAGCTCAAAAACGCTTGGTTCTCCATATACAGAGTGTTGAAACTTTTCCAAATATTTTTTAATTTTTTTCTAGCCCGTTTAGGAATTATTTTATACATATTATGGGTTGTCATTTTGTGCAATAATTTGGCCCTGTTCAGATGAGCAGCGGCGTAGATACAAATAATTTTATTTTAAATGCCAGCATAATCACCTTGACACTAGTTTAAAAAATCCGAAATTACGATGAAACTGTACCAGAAATAAAAAAATACCAAGAGGCACTTTTTGTTCCAAATTAAATGGGCTATCCACTGGTTTTGCACAGGGCCGTACTACTTTTTTTCTACAATTATTTACAGTAACTATTTGTACCTACGCCGCTGGTGATCGGAACGGGGTCAAATTATTCCACAAAATGGCAACCGTCCAGTGTATAATGTGTACCAAATTTGGTTGGAATTCGTAAATGGGATCGAAAGAAATTTAAAAAATATGTTATTTTTGGAAAATTTTCAACACGCTGTATATGGAGAACCAAGCTTTTTCGGGCTAATGTTTATTAAGCATATGTGCTTATTTTAGCGAGTTCTACCTCGTGTTTTCGGCTCTGCCTTTAGATGTGACTCACCCTGTATATGATCGGGGACATAATAAAGCATATTTTCGCGAGCAAAACCCCACAACACATATTTATTATTATAAGGTTTAACCCAAAACCTCTCGTTTCGCGAGGTGGTTGTATAACAGAGGGGATGTCTCGTTCTGTTATTTGCAGATTATTTTGTCGCATTGTGAATGGTTAATATAATAAATACGAGTTACAACAGAAAATGTAAGAAAATTTACTTGGAGGGGGAATATTTTCATGACGTCAGACTTAAATTAAACAAATCCAGCCTAAACCTAAACGCTGCTCACGAAAATACGGCTAAGACAGTGCTCATAACACAAAATCGATTCTGGATAAAATATCTCTACTGGGTCCCTGCGTAACGGAGAACGGAGCGTAACGGAGAACGGAGTGAACCAATTTTTCTTCTCACAAAAACCAATTGATAAAAATTGATCTAGGAGGCCATTATTTTAAACAAATTTTGAGCAGAATTCATATATTTAACCAAAATTGGACGATTGTACTAAAAATAAGAAAGTTTTAATTCAGAATTTCAATCATTTTCAACATAAAATAAATTAAAAGTAAAAAAATATTTTTAAAAAAAGCTTTTATTTAAATGCGCTAAAAAGAATAAAATAATCTTTTCTTTTAAAACTTTTACTATCAACTTATAACGTCATTCCACAATTTATATGATATAAAAGCTTGTCGCGAGATTTAAGTAGTGGTATTTACTTAGTTTGAAAACTTAAATCTCGCGACAAGCTTTTATATCATATAAATTGTGGAATGACGTTATAAGTTGATAGTAAAAGTTTTAAAAGAAAAGATTATTTTATTCTTTTTAGCGCATTTAAATAAAAGCTTTTTTTAAAAATATTTTTTTACTTTTAATTTATTTTGTAATTTTTAGTTTGGCCAGGTGTCTGAGTCTATTCATCTCAGTTAACGCATCATTGTTGCAAGGTCGTTTGCCGGTTAGTTTAGAACAGTCTAGCTCTTCAATGAGGAGACCTTCTAATGATCTAACCCTACTTAAGGCCACGTATGCTTGACCAGGCGCGAAGAGCTTGGAGCCTAAATATACAACGAGACAGGTTGCAGACCAATGCTGTTGACGCCTATCTCACCAAACTACACAAGTCAAAGTTAACTAGTCCGCCATCTTGGGTGTTCCGCCATGTTGGATTTAGAATGACGTCACACATATAATCATGCATTGTCATCCAAATTAAACGTGTGTACAAAATTTCAGCTCGATCGGTTGAAATTTAACTAGTCCGCCATCTTGAGTGTTCCGCCATGTTGGATTTAGAATGACGTCACACATATAATCATGCATTGTCATCCAAATTAAACGTGTGTACAAAATTTCAGCTCGATCGGTTGAAATTTAACTAGTCCGCCATCTTGAGTGTTCCGCCATGTTGGATTTAGAATGACGTCACACATATAATCATGCATTGTCATCCAAATTAAACGTGTGTACAAAATTTCAGCTCGATCGGTTGAAATTTAACTAGTCCGCCATCTTGGGTGATCCGCCATGTTGGATTTAGAATGACGTCACACATATAATCATGCATTGTCATCCAAATTAAACGTGTGTACAAAATTTCAGCTCGATCGGTTGAAGATATCTGCTTCAAAATTGAGTTGCAAGATTCCACCCGAACAAATTACATACATACATACATACATACATACATTGCAAGTTAAATAAAAGCTTTTAAAAAGCGCTCGCTTTTACTTCATATTATTTTATAAAGTATCCATATTTCAGGGAGCAAACGCTCTTAATGAAGTTGAATAGCGTTTTTCTTTTTCGCTTCGTCCTCTTATAAACCTGAAGAGTACCTATTATACCGTTGAACTAGATTTATCTCCAGATGTCTTTTTCAGACCCTACCATGTCAGCAAGTGCTACCCCAGAACCTCCAACGGAGCAAGTGGAGAATCTAAAACTGGAGAATGGAGCTGGTGATAAACCCGTTACCTTGGAAGAAAATTTCAAGCTCTTCGCGAAGTTCGGTGACCCAAAATCTGACGGCAAACAGATCACTCTCTCTAACAGCGACAAGTGGATGAAGCAAGCAAAGGTATGGCCTATAAATTTCTATTTAACTTCTCTTATTTTTCGACTTAGTAATAATTACTCAATGCCTATACTTTTACTAGGTGGTAGATGGAAAGAAGATCACAACCACGGACACTGGCATTTACTTCAAAAAATTAAAATCCATGAAGGTGGGCATTTCCGATTACAAGAAATTCCTCGAAGACTTGGCCAAGAACAAGAAAATCGAATTAGAAGAGATCACCGGCAAGCTGGCGGGTTGTGGTCCTCCAGGACACCATGGGCTAGGGGTAAGTCTTCCTTATGTTCTCTTATACAGGGTGCGGCAAATCAAACAGGACAGTTTTGAAGGGCTATTAAAAAAATTGGCACAACTTACGAAAAAGTGGTTTATTCTGCTTGAGTCAGTACTACACCCCATTTTTTTCACTTATAAGTTTTAAAGAGCACATCGACAAGATTATGTCCTCCAGAAGCGATGCACTGATGTATAGGCGATTTCTGGAGTTTTCAACTGCGTTCTGGCACATATCGATAGGAATGGCGGCGATTTCCTCTCTAATACGGATCTTCACTTCTTCCAAGTTGCGAAGAGGATGTTTAAAAGCTTACATCAGTGCATCGCTTCTGGAGGACATAATCTTGTCGAAGTGCTCTTTAAAACTTAAGTGAAAAAAATGGGGTGTAGTACTGACTCAAGCAGAATAAACCACTTTTTCGTAAGTTGTGCCAATTTTTTTAATAACCCTTCAAAACTGTCCTGTTTGATTTGCCGCACCCGTATACTGGGGAAAATCTTCAAATCGGAAGGCGGACTATTATGAGAATCGCTAGAGGTAAAAAAACGGGTAAAATAATTGAGCTTTTTGGGTGGATTTTAAGAAGAATTGTACAAACTTTGTTTTCAAGAACATTAACCGAATTCAATTTTTTTGAATAGATTGTATATATTTTTTTGTTTTTACACCTTGTAAAGCATATTTCATATTTTGCCCCAGTTCTTTGTTTCTTAACTGAAACAATATTAGTAGGTACTTATAATGTATTTTATTTAAAATTGATTATCTGTGCATTATCTTCCGCTAGTAAGAAATAATAATTTTAACAGGATGCAGTCTAATACTAATAATAATTATTAATAGTTAATAGTTTATAAATAATAGTAATAATAATAATTCTCACCCTCACAAGAATAAGATATTACTGCCAATTCTATAAGTTTAAAAACAATTAGGTTCAATTTTATTAAAATAAAACACCATTATGTAGCGACCAGGGACTCTTTAAAATAAGGGGACCCAGCATGTCACAGTCTATCACATAGGAAAAGTGAAGCCTTGTTTTCTGTATATCTCCAAGGAGACCACATAAGTGGGCTGGTACAAGGTTATGTTATATGTCAGTGTCCAACTGCCATCAGGTTTTATGTGACATGCCAGTGCCATAGATTCCAAAGGAGGCAAAATATTTCCCATCACAATTCACAATTTTTAAGTTTTCTAACTTCCAGATAGTCAGTTAAAGGTAATGCGGCCGCCTGTAGTAGTCCCAATAATTGCAACCAGATTTTTCTTGTCTCACCTTTAGTAATCCTACAATTCCCATTACGTGGGCATTACGTATAAGTAGTTCAAAACAAAAATGGTATTTCCTAAATATTAAATTATTAAGCAGGTAGCTTCAGTCAGGTCTTTCTTTAAACAGTTTTTATCTACAACTATAAGTTTATTTTACGTTTGTGAGGTACCTTGGGAGAGAAATAAAATTACAAAAATGAGCACCGAGAAAAACTACATGATTAGAACTAAGTACAAGACCTAATCTTATTAGTCCATCCCGAAATCTGTGAAAGTTCTTTGGGTAGATACATTCAACAAGGGAAGAAAGTTCAAGTACACATATTATTACATATGGATTCAGGAACCTGGTAACAAGGTGCAATAGCGACAAATTCTCAAATAAGCAAAATCAGCACTGACTTACCTTACTTATATTACTTAAATTCCTGGAAATAATTGCAGGAAACCAAATTCAAATATAATATAAATTTGATTCATTTGGCACTTGCCATATTCTGTGTTTGTTGACAGAACATTGTCAAGTCATAATTTTTAGAAATCATATTAATTTTTACTAACAATCAAAGTACCTGTTATATCCATAGATTCTCCAATAAAATTGCATAGTTGGCATCATTGAGACCATTAGAATGGGGAAAGAAACGGCCTCACTTTGGAAAGTATAATGCTGGGTCCCCTTACTTTAAAGGGTCCCTGGTAGCGACCGTGGAAAAAAAATTGATGGTGCTTCTTCTAGAGTTCCTGTGGAGAAATAGTATATTTCATTACGAGTCTGGAAATTTGTCACGCGCGCACGGAAAAATCTATTTCTGGACGTGTAATGAACGATATTTTTTATTATACTTTTTTGAAAACGGAAACTTTAGCATATTCGGCATATTATAATAAATTTAATTGACAAAAAATAAAAATGCAGATAATATAGGGTTTGGTATGTATGATGCGTTTCCATGGTTACTCTCAAATTATTTCAAAGGTGCTTTGTTGTAAATCAGTTATTGTCAGATAAGGTGAATAAAACGTCAAAAATATTACAGAAATGTATCTAAATATTGAAACACCTACTAATTAAAATACAAAATAGGTATATGTAAAGCCGCGTATCCACTGAGCGAGGCCTCGCGAAGCGGCCTCGTGAGGCGGCCTCGCGCTGTGGATACCTGTGCCTCGCTATGTTGCGCGGCAGCCTCGCGAGCATGCGCGGCTGCTTCACCTCGAGCCGATTTCCGTCGGTTTTTGGTCACGATCAAAGCTAGTCGGACGAGCAGTGTGTACGTGTTTTTTATTTTACCCTGCCTCGCATGGATCAGGAAAAGTGCCTGGAGTTAGTCGAACTAATCACGTTGGCTAAGTATTCAAATTCCGTTGTTGTCATTCTAGTAAAAAAATTTATAGTCTCTTCAACAGATTCATAAGCCATAATAATATTGTCTATTACCATATTGAAGCCGTTTACGGAACATTTGTTTTACCTACCAACGGTGCTTTCGGCATTCTTTATTTTTCCTTTTTATAATTGTCAACGCAATAAAAGAAAAACTTGCAATAGCTTCAGGAGGAAATACTCTATTGCTGCCTCGCACGTACTGAGGGCTCACCTTGCCTCGACGTCTTGTCTTGCTCAACACAAAATATCACCACATGCGCAAACATCGGTGAGGCTGCCTCGCTAGGCCGCTTCGCGAGGCAGCCTCGCTCAGTGGATACGCAGCTTTAAATATCAGAGAGCATATAGAGTTTCTTAAATTTAGTTTACTTACACGGAAAGTTTTTCCATGCGCTGTTTCCGTGGGCTAGCCCGAAAAACCCCATCTTTCATTATTGCTAAAACAGATGAAAATAAGGTGTTTTCAAAGAAGTATAATAAAAAAGCATTTATTTCTCGATGCTAGGGAAATTGTAAAAAATATATTATTTGTTTTTTTTTCATTTGATTAAATTAATATAAACATATCATATGAGTATCATTATTTGTTTCCTTAGAACCTCAAAGCTGAATTAAGTAAAATCCATAGTAAGTCCAACCCTTTCCTACAAAATAGGATCGACTCAAGGTAGTTTCATTGCAGCCAGAAGCATTTTTCCTGAAAAGGACTACTTAATATTAAGTCGAACATTAAATCACAAAATCAAGACAGAAAAATTGATTGAAAATTTGGTATAATGTGAACATAGTTTTTTTGCAACAACTTGTAAATGGACCCTTTTGATTGTATAGTTTAAAATGGCCAGTAGCATTATTATAAAAATCGAGGCCAAATAATAACTATTCATATTTTAAAATGTATTATGATGGGCAATGTTAGAAAATATTGGTGGGGCGAGAGGTATTTTTTTATTGCGCCGAAGTATACTGGATGTCCCACTAATAATTTTAAATATGTTTATCTCATTCCCAGAACGTAAAAAACACCAGCACCGTGGACCGCCTAACCAACACTACAAAATTCACGGGCACCCACAAACAACGTTTTGACGAAACTGGAAAGGGTAAAGGAATAGCTGGAAGAAAGGATCTTGTGGACGCGTCGGGGTATGTTTCTGGATACCAGAATAAGGATAGCTACGAAAAGAAATGAACTATCTTAGTATAAGGTATCTAAGAAGAAAGACTGTACGCAGGGTTAGGTTTTCCGATAATATAATTGGAATCACATAAAAACTAGAATTTATGTGAGATGTGAGGTATGCCTAAGTGCTAGTATAATAGGTCCTTCAATGATGTCAAATTTTTCGTTTTACTTGAGTAAACTTCAACTTCACAAGTCAAAATTACAAAAAAGGAAACTTAAGTACTTATGGAATAATGCCTAACCTGCGTACAGTAATTCCTCATCTTAAGTTAAAATCAAAGTAATAAGTTTCGAAATATTTTGTGTCTTAATTAAGCGTATTTTATTCAACAGATTATAGTTTTAAGTGTAACGCACCAAATCGTTGACATTTAGGTAGGTACCTATACCTATAAACTTATTATTTTTTCGATTTTATAAAAATTTCTATTTATGTATACCTACTTATATATATACTTAAAGGGAAAACAAATATTATATTAAAATTATATTTAGAACTATTTTATTAAGTACCAAATAAAAAATAATATGGATTGTCTCACGATAAACTTACCCACGGTATGTCATTGCGCATCTTGTGACGCGTCAGTTGCGAGTCAGAATTTAAATTGCTCCATATGTCTTGTCTGCGGCATGCAGCAATCGATTTTTTGGCAAGATTATTGTCCTTGGGAAATCTATAGTACTTAATTTCCGTCCCCTTATTGTTTCTCTTATTATTTGGACAAACGCTGACTGCACATTTCTGGCCTATTTTAAAGCACTGTCGAGCTGGACTGGCAGTTGTTTACGCTTTTTTCTTGACACATTAAACTGTAAACTATAAAAAATCGTAAAACACAACCGCATTTTGAATTCGTGACTCGCAACTGACGTAGATGCGCAGATTTGCCTTGTTTTCGGATTCGTTACTGACATACCGTGGGTAAGTCTATCGTGGATTGTCTTATCTGTGAACAAATTTGTCTGTTTAAATAGACACTATATTTTTTGTAGATTTCCAAAATTGTTTTTTGAAACAAAATCTTCCGGTAAACAAGTTCTGGTAGAATTTAGTATTCGTTATGTACTTTATATTAATACCTATGTATGTAATTTTTGCCGTAATATTCAGGATGATTTTTTAGTACTACCACCGCGATTTTCTATTTTATTTTGCGCCCCACAAAAAAAAAACGTAAGAAAGAAAAATGTGGCAATTTTGGACAGCTTGATGACGCTGAAAAATAAATCTGCATCTATGGTTAACTTGTAGTGCAAAATAAAATAACTTGTAATTGGGCAAACCTTCAAATAAATACACCTGCTACGGTTATTAATAGTTTTGCCCAATTTGAGTTTTTTTATGCTGCGCGACAAGTTGGCAAAGTTGGCCATATGGATGCAGATTTGTTTTTTCTTATTCTCATTTCTTTTGTGGATTGCAAAATAAGCTAGAAAATCGCGGTGGTAGTTCTAGAAAAATAATCCTGTATAGTTTTTTTTCAGTTTTTGTTATATTTTTGTTAAGTTTATTTTGTTTCTGTGATGTTTTGATAATTATTATTATAAATTGATATTAAAACACTTAAGTAAGTAGAATACTGGTTTATTGTTTTTTATTTTTCCTATGTACCTACATTCCACGTATAGCCTATCTAATCATCGATTACTTATTATCAAAATAAATTGATAAAAATATCCATATACAGAGATTCAGTTTCGGTGCTCAACATGGGGATTTCGGAAACCGTAACAAATACAAAGTTGGTCAAATAGAGGCAAACTTGCCCCTTTGGGCGCCTAACAATATGCCATTAAGAAAGTTAAAATATTTTGATGGGTTGCTGAGATATTTAAGAAAAACCGAATTTTTGAAAATTAGATTTGATTTTTTTTCTGGCGCCATTTGCGATAATATTGAAAAATAAATTATAATTTTTCATTGCAACTTTTTCTAAACTACGTCATGGTATTTTTAGATTTTCGGGCCGTCATTTTCTTTTTGAGATAGAGGGATCATCTTCATTTTTTTAAATACGAACCTGGATTTTTTATTGCATATTTCGAAATGAATCGTTGTAGTGAGTACAACGGGGTATGACACATACATATATTTTTTTCGTTTTAGCCGCTAAAATGCACATTTACTAAGGACCTACCTACTGGATTAATTAAACTCCATGTTTGTCATATTTTGAATTTTTTTCCTATAAATACCTTAGGTAAATAACAACAATAATTATTAACAATAGTGGGATACCTTTTACCTAAAGTATAAAAAAGAATTTCAAAATATGATAAACAGAGTTTAATTAATACAGTAGGTATTAAAATAATTTTAAAAAAATTAAGATGATCCCCCTATCTCAAAAACAAAACGTCGCCCCGAAAATCTAAAAATACCATGACGTAGTCGAATAATATTTTTCAATATTATTGCAAATGGCGCCAGAAAAAAATAGTCTAATTTTTAAAAATTTGGTTTTTCTTAAATATCTCAGCAACCCTTGAAAATATTTTAACTCTCTCAACGGCATATTGTTAGGCGACCAAAGGCGCATGTTTGCCTCCATTTGCCCGACTACGTATCTGGTAAGGTTTTCGAGGTCCCCATTTGAGCACCGGAACTGAGTCACCTTGTATACTACTTACTTACAAGTGAAAAACTAATGCGGTATGCCTTTCTAGAACTTCATCAGGTAATAGCTACGTTTCTTCATTATTTTACGAACACCTTGTAGAATAAAGGTATACATTTGAATTACTATAGTCTATCCACGTTACAGCGGCAGTAGATATAAACAAAGTCACATGACCGCATTGCGATCGATTACCAGGGTCTGACTAATATGAGATTCCCAGTAATTGCTGCCCAGCTTGTAATTCTGAACTAATTCTTTTAGAAGTTCTAAAACCAAAAATTGTGTTTTTACCTTTTGTGGATCTTTATAAATTTTCTTAAATTAAGTAGTAAAATAAATTTACAGAATATACTGCTCGCGATCCGATCTAAAATATGCAGGAAACTCGACTGAGGGAAGAGCCGGCCCTGCATTCTGCTCGCAGCGTAAACACTTGACATTTTATGACGGCCAGACCAATAAGAGAATAGGTCACGTGGTGGCCAATGTTTTGATCCACTGCCTCTGGAACTTGGATAGACTTTAGGTAGGTACATACCTATTATAGATAAGTAGATAAAAATTCCTATTTGTACATGCCAGAGATTACTTCGCAGTGCTTTTTCTTCCCACCTTGTCCTTTAACTAGTTTGTCTCAGGTTCCTGTGGCGAAAAACCCATTTAAAAATAAAAATTATTATGAATCTGCTTGCGTCACAAAGAAATTTTCGACAAAATTAAACTTTTTTTGGGTACGTATTCAAAATGCGCATTCAATGAGTGAGTGAGTAGTCTTATTCTTGGGTTGCAATCATGGCCAATTACGACCATGTACATTTAACTTTTATGGATTCAAATTTACAAAAGTACAATTGGAGATTTTTTTAGAAACAACTGACTACTTAGAATCACTCATTATAATTATTTATTATAATTATTATTATCGCGCTCTTATATTTTTATGGAAAAATGTAAGTAAGTATATACCTACACAAAAATGTTAAAAACGAAAATTCCTAGAATAATTTTTTTTTTATTTTAGAACAGTGCAAATTGGTACAGATAGGTTTTAAGTGATTCGAAACAAGAATCTCTAGTGTTTTTTTCTAAACAAATCCCTATTAGTACTTTTTGAAATTTGAGTTTCGTGGTTGGCCATAATTACAACCCAAGATAAAGTTGCCCATTCATTGAATGCACATTTTGAATACCAAATTTTTCCGTCACGGGATATTAGTTGAGCTGAATATAGGAACACCCCGCATAATATTATATATTTCATTAAAAACAAAGGCATTTTACTTATTCCTTTGCCATTTTCAATTTTGATCCTTTTTGGACACCTACATATATCTATGTGAATGAGAATGACTAAACTTTGTAACTTTTGTGCAAGAGAATTTTATTACACTGTATAAGTGTATGCCATTACAATAATTATTCTTATTATTTTCGGAGCATCTCCACGATTTTCAGGAGAATTATCATATTTGACAATCCTTATAAGTCTTCGTATCTGTGGAAGAACCGTTTTTTTATAAAGATTTTTTTTGTAGGCTAGGGTTGCGGAATAAAAATAGTATATTATACACTTAGGTTGAGAAGTGAGCCATTATTTACGGAGCATTTTTATATCCTGAGGCGCGTAATATGCGAGGTAGGTAAATAATGGCCTTCTCAACCGAAGTGTATATAGAATTTTTTTTACTACTAACATTGAAATATTGCCATATTTTACATATTTGATTAGATTTTGATATTTTAGTTATTTCTCGCTTTTTTCAAATACCTACTTCGAAGTATCAAGTAGCCTGGGTGTTCATTTGTCAAGCTGATGAAACTAATAATTTTTAAATGTCGTATAGAATAGTATATTTCATTACGAGTCTGGAAATAAAGATTATTCCGTGCGCGCGTGACAAATTCCCGTGTGAGGCGCAGCCGAACAAGGGAAGTCATGGAAGCACGGAAAAATCTATTTCTGGACGTGTAATGAACGATATATTTTTTATTACACTTCTTTGAAAACGGAAACTTAAAACATTTTATCGGCATATATTATATTAAATTTAATTGACAAAAAATAAACTATGCAGACAGTATAGTGCATGTTTGGTATGTATGATGCGTTTCCATGGTTAGGTACTCTCAAATTATTTCAAAGGTGCTTCCTTGTAAATTAGTTATTGTCAGATAAGGTGAATAAAACGTCAAAAATATTGAAACACTTACGAATTAAAATACAAAATAGGTACATGTTAAATATCAGAGAGCATCTATAGAGTTTCTTAAATTTAGTTTACTTTGCTGTATATTTCTATTTTAAAGCCATATATTCGGTATTTTCATTCAGCGCACGGAATGTTTTTCCATGCGCTGTTTCCGTGCGCTAGCCCGAAAAACCCCATCTTTCATTATTGCTAAAACAGATGAAAATAAGGTGTTTTCAAAGAAGTGTAATAATTTTTTTTTTATTATTTACCTAGATATTTTTTATTATCATTATTTACCTAGGGAGAGAAATATTACTTCTCATTAGAGGAATGAGGTAAATAATGGTGATTTCTCAGGTTAGTAGTAAAAAATAGTATATTATACACCTAGGTTGAGAAGTGAGCCATTACTTGCCGAGCACTTTTATATCCTGAGGCGCGTAGCGCCGAAGGATATAATATGCGAGGTAAATAATGGCCTTCTCAACCGAAGTGTATATAGAATTTTTTTTACTACTAACATTGAAATATTGCCATATTTTAGCCCAGAAAAGGACGAATCCTTTTCTGGGATTTTAGTCATTTCTCGCCTTTTTTCAAATACTTCAAAATATCAAGTAGCCTGGGAGTTCAGTTGTCAAGCTGATAAAATGACACTAATTTTTAAATGTCACGTAGAAAATTTTTCATTATTTACCTAGGTATTTTTTTTATTATCGTTATTTATCTAGTTAGAGAAATATTACTTCTCATTAGAGGAATGAGATAAATAAAGGTGATTTCTCGGGTCAGTAGTAAAAAATAGATATTTATGAACCAAGGGAGTTAATGTGTAAAATATCGGTGGCTTTCAGGGACTCTTTAAAATAAGGGGACCCAGCATTTCACAGTCTAGCACATAGGAAGAGTGAAGCCTTGAGGGGAAGTTTGTTTTCTGTAGATTCCAAGGAGACCACATAAGTGGGCTGGTATAAGGTTATGTTATATGTCAGTGTCCAACTGCCATCAGCTTTTATGTGATAGATAGTGCCATAGATTCTAAAAAGGAGGCCAAAAAAATCCCATCATAAATCACAATTTTTAAGTTTTCTAACTTCCAGATACTCAGATGTGACAATTAAAGAATTTCAACTATACAATAAATTTGTTTCATTTGACAGTTGCCATATTCTGTAATGGTAGACACAACATTGTCAAGTCTAATTTTTAGAAATCCTGGAAACCATTATTAATTTTTACTAACAATCAAAGTACCTGTTATATTCATAGATTCTCCAATAAAATGGCATACTTGGCATCACTGATACCATTAGAATGATGAAAGAATAGGCCTCACTTTGGAAAGTATAATGCTGGGTCCCCTTATTTTAAAGAGTCCCTGGTGGCTTTAGTTCGAGCGTGTTTTCGGCATAGCCGCTTATGATTTTATTTAAACATTTTCCGTTGTTTAGGTAAGGCGATTTACTTCTTATGACACATCCTTGAAATCGAAATTGTTTGCTCTATCTAAAAATCCAAAGCTCATAAGAAAATCAAAAGTTGGTTATAAAATCTTGGAGATCCAGAGTGGTCATAGAAATTGTACCGTTTCATTGTATTTCCATGTTTATTGAAGAAGTTATTACATGAAAAAGAAAACTCCACATTTCAGTTTTTTCAAGATATAACAGGAACGATTTAAACCACCTTCGATTCTTTGTAGGATTTTGAAGAGCCTCTAAATGCGTAATTTTTTACTAATTTAACCCACTCCGTACTTCTTGAAATTTAGAAGTTACTAATGGTGTACATGGTGACAGTAAACACCCTGGTTTAGTTTGTAATATGTCGAAGGACTGTGGTATAAAGAAAATATTCTATAGTCTATCCAAGTTACAGAGGCAGTGAATCAAAACATTGGCCACCACGTGACCTATTCTCTTATTGGTCTGGCCATCATAAAATGTCAAGTGTTTACGCGGCGAGCAAAATGCAGGGCCGGCTCTTCCCTCAGTCGAGTTTCCTGCATATTTTAGATCGGATCGCGAGCAGTATATTCTGTAAATTTATAGTGCTACTTAATTTAAGGAAATTCATAAAGATCCACGAAAGGTAGAAACACAAATTTTAGAACTTCTAAAAGAATTAGTTCAGAATTACAAGCCACTTGGAATCTCATAGTAGTCCGACCCTGGTAATCGATCGCAAGGCGGTCATTATGTGACTTTGTTTATATCTACTGCCGCTGTAACTTGGATAGACTTTAGGTATATTCATTCATTCAATAGGATATGTGAGAACGGGATTTTTTACTACTAACCTGAGAAATCACCATTATTTACGTCATTCCTCTAAGGAGAAGTAATATTTCTCTCCCTAGGTAAATAATGATAATAAAATAATACCTAGGTAAATAATGAAAAATTTTCTATATGACATTTAAAAATTAGTTTCATTTTATCAGCTTGACAACATTTCATCAGCTGGACAACTGAACTCAAGTCTAATCAAATATGTAAAATATGGCAATATTTCAATGTTAGTAGTAAAAAAAATTCTATATAAACTTTGGTTGAGAAGGCCATTATTTACCTCGCATATTATATCCTTGGGCGCTACGCGCCTCAGCATATAAAAATGCTCGGTACATAATGGCTCATTTCTCAACCTAAGTGTATAATATACTATTATTTCTGACCGGGATATTATAAGCTTATATCGTCATAGTTACGCGATCAATACCTAAAGAGGGTCATAACTCCCTTGGGACAATATAGATTCTATAATTCCCTCTACCTTTCACAAGTAAAAATAAAATAAAAAATGCTAATATACATATATGTGTATATATTTATGAAATGAAAACTGAACATCGGTAATTAAGGCTCTTATAAAATAAACATTTTTTCCGTTTTAAAAATGAACAATATTTTATTGAAATCGGTCAGAAATACAATTATCTATGTACCACGGGAATTAATGGGCCTTAGATAATCTCAGGCAATTGCTGTCCCTCGGGCCGGACGCAAACTTTGCCATCGATAATTAAGGCCCTTATAATTCCCTTGATACATAAATAACTATTATTTCTGACCGGGATATTATAAGCTTATATCGTCATAGTTACGCTATCAATAAAGAGGGTCACATTATAGATTCTATAATTCCCTCTACCTTTCACAAGTAAAAATAAAATAAAAAATGCTAATATACATACAGTGTGTCCCACAAATTTTTATTTATGGCTCGATTTCCATAAACTTTTTTTTGTTGGATAGAGCTTCAAAAATGGCATTAAATGCATAATTCAGGTACCTCGTGCCTTAAATTCATGGCCCACTGAGACGGTGTTTTAGTGCTGAAATTTCGAAAAGTACTATTAGGGATTTTTTTAGAGGAAAATCAATGCCGGATTCTTATTCAGCGTTGTTCGAAACCCAAACGTACCAATTTGAATTACCATAGCTCTACAGGGTGTTTCAAAATTTTTAGTGTCCCACTTAATTAGTGTACCCCTGTAAAATTTTTATTTTTAGCTCGATTTCATAAACTTTTTTTTTGTTGGATAGAGCTTCAATAATGGCATTAAATGCATATTTCAGGTGCCTCGTGCGTTACATTCATGGCTCACTGAGACGAAGTTTTAGTGCTGAAATTTCGAGAAGTAATATTAGGGACTTTTTTAGAGAAAAATTAATGCTTGATTTTTATTCAACGTTGTTGGAAACCCAAACGTACCAATTTGCATTAGAAAAGGAGGACTAATTGAAATGACTGAAATTTGAGTTTATGTTATGATGTGTTGTTTATTCATGTATTTGATATGATATTAAATTAAATAAAAACTTTGTTCGCTAATAAATTTTTGAAAGAATATGAGTTCCTCATGAATATTTTAGTGACCAACTCACCAGAAATTAAGAAAATTAATTACAAATTAGTACGTTTTTGTTTGGAACCTCTCACTACATATAAGAATCCGGCCTTACTTTTCCTTTTAATTTTTTTGGAACACCCTGTAGAGCTACGGTAATGCAAATTGGTACGTTTGGGTTTCCAACAACGCTGAACAAGAAACCGGCATTAATTTTCCTCTAAAAAATCCCTAATAGTACTTCTCGAAATTTCAGCACTAAAACACCGTCTCGGTGGGCCATGAATTTAACGCACGAGGCACCTGATGCATTTAATGGCATTTTTAAAGCTCTACCCAACAAAAGAAGTTTATAAAAAACGAGCTATAAATAAAAATTTTACGGGGTGGTTAGTCCTTAAGTGGGACACACTGTATATGTGTATATATTTATGAAATGAAAACTGAACATCGGTAATTAAGGCTCTTATAAAATAAACATTTTTTCCGTTTTAAAAATGAACAATATTTTATTGAAATCGGTCAGAAATAAAATTATCTATGTACCACGGGAATGAATGGGCCTTAGATAACCTCAGGCAATTGCTGTCCCTCGGCCCTCGGGACGCAAACTTTGCCATCGGTAATTAAGGCCCTTATAATTCCCAGTAGTATAGCTATAAGAGCACGAGCGCAATTTCCCCATGTATTTCTTATGGGAGCAAAATCCTGCACTTTTTTGACCAAACTTACCCCCTCCACTCCCAAACCACGCCCCCCAGCCAATCGACTCTGAACCCTGCGATAGCCCGAGGGGTGCCGAAGATGTCCGAGTTCGCTGACCTTCGCCCCTGCCGCGACCTTAGACCGCTCGACAGCGAGGGGTGCCGAAGTGCCCGGCTTTCACCGATCGTTGACCTTCGCTCCAGCCGCGACATGTCACGACTCGCAACTAATAAAAACCCTATAATTAAGCCATGACGTCCCCCTGTCGACCTTTAGCCGCGGCCATGCATGGATTTTTGCTACCACCTCTGCCTGCGTATTTTTGCGTCCGCGACGCCGAGACATGTCGAGACTCGCAACTAATAAAAACCTAACACCTATAGAAAAAATACCAGCTTGCAATATGTACGTGATGTAATTCCTCGGAAAAAAGTACTTTCTCTTTGTCGGAATAAGCGCCTATGAAACGAGCACGCTGATCTCATCGGTACTGGCGATAAAAAATTTGTAGGAAAAGTGTAATAAAGAATAGATATGAGATACATATGAGTGTATACATTTTCTTGACTACATTACCTAAGGATGTATCAAAAATATATCTTCCTATATTTAGAGACTGCTCAAAAGGAAAGTGGACATTAAATTTGGGGCATAAATTAACCATTTTTAGTTGAGTTTATAACCATCTAGGTAAGTAAATTTCTTCAATTCCGAGAAAGCCAGGCCCTGTTTTAAATTACTTGACTAAAATATAAGAGGTGCAAAGTTCACCAGTTTTTAAAAATACTCTGACGTCACACGATTATCAAGTTGAAAGACCATTAGCTGGAAAATCGGATTTTGTACAACGCGTTTCCTGTTTAAAATTTCACCCAGAAAAAAAAAGGTACTAATTCTCACTTATGCCATGTTCACCGTATGATTTTTATACTATTCCGACTTCGAAAACCCAAAGGTATAAGTGTAGCGTGTGGAAAAAGGTTGAATTAAGGGTTTAAAACCCTTAAACGGTCTATATATGGAATAAAATGAGGGCATGCAACATGTTCTTCAATAATGAAAATTAAAACAATGTTCATTTTTGACTGTCCATTATCCTACCAAGAAAAAGCTTATAGCGTCTAAGCGACTATAAAAACGACTCTAAAAACGTCTAAACGACTCTAAAAAACGACTAGACGACTCGTAAAAACGACTAGACGATTCGAAAAACGACTAGACGATTCGGAAAAACGACTAAACGACTCTGAAAACGACTAGACGATTCGAAAAACGACTAGACGATTCGGAAAAAAACGACTAAACCACTCTGAAAACGACTAAACGATTCTGGAAAACGACTAGACGATTCTGAAAAACGACTAGACGACTTGAAAAAGCGACATACCATTGAATACCATCGAGTACCATGGAATACCATCGAATACCATGAAATACCATCAAAGACCATGGAATACTATCGAAAACCACGGAATACCATAAATGGTCTTGGATATCCCAGTGAAAAAATTTGCCTCGGGGAGAGCATAAAAGGAAATTATCCGTGATCGATGCTCTGTGATCGAAAGATCGTCTTTGATAATACAATCACTCTCAGTTAAAGACATGTTTTTGTCACTTGAGATTGAACCTAGGACTTATGGTATCCAACACACCAATGACGGATTAGTCATGGGACAAATACCAGTAACTGTTGAAGATAACGTATTATGTATTGGAGATCAAAATTACCCTTACACCAGGTCTGTCTCAACTGCTTTTGAAGAACAAACCACAAGGTATTAATGAGAGTGACCTAAAAATATACAAACAATTGTTGATTACTAATTTTCGATAGGTTCAACAAATCAGGTTTTAAAAGTATTTGTGTTTAGGTGCCTATGGTTTCATCTGGTATATGTTCCATACAGGATTCGAACCTTAGCCCACATTCCAAAGCCAAACACTCGGCATTTAAGTAAAATTCTAGGAAATGCTTGGCAGTGTGGTAATAATCTCGACGCGCTGTTGTAGCAGGGCTCCGCTGGCTCCCGCAGGCCTCGCCGGTCTCTGTAGACTCAGCAGGTCCCTTTAATGATGTGTACCGCAGGCTCCGATTAAATTAAAAAAATTACTATTAACACTAAAATACCCGGACAATAACCATCATTCCAACGCCAAAACACCCAACAGTAGTATTTCTGCGAATGCATCGCAGCCGGGCGCAAGGTGGATGACTCACATCCTCTAGCCGGAACTTGTCAGGACAGGTTGACGACCTAAAAACAATTCTCTCTACTTAGATAAAAATAGAATGTCCAATAAGATTTTTTTCACACACTTTTATATATAAGCACAGATAACGTAACCATATAAGTATATATTAGAATATTATAAAATATTTAAGCCCCATATAGTTCGAATTTGAATGGGATATTATGTTACATGGGTAATATATCTCAACACTTCGTACACAAACAAAACTCGCTCGTTCTTTACAGTTTTATTACTGTGAATTCGGTACCTACTAAAGCGGCAGACTTGGGATGCCGCAGTAGCAAATACAATATGAAGCGCAGCTCTGATGTATACTAAAAATGTTATTATCAAACTTGAGACGCACACATATTTAAAAATATAAATACCGCCGGATGAATGCAAGGCCAATTTACGGAATATAGCAAAACAATTAGATTATGGACATGGATATTAATTTCTTTAGGTAAAGGTAATAAACATTTGATACTATCGACAGGAGTCTACGCAAAATAATTGTATCAGTATTCAGCAAATAAAAAAGTTATGGGTACCCGTCACCGATGAAAAAGTATACAAAACTGATAAAATGTTCGTGGGATCTTGTATATTAAAATATTTAATCGCGTATCTAAGTTGTTATTTTATTCATTGCCTATCCCACAAATTTGGATTTTTAGCTCTTGTAATCGCTCGATCACGATTGAAACTACACTCATAAAATGCCCACCCCACGTGATCGCTCGACAAAAACAAAACGTGCAAAGTGGCTACTGCTCGAGGTTTGACCTTTGTCCTTAGGGACACGTGTGACCCAGTTGATGTAGAATCTAAAAAAACCCTGTAAATCATACTTCCATAGCATAGAATCTAAAATCCCCCGGTACAGTACGGATGAAAATTTCAAACCAGCATAATCAACATGTACGTTCAAAGTAAAAAAAAACTTGTCGGTCAACTGTTTAACCCCGAAATTTTGTTGATTTCTAGGAATAAAAAGAAATACTGCGATTGTAAGTCCAAAGCTATTTACGCTATCAAATTCATTTAAAATGCGAATGATAATTTGCCGCATTAAAACCAGGCGTGAAAAATTCAACATACGTCCCTAAGAAGTTCAACCAATTTTACCCTGGAAATACAACATTTTTAATGAATAAAATATCGAACATACAACAACCCCCTTCTAAATATAGTATAATGTAGAAAGCTAAACTGAAAATTGTTGCTAGAGGTTCTAAAAACCGGGATGCCAAAAATCAACTATTATTAGAAAATACGCTGATGTCATAATATAGCCGTCGATGTCACCGTTAGCGTGTCCTATGAAAAATGCGTTCTGCTTAATAAGGTGTAAAAAAATCCATGACGGGGCTTAGATGAATAAATAAAGTTTGATGTATGTGAAAGTATAGACTAAATTTTTGTATAGCCCGCGTGATCGCTCGAGGTGGCGGTATCCTCTGGACTAGAAAATATCATATCGGCTCAATCTCCAAACATTTTCATTTTGAATTATACGTTTTCATTGATGATAGATCTAGCAAGAAAATTGGACTGGACTCGATATGAGAGACATTAATCTAACTTTCACTAAACTTAGAGGGTTGTAAGCCGTTTTAATAAAAGCACCAGACTTGCTTAAAATTCATGGCTAAACGTTAACATAATGTCATACAAACATGCGGCACGCAAAATATTAAGAATAGATATATGAGCTCAAACATGTTGATCAAAAAATATATTTATTTCTGGCGATTTAGTTTACCAGTTATCATTTAAAAACAAAACCTAGTCCCAATATTCAGTGAAAATAATAATTGAAAACTTTGTACCTTATAAACCACCACTAAATAGCGAGTCGAAAATAAGTAAAAAAATATATATAAATATATTATTTTGATATTATAGCCGAAACTGAATTTATTGGGGTGAAGATGTAAGGAAATATTTTTAGCTAGGAAAAAGTAATGCAATTATCATAGGTACTGGTTGCAGAACCCGTTGTCAGTTTTGCAAGGATTTTTGATACAAATATAATTGCTAACGTTTAATTTGTTTACCCCATTTACGAAAATGATAACAAAATTGGATCAGACAAGATGTTTTTTCGAAGTATAGTTTTTAAACACAGGGTGCCACCACCGGTTTTACGATATAGGTTTAAAAATGCGACGCAAATACATAAAAAAAATACCCTAGAGATAAGAAAACAAAATACAACTCACCAAAAGATTCTTGGTGATGTATAAAAAGAAATCAGGTTACATCTAATGCCCCAGGCAGTAGAATAAACATCCCCGAGCGATGAGATATAACCAAACATCATTTTTCCAACGGCACAGTCATTTTCACGGGAAAAACAACCAGTAACCGTTCAAATTCCATAGATAGATACTGCCGTAATCCAAAATTTCACTGAACTACGCGTATCTATTATACTGAAGTAGGTACTGATACACTTCCATCTTTCCAAAGAAAAACAATCACGAAACTCAGACTTTTCATATATTACAACGCCTCGATAGAGTCTTTGTGGCCACGACCGAGAATCTACTGAAGCAAGTGCGACGCATAGGACGTGAAAAGTGCCGAGTTGGTTTTATTAAACAATGAAACTTATACCTACGTATATATATATATATAAAATAAATGAGAAATATGCCAGAGATTTGAAACCTAATTGTGTTGCAAGTTTGAGGTCCAAAAAAATATTGGTTTTAATTTTTTAAGGTGAGAAACACATCTAACAGCCAGTTTGGAAATATACAAGGCAAAAAAAGTAGTGATGTGGCTGCCCCATTTTATGTTTTATACAGGTTGGATTATTTTAGAATAGTTGTTCAATAGACCGAGACAACATCATAAACGCTTCCCGTTAGAACAGAATCTGATGAAAAGAAAAATTCCATCTGGGTCAAGCTACTAGATAACCAAAATAAAAAATACTGAACGTTATAAAATTTAAAAAATCATATTTTCAACGGATTTTTATCATCCGAAAATGGCGTAAAATTCAGTTTCACTGGGTCAAGCTAGGTGGTAACTATATAACCAAAATAAAAAAAATACTGAACGTTATAAAATTAAAAAAATCATATTTTCATGGGATTTTTGTCCTCTGAAAATGACGCAAATTCAGTTTCAATAAGTTACTAATTGGGGTAATAGGCGAAAAATCTTAAATAGGAATTCTGAGACAACGAGGCTGAGAGTAAATAACATACAAAAATCTTGTGCGTTGACTTTGAACTGAATTTAATAATTAGGTTTAATAACGACAATTTTCTCGATTATCTAGAATCAAAAATATTGCAAGTGACAATTCACTATTTTGTCGACATTATGTAAAGCCTTATTATTGCGTCGTAAATTAAAAGATCCAAAAATATTGGCATCAATTGTTTAGTAAATGTGATTAAAATATGTCTACTTTATCAACAGTTATTTGTAACAGCTTATTATCTTGGAAGCGTAAACTATTTGAATTTTTTAGACAAAAAGTTGTAGTTTAATAATGGTCAGTTGGATTCCTTTTTGAATCATGTTTGCGTATTACCTACAAGGATTTACAACCTCCAAACATAGAAATCGCTCATTTTAACCCGATTTAATAAAAATTTCACCAAAAACAATACTTTCAGTCATATAATACACTTCTGATTAATAAAAAAGGCACTATAGTAATAATGAGATTTTCAATGGAATTTTTATAGACTGTTTGCCCATTTTGAGAGTCTGTTTGCTAGCTTTTGGGGGTATTCCTTGATATTTTAGACGGATAAAAATGAATAACATTGGGTTTCCTAACTAAAATACAAAACGCACTGTTGACTTTACTTCCGTGGATAGTAAGCCTATAATACGTATCGAAAACAGAGAAATATTCAGGTCAAGAAAAAAGTAGCCTAATTTACAAGTTTGGGAATCAAAAACTACCTTTTGTCTTTTAATTTTGATGAGAAAATACGTCTAATTCGTAAGTCAAATAAATGGGACATCATGAAAGATATACTAATAATTGAACAAATGCTATCTCAGTTCTATAGGCACAAAGGTACTATGGGTATTAATAGTTTTTGGATCAAAAGACAAGCTTTTAAATTTGTTAAGAAAATACGTCTAATGAAATTGAAAGTAGTAACTAGATTTTGGTTAACATTTCGTTAACGCGTTGATGAATGTTTGATGCAAGTGAAAAGTAGATAGAATTTTCCAAAAAACGGTGACTGACCAAACAAGTTATTATAAAAAGTTGCTCAGGAGACCGATGTAACCTAGAAAACGCCTTTCCTTCGAATAGAAAGTGACATAAATAGTTACAAAATGGGACTTAGACGGATATTCGATGCAAGTGAAAAGTAGGCAGAATTTTCGAAAATCGGGACGGACCAAAATTATTAAGTTGATCGGGAGGTTGAGATAACCTATGAAACGCCTTTCATTCGAATAGAATCTGACAAAAAAAAAATCCAAGAAAATTTTAGACGACTGTTTGCAAGTGAAAAGTATACAGATTTTTTTCGAAAACCGGCGACTGACAAAAAATATACTTATTAGAAAATTTTGCTCGGGAGACCGAGGTAACCTAGAAAACGCCTCTCGTCCGAATATAATCTGAAATAAAATTCCATGATGGGGACTTAGGCGAATGTTTGATGCAAGTGAATAGTATAGACCGAATTCCCGAAAAAAACGCCATTCGTTTGAATATAATAAAAAAATCGAATAAGGAACGGGACTTATTAGACGAATATTTGATGCAAGTGGAAAAGTATAGATAGATTTTTTCGAGTGACTGATAAAAATAGTTAGTCGGAAGGCCCCCAGATAACATTGATATTTTGTTTGAACAAAATCTGCAAAAAAAAATGCCAAGACGTGACTTAGACGAATGTTTGCAAGTGAAAAAAAAAACAAAAAAATTATTAGAAAAGTTGACCGGAAGGTTTAACCTAGGAAACGCCTTTCATTCGAATAGAATATGACAAAAAAAAAATCCGAGACGTGACTTAGACGAATGTTTGCAAGTGAAAGAGAAACAAAAAATTATTAGAAAAGTTGATTGGGAGGCCGAGGTAACCTAGGAAACACCTTTCATTCGAATAGAATGTAACAAAAAAAATTCCAAGACGTGACTTAGACGAATGTTTGCAAGTGAAAAGCATACAGATTTTTTTTTCGAAAAACGGCGACTGACCAAAAATTATTAGAAAAGTTGTTCGGGGCCGTGGTACCTAGGAAACGCCGTTCATTCAAACAAAATGCGACAAAAAAAATTTAGACATAGATGAATAAGAATGCAAGGACGATTGGAGTGATCTATAACCCTAAACAGAAGGGAGAAAATGTTAGGTTAGGTTATCTACCTAAAAGAAATGTAAGGTAGCATCTCTGTGACGTCACAGGATTCCACAGTTGAGTTTGATCTGGTGTAAGTTGCGATTGTATCTCCTGGGATCAACGCATTAATTTAAGGTAGCATCTTTGTGACGCGTGATCCGGTGTAAGGTTGCGAATGTATCTCCTAAGATTTGGAGGGTCCACACTCGTCAACGCTTCGTTAACGAGTTGTCAAAGTTAAGTTATCGCGTTGTTAGCACCTCGTTCGTTAACATGTTGTCAATGCTCGTTAACGCCTTGTTAACTATATTTTTACTTTACATTATATACGTATTTGACCTGTCATATACTTACTCATGACACATTGGCTAACTAGGGATTCCATAAACAAAGGGTATTATTAATTAGAATAAATTGTGATAAATTTCCTAAAATGTGAGCAGACAATGGACGTTTTATTTTTCTCACGTCATTAACTTTCCAATAATTTGTAAAAATCTCATTGAATCATATGGAAAACACACAAATTTCGACTTATTGAGGGGCATTTTCTCCCTTCTGTTTAGGGTTATAGATCACTCCAATCGTCCTTGCATTCTTATTCATCTATGTCTAAATTTTTTTTGTCGCATTTTGTTTGAATGAACGGCGTTTCCTAGGTACCACGGCCCCGAACAACTTTTCTAATAATTTTTGGTCAGCCGCCGTTTTTCGAAAAAAAAATCTGTATGCTTTTCACTTGCAAACATTCGTCTAAGTCACGTCTTGGAATTTTTTTTGTTACATTCTATTCGAATGAAAGGTGTTTCCTAGGTTACCTCGGCCCCCCAATCAACTTTTCTAATAATTTTTTGTTTCTCTTTCACTTGCAAACATTCGTCTAAGTCACGTCTCGGATTTTTTTTTGTCATATTCTATTCGAATGAAAGGCGTTTCCTAGGTTAAACCTTCCGGTCAACTTTTCTAATAATTTTTTGTTTTTTTTTTCACTTGCAAACATTCGTCTAAGTCACGTCTTGGCATTTTTTTTGCAGATTTTGTTCAAACAAAATATCAATGTTATCTGGGGGCCTTCCGACTAACTATTTTTATCAGTCACTCGAAAAAATCTATCTATACTTTTCCACTTGCATCAAATATTCGTCTAATAAGTCCCGTTCCTTATTCGATTTTTTTATTATATTCAAACGAATGGCGTTTTTTTCGGGAATTCGGTCTATACTATTCACTTGCATCAAACATTCGCCTAAGTCCCCATCATGGAATTTTATTTCAGATTATATTCGGACGAGAGGCGTTTTCTAGGTTACCTCGGTCTCCCGAGCAAAATTTTCTAATAAGTATATTTTTTGTCAGTCGCCGGTTTTCGAAAAAAATCTGTATACTTTTCACTTGCAAATAGTCGTCTAAAATTTTCTTGGATTTTTTTTTTGTCAGATTCTATTCGAATGAAAGGCGTTTCATAGGTTATCTCAACCTCCCGATCAACTTAATAATTTTGGTCCGTCCCGATTTTCGAAAATTCTGCCTACTTTTCACTTGCATCGAATATCCGTCTAAGTCCCATTTTGTAACTATTTATGTCACTTTCTATTCGAAGGAAAGGCGTTTTCTAGGTTACATCGGTCTCCTGAGCAACTTTTTATAATAACTTGTTTGGTCAGTCACCGTTTTTTGGAAAATTCGATCTACTTTTCACTTGCATCAAACATTCATCAACGCGTTAACGAAATGTTAACCAAAATCTAGTTACTACTTTCAATTTCATTAGACGTATTTTCTTAACAAATTTAAAAGCTTGTCTTTTGATCCAAAAACTATTAATACCCATAGTACCTTTGTGCCTATAGAACTGAGATAGCATTTGTTCAATTATTAGTATATCTTTCATGATGTCCCATTTATTTGACTTACGAATTAGACGTATTTTCTCATCAAAATTAAAAGACAAAAGGTAGTTTTTGATTCCCAAACTTGTAAATTAGGCTACTTTTTTCTTGACCTGAATATTTCTCTGTTTTCGATACGTATTATAGGCTTACTATCCACGGAAGTAAAGTCAACAGTGCGTTTTGTATTTTAGTTAGGAAACCCAATGTTATTCATTTTTATCCGTCTAAAATATCAAGGAATACCCCCAAAAGCTAGCAAACAGACTCTCAAAATGGGCAAACAGTCTATAAAAATTCCATTGAAAATCTCATTATTACTATAGTGCCTTTTTTATTAATCAGAAGTGTATTATATGACTGAAAGTATTGTTTTTGGTGAAATTTTTATTAAATCGGGTTAAAATGAGCGATTTCTATGTTTGGAGGTTGTAAATCCTTGTAGGTAATACGCAAACATGATTCAAAAAGGAATCCAACTGACCATTATTAAACTACAACTTTTTGTCTAAAAAATTCAAATAGTTTACGCTTCCAAGATAATAAGCTGTTACAAATAACTGTTGATAAAGTAGACATATTTTAACCACATTTACTAAACAATTGATGCCAATATTTTTGGATCTTTTAATTTACGACGCAATAATAAGGCTTTACATAATGTCGACAAAATAGTGAATTGTCACTTGCAATATTTTTGATTCTAGATAATCGAGAAAATTGTCGTTATTAAACCTAATTATTAAATTCAGTTCAAAGTCAACGCACAAGATTTTTGTATGTTATTTACTCTCAGCCTCGTTGTCTCAGAATTCCTATTTAAGATTTTTCGCCTATTACCCCAATTAGTAACTTATTGAAACTGAATTTGCGTCATTTTCAGAGGACAAAAATCCCATGAAAATATGATTTTTTTAATTTTATAACGTTCAGTATTTTTTTTATTTTGGTTATATAGTTACCACCTAGCTTGACCCAGTGAAACTGAATTTTACGCCATTTTCGGATGATAAAAATCCGTTGAAAATATGATTTTTTAAATTTTATAACGTTCAGTATTTTTTATTTTGGTTATCTAGTAGCTTGACCCAGATGGAATTTTTCTTTTCATCAGATTCTGTTCTAACGGGAAGCGTTTATGATGTTGTCTCGGTCTATTGAACAACTATTCTAAAATAATCCAACCTGTATAAAACATAAAATGGGGCAGCCACATCACTACTTTTTTTGCCTTGTATATTTCCAAACTGGCTGTTAGATGTGTTTCTCACCTTAAAAAATTAAAACCAATATTTTTTTGGACCTCAAACTTGCAACACAATTAGGTTTCAAATCTCTGGCATATTTCTCATTTATTTTATATATATATATATACGTAGGTATAAGTTTCATTGTTTAATAAAACCAACTCGGCACTTTTCACGTCCTATGCGTCGCACTTGCTTCAGTAGATTCTCGGTCGTGGCCACAAAGACTCTATCGAGGCGTTGTAATATATGAAAAGTCTGAGTTTCGTGTTTGTTTTCCTTTGGAAAGATGGAAGTGTATCAGTACCTACTTCAGTATAATAGATACGCGTAGTTCAGTGAAATTTTGGATTACGGCAGTATCTATCTATGGAATTTGAACGGTTACTGGTTGTTTTTCCCGTGAAAATGACTGTGCCGTTGGAAAAATGATGTTTGGTTATATCTCATCGCTCGGGGATGTTTATTCTACTGCCTGGGGCATTAGATGTAACCTGATTTCTTTTTATACATCACCAAGAATCTTTTGGTGAGTTGTATTTTGTTTTCTTATCTCTAGGGTATTTTTTTTATGTATTTGCGTCGCATTTTTAAACCTATATCGTAAAACCGGTGGTGGCACCCTGTGTTTAAAAACTATACTTCGAAAAAACATCTTGTCTGATCCAATTTTGTTATCATTTTCGTAAATGGGGTAAACAAATTAAACGTTAGCAATTATATTTGTATCAAAAATCCTTGCAAAACTGACAACGGGTTCTGCAACCAGTACCTATGATAATTGCATTACTTTTTCCTAGCTAAAAATATTTCCTTACATCTTCACCCCAATAAATTCAGTTTCGGCTATAATATCAAAATAATATATTTATATATATTTTTTTACTTATTTTCGACTCGCTATTTAGTGGTGGTTTATAAGGTACAAAGTTTTCAATTATTATTTTCACTGAATATTGGGACCAGGTTTTGTTTTTAAATGATAACTGGTAAACTAAATCGCCAGAAATAAATATATTTTTTGATCAACATGTTTGAGCTCATATATCTATTCTTAATATTTTGCGTGCCGCATGTTTGTATGACATTATGTTAACGTTTAGCCATGAATTTTAAGCAAGTCTGGTGCTTTTATTAAAACGGCTTACAACCCTCTAAGTTTAGTGAAAGTTAGATTAATGTCTCTCATATCGAGTCCAGTCCAATTTTCTTGCTAGATCTATCATCAATGAAAACGTATAATTCAAAATGAAAATGTTTGGAGATTGAGCCGATATGATATTTTCTAGTCCAGAGGATACCGCCACCTCGAGCGATCACGCGGGCTATACGAAAATTTAGTCTATACTTTCACATACATCAAACTTTATTTATTCATCTAAGCCCCGTCATGGATTTTTTTACACCTTATTAAGCAGAACGCATTTTTCATAGGACACGCTAACGGTGACATCGACGGCTATATTATGACATCAGCGTATTTTCTAATAATAGTTGATTTTTGGCACCCCGGTTTTTAGAACCTCTAGCAACAATTTTCAGTTTAGCTTTCTACATTATACTATATTTAGAAGGGGGTTGTTGTATGTTCGATATTTTATTCATTAAAAATGTTGTATTTCCAGGGTAAAATTGGTTGAACTTCTTAGGGACGTATGTTGAATTTTTCACGCCTGGTTTTAATGCGGCAAATTATCATTCGCATTTTAAATGAATTTGATAGCGTAAATAGCTTTGGACTTACAATCGCAGTATTTCTTTTTATTCCTAGAAATCAACAAAATTTCGGGGTTAAACAGTTGACCGACAAGTTTTTTTTTACTTTGAACGTACATGTTGATTATGCTGGTTTGAAATTTTCATCCGTACTGTACCGGGGGATTTTAGATTCTATGCTATGGAAGTATGATTTACAGGGTTTTTTTAGATTCTACATCAACTGGGTCACACGTGTCCCTAAGGACAAAGGTCAAACCTCGAGCAGTAGCCACTTTGCACGTTTTGTTTTTGTCGAGCGATCACGTGGGGTGGGCATTTTATGAGTGTAGTTTCAATCGTGATCGAGCGATTACAAGAGCTAAAAATCCAAATTTGTGGGATAGGCAATGAATAAAATAACAACTTAGATACGCGATTAAATATTTTAATATACAAGATCCCACGAACATTTTATCAGTTTTGTATACTTTTTCATCGGTGACGGGTACCCATAACTTTTTTATTTGCTGAATACTGATACAATTATTTTGCGTAGACTCCTGTCGATAGTATCAAATGTTTATTACCTTTACCTAAAGAAATTAATATCCATGTCCATAATCTAATTGTTTTGCTATATTCCGTAAATTGGCCTTGCATTCATCCGGCGGTATTTATATTTTTAAATATGTGTGCGTCTCAAGTTTGATAATAACATTTTTAGTATACATCAGAGCTGCGCTTCATATTGTATTTGCTACTGCGGCATCCCAAGTCTGCCGCTTTAGTAGGTACCGAATTCACAGTAATAAAACTGTAAAGAACGAGCGAGTTTTGTTTGTGTACGAAGTGTTGAGATATATTACCCATGTAACATAATATCCCATTCAAATTCGAACTATATGGGGCTTAAATATTTTATAATATTCTAATATATACTTATATGGTTACGTTATCTGTGCTTATATATAAAAGTGTGTGAAAAAAATCTTATTGGACATTCTATTTTTATCTAAGTAGAGAGAATTGTTTTTAGGTCGTCAACCTGTCCTGACAAGTTCCGGCTAGAGGATGTGAGTCATCCACCTTGCGCCCGGCTGCGATGCATTCGCAGAAATACTACTGTTGGGTGTTTTGGCGTTGGAATGATGGTTATTGTCCGGGTATTTTAGTGTTAATAGTAATTTTTTTAATTTAATCGGAGCCTGCGGTACACATCATTAAAGGGACCTGCTGAGTCTACAGAGACCGGCGAGGCCTGCGGGAGCCAGCGGAGCCCTGCTACAACAGCGCGTCGAGATTATTACCACACTGCCAAGCATTTCCTAGAATTTTACTTAAATGCCGAGTGTTTGGCTTTGGAATGTGGGCTAAGGTTCGAATCCTGTATGGAACATATACCAGATGAAACCATAGGCACCTAAACACAAATACTTTTAAAACCTGATTTGTTGAACCTATCGAAAATTAGTAATCAACAATTGTTTGTATATTTTTAGGTCACTCTCATTAATACCTTGTGGTTTGTTCTTCAAAAGCAGTTGAGACAGACCTGGTGTAAGGGTAATTTTGATCTCCAATACATAATACGTTATCTTCAACAGTTACTGGTATTTGTCCCATGACTAATCCGTCATTGGTGTGTTGGATACCATAAGTCCTAGGTTCAATCTCAAGTGACAAAAACATGTCTTTAACTGAGAGTGATTGTATTATCAAAGACGATCTTTCGATCACAGAGCATCGATCACGGATAATTTCCTTTTATGCTCTCCCCGAGGCAAATTTTTTCACTGGGATATCCAAGACCATTTATGGTATTCCGTGGTTTTCGATAGTATTCCATGGTCTTTGATGGTATTTCATGGTATTCGATGGTATTCCATGGTACTCGATGGTATTCAATGGTATGTCGCTTTTTCAAGTCGTCTAGTCGTTTTTCAGAATCGTCTAGTCGTTTTCCAGAATCGTTTAGTCGTTTTCAGAGTGGTTTAGTCGTTTTTTTCCGAATCGTCTAGTCGTTTTTCGAATCGTCTAGTCGTTTTCAGAGTCGTTTAGTCGTTTTTCCGAATCGTCTAGTCGTTTTTCGAATCGTCTAGTCGTTTTTACGAGTCGTCTAGTCGTTTTTTAGAGTCGTTTAGACGTTTTTAGAGTCGTTTTTATAGTCGCTTAGACGCTATAAGCTTTTTCTTGGTAGGATAATGGACAGTCAAAAATGAACATTGTTTTAATTTTCATTATTGAAGAACATGTTGCATGCCCTCATTTTATTCCATATATAGACCGTTTAAGGGTTTTAAACCCTTAATTCAACCTTTTTCCACACGCTACACTTATACCTTTGGGTTTTCGAAGTCGGAATAGTATAAAAATCATACGGTGAACATGGCATAAGTGAGAATTAGTACCTTTTTTTTTCTGGGTGAAATTTTAAACAGGAAACGCGTTGTACAAAATCCGATTTTCCAGCTAATGGTCTTTCAACTTGATAATCGTGTGACGTCAGAGTATTTTTAAAAACTGGTGAACTTTGCACCTCTTATATTTTAGTCAAGTAATTTAAAACAGGGCCTGGCTTTCTCGGAATTGAAGAAATTTACTTACCTAGATGGTTATAAACTCAACTAAAAATGGTTAATTTATGCCCCAAATTTAATGTCCACTTTCCTTTTGAGCAGTCTCTAAATATAGGAAGATATATTTTTGATACATCCTTAGGTAATGTAGTCAAGAAAATGTATACACTCATATGTATCTCATATCTATTCTTTATTACACTTTTCCTACAAATTTTTTATCGCCAGTACCGATGAGATCAGCGTGCTCGTTTCATAGGCGCTTATTCCGACAAAGAGAAAGTACTTTTTTCCGAGGAATTACATCACGTACATATTGCAAGCTGGTATTTTTTCTATAGGTGTTAGGTTTTTATTAGTTGCGAGTCTCGACATGTCTCGGCGTCGCGGACGCAAAAATACGCAGGCAGAGGTGGTAGCAAAAATCCATGCATGGCCGCGGCTAAAGGTCGACAGGGGGACGTCATGGCTTAATTATAGGGTTTTTATTAGTTGCGAGTCGTGACATGTCGCGGCTGGAGCGAAGGTCAACGATCGGTGAAAGCCGGGCACTTCGGCACCCCTCGCTGTCGAGCGGTCTAAGGTCGCGGCAGGGGCGAAGGTCAGCGAACTCGGACATCTTCGGCACCCCTCGGGCTATCGCAGGGTTCAGAGTCGATTGGCTGGGGGGCGTGGTTTGGGAGTGGAGGGGGTAAGTTTGGTCAAAAAAGTGCAGGATTTTGCTCCCATAAGAAATACATGGGGAAATTGCGCTCGTGCTCTTATAGCTATACTACTATTCCCTTGATACATAAATAACTATTATGTAGTTACGACTGAGAAAAAGACGTGGAAACATTTAAATAACACAACTTTAACTCAATTAAGTATGCAATGTACAACCATTGAGTAAAGGACTCACTCAACGGTATAACCATTGAGTAAAGGAAAAATTATTCCCTCACTCAACGGTATAACCCCACTAACATCTCAAAATCATATTCATGAACTGAGAATCGTCTACGGAAGAAGTTTGGCAGGTGATTTTAGAACAAAATATCTACACAAGTGCAAACACTAACAATATATTTTCTACATTTAGACCGGGAGATATAGTAACAGATTTTTGGACGTGATTTTACTGACTTTGCCTTTCAAACGGCATTATGTTGCGTCAGTGTTCTCTGGTTGCGTCGTCGATGGAATCAACGGTTGCGTATATTCTACCAAATAATAAGGTATGCATCAGAGAGTCATCCCGGGTTCTTCATATGGAAAGTGAGTTTTTATTTATTCGAAAAATAGGTAAGTATGTATGCGTTTTGATATGATTTTGGACAGGCTCCCATGTGTTTTATAAAATGAAGTTCAAAATAGAAAATTCCTCGGAAAACCATAGGCATACCGTTAGCGTGGGCCCAAAGGGCTATTATTGTTACGTGAACTTGTATTTTAATACTTAATTTTTTCACGTTTCTGAACAGGCTGCCAATGATAAGTATGTAAGTTATCGTGTCATAAAACTGCTGAATAAAAGATGGTATACCGTTTGCGCATATCCAAGTACACTTTACATAGTATAAATCGTTTAAATGATTAATTAACATTCAATTTAAACTGTACTTGGACATGCGCAAACGGTGTATGCCATCCCTTTTTCAGCAGTTTCATAACAAGAACTTGCATAAATTGACAGCCTGTTCAGAAACGTGGAGAAATTAATTATTAAAATAAAGTTCGCCTGACAATAATAGCCCTTTGGGCCCACGCTATAACGGTATGAATTTTCTATGGCAGCCTGACTAAAATCATATGAAAACGCATATTTTTCGAATAAATGAAAATTCAGTTTTCCATATGAAGAACCCGGGATGTGTCTCCGATCCATACCTTATTTTTGTGAGAATATAAGCAACATAATTCCCTTTGAAAGGCAAACTGATCACGTACAAAAATCTGTCACTATCTCCCAATCTAATTAGGACTACTAAAATTTGTACAAAGAAGAGTTGAAATAAATCCTTTATACTGAAAAAAATCCAGCCACCATTTTCTTCAAAGATTACTATATTCATATTATTCCAAATCTTCATAATTGAATTCTTCGACACATGTAATATTAGTTTCAAAGTAACATTTTTACAAACCTTATAAGATGTCCACAAAAAATCATTGCTGTCAACCTAACAAAAGAAAATTTTTCAACAAGTTCTTACATCCTATTGAAATCACTTTTATATATTTGATCTGTGAACTCAACGGTATATCTTAAACCAGCAACATTCTGTACAATTCATGTTGAGTTCAGTCGTACTATTGTGGAATCACTATTTCAAAGTTCGAGATTTTCCATTCTAATGAATCAGCCTGTAGGTATAACACCTACGCACAGGTACGCAATATATCTACTACATAGTGTTGTAACTGAAAAAAACACGCAGGTATAACATGTCGTATCCTAGTAACGCACTTCTAGGCCATAATACAGGCTCCGTCAAATGTATGGAATAATGGATGTATTTTTTTATTTTTGATCTTAAAACAGTCTTATACCGTTGGGTGATTTAAACCTTCAGTCAACGCTTATACCTTATACACAAGTTTCTTACTAAATTTTTTGGACCTTTTGACCAACTTTTTTTCAAATGGGACCCTCTATTTTTTATTATACAGGGTGTCCCGTTAATAATGGTCCATAGAGCAACTGCACATATCTGGGGCCAAAATATGACGATTGAGGCTAATATGCCTTATAGAAATGTTGGTTGTTTAAGAGATACAGGGCGTTGAAGTTCAATTTTTTGAAATTGAATTATGGTTACATCTCCCAAAATAATGAAGCTGCTGAACTGAAATTTGGCACTGCTGTGTTTTTGGGGATGGAGAATAAGCTAAAAATATCAATTTTGCTATATCTCACAGAGGGCGCCACTTGCGCTGTTTTTGGATCGTGTTTTTACTCCTAACTTTTTTGAGGTTATCTTTTTGGTCTTTCAGGGCCATCACTTTAGAGCATCTTTTCATTCTGTAACAAAAAGGTACTCTTGTTTCATAACGATAAAATCAACCGTTTGCGTTGAAATTGGCAAAATGTGCCCCGAAACACCTGTCAACTTCAACATTCGAAAAATAAAATTTTTACCTGCTACTTTCAAATGTTACAGATTCGCTGTACCATTTAAAGTGAGAAAAAAATTGCTAAGAACAATGTACCTACCAAAAATGTTTTATTTCAAAATGGAACGGATTGAAACTTGGCAAAATGTTGACACTCTATTTCAAGAAAACGAATAGTGTTTCGACCAATGCCCATCTGGCATTTTTTTCTTCATTTTGAATGTACAGTCGATTTGTAACATTTGAAAGCGGTAGGTAAAAATTTTATGTTTCGAATATTGAAGTCAACAGGTGTTTTGGGGCACGTTTTGACAATTTCAAGGCAAACGGTTGATTTAGTTATCTAGGCAGAAATTCATGCATCATCAAGAAAACTGTAGAAGCTCCAGAACCGTCTCGTCTCCTGCAAACTCAGCAATCCGAAATCTTATATATTTATTGTATCACAAAGCGCGTTCAGATTAAGACCGATCTTTGTCAAAAGCTTTTCGAATAAAGTTTTTTAAAAGCCTACTGCTGTGGCCAATCATTTAATTGGCGCAGTCGGTAGGACGTATCGCGGAAAATCGCAGAAGTTTGCGATTCGGGCAAGCCTTGCAGTCGCCGAAACTCGCGTTTTTCCTTCGGGTTCCGATTAAGCGGTTCGTCCTGCAACATCGTCTCCACCGTTAGACGACTCGGGCCAAGCAGCAACTGGGCTTCAACCAGGAGGGCAAGGACTGAGGTTCCGAAGAAGAAAAGGGCTAGCTACCAACGGTAAGAGCCATTTCCCTTCGTTGAACTATCCTATACTCTCTGCTGGGGCAAAGACTTAATCTCACTAGGTTAAGAATTCAAATTCGAAAAACGATTTTTCACATTTTCAAATTTTGATTTTCTTTTAGGAAAACTTAATTTTAAGTAATTTTAGTAGCAAAAATTTAATTTTTATGAGTAATTCAGAAAGTGAAGAGGAGAACGAAAACGTAGGAAGGTTAGGTATCGATCACGATACAGATCTAGCAATTTTAGTTGATTTGTTTGGGCAAGTAAATCTTTCTACAATGAACAACCAGCAACAAAACCAAAATCAAAATGTTAATTATCAATTACTACGCATGTATATTGAAAATATACCTCAATTTTCTGGTGATGTACATACTCTCGAAATTTTTATTGACAGTTGTAATTATCTTGTACAAACTTATACAAACCGAGCGATTCCTAACGATCCAATAAACAAATTTTTAATTCGTGCAATAATCGGAAAACTCGCTGGTAGGGCACTAACATTAATAGGGACAAGAACAGAACTTCAGACATGGGATGAAATTCGCAATGCTTTACGCTTAACTTTTGGAGATAATAGAAACATCGACTGTCTTGTTCAAGATTTGATAGTTTTACGACCGTTAAAAAATGAATCCCCTGTAAATTTCGGATCTAGGATCCAAGATGCACATAGCTTAATTATTTCCAAATTAAATTCTAGCGACTTAGCACCAAATATGAAACAGTTACAATTGAATAATTATAAACAACTAGCTTTAAAGACGTTTATAAGAGGTCTCACCGGCAGACTACAAGACATTGTGCGTATTAAAGACCCTGATAGTCTCGAAAATGCTATCGCGTTAGTAATTGAAGAACAAAATTTTCTCTATGCTCAAAATCGCCTTTTCTCCTCAATTCAACCTCAAAATAATATCCAAAAAATTCAAAGACCAATTCAGACGCAAAACTATCCCCAAAATATCCCAAAACCTAATTTTTTCAATCCTCAGATGCAATTCCCAAATACCCCAAGGACAAACTTTTTCCAAAACCAACAAATGACAAAAATATTACCACAACATGTCCAACCCCAAAGATTTCCACAAAATAACCAATTTCCCAGAGGTCCTATAAACATGCCCCAACCAAGACAACTACAACAAAAGTATTTTACAAACCAACAAGTTTTCGGGTCAAAACAACCCCAAACCAACGTATTTAAATCAACCGGACGAACAACTAATGACAAACCAACCCCTATGTCAGTAAACGCGACAATACCAAGTTTACGCCAACAAGTACCGCAACGTGTACCGAACTACTTCCAAAGTTCAGGTCCCAGAAACTTTATATCGGAAGAACTATATAATATAGAAGACGACAACCCAATTTACGACCCCCAAAATTTATTTGTCGACGAAGAGAATTCATATTATTATATCCCTGAAGAATATAACCAAAATTCAAATCAAAATCTTTTTGAACATGACTATTCAAACCTCTATAATACGGAATATGAAAGTTATACTAGTTTACCAGAAAATTCAGAACATCTAGAGGAAATAAAAAATGAAAATTCAAATGAAAATTTTCAGGAAACCAATGTCGTAGACAAAAGAAAATGACAATAATTGATCTTAATAACATTCATACTAATATCTTACCCTATATTGAGACTTATAACCCGAAATTTAAATTCTTAATTGATACGGGAGCTTCAAAATCAATAATAAATCCTTGTTTTGCAGAAAAATATTTCCCTAATACAATCTATCATGAAGACTTTCAAATAAAAACGTGTAACGGTACAAATAAATGTAGATTCAAAGCTGACATACCAATAAATGAACTTTTAGGTTTAAACGATCAGATTACTTTCCACTTGTTTCAATTTCATGATTTTTTTGATGGATTACTAGGCTTCGAAGATATAAAAAGACTAAAGTTAATACCCGATTTTGACAAAAATATTCTCTATAACGAAAATATCTGTATTAATATTTTTTATAGACACAATCAACAATCTAACTTATTTTCTATACAAGTCAACCCTCACGAAACATGTAAAGCGAAAATACCTGTTTCTGTAAATTCAGGAGATATCTATTTTCCAAGAAAAGACATTTCAAGAAATTGTTTTATTCCGGAAATTCTAACCACTGCTAAGAATGGTTATGCTATTGTCGAAATTCAAAATCATTCAGACGAAACAAAAGTCTTATCTCTAAATAAACCATTCACTACAGCTAGTTTTCAAGAAATCAATAATGATTACTCTCTTTTTAATATCGAACAAATTTTTAATAACAAAAAAAGCAAATCTAAACAAAAATATGATGTGAAAAATATAATACGATCCGATCATCTTAATTCTGAAGAGAAAGAAAAAATTTTTAAAATCTGTCAAGAATTTTCAGATTTATTTTATAATACAGGAGAAAAACTTTCATTTACGAACAGAGTAAAACACGAAATAAAAACCACCGACGAGGTCCCTGTTCACACAAAGTCTTATAGGTATCCTTATGCCTTAAAAAATGAAGTTCAAAGACAAATAAGAAAAATGTTAGATGACGAAATCATTAGACCTTCTTCAAGTCCATGGTCTTCACCAATCTGGATTGTCCCCAAGAAATCGGATGCCTCCGGACAAAAAAAGTGGCGTATAGTAGTCGATTACAGGAAAATCAATGAAAAAACTATTGATGACCGATATCCAATTCCCAACATTAATGAAATTTTAGACAAGTTAGGCCGATGTACTTATTTTACTACCCTTGATCTAGCTTCCGGCTTTCACCAAATAGAGATGCACCCCCAAAGTATAGAAAAAACAGCTTTTAGTGTAGACAACGGTCATTACGAATATAATAGAATGCCATTTGGCCTAAAAAATGCGCCAGCCACATTTCAGCGTGTTATGGACGACATTCTAAGAGAACTCCAAGGAAAAGTTTGTTTAGTTTACATTGATGACATCATAATATTTTCATCATCATTAGAAGAACATATTTCCAATCTCAAACTAGTTTTCAAAAAATTACGTGAATACAATCTTAAGATACAATTAGATAAGTGTGAATTCCTCCGCAAGGAAGTAGAATTCTTAGGACATATAATAACACCAGGCGGAATCAAACCAAACATAAAAAAAATTCAGGCTATTCAAAAGTTTCCAATTCCTAAAACGGCAAAAGAAATAAAATCATTCCTAGGCTTAGTAGGTTATTATCGAAAATTTATAAAAGACTTTGCAAAAATCACAAAACCTTTCACCAAATGTTTAAAAAAGGGAGAAAAGGTCATTCACAATGAATCTTTTATTAATGCTTTCGAGTTGTGCAAAAATATACTCACGAATGACCCAATTTTACAATATCCAGATTTTTCTAAGCCATTTAACTTGACGACAGACGCCTCAAACTACGCTATAGGTGCAGTATTATCACAAGGTACTGTAGGCCAAGATCTTCCAGTGGCATATGCTTCTCGTACACTTAATCCCGCAGAATGCAACTATTCAACTATCGAAAAGGAATTGTTAGCAATTGTCTGGGCCACAAATTACTTTAGACCTTATCTGTTTGGACACAAATTTAAAATCATCACTGACCACAAACCCCTTCAATGGCTATTTTCCCTTAAAGACCCCAGTTCACGTCTCGTTCGTTGGAGACTCAAACTTGAGGAATATCAATACGAAATAGTATATAAAAAAGGAAAATCAAATACCAACGCGGATGCACTCTCTCGAGTAGAAATAAATGCACTAGAAAATTCTTTAGAAAACGAATCAATAATAGCCAATTTAGGTGATTCAGATGACGAAATTATTACCTTTTTAGAAAATTTAGATGAAGGAAACCTTCCGGAAATCTCAAGCGAAGATGTAAATGAAATTTTAGGAATTACCCCTAACGAAAAACCTGTTGAAAAACCAAAAATTAATATTATTTCCGATATACTTATTAAACCGGCATTCAATGTCCAAGAAAACGCTCCGAGAAATAATATAAACGAAACTGTCCATACAGCAGTCGAAGATCCTGTTTTACTAATGCCAATAACAGAAAAATCGGTAAACTCATACAAAAATCAAATAATTGTTTCTTCTAACAACAAGACACAACATAAATATGTAATTCGAAACAAACCATTTAACGAAAATAAACGATTAACGGTATCTTTACCTCTCCAAAATTTCGAAAGTGAAACAATAGCTTTTATAAAAGAATACGTAGAAGATAAAAAGGTTTACTGTGTATATTTTAAAACTCCTAATATAATCCCAGAATTTTGCAACATTATCCAAAAGACATTCCAAAATTCTTCTTTTAAACTAATACAAAGTTCAACCTATTTAGAAGATATTTATACTTTTGACGAACAACAAGAAAAACTAAAATATTATCATGAAGGTAAAGTTTGCCACAGAGGTATCAATGAAATGGAAAATTCCCTAAAACGAAGATATTACTGGCCAAAACAAAAAACTGATATAGAAAAATACGTAAATAATTGTGAAATTTGTCAGTTAGCTAAATACGACAGAAAACCCGCAGAAATAAAATTTAATTTGACGCCCACTAGTACCAAACCTTTTGAAGTCATACATGTTGACACTTTCCAAATAGAAAACAATAAATTTTTAACAATAATAGATTCATTCTCTCGTTATGCACAAGCATACAAAATAAGTGGAGCTTCAGCTATAAACACCATTGATTGTTTCTTACAATTCGCAACACATCATGGTCTACCAAGAACCATTGTATCTGACAATGGATCAGAATTTAATAATACAACCGTAAAAGATTTTGTAAAACTTCACAAAATTAATATTCATTTTATTACTCCTAATAATTCTAATAGCAACAGTTTAGTTGAACGTTTACACTCTACATTAATTGAACACATAAGATGTTTAAGATTAACTGACAAAGACAGTCGAATCGACAAACTCATGCTCTACGCAATTTTGGCATATAATAATACAGTTCATTCAGTAACAAAACAAACTCCATATAACATTGTTAGTGGACATACCGATAGTTTTGATGCTTTCGATACTACTTCTGAAATAATTATAAATGAATATGTTAACGAACATAAAAATAGAACACGTCTACTTTATGACAAAATTCATGAAATCAATCAATCTACAAAGGAAAAAATCATTCAAAAAAGAAACCAAAATCGCGAAGATCCTATAGAATATAATGAAAATGAATACGCTTACGAAAGAGTTCAAAACCGTTCAAAAATAAAACCCCGTTTTAAAAAGGTAATCGTTCAGAAAAACTTAGGTATAAAAGCGAAATTACCACGCAAAATAATTCACAAAAAGAATTTAAAAAGACCAAGAAAACTGACAGAAAAATCTTTATTACAGGACAGACATTCAGACAGACATGAGAAACCACCTGATGATCCTGATATCCCTGATCCTGATATCCCAGGTCCAAGTACAGGAAATTAAAATAACGGATTTGAAAGATTCACCTGGAGTCTTACCTTTTAGATTAGGAAATGCAAAGATCATAACTAGAAAACACACTTTTCTACATTATGTTCAAATTAAAGCCTTAAGTAACGAAATAAAAAATCTTAGATCGGTTCATAATGATTTAAACATTTCTATTTTTAAAGAAACACAATTTGTATTTTCTTCTAGCTTACGAAATAACTATGATAGTCTTAAACCTTTAATCTTAGAAATAGAACGTAAATTTAATAACATAATATTTAAGAAAAATATAAATAAACGCAGTAAACGCGGACTTTTTAATGCTATAGGAACGGTAAATAAATGGTTTACTGGATCGCTTGATGCAAATGACGGTATTAGATACGACAACGCTATAAGAATACTTGAGAAAAATCAACAGAAAATTGTATCAGAAGTAAACACACAAATTTCCTTATTCAAAAAATTAATTGATCACTACGGAACCTCAATTGAAACTATAATTGATAATCAACGAAAAATTTCTGAATATTTAGAACGTTACCATGAATTAATAAAAAGAGAAACTGATATATTCTATAAATATACTGTATATTTAAGTATACTTAATCAAATTTTTATCAATGCTAATGTAATAATTACTTTCCTAGACAACTTGGAAAATGCTATAACCTTTTCACGTTTACATACTATTCACCCTGATATATTGAATATCGACGACTTACAAGAGATATTAACGGACTTAAAAACACATTATTCAGAAAACGAAATTATTAATATTAATTTTTATGATTGGTACTCTGTAATTAAAACAAGTAGTTATATTTCAAAAAATCAAATTGTTTTTGCCCTAGATGTCCCTTTAGTTCATCCAGATAATTTTGATTATTATCATTTATATCCTTTACCTTCTTCCAAAAATACCATAATTATTCCTTCCAAACCCTACATGGCTCTTAGTACTACTAGCTACCAATATATGGAAAATTCCTGCGAAGAAATAAATGGAACTTATATTTGTCTACAAGAACGGTTAGAAGCAACTCCAAAAGAAGATTGCATAGCTGCACTAATTTCTGGCGAAGAACCAAGTTGTAACGTTATGAAAGTTCAAACTCACAATCAAATAATTGAAAGAGTCAACGACGAATTTATAATTGTTGTCCCGAAAGAAGAATCGAAAATTAAATTGTTATGCAAAAACATGGAATATGCCATAATAAAGACACCGCATTTAATTTGGTTACCTACCGGATGCAGCATGGAAATTAATGGAATTTCTTATGGAAATAATAAATCAAACAGTAAAACCCATTCATTGGTATTGCCGGCGATTAAAATTGGCGAAGTTCAAGAAAACATCAATACATTTGGCAAACTCCACATCAGGAACATATCACTGGACGATATCCATGCTCTTCGAAAACATATTAACTCTATTAGTCCTGTGGTCGTCGAAGAAGTTGCAAATACGTACACAACAAATTGGATTTTATGGATAACAATGGTAATGGTTCTCTTAATATTAATTGGATATGGAATTTGGAAATATTGGAAGTTCCGAAAACCTAGAAAAGAAAAGGAAGAAAAAGCTACGGCTACTTCGATCCTCTACACTCCCGAAGAAGCCTCTTAAGGATGGAGGAGTTATCTAGGCAGAAATTCATGCATCATCAAGAAAACTGTAGAAGCTCCAGAACCGTCTCGTCTCCTGCAAACTCAGCAATCCGAAATCTTATATATTTATTGTATCACAAAGCGCGTTCAGATTAAGACCGATCTTTGTCAAAAGCTTTTCGAATAAAGTTTTTTAAAAGCCTACTGCTGTGGCCAATCATTTAATTATTTGATCGTTATGAAACAAGAGCGAGCACCTTTTTGTTGCAGAATGAAAAGATGCCTTAAAATGATGGACCTGCAACATCAAAAAGATAACCTCAAAAAAGTTAGGAGTAAAAATACGATCCAAAAACAGCGCAAGTGGTGCCCTCTGTGAGATACAGCAAAATTGATATTTTTAGCTTATTCTCCATCCCCAAAAACACAGCAGTGCCAAATTTCAGTTCAGCAGCTTCATTATTTTGGGAGATGTAGACATAATTCAATTTCAAAAAATGAACTTCAACAAACAACATTTCTATAAGGCATACCTATTAGCCTCAATCGTCATATTTTGGCCCCAAATATATGTGCAGTTGCTCTATGGACCATTATCAATGGGACACCCTGTATACCAGAAGAAACTTTTGTATAAGCACAGAACGTTATCTGTGGTATAAGACTTTTTTAGGATAAAAAAAATATCACCCTTTATTCCATACAATTGACGGTCCCTGTATATGAGGTCCCATCATCGGAACAAAATGTCACGACAGTTTGTTGTCACCTTCAAAAGTCTCAACACTCTAACCATAATTTTCCAAATTTGTTTGTAACTTAAAGCACAACGCTATGGCCGAAGCAGTCCCTATAAAAATCGACCAACAATTCATAAACTTCGCAAAATTCGGTGACACCAAGGCAGATGGAAAAACTATAACTCTAACGCAAATCGATAAGTGGTTTAAACAGGCAGGAGTTCTGGACAAAAGGATAACCACAACGGACACGGGGATAACATTCAATAAGTTCAAGTGGGTATTTGGAACCTTTGAAATTTAAACTTGGTAATTGCATTAGCCAGAGTTTTGGTTCGTTTTTAGATCCAAAACAATTACATATCAGAATTTCTTGAACTTTATTGATGACCTGGCTAACCAGAAGAAAATTTCAGTGGAGGAAATTAAAGACAAACTTATGGAATGTGGGTTGCCGGGAATGAACAAAGCAACTGTAAGTAATACAATCTTGCTTATTGTACAAACACGTTATAGGTATGTCCAAAGAATTTTAAAAAGATAAAAATAATAAGTATTTTCGTTATGGTGTTTCGAACATCCAAGAGAACGCGATAATGTTAACCATTGTTCTAGTCAAATAAAGGATAAAATAGGAAACTATTTGATTTCTAATTTTACTCCTTTATTCGTCAGAACAAAAGTGGGGTGTTTTATACACTTTGACCCCAACCCACAACTTTCTTCTATGTGCTTACACAAAGGCATCATTTTTAAGATTCACAGTTTTCCTTTTGTACAATTTTGATCTCCTGGCCTACTGCGATTTTTTAAAGGGGTGCGTTTTTCTAAAAACCATATTAGACATCTTTTTTTTTTAAATCTGACACCGCGGCGTTAATAAAGACACATTAAAACCCCCACATATAAAATTTGAACAAAAAATATACAGGGAATTCCATTCTGCAGGGAGCCAAACTTGAGCAAAATATGAATTTTAAAGGCATCTGGCGAGTCAAGTGTGCCATGGAATTGCTTCAAAACAGTTAGATGGTCTACAGGACCACTAAAAGTGTTGGTGTGCAAAGATTTAATACAAAAATATACAGGGTATTTTTCTCTGGACCATCTCAAAATGCTGAATTTTTATGAAACTTTATACGAGCCGAAAATGTTCTGAAATTATCGAAAAAATATTAATTAACACAAAAGTTATTTATTTTTTTACAAAATACCAACCAACAAATAAAAAAAAATAAAATTATTGGACCTTTCTAAACAAAGTCACTGTCTAAGATTATACATTTCTGTGCGTTTCCTGCGTTGTGGCACACCGACTTACGGACTGGCAGGCTTCTGTATTATTTAGACTTAGTTCGTTTATAATGTCTGGGGTGGTTTTGATATATGTACTCGATTTTTGACCCGTACGTATAAATTTTTTATTGGATCTTTGCGCTTCAACACTGTGAGCTCTTCATCATTCAACTGTTTCGAAGTAATTCCATGCCATATTTGACTCACCGGATTCCGGATGCCTTTAAAATTCCTATTTTGCTCAAGTTTGATGCCTTGCCGAATATAACTCATCCCTGTATATTTTTTTGTTCAAATTTGGTGTGTGGGGGTTTTGGTGTGTCCTGATTAACGCTGTGGTGTCAGACTTGAAATAAAAAAATTTCTAATGGTTTTTCGAAAAATGCACCCCTTTAAAAAATCATAATAGGCCAGAAGTGGGTAATTTTAGGTACAATAATAATTATTGCTTTTGGAAAAAAATGAATGATAATAGTAATATCATGTATTGAAATTATTGTAGATTTTAACTGTAAACAAAAATGTCCTCTGGGCATTTTCATGGTGTGATTGGTTTCATGAAAAATTTGATTTTTTTTAAACTAAAAAATTAACTAAGTTTGGCTCCATAATACCCTCGTTTATACGTAAAGTAGGAAAAATGTGTTTCCTAATTTAAATAAAGTAACTTTTCCAATAAACAATATGACTTAAATCTCAACTAGTTTGGTAAATATTCAATAAAGCCCGCACACGTATTAATTAAAATTTTAACACCCTGCAATTTTTTTATAAGGCCCTAAAAAAGATACAGTTTAAGAGAGAAAATGCGGGTATTTTTTTGAGAATTCAACGCCTGCCAATATGAACCAATGAAATGATATGATTTTTGAAATATTAACCAATCAGGTAATGATTTCAGCGATAATACCACTAGTGGTATTTTCGTATGTAATATCACTAGTGCCAGAAATTGTATTGATAATTTTTTCGAAAGCGCTATTTTGCCTAGAAAGATCACGAGTATAAATTGGGCTTTCATTTTCTGATAAAATCCCGAGAGCGAAGCTCGAGGGATTTTATCTCTGAAAATAAAAGCCCAATTTGTACGAGTGGTTTTGCTAATGGGCAAAATAGGGCTTGAGAATAAAATTATCTAGAAAAATTTCCGGCACGAGTGGTATTTGTCGAGATTATTTCACGAATACGATTTAATAATTTCTGTATTGATTTTTTCTATGTCTACATTTCCAAAACGACTCATTTTGAACGAGTTTATTGACAGCTTCGACTGTAGCGTTCGAGTAAACAAACATGACGCTTGGGTATCCAAGGCAAATGCGATTATACCTACACCCCGTCGGCGTTGGTTTATTTTCTGAATGTGTCATAAATTTAAACGGAGGCGGAGGTCTAAATAACAAGAATTTAGCAATGTAAAAGTTATATAAATTCATTGATATAATGCTTAATAATACCGCAACATAATTTATAAGCTGCATAATTTAGAATAGTGTGAAACACACAAACTTTAAGAAGTATAGGTACGTGTTTGTATCCAACAGATTCGCGGTTGCTAAGCAACGAAGTGATAATTTGCACAAGTGCAATTACCGGTAATTGCACTAGTGCAAATTATGGCTAGCAGAGGCATATCATTGGTTGGATTTTTATGGAAGGAGCTACCTTATTGGATGCAAGCAGTATGAGGGAAATAATCGCTGAAATCCTACTCTCTTAGTTACGTCCTAGTTACGCTAAACCAATAACATATTCAGAACCGAAAGTTTAATCTAAATGACAGCAGCCGTCAAACTAACTATTTGCAGTTGTTAAATTCTCTTTTTAAATACAACTCGTGGTATGCCTAATAATAGATAATACCTTTCCTTAATTTATCACTCATTATAATCCCAATGCTAAGAAAATACCACTCCTGCTGCGCAGTCGTGGTATTTTCAGCTTTGGGATTATAATTCGTAAAATTAACGAAAGGTATTATCGATAATAGGCACACCACTTGTTATATTACCCCTGAACATCTATCACTTGTTACCAGTTTAGTCTTCTATAAAACATTTTCCCAAACCATGCAGAAACCTTAATATTCCCCAAAAATGAATATCTTTAATTAGTTCACGTTTCCAAACCGTCACAGACCTATATTATAGCCATCACAACTTTGGTTTTCGATGTTTTATAGTGAATACAAAATTTTTGCATTTTTTGACGAAACAATTAAAAATAAATAAAAATGATGCCCCCCTGGGTGAATATCATAGAAGCCAACAATGTTTTTCTCCAAATTACACAAGTACCTAGTTAACATTCATTTATTAATATTTCAAAGCACAGAGAGGATAGAATACTTGTCTATATCCAAAGTTACATTTACAGTGGTCATTTATTCAGGTTTCTATAATAGAACCAGTAGTTATACTGATTTGAAGAATAAAGTTTCCTTTGCCGGCCTGCTTTGTTCTAATATTTCTTCATTAACATTTCAGCAAGCAGTAAAAACCGGAGGAGTCGATAGGCTGACAGACGCCTCCAAATACACCGGATCTCACAAAGAGCGATTTGACGCAAGTGGTAAAGGCAAAGGGAAAGAAGGAAGGGACGACCTGGCAGATAACGATGGATATGTTGGAGGGTACAAAGGAAAAGGAACTTTTGAAGACAAATAAAAAACAAAACATAAAAAAACCAAAACTGAAATAGTACTATAAACCAAACTATATGATTTCCAACAAATATATACACTAGTTTAATAGGTAGTGCATTGATTTAGTCAAGCTATTTATAACTCCAATTTCCCCTCAATAGGTAAACATACCAATAAATTATTGTCACAGACTTTCATAAAACAGGAACTGTTGTCAATTTTCAAATGCAATAGGTATAAACTATAAAAACAGGCTAATTAATGGAGTAACAAAATTAGTCGAAGCAGTCAGAGAACACACAGGGGGGGCGCAAAATATCTTTGCGATATTAAAACAGTATTAACATTCACTATCCCATTTGGATCCTTCAATTATTATTGACAGAAACAGGCAAAATAATAGTCGCCAAGTAGTAATTATTAATATAAATGCCTTTGTTTAGAAAGGATATAAATCTTTTGCGGTGAAATGACTTCCCGTTTTTTTTGCACATTTGTACCTCTTATCACAAAACATACTTTTGATGCTTTCATTTGGATTTTTGACTCTATGTGTTTTCGAAAATGATAAATTAAACTAAACTGATCATAGTAAAATGTGGCATTTAGAAGTATTTTTTAATAACTTTTGGAAACAAGATATAATTTATAAATTTTTCGATATCTATTACGAAAAAATAAATATCACAAAAAATAATGAGATTTGCAAAATTTTAACTTCAAAGAATAAAAAAGTAACTAGCAGAGAGTTTTATGTGGAAAACACTATATATTAGCAAAGAGGATATATTATTCTGGTATCCTCTTTGATATTAGTGTATTTGTGAGGACGAGAAGGTTGGAACAAATTCGGTAAAATGTTTAGGTGGCGAATAAAAGAAAATCGATGAGACACATCAAACATAATTTTTAATTGTGCACATTTGGGAATAAAACTTTTTCTTGTGATGTCATCAAGTTCGCAGATATGACGTCATCGAAAATTTTTTTAAATGGCAACCCCACTTTTTTATAATGGCATTAGAAAGGGGACGTTTTTCTGCGTACAGAGGAGTATACATTTTAGGGTAGGTAACATAACAACATTTCTGAGAAAAAAAATATTTTAATAATTTTTATTTGAATTTATTTTAGCGAATTTATCTTTCAGAATTTATCTTTGTGTTCGCCGTGTAAATGGTTCCATTTTAATTTTTTGCTGGTAGTTTTTCACAGACCGATTGTTATTTTTTTGCCCTAATGCATTGCACCGTTTAATTTATTTCGTGATATTATCTTTGGCTAAAAATGGCGCGTCAAAGAATTGAAATTTTAATTATGATTGGTTATGGTGATAAGTCCCGAACACAAAACGAAGTTTGTGAATTATTTAATAATAACATTTTTTAACCCAGTTTATCCTAAGAATTCATCAAAATATTTTTTTCTCAGAAATGTTATGTAACCTACCCTAAAATGTATACTTCTGTACGCAGAAAAACGTCTCCTTTCTAATGACGTTATAAAAAAGTGGGGTTGCCATTTAAAAAAAATGTCGATGACGTCATATCTGCGAACTTGATGACGTCACAAGAAAAAGTTTTATGCCCAAATGTGCACAATTAAAAATTATGTTTGATGTGTCTCATCGATTTCTTTTTATTCGCCACCTGAACATTTTACCGAATTTGTTCCAACCTTCTCGTCCTCGCTGTATGTAGATGGTCTTTGAAACAAACCAAAATAGGTTTTAAAAATATTTTATTATCACCTTGCACAGTCTGTTTTGAAACAATAATTACATAAATTCATAAATATAATAAGGTAAATTTTAGAATTAATCACATGAATTACTTAATTAGAATTATATTCACTACTCTATTATTATGCATATAATAATATATGAAATAAATGTTTCATAGACAAATGATTATTATTGTTCACTAACATACAAAGCTAGGAATGTAATTTTGTACACAAATTGAAAATAATTTAAAATAAAAACTTAATAACAAGTATGGCTTGGCTTTGTATGATACATTTTCAATATGATTTTAACCGTATTTTATTCCGTTATATATGATAAAAGCGATAACATTCTTACTACTTATCTCTCGACTATATGGGATAAATATGTTTGATGGACTTATGCCTATGCCAGCTAATATTAAAAACATAAAAAAATCTTTAATTATCACTAATACATGCCTGCCAGAAAGAAATATGCAATCAATCTCAATATCCGCAGTGTTTTGTCAAAATATTTACAACGTACATATTCTTTTGGTGGCCCACCAATTTGAACCTGATATATCACTAAAGGAGATTCCGGATCCGTTGACAATCCCCCTTTACATGGGGCCCTCGATGATGCTCACTTTCATGAAGTAGTAATACAGCGCCCGGATCAACATGACCCCGGCTAATATGAAGGCCCCGACGTATGCGACGTACACGCCGTTATGCGTTCTGGCATACGAGTATGTGCCGGCCGTAACTCCGATGCCGATGGAAAGGCAAATGAGGGTCAGGACGAAGAAGATATTGCACCGGCCCCTGGCGAAGTCGGGGCCCACGGAAGATACCTTGCGACAGTGGGGGCATCGCGCGAGGGCGTTGTTGAGTGTGTTAAACTGGGAAGTGAAGAAAATTTCAGATTTACCATCATTATTTTCAAGATAAATATTTAGGATTCAAACTTACAAATACTAATAATAGAATTAAAGGCAAGATAAAAATTCGTTAATTCAACTGTCTATTTTCAATATACAGTGGGTTCACGGATGGAGTTGACAAGAGAAGAAATTTTCTTAATATTAATTATGACAAAAAGCCATTCTTTATAAAAAAAATTTGCTTGTCGAGAAAATATGATTTGCTTGTAAAAATCTTAGATCAGATGTACAGGGTGTTAATAAATTAAGAAAACATGAAAGAAAAATGCTTCAAGAGAGAAGTACCTTTATTTATTACTTTAGACAAATTGTTTACAAAAAAGTTTTCTTTCATCCAAAATAAAGCTTTAATACATTTGGAACTTGAATTTTTAATATTTTTATTTTTTTAAAGGCAACTTTATGTTGTTAAACAATAAACATGAAACAACAATAATTTGTACAATTGTGGAATAGTACACTGAGGAAAATAAACCAAATAAAGTATTTTGCTAAGAAAAATCTATTTGTTGTTAAAAGATTTCTGTTTACTACAGAAAGTCGAACTTGCTGTGCCAGCAAAAACTATCTTGCTAAGATCATCTTGTTGTCACAATCAAATATCTATTTGTGGCAAATAAAAAAGTAAATGAACCTATTTACTACTGCAAAATATATATTTATTAGAAAAAGGTAAACTTTGCTAAGATATTCTACTTGCCGCAAATAGGGAAACTATTATTTGTAACAAAACAAACCCTATTAACCACAAATATGAATCTTCCTGGTACAAATAGGTAGTTTATTTACTTCTTGGTTTTGCGCATTCAGTTTTCAGTTGCGAGTCAACTAGTTCCGCGAGTAATGTTGTCGATCGAGTAACGAGTAATGTACCTACTACAATATATTTTTTTCAACCGACCGGCCAGAAAATACACCCTTTCTAGAGAATTTTCCCTCATAAATTAACGTTTCAAGGCCTAGGCCGAAAAAGGTAAAAATCTTTCCCGATACCTATTATTCTCTTCTCCTGTCCCGTTCTCGTTGCTATGGAAACAAACTTGTGTTGATTGTTGGGAAAAGTGTCAAACTAAAGAGTGTCGGCTGTTAAAAAAAAATTGTATGTTAGGTACATAAGGTAGATAAATCTATTAACTATAACAGGTTCCTCCAGCAGCGACAGCAAATTTAATATATTTTTTTATTCTCCGCAACAAGTTTAATAAAAGTTTCTATTAACCGTAGCATGGTTTTCTATTTGCTCTGAATAAAATAATAAGTCAATGTATTAGCCACAAATAAAGGATATATTAACGACAAATAAGTAACTTATTAGTAGTCACAATGTAATTTGTCTATTAATTGCAAATAAGCCCTTTTTAGCAAAGTGTTTTTATTAATCATTGATAGGTGATCTAATTGAGGCCTATTCAAAGCAGATATTTTGCTGGGATTAATAGATTTTTATTAATGGTTAATAGATATTTCTCTGGGTGTAATTCTCTAATGAGGTTAGAATGAAAAAATTCGATACGAGTGGAAGATTCCGAACGCGAGCGTTAGCGAGCGTGAGGAACCACGAGTATCGAATTTTTTCATTCTAACCGAGTAACAGACTGTATTTTCTCCACGACCATTTGTGAATGTAATTTCAGGTGGAGTATTATCAAATTTCATATCAAAATCACTCGATTTTTCACTCATTTTATTTAACTTAAAACACGTTCGAAAATACACCCCCACGCCGCTATTGTTGACAGCGAGGTTGACAGTCTTGAAATCCATGGCACTCTATGCTGTGTTTAGTTTGATTAGCGTATATTCATTCATTGTCTTGTTATGGAATGAAAATATATAAAATAATGCAATGATTTATTATTATTAGTACGAAATATTTGTATCCCTATTATTATATTGTTTATTTATGTGCAATAGATTACAAAAATTATATTAAGATCCTGGAAATACATGCAAAACACCCGAGAAGCAAGTATTTAAGAATAAATCATCTCGCTCTAGAGTGAGAATTTTTAAGTTCTATTATTAAAAATGATTTTAGAATACTTACATTCACGAATGGTCGTGGAGAAAAAAATATTCTATAGTGGATATCACGAATCTTGATCCCTGTGTCACAATGGTTGACAATGCAATTTCCATTGTCAACCATTGTGACGCAAGGCTCAAGATTCGTATGATATCCACCGTACATATCCTTTTCCAACCTCCACATATTTCTCCATACATTTTCATAAATTCAACTAAAAAAATAAAAAACGTAAAAGGTAACATTCTGGTTTCCAATCGAGTTTCAAATTTAGTATTAAGACTTTATTTTGGATTATAAACAACCTTATTTTATAAACATTTTGTCTAAAATAATGAATAAAGAATCCCAGGAAGGAGCATGTGCATGACCTCAAGTCATTTTAAATTATAAAATTACTTACCAATGTATTATCGTTATCATCTTAAAACATTTATTTTTGGAAGACAGGGAAAAGCCAGAAGCCGCACAGTTAAGCATAATGACTCGAAAAAGTATACAAGTAACACATAATGGCACCTATCACCGTATCAGATAACAAAATATTGTGTCAAAACTTGGCTCCTACACAGGGCAATTTCTGTATGACGTATTTTATAATGCCCACAGAGCTTTGACTCCTTCCTGTTATTCTAAATTCAGAGTGATACACATGTCCGTGTGCAGGTGCTGTGCCGTCTGCTGTCATGCTCGTGCGACAAAAGCATCATCTACTTTCAGCCGGGAATCTCACTTGTTTCGAGTGAGCTAGGCAACCACATATACACCAAGGTGTCTAGACTGCATACATTCTGTTTTTTTATTTAAAATGTAACATTAAAAAAATCAAAATTGCTAAATTGAAAAAGGCATAAGGCATGTAAATGAGCACGTTTGGTTTATACCTACAGCATTTAATACATTTAAGAATAAATAAAACCGCTGTTCAAAGGATTGTTTTCATTATTATTTTCTTTAATAAAGAAATTGGCTTGGTTTAAAAATAAATGATATTTCTTTTATAACAGCTACTTTATGTAGTAAATGAGCTGAGAGGAAAAATTGAGATAAGGGCCGACAGTTCTTCTTTTAAGGCAGTTGATTTTAATAGGTTCTACTGTTCGGTTACCTCCATGCTGACCGCAGACATTCCAATATCAAATGATCCTCTTGTATATCTGGCAGACTTGCACTTCAGGGATACTTTTTTCTTTACTCCTACTGATGGTGGGGAATTCGAAAGCATGTTTGTCAAAAACAAGAAATCTTCTGGCTGGGATCAGATATCTATAAGAGCTCTTCAGCAGTTACCTACTCCAGCTATTGAGGCTTTGGCCGATGATATAAATGTGTCATTTCGTACTGGTACATTTCCTACTTGCCTATAGTCTGCATCATGATTGCAGTGATCCCTCTAACTTTCATCCTATTTCATTGCTGTCTTCTCTTTCCAAGGATGTTGAAAGGCTGGTATAGTCAAATTATTTTAAGCAATCCTTACTGGGACTGTCAATTGGTAATTTCGCCATCCTAAGTTGGCATCAATGCAGAAAAAAATGCAACCGGGTCCCGGGTCATAAGTCCAGGTCAGTAACGAGCCCATTTGCACAATGAATAACTACTAATAACACGAACAAGAACAACACAGAAAACGGTAAAATTCACGAAACGTACAAAACCCGCGAATATTTTCACTGCCCAAAGTTTGAACCTTTTTTAACGATCCGGAAAACCTTCACTGTCACTTTCACAACACCGAAATAAAATTTGCCTGAGTTCGCACCATAGACGCAGCCGAAAGTAGCTGATTATGCCAAAATACCAAAATGAAAGTGTTTCCATGACGTTTGAAATTATTATTAAAATGACTTGAAGTCATAGTTATTTTCATTTGTAGCGGTATAATCGTGATTGCAATAGGGTTTTTATTTTATTATATTCTTTTTTTCGTATCACTTGGGTCACTTTTCACATCATAAATCAATGCGTGACGTCATTAAATGGTTGCGACGCATATACCAATGTTATACCCATGGTTAACAGAAAATTCCTAGGGATTTTGTGGAGAACGTCATCTGACAAAATCGGGACTTCTTACAGTAAAGAAGAGAATTTTCCTTTTGTGGAGAAGTCTAAAGTTTTGTGTTCGGCTCCGAATATTTCAGTCAACGGTTCGGCTCAATTTGGCTTCCAAAATACTAAGAGCACCAAGAATGCAATGTTTTCTTTCTTTGAGAGTCTTTATCTGAACCATAACGATGGTGACGCTGTTGCAGCAGTGCTCAGCGATTTATCCAACACTTTCGATTGTGTGAACCAAGACATGACTGAGAAAATTTGAGTGTTATGGCTTTAGGGGTGTGTCTTTTGAGTGGTTCAGCTCTTACTTGTCTGAGCATCGCGAAGTTGGGCACTCTTCACTGCACCACATCTAGACGACACCTTGTTCTCCCCCTTCTGTTAAACCAGTCGTCTTGCAACCGGATTGTCTTAGAATAGCTAAACTCGAATTTGAAACTTTGATACAAGAAGGTACAGCATGCCAATCCGAAAGTCCCTGGTCGTTACCTCTGCACATGGTTCTCAAAAAAACCGATGGCTAGTGACCCTGCGGAGACTACCAGGCTCTCAATGTGAGGACTATCCCCAACCATTGAGTAAAAGAATATATATATTAATAAAATATATATTCTTTTACTCAATGCCCCAACAGATATCCGGCATGTCACATTTTGTTCACTTCAAAATTGTTTTATCTTTTCAGTAATCGACCTCATTAAAGCTTATATGCAGATTCCAGTGAACCCAGACGACATTCAGAAGACAGCAATAACCACGCCCTTTGGTTTGTTTGAATTTCCGTTCATATATTTCTTCTTAAGAAAGGCAGGACAAACATTTCAATGTTTTATGGACGAAATACTTGTTGGACTGGACTTCTGTTTCTGCTACATTGACGACATTTGTATTTAATCTCAATGAAATAATAGTTCTTTTCAATTTGTAAGTTGGTAAGTTGTGTCTAAAGTACCAAATGTCAACAGTTTATTTGCCATTCAATGTACACCTTAGCGCTTTTAAGCTCTGTCGATTTTAGACAAAGTGTTCTTAGGGCTTTCAAAAACTCTAGGCACATTGAACTTACATTTTTGAAATATACATGCAATCACAAAAAAAAATGATATCATTATCGGTACTTTGCATGTATTTAATGATCAGCAAGTAAACAACTAATGTGTACTCAATGATTCTATTTACTTAACTTCAAGTTATGGCTTTCAAGCTACAAACAATCTGTACCTTCTCTAGTAGAAAATGTATCATATCAAAATACGGTATTTATTTATAGCTTTAACCATTGAGTAAAGGATATATATTTTATAAATATATATCATTTACTCAATGCTTTAACTGAAATTCTCAATATTAAATATAATTATCAAAAAATAAAATATAGTTGCTTTGTCTTTAAAGTGGCACATTATTGTGTAAATTTGTCGATAGATGGATAATGTGGAGGTGAATAAGTGCATGGTGATTGAGACACATGTTTTTAATTCAAACATGATTGTGCTTGTCAACAATAATGTCAAAGCTGCAGAGCTGCAAGAAATCAAAGTATTTAAATCATGTTTTGATTTAAATTGGTTTTTCGACTTAAATCATATGATCTTTAAATCTTTTTCTTAAGTGGTGATTTTTGACTTATGATTTAAATACTTTTCTTGGGTAATTTACAAAAGATTTAAATTTTCAAAATATTTAATTCATTTACAAAGTATTTAAACACTTCAAAACGATTTTAAGTCAATTTGGAAAATTTAAATCTTTCAAGTGTGATTTAAATCATGTAGAATGATAAATGATTTTTTCATCATAATAGTAATACTTTTAAATCGTTTAGAATCAAATCTTTATTAGGAATCTAAATCATTTTGAGTTATTCAAATCTTTCTTATGGATTTAAATCATTCCTAATGATTTAAATCATTAATTTAAATAATTCTTAATGATACAAAATATCTGTGGTTTAACATTGGACATACTTATTTTGCTTAACTACACAAACCAAAACTTTGTTTTTTTTTGCACTCGACGCGCGTTTCGCTGACCATGTTAGCATCATCAGGAGATGATTAAAAGACTTAATCATCTCCTGATAATGCTAATATGGTTAGCAAAACGCGTGTACAGTGCAAAAAAACAAGTCCATAGTCTAAGACTGAATCATCTCCTGATGATGCTAACATGGTTAGCGAAACACACGTCGAGAGCAAAAAACAAAGTTTTGGTATGTGGAGTAAAGCAAAAGAAGTATTCCCAACTTAGTTAACATTGGACATGCCAAAACTGATCTTGATAATTTGACTTTAAAGAAATTATCTTTGATTTAAATACTTTTCAAAATGATTTGCTGCAGCTCTGAAAAGTTGTCATTGTTTAACCATGAAAACAAAGCAATGCCATGTGTAATTTTCAAATTCGGCCCACATTGTCCAACTAGTGTTCGATTAAGGAACTTAGAAGTGCCGACTTCTGAGAAATCCGGTGGTCATAGTAACTGTGCCCAAGTGGAACCAAAATCCTTCCAAACATTATGCCCACAGAAAATATACGCTACGCGGACAGAAGTTCCACACAATGTAATTATTTGGCAGCCCGAAAGGAAGCCGGCTCTCGAAAGCCGGCTTACCCTGGCTTTCAGCAGTGTCTATAGAAGAATTCTTCCATAGTTCTGCCTTGACGGCCGTGGTACTTTCATTACTCAATACTAGGCGGCAGCACGCTAGGAAAAAGCATCCGAAAGCGGCGTTGTCGGATTGTGCAAACAGTCGGTGGTTTTACTGAACTATAAAAATAAAGAGAAGATCTTTAATAAAATGAGCTTGCCCATTTAGAATCCAAGGTTAACAGTGACGCTGTCAGCAGTAACTATAGAATTCTTCCCTCGAGAGATTTATTTTTTTCGTCGTTTTTGGAAAGGGCATTCAATAATTATTTTACGAATCCGTGGCTGAAAAAAATTACTGCGCAAAAACCACCCCTGCACCCCTCAAGGAACAAAATAATAACTACATTATTCTTGTATTCTTGGTCCGATTATCTGCGCCGTTTTTAGCAACGACGTTCCAAATGATTCCAGATGCATGAACATGAACCCGTGGTAGAAAAATTTACAAGCAAAAATTATCCCTTCCAACTTCCAACCCTCGGATAGATTGCTTTTGGTCCGACTATGATAGTTTTTTGAAAGCCTAGCCACTATAACTCTTATTTCACGAATCCGTGGTAGAAAAAAATCATCGTACAAAAGCTACCCCAGTGGCGTCGCGTCGGGGGGGGGGGGGGGGCAGGGGGGGCACGGGCCCCCCCAGTTTTTGTTAAGTGGGAATTTTATAACACTACCTACCTAAGGTAAAAATGGATATAATTCACAGCAATCACTTAATTAATTACATGAGCGGTGTGATGGTGCCTATAGTTTTGGCCTCATGGGCTACGGTAGGCACCGCATGGCCGCGCGTGCATAGATTTCTCTTAACCTGACTCGCCTCGCACTTGATAGAATGTTTTACCCAAAAAAGCAGTCAAAGAATGAAGTTTTATTGAGTAAATATGATGTGCCTGACCTGTAAAAGATGCATGATATTTTTACAAGCTTTTATTTAACTTGTCCGCATCAATAAGACTGCTCACGACTGTCGCGTCTGACACTTTTTTGGGCCACCATGCGCCCTTCCGAGACAAAATACAATGCAAAAGGCATTGTTGGTTATTTGCGCCAACTTCTTTCAGGGACATGAAGTTATAGTCGAGTCGTGAGAAGTCTTTATAAATACGTCAGTCAGTGCTATTTCTGCACAACCTATTTGACATGGGTATGAAATGACGAGTACAAAAAAATAAGTGGCGTCATACTAAATCCAATATAGCGGATGTCCCAAGATGGTGGACTAAATTTCTTTACCACCCTCCTGATATTGAGAATCAAATAAAATAAAAGGTAAAAAAACTTTGTCAAAACAAGCTTTTATTTAAACCATATACTAAAACGAATAAAATAATATAAAATAAGTCTAGGTTTTCAGTAAAGATAATTCAATGCCAAATTGCGTTTTTGTAAATCAAAAAGCATGTCGCGCGAGACGTTCATTAACGTAAGTACCAATTAATTTTGTTGGACAGTGATTGGTTGATAAGCAAGTACCTATTTGCCAAAGTATGTATTTTCCTTAAAATTCGCGCGAAAAGCTTTCAGATTTATAAGAACTTGTCGCAATTTGACATTGAATTATCTTAACAAAAACCGATACTAAAATCGAGCAATCCGTACGCCTGGCGTAAATAAAACCACGTGTTCAATGACGATCCGCGATTGGTCGGTAGTCTATAAAGTTTCACCTGAGTCGGCAACAGGGAGGTACTCGATCGAAAAAGTGTAGTTACGCCGTTTTACCTTGTTGTTTTCAGCTATTTAGACACTGCCACAAATAATTTTATCGATGTTTTGAACCATTTTAATTAAGCCAGTAATTCTTTTCCCAAATATTTTGATGTAAACCATTGTAAAACTAACATTAAATAAAGGTCATGCCTCAGTGCGGCGCTGGCGAATATTTCAACTCACGTGGTCTTGTTTACGCCAGGCGTAAGAGTTGCTCGATTTTACTATATACTTATTTTATTTTATTCATTTTAGTACATGGCTTAAATAAAAGCTTCTTTTTAAATAGTATATTTTATTACGAGTCTGGAAATAAAGATTTTTCCCTGCACGCGTGACATATTCCCGTGTTCGGCTGCGCCTCACACGGGAAGTCATGCAAGCACGGAAAAATCTATTTCGGGACGTATAATGAACGATATTTTTTATTATACTTCTTTGAAAACGGAAACTTAAAACATTTTATCGGCATATTATAATAAGTTTAATTGACAAAAAATAAACAATGCAGACAATATAGTGTTTGGTATGTTTGATGCGTTTCCATGGTTACTCTCAAATTATTTCAAAGGTGCGCTTTGTTGTAAATTCGTTATTGTCAGATAAGGTGAATAAAACGTCAACAATATTACAGAAATGTATCTAAATATTGATACACTTACGAACTAAAATACAAAATAGGTATATGTTAAATATCATAGAGCATATAGAGTTTCTTAAATTTAGTTACTTTGCTGTATATTTCTATTTTAAAGCTATATATTCGGTATTTTTATTCAGCGCACGGAAAGTTTTTCCATGCGCTGTTTCCGTGCGCTACCCCGAAAAACCCCATCTTTCATTATTGCTAAAACAGATGAAAATAAGGTGTTTTCAAAGAAGTATAATAAAAAAGTTTTTCTACATTATTTTATTTTTTAGATGTTATTTATTTTTTGTTTGTATTAATGATAGGACAGTACATACAACTTGTTTTATTTCGGAAGTTTTTTTTTGTTTTTGATTCATGTATTATTTGTCTCGTTGGTTCATTAAAAATATGAAAATAAACGAGTACCTAATTGTTTTCTTTTCCCATTTTTGTTTCAGTTCAACTAAAATTGCGATAAAAAAATATTGAAATGTTGTTCATTGTCTTGAGAAAAAAAAAATTAAGGTGCCCCCCCTGCTTCCGAAGTCACGCGACGCCACTGAGCTACCCCATGCACCCCCTGAAAAATTGATAATTCCATTGTTCTTAGTTCGATGTTCACCGTTTTAGCAAGGACGTTCCAAATGATTCCAGATGCACAAATTAGTGGCTGAAAAAATTTGTCAGAAAAAAACTACCCCCTCCACCAGAGATATTGTTTTTGAGACGATTATTTAGTCATTTTTTGAAAAGGCATTACTATATACCTACCTTATTTCACGAATCGGTGGTTGAAAACATTTACGGGGCAAAAACTACCCCTTCCCACCCCCGAAAGTTTATTTTTAATTAGATTATTGTCGTTCCTTGAAAAGACATTCACTATTTCCCTTATTTCACGTATCCGTGGTTGAAAACATTTACGGGGCAAAAACTACCCCTTCCCCCCCGAAAGCGTATTTTTAATTTGATTATTGTCGTTTTTGAAAAGACATTCACTATATCTCTTATTTCACGAATCCGTGGTTGGAAACATTTACGGGGCAAAAACTACCCCTTCCCACCGCCGAAAGTTTATTTTTAATTTGATTATTGTCGTTTTTTGAAAAGACATTCACTAATATTCACTGTATCCTTTATTTCACGAATCCTTGGTTGAAAACATTTACGGGGCAAAAACTACCCCTTCCCACCCCAGAAAGTTTGTTTTAAATTTGATTATTGTCGTTTTTTGAAAATGCAATCACTATATTCCTTATTGCACGAATGTGTGGTTGAAAACATTTGCGGGGCAAAAAACTACCCCTTCCCACCGCCGAAAGTTTATTTTTAATTTGATTATTGTCGTTTTTTGAAAAGACATTCACTAATATTCACTGTATCCTTTATTTCACGAATCCTTGGTTGAAAACATTTACGGGGCAAAAACTACCCCTTCCCACCCCAGAAAGTTTGTTTTAAATTTGATTATTGTCGTTTTTTGAAAATGCAATCACTATATTCCTTATTTCACGAATGTGTGGTTGAAAACATTTGCGGGGCAAAAACTACCCCTTCCCACCCCAGAAAGTTTGTTTTTAATTTGATTATCGTTTTTTTAAAAGACATTCACTATATCCCTTATTTCACGAATCCGTGGTTGAAAACCTTTACGGGGCAAAAACTACCCCTTCCCACCCCCGGACCGGAAGTTTGTTTTTAACTTGATTATTGTCGTTTTTTGAAAATGCAATCACTATATTCCTTATTTCACGAATCCGTGTTGAAAACATTTGCGGGGCAAAAACTACCCCTTTCCACCCCGAATTGATTTTTTTAATTTGATTATTGTCGTTTTTTGAAAGGTATGCTGGGGGTATTATTCGCCCAACAATTTTTTTAACCACGAATTTGTGCATCTGGAATCTTTGCGAACGTCCTTGCTAAAATCGGCCAGGATCAGACAATGAAGTTATAATTTTTTTAAAAGGGTACTGGGGTAGTTTTCGCCCAACAATTTTTTTAAAGTACAAATTTGTGCATCGGGAATCATTAGGAACGTCCTTGCTAAAAACGGTGGGAATCGTACCATGAAATTTTCCTTTTTTTCCTTAAGGGGTAGTGGGGGGTAGTTTTTGCCCAACAAATTTTTTCAACCACGAATTCGCGCATCTAGATTCAACCGCGAATTCGTGAATCTAGAATCATTTAGAACGTACTTGCTAAAATCGGCCAAGATCCGACAATAATAAAGTTATCATTTTTGTTTTTAAAGGGGTCCTGAGGGTATACTTAGTTTTCGCACAAGAAATTTTTTCAACGGCGAATTCGTGACTCTAGTCATTAAAAACGTACTTGCTAAAATCGGCCAGGATCCGATAATGAAGTTATATTTTTTTAAAAGGGGTGCTGGGGGTAGTTTCCGACCAACAACTTTTTTAAAGTAGGTACAGATTTGTGCATTATCTGGCATCATTAGGAACGTCCTTGCTAAAATTGGCGAGGATCCGACAATGAAGTTATCATTTTTGTTCTTAAAGGGGTGCTGGAGGGTAGTTTTCGCACAAGAAATTTTTTTCAACCACGATTTAGTGCATCTGGAATCATTACGAACGTCCTTTCTAAAATCGGCGAGGATCCGACAATAAAGTGATCATTTTTTTTCCTAAAAGGGCGGTGCTGGGGATAGTTTTGCCCAACAATTTTTTTAAAGCACGAATTTGAGCATCTGGAATCATTAGCTAAAAATCGTACCATGAAAGTTGTCATTTTTGTTTTCTTTAAGGGGTAGTGGAGGTAGTTTTCGCCCAACAATTTTCTTCAACCACGAATTGGTGCATTTGGAATGATTAGGAACGTCCTTGCGGGGATCATGATATCAAATGAATATTTCAATTTCAACAAGTATTCAGTTAAGTCCCAAAATTAAATAGTAAAACCGATAAATTTGGCATCATTGACATCCTGTACATATTTTCTACATTGTAGAACAAATATTTACCGTATACTAAGTGTATAGGTAATTAGTAAATAAAATAGGCAGGAATAAAATATATTATTTGTAACATCTTGGTATATTTTAATTAGATAATGATTAGCTCTGAAGCACTCTGTATAACTTAGTATACGTCATACGACTTCTGCAAAGACGAAGCAAATAATAAATCCCACTATTATTTCGTATAGTTCAAGGTCTCTGACCATCTGCCGGGAAATAGATTTTGATGACCGAAAGCGGTCCCCAGCATAGACAGCGTTTATGAAACCTTTATTCCTAAACCACCGGCAACACGGTTAGGCTCTTCAGCTGACTGCTGGCGCCTCTAGCGGTGACTTTTAGCGGAGGGCATTTTACGGTTTTAAAAATCGAACGATTTTGCATCCGAGCGCTATCTGTTAGGCCAAGGCAAAACCAAGTTTCGGTGTGCTATACATATTTTACGAGCCCGATGCTACTGGCACTTCTGTCCGCGTAGCGTATATTTTCTGTGATTATGCCTATACAAAAATTTTCTCAAAAACAGCTTCATGTTATGATGTTTGCTTTTTCTCTCAAATAGATAAATACCTATCTAACATATTTTACTATTATAAATGGTGCCTTTTTTTCACGAAATAAAATATGTTAGGTTTTGCCTCATACCTTTGTTTATATAGTTTTTTGAAAGGCCATGTCTGAAAATAACGTATTTTCACGTCCATTTTCATGACATGTTTACATTGATGCCACCTGACATTTCTGGTAGGCTTTATTGACGCTATTGGTCCAAATTACGGAAACGTAGTTCAGTTACACATCTAGCGATGGCGCAGAAAACGCTTAGCAAACCCTTTCTTAAAATGGCAAGTAAAAAATCAAAGACAAAACAAGGTTTTTTAGATAACCTTTGCATACAACCTTGCATTGCAGCCCTATTTGACTTTTGAAAACAAATTAGTAAAGCCATTGGCCTTCCCAAAAAAATACTTTCCTTCTACCCGCTTACCAAGAATGTGTCATGACAGTGCCCGCAAGTGACACGGCACATGCCGGGCAAAGTAGGAACCGGGGGAGTGACGGGGCTGGGTGCCAAGTTGATGATGCGCTTGCAGTTGGGCCTGGGGCAAGCGATGCGCTGCGACGAACTCTTGCAGATGAGCAAGCAGTTGCACGGGCAGCGTACGTATTTCTTTCCCGGCGGAGCATTGCGAATTGGCTGCAAAAGTTATCGATAAAAAGAATTTATATATTTATATATTAAAATTTAATGCTGCATTTTCTATTGCATTTCTTCTCCTATATTTAAATTAGACCAAAATTTTGAATGTGACATTGTTTACAGACTACATCTGGTAGAAATATGCTGCTTCCCATTTCTCACGCTATCATTACAATAAGACAAACATAACTTAATCTGCTTGTTTACACATTTGGTATCAACAAGGAACACTACACTAATCTTCCCTCAATAATGTCAATAACAACAATCTGTGAGAAATAACCTTCAAGGGAAATAACTTAATCGGGCTACGGATGGAGAACAATAATATTTATACTACATTTATAATATATTATTATATCCCATATTATATTATCGCTCACCATTGAATTGCTTTAAAGTCTATTAATTCATTTGCAAATTAAATCAAGGCAAATTGGAAAACTTTACATAACTCATTATTACGTACCGTAGCCTCATTACACTGAGAGCACTTGACGACATGCTGATCTCTCTTGCCGGAAATATCTATCATGGCCTGACAAACCCGACAAGTGACCATAGGCACCCCACCGCTCTCGGTAGGCTGATAAAACGCCGGAGGCAGCTCATCGGGCCCTATGGGCGATACAGTAGCCTGCGTCCCTAAAAAACAAAAGGAATTCCTAATATAAACAATGAATGATAATACAAAATGACTCATTAGATTATAGTTCATTCTTCTGCACTTACCAGCTACCTCTGCATTGTAGGCTGTGGTGTCTGAGTCGTTTTGCAAGAGGGGTTGTTTCTCGCCCTCGTTTCCGTCCCCCATAGTGTAGAATTTTTTGAAAACTACCGGAAATAATTATGGACAATTAGAAATACCTAATTAACAACAAAACTCAAGAACCAAGAATCGAAGGACCGAGCAAAACGTCAGTCACGTCAAGCCAACTCGAGGGCCAACTGCAACGACTTACGACTGTCTTTGACAATTGACAAAATGACAGAACTTGGCAACAACACAAAAATTATAAGCTGTGACAAAACTGACAAAAGGTTAAACTTCGTACAACAGCTGTTTTGAGTTATTTTTGTTGATTCTGATATAACCAGAGATATGGAGGTGAGGAGATTGGTTGACAAATATTTCGCAGCCTAATTTTGCCCGACTCTATGGGTCCGCCATTTTCGAGTACTGCCCACAAAATATATAGGTTAGGTTAGGTAGGTTAGGTACTGACAAGGTTAGTACCACCAGAGCATATAAAACAACCAGCAGTTAACTTACTCGTGATAATCATCCGAAAATTCAATGACCTTGAGCCATATTGGTGGAATAGAAGTCAGAGGTGTAGCCGGGAAAATCAATTCAGAAATACAGAGTAGTATTAGTAAAGTATAGATTGTGTGGTAGGCACAAGCAGCTTTTAATCCTTCCTGGGATTCTTTATTTAAAGATACTAGCAAAAAGCACAATTTACAAAAAAACACACTCCGCGGCACTGTAATATCTCTCATACAGCCAAAAAAGAACTGCACAATCGCCCCGACACTGCATCAATTTGACAGAATCTATGCCCACATGGCGGCTGCGCGAACAGGTGCGCAGAATTTTCCCGCCATGGGATATTTTCCTGCTGGTTGTTTTATATGCTCTGGTACCACTACGATACACTTACCCACGGCATGTCACTAACGAATCCGAAAATAAGGCAACTCTGCGCATCTACGTCAGTTGCGAATCACGAATTCTAAATATTGCAGCGGCAGCGGTTGTGTTTTACGATTTTTTATAGTTTACAGTTTAATGTGTCAAGAAAAAAAGTGTAAACAACTGACTGATCGTCAGTCCAGCTCGACAGTGCTTTGAAATAGGCCAAAAATGCCGGGATGTGCAGTCAGCGTATGTGGAGTCAGCGTATCAAACCAAATGTGTTTTTTATCAACAGAATATTCATTAATTTATCTAGTAATAAATTCTACATATTTTTAACAACATTTATTTCAAATAAATACACAAAAACCCATAAAAAAAGTATCTATTGCTGTGTAAAACATATGAAGCAATTTAAATTCTGATTCGCAACTGACGTCACAAGATGCGCAATGACATACCGTGGGTAAGTGTATCGTGATCGTGGTTAGTACTAACCTTGAGGTACTCTGAAGTCAAAAGATTCCCCTCATTCAAGGTTTTTCTCCTTTAGAGACCTTGCCCCTCATTCTCCTCTTTTATGTCCTAACCTATATATTTTGTGGTTTAGTACGACTAACGAGAGGATAAAGCCCACTTAGGGTTCCTCGTTTTCATTGGTCGACTCAAGGTTTCATGAATTTGAACATTGTAGGCTTGTGAGGTTGTTTAGAAATCATATTGCAATATTTCCTTCCAGCATAATAATAATAATGGCTTAGTTAATCACTTATCTGAAGAACATATGGTAATTATAGAACATACCGTATGCACCGGGCGATTTTCTTGATATTTTGGCTACCCCCACATTTTCGAGGCCCCTGAACACGAATCTGACCTCTATATAATGGAGATGAATTTAGCTCAAACCTAACCTTTGGCGCACGCCGAATTTCGGGCGAAAACAGCGGCCGGGCCGGACGTAAACACGGCACAAATCTTTCAAAATTTCGGTTTTTCTGCGGGTATTCGCGAAGTTTCGATGTTGCAAAAGGTGCAAAATAAGGTGGTGATCAGTAAAAATTCATCCGCACTTGACGTTATTTCTTAATTCATTTGCATTATTTATGTCACAACGGGCTATTGAATACAAGAGGCTTAATATTCAGGTAACCTTGAGTCAACCAATGAAAGCATGGAACCCTAAGTGGGATTTATCCTCTCTGGATGGAGCATAGAGATAATATAGTTTGGAGTGGTTGGTTACCAAAGTCTATTGTTCAGTGGGACTGTAAGAATAATAGAAAATTTCCATTCATAACTACAGATAAGAAAATCACAGAGAGGACTTCAGATTTAGGTATTATAAATAGATTATAAATAGACAAGGCAATTAATATCAACATAACATATGGGGACTGATTTTGCAAAAAATAAAGTTGTCCAGCTGTTTTTTTTTTGTAGATTTTAATAGTAGCACAGACTAGAGGCCCTGTATGACACGAAAAGTGACACTTATTCGTTTTAACAGAGGTTGGACAACAGATTTTGGCAGATTTTAGTAACATTGTTTTTATTATATTTTTATATTGGCGGGTGTCGGTTTGTCAACAAACTGGCAACAAATTATTGAGCATAGATAAGAAATAAATATACGATTATTGAGCGTGCTAATTTTCTTTTGCAAAAAGGAGTGTTAAAAGGTAAAAATGACATCTTGCGTAATAAGAAACTGCAAGAATTCTGAGCAGGATGGATTTTTCTTAACACCCTTTCAAAAAAGCGCAGAAGAACGAGCACGATGGAAAGTGCGAATGAAATACCCTAACATGAGAGTTGGAAATGATACGAAACTTTGCGAGGTAAGTAAATTTAATTACATAAGTATCTAGTTCCTTTTTATTTTTTGTTTGATCTGTGATTTTAATCTGCAGAATAATTTCCTTAATCTGCATCAGCAACATAACATAAGGTACCTAAATTAATATTAAATATTAGTACCTATTTGTTTTCAATAAAAGTCCATAAGGTTATACAAACCACTTATTAGAATTCTTATGAAAATTAGCATTTGATGGCAGCGTTTTATTATGTTTAGGTAGCTTAAATTTAGTTCTTTAACTTTCACAGGTTCACTTCTTCGACATGGATTTTGAGTGTCAGGTTGTGCTGAAGAAACAATCCTCTCCTGCAACGTTTGATGAACGTGACTTTAGCAAGAAAGAACCATTAAATATGTATAAATTTCTGAGAACTTGTACTAGTTTGATTTTTCCTATTTACTTACAATATATCTTTGAAAACAAAAACACTGTTGTCTTCTTTTTTGAAATATAGATGATCTCTCTTTAAAAGACTAATATCGATATTAAATACCTAGGTACTCATTTTTTTATTCAGCCTAATTCTATTAACCATGTTCTTCAATAGTGGTTGATTCATATTACCAAAACAAACTTTCCAACTTTTTATTCCGTACAAATTTCAGTATTAATTGTCTTAAAATTTTGACGGTAGGTATAAGAGAGTTTGAAGAAACGAAACCATACAGTTTAAACCATTTAAAAGACCTTTTTGATTTTTATTTTTAAATGAAAGGAATAATAATTATTATTGCAGCTACGATTCCTGTTGAAGAAATATTCGAAAGTTTAGTTAGTTGGTATGCTAGAGTCTTGTTTAATTTTATGTATCTACATAAGTATACCACATTCCTACAAAAATTTAATAAATGTTTTTATCCTGATATCCTAAAATTGCTGTTTGCTTGGAACAAATTATATGTTTCTTCACTTTTCCATTCAAACTTCAATAATTATTATTAGTGAAGCTTTGCAAATAACATACTTACTACCTACCCAATTTATTGGTTTTATCTATATTTTTATACATTTTAAACTGTGCCCTCATCTACCTACGTTTATGGCAGTTAAATGTCGTTAGCTTAACCTTAAAATCTAATTTTGACACATCCTGCTGCTAGGGGAATGATAGAAAGAGCGAAAAAATATATGTCTGTTGCACAAAATGAATTTCATAGGGAAAATAAGACCCTCGCCAGAGAGAGAGATCCGATCGTTGTCCAACCTCTGTTAAAACGAATAACTGTCACTTTCCGTGTCATACAGGGCCTCTAGCACAGACTAACGAGTAATACAGACAAATCCTTAGCGACATGTGTCAAAAGGAGGCTCGCTTTAAAGGTGGATTTATAAACTCGACGTTTGCGTTGGCGCTCGCCGTTGCCGTTTGCGTCGAAAATTCAATCCCAATATTTTACGTGTAACCGTTTATAAACACCGTCGAACGTTGCCGTCTGCGTCCGATGCCGTCCGAGATAAACTAATTTCATCTTTTATCACGTTCCGTCGTTCACATTTCTGGACGCAAACTGCGAAGGTCACCGTCAACTGGAGCGCCAACGCAAACGTCGAGTTTATAAATCCACCTTTAGGGTAATATTTTGAATACATGAATAATGTGCATTTTATTTGATTGTACATTAATCTACATAGCGAAGAGATTGTATTAGTATTAGAACCAAATTTATGCTTAAAATAATGTCTGTCTTTCTGTAAATTGAAATAGAGGCTCGCTTATTTCTGACACATGTCCTTAAGGAGGCTTCTGTTGCAAAGCTATTTATTCTGTGATAGTAGAAAATTAGTAGGCAATGACTGGGCCACTTTAATTTTTGGCGCTATCTGTTAATTGCTTGTATCCAATATTGCTCTCGTATCCTTATGACTATGTCACACATTGGCTAACTAGGGATTCCATTAACAAGGATATTAGGCAGTGGCGGCTCGTGGGTTAAAGCACGGCGTCGCGCCGCCCCAGAGATATGGAAAATATTACAGTCTTTCATAGAACACGACATAACGCTAAAATCGATCGAAATCATTTCGAAAATTCCAAACAAAAACAGGTAAACACTCCGCACCAGCCCGTAAAATGTCAATAGTCTTCAAAATGGCAGTTTCTGCTGCAGCGGTTGTAGACGAATCATGATGCGCAGTAGTGCAAAGCGCGTTCTCCCAACCTCCATATAGCTCTGCTCCGCCCTCCAGTCTCGAACTCGAATGCAGCACGCCATTATCTAACCTATATATTGGAGTCTGCCTTCTGCCTCGCCTGCGCTCGCCGAGGCCTGAGGTAGCCGGTGACCGGTCCATCCGGTATTAAAATGGGGGTGCCACGTGGCGCCTCGTGTCGTTGCCGTTTCCTCTAAGTCGGAGGGCGGAGGAAGGCTACGAGGAGGGAAGGCAGGCTGGAGCTAATAGATACTACAGGGGACAAAGGAAAGGAGACAAGGGAAAGGACTGGTACCAGGTTGGACGGATACAGCGACATTTTGACCCAACGAAGAGAAAAGTGGAAGAATACATTTTAATCTCCTAAGAGATAAAGTACAATGATGGAGAACCCGTAAGAAGATAAAATATGCAAATTTGCTCGAAAAAAACCAAGGAAAAAAATTAGAATAAAGTAAGGTATCAAGTTGGGCGGGAATAGCAAAAGCTGGACATAACCGGCCTAACGCAGAGGAGGCGAAGACCCCGAGAGGCAAGCAGAGGACAGAAAAAAAATAGGAAGAAGAAGAATGGGCCTCTACAAAGGGTCATTTTCCCCACCACCAAACTGAGCCAATATGCTCGATAGTGAGTGTCCTCGCGAGGATGTGCTTGAAGGGTGAAGGGGGAGGTAAAAAAATCTCACTTTAGCTCACATTCTCATTTGTAAAAGGAACTGCCACCAACTGAGATAAATGTATGCTCTGATAAAAGTGGCAAAAGGAAGGCGGCTTATATATCTCTGGCCTCTACAAACAAACCTTGCGCACTGCGCGTGCGCACCCAGTCTTGTTTCCATGGCAACCTGGAACCTGCCATCATGGCATTTTCCTTCATTTTCAACAAAAATAATTATAAGAAAAACATAGACGGGTTTGTCTATGAAGTTAATAGTTAATAAATGTGAAGTTACTGTTTAGTCTCTAGATAATAAAATATAAAAAAATGTGAAGTTTTTAAATAAAACAAAAATTTTCTAATAATCACATTATTTTTCATAAGCTGAATTATTATACAGATTATTATACGGGATGGATTCAAATTCAAACTCTGGTACCTTTTCTATTAGGAGTGAAACCAAAGAAAAATTCCATGCATTGATCAAAACCGCTTTAAAGGAAAACAAATCTGCGACAAAAGAAAAATTAGTGAAAAATGTGCAACGACCAAATGATATTATTTCGGTTGATCCTGAAGAGGAAGAAAGCAAAAAAGTTATCTTGGAAAGATTTTTGTGTAGTTCTAGTAGCGGAAAAGTGGATGGTAACGTTGGTAGTGTAACATTTATAAAACCGCCAATTCCAAAACCAAGAAAAAAGAAAAGTGAAAGAGTTCGAAAAGATTCATCGTCTAGTAAAGCAACATTTGAAGTAGTGTCACCGAAAGTTATAAAAAAAGTGCAGACTGGTGAAATAAAAAGTCAATCAAGTAGTAATGGACCTTATAACTGCATTAAAAATGTTAATGAATATAATTCTGAATTAGATCAGGCTACCTGTAAAGTAAACATAGATTCTGCCATTGAAATTGTTGAAAAAGGTGAGACTGAGGATCTTAGTGATAAAACTTATTCCAAAAGTTCTAGAACAATAACACAAAATTCAACATCAGATAAAGATCAACATAAAGAAATTGAGCTGGTCAATATTTCAAAAAATGCCATTGAAATTGTTAATGAAAGGGATAAGCCAAAGCCTGTCAAAAAAAACCTAAATAACGAATTAAAAGTAAAATCAAGAAAGGTAAAAAGAGATTATATTGATTTGAAGACAGAAGAAGAATGTGATTCTGGTAGAATCGTTGAAATTATAATCCATAAAACAGACAGCATACATTTAAATGCATTTATAATACATCCAGTTGTAAAAATACATTTAGTTGATGTTAATACAGGTGAATATTTTAAGAAACAAGATGAACATAGGCCTGTTGTATTTTATTATGAAAATGATGACAATGACTACATTTTGCCTGTCATGACCAATTGTTATAATCTACAAGAAAATAGGTAGGTAGGTTAATATATATTCCTTGGGAATGGGAAATCCCGAAACTGGGGATACCATGTTGGAATTAAAATATGACAATTGAGGCCAATATGCCTTACACACAAAATGTTGCTTGTAAAAGTTGGGTCAGCGGGACCAGAACCGACTATAAACGCAAGCAGGGAGGCATGAGAAAGGACTGGAACCGGACGGACACGCGTTGACTACGGATATATTGGAATGCCTACTTTACATTGGTCATGCCCCCAATTAATGTCGTTGGCTGATTTTCTAGTAATGGCATCTAGTTGGGTGGTTATTCTCGTAAAAAAAACTTACTTGTGCACTTATAAATACATCATTAAATTCGAACACGAACTCATTTGCATGTGGGTGCATGCAAAAAATGATTTATATTGTGAAAAGATCTGTTGTTATGTAATGACTGTTTTGCAATTAAGGACCGGAACCGTACATACACGCATGCACTTCCTGCTGTGGTCCACTGAGCACAGATCCTCAGGCGGCCGCAGTCCCGAAAGGGTTAAGAGACACTCGGCCTTGAATTGAATTTTTTTTTAATTAGTGTTGCCATCCTGAGTGTTAGGTACCTGAGATCCTACCGACAGTTAAAAATGGGCAAGTTTTTAAAGTCAGCACAAATACCTATATGATGGAATTCATCAAGCCAATCACATAAGTGAAGAAATTTTTTGATTGAATTTGACAAAATTTGGACACCCTGTTTCAAGAAACCCTATGGTGTTTTGCCCAATGCCCATTTGACATTTTTTTCTTAATTTTGAATGTACAATTAATTTGCAAAAGTCTGAAAAGGTAGGCCTTGTTTTTTAATTTTGGTGTTTGTAATACACTTTGCTGGTTTCCACGCAAACAGTTGATTTTATCGTTATAAAACAAGAGTACTCTGTTTGGCAGAATCTAAAGTTGCGCTAAAATAATAACCCAGCAACACCAAAAAAGATAACCCCAAAAAATGAAGAGTAAAAGCACGATCCAAGAAAGGCACAAGTGGCGCCTTCTGTGAGATACGTATAAATTGAAATCTTCGGCTGATTCTATATCCCCGAAAACAGAGCAGCCAAATTTTAGATCAACAGCTTGATTATTTTGGTAGATATTGTCACAATTTAATTTCAAAGAAAAAACTTAAACTTTCTATAAAAAGCATATTGGTCCCAATCCTCATATTTTGATCCCCCTATCTCCGGTTTTGGGATTTCCCATTGAATTATCCCGTGTATTTTGTTAATTATTCAAGAAGCTTTTTACAATTTTTTCAGGACTTTTTATCCTATGTGGGAGGAAACTATTCTATTTAATGAAAGCAGCAATTATTTAATCAATGAAAATTTGATTATATATTTTGAAATATTAGACTTCCTTCCGATGCATGTGGATACTAATTCGATTCAAAAATGTAAATATAATTTTAAAATTGAATATGTTCGTATACAGTGCTTCACCACATTCATTTGTGACACCCCTTATCTGTGGAGATGTAGGAGATAAGCAGTTTGAAGCCAAGCTTATTGCTTTATCCGAAAGCCGTTCCATTCCAATCTACAGAGAGTTAAAGCCAAAATTACTTTTAGAAATTTCATATTTTTTTCAAAGGTGAGAATTATTGAAATGACGGCTATTTTGTGTTTGCCGCTAGAGGGCATTAATTATGCCTCATAGTTTTGGTTAATCTGGATGAAACTTTTTTATCTGTTATAAATCGACCTTCCCAACTAAAAATTATTAAAACACGTCTAATTTTGAATAAAAAAGATATACTTGTTGAAACTCCAAAAACTTCTACTGTTCCAATTAGAGTTACCTAGAGTGTTTTGTGAGGGTCTCTTTATGAAGGAGTTTGCTGGGTTTCCTAAGCGTTTTCTGTGTAACCTGGATCAATAGTGTCAATAAAGGCTACCAGAAATGTCAGGTGTCATGGCATCTGTGTAAACACGGATGTGAAAACATGTTATTTTTGGACCCATGTCTAAAAAATTTTTGCACGCTCATTTTGTGCAGAGGAATAGACGAAAGTATGAGGCAAAGCTTGACATTTGATTTTTTTAAAGGCACTGTTAATAAATTCACTTTTATTTTGAATCTGTAGGGAATTGGGATAGATGATGATCAAAGCATGATCTATTTGGGGGAAAAAGCAAACATTAAAACGTAAAGCCGTTTTCGAGAAGACCATGAACGATAATTTTGTGTATAATTCTGCTCCTCTAACATAATTAATTTTTATCGATTACATAATATTCCTTGGTTTACCACACTTTTTTTGGAAAAAATAATTTAAGTGGAATTTAAAATTTTTCTTTAAGAATTATTGGATAAACAAATGGTGAAATTAGATACATGCATGAAACCATAACAGGTATCAGAAAAAGCAAAGAGACAATCAAGTTCTAATATTCTACAGGACCGTATTATCTTTTTTTGTTGTTGAATTGATATCTCTGAACTCCTGGTTCAAAATTCATATACATATCTATTTGTTTGGAAGGTATAAAAATATTCAATACATTTTTTTAAATTGCAACGCCCTGTTTCTTGAAAATGAAACATTTTTAGACCTGAATTGATTTTTTGTCCTAAAATGTCATTTTCTATTCAATATTAAAGTCCTGCTAATCAAAATTGACCCTTCAAGAGTAACACCCCTTTATACCTTCATATTTTTTACCTGCATTCAGAAAAACAATTTAACATATAAAAAAAGTTACAGGGGTTAGGTGTGTACTAGGGTCTGTTTTTGTTATAATAACACCCTGTCTATTTTTTTGGAAACTACGATTCTATCCGATTACGACGATATAAATATGTCATACTTTTTGGGTTTTAAAATTTTCGTTATAACAAAACCCCGAGGGGCAGACCGCAGCCAAAAATGTGTACACCAGATTTCCATTTGCTATAAGATTTCCTCGGAATTCCATGAGATTTACACGGATTTCTTGGGAATTCCATGAGATTTCCTAAGAATTCCACAGATTTCCTGGGAATTCCTTAATATTTCCACGGATTTCTTGGAAATTCATCAGATTTCTTGCGAATAATTCTATCTCCATGAGATTTGAAGGGCACAAATCAGCGCAAGGGCAATAGTTACAGATTTCTTGAGAATTCCATAGGAATTCCTGAGATTTCCACTAGATTTCTAGGGAATTCCACCAGATTTCTTAGGAGTTCCATGAGATTTCCTAAGATTTTCACAGATTTCATGGGAATTCCACCAGATTTCCAGAGCTCTCCTGGAAATTCCACCAGATTTCCAGAGATTTTCATGGGATTTCCTAAGAATTCCACCACTCTGTAGACCAGATTTCTTCTGCGGTCCACCCCGAGCAAAACCCTGTAACCCTGTATATTTTTCTCTCCCTAATTGTGCATTTATTTCCTGTTTACAATGCGCAAGTTTCTTACCAACATTTGCAAATTTTTTATCATGTCTCAAAAAACATTTCTTGAATATTTTGTTATTTGAGAATAACAGACATACATACTTGTATAACCCTTGGTAAGAAATGTCAAAGAACGTCCCAAAAAGTTAACTTTGACTGACTGAAATTTTTTGTATATAATATGAGAAATTCTGAATTTTATTTTTTTAAACTAAACAGGAGCCTAAGCCCAAAAAGACATAATGTTAATTGACTTTATGCATTATGACAACATCTCTATTTGAAAACAAGCAGAATATATTGCCAGAATATCATGATTCAACTTGGATTTTCTGTGTCACATACACCTATTATTCTAGAGGTACACTGTCAATCAACGCCATTAGAAGTATAAAAGAGAGTTCTAAGTTCTTCTAAGTTCATTTAAGGGTTCCTACATCTCCGCAAAGATGTAAAAAAGCTTAATATGGTATGGTGGGACACTATTCTGTATAAACACCTATAGCTTATAATAAGCAGATATTGATGAATAATAATTATTGCAAAATATTTAAGCTTCCAAAAATGGCTGGATAAACATAGCATTTGCTTTCTTAAAACCGATTGGCAAAAATAATGTATTAAACACAAACAAGAAACTTAGGCTGCAATTATATTATCCAGGAAAAATATCGGAAAAAGACTCCAAAAAATGCCATGTGTGGACTTGGTGGCAAAAGAAAAACTACAAGAAATACCCATCAATTTTGTATGTCACGATAAAAGACGTGATATCCCCTAAAAAAATAGTGCACACCTTCCGATCAAAGACACCTATGCAGAAAGAAGAAATCTCAAATATTGGCCCCAAAAAAGAAAATATCAGCAACGAAGCAGAGGAAATATCTTTTCAGAAGTGGTCAAGGCATCAAAACAAATCCTTTCAGTTGCCAACTCAATGCGTAGCTGAATTATCAACTTTTGGTGATGGGTGTTTTGTACTAAAGTTCAGCAATAATGGTTCATATCTGGCCGCAGCAATAAAAATAGATGATATTTTTGTGATTGCTTTATATTTGGTAACGAAAATCGATTGCTGATGGTTAAAAAATATTGCAGTAATTTTTAGGTTGAACATTTTGAAGAGGTCACAAAATTTAGTGGTCACCAAAAGTTAATCTATAGTGTAAATTGGTCAAAAGATGACACTTTATTGATTACAGCATCGGCAGATAATACTTTAGTGATTTGGGATGTAACGAAAAGAGTATTTTTGCAGGTAAGTATGTTTAGAAAATTATAACTGTCGGTTTGAGCGAAAGAAAATATGAACAAGAAAATATGTGTAAAGTCTGATACATTAATACATTATATGGAAATAAAATGTTAAGAATGTAGATTCATGATATCACTGTTTAATTATTAAGGTTTTTCATATAGCACTTGAGCAAATGCTATCCTTGTTCTATCGGGAAAAGGTATGGTTTGGCTGAGAAGTATTATTGTTAAAATACCCTTGCTATTGATATTGATTACTATACTGCCGTATTAAATGAATTCGCCTTAACCAAAATTTTAATGTTTTTGAGTTTACAGTAAAATTGCACTCTTCTAGTGATTATCTAACTACTTATTTTACTAACAAAAGCCATATTTGCAATTACAATAATTATTAGTAGTAGTTGCCGTATCTGTAGATTCAATGCGAACTGTTAAGGTCACTTGCTGTGTGTTACAATTTTTATAAGTAAATGCCATATATTACAAAAAGAAATGAATTAATAAGTTACGATCAAAGTTCAAAGGTTTTTTATAGTTTTTTTTTAATTTGAAAATGTACGTAACAAAAATATCACAGACATATTCTATATTATATAATAATCTCACAGATACGGTAATTCAATTTACCATTTTGAATAATAAAATTGCTTTTTTTCAAAAATTTCAAGTAAATTAGCAAGCTCAGGAAAATTTTTAGTGCAATTGCTCTTATATTCCCAAAAAATATCTTTCGATGTAAATTATCTCAAAACCATGTTTTTGCATTTACAGTGTTTTCATTAAACAGGGCAGTATAGTATTCTGTGGTATTCAATACAATAATGTCTCGGATTGTAGCATTGCTCCTCTCATCATTTTATGCTGTTATTTGAGAACGGAATCTTTCATCAATAAGCTACAACCTAGTATTAAACAAACTTTTATTCTGGAAGAAGAGACAAAATATCTTTACGGCTCTAGTTATACTTTAAGCCCCCATTTTGCAGGTGCGCCAATTTCTTTATGCCTTAACATACCTAGAGTAGGTACCACTTTATGCCAAGAGTACTACTTTATGCTTTATACTTCAAGAGTTTTACTTTCGGTACCTAAATAAATGGGCACAATCAGAGTTTATGGCCCACGATATGAAGATGATAATAGCCCGAGGCGCATACCTCCTTTTCTTAGACCCAGCTGTACAAAAAAAATTATTTTTAATTATTAGTGAAGGCTCCAGACCATATTAGGTGCTTCATGTCTAAATAGAAAAAATCCTAGCATAAGGTGTCAACTGGGCAAGCAACTCTTGGAATTCAAATGCTCAACGAATAATTGTTTGCACGTGAAATAAAAATTTTAGGCCCACGAGCAAAAGTTATTGCCCTAAGTGCACGGCCACACATAAGGCGGACGGCGGACCGGAGAGCAGGGCGGAGATGGTAGCGGAGCTTTCAAAACAATAGAAAGCCTACTATCATGTCCACACATACCGCGGAGAGTAGGCGTGTTTGCTCGCTGGTAATGGAGCGTTCAAGTCAGTTTGACATTTTCCGGTGTATTGGCGTGTATTTAATCTCGAAAATAGAGCGTTGTATTCTTATATACCTACATAATAATAAACAATATGGATTGCGAAATGCTAATTAGTGAAGTTTTTAGTCGCAAACCCCTATGGGACATAACTCATGCACATCTCACAACTAAGGTGTTTTAGACAAACTTTGGGTCGAGATTTACATTTTTATTTCTATTCAGATGATAAGTGTTTCCCTGCTTAGGTTTATTTCATGTACCCAAACTGCACGTTTATTTTGCAAAATCCGAAATTTGAGTTGTGAATTTTCACATAAAAATAATGTAGAAATCGACATTTTTATAACTGTTTCTATGAAGTTCGACTTTTCAATGTTTCCACTTTACTTCTAACCTCTCTGCGCAGTACGCCTTTCAAAGCTGTCACAATCTGCTGACTGTGTGGACACTACCCGCACTACTCTCCGCTTGCCGCCCTGCTCTCTAGTCTGCACTAACTTGCCCACTCAACACAAATAAAATCTTTATTTTTTATGCGCAGCAAAATTTTTTCAGAAAGCAATGATAAAAGAGTTGTACATAAAGCATAATATTGTTTAAAATGGCAAGAAAGTAAATCTATCTATCTAGAATCAGGGGTGGCCGCCTCAGATCAGCACGTAGGCCTCAGTGGGCCCTTTGTGCCCCCACAGCTGGCATCACGGGGCAGCCATCATGCACGCCTTCTTAATGAAGGTCCGCAGCTCCCCTATCATGACTCCTGACACCTTACACATCCTCCTCGCTCAGTTTGACTGTGTCAAAGGACTCAAACCTTACCCTGTCGAGTACGGGGCATTATGTAACTAGGCGGTGCGGGGTCCCTTCATCCTCCAGACACCATCTGCATTCCCGCTCCTCCGCGACGCGGGCCCTCAGTTACCCAAGAAAGTAGAATCCTTACCTTAGGCGCTATTAGTGGTAAAGAAGGTAATTTATTTATATATTTTTAGATATTACCTCACCCTAGTTACATCTATGCTAGTGACATCACATATGATAATTGTGTAGCTACAGGAGGTTACGATAAAGTTGTGAGAATATGGATTAGTCAGAACGACATTGTAAAATATGACCTTTGTCAAGAATTAGAAAAGCACAAGGGTTACATTACGTCTTTGTGCTTCAATAAACATTCAACATGTTTATATTCTGCAGATTCTTTAGGATGCATAGTTGAATGGAAACGAGAAGAAAATAATTTTGTATTCAATAGAAATATAGAAATATCCGATATCCGTGGATGCATAATAAACGAAATAATTTTGTTTCCTAATGAAAAAAAGATGTTGGTACATTGTAGAAATTCATCTTTGAAAGTCATATCTGTGCCAAATTCGTGCATTTTGCAATGGTTACATGGAGCACAAAATACAAGGTACGTATGGCCAATATTTGGCCAAATCGACTTACTTTTAATGGGTCACCCTTAGGTAAAATTCCATTTGTCTCTCTTATACTAAACTACTATTTCAGAGTTCAAACGTTCTGTTCAATTTCCCCTTGTGGTCACTATGTGACTTCCGGAAATGAGAATGGAATGGTAATAATATGGGATGGCAAATCTGGTAAACATGTGAAAATTTACAATCTGTACCCAAAATTGCACGTTCCTGTCCACTGTGTACGATTCTCTGCAAAAGGAAATTTTGTGGCAATGTCACATTATGGGCATGATGCCCCCATTTTGATATATGGTTGTGAAGAAAATGAGGATTATCAGCAGAGTGCTCAAGAAAATATGGGTGATAACGTTAAAACATCCAAATTCGACATGTTGAGAACAAATAATAGTTCTGTGGGGGGAAAGAAATTTCAATTAAGAGAAATTTTACAAAAAATGGATAATATACTGAAATGAATTTAAATACAATATAGGTAGTCAAAATTGTTGATAATACCACAGACATATATGTATAGCTTCGCTACAGACAGTGCCTGGGGCCTGGGGACCCAATTGTTTGAGCTGGCACCAATAGAGGGCGCCGCATGCGGGAAATTCGAATAAAAATATAATCGGCGGGCCTGACGACAATAATTCAGTGGCCTTGAAAGCACCTATCCCATAAAAAACGCTGCAACGTTGTCAGTGCAAGAACATGTGGATAGAAGCTATATAGGTCTGTGATAGAAGGAATAGCGGGTATACGAGTATTAATAATACGGCAGCCACAATTATTAGATTTATTCCAGATGTACCAATCCGCGATTGGAGAAAATTGTCTGCCAAAAACTACTCCCTGCATCCCTTTAGCGAAATAACTTCATACCTCCAGTAGGGCGTTCAAAAAGTCTCAGAAAAAAAACTGCGGGAAAAAACTACCCCTTCCCACACCCGAAGTTGTTTTTGGTCAGATCCTCGCCATTTTTAGCAAGGACGTTCAAAATTATTCCAGAAGCACCAATCCACGGCTGAAAAAAATTGCCGGACAAAACTACCCCCTGCGTCCCTTTAGGGAAAAAAATGATAACTCCATTGTTTCTGGTCCGATTTTCGCCGTTTTCACAAGGGTGTTAAAAAAGTCAGTCTCAGAAATAAAAATAAAACTGCCGGAAAAAACTACCCCTTTCCACCGCCGAAGTTGTTTTTGGTCGGATCCTCGCCATTTTTAGCAAGGACGTTCAAAATTATTTAAGAAGCACCAATCCGCGGTTGAAAAAAATTGCCGGACAAAACTACCCCCTGCATCCCTTTAGGGAAAAAATGATAACTCCATTGTTTCTGGTCCGATTTTCGCCATTTTCACAAAGATGTTAAAAAAGTCGGTCTCAGAAATAAAAAAAAACTGCCGGAAAAAACTACCCCTTCCCACCCCCGAAGTTGTTTTTGGTCGGATCCTCGCCATTTTTAACAAGGACGTTCAAAATTATTCCAGAAGCACCAATCCGCGGTTGCCTGACAAAAAACTACCCCTTCCCACCCCCGAAGTTGTTTTTGGTCGAATCCTCGCCGTTTTCAGCAAGGACGATCAAAATTCAGAAATCAGAGGCAATGGAGTTATCATTTTTTTCCGTAAAGGGTTGCAGGGGGTAGTTTCGTCCGGCAAATTTTTTCAACCGCGGATTGGTGCTTCTGGAATAATTTTGAACGTCCTTGCTAAAAATGGCGAGGTTCCGATCAAAAACAACTTCGGGGGTGGGAAGGGGTGGTTTTTTTCCTCCAGTTTTTTTTTTTTCTGAGACTGACTTTTTTTAACATCCTTGTGAAAACGGCGAAAATCGGACCATAAACAATGGAGTTATCATTTTTTTTCCTAACGGGATGCAGGGGGTAGTTTTGTCCGGCAATTTTTTTCAACCGCGGATTGGTGCTTCTGGAATAATTTTGAACGTCCTTGCTAAAAATGGCGAGGTTCCGATCAAAAACAACTTCGGGGGTGGGAAGGGGTAGTTTTTGTCAGGCAGTTTTTTATGCTTCTGAGACTCTTTTGAACGTTCTTGTGAAAACGGCGAAAATCGGACCAGAAACAATGGAGTTATCAATTTTTTTCCCTAAAGGGATGCAGGGGGTAGTTTCGTCAGGTAAATTTTTTCAACCGCGGATTGGTGCGTCTGGGTAAACTTTGAACGTTCTGGCTGAAAATGGCGAGGATCCGACCAAAAACATTTCGGGAGTGGGAAGGGGTAGTTTTTTGTCAGGCAATTTTTTTACTTCTGAGATTTTCAGGGTGTAGTTTTCACGGCAATTTTAAGTAGGTATATGTACATCACTATGAATCTCAAAAATCCTTACCTACCAATTCCATCTTCCTTGCCTCTTACATATTATTTATATCACAGACGTATATAGCTTAGCTAAGCTATATAGGTCTGTGTTTATATACATAATACATCTGCTTGTATGCAGATGTATTTTTATCCCTAAAATGGGCCGGATAGGCGACATTTGGCAACGACGAGTGGAAAGATGTAGAACTCAGCGACCTCTATGGGACGGTAGTGGAAATATTTGTACGAATTCCCACAAAGGATGCCAACTCCAGGGACTTGGCATCCTTTTGGGTTCGCCTAAAAATATACGGCGAGGCACAGTCTGTAGCGAAGCTATATAGGTCTGTGATAATACCCTTTAGTTGCTATACTGCGGTGTTATAATATTATCGTTTCAGTTTTTATTTTAACCTAACTTAACCATCAGAAGAAGTATTTCTCAAAGCTCTGAACATTTTACAGCGTGAGAAAATATAAAGGATGTATTTGCTTTCTTGCTGCCCTAAAGGCCGGTAATATATCTATGGAAAATATGTAGTACTCAAACATGGAGTGTAAGAACACAGAATAAATATATATTCTGGGAAAATAAGTGAGGCACAAAAACGTTAGCCAACAATAAAATTACTCAGAAATTTTCTATAATCTACTTTACTATTGTAACCATATTTCTAGCATCAATAAAACAATTGAAGAGAATGAATATGGAATCTGATTTATAATTTACCCAAAAAAAAACACAATAATACTTTAGAAATAACCAAAAATATTGAGTAAATTATTCTCGGTAAATAATGCTATTTTGATCAACCGGAAAACGAATAGAATAGAAAATAATTATTTTTCTTCCTTAGATGTATAAAATTCATTTAATGATATCTTTGCCCAAAAAGTTTGTGGTTTGTGATAGTTTTACATCATTTTACAAACTGTTATGATGAATGTTTGGTTTGATCCGATTTTGAGTATAAATATAATTGGAATCATTGTAAAAAGTATAATTTGGTATCTACAACTCGGGATTCTCGTATGATACAGTATGTTTCACTTTAATTCCATATTTTTCGGAAGATGGGCCAATTTTCAAAAAACCTTTTCTTCAACCTATAGTACTCGAAGAGTAATTTTTTGAAATGGTGCTATTCCGTGGCCCGTGGCCTACTGTTATTAAAAGACACCCAAAAATCACAAAATTATATTAGGCATTTTTTTAGGAACATGAAATGGATAGGGCCATCGAATTAGCCATAGTTCAGTACTCGAAGTTATACAGGGCACTCACCAAATGGGTCCAAACTTAGACAAAAATTGGGTTTTCCGGAGTCCCCTAAATTTAATTTCATTTTAATAAATATACAGGGTGAAAGTATTTCGAGTCTATGCATGGGGATCTTGGTTATCTTAAGAGATACGAGGTCGGTTAAATTGGGGCAAAGTTGCGGAATTTGATGCCGAGTAACATGGTAAAAAGAAATTTTGGCTGGCCCTTTTCGTTTTGAAAATAATGCGAAAAAACTGAAAATTGTCTTTTTCGTTTTTATTTTTTTAAACGAAAACGAATGGCGCTCGACATTTCTAAGTTAAACATTATTAAGGCACTTTTTTAAAGGAATCTAAATATGACCTCGCATTTTTTTTCTCGCCTCCCTGGACAAAGATATGATGTTCAACTTTTATTTTTCTTATGGGCGCCATATTGAATTTTAGCATTTTTGAAAAGAGGATTTTTTTCTGGTTAAAATGATATGTCACACATTATGCTTAATTTTGGAAATAATTTTAGCTTCTACTAGCGTCTACTACACAACCACATGCGTGTACTGACAACTTTAAAGTGCAATAACTATAATGAACTGTTGATATTTTAAAAGTTGTTTATAGCACATAAATTCCATCAAATTGAAGGACAATTTGGATGCACCACTTTTCAAAGTCACTGCGAACGCAAAATTTCTTTTGACCGCAGCGCCATCTACAATTTGCAATAGAAAAATTCAATTTGATCCTACAAATAAAGCCTTGTCTGTCCAATAAAGTCTTCAACGAGCTCCACCAGTCTTTATTTACGGAACTAAAACATTTCATTTCGTTGCTGAGATATACAGTGTGTCCCTAGATGGGGTACCGCACTCTTGTAATGTTTCTTATATTTGATTTTTCCAGAAAAAGTCATTCTTGATTCTCATTCTTAAAACGAGATTGTCATGGAAAAAGTTAACTTTACTTATACTGGGTGATCAAAAAATTAAAAAGACCTTAATTAGCATAAGAGTAAACTGCTCTATTTGTAAAGATAGTGAAAAAAGTTATAAAGAAAATTTGTTCAGTGTGGTAAGTTACTTAGGTGTACAAAATTTCAAAGCTTTAGGCCTACTTTGATTTTTTTTTTCTTGTTTTTCTTCGATTAATGGTTTCCTGTAAATAGTGTGACAAAACTATATTAACAAAAGTTACCCAGAATGGAAAACTGCACATGATGACAAAATTTAGCTATTCTAGGCCTACTTTGTATTTTGGAAAATAGGTATTGTCAAAATTTTTTCATAATAGAGTTTCCTACTCTGAGTAACTTTTGTTAATACAGTTTTGTCATACGTCATACTATTTACAGAAAACCATTTAATCAAAGAAAAAAAATCAAAGTAGGCCTAACGCTTTGCAATTTTATTAACCTATACTATAGCTTACCATGCTGAACAAATTTTCTTTATAACTTTTTCAGTACCTTTACAAATAGAAGCAGTTTACTCTTATGCTAATTAACGTTTTTTTCAATTTTCGGGTCACTCGCCAGTACCCGCAGTAGGTATAAGTAATGCCAATCTTATTTTAAGAACAAGCAGACTTTTTTGATCAAGAATGACTTTTTCTCGAAAAATCAAATATAAGAAACTTTACAAGAGTGCGGTACCCCATCTGAGGACACTGTACATAAAGCCGGGGAGTTTTAGGTGAATCACCCTGTAGACTTTTAAACCTATACAAATCCCTAAAATCTTTATTTTTGGAGATAATCCCCTGTGCCTTCCTTTGTTTGAAAGGCCTTGAAAAGCAGCTTCTTTTGACCAGGGCCGGCTACGATTTTTTTATACAGGGTGGTCCAAACTTTATCAGCAGTACTTTAAAACTGCTAGAAAATTTCAAAAAAGGAGATTTTTTCTTATAAACATGTATCGAAATCCTAACGGTTTTCGATATACAGGGCCTCAAAGTTCAATTTTTTTTCAAATTTTCTCTTATTCATCCTAAAGGAAGACAGCTAAGGCAAACATATTTGGTACAGTATAGACACTCATTAAATACTATAAATTAATAATAATACACTCCATCTACTTCCACCAGTGTTGGAGAGACGGGGGTCAATCATATTTTTTTAACGGAAAAGTAATTTTTTTTGTCTTCACTAAGTTTTCCAATCAATTATAAAAAAACTATTCTTAACTTTTTTCGAAAAGTGTACCGTTTTTGAAAAAACTTTTGTGCTTTTAGCAGAAGAAAATCAAAGTAGATCTAAGCTTTCAAAATTTTGCACTCCTACTGAGTTTTTAATTCCGAACAATTTTCCTTAATAACATTTTGTCATAAGACCTCTAAACTCAACTTTACTGGTGCGAAAAATTTAGATTTTTTAAGAACCCCGCACCAAATACAGGAAAAAATGGCTCTCTGCCAATTTTGATAATTTTTTGGGATATTGTAGTACAAGTCACTTAAGTTACACGTGCAAGTTTAAATTAGTTTCTATGTCTAGTTTCGGAGATATGAATTTTTGAAAATCATAAAACTGGCTGTTTTGCTAAAACATAGTAAGGTTCACTTATCCAAAAGTATTACTTTTTAGATGATTAGTAACAAAATAATAGCATTTCGTGACATATCAGTCAGTCGGTCGTTAAGACAAGATGAGAAGCCACCTATTGCACAGGGTGGGTCAAAACTAGCGACAATTTAACAGATTTCGCCAATTTTTATCATTGGTCCCAATTAGTGGGACTGAACATTTTCATTAAAAATATATTGAGAATCTTTTCTTATGACAAGAATAATTTTCTTTAAAAGTTTTGAATTTGTTAGTTGGCAAATACATTACTTTTGTGTAAATCACACATTACTTTTGTGTATATCAATATTTTTTTCAATGATTCCAGAGCCCTCTTGATCCGTATAAGTTCATGGCACACTTGACTAGCCAGGTGCCTTTAAAATTCCTATTTTGCTCACTCAGTTTGTTTTTTCCTGTCAAAGGCTCATCTTGTGAAAGGGTCATTTTCCCCACCACGAAACTGAGCCAATATGCTCGGTAGTGAGTGTCCTCGCGAGTATGCGCTTAAAGGGTGAAGGGGGAGGTAAAAAATCTCACTTTAGCTCAATTTTCTTTTGTAAAAGGAACTGCCATCACTGAGATAAAAGTAAGAATTCTTAAGAAAAGTGGGAAAAGGAACGCGGCTTTTGTCGCATATATAGCAAACGGGTTCAGGGGGTGTGGGTAAATCTGTGATCAATATGGCTGACACGCCAGGGAATGATTAAACAGTATTCCTAGTAAAATTATAAAAAACCTACGAAAGAAAATATGGGGTTATTTTTAATCGAAGGAAGAAACACCCTGTAGGCAATCCTTGAAAAATACATAAAGCCTATTCATTTAATTTATACCCTGACGTCATCGATACCAGCATAACAGCGTTGCCAAACTTTATGACAAATTGCAAATACGAAGACTTCAGCTGCCACAATATTTGACTTTTAAACCATTTACAGGTTAGTTAATGTACACTGTGTTTTCTTAATATGAAACCTTAATAGGCCATGTGAATAAAAATGAGGAAAAGCTTAATACCACAGCTATTCTGTGTTAATAGGTACTTAAAAATTTAAAAAAAAATGAAAAAAATTCACTATTTCCGAATAATTAATTTAAAAAAATTTTTGGACCATCTGATACTCCTTTATGTAAAAATAAAGCAGTGGAAATTTACAAAGAAAATATTTCCCTTAATTCAAAATCTTGGAAAATCTTGGAAAATCCATGTTTCTTCCAAATAAACAAACTCTCGTGTTTCTTCTCTTTTTGCTTGCATATGATTTCTTAAAAATTTAATACGTTTTATAGCAATATTATAGGCACCTCCATAAAGTCCACGTCGAGGATCATCTTTGCGGTACTTAAATCCAATGTTCCTCAATATTTTCCATAAAGATGTTCTACCACCATGAAAAATATCTCTTTCTTCTAATTTCGCTTTTAGGGCGTTCACTGTAAAGTGCTTTTCTAAAAGAATAATTATAAAATTAGACGCATATTGGGGCAAATTGGCAAAATTCTTTAACATACTGTCCCTATATACATTTCATATATCACATTTCGGATTGCTGTCTGTTCGAAATCATCAATGTTGACTAGGTACAGGTTTTTTCTTTCTCTCCTTGCAGTTCGAGTAGCTGGTCCTTTTGAAATAATTGTTTTGACCGTGTCAAAACTAATTCCTAGAGCTGCTGCAACCCTCTTAAATAGAAACAAAAATATGATTTTTTTAGAAATTATCGGAATTTATATCAGTGAAATAAAATAAAAAGTACTTACATCTTTTACAGCACAAAGCGGAAGCAGCGGACCCCCGTTTTCCCTTTCCCTCTCAAAATATTCGCCCAAAGCACGCACCATACCCTGCGCGCGTTTATCAAGATTTTGAGAACCTATCTTGCGCGGCATTTTTAAAATTAAGTGACAAACTGTGTCAAAATTTTAACGAAAAATTTGAATATTATTATTGCAACCCAGCCCTATTATGCCAACATGACAGATGAAAATTAACTATTATTTGTGTGGCATTTTTGTAGTGTCACTAGAATTTATATTGGCAGCAAAAAACACCAAACGATGACGTCAGGGTATAAATTAAATGAATAGGCTTTACCTAGAGTAGTTATAAAGGTAATATTTTTCTTTTCATAAAGTACCAAAGTGGATATTATAAATTATATTGATACTGATCTGTCTATTGTTTACATTACCTGTGAAATGTAATTCCCTCAGAGAAATAACCAATGATAGAGGGAGCAACAGCCTCAAAATACATACCTTTGTAGTCAACCAACATCTTATGCAAATTTACCGAAGTAAACAAACATTAGGCCCGTGTGTACAACGTTTACCTGAGATAGGTTATGTCCTGAGAAATATCAATGTAGCCACATACCACACACTTTCTGCTTCCCATTGTATACAAAATCAGTCACTATATCCTAAATACTAATAAATAGCCTTTAAATTAACAGAAAAACAATTAAAAACGGGAGAAATGCATACGTAAACAATCGGAAAACTTGACATGCTGGGCATACACAAAACAAATATCGCTGAGTTAACGGACGCGGCGCCCGCGGCAGCAAAACCAGCGTTGCCATGTCGGGCGGTTTGAGGTATCTGTGACGATTTTATTAAAGTGATAATTAGAAACTATAATTACACTGCAATTTAGTTTTAGTTTAACATTGTTACAAACTAGAAATTAATAACTACATTTGGTAATTTAGCGTCATGGGAGGTGTGCCTTCATTGAATCCCATTATTAAACCCTTCTATTTTGAAATGAAATGCTGTAAACAATGGAGTACGCGGCATCACTCAAAAAGATGTTGGCTTTGTTTACTTTTTGTTCTTACTCCCTCTATCCTTGGTTATTTCTCTGAGGTAATTCCTGTGAATTTCTTTTTGTCCACTTTAGAATTGCTACTGCAACAACGTACAGCACATGACATATTTATTTCCAGAGGTCAATAGCTCGCAATAACAAGGAAAACTGCACTTTTAGCCACTTTTAATGCACTTTTAGCACCGAGTCAACAAATTGACGTTGTTCTGGAAATCTATGACGTAGGTGAACCCGTTTTGGGTTAAGTGACAGCATCTGCCCCCATACAATCTCAATGGTTTAAGCTGTGCTATATATTTTGTGGTTTGTCTATGACATTCAGGTACTACCTCAATGGTATATGAAGATAACCAAACTTAAGTAGATTATTTTATTTTTCCTAATTATTGTTTTTTATAATAATAGAACTTCTTATTAAACTGAGAATTATTAGAAAAATGAAGATGAAGGTTAAACAAAAATCGATTTGAAAATGTTGTTATAAAGTGCTTGTTCTTTTGGAGAATATTTGGCATCATAATATACAATGTATTGATTTTTTACCAGTTTTTTTACAAAAATAATAAGTATCCTGCAATTTTCCAATGTTTTCTAAAATATATTGCATATTACTAGGTAAGTTAAAATTATTCTAAAATTTTTACCGTCTACAGAAATCCTTTTTTTCTCAAGTTTTAGAGACGTTAATAATTCTATGTGCAAGTTCCAGAGTGTTAGAATTAAGTGATAAGTTTACAGAAATTAGAAAAGACGGTGGGTACTGGTTAGTTAAATTCTATGCTCCATGGTGTGGCCACTGCAAAAGACTTGAACCGATATGGGCTCATGTCGCCCAAGCTTTAACAAGAACTAATATTAGGGTTGCAAAAATAGATTGTACCAGATTTCCCTCAATTGGGCACGAGTTTTCTATTGCGGGATATCCAACGATAAAATTGTAACGTATAAATAATTAGTTTCGTTTTTCGAATGCTACCTTTTACCTATTTATTTTTTAGCATCAAGCCAGATGAAGATCACACATACCATGGAGACAGAACAAAAGAAGACATTGTTAACTATGCCATTAGGATGGCGGGGCCCCCAGTGCAAGATGTAACAAGAACTGAAAGTTTAACAAACATAAAAAACATGAATCAGTTATTTTTCATGTATGTAGGAAAACGGGAGGGTCCATTATGGGATCACTATTTTGAGGCTGCTTCCAAACTGCAACCTCATGGATTTTTCTATTCTGCAAATGATGAAATAGCTAAACAACATGTTGATATTGAAGATCTACCAGCTATATTTGTTTACAAAGAAAGCTTGCATTATTTTTATTCGTTGGATAATTTAGACGACTTAGATGAAGTTGAAAATAATCTCAACAGTTCCCTTTACAAATGGATCAATGAAGAAAGATTCGAAACATTTCCCAAAATAACCAGAGGCAATATAAATGAAATAATGCAAACCAACAAATACATTGTAATGGTGGTTGTTGAAGAAAATAAAGTGAAAGAAGTCCCCAAGCACATGGTGATGTTTCGTGATATGGTCGAGAGTCTGATTCGTAAAAAGAAAGACAAATTCCACAAGTACTTCCAATTTGGTTGGACTGGAATACCGGAATTAGCGAACAGCATTGCCATGCAGAAGTTACCTTTACCATACTTGCTAGTTTTAAATTCCACCACTTATCATCATCATGTTCCTGAAGATGAACCAACTGAGATGACTCTAGAAGCCATCGATATGTTTTTGGAGAAAATTATGAATCAAAGTGCACCTGTAAGTATAAAATTCGTTTTATTTTTCAGCTTCTTTATTGTCACTGCCCTGAATGCACTCAGCGTGACTTGAAGGACATTATTTGATGTACACTTCAAGTAAGTAAGACTACAATAGCCCAGAAGAAAATGATGTCATATTGGCAATCATCATCACAATAATTAGGGGAGCATCGAGTAGTGAAATGTGGCATTGGCCAAATACCAAATATTTGGTCTAGCAATATGCCGAATATTCGGCAAACTATTCGACCAAATAGTTCAAAGTTCCGAATTGAATTTATAGTATTTATTATCAAAATGTTTTTTTACGAGCTTCTATTATGATAACTGAACACTAAACCCACACATATATAAAAAGTGACCCTTAGACAAGGAAAGAAAGGGGAATGCTTAAGAGCATAATAATTGTTTGAATATTCGGCCATTCTTTGGGCCAAGTAATGGTTTTACCACTGGCTGGGGATGCACCTGACCACCTGACATTTAAGTTGGATAATTAGTTGTTTTTAAATTTTTATTACTTTTTTGCAAAAAATGTAATCTTGCTATTTATTTTTCAATAAATCGTTTAATTTATCCAAAAATTTATCAAAACTCAAATTGATTTGCTGAATAATTAGCCGAATATTAGGCCAATTATTTGGCAAGCTGAATATTCGGTATATCCCTAATAAAAATATACCTATGAGAAGATCTCATAGCACAGAACAGAAGCGTCCTTAAACATGTGCCAAAAGCATGACTCCATTTCAATTTACATTTATTTACCTTTACAGAAAAATAGTCATTATTTTAAACACAAATTTGGTTCTAATACAAAACTTTGCTATGTAGATTAATGTATGTAAAATCAATTAAAATGACAATGTTTATCCATTGACTGACATATTAATAAAGACTGGTCTTGGCTGTCATGTCTGACACTTTTTGGCTCACCATGCGCCTTCTGAAAACAAAATACAATACAAAATACATTGTTAACCATCAGCGTCTTTTTTTCCAGAACATGAAGCTAAAGCCATGAGAAGTCTCTATAACTACGTCGGTCAACGGTTTATCTCGTTGGAAGATATTTTGTCTAAAAGTTAGTCTCCTTTTGACACATGTCGCTGAGTTGTAGTCTGTGCTCATAGGAACCAACACGTCATAGTAGGGGATCCCAATAGGGGATTTTGGGATTTACTCAAGCGTGACAGATTAACATATGGGGGAATACCCTGTTGAGTACCTCCACCATATCTAAGCCCTCTATACAGGGCCGCGCGTGTAGGGCAGCCGATCAGAATAGTAAAAAAAATCGATAGGTGGATATACTCGAGCGTGTCAGATTAAGATATGATGGGTTAATTACATGCTGAAAAGTGTGCATTTCAATAACCTGAGATTTGAGCATCACTAAGGGGGTGGGAGGGTCACAAACTTGCAAAAAAAAGTTACCTCGACTTTCTCGAGCACGGTCGAATATTTTTTTATTTTTTATTTTGAAGGAAATAATTGAAGGATAACGGGAAAAATGTAATCTGCCGATTTCTACAAGCCGAAGAAACAAAAATTGTCGATAAAGTTTAGCGCGTGCAGCTAGCTGCAGTGAAGCATGTATTCCCCACTTCGCGCCTCTCTCTCCCTTTCATTCTTCCTCTCGCACCGTCCCCACACGCCACCCATCACGCCATCACAGCTGATCACAGCACTCGTGGTATTATATATGTGGTACAGAGTTATTCAAACTCGATGTCCCTGGCCTATTGTGGGCAACGAAAAGAGAAAAAATATATCTGCTTCAGGGGTCTTAAATGGGACCAAACGAAGACTAAATTTAGATAAAATTGAGAATATTTGACAAACGACGCTCTGCGTCACGGCGCTCTTCGAATTTTTTTTTGTAACGAACGTACATTTTTTATTTGATATTTGGATAGACCTGCTTTTTATGTATAAGTTTTATTTTAGACGTTTTGTCAAATTTTGTTTAGTTTAAGAAATATAGGTAATAGAATATTTGAAAAGTCCGCACGTTCAACACCCTGTAATATAAAAAATAAATTATTAAGAGCATATGTTTATAGACAAAAATTCCTTAATTTTTAACAGTCAACATATTTTTCTTAGAAAACGCAAATATTCATTAAAAAAAATTATTAAAATTTTTTTTTTCAAACCGTCAGATTAAGAAAATCCCTCCAAATAATCGTCAGATTATGGATCAGCACGACCAGGACATCAAGCTGAACCATCTAAATGAAAATCTGACGCGCTCGAGTATTTTTGCATTTTCAAAAAGCCGCCACCAGCTGGCGTCACATCCGAATCGTCAGTCTATTGAATGGGAGCTTCTTTGGGGTTCACTTAACATCCCTTCTGAATATCTGACGCGCTCGAGTAAATTTTTTTTCTTCCCATTTTTAACCCTTCCGTACGGCCGCCCCCACCATGCAAACCGGCAGATTAACAACATACCTACATCATCGGAGACACGTGGGGCATATACACTATCAATATCTGACGGCTGACGCGCTCGAGTATCTCCATGTGACTATTTTTTTTACATTTGTGAAAGCCTGTAGACGCTCCCCCACCGGTGGAAGGGTATATATCATATAACCTTTTTTTCTTTCTACCATCTAATCTTCAAAATCCAATAGGTCCCCACGACGCTCGAGTAAATCCCCATTTAGCATCATCGGCTCCACTACTATCATATTCAATACAGTAAAAAGTCCCATTTTGTACACACTTTGTTATCGGGCAAGAAATTATAAGAAAAATTAAACATTGTGCGATATTTTACATCAATGAATGAGTTTTTTGCGTTATAAGTAAAATTGACGTTCTAACTAAAGTCAGTTGCCTATCATTCAAAGTTTCAAATTTTGACTAACCGAGACCGCTCAACCCTTGTCTAATGGATAGACAAGGGCTCAACACTATAATATAATAGCGAAACATTGACAACAGTTTTATAGTGTATTCGAAAGGAAATGATAGCACAGATGAGGTTCAAGGGCCATAAAATGATCGTATACCACAGATGGTGGCATTTTCTTTTATTTTCAATGTGTTAAATAGGAAAATTAACTTTAAAAATATGGTTGTTATCTAACAAATGAGTAGCGTATGCTTAATTTTGTTTTTTATTGTCAAAATCTCGGACAATAACCATATTATTTGTAAGGATAATTTATCAATATCATTATCTTCCTAGCAATAATTGTAATACAGGCAATTATTAAAACCCTAATTTATTACCTATTATTATAATGAGACTTAAATTTCCAGGTAGGTACCTATTTGCCCAACATTCTTATAATTATTCCGTTTATATTATTGTATATATATATCATAAAGGTGAAATGTTCATTTGTCTTTGTCTTTAATTATTAATATAATTTTAAATGTTCACAATGCACTGGTGACTGGAGTTGGAGAGGCTACCATTTATAGATTTCCGGAGAAAGAAGGACCACAGGTGAACTTAATAAAGCTAAGAAGAAACCAGGGAATAAGCCAACGAAAATCTACAGCAATGCTAAATATGCCATAAGAAGGATAGTTCACAAGTTTTATTTAAAAAAAAAAAACTTTTTAAAAACAAACTTTTATTTAAGCCATGTACTCATATGAATAAAATAAGGTTAGGTTTTCATTAAGATAATTCAATGCCAAATTGCAACAAGCAGGGTTCCCAAATCCCGGGACTGAAAAGGTATTCGGGACTGATCCAAAATTTTAAGTTTTTAATTGAGATGATGTACCTACCTACAAAATAACAAACTAAAACGAGATTACTTAAAACAACACGACATCCAAACTAAAGTAGCTTCAACTCCGACTAAGTATACAAGTAATTCTTATTTCAGTTTAAAACATAGACTTATGAACAAGGGAGACTCAACCATTCATTGTTGAATAGGCTTTTGTTGTGAATCAAACATTGCTATGAGTGCGAGAGAGAAAAAAAGAGAGAGAGAACTTCATAATTCCGACTCCGAGCATCGCGGCCCAGGTTGACATCTAACCTAATATTTTGTGGTTGACACAATTCCGACCAAATATTTAATACGCCAGTGGCGAAAGATTTTTAAAAAATAATAAAATTAGTTGGGAACAAACATTATATTTTTATGATTTTTGTTATACTGGTTGGAGTATATCTAGACATTAACCTATAATATACGCAAAATAAACCGAATTATCATTAAAAAATGTTTACATAATATTTTGACTTTAATATTACAACATATTAATTTTTTCAGTAAAAATAGGAAATAAGAAACACTTACTGTTACTTTACAATCGTTTATTTAGAAAATCTATTGCGGATATAAAATACAGCGAATATAACATAATATAACATATTATACAGATCATTGGTTCCACAAAGGCGCAGAAAAAAAGCAAACGCTTGCTGTTTTTCTGTGACGAAGGTAAGCAATATATTACGAAGGATTTTTTAACTGGCATCATAATAACAATGTTTTATAATGTTATTGTGCAAAATACTGGAAATTAGTTAGCAATTATTTTACGATATGGAAATAAAACAAATTCCTGTATCAATCTAATATCCAATAATATCTAAAAAAATTGTTTAGATGCAAGTCTCTTTTTGCCATTTTGTTCTCAGGAAATATCTGTTTTGAAAATATATCATGTAATTAATTATAATTATCAATATTATTTACTTAACTAAAAACTAATTTATTATCTCAACATAAAATTTAATATGTTTCTGATTTTATATCTTTTTTGTGATTTTTAATTATTATATTCATATTTGTCAGATTTACTTATTGGCCTACAGTGCCCTAGAACTGCTATGGTTTTTGCAAAAGGCAATGAAGACGAAATAATAGCAATTATTCCTCCCCTCCTCTGCACTAGCATTAATGTGCTTTTGAGGTACAGGTACTTGAGGGTGAGAATTATTATTATTATTAAATTGATAATAAAGCCATTTAAAGCCACGATCATAAACACTAATGCTTCCCTGGCCTCGGGAAGAGTAGGTACCTATTTTCATCGATATTGGTACCAATATAACGTATCCGATAAATTTCTGTCCTGTGCAGTCAACCTGCCGCCTTACTGACATCTCATCCGGCAAGATTACATAGCAAAGACTTGAATGACTCTTTTTGTTTTAAAGTTAAAGCTGTAAGAGCTTCATTCATCGATTGATCTGTACCATTTAGACAAGGTTTCTATATGCCAATGTCAGTGCAAATGACCTTAAACTTGAATCTTGAATTATTATACTTTGCGTGGAAGGTCCTTTTAATAATCTTTCAAAGACGTCTATGGCAGGTCCCGGAACTGATACCTGTAATGAAATGAAAATATTTATATTTTCGGCAAATAGGAGAAAAAAAACCCAAAAGCTTCCAATTTCGGCTACCCTGTACAGTGTAATTGGTTGAGAGATACCTACATTTGAATTATTAAGTTACATGACAACACGCTAGGGCAAAAACACTTTTACCTTTATTGTGGATTCTGATGACTCCGATATGAGACATTTTTTCTTTAAGTAACGCAGAAGAGATTGCAGGGATGTAATTCGGAGCTTCAATCTTCTAACAGTCATTTGTAGGGTGTGACTTCGTTTTCTTTGCTTTCCAACAGTTTCTTGTACTACTGCTAAATTTCTCCTTCTCGCCGGAGTGGAAAAATCGCTACTTGCCAGTGTTCTATGTGCAATAAAAAGTTTAAATTTAAACCTAATATAGTCAAATATATATCTTTACTCGATTGCCAATTTCTAGTACAAAAATATAGTTGTGGTTTCCATCCTTGTTGCATAAATAACTAATTTGCAATAGCTTCTGCACCTCTTTCTCTGTTTAAGAAGCAGCAATAGTAGCTGACGAAGAGGATTGTATTTCGTCCTCAGCTTGTGCTTCCTTTTTTTTTAATAGCTCTCTATAATTAAATAAAATTTGTATATACTTAGTACCTACATATCACAGAGAAAATATATATAAAAAAAACTATTTCATATGCAGTGTGTTTCTTTTCAATTCCGTTTTTTTACTTTATTAACTGATTTTCAAAATTCTTTTTCCCGCTCCACTCAAAGAGCTATATTATTTGTTGATGTGCATTTTTTAGCAACGTAGTTGCTTGAACTGCTTCGTTTAAAGAAAGTTCCCAAAAGTGACTAAGTTATATACTTAGGTATTGTGACTGAAAAAACTATTTTTGATGTAGTCAAAAATAATTAAATGCATTATATTTTATTTAACATTTTTATACTTATATTAATCTATTTTTGAACATTAAATAAAAAAATATTATCAGACATCACAGCTTTTTTCTTGTAAACTGAGTTTACAAGACCCTGGTTTAATACATTACTTACTGATTTTCTCTGTACAAATAAATATTAATTAATTTTCATTTCTTAATTACTTTTCAATAATTAGTAGATTTTTTAAGAGCAACGTTTTTGTTTGCTTGAAGATAATAGTTTTTCCGTTCATGAAACTACATTAATTTATGGATATAGTGTTTAAGTGGCTTACTTACCTATCTAGCAGATGTGCTCCCAGACGAAGTAAGCAACTCCTCAAATGAAATGTTTTGCAACCTGCAGAATTGCTCTGTTATTGTTCTATTATAGTTACTATTATTATTACTTTAAAAATGCATACTATATCTCACCTGAATTCCGTAGATCGCTCAGTTAATTTTTGATCAGCTCCAGGTTTAACATACCGGGGACCATTTCCCTTTATAACTATTTCTCATGGATGAAAATGATCCGAACAATTTTCCGGGTGTTTTGGTAAACGCTGGTTCTCATTTAAGCAGACAAGGGAAAACGGAAAACCACACCTTTCTCCTTTCAGAATCCACGGGAAACCTACAAAATATTCCCAATGTTAACAAATTGTTATTTCAAATAACTGCCGAACTAAAAGCACCAAATCAACATAAAGCAAAGGCAGTACTTTGGATATTTATCAGTACTTAGTACCTACTACCACTACCTACTTATCTACGCTACTGAAGAGGGCCAAACATTATGGTGAAAATAGCGAAAATAATACATACCAGTGAAAAGGCGGTTCCGAGTTAAAAGAGTTCAACTTTCCGCACACCTGACACCGGCGCACCATTTTTTAAAGTTTTCATATCACGTTTTTGCAAAAAATACACGTAAAAACCAGAAAATGCTTGAAAATCGAAATATTCCGACGACTAAAAACGTCGCAAACAAATCTTATGACAGCGTCAGGTTTGGTACCCGTCACAATGAAATATGTCTAGTGGGAATTAAGGGGCGTTGTCGCTTAATCTCCATAAAATATTATACATAAATTAATAAACATCATTTAACAAGTTTACCACAAAATATATTATGCCTACGGCGTTTGCGTTTGCAACAATTATTCTTCGGTTAACAATGCTTATATGCTCTTCTGTTATTATTAATAGATAAGCTGTACCCATTTATATCTGCGAAAAGGGGGTTGGGGGACAACCGAAAATCTGGCAACCACACGCTCTGAGAATTTACAGGGGAACCAAATGAATAGTAGACCAAAAGGATCTCTGATTGCTTTAAAATGTAAATAGTTATATCTCCCCTTGCTTATAAGTCTATGGTTTAAAACCTAAAAAAATGTAATAATTCCCAAATTTTTTGTATTAATTAAAGAAATATAAATATGTACACTCATACCACACGGTACTCTATTATTATACACTAAGCCTTACCCCTTAGTGACTAAGGGGTAAGGTCACAGGCCACAGCATCTTGGGAGTTTTGGCCTAGAATCATAATTTTACTAAAGATGAACTCCGAATGCCAGTGAATCCCCTACCCTAGTTCTTTAGGCTTTTTAAGGGGAATTTCCGTCATAACTGCTTCGTCGCATCATTTCGGCCGGATGGCCGCTCTGTGATAGTATGTGTTCATGATGTAATAAAAAAAATTCAGGACTTAAGGTTTCGGGACCATGAGGAAAATTCCGGGACCACACTTTTTAGGGAAAATCTCGGGACTGAAAACCCTAGCGGCAAATTTTTGTACATCAAAAAGACAAGTTTTTACTTGTCGTGCGAATTTGTAAAGAAAATACATATTTCGGCAAGTAGGTACTTGCTTATCAACCAATCACTGTACAATAAAATTAATTGCTACCTACTTTTTTTATGAACATTTCACGCGACAAGCTTTTTGATTTACAAAAACTTACCTAAACTTATTTTATTCTTTTAGTACATGGCTTAAATAAAAGCATGTTTTTAAAAAGGTGTTTTTTATTTTATTTTGTGCTTTTTAGTACTAGTTTGATTCCCATGTCAGGAGGGTGGTAAAGAAAGTTAGCCTGCCGTCTTGGGGCATCCTTTATATTTGATTTAGTATGACGTCACTTACCTTATCTTTGATACCCATGGCAAATAGGTTGTGAAGAAATAGGTAATCCGCCATCTTGGGACGGCCGCCATCTTGGATTTAGTAGGACGCCACTTATCTTATCGTTTTCCACCCATCAAACCCTTTCATTTCATACCTATGTCGAGGAGGTTGTGAAGAAATAGGCAATCTGCCATCTTGGGGCGTCCACTTAAAGAATCCCAGGAAGGATTCAAAGCCCTATGTGTATTATAAAATACGTGAGACCGAAATCGCCCTGATAGTCAGGGTTCATATGTCCGATTTTGGCATCCCGTGTAGATTACGAATCCACCTGGGCCGTCTCTCGCAGGGGTGTTAGAGGGGAGAAAACTACCCCTATGTGCCCTTAGGATGTAATTATACATAAAAAAATATTTTTTGTTTTGGAAAGTCTAATTTGGTGTATAAATAATTACTATACCCCGAAATTTGTCCGCTACCCTAGAATCCTTAAAGTTGTTATTTAAGTGGGTGGAAAGGGGCGAAAATGGACAATTTTCAATATTTTTTGTGTTTATCGCATAGTAGCCACGAAAATTGAATCAAATAATATTAAGAAAAGGAAAAAATTGAGTTCAAGTAAATATGGATATAATACCAAATTGTAAAAATCAACAGAAATGGGGTGAGTTGAGAAATAAGGGTGCATAGTCGTTAAATTTTCGAATAAATCAATGCAATTATTTCTAGAGGCATAAAATGGATGTGGATGGGTAGTTACGAGGGCAAAATAATGGGAGAGAGGGGGGGGGGTGGGTTTTAAGGGCAAGTGGTAAGTTCTAATCAATTTTGTGATGAAATATTGTCATACAAAAAAATGTTCAGAAAATTGTGTAGATTACGAAATCATCTGGGCCGTTTCACTCAGGGGTGGTGTAGGTCGCTACTTCTTCATAATTGGAAATTTAAAATTATGATTGCTGTACTGTTCATACAATTTAACTAGACACGCCGCAGGAATGCTTGGAATGCAGCCTACTGGGGACACGGCGCACCATTGGCTACATTGAATCCCTACTACGATCGCTATTGACGACAAGGTTGTCAGTTGTACGACATCGCATTTAAATTTGTACATCTGTTCATAAAGAGTAACAAAGACGATTTTCAAACATTTGGCGACAGCGCCCGGCTCACTGTCTATTGTCTCTGCCTGGCTAGCCCCCAATGGCTAGCTTATGGCGTCACCTCCAACCACGCGGCGCGAAGTAGGAGTTAAAACCCAACCCACACCCCCCTGCACGCTTCAGACCACGCGTTTCACCTTACGCTGTACAAACTGTATCATCAAGGATTCCTAAACTTGAAGAGATAAACGTCCCTTATCATGTTTTGCCGGTATTGTAGGTACTGATTTCATGAAAAATGATAAGATTTCGAAATCAGGGAAGAAAAATTTTTTACTTGGAGGAAACTTGGTGAAACCTGGGACCTACGTTTCAAAAGTATGGAAAGACAAAAATATTCAAAGTTCATGGCAAGCTTTTATGGAGGGGTGGTCAAGACGTATAAACCCTCCATCTGGGAAAAGTCATAGGTTAATAATAGCCAATGACGTCAGAACCTATAGACTATAGACAGGTTTGTTTTGATAAACGCTTGACGCTCAGAACTAATCACAATCTAAGCGCTCCATTAAATTATTCCAAAAATGTCGCGACATTGTCAGAAATTGCCCCTTTTTGTCGAGCCGTAGCGAACTTATTTCGACTCTGGGCTCGGAGGATGGCGTCGTTAGACCATCCCCAGAGTCTTCAGGTGAGGTTCCGATGCTTCCGGCGTCCCAAAACAAGAAAAAACATGCGATATCTAAGTGTGATTCTGGAGGAACTATAACCGGGAATCACCGGGTGTATAGTTGGTTGATGGTTGACTTTCTGTCTTTGTTTGAGCATGTTTTTAGAGCAGTATGGATATATTTAATCTTGGAGTCAAAATAAAGGGCATTTTAACAATGGGGCACCACGTCTATAGGTTTTGACGTCATTGATAATAACACACATTGGAAGCAAAGACGGATTTCTAGATGGCGGTTTATTGGACCATAAGGAAATGACGGCCAATGTATTTGGACAATATTTTCAGCAAATGATAGAGCGGATACCAAGTAATTCCATACTTGTAATGGATAATGCAGGTTGTCATTCTAGACTAGTGGAGAAGCTTCCAATGAGTTCTTGGAGAAAAGCGAATATTATTGTATGTCTGACGAGAAGGGACTGCAGTTTGAAGAAGGAATGGTCAAAAAAGAACTTTTAAAAATAGCCAGGCGGCATAGGTCAGTATTTAAGAAATATGTATTTGACGAAATGGCAAAAGAACGTGGCATAATTGTGCAGCGACCATACCATTGTGAACTTAACCCCATAGAGCTTATGCGGGCCTAAATGAAAGGACATGTTGCAAGACATAACACTACTTATAAGCTTAAGGATGTATGGCAGCTGATGATGAATCCACTGGACATTATTACTGCAGAAAGTTGGCGAAATGTGAATACATGTTATTGTGGAAGAAAATAAAATATGGAATCTTAACGAATTGATTGACCACACTCTGGAAATTGAGCCTCTAATTATTATTGCCTTATATTATTTTAAAAAATAAAATTCTCTGTGAAATTTTATTGCCAACATTATTATAAATATTAGATAGTTTGTTTTATTAGTGTGTCAAAATTTAATATTTTTGCAAAATTGTTCGGTTGGTTTTAGGAACAAAAAAATATAACAATATATTTAACTTAACCCAAACAAACCATTGTACCTAGCCTATGGGCTTACAATTTTCTTTATTAGCATTTTATTTCCTATTGCGATTTGAAGATTACAGGGTGCGCAGAAGAAAGAGCATAGGTAAATACATGGAACAAATGGCAGAGCCTTTTGTCAGACCCAGTTAGTTTATAATGAAGGCAGTGTGCTATCAATTCCTTTCGAATCCACTAGTATGTAGGTATTTAACGAATTGAGCTTTTTTCAGCCTTAAAAAATTTTTTTACTAAGTTTTCAACAGACCACTTCAAAAACACTTATAAAACCTGTTTTTTAGACAAGCACAAATTGTACCTAATACAATAATTTATCATCGAATTTTGCCAATTTTTTTTTTACAAAAACCTACAAGGAAATATTTGCAAGCCTTTGCAGTAATTTTAACATTGCTAAAACCGAATAAAATCATTCGGATTCTTACCATAATTGAAGGCCATAAATATATGAAAGGAGCTGTGCTAAAAAATTAAAAATGGGTATTATTAGACAAAAAGGTGCTAGGTGCCATCTAAAATACTGTGCGAAAGACACCAAGTACCAAACCAGGCCCATTCACTTAAAACATGCTTAATAGATGGCACAACTAGCAACCGCCAGAGCCGATAGATTAGGGAGCTGCTATGCGCCTGTGTGCAAACAGAGTATACATTATGGACCAGGAGATAGTGACAAATTTTTGGACGTGATTTTACTCAGTATGCCTTTCAAAGGGCATTATGTGGCACATATTCTCACAATAATAAGGTATGAATCAGAGAGTCATCCTGGGTTCTTCATGTGAAAAACTGAGTTTTCAATTATTCGAAAAATATGCGTGTTGAAATGATTTTATACAGGCTGCCATGTGTTTCATAATGAACTTCAAAATAAAAAATTCCTCGGAAAAAATAGGCATACCGTTAGGGTGGGTCCAAAGGGCTATTATTGCCACGTGATCTTGTATTTTAATAATTAATTTTTCCACGTTTCTGAACAGGCTGCCAATGAGAAGTATGCAAGTTCTTATTATGAAAATGCTGAAAAAAAGATGGCATACCATTTGCGCATGTCCAAGTACACTTTACATCGAATAACTCGTTTAAATGATTAAATAACATTCAATTTAAACAGTACTTGGACATGCGTGAAAGGTATGCCATCTTTTTTTCAGCATTTTCATAATAAGAACTTGCATACTTCTCATTGGTAGCCTGTTCAGAAACGTGGAAAAATTAATTATTAAAATACAAGATCACGTGGCAATAATAGCCTTTTGGACCCACCCTAACGGTATGCCTATTTTTTCCGAGGAATTTTTTATTTTGAAGTTCATTATGAAACACATGGCAGCCTGTATAAAATCATATCAACACGCATATTTTTCGAATAATTGAAAACTCAGTTTTTCACATGAAGAACCCAGGATGACTCTCTGATTCATACCTTATTATTGTGAGAATATGTGCCACATAATGCCCTTTGAAAGGCATACTGAGTAAAATCACGTCCAAAAATCTGTCACTATCTCCCGGTCTATTACTATGAACATATATTGTAATTATTTATTGTGAGCTTTGTGGCCATACTTTATTGTATTATAGTAACTTTTAATTTATTTATTACTATTTGCAGCTATACACATTGAGCCCTTTTCGTAAAATGTCATGGATTTTTTTTATTTCTTCTTCAGAATTTTGACCTTGACCAACACTATATTAAAGACCTATGCATACTACTGTTTCATGCGATCGCCACTGGCCCCCACATGACGAAATAAATTGACAGGAGTGGTTTAATGCTAAAAACACCGTTATTGCAGAATCTTTTATAAAATAAAAACATGCAAATATTTCTGTTACAAAGAATTTAATATCCAAAATAAAATGCCTGTTTGTTATGTACCTTTAATTTGACAAGTTTACATTCTAAAAGCAAGCAAGAGTATTTTGGTACCTATTGGTTTGAAATAAAGTCCATGGCTAGTTGTAGTGTAAGTAAGTATAGAACTCATTAGATTTTTCAATTTCTTTATAAATTGTGTCCCCGGATTGAATTCTCATAAGGTGTACTTAAGTACACTAAATAACAAAAAAAAAATAGAGTTGAAATTTTAGCTTCTGGGGATCAGCCCTGCTTGGTTTGAAACTAATTTGTGACATAATTTTACTTTCGAAAAGTCCCGTATGCCTTGGAAATTATGAAAAAACTAATTTTCCACATCAGTAAAGTGCCCTGTTTGTAGGTTTTAAGGCAAAATGTTATTAAGGAAACTTGTTCAGAATGAAAAACTGATTAGGTTTGCTAAATTTCGAAAGTCTAGGCCTACTTTGATTTTTTGGCGTCTTTCCCACTTTTTTAGAAAAGTGCACTTTGTGTAGCTTTCACGTCAAAATCTTATTAAGAAAACTTGTTCACAATGAAAAACTAGATAGGTGTGAAAAAATTCAAAAAGCCTAGGTCTACTTTGATTTTTGCGCCTTTAAATTTTTTAGCAGAAAAATCAAAGTCGACCTCTTTTGAAATTGTCCACACCTATCCAGTTCTTCATTGTGAACAAGTTTTCTTCATAACATTTTGATGTGAAAACTACACAAAGTGCACTTTTCTAAAAAAAGTGTGAAAAATGCCAAATAATCAAAGTAGGCCTAGACTTTCGAAATTTCGCAAACCTATCAGTTTTTCATTGTGCACAAGTCTCCTTAACAACATTTTGTTGTAAAACCCAAAAAGGGCACCTTACTGATGTGGAAGATTTCGTTTTTTCATAATTCCAATACATACATGATCGAAAGTAAAATTATGTCACAAATTAGTTCCAAACCATGCGGGGCTGATCCACAGAAGCTCAAATTTCATCTCGAAATTTTTTTGTTATTTAGGTACACCTTAATTATGCTCGACCTTATGTGAACTCAATCCAGGGACACACTGTATAGTGAAGCATTGGTTCGCTTTGGGGCGTTAAACAAATTTTTCTATTTTCATTCTTGCATATGTTACAAAATACTCTTCCAACATATATCTAGAATTTTCGTTTCTTCAACCGGTTGAACAGATCATTTCATAATTCCAAAATAGTATTTATTCTTCTGCAATTCACGTAATGATCTGGGTATATGTGCATACCATTTTCTTCATGTGCATGGAAATTTTATGTTATCACAAACAACTTACCCATAAAAGCTATGTTAATTTGACAAATTACCAAATACTGGCCACAAAGACAATTTGTTACTGTAAAAAAGAAGGTAAATTGTAATAGGGACAATCTAAACGTCAGAAACCGACATACCTATAACCGTAGAACTGGACCGACACCTATATTAAAGACCTGTGCATAGCACCATTTCACGCGATCGCCACTAGTGCCACGCGACGAAAAAAAAATCGACGGTGATTACCATTATTGTAGAATCGCTGTAAAATAAAAACATGCAAATGCATATGGTACGATGAATTTAATATCCAAAATAAAAATGCTTTTTTGTTATGTCCCTTTAATTTGAGTTTACACGGCATATTTCCATATATTTTCTCAAGAAAAACAACTCTAAAGACCAAGAAAGAGTATTTTGGTACCTTTTGTTTTGAAATAAAGTCCACGGTTAGTTGTAATGTAAGTAAGCATAAAATGCATTCGAATTTTTCAGTTTCTTCTTTATATACTGGACCATTGGTTCGTTTTGGGGCTTTCAACAAATTTTTCTATTTCCATTCTTGCATTCGTTACAAAATACTCTTCAAAAATATAATATCCAGAATTCTTGCTTCTTCAACTGGTTGAACAGATCATCATGCCATAATTTCAAAATAGTATTTATTCTTCTGCAATTCACGCAATTATCTGCGTATTGCGTATATGATTTTCTTCACGTGCATGGAAATTTCTTGTTTTCACAAACAAATCTTCCTATCAAAACTTTGTTAATATGACAAAACTACGAAATATTGACCTCAATGAGAATTCGTTTCCGTAAAAAGAACGTAAATGGCAAAGCGGGATATTTTTAAAATATACGACATTCTAAACGTCAGAAACTGACATACCTATAATCACAGAATACTCCCCTATAACTTATAATAAGTCAAGTAGCGCCAATCCAGTCCTCAAACAACAAATATAGTGTCGGTCCAGCATAGAATACCCCCGATAAACTGTAAGTCGCTATTTTTTTCGTTGAGTGGCGCCACTCCGAGTGCAAACAACTATGAAATTATGACGTCATGCTCGGGTCTTTAGTGTAGTGTAACGTCCAGCTTTAACAATACTGAAAATAAATGAAGTTTCAAAAATAAACAATATTCCATTTTTTGGCATATAGCACTTTTCATATGTATGGTCTTCAAATATTGTGTTCTATAAATAAGTATTTTGAGTGTATTCGTGTATGTATTTTTTGAAATATCAAGAATTGTCTCCGTTCAGACTGGAAATGAACAAAAGCTAATGTTATTGATTCCACAAAGGGCAATATGAATATTTTATTTATAAAATGCAAATGTGTACCACGAATATAATGAGAAAGAGAACGAAATCAAATTTCAGTACAATTTGAGCGTCTGGTACACAAATCTATCTCAAATTAAATATCTACATAGGTAACATGTAGTACCTAGGTAGGTAGGTATATAGATTCACTTCAGACCAACACATTCTCTTTTACAAACTATAAAATCCCTCAGAAATTTCATGTTGAACAAATAGTCCTCACGTTTGACAGTTGTATGGAGGAAACAGTATCCCAGTTCGTTTGTATAGAACATATTTTGAAGCAACAACAGGTCTAGTTGATATGTGGAGAGGTAATCCAGTACTTACCACCGTCATATTTGGCCTTCCATTGGGCTTCCTGATGATTATTTTATATTCGATTTGTTGTGCCGATATTATGGATGCAGATGACGAAGAGGAAGGTAAAATAGGTATCTTTGAAATCATTGAATTATTATTGCTAAATGACATATTGCAGAACTTCTACATGAGAAGAAGGAATAAACCAAAGATAAAATTATTCTAGTCGTTCATATCCAAGTTAGTTTTATGGCATTTCTACTTGTAAAAACTGTTATTTATTAGATAATGTACATATTATGTTTCAGTGGTATTGTATGAAATGTAGTTTTAAAATTAATTGTTAGTGTAAGCTTTAAAAATAAATATAAATGTAAAACTAGAAGTCTTCATCATCAGAATCGAGTGCGGCTCTCCTACGATCAAACTTAACTGAAGTTTTACTTTGCGTTTGGGCACTAACATTTTCCAGCAAACTCTTTAACTCTTCTTCTGTAATTTTTTTTGATATTTGCCCAGTTTGTGCCATCCGTAGCAGCATATTTTGAACCATTTGTCCTTTTTCTGGCTTGGCTAACATTAAGGTGTTCACTAAAAAGAAATTTAAGTTTCACACTTTAGATATCAGATTAATTCACAAACATCTAGCTCTAGCTGTCTGGTCCATAATTTGGGATAAAATTGAATTTTTTGCATCTTCTTGTGCCCGTATTTGTTCTTCCTTTGCTTTTTGGGTTTCCGGAGTGGGCCCATCTCCCTAAAAACACACATTTGTTGAATAACTCGCATTTAGTTATATGGCAATATTTGCCTTATATTGAGACTGAATTTGTGCTAATCTTTGTTTTCTTAATTCTTCTAACTCTGGATCCGCCATTGCGAAATTTAAATGCAATTTTTTTTTTCAATTCAAAATTAATTTGGACAGTGAACACTATATTTTTTTTGTAGGTCAACGGTCAAATCACAAAATATATAGGTTAGGTGAAATGACAAACCATTGAGGTGGTATGGGGGGGAGGCGCCATAAAATTACTTTGTTGCATCGTTGATTGAAGATACCTTCCTCCATCGACGGTTGCATATAGCAAACGGGTTCAGGGGGTGTGGCTAAGTCTGTGATCAATATGGCTGACACGCCAGGGTCTGATAAAACAGTATTCCTAGTAAAATTAACCTATATATTTTGTGAGTAAAATTATAAAAAACCTACGAAAGAAAATATGGGGATATTTTGAATCGAAGGAAGAAACACCCTGTAGGCAATCCTTGAAAAATACATACCTAGAGTAGTTATAAAGGTAATATTTTTCTTTTCATAAAGTACCAAAATGACATTTAGACCCAACAAAGAATGACAGTTGAATCTCACAAGAGATAAAGTACAATCAAGGAGATCCCCTAAGAAGAGAAAATATGAAAAAGGAAGAGCAAATCTGATAGGGGGAAAGGCTGGACAAGAGAATCTCGAGGAAAACAAGATCACCAAGTTGAGTGCACACAGCACGAAAAAACTAAGGATAAAAGTAAGTTAAATTATTGTAAGAAGTCCTGACTGGGACTGTCAATTGGTAATTTCGCTATCCTAAAAGGGGGGTCATAAGTCCAGGTCAGTAACGAGCCCATTTGCACAATGAATAACTACTAATAACACGAACAAGAACAACACAGATAACGGTAAAACTCACGAAACGATACAAAACCCGCGAATATTTTCACTGCCCAAAGTTTGAACCTTTTTGAACGATCTGGAAAACCTTCACTGTCACTTTCACAACACCGAAATAAAATTTGCCTGAGTACGCACCATAGACGCAGCCGCAAGTAGCTGATTATACCAAAATGAAAGTGTTTCCATGACGTTTGAAATTATTATTAAAATGAGTTGTAGTCATAGTTTTTATTTGTAGCGGTATAATCGTGATTGCAATAGGGTTTTTATTTTATTATGTTCTTTTTTCGTATCCCTTGACTTGGATAACTTTTCACATCATAAATAAATGAGTGACGTCATTAACTGGTTGCGACCAGAGAAATGGAGTAGGGAGACCTACTGCGCATCCTGTTTCCAGGCGCAAATTTAATGGCCGCCATATTGTCCTCACTTTGAAGTTTGCAGTTTGTTCTCAGCGGTAGTTGTTATATTTTCAGCAGAGAAATGGTCAGTGTTTTTGGAAAATGTCGCGTGCAGTACCAAGCTGTAAGAATTATAAGTCTAGGAGACCTCCGGGAGTATCATTTTTTCGGTAAGTTTAGTAAAAACAATCGCGGAAATTTTGGGCACCATAGGCGCGCATCTGTATAATTTTAATGATCGAATCAAGGTTAGTTTAACTAACCTTGGATTGAATATGTGGTTAAAAATTCTTAACTTGGGGACTGATTGGACTTTGAGTCCAAATTAATTTGTTTGTTCAAAACATTTTGCTGCTGATGCCTTTACTGTGCATCGTGGCGAACGAGGACGAAGATCTCTAAAGCAGTCTGCAGTGCCAAGTCTGTTAACAATGATACGCCCATGGATGAAGTTGGTTTAATATAGCCGCCACTTTTATTAGGCAGTTCGTGCAGCTTGTAGCGTATTCTTCCCACTCCCTTTCTCTGGTTGCGACGCATATACCAATGTTTGGTTATACCCAAAGGCATCGTATCACTAGACCCAAGAACGGTAGACACCGTTCTTGCACTAGACCCCTTTATTTACCTATTTCGCGCTTCCAAGATATGCCTCACATTCTAAACCTCTAGCGGTTCCGACAATGCCGTGATTGTTGTCTGGTAACAATAAAAACCAAATTGTAAATGGCCGCGCAAAGACGTCAAGAAGTGAGTTTTGTGTTATCTATAAAATAGTGCTTGTGTCAGAAAAATAAAAGAACACGATGGTGAGACGGTGTTGCGGGTGCAAAAGAACGGATTTCCAAGATGAGGATCGGTCATTTCATAGGTAAGTAGGTATTATTATCAGAGGTCAGAGTTGTCGAGCAGTAGCGTCCTTTTATTCAAAAAATATCCATAAATTCTTATAGTAATTAGGTATAGAGTACAAAGTGATTTTTATTTTATCAGATATTTTTGACTACATGTTTTGACATGTTTTTTTTTAAATAACTACAACCCTTTATCTTATCCTAATTTATATATTTTCATTTTCAGGTTTCCAACAGATTACACGCAAAGGAAAACATTGCAATTTTGGGATTTAAGCCAAACAAAAAGTTACCTCGGAGAGAATTAATATGCTCGGATCATTTTTTAGAGAAAGATTTTTATAGAAAAATAAAATTGGTGTCAGGGTATTAGCCTCCCATGCCAATCCGTTGGCATTTTATGAAATAACAGTGATTTTGCAAGTCCCAAGTAAGTATAATAATTGTTGGAGCCTGACCCGTGATTGATACACCTGTTTTATCAGTACGATTTTAGAAGATATTACAGTACCTCTCTATATCTTATATCTTTCATTAAAATCGTCCATAAAACCATCCTTCAATAAAAAATGCTTACATGAGGGTGTAAAGCGAGTCGTTTTTACTGGAGCAACATTGAGCAACTTACCCCTATGTTAATTTAATGTTCATATTTTTGTAGATCATCAAATTAGTAGTCATCAAATGGGAAAGGAAAATTTAGATCCCCAAGCAAGACCATCTCATATGACGTAAGTGTAAGTAAATAGGTAGTATACATTTTATTTTCAATATTTGCGAATGTGATTAAATGCAAGAGGGTTGTCAAAGTAAAACAAAATTAAGAAAATTTCAATCCGTTTTAGAATTGGTGACAGGGATCAAGACCAAGATGGCTCCATCCGTCATCTGCCTGGCCTATACTATTAGGGATATCGTAAGTGTCCCTTAAATAATTCAGAGTCGAGCTACTTAATTGCTTGCTTTTTGCTTTACTGCAGTGCCGTAAGCGTATCGACATTAAAATTCAAAATGTTGTGCATATAGAGTGTGTAATTTCGAGTTGAAATTTGACCTTTTGGGGCTCAGCCCTGCTTGGTTTGAAACTAATTTGTCACATAATTTTACTTTCGAAAAATCACGTAGGTATACCTATATGCTTTGGAAATTTTGAAAAATGTAATTATTCGCATCAGTAAAGCGACCTTTTTGTAGGCTTTATGACAAAATATTATAAAGGAAATTTGTTCAGAATGAAAAACTGAGTAGAAATGCAATATTTCATAAGTATCATCGGCTACTCGATGACTTTTGACCTTTTTCCATTTTTTTAGAAAAGTGCCCTTTTTTTAGCTTTCACATCAAAATGTTTTCGGGGAACTTGATCATGATGAAAAAATGCGTACGTACGTGTGAAAAGTTTCAAAAGCCTAAGCCTGTGCTTCGATTTTTAAGCAGTTCAGTTTTTTAGCAGAAAAATAAATCAGCCTTGGCTTCTAAAATTTTTTACACCTCTACGCAGTTTTTCGTCATGAACAAGTTCCCTTAAAAACATTTTCACGAGAAAGCTACAGAAAAAGCACTTTTCTAAAAAAACTGGAATAAAGGTCAAAAATCAAAGACGAGACTTTTGAAATTTTGCAAAGCTACTCCAGTTTTTCATCATGAACAAGTTTTCTTTATAACATTTTTTATTATTTTATTTTTCTAATTTCTGTATATTCCTCCGTATAAATTTATATTTTATTTCGATAGACAAATGAGAAAGGACTCTGATAACAGTAGCAGAACTTCTTCTGTTGAAGTAGATAGGTACTACTGAAGTTCATGACTTTACCAGTTCAACGTTAACAGCTTCAGAAACTGAAGCCATCATATTGAAGCAACTACGAGAAGACCCTGATAATTTCCCACATGATTTAATCGGCCCTAAATCCGGGTTTAAAGGAATCCTTAATTTAATTGCTCCTCCGGTTGCAAGGTAATATAGGTATTTTAGTATTGTTTTTTCTTTTATTTCAATGTACATTTTTTAGGCTCCTCTTTCTGGAGTAGCAGCTGATGTGTTCTAAGTAGGGGAAGGTGGGACAAAGTGGAAATTCGGGACAAAGTGAAAAATCCCTATGCTGGTATGGTCGTAGTACCATTTGTTTCCAAAGGGATGTAACTTGGGCCAAATTGTCGTCCTTTTTTAATACGCAAAAGAACTGGGGGGTAGATACCTACTTTTAGAGAATAGTTCCATTTTGTAATATAGACTTTTATGAATTGGTGGTGGTTTTAAAAACTGCATTTTTAAATGTATAAATGTCATACTTAGGTACTTTTTGTATATTTAAAAAAATAAAAAGTCGAAACAAATATAGGTAATGAGCTTTAATAAATAAAGACATTCCAAGATAACATATTTTGCACTTTATTTCTTTTCATTTATCACTTTACCTCATTCTCATTACATGAGGAGTGTGAAAAGAATGCACTAAGTATGTCAAAAACCCAATAAAATGAAAAATTGACGAATATAAGATTTGAAAAAATACCTGTTGTACCAAAAAAATATCTAACCAAGATAGTAACCCATAACAAATAATTTGCTTACGTTTTGCATACATTATATATAACTTACCCTCATATTCCCCTACTCATAATAACAAAGTTTGCAAATGGGTTGTCTGTCTATAAATAAAGTGACAATTTTTGCCATTTTCAATTAAGAACATTGGGTTTAACTTGGTTTAATCATAATGTGTAATATTAGGAGTTAGTAATTAATTAAAATCTAACGTATTATAACTTTTAACTAAATTATTGAAATAACTTCATGTTACGCCACTGGTGAGAGATTTGACTGGGGTCAATGACACGCTAGTTCCTGTAAACAAAAAAGACAGAGAAATCATATGAATTGGAGAGAGATAAACGGAACATTATGTTTGCCGCAGTCTAATTGTATTTCAACAATGAGTTGCTGGGTCTAGTGGATACGATGCCTTTGGTTATACCCATGGCAGAGCATATAAATACAACCAGCAGTATATCTTACTCTTGAGAAATCATCCGCAAATTCAATGACCTTGAGCCATACTGGAGGAATAGAAGTCAGAGGTGTGGTCGGGAAAATCAATTCAGAAATACAGAGTAGTATTAGTAAAGTATATAGTGTGGTAAGCATAAGCAGCTTTGACTCCTTTCTGGGATTCTTAATTTAAAGGTACTAGCACAAAGCACAATTTACAAAAAAGCACACTCCACGGCACTGTAATATCTCTCATATAGCCAAGAAAGAACTGCTCAATCGCCCCGACACTGCATCCATTTGACAGAATCTATTCCTACATGGCGGCTGCGCGAACAGGTGCGCAGAATTTTTCTGCATTGACATACAATGTCAATGTTTTTCTGCCATGGGGAGCATATCTGCTGGTTGTTTTACATGCTCTGTTGTAGAAGAGATGAAGGCCCCGAGTGGCTAAATTCCTCGGAAGAGCAGAGACCAGAAAAAGATGTGAAGAAGAAGAAGTAGCTAACCTTGGGTCTGAATACTCTGAATTAGGGTTCCTTTATTGGAACCCTACTCTGAATTAGGGTTCCTTTATTAGGAGAGTTGTTGCAATCAACTGTCATCATCAAATTTCAATTGGTTTTGCATAAAAGTAGTGACTCTGAGGTAGAGCAAAAACCATGTGGAATGTTGTCTCATAGGCTTGCAAGTAAATTTTTGAGAGAGTAATCAAAGCAGTATGAAAATTTGACACTAGAACATCATTGTCATTTTAACTACAAAATAATTCAAGAAAATCTGTGCATTATACTTGTATCCGTTGCAGCTCACCAAAGAGTGCCTATTGCAAAACTAGTAGGTATGTGGTGCAGTGCGCATTTAGGAAAAAAGTAACTCTGAAAAAGATCGTTTAAAATGATTCCAGTATCACAAAATGTTCCGCAAAATTAGTATTATACAAAATGGCAATGAAGAGGCCCTATAGGATAAATGGAGACTAAATCAATAAAGTAACTGTAAACTAGTTCTTCAAGTTACTTTCTTTAGATTATAAACAGCTAAAAGACTTTTGGTGAGCAGACATCTATTTATAATATTCTCAGAATAATCTGACATAAATCATTATTATAATATCTACACCCGCCATCCATAACATACACGGTGAACAACATAACAACACAACATTTGCGGGAATGATATACATAACATATAAGGTAGGTACACGCGCGGCCTCATAAATCGTTCCACTAGGCATGAGAAATAAGCAAGAAATCAAGAATTCCGGGTAAGTGCGGCAACGTTGCGCCATTTCCACGGCTTCACAAATCAACAACTTCCCCTACATTCCCTCGTACCGACCCGCTCCTCCCCGCAGAAAATAAAAATTGTTATACGTCCAATGACTTCCAAACACCAAAGCTCGTTGGATACGTCAGTCAACGAAAATAGGTTAAGAGGGGGTTGCAGACAGCGAAAGTGACGTTAGATTTCGTATGTTTTTAAGTTGTATAGCATAAAATCTAATAACATTTTACCTGGCAAAAATTTAGTACAAACATCTCTGTCTTCATTTTAATCATAAGATCTTAGAAGCAGAGTTTTGTTTTATAGGTTATGAAAACCTTGGGAAAAATAATAATTCCAGTGCATATGCTTTTAAGATCTTATGATTAAAATGAAGACAGAGATGTTTGACTAAATTTTTGCCAAGTAAAATGTTATTAGATTTTATGCTATACAACTTAAAAAATACGAAATCTAACGTCACTTTCGCTGTCGGCAACCCCCTTTTAATAAATCTCTGCATTATCTTTATAATAAAGTGGATTTAAAGTTTTACGCAGTTTCTTGGTGTTTTGAGATTCACGTAATGTGAAATTACGCGGGCTTCTTTGATTGTCAAAGTGGTATTAGTTAAATAAGGTATAATATCTAAGTATAATTGTGTTATTATAGAAGAATCTCCTAGTGGTTTTTTACATTGGTTTATTACACTTCTTTATCTTAACCACAAACCAAATCTTTGGTTTATTTCAAGTTTTAAAGCTTCCCTGGAGTCCCCGGGTGAGGTTCTGATGCTTCCCGGGCCCCCGAAAAATCGAAAAATGAGAAAAAACAAGCAATTTTCAAGAGTGGTTTAAGAGGATTTTCCGTCGATTTCGTTGATTCTACAGCCGTCCCGTTTCTCGAAAGTGAATAGTGAATCGGGAATTTCTCTTAGAATCGGATTTTCGAGGTTCTTTTTAGTACCGGAGGAAAGTACGACACCCAATTAAGAGATTTACCACCTTCTTCGATTTTTAGAACGGCTCTATATTCGAGGTTGTCGAAAGACTTTTGCGAAAAAGGCCATCAATGTCCGTGGGCAGGGTTATAAGAATTTCCACTATTATTCAGGCAATCTAAGGCCAACCTAACAGCGCCGAATTTACTGTTTTTTGCACTGTAACTGGCAATGTCACGTAAGGTAATGCGCGTAATAAGATGTTAGATTTGCCGTCACTTACGCTTTTAAGGTTATCGCTGGCTTTCAAACCGCGAGAGAGGGGAGGGGTAATTGCAACGTTGTCAGTTGAACTCCGTTGCGACCGCACGTATTGGAACGATTTCAAGGGCCGCGCGTGTACATAACCACTATAAGTAACTACATACTTGTATACTTATAGATAATATTTTTTTTAGGCAAAAAAATTAACTCATATTCCTGGTGCACAGCCATCAGGAACTATTTTGGATGATATATAAAAAGCAAAACATTCCGTTACAGCAATTTACGCAGACCAGTTAACGGAGAAAAAATTATTGGAATTGGACAGATTAAAACCAGAGTGGAGATACATAGAAGACTTTGACTTTGCCATTGTTCGGATATATTTTCTAAATTAAAGAGCTCTTATAAATTATTGAAATAATGCGCTGCTGCTAAATGCAATTTTTATGTATCCTCCTGAAAGAATTTACCAAAGTTACTTACCGAACTATGAAATAAAACTTTTGATCACCTAAGAGGTTTATTTTAGCATTTATTTTATTTGTTACCTGCGCAAGCAAATAAATCATGGTTTAAAATAATAAGTGGTTGTTTAATTTTGAAATGTTTCAATCGATATTTTAGACTTTTGGTGAAGGCGTGGGTATTAATTTTAATATCTAAAACTTGAATACCCACCATTCCCTTCCCATACCTCCAGCCATGTTCAGTTTTTGAAGTATCATGCTGCCAGCTGATGACTTTGACTATCTTTATAACCTGAAATATGTTCTTGATTTACGTTGCTACAGAAATAATCCAAACATTTCTTCCTCAAAGGACAGAAGATATATATCTTATTCGTAAGCTACATAAATGTAATTTGCGAATAAGATATTTACCTTCCATCCTTTGGGGAAGAAATGTTTGGATTGTATCTGTAGCAACGTAAATCAAGAGCATATTTTAGGTTATAAAGATAGTCAAAGTCATCAGCTGGCATCACGATATATAAAAAAATTAAACATGGGTGGAGGTGTGGGAAAGAATATAGGGTATTCAAGTTTACACTCTAATATTCGTTTTTTACTATTTTAATAATGATTGTTGATTATGCCCATACCAAATAAAATGGTAAAATAAACTAGGTAGGTGTAGGTAATACTTCTTTTGCTTAATTCTACACACGAAAACTTTGTTTTTGCAGGCGAGTTTCGCTAACCATGTTAACATCATCAGGAGATGATTAAGTCTAATCATTAGACTTCATCATCATTAACTTAATCATCTCCTGATGGTGCTAACATGGTTAGCGAAACGCACGTCGAGTGCAAAAACAAAGTTTTGGTGTGTGGAATTAAGCAAAATAACAATTTTCTAAGTGCCAAAGATTCCTGATTCCCAATTTAGGTAGGTAATCACAATTTTATTTCATAATTTGGTAAGTATCTTCGATAAGTTATTTCAAGAGAATACGCATAGAAAATGCAATCATTCTTTCAGCTTGTTTTTAATTTTGAAAATATATCCGAACAATGGCAAAGGCAAAATCTTCTATGTAGCCTCCGCTCTGCTTTTAATAATTTACATCTGTCCAATTCATCCAATAATTTTTTCACCATTAAGGGCTGCAACGGGATGTTCTGCTTTTTATATATCATCCAAAATAGTTTTCGGTGGCTGTGCACCAGGAAATTTGAGTTAATTTTGTAATCTAAAATATAATATTATCTTACTAAGTATATAAACGTTACTTAGAGTGACTATTTAGGTATCTACCTTATATTTATGTGTTATATCATCTCGAAGTTGTTACTTTATTGAGTTTAGTCTTCATTTATTCTATAAGACCTCTGCATTACCATCTCTTATAATACTAATTTTGCGGAACATTTTGTGATACTGGAATGGGAATCATTTTAAACAATCATTTTCAGAGTTACTTTTTTCCTAAATGCGCACTGCACCACATTACTAGATTTGCAATAGGCACTCTTTGGTGAGCTGCAATGGATACAAGTATAATGCACATTTCTTGAATTATTTTGTAGTTAAAATGACATTGACGTTCTAGTGTCAAATTTTCATACTGCTTTGATTACTCTCTCAAAAATTTAATTGCAAGCCTATGAGGCAACATCCCACATGGTTTTTGCTTTACCTCAGAGTCACTACTTTTATGCAAAACCAATTGATATTTGATGATGACAGTTGATTGCAACAACTCTGCTAATAAAGGAACCCTACTCTGAAAGAACCTCAATCAACGGTCTGAATGAAAAAACATTCTGTATTTATCGCCACAAAATATTTTATCCCATGGAGTTATCTCAATGATTTATCGTATCAATATTATTAATCATAATACTGCTCAATCTTGATTTTTTTTCATTTCTGTTGTGATTTACGTCCATGAGTTTACATGTATTTTACGTCATGAGAAAATGATGTGAAAATACTAATTTATAAATAATATATTATTTCCTAAACAAGGACCCCCTCCCGAGATTTTTTATTTTAATAATAGTTTCAGACAAAAGTCAATATGCCACAACTGGACCAGTATCCCCCTTGGGTAAGTTATAAATAACAGATTATTCTTAACCTACTATAGTTTTTTTTATTTACAGGTTGGTTTAATTTACGTTTTCAATTTAATTGTTGGCACTGGAGCATTGACACTGCCGAAAGCCTTTGCCGATGCCGGATGGCTTTTCAGCACGATTACTTTGATATTGCTATGCTTCGTAAGCTTCATGACAGTTACTTTTGTCATAGAAAGCATGGCGTGTGCTAACGCCACAATTCAGTGGAGAAAAATTCAGTCGCATAAAGTAGATGTAAGTATGGGTCTTCAATAATACACTATAACTGATTTCAAGTCAATCACGAATTATATTCAGTCATAATCATTTTTAAACTTTAAAGCGGGTCCCGTTATCCCTGGTTACTGAATTTTAATATTTTTGTTTACGTCATAAGCCCTTTAAATGTTTGTTTCTTTGCGGTTCAACCAATAGCAACCCAGCCCTGGAGCTGTTTTATTCACGGAAGACATAACCTGAAAAAGTGTCGAATATCGAAATCGAAGGTGGTGGTGTAGTTGTGTGCTTAATTTCTTGATTCTAATTGTTGTCTCTGCTATTTCCTCAGAATCACACAACAAAGTGTTTGTTTCTTCTCAATTTTATTAATGTTTTGGCAAAGAAAAAACTTCTGACAAAAAATACCTTAAGGTGTACCTGCTTCTGCTTACATATTTTTTGTATATTAATGTATTCAGAAACATACAAATACTTTTTTGTTTATAATTCACTACATTAGAGTACATTTTTCACGAATGAGCACACATCACTACTACTAGCTCTACCTGGATTTTACTGAATGGAACTAGCTTCAATTGAATAGGTATCTTGTTGATACAAAAACGAAGGACGAAGGTAATAATAAAGTAGTGATTTATGAACAAGTCGTTTGAAGAAAACGACTCAGTTTAGTTAGCGTTGAATGAACGACTCCGTCCCACCACTTAATTTGTTCACAAGGTAAACATACGATGCAAAAGCAAAAAACCGAAGAACGAATCCTTGAGTGGGCGCTCATCGATGATCTAAAAGATTAAAAGAAGCGAGAAGCAAGAGTGGAGCCGTCGACTGTCTATTTGACGGTGTGTTCTGCATTGTTCAAATGAACGACTCAGTCTGAACAACTCACTTCAGTGAGCTGAACGAAATGTTCTCAACAAAAAGAGGCATATGACCCAAATGCTATAATAAAGGCCATAACCAAGGACAACCCATAACATAATTCCGTTATTATCGGTGATTCGCTTGAAATTGGCTTATCATGTTTATACAGGATGTTCCAGAAAAGAAGGCCAACCCATTACCCATAGGTTCTTGAAGTCAAAATATGGCGATTTAACCACACTTACCTATAAGAGCCCTAGAAAGACTTAGAGACTTAGATCTAGAGAATGATCCAGTTAATTTAAGCATAAAATATTATAAAACGGAACAATATTCTTAGGAATTCACCTAGATAGCAGATTAAAGTGGGAGTTACAAATTGATATTGTTGTAAGCAAACTCAACTCAGCCTTTTACTTTTTACTAGGGCTGGGCAAAATAATCAATAAAAAAATAATCGATTAATCGAAGGCTTAATTATATATTCTGAAATAATTGATTAAGCAAACAATCAATTAATCAAACAATGATTAATCAAACAATCATACAATCGATTAATTCATATCAACCATTTTAAATACCTATCTGTTTTACATCTCTTCACATATTATGCATTCATGTAGGTATTATGACTTAATATGCATAAAGTACTCAGTACTATCAGTATTATCATCGACATTTTGACTATTTTTCACCAAAAATTAATTCTCTGTTTTGTTTTGAAAGGTCAAATTGTTGCATAATATTGTGAATGGTTTGCCAAAGAAACTTTGCACCTAATATGAAATAGCTATTTTTTATTTTAGCTTTTTCTTTTGTGATCGGCTCTCTCCCGTCAATGATGTATAACTGCTGGTAAAAAATCAAAATTACCATAGCAGGAGCCGATTGTATCATTAACCAATTAATCGATTGATTGATCAATCGATCAATAATTGATTATTCTATTGTTTTACCAATCAACTCATAATCGATTCATTGATTAATCGATTGTTTGATTAATGGATTATAATGGATTATTTCCAATAAAATTGATAATAAAATTTGATAATCACCCAGCCCTACTTGTTTCTTCTATCAAAACTTCTAAACATTAAGATAAAGAAAACTGTTTACTTTGCCACTTTTGAATCTAAAATGAGACATGGCATAGCTTTCTACGGGTCCTTAACAGCTTTAATCAGAGTCTTTCGTGTACAGAAAGCAGCCATAAGACCCATTTTCAACTTTCGGGAATCTTGTCAGCACTTTTAAGAAAATCAGGGTACTCTCACAGTTTATGCAGTTATATGCCAGAATGTGTGTTGTTTTTTTTTTATAAGAACCCTCACCCTCAACTATGCGCTCCCAAGTCATAGACTATCAACCACAGAAAAAAATGTGTACTTATAATTGTGAAATAGTTATTTATGTAGCAAGGCACTGAAGTTCAACTTTTTATGACTCATGTGTAATTTAGTTGCCGAGGCCTCTGGCCGAGGCAAATAAACCACATGAGTCATAAAAAGAACTTCAGTGCCGAGGTATATATGTATTATATATTTTTTTGAAATCGGGAAATTTTTTTTTTTATTAGGCATAAAAATAATCATAGGGGATCACCCGTCCATGTACCGACTACGCCGACTACTTTGACGATCGCTCTACCTAGGTCAAGTATGACAAGACAAAGCGCCTTCGAACAGAAAAACCAAACTGCTGCTTGTTGTGCAGCCTCCATAACAAATCTATTGTATTTTTTACATAATTTCAAGAACCTACGGTTAATGTGTTGGCCTTTTTTGGGTACTCTGTATTATAATAATTAGATGTTACCACAATAGCACCATGAGTATTGTGCAATGTGTGATGGAATAACTACAGGTTAGAGCTAATGACAGATTTTACAGAAAAATGTGAAAAATATATTTTTTCTTTATTTGGCCTCTAAATTTGAAAGCCACATTAAAGATTAAGATAATATATTATATTCAAAATATTTGGTTTGTGTACTCATCTGCATGTTCAAATCCACTTCAAAGTTCGGTTTCGATTATTCCTTTACTCAATGGTTTCGCTTACAATAAAAAAAATTAGTTTATTAGAGGGTTTAACATTCATCAGTTATTGTGCAGTGGATAGTTTGTAAATGTTGCTTTTACAGGCGTTAAATACAGGGCACCACTTTTTGGAATCTGGTAGAAACAAGGCCATCTTTGTTAAAGTTTTTTATTTTTGTAATAATTACAATTCTTTAACTGGTAATTACAAACATTGTAGATTTCTCTGACGCTCGACTAGCTGGAAATCATATCTTAACATGTCCTGCTGAAGCAAACTGAAGCAGATTCAAAAGGATTATTTCACATAAACATCACGATAACGTCGATAACTACCTAGACCGGGAGATAGTGACAGATTTTTGGACGTGATTTTACTCAGTATGCCTTTCAAAGCGCATTATGTTGCGTATATTCTCACAATAATAAGGTATGAATCACGAGAGTCATCCTGGGTTCTTCATATGGAAAAGTGAGTTTTAATTTATTCGAAAAATAGGTATGCGTTTTGATATTATTTTAGACAGGCTGCTGTGTGTTTTATAATGAATTTCAAAATAGAAAATTCCTGGGTAAACCATAGGCATACCATTAATGTAGGCCCAAAGGGCTATTATCGTCATGTGAACTTGTATTTTAATAAATAATTTGTCCATGTTACTGTACAGGCTGCCAATGAGAAGTATGCAAGTTCTTGTTATGAAACTTCTGAAAAAAGGATGACATACCATTTGCGCATGTCCAAGTACAGTTTAAATCTAATGTTATTTAATCATTTAAACGATTTATTCGATATAAAGTGTACTTGGACATGCGCAAACGGTATGCCATCTTTTCTTCAGCAGTTTCATAACAAGAACTTGCATACTTATCATTGACAGCCTGTTCAGAAACGTGGAAAGGATGGCTCTCTGATGACTCTCCGATTCATTATTGTGAGAATATACGCAACATAATGAAAGGCATACTAAGTAAAATCCCATCCAAAAATCTGTCACTATATCTCTTGGTCTATATGAGAAATTGCATTTGAACATGTGTCCCAAATTAAAACCTGCCAATTTTTCTGTGAATCTGTCAGTTTTCTAAAATTTGCAATGGTCAAAAGTGTTGTATAAAATTTTCTGGCCGCAGAGGTACCTATCCCATCACTCAATGCTGGTTCACAAGATGCAACCAACAATGATCATGATTGTGATGTCAGTCAGTTACTAGTTATTGTTATGAAGAGCCCCAGTACTATAGTGATTCTATTAATCTCTATACAGTAATATTTTCATTTCACTTAAAAAGGTGTTATTTTTAATTTGCAGTTACATACATAGTACATATTTAGTAATGCAGCTTTATTATAGGCTTCCAATCTACGTTAGCACAATATGGCAGCCCCCTTTGTGGGACATGCATAACGTATTGGAACAGCAGTCCTTCTTTTTTTCACAAGATCCATTCTGCGAGTTTATTCACTTGCTTTGATTTAGTGGGTGTGGAATAACTGCGCAGTGAATTTATACATATTATGTATCATCAGAAAGCTAGTCGAAAATCCATTTCTTAGTCATAAGCTGCAAAATGGTCGTGCAAATGCGTAAATTTGCCTTGATGCTCGGCTTACCATATTATAATACATACTAACTTATGTACATATATCTAGTTTTGAATTTTCTGGCATTTGCCAAATAAAAATGTTCAATTAAAAGTCAGTATTTTATAGCAAACGTTTGCATATTACGAACCAATGTCATGGTCCCTAGTGGTTCGATATAGCCAAGTTCGACTGGTAACAACATTTCAAACTTGGCTCTTGCTCATATTATTTAAGTCACACCATGACATGTTTGATTCTGTACCATTTTCTGAATCCAGAGATAGTACTAAATAGAATATTTATGGTCATTGTCATTAACATTAATTAGTTTTGCAAAACGAGAAATGAGAAAAAAATTAATGTACCCAGATGCAGAGTTTTAAATTTTTATCATTTAATCATGCTAGGAAGTTCTATAATTTTTGATGGTTGCATATTGTGGCTTCATCAGTACCTATATACTCAACGATTTCCTTGATCCTTTGTACCTTATTTAGGAAAGTGAAGTGCCCCTGGACTCAGAATCAGAGCCTGAAAATACTACCGAAGAGACTGCAATTCTTAGAATAAACCGCATAAAAAGATATTACACGCTGAATAACAAAGTAGAGCTTGGAGAAATCGCAAGCCTTTATTTAAATAAAATTGGTCATTTCCTCTTTTTCTTTTCATTGTGTACCTATTTATATGGAGATTTAACAATTTACACAGCAGCATCAGGCAAAACAATAATGGATCTAAGCTGTCGTTCTTCAAATGATACCGAAAATTACACTGAAACTTGTTGGGAGTCTTCCAAGGTAACAAAAATGGACATGTATAGGATATACGTGGCGGTTTTTACATTGTTAGTTGGACCTTTTACATACTTTAACGTGCAGAAAACGAAATATTTGCAAATGTTTACTATAAGCATAAGATGGATTGCTTTTACGATTATGATTACTCTAACAATTATTCGTCTGCTGGAATATGGACAACAGGGGCATCCAAAATTGATAAACTTAAAAGAAGTACCGGCTTTGGCAGGTTCGAGTGTTTATAGCTTCATGTGTCACCACTCTTTACCTGGGCTTATTGTGCCAATATCAAATAAAAATAACATAATGAAAAAAATAAGCTTTGATTTTGTGTTGATTTGTTCGTTTTATTTGTTATTATCACTGACAGGATCTTTTGCTTTTGCATCTTTAGATGTTCTCTATTCACTAAATTTTATTCAAGGGGACAATTCATCATGGTTTATGAAATTAGTAGGATTCTTCCTAGCTGTATTCCCCCTTTTTCCTATGGCAACTAGTTTCCCGATTATAGCCATTACATTACAAAGCAATTTAAGGCATCTGTTTTTAGATAGGAATGCCACGGAAACTAGACGTAATGTTTTCATGAGTAGACTGATATTTCCTACGCTAGCAGTGCTGCCACCTGTTATAATTGCATTATGCACACATAATTTGAAATGGCTGGTTGAAGTAACTGGAGCATATGCCGGTGTTGTGGTCCAATTTGTGATACCAGCCATTTTAGTAATGTATGCTAGACGTAGTTGTAAAAAAGACTTTGGAACATTTAACCATAGATATTCCAGTCCGTTTAAACATTTCGGATGGTTTGTATTTGTAATACTGTGGGTGATGTTATGTATAATATTTGTGACTGTAGATTTTATAATAAATAAATAAGCTGTATCTTGTTTGCACCAAGAAACAATTGACAATTATTAATCAGGTGTTCAAAGGATAACAAAACAATAGGAAGCAAATTTGTTACCAACGGTTGAAAAGACTCGGGTTTATTAAGTAGGTAAATTCGAATGGTTTTGAGTTTTCGTTTAACTGTGATAACTTAAGTATTGTGTTCAAAAGCACATTTTTTGTTGATTGTACCTAATATATATAAAGAAGTTGGGTGGAATAGGTATGATGCATATGTATCTCATGTTTAATAAGTGCAAAAACGTACAAGTATTATCATAGCATAATATCTATATTTTTATATTAAAATATTGTTTTTAGATTACACAAGTCCAACCAAAAAGGGTGTTAGAAAGTAAGAATATAAAAATGTCAATTTTAAGACTTTATTTTTAAATATATACTTTAAATAAATACAAGAGTTTTGTTAAGTAATTAGTATTGATTGCTGGACCAGTTTATTACTTAGTCTTCCCCTTATCTTGAAATCCTTGCTTTGACTTCCGTTCATTTTGCATCTGCTTTAGCTTCAATGATAATTTTGTTTGATTCTGAGAATGTTTTTCATTGGAAGTTTTTAGTTCAGGATGCATGTATTTTCGTTTTTCTTCTTTTTGGACAGCTTCACCACAACCATGTATTTCCTGCAGACCGTGTGTTGTGCAAAATCTACCCTTACAAAATTTACAGTCAATACCAAACATGTTTGTCTTATTTTTACACTTCGCAAAGGAACATACTACATCTAAAGACTTTACTTTGTATAAAACTTCGTCAAGGTTTTTTGAACTGGTGGCTTCTTTTAAATCTTTCTCTTTGTTTTTTAATTTGGCTTCAGTTTTCGTTATTGTTACAGACATATTTTTTTTAGATTTTGTATCTTCAACTTCAAAGATTTTGTTTCGAACTTATAATTTATTGAAATAACAAATCACAATATTATAGTTATTAGTTGGGTTAGAGTGGTGGGGTTAGTGCACAGTCTGCCGGTTATGGTGTGGTTAGGTTAGAGCGGGTGTTCTGTGGTTAGATCACAGAGAGGAGAACACCAAGATTAGTTTATAGACAGATTATAATAGCACTCCCCCCTTTCTTGAACACGAGCAAACGTAGAACCCTCCACTACTCTGTGTTGGTGCCAGTGCCAGAGAACGAGAGAACAAGAAGTGTTCTCTTCCAGTGCAGAGGTAGAGAACCAAGAGGGGGGGGGGGTTTACGCTTCAACTATGTGGCTTCAACGCTTCAAGCTGTGCGAACCCGGCTAATAAAAGTGGGGGGCCATATTGGTCCTAGGGTTCCTTTATGGAACCCTAATTGGTCCCAGTTTATTCATGGGCGTAGCATTGGTTTGGTCAAAAATATAAAGTAGGAAATTCATGACCTGGAAGATAAAAATCTACTTTCGTTGTTAGGTAGGTACTTATGGACAATGATAAGTGAAAAGTGGACACAATATATTTATTTGTTTTTGTAACAAAAACAACTTGTACATAGCATTTCATAGCGCATATTATATACGCCTGAGTAAAAATATCCAAAGTAAGTAGGTAGGAATATCTAAATTACAATTTTTTTTAACACTTTGCTTGCCAACCTGTAGGGATTATATATAATACCGAGGTGTGTGGAAAACACATTTTTGATACTTTTCCTAGTAATTTTAGGTATTCTATAGAATACCTGATTTCACAATTTGCCGGTAACATATTATAAGAATTGCAAATCCATGCTCCAAAACTCCAAACATTTTTCTGTCTGGTCCAGAAACAGACTTGGGACTGTACATTGGTTTAGAGCTCTTTGTTCTTGTTCACCACGATTCCACGATGCACATTAAAAGCATCCAGCAGCAAAATGTTTTGAACAAATAAATATATTTGACCTCCCCAAGTCCCATCAGTCCCCAAATTAAGAATTTTTATCAACATATTGGGGAAATCTGCATTATTATTATATTACTATTCAGTCGATTATACAAACTTCTGTCCAGAAATTTCTGGGGCTGTAGCCTCCCACCCTCCCCCAACCCACTACTGTTCCGGACCTGGACCGACAATTATAAAGACCCGAGCATGAACTCATATTTCAGTGTTGTTTGCGAGCTGGAGTGGCGCTACTAGACGAAAAAAATGAAGATTTATTATAGGTTACAACGGGTATTCTGTGGTTATAGGTATGTCAGTTTCTGACGTTTTGAAAGTCCCATATTTTCCCAACTTCTATACCGTCGAAAAATGAATCTGACCAACAACAAAGTGGTCCGAGCCTACCACAAGCTTCAACTTAACACATTCAATGATTTCTCCTAATGAGGCACCAAGGCAGATTCGCCAAAAACGGTCCAGGTAAAAATAAACTTTTTTGACTAAAGTTGCTTCCACATCAATATAAAATTATACCTAAACGTAAATAAATGCAACAAAAATTTGAAAAAGCAAATTATTTTGAATTTGTCCCACTTTCGTGGGTTAAAATGGCGGTAGAAAAATTAGCAGTCTTCGCACGTTGAAAAGATTTCTCCCCCTCTATTATATCTCTGGTCGCACATCGCAAATGTGTTGCGGCGTTGTCAGAGAAATTTTCTATTATTTTTACAATCCTTCACCGCACAACATGCCATCCATTACTAATAAACTATACTTATCACTTAACAAAAAATACTCAAATCTTTAAAATATTACACAAAAATGGCGTAACCACTCACCACTCCACCCAATCGTAAACAAGGAGAATGAGGGGAATCTTTACGCGCAAAATGACGGATCCATATCTCTGGATCTGGATTTGGTTTGGAACAGAAAGTTACTGTCCTAACCTAACCTATATATTTTGTGGTTACTGTAGGAAGTGTAGGAACAAACTTACGGAACGGATGCGTTGATTCCAAAGTAGGCCGTTTAGCGACTGTGGCGCTGTAATGTTCAACTGCCAACGCTGTCAAACAGCAGAAGGGAAGGAATTGAGATGTAAAATGTCATTAATACGCAAAAATCCGTGGATTGATGTCGGTCCCGGTAGTATAAGTCCGATTTTTGCCAAATCTTACGTTCGATTTGCGCATCAAACACGGCGAGGTGATATTTGTTAAAAATGTGACGAGTGACATACAAAAAATCGCACTATTACGGTCGTATTTGTTGTCTCGCAAGCGAATTGAGAAGGCTTTAATCTTTTTCTATGTAGTGTTCAGAAATTATGGAAATATCATGGAAGTGGTTTAGTTTGTGTTTGGGGCTGTTATTCTTTCAGTTATGCAATGGGTTCCCGATCACTCTGGGGGACACAGCTGCAGGTGAGTCATAAAATGATTGCTGTCGCCTACAAGTTTTCAATGTACAACCAAACTATTCTCTAGACTTTGGTACAACTATCACTTTCATTTCATAATTCATAAACTCACTTAAGTACTTTTATTAGGTACTAGTATTATTATATGGCGGACTTTAAATAATAATCTTATGTTATTCTTCCTTGTTGCTGAATAATTAATGGTAAATTCAGATACAGGTTTTATGGTTTATCTTTAGATACCTACCTACCTAGTCCATGCCTCGAGCCTTATTATTATTCCTAGATATAATATAGACAGAACAGTTCTCTGATATAGACATAGACAACGGTCTTCGATTATCTGATAGGAATAAGAAATTATAAGGCATCTAGGTAGGTAATTATCACAAAGAGAAAATTAGGAGATTAATAGTGAGATTGAGATTAATCTATAATGTGTTCCGTTAATAATATTATAGAGTGGCCAAACAAAAACGAAACAGATCAATTAGCAATCGGGAAAACATGTCGATTTAGTTTGGGAGGGGGGGGGGCATATTTTAGCATGAATTCAACAGTTTTATCTGCAACCCCCTAAGCGGGGGATGCATCCCTTCAACAATTTTAAATGGGAAGGGGGTCGAGTTGCACATCTTGGAAAGCCTTTTCAATTAGCTACACAACTGTGGGACATTCTTGAAATTTGATGAATTTTCAAAAAGTTACGAGCCATCAAACGAAAATGAAACATTAAGCATCTTCGGGCATCCAGATGTTTTTTAAAAAGCGCTCGATCGCCTCAATGTCCTTTTTTGAGGGGAAGCTCGAAAACTCTTCCGGCATAATGCGCAACTCCTACATTTCAACCCTTGCACGGGGGTGCACTTTAACCCCAAAATCTTTAAATTGAAAAGGGAGTAGGCACTGTGTTTGGGAGGTCAATATCAAACTTTTAAATTTAGTCCAATACTTACATACAACGATGTAGAACTCGACCCCCCTTTCCATTTAAAATTTTTGATGAGATGCATCCCCCACTTAGGGGATTGCAGATAAAACTATTAAATGCATGCCGAGATGTCCCTCTCCCAAACAAAATCCAAGTGTTTTTGCGATTTTCCAAGAAAAAATTTCCCTAATTGTTATTGGGTCTGCTTCGTTTTCATTTGGCCTCCCTGTATAATATAAATATGTAATAGTGGTAATACTTATATAGCTTTATTCTAAAATGTAGCTAAACTCATTGCACATGTTACTTTTTTTTATTATAATTATTGCAGTTTGTATTGAATTAGTTCGCTAGTTGGAGGGGTTGAGTGAAAGAATTATAAAATTGGGATGAAATGATACAAAATGAAAATATAAGAAAATTGTCACAAAACTGATAACTTTCAAAGCACTTTATAGAACATTTTCTGCTATAATTTGTAATCCTAAATCATTTCCTGGAACAGGGCCTAATATCGACAGATTTGTCTGTGGCGACAGACAAACAAAAAAGCCCGAGTTCTGCCCGAGGGGCTGCCTCAAAAATCAAAATTACCACCACAGTAGCCAAGGTCATTACACATTACGGAGTGATCAGGAATTGCTAAGAATAGTAGGTACTATATGGAGTGGCAAGCCCCAACTTTATTCTCATTGAAATTTATTGCCAATAGTACACTAACCCTCTGATGGGCCTGAAGGGGTGCCGCTGCTTGAGGTGGTTAATGAGTCAGTTAAGGAGAGTATATGGACTAAGCGGCCGTTCTCCCAAACATCAATAAAGCTAATTTTCGGTCATAATTGGACCTTAATAATAATATGTCCCATTTAAGAACCCTTTTTCGAAATCTTATTTTGAGTTTTTGTGTTCCCGCTGTAGGCCTGAGACGTCGAGTTTCGCTTGCCCTGTACATTCAAAAGAAGACAAAAAAATTCCAAATGGGCATCGGGCAAAAAACACCATTGGTTATCTTGAAATAGGGTGTGTCAAAATTTTGTCGAGTGCAATCCGTTCCATTTTGAAAGCGACAAATTTTTGGTTGATTGGAATTTGTTGATAGGAATTTCTTTCTTACTTTAAATGGTAAATTTTTAAATTTTATTTTTCGAATTTTAGTGTTAATGTGTCTTGGGGCACATTTTGCCAATTTCAATACAAACAGTTGATTTTATCATTATGAAAAGTATATGCGTAAAAGCCCGATCCAAAAACAGCTCAAGTGAGTTACGTAGAAATTGACATTTTCGACTTATTTTTCATCCCAAACAAAGCAGTGCCAAGTTTCAGTTCAGCAGCTTGATTATTTTGGAAGATATTGCCATAATTTAATTTCTAAAGAACTATAGTGCCCTGTATCTCAGTAACTATTGAGATTTGACCCGTAGTTGTTAAGCTCAATCGTAATATTTTGGTACAAAATAATATATGTACCTACTATTATGTACTTGTATATGCATAGATCTCTGCGGAGTCGTCTCATCGAATAGCTAGGACGTTGACAGTTCGTTTGACATTTGCCAAACTTCATACATTTCCTGAAATGACAGAAAAAATCAGGTACTTATTAGGATATTTACAAAAAGTCGAATTGAAACCAAACCGATTTATTTTTGTATAGTTTTTTTGTAGACGCCCAGACAAACAACTTTGGGACGGGTGCTATTGTTACCTTATCAGCTCGCTTATCAGACAAAGTTGCTCTGTTAGCTGTACGACTTATACAGGAACCCCAGCCCCCAGCTCTCTTACGTCTCACATAAATAAACTTCAGTTTGGTGTAGGTATTCATATGTAGCTACAGGGTGGCCCATCCAAATGGAAAAAGCGTGTTACGGGGAAACTGGTTAACATAAAATCGTCATTGAAAAAAATGAATTAGCAGTAAAAATTAAGGGGAATTTGAAGGTGTAACGGGGTTAAATACTTACCTTTAACAGTATATTTTCAGCAATCCATGCAAAGATGTGAATTTATCAAATTCAGCGAAATTTATCAAACTAAAAATACACTCTTGGTTGATATCGATAAAATGAACTGTTTACGAGAAAAAACTATTTTTGTTTAATACGATTTTTATTACCTACATAAGTACCTACCTAAGTGGCATTTTTTTAAATAGGCACAGAAATAATATAAATTTCATCGCTTTAGGTCTCTTTATGAATGTAATAAAACAAAAATAGTCTCGAAAATAGTTTTTTCTCGAAAACAGTTCATTTTATCGATATCAACCAAGAGTGTCTTTTTTTTTAGTTTCAAGGTTCAAGCTATCTAAAAATATTATTTTTGTGCCTTTATCGTAAAGGGTGTAAAACAATGAAATTATTGTGCCACAGAAATATATTTTCTGTGATTGTGCTACAGCTAGTCCTTCCCTGGCAAACCAAATAAGCCAAAATTGTTTTCATGGGCCCTTTTTAAGGAGTCTTATCTATTGTCCATCGTATTAAAAAATAATCAAATTACACAAAGTAGTTTAAAAGTTATTTAAAAAAAAAATCAATCAATTCAAATCAATTTTCAGGGCTTGTATCTCCGTAGGTGGGCTCTCTGGGGGAAATTTTTATTATTTTAACATCCCATGTATAAATCCGAGAGATTGCCCACATTTTCTGGGACACCCTGTATACAAGGTGACGCAAAAATCTGACCAAGTGATGCTCATTTGCAGTCAAACTGGTCGGAAATGATAACCGACAATTTTATGTTACTCCCATATCACATTATCTGGGACACCCTGTGCCTATAATTTGAAATTGTCGATAATAGCAGGGTAAATTTATTACACATTGCACGATGCGTAAGTTCTTTTTTTGGCATCGGGGGTACTTTTAAGGTATTTTTAAACAACCTCCTCGGCCAAAATATGCACTTACGCAGACGCATCTTGCAATGTACATACGAGCCCCGTCCCATATTAGTTGGCCCAGTCAATCTAAATGTGGCAATTCTTGAATATACTTGAATAAAAATAAAATATAAGGAAATAATGGCTTCTTTTAGTCAAATCGGTAACAAATAAACTTCGAAATATACAAAACAGTATTATTTTACTAGATAAAGTAACAAAAAATAAGAACAGTAGTATCCAATGCAAAGTTTTGGCCCTAGATAATAAGGCACTCTACTACTTAACTAATGCTACCACTGAGTTACGTCACCTTTTCTACTTATAACAGCTTGAACACGTCTAGACATGGTATTGGCTAACTCCTGGCAATCATTTGGGGCAAAACTATCCCATATATTTTGTAGTCTCGCTCTTAATTATGGTATGGTCCTCGCAGGTGATAATCGTAATTTTTTCTTCATGATATGCCATAAAGTTTCAATTGGGGACAAATCTGGGCTACTGGATACCCATGGTAAAAGCAGAATATTGTTTTCCAACAGCCAGTTTCTAACCCGTTTTGCTGTATGGCACGCAGCGCCATCTTGTTGAAAAATAAATTCAAGTCCAGTTCTTCGGCATTCCTCTAAAGTAGGTTTTAGGTATGTTTCCAGAATATAAATGTATCTTTCGGCATTCACGATACCTTCTACAAAGTGCAGGCTGCATACTCCTTTAGCAGACATGGATCCCCAAACCATTACTGAATGCAGGAAATTTTATTTTTCTTTTCACACAGCCTGAATGATACGCCTCCTCTTTCTTTCTTATTACTCTACTCCGGCTATGACCTACACACACTTCAAATCTGGATTCGTCACTCCAGTGAACTGAATCCCATTGTTCCTGAGACCAGTGTCTGTATTGTTTTACCAATAACAACCTAGTTTTTTTCTGTGCGCCAGTGAGTAATGGTTTTTCTTTTGCCTAAAAGAGTACTCGTAAAAATGATTTAAAACTGCAGATACAAATAAACTTTAAACCTACCTTGTAAACTTTAAAACCCAATTCCATAGCAACCCTGTGGCATGTTGTTCTAGAAAACTTCTTCCCAGTTGCAGTATTCCATAATATATTTATTTCTCCATAATTGGATCGGTGGTTTTTAACAAGTATTCTTCTTAAAGCTCTTTTATTGATATCAGCAACTCTACGCTTTCTTCCAGTTTTTTACTTTTGGGCGATAGAGGTTGTTATTTTATATAACTGTATGATCTTTCGAACGGTATATCGAGATAAATTGACAATATTACCAATGTCTGATGCCGATTTTCCCGATTGTGACAAAGAAATGATTATCTTCCGTACATCCTCACTAACCGCCTTTCCTCGCGTAATTTTTTAAGAGTAATATTAACTTGACACTGGGTGTATGAGACTACTGAATGACTTACAAATGTTAAATGAAATTAGTTGTCACAATGAGTTTGTTTATTTCAAAGCCATATTGATATTAGATTTTTAATACATTGGCTCTGCATGTACTCTAAAATACATTCTAAATAATGTTTCTTTGCTTACAATGGAATTATTTAGAAAATATGTAAAATAATATAAAACTCGCCAAATGTAAGTAGTAAATAATGTTTTAGTAAATTTACGAATCCTGGTTTAGGATTAAAATACCGAATTATAGTTTTTAGCGAGCTGGGCCAACTAATATGGGACGGGGCTCGTATATCTTATTAACTAATACAATGGAGTAAAAAGCTCACATTATCGTTGTTATGCCAGATACGGATAGAAATTGCAATCACGGCCGGAATATGTGGCATGTGGCTCCAGGTAAATCAATTTTAAAACAATAATTTAGAATTTAGGAGAATTTGCAGATTTGTACCTTTTGGCGATTATTCAAGACGACGGTTATACCTAACCTACGTAGAGCCGCGATTGCGCCATCGTCGTCGGTGGCACTGTGACATTAGCATTTCCTGGAATTTCGCCGTAAACACGAGGGATAAAAAATATTCTGCCTATAGTTAGGAATGCGAAAGGGCAATGAATTCATTTGATTTGAAATTTCCGATAACGGCGCGGCTACGCAGCTTCAACCGAGGCTTCATCAGACTTTATTCACGGAACAGTAGTGTAAACAAATCGGTAAGAAATAAAAAAACGCGATGACACGTAGGTGGCCCAACTTTAAACTGGACGAAAATAAAAACCATCGTGGTTAATAATTATTATACCTATTATACAGGGTGGTCCAACTTTTATCTGCATAACTGTCAAAATAAGTAGATTTTTTCATATAAACATGTATCGAAATCCTAACTGTGTTCGTTATACAGGGCGTCAAATTTAATTTTTTTTTCAAGTTTCCTTTTATTTTTCCTAAAGGAAGACAGCTAAGGCAAACATATTTGGTACAATTTGACCTGTATACTTCTACCAATGTCGGAGAGGCGGGGGGGGGGGTCAACCACAATATTTTTAGTAAAAAAAATGGTACGCCACTGGAAAAGTAATCTCTTCTTTCCTTCACTAAGTTTCACAATCAATTATAAGAAAAAACTATTCTTGATTTATTTTCGAAAAATGTAGTACCTATACCATTTTTGTAAAATTCATTTTTGTGAGTTTTAATTTTTTTAGCAAAAGAAAATCAAAGTAGGTCTAGGCTATCGAAATTTTGCACACCGACTCAGTTCTTGATTCTGAACAACTTTCCTTAATAACATTTTACCATAAAACCTGCATAAAGGCCACTTTACTGATTGGAAAAATTAGTTTTTTTTTATTCCAAAGACACATGAGTTTTCGAATCTAGAAACCCTTTTTGGAGGTTTTACGACAAACTGTTATTAAAGAAAGTTGTTCGATATTAAAAACTGAGTAGGTGTGCAAAATTTCAAAAGCCTAGACCTACTTTGATTTCTTCTGCTAAAAAATTTAAAACTCACAAAAATGACTTTTTCAAAAATGGTACATTTTTCGAAAATAAGTCAAGAATAGTTTTTTCTTATAATTAATTGATTGTGAAACTTAGTAAAGGCAAGACAAGATTACTTTTCCAGTGGCGTACCATTTTTTTTTAATAAAAAATATTATGGTTGACCCCCGCCTCTCCGACATTGGTAGAAGTAGACAGGTCACATTATTTTTAATTTACAGCATTTAATGTATGTCTAAACAGTAACAAATATGTTTGCCTTAGCTGTCTTCCTTTAGGAAAAATAAAAGGAAACTTGAACAAAAAAATTGAAATTTGACGCCATGTAAAACGAACACCGTTAGGATTTCGATACATGTTTATATGAAAAAATATACTTATTTTGACATTTTCTATCTATTCTCTAAGTTATGCAGGTAAAAGTTGGACCACCCTGTATTCTGGTTGGAAATACTTCATTACACTCATTACCTGCTATTTTGATAACCCAGGCGCGTAGCGCCGAAGTTAGTAATAGCCCGCAGATTGTAATGAAATGTTCGTCCCAAAAATTTTACATGAAAGAGCCCCTTAAAACTACCTGTATAGAACACCTGCTCCAAATATGTTTTACAAGGCACCGAGCCATCACCACAATGCGAGAAGTGCATGTCGGGAGGTTGTAAACGTCCCTGTACGACAAAAGACAATTGGACAGAGAACGTTTGATTTTGTAGGTCATAAAGTCTTCAACTTGTTACCAGTTGATCTTAAGTCAAGAAAATATAACAGGAACTTTAAGTGCAGAATAACTTATTGGTTGAATCACTCAAATATCAGGTTGCTTAAAAAAAGAAAAAAGGATGATGAGACCCTTCAAACTTTTTTTGTTTCTTAATTGCACAGACCTATATAGCTATAGGTCTGTGTTAATAGGTACCACTGAAACTAATCCTCAACTTCAGAATCGATTTCAATTTTTTTTGTGATTTTTTATTCTTCCTTTTTTTCTATTATAGATAATTTGTTCCTCATACTTAATTCCGTTCATTTTTAGATAATTTCTTATTGGTACGCTTAGTGCAGACAATTTTTTCTTTTTAACTTAAGTACATACTTATTGCGTTATCATGCTTGTAATCTATTTATACCAATATAAGAAACATGTCAGCATTGCCTCCACCTGTATATTTATCCTACAGTCGAATATGATAATTATGCATAGAATTGAATAAATATCTATCTATCTATCATGCCTATCTTTTGATTTGGTTAATGTTACACCGGACTGATGATTGCCAAATAGCATGAAACACGTTACTAGTTTTTTCTTTTTGTTAACTTTGAGTGCTTATGCCCATTATCACCTTTTCTTGTAAATAAATTTTTTACACTAACTAATCTTACACGCTTATTGTCATTGCTGCTGCAAATCAAGATGGACAATGGACAGGCGATTTCTGGGAATTGCCGCATTCATCAACATTAAACCGTTCCATACCAATCCTCAATCACAGCATTTTTGCTGGAAATTATTAAAGCCAGATTTATTTATATGGCTCGGGAATTTTTGTCCCTCCAGTGGGTTATTAGCTCGGTTATTAGAGAGCGTCTGGGGCAAGACAAAGGGGTTTTGCAGTTTCGTAATAGTTTCACTGTTTTTGCTCTGATTTAATTTTTGTAAAGTTTGTAAAGAAAGTTCGACCAGAGATTTTAAGAAGTTAATGATAAATGTACAGGGTGTCCCAAAGTGGATACTTTGGGGGGGGGGGGTTTCTTATTTCCCGAAGGCCGAAGAGATAGACAAAAAGTGGCTATTCCTGTAGCTAATTCTCGATTTTCGAGAAAGGTCGAATGTCGTAAATCGCATTCTGATTAGGGATGCACCAAATATTCGGCGCGCCAAATAATTGGCCGAATATTCGGTTATTTTGTGTATATACATTTCCGAATATTCGGCAGGGCCGATTTTTGATAAAGTTTAAAATTTATCGAAAAATAAACAGTAAAAATGTAATCTACTTAAAATATAAAATGTAATTTCCTTAAAATATATACCTAAAGAAACAATTAAATAAACAACAATTATTATTATCCAACTTAAATGTTAGGTTATCTCCAGCCGGCCGTATTATCATTATTCGGCCTTGCCGAATAGTCGGCCCAATATTCGACCAATTATTCGGCCTGCTGAATATTTGGTGCATCTCTACTTAACTCCAAACATTAAGTATCTTTTCTTTCCTTGTTTAGATAAGGGAAGAAAGGGGTCATTTTTTATATTGATGTGTGGGTTCGTGTTCAGTTACCATCATATAGAGGCCCTTAAAAAGCGTTTTGATAAGAAGCACTAAGTATAAATTTGAGAGATTAACCGAATATTCGGCCGAATAGTTAGCCGAATATTGTACAGCGTGAGATCTTTCTCGAGATGTTTCTATAATTAATCTGACTAAGTACTCTAAAAAATGGACAAATATAACTATGAGGGTTAAATTGAAATATTTGGAATTTTGGAAACAAATAACGTCTCATTAATCATTTAAATTTTCGATACCTTGTAAACCAAAAACCTGTAAACCAACTTGGAAGTTGACTACCGCAGGTGCCCGAAACCCGACGCAAAGTCCCAACCTACATCAATCTGGGCATCATCCCCCGAGATCCGGATCAAATCAAAGCCCTTCTAATGTAACTCCCTTAACGAGCCTAATCATCGGGCAGCCGACGCACCGCCTCTCGGAGAAAACCCAAATTAACCAGACGATATTTTATCAGACGCTCCTTAATTAAAGCGGCCCCTGGAAATCTACAGTAAATCAACAACTCACGCCCCCGATCTAATCAAGATCGGGAAAACATTCTCCGAATGCGAGGAGAGCAGGAAACCAACTAAGTAAGCGGTTTCGGGGGCATTATTCTGTCACCAGACGATTGAATTTGGCAGGGCAAACAAGGGCTAATTCTACCGTGGTTTTGCTCCTAGCTGGAATCTGGACTTTTCACAGTTCTTTATGCACTTCATATATGAATAGGTAATCTCGAGGGTAATCTAAATCCATAGTGCTGCCCTTAAACGTTCCGACCGCTGATTTTAAAATATAACGTTCAAAATTACAAATAAAGTTAATGATTCCAAAAATAGCGTCTTGAAATATCGAGCTTAAATAAATTGGCAATAATAAACTCGAAATTGGCCTAATAAAATTTGAGAAATCAAAATATTTGTCGTTTTGGAACAAATAACATTTCATTAGGTAGGTACCTATTGCTGATATTGTCACTGCCAAGAGAGTATCGGTCTATTTTAAAATTTATGTAATAATTTAATTCTTTCGATAGACCTATTATAGTTTCATTTGTTGTCTCTTGTATGCCCGGACCATAGAATATTCAATTATTTATGAAACATAACGATAAAACAGTGAAGTTTGCTAAATACCCCATCTTTTACCACTTCTTTAAAATTCCTACCTTATCCAGTGTGGCTATTTTGCCAAACAACCAATTATACTATATCCAAGTTACAGAGTCAGTGAATCAAAACATTGGCCACCATGTGGTCGCGATCTGACCTATTCTCTTATTCGTCTGGCCGTCGTAAAATCCCAAGTGTTTAGGCGGCGAGTGGAATGCAAGGCCCGGCTCTTCCTTCAGTCGAGTTTCCTGCATTAAGTAGGATCGCGCGCAGACTTGTTGCAGAATCTCATATATTAGTCCGACCCTGGTAATCGATCGCAATGCGGTCATGTGACTTTGTTTATGTCTACTGCCTCTGTAACTTGGATAGACTATAGAAGCCCTTGTATAGTGTACAAGTATGACCGTGACTGGTTTTGCCGAGGTTTTTACATTGTGATCGGGGCGTTAAATATTTATTTATTTTTTACTGGCTTTGAGGCGTTAAATAAAACATAATTTGGAAAAGAGGAAAGGCAAAAAATAAATTAAAAACTCTTAAAACCTATTGAAAGAGAGGCTCATATATCCCCCCTTCTTGTTGAGACTCGAAGTATCCCAACCTGCCATAAAACTACGGAAGCCAAGTTTTTCGTTCAAATAAGCCCATGAGAAAAAGTAGTTGGGCGTCATGTCTGGAATCGCGGAGGCCATCAGATTGGGCTTCTCGTACCAATGGGGTGTTCAGGAAAGTTAAATTTGTCAAATTGTTCCCAGTTTCCCCATTCCTTAAAAAACAGTAAGTAAATTTTTTAAGCATCAACATGATAGTGATAGTTGGCGCATTCAGCCATTATCTCGTGGAAGGAGTTACCGATTGGGGATTTATACTATGGCAATAATTATAAACCACAGATGATTCGCCGTTCAGTGTATGAATAGGAATGTGTTATTATTGAAAACACCAATTTATACTATCTAACATACAGAGTTTATTATAGTAGTAGGTACTAACTACAGAGAAAGTCAAGAGAGTTCATAAGCAAGCGATAATTTTAAATTGAACTTATTATTGAAAAGCACTAGTGAAATTCAATGCCGCATTCAATTTGTTGGAAATATACATACATCAACTTCAAAAGAAAATTTAAGTAAGTATTCTATTGATTTGCGACCAAAATATATTATACAGGGTGATTCAAAACTATGCGGCACCCTTTCAGGGGCGTAATTTACTCGTTAAAACAAGACGAAAAGTTCATATCAACATGGGTCAAAAAACGCTTTGTTACGAAGAGACAGGGTGATTAAGCTTTCAAAAAATATCGATTTTTGTTTACACCTTCCAAACCAATAAGAATATTTAAACCAAACTTATTATACAATAATAACCTCATAGGGTGACATAACACATGTTAATATCAGGTCTCCAAAGTAACCAGTGGCGGACGTATGGGTAATCAGTACCTACCATTAATTAAACAAAAAAAATAGTACGGCCCTGTACAATACAAAAATTTATTATCTTGTCGAATAAACAATGTCTCTTTCATTTTTTTCATATCTCTCCCTTTCGCGGAAAATTTGAGTTTTTCCTATTTCTCATCTTTTTGGACTCTTTACTTTACTTTGAAGTAACTATTATTTTAAGTAAACGAAATGATTTTCAAATGGAATTGCAGTAGGAGTAGGTAATTTTGATACTAGAAAGGCGCTAAGGCACAAAATAATAATAATAATATTTTTTTGAAAGATTAATCACCCCGTATATTCGTAACGAAGCGTTTTTGGACCCATGTTGATATGAACTTTTCGTCTTATTTTAACGAGTAAATTACGCCCCTGAAAGGGTGCCGCATAGTTTTGAATCGCCCTGTATAGAGGGTGTCCCGTTAATAATGGAATATAGAGCAACTGCATATATTTTGTACCAAAATATTACATTTCAACTTAACAACTACTGGTCAAATTACGGAGGTACAGGAAGCTGTAGCTCATTTTTTGAAATTGAACTATGGCAATATCTCGCAAAAGAATCAATCTGCTCAACTGAAATTTGGCACTGCTTTGTTTTTAAAATGGAGAATAAGATGCGCTGTTTTTGGATCCTGCTTTTACTTGTAATTTTATCGAGGTTCTCTTTTTGGTCTTGCAGGTCCATCATTTTAGTGCATCTTTTCATTTGCCACAAAAGTGTATACTTCTTGTTTCATAACGATACAATTAATTAACGTTGTCGCTGAAACTGGCAAAATATGCTCCAGAACACCTGATGTAATGTTTTGAGTGTACAATTCATCTGCAACATTGAAACGCGGATAAAAATTTTATTTTTCGAATTTTGGAGTTAACAGTTGTTTTGAGCATATTCTGGCAACGCCAACGGTTGATTTTATCGTTATGAAACAAGTATATACATTTTTGTTGTCAAATGAAAAGATGCACTAAAATGATGGACCTGCAAGTCCAAAAAGATAACCTCGAAAGAGTAAAAGCACAATCCAAAAACAGCGCAAGTGCGATAAGTAGAAATTGACATTTTCAGCTTATTTTCCACCCCCAAAACGCAGCATTTCCAAATTTTATTTCAGTAGCTTGATTAGTTTGGAGTATATGTATAGCCATAATTCAATTTCAAAAAATAACTTCAACGCCCTGTATATCAGTAATTACCGAGATTTGACCGGTATTGGGATACCCTGTATTTGGCTTCAAAGAGAAATTCCGAAGCTTGCTTTCTAAAATGCCACATTATGGTTCCTCTGTTCCCTAAAATCTCTTTCTATATGTATATTAACAAAGAGACAACTTATTCTCTGTGGGTACAACCACTTTTATATACAAGTATACATATACAGTGTCCGACAGTAAGTACGCACCATATGAGATTTTTTTTATTTTACATTTATCATCAACAAAATTTATTCTTGGTAAAAGTTTGTGCATTCCTGCAAACTCAAAACGCAGTTTTCAAAATTAGAATATCTCATATCGTATACGGGGGTGGTTAGAAAATATGAAAAAAACGTGTGTTATGGAAAATTGTTTAGAATTGAAATATAAGCCAGACAATGAAGTTTCAAGTTTCTATTCCATAAAACACATTTTCGGCATTTTTTATGATTTACCTACCCCGTAGAAAGTAAAACCACTTTATTTGATATGCCAGTTCCGAAAGGATTTATTATTTATAAACGTGAGTGCCAGAAAAATTTATTTGTTTGAACAGTAATTATGGCTCCTGCAAAATAAAAACGAAAAAATACTAATTTCTTTTGTGCACACTTTCTGCCGGTCACTGTATATATATTTAGGATAAAAAATGAAATCCGTAAAATTAGGATACCTATAGTAAATATCATCATTGAGTAAAGGACATTGAGAATGGAATATGTCAGCCAGTACCTACATCCCTAAAGTATGTATGTACTTTTATTTATAGCTTCCTTTTATCGCAATCATAAGCTGTAACAGATAGGTATATGAAATCAAAATATAATAACGATGCAAACTGCAAACGTTACGATTTCAATGCGCGTCCTCTGCTTATGGTAACAACCCGAATAATTATAGATTTGCCTATAGGTCGGCTAACTAGACTGCTAGAATTTATAACGACGACGTGCAACATCATAATGTTTAGATAGAAATCTATGTTGCTTCCTCGCTACAGTGGAAGGATATTGGGATAGAGGCAACTTATAACTGTCCACCAAAAAGTTCGCACCATCTTGCTTGGACTCTGGCTTGGAGCATATACAGGGTGCGTATCTTAAAACCAGGGACGGACTGGGAGGAAAAAACGGCCCTGGCATCCTCTAAACAATCGGCCCTAGGCAGGACATAACCGTTGAAGACGGGATCCGGGACTTTCCCCGGGAATAAATTGGAAATGTCAACTCTTGAAATTCGATATAAGGCGCCGTTTTAACATGCTTTTCAACTTTTAATTCTACTAAAAATAACCTGTTTTCTTATAGACTTAGTTGGTTCTAAGGTACAAATATAAATACAGGATAGTGCAAAGGGCAAAGAACATTTATTTAAACATATTTATCATCTTTAAGTTAATCTTAGTATTCTTAATATTTTAGAAGAGAATCAATCATCTATTATTCTGTTCATGTTTAATTTGGCCAATACGAATGAAGCTTCTTAGTTTCGGCATCAGGGCACCAGTAGTGTGACAGTATGCTGACTGACGTCACAGCTTAAGCTGTGCTGACGTTCCACCCTACGTACTCCGCCACTGGCCGCGTAATATAGGGTACTTGACGAAATTTTACAAATATGATAAAACAATTCCTGGGCACTTGCATAAAACCCTACGATTATTACCTTATTCTGTGGTGAAAGTTGCAAGGAAAGTTGAAATTTCAAAATTCTAACCTCAGATCCCCAGACTTAGGATGCCCCGTGAAGCCACATTTAATCAAGAAGTATTTTTTCGTAAATATTTAGTCGCGTTTTCTACAATTTTTTTGGGCAAGGTTGTGGGCCTATAGGTACTGAATTCGGGCTCAGTACTTCTAAGCACTGCCTTCATAAAAGCGCCTTTAAAATGGTCCCTAGCTCCAAGTTCTCATCCGTTTATTAATAACTCATACTTAATAAAATACTTTACTATTACTACAACATACGAACCTTTGCAGTTTTAACCCACGAATTTCAGTAGATGTGAACATCGGATTATTAAAGCATCCAATGTCGGCAAATTATTGGATTGCCCTTCCACATAATCCCTGTCATGATAATTTACCTCCACTACCCAACTAACAACATGATAACGACACAAACAATATAAAAATAATAAATAAATAAAAATAAGACAGTTAGCATAACTTTGGTGGGAGGGTGGCGTTGCCACATACGCGAATATTTCAGCATTATTGAACCTGAATATTTTTTATGATGTATGTTCCATATACACATACTTTAATCAAAGTGTCACGTGACAGAGATGAAGGATATAGTTTCCAGCGTGTGCAGCATAAACAGACACCATTTTGCTATAGAGGAGTCGATACTCAATATGCTGTAAACTGAGTACGATTTTAGAGCAATTAAAAATATTGTCAAATACCCTAAAATGCCGGCCTCAGCCCAGTAACAAGATAGGCTGATTTTTATTTCTCTAAAGGCCCTTTTTTGACCTGGCGACCTTCTGGCATTTGCCCGAATGCCCACATAGCCAGTCCGCCCCTGCTTTAAACCAGCCAATTGAATAATAAATCGATGATGTAGAAACCCTCGAAGAAACTGCACCTTTTCCATTTCTTTCGCCAAAGTAATGCTAAAATTGAATTCCTTAGTTCTGCCAACCAGAGCTGGGAAGATCTATTTAAAAAATATCGTTTTAAATATCTAAGATCACAATCTTCATCTTAGATTTAGATCTTTTTTATTTCGTTAAAAAACGATCTTTTTTAAAAAGATCGTTTCAAAAAGATCTGATCTTAATTTGGCGATCTTAGATCCTTTTAAAGATCTAAGATTGTTTTAAAGATCTAAGATCTCTTGCAGATATTTTGGCATATCACAGTTTTCTTCATATCACAGAATGATTTTTAAGCTAAATTTCTGGTTAAATGCGAATTTTCACAATATTTCAATGGGGCAGAATAGCCCTTTAATTTTCTCTGTGGGGTAGATACAATTATTAAAAGTAGGTATGTTTCGAAACCATAAATCCCAGAAGGCGAGCTGGCTTTAACATCATTACATCAGTAGATAGCATTGAGAAAAGTGGTGAAAAACAATCTACGGTATATTAAATATTATCATGCTTTTTTACTACCAGGCCTGTAAATGTTCTAATATTATAATAAATATATTCTATTATTGTTGGAGTGCGTATTTGTTGGAACACACTCTAAAATTTTTGAAAATTTTGTGATATGATTAAAACTGCGATTTTGCCAAAATCGCGAGATGCTTCGCATTTGGAACAGTTTTTTTCGTATTTCTTGAAAAATCACCCTTAATTTTCTAGTGCACCCTATATACTAGAACAATAAAACTCGGTACAGTTGGGTTTTAAGCGCGGTATACTTTTCGAAATTTTGACCCCGAAAACGTGGTAACAGTTTATGATGGGTTTGGTCCTCAAAACAAGTGACATAATGCTACCAATGTTCTTTTCGAACGAGTTTTCGAAAACTTGTTCAATAAAAAAGTTCATGAAAGTCTTTTCACAAATATCAATTTTTTAGGGGTGGCAAGTTCTTAACACACTATATGTATATTCCTACTTCATGTTAATTCGAAAACGAATTGTGAGTTAAAAAACAATAAAAGTAAAATTAATGGTAATTACTTAATATAATTAGGTACATTAAGAAAATGTAATATCTACTTAGGCGGATTTGAAAAATTCTCTAATTTACAATTTACTCTTCTAGATCTCGAAAAGTAATAACTATTTTTACCTAAATCGCACAGAAAACGAAATATTGTCAAAAAAGTTAATTTTGGCGCCATTTTTCTAATATGGAGCTTCGAGCGGCAATGTCTGAGGTCGAACTTAATTTTTTACTTTAAACTTAACAATAATTATACCTACCCAATATAAACTTTCGTGTCTTTATTTTGCTTTATTGACCGGGCTAAATATCCGAAGGAATAACATTAGAATGTCAAACTTCTAGTCCAGGACTAGGACTAGGAAAATCGAGAGGAAAATAATAAAAAAGAACAAATAGTAAAAAATTTTAATTCAAACAAGCTCCCGCATGGAAATTTATTGCTACCAGTAGAACGTCAAAAGAAATGGAGACCGGCAGCTCGCCCGTCGTCGCCTGCTGCATTTATAACCGCATATCCGGTGGCTTCACTTCACTGTAAATATCAAATTATGCCTAATAAACGGCATGAGGAAACGTTGGACAACTCGTTGGAACGCTGCTTGAGATTTAATTCTGTAAATTCCATTCAGACGTTTTTACTGTTTATTCGTTAACTTAATTTTAGCGGCTCCAGCAAACCAACTGACATTTGAACTCGACCTCTTGTTGCCAACTTTCACTGATATGAAATTATCGTTAGGGATCTTAATTATTTTCTACTACTATTTTGCCACGTAGCTTTCGGCTGTGTGGCTTTCTGTGTTCTTGGGTTGATATGATGAGAGCATAGTAAATTTTCGTTTGGGGCAATATTTACTCTGATCAGACTAAGTATGATGAAGGCCAACGTTTAGAGGCGGTCCTTATACCAGGTTTGTTTGAACACTGAAAAGTATTGGAAGAGTTCCAGTGTTTTTTCCTTCAACCTATACAGTGTGTCCGCCTTTGCTTCTGAACACTCCAGAAATCTACGAAGAGCTGAGATATCTCAGACACTTTCGATTGGATGATTATTCCATTCAGAATACCATATTAGGGATTTTTTATTTAAAAACTGACCCCATAGCACCATCTGGCATTACGTCAAATCTCAGATATCAAATTTCAATATTTGACCTATTTAAGACCATTTTTGTAACACAAATTACAACACGAAAAAGTTTACGTGGACTTGGATAATGAAAGATGTATCAAAAAAGGTAGAAAGTATTAGATTAAGCGGTGAAAACACGTGTAGCGATAGGGATGTTAAGCAAATATTTAATTTGCATGCAGATTGTTAAAACAGAATGTTGAAAATGTTGTTGCTTGGCTTCGGTGACAGTTTCTGTTGTAATGAAATCTTTAGGAAAAAGAAAACCGATCGGTTTTTTTTGTTTACAGAGGTTTGAAGTAATGCCAAACGACGCCATGGTGTCCAGATTTTTAATAAAAAAATACCTAAATGTTATTCTAAAAATTTACCATTTAAAAAAATCGTAGCCATATAATAGTATTGTCTTTGAGGTATCTTCCTCTAGGTAAATATAATGCGGTTTTTTCTCGGCGCTTCATAGATTTCTCGAGTGTTGAAATGCAAACGCGGACACACCGTAGTTTGTAAAAGTTAAGAAATACGTACAATTTAAAAAATCTGAATTTTTCTTTTACCAGCTTCTCGTATAATTCTCCTCGGGTGTGTGTATGTCGAATGGATTTTTGCTTTCCCAACAAATTAGTATGTCGAACTGGAATAGGTATCAACAATATCCAAACGGTAATTCTTTTGAAGTCAGCTGAGCGCAACAAACTTTAATACATTCACTAAATACTTCACAAGCGAATAAAAACAAACCATGAACTCATTAAGGAACTTTCACAATTTTTCCTTTTATTTTTATTTTACTATTAAGGTGGAATTTTAATTTAAAAAGTCTGTGGACTTTAGGTAATGCCACAGACCTATATAGATAGGTCTGTGGTAATACAAATACAAAAGAGGAAGATCTGTATAAATATTTACAATTATACGGAAGGGAAAAGTAACGTGAAGGATGGTAGTTCTGAATAAATTCCAAATGATTAATTTGTGTTATTTAAATGATAACGGCAACCTTAGTGTGCATACAAAGTTTATCAGTAAATAATGATGATAACATAGTAAGTAATACCATGCTTGACGTACATTGTTTTCTCTTTTATGTCTTCCTTAGGTTCTGAAGGCTGTTTGCAGTTCCGATAAGAGTAGTTATAATACTATGTTATCGCGGAAAGTCGTATAAATGGCCTACTTATCAAATCTAAAAATCTCGGTAACTACAGTAATTGCAGATTATGCGGAAACGATTTTCTCCTAAATTAACGTAATAATTTACAACAAACTATCTTCATGTTTCACTTCGATGCAGTTAGTCCGGACTGGCCAAGTATAAAAGTCGTGCAAGTGCGTACCTTGCAAAAGTGATTTATTTTTATAAACGTACAAAGTTATTATACAAATTGTTTTTAATGTTTCAATTACTTCGATAGGAACGTTATTATTATGAGGATCACAAAGTGTTTCGAGCTGAAATCCTGAAATGTGGAAATTTTAAAATAAGAGATCTACACTTTTTACCTTTTAGAAAATGTCTTTGAGAAATCTAGATAACTAAGAGAGAATGAAGAAAATTTGGTGAAATTGTAATATTTTAATTTTAGTTGCCTTGAGATTCTTGAGAATTTCAGTACAGCAAACATTCTATAAACGTACCGTTTTCCGAGAATATTCCTTTGAGAAAATTTCCCTGTGCTATTTCAATCCTACACTATTTGCAAATCCTAGTCATGTATTAAATTTGCGGGCGATATTTTAGCGAACAGATGTACCAGTTTTGCGAATTTAAGTAATATCTAATTTTCCGTTGGCGAATGTGTATAATGTTTACATTTCTCTTATATGTACCGATTACTACCGAAATATTTTAGTATCGTAGTTTTGTAACCTGATGATTCCCGTTAAAGGGCCAAAACGTATAGGGTGATCATTTTTAGACGCCCGCCCTCTGTTCGTGGAAAAAGGTCAAAGATATTGGATTATTATTTATGCGAGATGATATAGAGTGTGTAAAGGAATAAGTCGACCCATTTAACGCCTCTTTGATCCTTATAAAGTTTTAAAAAAATTCAGCATTTTGAGATGTCACAGTGAAAAACAACCTATATATTTGTTATTGGATCTTTGCACACCAATACCTATTTCACGGTATACTTGACACTTGTCTCTCCAGATGCCTTTAAAATTACTAGATATTTTGCTAAACTTAAATATTATCATCCGCCATTTTGAAACCATTGCAATATTGAGTATTGCATATTGTATTGTCAACAGAACAAAATTTCAGCTCAATGGGATGTGAAGAACTGGTTCTAATTCAGCTTGCAAGATTTGACCTTAACAAATTAACATACATACATACATACATACATACATACATCACAAGTTAAATAAGAGCTTGTAAAGATGGATATTTTAATGCGTTTTTGAAGAATAACTTCTGGCATTAACGAAAAATGTTCAGAAAAACTAGGGCTCTCGAATGCTGTAACAAAAGTAGTATGATGGTGGGAAAAATATTTTTTGACGTCGCGACGCCTAGCGTCGTATTTGCAAAGAGGCTCTGCTTAAATGAGTCAATTTATTCCTTTATACACCCTATATCATCTCCCATAAATAATAACCCAATATATTTCACCTTTTTCCACGGCCGGGCGTCTAAAAATGATGCCCTTGTACGTCGTTTTTGTAGGAAGTTGAACTAGATGTATGTATGTATGTATATGGTAAAATCCCAGAAAGTTTCTCTTATTCAATTTAATAGGTCGAAAATTCCAATATTGCACACCAAACTCCCATTAGTCTTTAATCTGCTCTTAACCATTCTCACTTACTTTGTTTCTGCAAAATAATGCCAAAATTGAATTCCTTGGCCACAAAAATATTTTTGCTATTTCCAAATCCAACTCTGTGCACCCCTTTCTCTACTACTTCCTGTCAAAAATGCTTTCTAGCAACAACTATGTACTAATTTTTATGATTGTATTGTACTATTATTTTTATTATTGCATTGCGAAACACTTAGTAAATAATATAAATATATTTTCATCCCTCTACTTCGCGTTGAGCGATTTTGCCCATAAGCAATCCGAACCGTCCTATTGGAGGCAAGAATACCATTTTTGTTTTGCTGAAACATTGGTTTTCGCTGTTTTAGAACAATAATTGGGGTATAGGGAACAGACTCGGGAACAGAGTAAATACCATAATGTGATTTGTAAAAGCGAGCTTCGGTATTTTGGTGGCAAATTACTAGAATATCTATTTATTTTGTTTGATGCATATTCCTAACAAACTCGGCTACTCTGCAAGTATGTAAAGACAAAGGTGTTTTTCAATAATTAATTTAATTTCGCCTTATTTTTACATATTCATGTCATTTAGAACTCTGTTCCTGTTTCCTGACATACTCGGTGACATATCAAGTCTTACTTGTGATTGATTAGGTCGATTTTTTTTCAAATTGTGATTGAAAGCTATGTCGATTATGTGCTTTCGCTTTTAACACACACCCTTTTCCTCCTTTTTTTACAAATAAAAAACGGGCTTCGAGCTTTCGAAATGGTTCCTTTTTCAAGCTCTTTCATATGTATCCATAAATGTAAATAAAGGTCGTCTGTACGCCTACGTCGGATTTCACGGTCAATAAAAAAGAGGAAAACTACGCAAGCGGGGGGCCTGGCAGAATATATGAAAATTGCATGGCAGTCATATTTTATGTATATGTGTCAATCTCCGGATATTTACCAGGATGTTTGCAACATTCGATATTCGGTATCGTTCCTACCGGAACTGTGCGGCGTGCTACAGGGCGTGCCAGCTTGGTCGATAGTATAGGAATTGCTTGCAAAAATCTGTGCTGCCGACAATTTACTACAATAGACAATAAGGATCACTGGTTTAATTTAGATATGTGTACTATACTATGTATGTACAGGGTGATCCATCCAGGAGGAACACCCCCCTTAACTTCTTTATTTTTCAAGTTAAAGAAAAAATTGTAGAGATAAAAGCTTTAAGGTTTTTCGTGAGCTTTTCCATGAACTTACTGAAATTGACACAGGGTGTTCCGTAAAAGCTGGACAAACCAAGCTTCTGTTTTTCACTAGAACACCCTGTATATTATTGCATTTTTGGAATCTACACTTCGTCCTGATTCCAACGACATATATATGTCATATGATTGCTCCAGACGGTTTTACAATACCGGGCGTTCGAACTTCATTTATTTTATGTTTTCACATCCTGTATCTCTGAAACGAAAAGTTTGCTGATAAATTGAGTATAAGAAAAAATGATGAAAATGATGCCCCTAAAACGATAATAGTCATTTTGTAATCATCCACACAAAAAAGTAAAGTTAAAAGTTAAGGGGGGAGTGTTCCTCTTGGATGGATCACCCTGTACACTGTAGCCCACTTCAAAGCAATAGAATTTGTATTTTTCATCCGATTTTGATCTAGTTTTTTTTAACTATATAGGGCATCGAAAACTGTACTTTAGGGCAAATCGGCACATTTTATTTAAAAAAAAAAAACAAGGCCTACTACCACATATTTTTTGTGTCAAGATTGGAGAAATCATAATTGGGATATTTTTATAAAAATTCTAGCCAATGGCCATGCCACTGGATTGGCCATCCATTAAACGTGTTTCTACAAAATTTTGTTAACAAATAATATTGACCGATAAAAAGATTAGAAACCAATGCATGTGGATTGAAAACAACTGAAACTGTAACTTGCTTTATTACTTATTACAAATAGATATTATAGGTACACTATATTGTGTTCAAAAGGAATTGATAGCACAGACGAGGTTCCAGGGCAATAAATTAAGCTAAACCATAGGCGGCGTTGTTCTCTTTTATTTTCAATGTGTAAAGTAGAAAAATTATCTTTAAAAATATGGTTGTTGCCTATCAAATGAGTAGCGTAAGTATGCCGAATTTTGTTTTTTTATTGTCAAAATTTCTTTCAGACAACAACCATATTTTCTTGGATAATTTTCCTATTTACACATTGAACATAAAAGTAAGAAGTTATCTTTATTCGATTACAATATTAATGCCCCTTTTTGAGGCAATTATGTATAATATTTAGGCTGTAGGTAGTTATCTTAATTCCTGACAATTTTAATACAGTCAATTATTAAAATTGTAGGTAGTTACACCTATTGCCTAAAATCCTTATAAATGGAATAATCATAAATGTGAAATATTCATTTGTCGTTTGGCAGTATAGTAGTATGGCTTCGAGTTCGTGTTTTATACCAAGACCCTGGAACCAGGTTTGCAAAAGCCATTTTTCTGCAAGAAAAAACTATAGTTTTAAATGTTCACGATGCACTGGTACATCAGCAGCCCTCTAGCACTGTTCGCAGCATAGTTGTGGAATGTTCGAATATGACTGGAGTTGGAGAGGCAACCATTTATAGATTTCTGAAAAAAGAAGGACCACAGGTGAACTTAATGAAGCTAAGAAAAAACCAGGGAAGAAGCCAACACAAATCGACAGGGATGCTTAGTATGCCATATGAAAGCTAGTTCACAAGTTTTATTTCAAAAAAGAGCTAGGTACCAACATTAAATAAAATCTTACAAGCTGTGTGAATGAAGACAACGACTTGCACGAAGTGAGAAGAACCATATGGACAGTCCTTAAGGACATGAATTTTTGCTGGGTGAAACAAAACCGAAAGTCTATTCTCATAGACAAACCCGAAATCATTTGTTGGAGAAGAAAATACCTACGGGTGATAAGAAGATTTCGAAGTGAGGGAAGAAACATTTTTTACTTGGATGAAACTTGGTTGAACGGGGGATATACTGTTTCAAAAGTATGGAAAGACAAAAATATTCAAAATTCTCGGCAAGCTTTTATGGAAGGGTAGTCAAGAGGTATAAGCCCTCCCTCTGGAAAAGGTCGTAGGTTAATAATAACACATGTTGGAGTGTCTCAAAATTTAATATTTTTGCAAAATGGTTTGGTTGGTTTTAGGAACAGGGAACAGGTAAAAACGATAATAATTGAATAAACTTTTTATTTTCCTTACCTGTCCCTTAATACAAACAAACCATTTTGCAACGAACCTATGGCTTATAATTTCCTTTATTAGCCTGTTATTGCCTATTGTTATTTGGAGATTAGGGGGTGCGCCCAAGGAAGATCGCAGATAAATACATTGAACAAATAGCAAAGATTTTTGTCGGGCCCAGGTAGTCTCTTGAATTTATAATGAGGGCAGCGTGCTATCAATTCCATTTGAACAGAGTATATATACAAAAAACTTAATCTAAAGCAGTGATTATACTATAATCACTGACTAAAGATTAAATTTAGAATTTTTATAAAAATATAGGTACCTAATACAATTTCTCCAAAAACAAAAAATATGTGGTAGGCGTTAGTTTTTAAAAATAAAATGTGCCGTTTATCCCTAAAGTACAGTTTTTAATGCCCTATCTTTAAAAAAAAATGATCAAAATCGGATAAAGGGTTTGAAGTGGGTCACACTGTATATTAATTATTGTAATGTTTTAATAATAAAATAATTCTGTAGATCAGGTTCATATTTCAATGAGATATAAGATATAAATAGCTTCTGAAATCTGAAATATAGGTAATTAAACCTAAAAACCATTGAGTAATGCTTCTATATAGAAGCGATATCATCACTGCTGCGAATTATTTTAATTATTTATTGGTATTCCTATTCATAGTGCCTTAGGCAAGTAACTGTGATACTGTAGAAGGTAGGAGGTAGAAGACCTAAAATAGACGAAACGGTTATTCACAGAGAGGCAGATAGTTTTACCTACAGTCAAATATGAAATGTTATAAAAAATAAAAAATCTGATTATTCAGTTCAGACTGAAATTTAAACGGTAAGAACTATTATTCGCCAACGATGTGCAATCCAATACTCGCACCCAGCTTCAATTTTACGTATCGATGATGCGTGATCGTAATAGCATAATCGAAATTTTCACTTCTCAAATATTCTATAAAATATATTTTAGGTTTAATCCTGTTTTCTAGAACATCGTTCGGTTTTGTTTTTCTTACAGTAATACCTAATAATAATAATAATTCATTTTAACGAATTACGAACGAATAAGATAAGATTGTTTTATTTGTGCCAGGTCACTCTATATTTTTGTCAACCATTTCCCAGAAACCTGCTCGTCAGTGTCTCAGTTGCAAGGATATCAAAAATAGGGCACGGGGTCCGCTCCTCAACGTTATCCAATCTAAAACATAAACCCATAATTCGGCGTTCGGCCTATTGAAAAAATAATATGGGGACATAGATAAGTTTATCCATATTCAAGTTTGATGACCTATCCAGGGGCCTTTCCAAGGCAAGGGGTTTGTTGTTTCTTATTAACCATTTGTTGGAAGAGCATTATTTCTTTTAATTTTTGTTAGCAGTATTTTAGAAGAAATACGAGTATATTTCCCATTAGTTTCTCGGACATTTTGAAGTTTTACGAATCACAAAATATGAATGCTAAATTGTGTCTAATTTAATTAAACGATTATTGTCATGAAATTAATCTTCATAAAATTGAAAACTTGTTGCGTTTTAAATTTATTCCGAAGAACCATTTCTTATAAGATTTTATTCAATAAATTGTTCTTGACTATTGGCACAGTGCACAGACTAACGAGTAATAAGCTATTTATTCTGTGTTATTAGTCATGTAAATTCAATTCTGCGCTAATGTGACTCTAATATTAATTAATAATAACATAAGTAACGTGAACATATTGCACTTTAGCACAATTTATTATATTTATTTTATGAATGTTCACGTCGGTTTCGAAAATGTGATAAATTCGTAATTTTAAACGACTTTAATGTGCTTTATATGTCATAGAGGAGTCAATGTACTTGGGAGCAATTTATAATATGTGTAACATATTTTCACAACTTGTAACAACTTTGACCACCTATCTAAATTTATGGAATTATTAGACGTTTTACACTTTTTGACAAGTGGCATTGATGATGACCGTTTTAAAAAATATGTGGATTTTATTGAATATTTACGAAATTACTGGAGATATTTAAGTTATGATTGGTTCAATATATAGAGGAATGGGTTTCCATAAAACATGTTAATGTCAAACAAGTTAAATAACCAGTGACGGAGAAGCGGGCAGGTAATACTATTTATAGAAGAAAAAATGAATTACCTTGTATAATTTTAAAATTGGTACAAATCTTCATGACATTTTTTCATATCAGACTAGTGCCGATACATTTTTGGAAAAATAAGATTATTAACAGGCAAGGACCAGCCGAAAAATTTAGTGATCATAAAAAAGGTTGGTAGGTCGGATGTAGCAAACTACAGGCCTATTTCCATCTTATCTAACTTTACCAAGGTTTTTGAGGTGTCTGTGTGCAACCGCCTTTATCCAAAGTCAGCTTTCTCCTTTTCATTTCCCTAAGGCCTTTATCGACCATCACACATTATTTAGTAAACTTTCAACGTTTGGGTTCCATGACACGCTTGTTTCTTTTTTTCGGTCTTACTTGATGAATCGTTTACAGTTTGTCTCTATAATGGCTACAATTCTCTCCAATATGTCGCTACATCTGGTGTTCCGCAGGGAGCTAATCTGGGCCCGTTGTTATTTCTCTTATTTATCAATGACATAACTAACAGCTTGGATTGCATAATAAACTTCTGTTTGCTGATGATTTAAAGATTTATTCATTGCTTGGTTCATTGGATCACTGCATATCTCTTCAGCGGCAGATTGATGTTTTGGCCGACTGGTGTTGTATCAATATCAATCACCTTGATCTAAACCCGCAAAAATGCAGCGTCGTACATTACTCTCGTAAAGATTACAGAATTTCGTTTGATTAACAACATTGATGAGGTTGCCTTAACTTCGAGTGATTATATTGATGACTTGGGTATCCGATTTGATAGCTCTATATGTTGTTTAATGACCAGTACAATAAAATAGTGTCGTCAGCCTACAGATCCTTAGGCTTTCTGATTAGAAACTGTCTCAGTTTTACAAACATCTACTCTTATGTTTCGAGTTCCAAGACTCAATTCGCGCTTAACATCTACTTTTTATATACCGCATCCTCGTACAAATATAATGTTTGATTTCAAATGACTGTGACATTTTTCATTGCTTGAGATCTGTGCGGCTAGTGGTACTTCCCTCATTGCCAAAACTACAATGTTTGTGGATAATAATCCATCGGTAAATAATTTTGTAATTTAAATTAACTTTTGAGGTCATGCACCAAAGTGGCATAGGCATTGGTGTAGGTACCTACTTCTTCATAATTGGAAATTTATAAAATTAGAATTGCTGTATTATCAAGGATTCCCATAACATAAAGAAATAAACGTGCCTTATAATGCCTGTATTGTAGTTACTGATTTCACGAAAAATGCGAGGATTTCTGCCTCGATTAGTTTGTCGGAACAACTCAAAGGTGCGCGCCACTGTAAAAACGGAAACAGCATACCGTCATAATATATGCAGAGACTATCCCAGTCCACAGTGTAATCCCAAATTTGCTCGTTCCTGGGGTTCTTTATTCAAAGAGATTCGGTTTGCGGAATTCAACTTTTTTCGAAATCTTAGCTATTTTCTGTCTATCTCTTCGGCAGATAGAAACCCCCCAAAAGTGCCTAATTTGAGACACCTCGTACATATACATGAAATGCCTTTCACGTTATTCTGATAAAAGATTACATTAATCATAGAGTCATTGACCGGCGAAGATAGCAGCCGATTTACCTGCAGCTAGTATTTTTACACAATCTTTTAATAAACCTCGAGCTTGAAATACCATTGTATATAACATCTCCCCCCTTCCTAAATAACTTCTGTATTTTTCGAGTTAAAGAAAAAATGTAAGTAGAGTTAAAAATTTTAGGTTTCCTTAGTGGGCGTTTCCATGGATTTATTGAAATGGATACAGGGTGTTCCGTAAAAGCAGTACAAACCAAACTTAATGGAACACCCTGTATATTATTGCATTTTCGGAATCTGCGCTTCATCCCGATTCATTTTATTATAACTTATCTCCGAAACGAAACGTTTGCGGACAAATTGAGGGTAAGAAAATTGAACCCACTGCGAATCAAGGTTCATAATTGCACAGACTATAAATTTTGCCCTGGACTGGAAATATGAATCTTAACTTTTGTGTCTGGATACTCTGGACAATAATTACAAAATAACAGTTAACGTTTTAAGGGCATTTTTTTCTGAATTTTATATAATTTAATAAAAATCCTAACACTGTTATTTCTACATTTTTTTCTTGAAAAATTAATAAATTAAGGGCGAGGGGGTAATTTGTATGCCAGGGGAATAACTTGAAATTTGTGTATTTTCACTATGATGTGAAATCCTTGCCAATATTCTAAATTCCTTATTCTATAATTAAATCACAAATTGACAGATTGTTTTTGTTGAGTATCGATGTGAAATAAATCATATAAGTTGTAAAAAGGAATTTTAGTGTCGATGGACACATTATATGTATATGTTACGGTTAAAGTGTTTACTTGGCTAGTTTATAGACTAGCTGGATAGTATACAAACTATCCAAATGTCTGGTTATTTGGATGGAAAATAATCTTTTCACTAAAATAGCCACAAATATTGGTTGGTTTGTATACTATCCAGCTAGCTTACAAACTATATAAGATTTGTCACTAAAGTACAAACTACAAGAAAATTACTCAAATTAACCGGGGTTTTTGGCTAGTTTACAAACTATCCACAGTAGTTGGATAAACAATAAATAATAATATTTTTTGTTCGGTGGTTTCAATGTTTTGAGTTTTATTAGGTATCAATATTTTGTCACACAAAATAAATAGTATTTTTATGTTTTTTTTATTTAGTTTTAATTAGTAATTACAATGTAATGTTGTACCTAAATAAACTTTATTTTTTACAAAGAATTATTTTGCTATCGAAAACTAAATTAACCAAAGGGAATTGGTTAGTTTAGGTTAGTTTACATACTAACCAACGAGTTGGTTATTATGTATTACTAGCAATGTTAGTTCACACTTCATCCAACTACTGTGGATAGTTTGTAAACTAGCCAAAAACCCCGGTTAATTAGTGTAATTTTCTTGTGGTTTGCACTTTAGCCACAAATCTTATATAGTTTGTAAACTATCTCGATAGTATACAAACCAACCAATATTCCTGGCTATTTTAGTGAAAAGATGATTTTCCATCAAAATAACCAGACATTTGGATACTTTGTATACTATCCGGCTAGTCTATAAACTAGCCAAGTAAACACTTTAACCGTAACATATATATTTTTAATAGCGAAGAAATAAGTTTTAGTCGGGTTTTGAATATCTGGCTAGGTTGACGGGCGACGTACAATATTGACTTATACTTTAGTGCCGATTTCAAAAAAAAGTTTGTTTTCTCATTGCAGACGACCAGCACACGCAACTGCTGACCGGCCTGGTTGCGGTGCTGTTGACCGTCTGCAGCGTCGTCCTGCTTGCCGGTTGCCTGTGCTGTCCGAGGAACAGGGGATTCAAGGTAGGTGGCATCATTCATGTACCGTGTCGCAGGGCTTATCGGGCCTCGACAAACAAGGGTGGGCGCGGCCATCCCTTCCCGCCGGTCATGTCGCCATCGGCGTCGGTCTTCCCGATAAAATCGGATTTACTGGAGGGCAATTTGGCAGCGGTGCCAAGTGAAAACAAGGCCGATTGATATTGATAACGCGAGGTGCATAGTGGGGAATTTTTGGTGCTGAGGCGGTGAAAATATTTATGTCGCGAAAGTGTGGAGCACCTGTAATACTTCTTTAAAAGGGAGACGGCAAAGGACACCCCAAAAATTATACGTATTTTGGGTTCCGTGAAACTCCCCTTGATTTTTCAATATGTTGTTGTCGGCATTAGGTATAAGAAAACTTTTTTACCTTTGCACCATAGCGGAAACTACAGGTGAGTCAGAAATAAAGGAATAAAGGGTTAACAATTGAAAATATATATCTCGATGTTTTAATTATTATAAATTAAATAGGATTTCTCATTCATAGACGTTGACTTATATTTTAATATTTATGTAATCTGAATCTATAATATCTCACTTATTTACTGACAACATCAATAAACTGCCTATTATTAGTGACAATTTATAAGAATTATAAAACAGTACCCACCAAATTGCACCATTTTTTCCTAATTCCGTTGAAGTACCTTCAAATGAATCAAGTTCGCCCATACACATTTCAATAGATAACTTTTGCTGCATCGACGGAAGAAGTTTGGACACTTTCCAAGTAAAAAATATATATCTGTAACTACGCCATGCATTTCAACTTTATTATGTTCATTCAAAGTTAGCATTTGGAAAAAGATGCCTTGTTTGTTTATTCTTATTACGGATTATTTAACGGAAGCGTAGAGGGACCACACCATCATTTTATTTTTATTAAACTCGAAATTCCGACTTTCAAAGTCGAAGTCTGACTTTAAAGTCGAAATCCTACTTTGAACTCGAAATTCCCACTTTGAACTCGAAGTTTCGACTTTAACTTAGACCTTGAAAGTCGAACTTCAACTTTTAAAGTCTGAGTTTCGACTTTGAAAGTCGGAATTTCGACTTTGAAAGTCGAACTTCGACTTTACTTTGAAAGTCTGACTTCGACTTTCAAAGTCGAAACTTCGAGTTCAAAGTCGATTTCGACTTTTAAAATCGAAATTTCTAGTTCAAAGTCGGAATTTCGACTTTAGAGTCGGAAATTTAGCATTAAAATAATGTCTGGAATGCTTAGCTTGTGTGAAAACTTGCAAAAGTTATTTAGTGACATATTATTGTGTGGGTAAAATTCATTCCTTTGGAACTAGTTTATCTGAATTATTTCCAGAAAATCGTGCAGTTTCGTGGATGCTGCCTACTGCCTAGTATTTCGGAGAAATTGTCACAATTAACTAATAGTGTCAGTGAAGTGTTATATTATAAATCTAGGTTCACCCCATGATATAAAGAGGGAATTATTGTATCATGGGTTCACCCTGTATACAACATACAACTTTTTTAGTAATTAATACGTTAGCCAAGGGTTTTAGTAGAATATAAAACATTAAAATGATAGACAAAAGCAAATATGAACGGGAAATATATAAAATTTCTAATTAAAACATGGAGATATTTTCATCTTTTAACCCTTTAATTCTGACCCTATGTTTTGCAAGCTATGGTGCAAGGGTAAAAAAGTTTCATTATACCACCGACAACAACATATTGAAGGGTAGTTTGACGAAACCCAAAATACGTATAACTTATGTGTCCTTTGATGTCTTTTCCGTCTTTTGTCTGTTGGACTTAGTCAAAATTTAATTGGGACTGTCATTGCTTTACCTACCACTTTTTTGCGTGTGAAATTGTGATGTTTATCTTTAATTCAAACCGAGATTACGCAGTAACTTTTACTTGAGACTAATTTTTTCTCTTAAAGAGAAAACAGCTGTTCTATAACAATAATTATTACAAGCTTAACTTGCCCTGTTAGTATATTAGTATAATATGTTAGTATGTATGTGTGGGTCGAATCTTGCAAGCTGAATTAGAACCACTGGCCGTCGCCACAAGATGGCGGATGATGTATTTTTTGTCAACAATATCAACCCCTTAACATGGGTATCAAATGAAAGGACTTGAAGAGTAGAAAACGATAAAGTTAGTGACATCACATTAAATTCAATATGGCCGCCGCTCCAAGATGGCAGATTACATTTTCTTTTCAACCCCCTTAATATGCGTATCAAATGAAAGGGCTTGAAGAGTAGAAGACGATAAAGTTAGTGACATCACACTAAATTCAATATGGCCGCCGCTCCAAAATGGCGGATTACCTATTTGATACCCAATATGGGTATCAAATGAAAGGACTCGACGGGTAGAAAACAATAAGGTGAATGACGTTATACCAAATCTAATATGGCGGTTGCGCCAATAAGGCGGATTGCCTAATTCTTCACAACCTCCTCGACATGGGTATCAAATGAAAGAATTTAACGAGTCTAAAACGATAATGTGAGTGACGTCATACTAAATCCAATACAGCGGATTCCCCAAGATGGCGGACTAAATTTCTTTACCACCCTCTTGACATGGGAATCAAATATATACTAAAAAGCGCAAAATAAAATTAAAATATAAACCTTTTTAAAAACAAGCTTTTATTTAAGCCATGTACTAAACCGGATAAAATAAATTTAGGTTTTCGTTAAGATAATTCAATGCCAAACTTTTAAATCAAAAAGTTTGTCGTGCGAAATGTTCATAAAAGTAGGTACCAATTAATTTTATCGAACAGTGATTGGTTGATAAGCAAGTACATACATGCCAAAGTATGTATTTTCTTTACAGTTCGCGCGATAAGCTTTTTGACTTAAAAGTTTGGCATTGAATTATCTTAACGAAAACCTAAACTTATTTTATCCGTTGGCTTAAATAAAAGCTTGTTTATAAAACGGTTTTTTAATTTTTTTTTCAAATTTGATTTTTCTTTCGTTACGTTGCCATAGTAAATGTTTCATTTGAACTTATTGACATGTCTAGAAGAAATTTGAAAAGTACATTTGGCCTCTTCAACCCTTTCATCTCTAGGGCGTATTTTACCGTAATAATTGTACAATAATTTATAATAAAATACAGAACAAAATACACGGAACGCATATTTGATTTCATCAGTATCTTCTACACATGAGTTGCATGCTGTATGCTGTAAACAGTGTGCACCAGCTCGACTCATCGATGCAGAAAGCAATTTTTCACTTAAATTTGAAGTGCCGCCTTCAGAACCCATGGCGGCGTCTGCGGTGAGCTGTTTTTAGTATGATTCACCCAAAATTATTATATACCATTTCTCTTTATTTGGCTCCAATTAGATATTTTATTTGAAGTGTTCTTTCCTAATTATTATTATGGACTTAATTTTACATAAAGACAGGCCACATACATATAAGTATGCCCACATTTATTTTTTATGAAAATAGTGAAAGTAATAAAAATCAAACTTGTTTTTTATGCTGATAGGATAATGGGATTGTCTTAGCAGATAGTAAGAGAACTCAAGAAGTACCATTTGTTCTCGAATCTTATAATTTTTGTCATGAAATTGATGGTAGGTCATTGCATTTTAACTGCTTTGATAAAATTGTCGCCAATATTTCTGTTATTTAGTAATTTAGTTTGCTAAAACTTAAAAGCTACTTAATCGCGAAACAATTATTAAACATTTTCACCACCATCTTTTTTGCCTAAAGATTACACTTACACATCCACTATTTTGATTTTGCTTCTTGGTACTCTTTCTTACTCGTCGATCAAAGTAATAGGTTTGGGTTAGACGTTTCATTAAATTAACCAGAAATATCCTTTATGATAACTAATTAAATCACTGCCGAAAATTTTTGCTTGTGTTTGCCTTTTCACTTTGAGATATTTCGGTTTAGTAAAGTTTCGTTGGCTGTATGCCGTTTGGTATATATATAACGAGATTTCAGTTATTAGAAAATCCATCTTAGCTAAATATAAAATAAATCGGAATTTGTTATTTTTTAAAATATCAATTTAATTACTTTCCACGTTTCCATTCACCTTGGGATAGGTTTGTTTGTGTGGGCTAGAAAACTCGGTGTTTTTTGTACACAGATATTAGATTTTTTTATAATCTTTGGTATTGATATTTTAGAGGCATGTTTCGTTACAATAGGACCGTCCCTACATTGCTAAATTGCTCTATGAACGCCCATGAAATACCCCTTTGTCTTTTGCATGTACAGGGTGGTTGATTATAAATTGACACCCCCCCCCCTTAACTTGCTAGTTTTTGAGGTTAGAAAAAAAGTTTTTTTACAAAAGTTTTAGATACTAATACAATTTTTTTTTGTGACGCTATTGGACCATGTACACTGTACAGTGTGTTCTAGAAAGCCGTGGCAGACATAACTTACCTATGTTTTTTAAATGGAACACCATATATATTTTTGCATTTTTGAAATCTGCTCATCAAGGCAATTAAAATGATATTAAACTTTCCGTTTTCAAATTTTATACTAAATTTATTTAACTCTAATTTGTGGATCTCGTGATAAACATAGATGATCGATGTATTAACAAAAAATATTTGTTTTAAATAAGAGAGTAATATAGTGAAGCTCCAAAATGTTTAGGAGCCTTTTCAAATTTTATTGATTATATTCTCGAAATAAAGAATTTGAGGAAAGTCGTAAAAGCTCCTAAACCTTTTGGAGTTTTACTATGTTACTCTCTTGTTTAAAACAAATATTTTTCGTTATTACATTGATCGTCTATCTTTATCACGAGATCCACAAATTCGAGTTAAATAAATTTAGTATAAAATTTTAATACGAAATTTTACAAAAACGGAAAAAGATAATGCCACAAAGTTTAATATTATTTTGATTGCCTTGATGAGCAGATTTCAAAAATGCAAAAATATATAGGGTGTTCCATTAAAAAAAAAACAAAAGTTATGTCTGCCACGGTTTTCTAGAACACACTGTACACGGTCCAATAGCGTCACAAAAAAACTTTGTATTAGTATCTAAAACTTTTGTCAAAAACATTTTTTTCTAACCTCAAAAACTAACAAGTTAAGGGGGGTGTCAATTTATAATGAACCACCCTGTACTACAGGGTGTCCCAGTTAAAGTAATAAACCCGATTTTCTCGGAAATTTTAAAGATAAATTAATGGTTCAATAACTAAACCGGTGTAGAATTTTCCGAGCAATTCGAATATGTCAAAGTTAATAAACAGGGTGTTGTCAATAAGTTATTTCAAAAAAATACCCTTTTCCAAAAAATTGTGAAGCTGAACTTTAATACGGAATATTAGTAATGGATATACGAGGAGTAACAAAAAAATTGTCGATTCTTACTTCTGACTTCCTGTTTAACCGGGGTGAGCATCACTTGGTCAGATTTTTGAAACACCCTGTATACTTTGAGTTTTTTAGGTTCCTTTTATTCTCCCAATTCCAACCATATGTAGTTTTATACAATTAGTTATCTGTAACAATAACCAAGTAGCGAATTTTATTTTTTTGTTAAATTTCGTCAAATACCTATGATAAATTTACATTTTTGCATGGAATGCCAAACTGTTAAACATATATTGTTATAGATAACTATATAAAACTATATATATGGTTGGAATTGGGAATTGGGAGAAGAAAAAGAACCTAAAGAACCTAAAATATACATGGTGTCTCAAAAATCTGGTCACTTCTGGTCAAACCGGAAGTAAGAAATGAGAACTGAAATTTTTTTGTTACTGCCCGTATACTATTACTAATACTGTGTTAAAATTCAACTTCACATTTTTTTGGAAAGGGTATTTTTTTAAATAACTTTTATTAACACCGTGTATATTAAGTCTGGCTTCATATTCTAATTCATCGGAAAATTCTACAGAAGTTTAAATTTACTCCATCAATTTAGCTTTAAAATTACCGAAAAAATCGGGTTCCTCACTTTAACTGGGACACCTTGTACAAGGGACTGACAACAACTTTATGTTATTCAGTACCGCACTGATGCAGGATCTTGTTACCCACTCGGAATTCCGCATTGCGAAACCGAGTGTGCTGGGTCTAGCCCCTTTTCGTCAACCTGTGTGTCGTGCCAAAAATGCGTTCCAGGAAAGCATGCACGTTGTTTTTCGTTGTAAACAGAAAGCAAAGAAACACAATAGAATGAACGTCACGCAGTGCTAACGTACCATCTTTACCTAGAGGGAACAAGGAACGCAAATATACACTCATATTTTTAAATTGCTTCGGTATTTCCGACAACTTAACCACTGTTTCCAAGTTTTTTTCGTTGATCGCACGGGATATCTTTATGGACTCGATCTGTAACAAAGTTCCAAGGCTGCAGATTTGTAAGATACGTGCTAAAAGTCTAATGTTTCCTCATACAAAAATAATGTTGGTATTTGAAGTAGGTAGATACTCTTTACTTTTCTGTATTGCTTTTTCAAAATTATTGTAATATAAAGGGCATTTTAATGATGATAATAGCTTATTCTATATTCTATAATTTTCTCGTGTTTTTTACATATTTTTTTGTCATATTAACTCGGTTTTCCGGATATTTCACTTTGTTAGTTCAAATCTTATAACCAATTGAAGTTTTTCTGGTGGAGGATTACAATTTTTCGCAAAAAAGTTTGGCAGATACCCTGTAACATAAAGCAGTTGATAAAAATAAAATATTTCCACGATCCTTTATACTTTTCAGGGCTCACTGATGAAGTAAATGTAAATAAATAAGTACTAACAAACCCAGTTTGTGTTTTACTTTTTCACAAGATCATTTTAGCAGCACTCACACTCACCAGGCTTTCTGGTCGAACAGCTCCTGTCAATGCTCATATTGAGGTATTTCGATAATTTTTAAAGGTAGCCATTCATAAATATCTCAATTAATAGTAAACTAAACTTAAAAATTAATGTTCTACAGAGTTACCCCTCAGAAATTACCAGAAATTAATTAAAAACTACTAATTATTGTGCATCAAATGTCAATTGCAGATATGAGTGACTCCTTCGGTAACTAACCAATCCAATAAAAGGGTACTTTAACAAATACTTTCTATTCGTCATTATCATCATTTTAGGAGTTGGCGTTTTGGCGACTTTGACGATACTTTTAGCTTCTTCCACGTCATCTTGCAGGCATTTATTTATAAAAGATTAGTACGTAATGAGAATCATTTGCGTAAAAGTCACTAACACAAATTAAATTCCGTTATCCGCTTTTCTTCACAAATCCCATCTGGCCGGTCACGTATCCTTTGTGCCGAGAACGCGTCCGGCTTCCTGGAACATTTTCGTCGCGTGGCGAGTTCACGGTGTCCACACCTTTTTCCCGATTCCAGTTCCAGCTCTATAAATAAACGTGCGGTATGAAATGTACCTGACAATTTTGAGGAGTTTATTGAGGAAGCGGGAAAAACTTTGATCTATTTTCCATTGATTTTCCGCCAGCCGAAATAGAAATAAATGATGCCGGATGGTGTTCGGTAACGCACAACGTGGAGGTGTGGTGTAATGTCGAGTTTTGTCCAGGTCCAGCAATATTTCACAGCGCTACAAAACTAGAAAAGTTTTTTGCAGAGCTGAGGTTAGTTAGAGTTTACATCTCCAAATAGAATAATTAAAAACAGCAACTAGCAAATTATAGGGTTCTTTACTAAAATCACAAAAATTTTACATAACAAGGTTCCGGTCATTGCCGGACGGATTTCTGGGAGACCCGCAGCCGAGTCCTGTAATGGCGCTTTCCGGGCGCTTTGCGTACAATATTTTTTTGATGGCCATATCACAATCAAATCAAATTGTATCCTTTTTGTCCACTTTTATGCGAGTTGACGCGGCACCTTCGCAATGATAAAGGCCTGCCAGCTGGCGACGCGAAACGTCACTACGTCATCACAGGGAGGGAGCTTTTTGTAGTTGTTTACGTTTACTTGTCTGGCGATTTTCCTGTTGTAAAGAACATTTGTTGTGTTTATTGTGTGTTGGACTGTGTTTTTTAGTAATATACGACGTGGAGTTTTATTAATAAGGTGGTAAAACAGCAGTGATTCAGAATAAAGTGATTAAAATTCAATTTTAGTTTATAGCTTTTAGGTTGTGTCTATAGTTTCGGACTTATTTAAATCTTGCCGTGGACGTGTTCCGTTCCCAACTTCAAGGGAAACAACAAACGCGTGTCCGCTTTTTCCTCCCTAAAGACCCCATTTTAAGGGAAAAGTGGGTTAAGGCCATCAAAAGATATTTTGTTCCTACACAGTCTTCCAGGGTAAAAGTGGTTTTGGTTTGGACAGTGTGGAGAGTGTTATACTTAACAATTTTACATGATTAAACGTAACCACCTTAAAATCAGGAAGTTTTATGGTTTTATTCATTCGAATGTAGTTGTATCTAGGCAAGCAAATAAGAAATAATTGGCATTTTCGAAAATTTTACCGGTAGATAGGTATCTAAATGCAACAAAAGCCCTTGAAAATATGACCTTCACTCTCGTAGATTATTATCCGTGTTGTAAAACCATGAGCTATACATATATGTAAACAATCATTTTAAAATGTTTTTTACCAAGTTGACATCTTGAAATTTGAATTTGGCGCCTTAGGCCCACCTCTCTTGGATGACTCAACGCTTTTGCCGGGCCTTCTCATTGCGACGGTGCCGGTTGTCGGTTGACGCGCCTTTTGACACACAAAAATCCCTAGTTTTCAATAAAACAATTAATTGAGATCGCCTACTTGATATTGATAATTGTCAATAACAATGTGTCTCTTTTCGAGCTGGTCCGAGAAAGGAACCCTTGCAGCATCTCTTGATGTAAAAATTCTATGAGCCCAAGAAGTTTTGGCACTTTATAACAAATATTTCGAAACATGTTATGTGCATCAAAGATATTTCGAAGTGACTAAATGCACTGGATATAAAAATAGGAAAAAAAAATAGGATATAAAAAAAGGAACTTCAGTACCGAGGGACACGTTATATATTTTTTTAAAATCGGGAAAAAGGAAGTTTAATTAGGCAAAGTAATTTTAAAAAAGGGCACCCATCCATTGGATGACCGCGCGCGCCATTGCTTTCCTTCTATATCGCTCTACTTAGATAGAGCATGATGCGGTACGGCGCATATTTGTCAAGAAGCGTACTCTGGCCGCTCTCTTGCAATCTATAAATATAGAAAATATGTTTGTTGTTCCAACCGACCAAAATACTTATACCTACGGAAGGACTGGGTTGTTATAGGTAACAATTCCGCGATGAGGCTGAAAAGTTAAATGCTACTTTATTGACCGGGTTTTGAATATCTGGCCACGTTCGACGGGCCCATCTGACGTTTAAGTATCACATGTTGCCAAGGCCTACTGATTGGAAAAAGCGCTTAATAATGGCTTAGTTTAGTGTCGCTTTCCGAGCTTTTAATGACTGTTTTAAAGCTTTGTAATGCCGATTAAAAAATGAATATATAAACAATTATTCCACCAATTGAATTATAATAAGTAGATGCTGCGGCTCCTCGGATGGTTCTATGGGTCAAAGAATCACTCACTAGACATGGTCTATAGCTTTAAAAATGATGAACAAACTATTTTCCTTATTAAAAGTTCATTTCAAATTATAGAATTTAGTAACATTTATTTATCTGTTGTTTTTTATATGGGAATTCACTATTGTATGGAAGGAAGTCATGTTTATTGTGCGAACTGTTTGATGAGTTTTTAATTTAATATTTAGCACGATAAATAAAATATTTACATACAAACTAACTCACAATTATTGTATGCCTAATCAGATAGTAATGTGTTTATAATTATTACTTATTCAGGAAATCATGTCTTAATAATTATTATCTAATATAGCAAGTAAATCTGAATAGTGAATCTTAAAATAAAATAGGGGTGTTTTTGTAGCATAGCAGTTAAAGGATATAATTTCCAATATTGTGGGTAGAAGAACAAATAGGAAGTTCACATAACCAACAATACTGAAACCCAACACTCTCTAATCCCTTTTAATAGTTGTAGAAGACGAAGACGACGGACTTTTCAACATCTCACCGCTACTCACTAATAGTCAGTTGGAACAAATACCAGTCGATGGAACCGATAAGCTCAAGTTGCTTAAAGGTACAAAAATATAATTGTTGGATCATTAAAACAAACAAATTTTTCAGTTCTTTCTGCATACACTTTCTTTTTTTATTTCAAAAGTCGGTCAAGAAAAAATCAAAGTGGTACAAAATACAGGGTGTCCCAGCGAAAACGTAACAGGCTCAGTAACGGCCAGGAAAATTTTTTCTTGGAAAAACGCAAAAATAGGTCAATTTTGTTTGGCAGGGGGACATCTATTGGCATAAAATTGATAGATCTATCTGCAACCCCCTGAGCAGGGGTTGAACCCCTTCAAAAAATTTAAATGGGAAGGGGGTTCATGTCGCACACCTTTGGAAACGTCTCTCAATTCTCTATACACCTGCATCAGATTTTCGAAAATCGAACGACTTTTTAAAAAGATACAGAGTGAAAAATGCAAAACATTCATTTTCAATTATTGCCTGGTATTGTTATACAATAGAAGATCTGCGTCTCCGTATTATAAACGAATGTCGACAAATCACCCCTGAAATGTTGCACAATGTTCGGCAGCGTTTTGAACAAAATCTTTATTATTGCATGGAAGTGAATGGGCAACATTTTGAGCATTTATTACAATAAAGTTTCAATTTCCTCCCGTTTATCAAATTTTCGTCAAAGTAATGTTGCTGAACATGCTTTCTATAACTTACAGCCCCCGACCACCACTTTCGGCTTAATTGTTTAACAATACCAGGCAATAATTGAAAATGACTGTTTTGCATTTTACTCGGTGTATCTTTTTGAAAAGTCGTTCGATTTTCGAAAATCTGATGAAGGTGTATGTAGTGTATGAAGAGAATTGAGAGACGTTTCCAAAGGTGTGCGACATTTAAATTTTTTGAAGGGGTTCAACCCCTGCTCAGGGGGTTGCAGATAGATCTATCAATTTTATGCCAAAAGATGTCCCCCTGCCAAAGAAAATTGAGTTATTTTTGCGTTTTTCCAAGAAAAAAATTTCCTGGCCGTTACAGAGCTTGTTACGTTTCCGCTGGGACACCCTGTACATATAAGGAAAGCCAAGGATGAAGCCCACTCGTAGAATATGTACGTATATATTTAATAGAATAGGTTGCATATTATTTAAGTGAATCTCGGAAACAAAAAGATGTTAAACTGATAGGCAATATTAAACACAATTTTAATAAATGCCTTTATCCGAGATATTGAAGTTGCGAAATGGTGAGCAAAACAGTTTCAGAAAGATAAAAAACATCCCCATAATTCTGGCTTAATAACAAGATAAGAGGATTGGGACACTGAGGAAAACTAGTTGAAACATTTCGAGCAAAACAAGCTTTAGTTTGCGAAAGTTTCCGGTTAGATTGTTTGTACAGAGCACAGAGCACTTGGCCTCATCGCGAATGAGGGTAGTTTAAAGTTTTGTGGTCTATAAGACCTCTGTAGAAGGGATACAGAGTAAATCCAGCTCGATGTATACAATGTATCTCATAAGAAAAATTTAATAATCAAAATATAGCACTCGACCTATTTTTTCGTAGGAAGTAGGGGAGACTATTAGAAAGTAGAGAATTTTTTTATATGCATACACATAGTGTGTTCCCGACAAGTTGAAAGACAAACAAATTTGAGTTGTAATTAGGTGGTTTTTAGGTTCAGCCTTAATTGTTTTGAACTAATTGTGGCATTTTTGCTTTGAAAAATCACGTAAACATTGATAAAATAAAAAAACTATTTTTTCGCGCCATTAAAGTGCCCATTTTGTAGGTTTTTCGACAAAATGTTGTTAAGGAAACTTGTACAGAACGGAAATCTGAGTATGTATGTGTGCCAAATTTCAAAAGCGTTCCTACTTTAATTTTTTTCTGCTAAAAACATTTTAAAGAAAAAAAAAAACAAAGCAGTTCTAGACTTTTGAAAATTCTCACACCTATACTCAGTTTTCTATCCTGAATACGTTTCCTTAAGAGGCTACGATACTTATGAAGTCCGCCCGAAGTGCCCGACTCAATTCAGGACAAACGTCGCTCGATTAGATATGCCTATCCTTTTCCTTCCTCTAGTCCCCACGACTCCCCACTCCAGCCTGCCCCTTCATAGTGCTACGATTGAGGGGCAGGCCGGCCGTGGGTACTACACTTAGAAAAATCTGTCACTTTGTAAAAAAAACCCTGTTTAATTCAATATGAGATATTATTCCTCAAACTCAAGCAGAAGCTTTTTTGTAACTAATCAATTCAATTACAATTGATATCGAATTCCAATGAATAATTTAAATGTAATATTTTATTTCAATAAATAGCGTGTTCTGGAATTGATTCAATAATACTTCTTTTCTAAGCACATTATTTTGTCAGAACAACATAACATTTCATGGTGTTGAATTGAATAGGGATACATTTAACTGTTCATTTACTGAAATTACAACTATTGTCACTGAATTTTTGCTGGATTTGTAATACTTAATTGTGGGTACTAATATCAATTATAATAATTATTAGTAATATATCATATTATTGCCTGAATAATAAGCAAATGATGTGTAAAATGCAAATCAAGTTGCTAGTGTAGTAACTTATAATTTTTTAGTTTGTTAATAGTCATTCTCTTGCACAGTGTTCATTATTACTACGAACGATATAGAGTGTAGGGTTGATTCAAAACCTTTAATTTGCGATCACTGTGTGCACTCCTAAGTTAACCCCCAGTTAACCCTGAAAAAATCAGCTTGTTTTAAAGAATTTTTTTTTCCCTTATAAAGCACTTGAGATAGTGGTGATCTTTTACCTATATCTCGTGAAGTATTAAAGTTAAAAAAAACTTCATGAGGGAAAGTTGTAGAGAACGTAATAATGTATACATAAGAAGAAAAAAATTGTACACATGAGAAGAAAAAAAATTGCAAAAAAATGTTTGCAAAACCACTCCTATTGCGGGGTTCGTAACACGACTTCGACGGTGATTTTTTGGGGTTATACTCAGGACGCTACCCACAACCAACCCTGAAAATATCTACCTGTTAAGAATCTTTTTTTTCTACCTCTATAAAAAAATGACAATTTTCTTGGACTACATTCATGAATATAAAAGTTGCAATTACGTTGTTTTGTTCATCCAATGAATTATAATGTTTTTTTCAGTTGCTTCTGGGGTACTCTTATATAGTTTGGAGTAGTCTGAGGGTGAGAATTATTATTATTCAAATAAAATAAATTTAATTGTTTAAATAAAACATGAGATATTTTAAACCCGAGGTTATGCTTTCATTGTAGTATGCCAATTTTAGTATCGAAGTGACAATACGTCTTCTTAACGGAAATTCAAACTATTTTAAACTTATTGGTTCATCTGCAATTACGTCCAAAGTATAGATTAGATGGATTTGCTTGTATATTTAAAGTAGGTAATGGAAAAGTGTCTATATACACGAACTCACTAAAATCACAACAGTCTTTTTTTCCTGTGTAGACGTGTGGATAATATGAAATAATAACTCGGGTGCCGGCAGCCGCCGACGGGTCACAGGTCACACGAGTCTCGCCGATGCCGACGAAGAAGCGCGAATATATATTTAAAAAACGGCGGTGGCCTGTTTGCTTTATTGCAAAAATGATATTTTTTGGGAGTTATTCAGGGCGCTCACTTTTCGTTGGCAACACACTGCATAGCTTTTTGGCGTCGAAGCAATTTTACTATTATTTTTGATATCAGCAAAGGTGCATGCTATGAAGGGTTCGTGTATAAAAAAACTTCTGTAATTGCTCAATTATAAAATCTAAATTAATGATTCGATTACCGAATTCTTCTTGAACCACATTAGGGTCAGTTGAGCATCTATCAATGTTTGATTGGATAATTGTTCTGCATAATAGTGTTGCTACGACTAAAAAAGTGCGTCTAAAGTCTACTTCTTTAAAATGTTTTATATACCTAGTAGGTATTCCATATTAACATTTGTGTAATAATAAATAAATCTAACTAAAAACTTTCTACACTGTAAGAGTTCACTTTAGAGGGATTAGAGTGAATAGGCCATATTATATCACAACGGTTTCGTTAATCTATAAAATTACATCCTCAAGGACTAATTTATAGAGTTACGAAACTGGTCTATTAATTTCTAATCCCTTGTAAATGTTCCATTCAAAGCCCTGTTTTTCCCAGAAAGTTTGTTTCTCAAACCCTATGCACCTGCACTACTACTTATACCTAAATCCGAATAAGTGTGCAAAATGCAAAATATGTAGGTACCCCTCTTTCAAATTCTGGAAACCATATTAGGTACCTACGGGAATAAAAGCACTCAAGCCCACAATAAATTACTCCTATTGGTTTCACTGCATGTGACTGTTGTGACATCATTATCAAACATTATAGGTATTCTTGCCCTGACTGCGGTTCAGTTTCAGAACCCTATTCTGACAAATCTGAATTATCGAACATCCTAGAAAATGTATTAAAATGTCATAAATTCGACAGACTGGAACAATAAAATGTACTATTTTTATTTTGCCCGATTTTCAACTCCAATGACTTTCGAACAATCTTCTAACGAAGAAGTTTCTAAAACTGACTGGATGTCAGAATTATTATCGTTCCCTCTGGAAAGTATATAAATTAGCTTTTATCATGCAGCGATTTTACACAATAATCGTAATAGGTACATAGGAATTAGGAATTCGTTTTCAAAAAATGCTTCATATGACCCATTTATTTGACAAAATTATTACTTGTAGCACAGACATATATAGTTTCGCTATATATGTCTGTGCTTGTACCTATCACATTTTTAAAGTAAAAATCAAGCGCACAATTTGGTCTAGAATTTAAATTTACTCTTTTTGCACGACCAGGCCATTTTATGCCCTAGGGATTAAACCATTTTACACAAAAGCAAAAAGTAGGTACTTTGTGAATAATAATTATTTATTTTCTAAAATTTATTTGTGGCGCAAACCGATCCATTTAATTTTTAATTGAGTTTTTCGCCAACTTTTTCAAGTTGCCTTTCGATCAGTTTGCTGGCGAAAAACCCGATTAAAAATTAAATGGATTCATAATTATTTATTTATAATTCCTGGAGGAATAATAATAATGAGTATTAGTATATGCCAGTCGACATACATAATGTCGCGGTAGAAAATATTTTCTTCGGGTACTCGGAAATATAAATATTTGCTAACATACTAACATTCAAAACAAGCGAAACACAAATAAGGGAGACTGAGATTAATAAAATGAAAAATGAACCATCTGATATCGATTGAAAGTTCCCCTGACGTGGTTTCCGAGCCCGGTGAGGTACGCCGAAGTAGGGGGAAGTAGGGGAACCACGAGTTCCAGCGAACGCCCGGCCGCCCGCCTATCTCCGTACGTCTAATTCCTGCTCGAATAGCCAATTCACGGATCATTTTATTGCCGGGCAATGGGTTCGTAGTTTTCAAATCATAGCCAAACGAACAAACGTATCGACTTGAAAGTAGTCTTAAAATAATGTTATCGAATGCCTCAATCGTCGTTGTGTCTTTCGAATTATTTTTGAGCGGTGGAAATACTCGAAATTCTTAACCGAATATAGTCGAATTTCGGGTATGTTTGGCATTTTTTTTCACAGTGTCGCATTAGTCCTGCACAGTTGGTGATACACAACGACGATTCTTCGTAGTTTTATCTAAGCCACAAAAAAAAATCAAGTGAAAATATTAAGAAATGCAAGTAGGAGATGTAAACTACGAAACCCTTGAAAATGGGGGGTATCGTAGCGCCTTAAGAGTAAATGTACAGCACGTGCTTCAACTTTTGGTTAATACAAAGTTTAAGTTTGATTACTCCCTCTGTACTTATAACTTACAAAATAAATAAGTACTTCGGGAGGCCTTCAGACATATGCTTTGAATTCAAATTCTATGGACGGCTATAATGATAAAGATTTTAAAATAATTTTGGTCTTAAAAGTGAGTAATTACATTAAAATTTGTATTGACTAGAAGTTAAAAAGTATGCGTGTTGCTCACTACAGGTCGAAAAAGCCAATAATTTATGGGTGAATATATTGAATCACCACCAACGATATATACATTACCAAAGGCAACTTGTTTTGTTTCATGATTTTAAAAAGATGTTATTGTTGGCACATTCAAGATTTACAGTTTTTTGACACGATTTAGGTTATTTTCTATATATAAGTATCTCAAAGTATATATACGACATACGAATCTATCAAAAAACTATTTATTATGCATTACAAAATAGGAAAGACTGAATTTAAGAAATGCCAATGTAAACAAATTACCTCGTCTTCTTCCCCCCGACCCGCTAATGTTGAAGCAAAACAAAGCCGTATTATTTGTATTACCGTGATATCCTTATACAATTTTCCTTATGTAACCTATAGATTTTTTTATGCTGTTGTATGCAGAATAAGTAGCTGATTCCAAAAATCGATTAAAAATGATATGATCCCATTTGAAAAAAAAGTTCGTTGCCATAGCAACCACATTATGAGAGGTAAAACAAAAACGAACTTGATAGGATTATGCAGAAGAGGTCACACTGTAAGTTTTATTTAAACCATTTTTTTCTAAATATATTTTTTAAGAAGATATAAGCATTATTCCATACATATAGGGCACCCTGTATATCGTTGATCACCACGTATGTGCCATACATTTACTCTTAATTACATTTTGACGTAACAGCTACAGAAAGCACACTTTCCTAAAAAAGGGGAATAAGGCATAACAAAATCTTTAATTTATTTACATACCTGTTATTATCACATCCAAAGCTCAACCAAGCGTTTTCAGGAACATGTCAACATCAAGTTTTGAATCGCGCCAAGTATACAATGTACGGCTGTGGCCAATTTGAACTTTCAATGTCTTGGGAGTTTCTGGGAGGCCATCCTGTTACATTGCTAGCCGCCAGCCGCTTTCGTCTTGCTTCCCTTCACCGTCGGCTCTTTTGACACGCGACGTGCGGGGCGAGAAAGGGCGGTGTTGCCGGATGTCGCCGGATCTCCCTCATTTCGGCAGAGTTCAGACGGTCTTGCAAATTCAAACTGGCCTCAGCTGTACCTAATTAAGTAAACAATAATTTCAAAGTTTCACCCTATATAGAATCAGCCTGTGTGGCTATTATTTTCATAGTTTACTTTTTACATTACGCGTAAGTACCTATCACCTCTCTAATTATTATGTACTTTATTTCCTAACCACAGCTATAATAATTCAAGATGATGGATCTCTGTAAGCGAGCCGAGATCCCAAGCAAAAATATCTTTCGGAATTTTTATCTCGATGCTTTTTTATATTCTGACGGACAAAAGAAAATGCCGGGAAGAGGAAAATTAAAACTTACCGATCCGTAAAAACGCCATTGTTCCCGTACTACAATAGGTACACCCTTGTGTTCGCATTCAGGTTAGCGCGCACACTCGACAATTTTGCCAACCTTGGTGCTTGGGAGCGGCACATAATATCATGAGCCATAATGTGCGGGGTGTCTAATTTTACTTTTTTTTTGTTTGAAATGTCATTTCGCAAAAAAAAAATAAAATTTACTTGAAACAGGTTTTCCGACGCAGTATGGCCCGTAGAAACCGATATCTTATAATCTCGCTTCTTTTGACCTTCCTACTTCTACAGTTGTGAGAAAGCAAACCCAGGGCCGACCCAGATTTTCACAAAAAAAAAACATTTAGCGATTTTTTATTTAAAGTCTGATGTTGAAGTGTTAATAATCAGGACACCCAAAACCCTCCTATGTACCAAAAGATATATCTATAGTTCGATCCTACAAGGTGCCAAATTTGAGCAAAAGAGGAATTTTAATGACATCTGGCGAGTTAAGTATTCCGAGGAATTGCTTCAAAACACTTGGTCGGTAAACAGGAACACAAAGTGTTGGTGTGCAATGATCCAATAAAAAATATACTTTCTTTGCCATCGTAAAGTGCTGAATTTTTTTAATCGTTTTACTGGTTAAAAATCGATTATATTAAAACCGCCCCAGACATTAAGTCTCCCACACACACACAGAGGGAAAACTCAAGACTTTTAAGAAGTATAGTGTGTGGCCAAATCTGTCCGTCAATTTGATTTTTCAACTTATAGGTACCTCGTTATTTAACAGCCAATTTGTATTAAAACATTTTCTTAGCATTTGTTTTAAATTATCAGGTAATAAGTTAAATAGTTTAGGACCTACATACACAAATGATTCCTACTACCTTAACTTTTTTCGGAATTGCTACATTGGGAGGTATAAAAGTAGACACATTTAATTTGTCACCAATATAGTTATGTTATTATTATTAAAATAAACCAATGTTAAGATAGTAATTATAGAACACGTGTCGCAACATGTGGTACCTACTTCGTGATTAGCGATATTAGGGCAACACAAAGTTTAACCATATAATAGTAATAATAATAATTCTCACCCTCATGCACAATTCTCCAAACTAGGAGTACCCCAGAAGCAACTGAATGCTTGTGCGGGGGAGCGGGGAGGGGGGCAATTACTATTATTTTGTTTTCGTTGCATTTGCGACTAAGGCCGACTTTTTCCGATAGAACTAGTATAGAACTAGTATAGCATTCGCTCAAGTACTACGGAAAACCCTAGAAAACCGTAGTAATCCCAGTGAGTGTATAGGACAATAATTAGTAAATCACACTGATAAAGCCTCGGATAAAGCAAAGCTATTAAGGAGCTATACCGTGAATCGAAAAATTTCCCAAAAAGCCTTCATTTTCGAAGAACAGAGTGTTCAAAATTTTCCTTCAAAATACATTTTTATATTTTTCAGGTCAATAGAAATATTTAAACCAGATTTCTTAACACAATATAACCAAACGAGTTAGTATGAAGCTAGACGCACAATTCACTTGCTAACAACAATTTACTGTCGCGAAAAATTAGATACATTTAATAATGAATTAATCCTGTATTAACCTTTATTTAAAAAAACGACTTTCCCCTTTGCGTTGTTTGACAAATAGAAAAAAGTTGCCTGATAAATGGCCCTTAAAATGTATTAAATTCGCTATTAAAATGTTGGCAAATTGGCTGCCTTATGCACCGTTACATTTCCACGCGTAATTCTAATAATAAAAATGATATTAATAATAAGGAAGTGGTACCCAGGTGTTTTCCTGTTGAATCTTTTAACTTTTCCAATTTCCAAGTAGCGCAAACGGCTTACATTCGGCTGGAAAGCAGATCGGATGTAATCAATAGCTTTTGCTTATTGCAATGCCCTTGCAAAAGCTCTCGTACTTTGTTCCCGTGTATACGATTTAACAAATAAATATCGCTGTAACGGCTTATGCGCTGGCTAAACTAGAGCTGCTGCGTTTCGGTCCATTTACACCGAAATGGCGGATTTATTAAATCCCCGCACATTTGAAAATAATTTGTGCGGCAATCACACATCCCGCAGCAATTAAATGCTCGTTATGCTGTTAATCGGTAATTATTTTTTGGCAAGATATAAGTAATTAGGAGCTTTTGGTCGCCAGGGGCCTTGGATTTCACATCTGGCGCACTGTGACAGTTTGTGGAGCAACAACTGCTATAGTATTACATAGCTTTCGGTTTTAGAATTAATATTAGACAAATTGTCGATTGAATTTCGAATGTACCTTATTACATGCACAATTTTTCTAAATAGGGAAACTTAACTGTGGAAAGTGTGTCTTTAGATTTTTTTATGAAATTTACGCTAGTGGGTCTTATAAAGTTTTTTTATTTTTGTAATTCTACTGGCTATAAAGTGCACGTTTCACAAGAATAGAGTTCTTGGCTCTCCAAGCTAGATCTTTGTTGATTTCCGTACCTATTTGTCATTGTGGGCCAAGTCTATGTTATAAACTGGTACGATATTATCACATATTGCTTACCAGTCGCCGAAATATTTAGTCCGCTAAAGCTACTACCATCTTCATTCCGTAATTTGTAATTCAATTGTTGACCAAGAAAACGTATGGGTACGCTAAAATTGAGATAAATACAAGAACTTATAAATTTGTAGGTTTTAAAAAACTAACGATGATTCCTTTTGTGGGCAGATTTTTGACAGTTCTACCTTAAAGCTTTCGGTAAAGGAATTTCGTCGGGACATTTATTTTCTGTTTTGGAAAAGTTTACTTTTATTACTAGGATACCTGCTAATGAGTTTTCGAAACTAGCAAACGAAAGCAAGAGCGTAATAATATCATCACGACACTGAATGAAATTACGGAAACTGTAAATCTGTTCTGATTTTCGTAGTTTAAGTAAATAATGAGACCTAATTTCAAACATCTGTTACAACTCTCAATGATACAAGTAAAATGCAAAATACAAATTAGTTTACGCTCCAACTATCATTTACGCGGACTCTAATGATCGACTTTGCAGTTTATATTTAGCGGCACAATAAAAAGATGAGAGCAATAATTATTGTTTCTTGTATTCACTATTAAGAGTAATGCTTCGCGCAAAACTTTCATTTTAGGAATTTGACAATATAGGTAATTTAGTAAGAAAAGGAGGTTTCTATCGAACGTGCATTTAAATTCTACTTCAAAGTAGCTGTGATAGTGAAAACCCGTGTCTTTACTTTTTTTTTCATTACAGTTGCCGTGTAAACAATATCTTAAGCTAATTCGACGCGAACCAATTTTTTGGTGCATATGCGGGGCAAGTTCTTTGCTTCTCAATCTGAACTTAATATAAAATAAATAAAAACAAACAAAAACAAACATCACATCACACATGTTAATAAAAAAAACACATTATAAGAATAAATTGTTGAAAATGATCCCCGCACCTTATTGCAAACATTTCTGGCACCATTTTCAAACAGAATAGTTAAAAACATTTTCAAGAACATGTGGATTACTATTTATTTCGTTGATTTTTTCCGAAATCCTCTCCTGTAGTTGATGTAACTTGTTTACACACACTTGGAAAATAGTGTTCTTTAAATACGGCCAGAAAAAGCAATCGCAAGGTGTTATGTCGCAAGATTTTAGAGGAAATTCGGGTTCCGAGTTTAGGCCCACCAAGCGATTTTGAAAATTGTTCCGTAACATAATCATCGCTGATTTATAAAAGGCGTAATAATTTATTCCCTATGTCTTTAAGCACTTAGTATCCCATTAAAGAAAATGGGACCGACTATTCTTCTTCTACCAACAGCACACGAAACGGCAACTTGGTGGAGATGAAGAGAAGTTTCGACAAAAAAGTGTTCTGGTTTCTCAGAACTCTACATTCGCATGTTTTGAGAATTGTCCACTCACCAAACGCTGCTCTACGCAGATAATCGACATCACGAATTTCTTGATCGCAAGTTAAGCGGTAGGGATGCACAAGTAAATATTTTTTTAAACACTATGACAGGTACCAACAGATACTCCAACTAGCCGCGGCTAAACTCGCACAGACGTTCTGGGAGCCTCCTCCATAACTGCCGGACATTTTTCTTGAGCTCCTCTGTTCGCAACGTTGTTGTGGTCACCAAGAAACTGTTCTTGGAATCCCTGATAGCAGTCTTCCACTGAATACGTCCACTGTACGTGAACTTTCCGTCCGTTTCTAAAATACGATTCAACCATAAATGCCTTTTGTTCTTGTGTAAACACGATTTGTTTTCGTTATTTTGACAGAGTTCTAGAACCCGTGCACATGCGCACTTGCTACAAAATGTTTCCGTTTTTCGGAACCAGTGAGAACGGTAAAATTCTCTGTTTCCTTTTCGTCAATTTTTGAAATCCGGAATGATTATGAACTGTCCAAATCAGTCCCAGCTTTTTGTGGGAACCGATTCAGAATTTATAGTTCTGCACCTGGACAATAATATCAATAACCTCGTTTTTTTGTTTATATCTAACCTAGATTTTTTGGCGGTATTGCCCTTAATTTGTATTTCTAGATCTTCTTCAGACGAAGACATATGAACGACAAGGAAGAGGTGAAGCTTTGATTTCTGCAGAAGTTCTACTTCACCACCCAAAAAATCATAAATATGCAGACGAATATTTTAACCGAGATTTTAAGATTCCACAACTGATTCAAAATAATAATATCCACTTCATACTTACTCATAATAGCAACAGAGAAAAAGGAAACAAAAAAAGAGGGTCGACAAAATAACTAGAAATCACAAATTATCAACGAACGTGTTTCCGTTATCTGCAAAGTTCAGAATTGTCCAAAATTGCGGCACTGCGCAACTGTTCGGAACTATCCTTGACACTTTTTCACTTTGATAGTTGTCCAAAGGTTAGATCGCAAATCATCGAAACCTACATGTATACGTTTGAATTTCCAACACCAACTTATATAAAAATAGATGCAACACAGGACCGGATTAAATTATTTTCTAATTTAATGGTTTAGGGGTTGAATTATTTGCATGTTATTATTGTTATGGGGGACTGGATAATTTGATTGATGATGCAACCTTGGTGGGATTTCCAATTCGAATACGGCCCTGATGCATTCTTCGCATTCCATGCGTCCCTCATTCTGGTCTGCGCAATAAAAACAGTTTACCGGTAATGGCGTCGAGTTAGTTTACTGGGTATTGTTTATACTCGTGATACCAAGGACAATACTTACTTGACTTTCTGGTGGTTGCTGGATGTTAGAAATAAACGTAACACTCAAGCAGACGTAGACAGTGTGAATGTGTATTAATAATTTTCACATTGAAAATTTGGCATCATTCGTATTGTTTTGTCCGCATTCTTTTAGTACAAATTCTCTAATTTGGTGGATTTATACCTACTGTCTTAAATGTTTTGTACACCATATTTGTATAATAGTGATTGTTTATTATTTCATCGTATTGTCACAGATTTATTTTCCTGGTCTAGACATTTAAAATGAAACCTCTTAATGGAAAGTCAGTTATATTGTTTTAGTTTACAATTTAAAATGTCATGTAATGGATACTTCCTGTTTCCTGTATATAATATAATTCGCCAAGAGGTACCTATTCAAGAAGCACACAATTTGTGTAGTTTTTTTAATCGTCTCATAGAAACCAAAATGCAATTCCTCAGATATCAGATACCTCAGATAATATTTCCAGTATACATTTTGACCGTTTCCTCGTCGTTCGCCGCGAGCTGGGCATCTGGCCACCTGTCGAATGAATTACCTTGCCACCCGAACCGAAACGTAACCATTTAATAAAGCAATAAAACATGTTCTACACGCGTAACAAGTTGAATAATAGGTGTTAATGTAGGCCTGACACGGCGCCCGAACGCGAAAAATGAAAGTGCTCAGTATACGCGGGCCACGAAAAAAAAATGCAAAGCCACATTCTCGAAGCATGCGTGTCAAGGATAAGGATGCATGCGAGCGCCGAAGAGGAAATGAATTTCATGGCGCGTTTTCGCAACCGTCCATTGTGTTCGTTTGGAGATGAAGAAAATCCGCGGGTTTGGTTAGATATACGACACGCAGGTGTAATTGTTATTGTCTCGTGTTTTTGTCGCATTGGCTACATGGCTGGGTATTTCGTGATGGTTCTGCTGGTGTATGTTGGTTTCCGATAGTGGGCCGATACTATTCTGTTTTTATTTTCAACTAAGCGCATACAAAATGCAGGATACAAGATACAATATAGGTGAACAGTCAATAAGTAGTTGTAGAAGTGGAATAAATGTTTTTGCTCTAAATAATCACCCCTTAGCTTCACAAATCCAAACTTCAAAAGTATGGTATATATAAAACTGTTTTAATTCAAGTTTTTCCACATTTCTTTAACAGACGAAGATATTGTGATTTCATGAAAATTCTCAAATAAATAAAATACGGTGTAATGAAATGGCTCTATATTCTCTCCAGCGATTATTGTGCTAGCGGTTCGGTAATAGAGTGCCTTTAGCCCTTTGATGTGGGTGACGTGTGAACTCGGTGTTTTGGGCAGATTTATTACAATAAACAGAACAGAAAGAGTAAGATAGTATACACGTGCCTTTGGAGAAAACGTCGCCATCGCTGTCCTGTGCCTGGGGAAGTCTTCCCGCACTCGTCAACATCTTATTACAGTGACGGACGAAATTAAAAACCATCGCCATCGTGTGGCCACCCTGTGTCTATTCCATACCGAACATGTACGTAGCGTCCATAGCGAACATAGCTTAGCGCTCTGTGTGTCCTTAGCACTAAAACGGTTGGACACTTAAGTGCTACACATCAATGTTATTAAGTTTACATATGAAATTTGTTCTATATTGTTGTGTTTTATTGTGAAGCCAAACGAAAACTTGATGTGTTGTGTGTGAACCGTAAACGACATTCCGCCATACACGTTCCATCCCGATCACGCGTTAATCCCAAACACGCTCCTTCCTGAGGTTTTTTTATTCAAGGATCTACTTAATCGTTAAATTTGTACAAATTGGACAGCTCACCAACATACAAACGGGAGCCCGTCATCGTTGTGCCTGGTTAGCAGAAAACAATATTGCTGTTGTAACTGAAAGTGTCGCAGAAAACTCAGGAAGACGATCTAAAACCAGCCTTGTGTGCTTATTCGAGTACATTAGACGAGATTAGTCAGTGTTTATTTCAATCAGAAGCGTTACTGCTACTAGTGCCACTAGCCACACAAACTTTGATATATACCGTCAAACGGGGATATCACCACTTGACTTTCCTCTTTGGGCTAAATAAAGGAAATTGTCGTTCCCATAAACAATGGGCCTTGTTCACTCAATCATATTTCGATATTTCTTACTACTACAATGAAATTATATATAAAAATTGTAAACTGCACTCCTTAATTTGAAGCGGTGAAATTGCGTTTGCGATGTTGCCGGTTGCCGGTTATACGAGTACTAGTAATCGAAGCCCCAAAAATTCGATCTCGAAATCTAAATCGATTCTCTAGAGAAAGACAGTTGTATAAACGGTTGTCCGAACTCGACCGTACAGACGCAGGTAGTTGTTTTGTGGGCCGTGTGCCGTGTCTAACAGTCTGTGGTCTGGTCATGTCATTCTCTAATGTAAACCCAAGGTTAGTTTATAGGAAGGTTAGGACATTCCCCCACTCTTAAACAAAACCAAAGGCCGTCCCTTATCACCGGCAACGTCGCGCGACGGTGCCACCTTTGTCAACTGTTCTTCTTCTTCTTCTTCTCACAGCTTGATACCAGTGGCGTATCAGAAGGGGTAACGCAGTGAATCTAGAAAACAAAAAAAAAACCATTTCAAGAGGGAAAATAGCCACAGCAATATAATAAATTTACGCGCAAACTAAATTAAACAAGAAACACGCCTTTGACTGCAAGGTTCAAATGAATATGCCAAAAATGTCTGTGTGCGCCTATGGCTGGAAGCCTTAAATGTTTAGGGAGATACTAAACCGCCAATTGACGTGTACCAACTTAAATTCAGCCCTTTGTCCCCTTGCCTCCCTCACCCCCCATCCCTTCCAAGTCCGCGAATGTCCTAACCTTGATGTAAACCGAACTAATAAAACTATACATGAAAACCTGCTAAAGTTAAAAGTTAAAGTGTATACCATATGCTGGTTTGAAATTAAATGCATCTGGTCTTGTAATAAGGATGGTGCTATAGGCACTTATTTATCATTATCAGTAAATATTGTTACCTCCCTGAAGAAAAGAAAGGAATATTTTGGTCATCCGGAAAACCTATAGATAGCCATCTTAGGGGATAATAGAAAACACATTCGAGAGTTAGCTTTATGAATAATTGTAAAATGAAGAAGATCAAGGGAAAAACCGACTATGTCAGAATATTTCGAGTAAATAAATTAAATATTTTGATTGTTGTATAGTTAATTGACTGGCAAAATGCTGTTATAAGCCAGATTTATTTAGGTTGGGACAACTTAGAAGTTGGTGACCATTCTGAAAGTAACTTCTAACTCAAAAAAAGGAAAAACATTGCGATTTTGGTATATTATTAAATTGATTGATATTGAGGTTATTTTTGTTATTTCTTTGTATGGCCTCTGCCACCTTCTTATAATTTTTGGAGATAAATCCTTAACCTAAAAACAAACACAACACCCAGGGCACTGCCGCGGTGAGAATCAAAGCCAGGACGTACGGTGTCTAAAGCGGGGGGTACCACAAAAGACGCACTCGTGCACCGCTGCGCCGTCCCCTGATATTGAGGCCATGTTCTTCTTCTTCACTTATTTTTATGGTCTCTGCTCTGAGAGCATAGCCACTATGGGGCGGATATGTCCAGTTTTTGCTGTGTCCGCCCAACTTGGAAACTTGAACTATTAACACTGACCAAATACATTCTATACTCTCCATGGAATCCTCTTGTGAGCTTAACCATTCATCTATCCCCTTTAGGTCAAATTGTTCAATCGTTCAAAATCCATTTGTTCACCTTCAGTCCTATTTACAAAGTTTTTTCAATCCTTTACTGCATCTCATCATCTTTACGGAAACAAACTTCATTAAAACACATACTCCACACTACTATACATTATTTTATAAAACAAGATTACTCATAGCCATCTCAGACTGAATTATTTAAAATAAATTGAACATGCACTCACGGAGGCGACCACCCAAGGATGGACCGGGATCGGATCTCATATTGAGGTCATGTGTTATGTATATTTGGCTTTTGCCACAAAATATCATAAGTTATGTAAATTTTCTTCTTCGGTCTTCACAAATCTCAAATATAAACATATCGATATTGCCATAAATCGTGTCAACGTCGCAAAACAGTAGTCAATCAGCGTTTTAGGCCCGTGACGTCACGGGCCCAAGGAATTTATGAGTGTGAAAGCAGCAACGGGTTTTCTGGCAACGACTTTGCCGCGGCGTTCCCCGTGGCGGCGGGGGACAGCTTGCACCAATATGTTTTAGGTCCTTCACTCAACGATTAGATTCATAATCTCTCTATATTATAGTCTTGCGATTTATTGTTGTTATTGACCACAACGCATATATAAATAAAAAATAAGTAAATACCTTTGAAATGGGCGATATTTTGGAAAATAAGTGTGTATCTAAAGATTTAATAGGAACAAAGACCTGAACGTCGTTATTTTGAGTTGCATGAATTTTCTTTTTTGCTAGATAGGCACCCCTGTTCACCCTCTACCATGGCTCAGAAGTTCAGAATTTGTTACCCTCGTCTTCACCCATTTTCAACCCCTTAAGGCAAAAACGAAAAAGACCAGAAAATCACTATTTTCGGTTGCATGACTTTTCTTTTTTGCTAGATAGACACCCTTTGCCACCCTCTACCATAGCCCAGAAGTTCAGAATTTGTTACCCTCGTTTTCAACCCCTTAAGGCAAAAACGAAAAAACCAGAAAATCGCTATTTTGGGTTGCATGACTTTTTTTGCTAGATAGGCACCCCTTGTCACCCTCTACCATAGCTCAGAAGTTCAGAATTTGTTACTCTGGTCTTCACCCATTTTCCACCCCTGAAGGCAAAAATGAAAATAGACCAGAAAATCGCTATTTTGGGTTGCATGACTTTTCTTTTTTGATAGATAGACACCCTTTGCCACCCTCTACCGTAGCCCAGAAGTTCAGAATTTGTTACCCTCGTCTTCACCCATTTTCAACCCCTTAAGGCAAAAACGAAAAAAGACCAGAAAATCGCTATTTTGGGTTGCATGACTTTTCTTTTTTGCTAGACAGGTACCCCTTGTCACCCTCTACCATAGCTCAGAAGTTTAGAATTTGTTACCCTCGTCTTCACGCATTTTCAACCCCCTAAGCCAAAAATGAAAAAAGGCTAGAAAAACGCTATTTTGGGTTGTCTTTTTTATTTACTATTAAGGTTCATAATCAAAAATAAAAAAAAAGTGTGAAACAGGCCCATTCAGCACTCAAATTGATTTGCCATATTAAATTGGTATGGAAAAATAAAACTTACCTTATTCACAAAGAAATAGTTTGGGACATTTCTTTGAAATTATTTCTCTTTATGTTGTTGGCTCTACTAACTTGTCGTCGACATCTTAGCCATATTCGCTTGCTTTTTTGATATAATTACACTTCATGATTTCATATTTATAATTTGATAATAAATAAATCACAATCAGATCTGGACACATTCCTCGTCGTACTGGCAGAGTTTAGTGGAATGCAAATCTGTTTCATGGCACTCACAGTCACATACCCACGCTTAACTAAAATTGGACCAGGGTTTGCTTCTATGAAATGCAACAAGCAATGGAATGGAGGATGCAAGATCAGGCCTCACCAATCAGAAACAAGGGCAAGGGGTCGATACTTGTCTCAAATATCAGATATGATTTAACACGTAACTACAACTTGTGCAATTAGATTAGATATTGTCATTATTACAACCAAATAAGAAAACAAAGATGCGCTAGGATTAGATTAAATCAAAGTTCTAGGAGTAGGAGTAAAAAGTTGTACGGCTGGCGTCAGACGAAACCGACCTAGAGTTTAAGTGAAAATATTTACAGTACACAATACACCCATGCAAAACGCAAGGTCATTCAACGTCAATATCACCTAGGGGTAGATCACGGTCATGGGAGTGCAGACAATAATTGTCGGCAGCATACGGGGGAACGCCAATCACATCATCTGACAGCAGTTCTGTGACGTCATCATTCGCTCTCTTTCTCTCTATCTCTTTACGATGTTAACCTTATTACTTTACGGGTCTTGGATCACGATGATGTAATGAAACAAAGCGTTGACTGACGTATTAATAAAGGCTGCTCACATCTGTCGCCCGTCCTCAGACAAATAAATAAGGATAGAGGGAGCAAAAGCATCAAAATGCACACGTTCGTAGTCAACCAACATCTTATGCAAATTTACCGAAGTAAACAAACATTAGGCCTGTGTGTACCTGCAACGTTTACCTGTGATAGGTTATGTCCTGAGAAATGCCACTTTGGTAACGCACCACCCACATCGTCCCATTGTATACAAAATCAGTCACGATATTAAATAGGTACTAATAATAATAAGTAATTATAAATTGCCAAAAAAAAACTGAAAACACGAAAAATGCACACATAAACAATCAGAGAAAATGACACTGGTGTAAATAACACAAATAATGCAGAGAGATTGAATGCGGCGGCGGTCGGAGGCGTTGCCATGTTGGACGATTTGAAGTGTCTGTTGGCGATTTTATTAAACTCATGATTAGCATACCTACTATAATTACAGCGCGATTTCGTTTTAGTCAATTGTCACATACAAGGAATTAATAGCTACATTAATTTGTTAATTTATTGTTATGGGAGGTGTGTCTTAATTTAATCACATTAATCGTGTTATCTGGGATTGAGTAAATGGTCCCCGTAGAGACAACGAATACCGCATGACTAAATCTATAATATCAATAATATTAACTTGTTACGTAACATTATGAAACCCTTCTAAAACTACTCTTAAAGTTTCAATCTCATGCTAGGAATCACTAATTCTGAAATAGCAACTCTGTACAAATTATTTTTGTTTTAAAATTGGATACACCAGATAATATCACTATTTTACTCTTTTCATGAATTGAACCGAAATTTCTGCCGATTTATAAGCTGCCGTAGGAACGCTTTTAGACCTTAAATTCATCGACCTCTGACCAACATTCTGGACCATTGCCTGAACAATGCAGTCGGTATTACGGAGCTCATGAATGAAATCCGAGCCGAATCCAAAGTCCCTGGAAAGTACGCCAAATCTACCTGCAATTTAATTTATGTTCTCGACGAAAATAGAGACTGGGGCACCTCGTCTACTACCGCGTCTGCGATTTTGTGCAGTTACGGATTTGGCACACCGCGTTCGTACTTTGTTTGTTTGACTGCGATGTACGGTCGACCTGCTTTTATAAAATGCAAATCAGAATTAAATAATCGGTCTCGTGCACGTCCGACAGTACCTTGGAGATAAACAAACGATTTTTGTCGGATTACGTGATTAATTATTGCTTAATTCGTCCGGAAATATTTTAGTTGAGACTAGGGACTTGACTAGTATTTTGTTGTGTGTAATTAGTTTTAATCGTTTGGAGTGAAATACATAATGTTTCCAACAGCGAAAATAAGCGAAAACGCCGTTTTGAGGTTATTTTGGCCGCTTCATTCATTGCGGTATTGTTTTTAGCAAAGTATTCCACTCCAAACTAATTACATGTCGCACAATATATTAGACGAGCTTAAAGAATTTCCCGAGGAACTAGACGAATAACAGAGGATTGCCACTTAATTCAACAAGAAAGGGTTTGTTTTACCTCCAGAGCCTGTGATACGTGCACGAGACCGATTACCTACCGTCCATCAAATAAAAAGTGTACTGATTTTCTTGTTTGCTCACAAGGAAGCGATATGATTATTTACGAAATGGACATATTTTGGCGTTCGAATTCAAAATTTTTATATTATTGTAACGGGATTTTCTAACAATGAAGTCCATACTCGTTGCCTTGGTTACCACCTTTATTGTCGTCCTTCATAAATACACTTGTCAGGTACTGTCGCACTGACAAGAATATTCCTCAGCTCTCAAATTTGCACCAAATTCGCGTTCTAACTTTTAGCTGACATACAGGAATAATTCCCAGGGCTTATAGTCAAAATGTTGAGTGAGAAATAATAAGAGGCGTAAATTATTGCTTTAGGACGAATTGAAAACGGGTTTCTCGGCGATTATGTCGTTCTAAAGTTATTGCCAGGCACATAGATTTGAGGGCCGATAAATCCCGGTAAATTGCTTAAGGACGACTCGATGCGGTTTCTGGTTGATTAAGTCGTCCTAAAGCAATTGGCCGGGACGTACAGATCTGGCTCGGTATCTCCGCATTAGATGTCTTATTATTCGATCCCTCAAGGTAAAAAAAGATCGTAGACGTTTTAACGATATTCCTCGCCAATCATTATAGACCTACAAAATCAAAAAGTTCTAGATTATTTCTAGAATATCTATAGAATCATTCTAGAATATCTATAGAAGCATTACAGGGCCCTGGAAGCCCCAGGCCAACAAGTTGTGGCGGAAAATGCCTCCAAACTAATCTTAAAATTACAAAACTCTAAGTACTTACAACACCGAAACTTAAAATTTATCTGTTAATTTGAGTAGGTTAGAGAACTGTGTTCAAAAACTCGGTAAAACTAAAACAATTTTAGAGGCATTTTTGGGTGCCATTCGAAATTCATCGAACTCGCTTGGAGTTGACCTTGACTGGAACAGTAAACTTTTTTTGTTGAAATTTATTAGAACAGTTTATTAACAGTTTAAAAATTATGAATGCGTGTCAAATTGTGCCGCAATCGACATGCTTTCATTTTTGAAGGTTTGTTCATTTCTGACTCAAGTTCTGTGTAGGAAAGGCAATAGCAGCGAATGCTGTTATCATAGTATTCGCTGTTCGTAAAGTTAACTTGAAACCATCAACCATTGGGAATGGTAGGCTGGGGACTCGCACCGAATATTTTCTCCCACTAAAATAGGTATAAATGCCAAGTTTGGCCGAACCAACTTCCTCGAACAGAGTCTCAATTTAAAGTTTTCCGAGAGGATTGATGTCGGAAAATCTATGACAGATGGCGCATTTCCTGTTATAACCTCTGAATTCTCTTCTGCGTGTCTGTTCGTAAATGACGCTGACTCATTTTTGGCTGCTCATCAAAGCTAATAAAGTTCACCATTATAAGGCCTTGAAGATACCTTCTCAAAATCACGCAAAAAATTGTTATTAGTTTACACAGTGTGGGTTGCATAAAAATACCGTTTACTTATAAATACGTCTCGCCTAATATTTCATCAAATCCTAAATTGGATAGGTGATTTATTATAACTTGGTTACGGAATAATATGCTTGATGAACAAAATTTGCAAATGCCTATAAATAATTTGTCCAAATGCTCGTGAAAGGTCTAGGTATACCTTGTTTGTGAAAATAAAATAAATATTTGGCAATAACCTTAGATTATTTTCACGCAACACAAACTAAAAGCATTAGCAGGAGATTTCGCAATATATGAGCTGGTTAAAATTTGATTTAATTTCAGTTGTACGGTGCTAACCTTTTCAAATACTTTCATGCTGACACGTCATCTTAGGTACCTATTGAAATTGTCCATAAAATACTGATACTTATTTGTGATGATGATAATGTAAACACAATAATTTCCAGAAGATAAATAAATAAGTTAGGTAAATTCTTCATCTGTATGGATTTGAAACCTTTTACTTCCTTGACTGAAATATAATGATGTCATTTTATATTAAAGCAGACAATTTACCCTCAACACAAAGGGAGCAAAATGATTTATCTAGATTTCATGTCCTTGTTAGGGGCAATTCTAAGGATTCTCATTTAGTTTGCTGTGGCAGTTGACGATGGCTAAGACAGAGGGGCTGATGAATATAAAGTAAAAGACAGGACAGTATTCCCGCAGCGACTGGAGAAGGGCGAGTTCTATTATGAAGTGAGTCGGAATTAGGCAATACAAATAACGCCAATACAGGGCTGTCCGGGCTTATCCACATCTTCCTGCCGCGTGTCCCGAAATTAGCTTGCCATAATTTACCAGCGCGTTCTCCGACGGTTTTTTCCTAATATTTCCAAAACGAATATTAATATTTCCAAAACGAACAGAGATAAAATTCTGAATTATTGTGAAAACAGCCACGGTTTTGTAAAAATCCCTTCCACGAAAAAACTTTGCAACACTCATTCATCACGCGAAACGTTCTTTTCGCGGTCGTCCACGGTTCTGTTTTAATCATTAGAACCTTATCGAATCTTCTTCTAAAGGATCCAATTTTAAATTTATATCAAAATGTACGATATTGCTGACAATAATTGACAAATAGCCCCGGGATTAAGGCCACCTAGACGAGTTCAAAATCTTTGGGCGGCAATTAAAAAACTGAAGATCGTCTTAGGCCATGCCCAGTGTACTCCGTAGGATCTTTTAGATTGAGGTATTCCTGATAGTATGGCATCCTACTTGCTGAGTATAACATTTACCATTGCGATAGGCAATAAATAATTTGTTGCTGTTTGCAGGTAGTAGCAAAGTAGTAGTTTAATATATTTACGATACAATTTGCATGGTTGAAACGAGGATCCTTCGTCTATAACTGTAAAACTTCATAATTCCCGTTTTTTTAAGAACACAAAACGTGCATTTACTTTGTCGCATCCACATATCCAATTATTGTCCTTGACTTGCAACTTTATCAGGTTGAGATAATTGCAAATCTACGGAGTTGGTTTTCCAAGAGTTTTTATTTTAACTTTTTCTGCCAATGAAAGTCATTTTGTTTACTTAGAACACGCGAGGCACCGAGAAGTTTTGTAAGCACGCGACGACGCCACGCACTTGAGTGGCAGGGACTGGGGCTCAAGAACCGAGAGCCCTCTCGTATGCTACAATCGCGTATAGCGGAAACAGCCGACTCGGCCCGATCGCGCCCCTTTCCTCGCGGAATCGCGGCAGTTAAAATCAGGGTTGCTTTGATTTAAATCAATTGATTTTAATCGATGATTTAAATCGCGATTTTAATCGTTTGATTAAAATAAAAAAAATCATTTGATTTAAATCAAAATTTAAATGTAGTTACATTATGTAAAAAACCACGCCACTAGCTGTATAACTGAAGAGGAAATGAGCATACATATGCAACTGCATGCTGCAGTAGTATCTTCAGCAGGAGTAGAGCGTATCATTTCATCTTTTAATTTGGTTCATAGGAAATTAGGAAATAAGCTAGGTACCGAGAAGTCTGCAAAACTTGTCTTTCTGCTGAAATCCTTAAATAAAAAACATAAGTAAAATGTTTTCATTATCTATTTATACGTTAAAAAAATCAAATATAATTTCCTAATAATATAATAAAAAGAAAACCACTTTAAACAAAAAATTCTATATATAAATCAAAAACATCTAATTTAATTTTTTCTAAAAAAGTCAAAAAAATCAGCAACTCTGGTTAAAACCTTGTTTTTTTTTTGGGACATAACCAACACTGTTTTCGAAAAATTGCACATTTTTTTACTGCTAAACAATTTTTTATCATGGAAAATCGGCTCCATAAAGTGGAAGACTTCATGGTCTTTTAGCTTTTTCTGATAAATAAACTAGGAGAATGTCGTCACTCACGCTGTTTACATTTTTTTGTGTGCACCATTCGCAAAATTCTGGGTACCCGCTCTCATAACTAACTCTTGATTTTTTTGGTAATAACTCCGCACTTATTTTTGTTGCTTGATGCAATATTTCCTCAGAAAACATACCTATATAACGGTTTAGGTTTTAATTAAATACATAGTTACGAACCCTGACACGTAATAAGAAAAATTACTTACACATAGCAACTGCTAATCAACGTACTGCCTGAGATAGCGGTCTGATCAAAAGTATAGTTTATCTATTATTATCTCGACTTAGCCAAAAGGCATTCGCACTCCCTCTACGGGGAACATTCACTCAGATCCCGGGTATCCCGGATACCAAAAGGATCTGGCTCGGACGAGACCCTTGCCATGTTATCGGGCCTTAGGTGACATTGATGTTGTTGGACGTTCCTGCACTCCCCATGAATTTCCTGACGGTTCGGGCTGTCGCAAGTAGTACCGCTTTCTGCATGTACCTGTAAAGACTATCAGTTAGACCCAGCTCCTTGATGTTTCTCAGCAAACTTTTTGGTATAACACCAGTTGTTGACATGATGATTGGAATCGTCTGGATGTTCTCCATTTCCCATTGCCTTCTAATTCGTTCTTCTAAATCTCTGTACTTCGCGATCTTCTCGACTTGCTTCACACGCAGGTTGTTGTTGTTCGGGATGGCCACATCAATCAGAGTTGTCTGCCTAGAAATTTTATCAACTATTATAAGGTCCGGTCTGTTATGGGCAACTCGTTGATCTGTCAGAACTGTACGATCCCAGTACATCTTGTAGTTGCTGTTCTCAAGAACAGGCTCAGGTGTGTAGTTGTAATATGGGACCCTCTCTGCCTGCACAAGCAGCAGCTTTTCCGCCAGTTCCGGGTGCAAGATCTTGGCAACCGAATCGTGTCGTTCCTTATATTCCGTTGATGCGAACATCTGACATCCTCCTGTTATGTGCTGGATTGTTTCTGAAGTTGGGCACCCGTATCTGCATCTGTCATCCACTACCGATGCATCTCCTACAATGAATTTTAGGTAGTTGCGAGTTGGTATAACCTGATCTTGTATGGCCAGTAGGAAGCCTTCCGTCTCGGGGAACATTCGTCCCGAGGTCAGCCAATAGTTCGACGCTAACTTGTCGACATGTTCCTGGTTAACCTCATTAGGATGCCTCCCGTGCAGCGGCTTCCCCAACCACCTCTGTAGTTTATCGTTGTCGGTTCGGTGTTGATTTTGACGCTCGTGTTCCGTCAGACGTAGCGGTGTTGAGACGTCTGCTCCGCATATAGCCCTATGTAGTGTGGAGCTGTTGGCCTGCCTGTAGAAATAATTACGCAGATTTAATATTTGTTGGTCCAATTGCTTGCTGAGATCTGCCAATCCTCTTCCTCCTAGTTGACGTGGCAGAGTTGTTCTTTCTACGGCGCTACGGGGATGATGTTTATGAGCTTTTGTCAGTAGTGTCCTAACTTTTCGTTGCAGGTTGTTGATGTCAGTGTTGGTCCAATTCACTATTCCGAACGAATAGCTGAGTACAGAGCACGCATACGTGTTCAGGGCCTTAAACAAATTCCTGCTGTTAAGATCAGTTCGCACTACTTGTCTTACTCTCTTGATGAATTCATTCGTTAAATCAGTCTTCATTGTTCGATGGTCTATCCTTTGAGCTTGTTTCATCCCGAGATACTTGTATGTATCTCCCTTGCTCATTGCTTCGATCTCCTGGCCGTCCTGCATCTCGTGTGCGCTTTGTTCGAGCTTTCCCCGGATGATATTAAGGGTGCGGCACTTGTCCAGTCCAAACAGCATTCCGATGTCCCTGGAGAACTCCTCTACAATTTTAAGCATTTGCGTTAGTTGGTTTTTGGTTGCGGCGATCAGTTTTAAATCATCCATATATAATAGGTGATTCAACTTGATCGCTTCTGCGTTGTTGCTTTTGATAGCGAAGCCGTATTTTGTAGAGTTCAACCGATGTGATAGAGGGTTCATCGCCATGCAGAACCACAGTGGACTGAGTGAATCTCCTTGGAAAATCCCTCTTCGGATGTTGATTGTGTCGGTCTCGATGTTACTGTCTGCGGTTCTGAGTTGTATCTTAGTGCGCCAGGTTGTCATAACGTGTTCTAAAAAGGAAACTGTATGATGATCTATTTTATACAGCTTTAAGATACCTGTGAGCCAGTCGTGAGGTACGGAATCAAATGCTTTTTTGTAGTCCACATAAGCCATGTGGAGGTTTCGTTGCTTGGAATGAGCCTGGTTGCAGATGACAGAGTCTATGATGAGTTGCTCTTTGCATCCCATTGCGCCCTTCGAGCAGCCCTTCTGCTGCATTGCAATGATGTTGTTCCGCTCGCAGTGAGCATATATTCGCTGCGTAAGGCAAGATGTGATTATCTTGTACAGCGTAGGCAAGCAGGTTATTGGGCGGTACTTGGCAGAGTTATCCGTATTCCGCTGGTCTTTTGGTAACAGGTAGGTTGCACCCTGTGTAAGAAACAATGGCATTTTCAGAGGATCGAGCAAGACTTCATTAATTAAGGTAGTTATCTGTTCATGCGTGCACCACAACTTCTTAATCCAATAATTTTGGAGATGATCTGGACCTGGTGCCTTCCAGTTGTGGGAATTCTTGATGACATCGGAGACCTCAGCGGTTGTGAATTGCTCGTGTTGCATCTGGCTATAGTTCCGGCCCATCTCGCGTTCTTCGCTGATCCAGCTTGCACTGACACTGTATGGACCTGGTGTGGCAAGTTGATTTCTCCAGAAACCGTCGACCTGTTCTCTGCTAGGGTAACTCGCATTTGTGGCATCGGCGCTAGAATTAAAAGCACGGTAGAAACCCTTTTCTGATCGTTCAAAGAGTTTGTTGTCTCGTTTCCTGTTGTTACTAGCCTTGTATCTCCTCAGACGCCCTGCGAAAACAGAAAGTTTTTGTTTTAATGTGTCAAGACATTGTTGAGCAGTGATGTTCGCGGGGTCATGCCGAGAATGCATTTGGGTGCGGCTCATTATTGCCTGCACCGCCCTCTGGATCCTTCTGGTTCTAACTCCTCTGATATATTCCGTCACTTGTCCTATGTCTTTACGGAGACTCTCGATCTTCCGATTTAGTCGATTTCCCATTGAGCCATTCGTGGTTCTGGTCTTGCACGATTATTATTATTATTATTATTATTATTATTATAGTTTTATAATAAAAAGTATTAGGTACAATCGTTTTCTGCACTGAAGAATCAATAATACGAACGGCCCTCGTAAAATAAACTTGACCGCCATTGGGCCCTAGTCCCTCTATCAATTTTTAGCCATCCGGCAGAAGGCGCTTGCGCCCGCCTGTATAGTATAGCCTCCATATTGTGTGCATTCTAGGGGAAAAGCGAAATTTGTGGTGGCTACACAAAATGACATTTGACAACGGCCAAACACGGCCCTCGTGCATTTGACAGCCAATGACGTATGCGCCCAATATGGCCGACCTTTCGGTGGGTCTTATATACGTATATAGGGCGGACAAATGATTGTATTGGAAGAGCAGTCCAGCTTATTTTACGAGGGCCGTGATAATACCAAAGTCTAGAGAATACTAAAAGTCGGCTCACTTCTTTGTTCCCTCGGAGAAAACAACATTTTTTTGCGACTGGTCGTAAATCAGCCTCGAACCGCTCGCAGCTACACTGTGTAATAGACCGGGAGATAGTGACAGATTTTTGGACGTGATTTTACTCAGTATGCCTTGCAAAGGGCATTATGTGGCACACATATTCTCACAATAATAAGCACATACCTTATTTTTGTGAGAATATACGCAACATAATGCCCTATGAAAGGCATACTGAGTAAAATCACGTCCAAAAATCTGTCACTATCTCCCTGTCTATAAGCTTATTTTCTTATTAAACAAGATATCGATCGCCGTACTCCGATGACGGCGGGCCGAGGGAGCGGAAGAGGGCAAGGGGGAAACGTTTGTTTACACAAGGCCGAGTGCGCCGACTTATAGTATTCTCTAGACTTTGATAATACGCCAGCATCAGCTATAGCAAGAGCAAGTATGTTTAGTAGTCTGTGGTAGTAGGTTAATCTATTTTCTGAAAATCACCATGTTGTTTTTTCTGGCTTCCTGGATTTTGTTGGCAATTATTTATCCAGGCGAAACCTAGGCCAAAATTGTTAGAATGTCTAATAAAACTTTATTGTTGAAGCAAACGTAATAAAAAGAACATCTTATCTTATTATATCTTAAAAATGCGACGTTCAATTTTTGCTGTAAAGTACACTGATATTTTAAGGAAATTTGCTACGACTTTTGTATTTACCTTTTTTTGCTAGGGCGAAAAATAACAAAATTAAGGGGGTGAAAGCTTACGTGATTTGTTTGTAAGAAATGTTTCCATTTTGGCATTCATCAAAAAAAGAAGAAACAAATTATTCGATGAAGTTGATCAAAGGAAAATTGTCCCTCTGGCCTCTCACAAACCAGTTGAGCATTGCCACGGCCCGTTTTCCCTCGAAAATTCTTGGAGATGTTTCAGGCGTTCAATTTTTCAAGAGAAAAAATGCCCTGCCGTGCCCCTGCAAAATTGGCAGTTAGAAAAATTCCATTAGCAAAAATGGCCCCTTCGCATGTCAAGGCGATTAGCTCTCCCCATTACAACGCCAGCAGGAGCAGGATCTCGGAATTAGGCTTTTAGGCCTCGCGTTCTGCCGATCGGCTCGGGTCGGAAGCTTCGGCAGCCGACAGAAAACGAAATTGATTTAATGGGCGTTGTTTTGCAGCCCCCCACGCGACGGCACGGCAGCGGGGGTTGGGATTCCGGCGTTCGCCGTCCCAGCTGGCTCTGGGGAGCGCGTGTGACGTCGACCGTGGCAGGAGATAATAGGTACATTCAATAATGGGGTGTATACATTTGTATACTTGTCCATTTGCACCATTGCGTCCTTGAGACGTAAATGACTCACCTACTTTTAAATATTGCCCAGTAAATGAACTCGTCGATGCTAGTCGAGTAAAGATAGTACATTTTCACAGTCAAGCACGAGATCTGAATAAATAAGCAAGTTTGATTATTAAGATTGCATGCAGCGTAACAGCTGACTAGGCACAACTAGCTGACATTTAGGATTTCGCTCCAGTAAGCTTAATTGAATTCTTTATTATGAACCTTGACACATACGAACTTCATTTCTAATAGGGGAGAATTAAGGAACACCCGGACTATATGTAGTGTCAGGTGTGGAGCACCAATTCATGTATTTAACGACTGTGAAAACTAAGTGTCAGGTGTGGGGCGTCAATTCAACCATTAAGAACTGTGAAAACTAAAAATTATTATATACTAGTCACTAATGTTTAACGTGACTGTGATTACACAATAGTGATTAATTAGTTAGCTAAGCTTAGTTCGAGGCTTAGTCCTTAGTCTATGGGCATAATTTTGTTTTCGGTACCTGGTTCTAAAAGTCATAACTAAAATTGACCGTAGAAAATCTCATTTTAAACATAGATGTTGATATGGGTGTAAAAACACAATTTATTCAAAAAACAGTTTCTGATCAAGGTTACTAAAAGGGCTTTAAATCTACAATTTGGTATGCATTATAAGAGCGTAGAATGCGATAAAGAAGGCATTAGTGTTCTCTCCATGAACCAGTGGCGTGCGGGAGGGTAAGTTATGTCCCATTATTTGCGGACAAAAATAAATTTTCTGCTATTTAATATAAACCAATTATTAACAATAAATACAGGGTGGACCAGTTTTTTGTAGCAGGACTTTAACAGGTGATAGATCTTCAAAAAATAACGGCACTTTTTCGTATAAACTATATCTTTTTAAGGCTTTAGAAAAAAGTTACAGGGAGTTAAAGTGGGAAAAAATATGCGGACTTTATTGAATATTTACCAAACCAGTTGAGATATTTAAGTCATATTTGGTATACGTTAAAACGACATGGGTTAGCATAAAACCTGTTAATATCGAACATCTTGAACAACCAGTGGCGGAGAAGTGGGTAATTGGTAAAATTATGTTTAGGAAAATAAATGAATCACCTTGTATTTTAACAAAAGGTATTGAATTTTTTATGTAGTTTTTAATTGCAGACAAAAATGTCCTCTTGGTATTTGTTCGCATGTGTTATAGTTTAATGGCAAATTTCATTTTTTTGTATTATTTCGGGGTATTTCTGAAAATTATCAAAAAAAATTGCTCCATAAGTCACACTTAAAGTAGAAATAATGTGTTTGCTACTTTAAATAAAGTAACTTTTTCCAATAAACTTACCTATTTAAGGCTATACTTTTGAAGTTACAGGGTCTACAGGATACAATTAAGGTTACGCTCTGTATCTTGACAAGTAAAACCTTGAATGGGTTAGTTTATTGGAAAAAGTTACTTCATTTAAAATAAGAAACACGTTTTTTCTACTTTAAGTGTTACTTATGCAGCAATTTTTTTAGATAATTTTTCAGAAATACCCCGAAATAATACAACAAAATGAAATTTGCCATTAAACGATAACACATGCGAACAAATACCAAGAGGACATTTTTGTCTGCAATTAAAATCTACATAAAAAATTCAATACCTTTTGTTAAAATACAAGGTGATTCATTTATTTTTCTAAACATAATTTTATCAATCACCCACTTCTCCGCCACTGGTTGTTCAAGATGTTCGATATTAACAGGTTTTATGCTAACCCATGCCGTTTTAACGTATACCAAATATGACTTAAATATCTCAACTAGTTTGGTAAATATTCAATAAAGTCCGCATATTTTTTCCCACTTTAACACCCTGTAACTTTTTTCTAAGGCCTTAAAAAGATATAGTTTATACGAAAAAGTGACGCTATTTTTTGAAGATCTATCACCTGTTAAAGTCCTGCTACAAAAAACTGGTCCACCCTGTATACTGTATCAGAGTATTTTATTATATTTTATCACGTTTTTATGTGTATTTATACCTACCTATTTTATTATTAAAATGTTTCCGGCAACCAATTCTAATGTATTGAAATGGGGGCTCATTTAAACAAGTAGGTTATAGTATATACGTTTATTCCGCCATTCTAATTTATGCTTCTTAATATTTGAGAAAATGCTAATTATTTTGAAGTTAGAGCTAAGTAGGTCAAGAGGGAAAAAAGCTACACAAAGAAACTCCAGTTTCTCCGCGTTCTCCGTTATGGATAGGTATGTAGGTACGTATTTTCGTTTGTCTGGATACGCCGCAGATTCTTTATAGCTATGTTTGCATAACAAACTTTATAAAAGAAAACCAATTTATAATAATTCATTTTGAAGTAGTAAGGACACAGACGTGTGCTCGTCGACGGCATAATGTCAAAGGCAAGCCAACTTCTGATTTTATCTATAAACTAACTCCCAGTCTTCATGCACTCTGATTCATTCTTATACAGGGTGTCCCGTTAATAATGGGACATAGAGCAACTTCATATATTTTGTGACAAAATATTACGATTGAACTTAACAACTACCGGTCAAATCTTAATGATTACTGAGGTACAGGGCGCTGAAGTTGGGTACTGTTATGTTTTTGGGGATGGAGAATAAGCTGTTGATCTGTACTATTTGAAAGCAGTAGATGAAAATTTTATGTTTCGAATGTTGTAGTTAACAGGTGCACATTTTGCCAATTTCAACACAAACGGTTGATTGACCTGCAAGAGCAAACAGATAATCTAAAAAAGTCAGGATTAAAAGCACACAAAATATATGAAATTGCTCTTTGTACCATTATTAACGGGACACCCTATATAGAAGCAAAATGTTGAAAATAATCACTTCAAAATGTCATCGTATCAATATGCCGGAAATTCATAAAAATCGCCAAATTGATACAAGCCCTTCAAAGCGCACGGAGTATTTCTATTCGGTGGGGCATTTTTTCCATCTATGCCCATGAAAATACACGGACCGGAAAAGGAAAAGCAATATATCAGCCCGTCTCGGTTGTCAATGTTAGAACGAAGGAAAGAAAATACCTACACCTACATCAAACTCAATTTAGTCCTTCCCGGTTGCCCACACAGCTTTCTGTCTAAAGAACTTAGGCAACTCACCGAAAGTTTATTTGGGTTACTTAAATATTGATATTGTAGTACAAGATAATAATAATAATTGCACGGGTACCTTTAATTAAAAATTAGTTTATTTTTTAACGGCAGTTTTTAACTACAATCAAGACACGACAACTACAGATAACAATATGTATTTTCGCGATGGGTCAAATTTTTGCACATAATATGTAAGTAACTGTTTCAATTGGTAATTCTACTAATTCTTATAAAATCCTGTTAGCTGTTCCTTACATCTATTTAAATACTAGTGATTAATAGCTTTCTTTGTTAAAATGTATTTAAAAATATTGCAGCAGATTGCAACTTGTTCCGAGAACTGTAATAAATTGCATCGTGGCATGATATTATCATAATTGACAAGAACCATTTCTAATTATTTATTGTGGATAATAATATGTGGAATTGAATAGCTTTGAGATGACGCACAATTAATTGCAACGAGTCAGATTGATTAATTGGATCATATACACTTCAGAATTAATGTACAAGTCCGGCAAACGAAAGAAGTCCAATGAAAAACTCAGTCTAACCGCCCATGCCCACATTAATAACACACGGAGGGCGCTTAGACTGAGTTTTTCATTGGACTTCTTTCGTTTGCCGGACTTGTAAGTTACTTGTCAATGCTGTATGTTTACATTTACATGGCCACTTAAAATAGGGCTTAACGAAGGATCCTTATATACAGGGTGTCTCATTTTGATCTGGAACACCCCTGTAAAATTTGAACTGGCTTACGGATTTTAACGAATTTTTTTTTGTATATTGGGCCCTCCTAGACGTACTTATCAAACACTTTTCAATGACTATACGATTATTCCAGGGACGGATTAAAAAATTTTTTTGACCCAAATTTTCGAGTTAAGGTATCAGCGATTTTTTTTATCGGAAATCTGATAACGTGGCATTAATCAGCGCCCCTGAAAACCCCCAGATTCCAAATTTCAAGAAATTATTCCCACAAATTATACTTTTTACACTGCATCACAATGGCAAAAAATCAAAATTTCAATTTGAGTTCAGCTATTAAGGTGGCTATGGAAACAAGTGAAAATGGTAAAAAGAGGTCCATAGGGGACAATAGTAATAAACCTGATCGGAAACTGTACTCGGTTTCTGTTTTCAGTATTGCTGTACAGTACAAATTTTATGCCATTTGAGACGCAAGAGAGCTCGCTGCCGTCGCAGGCAGTCGTCCAAGTGCAAACACTTTGAGAAATGTTAATTTTTACTTTTTTTTGTTACAAATAATAAAGTATAAGATTATACACTGCAAAGTACGTATTTGAAGAATGTAATTAAAAGCAGCAATATTTTAAACGGCAGAAATGTATTGACGAATCAATTAGAAATTATATTTTATACCCACTAAATTATTTGTAACACCTAAATTATTTTAGCAACATCAACCCCTGAATAACATTTGTTGTAAAAATGCATAAACTGACATTTCTGCAAGCCATTGTTTTTCCACGACTGCCTGCGACGGCAGCGAGCTCTCTTGCATCTCAAATGGCATAAAATTTGTACTGTACAGCAATAATGAAAAGAGAAACCGAGTACAGTTTCTGATCAGGTTTATTACTATTGTCCGCTGTGGACCTCTTTTTACCATTTTCACTTGTTTCCATAGCCACCTTAATAGCTGAACTCAAATTGAAATTTTGATTTTTGCAATTGTGATGTAAAAAGTCTAATTTGTGGGAATCATTTCTTGAAATTTTGAATCTGGGGGTTTTCGGGGGCGCTGATTAATGCCACGTTATCAGGTTTCCGATAAAAAAATCGCTGATACCTTACCTCGAAATTTTGGGTCAAATTTTTTTTCTAATCCGGCCCTGGAATAATATTATGGTCATTGAAAAGTGCTTGATAAGTGTGTCTAGGAGGGCCCTGTATACAAAAAAAAATTCGTTAAAATCCGTAAGCCTGTTCAAATTTTACAGGGGTGTTCAAGATCAAAATGAGACACCCTGTAGGTGCAATCATTGAGTAAAAGACGATAATGTAAGGCAAACAACCGTTGCCAAATTTGATAGTTAATTCTTGCTGAAGTAGCCAAATATAACATTAGATTGATAGATGGCGCCAGAATTATCTGTCAACTTTGACAGCGGTTACAAGTTTGTTATAGGTATATCAAAATAAATCAAATTTGAAAGGAAAACATTTTGCAACTAACTCCGTATATTAAAAAGCGATTAATAATCTCAAAATATTGTGGTATCTCAGTTATTAATAAACTTGTTCCTTAAATAACTATATTATTCATGTTGTTTATGTACTGTTTATACAGGGTGGTTCACTTTTATGTGGTAGGATTTTAACATTAGATAGAAAAAGATAATCTAAAATGAAAATTTTATATCAACATATATCGGGGAAAGCTTAGTTTCCGAGATACAGGGCGTTGAAGTGTTGGAAAAAATATGAAGTATTTTTTACACTGTCCGAACCAGTGGAGATATTTAAACCAAATTTGATGTGTAGTACCACCTTTTTGACTACGATATTTAGTGATAATATGAAGGTCCTGAAATAACCAGTGGTGGAGTTATGGGTTTTCACTATCACTAAATTTAAAAAGTAATTAGTACGGACCTGTCTCACATCAACGTAATTTTTTTTTCGTAAAGTTCTTTCAATTCTCTACAAAAAGTGTATCTTGACATTTTTTTGTATCTGCCACGGTTGTGTAGTAAATAAATTATTTCGTTTCCATCTCAGCCTTTTTTGCCTAAAAATGTGTTTTCTAAGATTATTGATAAATATCGCAAATAACAGAAATTAATTATGGAACACTTATCGGATTCAGCTATTTTATTTTTAATTTTATGGAAACAATTTTAAAAATAAACTGGCACTTGGTTTGAGGTACATTACTTTATTATCATTTTAACATTTTTATCAAATCTAGTATTATTTCTTAATAATTTTTATAATTCTAAATTTGTACAACATTCAACAATTGTTCAAAATGTGATCCATTCTGTTGCACACATAATTCACTTCGACGCCTAACGGATTGAACAGCATCGATTAAATTGCCATTTCTCAATTCATCGCACGCATTTCTGATACGATCAATAAGTTATTCCCTTGTTTCTACAGGAGTCGCATAGACTTGTTCTTTTAAAAATCCCGATACGAAGAAGTCCAGAGGTGTTATGTCCGGAGAACGTGGTGGCCAAGCGACCGGTCCCCCTCGTCCGATCCACCTATTTGGAAAGTTATTATTTAACCAGTTCCTCACATTTCGGTGAAAATGTGCAGGACAGCCGTCAAGTTGGAACCAAGCCAACAATCTTAAGTTTAAAGGAATGTCTTCCCACATATTATTATGCTCAGCTACTAAAAACTCCAAAAAATTGTCACCATTCACTCGCTGTGGCAAAAAAAAGGGTCCAAACAGATGATGGTTGTACAGTCCAATCCAAACATTGACACTAAATTCGACCTGAAAATTTCTTGGCCGGATTGCATGTGGGTTTTCTTGTGCCCAAATATGCTGATTATGAAAGTTTACTACGCCACGACGAGTAAAACACGACTCGTCCGTCCATAAAATGTTATTTAAAAATTGTCTATTTCCTTCAATTGACTCCAAAATCCATCGGCAAAACACTAATCTTCTTTCTGCATCGCCGGGCCTTAAACCTTGTACGGGTTGTAGATGATACGCATGCCTGTGATCTCTTTTTAAAGCTCGCAAAATTGCAGACTTTGAAACACGTAGGGCCACTGACACTCTTCTGCTACTTGTTGTAGGATTCCTATCGAATTCACGAAGAATCTCATGGTTGCGTCTGACTTGTTGGATATTGTTTTCATTTCCTCGTTCGACGATTCTAGTTCTCAGACCGCGAGTTCTGAATTGCCGGTGCATGTTAACAAACACCGAGGGACGCGGATGGCGCCTATTTGGAAATCGCCTCCGGTATTCTCTGGCTGCTTCCGCAGAGTTCCCATTTGCAACTCCATAGCAGAAATGGATGTCAGCCTGCTCTTCATTTGTAAATTGGAACGGCATTTTAATTATTAACAAAGACAAACTGCGGCGCTGCTACGTTCATCTACTGGATGACAGATTATTGTATTATTAACTGTCAATAAGATTTTCTTTTCCATGGCACACTTATCTTCACCAGTACGGCGATGCAGAAAGGACATTAGTATTTTGCCGATGGATTTTGTAGTCAAAGGAAATAAGATAATTTTTAAATAACATTTTATGGGCGGAAGAATCATGTTTTACTCGTCGTGGTATAATTTAGAATTCTACAAATTTAGAATTATAAAAATTATTAAGAAATAATACAGATTTGATAAAAATGTTAAAATGATAATAAAGTAATGTACCTCAAACCAAGTGCCAGTTTATTTTTAAAATTGTTTCCATAAAATTAAAAATAAAATAGCTGAATCCGATAAGTGTTCCATAATTAATTTCTGTTATTTGCGATATTTATCAATAATCTTAGAAAACACATTTTTAGGCAAAAAAGGCTGAGATGGAAACGAAATAATTTATTTACTACACAACCGTGGCAGATACAAAAAAATGTCAAGATACACTTTTTGTAGAGAATTGAAAGAACTTTACGAAAAAAAAATTTACGTTGATGTGAGACAGGTCCGTACTAATTACTTTTTAAATTTAGTGATAGTGAAAACCCATAACTCCACCACTGGTTATTTCAGGACCTTCATATTATCACTAAATATCGTAGTCAAAAAGGTGGTACTACACATCAAATTTGGTTTAAATATCTCCACTGGTTCGGACAGTGTAAAAAATACTTCATATTTTTTCCAACACTTCAACGCCCTGTATCTCGGAAACTAAGCTTTCCCCGATATATGTTGATATAAAATTTTCATTTTAGATTATCTTTTTCTATCTAATGTTAAAGTCCTACCACATAAAAGTGAACCACCCTTATTATTATACAGGGTGGTCCAAACTTTTTTCAACAATACTTTAAAAACTTCTGGAAAATTTCAGAAAAGGAGATTTTTTCATATAAACATGTATCGAAATCTTAGCGGTTTTCGTTATACAGGGCGTCGAAGTTCGATTTTTTTAAGTTTTCTTTTATTTTTCCTAAAGGACGACATCTATGACCGACATATTTGGTACAGTTTAGACACAAATTAAATGCTACAAATTATCGGCTTGTCTACTTCCACCAGTGCCGGAGAGGCGGGGGTCAACCATCATATTTTTCAATAAAGAAATGGTACGCCTCTGGAAAAGTAATATTTTTCTGCATTAACTAAATTTTCCAATCAATTCTAAGAAAAAAAGTATTCTTGACTTTTTCGAAAAATGTACTTTTTTGAAGAATTAATTTTTCTGTGTAGGTATTAAATTTTTTAGCAGAAGAAAATCAAGTGGGTGTAGGCTTTTGAAATTTTGCACACCTACTTAGTTTTTAATTCTGAACAACTTTCCTTAATAACATTTTGTCAAAACCTACATAAAGGGCACTATACGAAAAACGAGTTTTTTTTTTTCAAAATTCCCAAGACACATGATTTTTCGGGTCTAGCCTAGCTAGAGATTGTAGGTTTTATGACAAAATATTATTAAGGAAAGTTGTTCAGAATTAAAAACCGAGTAGGTGTGCAAAATTTCAAAAATCTAGACCTACTTTTTCAAAAACGGTAGATTTTTCGATAGAAAGTCAAGAATACTTTTTTCTTAGAATTGGTTGTGAAATTTAGTGGAAGCAAAAAAAGATTACTTTTCCAGTGGCGTACCATTTTTTTTATTTAAAAATATGATGGTTAACCCCCGAGGTCAAATTTTTTTTAATTTATAGAATTTAATGTGTGTTTAAACTGTACCTTCCTTTAGGAAAAATAAAAGAAAACAAAAAAAATGAAATTTTACCCTCTGTATAACGAAAACCGCTAAGATTTCGATACATGTTTATATGAAAAAATCTCCTTTTTTCGAAATTTTCTAGCAGTTTTTGAAGTATTGCTGATAAAGTTTGGACCACCCTGTAGAATTGAAGTAGGATCTAGCAAAGATACTAATACCTATATTTTTCCTTTTCCATTTTAACAATGTGAATGGTTTCATTTCAGTTTAATTCTCTTGCAACAAAGTTCAATTTAATTCTGTTGACGAATTGTCCGTGTTTGATTAATTTTATTTTTCAACAATATCAAGCGGCTATGGGTTAGGCACTCTGTTCTGTGAGATTGAAATAATTTCCCTCATTTCACTCGGTACAAGGCAGAACTTCCTTCCACTATACGACGAGCCTTTTAGGCCCCAGATGGCTGGCAGCAGAACTTCTTTATTATTTATCATAACTTTCAAATGGGCCTTTGTTCAAAGTAGGGTTGTCTGGTGATTTGCACCGTATTTCTTTTTATGATCATTTTACGCGAAATTAAAATGGGTGCCCGTCTGCTTCTTTGTCCAATCCAATCTTTAGTATTTCGAAGTTTTATAGTCAAACCAAAATGTAACCGAGATATAGATTCTTTATTAGAGAAGGGTAACTTTAATTTTGATCAGGGAAAGCATATTTCAAGCAGATTCATTTTTTCTAAAAACAATTAATTGTACTATATACCCACTTCTCCGCCTCTGGTTGTAAATGTGTTTGAAATTAACAGGTTTGAGGCTAACCCAAGCCGTTATAACGTGTACCAAATATGACTTCAAATATGACCAAATATGACTTCAATACCTTAACTAGTTTGGTAAATATTCGATAAAGTCCACAACGCAACTAACCATCTATCTATGTATAGGAGAAGGCTCGAGAGGAGGTGACCTTAATTTTTGCCAAAGAATATCATTAGGATAGTTGGATAGTAGTGAATCTGCATTTCACTGAAATAAAAAAAGGAAGGAAAAGTAGGTTACCGGTTCCCTGTCTGTTGGAAAAACATATTGCCCTCACTTACCCTTGCCAGTCGACACGCAATTTTTTCGCATCTTCGTAGTGACTCGGCAACCGTACGATCTCGCTGTGAAAAATTCAAAACACACAGCTGCGGTGCATAGTAATGAAACGGCTCTCCTCTGTTCCCCAACAATCCCGAGCTGCGGTCCTAAACCCCTTAACCCTCCGGTCTGAGCTGGATTCACGTTCACAATGGTGGAATTTGGGGATGTTCGGTAGCCCGGATTCTCCAACGTCCATAAATAAAGTTAATTTCCAGAATTTTTTGGGGGGCTGGAGGGGTTGGTTGCGGTTATGGCGCTGCTGGCGACAGCTGCGTATTTTATCTATTGTACGGGGCGGGACCAAAGTGGCATAATTAGATTTTAAATGATAATATTTTTTAGACCCCTAAAATAAGAAGGTTACTTACTATCGTAGAGAGAGAGAGAGAAAGCAATGCCGACGACATAGGAATGCTGTCAGACGATGTGGTTGGCGTTCCCCTGTATATATCTTGGGTCATTTAAATTATCATCAGTTATACGAGTGTGAAAACAGCCACGGTTTTTCATCCACGGTTTGGTAAAAATTCCGTCCACGAAAAATCCGGCAACACTGCATTCGTCACGGGAAACAATCTATCCACGGTCATCCACGGTTTTGTTTTACTCATAGAACGTTATTAAATCTTTTTCCAAGGGACCTAATTTTAAATTTTCGGCGAATGTACGATATTGCTGACAGCTGACAAACAGCAGCAGAATTATGGCCTTCAAATGGACCAGTTCAAAACCTTTGGCCGGCGATTTGGGGAAATGCTGGAATTTAAAAACTTGAAAAATTCGCGTTTTTTCGCAAATAAAAATTATTAGCTTCTTTATGGGGAGATGTGCGCTATTGGCGATAGGTGCTAAATATTAACTAATATATGCCCTTCACTTGGACTAGTTCAAAACCGATTGGGGGATTTGGGGAAATGCTGGAATTTAAAAACTTGAAAAATTCGCGTTTTTTCGCAAATAAAAATTATTAGCTTCTTTATCGGGAGATGTGCGCTATTGCCGACAGGTGCTAAATATTCGCTAGTATATGCCCTTCACCTGGACTAGTTCAAAACCTTTGGCCGGCGATTTGGGGAGAAGCTGGATTTTCAAAACTTGAAAAATTCGTGTTTTTTCAAGTTTTTAAATTCCAGCATTTCCCCAAATCGCCGACCAAAGGTTTTGAACTAATCCAGGTGAAGGGCATATATTAGCGAATATTTAGCACCTGTCGGCAATAGCGCACATCTCCCGATAAAGAAGCTAATAATTTTTATTTGCGAAAAAACGCGAATTTTTCAAGTTTTTAAATTCCAGCATTTCCCCAAATCGCCGGCCAAAGGTTTTGAACTAGTCCAGGTGAAGGGCATATATTAGCGAATATTTAGCACCTATCGGCAATAGCACACATCTCCCGATAAAGAAGCTAATAATTTTTATTTGCGAAAAAACGCGAATTTTTCAAGTTTTTAAATTCCAGCATTTCCCCAAATCGCCGGCCAAAGGTTTTGAACTAGTCCAGGTGAAGGGCATATATTAGCGAATATTTAGCACCTATCGGCAATAGCGCACATCTTCCGATAAATAAGCTAATAATTTTTATTTCCGGAAAAACGCGAATTTTTCAAGTTTTTAAATTCCAGCTTCTCCCCAAATCGCCGGCCAAAGGTTTTGAACTAGTCCAGGTGAAGGGCATATATTAGCTAATATTTAGCACCTATCGGCAATAGCGCACATCTCCCGATAAATAAGCTAATAATTTTTATTTGCGAAAAAACGCGAATTTTTCAAGTTTTTAAATTCCAGCATTTCCCCAAATCGCCGGCCAAAGGTTTTGAACTAGTCCAGGTGAAGGGCATATATTAGCGAATATTTAGCACCTATCGGCAATAGCGCACATCTTCCGATAAAGAAGCTAATAATTTTTATTTCCGGAAAAACGCGAATTTTTCAAGTTTTTAAATTCCAGCTTCTCCCCAAATCGCCGGCCAAAGGTTTTGAACTAGTCCAGGTGAAGGGCATATATTAGCGAATATTTAGCACCTATCGGCAATAGCGCACATCTTCCGATTAAGAAGCTAATAATTTTTATTTGCGGAAAAACGCGAATTTTTCAAGTTTTTAAATTCCAGCTTCTCCCCAAATCGCCGGCCAAAGGTTTTGAACTAGTCCAGGTAAAGGGCATATATTAGCGAATATTTAGCACCTATCGGCAAGAGCGCACATCTTCCGATAAAGAAGCTAATAATTTTTATTTGCGGAAAACGCGAATTTTTCAAGTTTTTAAATTCCAGCTTCTCCCCAAATCGCCGGCCAAAGGTTTTGAACTAGTCCAGGTGAAGGGCATATATTAGCGAATATTTGGCACCTATCGGCAATAGCGCACATCTTCCGATTAAGAAGCTAATAATTTTTATTTGCGGAAAAACGCGAATTTTTCAAGTTGTTAAATTCCAGCTTCTCCCCAAATCGCCGGCCAAAGGTTTTGAACTAGTCCAGGTAAAGGGCATATATTAGCGAATATTTAGCACCTATCAGCAATAGCGCACATCTTCCGATAAAGAAGGTAATAATTTTTATTTGCGGAAAACGCGAATTTTTCAAGTTTTTAAATTCCAGCTTCTCCCCAAATCGCCGGCCACAGGTTTTGAACTAGTCCAGGTGAAGGGCATATATTAGCTAATATTTAGCACCTATCGGCAATAGCGCACATCTCCCGATAAATAAGCTAATAATTTTTATTTGTGAAAAAACGCGAATTTTTCAAGTTTTTAAATTCCAGCATTTCCCCAAATCGCCGGTCAAAGGTTTTGAACTAGTCCAGGTGAAGGGCATATATTAGTGAATATTTAGCACCTATCGGCAATAGCGCACATCTCCCGATAAAGAAGCTAATAATTTTTATTTTCAAAAAAACGCGAATTTTTCAAGTTTTTAAATTCCAGCATTTCCCCAAATCGCCGGCCTAAGGATTTGAACTGGTCCATTTGAAGGCCATAATTCTGCGGCTGTTTGTCAACTGTCAGCAATATCGTACATTCGCCGAAAATTTAAAATTAGGTCCCTTGGAAAAAGATTTAATAACGTTCTATGAGTAAAACAAAACCGTGGATGATCGTGGATAGAGTGTTTCCCGTGACGAATGCAGTGTTGCCGGATTTTTCGTGGACGGGATTTTTACAAAACCGTGGATGAAAAACCGTGGCTGTTTTCACAATCGTATCAGTTATGTGTGTATCGTGGGCAAAATAAGCTTTTTAGCCTCTGCCGTTATTTTATTCATATGTAATATTAATGATAATTATTATTAAATCGTTCTAGCTCCGATTTGTATGTTCAAAACATTTCCCGTCATCAGCTTTTGCGAAATATATTAAACAAACATTACTCGATAATTATTAGCAGCCGAACAAATATTGTAATCTGATACCTGAAACTATAGGTACCTACAGAATTTGTGCCTAATGGAAGCTACCACACCTGAAAGAGCTTTTTGACGCGAAGAAGATCGTAATAGAAAAGAACTTTTAACAATTATAACACAGACCGAGACAGATCCTACTAGTAGCCCTTATGAAATTATTCTTTGTAATGCAGGAACTTTCACTTACGTTAATAAGGCGTAAACTAACATCTACAAATGTAAAATGTACAGATTTGTGTATTTATAAATACATTTTTCAATTAAATTGTTTTATGAATTAAAATTGACAGAATAATTATTGCAGTCTCGGTTATAAAAATTGCCAGTCCAAATTGGCGGGTGTACCTTTTTTTACCAAGCCCACACCTTCATCAGTATTCAAAAAACTCGTTAAAAGATAAAAAAAACTATTTCCCAGCCCCAAAACAAGAAATGAATGCATGCTACTTCTAGCTCTTCAAGTATCCAGGTCTATTAAGTCGTGCCTCATTTGTCCTGTTTGTCTCAGAAGCCATCTAGAAACTGCCATCTTTATTATTATTTGTGGTTACATTTTCGTGAAAACGCTACTTGGAAATAAATTTAACAAGCGAAAATATAGAAGCATTGTTGATACATTTTCAAAGCTTTAAAACTTTAATTTTGTAACAAAAATAAATTAAAACAAATAAATTGTAATTAGATGTCGTACGATTCCTAGGACACGATACTAAGTTGAGGTATAAGCATTTTAGTTTAATTATTAGTTTTATATAAAGTTTTATGAAAAATATTTGGTGTCCCCCGCGGAAATTTCAACAATAATTCTGACAATCTATGTGTACAGCGTGTCCCAAATAGTTTGTCCTACCCCCTGGATCTCAGGAACCGTAAGAGATACGAAAAAAACTTTAATACAAAAATTGTATGGTTAGCAGTGCACGTAACCTCTCTTTTATTTTCACATATACAGAGCGATTCGTATTTGCTGGACAAAAATAAAATATTTAGATTTTGACAATTGCATTAATCCTTTGGAATATTTGCATTTTCCATGAAATTTGCTACAGAACCGTTTTTTTGTTGCTGCTGTATCTTTATTTTAATAGATATATCAAAGATATATTTTAGCCGAAGTCTGACAGCACAACCGTGTGTGGTGTGATATGTCGAAATTGGTTTTTGCATATACAGTGTGTTCATAACAGGCTCTCAAAATCAGATAATTTCGAACAGCAATAACTTATTTTTTCAAATGGAATGCCCCATATTTCTATAGTTTGTTGGATGCCGGCGTCCAAGCCCCACATTTTATGTACATAACATTCTATACCAAAAACTACCCGTTTTCGAGATATTTAGTATTTAAGAAAATTTCTTTGCATTTTGCATTCAGGTGAGAAGGTTTTATCAAGCAAGCCATAACTATATTTCCAGGCAGTGGCAGAAATAATTGTCATTTTAGATAATACGGGAAATAAAATTCCTATACCCGTATACAGCTTGTCACACTATAAAGGTCGCTTTCTTCACATTAGTGATTAGGATATGAAATAAAAAGAAGCTTTCACGGGCAACCGGAATTAATATTTATATTTTCTTAATCGATAAAACAGAACCAAAAAATTATATTTACAATAAGTTTTCGATATGCTTTCCCTCGACGGTAATGCAGGTAGTATATCTCGTAACCAAATGATAAGTTAAAGTCATACAACAAATAAAAAAAAGGGCACAAATCTATGCACGTCTGGTGTGGTATGTTGTGTAGACGCACATTAGGTCCTATATTTCATGAGCAAAAATTAAAATTTTATATTATATTTCCTCTGATTCAAAAACAAGAAATAATTTTATACAATATAGCCAATTTTACAATTAAGCGACCTTTATAGTGTGACAAGCTGTATACGGGTATAAGACTTTTATTTCCCGTATTATCTAAAATGACAATTATTTCTGCCACTGTCTGGAAAAATAGTTATGGCTTGCTTGATAAAACCTTCTCACCTGAATGAAAAATGCAAAGAAATTTTCTTAAATACTAAATATCTCGAAAACGGGTACTTTTTGGTATAGAATGTTATTTACATAAAATGTGGGGCTTGGACTCCGGCATCCAACAAACTATAGAAATATGGGTCATTTCATTTGAAAAAAAAAAAAGTTATCGCTGTTTGAAATTATCTGATTTTGAGAGCCTGTTATGAACACATTGTATACGCAAAAACCAATTTCGACATACCACACCACACACGATTGTGCTGTCATACTTCGGCTAACATATATTTTTGATATCTATTAAAATAAAGATACAGCATTCAGTTTCCATAACTTCCACGAAGTCCCTAAATTACAAGAAAAATTCGATATCTTGGCAACGCTGCATCCAAAATACAAAACAAAAAAACGGTTCTGTAGCAAATTTTATGGAGAATGCAAATATTACAAAGGATTAACGCAATTGTCAAAATCTAAATATTTTATTTTTGTCCTGCAAATCCGAACCGCCCTGTATATATGTGAAAATAAAAGAGGGGTTACGTGCACTGCTAACCTTACAACTTTTGTATTCAAGTTTTTTCGTATCTCTTACAATTCCTGAGATCCAGGGGATAGGACAAACTATTTTGGACTTTGGGACACGCTGTACCTTTGTCTATGGTACACAGGACACATGGAAAGCGGGTCATCATTATTTTGTGCCCGTTATGTGCCAGTTGTTCGTCCTCCCGTACGTAAAGCTTTTATGATCTTCCTTTTCCGCCCCTCATCGTCGCCATCTCCTCCGCGGTGGGAAGATAACGGCTCCGAAGACTGCTAAGGTGGAGGAGATTACGAGGGGGTGGGCCGGGAGGGGGGGCGGCCTCGCCCCGCCGCCCTTTCCCCCATCCCCTGAATCTGTTCTTGACGGGGGCGGCTTTGGAGATTTCGCTCGGGTAATTTGTCGTCTGCCGACCTACCCGCTGACGCGGCTCCGTACCCTGGGGCGTGGAAATTCATTTTTCAAATGCGAAACACTTATTCGTTTTATTTAAACTTTAGATTGAAAATTAATAGTTGAGGAGCATAATGCACATTTACCTACTCCGTGGGTTTTTTGTGAAGGGAAGTTGCGACTATGTGGAATCTCTTTATTGTATGCTACGTAATGCTGTATAGTACCGGGCGTTTACCTTCGAGTTGTGCCGTTTGGTTTTTATGACGTCATAAATCCAATATGGCCGCCATACAAGATATTTATTCCTTCCATCAAGAATAACTCCTTCCAGAGGGCTCATACGCAAAATGTGCATAGAATATTTTCTATTCTGCATGAGCAGATAGCAGATGAACAAATTTAGATTTTATCAGTTTTTCCATATCTTCTACCGTTTAAGAGTTATGATATATGTATATGTCACCATCGGTTTAGAACCATCGGTTATTTATTAAGGGTAAAAAAATAATGATTGTGCTGCTATTTACTCACATTAACTTTAATATTACACTTATATGCAATAAACATTACAAGTAGACCCATTTCAATGGTATGAAACACACTTTATAATACATACAGGGTGTCCGGTTAATAATAATTGTCATATATCATTTTTGAAATTAAATTATGGTTACATCTCCCAAAATAATCAAGCTGCTGAACTGAAATTTGGCACTGTTTTATTTTTGGGGACGAATAATAATAATAATACTCACCCTCACAATACTCCAAACTAGGAGTACCATTCGTTGCCATTTGCTGCTAAGCAGAAGATGCCAATTTCTTTGTATCTCACAGAGGGCGTCACTTTCCTTCAACTTTTTTGTGGTTTCCTTTTTGTTGTTGCAGATCTATCATTTTAGTGCATCTTTTCAATCTGCAACAAAAAGGTACTCTTGTTTCATAACGATAAAATCAACGGTTTGCGTTGAAATTGACAAAATGTGTCCCAAAACACCTATGTCAACTCCCAACATTCGAAATATAAAATGTTCAGCTTCCGCTTTTAAATATTTCAGATTAACTGTACCTTCAAAATAAAAAAAAAAAGCAAAATGGGCATTGGCATTGGTCAAAACACCATTTGTTTTCTTGAAATAGTGTTCAAATTTTGCCGAGTTTCAATTCGCTCCATTTTGAAAGCGAAACATTTTTGTTACATTGTTCATAATTATTAATAAAGAACCGATGGTTCTAAACCAATGGTGACATATATACATAATATAATGGATCATAACTCGTAAACGGTAGAAGATATGGAAAAATTTCTAATTACTGAATTTGTTCGTCTGCTCATGCAGAATAGATAATGTTCTATGCACATTTTGCGTATGAGCCCTCTGGAAGGAGTTATTCTTGATTGAATGAATAAGTGTCTTGTATGGGCAGCCATCTTGGATTTATGACATCATAAAAACCAAACAGCGCAACTCGAAGGTAAACACCCGGTACTCGCCATTACGTAGCATACAATAAAGAGATTCCACATAGTTTCAACTTCCCTTCACAAAAGATCCCACGGAATACATTATATGCTCCTGTAATGGAATGACAGTTGGGTTGTGCAATACCGTACAATAACGTGGCACAGTCGAACAAAATGAAAAAGTAAGTCAGTACTTTGACGTCACAAACCATCCAAATGACGACCACTGTATAATTTGTTGCAAACTGCAAGCTGCAAACCATTATTATAGAATTAACTAAATAATGAAAATTAAGAGAGATAGAGTACGAAAGTACTACCATTTTTTCGTCTTTGTTTTATATTTCTAGTATATTGTTCCTTTAAGCTTGTTTTTGATGAGTGGCATCAAGAATTTAATACACCTACTAATAGACCGGGAGATTACTCAGTATGCCTTTCAAAGGGCATTATGTTGCGTATATTCTCACAATAATAAGGAATGAATCAGAGAGTCATCCTGGGTTCTTCATATGGAAAAGTGAGTTTCCATTTATTCGAAAAATATGCGTTTTGATATGATTTTAGTCAGGCCGCCATGTATTTTATAATGAAGTGCAAAATAGAAAATTCCTCTGAAAACCATAGGCAAATACCGTTAACGTGTACCCAAAAGGCTACTATTGTCACGTGAACTTGTATTTTAATACTTTATTTTTCCACGATTCTGAACAGTGCCGAGTATGTAGGTTCTTGTCATAAAACTGCTGAAGAAAAGATGGCATACAGTTTGCGCAAGTCAAAGTACACTTTACATATAATAAATCGTTTAAATGATTAAATAACATTCAATATATGTTTATAAAAAATAAATTCTATGAGTATTTATTAGTCGAAATTTCACATTTCCTTATTCAATTCGAAACGACTTTTTAATTAATTACTGATCCGTTCCTAGACTTGTCATTCGTGCTACAAAATTTAATGACAATTTTAGAAATTACTGGGTAGTTTATTCGGATGGACGTTGTTCTGTGCTCACCGACACTGGCAAACGTAAGAACAACGTAAAGGTCGATGCAAACGCTTGTTAAAAGCAGGGACCAGAACACTGTTGAATCTCAAGACTCAAGGAGTGCCGCTAGCGTAGCCAACCAGAAGTGAGTAAAGGCCATGTCTCTGGAATATTAGAAGGCGTTTCGAAGAAAGAGACAGGTGAATAAGGTCATTAAGAGACTACATTCCAAATTACTGGGCAAATATTGAGTTTTTTTATTGAGAAATTCAAGGCAAATACATCGCTTTTTCCTCGGCTATAGATTCTCCAAGGTGCTAATGCGATCTTAAACAGATCTGCTTGATTTTCGGACGGCAGTTCAGCATTAAAGCTTCTTGGATGTCTGAGCAGATGTTCTGCTTTGTTTGCTCTTACATTTTTCACTGGAATAATGGCATAATGGCTTGGAAGACTGATGAGTAGGTACTAAGGGTTACTAAGGCTAGGTACTCTCTGATATCTTACAAATCGTCATGTGAAGGTTATTCGAACTACACAGAGAGTGAAAAATGAATTTAAGAGGTTCGACCAACTTGATACTTAAGCTCAATGGATTTCGGCATGGGACCATTGAGTAAAGGAATCCTTTACTCGATAATGGGACATTATTCGCACCAGTGTTCACGCAGATAGATTCTTTTACCGATATTCTGGGTCATACATTAATTTGAATAAAGAAATGATAAAATTATTTTCGAAAATAGACCACTATAGTTCATGCTAGAAGAAATATATTTGAGACTGGAAAAATTACTAAAAAAACGCATTATCTACAATGTGGGTACTTCAGATTTGTTTTTTCCTTAATTCCAAACTTCTAAAAGTCCAGAGTCGACTTTTAGAAACATTGATTCGAACATGATTTAGTGGTGATGTGGTAACTGAGGCGAGCGACCCGACCTCGTAAAAAAGAATGGACAATGAACCTCCATTACAGCTTCCCCTTCCGCCAATTTTTGTCCGACCGCCAGAGGGCGATGATGCTGGTTTTGGACCGCCATCTTGTGATAATTTCTAGGGCTACTACTGTTGGTATTACATTATTTAGGTATAAGTGTTCTTCCTCTTTTTTTCACTTAATTTCAAATAATCCGCTATAAACCCAGTTTTCTTATTTGCTTCCGATCTACTGTCAGCACAATATGGCGACCCCCTTTGCAGGCATTTTGCAGGACATTCATAAAGTTTTGGAACTGAGATTGGAACAGCATTCCATATTTTTTTAGGAGGCCAGTTGGCGAGCGCCACACTGGCCAGGCGACTCCTCTGACCTACCGCACTTGCCGTGTGACCCGGTGATCCGTCGTCGCTCTGTCTGCCGATTCTCGGTACTCCGGCGTTCTGCGGTATCGACGACGGTGGGGTATCGACCTTTGCGGTCAGGCTAACGGCTCGGGCACCCGGGTGTACTTTGATTTGCAGCCGTAGATAATAACCGTGATAAGATGGGCACGCGGGCGTAGTGCAGAACAACCGGAATAATTTCTAAAATACCTGCATTAGACTGAAATTGGCATACCTACGGAAGCAATGATTACTTATACGGTACAGGTTCTTGTCAGTAATATCAAAGTCTACCTGAAAATTGTTATGTTAATATTGATAGGTACAACGTTTTAAATCTCACGTTCACGTTTGTCGTTTTAACTCTGCATTTTTGGCCCTGCCTGAGTGCTGTCTATCAGCTCCAATAATTATTGTCCTTGTTGTGATTTGATACAGGTTGCGCCTACATTACATACTCAACGATAATATTGAGTTAGTCAACATTAGGCCAAGCTGCAGTGAGTCGACTTTATACTGGGCGAATTTCCAATACCAAAACAATCTTGATCTGATTAGTTCGTATAATGCCATAACATTTAAATATATTTTCCTCTTCCGGACGGGTCAAGGTAAGACACCAATTTCTAAATGGAAATGTTTAATGCATGTGACAATGATATTTTACAATATCTTGGAACACTGGAAGACAAGCGGCCATCATGCTTTTTGTCATGTAAAAGCTGTTTCAGTATGTTTTGTTAACTTGAAGGTAATTTTGTTTTGTTAGGTCGAACAGATTTTTCTTTCAATTCTTCTTCCTTATGGACCATTACATTCTTGTGTTTTCAAAATGAGTGTGTTACAAGTATTGCATAAAGTACTCAATTATTGTTAAATGCCTTTTTATAGGCTACAGTTTGAAAAGTAAAAGAAATTATTACCAATGACAAGGACACTATTGACATTAAATTCCTAGAGCATAGTTACCTAATAGCTTATAAAAACCTAAACTTTGATTTTGTGCTTTAAAATTTTCTCTTGCTAAACTATTTTAACGCACCAACAGGGAACAAGAAAATAATGCCCTTATTAGGATATTGTAGGTAGCAGTTACATTTGCGAACGGTCTGCACGTTCGCCAAAATAAAAACTTAAAATAAAATGATTTTTTTATTGTTAAACTCAAATATCCATTCTTTGGTAGAGTATCTGAAAACAAAAATAATATATTTTACTTGGTATCAACACTAAGGCCGATCAATCCAAACAGTTGGTTCTAAAGTGAACATTAATTCGCGATTGCTTTTTCTCTCATTACTGGAATAGATGCTATATATATATATTGTAAAATTAGATTACTTGTAAATCCAAAGAGTGCTCATTAGGCGTAGGTATCTTTGGGGCATGGACGAATTTAGGATATATATCATATCTCTCTCAATTCATAAATATATGCAACCATAATAATTACACAATGCATATGGCTGATTCTATATAACCTACTAAGCCACATAGTCCGTTGTAACTTTAATTATATAAGATACTGCCTATAGGGTATACTAGCCAAAAGTTGTAAAATAATGCACTAATTTCGTTTATTTATTTATTCCTTGTATTCTCCACCTACTTCAACCGACACTTTCTGTCACCGGTGTATCTGTATCAGTGTTGCCAAAAAAATTTATTCGTACTAAAATTGAGAGAAAAATGTAATAGATCTGGGGTATTTAGTAATAGATATTTTTTCCTCATTTTTACTATGAATAAAATGAAATGATTTTTTTTTAATCTGAAAATGGAAGGGCTTATTTCAGTTTCTCCTTCCACAAACACAAAATATCAAAGTTAGGTCAAAGAAAAAAGGTTTTGTTAAGACGGTTAAGGGCTAAGTTAGGTTGAATTGCCACTTCTTTCTTTGACCCATATTTAGTCGCCGAAACGTTGTGCTCGTCATTTTCCTTCCTCGATAAAGTAAAAGTAAAACACTAAACACACAGAAACCATGAAAAAAATGCAAATAATATTACAATTTCCAGGAAAAAAGTGAAATACCGTAATTTTAAATTGTAATATGTAGATTTCGGGTCTAATGTAATAGCGTAATAAAATTCACCCACATGTAATAAATCTACTGCAATTATTGTAATAAGCTCATGTACATTCTACATTATATACCAAACTACGCAGCGCACGTATGGGGTGCCTTTAGAACTACACGTGTTTCTGGCTTTGCGTACTATTATAAGATACTACGTACTCTTTTAGGTGATCTAAGATCTAAACCTAATAGAGTCGGCTTGTTGCAATAATTTTTTCTGCTGAGTGAACTGAGGAGTTCGCAGTCGTCGTTCGCTCAAAGCTCAAATTAATTTCAGTTTGATTTAAGGGCCCACGGAAAGCAGAACTGAAGCGGAGGAGACTAATAATAATTGTATGTGGTGGATAGGTCTTAAGTGGGACACACTGTATATGAAAATATATAAGTATGCATTTTCAGTAACAAAAGTTTTAGGAAGAATCCATTACCCATAACATTTTTAAAAAGTTTTCGCCTGGAATATTAAAGTCCAGAAAGAATTCATTGATGTAAAATTATGTTTTCTAAAGAAACTATTATAAAATTACAGGTAATATTCAAAGTTTAAAAAAGCATTTATTTGATAATGAAGTTTGATGTTTATAAAAAGCTTAGAGCTAAAGTTGGTAATTGGGTAAGTTCCGTTTTATTTCGTTTCGGGCAATGTTCTAAGAAATAATGAAACTTGCGCCCCACAGTAAAAACTTCACCGCGAATTTATTGTTCCAATTTCCAGTTAATTGTTGGATTTGTTCCTACAAAAAGTGTAATGGATTTCACGAGAAGGCCAACTGACATCTTAAAAGTTCCAAGATATAATGAATTTTTGGCGTCTTCACAAAACAATTTCTATAGTAATAATATGCCTTTCTTTTTGGGTGTTCTACAAACTACTGGGAATTATGGAATTATAAAAATAGATGTTACAGAGAGTTCCCCAAGCTATTGATACAGTGTGCTGAAGTGGGTTGATGTCATTTGGCATATATTTTGTAATCGACTGTGTATTATTAGGTGTATACAAACCCCAACAAAAATTTCGGAATATATTCTAAGTTTGAATAGATAAATGATCCTTGACGTCAACCATGTGTACGGATTGGTTTTCAGGGTCAGGGTAATAGCGTTGCGTAGTTCGATACAGTGTAGCTAAATTCATAGGGTATGTTTAGCTAACACCATTGATGCCATTACGGATGTCAAGGTGGAGAAGTGGTCGTGATTAATTACAGAACTCCCGCTGCAATGGTTCTTAAATCATTGCCCTAGGTATAGATGGATTTATTTTGATGTAAAGGTAGTTTTTATTACAAGCTTTTTACAAGCTTTTATTTAACTTGCAATAAATGTATGTATGTACTCGTATATATGTATGTTTAGGTCAAATCTTGCAAGCTGGTGAATGACTTCATACGAAATCCAATATGGCGGCCGCCCCAAAATGGCGGACTAAATTTCTTTACCACCCTCTTGACATGGGAATCAAATAGGTCCTTAAAAGCACAAAATAAAATTTAAAATAAAAAAAATTAAAAAACAAGCTTTTATTTAAGCCATGTACTAAAATGAATAAAAATAAGTTTAGGTTTTCGTTAAGATAATTCAATTCCAAATTGCGACCAGTTTTTGCAAATTGAAAAGCTTGTCGCGCGAATTGTAAAGAAAAAATGCATACTTTGGCAAATAGGTACGTGCCGAGGTACGTGCTTATCAACCAATCACTGTTCAAAAAAATTAATTGGTACCTACTTTCATCAACATTTCGCGCGACAAGCTTTTCAATTTGCAAAAACTGGTCGCAATTTGGAATTGAATTATCTTAACGAAAACCTAAACTTATTTTTATTCATTTTAGTACATGGCTTAAATAATAAAAGCTTGTTTTTAAAAAGTTTTTTATTTTTTTATTATACTTCTTTGAAAACACCTTATTTTCATCTGTATTAGTAATAATGCAAAATAGGCTTTCAGTGTACTGAATAAAAATACCGAATGTGTGGCTTTCAACTAGAAATAAAGTAAAGTAAAGTAAAGTAAAGTAAATTAAATTTAAGAAAGTCTATATGCTATCTGATATTTAACATGTACCTATTTCGTATTTTAATTCGTAAGTGTTTGAATATTTAGATACATTTCTGTAATATTTTTGACGTTTTATCCGCGTTGTTTATTTTCGAAAATAAAAATGTTCCAAGTGCTTTCGTTTTTATGTTTTCGTTTTCAAAGAAGTATAATAAAAAATATCCTCGAAAATATCGTTCATTACACATCCAGAAATATAGAATTTCCGTGCTTGCATGAGTTCCCATGTTCGGCTTCGCCTCACACGAGAATTTGTTACAGGCCCACGGAAAAATCCTTATCTCGTAATGAAATATACTATTACATGTGTCATTTTTAAACGCAATAATACCAAGTTATCCAAGAGTGTGGCCAAATTCAATAAAAACTTTCTTGACCTTAATAGATAATATTTTAGCAGCTACTAAGAGTATTGAATTCGTTGATTGATAAATTGTAATTTTCAACGTTGCGTTAGTGGTGGGAGTAAGGAATATTATGAACCACTGACATGTTTTATAATTTAGTTTTTTATTATTTACTTATCAAAACAACGAATTGGCCATTCTGGATAATTTTCACTACCATTCACTGAAAGTTTATTTTGACTGGCCTAAATATTTAAAATTAGGCCAGCTTATTGATTATTAGTTATTATAATGTGTATTTATTTGTATTTGTTTATTTATTGTCTTTATATATCTTTGTCCTCCCTGAAAAGTTTTAGTTGTCTCGATATTTGATATATATTAATACAAATAAATAAGAAAGTAATGACTGAAAAGTGAGAAAGATTTTAAATTTTAAACTTCAAAACTTATTGATTTGTTCACAAGACGAATATTTATTATAGTTATGATGTTTTGTGTTACAAATAACAGAATGTCCAATTTTGTAGAAAATTGCAGTTTGCGGTTATTTAATGCTTTCTGCTCACCCTATGATTTATATAAATTTGTAATAATTATTACTTTCTTTTCCACTGCCCGCTTGCGCCATAACAGGAAAAGGAAAAGGTAAAATTTATATTATTTTGTTGTATGGTGTTTGCTGTGTAAAATGCATCAGTTTCTACATACTTGTGAGATAATTTAAAGATCACTTGTAAAGCTGCATGAAAAATCGTTGAAAGTATGGAACGTAGTTGCCGTAAATAAAATTTAAATTACCCGTACCAGATTTGAGTATGTGTTGATATCCTATCATTTTATTTATAATATGGGAACCGCTAAGTGGTATGCCCGACTTTGCATGCATGAAGAATTTCGAATTTTTTTGTCCGTATTTTATTTTCTATTTGTATATTTTATGTGCATGGTAATTTGTTTTCCATTGCAACGTAGAGTTGGTAGGTACGTAAGCATAGAATTGAACAATCAAATTAAATTGACCGTGGCATTCCGTTCTAATAATAAAATAATACCACTAAGAGATCAAAACAAAATTAAATGAGTTTCTTCTATATCAGATAAATATATTGTAAGTTTTCAATGAATTTATATTAAAAGATCGGTCTAATCAACACGATAAACCTTTCAACCTTAGATAGTCAGAAGCATTGTTGAAAAAAAATCTAGTACACCAACTTTCAAACTTTAATTTTGGACCCGATACTAATTTGAACTATAGTAGATATAAGTTGTTATATAAAACTTTATGCTAAATAAATTTGGTGTGCCTCAAAAATGATTCTAAAAGCCTGGGTAGCTGTTTCAATAAAAAAAATCTTAATCTTTCATTTTTTTCTTCAATATAAAGTTTATTACTTTGATTCTGTTTGAACGTGCTCAAGTTCAAAGGGTAGACAGGTAATTAGGGCACCTTCATAAAATTCTTAATTTTTTGACCGATTTTTTGTAGTCTTTGAATTGCATTTTATGGCATTCTGGACAGATTCCGGTTACAAAAACCCAGGCCTACTTTCAATTTTTTTAGCGAAAATTTGAGAAATCATATTTTTTCTGTTAAATCTGAAAATCTGAGCGTTCATAATTTCATCGAAAAGTACAGCATACATAATATAGTAATTCTGCTATTACATTTAAAATTTTGAAAAAATTTTGCCCATACGTGTATTATTGTGCAGTGCGGATCAGGTTATCCGTGAAATAAAATAACAAAAATAGCCCAAAACAAATTATTTTATTGGGAAAGTATACAACATTACGTAAACAAAACGTAAATTAAATTTGTCTTCTACTAATCGTCGATTTAACTCATCCAGTCCAATAATAATTATTATTACTGCCGCACCAGACAATATGGGAGGCAATACACGATGTAGCATGTAGCGATTCAGAAGCGCTTAAATTTAAAGTTGCAATAGTTAGATGCGTCCCCTGTCCACAATGTAGAAATCATAATGGAGTGGCTAAACCAGAACTTTAATAATAATTATTAGATTCAGTTAAATGGAGATTCAGTAGAAGAGACAAAAAAATAGTTTACGTTTAGTTTATGTTGCATACTTTTTCCAATAAAATCATTTGTTTTGGAGATTATTTTCATTATTTTATTTCATGGATAACTTTATCCGCACGACGCACGATACTTAGGGCGTTGACTGATATATTATTAAAGACTGATCATCAGAGCCATCTGTTTTCCAGGACATAAAGCTATAGCCGTGATAAATCTTTACAAATACGTCGGTCAACGCTTATGGGCAAAATTTGATTTTTAAATGTATAATAGCGGAATAGTTATTATGCCGTACTTTTCGATGAAATTTGGTACAGACCTGTATTTGGGGACGCAGAATACAACGGTTTAACAGAAAAAATCGCTAACACTGTTTCTTGAACTTTCGCTAAAAAAATTGCAAAGTAGACCTTGGTTTTTGTAATAGGAATCTGTCAACGTACTATATATAAAATTAAGTTTTTCAATGGTTACAATTTTAAAAAAAGTTCATCAAAATCGGTCAAAACCTAACCATTTTATGGAGGTGTTCTAATTACAAATAGGCTACCCTGTATGTAGTTGTTAATATCAATGTTAATAAATCCAACAAGTGGATTATCTATCCGGATGATAATGAGTAATTAATGATGGAGTTTGTATCAAGTGAAAAAGTCAACCCGAAATTGGTCCTCCACGGATACCCATTTGTAAATTTCCAATAAAAGACTTTTATCGTTGGGTGAAGATTTAAAAAGAGAATCTACGCCCATGGAACAGCGTGCCGATTTAAAAACATCTCCGGAGCCCGCTGGCACCCTCTACATTCCGGACCAGAAATTAAAGCGGATCGATATCGAAAATCTTCTGGCATCTTCGCCGGAGCCATCTTGGGGCTAGCGGAAGTAACAATTATTCACAGTCGGTGTCGCTGACTCGAAAGCAAAGTCTAGAAAACAGCACACTGTTTTCTGGGGTATACTGGGATAGCTCGGTGGGAATTACAGATGGGACATTTCGAGTCTGGCAATATCTTGATTTTGACTTTTGACAGGGTTTTACTTGACATTAAGCCCTGGGAATTGGGCCTGGAGAAAGTGAAAGGTTAGAAAGCGATTTTGTGCGAATTTTGGAGCTGAAAGAATATTCTTGGGCAGTGACAGTAATCTGACAAGTTTATTTGTGATTTTTGAAGGCTAAACAATAAAGGTGGTAACCAAGGTAACGAGTTTGGACTGTGATTTTTGAGATTCATTACAATATTATTTGCCCCTTTCACTGCTCCCTTTCGCGACCAGAAATTTACTTGGGGAAAGGACCCGCCCAAATACACTTATTAAACAGGGGTATCATTCCATCCTTTTCCCTTTAATAGAAATAGTATATTACATCAACCACACACGAGCAGAAAATACAGACACAAAATTTTATATTTCCAGCTCCATAGATGGTGTTTATTTTCAACGGGTCCTACGTTGGGATCTATAGTAAACCATAGAGCTGCGGGTGAGACTTCGAATTTCTTTTAGCCTCGAAACTCTTTTTACACATTGTGAAACTATTGACTAGTGGGGGAGTATTATTATTGCCAAAACAAATAACATACAGTGTGTCCAACTTTAAAACTGTACAAATCCGTAAAATCTTCATTTTTGGAGACAATCGCCCAAACTTTTTTTTGTTTGAAAGGCCTTCAAAAAGCGCTTCTTTTGACCGTCCCGTCATTTTCAAAATGCAAATCCAGGGCCGGCTGCGATTTTTTTATACCCTCGATTTTCACGAAAACCATTTAGCGATTTTTTTATTTAAAATCTGACCCCACAGCATTAATCAGAACACCCAAAAACCCCTTTACACCAAATTTGAATAAAAAATATACAGGGAGTTCCAATCTGCAGGGTGTCAAAGTTGAGCAAAATAGGACTTTTAAAGGTATCTGCCAAGTCAAGATTGCCATGGAATCCCCTCAAAACAGTTCAATGGTCTATAGGACCACTCAAGGTATTGGTGTGCAAAGGTCCAATACAAAATATACAGAGTATTCTTATCTGTGCCATCTCAAAATGCTGAATTTTTATGAAACTTTATATGGGTCATGAGTGCTGTAGAATCATTGAAAAAATATTGATAAACACAAAAGTAATGTATTTCTTTAAAATTCCTATTTTGCTCAAATTTGACACCCTGCAGAATAGAACTCCCTGTATATTTTTTATTCAAATTTGGTATATAGGGGTTTTGGGGTGTTCTGATTAATGCTGTGCGGACAGATTTTAAATAAAAAAATCGCTAAATGGTTTTCGAGAAAATTGGGGGTATAAAAAAATGGTAGCCGGCCCTGGATTTGCATTTTGAAAATAGCAGGAAGGTCAAAAGAAGCGGTTTTTGAAGGCCTTTCAAACAAAAAAAGTTTAGGCGATTATCTCTAAAAATGAAGATTTTACGGATTTCTACAGTTTTAAAGTTGGACACCCTGTATAATAATTGTATAGGCGTTAAAATGTTCTTACTTATATAATTTATTTATGTTGACAATATTTCTGGATTTGGTATTTAGGTATTTTTTTAATAAATGTGTTTTCTCATTTAACTATTTTATTTTATTCCTCTCTGTCAAAAAATGTTCAAAGGTAATTCTGAATGAAAATGGGTAATTACTTTCTGGCGTGTTCAGTCAATACCTACTTAAAAAATCTCAATTCCTACATGTAGGTACATACATAGTCAACAGTTTAAAAAATCCTTATTTACCTACTTTTACTATTTTTGTTTATATCACTAATAAAAGTAGCATTTCATAAAACAGTGTTAGTTTTTTTTATTAAGAAATTCATTTTCGTCAATGTAATTTGAGCAAAAACTGCAAATTAAACAGTTATAGAGGGCAGGCCGTTACCTTGATTTAACTATAGAGAAAAATCAAACGGCAGAACATAAAAAACGCGATCACGTAAATTCAACAAAAGTGTCTACTTAAAACTGAACTTAGCACTTAGCAGCCAATTTTCTAGGAGCCAAAAATTTCAACGTTTATTTTTTGATGAATATTTTTCTTCATTCTCCGGTTTAATCTGCTTAGAAGGTTTAATAATAGTTACCCTTTCTACTTTATTTTTATCAAAATAAATTTGTGGAAATAAGGGCGAGGAAAATTTTTTGCTGCCAGAAAATCGGCTACTAACTTTACACCGGTTTAGTTAGGCACATTGATTTTTAAATGTCTTCCGATATTTGGCCCCGCCTGTTTAAGTTTAAATAGTTACGAGCCGCCACTGATTAAGTGGTGTGGTATCATAGTTTGGCAGATATAAGCAATAATATCGTTTTAACAATGGCAGGCATTGTCCTAGCTAGCTAGCTTTTAAAATTGAGGGTACAGTTTACTCCGGCCTTGTTTTTTTCGACAAAAATACACCCTGTATACACTGTGTACTGATAGCAAAGTCTAGTATTCTCTAGACTTTGCTGATAGGTTCGGCCAATTATTGGGGCAACACCAAACAGAATGTCAACTTACAATTAGAATTTTTTTATCGTTTACACCCCTTGGGCACTGAATCGCCGGACACACAGTATATATTTTTATTAGTTACTTAAGCTAAAAAAATAAAAATAAATAACAACCTCTTTCTGTATTCAACATTTTTCCAGAAAAACGCCTAGGTACATTAAAAAATACTCCCTAATAGAGGGAAGGCAATCAGTTTTTTCACTTTTCTCAAAGTTTTCATTTTGGACATATGTTTTGTTTTTCAAATCAACGTAAGAAATTGAAGCAACATAATGTAGATCACTATATCCTAAAAAAGAGAATTTTAAAAATCTGCCAATCCGTTAAAATCGTCAAATATCAAACTGAAATACGCCCAACCCTGAATCTATTCCTAATTTTATAAAAGCCAAATCGTAGAATTGTTTCACTGGCCCCTTCTCCCTTCTCCCCCCATGTCTATTTTTAGACTTGTTTGCCCCGCCCCGAACACAAACGAGCCTTTTGGAATACGAAATTGTCGAGTACGAAATCTACCACTAATTATCGATTTTGTTAGAGTCATTGTAATTATCGAAAATAGATGGTGCTAAACAGTAGTACTGGACGAGAGCTAAATAGAAATAATAATACCGCTATACACCAGTAGATGGAGTTGGTGCGCGGAGGCGAATGACTACGATCATTGGAAAAAGTTCGAATATCCATAGTCCTTCGCCTCCAAAAGCGCTCGGCATTTTATCTGGATCCGTGAGAGGTCTTTTTAAACCTTCAGTCAACGCTTTTATATTTATTTATCTTGTGGTGTTTCACCCATTTATATTTTGTAGCCGTAAACCCTGGAATAATGTTGATTTGCTTAAATAAAATTATTTTTTCTAAAAATCGTAGGACTTAACCAAGTCACTTTCAATTCTCACCGTGTGTACCCAATAAAGTTTTCCAGTTTTATTATTTTCATAGGACCGAGGATGTGTTGCACTCGTTTCTACATTATCGTACAGAGGATTTCAGCTTCTGTTCCCACAAATGACTGTCAATCAGCCTTATTCTGTAATCGAATATTCATGTTCGACTCGTCTAAAGCGGGAAAAGCCACCATTAAATAAATATTTATCCAAGCAAGATCCTATCGATTGGCTGCGTTCTTCGAAAATTTTTATACGTTTCGGTTTCAAATGACTCAACGTCGTTAATTCGTAATATGTAAACGCTGCAAATTTTATTTTCATTATTCATTAAGCTATAAGCGTTGTCGGAATTAGAATTTTGTGCAAGTGCGCAGCATTTTTTCATCTCCAGTTATAACTAGTCCGAAATCCGGAATATATTTCTGGCTCAGTATGGCCTCAGCTCAGGTCTATTACGTGGTGACCTGTCGATGACCTAATTATTTTCTTGGTCCGAATGTATCTGCCTGGAATATTGGTGTAGTTAAGAGCCACATCACAAATAAGATTTGCCAATTAAACAACTTTTTTAATAAACTTTTTCGATATCACCAATGATTAAAGGAGACAGATAGTGAGCATTGTTCAAATCGTCTGGAATTTGGAACAAAAACAAATTAAATTACAATTGCAATGTCTTATAATTCTTAGGACTCGATACCTACGTAGTAGGTATATACGTTACGGTATATATGTCTGTTTCCGAAATATATAAGCATATTGAGAAAAAATTTGAAAACGTAAATTTAAAGTATTATTTGAAAATGCATGTCGAAGTTATTTCTCAATTATTATACTAATAGTCTTCAGTTCTCAAACTTGCAACAAAATCACTTTCTAACCTTTGTATGCAAAATGAAAAGATACACTGAAATGATGGACCTGCAAGACCAAAAAGATAACCTCAAAAAAGTTTGAGCAAAAAAATTAAAAAGGGTTGTTAGTTTTTAACCTTTTTTAGGGCACCTATAAATGAATAAACTACCCTAAGGCGTCTTCCAGTAAGTAGATAACACATACCAAATTTGAAATTTTTATGTAGCGCCGTTATTGAGATATATAAATAAAAAAATACTTTTGGGTCACCCTGTAGACCCGAATAACTTGGCATTTTATATGAAAGACCCCCCCTTAAAACCACCTGCCGAATACCCCTTTAAAGTATTTAATATACATTCTGACTCACCCTGTATAATGGAAGACTGGAGACTTCTAGAATTTTCCTGGCCAATTACTTAGAAATCTACATAGTTGTTGGTCCCTTCGTCGAAGCATATTGTTTACATCGGCGGTACGGTTGGCGACAGACGAAACCGAACGCTAAAAATCCATTTCCTTGGGATATTTAGATTCCATCCTGACATTTGGCAACGTCGCGTTCGTCGAGTAAAATCTCTCTAACTTCATTCTAGATCTTACTAATGCCAAAGTATCCACCTCCAACGCCTTCATGCACGGCTTTCAGGACCTCCGACAATCGCTTATTTGGAAGTATTGTCAACAATTCCTTTTCTTTTCCACCTGGGCTTTCCCAAACTCTGTTTAGTAAAACCATCTTTAATTACTAAAGAATCATCTAGCGATTTGTCAGAAACATGTTTCCACTCAGGTTTGAGTGGCTTTTAGCTTTTAGGCCAAATGTTATACCTAATCTGGGATCTTCACTTTGCTCTCTGGCGATGACTTCTAAATCCCAATTTTCAGGCTCACGGATAGTTCGTTTACCCAAAAGTAGGTCCGGGTTTTCTCTTAAGTCATGTCGACTACAGTGATGACAGTCGTCATTACGGGGTCTTCTGGATTCTTAAACTGGAATAGCTATTTTAGTAATGCGTGACCTGTTCTCAATATGTACAGGCACATAAAGCTCCTAAGTTCATGTTTACCTTTTGGTCGTGGTCATTTTTCAATCGACTATTTTTTCTGGGTCTGTTTTAACTCCTTGCGCTGAAATTACATGCCCTAAATATCTAACTTCCTTATTGAAGAAACAGCATTTCTTCGAGCTTAGTTTTAGGATAGCTTCTCACAAGTTTCTAAACACACCCTTCTTCTTCACCAGGACAACTGCAGAAGTCCATAGGCTTGCGACGTTTCAGTGACTTTCTGTTCCATTTCCTTCAACATAGCTGCGACCTCTTCCTGCATAGTAAGGGGTATCCTTCGAGGAGTCCGTTTGATTGGAGCGCTATTCCCAGTATTTATCCTGCGCTATAATAAACCTTTCCTTCCAAAATCGCATTCAGTTTCCGCAGTTGGTACTGTTGCTCCATTATTGAGTAGGTAAGCAGCGGCTTCGTCGACCATCTTTTTTAGATTCTCTAGTAGAGGTTTTGAATCCTGTTGTGGTCCATCCTGATTTCTCAGGATTGCCTGAACTTCATGGCATAACCCAATCTTTGCTCACATTTTGATCGTAGTTCTTTAGGTTGTCGATCCGCACAAATATTACACGCTCTCTTTTGGTAGTCAGCGTCTTTGCAGGGAATATACCTCTTTTATACAGCGCGCACTCTTCCTAATTTCCTGAATTTGCTGGAACCGTAGTATGTTCATAAGCATACACAACACGGGTAGCGTTTCCAGTCGTCTTAGGGCGTGTTTATAGATATGTATCTATAAAAAAATTGCCCCATTCAATTCTCGCATACTACTTAGATTTTAAGCGGTGTTAACACAAAAAAAACGAGACTCACTGTTCCAAAGCATTTCTTCTGCAGTGCTCGCCCTTCAATTTGGTGTTTCAAATTCTGAAGCGTGCGCTAAAGCTTCAAAGATATTTTTGTTGCGGACTAGCCGAAGTGCTTGGCTAGTCTCACTGTCTCGCACGCCATCTATGAAGCCGCTTACCGAAATTTGTTTTCGAAGTTCGGATGGGGTCGTTGGATAGGCCAAATTTATCAAATTGGCGATATTGGCTTCAAATTGTTCGTAAAACTTCAGTGCCTCACCTCGTAAAGACAATTTCAAATTTCGTGCTTTCTCTTCGTTCCAGTAATTACCATCAGCAGCAGATTCGAATTGGTTCAGGAAGTGCTCCAGGCCACTTTTCCATCAAACTTTGGGGGTTTCATCTTCATACCCATCAGTTTTTGGAACAGTTTGTGCTGATAACTGCTTAATCTTATTTTCAAATTTAGCTGCGGACTTTGCTTGGGATCTCATTGAGTTTAGTCTTCACAGTACCAATTTTTGTTTCCACTTCATTCATTTCTTCTTTGACGACTTCTTCAAAATCGTTAATTTTGGTCTTAGATCTTCTTTTATTTCCTTCGGACATTGGTTTGTCTCCGACTGGATGGCTTTTATTTCCTTATTTCTTCTTAATTGGACTTTATGTCTTCTTTGAGGTCACTCATAATTTTTATTGCTTCAGGTTCCTTTTGTTTTCCCTCTTGTGCCCTTTATTTTTTCTTTCGTCTTTCGTCTTCATTCTTTTGAATTCGTTCTTAATTTCTTCTTCATTCTTCTTGAATTCGTTCTCGAATTCTTTTTGAAGATTCTTCATTAACTCTTCTTGCCTCTTTTCTCTTTCTTCATGTTTCTTGTCCATAATTTTCATCAAGCGTTTTTGTTTCTTTTCACTTTCATCGTGTTTCTTGTCCATTTCGTCAAATGTTTTATAAACATTTCCATCAAATTCTCCATTTCCATTGCGGTTTGTTTTGTCGTTGTGGGCATTCACTTGGTGGTCCTCTTCAAATCTCACTTCAGACACCAAATGTACCGAATTTAATATTTGACTGCGATGTCTTGAGTAGGTTAGGAAACGACACAAATATATGTTCATTAAAAGCACGATAAAACAATTTTAGAGGCATTTTTCGTTACAATACAGTTGAGCTCGCCGAATCCATGAGCCCTCACGCCTCACACACACGTCGCACAGCCTACTTAAACCAGGCTTTTGTGGGATAATTTTAGCGATAAGCGATTTAACTCTTCCTCCGTGTTAACTTCAGTTCATGGTCTTTATGTGACACCATAAATAAGAGTCGAGTGGACTGAGGTCTTGCGATCGTTCGTTTTGTACTAATATGCTTTAAAAATTAATATTCCGGTATATTTCGGAAAGTAAAAACTTACTACATTTTTTTCATTATTAGTCATTACTTGCTTAAAGCTACAATTTTCCAAGTTCATGCGTATAGGTTAAGAATCGCCCATGATATACTCACTCAGTTACTTTTCTGGACATATTAAACTAACATTCCATAATATGTAGGAAACAAAAGTTTTCAGAAGCAAATAACAGAATTTGTCGCTAGAAATTGCCAGAAAAAAATTGTTAAAACCGATAGTAAATTAATAAAAGGCTCTTAATTTCCTCTCATCTGTTCCAAATTTCTGTTCTCTATCTCATTTTGCATTTTATACTCTCTTTTACTACGTCCAATTTGACCTTTTTTGAATTCGTCAACGCAGCCATTATTTTCTGGTCTAATAATTATTGTTCAGATCATTCCAAAGTTTAATCACGCCATTATTAATTTTCCACTATCTTTGATACAATTTAAGTGGAGCAGAACATGAATAAAAATCGTTTTCGGTGTCTGTCACAAATTATTATTGTTTCTTCCTTCTCGCAAACGGCAAATTCGCTTGAAAAATAATAATACGCTCCTCTCCGTCGTTCCGCCTGCCGCTGTGTTTGCTCTTTGAAAAGATGTGAGTAATGTAATATTTTAGAATGTAATTATGTAGGCAGATCTCTTAGTCAGATCTCACGCTGTGTAAATATATCGTTTAAAAGTTTATAGTGAAAATTGAACGATTTTATAGCAGAAAATTTGATGATATATCGTAGAAATATAACGACTTTAAAAAGAAGTATGTGATTATAACTGCCTCTGAATAAAAGTTCATAACTTTAGGGAAGCAAATGAATCCAGTTGATCGATGAGTTTACTCGAGTTTTGACGAGTGATAGAAGTTTACACTTTCAAAGATTTTTTTTCTTCAGAATCAGTTATTAATTGGACTTTCCTTACATCAAATTAATCAGTAAATGAGCAAGTATCAGCATAAAAATAAATTATTTTTTTCTTGTCCAATAACGATAATGCAAATACTGGGAAACAATAAGACAAAGGTGTATTTACATTTCAGTATCACCCGAAGGCATTATTACAGGTAATTTTTGCAACGGTAAATTTATTTAACGGCCACATTAAAATACCACACATTTACACCTTCTGATATTATTATGATCACGTGAACTTAATTATGATTAAATCGCATTATGCGCCCACGTGTCGCTTTACTAAACTAGTTCGATTCCTTGTTTGGTTATCTAAGTGGTTACTAATATATTTTGCATTTCGATGTAGGTTGACTTGCTATTATCAACTCATTAAAAGGTTTTCCTGCGTTTGCTCTTTAGCATGCAGAAAATGCAACAATTGAAATTTTGTACACCTAAGTAACATAGCACACATAAGCACGCTGAACAAATTTTCTTTATAATTTTTTTCAATATTTCTACAAATAGAGGCAGTTTACTCTTATGTTAATTAATGTTAACTTTTTCCATGCCAATCTTATTTTAAGGACAAGCAGACTTTTTTTTATCAAGAATGACTTTCTAAAAATTTACACTATTTTTTTACCAGAAGGATGCTTAAGTCCATCCGTGGACCTACTGTATATACCTACAATTTATTCCTGCACTTTTCATTCCCAATAGCTATTCGGCATTTTATAAAATGGCTGAAATTCTTATTACTCAAAATTAACAGCTACTTATCTCAAATAGTTTCATAATAATATGCCAAGTCGTTAATGAATAGCTTCGTTTTGAAGAGTCCCACAACTTTTATCTCTTCTAGAATTCTCGATAATAGTCGCTAAGGCAGCGCGCAGCCGTGGAACAACGATCGGGTGATTTTAAAATTTTGTATCATAACAATTAGTTGTTTAGTTATATCGAGAGGACATTTGATAAATAATGCGGAAAAACGTTTGTCCTACAAAAAATAGTCTGGCCGACCTTGTCCCCCACCCAAAAAATGTCGAAATAACGAAATGATAGAAAACTTTATCATAAGAAGCTGATTTTTTGTCTGGGGGCTTACTAAATGTTTGTATAGTTTAATGCCAACATTGTCCTACAAATTAAATAGTCCGTTTTCCCAGTGCTGCACTCGCAAAATGGAAAATCCGTGAAACTCTTTTTTTGTATCGTAACTGTTAAACCTGGACCAACACTTTAATATAGTGTTGGTCCAGGTTAAACATGGTGTATGGGGAAAGAATGTCCAGGTAGGTACGTATTTTTGTTTTCGAGTTTTTTTGGGTTATTTTTACCACTTATGTACCTACTTTTTAATTTTGCATGAACATTTCAACGTTAAATTACACATAACAGGACAAAGCAGTTTATAACCTCTATGCTAAGCTGCATTCCCAAAAACTCGTCAACTGTTCGATTGTAGGGTACTACCCAAAAATTAGACAACCAATATAAAAAGGTTATATTTTTTTGTTAAAAACTACGTTCAAGACTTTTGGGTTGATTAACTTGGAGGTTGTAGCGTCCGTCTATTTTAATCACCTGCAATTGTTATTTGGTAACCCCCCGACCTCTGAGACGCACAGAGGATGTGTGTGACCGTCTGCTTGCCATGTGCAATTAAAATATGTTACCCGCGAGACGGCGACAAGAAATCTAGGTCAATTTAAAAGGGATGAAGGCCTGCTTCGGTATACGTATTGATAGTAGACAAAGTGCATCTGGGATTTATGACTATGAAAAATTACAGCCACAAAATTGCCACTACTTTGCAAAATATTTACACAATAGCTATACAGGGTGTAACTTAAGTACGTTAAAATATTTCAGGGTGTTGATCCTCGGCCAATTCTAAGAAAAAAAGTTCATATAAACATGTGTCCAAAAATTCTTAGTTTTCGATATACGGGGTGTTAAAATTCTCCAAATCGTCTTTTCCCCATAACTTTTTTATTTGTACAGCTTTTTTAACCAAATTTGGAGCACATCATACTTGGGTAGGACCCTTTTAAATATGTTATTTTCAAGCTCTAGATTGAACCAGTGGCGGAGATATGGGTAAGTTGTTCGACAAATTTAAGGAAAAAGTTAATACGGTCCTGTACGTAATTAAAGTGCTTAGCAGTTTTGGATGGAGCATTCAATTCTGAACAAGAAGTGTCTCTGGACTTCTTTTTGTATCTATCGTCCTTTCGTGGCAAATTTGATTTTTCTCATTTATTTCATCGTACTTTCAAAAAAATGTCGTGTATTTAAAAAGCTTAGGGAATAGATTACGATCTTGTACTCAATCAAAGACGAAATTTTGGTTAAAAAAGCTCTACAAATAAAAAAGTTAAGGGGAAAAGACGATGTTTTTGGAGAATTTTAACACCCCGTATATCGAAAACGAAGAATTTTTGGACACATGTTTATATGAACTTTTTTTCTTAGAATGGGCTGAGTATCAACACCCTGAAATATTTTAACGTACTTAAGTTACACCCTGTATAATGTCCTTACTGCAGAAGGCAGTTACATTATTGAGTTCGCCACTATGAAGATAACCTTTAAGATTCGCGTTGGCTCTGACTTGAATGAAAGGAGGATCAAAATTGTCCAAAATTCATTTCCTCAAAAACGCAAGGGTGGTAATAGTATATTACATAGCGAGAGTTGTAAAGAGCTTATTACGTATGAGTGGAAAAGTTGCACACGAGCCGCGCAGCGGCGAGTGCTGTAATTCCACGAGTATGTAATAAGCTTACAACTCGAGTTTTGTATTATAATTTTTCTTCAACGAAAGAAAAACTATTATAATAGATAAACTATACTTCTGATTATCTGTCAGGCAACAATTAGTATGTTGGTTAGTTGCTGTGGTGACGCGGATGCCGCGCTAACAAGGCACCCGTGATAATTGCGTTTTAATTAAGAACAGATACGTAATTTTTTTATTACGTGTCAGTCATTACGTATCAGTGTTCGTAACAATGAACTTACTTATAACCTAAACAGCCACTTATAATAGGTATGTTACTAGCATAGGAGTAGAAAAAAATAGATTATTCAACAATGTGATTTTATTTGTCGATTTTGTAATCATTGGAGTTTCTCATCTGTTGCTTTTAACGATCGATATCCCTCTTGCAATTTATTTCACTCAAATGCTGGTATAAAAAAAAACATATAGGTTGTTCTCTAAAATGTCACTAGCATTTTGTTATTTTCATTGCAAGATGCGTAAGTGCACTTTATTGACCGATAAAGAGCATACGCATCGTGTACCTACTGTATGACGTTTTTCCTGCTACCGTCTTTGAATTAAACTTTGAATACACTATGCAGTAGATTGTGAGTAATAATATTCATAATACTAAAAATGATAATTAGTGATAAATATAATAAAAGGCAGAATGCAGAGATAATAAAAAATAAATAAAAAGTTGGGCTTTGTGTGGGACATGAACCCGTGAGCTATGGTCTGTTAATTAGGCAGCTCTTAGTTGACACTGTGGAAATATTGATATTATTAATTTTTCTCTCGTATAATTCGTGTTATTTTTTTATCAAAACCAGTTTATAAAACGTTTGCTACATATATTTTAGTCATGGCCTCCTGTAAGATTTTATTAATGGTTTTAAGGTCCTTGCTGCGTAAGGGTTGCTAGGCAATATTTTTGTACCTATTATAGCAATCTAGCATTCAAAATAACAGGGCGTCTCGAATATAAATTTGACTTAGGCTTTCGGGCGTGCTGACGAGTATGTAAAGGTGTACTTACGGAGAAGGGAGCAGAAAATAGTTATTTATGTACCAAGGCACTGAAGTTCAACTTTTTATGACTCATGTGGAGTTTAGTTGCTGAGGCTTCTGGCCGGGGCAAATAAACGACATGAGTCATAAAAAGAACTTCAGTGCCGAGGTACATATTATATTATTTTTGAAATCGAAAAAAAAATGTTTTATTAGGCAAGAAAATAATAATAAGAGATCACCCGTCCACGAACCGACTACGCGCGGCGTTGCTTGACTTTACCGATCGCTCTATACCCCGATTACTGTAAGAAGTCCCGATTTTGTCAGATGACATTCTCCACAAAATCCCTAGGAATTTTCTGTTAACCATGGGTATAACATTGGTATATAAGTGATACGAAAAAAAGAACATAATAAAATAAAAACCCTATTGCAATCACGATTATACTGCTACAAATAAAAATAACTATGACTAGAACTCATTTTAATAATAATTTCAAACGTCATGGAAACACTTTCATTTTGGTATTTTGGTAAAATCGGCTACTTGCGGCAGCGTCTAGGTTGCGTACTCAGGCAAATTTTATTTCCGTTTTCCGTGTTGTGAAAGTAAAAACCTCTATATATTTTGTGGTTCAAAAGGGTTCAAACTTTGGGCAGTGGAAATATTCGCGGGTTTTGTACGTTTCCTGAGTTTTACCGTTATCTGCGTTGTTCTTGTTCGTGTTATTAGTAGTTATTCATTGTGCAAATGGGCTCGTTACTGACCTGAACTTTTGACCCGGTTGCATTTTTTTGCTCCATCGATGCCAACTTAGGATCTCGAAATTACCAATTGACAGTCCCAGTACGGACTTCTTATAATGATTTTACTATACCTAGGACAAGTATAAGGACGTACGGCACCTTCTGACAGAAAAACCAAACTGCTGCTTCTTGTGCAGCCTACACAACAAATCTATTGATATTCAAATTTAGGTACTGAAATATGTATACTGAAGGATTGCGCTTCTATAGGAAACAATTTCGCAATGTGTACGAAAAGTTAAATGAGCCTTTATCGGCCGGGTTTTGAATATTTGGTCACTTTTGACGGGCGATTTCTCCGCGTCTGACGTTTGATGTTTACATCTCGCCACTACTTATTGAAAAAATCGTACAATAATGGGCTACATTATTGTACGATTTCTGTGCCTTTAATGACGATTTTGGGACATTTTAATGCCGATTTCAAGAAAAAGCTATTATAATATTTTCATTTTTAGTATCCTGCGTTGACCATAAGGCGAATGTCACATGTCGCACGGCACAGGTGTTAAAGCGGGTCCGGTTCACATTTCCACTTATATTTTATGTCACTAATGCCTATTGTTTGGTACCTATTGCCAAGTAAAATATTTGGGAATCATCTTTCTGCTAATTTTAATGACAAACTTGTTTATCTCTTTTTGAATTCCGCTGATTTATACGGAAGTTTTTATACGCAAAAAACATACTGTCAGTAGCCAGGCACCTTTATTTGTGTTTGCAGTAGCAGTTGCTGATTTATGGATATTTATAATAGTGTTTATGTGTTGTTGATGTTGAGGGTTGGGTGTTCGCATCTAAATGTCACATTAGCGATAACGGCGGCGCAAATATTGACTGATTTCCGGAAACTAATAATGGTAATTTGCTTCATTTAGGCTGCGTTATGAGGCATGCTGAGCCCGCTAAGTAATATAAATTGATGAGATTCATTTTCATCGGGCTTACATTAGATTATATGATTATTGATAATTCACCAAACCAATTACAGTGGTTTGCATTGCAATCGTACTTGATTACAATTTTACTAGCTCACACTGGAGTTATTTACACAATCCGAGCTATTTGAATCCGTTAGAAATTTAATTGGCAATCAGTAATATTGCTCTAATCAATAAGGTGTACCTCGTTTGGAATGTGTCAAGATTGGTGCCTTAGGAATTATTGTTGCTGTACCGTTATGTGCGGTGGTTCTGACTGGTTATTTTGGTTGGTTTCAGGAGTTCAGAGATAGTCCCGTCATCGCATCATCGCAGTCGAACTTGGACCACGGCCATGTCAACCCTATCGCCAATGGGGAGTTCACCATTTTCACACCTCTGTCACCGCCTCATTACAACAATAACGTCTTTCTTGCGAACGAACAGATATTAGTAAGTATCAATATCAATCGGGACCTGCTAACTTATAGTATACAGGATAAGTTTTGTTAGTGCTACCAGTGCCAATTTTCTGGCTTATTTCGCGCCTCACAAAAAAAACGTAAGAAATAAAAACGTGGCAATTTTGGATAGCTATGTGACGCTGAAAAGAAAATCGTCATCCATGACCAACAATATAAAAAAAACTCAAATTGAGCAAAACTATTAGTAGAAGAAAACTTTTGTATTGAAAATTGATATCACTGAGAAGGTTTATGCAACCGAGTGCTCAGATAGTTTCAGACAATTACACCGGGTCTTCGGCTCTCTTGAGGCTATGCAAATTTTGGTAGATTTGAGTTTTTTTTTAGTATTGCCCGCAAAGTTGGCTATGGATGCCTATTTGTCAACTAGCTATCCAAAATTTCCAGATTTTGTTATCTTTTTTTGTATATACCATAACCAAATGTAACAATAGGTATAAGAAAAAATCGAGTTGAAATTTGAGCTTCTGGAGATCAGCCCTGCTTGATTAGAAACTAATTTGTGACATAATTCTAGTCTCTTTTCAAAAGTCCAGATTTTCAGCAGGAAAAATCAAAGTAGGCCTATGCTTTTGAAATTTTGCACACCTACTCAGTTTGTTCAGTCTGAACGAGTTTCCTTATGTCACAAAGTAGTTTCTAACCAAACAGGACTTACCCCCAGAAGCTCAAATTTCAAGTCGATTTTTTTTTGTATTTCACATCTACTGTTTAGTTGGAATACCCTGTATATTATAGTTTTCATAAATTGTTTCTTTTTTTAATTTTATTTTAATTTAATTTACATGTATCAAAGAGCTATAATAATAATAATAATAATAATAATAATTCTCACCCTCACAATACTCCAAACTAGGAGTACCCCAGAAGCAACCACATGCTTGTGCAGGGGAGGGGGGCAATTACTATTATTTTGTCTTCGTTGCCAAATATTTATACAGAAAAGAAAATTTGAACAATAATTTAGCACAGCTAGGTGGAAAATATTAATAAATTGATATTACAATGATTTAGCAAAACGTAAAAACATGCCTTAGTTTGGTCTGTTGTCTGCCCCCTGTATCAATAATTATATTTCTGTCATATTATATGACATATTACTGTTAACTAACTAGGGTATCCATAAAAATAGTATATTACATAGTGAGAGTTGTAAACAGTTCATTACGTATGAGTGGAAAAGTTGCGCACGAGCCGCGCAGCGGCGAGTGCTGTAATTCCACGAGTATGTAATAAGCTTACAACTCGAGTTTTGTATTATAATTTTTCTTCGACGAAAGAAAAACTATTATAATAGATAAACTATACTTCTTATTATCTGACAGGCAACAATTCGTATGTTGGTTAGTTGCTATGGTGACGCGGATGCCGCGCTAACAAGGCACCCGTGATAATTGCGTTTTAATTGAGAACAGATACGTAATTTTTTTTACTACTAACCTGAGAAATCACCATTATTTACCTCATTCTTCTAATGAGAAGTAATATTTCTCTAACTAGGTAAATAATGATAATAAAAAAATTCCTAGGTAAATAATGAAACCATTTTCTATTTGACATTTAAAAATTAGTGTCATTTTATCAGCTTGACAACTGAACTCCCAGGCTACTTGATATTTTGAAGTATTTGAAAAAAGCGAGAAATGACTAAAATATGGCAATATTTCAATGTTAGTAGTAAAAAAAATTCTATATACACTTCGGTTGAGAAGGCCATTATTTACCTCGCATATTATATCCTTCGGCGCTACACGCCTCAGGATATAAAAATGCTCGGTAAATAATGACTCACTTCTCAACCTAGGTGTATAATATACTATTATTACGTGTCAGTCATTACGTGTCAGTGTTCGTAACAATGGACTTGCTTATAACGTAAACCGTCACTTAATAGGTATGTTACTACCATAGGAGTATAAAAAGACTATTATTGATTATGGAGGACCGCTGTGTTTTTCGGAAACTTATATCTGCCAGTTTTTTGTGCTCTCTTAGTAAATTTTGTCACCCAACTCAGCAATAGTATCTTGTTTGTTCTTTAAAAACATGACATTTAGCCACTTGGCTTAGAAGCACGTTCACCATTTCCTTTTTGTAAAAATTGCCAAACTCTACAACCTTTGTCCACCCCTATTACAACATTATCTTTCTTTTAATTTCAGACCAGAACTTGTGACGATTATCGCAATGGAGATATCGACGTTAGCTCATGGTTCAGTAAGTTGCTTGTTCTTAAATATGTGTGTCATATGTCAGTTTTTTGAACAAAACATGTAATTGATTGCTATTTAGTATTATATTAAATGATGAAACATACTATTTTGCATTCTTCATACAACTCATTACTAACATTCGGACAAATAATTAGATGGCCCTCTCAATTCCAGATGAGTCAGACAAAGACTTTCCAAGGACAAAACTCAAGTATATTAAGGAAATTGGAAAAGGCTGGTTTGGAAAAGTAATAACCTCAAAATTTGTTGTTTCGATAATTTCACAAATACAATGATTTTAGGTTGTGGAAGGGGCTGCCCAAGATATTAACCCCAAGCAAACCTGGGCTCCGGTAGTAGTTCGAATCTTAGATGCGGCAGCGAGTAGCAAAGAGAGAGTTCTATTTTTGCACGAGGCCTCTATATACCAGTGCCCTCCTCACCCTAACATGCTTGGCCTTATCGGCAAGTGCCTAGACACAGTTCCTCTTCTATTACTTCAAGAGCACTGTGCTAAGGAGGACCTCAAGGCGTACTTACGAGCCAGCAGAAACACACCTGAGAATTTGCTATCTACAGATCATCCTCTGGTTTGGTGTTGTCAGTTAACATCGGCTTTGAAGCATTTGCATAGCAACAAAATTGTTCATCCGTAAGTAGTCACAGTGGTAATTTGTTATTTTATGTGGTCCGTAATATACTGTTATAGTTCTACTACTCCATAGAATCTATATTCATTGTTCATAAAATCAAGATAAAGTTACACATAGAGTGTCAGAACTATTGTTGAAATATCCGTATGCTACACCAAATATTTTGCATAAAATTTTATATAAAAAGTAATAGGTAACTAAATTAAAATACCTACACCTCAACTCAGTACCTAGAGAGTCCTGAGAATTGTAATGTTTGAAAGTAGGTGTAGCAGGATTTTTTGCTTACAGTTTCAACAATGCTTCTGACTATCTATGACTCCTTTAATCTATGATCAAATAAATTGTATTAAATTTGAAGTGCCTTCAAAAACCACTTCGTTTGACCTTCCTACCATTTAAAAATGCAAATCCAGGGCGAGCTACGATTTGTTTTATACCCCCGATTTTCACAAATACCATTTAGCAATTTTTTTATTTAAAATCTGACATAAGAACATCCAAAAATCGCCATATACCAAATTTAAACAACAAAAAATGTACAGGGGGTTCCATTCTGGAGGGTGTCAAAGTTGGGCAAAATAAGAATTTTTTTGGGTAAAAAATCGAGTATATCAAAACCACCCTTGACACTATAAACTAAATCTAAAAAATACAGAAGCCTGCCAGTCAGTAAGTCCATATTATGAGTTAAGGTGGCTGGTGTGCCATAACAGAAAACATACAGAAAATATATCATCTTAGACAGTGGCATTTTGAGATGGCCCAGAGACAAATAACCTTTACATTTTTGTATTGAATTTTGCCCACCAACACTTTGAGTGGTTCTGTTGACCATTCAACTATTTTAAGGGGATTCCATGGCACGCTTGACTCGCCAGATGCCTTTCAAATACCCATTTTGCTCAACTTTGACACCCCACAGAATGGAACTTTTTTTGCTCAAATGTTGGTATAAAGGGGGTTTGAGGTGTCCTTATTAACGCTGTGGTGTCAAATTTTAAATATAAAAATCGATAGATGGTTCAAAAGAAGCTGTTTTTGAAGGCCTTTCAAACAAAACAAAATTTAGACGATTTTCTCCAAAAATAAAGATTTTATGGATTTGTTTAAAAGTAGACACCCTGTATGTAGAGGGTGATCATTTTTAGACCTCCAGCCTTTGTTGAGAACGGTCAAATATATGGAAATTTATATATGGGAGATGATATAAGGTGTATAAAGGAATAAATTGGCCCATTTAGCGACTCTGCGAATACGACGCTAGGCGTCGCGTCGCGAAGCCAAGAAATATTTTTTTCCCACCAACATACTACTTTTGTTACATGGTTCGAAAGCCCTGATTTTTCTGATTTTTTTTTTCATTAATGCCACTTTTCTTTTTTCTCTTCTCTTCTCCGTTAAAAAGTTATTCTTCAAAAATGAATTAAAATATTAATTTTTGTTAATCGTTATTACCAGGGATGACGTAGCGTTTTCAATTATTTTATTTTTGGAGATACTCCCCTGACCTTTTATTTGTTTGAAAAACTGCGTCTTTTGACCTTTTTACTGTTGTCAACATGTCGGAAACGTGAGCGCGTGAGCTTAGCTTATTTATAAATCATAGTACCGTGTGGTTGTCCAGTTATCCAGTTTGATTGGTTATCCGGTTTTTATGGCTAACTGGTTTTTTGGTAACCGGTTAATGTTCGTTGACCAATTTGACCGGTTATGGTGAAAGTTGACGTAGAATGTCAAAGAACAATCATCCTATTTTGTTGATAGTTAATTCTTTGTCTTTGTTAGTTTCATTACTATTATTGACATTATTCTTGGTCACATTTTTTTTTAATAAATTATTCCAGAATATTTAATTCTTCATTCGCTACAAAGTACTTATAATTTGTAACGATATATTAGTCAAAAACAGTTCACTTTTTGAGTTCTGATAAGTGTAGGCACATTTATTGTAAAATAAAAACCACATCACAATATGGAACTTAGAAAGTCAAAGTCCTAAGTTTGAAAAAGTTTTAAATTAAAATATCCCTGCGGAGCAGTCTAACTAAAGTCCTGTATAAAATACCTAAAAACTGGTGAAACCAGGCTATTTCCTCAGCAACCTAGGTAACCCAATTTCAGTGAATAGAACAATAGACCTATGATATAGGAAAAAATTGACCTTCTACCTTACAGAGATGTTGCCGCACGTAACTGCCTCCTAACATCAAACCTAACCTTAAAGTTGGGTGACTATGGTCTGTCTGTGTCAAAATACCCCGAGGACTACTACCAGGGGTCGCCTGGGGTTCCCGTAAGATGGTGTTCTCCCGAATCGCTGAACTGCACCTTCACCACCATCCAACCAAAAAAGGTGACTACAGAGGCCAACGTCTGGTCTTTAGGAGTGACAATTTGGGAAATTTTCGAATGCGGCACCCAGCCGTATGCCAATTTGACAGACGATGAAGTAGTAACAAAAGTTTTTGGATCTCATAACATTAGACTGAGTAGGCCTAGTTATCCAGTTCTCTACACTGATTATATGTAAGTAGAAATATCTCGAGAACCTTGCGGAGGTTATGAAAAATCAAAATATTTATTTATGCAAAAATAGTTCTTTAACTAAGAAGTTCTAATTTTAGTTATCGATTAATGCAACTGTGTTGGACTAATGCAGAGTCTCGCCCGGCAGTGGTCCAGATAGATTTAATGTTGTCCGATTTGTTACAAGTCCACAATCATACGAAAGCGACATCTTCCACGGAGTCGTCATTGTCGATTGACGACTTTGACAAACGATGGGAGTCGTTCAAACCAAACGCCATAGTCAAAAATGACTCCATCGCAAACGACTCGCTAAGCAGCGACTCTATCCACATTACAAAACCATTATCTCCTAGCTTGAACAATCTCCATGGATCCCTCGATAATTTAGTTGAAAATTCTCTACCTCCTGCAGAGTCGTGGCTAGAAAACGTGGCTTCTGCCAATGACGATTCTTATATGAGAGGCGTTTCGAATGCAATCAAAGATCTGGATAATGTGTTAGCATTAGAAAACTCGTCTAGCTTAGAGTCGAGTCCTAGACCAGAAGAGTTTCCTCCTAAGATAAGCTTCAAACTCGGACCAAACCAGATGTACAGTGACCCCAACGACAGTTTAACTAACAGTATTATCTTACAGAGGACCACGAGCAGCGAAAGCGAAACGGAAGATGAAAATTGGAAGAAGAAAGTGGAAAGGGGTGCGTACACGGAAAAAGTACGTCAAAAATCACGATCTGTAACTGATCTGATGGTCTTAACCGCAGTAGATTACTCTGAATCCGAATCTGAAACTCCCCTGCATAGTTTGGAGTATAAGAAAAGTTCCCGGCTCGCTCCTAAAAACTTTGAAACGGTCAGTCTGAATTTTAGCAGCGAAGGCAACTTATTAAACATAGAAGACAACTTCCAAGAAGAGCTGAAAAAGTTGCAAATAGAAAGGAGGGACAGTTTATCTTTTGTACCTGATAATAATAGTCAAAATACTGTAGATAGTAACATAGTGCATCTTGAACAAAACTTGGAAGATTCACCAACCAAGAGGTTGATGAAAGAGCTTAATAGTCCGACAGGGTTGAAACCGGCCAATCAAATTTATAATGTGTTCAATGTTACCATAGACAAGTTTAGTCCTATACACAGCATTAAGTTAGATAAGCTCACCGGCCCTGTTGAGGATGTTGAGGTGAAGGGTAAAGATTTTGAGAGTATGAGTCATGATGAATGTAAGAATGACTTAGATTATAATGTAACTAGTAATATGTGTGACATATCGATATCGGAGAACAAACAAGCATATCCTTATAATATAGAAGTTGTTCGAAATGGTGACATAGCTCAGGAAGGTCTTAAAAATGATGAAGAAGATTGTAAATATAAAAAAAGCGAAGTTGAATTTAAGGCTATAGAAAACAGTACAATTCACGAGTCACTGTGCAATGGTGAGGTAAATGATAATGATTATACATTGGGTATAATTGAAAACCAAGATGATACAAAAACTATTGATAATACAAAATATAATGGTGATATTAAGCCAGAAGAAATAAAAAATGAAGTAAATTGTGGTCAACCGCAAGACCATTTAAATTTAAAAAATAATAGTGAAATTGAAGTGATTCAAAAAATTGCTCACAATGCAATCCTAGATGACATAACTGACAAGCCTGATGACATCATAATAGGAGTTAAGCTTAATGAGTTATTTGTCGATTTTAAATCTAATGATAAATCAGTACCAGTTCCAGATATAATACCTCTCTCTGATGCCAACAAAACAGATGATGAAAAACTGAAGAGTCTAAGCAATAAGAATGCAGATAAGATATTAATATCGGTTCCAAAATTAGTTGATATAATTCAAAATAACGACGCGCTAATGGATTATATTATAAACAACTATGATAACGATAACATACTTGAGGATAAGATTGATGTCACTTCAAAGGAATCTCTTTCCGATCCTGATTCTCAGACAGCTGGTTGCTCTGATAACAATGTTACACCAAAATTAAATGATCAAATTGAAACCAGTCAAATACCAGCTAAAGTACAAATCGAATTCAAACTGAATGATCCAGATGCCAGTAGTCAAGACAATCAACAAGATGCCATAACTGCACATCCTACGGTAACGTTTGACTTGAGCAAGGACCAAGAAGAGGCTATGCCAAACTCATTGACACATTCAACAGTTTTTACAAGTACTCCATTTGGGAAAAAACAAGAACTAACAATGCCATCTGAAAATGTTTATTCGAGCTTGAACTTGTTTGGTTCAGGTTCGCCTACTGAAGAAGAGCTGCTGCAATTTTCTTCAAATTTCAGTCCACTGGACAAAAGCAATGACAGCAATAAGGATATGAACTATTCGTTAGAAACCTGGGACAACTTTTTGGTTAAGAGCTTTAACAACCAGCCGCAAGATACCGAAAATTTATTTGATAGTTTCTCATCGGAACCGCAGAGTTTGCTATTTATTGAAAACAATGAAGCAAGAAAGGATGCTGTCGAAGAAGGTACTTTTGTTGTAGAACAAGAAGGTACCTTTGTGATGGATAAAGAAGGTACATTTGTAGTGGATAAAGAAGAACCTAAGGTGGAAACAGAAGGTACTTTTGTTGTTGAAAATAGAGAAGAAAAGCAAGATGGTACTTTTGTGGTAGAAGGAAAGGATGGAACGTTTGTAGTAGAGGAGGACACGAATGGAGGAAAGACTGAAGGTAAGCAAATAAATTCTTTTGTAGTTAATAAAACACATAACTGTTGGGGAGGGGAGCACTGGTCATCATAAACATTTCTTTCATATAGTTTACATCAAATCAGGCAGCATGCCAGACTCTTGGGATTTTACTTTTATATTCAAAAACATCAAATTATTCAAAAAATCAAAATAATCTAGGCATAACAGTGTACAAATCTCAATTCTGCAGTTGCGTAAGAATATTTATAGAAATGTTTTTTCCTGTTGTTTATAACGATTAAAGGAGGATTTTTTGGTTTTATAGTTAGGAAAACATGTCATAGATTATGCAAGTTAAAAATTAGCCTACAGTCTTTTCCTTGCCACATTTTCAACTTTTACTGTAGGGTTCAAACAAATCAATGCCAACTAGGCTCTGGAAATGTTGTTTGGCTCATGTATCAACAATTTGTAATCTTTGCGAGGTTTTTGCTCCACACATCATTTCATACATGGCACATGAGTCAACCAAATTGAAATTATATACAAAAAATATTACTACAGCAGAAAGCCTCGTAATGGCAGCAGTCAAATGGACTCCAACTTATCAACTTTATTATTATTTTCTAAATATGCTGATTGTGTTGGGCGCTATTGCATCTCAGTTATTCTAAAAACTTGGCAAGATGCTACTCCAGAAAAGTGTAATAAAGATATAGCTGCTGGCTGGGTACTTGTTTTTAGGAGTCACAAGTTGGAGTCATGGGAATGAAGGCTGTTTAGATAACAATGCAAGTAATGCTTGCCACTGACAACCTGTTGCTTGAGGCTTTTTTTTATATTACTTATGTATTCTCTTCTACACTATAAACAACTTCTTTTGTCTGATCTTTTAAAACCTTATTTTTCCAAGATTGCTTATGTAGACTAATTTTAACTCTAAACACCCTTGGCAAATATCAGTAGGCCAATCTGAGTGGTAGGCAGTAGCATAGCATCGGTGGAAGGGGGGGCTGCTATAGCCACCCAGAAATTTCTAGAGATAACTTGTGTTTAAAAATTGGAACTAACCACTTCAATTCTATAGGCAATTGAATTTTTAGCTTGTAGGTAATTTTTGTTTTGTTAGGTTGACAGAAAGAACCGTTTGAAAATTTGAATGATTTGTCAAAAAAAAATTGCGTCTGTGTTTTTCTTTAAGTAAAATAGCAAAAATGAAGAAAAAATGGTCAAGAAATAATTACCACCAGTTGATTTATGTAATATTCTTTGCTCATAATAGGTTACTTGGATTTTTTTTCATTCATTTAAACTGTTTTTCTTTGAGAATTTAGAAAATTTCCAAATATAGGGCTTTCGGGTGAGCTTGCCTTTCCACGGTGATCCCAGCTCGAAACCCCAGGCCTTCTGCAGGACCACAAAAACTTAAAATGAAATTTCCAACAGGGGTTGTTAAATGGGACATACTAAGGTCCAATTATGACCAAAAATTTGCTTTTTTGATGTTTGGGAAAATAGCCGCTGTGACGTCATCGATACTTTTTCCCCCGAAACATACCATTTTTTCCCTATATTATATTGAAAGTCCTTAGCATTCTCCCCCCTGTACATCGAGCTTGGATCACTCTCTACATCCAAGATCAGAATCTCGGTAGCTGAATCATACTGTATGCTATTTTTTTCTTGAATAAAAAAGATGTTTCGGGGGTCTCCATTAAAACCGATTACAAATTTTTAATTGAATACCAGATTTTTTAAATTACGAGTATAATTTTAAACAAATTGCAAGGAATAAAATGGTTGTAATCTTGCGAATGATTTTTTTTTTAGAACCAAGTTGGGCAGCTGGTGGTGGCTGGTATCTGCACCCACAGTCCAACAATGACCAATTGACTGGCGAAATAGATACGAATAATCGAAAGTCTGACAGTTATGTAGGATTTAGTATGGATGATGAAATTATGGCTGCTATAAGAAATGAGTTATTACAAAAATTACCTCATGCACAGGTAGATAATAATTGAAAGCTATCTTTGAGAGTAGTATTCAATAAATTAAATTACTTTTAGGGTGCATCCAGTGATAAAGTAAAAGAAGAAGACGAGTGGGATACAATCGAACATAATGAAGTATTTCTCAGGTACAATGTATATAACCCTCCCCTTTCGCCGATATTAGAGGAAAGTTATATTGAAGAAAACTCGTCTGGTGAAAATACCCCAAAGTAAGTGTCTCTTGTCGATAACACTACCGCTTGCTGCAAAACACTATCTCGATTTTTTTATGTTTATGTTTTATATATTTTATTTAACAAAATACATACTATTTTATCATTCCTGGTGTTTTTCCTTTTCAAATGTTCACTCTAGTACCTACCCTGCTTATGCACGCTTACTCTGCATTGAGTTAGTTCTTTGACAGAAGTTGAAATATTTTAGACATCAAGGTGATGATGTGGGAAGTGACTGGTCTGAACAATGCGAAGCTGAAAACGCTAACCAAGTCAGTAACAGTCAAACAAATGAAAGCAAGGAGCACAACCACAGGCATACGCTCAGCCAAGATTCCTGTTGTTCTAACGACACTCTATTCAATTTAGAAGAACTGACCTGTGCCGAAAAAGAAAGCGAAGGTAATAAAACCATAAAAGACTCCGGTAATCAGGGGAATCATACCACTGATGCAAATAATGAGAGTATGAATCATAATGCTAATGTGATTACTAAATCAACAGATGTGAGTCAGAATGCAGTGAATCCTAAAAATGAAATTAGTGCAGAAGAAGAAACAGTTCAGTACGAAGTCCACAGTGAAGTGCCGGACAAAACTTTTGTAATTGATGAATTTTTTGACAGTGAACGAAACCACACCACGATGACTATAGTAAAAATAACCAAAGAGCCGCACGAACACGAAAATGAAATCGAAAGTAATCCAGTTACATCTACTGAAAACTTGCTACCTTTTGTAAATGTCAAACAGGTAGCACCTTTACCTTCACCTGAAGACAAACCATGGAAAACTTTGCCTATGTCAATGCTGAGCTACGACACTGTAACGAACAACACTCTTATGTCAGAACCTGAAGAAATTGTGCAAGAACCATCAGAGCCGCATTGTAAGAATGTGACGATTGATGCGGTAGAAGCCAGTTACGAAAACTGCAGTCCTAACCCAAATGTTTATGAAAATATTGAACATCCGAAAGATATTTACAATGAAGCTGATTACGTGAATATCGTAAATTTGGAGAATTCGAAAAACTTAAACCTCAAAGAAGAGACGACAAGTAACGATTACGTTAACTGCGACCAGCACGGTGCGTTTATAATAAACGAGGAAACAAGCGAGGACAGTGACGATATTTTCGGGATATTGGCAGATATAAGATTCAACGGGCCGATTGACAGTCAGCTGATGACGACATCGTTTAGTGAGAGTGTAGACAATGACCAACAGGATTGGGATAGTGGGAGCGACACAAGAAGTAGTTCAAGCGGGGAGTTTATTTGGAAGGTAAGTTTTTGAAAAAGCCTTTAATAAAATATGTACTTACTAATATGAATGCTGCTTAAGTATTGTGGTCATACAGTGCTCTGAATGGGTGTCGACTTACTAATACATTTTTTTTCATGTTGTCAGCATACAAAATCAGATACACTAGATTATACTCAACTTTGTGTTAATACTATTTTATTGGTATATCAAGGACAAAATATAATTAATGGCATCAATCATGTGACGATTTTATCAAACTTCAGCAAATAGAACCTTCTATAGCAGCTTTGCATTAGGCAAATACTAGATCAGGGGAATTGGGAATAACTTTTTTACTTAAGTACTTAAATCTTTTCTACAAAGTATCAAAATTACATTATAGATAGATTACAGCTGGCATAGGTTACTATACAGTGTGTCCCAGGATAAGTGAAACGAATTCTCAGCAACTTTTTCCAATGAAATTTTTCGATATCTTGTTGAGAAAGGGCACTTAACCTACACAGAAAATAAATAAATCATTCCTGTCAAGGCCTACTTTATTTTTCAAAATTAAAACTATGGTGAAAATTATTTTCTAGGCAAGCAGGCCTGGACCCCAAATGACCAAATTCGAACTCGAAAATTTTTGGTCTTTTACACCTCTCGTTTCACTTATCCTGGGACACACTGTATATATCATCTTCTTGTAACCAGTTATTTCATATTTCTCGTTACAAGTAAGAAGTTTAAGAAGCAATACTTTATTTTTATTCTTATCTGTGATCTTATAAGAAACTTCGAAGAAATAAAATGGAAATAATTATTTTTGTTAAAAGTACCTAAAATGAAGTTTTTCAAGACGAATCATTGCTGTTTCCGGACGAGGCATTAGCCAAGTCCGGAATAGCAGATTTTGTTATAAAATGTGAAGAAATTGTCAAATATCCTTAGAGAATATTCAAATATTTAAGTTTCCATATAAAACTTTTACCAGAAATATGCATACTTTATTAAAAAATGATTTTAGCGAGCTAAATTGATGATTTTCCTAAAAGTGTGTATACGAGCGAATTTCTCAACATCGATTTTCAGGTTCACTGGATATTTAAACTGATTGGTTTGATCAATGGTATTTGTTTAGATGTACGTTGTACAGCTGTACACCCTTTTCCCATTATTTGTATTAAACCTCAATTGAAGCACTTTACTACCATGGATATGTTAAAATTCTTGACTAAACCCTAAACTCTTTAAAAAAACATATTTGTCACTCAATATCTTTACAGTATCATTTCTCTATTCTAAAGGTGTATCCAAGAACTGGCTAAAATGGAGTAATCATCCTGTTCAAAGCTTATTCACAGATTTGTAATGTGTAGTTTTATTTATATGAACTATTGTGGTGTGTCGACAAGAATAATAATAACCTAAACCATAAAACCTATAAATTGTAGTTTTGAGTTCCTAATCACTGTTCACTGGTTGTTCGGCAATGGCTTGGCGAACATTTTCCAGGCCGTTGGATTGGAAGGGGTCAGGATGCAGCTATACAGTGGCGTCCGAGGTCTCCTGATTTAAATCCTCTAGACTTATATTTATGGGGCCATATGAAAAACATAATTTATTCGACAGAAGTCAACACCATTGTCTATTGTCAATGCGCCCTTTTTTTATGTCACAAATTGTGCTTTATCAAAAAGAATTCTCTGGAGAGGGAGGAAGCATTTTCTATGAAGGTAACAATGTGTGATTAAATGATAATTCGGCATCTTATGCTCAACTAGTTATATGTAGTGTAAACCAAATTGATACTTATTGGTACCAGTCATTTTTTTAACAAAGACTACAATTCACAAAATTAGTTTACTTCTACCAACGAGGGTCAAATTTATGGTCCATCTAAGCTAATCAGAACTTACTGTCAAAGCTTCTGTCTCAAAAGACAGTTCTTGGATATACCCATGTTTTTCCATTTCTTTGATGTTGTAAATAGCCGTTTGTATATGTGTTTGTGTTTGTAATGTAGGAAGGAGAGCATGAAGAGTCTCTCAAGGCCCTAAGAGCTGCCCCACAAGACGTGGTAAGTAGAGTAGGAAATTCCCAACTTTAGAGCAGACTCTCATGTTCTTTAAAATAAATGTCACTAACAAGTAGCTTTCCAACATAACGGACCTTTTTCACTAGGTTGAAGTTAGGTAATTTGTATGATTAAATGGATATAACGTATTTCAGTAACTTTCATGTAGTAGATAGAGACTGATTTTTTTTTGACAGCGCAAAAACATGACAATCAAATATAGTAGCAGACGTTGACAAGAAGCAATCGTTTTGGGGCATGATGTCACTCCCCTAGAAAATTTGACCTTAATATTTCATTTTGATCTCCTTTCCCGATCACAACAAAATTGGAAATATTTTTGGGCTTCATTTTCAAGATACATTGTCTGTACCTATATTATGGTCCCAGAATCATGTTGATTGTTCACTTACACACTTGATTTTGGGAATAGTAATTTATAGGTTCTAACTCTTTTAAGCTCGATGATATAAAGCCACTCGAAGGTATCGCAGAAGAAACTAGTGAGAGCGAAATGAGTTCTGGAAGCAGTGATGAAGAGGGGGAGACCCCAGAATTTGTGCCATCAGCTTGGGATAAATATGCTACTCCTACAAAATCTGCATTACGATCGCCTGAGAAAACACTCGAAAAATCTGAACAGGTAGGTAGGCACTAGAACTATCCAATATAGCAACTACAAATATGGAATCTCTTGAAAAAAAAAAAACTTACATGAAAAGTACTCATTTCTTTTTATACTTATTGCTTTTTTCTTTCCAGAAAAAATCCAAGGGTGTTTGGTTCAAGAAGCAAAAGTACCATTGTGTGTATGAATATCCGAGAGAACCTGAAAGTCCTGTTTTGCAAAGTCAGGACTTGTGGAAGCCGCAAATGGATTATGCTGCATATGCTGGTAAGATAATTGCATTTAGTTTGTTTTTTACAGTGTGGTTAATGTCTCGTACTTGCATTTAAATGTTGCCGCTTGCCTGCTATACATGCAATTTGAAAATATTCAACAAATTCTTTTTATTGTAATGGAGATATATTTTTCTCAGAAAATGTATGTTTTCTATAAATTTAAAAAAAAAATGTTACCAATAAAGTGTGCATTCATGTTTGCACTTGCTTTTTTATATTGCTTTAACATCACCAGCATGCAAGACTATCTTGATATATACTATTGGGTAGATACAATCTGAATGAATGAAACATATTTTGAAAAATTCCAAGACAGTCTTCTTTGTGTATCACGACCATCGCATTTTAATGTCATAGTGTCAAAACTACATGCAGTCGGTTACTTTTTGTAGATTGGGAATTTGACGCAGAAACTTACTTACCCTCACCGACAGATGATAGTGACAGTGTTTTCCAGAGCACGACAACCTACAAACCGACTAGTAACATGAGTCGAACTCATTTGTATCAGCTGACTAGCATTTCTGATTTTCCCTCAAGTAAGATCCTTTTATAAAATTCATTTTGATATCATCAAACCATCATATCCAAAGTTTGGACAGAATGACATTGACAGTTTTAGTGGGAGGAATTCAATTTAGTTAATATGTATTTTTATTTGTTGAGGTTAAGTTGTGGCATTCGAGTATTTTATTTTTGAATTAGTTTGATTTAATTAACTTGTAATTTAGATCAAGTGGAGTTTGCGGTACTTGTTTAACTTTGCACTAATTTTTGTTTGGTAGATGACTATTATGGTATTGTTTTATACTTATATTTTAGTAGGAAAATACTATGAGAAAAATTAGGTTAAAAAGTTTTAAATTCCATTGGGACATTTTTTTAAAGATTGTTTAGAATTTCCTCCTCCAAAATATATGGACGAATAATTGAAGGCACTAGAAAACAGATAGATCTTCAGCATCATTTTGAGTGGTAATATAACAAGTGGTGAGCCTATTATCGATAATATTTTCATTAATTTTAAGAGTTATAATCCTAAAGCTGAAAATATCATGATTGTGCAGCAGTATTATCTGATTATTAGGCATACCACGAGTTGTATTTAGGAAGATAATTTAACAACAGCAAATAATTTAATTATTTATTGTTTAGGCCTAATTTGACAGCCAAACTTATTAAACGAATTAACTAAAAAAATTAAAAGTATTTTGGAAGGGGTAGTTTTTGGCCAGAAAATTATTTCAGCTACGGATTTGTGAAACATGAGGTATAGAGAAAGTCCTCTAAAAAAAGAAACGGCGAGAATCGGACCAAAAACAGTTCTCTCATGGGCAGTGAGGGGTAGTTTTTGGCCAGAAACAATTTTTCAACTACGGATACATGAGACGGGGTTAAATAAATGTCCTTTAAAAAAATGACAATGTAAACCAGGCTTTACAACCCGCTACACAATATGCGTTCTCTCACACGATATTGATCGGTGGGTGGGTCGCCAAATGATGTTGCTACCACCCGTTTTTGGTGTAGTGTGTAGTTTAACTCGCTGAGAGCTATAACATTGATTTTGTGGGTCTATAGATTGGATTCTCTGTGCTAATGAAAGGAAACGTCACAGATAAAATTAATTAAAACACAATATAGGTGAACATTGTTTTCAAATAATTTGATGATGACAAATTCCATTCAAGACCCTCATTTTGTTAGTGTTAAAGCAGTTCAGTGGTTGTAATAAATGGCTTCTACGTCAAGTTTTTTTATACCCCCGATTTTCACGAAAACCATTTAGCGATTTTTTATTTAAAATCTAACTCCACAGCGTTAATCAGAACACCCCAAAACCCCCATATACCAAATTTGAACAAAAAATATGCAGGGAGTTCCATTCTGCAGGGTGTCAAAGTTGAGCAAAATAGGAATTTTAAAGGCATCTGCTGAGTTAAGTGTGCTATGGAATCCCCTCAAAACAGTTGAATGGTCAATAGGATCACTCAAGGTGTTGGTGTGCAAAGGTCCAATACAAAATATACAGTGTTCTTATCTGTGCCATCTCAAATTACTGAATTTTTGGAACTTTATACAGGTCAAAAATAGAGTATATCAAAACCGCTCCACACACTATAAACGAACTAAATCTAAAAGAAACCTGCTAGTCAGTAAGTCCACATAAGTTAAGGTGGCTGGTGTGCCACAACAGGAAACACACAGAAAATGTATCATCTTAGACAGTGACTTTGTTGAGAAAGGTCCAATAATTTAAATTGTTTTTATTTGTTAGTTGGCACTTTGTAAAGAAATACATTACTTTTGTGTATATCAATATTTTTTTCAATGATTCCAGAGCCCTCTTGATCCGTATAAGTTTCATAAAATTTCAGAATTTTGAGATGGCTCAGAGAAAAATACCCTGTATATTTTTGTAGTAAATATTTTCACACCAACATTTTGAAGGGATACCATGGCACACTTGACTCACCAGATGCCTTTAAAATTCCTATTTTGCTCAACTTTGACATCCTGCAGAATGGAACTCCCTGTATATTTTTTGTTAAAATTTGGTATATAGGGGTTTTGGGGTGTTCTGATTAACGCTGAGGGGTCAGATTTTAAATAAAAAAATCGCTAAATGGTTTTCGTGAAAATCGGGGGTATAAAAAAATCGCAGCCGGCCCTGGATTTACATTTTGAAAATGGCAGGAAGGTCAAAAGAAGCGGATTTTGAAGACCTTTCAAACAAAAAAAAGTTTAGGCGATTATCTCCAAAAATGAAGATTTTTACGGATTTGTACAGTTTTAAAGTTGGACATCCTGTATAGATACCTAGGCACTAAATCCATGTGCTGCTAAAAAATTATTTAAGATAAAAATAGCCATTTTCAAAATATTCTTTGCTCTCTCTCCAAATTGCAAAAATAAACGAAAATGGAATTTTGCAAAAAGAGTTGCATTGTGCAAAAGTCCAAAGTGATAGGCACGCTAGGTGTATAAATCCTCATTAAACAAAAAGTTTTTCTGCATATATGTTATTGAAGATAGGGGTATTTATCCAGAAATAGTTTGAAGTATATTTTGCAAGTTTCGTTTATTTTAAACCAACTATTTAAATTTTCACAGCAACTTAAAAATAATTCTTAATTTTGGTTTGAAGACTGCAAACAATCAGACCGATGCCATCTTGTAGCAATTTTAATTGCAACTAAATTGTGTTCCTGCCATTTTTACCATAAGAAGTCATCTAAGAAAATGTAGTGAAAAATATTTTGAAAACTGTTATTTTTATCTTACACTGAGAATAACTTTTTTAGCGGCACACGGAATTTAGTAGGCATTCACTTATGTTGTTCTACACGTTATTTTGGACAGATTCCAACATTAATTCAGTTGTTATTACGAAAATGCACATCGAAAGATATCCCTACCTACTGGACTGGCCCTATGTCTATGATGATCATCCCATTTGCATTTTATTACTCTATTGTGTTAGGCAGATTTTCTACATACAGTGCGGAGTGTCAAAAATAACAGCAACACACTGGACAAATACAATGAGGGAGCTCTTGTGTTTTTGGCGCAATTAAGGAAATGTATTATCGATAATAGGCACACCACTTGTAATTTTACCCGAGAATTCAACGCCTGCCAATATGAACCGATGAAATGATATTATTTTTGAAATATTAACCAATCAGGTGATGATTTCAGCGATAATACATTTTTATTCAGAACCAAAAGTTCAACCTAAATGACAGCTGTCAAATGAACTAACTTTTATCCATGGTACCTAGTTAAATTTATATACGGCTGTTTGCAGTTGTTAAATTCTCCTTTTTAAATAAAACTCGTGGTATGCCTAATAATAGATAATACCTTTCGTTAATTTATCACTCATTATAATCCCAATGCTAAGAAAATACCACTCCTGCTGCGCAGTCGTGGTATTTTCAGCTTTGGGATTATAATTCGTAAAATTAACGAAAGGTATTATCGATAATGGCACACCACTTGTTATATTACCCCTGATAATAGCACTACCTAGTTGTTTCATTAGTTCATATTGGCAGGCTTTGAATACAAATAAAAAATTAAAAATACATCCTCTAAAAAATTAGTCCTGTCAGGCCACATCCATGTAGTAGTGTAGCTTTTATATACCCCTGCCGAATAAAGGTTAATTACAGTTTTCATAAAGTATAATTATGTCTATTTTGAAATTCAATTATTTTCCCTTAGTTCTATGTTTCAGTTAATTTATCTTGAACTTGAAAGTATTCAAAATTAAAAAGTAGTAACTTCCATGGTAGAAATATTTCCCCCCCATAATCACATTTTATTGTGTTGGTTTGCTTTTCAACAACGGATTGCTATATATAGGGTTTACTTGTCTAAGTGTCCTACATAATACTTACAAATTTTCGCTGATTTCAGATAACGCTAGCCTGGACGACGAATTCTTCATTAGCAGTTCAGCGAGGGCATTTGATGTGGGCAACCTATCCTCCCAGTTTTTCCCGGGTAGCCAAAATTGGCTGGAAAACGCAACGCCAGATAGTGGCGTGGAAGACGCCACCCCCGGAATTGACACTACCGATTACTCAAACTTCCACTTACCCTTTAAGAGAACTGTTCGACCACTGAAAAAATTAGCTTCGGACGCTGTAAATAAGAACAAACCAAAATATATTCAAGGGACCGATGTGTTGGGTGGTTTGAGGCATACAAGGAATAAGCTGAAGTTGGACCTGCCGCCGAGTCCAAGCGCGTTTACTTCTTCTAAAGGGTTCACGATTGAACCTTTGCAGGAACCAGTTATTGTGAGGGAGAAGCCGACATTTTCAACGTTTGGTAAAAGTAGGTTTCTGGTGCAGCACGTTGATACCCCCCCAGATACCGATCAGTGTAAAAACGTGTCGTTTGAGGCGATTCCTTACAAACCAATGTTGCCAATTAGTTTTAACGACTTGGAAGAGAAAGAAAACGATAATAACATTGAAGATATATTATTTCGACCAGACGAGAAGAGTATTTTAAAGGCTAAAGTAGAGTTCGTGAGGGGAGAAGCTAGTTTGCTTGATAGTGCAGACGAGGACAGTGGTATCGAATCTAGCACCCTCGAAAGAAAGTTAAATAATATCGAATGAATGTAACTAAACATAAAGTACTAATTTATTCAGGTCTTTTTGGGATTTGCAATAGAGTAGACAAAAAGTATAATATTTACTAATGAGGAACTTATTGTGATTTTTTCGTTGAAATTTATGTGATATCCTCAATATCTTTATTTTTATAGTGTGTGTAGCTCTGTGCAAGTATGGGTTAGGGTAGATGAATAGCGTTATATTCAACATAATACAGCGGGCTATTAAAAAGTTTAGCAGTAGTAAGAAGCAGCTTACAGTAAATGTTTAAATGAAATTAAAAATTTCCTTTTTAAATAAAATTCTTTTCAGTCCTTTCATGCTTACAGCCAAATTTATAGAATTTGACTTTGCATTTTTCATATTATTTCCAATAGTATTTTGCTTTTAAATTTCTCGTATTATGATGATTATAACTTATGTCGAATTATTAGACATAGTCGCAGAGAATTTTAACTTTTATTTTGAATATATTTTAAAGTTACTTAATCAACTTACTATTTCGTATATGGAATTTGGGCTCCAATGTACAAATTGGTAACTTAACGTCCACTATAATGTCCAAGTATGGTGTAGTTTTTGTAAGACTCAGTATTCTTTTTTAGTGTCATGTGCCCATTGAATTGGAGGTTAGGTTTTATTATTTTTTTAATGGATATACAATTTGTAGATAATCGTTGTAGATATATTTATATGTCCGTATCGGATCATATGTGATTGGTTAATATTTCTTGTATTAGTAGATTAGTTGCACTGTAAAATAACAGTTTTAGACTAGGAAATGATTCATGTTAATAAACATTTTACTGAATACATACTGTCTTTTATTTAAACATATAAAATGTGTTAATAAACACTTAACAAAAGTAAAGAATTAAGCTAGCTTTGATACACATGAATAGTACATGTTTTATAATAGTCAAACAAATTTAACGATTTTTTGGAATGGTAATAGTAATATGTGGTATTCTTTCACACTGAACTTGTGACCAAGAGGGAAATGAACGGACCCTTTACTTTTCTTTATAAACGTGCACCAATCAGGTTGTATGGTGAGAAGTTGCTGTTACATGATCTAAAACAGTATCAAGTCTGCCACATTGATAGAGAATCAGTAATTCTGGGCGTTTTTTCGGTTTTAACCCTTTCGCTACCAACCCCCTTCAAACATTTAGTGTCACCATTCCCAACCAATTTACATGGCTACAGACCCACCGTCGTATATATACGTCAGGCATAAAAAAAAATGCAGAAAAGTGCAGATGATACTCTTTAAATATAAATTTTTATTTTCGTTTGTATCTTTTTGAACAATTCATATATTTTTAGCAAAAAAAATTCCACACTTATGCAATGCTCAACAACAGAATAGGATAGAAACAGGACTTATGAAATTCCAGCAGCGCAGCGAGAGTAAGGGTGTCATCCGCTAGAGGCGCTGGCAGTGGGTGTGCAGGCACGGCAAAAAAAAATACTGTTGCATATATACGACATCGGTTGTCTAGACCATTCTAGAACTGAACGTATATATACGGCAGTGGGTGCGGTGGCACGCTTCCTTCTGTCGTATATATACGGCGATGGTAGCTAAAGGGTTAAGTGATTTGCATATTTTTGCCTGTTCATAGCTTCATTAATACAGTTATTAAACTGAATGCACCAACAGAATTTATATGAACAAAAAGAAAAGAGGAACCACATATTACAGATTTGTACATAAAGTGCAGAGCCGTAACATTTTTGCATGAAATTTTGAAACCACTTCAATTTCCTAAAAATTTTTGGGTTTCTACACTTGTGATTAGCTTGATGGATTCCATTAAATATTTGTGACCATACACGACTGAATTTAAGATGCCAACGCCCCGACGGGACCATGCGAACTAATATATGGGCCATCGTTACCATGTCAACGGTGCTAGCCTTGGGTCTACACTGGTGTGTTCTTTGTTCTTGTTCATTGTTGGCATGGCCCATAGACTAGCATTGAGCCTATAGGGGGCGTATTTCTTATATTCAATGGCGTATTGTATCGACAGTAGTTCATTTGTTTCATAGTAGACTTGTCAACCTACCTTTGCTATGTATGGTGGTGTTTACAAATCAGTGATATCCGGTGATTAAAACCTCTTTTAAAAATTGAAACCTAAGAACACGTTCCAACTGGATCAATAGTATCTGTACAAGAAAATACCACTAAAAAGATTTTTTTTGTGAGTTTACAGTACACTAGTTGGAATTAAATCGACAACACTTCATTTTTGTGAGGTAGGATAGGGGGGGGGGGGGGGGTATGACCAAAGCAACTCACGCCATTATTTTGCCACCAGGAACCACTCTTATTCACACTCTCGATAGCATGAATAGCATAAAGCGAGAAATGACTAAAATATGGCAACATCTCAATGTTAGTAGTAAAAAAAATTCTATATACACTTTGGTTGAGAAGGCCATTATTTACCTCGCATATTATATCCTTCGGCGCTACGCGCCTCAGGATATAAAAAAGCTCGGTATATAATGGCTCACTTCTCAACCTAAGTGTTTAATATACTATTTCCTGTTCTCAGTATACACATACAGAATATTATGCCAAGACGCCTTCTCGATATATATGATTGATGTTACACATTGCATTTTAGAGAGGCGGTTGTTGTGGAGGCGATACCACTATTGTTCCCAGTTATATTTGCACTATGCATAAATGTGAACTCACGAAAAAATACTTGTTACAACAGTGCCTTGTCCTACAAGATTATTACATTCACTTGGTGGTAGTAGTGGGCCTTTCTATCAACTTCCGGTATTTCCATAATTTTCTTGTGTAATTACATCGCATGGTTTTAGAATGACGAGAAGGAATTTGCAAGAAAAATTCCAAAATGGTTAAAAAAAGCATTTAAGAAAGGAGCTTAAGCACTGTTTCACACAGACAGACATTACCAGTATCGGTATTGAGCCGGAGCGAATTCTAAAATCAGTATCGGCTCTTACCTTTCTTTCTTGTTATAATAGCAAGCAAATAAATAGTCATTTTTTTTTGGCTACAAAAACCTTTTGATCTAATGGCCAAAAAGACCTACTACCCTTGTTTATGGATACTCTAGTTAGTCCTTTCAATAAAGAATCCCAGGAAGGAGTCAAAGCACTATGTGTATTATAGTCCAAAGCACAAAAGAAAATGTTTCTAAAGAATGCGGGCAGCGTTGCGAGATTTCCTATACGAGTAGTCGTTATTTATTCGCGAATACAAGTTTTATCATATTGAAGCCGAATTTCTGAACTCTGTTATACCGAAAAAATTAAGCTTGCATCACGGGACCACTTACCCATTTTTGTTTATCATTTATTTTTAACGCGGTGTGATAAAACACCTATTATATTTTTTTCAACATCGTCACGCCTACCATCGCCTTTGAAATACGGCAACACAGCAGTTCTGCCAAGCAGCCGGCTGACAAAATCAGTTAGCCAACGTGTTTTGTGCCTGTTTCTATAGTACGTAAAGTTAACTGACTATTTGGGCTACCACACAGACCTCATTTTTTAAGCCGCTGGCAAGTTTTTTCCGCCGGCTCAGTACTCAGAGAGCTCAGTGGCATTTCGTATGTTCGGGAGTTAACGTGTGAAAATGAGTAAACAGGGAAGAACGTTGCATTTTCAAGCACGACAAATAATTGCCAATGTTATAAGGGTTTGCCTTCTACCATAGTCTAAGGCATCACCGTTAAAAATAATATTAACAATAAATTAAATAACAATTATATGAAAATTAAGTCAGTGAGTACTACAAAATTGAGCTACGCCCCTGAACTGTGAGTAATTCTATAATATTTGCGAGTTCTTCCCCCTTACGTCGCACGCATTCTGCCGTAAGGAGGACTATATTAAATATGTGAGACAGAAGTCGCCCCAAGTAGTAACCAAGTTTTGACACAATATTTTTATATCTGACGCGGTGATAGGTGTCAGTATGCAGTACTTAGATAGTTTTTCGAGTTATTATACTCAGCTGTGCGGCTGTGGCATAGAATAAGGAATTCGTAACCTTAATCAATGCCGACCGCCAAAACTAAAATGTTTGAGGATAGTAATCCATCGGAAAGTAATGTAATTTAAATTAACTCTTGACATCATACACAAAAGTGGTATAGGTGTTTGTGTAAGTACCTACTTTTTCATAATTGGAAATTTAAAATTAGAATTGCTATATTACGAAAGATTCCTAAACTTAAAGACATAAACATGCCTTATATTTTTTGCCTATGTTGTAGGTACTGATTTCACGAAAAATGAGGATTTCTGCCTCGATTAGTTTGTCGAAACAACTCAAAGGTGTGCGCCACTGTAAAAACGGAAACGCCATATGCAGTCTTGGTCGAGCGTTAAGCAAAAATTTGCTCCTTCCTGGGGTTCTTTATTTAAAGAGTTAGCCGATATATGACACTGACATAAGGAGATGACAGAAATACGGTAGATAAAGGAGTCAGATTTTGAAAAAAAAAGTTGACCAACTGTTTTTTGGTAGATTTTAATAAAAGAAAATTAGTAGGAAATGACTGTACTACTTTAATTTTTAACATCATGTCTTGCTTGTATCCATTATTGCCCTTGTACCCTTAGGACTCTGTCACACATAGGCTAACTAGGGATTCCATAAACAAGGCTACTAATAGTATATTGATGCAAGTGATCTGTAGGACGAGACACTGAGTTATATTCACGATTGAACTTCACTAGCGATCGTTTGATCGTGAAATTAAGATCCATTTCTTTTCCAAATAATTACAAGTCCCTCATAATCACTAGTTGCTAACAATGATTCATCATAGTTGAAGCTAATACTTAAAACTGCAGTGGAATGTCCTTGGAGAGTATTTAGAACTGATTTATTTCCAACGTGTTCAATATCCACAAAATAAACACTTCCATCTTCACTTCCAGTAACTACAATGACGTTTTAAAAAAAATGGTATGTATACAACGGCATATAAATGTCTGTATGGATAATTATTGTAATACAATTATTGATAATTATTGTAATACAATAATTATACTGTTGAGTGAAGGAAAGTTGCTTTAGGACAACCTGAAGCGGTTTCTCGTCAATTAGGTTGTCCCAAAGCAATTGACTGGGACTAGTATCTACATCTCGATTCTAAATTGGGACTCAAATTCGTATTATTCCTTCCCTCAACGATTATATACTATCGACTTTCTATCGAGAGCATTCTTTGATATTGTGAAAATCAACATTTTTATATGAAAACAAAAACTAAACTAATAAACCTAAAGTAGCTAAAAAATAAAGTTTGGACTCACCTACACAAGCACCTTGTCTGAAAGACATAATAGGACAAAACGTCGATCTTACTATATGCTTTTTATGCCTATTTTGATATTTTCTCTTCAACTGTAAGCTCCCCTCATAATCAGTGACGCTACAAGAGAAGATACTCTTCTAACATCAATCATATACAGGGTCTACTATGTAAACAGCCAAACTTTAAGCAGTTGTTGGGAAATGGAATTCAATTTTGGCATTATTTTGAAGAAACATGAAGAAATGAAAGTAAAAAAAAATGTCAATATGTGATTTCTATATTACATTGTTTTAGGATTTGAGTGAAATATTGAAATTTCCTAATTCATAATGAATTCAAGAAAAACTGCTATGGAAATAGTGATTCCATTCGCAGCAGGTTCTTTTTTTTTATTGACAACCCACCTAAAAAGACACATTGAATTATTTGTAGCATTCACAAGCAGCGTAGGATCCCTAGCTTCTCTACTTATCCATGCTCTAAAGCGCAAACTTGTGATCGAACATTCTGGATCCAATACCAACTTTTTTGTTTTACATAAGCCACCATTTAACTCGCAGAATATCGAAACTATTTCTCCTCTGTCATTTCCAGCCCAGAAAATTTTGCCGTTGGTGTCCGAAGTAAGACTCAAAATATTTCCGCCAATTTTGCAAATGTTTTTCATAAACATGCCGGTTGAGACATTGGCAATTCGCAACTCTCCCTTGTTATTGCCTATCACAATGAGATTGTTATTGCTTGGTTGGAAAACGCAACATAATATCTGTGCTTTGTTGGGTTCGAGTAAGATTCTAAGGCAAGAGAAGTCACTGACTTTCCAAACACGAATAGTACCATCCAAGGAAGCACTTGCTAGTAGATCATTGTTTACAGACCAATCAAAATCTAAAATAAGATTATTTTAATTGTTGGATGATAATTAAACAAAATGTTACCTGGTATAGCTTGTGCATGACCCTTAAGGAGTGCCAAAACACAGGGAGGACTACTGGTTACATCACATATAGACAAGCAACCGTCAAGCGAACTGCAACATAACTTTGACCTGTCATTGTTTGCAAATTTCACCATGGTCACTGCTTTAGCATGCTGAAAAATGTCCCAAATATGTCTGTTGTAAGATGTGACCACATACCTGTATGGTTGCTATTGGTATGTGGATGTGACTTCTGGTTTTGTCAGAAATGACTGTCTCTTGGTAAAATTGTTAAAACACTATATTTAAATTTTGCTAGCTTAATAAAAACTAGCCAACAAATCTGGGATGTTGATTTTGAAATTATACATGCTTATATTTTATTTGTACTAAACATGAAAAGATGAAGGAGAGGAAGGAAATCTTGTAATTCTTGTTAGGTATTATATATATATTTTTTACCTGGTCAAATATATGGTGCACACCAGCAAACGCATAATTTTCAGCTATACTGTTGCCTCCTACTATGGCTCGAGAAGCTTCTGCTTCTTTAGTCGGCACTACGGTACTTTTTGTGGAAAGAACTGGATTTTGAGTTTCTGAAGACACGTTTGTCTAGAATTTATAAAGCAATAAGTCCAAGAATAGATCTGATAATATTGCATTCTAATTATTATAAATATTGACATGATTTGCAATCTTATAATTTAAAAATACTAAATATAAAAAGGCAGTGGCTAGGCTATTTATACGTCCGACATATATAAAAGTCGGGTACTTCTTGTGCTCTCATTGGCGAGTGGAGTCACTTGACTTATTTGGATGTACATTTAACTCCATACACGTCAGAAGTGAACTTATTTGAAGATACATCGGAAGTGCATTTTTCTCAAGCATTGTTGCAATAAGGAGAGTATGTCCTCCTATTTTGGCGATAGGCGCTGCCGTATGAAAAAAGAAGGGGGCATTCGCACCATATTGTGGTAGTCGGAAGCAATGGGCGCTGCTGTATAAAAAAAAGAAGGGGCATTCACCCCCATCAAGTGGCAGTCAGTAGCGATGGGTGCTGCCGTATGAAAAAAGGATATCCAAATACAGGAATTATTATAAATGTACTTCTGACATATCTTCAAATAAGATTAATTCAGAACTTCGGACAATGGACTTGTATGGGGTTAAATGTACGTGCAAAGAAGTGACGTGACTCAACTCGCCAATGAGAATGCAAGACGTATACCAACTATATACTTACGTCGGATGTATAAATCGCCACTTCGACATAAAAATGCACTTCAAGAGGAGCAAGAATGTTTTTCTTTCCAAAAATAATCGCAATTTGTTAGAAAAATTCCTTCGGGGAAGAAAAATGAATACTAAATTAGGTATTCATTTATAATTAAAATTATTCCAAGCACAATTTCAAGAAAGTAAAATATATTAGCCGATTTTAGGCGATCGTCTGGTTTTAACAGCGGTGATCTTTCGGTTGTCCTTGGTTTTAGCCCTTGAATAACCAACAAATGTCACCATTATTGAATCTTGCCTAAAATGTGTATGGTTAACCCAAAAGTAATCTAGGCGAATAACCAAGGAGAAATGTCATACTACTTACTACCGGTCTATAACCTCACTTATATTTGTGTATGTTGGGTTTTGTTTAAATTTGTCACAAAAAAGAATAAAAGCATGTAATAAAATTACATTTAACAGAAGATTTGCAATTTCCATATCTCCGACTTCAACCTGGAACCTGGACATATTGACACTCTTCACCTTCACCCTTCAACATTTACACAAAAGAGATATTTTTGCTCCTATTGATTTTATTTAATTTATGGATCTAGATGAAAATATGAAATCACTACACTTGCCTACATCAGAAAATATATTTTTAAGTTTTGAAAAATTCAAACACGTAACAAATTGGCAAACCTAGCAAATGACATTTGTTGCTTTCAATAACCGCGGTAATTACCCTGCTCCTGAGTTGAGTAAATACTGCGGTTATTGTCGGTTATAACGATGACGTATGAAGGGCTTCTTTGTGACGTCAGAGAGCTATAACCAACAATAACCGAATCACGTAAACGTGTTTGGTATTTACCGGTTACTAATGGGTATTCACCTAAAATCTACTATAGTGGATTTTGATGAGCAAAACCATATAGAATCTTTTTAGGTTTATCCGAGGGTTTATCCCAGACCATATTGTTTTGGTGAGGCAGTTTTATCAGAGGGGAGATCTAGTTTTTGTTCTTTGTGTATTGTTTTGTAGCATTGTGGATAAATACGAATTAAAACTGCTTTCCAAAACCATCAATTTTCGCAATATAAGAAATTTTATTTGGAGGAGCAATATTTTCAAGTCAAACAAAACCTTCCTAAACCTAAGCCTTGCTCATGAAAATACAGCTGTTGTAATCTGCGAAACGAAACGATAAAACAATGAGTTCAATAATGCTCCTAAAGGATGCTTTCGTGATTGATTTTTAGAAAAACTTACCCTACTGCTAGTCCTTGATGAAACGTTAAAACCGGAATCGAGTTTTGGAGGTCCATAACGTTGCTGTAAAAGCATAGAACGAAATTTCAAGTAGTTTTTCCATTTCTCGGAAGTTCCTCCGGTTTCTCTCAACAACTGGCTACGTCTTCTGATGTATAACGTCCCTATGATTAATATAACGGTATATAAATTAATACGAGTATTAAATTATTGCAAAGTTTTCTTACTAAAATTTGGACTTTCTGGTGCTCGTTGGGCATTGTAACGGGCATCTAGTGCGAAAACTTGTTGCTGAAGTGCTGTGGTTGTCATCTTGCTTCTGATAGCTCAATTTAGCACGAGTAATAAGTATAAGCTATAATAATAGTTTAGTATGGCTTAGTTAGTGCCTCATGAAATAAATAATAATAGGTGCAGGGTGCACCCCATAGACAAGAGATTTATATATGCTTGTATCCTCAATCAATGCTTGTATATTATGGTGCAACCCCTTTTTCCTTCCTCCATCAACGGTTTAATTCATTTTATCGTTGATTGAGGATCTCTTCCTTAATCAACGATTTTTGTATTTTATAAGGATTTTAAGCCTGGTTCATGCAGAAACTTTATCTTTATGCTTTTGCTTTATGTTTCACTTTAAAGAAAAGAAGCATATGTTCAGGCAGCTTATTTCTTTTTAAAAATTATTTGCACAGGCGCAATTTGAATCCATACGAACTTTTTTTACTGCTAGTTTTCACGTAGTGGAGTTCTTCTTGGTGATTGTAGCAGTGATTAGTGATTATAATAGTTATTTATAGCTATCATGGCCTCCTACGATTTACGGCTCTCTTCGCGTCCTTTCTGGCCTGCTCATTCGAACGAAAAAACCCGTTCGCGTACTTCGAGAGTTGACCGCAAGACGGAGCCACGAGGCGTACTCCTGTCAAACACCAAATAATAAAGGTTATGTCTGCTTATGTCAGAAATAAACTGGCTGTTGTCAAAGGGCGAGTTTCATATTCCCTGCTGGCCTGTTGTTTACGGATTAAAATTAAAAGATTTTAATTTTAAATAGTTTTAGCTTGTTCTCTGGTTTTAGTGTGTTGTTTCTTGTTTGTGTTAGTGTTTTAGCGAATTTCACAGAATACCATACCGGAGCCGTTTGCCGTTTTTTTGGACTAGTGAGCGAATGTGAGGGGTGTTTTGAATTTATTAAAAGCTGGGTTCTTTTTACAGGGGTCCTCCCTCATATTGTAAATAATGCCGAGGTTGTGTTCCGTGGCGAATTGTCGCTTTAAGCAATTGCCCTTATTTGAATTCCCGAGTAAAGAGCATCCAACTTAAAACTTGGGTCGAAGCTATTAGTGCTGGAACAGGTATAATTTTAAAATAATGGTATTGTGTTTAAAATCAGTTTTTGTGTGTAGGAACATTTATCCATCCTATAAAACAAGCGGATGGCTTGTTTATCTGTTCTGGACATTTTAAAAAAGACAGCTTTAGAATATGCAAAAACCACATGAGGAAATTGAAGCCAAATTCAATTCCCACCATTTTTGCAGAGGTGAGTAGGTATATTTTTTATAATAATTTTAATTTTTAGTGTCGGTGTAAATGGCCAACGATAATACCAAGCTGGTTTTATGTTTTATATAACATACTACATACCTAGTGTAAGTTCTACCCGAATTTCTACTTAACAAGCACAATGAATATTGTATCTGCTTGGAAGAAGAGCTAGGATACATTTTGTAAAGAAATATCACGAAATATGTGGACCGAGATGTGGACTGTGATGTGTATACCCTATGTATGCTCTTTATGTCCTATATTAGTACCAATGTATATTAGATATCTTTTCACGATAGTTGATGTGCACATCAGTTTCAGAGACAGATGAGAAGCCTGTTTGATGCATTCAGAAATTGATGATCATGTGTAACTTTAATATTGGAATTGCAAAAAAATGCTTCGTTTAAATAATTAAATAAGGAAGTGGCTATTTATACGTCCGACGTATATGAAAGTTATACGTCTTGCGTTCTCATTGGCAAGTTGAGTGACGTGAATTCTTTGGACGTACATTTAACTCCATACACGTCCGAAGTAAACTGATTTTAGATACGTCGGAAGTGTATTTTTTTTAAGCATCGTTGCAATAAGGTGCGTGTATGCCCTACTTTTTCGGCGATGGGCGCTGCGGTATGAAAAAATAAGTGGTAATTATTTCCAATAGTGTAACCCACCCCCGATTTTCTTGAAATTTTGGCTAGGGACCCCCTATTTTCGCTCGACGTTCGGCGCTGTAAAAAAGCCGGATTTATAAACTTCGAAGTTTCCGTTTGACGCTGATGCAGCTGCTGTTGCCATAAACTTTTCCATTCCGTTTAGAATTTTCTGTACACCTGTGTGTTATCAACGCCAGAAAAATAATGCATAGAACAACAATCGTCATCTGAGCGAAGTCGTTCGATTTCAATACTCTGATTTTGCAACTCTAAATACATTTTGTTAATTACTTTGTATCGTTATTTTGGATAATTAATATTAAAAATATTACATAAAATCAATACAGATGATCAGCTGATAAACTGGGAAAACGTGACCTCCCACGTGACTCTTAAGAGGGTACTTCATTGGCCGGAGAGGCAACGGAAAAATATAAATGTTGGCTATCCAAACGGACCTCCAGGAGGTCCGTTGTTATCCCTAACGGAATTTGAGTTTATAATAATTAATCTTCGATGTCCAACTTTCAAACATCAAATGGAAACGTCAAACGTCAAAGTTTATAAATCGGGCTTAACCATTCGGCGGGCGCCGAATGTCGGACGAAAATAGGGCCAACATTTCAAGAAAATCGGGGGTGGGTTACACAATTGGAAATAATTACCACTTCTTTTTTCATACCGCAACGCCCATAGCCGAAAAAGGACAGCATACACGCTCGTTATTGCAACGATGCTTGAGAAAAATGCGCTTCCGACGTATCTAAATGAGTTTACTTCGGAAGTGTATGGAGCTAAATGTGCTTAAGTTGCTGCAACTTAATTGCTCTATTTTTGTGCAATTAAGTTGCAGCAACTTTAGTAGGTTTTTAGGGGTTTTTTCATGCCAACGCACTGAAAAATGTCAAAATGGTGTCGCTGCATTGTTAAGATTAACACCAAATACAATACTATTACCCTAAAAATATATTTTTTTATATATTTTGTGTTAAAAATGTTTATGTATTGTTAATCGGATGTCAAATTTTAGTAACTTGCTTCGTTATATAGGTCTGTGGTAATAGTCTGGTTTGCTACTAGAAAATTGCTGCAATGGATGCAACTATTAAATGAGGCGTTTAGTGCAAAAATTAAAACATAGTGTTGAGAAAAACGCCGTTTATATTTCATGATTTTGGCCCCCTATTTTTATGTTGCAGTTTATATAATAAAATTAGATAAAGAAGATAAAGAAAAAATTAGATAAAGAAGTTTATAAATTTTTGAAAAAAAAAATTGGTGGGCTGCTTTTGCACAAATAAAGTGTTTTGTGCACTACATTTATTTTCACAGTAAATTTATAAAAAACAAACCTAACCCTAAAAGTAAAACACTTTCTCCATCATCGCAAGCAAGAAACAAGGCAACAATAAACAAGTAGGTACATAAACAGTTTGTTAGTGTCTCATTATTTATATTTTTTAGTCAACTCTTTGTTAAGAATCTTCGACAGAGTGAAGCACATCGTCGTAATTATTTTTTACCTCCCGAACTGAATTTGTCACCCTTAGGTTTTTATAAAAATAATGCAAATATGGTGGGACATACGCTAATAAATCTTTTTTTCTAAACTGCTATACTTTGTTGCTTTAATTTTCCTGCTTGTTGGATACAAAAGTGTTTGTATTTCGTTTGGAAATGTCGATGTATGTATAAAATAAACTCATTCGTTATTCGATTATTTGTAATAATAAATTTATATCTCAACCACTGCCTCTTTCTTCAACTAGTTGACAGACTCGACTTAGACTGTCTTTTTCCGCCATTTCAGTACGTGGACTCTACCTTTCACAAATGCAATTCCTTTTCCAAGTGCTTTTAATTTTAAAGTTGCCAAGGCTGGTTCAGAGAGTTCAGTTTTTATTTTTTGTTCAAATTCGTCCCACCTCCTGTAACTGTCAGACACAGGTGCGTGAAAAGTTAATAATTTTTTCCTGGAAACAGATAGTGACCCAGGATCGTGCGTTTCATTTTTGCATAGGCCGTACATTATCGACAAATTTAAGGTGAAGGTAAGTACAATTTGTTCAGCGAATGTTCAGCCCTACGTCCTCTTGTCCTTGTCTGGCTCGTGAATATACGACCGATATCCGTCGTATAGTCATGAGTAAGACAAGGGCGGGAGTTGTGACGTAGGGCCGAACATTCGCTGAACAAACTGTAGCAAAGGTCAGGATTTTTGTTTTTTGAATAATGGGACCAATACCTTGGGAAACTCGAAAAAAAATGTCAGATTCAATTTTTTCTTTGCTTGTCTTATTGTTCGGAGCCTTCTTCCCCCTCTTATGCCTAGAAAGGGTGTCACATTGACCTTTTTGATGTAAAGCACATCTAAGTCGACGTTCAGAAAAGCTTAAAATCTTAAAAAAAACTCCTAATTAAAAGATAGGCCGCTATTGCACAAAACATTCGAACTAAGTCATTGATTCGCAAATGTTGGGCCTTTTTTGTACTAACTGATATGATCAGATTGCAATATGCCAAAGTAACATTATATGCGCCATCTAGAGGCGTCTTAGAGGAATCGATATAGGCCGTTATTGCATATTGCATATGATAGATTAATAAAAATCCATGCAGCTTGTACTATTAACACAATAAGCATTTTTTTGGAGTTGGGCCACTCTTGCACTAAACACCTCAAATGTGAACACACATGCAATAGAGTTGCAGCAACAAAAAGATGCCCGATATATTGTTGCATCGTCAGAACCGGCACAGACTAACGAGTAATTATTTATTCTGTGGAACCGGGCTTAAACAACTGTTTTATAAAGCGATAAGGAACACTTCTAACAATTCGTTCCAAACCTATGAAACAATTTTATTATACAGTTGAAATATTTTATACATTATCATGGAAACGTTTCTATGATAATTTCTTTATTGATTTATAAGCAATTTTATAATTTTGTCATATAAACATTGTAAAGGTAAATGTAGAAGTCTACATAGTTGCAGCATTGAGTAAAGGATATATATTTATATAGGGTATATAACATATATCCTTCACTCAATGGTTGCAGGCAACAAAATAGTGTTCTCGTTCTCCATAACTCTAATATAATACTACTTATTGAAATTATAAAACCAATTTCCTGGTTGGGATGTTTTTTTTAGTTGAATAAATAATTCATATTAAAAGTATGTTTTGTGTTTATAGCCTACCACTGTCCAGCATCCCAATAGCTCCTGTAGAGAAATAACCCTTGTAACACATAGTCCTAATATTCCAAAATCTCCTCCTAAAGTGTCGAATCTATGGCCATCGCAGGTAATGTATCAAAAAAATATTGTATAAAATGTTTTTTTCCTTCAACCGTTCTGACAGTGACCTCTTCACATCATTTTGAATGTAAAGTTTTTTTAACCAACTACCACGGGAAGTCTAGCTGCTATTAAATCATTGTGACTTTTTCCAGTAATTACAGAAAGTTCTATACATCACCCACTTTTGAAAAGTATATAGGAAATATCTTTCTTACTTTTTAAAAGCAAACCTTTTTCACTGCAATGATCTTGGGTGAGTAGGTACTAAAACATCTTCCCGATCCAATCAAAACCCAGGAAAAAATGCAAAAAAAGTCCTACATTTTATTGTAATAAAATAAATACAAAATAAAAGTATATTGATAGTAAAAAAATATATATATATTTATAGCCTGCTGTTCATAGTCCTGACATTTTTCAAGAAGGAATAATGAGTCTTGTCATTCCCGCTTCTCTCAATCAAAGTTTAGATACATCATCATCACAGGTAATCAACATTATATTATGTACAAACTAATATATTTCCCACACAAAGGGGAACAGTAATTTTTGTTGTTTGGCTATACATTACTGGCAATTTAGGTTTGTGCATCGTAACAAAAATTTCATAAGTACGTCAATCTTTCAGTCCATCGGTACATCAAGAATCTGATGATTTTCCTACACAGATTTCACGTAGATGGTTGACTGTTGATTCAATATGACCTATAAAAGTTTGGCATCTTACTTTTGAAAACATTCTGGTTTAAACAACGATACCTAATACCTCAGATAATACTCACACATAAAATACCTACTTCCACATTCTATCAGCAATGAACTACAAATTCCATGAAGAATACTCAAGAAGCACATTGCAAGTCAGATATTATTTTTGTTTGCAACTGCTCGGTTTTCAGGTAGGTTTTTCACTATTTTAGTGTGATCATATTATCATAAGTTTTGAAGCACTGGTGAACCATGGTCAACATCACTCATTAAGCATGAAGATCAATAATAATAAAAGTTCCACTTCTTTTCGGAAGACAATCGAGGTCCTATTAAATCCAAAACGTTGATTCCGAAGACCGGAGAAACACGGAGTCACTCACGGACCCACGCCTTCGGAGTTCGTAAACACAACAATCGATTTGCGGCTATCGGCTATCCTTTTTAATCACAGATTCTCGATTCTCGTAACTGTCGGCTTGATTATCTCATAGCAGTTTGATACATAATAATTATGTTATTGATAAATTGAACATAATTTTAGATAGATGCAAGACGAAGGACGCTCAAATTTTAGGTTATGAAAAATTCGAAGTCAAACGCGGTCAATTGACAAATGACCAAAAATGACTTCGGTGGCCATCTTGAAATTGGTACGGCTGGTGGCGCCATCTACTTCAATGAGCAGGCCAGAAAGGACGCGAAGAGAGCCGTAAATCGTAGGAGGCCATGATAGCTATATATAAATCCTTTATCTATGTTTATAGCAGAGCCATAGCTTTTATTTGGAAAACAATTTTGTATTTCTTTTTTATTAACCTCGAATTGGTAATTTACAAAACGACGCGTGCGCAGTTCTAACTGCTTTCAGAAATATAGAAAGAAAAAGCTAAATAAAGTGTTGCCTTCTCCGATCAAATAATTCATATTTGATCATAGGTTGCCTTCAACTTTTAAAAGATAAAGCAAAAGCATAAAGATAAAGTTGCTGCATGAACCATGCTTTATTATCTGATCTGTAGACTAACCTATATATTTTGTGCTGTAGACATGTCCACAGATTACTGAACACAGATTACTGAATTGAATAGGTTGACGTGTCTATACCAGAGAAATGGAGTAAGGAGAACGCGCTACAAGCTGAGCGAACTGCCTAATAAAAGTATATTAAACCAACTTTACTACAACTTTACTAAACTTACCGAAAAAATGATACTCCCGGAGGTCTCCTAGACTTATAATTCATTTGTCGTGGGACAAAAAACCGACTCCGATTGGGGAACACCGTAAAGCTCGAACGTGAAGCCGTGAAAACTACGCGAAAGCCGACAATCTCCACACTCACGTTCGCGCCTCTTCGCGGGGTTTCGCGCCGCGAATGTGGAGCGGCCTTTACAGCTTGGTACTGCACACGACATTTTCCAAAAACACTGACCATTTGTCTGCTGAAAATACAACAACTATCGCTGAAAACAAACTGCAAACGTCAAACTGGGGACAATATGCCGGACATTACCATTACATTTGCCCTACTGCATTTATCTGGTCTATACGCGACTGAATTTAAGATGCCAAGGCCCAAGGTTAGCAAGGTTAGTACTAACAGAGAACAAGAGGCGCTTTAGGGTATCAGGGGTATGCAACTGGGTCCGGCGCATTGGCAACACAGGTCGGCCATTACGTCGGGTTGTGAAGGCCGAAGGGTATGATCGAAGGTAGCAAAAAGTGAACTATATTCGCTCTGAACGCGACCCTATGTTAAACGGGTAGCCTATACATTACGGGTTGGAGGGTTGGACCAATAGAATCGCCGGATCAGACGCCTTGGCGATCGATGAATTTGCAAATTTTGAAGTTTTAATAAAAAATATATATATCAACAATCTCGAACAAGGTAAGTCAAATATGTTATTATTTATTAATGCCATAACTCATAACAGTTCTTCCCGAATTATTATCAATGTGTTATTCGAGGAATATTCCAAATATGAATAGGCAGTGTGAAAAGTATGGTTAGGGGGCTATTTTTAGAGACACTGTTACAAGTTATATTTATTCCCTTTATTCCTGTTGTTTCTTCTTGTCTGTGTTATTACCACTAGATTAATAACAATAGTCAGTAAAAGCATAGTCGAACCAGTTTCGTTCGACTGCTAAAATGACTCGTACTGAAAGCCCCGTCTACTTAGTAGTCGTTGTTTTTCAGCAGTTATTATTTTCTGTGTTTAGTGTGTTTTAATGTGTTTTTTGTTGTTTAACTCCAGTAGTAGTTTTCTGTTTGATTTAAAGATATAGGTGGTACCGATAGTAAAAAATAACACCTTTTTATTATTTTAGATACAATGGAAACTGTTGAAACGGAGAATGGAGGCAACTTAATTTGAGAATAGAAGACGCAGCAGGTGGCGTATCCCCGAAGAATCTCAGACATGGCCGGAGTTACTTCAACATCATCCACAATGGGTCAAATTGCTTTATTCATTAATAAATAATGTGTGAGATTAACTATTTTTAAGTATATCAGGGAGAAAAAAGGTACGAAGCGAATTAGTGAGGGTCATACTAAAAAACTCAAGAAGTTTAAAAATTCCTAACTGTTTTCATTATTTCCTATCTAACATATTTGCTTCCCTTACTTGTGCTATTGCGATCTGCTGATAAGGAACTCACTAATCGATTTTATCTTTATTACATGTTTCCGGATCGCCGAACCAAGTTCGGTAGACTGGGAATATTAACAATGACCAAGACTGTTTATCTGTGATTTATCCGGACTGAAAGAGGACCAAGGACCTGTGATATTTATTTTCTAAATAGGAGTTAATTTTTATTTTGTTTCTATTCATTAAGTTTTTGTAGGTATATGGTTTTATTGGTGGTGGTGACAACAATAATCCTAAATAATAGTAATTGCCACCCCTCCCCCCCCACAATACTCCTAGATTGGAGTATTGTGAGGGCGAGAATTATTATTATTATTATACCTGCCTGATATGTTTCTTTGGTTTTTGTTTTAAATATATATAAAAAAACGAAATTGCTTTAATATATTATCCCTGTAGTCCTTTTAATTGTTTTATTTCTGAAAAGGAACACATAATGTGGCGGAATATATCACATTATGCGCTCTTTTTTTGAAATAAAGCAATAATTAAAAGTAATTCAATATTCCAGTGGGAGATCCTAGTTGAAATTTCCCGCTTCTCCCCCCTTTGCACCTCCCCCCCGCAGAATTCCTTACAGAAATTCCAACCAAGGTTCATCCAACCCGGTAAGGTGGCGCTGACCGTTCTGCCTCCTGTCAGCGGTGTTGCCAGGCAAAAGTATTGACGCCGCATTTCTTAACCTATATATTTTGTGCTTTAGGGTATGATATGTCAAGCTTTGTGTGTTTGAGACTCCGTTTTGCTTGTGTGCCGTTCATACCCGAACGCTATATAGGATCCAGTTATTACTTTTTATTTATGTCTATGAACTAACCTTAAATTTACGATGCAAATGCAGAGAAACATTTCTCTGTGCAAATGCTATAATTTGCAAATAGAAATGGGAAAAATGGTTGATAGTGAAGTTATGGTAAGTTATATTTTTCCTTAGTTAGCATTGATTCCGCAAGAGAATCAAGCGAAGGTCCATAAAACATCAAACTGACAATCAATGATTCTACTGCGCAACTCGGAGCGTCAGGCACCTAATAAACGCAGAGCATATAAAACAACCAGCAGTATAACCACATACCAGGTATTGGAGTATTCTTGAGAAATCATCCGCAAATTGAATGACCTTGAGCCATATTGGTGGAATAGAAGTCAGAGGTGTAGTCGGGAAAATCAATTCAGAAATACAGAGTACCTAGTATTAGTAAAGTATATAGTGTGTGGTAAGCACAAGCAGCTTTTACTCCTTCCTGGGATCCATCTAGCAAAAAGCACAATTTACAAAAAAGCACACTCCACGGCACTGTAATATCTCTCATACAGCCAAAAAAGAACTGCCCAATCGCCCCGACACTGCATCAATTTGACAGAATTTATTCCCACATGGCGGCTGCGCGAACAGGTGCGCAGAATTTTCTCGAAAGGGGAGTTTAACTGCTGGTTGTTATATGCTCTGATAAACGGCTGGTGCTCGAGGGGGCAGGGGGGAGGAAAATGGAGCATCAAGCTCAAGCATACCCGAAAGAATGAAATGGAAGTGGACTACTCTTCCTGAGTAGCTCTGGAGTGCTCTAAGTGTAATACCCGAAAGCGACTAAGGAAGGGGAGAATATAAACTCGACGGCGGCGCCTTTGATCTTTGGCAGCCGGTGGTCGCCATGTTGTGTGTTTAGAAGACAGGGCCGTATTTAGAATTTAGTGAAGGGATAGTGTAGGTCTGTACTCAGATAATTTAAATCATTCATTTATAAACACAAAACAAATCATACATACTGAAATGATGATTGGAACAAGCAAAAATGTTAATTGGATTTTGAAGGACTATTTTTAATTTAAGGTATCTAGTTAGATAACTGAAATAAGGCGATTTTTCTTATCTTATTCCAAAAATTAAATATTTTATTGATCTTAAAATTTGATGACTGCCTGAGCAATATTTTTTAAGCAATCATTTTGTAGAATACAAATGAAAAACAAAACGTAGGTATATGTATTAAAATATTGTCTTCATCGGTTTAATTATAGTATATTTCCTAACAAGTGCGGAAAGTGCCACTTTTCCGCACGCGATTGCAGTTGGCTCAACGACGCGTAGCGGAGTTCAGCCAAGAAATCGAGTGTGGAAAAGACACTTTCCGCAAGAGTTAGGAACACTATTTTTTCTACAAGCGTGCGGAAAAGTAAGACACTTTTCCGCACGCATTTACTTTTCCCCACGCATTTTAGTTTAGAAAGTGTCACTTTTCCGCACTAGGGCGGTGTACTCTTCCGCACGCTTGTAGAAAAAATATATACCTACCCAGTTCTAAAACAGTTTATTTTTTGTCTCCTTCATTAAAATCAGTAGGTACCTACGAATATGCGAAAAAAATTGTACATTTGTATGGGAATAGATATACTTAGTAAAAAATCTATTTTTTCATAAAATAAACTTTACTGATTTTTCCATATAATAAGCTTATTTTTGTTTGTACATTTTCAATTTCTGTTTATAATTTTTAATGCTATTACGCACTACGTAGGTACTATTATAGTAGGTGTGTTTGTGGCTATTATGTACTTTAGAAAAGTGCCTAACTTCTTGATAAAAAAAAACTAAGCAATAGGTACATAGTTATGAACACAGGTAAACGGAGTAAACCCACACAGGTAAAAATAACGTATGGCCTGTTTATGCAGACTTAATTTAAGGACAGGAATTATGATTTAATTTAACCCTTTAAATAAAATTATTATGTATTATTTATCCACATTTGCTTCATATAAAATTTAGCCCAAAAAATATATTTTTGATTTGAAAGGTTTTTTGTTGTTTTTGTGCCTTTTTGTCTTAAATCACATGTAAGTTCGATAAATTTTATATACGAAAATCGCCTGAACTACACCATACATTTTCAGTGTTTTAACTTACGATTTTTAAATTAAATCCTTAAATTAAGTCTGCCTTTAGATACTTAGGTGGAAGGTTATGATAACTAATTCCCAGAGATTTCACAATTAATTATCTACCAATGCTCTTTTGGAAAGGAGAAGAACGATAACCTGCAGTTGTAACTTTTGTTCACCCACGCAGCCTTTCGCTGTGCACATAACGCCCCCGCTCTTGTCTTACTCATGATCATAAGACAACAAAACACTGAACAAAACAACACACTCGCAATAAAGAAAACTTCAAATTAACGCCGCCACTGAAGATCTGTTCGCTCGAAACGCTAAACTGAAAGTGACGCCTCTGTCTAAACTAAAAACATGGCTGATATAGGCTGCGCCGCCCCTTCCCTGCTCTCTGCTTATATTATGCTCTTCTGTTATTATTAGTAGATAAGCTGTACTCAGAAATTTATATCTGCGAAAAGGGGGTGGGGGGACATAACCGAAAATCTGGCAACCACACGCGCTGAGAATTTACAGGGGAACCAAATGAATAGTAGGCCAAAAGGATCTCTGATTGCTTTAAAATGTAAATAGATATATCTCCCCTTGCTTTAATGTCTATGGTCTTATCCTAAACAAGGGTCTTATCTTTGTCTTACTTGCCTTGTGCTCGTTATGGCTATCTCTCTTGTACTTAGGCTGTCGCCCAGTGCACTGCTTGTATTGATGAACGACTTCCATTCGTTTGCCAGTTCGATGGTTGAAAACAGTTCCGGAATTACTTTTCTGCATTTCTGAGCCTAACCTATACATTTTGTGGTTCTGTGGAGCAAAACTATAGCATGCTATAGCCACAGAGATCATATATATAGGTAGAGTGATTAGCAAGTCCCTTTTATGGCAAATTGTGGATTTGCGCATGGGCCTATGGAACATGCGCATTAGACCTTCAGACCGTGCAATTCAAAACTGGTTGTTTTTCTGAATTACTATCTCTCTACAAACTCGTATATTGATAATAAATTAAGCTCACCTCAACGTGGACTGGTCAAGACTTCGATAACTACAACTAGGTTCCTTTATACTTGTAAAACTAGTTTCGTCCAAACGACTAGAATTTGCTTCACTGATGCTAGAACTTGACTTGTTTTCATCTACCTTTATAAGTTTAACACTAAAACAAATAAGCTACTAATAGTTTCTTACACCACAATCATGTTAATATACTTACTTAAATGATGGTTTGGGTGGTTTTAATAGAAGAGTTGGTACCGCATTTTCAATGAGCTGCGTTTTGACTCCTTTCGTTTTTAAACACTCTGGTGTAAAATGAGCAGAACATATTCGATATGATCACTTAATTAGATAAAACACTCAAACAACTAAAACGCGAAGAAACTATTAATAATTAGCTTAAAATCGAAAAAATTATGCCACAAAGCGTCTATGATGCAAACAACGGTAGGTTATACTTAGTTTGTCGCTGTCAAATGGCTGTCAAAGAGTGTCAAGTTTCACAAAACACTACCTCAAATTGCAAATGCGCATGTCCACTGGGCCTATTACTATTTTTTACTATTTTATGATTTTAAATTCGTCAAAGATTTTCCGCGCATCCTATGTATAAAAAACATCATCCAAAACTCTACCTATATATATGATCTCTATGGCTATAGCCCTATTCTTTGCTATTTTATGTTGAAAATTCTCTACCCTGGAAATTCTATACAAATGGGTAATCTGTGCCTTTACTAACCATCACCTTGTAATCTGTGGGGTAATCCACAAAATATATAGGTTAGGTGGATATTCTGCATCTGCATCATCTGTGATTCAGATTCAGCCTTGGCGTACTTGGACCTATATATTTTGTGGTACTCGGTATGGTAAGTTGTATGAAAAATGAAAAGTTTTGCCATTTTTTTAACTCCCTTTTACCTTTGCCATTGAGAGACGCTTTGCCATAACCTATATATTTTGTGCTTTGCCACAGAATAAGACACTTTTGCTGTAGAAATCATGGTCGTAGCAATTGGTTTTGAAGGGAGTGCAAACAAATTGGGTATAGGAATAGTTAAAAATGGACAAGTGCTATCTAATTGCCGCAGGACTTACATTACTCCTCCAGGAGAAGGGTTTTTACCAAAAGAGACAGCCCAACATCACAGAGAAAATATTATGAGCGTTTTAAAAGAAGCTTTGGAAAAGTCTGGTCTAAAACCGGCAGATATTGATGTTGTATGTTATACGAAAGGTCCAGGCATGGGAGCTCCATTAGCTATAGTCGCAGTGGTTGCCAGAACAGTTGCTCAACTCTGGAACAAACCAATTTTAGGAGTTAACCATTGCATAGGGCGTAGGTATACCAAAATTTTATACTAATTTCTTATCAGTAAAAATTGTTCTATTTAGATATTGAGATGGGTAGATTAATAACAAATGCAAAAAATCCGACTGTACTTTATGTTAGTGGGGGAAATACTCAAGTGATATCCTACGCCAGAAAACGATACAGAATTTTTGGTGAAACTATAGACATAGCAGTCGGCAACTGCCTTGATCGATTTGCCAGAGTTTTAAGAATCTCAAACGATCCAAGCCCTGGATATAATATAGAGCAACTTGCAAAGAAAGGGCAAAAGTTTGTGCCCCTTCCTTACTGTGTTAAGGGTATGGATGTTAGCTTTTCGGGGATTTTAACATATATGGAAGAGAGAACGGAATGTCTTTTGAAAAATGGGTAATATTTACTTCAGAATATCCAGCATTAGTTTCGATTTTACAATCTTTTTAGATATACCCCAGAAGATTTGTGTTTCTCCCTTCAAGAAACAATATTTGCAATGTTGGTTGAAACTACAGAAAGAGCGCTTGCCCACTGCAATTCCAGTGAAGTATTGATTGTAGGTGGAGTAGGCTGTAATTTGCGACTCCAAGAAATGATGGAGGAAATGTGTAAAGAACGGGGAGCTACACTCTTTGCGACTGATGAAAGGTTTTGTATCGATAATGGGGTGATGATAGCACATGCTGGGGCTGAAATGTTCAAATCAGGCACACGAATGAAGTGGGAAGACTGTTTCATTACACAGCGGTATAGAACAGATGAGGTAGAGACAACTTGGAGAGATGATTAAATTCGTGATGATTCATCACTTGACGTAAAATTATGAAGCCTTAAGTCTTTGCTTAGGATGTGGAAAACTTATTTGTAAGTAAATTCACTCATAATGGGAATTTTCATTAAAAATTAAAATTTTCGTACCAATATTTTGGTCATATTTTATTAAATTTTACAATTTACAAGCATCTACAATAAACAATAATTTTAGACCAATGAAGTATATTTATTTATTTTTGACTGAGTAAAAATTGGTGGCCACCTCTTGGGCCACCTTTAAAAATAAAAAAGTAAATGTCACTTCCAGTTAAGCTGGAAATAGTTTTGAAGACCAGGTTAGATTAAAATGTGGCTACTTCTGCATTAGTAAACGCTGAAAATTTAATATTTGTGTATAAAACTGCTGAAAAAAGAAGAGGGGTTCAGCTACTTCATGTGTGAACCTGTATAATGTTGGTCCAGGTCAGAAGTTAATATCTCATTTTTTAAAACACTGTACAATAACTTGATTTAATTCGCATATTATCCTCTGGGCTGTCTTAAAATCATATTGATACTGCCCAGCAGTTTTAATTTTGAGAACACTGCAAGCCAAGGGTATCTAAAAATTTTGTACTGAGTCGATGGCTGAAATATAATATTTTCCAAAGTGTTTTCCATTGAATTATTAATAGCATTGATTACCCTTTTACCTCTACAGGGTGTCTACCAAGCTGGAAATGTCAGGGAATTATTTTTGGTCGGGGAAATCAGGAAAATCCATCAAATACCTGGAAATTTGTGGTTTAAATAGATATAAAAGTACGAAATCTTTAATTCTTACAAAAATTAATCAAAATTGTATCTTATATTCATTTTGACTCTACTCTACAGAGATTTATGTTATTTATTTATATGTGATCCCTGTGCTCTAGTCTACTCCAAAGATGATCTAACCGAATAAGATTTTACGAAGCTGTTTATTTTTTATATTTTTTTATTTTGGAGAATGTGTAACGGATATTTGTTTGTTTTATACGTGATTTTATATTTTTACAATAAATCTTGTATCTTTATTTTTTTAATACCTATATATACTTTATTAACCTCGTTAGCAACAGTTTCTGCCAAAAAGTTGAAATTCCAAGCCACTTTTAACTTTCTTCGAAAACATAATATTACTTAATTTGCACATTTATTTAATTAATGTCAGATGACGTCTCTAAAATTAATAGTCCACTTTTGAATTATTTTGTTAGTAAGCACGATCGTTCAGAGTAATTTCATCCTAGCGGATCTGTTGACTCTTCAATTTTATTTAAATTCGCATATTTATCTCAGTAGGTAGGTATTAGTCAGGGAATTTTTTGCTTTTTGGTCAGGGGAAACCTGGAAAAGTCAGGGAATTTTAAAAACTCAATTTGGTAGACACTCTGCTCTACCACTGGAAGCTTAGGGGTTTGACCTGGACCAATACTATATTAAAAAGACTTGTGCAAAGTGCTGTTTCAAGAGATCGCCTTTGGCACCACATTTCGAAGAACTCGACATGGTGGTTAAAAAACACCATTGTTGCAGAATTTTTTATAAAATAAAAACATGCAAATGTGTTGTCTGTTACAACGAATTTAATATCCAAAATAAAAAAAAATACCTTTAATTTGAATAATGCACGGCATATTTCCCTACAAGAATAGTCTAAAAAGCAAGCAAGAGCATTTTGGTACCTTTGGGTTTGAAATGAAGTCCATGGCTAGTTGTAGTGTAAGCCTTTAAGTTTAGGAATCCTTGATAATATAGCACTTCTAATTTTTAATTATGAAGAAGTTGGTATTTAATTATATATTAATCATTTATTATACACAAACGCTAAATGCCACTTTGGTGCATGACCTCAAAAGCTAATTTACATTACAAAATTTACACATGGATTATTAAGCCGCACAGCCAAGCATAATAACTCGAAAAAATATCAAAGAACCACCTGATGAAACCTATCACCGTGTCAGATATCAAAATATTGTGTCAAAACTTGGTTCCTACACAGCACGATTTCCATCTCACATTTTTTTATAATGTCCATAGAGCTTCGACTCCTTCCTAGGGTTCTTTATTCAAAGATATTAGACTACCACAATAATTTATAGCTCTCTCGATGTACATACCTACCTTGTGCACAAAATTTGGATCAAATACCTCTGTTAATTTACTATTAAATATAACTATTTTGTTGTAATTTCAGTGGTTTGTACCCCCATAGTAGTCCTAGTCCTACATATAATGTATATATGAAAAACCAGTTGGACTGAAAAGTATGAAACACCCTCTCTAAAAGTACAAAAGCCTTGACAAAACCTTTTCAAATTCTGATTTTTTAAACTAAAGGGTTCTCCAATAAGAATAGTATGATTTTGAAATGAATGAAATATTAACCATGGTAAAAATGTTATACTTGTTATTATTTGTGTTTAGTATACTCTGAGAATTCATCATGGCTAAATACATGCTTCCAAGAAAGTTTGATTATACAAATATTTTATGAAAATATACATTCTTTTGTGGTTTTACAATAATTCTGCAATGTTATCAAGAGCATTGTTCTCGACACTTCTTGCATTTCGACGCATTCAATGTATTCGTAGTTCCTATTTTCGCATAGTAAAGATTCAAATCTCTTTCAAATTTTTCAACAATTCAACGAAGCAAGTACAGGAGGCCGATTATGTGGATTATAGTGTCCGTAAAGTGCAATTTTTATATAAAAAATAATAACCAAATGTTCTAAAAGTGTATGTCCATGATGAATTATCAGAGTACACTAAACAAAAATGGCAACTAGTAATAGTTAAAACATTTTAAGGAAGGTTGATATCTCATTTCCAAATCATATCATTCTTATTGGAAAACACTTTACTTTTTTATTTCAGATTGCGTTACATCATTTTGCCAATTAGTGGAGTATGTTCTATATTAAAATATTTTTGGCTTTTGGCACTTCTCCGAATGATTTGAGAAATTTACCTTTAAAAGTAGCAGACATTTTATTTATAAATTTTCTAGGAATTTTTAAGTGTTTTTTAAAGTGTATAACGGTTCCAAGACTCATTGCCTAAATTGATTTTAGTGGAGATAACAAAAACAACGTAACGGGTGTTCATTTTTTATTTACATAAGAATTGGGACAAATCCTCGACAGCTTCCATTCCCACAAGTAATATTTACAAATAAAATTAAAATATTTCGTAATGTAGTAGGTAAAACTTAAAACTAAAAATGAAGCACCCTGGCATGACTTATGCCTTGGTAAAAGAATATCTTTTATTGGTCATTTTGATGATTTGACCATTCCTCTCACATTTTACAATATTTATCTAAATTAGGTACTTGTGTGACTTTTGCCACATATCTGATTTTAATTCATCTTTCACAAAGTATACACTACTCACAGTTATGCTAGTTAATATTGAAAATGGCAATCCTTATTTTCTCCTGTAGTATAAATATAGAAGAAAGTTTATACCTATTCTTATTACAGTGACGATTAAAAGGTAAAAAAAAAAACAAATATGTTACGTCATTATTACTCAAAAGATATCGTCTTTTCTCAAAAGTTATTTAAATAATTTATAATGCTTGTATAAAATTCTCAAAATTAACACGAAGAACTTTTATTAAATATGTGATTCAATCCATAAAATTGTTACATTATTGTTTTAATAATTAAAATATATTTGATATTACCAATGATGAACCCTGCGTCACAATAGTCGACAATGGAAATTGCATTGTTGGCCATTGTGACGCAGGGATCAAAATTCCTGGTATCCACTATAATTAGTTTATTGCATGTAAAAATATAAACATATTGACTAAACATGACTACCGTTGTTTTAGGAAGCAAGCATTTATTTTCTTCCCATCTGCGAATCGTTTAGGTAGTCGTTCAGTCATCGTTACCAATACAGAACTGGTCAACATAGACAGAGCATATAAAACAACCAGCAGTATCACTCCCCATGGCGGGAAAATTCTGCGCACCTGTTTTTTGACTGTATGAGATATTACAGTGCCGTGGAGTGTGCTTTTTTGTAAATTGTGCTTTTTGCTAGTATCTTTAAATAAAGAATCCCAGGAAGGAGTAAAAGCTGCTTGTGCTTATCACACACTATATACTTTACTAATACTACTCTGTATTTCTGAATTGATTTTCCAAACTACACCTCTGACTTCTATTCCACCAATATGGCTCAAGGTCATTGAATTTGTGCATGATTTCTCAAGAGTAAGTCATACTGCTGGTTGTTTTATATGCTCTGACATAGATACAGTAGTAAATTTAAATCAGCATATGCGATAAAGCATAATATGTACAGTGTGTCCCCAAATTGTTTGGACGGCTCTTGTAAATGACAAAAAAAAATTAATTTGATCTTTTTGGGATCAGTCCTGATTGGTTTCAAACTAATTGGTGACATAATTTTAGTTTTGAAAAACCACGTATGCCTTGAAAATTTTGAAAAAACTAATTTTCACATCAGTAAAGTGACCTTTTTGTATGTGGTTTTACAACAAAATATTATTAATTCATTCAGAATGAAAAACAGAACATTTTCAAAAGCTTAAGCTTACTTTCAGCGTTTTCGGCTTGTTGCACTAGTGCACACTAAATGCGAATTTTGACAGTGCCTCGTGTTCGACTTGCACAGTGCAAGAGTACTAAAGTGTTCGACTTGTTCATACCTTCAAAGTGCATGGCAGTGTCCATGTTCGGCTTGCCTGGAACACTCGCTCGATTTGCATTTTTCTGCACCGTCAAAATAGACGGTGCAAAAGGTGCACTGAAAAATATTTTAAGGTTATGGTAGTATGTTTATAAAAAAAATATGGATCCGTTGGTATTAAGCGAATATATGGATAGCAGCAGCAGCAGCAGTGACGAAGAAAACGAATTTCTAATAAGCCTTTATTATGACAAAGAAAGAAATTGATTTGTTCCTTAGCCATTATTCTTCTTTACTTTATACAATTTTAATTTCGGTAGCGTTTGCCGTCTTTACGTGAACCACAACCACCCACAACGTCAACAACAAGTGAACAAAACATAAAAAAAACCTTTGAAAGTGGCGGGGAACCACGCGGGAACAAAAACGAGAACAAGCCGAGCTCGTCTCCCGATCAGATGCTTACTTGCACGCGTGTCAGGTTAGGGTGCGCGCCACAGCGATGTTGCTAGTGCGCACAGAGTAGCGCACTCAGAGCAAAAAGTTAAACTGAGTGCACTCTAGCATGGAGCCAGTGCGTACAAGCCGAAAACGCCATTTGATTTGTCCTCTTTTTAAATTTTTTTATGAAAGAAAATCAAAGTGGGCCTAGGATTTTTTACACCTACCCAGTGTTTTTTTCATCATGAACAAGTTTTCTTCATAATATTTTGACGTGAGAGGTACAGAAAGGGCACTCTTCTAAAAAAAAGTGGGAAACAGGCTAAAAAACGAAGTAGGAACAGACTCGTTCTGAATAAGTTTCCTTACTAACATTTTGTTGTAAAACCTTCAAAAAGGTCACTTAATTACAGGAGTGAAAAATTAGTTTTTCAAAATTTCCAAGCCATACGAGATTTTTCGAAACTAAAATTATGTCACAAATTAGTTTCAATCCATGCAGGGCTGATCCCCAAAAGATCAAATTTTAACCTGAAAATTATTTGTCATTTACAAGAATCGTCCAAACAATGAAATGGACAAACTGTATATGGAATTTTTCAGCTCTTAAATGATCTCACTGTTAGGCATGTTGAAAGTCCAAATTAACTTTAAATGAAATTTGACTCACATGTCTACATGGTAATTTAAACAATGCAATGTTCTGCCTTGGTTTTTGGAATAAAATGATGGGTGATTTTACAACTTCCTTATGACAAAACCACTATTCCGATAATCATTAACCTATAGAGCATTTTATTTTCCATTGAAACATCGAATAAAACAAATATTCTTAGTTGAGTCACCTATACCACCTACTGAATCGTAAAGGTATTTTAAGTAAAATAATAATGTTAACTTTAATTGTCTTTATTACTCACAGATATAAAGAATCACAATATTTTCCATTTGTAAAAGATGGAGGCCTTGCCATCAGGGAAATACAGGGTGAAAGTGACATAACAGCACTCTAATGATTCTCTAAACCCAAAATCATTTCTTGGTGGAACCTGAGAGCTAAGACTTGACAAGAAGTTGTGAAGTTTAAAATTTGGGTTACGGAGAAAAATTATTCCAATAATCGGCAAATAATGACACGAACAACGTTTTATTATTTGACCTTCCTTGAGGACAGGATTTCTAGTAAAAACTTTATTAATCATAACTTACTAGGTCAAACATTCATAAAGATGCCCATCATAATTATAAATTGTACCATCGTCAATTCATCATTTCTAGTCCTTACTTTCATAAATCCAAAATAACTACTTATCACTTCCGTTAGATATCCACATTAACTTGTTATTCCGCAACTTACATGCCTAATATCTTTGTAACATATATCCGAATTCTTAAAGTAAAAATAAACATAGGCAAATCTAATCGTGCTGTTAGGACAAATCAAAAGTCCACTTGAAACAATGCGAAATTTCTTAACAAACTTCCACTACTTAACAATAAGTCCGGATGATGTGTTTAGTTCATCCTAACACTGAGCATGTATCGGGAGGGCCTGCAGCCACACAAACAGGGGTACTTATCGTTGTTGTGCGGCCGACTGGGCGGCTTGTGGCTGCTGCGGCGAGGCGGGCCCCACGCCGAGGTTGTTGTTTGGGCCGCCGGCTGACGGGCTGTTCCCGTTGCCGGCCGACAGTTTCGAGAACGCCAGCAACGTGTCTGGGAAGTTGGGCGGTGTGGCGGGTGTGTTGCACGGGGTCATCACCTAGGATAAAAAATCATTCATTTACATACATATATTATTGAGTAGCCCATTAATAATGGGGCATTGCTTAGCGGGAGATTCTCAAGGCCAAAATAAGTAGATTTTGCCCTCCAATCAAAAAATCGGCTGGAGATTCTTCCAAGCTTGCCTTCCCAAATGTTTCTCCTTTATTTTTGGAACCAGTAGATTAATCGACCTGAAAATTTGCATACTTATGTTTTCTCAGACAGTAAATCGAAATATAGCATCAGTTTTGAACTTGCTGCTAGAAGGCGCATGACCTTTGCGACTACAGATTATCGGATAACTTAAAATTATTATATCGATTTAATCGATTACAGGCCGCTATTCCTTCTACAATCTTATCGTTCAGAAATTGTGTTAACAGCTTTTACATGCTGAAAATTTGAATAAATAGTATTGTTTTAAGTATAGATGGCAAATGTCCGAGCATTTATGATTTTGAGCAGGACACTTTTAAAAATGTCCGCCGAGGCCTCGAGCATTTATGGACATTTTTGAAAATGGTGCCATTCGATTGTTTGCGAAAAGACCTTTAAAACAAGACCCCATGTGTATGACTTTTGATTAAAAAAGTATAAAGTAAAACAAAAATAAAAAAATTTAAATGTAAAATGTAAAAAAATGTTTCTAGTTACAGAATGAAGACAGATTTAGAAGACCCAACGCGTAGGAACATGTAGGATGTAGGTTAGTTAGAAATACTTTTTACATTTTTGTTACTAAATCTAAATAACTTCTTTATCTGTACTGGAGCCTTTGAACATTGAATTAAATGTTTTCTCATTCTTCCTGCAGGGCAAAATATTCAGCTTTACAAAATTCACAAATAGCATATTTTAATTTTTGGTCACTTCTTTTCTTGAAGTAATTCCAGACTATTGAATTTTGTTTGACCATTTTGCAAAGTAGGTACACAGTTCGCAATATTCTAGGTTAGAATTAGAAACGGTTTTGTAGTTTTATAGGTTAGAAATGGAAAGATTTTTTTATAAATGTCTATAAATGCTCTTAAATGACCATAAATGCTCACAAAGAGACCAGAAATTCTCATTAATTCTCTAACGGACGGCATTTATATAAATGATCATAAATGCTCCAAAACTGCCGGACAGTGACCAAAGATGGCAAGACACTTTTAAAAATGTCCTGCTCATAAATGCTCATAAAATGCTCAAAATGCTTCTGCTCATAAATGCTCCAGCCATCTATAGTTTTAAGTTTTGTCTCAAAACTTTCGTTGTATACGTTATCTGTTGAAAGTTAAAACCTCTATTTGGATTTACCCTATAAGAAAACATAAGTGTGCAAATTTTCAGCTTGATTAACGTAACGTTTCCGACAATATCACTAACAACATCCTGTAACGGAAGTGTCGATCATAATTATGACAACGGGACAAATCTGTACACACTCTCATTATTGAACCAAAATGTGACAGGATTATTTAAATTCTTATATTTTTTGCTTAATAAAAAAACTAACAGCTATTTAATCATACAAATTACCCACTTAACTTCAACGTAATGGAAAATAGTCATTGTTCCACGGCCTTTCAAATATCTATGCCACACAATAATTTAAAACTATATCCATGAGTGCATAATGTTTGCAATCAAGAATAGGATCTGCAATATGATCATACATACAATACTAGAAATAACTTTCTCTTATTTACAAAAAAACATAGTTTACATGATAGCTAAGATCTGGAATCTCTTACCCACATCATTTAAAACATTAATAAATGTTACCCCACAAAAATCAAAACTTAAAAAGTTTCTCATTAAGAGATGCTACTATAGTATCAATAAATTTTTTGAGGAGAAAAGCTTCCATGATCTTTAAGTGATTGCTTTCCAGCATAGTTGTCCCAATGTGTATCATATTGTTACTTACTCAAATTTTAAATTGTATTGTACTTTTAATATCTGACTTTTTTCTATGGTCCGTGATCTTTAGGTGATTGCTTCCCAGCATAGTTGTCCCAATGTGTATCTTATTGTTACTAACTTAAATTTTAAATTGTATTGTACTTTATTATCTGAATTTGTTATGTGGTTTTACTTCCATTGACACGATCTACACCCGTGAAGGGTATGAACAATAATTATAATATTAGTGATTATTGTAAGGATCAAATAAAGAAATATACTATACCCAAAATAACAAGAGTATTCATTTAAATTCAACTTCAAGTTGGAGTTGGAAATTCAAATGTATGTCTTATGTCTGATAGGTTTCGATGATTTGCAATCTAATCTTTTGACAAATGTCAAAGCAAAGAAATTCATTGTTTCAAACATCCTGCATTAAAATGGTCTTTAGACAAGAACAAAAAGCATTTATGGTCTAATCATATTTTAGAAACGGTCGGAAAGTCGACGGACAGTGGATGTATTCTGTGGAAAACTGCTATAAGGAATTTAGAGAACAGTTTCTTGGGGATCACAACGTTGAGTACAACACGTTCAAGTGTTCTCTTCGTGGTATTGTGCAGTGTTTTCGAGAAACGGGGAGTGTGAAACGAAAGAAGGGAAGTGGCCGACCGACAGTGTGAATGGAGTCGAGGATAATGTACGACAAGTTATGGAGGAGGCTCCCAGAACGTCTGTGTGAGTTTTGTCGCAGCTAGCTGGAGAATCTGTTGGTACAGAGTGGCCCATCCAAGCGGAAAAAGTGTGCTACGTGGAGACAGGTTAACATAAAATCGTCATTCAAAAAATGAGGTTGTAGTAAAAATTAAGGGGAATTCGAGGGTGAACCCTCATTTTGTATACGGGGGTCGGTAAAAAAGTTATCGCGAAAAAACATTTTTTGCAAAATAAAAAAATATATTTTTTTACCTACACATCCATTAGAGAACCTTTAAGTAGTATTCCCGAATATTCAGTTTTTTAATATAACTTCCGGTTATAGCGGAAATGAAAGTGGTTTTCTCTATTTTACAACTTACACATTTCTCTTAACCATCACAGGATTCCTTTTTAAATTCTGAATCCAACGATATATAATTTGACCTATTTATCTCCAACCGTTTCCGAGATATTTATCAGAGAAGCTCCATCAAAGTAGATACATGGTCTCATGGTCGGTGTCTGATGTTCGATCTGAGTAGGCCAAACAATAAAACCAAATTTATGACAAATCAAGTCAGCCATGATAATAAAACTGACAAGCGAGTAGGCTGAATGTTAAAGTGGGTATAGCCATTCAACTGCATTCAACTTAATTAAAAATCTCGTGGAAATTATGAAACATTTATTATTTTTACTACTGTCATATTTATTATGACAACAACAATATGATTAGTTATTAAAAATTAGTTAGAAGTTCATTTACATTAAATGTTCAAACTGGGTTCCATTATTATTTACACATAACCTAAGTCTTTTTAAGAAATTTTTTCGGACATTTTCAAAGATTAAGGGACGATAATTTTACTCGTCTTTTAATCTCCTCAACATTTTCGGGGCGGTTCTTATAAACTTTATTTTTTAAATGCCCCCACAAGAAAAAATCCAAGGGGTTAAATCTGGACTACGTGGCGGCCACCTTATCGTTCCATGTTTACCAATCCAATTTTCAAACGAATTGTTCAAAAATTCCGTTATGGGCCCACAGTTATGGCAGGAAGCGCCATCTTGCTGCCATATTAATTGTCTTTCTTGGAGTTGGTTAAGAAAAATTAATGGCAACTGGTCAAATGTTCAAAATGGGTTCCATTATTATGTACACATAACCTAAGTCTTTGTAAGAAACTTTTTCGGACATTTTCAAAGATTAAGGGACGATTGTTTAAACTATCAATTTCTAATTTTACTCGTCTTTTAATCTCCTCAACATTTTCGGGGCGGTTCTTATAAACTTTATTTTTTAAATGCCCCCACAAGAAAAAATCCAAGGGGGTTAAATCTGGACTACGTGGCGGCCATCTTATCGTTCCATGTTTACCAATCCAATTTTCAAACGAATTGTTCAAAAATTCCGTTATGGGCCCACAGTTATGGAAGGAAGCGCCATCTTGCTGCCATATTAATTGTCTTTCTTGGAGTTGGTTAAGAAAAATTAATGGCAACTGGTCAAATGTTCAAAATGGGTTCCATTATTATGTACACATAACCTAAGTCTTTGTAAGAAACTTTTTCGGACATTTTCAAAGATTAAGGGACGATTGTTTAAACTATCAATTTCTAATTTTACTCGTCTTTTAATCTCCTCAACATTTTCGGGGCGGTTCTTATAAACTTTATTTTTTAAATGCCCCCACAAGAAAAAATCCAAGCAGGTTAAATCTGGACTACGTGGCGGCCACCTTATCGTTCCTTGTTTACCAATCCAATTTTTAAATGAATTGTTCAAAAATTCCGTTATGGGCCCACAGTTATGGAAGGAAGCGCCATCTTGCTGCCATATTAATTGTCTTTCTTGGAGTTGGTTAAGAAAAATTAATGGCAACTGGTCAAAGTATTGTTCCAATTCGTTCTGGATTAAATGTAGGTATTTTCTACCTGTCATACTTCCTGAATAAAATAGAGGGCCCATTATAAAATTTCCCACAATTCCGCACCAAACACCCACGGAATTTCTGCCGGATTTCACAACTTCACGAAATGCCCGTGGATTGTCAACAGACCAAAATATACTATTTTTCCGGTTGTATATTCCCGCTGTTGTAAATGTAGTTTCATCGGACCAAATAATTTTTAAAAAAAATCCAGGTCCACGTCTTGCAAAATAAAAGTTTAACATTGTTTGACAATATTCCAGTCTTCTTGCAGCATCTCCAGCGAATAGCCTTTGAACAGGTAATATTTTGAAGGCTTTAAATTTGCTTAATTTCATTACCCTTTGTATTGTAGACCGGGGAATTTGTAAGTCTCTCGCTGCATCAAGATTTTTCGTTATTTCTTCTGAAATAATTTAAAATTCGTTCTCTCTCGTCCTCACTAATTCTAAACCCTTTTTTTCTCTTGCTAATCACACTTCCTGTCGATCTGAATCTTCGATACAGCTTACATATAAATGAAGCACTCGGAACATTTCTATTTGGATATTTACGAGAATATTCATTCCCTCAAAGTTTCTACGTATATTTTATCATTTTTGATGAAGATCTCTCAAATATCACAGCATTCTTCTTTCAAAAACATTTTTTAAACTGCAACTACTAACAGCTTCAGCAACAAAATTTTGGACTAATCTGACACGTAAATAGAAAAATTGAATTGACAGCCTACTCGATTGTCAGTTTTATTATCATGGCTGACTTGATTTGTCATAAATTTGGTTTTATTGTTTGGCCTACTCAGATCGAACATCAGACACCGACCATGAGACCATGTATCTAGTTTGATGGAGCTTCTCTGATAAATATCTCAGAAACGGTTGGAGATAAATAGGTTAAATTATACAGTGTGTCCCAAATTCGATGCTCACCATTGGGATCTCGGTAACTACAAGAGATAGCGAGTCGGTTAAATGGGGAAAGTTTTAGACAATTTTATGGTCAATCTGATGCCGCTGAGAAATCAAGGCTAACTGGGATCGTTTTCGAGTTATTACCAAAAAACCGAATTTTATCATTTTCGTTTTTCTTAAATATCTTAGAAACCGATGGTTTCTCAAAGACAGGACTTTGACATTATTAAGGCACTTTTGTCCAGCCTTTTAAGCGGTAATGTCAGTTTCTTTAAGAAAGTTTTCATTTTCGAGATATGACTCAACTTTTGATTTTCTTATGGACGCTATCTTGGATTTTTACAAATTCGAAATTTACATGAAATTCTCTTTCCAATGATGTGTCACACTAATGATTTTTTCGTTAGTTGTAACACTTAAAAGCGTTTTTTTGCCTAATACTAAGTAGGCCATGACAAGTCTGTCAAAACAAATGCAACAAACCAAACATTGAATCCAAATTTTTGTTGAGATCTGGATTCCTTAATACGATATGGGTTATTAACAGCCCAGTAATGGTGCTTATGTTTATTAAAAATGCCATTGTTATGAAATTTTGTTTCATCGGTCCAGCAAATATTTAATGGAAAGTTATCAATAACTTCACACTGATTGTTAAACCAATGACAGAAATCAAGTCGGCGTTCAGTATTTCCCGGCCTTAACTTTTGCACTATCACGGGTTTATAGGGGTGATATTTTTTGTCAAGTATCTATGAATAGTCGTTTTCGGCAAAAGAGTTCTGCGACTTATCTCTCGAAATGAAATCGTCGGTGCTTCATTAAACTTTGTTCAATGTTTTGAACATCTATTGGCGCAATCGATTGGAACCATATTTTGGTCTGGGCACAACAAAACTCTCATGTTGTTCTAAATCCTACTCAATCTAAGAAAAATTTAACGGTGAGGCTGCTGCCTTTCAGGGAATAATGTATGATAAACTCTTGTTGCCACTGTACTATTTCTATTGTTTTTTTGTGTAACAATAATTGTACATATCCACCTTTTCGCTAGTACTAAACGGCATTTTTACACATATCTCAAAACACTGACGGCTTCATAACAATAACAACAACTGAGATTTCGAATTTGTAAAAATCCAAGATGGCGTCCATAAGAAAATCAAAAGTTGTGAGTCATATCTCGAAAATGAAAACTTTTTTAAAGAAACTGACATTACCGCTTAAAAGGTTGGACAAAAGTGCCTTAATAATGTCAAAGTCCTGTCTTTGAGAAACCATCGGTTTCTAAGATATTTAAGAAAAACGATGATAAAATTCGGTTTTTTGGTAATAACTCGAAAACGATCCCAGATAGCCTTGATTTCTCAGCGGCATCAGATTGACCATAAAATTGTCTAAAACTTTCCCCATTTAACCGACTCTCTATCTCTTGTAGTTACCGAGATCCCAATGGTGAGCATCGAATTTGGGACACACTGTATATCGTTGGATTCAGAATTAAAAAAGGAATCCTGTGATGGTTAAGAGAAATGTGTAAGTTGTAAAATAGAGAAAACCACTTTCATTTCCGCTATAACCGGAAGTTATATTAAAAAACTGAATATTCGGGAATACTACTTAAAGGTTCTCTAATGGATGTGTAGGTAAAAAAATATTTTTTTTTATTTTGCAAAAAATGTTTTTTCGCGATAACTTTTTTACCGACCCCCGTATACAAAATTAGGGTACACCCTCGAATTCCCCTTAATTTTTACTACAACCTCATTTTTTGAATGACTATTTTATGTCAACCTGTCTCCACGTAGCACACTTTTTCCGCTTGGATGGGCCACCCTGTACCTGTCATAGTGTTTTAAAAAAAGTCCTACATCTGCATCCCCACCGCTTAACTCGCTATCAAGAAATTCGTGATGTCGATTATATGCCTAGAGCAAAGTTTTCCCAGTGGTTCATAAATAACTTTGATGGCAACAACCTGGACATAATTTTCTTTGCTGGCGAAGCCTGGTTTCATCTCACTAGCTATGTTAATTCTCAAAACATGTAAATGTAGAATTCCGAAAACCAGAAAACTTTTTTCGAAACTTCTCTTCATCTTTAGAAAATTGTTGTTTGGTGTGCTGTTGGCCAAAGAAGAATAGTCGGGCCCATTTTCTTTAATAGGACACGTAACTGCTCAAAGCCATAGAGAAGAAATTATTACACCTTTTATAAATCAGCTTGGCCATGAAGAAATTGGTAGAGTTTATTTTCAACAAGATGGTGCTACAGCACACATTGCAGATGAATCGATGATTATGTTACGGAACATTTTTCAAAATCGCTTGGTGGGCCTAAACTCGGAACACGAATTTCCTCTAACATCTTGCTATTTCTTTTTGTGGTCGCACTTAAAGAACACCATTTTCCAAGTTCGTCAACTACACGAGACGATTTCGGAAAAAATCAATGAAATAAATGGTAGTCCACAAGTTCTTAAAAATGTTTTTAATTCTGTTTTAAAAAGGTGCCAGAAATGTTTGGAACAAGGTGAGGTTCCTTTTCAACTATTTTTGTAATGTTTCTTAAAATGTGTTTTTTTTTAATTAAAATGTGTTTATTTGACGTTTGTTTTTTATTTATTAATACCCCAAAGTTAAAAATTATATACCCATATTCATAAAAAAATTAGTGGTTGGGGTTTGAAGCTGGGCTGTCAGATTGAGAAGCAAACAACTTGCCCAATATACCAAATTGGTTCTTGTGGAATTCGTTTAATTTATTTACATGGCAGTTGTAATGAAACAAATTAAGTAAAGAGTAAAGACATAGTTTTCACTATCACAGCTTACTCGAATTTAAATGAATGCTCAATATACAGTTGAATGTTGTTCCCATTGTTTCAAATATCAACAATGGTAATTGTATTAGAAAAATTAGTCTATTGTCACCTTGCCTGTCCTAAGTACTAATCATTTTTTTACACACATTATAGGTCAATGCAATATTGCCCTTTAAATAATGTTGATTCCGATTAAATAACTATAAACCTTACCCAAAAGTATTAGTTCGTCTCACTTATAATATATTCTCATCATATTGAGTGAGCACACGATCAAGAATCAACAAAAATAAGTAACAGAAAATTGAAAAATTAATAATAAGCCAAACAGATTCGGAATGTACTTAGTTATAACATCCTACACTTTGTTTCTTGTAACTAATTTTTAATTACCGCTGATGCCATTAATGTCTTCTATCGGAAGTAAGTATTTACCGAAATAACAATATGGGGACACTAGTTGACAAACTGGGTTTAAATCATCATTAAACTAAAGATCTGCTTGTACATTATGTGGCAAAGAGAAACATACATAATATTTTGAAATAATACAGATTCAAACTGACTATATCAGTGTATTTTTAATAGAGTTGTGAATATGAGTAAGATGCAATACAAATTTCTGTTTTTAAATAAAAAAATACAAAAAAATCATACCTGACCAAAGTGTGCATTGGCTCCTGGCGGACAAGATGGCAATGCTGCATCTTGGAAAAATATACTCAGTGCAGTCTGAAAAAAAAAAACCAACTATGCTCTGAAGCTCTAAAGCTAAACTAATAAGTATAATGCAAAAAATGATATTGTTACCATCTTATTGATTATGCATTTTATCGAGATATTATTGGTTTAATAGTAATGTCACACACAATATTACTATTAAACATTATACATTTTTAAACATAATTTAGTTTTTATTTTTACAGCGGGAGACTAGTTGGGCAATGTGTAACAGTGCATCCAAAACAAAAATACCTATATCACTGTTACACATTCACGAGGGACTCCTCAATCTATATCTATAGCACAATACTAATACTGAAATTAATACTATACCTACCTACTTAATCAACATTTTCTTTTTGCAATGAAATTGTATTTAAAACATACAGTTTGTTTCTACATACTTTTGAAAAAATAATTATTAGGGATTGACCCCAACCCATTTTGGCCGATACTGGTTTCCAGCTAAAGCTAAACTATACAGTATAACTTTTTTACTTTTGTAAACCGTACATTAAACTGTTAGTGGCCACCTGCAAAAATAGCTGATATCGACCGTAGCATGAAAATTTTCAGATTTTTGTTCAATACAAATTTAACTCTAATATTTCCTACATGTTAGAACCCAAAAAGTTCAAAAATACCTTAGAATAATGACTGTAGAAAGCATACAAGGTTTAAAACTTTGGAGCCTTTTCCAGCTATAATTTTGTAAGGTATGGGTTCATGTAAAGAATCAATTAATTTACAACTTTTATTGAACAAAATCTGAAAATTTGCATCGTTTTCATGCTACAGCCAATACCAGCTATTTTTACAGGTGACCATTTTGTTGTACTGTACAGGGTGTCCCATTTTAGGTGTTTTTCTCAAAAATCTCGGTTATTATTAAAGATAGAGGGTTGCGGTTTTCACGTCACTGTACTACTTTTTTGAGAGGAATTTGGTGTACCAATCAAATTTGAGATAAGTTTTATAGTTTCCGCGCATTGGCGCAGGACTGGAAATTTTCGATTTTTGGAAAGCTCTCTCCTGGCTACAACTTATATACATATATCGACAAATTTAATCAACTATTTTTATAGATTTTTTGGCATAGAATCGAATGGAATAATTAGTTTTTTGGTAGCGTTAATAGTTTTTGAAATATGAACTATGGTTTCCATTAAATGGCAAAGAATAAATAGGCAAAGAATAAATTCAGAATATCACTCAAGACCTTTGTCGGCAAGTCACTGCACATTTCCAGTTCTGTCTTGAGTAGGTGCAACAGCACGAAGGAAGACATCTTGATTATGTTATTTTCCACAAATAATTTTCCATTTTTTTAGTTGTAAAATAAAATTTATTTCAAATGAATAACTCTATTGAAAAGAAAAAAATATTTTGGGACACCCAGTATTTGGTCCAGCTCTCAGAGCTTGGTTATTTCGCTGAGGTCCAGCCGTTTGAAGATATTCCTTTACGGGTATACTTCATATAGAATATATACAACGGGCATTCACCATTAAAATTCTAATTTGCGTTCCCCATATTCTAAATTGGATATAGTAAAAAACTGCCAGAAGAATATACCAAGTATTATATGGTTGAGAATTCAACGCCTGCCAATATGAACCAATGAAATGATATGATTTTTGAAATATTAACCAATCAGGTGATGATTTCAGCGATAATGCCACTAGTGGTATTTTCGCTGAAATCCTACTCTTAGTTACGTCCTAGTTTACGCTAAACCAATATTGTGGCAGCTAAAACTGATAACCCGATAACTTCTTCACATTACCAAATTTAATATAGGACTAGAATATATGTTTTCAGTTAACACATTAATTCGTAAAATTAACAAAAGTTATTATCGATAATAGGCACACCACTTGTTATATTACCCCTAAAAAGCACTTTTTGAGCACTTGAGCAAGAATAAGGGGTGTTCCGAAAGACTGCGTCCGCGGGGAGGTGGGGAAGCGCGGGGTACGCTTTGTTGCTATTGGCTGGCCGTAATAATGCGATGCAGCGCGCTTCCCTATTCGCAAATATTAGAACCACGTGACGTTGAGAGGAGGAATGATTATCCTCAGGCGTGCGCCTCGAAATTTATAGTTTTGAAAACTTGGTAGTATTTTCGAGGTCATGAGTCGTTCAGGGCGTACAATAGCCCAATCTCATATTACAGTTTTCTATCAATTATTTTCGCATATAATAATAATAATAAGTGAATGTTCCCCGGAGAGGGAGTGCGAATGCCTTTTGGCTAAGTCGATATAATAATAATAATAATAACCAACACGGACATCAACAACCTGCAGCGAAAAGTTAGGACACTACTGACAAAAGGTCATAAACATCATCCCCGTAGCGACGTAGAGAGAACAACTCTGCCACGTCAACTAGGAGGCAGACCTCAACAAACAATTGGACCAACAAATATTAAATCTGCGTAATTATGTCCACAGACAGGCCCACAGCTACACACTACATAAAGCTATATGCGGAGCAGACGTCTAAACACCTCTACGCCTGAGGGAACACGAGCATCAAAATCACCACAGAAGCGACAATGATAAACTACAGAGGTGGTTGGAGAAGCCGCTGCACGGGAGGCATCCTAATGAGGTTAACCAGGAACATATCGACAAGTTAGCGTCGAACTATTGGCTGACCTCAGGACGAATCTTCCCCGAGACGGAAGGCTTCTTACTGGCCATACAAGATCAGGTTATGCCAACTCGCAACTACCTAAAATTCATTGTAGGAGATGCATCGGTAGTGGATGACAGATGCAGATATGGGTGCCAAACTTCAAAAACAATCCAGCACATAACAGGAGGATGTCAGATGTTCGCATCAACGGAATATAAGGAACGACATGATTCGGTTGCCAAGATCTTGCACAGGAACTGGCGGAAAAACTGCTGCTTGTGCAGGCAGAGAGGGTCCCATATTACAGCTACACACCTGAGCCTGTTCTTGAGAACAGCAACTACAAGATGTACTGGGATCGTACAGTTCTGACAGATCAACGAGTTGCCCATAACAGACCGGACCTTATAATAGTTGATAAAATTTCTAGGAAGACAACTCTGATTGATGTGGCCATCCCGAACAACAACAACCTGCGTGTGAAGCAAGTTGAGAAGATCGCGAAGTACAGAGACTTAGAAGAATGAATTAGAAGGCAATGGGAAATGGAGAACGTTCAGACGATTCCAATCATCGTGTCAACAACTGGTGTTATACCAAAAACTTTGCTGAGAAACATCAAAGAGCTGGGCCTAACTGATAATCTTTACAGGTCCATGCAGAAAGCGGTACTACTTGCGACAGCCCGAATCGTCAGGAAATTCATGGGGAATGCAGGAACCTCCAACAACGTCAATGTCACCTAAGACCCGATAACATGGCAAGGGTCTCGTCCGAGCCAGATCCTTATGGTATCCGGGATACCCGGGATCTGAGTGAATGTTCCCCATAGAGGGAGTGCGAATGCCTTTTAGCTAAGTCGATAATAATAATAATAAGAGCTTTATTGCCCAACAGTTCATTAACCATTTACAGGACAATTATTAGGTACATGAAATATTATATTTTATACTGTACTTAATGCCTACACAGATTTAAACATCTAGTCTGGAAAGTCCACATCCAAATACAGAATTACTACATCAATTATAGATTTCAAGGAATCAAGGTAAATATCACGTAGATAGGAAATTGCATTAAAATGTTCACACATAATATACAGAGGGCTTTTCAATGATAAGTTTGTTCTTGCCGTACTACAATAAAAAGTATATTGATTTCTAGAATTAGCTCGAGGTACTAGAAAATTAATTTGTTCTAATAAGCCAGGACAGTCAATTCCATTATTCACGATATTATAATATAGTAAAGATACCGAGGCACACTTTCTTCTGACTGCAAGGCTAGTGACTTTAAATCTATTGAGCATAAGGCTATATGATACACCTCTTTCAGGACCCGACCCATCTACTTTAAAACAAAGATATTTCAAAAATTTGAATCTTTTCCAGCAAAACTTGTAAATATAGTAATAAGGGCACCATATAACCTACGCATACTCAAGCTTAGATCTTACATAGCAGAAATACATTTTGAGAGCATCAATACTGGTAAAGGATCCGCCTCATTAACCTTTAGGAAAATATGGTTTGCAAAGCTATGCTGATGGTCGAATGTGATGCCCAGATCTTTCACAGCATCACAATGAGACGCCATTCAGGGAGTACGTATATAAGTGAGGTACTTTCTTACGCGTATACGTGACAACCTTACATTTGATAGTATTGTTTTTAAAAAGTTTTTTTTTAATTTCAATTTTATTTTGTGCTTTTTAGTACCTATTTGATTCCCATGTCAGGAGGGTGGTAAGTGTGTAAAGAAATGTAGTCCGCCATCTTGGGGCGGCCGACATATTATATTTCGTATGAAGTCATTCGCCTTATTGTTTTCTACCCGTTGAGCCCTTTCATTTGATACCCATGTTGGGTATCAAATAGGTAATCCGCCATCTTGAATTTAGTGTGATGTCATTTAACTTTATCCTTTTCTATTCTTCAAGCCCTTTCATTTGATACCCATATTAAGGGGGTTGAAAAGAAAATGAAATCTGCCGTCTTTGAGAGGCGGCCATATTGAATTTAGTGTGATGTCATTAACTTTTTCGTTTTCTACTCTTCTAGCCCTTTCATTTGATACCCATATTAAGGGGGTTGACAAAAAAATGCATCATCCGCCATCTTGGAGTGGCGGCCATTTTGAAAGTATTATAATATTGAGTATTGCATATTGTATTGTCACCGGAACTAAAGGTGTATGCAAAATTTCAGCTCAATCGGATGTCAGGAAGTGGTTCTAATTCAGCTTGCAAGATTCGACCCACACATACATAATACATATACCAGGGACTCTTTAAAGTAAGGGGACCCAGCATTATACTTTCCAGGGTGATAAAACAGGTAGGTACTTTGATTGTTAGTAAAAATTAATAATGGTTTCCATGATTTCTAAAAATTAGACTTGACAATGTTATGTCCACAAATACAGAATATGGCAACTGTCAAATGAAACAAATTTATTGTATACCTAGTTGAAATTCTTTAATTGTCACATCTGAGTACCTGAAAGTTAGAAAACTTAAAAATTGTGAATTATGATGGGACATGTTTGCCTCCTTTAGAATCTATGGCACTATCTTATCACATAAAACCTGATGGCAGTTGGACACACTGACATATAGGGTGTCCAACTTTAAAACTGTACAAATCCGTAAAATCTTCATTTTTGGAGATAATCGCCTAAACTTTTTTTTGTGTGAAAGGCCTTCAAAAACCGCTTCTTTTGACCTTCCTGCCATTTTCAAAATGCAAATACAGGGCCCGCTGCGAATTTTTTATACCCCCGATTTTCACGAAAATCATTTAGCGATTTTTTTATTTAAAATCTGACCCCACAGCGTTAATCAGAACACCCCAAAACCCCTATATACCAAATTTGAATAAAAAATATACAGGGAGTTCCATTCTGGAGGGTGTCAAAGTCAAGCAAAATAGGAATTTTAAAGGCATCTGCCAAGTCAAGTGTGCCATGGAATCCCCTCAAAACAGTTGAATGGTCAATAGGACCACTCAAGGTGTTGGTGTGCAAAGGTCCAATACAAAATATACAGAGTGTTCTTATCTGAGCCATGTCAAAATGTTGAATTTTTATGAAACTTTATACGAGTCACGAGTGCTGTGGAATCATTGAAAAAATATTGATAAACACAAAATTAATGTATTTCTTTACAAAATGCCAACTAACAAATAAAAACAATTTAAATTATTTGACCTTACTCAACAAAGTCACTGTCTAAGATGATATACATTTTCTGTGCGTTTCCTGTTATGGCACACCAGCCACCTTAACTGATATGGACTTAATGACTGGCAGACTTCTGTATTTTTTAGATTTAGTTCGTTTATAGCGTGTGGAGCGGTTTTGTAATACTCGATTTTTGACTCCCAAAAATTAAGTATTTTGAGATGGCACAGATAAGAACACTCTGTGTATTTTGTATTGGACCTTTGCACACCAACACCTTGAGTGGTCCTATTGACTATTCAACTGTTTTGAGGGGATTCCATGGCACTCTTGACTTGGCAGATGCCTTTAAAATTCCTATTTTGCTCAACTTTGACAACCTGCAGAATAGAACTCACTGTAAGTATATTTTTTATTCAAATTTGGTATATAGGGGTTTTGGGTTGTTCTGATTAACGCTGTGGGGTCAGATTTTAAATAAAAAAAACGCTAAACGGTTTTCGTGAAAATCGGGGCTATAAAAAAATCGCAGCCGGCCCTGGATTTGCTTTTTGAAAATGGCAGGAAGGTCAAAAGGAGCGGTTTTTGAAGGCCTTTCAAACAAAAAAAATTTTAGGCGATTATCTCCAAAAATGAAGATTTTACGGATTTGTACAGTTTTAAAGTTGGACACCCTGTATAACATAACCTTGTATCAGCCCCCTTGTGGTCTCCTTGGAGTCTACAGAAAACAAACTTCCCCTCAAGGCTTCACTATTCCTATGTGATAGCCCAGAAAAGGACGAATTTTCTGGGGTGATAGACTGTGAAATGCTGGGTCCCCTTATTTTAAAGAGTCCCTATGATACATGATACCGTTGACTGAAAATATTTCAGTCAACGATGATACATACTAACAGGTGAAGTTAAATAAAAGCTTGTAATAATACCTACCCTCGGGGGAAAATCACATCTGAAAGTCATCTACATAGTTATTGAGTCCTGCTATTTATGATAATCTCTGAAAGGCTAATTTCATAAATAAACAAACAGGTTGTTAATAACGTCTGGGCGCGCGCGGAGCGCCGTTGATAAAAGGCCCATAAATATTTTGGTCACGTGACCCATTCTCTGACCATCCGCGAGAGGAGGAAGTAACGCGGACGGGGCCGGTGGAAAATCAGGAAAATGCAAAACGGAGGAAGTGGATGGAGGAAATAACCCGGCGGCTTGACCTTGGGGTCTTGATGAAATCAGCCGCGTCGATAAAACTTATTATGTAGGGACGGAAAAGGCCGCGGCAGCGTTGCCAGATGGACGCATTGTTCGTGGGTTTAGGGATAAGCAGTTTTGGGAAACTCCTAATTTCTAAAGGATGCCACGATTTATAATTCAAATAATAGCAATTTATCATATATGTACATACGTATAGGTAAAAAAATTAGATTTTATTATTTTGCAAAAAATATGTTTGGCGATAACTTTTTTATCATCCCCCGTATTCAAATTTCGAGTATAAAGGTGCACCCTGGAATTCCCCTTAATTTTTACGACAAATTCATTTTTTGAATGACGACCACGTAACACTGTTTCAGCTTCGATGGGCCACCCTGACCTAACTTATTAGCAGAGAGTATATTTGACATTGTTATGCAAACGGAAAGTATGAGGATGGTGCAATGGGGTGAATTTTAAAATAGCAAGTGGAGTGATACCAGAGTGATACCAGGTAATTTTAAGGGCTATTTAATGGAATTTAAAAAAAAAACAATTTCTAAAAATATTTAGGTAGGTACTTACTTTTGGTTAAACCGGAAGTGACATTCAAATTATAAATGAGATTTTCTTATTTTTGGTCCTTAGAAAAAACAGTTTTTTTATCCTTAACTTCTTGAGAATGTCAATTCTGAACCTAGATCTGATTCTATGTAAAAAACTGCACCACTAATTTAGTTTTTAGGTGGTCTTATCTCAAAACCTAAGGAAATAATCAGACATAACACTTTATTTGAGACACCCTGTACAGGTACCGACGTAGGTACTAACAAAGAATTATGATCTTTGGTACTAAATAATATGGTTAATTAATACACACATTAATTTTGTATCCTAAAAACTACTGTCTCAGATTTTACAAGAACCTACACCATCTGCAATAAGACAAGGGTAGTAGGTATATTAAGTAGAAGTAGAAGTATTATTATTTTGTCTTAGAAAAAGAAAAAAAAAAGAAAACTATGCCACTATTTTCTTTTTAATAAATTTCGTTGCATGGCTTCCTCTATTATTACTTGCAAGGACTGAACCTCGGACTGAACCGACATTATGCGAGGAAATCTCGGGAACCTATATCATTTTTTTATAACTTAAGAACCCCATAATGCAAGGGAAGGAGAAATTCTTCCTTTCTCTACTCGGGAATGTCATAGCAATAGCAACGAACAGTTTTATCTGGAGATAGCAACATAATATACATAGGTACAGGGTGTTATTTAAGTAGGTGGCCAAACGTGACCAAACTTCAATTTTTTTTCAAAAAAATCTTAATAATACTTTAGCCGATTTTGTTGAAATGTGGCAGTGCAATTTATGGTCGAAAGGAGCTAATTTAGCCTTAAATAGATTAAAATTATTAAGTGCAGTGACCTCCCGGGGCACCTAAACCAATATTGTTGACAAAAAAAGTGCACCAGTGACTTTCAAAACTTATTTTTTTTCCGCATTAAGCAACTAAAAATACCTACAACTTTGTTTTCCATGCTGGTTGCCCTGTGATACTTTCTGGGGGGGCACAATGGGCCTATTGAAGCGGCCTACGTGCTGGGCCGATTTCAGGCGGCCACCCCCTTTCCCATATAGATAGATAGATATAACTTTTTTGCCTCTTGAATTTTTTTCCTATTTTGCTTCGTTTTCGAGAAAAAAATAAAAAGCAGTTTATTGCATGTCATTGCTTTGCTACATGAAAACAATAAAAAATTACTATCTAACTAGCAACAACTGTTTCGTTAACCCTTTCGCTGCTATTGACGAGTATGATCGCAAATGAATTTCTGTACCCATAGTGCTAATGATGAGCATTTTAATTTTAATTTTGTGGGCAAACTGCTAAACGCAAGTTATTTCGCATGCGGGAGCCGACTAAAATGGGGTCAGGCAAAGCCTTCTTATTGGTCAAAATCAGCCATGTGATTGAATCAAGTGATCGAGTATTCTTGTCAACCGCAGTATGGGCATCATGAACTAGTCTAGTGCTTTATAAGTTGGTGTACGGTGGTTTATTGCAATTAATTACTGTTTCTCTCACATTTTTGATGTTTTCGAAAAAAAAAAATGCGTTACTTAATTCATTTTTATATATTGTAGTAGTAGTAGTATTAAAAAATTGTGAGAAGGCTAGGGGCTAGGTTTACGTGTATGTTTCAATATTTTATGTAGACATAATGTTGAAAACAAGCCTCTAAGAGTAACTGGAAGACATTTTCCTGACATTATTTCAGAAACTACATTTAGGAAAAGACCTACCAAAAGATGTGTTGTCTGTACACAAAATAAACAACAAGAGTGTTATGCCTCCCTTTGAGTCGCCCCATGTTTCGGTATTTACCTCGGTATTTACCATACAAAGAAAAATTTCTAGAATGTTTTGTGCATCTTTATATTAAATAGTCTACAACAAAAAGATTTTTTTTGTGCACTTTTTGATTTATAAAATAGACAAATATATTCGTCAACAGCAGTTTGGTTGCTAAATAAATTCATGTTTTTTGTTGCTGCTACTGCTATGGACGATTTATCTTGCATGTGGAACAAATGCCGCAGTTATGCGGCCAACATTGATTTTTGTATGTGCCGTAGCGAAAGGGTTCAAGTGGTTTTTATTTGATTTTAGGACACCATAATCATCTTTTGAAATTTTTCGCTCAAATTAACTGTTTTTGATAAAAAGGGAAAATATTTTAATTAAGTACTTATGTGACCAAATTTGAGTGTACTATTCGTTATTCAATTTTGAAGGCAAACCCAGGGACACGTTTATTATAAACATACATACTTAGGTCCTAAACGGATTTGATACTATTATTTATTATTATTGTTGTTGTTATTTGTTATTTTATTTTTTATTGTTTTCATGCAACAAAGCAATGATATGCAATAAAGTCAAGTTATAATATTTTATAGGTATATAAATAATCGATACAAGATACCTTAAAATCCAATAAATCATTCCAGATTATACAAATTACAAAAAAAAAAAAAATAAGCATGACGTGTACTTTGAAGATTATTAAAAATTAAAAGCCATTCAAGAAATTTCATCTTTATTAATTAGGTAAGTATATTTTTTTATTTTTGTTATCAAAACACTGAAAACACACGGTTCGATTATCGTGTTTTGAAACCCGAAACCAATATATTTATCTATTGTTGTAAAACATCGAAGTTTATATTTAGACCATTATTTAGAGGGGCGAGATATGTAACGCAACAATATTTATCTCGAAAATCCCGGAAAACCTGTGGCATATCCCTGGAACTCAGAGACGAGCGACTTCCTCTTCCCAACAACCGGCCAACCGGCAACGCCGCCGTCCGGCCGCCGCCATATTCGCGATCATGCTGGGCTGTTTTTGTTTACAAACCGCGGCTCACCTCGAATTGCCAATGGGCCGATTGCAGAATCTGCTTGGCCTGGTCTCGGGCGCACCCCGCCGCCAGTACGAACTGATTGATCATCACTTGCTCCCTGAGTGGTGCATCCATGGCGGAAAAATCACGAAATATGCTAACGGAAAGCCCCTCGCGCACGGCACAACACAGCCAGTTGTTTTGAAAACCAGAAAACCTACGGCGGCCGTACGGCGGTCCTAATGTTCTGATTGGTCGGGGCCGGAGCCGTCTCCGTCGCACCCGTTGATTGAATTTATCATGAATGACGTCAGCGGGGCGAGAGGGGACAGGAGGCAGGCGAACAACACGGCATCGACGCGCAGCAGTGGCGGCGGCGGATTATTTTTTAGGTGGGCTTTAATATATTCTATTTTAAAATAAAAAAAAACTGTACCCTGTATTTATATATCAAAGCAGCAGATTATACTTTCCTTTCCAGCCTGACATTGCCTAATATAAACCAATAGGTAACTATAATCAGTGAGAAAATAGTTTACTTATTGTGTTTAAGAGATGCGAAAGAGGGAATAACGTTCCGTTCGTGATACTGGATTTGCTCGAAAGTGGAAGGATGAAAGGCACGTGCGGCCAAGTAAAAGCTGCTACGACATTTTAAGAATTTGTCAATGTCGCAATTTTCGTCATCTACGTGGCATCGCCGCTAGTATGGCTCGCGTCTGCGCGTCCATATTTGCTGCGGCGGGGCAGCACGAGCCCTCGATCCTCACTCTCAAGCTAAGTTCATACAGACGCGGATCGCGCGCAGCACGAGCCCTTGACCCACTCTCAAAGCTCAAAGTTAAGTTCATACAGTCGCGGATCGACTGTTCAATGTTCGCACAATAAAATCGCAAAAGATGCATTTCTTTCATATACTCGCGACTCGCGATTTATGTTTGCGAAATTTAGGGACTTTTAAATATTTTATCTGACCTACCCTTAAGTATATGCATACACATTTTGCGAAATTGGCCAAAACTTGAATCAAAGTCAATTTTCCCGCCCCCGGATTTCAAATTTTTTGAATTCACGATAAATAAATTGAGGCTTTTCTACGCGATTCTCAATTCATGATTCGCGACTGTATGAACTTGGCTTGACCCCTATTCATTATTGTCACTGGAGCCTCGAAAGGCTGAGACATTTTGAGTACTTTATTGTCTTGAGCATTTTAGAAACGTGTTCGAGAAGTTTCAGAGAGAAGATTTTACGACATATTTATTATTTATTAATCTCTGCAAAGAGTTGATCAATTTTGCTATAATCAAGCACCTATCTATGCCATTTATTCTCGTTCGTTCTTGCTGAAAATGCTCAAAATATAAATGCTCGAGCATTTTGCATATCTAGATCAAGACTATAATAATATTCACTTCTTTTACATAATAGCCTTAATAATGATCTACCCTCTCGTACTCTCGTTGATACGCCACTGGAACTGGAGACGGAGAGCAGATCTGTCAACAATGGACTGTCGGTCGACGTCGACTGTCGGGCGGCGACCAGACATGCATGCCACATGCCTGTGCACATGCCACATAATCTGTGTCTATGATACCAGATTATTTGTCTAGGTATGCTGTGTGCCATATATTTTGTGGTGGTCGCGGGCCACGGCCGTCGTAAAATAAAACTTTTACGAGGCCGCGAGGCGGGCAGACGCGGGCCTCGCCGGCCATAGACAAAAGACTGCTGCGTTTTGGCGCCGGCCAAAAATAAACGAAAGTCCATTAGGTATAATATACCGTAAACTCGTGTTACATGCGTGTTACTTTGCCCTCTAAAATTGATTTTTTTTAGTTTCTTTCTTGAAATGATAATTCTAGCAAATATAACTTGATACCTTTGGAAGATAGTTTACTAAGAGAAAGTAACTTGAGAGGCACATAATGGATAATATAGAGCTAAAAAAAATTAATTTTTGGGTGGGCAAAGTTACCCTGCCTAATTTAGGCTGCTATAAGGTTGCTTTGCCCACGAAAAAAAAAAATTATAAATAGGGGTATTACTTATTAAAACAATACAAATAAAATTATAATAATAAAAACGCTATTTATTTGAAACTTTTATTAACTTGCATGCTGATTGCATAAGTATATAGCATCAGCGGGTATAAAAATAAAAATTCTCAAAAACTTAAAAAATAACTTAGGTCTCTAACTTTCAGACTTTAAATACTGGTCTACATATTTTTGTACCTATCTTATTAAATTTGGATTTGTTATGCTGAGTACACATAAATGTATAGTTCTAAGATAATTAAAAAAATACATTTTCTTTGGTTATAAAAAATGAAATTGTTTATAAAATATACCTAAATATCTAGGAGTAAAACTTAACATTATGTAGGTAGGTTCTTCTTGGTATTTTATAAGTAGCCGAGAACTCATGCCATTTTTTAAAGCCCTTATGGCATTTTCCAAAGCATCTTCATCGTAATCTCTGTACCATCTGGCTCCAAAGCTTCCTCTTGTATTTAGCCATGCTGTAAATAAAATGTTTAAATAATAATAACCTAACCTGTTATCAAATAGGCTAAACATGGGTAAGTACAACATTTTCCAGCATGGGGTAAAATTGCCCACTGTGGGATAACATTGCCCACTTTTCGTTTTTTTGCTATAAGTTGAAATATATTAACTTTTTGTTACATCTTATACAACACCATTAAAGTCAAAACCTGAAATAAACTAGCATGGTACAATTTAATTATACCACTGTAAATACAAATGAAAAGCAATACTTACTTTTTGATACTGAAATTTTTTCAAATAATGCCCACAATTGCTCAGACTCTTATTTGCTGCATAACCTATGCTAAAAACTGGTAAAATGTGACAAACTGCAACCCTGCAACTTGTAGTTAAAAAACTAAATGTTACTAGGGTTCAAAATTAGGACCTACTTAAAATTCGAGGTTAACTCAAAAAACTGATTTCTGGGCAAAGTTTACCAAGTAACACGAGTTTACGGTATTTTTAATCTAAGTCGATCGGCGTCGACCATACACAAATGTGGGATCGGGATGTGGATAGTGGCCTCTAGCTTAATTACACAAAATATATAGGTTACTTAATTATTACAAACTAAATACATATGTTGTCCTGTGCGTAGCGCTAGCTCTGTTTCAAGCGATCGCCACTGGCGCCACACAACGAAAAATTCGACAGGGTGGTTTCATGTTAAAAACACCATTGTTGCAGAATTTTTTATAACATTTTTATTTTTATTTGCATGCTTTTGCATGCAAATGAGTGTTACAACGAAATAAAATAAAATGCTTGTTTGCTATGTTCCTTAAATTTGACAAGCTTGCATGCCATACATTCATAGATTTTGAAAAGTCTGCCTAAAATGCAAGCAAGAGTGTTTTGGTACCTTTTGATTTGAAATGAAGTCCGTGGCTAGTTTTAGTGTAAGAAAGTATAGAAAGCATATATATTTTTTAGTTTCTTCTTATACATGTATAGGTACATTTTGGACAAATAATATAGCAAATTTGGGCAAATAGAGGGGACTACATTTTTTGTAGTTAGTCGAATTTTTGTAAGAACTTTTCACAAAATGCGCCATCAGGCAAATGATGATTATGTTCCCTTATGGTTAAATTTTCATAAAAATATAAACATCAAACGCACATAAAACTGAGTTTTGTGAAAGAGAGCAATCTGTTATCATTGAAATGGCAGTTAGGGTCAACTAAAGTATATTTTTACTTTAATTAGGTAAACAAAATTTTGCAACAATATTAAACAATGTTTTTTTTTTACAAAAACTGCTGCTTTAATTTTAAAGGGTACTTTAGTTTGTCTATTAATCATTTTATACTTAAATTTTCGTCCTTTGGAAAGCCCAAGACGAATACAAGTTGACCACCTGCCGTCAAGCAAAGAAATCCTAGCTACTTCAAGTTATTATAACGATCTGACTTACAGCCAGGTATAAAACTAAGTTCTAGATTCGCTCACGATTCTAGACATCTTGAGGCTTCAAATTGTAGATGGAACCAATAACTTCTTTCGCTTTGTCACCTCGAACTTTTACAAATGTTTCAGTTTTGCACGAACAAAACAAATTTATAAAAAAGCTGTCGCCGGCGCTTCAAGCAATCTGTCCCTGCTCAGAGACACACTGCCTTGTCGTAGAAATCTCACGACGATACCACTACCCGTACTATAAAACTAATTCTCGTAAGTATCTTTAGGCGCGTATTTACAAAAAAAGCGAGCAAGCGCAAACACGAGCGAGCATTTGTTTTTGTTTGTGTATGTTTGCTCGCGTTCGCTCGACAATTTAAACAGCTCGTCCATACCAGAGCGAATATATTCAGGTTCGCAGTTGATCCATCTATTTTCTGCGAGCGTATTCAATATGGCCGACCATGAGAAATTATTGTTATTAGCCAGTGCTGCTTTCGTTGTATTGAGTTTATTGAAAAAGAAAAAAAGGAAAAAACAATTTTGGCAAGCAATATTCAAAAACAGACGTATTTATAGTGGCAGCCGAATTCGATACGAGTCTATCAGTTGCAACACACTATCATTAGACCATTCCATTTTGAATACGGGCCACTAAACTACTTACAAATAACCCAATAATAATTAATTTAAAACATAAATATTACAAGTTATTAAAACTGGCCAGACGAAGAAGGATGGACGAGCAGAGTGGAATCCCGTCCACACCGAACAAGCACGAACAAGTATTTTCTTTGATGTACCGCCTTCCTCTCGATCTTTTTTGAACGCAAACAAACAAACGTTTGCTCGCTCGCAAGCCCGTACTCACCAGATGATTATTGAAGCAGAATGCTCGCTCGCTCGTGTTCGCTTTTTTGGTGAATACGCGCCTTTATGTAAACTCAACTGACAGGAAGTGACAGGCCACGCCACGCACACCCGCTAGCCATGTTGCCAGTTTTCTTAACTTCAAGTCGGCTGTGGCTGTTTTTTAGCCTACCCTTAAAAACCTTTCTTTCAGTGAAAATGTGGAGAAGTTATATTATGTTTAAAATTTAATTTAAATTTCATGCTAGCTTCCATACCGTACAATTAGTTTGCCAGTGTTCTACCCGCGGCCCTGTAGTACCATGAAGATCTTGCTTGATTACTTCCAAATTCCCAACGAGTAATTTGACTATCATAACCTGAATGAAGTAACTTTTTTTAGTCTCAAGACAGCTCAAATTTTATCATTTTTGATATTTCAACACGGATATAATATTTCTATTCAGACAGGGTTACAATTTTTGTTAAAAATAAAAAAGATGGATCTATTTAAAAGTTGAGTTTTTTTTTTCGAATTTTCGCTGTAATTATCAGTTGTTGCTGTTGGCTATTGAAAGCAACTTCCCTGATAATAAAAGAAACCAGTCTATACTAGCTAAAAGATCGCACCAACCGCCGATTTTCTTTCTAATGAAAATTAGCAGCCAAATTAATATCCCATAAATAAAATAAGTCCTCATGATTTTGTATACTTTATTCTATTGAAGGAATCTAGTTAAACAGACTAAATTAATTATGTTGCGACTAACTAGATCTCAAAAATCAAAACCTATGTTAAACAGCTTCACAATAGAAACATTACTTGACGATCCTTCACACGTCACTATTTTCAATCATCACCCAAACCTGCCATCCAAACCGCTAGAATCTCCCCTGCTAGCTTTTGCATCTCCAAACTAATTAAAAAATGAAAATGTAAACAAAACACCCCGTCAGTCGTTATTTACCTATTCTCTACCAACACTTGTAATATAATGTCCGTTAAAAAGAGCGACGCGTAGACAACGATAGGTTAAAACTTAGTGGTTACTCTAGAAACAACAAATACAAAAATTCAATTCACTTTCGATCTCTTCTTCGCTATAGCGTCTTCCACAGCTTTGAGCTGCTTGAGGAGTTCCTCGCGCCGCGACGTTGCTTTCTTCGAGTTTTTGTCGCCGGGCGGGGGCGAATTTGCTGGCCGCTTCTTGCTAGCCATAACCTCTACTTTACTCTCAATCGACGGTTTTCGCAGCCCCACCGGGTTCTTCAGGTTCAGCTTTATCTTATTCTTCTCCAGGGTACCACTTTTCAACACGTCCATCGCCTTTGCGATATCTGGAAACAAGGGGAAAATTAAGGAAAATACAAATGCTGGAATCTAAAGTTTCCTTACCTGCACGTCTGGGCTCGGGCGAGTTGCTTCGGCTGCTGGAACTGCTCGATTCGGAAGAATCAGTGTCACTAGAACTGCCCGAGGAGCTAGCTGATGACGACCGAGACCTGTGACGAGTCTTATTAACACGTGCCAACAGGGTTGCGGCGAGGTTGCGATTGCGACCAAGCGGATCTTCGCGAGACGGAGCCGGTGGATTGGCGGCAGCGTTCACACGCATCATACCTAGAAGACATTTTGCCAAATAGTTTGTGATCTGTCAAATATAGTTGTGCATTCATAAAATACAAATAATTTAAATAGTAGTCTTCACCACGAGTTTAGATGCAAGTAAGATATAGTCGTTCCGCTGAATAGCGAATTGATACATTGGTAATTTAGTTCATACCCTCATGAAAATCACAAGACATACATTTCGTCGAATATACAATATGATACATATTAAAATAATGAGAACATTCACATAATTAAAAGACACCTTTTGGGCATTAACCCACAGTCACAAAATGAATTGACTGAGCCCTTCCTCAATTTCTTCGTAAGAGCAACAGGCTCTTTTTACAAATAAATGCACAATGATAGCTCTAAATGATTTCACAGGCATATCTCTGACTACCCCAGGGGGAATGTTAAAAAAACCTAATTCCATGGTGTGCAGTCCCAGTCTGTCCCTTAGTCAGCCTTGTAAACTCAACACAGATGTTTCTCCTATTACGTGTGAGATGGTTATGTAAGTCAGAACCCCCTTAAGTACTTATCCTGATGTTTTTTTTATGTAGGTAAGACACTCCAGAATGTAAGCACATGGAAAAGTTAACACACCATCTCTCTGGAACGTTGAACGTGTGTCATCCCTATAATTCAGTCCCCTGGCAACTCCCAAAGCCCTTCTCTGCAAAGCAAATATTCTGTGCCTAATTGCAGAATGACCCCAGCCAAGGATGCCATACATCATCATAACTATAGTATGCACTCCTAAGAACGTGAGGCGAGAGAGAGCCCGAAAGGTGCCTTAGGACATATGTGTTTTTAGCCAGAGAAGCACTCAAGCGCTCACCCTGCACCATCCACTGAAGCCCCGGATTTAAATCCACACCCAAAAAAAACGAGCAGTTATTTGCACTACCCAATTCCTTTGTAGAATAACCGAATTTACGGTTTTATTTTTGTTTAAAGTTTAAAGTCAGCTAATTAGCCGAGATCCAGTCATCAGCCATTGACTGAGCCTCCCTCGCCGCCAATGATAAGTCAGGGGTGCCAGGGCCATATTTCATTTTTTGTCACAGTTTGTTGTTTACACCACAAAATACAGAAATGTATTACTGCTCCTTCCAAAGTTGTATGCCTGGGCGTCTAGACAGAAACAATACAAAAATAGATCAGTTCCGTTTCGTTACGACTTTTTGCAAACATCCGAAAATTCAGCTTATCCAATACGTCCCTGGTTTTTCCTGTCATTCCAGGCAATCTAGGGAGTTTGGCAAATGTCAAATGAACGGTCAATATCTTCGCTATTGGGTAGAACGACTATAAACTTTCTTATAATATGACTCATTCGATGCCACTGTAACAATTCTCGAAGCCACTGTTTATAGTGTTTATAATGAGATGCTCTAAAGTTCAGTGATAGTAAGAATCTACACCAAAATGGTACAACTATGTGTTTTTTAAGAAAAGGCAACTTAAAAGGAAAAGCTATATTTTTCTATCGACATTCTATCTCATTTGACAACAGCAAAACTGTTTAAATAAATGAAGTGTTTGCCAATCTTTAAATTTTGCATTAACCCTTTCAAGACGACTGACTAATATATTCGTCAGAGAGAAGTCGTGGTGGACAGACGGGTGACAAATATCAGGTCTTCACTTGCTTCTCAGACACCTGACGATTCAGATAAGGCACATATAAAATTTTTATTTGGCTCACTGGCGTTGTGACATACCGTTTCATTCGCTTTTGTTTACTGGACGGGCGGCTGCCGAAACTATTCGGCACTAACGAACATATTCGGCAACCGGCTACATGGCAAATGAGCCAACATTGCAAATCAGCACGGCCCGTTTTAGAGAGCGTGTGGCGAACCAAAATGTCCTGTGAACCGCATGCGAATACTTCGAGAAGGTCTGAGAGATCTAAATTTGTGGTGTCGGCTTATGCGTAACACCATGTTTCTCGATTTATAGTCAGCAGGCCAACTATTAACACCAATTTTAAAGAGTCCTATTTTGTATTACATTAGTTGAATTAATTAATGTTTTTTTTTAACGGTGGTTTCTTTTTGGTTTATCCTTACAATACACTATACAGGGTGAGTCAGAATATATAGTAAATACTTTAAAGGGGTGTTCGGCAGGTTGGTTTAAGGGGGCCTTTCATATAAAATTTTTCGATTTGGGCTTTCCTTACCAAGTTATTCGGGTCTACAGGGTTACCCAAAAGTATTTTTTTTATTTATATCTCAATAACGGTGCGCGCTACTTAAAAATTTGAAATTTGGTATGTGTTATCTACTTACTGGAAGACGCCTTAGGGTAGTTTATTCATTTACACAGTGCCCTAGAAAAGGGTAAAAACTAACAACCCCTATTAATTTTTTTGCTCAAACTTTTTTGAGGTTATCTTTTTGGTCTTGCAGGTCCATCATTCCAGTGTATCTTTTCATTTTGCAACAAAAGTGTACTCTTGTTTCACAACGATAAAATCAACCGTTTGCGTTGAAATTGGCAAAACGTGCCCCAAAACACCTGTTAACTTCAACATTCGAAACATAAAATTTTTATCTACTGCTTTCAAACATTACAGATCAGATTACATTACCTACTGCTTTCAAACATTACATTCAAAATAAGGAAAAAAAAATACCAATTGGGCATTAGTCAAAACAGCATTGGTTTTCTTGAAATAGGGTGTTCAAATTTTGTTAAATTCAATCCTTTCCATTTTCAAAAGCTAATAAGTTTTGGTACATTGTTCATTTTTTTTTCTCAGTTTAAATGGTACAGTCGATGTGTTTGAAAGCGGTAGGAAAAAATTTTATGTTTCGAATGTTGAAGTTAACAGGTGTTTTGGGCACGTTTTGCCAATTTCAATGCAAACGGTTGATTTTAAAATGAAAAGATAACTGAAATGATGGACCTGCAAGACCAAAAAGATAACCTCAAAAAAGTTTGAGCAAAAAAATTAATAAAGGTTGGTAGTTTTTACCCTTTTTTAGGGCAGTGTAAATAAATAAACTACCCTAAGGGGTCTTTCAGTAAGTAGATAACACATACCAAATTTCAAAATTTTAAGTAGCGCCGTTATTGAGATATAAATAAAAAAATACTTTTGTGTCAGCCTGTAGACCCGAATAACTCGGCAAGGAAAGCCCAAATCGAAAAATTTTATATGAAAGGCCCCCCTTAAAACCACCTGCCAAACACCCCTTTAAAGTATTTACTATACATTCTGACTCACCCTGTATATTCATATTGAAAATGAAAAAGGCATTTTCCATAGTGACGAATATATTCATCAGCAGCCTGTCTACCACTGCAAGAACTCTCGTCTGTATGTTATATAATAGTCCAAAGGTGTAACTTCCTGAAAGGGTTAATATTGAGAAGTCTTGTTACTGTTCTATTTTGTTAATAATAATTAATAGGTTAGTCCAAAAACTACAATCAAATAAGCATTGTGACTAGCAGTAGTATAGAGAAATAGCGAAATATTATGTGAATTGCGTACTTTTTTTTTCCAACTTGGCAAGAAAATGTGAAGTTATTGGATTGCAAAATCAACGTAAAACAAAGATATGCAAATAATAGCATATATGAACAGAAATATAGATTTTTGCCCATATTAAACAAATATTTTCAATTTTAAATAGACAGGGTGAGTCCGTTTTTTTGTATCACGACTTTAACATTGGATATAAAATGACATTTTGGAATGAAAATTTCATCAATATTTAATTTCGTCGATATATTTATATACAGGGTGATTCAGGAGGAAATGTCAATATTTTAGGTACGTATTCGGGGACCCAAAATAAACATAAAAGTTCCTATAAACATGGGTCCTATTCCCGGCCGTTACCGAAATACAGGGGTAAACAACATTCAATTTAAGGTTTTTATTACATTATTTATAACAGGTAGGCTAGGTTTTGGGTGATTCAGGCGGAAATTCCTGTTGCTTAGCAATAGTAGACCTTAATCCTCTGGATTATTGTCTTTGGGGGTGGTTTAAATCATTGGTATATTCAAGTAAAGTAAACACTAGAGATGCATTACTCGATCGAATAATAAATGCAGCAGCAACTATAAGAAACAGGCCCGTATCCATTCATAGAGCGACCCGAGCTATTCACCAGAGAGCTGACTTATGTTTAGAAGTAAACGGTGGCATTTTTGAAAACTATAAAACCTAGCCTACCTGTTATAAATAATGTAATAAAAACCTTAAATTGAATGTTGTTTACCCCTGTATTTCGGTAACGGCCGGGAATAGGACCCATGTTTATAGGAACTTTTATGTTTATTTTGGGTCCCCGAATACGTACCTAAAATATTGACATTTCCTCCTGAATCACCCTGTATACATTGCAATTTATCTTATTCAATTTGTTTTCATTCCAAAATTTAATACTTAAGATTTAGAAAACTGACTTTACGATTGGGAATGCCAATCATAAATAATATGACAATAGTAACCAAAATATATAGATATTTAAATTTTGTTATAACTTTAAATAATAAATTGTGTGTTATCTTTAGGAAAAGTTGGAAACATTAAAATACTTTGCATACTGCGAGGGTGTTATAATGGAAGGGCATAATTACATATTTTGCGAAGAAACATAACTCTACCTCGAGTTTTTATAGAGTAAAATTGAAAATTAGGCACATCCATGCTTTGGCACTTTGTCGACTAAATATAAAGGCGAATGTCTTGTTGGGTTGTCTAACATAAAATTTAATATCGGTGTATATTAGTTATTGGTAGTGGATAATGTGTCTTACTATGTCAGCGAGTTCTAATCTAATACAATTTTAAGTTTTAAGACTAGCCTGTAGTAGAACATTTTTGGCTATCGAATTCAACAATTCCACTTGTTCTGTGCCTGTCTGCATCTACAGCCGCGTATATCTACTAAAAATCTACGAAATCTCTGTCAAATAACAAGGTACCTAATTGAAGTTTTAAAAATATAATAAAAGTAAAAAGTATCTGGATTTTTAAAAGGTTTTTGTTGCTCCTGTAAAATTTACTTTTTTGTACCTATGCCCTTCCATTATAAAACCCTTGATATGTTCTTTACAAAAAAAATCCTTAACTTCAACTCGTGAAAAGGTCCATTTATATAACCATACTAACAGTGAAAAACAAACTGTCTCAGCAGAAATGAGCCAGTTTTAGTTATTACTTGGTAATTATGTGTTACACATAGCACACACAGTGAAGACTACCATTTATCAAAAATACATAAGTGTCACCAAAATACAACCTTTAATTCGTTACACATCATACAATAACATTTATTTGGAAAAATAATGTGCGACAGTCCAAATGTGCAGACATTTATACTTAAAAACCTCCACCTGCTTCAACTTACATTTTCTTATTAAAACATACTTCCAGAGCTTGACAACTACAAATGTAAGCATTGTAAGTTTAATATTTTTCGAATATTCAGTATTTTTGTGTTACTCCACAAGAATTAAATCAACTGTTAACCCTTGCAAGATCAGATATTGGTCATATCATCGAGAATTCAAAATAAAATTGACGTCAAATTGGTTCTCTACTCACTTGGAGAAGGTGCCCTTCGTTTTGGCGCAGGCGGGTTCATCAGTGCCGCCCGTTCGTTGGCGGCCTTCCTTTCCGACACAATGACAGAAGGCGACACCCTCTTGTCTCTTCGTGACCTCGACCTTGAGGTGCGTCGTTGACGTGACCTCGACCTCGATCTGTACGAGCTGCTTCTAGAACTAGACGAGCGGGATGAACTACTGCAATGCAGGAAAAATTGCACTGTTAATCATTGTGTCAATTATTATAAAACAAAGAGGAACAACAACTTCAAATTTCAACAAGTTTTGCAAGAGTCAGCTTGCCCTCTCTTGATAAACAAATATGTATTTAATTAATGTTTAATATTAGATGGTAACAGATTATTAAAAGAAAAGTTAACTGACCCACCACTTTGATAGCAACTGTTCCTCTTAGGTGTTTTATAATCTTTCGTAACATTGATCAAACCTTTTATTTAAACATGCGAGTGTAAGAGTGTACTAAGTACTAGTTTAGTGTACTAGTTGTTATACTAGCTTGTTTTGGGACTTTAAACAAATTTTTCGATTTTAATCCTTGCATATATTACAAAATACGAAAATACTCTTTGAAAATATAATAACTAGAATTCTCACTTCTTCCACTGGTTGTATAGATTATCCCGTAGTTTCAAAATAGTGTTTATTCTTCTGCAATTCACGTAATGGTCTGTGCATTTGATTTCTTCAAATATGTATGGTATTTTCATATCACAAACATATTACCCATAAATATTGTGTTAATATACAGGGCTTATCGGTCATCAGTACATGTTATTGCTTTCTTCATGGGTACATAGAAATAATTTAACAAACACATCACTTTTTATCACTTTGCCGATATTTTAAGTACCTAAAATAGGCAGAGGAAATTTTAAGAAAGCTAGTAAAAAGAACTTTTACCGAGACTTACAATCAAGAAAATAAGAAAAAAAAAACCGCAAAGTATTGCAGTGTTGCCATTGCCACCCTAGGATAAAAAAAACTGACCTACGCGCAGGCGTAAAATATTTTCCTTAAAATCCCTCCAACTTTAAATTATTATAATCCAATACAATTAGTTTTATTTAAAGTAAATTACTTTTTCTACAGTTCTTCACTATTATAGCAGCAATGTTGCCAGTACCAGACTGGCAAAATGAAAAGCCACCACATACTGGTGTGAAAGGTCGCGAATTTGTCATCACCATTACATGGCAGTTGTAATAATAGTAAGTAACCCATAATACTTAAATATTCTGTGTCCTAGAATATTTTTTATTTTGTAGGGATTTTTAAATTAAAAGAATTAAAAAAATGTTTTGCAAAAGCCAATTTTATGTTATATAAACTAAAATAAAATGAGAAAATATATTTAAACGCTTTATTCACTTTAGTCTGATTTTTTAATGTTTTAACAAACTTTTATTTAATTTCACCGGTTAATAGGTATGTTAGTATCATTGAAAGCCAAACTAAACTGAATTTTAAATCACTTCCACTACAAATTAAAACAATTAAAAAATCCTATTAAAACAACTAGAATAGGATACTTGACGAAATTTTACAAATTTGATAAAACAATTTCTGGACACTTGGCTAAGACCCTAAGATTATTTCTAAAAAATATTTACCTAATTAGCAAGACTTTTTTCGAAAGCACTTATGACATCACGAGTGTTTTAAAAAGGCAATTTGGTAACATGGCAATATCACTGGAGTGTTAATATTTCTGTAAAAAAGACAACGCAGTGTAGTACGTTCGCGGCCATGATGTAAAAACAGTACGACTACACTCTATTCAATCAAAATGCAAGTTGGGCGTAAACATTTACACAATGGAAACACGTGAACAATTCTGAGGACTAATACGGGGCAGGGCCGCATTAAGGACGATCTCTATGAATTTTATAATATAAAATATGAAAATAATATGCCCCAGTATTAAGAACTTTAAAAACAAACTTTTATGGCACACCTAGTCATTCACTTACCTGCAAATTTCTACTATTAACACAAATCGTAGCTCCAACAATTAATAAACAGCGAAAGAATTATATCGGAAAAAATTAAAAGTCCACTTGCAACTCAATACACCTCTGTAATAAATAACGACTCGCTGAACTCGCCTGCCGGCCAATAGCAAGCCGATCACGTGCTAGCTATGCAACAACTTTTGTTTATCTTTCACTTGCGTTTAGTTTGAATAGAGTTTAGTTACCTAGTGATTTTTGAAATAAGTCTGTCAATGCAGCACAGGGGAAGCGGTAGAGTTCCGTGTTGATATCCGCTAGAGATGGGCAGGCGAATGCACCTGGGAACATATGAATCTTCCCAAATAGGTACATACCCAGGGTGCATAACGGTTTGCACTGGGTACTTATAAAATTTCAAATTTGGCGCCATTATAGTTAGGGTTTTTGCAAAGCATTTTATTTCTCGATATCCGCTATGGCGTCGGGATAAGGGGTTTTAGTAGTATTTTTTAAAAAATTATTTCTGACGTTAATACAGGGTGATTTATTCATAAATACATTAATTTTAACCACGTCATCAGGGAGGTACATATATACCGAAAACGCAAAAAAAAATTTTTGCTGCATGTTTAAATAATGGGGCAATTTATCCCAAATCCCGCGTAACGAGGCGCACCTGAACGCATGTGGCTACGACGTTATGCTGCAGCACATGGCACCGGCCGCGACGTTGCCATTATTTATTGATAATTTAATTACGAAAAAATATTCAGTTTATGAATTATTTACCTAGTTGATATGCCAATAACAGGGTGTTAGCACACCTTGGACTTGGCGTGTTCAGCATCTAACTCGAGAGACCCTTATCACTACACTTTTCACAGCACCCGCTATAACAATACAAAAGGCCTTCACAATCACACGCACAAAACGCACTCAGTGTCTACAGAGGGTGGAAAATACTGAAACCTCAAAAGACTGAAACTGTCTCCGAAATTCGCTAGATTTTGAGATTTAAGACAAAAGTTTTATTAAAAAGAACGCAGGCGTCCCATCCGCATTCCACAACTATTATTTATTACGTCAAACTTGTCATTGTCAAGGATCTGCTGCCGGTTTCTATTGTATGTGGCGCCATCTCGTTGGTATTAACGTCGCCGAATCTGTGGTTGAGCTCTCAGTCACCCTCTGTGTGTTCAAAACCGAAAGTCTACAGCGCGCTTTATGACACGGTAACTAGCGAACCTTTCTAATAGATGGCAGCACGTACTACAGAAACCAGAGTTGCCTACATTCTGTAGGTATATTCGGTACTCTTTGTGCAACATTTTTGCTTTTTTACCAAAACGGTTCTCTAGACAAATGCGGAAATGATAGACATAATAATGCTCCTTCATGGAGAATGCCTGCAGAATGTCAGTCAAGCTACCGCGGAACTATTTAGAAGCGCGCCACCTATCGGCAGGTAGCGAAACTAAGTACGAAACCACAACGACGTTTCATTACGGGAATGCTTTCTACGAACGAAGTAGTGTCAATGAATGCGACATGGGACATAACCTTTAAAAATATCCAAACCAAAATACGGAGAATGTGCACTGTGAAATACGGGAAACAATAACATCACATGTGCGATTAGTGAGGCGGAGTGCGAGAAACGAAAGGAAATTCACAGTGCACTCTGCAGAAACTTGGCAAGGATCAATGCCGCAAACACCAACGCGCCGCGTGCCGGAAATTCTCTGCCACGGGCAATCGCCAAGCTCCTTTTGCGGAGTTCGGGCTACACACATCCTCCTACTCCTACTAACGACTGCACGACAAGGGTTGTGACAAACAGAAGTCAAGAAAGCTAAGGACTTTTAGCAACCCATCATCCCTAACTCGCCCAGAAATAATACTAAGACTCGGTAGGTTACACATCAGGCTATACCCGGTAACATACCTAACGGCAGGAAAAGAAACTAGAAAAAGCTGTAAAGATCGAAAGGTGGAAATTAGAAAGATTCAAGTACTTACGACTGAACCATTGTCACAGAGGAGGACCACCCCCACGGAAACGATTCTATTGCAAATATGGATCCCTAGTAACAATGAAAAGCAAACATAACGAGAAATAAAGGAATGAGAAGTGTATCGTTGGTGATGGTAACCAACTTAAGCGGAAAGTAAGGTAATTTTAAGCAACTGTATCCCAGAGATGTTGGCTAATTTTGACGTTCTTATTTCAGAGGAAGCAGAACAATCACAGAACACAACTACTTACTCTAGGAGCGTCTTGGTGTAGTAAAAAGGATTATCAGTGAACTAGTGAGCGGAAATATTAGTGCCCCAAGCGAAAGTGAGTGAAGTTCGTTTTATCGAGAAAAAATCGTCTTCAGTGGTGTCGAGGTCCACGAAATCATGTAAGCCCCCTAGTTGAATAGGTACCTACTTAATAAAGCATCCAAAAATCAAAAGGTCACGTAAGCAGTCGTTTCATTTATTATTCTCGTTGGCATTTATCCCTTAAGGCTCGCCTTAAGGTGTCTCAGGGCAAAACTAACCGTTACAAGAGGTAAGCGTTAACATTTGTCCATAATTTCCGCAAGCATTTGGCGGAACATTCGCCTACAATACAAATAATTATGTACTGAAAACATTCCTTTAAATTTACGAAAGTTGCGTACATCTGGCAACAATGTTGACGCGCGCAACGGCAAGCGTCGTCCGATGCCTCATGCGCCCTGAAAGCAATCCAGTGGCAGCCGTAAATAGAGGGCCAAATCGGTAAAAATGCGGTTTAGAAAAAAAATAATTCCGGCTTTAAAAAAAAGTTGGAATTTTTTTAATTGCGATTTCGCATTCATAGCATTTTTCCCTACCCACTGTTAAAATTAATGTAGTTATGAATAAATCACCCTGTATATGCACTTTAGAAAAATTTTAATTGCAGATTCATAACAAGCGCATTTTTCCCTACCTGCCCTTAAAATTAGAATACTGATGACCGATACACCCTGTATGAGAAAACTGCAAAATACTGACCGCAAAGAGAATTTGCTACCGTAAAAAGAACCTAAATCGTAATAAAACTAGTTATTTAAAACTGCACAACATGCTTATGGTTATAGGCGGCTATTCTGTATATAAGTCGTCATTTTTTTCGTATACTAGCATTATGTAAGGACAGTGGAAATATTTTTGGTAGTAATAGCGAAGTTGAATGACTTTGAAATATAGTCTAAATTCATGCAGCTTGCTAATAACACTGAGTCTTGGAATATGCACTATTTGTAAATGCTATATTTATTCCAGACAAAAATTAATTGAATCAATTCCGAATTCCCTGCCATTTTGGAACATGCTGTCAAAAAAGCACATTTTAGTATTGTGTGAATAAGGTTTTCAGGTACTTTTCATTTTTGATTATTTCTCTAGATCGAGCAGCCTCCTGTTTAAATTGACACTGCCAGATCTAGTTCTTCGGAACAAAAATTAGATTCCACTCTAGTTTAATAAAGAAATCACTGGAACATTCCAATATTCAAATTTGGCATCCCCTTTGTTAATCACAATGTAGGTATAATACAAATCTAGTAACTTGAGCAAAATAAATTTAGAAATGTTTTTTTCATTATTATTATTAAATTCGGCAATGCCGCAATTATCTCTTTTGACATGTGTATGTAATCCTAACCCTTATATTTTGTTTGTAACTCCTTAACTTTAACCACTAACGTCCATTTTACATAATAGTTTTATGTTGGCGTCATTTGACAGTTTTTTGTGCGTTTAAGTTTGTGGCATATTTTTGTACCAGTGCCTATTGCAGCTGATAAAAGGCATTTTTGGTTTCTTGCAGCATGCTGGCAGTTACCGGCCACCACAACTACAACATATTAATTACTGTTGTGCAGATTATTTTGATATATGGTAATCATTTTTATGTACGACAAATATAGATGAACCAGTAATGAAATTAATACTGTTGTTAAGTAGATACAGGTAAATAATATCGCTTTAAGCACAGAAAATATAGTTCCACAATATATTTTCTGTGCTTTAAGTTAGGGTTCAGATAAGCCAGTAACCTTTTATGCCTCCTCTTTATAATAATTACATATTCTGTTTATAAAATTAAACCTCAAAATGTAACGGCTGCAAGTATTTGACAAAAATGGTACAAAAATGAATGTTCGGCAAACTTTGGACCATTTTTGACATTGAAATCGGTTCGTGTTTCCGAAGAAAAGTTTCCAAAATTCCAATTTTATTTCTAATTTATTAATCCCAGAGCAAATTTTGATATTGGTACTAATATTTTGAGCCATATTTGTCATCTATTAGCAACTCACTGGGAAATTCCATTACATGCAACTTCTCCGTAAAGTTTTTTGTTGTTTTTGATCAGAGAAATGAATTTATGTCTGTTTATGAGATCCACAAGCTTCAGAAAATATTTTAAAGAGAAGAGCATATTCACAAATGTAGAGGTGAGGTTAAGGTATTTTAGATGGTTGCTTTCTGCACGATTGCATTCGATTTTAACACTAAAGAGCAGATAATGGTGCGGCTGAAAAAAAAAAAAAACGCAAACACAGGGAGTTCAGATCTATCGAGTCTGTCACGCCCATACAGTTGACAAGTTGCGCAGCACCAATGATAACTGAATTAGTGATTTCACATACGATAAAACAAGCATTTCTAAAATTTTGGCTGGAGTTACACAACATCTACTCAACAATGAAACCCAAACGACCTTAAAAACCACCGCTCACCTGCTGGAATACGAGCTGGACCCTGAGCTGTACGAGCGCTTCCGCTCCTTGCGCCTGCCCGGCGACTTGGACCTCATCCACGGGTCCTGCCACTCGTCGCCCCGACCCGGCCTGTCCTCCGACCCCCCTCCGCTCGGCCTCTGGACGGTCACTTCGCGCTTCGGACGCCTGACGTTCCCGCTGGCGTTGCCGCGGCCCGCGGCTGCCGCCTCCTCCTCGTACTTGGCACTGTAGTAGTCCGGTATGCGGTGGGCCGGCATCTCGCGGTACGGGCGGACGCGCTCGCGCGGCGGCTGCTGCTGGGCGGCGTATTCTTGCTCGTACAGCATTTGCCTGCGGGAGGAAAAATGTGAAAGGTGAAAGCCGATTTAAAGCATCTCTTTGTTCGTGTGCATTTTTACAATATTTTGCGTTAAGGTTAAGGTCAATTCTTTTTAACGAAGACACAATGGGTCAATGTTTCTTCTAAAATAATAAGTTGATTAGTGGATGTAATATAACCAAATTACCCTTTAAGCATATACAGAGTGTATCCGTTTTTAACAGGCCATAGAACTCGTAACATAAATTGAAAAGTTCATATGCACTTCTAAGTTCTAGAGCTTTGTTTTCGAGATACAGGGTAGTTAATAAATGGTACTTATTTTTTCGAAAAATCTCACGTCATGTTTTTAATAATAAGTAAGGAGCTTAGCTAGATATTTTAAGATATTTTAAGCATAACACTGCTTTCTTATAAGTTTGTCATTATTTTAAGATTATGGTTAAATAATAATTAAAAATACAATCTCTTGCATTTTTTTTGTCTATCTTGCTTAGGTACTTTTTGAAAAAAAAATCTGTATCTGTCAAGAAATTTAATTCCATTAATAAAGTTTAAAATTAAATAATAAATAAAAGTACAAGGACGAAAAACTACTTTTCATGTATGTATCATAAAATATTTTTCCTGCTCCCTCCCATGTAAGCTCACTTTACATGCCCGCCTATAGGACCGAAAGCGAAAGTGAAATGTTCGAGGTGCCCTGTTGCTAGGTACAAAAAGTGGTTGCTAAGTACAAAAAGTATTAACATAGTAGGCTGTAGAAACCTTTTGTGCTCTCGGTCAATCAGCTTAATCTTCTAGTATTGTGTGAAATATTTTGCGTTCTATGCGTCTCCACCAATTCAACATTGATCTGTACACATGGATGTGTTTTTAACACTTGGTAAAGCTATCTAGCATTCTCAGTATTGCATTTTGCTGTTCATGTGTACATTGTTTGTTTGTTTTTTGTGCATTATTGTTTTTTTTTTGTTGCTGGTGGCCTTTCATACTTGGCCTACTATAGCAGGGCTGGGCCGGAATAGCTGCCTAACAGAATTCATCATCATGGAAGCCAGATTCAAGTGTTGTGCAGGAAAGGGTTTTTCCAATTTCTGTTGTGTTATGTGCCTTCATGTTTATCACCCCAGCTGCATTAGTAGAAAAAGTGATATGATCCGCCTCGGAGGCTATAAGATATTATGTTGTGAAGAATGTCAAGTAAAGAATGGGGAGGAGGAAGATAAAATACGTGGTCTTCAGTTAGAACTCGATACGTTACGAACCACTTTAAAGGAGAAAGAAGTATATATAGCTAGGCTTAAGAGAGGAACTCAGGATTTTGAGGACTCGGTTAGTGAGGCTGAGCAGAGCTATGAGAGGGAGCTTGTGAAGCGCGCTCAGATGATTGAGAGACTTCAAACTAAGATTGACACACTACATACAAGCAACTTAGCTCTTGATGAAAAATTAGCCAGCGTGTTCAGTGATTATACCAAATTAAAGAATGATTATCAGGAGCTACAGGTTATGTTTAAGAATATGCAAACAACAATTCAGGTATTGGAAAACGAAAACAACTTGTATGCCAGTGAAGTCAAACTACTGAAAAGTGAGCTGTTCTGTCTCAAGCAGAGCAGTGAAAAAGCAGGTGATATGTGTGTGAAGACTGTATGTGCCCAACACAGGGAGTCTACTTCGAGAGAGGGTGTTGATGTGGAGAAACAGAATTTACAGTGTTCATCTCAAAGTGTTTCTGCTGGACCCGGTAGCAATACCCACAGGGATCGTTATCGGAACTTGTCAATTGATGAATCTGCTGGGGAGAAAAATGCCAAATTATCTGATTGTAAGAACAAACTTTTAATTTTATCCGATGAGCATGGTAAATATTTGCACCGAATTTTATCTAATAGTGATAGTTTTAAGGGCTTCTCTGTACTGTCGATTGTTAAACCTGGTGCCGCTTTCAATAGTGTTATTGAGACCGCGCCTCTCTTGACCGGGAATTTTACTGAGAGGGATTATGTGATTGTGCTTGCTGGCAGTAATGATTTCAACAATAAAAAGGTCCCCAAAATTAAGAACATTTGGAACATTCTCAAATTATGTTTAAATACTAATTTCATTTTTTTGTCATGTCCTGCATTGGGCGGAGACATATGTAATGTGGTGCATAGATTTAATTATCAACTTCGAGAGTTTTTGAGAAGGATTGATGCTTTTTCCGAATTAAAAGTATCATTTGTGAGTGTACTTAACAAAAGCGGCTATAAGATCAAAGATAGTCCCAGCAGCTTTTTCTTCCGTTATGTTGGCAAATATAGAACTATATACAGGCGGATAATAAAGGTAGCTAAGCAGAGATACTATGACTCTAGAATACGGCAGTCCGTTAACGTGCAGAGGGAGAGCTGGTCAGTCATTAATGACCTAAGGGGTGTAAATGGTGGGAGATCTGTGATTGGCACCCCGCCATCATGCTCTGTGTTGAACAGGTTTTATTGCTCAATTGCCTCTGCATTGGCGGCTGGCCTACCTGCATCGAATGACGCAATGCAGTATATGAGAGACCTTTATGTCAGCGACACCTTTTTTCTTGTCCCTACAGATCACATTGAGTTGAAAAGAGTAATTGCGGAAATAAAAAACAGACATTCCTCTGGTTGGGATAAAATATCAATAAAAATTCTTCAGTGCCTTCCCACAAATGCATTGAATGCACTTGCTGATGCCATAAACTTTTCTTTTACTAATGGACAATTTCCAGATTGTTTGAAGTCTGCGATTGTCATTCCAATTCACAAGGGGGGTGATGTTACTGACCCTGCTAATTTTAGACCAATTTCCTTGCTGCCCACTTTATCAAAGGTTATTGAAAGGCTAGTTAAAAATAGAGTTTTATCATTTGTGGAGAGAAATGGTCTCCTGTCTCCTTCTCAATTTGGTTTTCAGGCTTCGAGGAGTACTGGTGATGCGATATTCTCCTTCTTGGAGCATTTATACATGAGTTTAAATAGTGGTGAGGCTGCTGCTGTGGTCTTTTGTGACCTCTCTAAGGCGTTCGACTGTGTAAATCATGGAATTTTACTCAGCAAGCTGGAATGTTATGGTTTTCATGGTGTGGCTCTTCAATGGTTTCGCTCTTATCTCTCCGGACGTAGTCAGGCAGTTTGCCTTCGTGGTGAGACCTCACCTGGGGAGATGATAATGGATGGTGTTCCCCAGGGTTCTGTCCTTGGACCGGTTTTGTTTCTGCTGTATGTTAACGATCTGGCGTTTATAGATATTGAAGGGAGATTTACCATGTTTGCAGATGACACCACCATATTTTGGCGAAGCAAGGATCCTCAGCAGTTGAATGGCATAATTGAAACTGATATCCTTAAAGTCAAGATGTGGTGTGATTCTAACCGGCTCTCATTTAATGTGCAAAAGACGAATGTTTTACTGTTCAAGTGTTCAATTAATGGAATCTCTCTAGGGGGTCGAACTTTGAAAGAGTCAAACTCTTGTAAGTTTCTTGGCTTGCACATTGATAGTAAATTGTCCTTTCAGGACCACGTTGAACATTTGCGGCATAAGCTGGCCAAGGGTTGTTTTGCGTTGAGAGTTATTTCGAGTGAGCTCAGTAGAGCTATAGCGAGGAACGCTTACTTTGCCCTCATTGAATCTCACTTGAGGTATGGGATTTGTTTCTGGGGAAACTGTGGACAGACACTGCTCAAATCTGTCTTTGTCCTTCAGAAGCGAGAACTGCGTTTCATCACTGGATCTGGTTTGCGTGACTCATGTCGTCCTCTTTTTAGAGCCCACAAAGTATTGACCCTCACATCGATATTTATTCTGGAGACTCTCTGCTTAATGTTTAAAAAACATCGTAATAATATTCTTAATTCGTCTAGGAACTCTGGCTGCAGCACGAGGCAGGTTCTAAGGATAGATCTTCCTATACCTTATACTACATGTGTAAAAAAATCACTGCTCTACACTTCCAGAAAGATGTTCAACCACCTGCCTTTGCATATAAGAAATATTGATTCAATTACAATGTTTAGAAGCACGGTTAAGCTTCTTCTCTTGGAAAAAGCATATTATGTACTCGATGAATACTTTCAGGATAGTTTAGTCTAAGTTCTGACTAGAGACTGTAATATGACTTCTGTTCAGCATGATGACGGTTTTTGTTAATTTGTATGTATTGTGAAAACTTTGTCCATAAGATTTTATCTTTGACAATAAAGTTCATTTTATTATTATTATTATTATTATTATTATTGCCTAGCAACGATGCAACGATTATGCAGCAAGGACCTTAAAATCATTAATAAAATATATGTAGCAACTTGAAACTGGCATCAAATTTAATTTATTTCACATTGATTGTTATATAAACTGTTTTTGATCAAAAAGAATACGAATTATTCCAAAGAAAAATTAAGAATATGGATATATTTCTCAGCGGCAAAATCAAGCAGCAGTGAACGTAGAGCTTTAAGCGTCCAATCACAATACACCATATATTTTCGGACTCTCACGGGCCAATCACAACACACAATGTAAATGTCTTTCTTTTCGATGAAAATGTAAGAAACAACCTTTATTTAAAGAGGAAACCCTAATATACAAATGATTGCCTTACGACTAACTTGCTTAGTAGGGAGCCACCAAAAGCAGTCTCAACAAAACATATACAAAATATGTAACAATACATATAGAAAATACGTAACAAAATGCTTTGAATGTGATACACAAGTACCGGAAAAACATACCTTACCTACTAATAATTATGAGGAAGTATAAATACAAGGCATCAGTTTACTAATTGGTTTTAATATCGTCTAACAATCTTTTCCTAAAAATTCTTAGCGAGGGTGATTGCTTAATCTCATCCGACAACATATTGATCTCCTTGAATCCCTTAAAAAGGAGCGAGTTCATAAATTTCTATTACCAAGTCTAGCAATATGAAAGTCGCAGTTTCTTTTTGCGGAATAATTGTCAATGTCAATGTTTAGATTTAGGCGCACATCTGCAAATCTTTAGTATTATTCGCATTCCACGGTTCTGTAGTTTTTGAAGCTGCCCAATTTGATTTGAATTAAACATATAACTCACTGAGGCACAATAATCAAAATGAGGCTGAATGATTGATTGGAAAACTGTAACTTTAGAATTCATAGATAATTTTTTGGATATTCGGGAAAATAAAAAGTTTTTTGAGATCTTCTTATAAATATATTGAAATTGATTGTTAAATGACAAGAGATTATCTATTTGAAAACCGAGATATTTAGTAGACTCGGCAATGATTATCTTTTCACTAGTTATTTTTAGATTTACATCATTTAAATCCACATTCATGTATCTGTGCTTGGTTGTTACTATCTTGAATTTAGTTTTAGAAATATTAAGTTTTTATTTGTTTGCTTGGAGATATCCATTTACGCAAGAAAGCACAGTGTTCATCCTTTGCACTGCCGCATTTAAGTCAACATCATAGCAAGCCAACAGTGTCGTCCGCAAACAAATTGATGAAATCACAATCAATAAACATCTTAATATCATTAAAGTATAAGATAAACAGAAGATCATAGGTTCCGTCCGAAGAATGTCAATATCTGACACATACCAAAACATGAATTACAACAATTGTTCAAATTCATAACCTCTAACATCAACACATTTTCTCCAATGACGAACAAGATTTTTTTAAAATTAATTTTACCATCGTGTATTACAAATTATGAAAAATTCAACAATAGCACTTTTGACTACCTAGTACAAAATTGTTTTTATAGTAATAACTTTTTACCTTAATTTATTTTTTTGTTGTATTTTAAAATAGTTCTGTCATATACTATTAGACTTGCCATGTAGACTTACTGTCTGTATTTTGGTTAACAAAGCTCTACTCTATCTCGAAAACGAAGCTTGAAAACATACAAGTTCATATGATGTACTTTTTTATTTTTACAAATTCAAAATAATTAATTTTAAGTCAAGAGGTGGCACAGAATTATACCCAAAATTGTCAGTCATCTTCTTCTTGAAAAGAGCCTAACGTTATGCTGTTTATTTTTTCATAACATATATCTCAAATGGAAAACCCTGTATATTATTGCATTTTTGGATTCTAGGCATCATTTTGGAACAAAAACATGCAACATGTCCTATGTCTCCAACCGTTTAGAGATATGTGCATTTTTCCGAAAAAAATTACAGGTGCAGACCTAAAGTCAATTAGCAATTTATACGAGGAAACCGCGAAATTTCAAAACGAATTTTTGGCATCGTGTAACAGAAGCCCTGACCTAGTGATCTCTGCTGAGAAATAAATCCGTTCTTATACAGGGTGTTCACAAAATATGAATAAAAATTACATTCAAAATGTGCTTAAATCTTGAAATTTTCAAATGGAAACCCCCATTTTTTTAATGCGATCTTATTCACCACTAAAAATGATAACAACTTTGTGTAAGGTTTCCTATACCTAAATGCAGTAATTATTTTCGATTAATTTATGAAAAACCGACTTTACGCCCATAAAATGCGGGGTTTGCTTAACGCTTGGAAAATCATGTTAGCCGTGGACGTTGAAAAGACAATCGCGGCTGAGGAAATGTCACTTGGTTTATAAATTATTGTCAACAATAATGCCGGCGCACTTAAATTACACAAACGAAGATTATTTAAGTTTGTTTATTATCTACAGAGAATGCAACAAAGTAATATCAAGAACGTGCGATACATAATCTTCGTTTGTGTAATTTAAGCACGCCGGCATTATTGTTGACAATAATTTATAAACCAAGTGACATTTCCTCATCCGCGATTGTCTTTTCAACGTCCAAGGCTAATATGATTTTCCAAGCGTTAAGCAAACCCCGCATTTTATGGGCAAAAAGTGGGTTTTTCGTAAATTAATCGAAAATTACTGCATTTAGGTATAGGAAACCTTACACAAAGTTGTCATCATTTTTAGTGGTGAATAAGATCGCATTAAAAAAAATGGGGGTTTCCATTTGAAAATTTCGAGATTTAAGCACATTTTGAATGTAATTTTTATTCATATTTTGTGAGAGTATGAGAACGGATTTATTTCTCAGCAGAGATCACTAGGTCAAGGCTTCTGTTACACAATGCCAAAAATTCGTTTTGAAATTTCTTGTTTCCTCGTATAAATTGCTAATTGACTTTAGGTCTGTACCTGTCATTTTTTTCGGAAAAATGCAAATATCTCAAAAACGGTTGGATTTAGACATAGGACAAGTTGCATGTTTTTGTTCCAAAATGATGCCTGGAATCAAAAAATGCAATAATATACAGGGTGTTCCATTTGAAATAAGAAAGTTGATATCGACTTCCGGTATAACCGGAAGTGCCAGATTCACCAAAATATTTTAGTTGAGCAGCGTCCATCGGCATTGGTGAGGTGCCAAATTTTCAGAATTTTCCTACTTTTAGTTTTCCATATATAAATCGATGCAGTTCGTGGTGGGCCACCCTGTATAGGAAAAAAATAATTTTTTACATTTTCAGCGGGGCTCAGAAATTTCTGCAGAGAACTTTTGTAAACTTTTGTGTTTAAAAATTCGTCAATTTGTGTAACTTATCTCAATAGGACTTTTTAATTTGTAGATAACATTTTTTTAGACAGAATTCTGTTCGAATATTTAAATGACTTTTGTCAAAAAATTGCATTTGTTTTTCAAAATAAAATATCAAAAATAGAGAAGACCAAGACAAAAAATTAACACCAGTTAATTTACCTAATATTTTTTAACAGGTTACTTTTTCATTCCTTTAAATTTTTTGAACTTCCTAATATCACAGACCAATGATCTGTATACCTAGATTCATAATCCAATACACAACTGCGTCCTCAACATTTTAGTATTTATTTACAAACTTTTCTGCAGAGTTGCAACTCTTCCCTAATGCGACAAATAATGAAAGTACTTATTTCTTACAATGTATATAATAGTAGTCATGAGATATATAATTATGTTAATATTATCTCTTTATTATATAATATATATAATACTATAATTGGTAATATTAAAATACATGTGTTGAAAATATATTAAATTATGTACTAAGCTGGCTGCATAGAAGGAAAACTGGGGGAAGCGCAAGAGATTTGGCAATGACATGGCAAGGCCAAGCGTCTGTTTCTTTATGTTTTGTCCAGCGGACACCTTGTTGTCGTGCACTGGCTAGAGGTTAAAAATGCTATTTACATTTGTTTAACTATCAAACTATTATAGTGAATAGTGAGGGGGCGCATAAAATGCGTCGTGTGTGGTGCCAGAAATACTGGATCAAACCGAACTTTCCACTGGTGTGCAGTATATTTACTGGTCAGCTGTGCACCACTACAGGGCAAAGTGTTGTATTTGTTTTGATATTTTATTGTATATCTACGTGGATTACAATGCCATTTGAATGGGTTATCTAGGTATACAGATCATTGTGGCAGACCTATATATCCACTCGCTATACAGGGTGTCCGGAAAGTATGGGGCAATCTTACAGGAGCAGGTAGGGGACGTCAAAATATTACGATTGAGCTTTACCACTACGGGTCAGATCTCAATACTTACTGAGATACAGTGCGTTGTAACTCTTTTTTTCAAATTGAATTATGGCAATATCTCCCAAACTAATCAAGCTGTTGAACTGAAATTTGGCACTGCTGTGTTTTTGGCGATGGAGAATAAGCTGAAAATGTCAATTTCGCCGTATCTCACAGAGGGCGACACTTGCGCTGTTTTTGGATCGTGCTTTTACTCGTAACTTTTTTGAGGTTATGTTTTTGGTCCTGCAGGTCTATCATTTTAGTGCATCTTTTCACTCTGCAAGAAAAAGGTACTCTTGTTTCATAACGATAAAGTCAACCGTTTGCGTTGAAATTGCCAAAACGTGCCCCAAAACACCTGTTGAGTTCAATATTCGACACTTAAAATTTTCACCTACCACTTTCAAATATTACAGATCAACTGTACATTCAAAATGATGAAAAAAATGCCAAATGAGCAGTGGTCAAAACACCATTGGTTTTCTTGAAACAGCGTGTCAAAATTTTGTCAAATTCAATCCTTTCCATTTTGAAAGCGAATAATTTTTGGTACTTTGTTCATAGGGATTTTTTTTCACTTCAAATGGTACCGTTGATATGAAACACTTGAAAGCGGTAGGTGAAAATTTTATGTTTCGAATATTGAACTCAACAGGTGTTTTGGGGCACGTTTTGGCAATTTCAACGCAAACGGTTGACTTTATCGTTATGAAACAAGAGTACCTTTTTCTTGCAGAGTGAAAAGATGCACTAAAATGATAGACCTGCAGGACCAAAAACATAACCTCAAAAAAGTTACGAGTAAAAGCACGATCCAAAAACAGCGCAAGTGTCGCCCTCTGTGAGATACGGCGAAATTGACATTTTCAGCTTATTCTCCATCGCCAAAAACACAGCAGTGCCAAATTTCAGTTCAACAGCTTGATTAGTTTGGGAGATATTGCCATAATTCAATTTGAAAAAAAGAGTTACAACGCACTGTATCTCAGTAAGTATTGAGATCTGACCCGTAGTGGTAAAGCTCAATCGTAATATTTTGACGTCCCCTACCTGCTCCTGTAAGATTGCCCCATACTTTCCGGACACCCTGTATATAGGTCTGTGATGCCAATATATAAAACAAATATGCAGTGGGAACCCGAGTCAAGGTCAAAGCACACCGCACCCGTCATTATCGCCAATATATAGTAAAGTGAGCCTAGTTCCGTGCACTTGGTTCTTGCACACACCAACATTTACCTAGCGTGGATTTGATGGCGCGCAAGGCAACATCGATCTCAAGGCAGTGTTAGACAGGCTCAAGCAGTTTCAAAAACCTTTTTAATGTGTGGTGAATGCTCTGGGTTAAATTCCCTGGCACGTCAAAAAGCAGGGCGTTACAGATCCGGCCATTTTATATCCTTTACTCAATGACGTACACATACATTTCACTATGAATTATGATTTTCTCGCTAATAAAACAGCCTCCTTAAATCCATAATAAAGGAGTGGCTAATTTCTTACCTTGCAAATGGAAAAATTTTGGTAAATACAGGGTGATTAAAAAAAATGACTAGCCTATTATACAAGGTCTTAATCTACGCAAACATAGAGACCCGTTTTTTTTTTTCGGTTTTCAGTTATAAATAATTTTGAAGGGATCAAACGAGTTCTTTCAAATTTTGTACATATTGAAACAAAATGGTTGTGCAGGTTGTGAATAACCAAACGTGGCCAAATTTGTTGTAGCCGCTAGGGGATGTCGGGTTCCCCAGTTTTTTTAGAAAATCTTGTTTTTCCATAAAAAACATTCTGTGTCAATTCATGCAGAATTTAATTTTGGAAATAATCGAGATAATCGCCAAAAACTGTCAATATTAATTTCCGTGGGTATCTAATAATTAATCTCGATCGATTCAATATGTCCCAAATTGGAAAGAAATTGGTCAATCAGTTCAAAATTTATAGCTGAACAAGTGAAATTCAGAGCTACATTCAAGGACTCATACCGTCCTTATTATGTATAAAATGAAAAACACGGGTTACTCAATTTTTTGAGTAGATTAAGGCCCTGAATTCTAAGGTAGTCATTTTTTGATCACCCTGTATAAAGGTGACATCTTCACCAGAACACATTTTCTGTTGTGTATGTCAGGGTAGCATATTTTCTCCCCACTTTCTTGCTGTTTGTTAAAGACTTAGAAAATTATATATTTGATGGTATCTATGGCACTATCGACAGAAAAGAAGTACCAGTCAAAACCTATAGACGTGGTGCCCCATTGTTAAAATGCCCTTTATTTTGACTCCAAGATTAAATATATCCATACTACTCTAAAAACATGCTACAAACAAAGACAGAAAGTCAACCATCAACCAACTATACACCCGCTGATTCCCGGTTATAGTTCCTCCAGAATCACACTTAGATATCGCATGTTTTTTCTTGTTTGGGGGCGCCGGAAGCATCGGAACCTCACCTGAAGACTCGGGGGATGGTCTAACGATGCCAGCCTCCGAGCCCAGAGTCGAAATAACTTCGCTACGGCTCGACAAGGAGGGGCCATTTCTGACAATCTCGCGACATTTTCGGAATAATTTAATGGAGCGCTTAGATTGTGATTAGTTCTGGGCGTCAAGCGTTTATCAAAACAAACCTGTCTATAGGTTCTGACGTCATTGAGAAGTACCCTCTTCTTGAAAGCAATGTTTTTTTTGAGGGTCCTAAAAACTCACCTGCTCCTATAGTAGTCCTCTGGTGGCACCCTGGTCGGGTACTCTGCCGGTATGTGCCTCACGTACCGCGGCTCCGGCGACAACCTCCCGTACACGTAACCGTTCTCCTTGTCAAACTCCTCCTGCGCAATGCTCAAGTTCATCTTCTTCTCCTCGAAATCGATGTCCTGCTCCTTCCTCTTGATCGACTTGCGCAGCATCTCCTTGGCGGTGCGCAGGCCCCGTTCCCAGGCCGACTCCACCACGGGCGGTTCCGGCTTGGCGAACATGCGCTCGTCGCGCGGCATATACGGGTCGCCCGGCACGACCGGCCGGATCATCTCGAACATCGTGTAGTTTCCTAGAAACGAGGCTAGAATTGATTTGTTACTGGTTAAAACAACATCCAGTGCCATGGCGGTAAGTCTGTGTGAGTTTAATCCAGCCCCCGATATCAAGGAATGCGGATGAACGCTTACCGGATGGTCAGCCGGGTTGGTTTTTACAATTTCGTAAAACTTTATACAGCATTAAAATGAACAGAAGCAAAGGAGGCGATAGGGAAGGTAATCTCCAACAAAAATAAAGCCACATACAGAACATTAGAAAATTATGACCAACTGTAAGGGATGATTGTCGACCAATTTTATGACAAAAAGTTCATATACATGTGTTCGAAAAGCTCTGTTTGAAATTTTATTACATAACATAAGCTAATTATTCACCGATTTTTGCCATTCTCTATCTAATTTTTCTACAGTGTGTCCCACTTAAGGACTGACCACCCCTGTAAAATTTTTATTCATAGCTCGATTTCCATAAACTTTTTTTTGTTGGATAGAGCTTCAAAAATGGCATCAAACACATAATTCAGGTACCTCGTGCGTTAAAGTCACGGCCCACTGAGACAGTGTTTTAGTGCTGAAATTTCGAGACGTACTATTAGGGATTTTTTTAGAGGAAAATTAATGCCAGACTCTCATTCAGCATTGTTCGAAACCCAAACGTACCAATTTGCATTGCCGTAGCTCTACAGGGAGTTTCAAAATTTTTATTGCCATACTTAAGGGCTGACCACCCCCGTAAAATTTTTATTTATAGCTCGATTTTCATAAACTTTTTTTTGTTGGGTAGAGCTTTAAAAATGGCATTAAATGCATAATTCAGTAAGTAAGTAAGTAAGTAAGTAAGTAAGTAAGTAAGTAAGTAAGTAAGTAAGTAAATATTTATTCATAATTATTACACAAAAGTGCTTTTACATGTCAAAAATAGGTATATATATATAAAATAATCTCTAAAAAAGAGAACATGTTTAAAGTTTAAAAAATTTGTTTAAAATTTAAAATTTCAAATTTAGAGTCAATAACACCTCAATTAGTAACACAAACAGTACAGGTACATGTGATAGTTATACATCAAGATAGGCCATTAAAGTTGCTACCGAGGTACTCCTCAAAAGAATAAAAGGAATTTAAAATTAGATATTGTTTAATTTTTCTTACGAAACTTATATGCTCCAACTCTTTGATGGATGGTGGAAGGACATTAAAAAAAGATACACAGTGGTAGTCAGTGCCTCTTCTGGTTCGGGTCAGTCTGCGAAATTCAGGTACAAGGTTATTATTGTTGCGCGTATCATAGCCATGAACCTCACAATGCTGTGTGAAAAGATGCATGTTTTGTTTAATGTAGCAAAGACATTGCAAGATAAAAGCACAGGGAAAAGTGAGTATTCTAAGCTCTCTAAAGCAGTGACGACAGCATTCGCGGTACCCCAGTCCTACCATAGCACGCACACATCTTCGCTGGACGCCGAAAATCCTAGCAGCCCGGGCTGAATGGCCCCAATTGAGAATTCCGTACAGCATGTTAGAACCAAAAAACCCATGGTAGGCCATTATTAGTACTTCCAGCGACACGCTCCTTGCAAGATTTCTGAGTAAGTAAGTTATTTTTGATAATTTTTTACTAAGTTGCATCACATGCTCTGCCCAGGTCAATTTGGGATCAAGGAAGACACCTAGGAACTTAACCACACTGTCTGTTTGCATATTTGAGTAAGGGGTTCTAAGAGAAAAATTTAGGCTTTGCGTTTTAGAGTCATTAAGGCTTAGACGATTAGACAGAAACCACTCCCCCATGGCAGTCCGTGCATCATGAACGATGTTCTGAATAGGTTCAGAAGGAAGGTAACTTATAAAGTTGGTGGTGTCATCTGCGAAAAGAATCAGATTGCGCTGCGAGAGTGCTAAGTCGTTAACATAAATCAGGAAAAGAACTGGTCCCAGCACAGATCCCTGAGGTACTCCATGCTGAATGGTCTGTTGACTGGATTTATCACCACCAAAACAGACAAACTGTTTACGGTCTGACAAGTATGATTCCATAAGAAGAATGGCCCCTGGATTAAAACCATAGTAGGACAGCTTTTGCAAGAGTATATGATGGGAAACACAGTCAAATGCCTTTGTTAAGTCAAAGAACGAGGCAAAAGTATCCAGTCCCCTCTCCAAACCAGCAGATATGGATTTAGTAAGAGAGTCGATGGCTAGAGAAGTTGATTTTTTGTTCCGAAATCCGTACTGGCTCTGGGAAAACATGAGATTAGTTTCAAAGTATTCATTAATTTGGGTCTTTAGTACTGATTCAAAGATCTTGGAAAAAATGGGAAGGAGGGAGATCGGTCTGTAGTTGCCCACATCATCTATAGAGCCCTTATTCTTAAAGATAGGTACTACTTTGGCAATTTTCAGACACACAGGAAAGACACTACTCTCTATGCACTGATTGATTAGGTTCGTAAGAGGGGATATTAAAAGATTTTTTAAGTTTTTTAAAATTTTTGTGCTGATATCAAAGCAGTCCCTGCTTCTGCTATTCTTTAGCTTATTAATTGTTTGTCTAACATTATTATAGGATATCGGCTTAAAAGAGAAATGTTCATTGTTAAAGGTTCCGATCAAGTACTCTGCGAAATGTTTTTGTGCTGTTGGCAATTTACTAATAACGTTCTCTGCAATATTCGCAAAATAATTATTAAAAGATTAAGCATTAAGTAACTCGGAGGTTTTTTTAGATGTCTTTGTATTGCTCTTAATAATGTCCCACATAGCGGACTGGGGGCAATCAGCTGTTCGTATGCGTTGATCATATGCACATTTTTTAGCTTTAGATAATTCACTTTTATAATACTTTTTATAGTTTTTTACCATAAACAAGGGCATAAGTAAAGGGTTCTGCTTATTTATAAGCGACAGCATGTGCAGTCTCTCCCTCATAGCCCGAAGATCATCATTAAACCAATCAACAGAAGTATGTGGCTGCTCGGAGGAGACCACCCTCGATTTGACCGGGAAACAAGCATCTGCTGCATTAGTAATTGAGTCGATAAACAACTCAAACTTATTCTCCACTGAACTCTCCCGACAGGCGAGAAAATCACAGTTCATCATCTCCACCTCATGATACAGCAAGAACAGACCTCGCTCTGTTATTGGGCGATAGTTAACACGAGTACGAGTGCCGCCCACACCAGTGTTGCAGTATTCAAGTGTCGACAGTATGCCATGATGGTCTGACAGATGGTAAAGATCAAACAGTTCTGAGTTAAAGAATTCACAGTTAAGATTGGTAAATACATTATCAAGACACACCCCCAACCTGGTAGGGAAGCTAACGGTCCCAGCCAAGCCATAAGACTGCATAAGATTGCACAGATCAAGCGTCCTTCGACTGTTGTTAGAAAAACTCACATTAAAATCACCGGTTAAAACAAAATTTTTGGATAAATTTAGACTATTGAGGCAATTAGCCATAATTGTAAGAAACCGCTCAAAATCACCATTTGGGGACCTATAAACAGTCATAATTTGTGTGTTTGATTTTTTCAGAAAGACGCCCGAGATCTCACAATGTATCTCCTCAGAGAACCTAGAGACACAAAGATCGGTATAATCCAAGTTGCCCCTTAAATAAATCGCCACCCCACCGTGACCTCTCACAGACCTACAAAAACCAGAAGCGGCCTTGTATCCACTGAGATTTGTTACTGAAAACTCATCAGCTGTTAGCCAATGCTCATTAAGGCAGACACAGTCAAACTGATTTTCATTGAAGATTACCTCGAGTTCTAAAGTTTTATTACGAACACTTTGTATGTTGGCATGTAGAATTTGAAATTTGTCGTATAACCGTTTAGCCGAAGTCTCCTTTATAGGGGATTTCTTGAAGTTTGACGGGATTGAAGATTCAAAAAATGGTTAATACGTACACCATTTGGCCATATTTGGGGATCCATAATTTTGTTCTTGAGATCCTTTGGGGCACTCAGTTTAAAATAACTTACTTGTTTTGACTTAGTTCTCATTTTTTCACAAACACAGCCGTTGTGTAAATGACGGCTTTTTCAGGTGCCACATGCGATAAATTCATGGCCCACTGAGACGGTGTTCGAGTGCTGAAATTTCGAGAAGTACTATTAGGGATTTTTTAGAGGAAAATTAATGCCGGTTTCTTTTTCAGCGTTGTTGGAAACCCAAACGTACCAATTTGCATTACCATAGCTCCACAGGGTGTTCCAAAAAATTAAAAGGAAAAGTAAGGCCGGATTCTTATATGCAGTGAGAGGTTCCAAACAAAAACGTACTAATTTGTAATTAATTTTCTTAATTTCTGGTAAGTTGGTCTTTAAAATATTCATGAGGAACTCATATTCTTTCAAAAATTTATTAGCGAAAAATTTTTTTTATTTAATTTAATATCATCAAATACATGAATAAACAACACAACATAACATAAACTCAAATTTCAGTCATTTCAATTAGTCCTCCATTTTCTAATGCAAATTGGTACGTTTGGGTTTCCAGCAACGTTGAATAAAAATCTAGCATTAATTTTTCTCTAAAAAAGTCCCTAATAGTACTTCTCGAAATTTCAGCACTAAAACTTCGTCTCAGTGTCAATCATGAATGACGAGGCACCTGAATTATGGATTTAATGCCATTATTGAAGCTCTATCCAACAAAAAAAAAAGTTTGTGAAATCGTGCTAAAAATAAAAATTTTACAGGGGTGATCACTAATTAAGTGGGTTCTGAAACACCCTGTAGTGCTATGGTAATGCAAATTGGTACGTTTGGGTTTCGAACAACGCTGAATAAGAATCCGGCAATGATTTTCCGCTAAAAAATCCCTAATAGTACTTTTCGAAATTTCAGTACTAAAACACCGTCTCAGTGGGCCATGAATTTAAGGCACGAGGTACCTGAATTATACATTTAATGCCATTTTTGAAGATCTATCCAATAAAAAAAAGTTTATGGAAATCGAGCCATAAATAAAAATTTTACAGGGGTGGTCAGTCCTTAAGTGGGACACACTGTACAGGCGCAGCCTCATAAATGTTTCCAAGAAATGAGCAAAAAATCAAGAACTTCGGGTAAGTGTGGCAACGTTGCGCCAATTCTATAGCTTCTCAAATCAACAACTTCCCCTACATTCCCTCGTACCACCCCGCTCCTCCCTATAGAAAATAAAAATTGTGTTGACTGATGTATTAATACGTCAGTCAACGAAAATAGGTTAAATCGCTGCATTATTACTTATATTATATTTTACAAGTGGATTTCAAGTTTTAGGTACACCGTTCCTTGGTGTTTTAAGATTCATGTAACGTGAAATTACGCGGATTTCTTTGATTGTAAAAGTTGTATAAGTTAAATAAGGTATAAAGGGTGATTGTTTTATTAAAGAAGAATCTCGTAGTGTTTTATTACATTGGTTTATTGAACTCCTTTATCCCCGAACAAAAATTTTGATATAATTTAATTTTTAAAGCTTCCCAGTCTTCGAGTGAGGTTCTGATGCTTCCCGAGCCCCCGAGAAATTGAAAAATAAGAAAAAACACGCAATTTCCAATTGTGGTTTCAAAGGAATTTCCGCCAGTTTCGTTGATTCTACAGCCGTTCCGTTTTTCCAAAGCGGTTATCGTGAATAGGGAAATTCTCTCAGATATCAGATTTTCGAGGTTCTTTTTGGTACCGGAGGAAAGTACGACACCCAATTAAGAGATTTACCACCTCTTTCGATTTTTAGAACGGCTCTATGCAAGGTTAGGTTAGGTTAGGTTTGCGAAAAAGCCGCCAATGTCCGTGGGCAGGGTTGTAAGGTTTTCCACTATTATTCAGTCAATTTAAGGCCAACCTAACAGCATCGAATTTACTGTTTTTCGCACATGACTGATTGTATAAAAAAAATAAGTCTCAGTTAATGGCTATCAAGGCATTCATATTCATTACAACTCACATAGGGGTCCTACGGCTTGTATATTTCATTTCGGTGGCATTCCTTGATAACAGGGGCTGTGGTGTAATCGTGAAAATTGCAAAGTTAACTATAAGCATATTCCAACTGAATAATAATAAATTCTATGATTTGTACTACTGCAAAAAAAAAATTGGAATAAGCCATTCTGTCTACTACTTAAAGTACAGGGTGTAAAGATTTGGTTGTAAATGCGGGGTATCTCGGTTATTTTTAGAGATAGGGAGTTGCGGTTTTCGCGAACCGCTGTAGCCCGGGAGCCAGTGACAGATTTGTTCGACCAAAATCCTCTCGGCCGATAATTCGTAAAATTCTTCATTCAGTTGTGTTATGAAGCATCGTGAACGTCAGCTGGGGTACCAGTGGTGGGTTGGACAATGGCATCCCCCCCATACACGTAAAAATATATTTTTTTCAATCATTTCCTCCCGACTGAAAATTGGCCAGATAATAATTAAAGGAAAAAAAAACCGTCAGCTGGCTGTAAGGTGGTGGACTATACGTCAGCTGCTCATACGAACATGAAAAAATAAAAACTATTTTCAGTGATTTCCTCTCGGTTGAAAATTTGTCAGTTGGTATACTTAGGGGTTTGTTTAAATTAAAAAAAAAAGTCAATCGAGGCTAATATGCCTTATAGAAATGTTGTTTGTTTAAGAGATACAGGGCGTGAAACTTCATTTTTTGAAATTGAATTATGGCTACATCTCCAGAAATAATCAAGCTGCTGAACTGAAATTTGGCACTGCTGTGTTTTTGGGGATGGAGAATAAGCTGAAAATGTCAATTTCTACGTATCTCACAGAGGGCGCCACTTACGCTGTTTTTGGATCGTGCTTTTACTCGTAACTTTTTTGAGGTTATCCTTTTGGTCTTGCGGATACATTAGTTTAGTGCATCTTTTCATTCTGCAACAAAGAGGTACTCTTGTTTCATAACGATCAAATCAACCGTTTGCGTTGAAACTGCCAAAACGTGCCCCAAAACACCTGTTGACTTCAATATTCAAAAAATAAGATGTTCACCTACTACTTTCAAATGTTACCTCGAATGTTACAGATCTACTGCCTACTGAAAAATGAAGAAAAAAATGCCAAATGAACATTGGTCGAAACACATTCATTTTCTTGAAATAGGGTGTCCAAATTTTGTCGAGTTTCAATCCGTTCCATTTTGAAAGTGAACATTTTTTGGGACCTTGTTTATATGGGTTTTTTTCTCGCTTTAATTTGTGCAATATTTGAAAGCACTAGGTGAATATATTATTTTTTGAATATTGAAGTCAACAGGTGTTTTGGGGCACGTTTTGGCAATTTCAACGCAAATGGTTGATTTGATCGTTATGAAACAAGAGTACCTCTTTGTTGCAGAATGAAAAGATGCACTAAACTAATGTATCCGCAAGACCAAAAGGATAACCTCAAAAAAGTTACGAGTAAAAGCACGATCCAAAAACAGCGTAAGTGGCGCCTTCTGTGAGATACGTATAAATTGACATTTTCAGCTTATTCTCCATCCCCAAAAACACAGCAGTGCCTAATTTCAGTTCAGCAGCTTGATTATTTCTGGAGATGTAGCCATAAATCAATTTCAAAAAATGAACTTTCACGCCCTGTATCTCTTAAACAAACAACATTTCTATAAAGCATATTAGCCTCAATTGACTTTCTTTTTTAATTTAAACAAACCCCTAAGTATACCAACTGACAAATTTTCAACCGAGAGGAAATCACTGAAAATAGTTTTTATTTTTTTATGTTCGTATGAGCAGCTGACGTATAGTCCACCACCTTACAGCCAGCTGACTGTTTTTTCCCCTTTAATTATTATATTAACTATTATCTGACCAATTTTCAGCCCGGAGGAAATGATTGAAAAAATTTTTTTTTACGTCTATGGGGGGGTGCCATTGTCCAACCCCCCAGCTGACGTTCACCATGCTCCATAACACAACTGAATGAAGCATTTTACGAATTATCGGACAAGAGGAAATGACTAACAAAAATCTGTCACTGGCTCCCGGGCTATTGCTACTTTTTTGTGAAACGAAAGATACCGTAAACAGATTTTTCATAGCCACCTCCGTTTCTAAGATACAGGGCGAAATTGAAAATTTGCGCTTTTGGGGCATACTTCGTATCTTGGGAACAGTTAATGATATTGAAATGGCAAAAACTGTACCTTATAGACATTTTCACGTAGAATTCAGTGCCGTATTCAGTTTTATACTAAAATTGATAGTGTTCTATATATGGACAAAACTTGTTTTTTTTTTTAATATAACACCCTGTATATTTTCTACTAGTTGTATTCAGATTGTCGTAAGCTTTACAAAAATATATAATACTATGTAGTTATTATCTATATTAGGCTCTAAAAATAACCGAGATACCCCGCATTTACAACCAAATCTGGACACCCTGTATCAAACACAACAGTAGAACACAATAAAAAAAAATTATGCACATACCAGCATCTTTTAAACTGTTACCAGTTACTCAACTACTTTTGTGATAGTATTCAGAGCTGTTCTAAATCTAGAAAAAAGTATAATTGTGTCAGAGAGATTTTTCTTTATTACTCATTATTTTGCATATTATCGTATGTAATATCACAAGTGCCGGAAATTTTATCGATAATTTTTTCGAAAGCGCTATTTTGCCTAGAAAGATCACGAGTATAAATTGGTTTTTTATTTTATCTCTGAAAATAAAAGCCCAATTTGTACGAGTGGTTTTGCTAATGGGCAAAATAGCGCTTTCGAAAAAATTATCGATAAAATTTCCGGCACTTGTGATATACATATACATACGATAATACGCAAAATAATGAGTAATAAAGATAAAATCTCTCCGACACAATTATACTTTTTTCTAGATAAGAAGTACGTGTTTGTATCGAACAGATTCGCGTTTGCTAAGCAACGAAGTGGTAATTGCACTAGTGGTATTACCGCGATAATTTGCACTAGTGCAATCATCGCTAGCAGAGGCATATGATTGGTTGGATTTTTATGGAAGGAGGTACTTTATTGGATGCAAGCAGTATGAGGGAAATAATCGCTGAAATCATCTGATTGGTTAATATTTCACAATTCATATTGGCAGGCGCTGAATTCTCACACGAAAGCCATGAAGTTTATTCTAATAAAAAGAAAACAGATTTCTGCTTGAATTTTAGATCATATTATAATATTTTCCCTAGAAATAGTTGAGTTTTTAAAATCGGTTAAGAGCACTTTTTTGCTTAAAGAACACAAATTGTGTTATGAAAATTGTGATCAATTGACATAAGAGGTATTCTATCCTATAATATTTAATTCCCGTATACCCGATATTAGGATGCGAGTTACTTATTCGTGCTAAACAGCTCTGAACAAAAATCACACAAAATTAACCTATGCTAGAAACAACTGCAACTACAACACTCACTCTCATGACTATCTTACCCACCACCACCACCACCACCTATTTCCTCCAAAATATTCCACCCTACCTTTATCCGTCACTCCGGGGTGCAGGAACCGGCAGCTGGCGCCCCATGTGCACGCGCCCCTCGAGAAAAACCTGCACACGGGCCTCGGCTCGGTCTCCTCCGGCCGCACGTCGTCCTCGTCCGTCACTTCCCCCTCTTCCAACTCTTCTTTTTCCTTTTCGGGTTTCTTCTCTTTGATTTGCCCATCGCCTTCCTTACAAAGTTCCTTGTCGTCGTCTTTGGTTTCTGAATCGTTGCACTCGCCGTCCTCCGCTTCAAAATCGAGCTGTTCCTCGGCAGTTTCTTCAGGTCGGGAGGGTTTCTCGGCCAGTTTCTTGTCGGGGGACGAGGGTGGTGATTTGCCGCCATCGCCGTTTTGTTTGATGGATTCGGATTTTTCTCCAGGCCTTTCTTCGGGTTCGAGTTTTTCTTTCAGTTTGATCGCTTCTTCTTCAGAGTGGCCGCCAATGGATTCGTCCAAGTCGGATACGTCAGATAAGTCTTCGTGAGATATGTTTATCTCGACAGGTCTTGATTGTTCCTCCTTCTTGACCTTGGAATCCTTTTCGTTGTCAGATTCCATGTCTCCTGTAGAGAAAAATCTGTTTTTTTGTCAAATTAAAAGATGCCTGAAGAGTGAACTATGTTTATTTTCAAAAATATGAAGTAATGTATCATTTAAGAGAGTGCACAGCAATTTTCAGCAGATTTATTTTGCAGGGGAAATATCTCGAGAATGCTATAACACAAATTTCTTTGAATATGTACAATTAGAATGTATTCCAAGATTTACCTCATACATTGTGTTAATTAGATAAATTTATTAAACATAGATTCTTTGGAATAAAATAATTTAACTTTTAGTATATCTTTATGGTGGGTGGACAAACGAATACAAGCCAAAATGATGCGTTTTTGGAATGTCAAAATGAGACTATGTATGGTCCTGGCAGTTTTTAAATGGTTTAAGAGCTGCAACAAATCATCCTAAAAAGTATTTGAATCAAAGACCATTTATTTGGTTACAAATGATTTAAACAAAAGATGAATTTTGCCGTGCCTAATGATTTAAATCATTCTAAACCAGGGACTCTTTAAAAAAGGGAACCCAGCATTATACTTTCCAAAGTGAGGCCTATTCTTTCCACATTCTAATGGTAACAGTGATGCCAAGCACGGGCGTAGCCAAGGGGGGGGTTTCGGGGGTTCAACCCCCCCCCCCCCCCCGAAATAAGCAAAATATTACCTAATATTATCTATCCTTGTTAAGGATAGAGACGTGAATCATTATTACTGTCGAAAAATGGAGGGGAAAAAAAGGAAGGGTGGTAAACCTAAAGGTATGGACTACTGGAAAAAATGGTGTAGTCAAGGTCAAGGGGTTTCTAATAAAGAAACAAATTTGGATTTAGCTATCAAAGCTTCAGCTACCTTGCATGCTGATAAGAAGACTGCCTACCCCAAAATCTAGTTTGGAATGCCTAGATATGTGCGATAAAAACCTTTATCCTAATATTTACACATTACTACAAATCTTGGCTACCATTCCTGTATCCACTGCTACCCCAGAGAGGTCTTTCTCGAGCCTAAGGAGACTGAAAAACTATTTACGAAACACTACAAGTGAAAACAGACTTAATGGTTTGGCTCTAATGAACATTCACTATGGAACAGAAATTCATGCAGATGAAGTAGTAGATATATTTAAAAGAAAAAGCCGAAGATTTCTTCTTTAATGGTTTTAGATTTAGCGCAGAGGAACGAAATTAATTTATCCATTTCATTTAAAGTTAAGAACTTTATAAATATATGTCGTAGTTTTTCGGATGGATATATAGATATTAAATTTCATATAAGTATATTTTTGTTGTTTTATTTACTTCTCAAACTAAACCCCCCCCCCAAAACTAAATCCTGGCTACTCCCGTGATGCCAAGTATGCCATTTTATTAGAGAATCTATGAATATAACAGGTACCTTGATTGTTAGTAAAAATTAACCCTTTCGCTACCATCGCCGTATATATACGACAGAAGGAAGCGAGCCACCGCTCCTACTGCCGTATATATACGTTCAGTTCTAGAATGGTCTAGACAACCAATGTCATATATAAGCGACAGGTTTTTTTTGCCGTGCCTGCACACCCACTGCCGTAAATATCCAACACCATTAACATGCATCCAGACCCAGTGCCTTACATATCTGGCACTGATACAAAGCCTCCACACCCAATGCCATATTAATAGGTCATTTAGCAAGTGCCTCTAGCAGATGAAACCCTTACTCTCGCTGCGATGCTGGAATTTCGTAAGTCATGTTTCTATCCTATTCTGTTGTTGCGCACTGCATGAGTATGGAGTTTCTTTGTTAAAAAAATATGAAATTGTTCAAAAAGATACAAACAAAAATAAAATTTTATATTTAAAGAGTATCAGCTGCTCTTTTTCTGGATTTATTTATGCCTGACGTGTATATATGACGGTGGGTCTGTAGTCATGTAAATTGCCTGGGAATGATGACACTAAACGTTTGAAGCGGGTCGGTAGCGAAAGGGTTAATAATGGTTTCCATGATTTCTAAAATATACATGACAATGTTGTGGCAACAAGTGCAGAATATGGCAATTGCCAAATGAAACAAATTTATTTTATAGTTAGAATTGATTTCCAGCAATTATTTCCACGGATTTAAGTAGTAAGTATGGTAAGACAGTACCGATTTTACCCCCACTTAGCTTTCCACAGGTAAGAACCGATGTAGTTGTAGAATATCGGTTATAACAATTTTCAGTGGCGTGTTTCTAGCCAGGACAGCACCGGAAAATTAAAATTTAAAAACATATTTACAATATGTTGCTATCGCACCTTGTTGCTAGGTTCCTCAATCAATTTTTAATGTGTATACCTACTTGAACTGTATTCCCTTGTTGAATGTATCTACCCAAAGTACTTTCACAGTTTTCGGGATGGACTAACAAGATTAGGTCTAGTAGTTGTAATCATGTACCTAGTTTTTCTCCGTGTTCATTAGTCCTTATAAGATTTTTACAAGCTTTTATTGTAATTTTATTTCTCTCTCAAGTGTATCTCACAAACTTAAAATAAACTCATAGGTAAACTCTTTAAAAAAAACTGTGGAGAATGCTCTAAAGGTGCATTACCTTTGACTGACACATCTGAGTGCACTGGAAATTAGAAAACTTACAAATGATTCCAATGCATATGTTATTGAGTCCACAAGAAAAAGGTAAATCAGTTCAAAGATTATCAACATTTCTTGTTATTAGAACTATAATAGATAATATAGATAATATTTATAACTCAATTCATTATTTCATAACGAGATAACCATAGGTAAATATTCCAAGTCATTTTTGCTCTGTAATTTAAGGCAATTCATTTAGAATCTATGGCACTGACATGTCATATAAAACCTGATGGCAGTTGGACACTGACATATAACATAACCTTGTACAAGTCCGCTTGTGGTCTCCTCGGAGTCGACAGAAAACAAACTTCCCGTAAAGGCTTGACTTTTCTTATCCGATAGACTGTGATATGCTGGGTCCCCTTATTTTAAAGTCCCTATTCTAAACGATTTATACCATTATAGAAGATTTAAATCATTCTAAATGATTTAAATAGTAGTAGTACTAGTCTATTTAAATCATTCTAAACGATTTAAATCATTATTATTCTTATAATAAATATAATATTGTACATTTATACTTTGTTTGCTTTTAATAAAACTAAGTGTTCAAAATTTTGGTTAGAGAAAGCATGTCTTCTTGGAGTGCCGATAAATGTGGCGAAAAAAAATAATCTCTCTACCGGAGAAGAAAAGGGTAGAACTCCATTATATTTTATAAATGCTTTCCTTACGCAGGGATACTTTTCTAGTATACTGAGGTCCGTGTTAGGTTCTTGTAAGTATTGTAAATACTCGCACTCAACTCTAGGTTGATTTGATTGGCTTGACTTTGCAGATAAATTATCATCGAATACAAAAAAGTCATTTGCCATTTATTTGTAACAACTGAGTTTGAACCCTGTATCTTTAAACAAGGGCATCCATCGTATCTTAAATTTTGGATGGGTAGTAGAATCAATTATGCTCGGCTTGGAATATTCATTTAAGGAAAAATAATTAAAAAACCTTGACATTATTAGAGTACAATTTCTATAACATAGGTCCGGGTAGGTCAGGGACGAATTTCTTATAGGCATCTTCTACGCTCCTCCTGGCCACGCAGTTCACAACCCGCAGTGGCATGTTCAATAATTTTAGCCATAAAAGATTAACCTTTCCTCTTAACCCCAACCTTTTTGGGGGACATCGTATAAAATTTTGACACTTTTAACACTTCTAACACAACGTACTATCTGTGACAAACTGAAATATTCCAAAATTTGCAACATAATATATATAATCCTAACACTCAGGTAGAAATAGAAGTATCTGTGACATTACTGGCTACCAGCCATTCGCTCGTTGCTAGGCGCAATATCTAAGGAGTGGTGCTTCCGGTACGTAAACAACCACGACCTAGGTGGACCTATGTTATAGAAATCGAACTCGACCATATTTTATAAAAACTGCTAAATACTTGAAACTATATTATTTGAATTATTCTAAATGATTTAAATCATTCTAAACAATTTAAATGTAAGTCATTCTAGATGATTTAAATCATTCTAGACGATTTAAATCATTCTAAATGATTTAAATAATTCTAAGCGATTTAAATCATTAAAATCAAAAATGCACGTATAAAATCAAATCATCCAAGAATAGTTATTTATGTACCAAGGCACTGAAGTTCAACTTTTTATGACTCATGTGGAGTTTAGTTGCTGAGGCCTCTGGCCGAGGCAAATAAACCACATGAGTCATAAAAAGAACTTCAGTGCTGAGGTACATATTATATTTTTCTTGAAATCTGAAAAAAAATATATATTAGGCAAGAAAATAATAATAAGGGATCACCCGTCCATGAACCGACTACGCGCGGCGTTGCTTGACTTTACCGATCGCTCTACCTAGGACAAGTATAATGATGTACAGCACCTTCTGACAGAAAAACCAAACTGCTGCTTCTTGTGCAGCCTACACAACAAATCTATTGATTTTCAAATTTACTAAAATATGTATACTGAAGGATTGCGCTTCTATAGGAAACAATTTCGCAATGTGTACGAAAAGTTAAATGAGCCTTTATCGGCCGGGTTTTGAATATTTGGTCACTTTTGACGGGCGATTTCTCCGCGTCTGATGTTTGATGCCAAGGCCTACTTATTGAAAAAATCGTACAATAATGGGCTACATTATTGTACGATTTCTGTGCTTTTAATGACGATTTTGGGACATTTTAATGCCGATTTCAAGAAAAAGTATTTAAATCATAAATCTAAAATCACCACTTAAGAAAATGATTTAAGATCAATGATTTAAGTCGAAAAATCAAAAAATGATTTAAATACTTTGATTTCTTGCAGCTCAAACCACTATGGTTTGAAGTTCTGCCGAAACACACCCTTATTATACCTATTGGCCAAAATTAATGGTTAATGATTGACCTACTCAATCCTATTATTTTTTTTTGGTTTAGGTGTTTTCGAAAACGGTTTTATATGTTAGTTTCCTCAAATACTTAGATCTAATCTATTTTATTTTTAAGATTTGTTACAGACTTTAAAGCCCTAATGACAGATTTATTGGATACTATAAAATAGATCATTTCCTGGTCCAGGAGAGGGAAATATAGAAACATGGTCAACACTTTGGACAGATTGGCTTAGTAACGCCCTGTATAATAACATATTTATTGGGAATAAGAATTGATCATGACCCAACGTGTTTTAATTTATTTTTTTAATATGTAAATTTGTACCTGTGTAAATGCATGCAAACGATTTGTTTATTTACAATAAAAAAGACAAATGTTTAACTTACCATCGGATATAGCTTCCGGCTGAGTGTCCGCTTTGCTCTTATTCTTCCTGCTAGATGAATCGATACTGCTAACGCTCGAATCTGATGTGTTCCCATCCCTCGACTTGTCCCTCGACCTCCTCCCCGACGACTCCGACCTGCTCGAGCTCCTGCTCCTAGACTTTTTCGAGCTGGTGCTGCTCGCCGACCTTGAGGGGCTCTTCTCTCTCGGGCCCCTCGCTGGACTGCCCGGTGAGCTGCTCCTCGACGAATTGGCCGAATCAGGACTGGCGGATTTCCGGAAGGACTGGAGACTGCGAGACCTTCGCACGTCGGGAGATATCGGAACAGATTGGGGACTGGGCGACCGTATGGCAGAACTCGGACTTGGGGACCGTTGCACCGCCACGGGGGACTGAGGGGTAGAACTCGGTCTGGAGGTGGGGCTGGGGGATCGAGAGGCCCGGGACTGGGCCCCAGATTCTCGAGAGGGAGCTACGGAGCTGGAGGATTGGGGGCGGGAGTCGGGGTCAAGCCTGCTGCGAGATTGCGAGCCCTCGTATGAAGAAGTAGAGCTTGAATGAGACCTGGACCTAGAATAATATTACTTGAACGTTTCGTCAGATACCAACAGGTCCATCGAAAATGTCACAAATCAAATACTCAGTATACCTGTTCGATTGAGCAGCAGGAGACGGCGACCTAGGGCCATCTTGTGTCCCACTTCCTGGAGACTGAGTCCTGCTTTGTGCTGAAGATGAGCGGGATCTACTCAAATTGGAGTCTTTGCTTCTGGACCTTGAGCGGACAGTTTCCTGATCATTATCTTCACTCTCATTTCCAGAGGAAGCATCTCTTGAATCATCCGAGTCCATGGTGGTATCGGTGACGATTCAAACTGAGAACAACACAAAACAAACTTTAAGCGTTAGTTTTACTTTAACAAGAATTTTGCCAAAAGAGGGACAGTTTCTAAGCACTTCTGGTTAACTGTTTTGAGACCGTTGTTGTTTTAATCTTACCTTCGGTCTGACGCCCAGTCCTTTGTAACCATTAAAACACTGCGAGAAAACATTTTGCTTCTTCGGGCAATACATTTTTTCCAAACTACTAAACTTTTATTTTGACTTTGAAACTGGATTTTGCACAACACGAACTACTTAAAGTCTTTCGCGGACTTAAAATTCGAACTAATACTTATAATACTTTACGGTGGACTTTCGAATAACGACTATAATAACGCAAACACAATCTTTGGTAAGAAAAACTGTTAGGTCACTTTTAATTTGCACGGAGTTTGCAACCTTACCTTTTTAGTTTGAGATTCCTGCAGTTTGGACCTTTTTCTAATTGATGTTTATAATATCATTTATGCAAATTTTATAAATATTTCTCCTTGTTGCATGCTTCAGCAGCACGAAACAACATTCGGCAAATGGCGGGTGCGGGTAGCGGGTTACGTTTCGGTTTCGTTTCCCAATCCAGCGACAGAGACGACTAGTAGTAGTAACTTTTTTCTTTTCCTCAAGGAAAAATAAACAAAAACTGTCCCCAGATGGGAGATCACCACACCACGCCCGAATGTTCAATCCACAGAACTCAGTTATTTTTCTGAGCCACAGAAACAGAAATCAACCTAACTTTATTACGTCTGTGGACATATCGTTTCAGTAAAATTGTGATGCCAATCTCTGTGGTGAGGCTTAGGGTTCCTTTAATCCTAGTGAGGCTTAGCTTAGTTGTGTTTTGTACCAGAACCAATTCACTTCGATCAGTCCGAACACTGGGTCCGCAAACGGGATGAAATGAACATAAAATCATTTAATCACTACCACCAACGTAAGTAATCGCTAATAATACGTTACTGTTGTGGTTACTAAAAATAAAAATACATTTGCCTGCCATGCCATTGACAGGTGATATGGAAAGAAATAAAAAATAAATTTGATAAGACAAAAATAAAAATAAAATACAACACAAATGGATTACTAGTTTTAAAAATTATTAAGTAAAAATATGATAATCTCGACTGAATTTACCCAATAAGGAATTTTAAATGGCAACAATTAATTGGTAAGTTATCTTTTTAGAACAATCACAGTGCACATTTGTCAAAATTTAAAAGTATGCCCCCGGACAGGTATCAATCCAACGGAAAATGCCTAAATGGATGTACAGGAATGGAAGGGAGGCATGTCCCTTTATATTCACTAGCTGACGTACAACTACGGTTCTTGTGCCCGGATGACCTGGACGAAGTGCGAGCTCTTTGCCAGGACTGGTTTCCAATAGAGTATCCTTTCTATTGGTACGAAGAGATTACATCAAGCAATAGGTAAGTGGATACCTGAAACAATTTAATGTAATTTTCCACAACTTTATTTGAATGGAATAGTAACCACTGATTAAAATAATGAATCATCTGGAAAAACATATTTTTCACTGAAATGAGTGAAATATAAGGAGTTTGGTGTAAAATTGTATTACAATAATTTATTTAAAAACAGTCTGGCCGTATATCTACAAGGCATTCTAGAATAAAATTCAAATATTTGAAGTGCTATTTTTAATTTTCCTGAACAAAAATGGAAACTTCATTTTCCCACAGTAGAGTTTCCATGATATTATACTTAAAAGATAACAATTTTAATTGGCGTGATTATAAAAAGAAGTCAAGGTTATTTATCATAATAATTGTTATAATTATTATGATTGGCCAAGAGAACAGCATCAAAGAGAAAATACAGAAAAAGTTAGGGAATAATAATTCTTAAATGTGGAAGCAAATTGTGACCTGAAATAGTTTAGGGCAAAAATGCAATGCACCTATCCCTACTTTTTAAGGCCTATATGTCCCAAATATTTTTTTATGTGCGGTTTTTATAGTAATTACATATTCTGTAGTTTTGGTTCTATTTTCTTTTAGGTATACCTACTTAGTGAATAGAGGCCGTGAGAAAGGTCCGAAAATATTTAATGTTTAACCTTTTTTAAAAACATCTGGATATTTGAAATAATAGTCGGAGAGCCAGCGTACATGTTCCAGTGATAGTTAAGGCCTATTTTTTGCAAGGATGTTGGGGGGGCACAGAATAAATAGCTCCACAACAGGAAGCGTCCATAAAGATATGTGTCAAAAATAAGCGAGCCTCCATTTCAATTTACAGAAAAATAACCAATACCTTATACATAAATTTGGTCCTAATACAATCTCTTTGCAATGTGGATTAATGTAAAATCAAATAAAATGCACAATGTTTATCCCTTTAGAAGATATTTCGCGTCAAAGCGAGCATCCTTTTGACACGTCTTTATGGACGCTTCTGTTATGAAGCTATTTATTCTGTGGGGGGGGGGGCATAACCAAGTGTCATCCGCGAGGATTAACCCTGACTCCAGTCATAAGGGGGTGGCAGAACTCCCCTTACGGGTAAAAAATGCATCTTTTTATTATTTAGTTAAGGCTGAAATGTTTTCCAGTGCACCTCTGATGGCTCGCAATTATCGATATAATATTTGCAGAACGATTGGCCAGTCATAAGGGGGTGGCAGATCACCCCCAAGATGTCGTGTGAGCAATTTTTTATTATTTAGATAAGAGGGGGTTGCCGACAGCGAAAGTGACATTAGATTTCGTATTTTTTTAAGTTGTATGGCATAAAATCTAATAACATTTTACCTGGCAAAAATGTAGTAGAAACGTCTCTGTCTTCATTTTAATCATATGATCTTAAAAGCATATGCACTGGAATTATTATTTTTCCCAAGGTTTTCATAACCTATAAAACAAAACACTGCTTGTAATATCTTATGATTAAAATGAAGACAGAGATGTTTGTACTAAATTTTTGCCAGGTAAAATGTTATTAGATTTTATGCTATACAACTTAAAAAAATACGAAATCTAACGTCACTTTCACTGTCGGCAACCCCCTCTTAAGCTTAATTTTTCAATATGTTGTTATGACAACTATTCCAAGTATAAATGCCAATTTGCAGAACAAAATGGCGGTATTAACACTCTGGCAGAAGGATTCGAATGTTCCGTATACGCGCGCCTTCATTGCGTACCATCAGTTGCAAAATAACTTTGCAATTATAAGGGGTACGAAAAAGTGGTCTGAATAATTTTTGTAGGAAATTTAATTCTCTACATAATATATCTCTTGACATTTTTTCGAATTTCGCTTACTTTCTAAGATATAGTGAAGATAAAAAATAATTTGCAAATATTTTTTACATTCAGGCGCGAATATCATTTTTTTGTGTGGCACTCATGGTATCTGATTTTTATAAGGACACTAATTTCAGAACAATATAATTAGTGTCGATTGAGCACCCCAAATATGATATATAATATTTTAATTGTAGTATTATAAGAAGTGGAAAACCGATTGCCATGAAAACAGTTACAAAAAACATTTTAAACAAAATCGAAATTATTGAAGTTCTACGATGTAAATAAATGAAAAATATATCAAGGTCAAGTTGATGACGTAGGGTACAGCCTTGAATGTTGTTCCTGACTGAACGCCTAACAGGCTTTTAATCTTATTTAGATTTTGTGCATATTGTGTGCGTGAGTTCTCCGTGATTTGAAAGGAAGAAATTATAGTTGCAGTAGATGGTTTAGTTTAAAAAAGTTGTCTTGGTTAAAGTTCTTTTTATTACTAATTTCACAAAAATTGTTAATTTAGGACAATACCTACTGTAAATAAAGAATTCCAAATGAATAAATCCCATTTCTCAGCCTACTACGAAATTTTAATTTTTTCGAATTCACGCGCACCGCGACACAAAATTGCGTTTTTCATGAAAACGGTTAAGGTTTTCGTATTTTTACAAGAGACATTTTTTGTTCAAAATCGAATGTAATTTAATATTCCGCTGTCTAAAATGCAGATTTTTCAACGACAAAAAAGTTTAAAACACTTTTGTTCGAAAGTAACGACGTAGCCAACGCCCTCTAGTGGCTAGAAGATAGTTGATAGAAAATTCATAATCGCCGTCCCAGAAAACATAAAAGTACCAATTTTCAACTCGATAGCATAAATGGAACTGAAAATACTTATTTTTTTCTGTTTCTAAAAGAAAACTTTGACGCCCTGTATGTCGAAAACGAAGCGTTTTTGGACAAAATGTCATATGAAGAACGCCATTTATTTTTAAAAATACTACTCAAATTTTGAGTATGGCGGTTTAACTTCGACTCACCCTGTATGTGGTGGTGAACCCGCCCAGTATTTTACAGATATTTGTTTCTGCTAAATGTCATTTTCGAACATTCTATTTATAAAGAAAATTCTTTTTTTTACAATATCTCAGAAACTAAACGAGATACACTAAGATATCAAAAAACCTTTTTTATTGGAAATTTAATTCTTTACACTCCTGTGCTCGTATTTTGTGTAGTTCTGAAGATATTCGTGCTGAATGTAAAAAATATGTGCAAATTATTTTTTATCTTCACTATATCTCAGAAAGTAAGCGAAATTCGAAAAAATGTCAAGAGATCTATCATGTAGAGAATTAAATTTCCTACAAAACACATTCAGACCACTTTTTCGTACCCCTTATAATTGCAAAGTTATTTCGCGACTGATGGTACGCAATGAAGGCGGGCATACGGAACATTCGAATCGTTCTGCCAGAGTGTTAATACCGCCATTTTGTTCTGAAAATTGGCATTTATACTTGAAATAGTTGTCACAACAACATATTAAAAAATTAAACTTAACTAAAGGCCGCTTTACAGCTGGCAATTTTTGTTGCCGGCAATAAAAATTGCGGCAATCTTTGTTGCATGCAATTTTTATTGCCAAAACGAAATTGTTTTACAGCCAGCAATTTATGAGTGCAACTTGTCTTGCAAGGAAGTGTTGCCAACATATATAATTTTAGGAGACAAATTTATTCTGACAGCAGAGCAGAGTATGTGTGCATTTAAAACAACAAAGAAAAAAGTTTATTAATCAAATCAAAACATACACGCTGGCAAACAGGTTCATATAAAGTTCACCACCATTTGCCAATTCCATGCTCCTAGGGATTTTATGAAATCATTGGTAATTGATTTATACCAAAAAAAAAATCCCTAGAATTGCGTTGCAATCGCAATAAAAATGGAGCATGCGGTATTTTTGTTGCCGCAAGAAAAATTGCAAACAGCTGATCAAGAATGACATTGTGCGCATGCACGCAATATAAATTGCGGTAATTTTTATTGCCGGCAATAAAAATTGACAGCTGTAAAGTGGCCTTAAATCATAAAAAGTTCATTGCTCACACGACATCTGGGGGTGATCTGCCACCCCCTTATGACTGGCCAATCGTTCTGCAAATATTATATCTATAATTCATCAGAGGTGCACTGGAAAACATTTCAGCCTTAACTAAATATTAAAAAGATGCATTTTTTTACCAGTAAGTGGCGTTCTGCTACCCCCTAATGACTGGAGTCAGGGTTAATCCTTGCGGATGACACTTGGTTATGCCCCCCCCCCCAACATCCTTGCAAAAAATAGGCCTTACTAAATCATCACTGAAACGTGTACACAGGCTCTTAGACTATAAGGATCTTGACCTTTATTACTTACCCTAAAGATCTGAAAATTTTCCAAGGTTTTAAATAGGATGAACAATTTTGTATCCACTACCTTTATTTAATAAGTTCATCATAATAAACCATTTAGCCTATATTATTTTCTAAAGCAAATTTCGTATGTCCTATAGTATAAGTTGTGTGACTGTGCGACTCTCAATTATGTAGGTATAAAATTGCAGTCTGGCCGTTGGGTGTTGGGTACTGCAGTCATTCAAAGCAAACACTCAAAGTCAACAAAAAAATCACTAAGTTTCATAATAATAATATATTTTTTTAAACGACGATAACTTTATATATCACAGTTTACATTTTACATTATATTATATCCTATCTAGTCTTAACTAACATTCGTCATAAAAATAAATTATTTTATTTTAAAATTTCGACTTAGTAACTCGAAATTTTAAAATTTCGTGATATAAGTCGAAATTTTAAAAGTGCGAACTATTGTTAAGTCGATCTGGAGGACACCCTGTATAATATATGTATACATGGTGAGTTTTTTTTAATGATCAGTATGGGGATCTCGGAAACTAGCGGAGATAGAAGGAAGGTTAAATGGGGGAATAATTGCAGTTTTGTGGCCCCAATTTAACGCGTCTTGTGGATTTTTGAAAAATGTCATGGCTTACTAGATATTTAAAAAAAAACGACATTTTGGCGATTTATTCTAATCCATCTAGCTTCGTTGTTTCTGATTTTAGATAAAAAAGTGTAAATACCAAAGTTGGAGGGAATTGTATCCCCAATGCGGTTGTCATGTCCCACTTTTGACTTTCGTGCCATTTTCGACATATGACACAAACTTCTTTTAATGGAAAACATAGTTGGGCAAGGTCTCAAAAAATCGGGTACCTATTTTTAGATTTTTCCAACGATTTACTACCCCTTAAAAAACAGTAGTTTGTGTCTCGAAAATGGCAGCTGTCATGAAAGTAGGACATGATAACCGCATTGAGGACACAATTCCCTCCAACTTTGGTATTTACACTTTTTTATCTAAAATAGGGAGAGTTTGTAAAGTCATCACAAATATAATATGATGGAATCCATCAAAGCAATGTGACTGGATCGTTCAAAAATTTCTGCACTTGTGATTGGCTTGATGGATTCCATCGCATATTTGTGTTGACTTTAAAAACTCGCCCATAAGAAACAACGGAGCTAGATGGATTAGAATAAATCGCCAAATTTTTTTTTTTTTCAAATATCTAGTTTTTAAGCCATGACATTTTTCAAAAATCCACCAGACGCGTTAAATTGGAACCACAAAACTGCAATTCTTTCCAATTTAACGTGCCTTGTGGATTTTTGAAAAAGTCATGGCTTGCTAGATATTTAGGAAAAAACGAATTTTTGGCGATTTATTCTAATAGCTTCGTTGTTCCTAATTTTAGATAAAAAGTGTAAATTCCAAAGTTGGAGGAATTGTGTCTCCAATGCGGTTATCATATCCTAATTTCCGCGACAGCTTCCATTTTCGAGAGATGACACAAACTTTTGTTTTTTTAAATGGAACCATAGTTATTTCCATTATTTTTCTGAATAATCATATCGAGTATTATACCTTTGGAAAGCTCTAAAAATGCCTGATTTTTTGAGACTATGGCCAACTATGGTTTCCATTTAAAAAAACAAAAATTTGTGCCATATCTCGAATTTTTTTTTCTAAAATCGGAAACTATGAAGCTAAAATGGATTAGAATAAGTCGCCAAAATTGCGTTTCTTCAAAATATCTAGTAAACCATGACTTTTTTTAAAAATTCACAAGGCGCGTTAAATTGGGCCCGCAAAACTGCAATTCTTTCCCCATTTAACCTTCCTTCTATCTTCCCTAGTTTCCGAGATCCCCATACTGATCATCAAAAAAACTCACCCTGTATACGTTTATTATACAGGGTGTCCTCCAGATTGACTTAACAATAATTCGCAATTTTAAAATTTGGACTTATAAGTCGAAATTTTAAAAATTCGAGTTACTAAGTGAAAATTTTAAAATAAAGTAATTAAAAAAGGCGAGTGTCCCTTCCAGGCCTTCGTAGTGTCCTCCAAAAAGTTCGCACCATAGGGGGGAAATTTTTAATTAACGTTTTACTTTGAAATTTAATTTTGGAGTTACCTTTTGCTTTAAAAAAGATGAAAAATGACCCACTCAAACGTGGTCATGTGACTTTCGTTATCTGTCAAAAATTACATTTAAAAAAATAGATCACCAAAAATGGATTTAGTTGTTAAAATATCAAAAAGTTTTACTTGAAAAAGTTGTTTGTTTTTAAATTTTATGTAAGTGTACCAAATTTGAACGCTCTACTAAAATATTTAGTTTTTTGACAATTTTTAATATACCTATTTATGAAATTTCTGAAAATTTTAATAACTCTAAACTTCCTAATAACTATTTTATATCACGAGCTTTATCATTCTATTAATTTTTTATTACTAATTACCGATGAGAATAGGTATTTTTCAAAAGAAAATGATATTTACGCTTTAAAATTCTGTTATGTTTGTTGCAAAGTTCATGTACCGTCTAGCATTTGGGGTATAAATTTAGTTACATTACGTTGCCCAGTTCTAAATTGATGCAAAAATAATAATAAATTAAAATATGAAACTATTTTACGTATCTAAGCAAAATTCTTGACTTTTATGGAACAAATAATTATTACCTTTAAGTTTAATTTCACATTAATCGATATTGATGAGTAGGCCATGGAGAGAATAGAAGCAATTATTTTTATTTGACAGTTGTTTTTATTTGACAGTTATCAAACTGAAAATAGAAGCAATTGTTTTTATTTGACAGTTGCTTTTATTTGACAGTTATCAAACTGTCAGTTTCAGATCTTCTTCAACTATATTTATAAATGAGTCCAGTCGTTATAAAAATAAATTATGGCTGTGTCGTCAGCATATTATGTCATTATTTGTCCTGAACCTCTCTGGAGTCACTCAAGGTGTTCTCAATCTTGAAAACTTGAAGTCTCTCCAACAAATAACTAGAAAATAGGTTTTGCGGTGCCCCTGTGACACCAGTACGTTCCAACGACTCCAAGAACAGAGCATGGCTCACTGTATCGAATGCCTTCGACAAATCAACAAAGACACAGAGAGAAGGCCGAGCATTATCCATGGCAGGAATACATTTGAGAAGTAAGTGTAATAATGGCATCCTGAGTACTTACACCCTCCCTAAAGCCATATTGCCGACCTGATAAGAATTTGCTTTTATCTAGAAAGTTACATAATCGTTTTTTGTGGATTTTTTCAAATATTTTGGAATAATTAGTAATAATGGAAATAGGCCTATAGTTGCGCTATACATTTGTTAAAAACATTTGCCAATGGTTCAGATATCAATTGGGATATTTTTTGAAGGTTTCGGGTCTAAGACTATCAATTCCTGGAGATTTATCGTCTTTTAAGGCATGCATTATATTTTCAATCTCTGATCTATTAGTGGGTTTCAGAACCAAGGAATTATGGACATTGTGAGTAATGGGAGGGACATAACTGGGATCAACATCAATTTGTTCAGCTAGCTTTTTTCCTACTGATACGTAATGGTCATTCATTGCATTTGCAATCTGCTATACATTTTCACCATCAATCTCTATTTCATCAAGAGTGCATTTTGTACATTTGGGTCAAGAACAAATATCATCAACAGAGTTTCTTTGGGTCACTTTTATTATTATATTATTATTATTATTAATCTTTAGTTTGTAGAATGCTTGTTTAGTTTTTTTAATTGACAGGTTAACCAACGGACCTCCTAAATAAAGCTTTAGGAGGTTCGTTGGTTAACCCTATTTCGAGTTGAATTATAAGTATTAAGTATCATTTAGTAAGTTATTTTCAGGAGACCGAAGAGGTCACTGATAAAGCTTATTACGATCATTAATCATTGCATCATTACTTTTTAGATGACTGAGTGTTTTCAAATTTCAATCCCCGCAGTCAGACTTGGGTAGTATTCGAATCCTCAGTATTCGGAATCCTATTCAAGCTACTTTACCAGTAATCGTATTCATATTCAAATACTGTCGAGAAGCAGGTATTCTTATTCTTAAAGCTACTTTTTAAAGCAAGTATTCTGTATTCGGTAATTTAAATACTGATTTCTTGAGGATTCTCTTGGAAAGAATAAAAAAAAATCGTGGACAATGATCGTTATTTCTTATATTTAAATTTTTTGTTTTTATCTATATAAAGTTTTGATTTGTATTGTATGTGGGTGTTTCAGACCTAAATACAATAATTTTAACCACATGTGGAGAAAATTGAGCTTAATACGAATCCGCAATTAAAAAAAATTAAAAGTCAATAATAAAGCCAGAAAATTTTTTTTAAGGAAGCTATTTTTTAAAGACAATAACGACGCCACTGGCAAGGAAACGACCGGGAAGTAGACGGGCCAGAAGCTACATTATTGGCTCGAAAAAGGCTTACTCAACTCGATTATCTTTTGGACTGTAGGTAACGTTGTGAACGCGACCAGGAAGCTCGTGTACCGACATCTGGAGCAATTTTGTGATAATATGGCAAGTGCGAATGTGAGTGGCGAGGAGGATAGTTTTTAAACCACCTTTCATTTGCTATCAGCGATTATTATCCTAAAGGATAACAAAAGGATAGAAAAAGGTGGGCACATTTAGATAAACATGTTCGTTGCCTGGCGCCGCGATCTGGCAACGTCGAAGGAAGACCTGAAACCAGTTTGCATCTCCCTCGCGCCTTGGGTACGCGTCTACCCGATAATAAAACTGAGCGGCTCGTTAGGGGAAATATTAAAATTATTTAATTATTTCTAAAATATTTCCGAAAAAAAAAATTCCCGATTTTTCGTATTTATACGCCTTTCTGAGTATGTGGTTAAAATTATTGTATTTAGGTCTGAAACACCCTGTAGATGAAAATAGCCAAATATACTGTGCGTTCTAAAGATGGGCCGATTTTCAAAAAAGTTTTCAACTTTTCAACCGGTAGTTCTTGAAGAGCTCTACATTTTAGATTATACTTTTTTGAAATAGTACTATTACATGGTCGACTGTTATTAAAAGAAAACCCCCAAAAATTATAAACCATATTAGGCATGTTTTTAAGAAAAAAATGCATAGTGCCATCGAATTGGCCCTAGTTCAAAACCTTTGGTAAAAAATTTCAATACTTCAAGTTATCCGCCAAATGGGGCAAAACTCTAAAAAAAGAGTTTTCCAGAGTACCTTGTATAATAAACCACAGGTCATATATTGGTGATCTTTTTTCGTGAATCGATTAAGCCTTTCCCAAGATATTATTTTATTCAGTATAACCAGCCTAGCTTATACAGGGTGTTTCGTAGATGGCAATTAAATGAACACAATATTCATTATATGAATACATGGATTCGAATACTATTCAGTAATTGAATACTTCTGTTAGAATGTTATTCAAATCTCTAGGATTCGAATCCAGTTCAACTTGAGTATTCTGTATTCGTATTCGAATACTGGTTTTTGGTATTCTACCCAAGTCTGCCCGCAATACCCAGCAACCAACTGCTAGACTGCCAGTTTATACATTGGGAGTCATACGACTATACTAGAAGATAAGAAATTTGCTTTAGAAAGTCATGTTTAATGTTAATATTGTCAAACGTGGGCTACGGCACTTTTTTGTGAAAAGTAGTCTGTGTTGTATCATTTTTATAATTATTGCCATATTTCCCCTAAACTCTGCCTGAAATTGCACACTTAAACTTGTCAAATATTTGTACTAATTAATCTAATTACCTAATTGCTAAACATTTATTACGTTAATATTTTTGTAGGCTTAATAGATTTTTTATTATAGATATAAGACATTTAAATATCTGACATAAAATTTGAATTTTTAGCAGATTTTATTCGCTAGCAGCGGTATACAACCAACGAATAATAGGTTTAATAGTGGTCGAAATTAAGCCACACACTAGTTTAAATGAAGAAGATACAGGCATATTAGCAAAATGTTTCCGTGATTGCGACATCGCTTATATTTTATCGCTAGGAGTATTAAAAGAGTATCGTAGGAATGGCATAGCAACACTACTGTTAGATTCCCTATTAAAGCACCTCATGACGTCCGAGAGAAAGAAAGTGAAGGCTGTATTTTTGCATGTGTTGACAACGAACACCGCTGCCATCATGTTTTACGAACAAAGAAAGTAAGGCTTTAAATATTTTTACTTGAGAACTTTGACGATTTTTTAATTTTAGATTTAGGCTGCATAGCTTTCTGCCGTACTATTATTCGATAAAAGGGAAATGCAAAGATGGCTTTATGTACGTATTGTATATAAATAACGGACACCCGCCATGGTCAATATAATATCCTTTTTTTGCTGCCTTTGTAATTTATTTTTAGAATTATCACGCAAAGATCGTTCATTGGTGATGAGAATATGTAAATTCCGTTAAGATTACTATAATTTACCCACTTTAGAGTAGAGATGGGCAACGGAAGCTTTCCAAGTTGGACAATTTTCTGTTTTTGGAAACTTTCCGGGAAGAAACTTTGAAGATTTAGTAAACTTTCCCTCAAAGTTTCCTAAACATTCCTGGGCAACATTCCAGGAATTTAGGTATATATTTTAAATTTGCCACCATAAATGCCTGGCCAGGATTCATGACATAACCTAAAAAAAAACAAATAAGAATCATGAACTGAGTGCTACAGAAATGGGCCTCGTAAAATAAACTCGACTGCCATTGGGCCCTAGTCCATACACCAATTTTTAGCCATCCGGCAGACGGCGCTGGCGCCCGCCTGGATAGCCGCCATATTGGGGGCACTCCTCAGAGAAATAACCAAGGATAGAGGGAGTAAGAACAAAAAGTAAACCAAGCCAACATCTTTTTGAGTGATGCTCCATTGTTTACAGCATTTCATTTCAAAATAGAAGGGTTTAATAATGAGATTCAATGAAGGCACACCTCTCATAACGCTAAATTAACAAATGTAGTTGTTAATTTCTTGTTTATAACAATTTTAAACTAAAACTAAATTGCAGTGTAATTATAGTATCTAGTTATCACTTTAATAAAATCGTCACAGATACCTCAAACCGCCCGACATGGCAACGCTGCTTTTGCTGCCGCGGGCGCCGTGTCCGTTAACACAGCGATATTTGTTTTGTGTATGCCCAGCATGTCAAGTTTTCCGATTGTTTAGTATGGATTTTTCCCGTTTTTAATTGTTTTTCTGTTAATTTAAAGGCTATTTATTAGTATTTAGGATATAGTGACTGATTTTGTATACAATGGGACGCAGAAAGTGTGTGGTATGTGGCTAAATTGATATTTCTCGGGACATAACCTATCTCAGGTAAACGTTGTACACACGGGCCTAATGTTTGTTTACTTCGGTAAATTTGCATAAGATGTTGGTTGACTACAAATGTGTGTATTTTGAGGCTGTTGCTCCCTCTATCCTTGGTTATTTCTCTGAGGTGCACTCCAAGGGATTTAGAGTACATTCTAGGGAAAAGCAAAATTTGTGGTGGCAACATAAAATGACGTTTATAATTTAAAATATCCCTCTAAAATTCTGTATTGTAATTGGACACCTAACCGCCAATGACGTGTGTGCCCAATATGGCCGACTTTTCGGTGAGACATATATCCCAAGTAGCATCGTAGTGATGAAAACTTATATTGCCACTTCTACCGAGTGGCCATTATGTAATCACCACTAAATCTACATCTTTGCAGTAAGCTTTACTTTATATTATACAAAAATAGTGGTAATCACGACAATTTTACCGCTAGTAGTCACTACTTAGTTGCATAACTTTTTAGTGGAACGTCGTGGTTACTTCTCAAAACCACCTTAAGGTTCTTATACTTTTAAAGTGGAAAATGGAAGTGGTGGCGACCAAACTGTATCACTGAAATATATCTTAGAATTGCAACTTTAACGTGCGAGTGATAGTGGCGGCCACATTTTGGTCACCTCTAGTAAACTTAAAAATGGCGGAACTTGTTGGTGATTACCAGTGGTCGTCGGCAAGTTTTTGCCATTTGCAGAAGAGATTTTCACGTTCGCATATGACAATAAAGCCACTAAAAAGTTATCATTACCATCAAAATTTACTATGTAGTGACCGTCACGCAGGGGCGGACTGGCACCTAAAAACGACCCGGGCGCTTTGTATGAGACCGGCCCATGGACTGGAACTGGAAGCGGTGGTTCCGTAGGGTTCCTTGTAGCCAAAGTGTAAGAGATGCCAGAAACACTTGGTTTCAAGATTTTTATAATTGTTTTTAGGTTTTTTAGATTTTGGGGAGGACCAAATTGTCGAAATCAGTTTATGTCAAGGTTTTTATTTCAAAAGAATATAACGAAAATAAAAAAATAAAAAATCAATTCTTAAAAACAAATAATATAAACATAAAAATCACTGTTCATCTGTTGCGAACCATTTAAAAAAATTAAAAACATAATACATTACGTATGCCTTTGCAGTCACCGACTAGATAGTATATTAGATCTTCATATGGAGGGTAGAGGTAAGGAGGACCATCTTATATGGGTGTTCGGCTCAAAAACTGTCGTCTAAAAGCAATAAATAAGGGTTCAGGAAGTCTCCAGAATGGCGCTTGTGTTCTCACCGGGTATGACCCGAACTTAGCGCCCTTAGCGGTTGTAGACAAAGTGAAGTTTACCGAGTGGAAAGTAGCATAGTTCGGAGGTATGGAAAAATATCTAATTTATTAAGTAACCATCTATCAAATTAATTTTCAGAAATGTATTAATTTTATTATCATGTACAAATATTATTTACATGATGCTTTGAAAACAGCGCCTTTGTTAACCTTTCTTGTCACTACAAACTTTTAGCTTTTTTTTTTAAATTGGTACCCGGTGGCAATAGCAGCGCCATCCTAATTTAATGGTTTTGACGGGCAATTTTATAATACAGAGATAGTTCTCCTTACCTCCAACCTCCATAGATCTTCATTATCTAATAAAATTAAAATATGTTTTTCAGAAAGCTATTAACACGAAAGCTTCCAAATGGTCTTGGATTAGAGAACTTTGAGAACGAACATGATACTTGTGAAATAGACAAAATTAATAAATATTTAAATGTCTTCTCCAAATTGGGGTAAGCTTCCAAATACAAGTCGCAGCACGCTGACTGCGTCCGAGTGCGTCGTGTGCGCATGATATTATTATTGCGGTGTTGCCATAATGCCTATAAGCGAGGGCGCGGCAGCGGCCGGCCCATTGCGGCCCAAGTAGGTCCGGCCGATCGGGCTAGCGCTCGATCGCCCGATGGCCCAGTCCGCCCCTGCCGTCACGGTCAAATGCGGCTTCCTTGCTGTATGTGCAACTGTGCGTGCATATGTCTGCTAACATGGTATTCATGTGGTGATTGTGGTGTAGTGAGATTTAGTGTTTGTTCATTGTATTATTTATTTGATGTGTGTGATTTAAATTTAAATACGAGTATAGTGTTTAAGTCGAATAGTCAATATGGACGACGTGATGTGCATATTACACTGGGGGAAAGCAAGCCTTGCTTCCAGCATATTGTCGCTTGAAGAGGGATAAAGATCTTCAACAAGCTATCTCTTCTAGTAAGAACCTGAGCTGCAACTTCGAAAATTTAAAAATTTTGTTAAGTAATTTTTGCTACTCAATGCTTTTTTACTCAGTGGACGAATTCTTGAATAAAATCTTTGCCTAAATAAAGTGTTTGTTATTGTGGATTTATTATTGTAAATTTAGTTCGCCATTTTAACTGAATGTAAAATATGTACTATGTAGGAAAGTGTCTGTTTGTGTTATTATTTTTTTTATTGACTTGTGTAAATGCTTAATGTAAGTATCTTAACACGAAATAAAGAATTTGAATTTGAATAGTCGTTGCAAATGCTTTGTTTTGTAAATTTTGAGGTTATAGAAATTGATAGTAGGGCATGACTGCATCGTGTCGAGAAGATGGTGGCTGCAGTGGTGGCCGCCACTTTCAAATGGTGAAAAAACTATGAAGTGGAATAAGAAAGTTTTCGCCACTAAGGTCAAATAACAAACATCTCAATTACGCAAACTGATGTGAAAATCACTTTAAAGTTACATTTTAGACAAGACGCCATATTTAAGAATAAGATTTATGCCGCTATTATGACAAAATGAACAGGCTACTGAATAAAAACTAATTTCTCGTCAATGCTTCATTAAAATATAGTATATTAGTAAGTCATTATTGGTTTTACATAACCAAGAATAATAAAAAAAATTGTTTGCGATATGCAATCTCAGTAATTTCGAGTTGGCGGGAGAAAGGCGACAGGACATAGTAATGTATGTATCTAAGTAAGTTGAACGAGAGAGACCGAGCGACATGGAAAATAAAGAGGCAAGTAGCCAAGTTTCACGTAGGTGGCCTCAAAGGTGGCTGCAAAGTAACAGTATAAGTTGCAAAAACGTGCTGGCAACGTGGCAGCCACTAGTGATAAACACTTTAAAGTTTCTACGGTAGTGGTCGTTACGTGGTGCCCACTAAAAATGCTACTTGGGATATGTATATAGGTGGGACAAATGAGGGCTGTGGCTATAGACCACAGATAAAATATATTACAGGGTTGCCACCACATTTCTAATATGAAATTCCCGGACTTTTCCTGGTTTTCCCTTATCAAATATAACATAATCACTTTCACTTTTACGCCATCAGAGTTTTGAGTCAGCAATAAAATTTGAAAAAAATATCGCTATACTCAATATTTAAAAGAAGAAAAAAATATCAAATATCAAAATTCCATTACTTCCAGCGGATTACAGCAAACTTCCCCGAAAATATGCACATCTCCCTAACTTTCCCTGAATTTTTTGCAATATTAAAATTCCCCGACAATTTCCATTTTTTCAGGAAGGTGACAACCACAGGGTCATTGTATAGACTTTCTGAATTCTGAAGTTTAATAAGTTTAAATTCAATTAAACTATTATTCTTTCATATTTGGTTTTATCTTCAAATATCGAAATATCTCTGGTCGGAAATCGCTAGAGTATTATCTAATACCTACACCGAGTTGACGTTGATTGAACTATCGGCTATTTATTATAGTGTTTAATAGTATACCTAGTATACATTTTGTTCTTTTGGGTAGTAATTAATTACTCTTTGAAATAAAATAAACTCTATCTTAATTAATAATAGGTACTAATTATTTAAAATCTGAGTATGAAAATTTTAATTATGATCATGAAATACAAATTACAAAGCAAACTTTTTACATTTTATGATATCATACATTTTCTGCAATATCTTTAGCAAATTTCATTCAAAATATGACATATTTGGTATTTTTGGAAAGCTCAAAGTGTGACTAATTGAAGTACCTAAATAATAAAAAAAGAAAATTGGAAACTTTCCAATAGTTGCGGAAATTATAGTCGGAAACTTTCTGGGAATTTTCTTAAAGTGGGAACTTTCCCATCTCTACTTTAGAGTGACATCGGACAGTTCTTGAGGTGTTTATTTATTGATTATTATTCATGTTCCTCATAAATGTCTGAGAATCACAATTCAGGGTAAAGGTTAACTTAATTATGTTGAAAATTAATTGAATAAAAAAGGAATACCTTCAGGTTCAAGCATGTACGAATCATGCCAGAGAGCAATAACTTAAGCTTTAAGCCATTAATACAAATTGTAGAGCACCTATTTGTGTTGATTCTTTGTTGACTAATATATTCTTGTTAACTATGATAATTAATATTAAATGCCCAGTGGATTGGTGCATCACACCTCATATTTTTTTAGATAAGATACTATTATGTTTGGCTCATTTCTTATGAAACACTTTCAAATAATAATAATAATTAGTGGCTTTCTTTCTGTGACATTGGAAAATAATCTTGTACTCAAACCTTTTTGTGACTCCTACAAATTAACACAGTTCTATACTACCTTGTTTGTGTGGCTTTTATTTCTTCTTAGTATTTTTCTAAATGAATTAAAAATGCACCATCAATATAATAATTCAAGACACAAATACCTTAGTGTAATACACCCTCGATTATACCCAAATAAAAATAACATTAAATTAAGAATAATACTATATTGAAGACAGAGTTTCTTTTTCAGGCCATTGATTCATGCTGTAAAGCATTATAGAAAATATAGAACCACCTGAACAACAATTTATGAAATGTAAATCAAACCTGAATTATTTGCTTTATCAGATAAAATATCTTAGATTTTCAATTTTTCAAAAAATGCATTTACAATTTACTGTTGCAGTGAAAGCTCTGTAAAATTACTAATATTTTTCATATATAGGGTGTTCATTTGAAAACTACTCACCCTCTATATTTGGGCCTTTTTCACTAGGTTGAAATGAGGTAATTTATATGATTCAGAAGAAAGAACATATTCAGTACTTTAATATAGTAGAGCTGGCCAGAAATTTGTGACCAAGTTTAAACATCCCGCCACATTTTAGATGAATGAGAGTATGTCCCAATTTTCCCTGTTGTCATAATTATGATCCACATTTCCATATTAAAGTTCGCTGTTTGTCATCCAGAGCTGGGAAAGATCACGCCAAAAAAGATCTAAATCATAGATCAGATCGTTTTCCAAAGAAAGATCTAAGATCATTTAAAAATAGATCTTTTCACAAAAAACGATCTTAGATCAAAGATCGTCTAAAAATGATCTATTTAAAAAAGATCAATTGATCTAAGATCTTTTGAACGATCTAAGATCTTCTAAACGATCTAAGATCTTCTAAATGATCTAAGATCTTCTAAATGATCTAAGATCTTCTAAACGATCTAAGATCCTCTAAATGATCTAAGATCTTTGAACAAAATTCATGATATTATATAGGTAATAGATATAGATGTCTATAAATACTTTTCCTAATTTTGACATAGTATAAAGTGACATCTTTCAAAACCTGAGCAAGTGATGATTCGTCTAATTTTACGTAACTAGTGGTGTAAATTAAAATTTTACGTAACTAGTTACGTAAAGTTACTACTCTAACCGAACTGGTTACATAATCAATCAGTTGATATACCTATCGAGAATTAGACATTTCTTGTAAAAACGTGTTCACCGATTATTTATGCAATTTATAATTTTATAACTTAAGTTATAAAATTCGGAATTTTGAGAAATAGATAATTGAAAATAAAATACAAATTAACATAAAGCATTCATTTAAATTTGACCTCAAAATAGGTTCTTGTAGTTGTAGGTAAAATGTACGTCAGTTTGTTTATATGAGTTGGGTGGGGACGCTGCCGCTTTCGTCGCCCCGCGCAACGACTTGCAAGGCGTGAGAGTGTACAACGCGGTTGACTTACCCGGCCTGTATACGCTCGGCACGGTCGTGATAGACTACAGGGGGTACAGAGTCACGGCCCAGTCGATAATACCCGGCATACTTGAAAGGGAACAAGAGCAGTCTGTTGTTTATGGTTCTATCGATTTTGGAAAAACCGTTTTGTCTCATCCGAAATACCTGGATCTGTTAAACGAGGCTGGCCAGAAGTTAAAAATTCTTCCGCACCATGTTATAAATGACAAAAATGAACCAGTCGAACTTTGTTCGGTCGTTGAGTGCAAGGGAATCATTGGAAATGACGGTAGACATTACATTTTAGATTTATTAAGAACTTTTCCTCCAGATCTGAACTTCCTAACGTTGGAAGGAGAAGACTTAGCAAGGAAGTGAAGATGCTCGGTTTCCCCATCCAGCACAAGAAACTTTGCTGAAAAAAATATATATATTTCGCTATGGCGTGATTTGGGTGGTCAGAACATAAATTTCTCTCCCGGAGGTTCAACGAATCCGATCATGTTTTTGAAAAAAATCTGTAAAATATTCGACGAAGCTAGCGTGCCAGAATTAAGTAGATTAGGTTAAGTCTTGAATGCATTGCGAGGTTCGGCAGCTAACTGGGCGTTGGCAAAAGAGAATTCTTTCAGAGATTTTCATCACTTTGAAGAATGTTTCAAACGCAGATACTGGTCTATGGATGAGAAAAGAAATTTATTTTTAGAAATAAATTATGGTAAATTTAAGACAGGAAGTAGAGCAGATTATTTCTTAAAGATGGCGGGCCAAGCATCGTTTTTAAGCGAACAAATAAACGAAAAGGATTTGGTACAATTTTTAATGTAGACATTGACTTTTGGAGGTGTGAACGGGAATTATTACGTAAACGAGGGACAGTATAAGTAGGACAGCGTCGCCAGCAGTTGATTTTACTTATATATATAGGGTTATTCAAAAACAAATGCCACCCGTAGCACAGCGGTATTCTACTCCAAAAATAAAGTGACCCGTGTTTTTCCTTTTTGATCCCCTTAAAAGGGGCCCTAAAATTTCGTTTTTTCGCTATATCTTTTAAACGGCTTGATCGATTTTAATGATCTTTTGCACATGTTCATAGAAAATTATGTCACATAATTATGTTATAGTGCAGTATCCGCAACCGCCAGAGGGCGCCACTTGTGCCAATCAGTTTCATTTATTATGCTCAGAACTTTTTTGCCCACAGTTAACTTGTAAATTAATTTTAACCACTTTGTAAAAAATTCCATTCTCTATAAAAAATTATTCTAGTATTTTTTCCATAAATTATGCCATTTCGGAGATAACGCCCAAAATTCAGCCATCATGCACGTACCTTGTACCTATGCATATTAAACATTAGTGGCATAATGATCTAGTTTCCTTTGGAAACAATCACACTTAAGAGAACTTATTTTATTAAGTATTTGACATTTAGTTTCAAGCAAATGCAAAACATTCATTTTCAATTATTATTCTCTGTTTTTTTGAGGATTTTTTAAGTTTCATATTTGTGAAAAGCTGCTAAATTCCTTTTCAAGCCTATTATAATAAATATTATTATAAAAAGTTGTCAGTTTTGTTTTTGTATCCAAAACGATTTTAAGGATTTCTTTCTATGAACAGATATATTTTTAAATAATTGATTTTAACAATGATTTTATTAAAAAAATCGCTTTGATTAAGGTCATGATTTTAATCACGATTTTAATCAACTGATTTAAGACATCTCAACCCTGATGTAAATAATAAATTAATTTGCTGGTCCCTATGCGATTTTTTCTCTTAGTCTCAATTTCACAATTGAAGACCTCGGTGCAAAAACCGGACAAGTCCATAGTTTACAAGTTTTGGGAAAATGAAAAGAAAAACTCCCGGACTTGTCTGGTTCTTGCACCCATGAATGCGAGCGGCCAAGTCCTAAAGCTATATATCAACTTTATTCTGCTTTGGATTTGGCTGATTCTTACACCAATCGATCGGCGATATTTTAATACATAAATGTAGTGGAAAAAGTCAATTTTACCCATATTTATAAGTTTTGAGAAAATGAAAAAAAAACTCCCGGACTTGTCTGGTTCTTGCACCCAAGAATGCGAGCGGCCAAGTCCTTAAGCTATATATCAACGTTATCATGCTTTGGACTTGGCTGATTCTTGCACCAATCGATCGGCGATATTTTAATACATAAATGTAGTGGAAAAAGTCAATTTTGCCCAAAAGTGGACTTGTCCGGTTTTTGCACCGAGGTCTTCAATTTGTGGTAGGTAACCAAAGCATCTAGGCTTTGTACAAAAAAAATATATAAAGTGGTTTTAGAGGTATTGGCGAAAAACTGGCTTTTTTTGTCAAATTTCAACACCCCGTATCTCAGAAATAAAGCAGTTGAGGACCTATGTTCATATTTAAGAAATGAAGCCCATGAACGAGAAATTCGGCACACGCTTACCATCTCTGTACCTCACCATAAAACATCTCTCTTTCGGCGTTCGTTTACATATAATGCGGCACTCTACTATAATGACATACCAGTTTCATTTAAATCAATATCTATTTCTAGCTTCAAGAAAAGTATTAAATGCCATATACTTCAATCTGAGCATCATTAATCTGCGTTGGTTATAATAACGAGCATTTTTTTACTTTTTCTTTGTTTTGTTTTTTGTTTTATATCCTTATTCGACTGATTTTTTTTCCGGAAATTTGTGCACACTATTCGTTTTTTTTCTTTATATTGATTATGTGTGTTTTTCTTTCATAGATGTGGTCTTTAAATTTTAGTTTGTATAATGATGTAACAACAGATGTCCTTTGGCACGATGGTTGAGTGTAAGAGTAGCTCTGAGCTAAACTTCGCCATTTTTGTGCCCTACTTTAAGTAGTTTTTGTACTATTTGGTAAATAATAAAGACGAGTTATTATTATTATTATTATTATTATTAGATAAAAAAATATTAAAATCATCTAAAGATTATCGCCCTTTAAGATCAGTATTCAATTATGAAACACCCTATAGAGTGAGTGAATTGCGATTACGTAATCACTAAAAGAGGTCCCCGCCCAATAAAAATTTATGAAAATTTATTTTCATTAATAAATGATGTTTAGTGGCATATCAGGTAAAGGATATCAATTGAAAAAATGCACTCCAGCCGGGACTTGAACCCGGGACTCCTACTGTGGCCGTAGGCACTTAACCAACTAAGCTACCGGAGATACGGGTTTCTGGCTTGACATTGTAGGTTAGAATTTCCACGTTCGATACTTACATTAAGTCGCTATATGTCGAATATTGTGGGTGGAAGAACAAATAGGAAGTTTACATAACCAACAATAATGAATGGTTTCCCTACACCCTCTAACCCCTTCTAGTAGCTGTAGACGACGCCGAAGTCTTCTACATCTCACCGCTACTAACTATATATCAATTGGAATAAATAACACCTAGCCGATGGAACCCGTATCTCCGGTAGCTTAGTTGGTTAAAGTGCCTACGGCCACAGTAGGAGTCCCGGGTTCAAGTCCCGGCTGGAGTGCATTTTTTCAATTGATATCCTTTACCTGATATGCCACTAAACATCATTTATTATTTATAATTATTACAGGTACTAAAAATCTTTCTGTGTTTCATATTCTGGCTTTGACATTGTAGGTTAGAATTTCCACGTTCGATACTTGCATTAAGTCGCTATATGTCGAATATTGTGGGTGGAAGAACAAATAGGAAGTTTACATAACCAACAATAATGAATGGTTTCCCTACACCCTCTAACCCCTTCTAGTAGCTGTAGACGACGCCGAAGTCTTCTACATCTCACCGCTACTAACTATATATCAATTGGAATAAATAACACCTAGCCGATGGAACCCGTATCTCCGGTAGCTTAGTTGGTTAAAGTGCCTACGGCCACAGTAGGAGTCCCGGGTTCAAGTCCCGGCTGGAGTGCATTTTTTCAATTGATATCCTTTACCTGATATGCCACTAAACATCATTTATTATTTATAATTATTACAGGTACTAAAAATCTTTCTGTGTTTCATATTCTGGCTTTGACATTGTAGGTTAGAATTTCCACGTTCGATACTTGCATTAAGTCGCTATATGTCGAATATTGTGGGTGGAAGAACAAATAGGAAGTTTACATAACCAACAATAATGAATGGTTTCCCTACACCCTCTAACCCCTTCTAGTAGCTGTAGACGACGCCGAAGTCTTCTACATCTCACCGCTACTAACTATATATCAATTGGAATAAATAACACCTAGCCGATGGAACCCGTATCTCCGGTAGCTTAGTTGGTTAAAGTGCCTACGGCCACAGTAGGAGTCCCGGGTTCAAGTCCCGGCTGGAGTGCATTTTTTCAATTGATATCCTTTACCTGATATGCCACTAAACATCATTTATTATTTATAATTATTACAGGTACTAAAAATCTTTCTGTGTTTCATATTCTGGCTTTGACATTGTAGGTTAGAATTTCCACGTTCGATACTTGCATTAAGTCGCTATATGTCGAATATTGTGGGTGGAAGAACAAATAGGAAGTTTACATAACCAACAATAATGAATGGTTTCCCTACACCCTCTAACCCCTTCTAGTAGCTGTAGACGACGCCGAAGTCTTCTACATCTCACCGCTACTAACTATATATCAATTGGAATAAATAACACCTAGCCGATGGAACCCGTATCTCCGGTAGCTTAGTTGGTTAAAGTGCCTACGGCCACAGTAGGAGTCCCGGGTTCAAGTCCCGGCTGGAGTGCATTTTTTCAATTGATATCCTTTACCTGATATGCCACTAAACATCATTTATTATTTATAATTATTACAGGTACTAAAAATCTTTCTGTGTTTCATATTCTGGCTTTGACATTGTAGGTTAGAATTTCCACGTTCGATACTTGCATTAAGTCGCTATATGTCAAATATTGTGGGTGGAAGAACAAATAGGAAGTTTACATAACCAACAATAATGAATGGTTTCCCTACACCCTCTAACCCCTTCTAGTAGCTGTAGACGACGCCGAAGTCTTCTACATCTCACCGCTACTAACTATATATCAATTGGAATAAATAACACCTAGCCGATGGAACCCGTATCTCCGGTAGCTTAGTTGGTTAAAGTGCCTACGGCCACAGTAGGAGTCCCGGGTTCAAGTCCCGGCTGGAGTGCATTTTTTCAATTGATATCCTTTACCTGATATGCCACTAAACATCATTTATTATTTATAATTATTACAGGTACTAAAAATCTTTCTGTGTTTCATATTCTGGCTTTGACATTGTAGGTTAGAATTTCCACGTTCGATACTTGCATTAAGTCGCTATATGTCGAATATTGTGGGTGGAAGAACAAATAGGAAGTTTACATAACCAACAATAATGAATGGTTTCCCTACACCCTCTAACCCCTTCTAGTAGCTGTAGACGACGCCGAAGTCTTCTACATCTCACCGCTACTAACTATATATCAATTGGAATAAATAACACCTAGCCGATGGAACCCGTATCTCCGGTAGCTTAGTTGGTTAAAGTGCCTACGGCCACAGTAGGAGTCCCGGGTTCAAGTCCCGGCTGGAGTGCATTTTTTCAATTGATATCCTTTACCTGATATGCCACTAAACATCATTTATTATTTATAATTATTACAGGTACTAAAAATCTTTCTTTATTTTCATTGCCTAAATATTAAGGGTGATTAGTTTTCAATCCTTTGATATTTAAGGTCTATTATTAGATACTGGCTAATCTACGAATTGGGAAGATTTTATTTTAAGAGAGTATCATTTCTAAACAAATGCTATCTACTTGTATTTTGGAGTCAGAAGTTGGAGTCAATTTGATAGCTAGCATTGAGGAGTTTTCTGTTTTTTTCTGTGCTACTACAAGGTGTATGTGTAAACGTTAGTAACAACTCGTCTGATGTCTTGCTAAATGATATTTTGTAGGAGGCTACTTTAAAATATGACAAAGTGAAGTTTGCCGAGTGAAAAGTAGCATAGTTCGGAGGTATGGAAAAATATCTAATTTATTAACTAACCATCTATCAAACTAATTTTCAGAAATGTATTAATTTTATTATCATTTAAAAATATTATTTACATGATGCTTTGAAAACGGCGCCTTTAGAAGGCGGATGTTTACCATACCTTGTCTAATGTCACTATCAACTTTTGGCCCTTTTTTTTAAATTGGGACCCGGTGGCAACAGCTGCGCCATCCTAATTTAATGGTTTTGACGGACAATTTTATAACACACGGATGGTCCTCCTCACCTCTACCCTCCATAGTTGAATGACAAACAGCTAACTTTAAATATTGGAAATATTGATCAAAATCATGACCACAGGGGCGTACTATCATTGATCCAAAATATGGTGGGATATTTAAATATTGTTATAACATTTTTGCCCAATAAAAAATTTTTTGGTACCTTCATGAAAAATCGGGTTCTATTACATGAAATTACTGAATATTTTCTCACCTTTATACCTTTTTTTGACCTAATTTCAAGCTAATAAAAAGGCCCCGTATGCACACAATTTGTCATTGAAATTTGTAAGCAAAACTACCATCTTACTGTATTTTATTAATTAATATTTAAAATGTTCTCTTTTTTATTATTGATAGAACCATTAGATAGAAATATTTCTTGTCTGCAATAAAGATGCCATAATGCATTATGGTTAGATCATGTTCTTGCAATATGAGAAATTTAATAAACAAAAACAAATTAAAATCTCGTAACATTGCAAAAGTAGCAGAATTCAATTGTTATTTAAAGAAGTTGTGGATAATTTTTTTTTTTTTTTTAATAGGTATAACCCGTCCCACGAACATATTTACTACTTTTTCGCAAAAGTCTTTTGATAAATTCGAAAAGTGCCGTTCTAAAAATCATAGATGTTAAATTTCTTAATTGGGTCTTGTACTTTCCTCCAGTACTAAAAGAAACCTCGAAAATCCGATATTTAACCAAATTTCCCGAATCCCGATTTCCAAGTTTCGAGAAACAGGACGGCTGTAGAATTAGCGAAATTGACGGAAAATCTTGAGGAACCCCTCTTATAAATTGCGTTTTTTTTCTCATTTTTTTATTTTTCGGGGGCACAGGAAACATTGCACCTCACCTGAAGACTTGAGGGAAGCTTTAAAAATTCCGACCCCAGAGCCCCGAGCCAAAATAACTTAGCTGTAGCTCGGCGAAAAAGGGCAATTTCTGACAATTTACGGACTTTGGCTTTTAGGTGACGGGAAATGCCAGCCAATCACGTAAAAAAGATGCATCCCACCTGTGTTGGTCCTTTTTTTCGCCGAAAATCCTTAATAACTCGAAAACGAGAAATATTTACCTGAAAAAGTTTCTTTAAATATGTTGACCCGTTCTCCGGCCATCTCGCCGTACCGTCAGATCTCCCGAAAACCACGTTTGAAAAAATTTTTTCCTCTGCATCAAGCGGTATATGGCACTGGCTGTATAGCGGGACTTTGCACACAACTTGCGTCCCTGAGGTCCAGTCTTGCCCCCATCTTTCGCGAGGTATTTAACAGCGGAGGATTTTCGGGGCCCCGAAAATACGCCTATCGGATTTCTAAAAGACTAAGGGACCCTTTTTTATTGTTGCCCCATGGGCCTTCTTTCCGATGGTACCTATTTTGTTTGTAATCATATGAGAGTAGATTTGCCTAAAAATTGACCGCAACTTCTTTAAATAACAATGATCGGGCCCATATAAATTGAGGCAACCTACTCACAAGTAAAGAAATATACTCTCTACATTTTACACATCTTATTCTATAAGCTTATGAGAATCATGCAGCCAGCTCTCGTACTATCATGGGATAATGGAAAACGTAAATTAACTTCAAATTCTACTTTGGTATTTCTCTCGGAACAGATCGGAGGTATTTCTGTATCTTAGGAATCCTTTAGAATGTTTGGTATAAAAGGTGTTTTTAGCACAACATTTTAGACAAATTTCTAGAAAATAGTTACATTTTTTGTGATTTTTCTTTTTAATATTGTTTGGTTTTATTTTTGGCAAAAGATGTTGTAGGTGATACCTATGTAAGACACACATAGGCCAAAGTGTAGTTGCATTTACCAAATATGCCAGAATTTATATTTTTATTAATATTTGTTTTTTACTTTCAGTTGCATTTTAAAAGTAGAGGTTTGAGTTATGTTACTGTTATAATGGTTACTTTTTACTAAAATATATTTGCAAATAGCATTCCTTAAAAATGTGTTGTCTATATAATATGCTATTTTTTTCTTTCAGACACCTTATTAATAACTTATGTTTAAGATATTTAATTGAAATCAAGCACAGTTCTCTTTCTAGAACCTAAATAATAGTATAGTTATTAAATAACAAGTACACTATAGTGTCTGTGAAACCCTTAATTACCGCATGGTTGTAGATAAATTGGTTTTATGACAATCTAATAACAAAAAACACCATCTGACAGTAAGTTGTTTATTCGCCCTTCACAAAGTTAACTATATGCGCCACACTATAAATATATTGCACAATGAATAACCAAACACAAGAAATTATTCCTTAACACTGCTTACCGACTACATCAAATTTGTATGTAGCCGTATAGTCAATGGGGCGGGGCTGTTCCCCTGGCTGATATTTAACATGAACAAGGCCTTGGGATGGATTTGGAGAGGCCGGGAAACTGCCCAGCACAACATCCACTGACCGAGTATCTTTGCAAAACTAGTCTTGTATATACACTTGTACATTTTTTCTTATTTCTTGTTAGGGAGAAACCCGATTGAACATGAACATTACAACTGAACAGAGGTACCTGTGTTTATTGTTTTATCACTCGGCAGTATTTGGTATGTTCAAGATGTAGAGCCTTACGTAAGGATTATGGGCCCACACGGTTGTTATTGTTGAAGCCAAACCATATGAGACCTTAAAGATAATCTAATCGCTAATAAGAGCATTGTCGAAAAGGACATCATATTATTAATCGAGACTAAGGTACTCGTACTTACCCCTGACAAATATTGATCGTTCGGTTGTTCTTTATTGTTTAATTTCTCTCAAGAATAAATATTTTCTTAAAATATTTTGTATATCATAAAACATATTTATATCGATGTACAGGGTGTTTCTTTAATTAATACAGACATTTTAACCAAGGGTAAAGTCAAACCCCTGGATCACGCCTATGCAGTATTTTTTAATTCAAAAATAAATGAGAACATTTTTAAAAATTGCTATAAATAATTAATATTTTTTAAAAAATTTAAAATAATATTACAATTTTTATGAAGTGTGGCAACATTGCAGACTTTAAATTCTGATGGAAGATGGAACAAGGTCAGCGGCCCCAGAACCTTTTTAAAAAAATTCAGGGGAAAACGGAAATTTTATTTTTTAGTTTTTTTAAGAAACTAACTTCATAGGCATGCTCCAGAGATTCAACTTTACCACTGGTTAAAATTTCTTACCAATCAAAGAAACACCCCGTATATAAGCTCATCACAATTATTTAAAACCCACTTTTCTTCTCTCTACATTTCTGGGGAAAATAAGACATTTTTTCAATACGAATAAATCTAGCACTGCGGTTTCAAATACATTATTAAAATTTGCGACGCCAGCCAACAATAATATCTGGACATCTTGTTAGTGGTTAAATTAGCTTTGGATATGTGATCATACACATTTGTGCCAATATAACATCAACCTAAGCCATGTGACTTGAAATTTCATCCACATTGTCCACCTATCTTGCAATTTATGAACTTAGGAGTACCTTTATTTTGGACATGGCAATAGCAATTGAGTGGAGCCACCCGCCATACTCTTCATCGTGGGTCTGCTGTAGGACTTTGACAAAACAGTTTTTTTGGAAATATCTTGGTAAAAATAGTTAAAGAGATAGATAGATGATCATGCTAGTGGTCATCCTATATCCTACACAACTTACAAGGTTTTATAGAATACTCATGCAAAATGTATTGGCTTAACAACAGTGCATTGGCATTGTGACAACCAACCTAAGTCAATTGAAGGAATAGTTAATTTCTAGACACATGTAACCTTTGTAGCTAAAGCACCGAGTCAGAAATCACAAGATATTTTTGAATTTCTTTGAAACCTTATATTTTTGATAAATATTTTAAATTTATTATCTCGTATTTCTAAAATTCTGTTTTGAAACAAAATGTACTAAAAGACATTAAGTGGAATTTTGTGCCAGAAATTAGGCACTGACACCAAAACATTGTGTTTTTTCTTTGTTATACATATAATATGATTTGTATCTTGCATAGGTTTTGAACTTTTTTCATTGAGTGATAGGACAAAAGAAATTTTACAGACTTTTTATTGTTGAATATATATTTTTTATGATGAACAGTTTTTTGTCCCCGCTGCATATAGGTTTGTTGTTTTCTTATTTATCTTAAAGTTTAAATAATGGACCATATTTGTGCGAATTTACACTACACAACTGCCAGCGATGGATTTTATAGAAATTTCAAGCTGTCAAATTTCGTACCTATATACAATAGAATCCACTTATAATGAACCCGTTTACAGCAAACTTCTGGTTAATATGAACCTTTTTCCTTATACGAAACATCATCCACAACATTACTCATAACATATTCATTACTGGTTATAACGAACTTCGAATATAACATACCGTATTTAGTTCATTTTTGAAGTTCATTATATCTGCACATGACTGTACTTGAAACATTGAAGAATGCAGTGAAAAAGAAACATACGTTTAAAATTCCAAATTTACATTTTTGAAATAAAAACATTTTTTCACACTTGAATATTTTAATACAGATTTTTTTATATTGTCAATAGGAAAATTGACAAAACAGTTCCTATGAAACATGGTATTGTTGGTTGTATAGTGTAACTTTAACACTAAGGTAATTTTTTTAGAAGCTACCAATCTTCTTAGTTTTAAAAACATGATGTATAAAATAGATAAATTTACCAGTTACATTTACGGATTTATTCAGTATTTCAAGATATGGTTTAGAAAAATACATGTGTATTTAATTAATTTATGCCAAGCATTATTGAGCATGGAATGAAAATTATTATTTTTATTTAATACTTAATCACATTTATTTTTTTGCGACCTGAAAACACCGTGTGAAAATTTAGACATTATACCAAAGAATACTGTTGGTTTATTTTTATGCTTTAGAAATATATATTTTTTTTATTATTGAAAGTAGTAAAATGTAACTACGAGCAGTACATTGCAATGTGACAAAATAATTTACGGGTACATTAATTTTGTAATTGTTTTTGAAAACTAAGTTTTCATGCACTGTTTTCTCTCAGCAATAATGGCATTGATTTTAAATATGCATCAATATCAATCAGTATTATAGTCTTGCAAATTTTTGTAAAATTGTTATTTGCACTACTTGCAAGTAAATTAATAAATAAATACATTTTTTACTATACTTCTTATTATCATTAATTCTTCCCTTATTTTTTATTTGACCATTGCTTTTCTAATAAAAAAAGCTTATATATGTAAATCACCATAAAATAAGGAAAATGGAAAATACCATAATATATGATTCTCGCTCAACGTCAATAGTAAAGTAGTTCCCAAACACTTCAGTTCTCTTACTTTTATTTTATGGCATATCACTTTGAGGTTATAGTACCAGTCTTGTCAATCAGGTTTCCACTAGAAATTAATTTTGAAAGTACACATTTTTGGGTACTTAGGTGCACTGAAATTACAATGTGATAAAAATTTTGTAGCAACCCTGTCACTATGTATTGCTTCAATTGACCTCTGCTTATATTTATTTTATCATTGATCCTAGTTTCAAATATGGGAATTTTAAAAGTAATGTGACCTGTAAGTATAGTATATTGGAAATTAAATCATGTCACAGCTTTACAGTTATTTATTAGAGGCTAGTGAGTTGTTTGCACTTATGGATCTGTAGGATTCCACAATGAATAATTAATTATTATAAGGTTCCCTTCTAATATTTTACACACTTCAAAAAAATAAGTTGATTCTATAAGTTATATTACAATAGCATATTTCAATGGTTTTTTTTATAACAATAATCTTATCATTTACTCTAAGACATAAGACCCAATTATAATGCATCGTTGTTAGGAAGTCGTTTATAAAAAAAAAATAAAAGCATTTGCTTATATGCACGATGTGTCAAAAAACAGTAAACAGTAGCTGAAAGAACATCGAAAAGTAAGACGAAAAGTTCATATAAAGGTGGGGTCAAAAACGCATATCTAAAAAGATTCAGGGTGTCAACATTTAAATTTTATTTTATATTTTTTTGGTAATTTGGTAACTGGAGTTTTTTGAGGAGAGGAATTCAAATATTGGCATAGCTTTGATGTAATTTTAAAGGGGACACCACCTACGTCATTTCAAGTGATTTAAAACGTCATAACTGTTTTGGGTGTAGATGTATTCTTTTTCTGACGTAATAGTTATTTGACAAAGGCAGTGAAATTCAACTTTTTATAACGAATGTGGAATTTAGTTCCAGAGACCTGAAAGGACGAGAGAACACTTTTTCGCATACAAACTTCAGACGAAAACATATTTGCATCAGGAAAAAATATACCTACACCCCAAGTTATAACATTTTAAATCACATGAAATGCCGGGTGGCACCCCCTATAAAATCACATCAGAGCTATGCCAATATTTGAACTCCTTGCCCCAACAATCCCAGTTACCAAATTTTTCATTGTTGTTTGCGGACTGGAGTGGCGCTATTCGACGCAAAAAATTGCAACTTATTATAGGTTATAGGGGGGTATTCTGTGGTTATAGGTATGTCCATTTCTGATGTTTAGAATATCGCATATTTTAAATATCCAACTTCAATACCATTTAACGAATATTCTCTTTGCGGTCAATATTTCGTAGTTTTATCTGAAAACAAGAAATTTACATGCACATGAAGAAAATCGTATACGCAAACCATTACGCAGAATTTTTTATAAAATAAAAGCATGCAAATGAGTTTTACAAGGAATTTAACTTCCAAAATAAATTAAAATGCTTGTTCGTTATGTTCCTTAAATTTGACAAGCTTACATGGCATACATTCATAGATTTTATTGAAAAGCCAGTCTAAAAAGCAAGCAAGAGTATTTTGGTACCTTTTTATTTGAAATAAAGTCCATGGCTACAGTTTTAGTGTAAGTAAGTATAGAGTATAGAAAGCATTTTTTTTTTTAGTTTCTTATAGTGGACCATTGGTTCGCTTTGGGGCTATAAACAATATATTTTTTTATTTTCATTCTGCATACGTTACAAAATACTCTTCCAAAATGTAATATCCAAAATTCTAGCTTCTTCAACTGGTTGAACACTGAACAGATCATCCCTTAATTCCAAAATAGTGATTATTCTTCTGCAGTTCACATAATGGTCTGCGCATACGATTTTCATGAGCATGAAAATTTCATGTTATCACAAACAAATCTGCCTATAAAACTTCTGTTAATAATATGATAAAATTGTGAAATATTGGCGCAAAGAGAATTCGTGACCGTAAAAAGGACGGAAATGGTAATAAAGCTAGATATTTAAAATGTGGGACATTCAAAATGTCAAAAACTGACATAGCTATAACCACAGAATAGCCCTGTTATAACCTATAATAAGTCACCATTTTTTTTTGTCGTGTAGTGCCACCCCAGTTCACAAACAACAATGAAATATGACGTGATGCTCGGGTCTTTCATATAGTGTCGGTCCAGGTTCAACCAGTTGAGGAAGCGAGAATTCTAGCTATTAAACTCCTGGACAAAATTAACGCAACATCATAAATGTGCCACTTATTTGAAGCTATTTTTTTTTCTGAATTTATGATCCGATTGGAATGATTTTTTTTGCATTGTAGGTTGGTTTCTTGACAATGTCATAGTTTTCGCTGTTTATGATAAAAAGTTCATTTTCGATTTATACAGGGTGTAACAAAAATGTTGTTTTTTTCCGAAAATTCGTATCACCCTGTGGAGTATACTAGCAACCGAAACATATAGCAGTTGACATTAGACGGTAGGTCCATCTTTCTTCAACATTTTCTTTTTTGGTTTACTTCATTATCTCTGTTATTAAAGGAGATACACTGTTTTATATCCTAACATGTTTTTATAGACTTTATTATTCAACAAAGTCATTGTTGAATGTTCTCAAGTAGGCTATGGAACTTTTCTGACATTTCAAGCGATGTGTCAACAGATGTTGTGTTTTAAAGTTACAAAGGTCAAATAAAATTCGCCATACTGATAAAAACTGTTCAGACACTGCTTATTAAACATTCGTTTCATACGACTATTCATTCGTTTCATACGACTATTCTGTCGTTTAAACCAGCCTCATTTAAACGTCTTCTGATTGTTCGAGACGATATTGTATGATGGCGAGTAGTTCTAAGCTCACTTTTTAGCCTAGTACTAGTGATATTCCTGTTTCCTAGAGCAATTTGCCTAATAAAACGCTCATCCCTTGGATCGGTACATCGGTTTTGCCCTTGGCCTGACCTTCGAGAGTAAGATCCTGTCTCGTTAAATCGTTCAACCATACGACTTATAGTCGAACGATGTTTTCCTATCACATTAGCAACATGCCACATCGAATAGCCTTCATCCACCAAAGTTAAAGCTCTTACTGCTTCTTCTGTCGATAAATTTTTTGGTCGATTCATTTTTCAATTTTAAAATACTCGTCGGGCAACTGGGCATATGAAACGAACGTTTAATAAGCAGTTTCTGAACAATTTTTATCGGTATGGCGAATTTTATTTGACCTTAAAAACAGTGTATCTCCTTGAATAATAAAGATAATGAAGTAAACCAAAAAAGAAAATGTTGAAGAAAGATGGACCTACCGTCTAATGTCAACTGCTATAAGTTTCGGTTGCTAGTATACTCCACAGGGTGATACGAATTTTCGGAAAAAAACATAACATTTTTGTTACACCCGGTATAAATCGAAAATGAACTTTTTATCATAAACAGCGAAAATTATGACATTGTCAAGGAACCAACCTACAATGCAAAAAAAAATCATTCAAATCGGATCATAAATTCAGAAAACAAATAGCATCAAATAAGTGGCACATTTATGATGTTGCGTGAATTTTGTCCAGGAGTTTATATCTTGGAAGAGTATTTTGTAATGTATGCAAGAATGAAATAGAAAAATTTTTTTAAAGCCCCAAAACGAACCAATGGTCCACTATATAAAGAAGAAACTGAAAAATCTAATGTGTTCTATACAACTAGCCATGGGCTTCCTTTCAAACCAAAAAGCACCAAAATAAGCTTGCTTGCTTTTTTTACTCGTTTTTCTTAAGAAAATGTATGGAAATATGCTATGTAAACTTGTCAAATTAAAGGGACATTTGCATGTTTTTATTTTACAAAGATTCTGCAATAGCTATCTAGATTTCGAAAAATGATTAGAAAAAATTCCATGTTTTTTTACATATTTGACCCTGTATATTTTGAACAATAAAAGATACAGAAAATCTTTCCTTACAAAAGTTGTTGAGAATGATTAAGGACTTTCAATATATAGAGAAAAACTGGTATGTTTCTGGGAAAATAATATCGATGACATCACAGCGGCCATTTTCCCAAACATAAAAAAAGCTAATTTTCGGTCAAAATTGGACCTTAGTATGTCCCATTTAAGAACCCCTTTTCGAAATTTTATTTTGAGTTTTCGTGTTCCCGCTGTAGGCCTGGGGCGTCGAGTTTGGATCACCCTGTACTTTCAGCCCTAGAAGCCATTACACAGTTTTTTGAAGCACCCTGTAGATATTTTTTATAAATATTTATTTTTTCATAAAAATATTCGATAATAATTGGGAAACTTAATAAAAGAAAACAGTAGCCCAATAATACAAGAAGGATTAAGGTCCAAAATTTTCACTACTTAATATTTTAGTCTGGACAAAATGCTTAAATGCAAAATGCTTAAATATGAAATAATAATTTGCTAAAAATTTAAATGATAACATGCCACTAAACAAGGTATTGCTAATCGGTACTCCTGTGTCTATAATATCTAGGCCCACGGGACAAAGATTCATCACCGTTTTGATTTGTATCCAATCTGAGATTGCTGATCCGTTCGACAGTCGCTTCAAGGTCGTGGTTTGGCGATTCTCGGCCGCTTGTGGGGCTCTGAGGGGTGTTCGATGGGGTTATGGGAACGACATTGTCAGTCCGACCTTCTATTGGGCTTGCTGGACGCACTTCTGGAATATTTTCGGATAATCCAGAAGTCGAAGATTCTGATTCAGTTCTTAATCCAGCTACCCCTGTAAAGAAGGATCGAAGGAATAAAACAAATAAGTTGCATTTTTTAATTCTGTACTAATAAAAACAATTATTTTAAATTGAATCTCAAATCAGTGTTCAAAACATTAACAAATATATCCTTTGGCAGATGTAGATAGTTTTTGAGCTCTAAAATATAATGGATAATAATTATCCTTGCCTTTGAATGTGAAATCACTAAACTGTTATGTATGTGATCTGTCTTAAGGAGGCTGTGTATCATTGTTACGCCTTTCAGCACATTTACAATCTATTTACTTTTTCCATTTAGGATATTGTTGTCACTTTGTTGCTTGTCATGTTTTATCCATATATTTTTATTTATAGCTTCTATGTTTGAAAATTATGCTTGTTTGTTCTAGTGTATTAATAAGGCCTATTCATGATCGAAATAAATTTTCGAGGTAAATTATTGCAGTCTAATTTTTAAAAAGCATTTTAGTGAGACATTTAAAAAAATTTCAAAACAATTTTACTCGAAAACGGGGCATGCTATCGAAGTTCAACAAGAGCGCCTTTTTTTCGTAGAATACCCTGAGATTTCATAAATTTGCAAGAAATCCTGAAAAACAGCACACACTCACAAAAATTGGGGTATTTTTAACCCCTTGACCCCCCCATTTGGGATGCCTACTATAATCAAGATTGTCAAACTATCTCTACCTCGGTTAATGTCAAATTGTAAAGGTATATCACATACCAAATTTAAGAATAATTTTATTATTGTTTGTTCTGAAAATATTAAAAAAAAATCATTTGCAAAACTGTCCATTTCAGGAGCTATAGCCCCTTTAGGCATTTTTGAGGCAGTGTTTATAGGAACTTTTTTCATTTTTTGGAAGGTTCATTTCGGGACACCCTGTATGTATTGAAATAGTAGTTCATTGTGATCAAAGCATTGAAAAACAGTTCATTTTAAATAATTAATTTTGTATTAATTTTTTCGTAGGACTACATTTATCGCCTACTTACCTTTTTTAGGTATGGAAGCGAAATCTCTTTTAATTCTCCTCCTCCTCGATGGGTCATTTCTTCTAAGCTGCAACATATTTTCCAAATCAATTATGTACAAAAATCCAGCAATAAGGACCTCGCAAGTCTTTTCCCCATTTTTGTAAGAATTCTCGAGTTCCTTGCTGGTCCGCTCATCATACTGCCACCAACCTAAAATAGAAATACTTAAAATGGAACCATATTCCGGCATCCAAATATTACCTGATTTTTCAAATATATTTTAGTATTATTTAGGAAACATTAGATTAAATAAAATAATTAAATAACTAGTAATTTATTATATTATATTGTTATGTAAAATATTTTGCCAATTGATCACTAAAATATATAGGTACGTGGACTATGTTAGACCTGCTACTCCTTTCACCACAACATTTTCAATTTTGTCACGTTTGATGAACCTTTTTCGAAATGGCCTACTTTTTGCATATTGAACTAAATCTTTGAAATCAATGACATATAGTTCACCACAAATAATCAATTCTACTTGAGGCATATCTAACTTGTATGCCTCTTCTAAATCTTCGTTCGCCCTTGGATCATACCTCCACCAACCTAAGGTTTTTATTTTTTGAAAAATTTCCCATTTTTTTTTCCTTTGTCATAAAAATCATATAAATAAAAATAAATACACAATGAAAGGAGCTTTCACATTATGCAACTCTCAATGCCGATCAGTGCACTATTTTTGTAGAAAATAACCAAATCAAAACAGATCCTCAGAGAACGCCAAGAAACAGTAGAGTGACATACAAGCTGAGCTATTCATAAAGTTTGCACCAAATGGTTTTTAAAATGTCACATTAGGGTTCCTTTGTAGGCTAACTAAATTTGATGTGCTGATATTCTCTGTGAACAGACCCAAAAGGTGGGAATATATACCATATTTATTACAATATTGTAACACCACCATTTAAAATTCACCAGGTCCGTAGCATTTTCAAATTTTAGGTAATTTTATCGATCTTGATGTCAAAATAAAGTTCCTTAAAAACCCTTTCTAGTGGAGTTTAGAAATTCTACAACTAACTTACAGTTGTCAGGAATTAAAGATTTCACCTCGCCACAAAATTTCATAATAATCTGCCTCAGGGTCGATCCTAGCAGACATGCAGCACGTGCACTGCACGCGGGAGGCCAAAACTAGGGCCGACCGCAGATAGTTCTGTATTCAAGTAAAAGTGTTTACAAATTTCTCAAAATAAAACTACTTATAATAACTTAAGAAATTTGCTGGACTTCAAAAAGCTCTTGAAAAATCAAGAATCTACCATAAAAGTAAGCCCCGATTGTTCCGCAAACTTGCTTTCTTCGTGTGGTGCATCACTGTTTTAAAACAGCCCTCTAAAAACGACTCGCAATAACTTCTAACGGCCGCCACCACACCGCAAAAAACGCCGTTTTTTTTTTCAGACATGAAAGAGGTAATTAATAAATATTTATAAACACTGTCGGTTTATTTGTACAATTTTTTGGTACCACAAAACTAACCAAACGAAGCTGATAGGGGTAGAAAGGGGACCAAAAAAAATTACTGACAGATTTGATTTTAGATTTTACTGTTCTTATATTAATTTATACCTCCAAGAGGATAATTGTACAAGGTGCATATTTCACTTAAATATATTTATTTTGTTGAACTTAATTTAAAAAAAATCGTTTGCATATTGTAAAGCACAACCCATATATTATGTATCGTTCATTTTCAAATGACGATATTGCTAAAAATAAAAAAAATTGACCTGATTAAGTTATATGTCATTACCCCGCCTTCCCCTAATGTTCCCTAACTCCTGTTCCTGTTTCACATTTTAGAGAAAAATGTCTTCTATAAAAGTTCTTGATTAGATTTAAAATGAAATGTTATGAAATGCTTCTAAAATGTCTATTTTTATTTCACAGGTTTAATTATTGTATTTCATGTAGTTGTTCCATGTTATCTTTTATTATCTTAGAATATTTTGTTGCTATTATTATACTGGTTGGCCAACAAAATAAATTTCTGCTCCTGCATTTTGATTAATAAATAAAGTCCTGGTCTCCCATCCACCCCAGGATTCCTTCAGTTCGACTGCGCAACTGGGGAATAACAAAATAGATTTATTGCAAAACATAGACAAACATCGTACAGACTATGACTGTTCGAATCAGTGGGGGATCGTGGTAATTTAAAATGGGTGTTCAGTTTTTAATTTGGTGATCTTTAGAAGAAAAAAATATAATTTACACAATGTCGTATACAATATACAGGGTGAATCAGTTTTTTGTAGCAGGACTTTAACAGGTGATAGATCTTCAAAAAATAACGGCACTTTTTCGTATAAACTATATCTTTTTAAGGCCTTAGAAAAAAGTTACAGGGTGTTAATGTTGGAAAAAATATGCGGACTTTATTGAATATTTACCAAACTAGTTGAGATATTTAAGTCATATTTGGTATACATTAAAACCACGATAAACTTACCCACGGTATGACATTGCGCATCTTGTGACGCGTCAGTTGCGAGTCAGAATTTAAATTGCTCCATATGTCTTGTCTGCGGCATGCAGCAATCGATTTTTTGGCAAGATTATTGTCCTTGGGAAATCTATAGTACTTAATTTCCGTTCCCTTACTGTTTCTGTTATTACTTGGACAAACGCTGACTGCACATCCCGGCATTTCTGGCCTATTTTAAAGCACTGTCGAGCAGGACTGGCAGTTGTTTACACTTTTTTCTTGACACATTAAACTGTAAACTATAAAAAATCGTAAAACACAACCGCATTTTGAAGTCGTGACTCGCAACTGACGTAGATGCGCAAATTTGCCTTGTTTTCGGATTCGTTACAGACATACCGTGGGTAAGTCTATCGTGCATTAAAACGGCATGGGTTAGCATAAAACCTGTTAATATCGAACATCTTGCATAACCAGTGGCGGAGAAGTGGGTAATTGGTAAAATTATTTTTAGAAAAAAAAATGAATCACCTTGTATTTTAACAAAAGTTATTGAATTTTTTATGTAGATTTTAATCGCAGAGAAAAATGTCCTCTTGGTATTTGTTCGCATGTGTTATAGTTTAATGGCAAATTTCATTTCTTTGTATTATTTCGGGGTATTTCTGAAAAATTATGTAAAAAATTTGCTCCATAAGTAACACTTAAAGAAGAAAAAACGTGTTTTTTTAAATAAAGTAACTCTTTCCAATAAACTAACCCATTCAAGGTTTTACTTTTCAAGATACAGAGCGTAACCTTAATTGTATCTTCCTTAAATATTTTAGACCCTGTAACTTCAAAAGTATAGCCTTAAATAGATACGTTTATTGGAAAAAGTTACTTTATTTAAAGTAGCAAACACATTATTTCTACTTGAAGTGTTACTTATGGAGCAATTTTTTTTAGATAATTTTCAGAAATACCCCGAAATAGTACAAAAAAATGAAATTTGCCGTTAAACTAGAACACATGCGAACAAATACCAAGAGGACATTTTTGTATGCAATTAAAATCTACATAAAAAGTTCAATACCTTTTATTACAATACAAGGTGATTCATTTTTTTTTCTAAAAATAATTTTACCAATTACCCACTTCTCCGCCACTGGTCATGCAAGATGTTCGATATTAACAGGTTTTATCGAGGGGGTAACCATTAGGGTCAAAAATGTGACAATATTTCGCAAAAGCCTGGATTTCTGGTGATTTCGCAAGATTTGCGATGATTGCACGAGGTTTTTGATGATTTCGCGAGATTTCTGATGATTGCACGAGATTTCTGATGATTGCACGAGATTTCTAATGATTGCACGAGATTTCTGATGATTTCGCGAGATTTCTGATGATTGCACGAGATTTCGCGAGATTGCATAGAAAAAAAATATATTTTGTTGTTGTATTTATTAGAGGAAGGGGGGGGGGGCGAAATTTTTCGAAATATTTTCTTTGTGAAATATTGCCGTCTACAATTGTTATTATATTAGATTTTTTGAAAATCCGATTTCGGGCTACGTTGGTGCATGTTTTGGGTATACTATTGCGCCTGAAGAGAGTCGTGACGTTACATAGCCCATGCCTGTCAAATATGACATTTAAAATAAGAATTAGGAAAATGGGGTTTTACCTTGGAAATCGGAAAAGGTTATTAAGAAAATGTATTCGTATTGTATCATTGTGAGTCTATGGCAATTTTTAGAAGGATATTCGTTTTTTTTTCTTAATTGATATTTCGGGAATTGAAACTGAAACCATAAAATTCAATACAAAACTATACCTTATCACTTTGCTTCACTCGATTTCAAAATATGTGTAGATGACCAGTAAATAAGTGTCTTAGGTTGTTTTGTGGGAAAAATATCGTGTATCAATTTGAAGAGATATATAATAATAAAAAACAAATATCTTTCTGACAATTGGCATGTAACACTTTTTTTCCGATATTTCCAAAAGCAAGCCCAATTTTTTCCCATTTTTTAATTTTAAATGTCAAATTTGACATTTCACATTTGAGGCATGGGCTGTGAAGTCAAGACTCTCTTTAGGCGCAATATATGCTCCAACGTATCCCGAAATCATGTTTTCAAAAAAGTCGTATAATACGAATTTTTCCCATTTGTTGCAAACTTTATGAATAACACTGTATACTATTTATTAGAAAATAATGCCTATACAAAAAAGTCATGTTATTCTTTGGTTTAGAATAAAAGTAATACCTGTCGCATAAAAAAAAACAAAAAAATATACTTTTTAATATAACAAGTTTTTAATAAACGGACTAAAAAAGTGGGGCGCGTGCAGTAGATAATAATAATTATTGACGCATGCGCATTTGTACCTATTGCACTGCAAATAATGTTTTCGAATGGCAGCTACTTTTCTGTGCACGCGTCCCATCTTTATGGGTCTAGGAGAAATTATTTTATATTTTTTAGTCCTATTTTATAATACTTTATACCGTTGAGTGAAGGAATAAAACGCACTCAACGTTTATACTTTTTAGTTCGTTTTAAAAGCGTGTTATAAAAAAAACATTCTCGCGGGGACTGAGGGGAGCGGGGCAGTGGGCAAGATCGGCGCAGGCGGCAGGGCGGGGGCGCTCAGACTAAGGGGGCGTGGGGGGGGGGCGATCGCCCCCCCTCGCCCCCACCTAGCTACGCCACTGAGTATGAAATAATATAAACTCACCTTGAGAAATTACTTACTAAATGCTGCTGTAAACAACTGATTATAAAAAATAAAAACATATACACTTTAACTAATAACGCTACTAACGAACCTACAAACATCAACTAACCGGCCGGCGGCGGCTCAATATAACGCGCGGTTTTTATTGGTTTTCTACAACTCGGGGAGGGATTTCGCTGATTTCGCAGAGAATTTCGCGGATTTCGCAGAGGATTTCGCGGATTTCGCAAAGATTGCGGTGCGATGTCGCGATTTCGTGATTTCGGTATAGATTTCGCGAAACGTTTATTGATTTCGCGGATTGCTGCAGGATTTCGCAAAGATTTCTGGGATTGCGGCCGAAAATGTGACAGTATTTCGCAGAGTGGTTACCCCCTCGGGTTTTATGCTAACCCGTGCCGTTATAGCGTATACCAAATATGACTTAAATATCTCAACTAGTTTGGTAAATATTCAACAGAATCTACAAATTTCTTACAATTTTAACACCCTGTAACTTTTTTATAAGGCCTTAAAATGATATAGTTTATAGAAAAAAGTGCGGTTATTTTTTGAAGATCTATCACCTGTTAAAGTCCTGCTACAAAAAACTGATTTACCCTGTATACCTCGATTAATACAGTGCGAGAAAATGCGGGGCCCCGACAAGGAATTATTTAATCCATTAAGAGGAAAATTTGAAAGTCGGTACGCTACTTACAAAGGTATATTTTTTACGTCATTCTGTAAAATGGTAGGCCGGGGCTACGAGTTTGGATCACTTCTGTGCCGTATATAGGAATTAATTTCGAGTGGTGGAGGGACAATTTTTGTGTCTTTTTTTAAAACAAGGGCATTTAAAATAATTCTAAAAAATGCGCCGCAGGCGAAAATTTTTAAAAATTTGAAGAAAAATTACATAAAATTAGTCTTGGGCAATCCCAATATCTTCAAATTTACAAGCTGGAGTGAATATTTTCAAATTCCGAAATGGGTTCGGTCCCGCCCTTCTAAATACGTTACTGATTGGATCACCCTGTACCACCCTTGAGGTGCCACACCCAAAAACGTTAATTTTAAGGCTTCAAAAAATAATGTATAGGTCTATCCACTGGTAATTTTGAATCATCTTTAATTCATTTAAGAAAAAACATTATGAAAAAGTAGAGGTTTCCGAGTAGAAACCACAGAAAAAATGTTGGGAATGTCTGCTATTTTGTAATGCAAGATTATTTACATAGTACATATTATAACGAAACAACAATACACTGGATGAATAACAAAATAAAAGTCTGGAGTCTGGCACAGCAAAAGTACATTCTCCGACGCCCGTCTCGTCTCTCCTTCTCTCGGCAGCAGGCTGTTCGCTCTCGCTTGCGCGTTTAAATTTCAGTCTGATTTTGTGGGCGCACAAGGCGCAAGATTCCGCAAGAGCAAGCGATTCGTCGAAACTGGTGAATTTAAAAAGGCGTGTGCGGTGTTCGCCGAGTTGCGTACAACGTTGCGTTGTCAGAATGTTAGATCTATTCTGTTTACGAGAAGCATATCTTCGCACATCCTTTACATTTTAGGGAGGGCTAATAGAAATGTAGGGGGGGCTAAGCCCCCCCTAGTTACGTCTATGGACATTAAGGATCATAGTAAATAAGATTTCAACAAGAAAATCGGTTGCAATTCATATGGTTCAGTTCAGCCACCACTTTTGTCTTTTTTCTATTAGGGGCTATTTTGGGGATAATTTAGAGCAACAAATTCTGCTGATTTTATGAAGACATTAGGGATCACAGTAGATGAGATTTCAACAAAAAATCTATCGCAACTCATACGGTTTAATCCAGCCACCAATTCTGTCTTTTTGAATTAGGGGCTGTTTCTGTTTTAATTGAGAGCAGCAAATTCTGAGGCTTTTAGGGGGACATTAGGGATCACAGTAGATGTGATGTCAACAAAAAATTGATCGCAACTCATACGGTTCAGCCCAGCCACCATTTTCTTATTTTTAGTTGCCATTTTATTTTGTTTATCCATTCTATTTTTTTGCAAGATGTTATTCGAACGGTTATAATCTGTATGAGGTTTGTCTATGCTTTGTAATAAATCTATATATTCCCTCCCACCAGTTGCGCATTTGGAGTGAGAAAATCCTGTGGTGGATGGATGGCGGATGAGAGACCAGGACTTTATCGACGGCTTCGCTCGAGATGGAGCTTGCGAGACATCACGACTAGAAACTGGTCGCTGTTTTCACTCTCATCTCTCGAGTATATAAGGTTAACGTTAAGTAGGTATAAGTAAATATGAAAAATTATCTAGAGAGGGGCACATTATTTGGTCTTAGCACGCGGGCGGCTGACACCATAGGATCGGCCCTGATCTGCCTACTTTTATCTTTTCACATTTCTAGCTCAAAAATGTTTTCTCTGAGGTTTTCCTTTTCAGAAATAAAGATAACCTTTTAGCCTTTGGATATGAGGATGAAGCCTCGGATTAAGCAAAAACTGAAAATATAATCCTCAGCATTGATTGCAAAATGTGATGCAATTCCGATCACAGCATATTTTATACCCAGTTTTCATAGAAGCTTACCATTGCGTCCCTCATAAAACCATTGATAGCCTCCGTCAAACCCATCAGATGCATCAACTGGAAGGGGATGTTGTAGGAGATTTGGTTGGTCAATAAAGTCTCTAGGTATTTCTTGACGACACATTGCACAACGCTTATTTTGATTTGCGAAACCCTTCACACACAAAAAGCAGAAGATATGCCCGCAGGGCAATTGCGCTGGATGAATACATGGCTGGAGGCAAACTGCACATTCTGGATTATCAACTAAAAGTGGAACATGACATGGGTTGAGCATACTTAAATGTTTTACTTATCGTTCCTATTACCCTCAGACAAACGTTTGTCTGGGTTCTTACCATTCTGTTTTTCTTTCTTTTCTGTCTCTTTGCTTTCTACATTAACTGCTTCAGCCATAGCTTACGTTTTGTAGTTAAATCTATTCAGGGGGGCACCGGTATTTTATTTATAATAGATTTTTTAATTATGAGAAACTCATATATTTCTACCCATTTAATAATTTCTAGTTTTGTTCTGAGGATTATAATATATTTGAAAACAAAAGAAATATTATTATTGAAGTACCTATTGTTACTTTAAATAGTATATATTAATAAAATAAATAATAAAAAGTAATAATTTCAACCATTGAGGTATAACTCAAAACTCAATTCTTTTGCCCCACAGAGATCGTAAATACGTGTTTTGACCACAAAATATATAGTTTGACGTTTTGACCACAAAAACAAAGGTACTTTTGTCCAAAAAAATCTTTTGACAGTTGCTATATAGAGCACCACATATTTATACCTATATAATACCCCAGAAAAGGACGAATCTTTTCTGGGATAATACCAAGAACGGTAGACGCAACCGTTCTTGTATAATACAAGGTATGTGATAGAGCAAATAACAGATTAGTACTTCTTCTTCTCATCTTTTTATAGCCTCTGCTCTTCCCAACAACTGAGCCAAAATGTGGCCCGCGCCACTTCTTTGTTGGGACTACGGCCCTCTTAAAATAAACTATGCGAACGCGAACTAATATATGGGACATCGTTACCATGTGAACGGTGCTAGCCTTGGGTCTACACTGCGTTGTTCGTTGTTCTCTGTTCTTGTTCATTGTTGAGCCTATAGGCTATAGGGGGCGTATTTCTTATAATCAATGGCGTATATACATGTATGCTCAGAACTGAATCACTAAATACAAAAATGTTAGGTTGTGAGAGGTTGATCACAAAATATAAATATTAAGTTCGGTCAAGGCCAGAGAAATGGAGGAGGGAGAATGAGCGTCGAACATGCGCAAACTTTCTAATCAAGAATCCGCCATATTATACACAGATCAGAGGCGTCCGCAATTTTCTTATAGGGTCTCGAGAATTTAGATTAAAACAATAAAATTATCATTCTGTATTTTATTTTTAAAAAGGTATTGAGAATATCGAACAATTCATATTTGCACAGTACTAAGTTAATTTTCTATATAATTTGTAGATATATTTCTAAATAATCGCGATTTTCATTGGCAGTGGTTTGAACACAAAGTTATCGGAGTTTGAACGGTACCTATCTATTTTATTGTGCATTTTTATTCTAATGGTAATAATTCTTAATAACAAAAATAACAATAACATTGCATTCTACATATATTTAAAAACTATTTTAACTCCAAAAATATGTTATTAACACAAACACAAAAATCATCATTGATGGTGAAATAAAATCAATTTATGTAGTTCTCTCCTAACTAAGGGTCCTTGAATTTTTGCAGTATACTTTTTTTATAAATTATATAGTCTAATTTTTGTATAGGCTGCTACTATTTCTTTTATTAAATTGTAACTATGATTTTCTTCATTAGGCGATTGACACAATATGTTCTTCTAACTCTGGGACAAAGGGTCGCTACCAACTTGGAATTCTAAAATTTATCTGCATTACTATTGGTCAGATTTGAAAATCGCGCAAAAAAATCTACCAATAACATTCCGACATGCTCATCTAAAAATTTAAGTTGGCAACATAAGTGTAGAACATGGCTTCCATTAAATTTGCCTGGAAATAGGATGCGCAGTAGGTCAAAGCGCGTTCTCCTCCTCCATTTCTCTGGTCAAGGCACAGAACTGGACCAAGGACCCAAGAACGGTAGACGCACACCGTTCTTGCCAAGGACCAACTCTCGAACATATATTGAGGTCGGCCATATTGGACACCAAGTCATTGGTTGTCAAATGCACGGGGGGCCGTGGGGGAGATATAGAGGGGGGAGAAGGCTTGTCAATGGCCGCAAAACTGCTAATTTTTCTCCGCCATTTTAACCCACGAAAGTGCGACAAATTCAAAATAATTTGCTTTTTCAAGTTTTTTGTTGCATTTATTTACGTATAATTTTATATTGATGTGGAAGCAACTTTAGTCAAAAAAGTTTATTTTTACCTGGACCGTTTTCGGCGAATCTGCCTGGGTGCCTCATTAGGAGAAATCATTTAATCTCTTGAAGTTGAAGCTTGTGGTAGGCTCGGATCAATTTGTTGTTGGTCAGATTCATTTTCCGACGGTATGGAGGGATTTCTTATTGTCCACCAATTTGTGCATGTTCTTACAGAGCAAGACATGTTAATGAACACAACACGATTACAAAAACACGCCAGCTAAAACGCTAAACACACGAAAAAGACCTTAAAAGGCAATTAAGAAGTAAGCACGTCAAAACGTAAACAAACTACAAGACAAGAATGGGTTAAAATGGCGGCGATCTAAGCGCCCTCTGTGTAGCCGAAAAATCAGATGCGTAGTAGGTCAAAGCGCATTCTCTTCCTCCATATCTCTGTCAGTATCAGAGATGTGGTGTTGGGGAGAATGACCGTCTAGCTGCCTGAACTTCGTAATCACCTGGGCCGCCATTTTCTAAGATAAGCTTACAGGGAATAATTAATTCATACAAAATTCTTGCTCACCGGTTTTGAGCACTTTTTTCTTTAATATTTTTATATATCCACGACGATAATCGCCAAGAAACTGAACGCGAACGCGCCAATCGCCAGAATATCGCGCGATAGTCGCACATCTGGTTGCGCGGCGTTGTCAGTTTGTTCGTAAACTATGCGTACCTTTTCAGGTTTCACTATACAGTGGTGCGGAATGTAAAAGCAGTTTTTTGCGGGGTCATGTGAAATGGTCTCAAGAAAATCAGAGTTCAAATATTCACGAATAATTTCTGAATATGCGTTAAATAATTTTTCATGTGATTTCAAGCGTTTTTCAAGCGAATAGAACCTACTACTCGCGATAGCGAAAGAATTAGAAGTGTCAAATATAGATTTTCCGTGTTTAAAGGCTAGCTCAACAATGTATCTACCAGTAGCATCTCCAGCATGAGTGTCTCGAAATATTTTTTCACATTTCTCATCTTCGGGTGATAGTAAGATGCGCGCGGGTATTTCCTCCAATTCCCAAAAGCGTTTTATAGTCTTATCGACAGAAAATAAGTCATTATCATGCGAGAACTTAGAAAATAAAGATCTGAAACCCCAAAAGTAAATAAACATGTTTACTTTCTTTGGTGTGTTTTTAATGTTTGTTTACATTGTTTGAATGCTTACGTTGACGATATAACTCACGCTAGGGTTCCTTTATTAGGAGAGTTGTTGCAATCAACTGTCATCATCAAATTTCAATTGGTTTTGCATAAAAGTAGTGATTCTGGTGTAAAGAAAAAACCATGTGGGATGTGGCCTCATAGGCTTGCAAGTACATTTTTGAGAAAGTAATCGAAGCTGTATGAAAATTTGACACTAGAACGACATTGTCATTTTAAATTCAAAATAATTCAAGAAGATTATAAAATATGCACAAAAACTTGCAAGCATCAGTTGCAGCTCACCAAAGAGTGCCATTTGTAAAACTAATATGTGGTTCAAGGTTCAGTGCACAAAACGTTCCACAAAGTTATTATTATAATATAAAAAATATAAATAAATGAAGACTAAACTCAATAAAGTATAACAACTGCGGGATGATATAACACATAATATAAGGTAGATACCTGATACCTAAATAGTCACTCTAAGTAACTACATATACCTTTATATACTTAGTAAGATAATATTATATTTTAGATTACACAATTAACTCATATTTCCTAGTGCACAGCCACCAATAACTATTTTGGATGATATATAAAAAGCAGAACATCTCTTTGCAGCAATTTACAGAAGCCCTAATGGTGAAAAAATTATTGGAATTGGACAGATATAGGTAAATTAAAAGCGGAGCGGAGGCTACATAGAAGAGTTTCGCTTTGCCATTGTTCGGATATATTTTCTAAATTAAAGACAAGCTGAAAGAATGATTGCATTTCCTGTGTATTCTCTTGAAATAACTTATCGAAGATAATTACCAAATTATGAAATAAAATTGGATTACCTACCTAAATTGGGAATCAGGAACCTTTGGCACTTAGAAAATACTTCTTTTGCTTAATTTCACACACCAAAACTTTGCTTTTGCACTCGACGCGCGTTTCGCTACCCATGTTATTAGCATAATCAGGAGATGATTAAAATTAAGTCTAATGATTAGACTTAATCATCTCCTGAAGATGCTATATAACATGGTTAGCGAAACTCGCCTGCAAAAACAAAGTTTTCGTGTGTGGAATTAGGGCAAAGAAGTATTACCTACACCTACCTAGTTTATTTTACCATTTTATTTCGTATGGGCATAAGCAAAAATCATGATTTAAAATAGTTAAAAAAAAACGATATATTAGACTTTTGATGAAGGCGCCGGTATTCATTTTAATCTGTAAAACTTGAATATCCTATATTCTTTCCCACACCTCCACCCATGATCATTTTTTGATATATCGTGATGCCAGCTGATGACTTTGACTATCTTTATAACCTAAAATATATGCTCTTGATTATACGTTGCTACAGAAACAATCCAAACATTTCTTCCCTAAAGGATGGAAGATATATATCTTATTCGCAAATTACATTTATGTAACTTACGAATAAGATATATATCTTCTGTCCTTTAGGGAAGAAATGTTTGGATTCTTTCTGTAGCAACGTAAATCAAGAGCATATTTCAGGTTATAAAGATAGTCAAAGTCATCAGCTGGCAACATGATATTTCAAAAACTGAACATGGCTGGAGGTGTGGGAAGGGAATGGTGGGTATTCAAGTTTTAGATATTAAAATTAATACCCGCGCCTTCACCAAAAGACCAAAATATTGATTAAAACAACAACCACTTTCGTATTATTTTAAACCATGATTTATTTGCCTGTGCAGGTAACAAATAAAATAAATGCTAAAATAAACCTCTTAGGTGATCACAAGTTTTATTTCATAATTTGGTAAGTAACTTTGGTCAATTCTTTCAGGAGGAAGAAGGATACATAAAAATTGCATTTAGCAGCAGCGCATATTATTTCAATAATTTATAAGAGCTCTTCTTTAATTTAGAAAATATAACCGAACAATAATGGCAAAGTCAAAGTCTTCTATATACCTCCACTCTGGTTTTAATCTGTCCAATTCCAATAATTTTCTCACCGTTAACTGGTCTGCGTAAATTTCTGTAAAAATAATATTATCTATATAAGTATATAAGTATGTAGTTACTTATATTGGTTATGTACCTACCTTATATGAATATCATTCCCGCAAATGTTACTTTATTGATTTAGTCTCCATTTATTCTCTAGGGCCTCTTCATTGCCATTTTCTATAATACTTAAGCCTGGTTCATGCAGCTTCTTTATCTTTTAATTTTACTTTATCTTTAAGAAATAACCAATGACATTTGTTCCCTTGATTTGAACTAACCAATGACATTTAATATTTCTTAAAGATAAAGAAAAATTAAAAGATAAAGAAGCTGTATGAACCAGGCCTAATTTTGCGGAACATTTTGTGACACTGGAATCATTTTAAACAATTATTCTCAGAGTTACTTTTTTTCCTAAATGCGCACTGCACCACATACTAGTTTTGCAATAGGCACTCTTTGGTGAGCTGCAATGGATACAAGTATTATTATAATGCAAAGATTTTCTTGAATTACCTATTTTGTTGTTAAAATGACAATGTCGTTCTAGTGTCAAATTTTCATACTGCTTTGATTACTCTCTCAAAAGCTGGTCACAGACGGGCGTAATTGTCTTAAAACATCAACGCGCATTCATGGACGCCCGTTCAACACCGTCCATCTGTGGTGATAATACCGCCACGTACTTGAATGCGCGTTGAAGAAGTACGACGCACTTTTGAACCTGGTCTCGCTGAAAACATGTGTGTGCATTGATGAATGCAAGTTGATGTTTCACTGTGTGTGTTAACAAACGCGCATCATTGCCGCGGCTTTCTTCAGTGAAGTAGATATATACTATTTTAAAATCCCTTCTGTCACCTCGAGTTTATTAATAATTATTGATTATTCCGGATTTATTACAATAAACACTTCAAATTTTGTTTATTATCGCACTATAAATATATTATTGTCTCCTCGGATATAATAAATGTAGTTACTACTTACCAGACTATTATTATTAGGTACAGACAGTGACTATAGAAGGAATCTATAGTCACTGGTACAGAGTAATATAACAATGTCAGACTCAAGAAATTTAACTCGAGATCTATTAAGAGAATTTATTGAGTTATATCGAGGTTATCCTTGTTTATGGAAAACCAAGTCAAAGGAGTATTTTGACAAAAATGAAAAAAATGCATCCTATATAATATTTTGCTGAAAAAATTAAAAGTTGTACAGACAGATGCGAGTGCAGTTATACAAAAAATTAACACTTTGCGTGGTGGATTCAGAAGAGAATTTAAAAATATAGCGCACGCCACTGCAATCAAATGCAACTCCGCCGACATCGTTCTGCGAAGAATATGCGTTCGTGTATGTCGTTTACCGCGAACTGATGTGTTAAAACATCAAGGTGTGTGGATAAACACAGTTATACGTTGATGCACGTCGTATATGAATGCGCGTTGATGTTTTAAGACAATTACGCCCGTCTGTGACTAGCAAAAATGTACTTGCAAGCCTATGAGGCCACATCCCACATGGTTTTTTATTTACACCAGAATCACTATTATGCAAAACCAATTGAAATTTGATGATGACAGTTGATTGCAACAACTCTCCTAATAAAGGAACCCTATCTCACGCTAGAGTTATTTCTCAAAATCAAAATCCCTAAACACGCCACACTCAGGCTAGCCAACAGTACCCTACCAGCTACCGACCCAAATAAATATAAAAAATCTAGAATTTGACAAGATGAAAATCTGTGGGTGAAAAATTATAAGGTAGACAGACACAGACAAGAACATCTATCGAAACCCTTGAATTTCCTTGTTTTCATCCCATTGAAAATTCTAATTTTCATTTTGCTCTACATTTTAGAAACTTGTACACCCGTCTGTCAAGTTGTTCCATCAAAAAATAACGAGTTTTGTGCCAGTTTTATAAGTTTAGTGATTCCACTAAAATAATGGCGACTCCTTCATCAACCGGTGTGGGTAAGTGTTTTTTTCTTAGATTTTTACTCAGTAAACCCAAATTTTTGTTAAAATTTATAATTAATTAATTTTTCTGTGGTATCCTTTATGAAACGTGCTATTGTGGAGATATTCTAGATTTTTTATGAACCTCCAACATCTAGATAAAAAAACATAAAAACTACACATTTATCTATCCCATTTTGTACCTTGTAAGTCGGTAATAAATGATTCGAGATTAGCTCAAAATTTACTCCTGCAGTTGTATTTCGTGTCCTTTTTATTACGATGTTAAATCTGACAAAATCGTGTGAACAACACCAAAGTAGCCCAATTTTCTTTCTGTTTGATTTTGGTATTTTGATCTAACGATTGCTTAAACATTTTCAGTTGTGCCACGGAATTTCCGCCTGCTCGAAGAGCTAGAGGCCGGACAGAAAGGAGTGTCGGATGGAACGATCAGTTGGGGCTTAGAGAATGACGACGATATGACACTTACACATTGGATGGGCATGATAATAGGACCCCCTCGTACACCCTATGAGAATAGGATGTACTCTGTTAAAATTGAATGCGGCCAAAGGTACCCTGACGATGCACCCACCGCCAAGTTCATCTCTAGAATTAATATGAATTGTATCAATGGCACTAATGGGGTGGTAAGTTTAAATCTTTGTGTTTTTCTTATGAATTGTTTGTGGGGGTAACCACTCCTTGCAATACTGTTACAAATTTCTGCCGCAATCCTCGAAGTTCCCGCCACAATCCAAGCAGTCATGTTGGTTGCAAACGTCTCACAATACCCTCAGTCGGCACAATCCTCTAGCAAATCCTATCGCAATCCTCGCCATCGGCGAAATTTGTTCTATGATAAAGCCTATATATTGGTGATCCCCTTGGAATTGTATGTCTCCAAAATGACAGGTGGCTTGTTTATCTTAATTAACTTTCTTGTGTAACATTGAGTTTATCCACAATCATGCTGTGATCTGTAGATGGTTAAAAAAAAGGAAGTGGCTATTTATACGTCCGACGTATATGAAAGTCTGTATACGTCTTGCGCTCTGATTGGCGATTTGAGTCACGTGACTTCTTTGGATGCACATTTAGCTCCATACACGTCCGAAGTAAACTGATTTAGATCGTCGAAAGTGCATTTTTCTCAAGCATCGTTGTAATAACCAGCGTGTATGCCCTTTTTTTTCGGCGATGGGCGCTGCGGTATGAAAAAATAAGTGGTAATTATTTCCGATGGTGTAACCCACCCCCGATTTTCTTGAAATTTTGGCCCTATTTTCTGACATTCGGCACCCGCCGAATGGTTAAGCCCGATTTATAAACTTTGACGTTGTTTCTGTTTGACGTTTGAAAATGGGAGTGGATAAAGGTCCGCGAGTCGCGGATCTTTAGTGTATTTTTTAAAGGTCTGCGAGTCGCGAATCTCCCATCCAAAAAGCAGTAGACTTGTTCCTTCTTGAAAATACCGGTCCTTGAAACGAATAGTAAAAGAAGGAATATCCTAAAAGACACGGACGCCCCAAATGTGGAAATAAAAAAAGAAAGTGGCTATTTATATTTATACGTCGACGTATATAAAAGTCGGTATACGTCTTGCACTCTCATTGACCAGTTAAGTCACGTGACTTCTTTGGGCGTACATTTAACTCCATCATACACGTCTGAAGTAAAATGATTTAGATACATCTAAAGTGAATTTTCTTAAGCATCATTGCAATAAGGGGCGTATGCCCTTCATTTTTGGCGATGGGCGCTGCCTGTATGAAAAAAGAAGGGGAAATTATTTCCAAATGTCGGGCGAAAATAGGGGGTTAGCCTAAATTTCAAGAAAATCTGGGGCGGGTTACACCATTGGAAATAATTATAACCATGTCCGTTAACTCGGCGTTCGAATACTCCGGCATTTTCACTAAGACGCTGAATGATTTGCCGCGAAAACCAGGACCAAACTGGGAAATAACACGAGGTTACATTCGCAAATGCCCTCCGTCGGCTACTAGCGAAACTAGTGTGAAGTGTCACGCAATATTAGAGATAATAATAATAATAATAAAATGAACTTTATTGTCAAAGATAAAATCTTATGGACAAAGTTTTCACAATACATACAAATTAACAAAAACCGTCATCATGCTGAACAGAAGTCATATTACAGTCTCTAGTCAGAACTTAGACTAAACTATCCTGAAAGTATTCATCGAGTACATAATATGCTTTTTCCAAGAGAAGAAGCTTAACCGTGCTTCTAAACATTGTAATTGAATCAATATTTCTTATATGCAAAGGCAGGTGGTTGAACATCTTTCTGGAAGTGTAGAGCAGTGATTTTTTTACACATGTAGTATAAGGTATAGGAAGATCTATCCTTAGAACCTGCCTCGTGCTGCAGCCAGAGTTCCTAGACGAATTAAGAATATTATTACGATGTTTTTTAAACATTAAGCAGAGAGTCTCCAGAATAAATATCGATGTGAGGGTCAATACTTTGTGGGCTCTAAAAAGAGGACGACATGAGTCACGCAAACCAGATCCAGTGATGAATCGCAGTGCTCGCTTCTGAAGGACAAAGACAGATTTGAGCAGTGTCTGTCCACAGTTTCCCCAGAAACAAATCCCATACCTCAAGTGAGATTCAATGAGGGCAAAGTAAGCGTTCCTCGCTATAGCTCTACTGAGCTCACTCGAAATAACTCTCAACGCAAAACAACCCTTGGCCAGCTTATGCCGCAAATGTTCAACGTGGTCCTGAAAGGACAATTTACTATCAATGTGCAAGCCAAGAAACTTACAACTGCAACGTCGAACAAAACTATGTATCGATTCGATACACACAGACGTTCAGTCTGTATTGCAAAGCGTTCAGTCCAATAACGCCGGCATTAAGAAATCACAGAAATCTTTTTTAGTTTAGAAGATTTTCAATAAGATTGCCTATGAAGATTATTTTTTTGAAGACTCAATCAACTAATCTAACATTGACATCGATATCCATATCGATAATTATTACGCACCACGCCAACCTCTACGTGTGCCATCCATCCCCATCATAATATATGTACAGTTGCCTAGTTAGTAAGTTGTGAAGTGACGAACGGGGATCAGTGGAAAACGAGGACAACTGCCCGACGAGTTGTCCAAATATTTTCATAGACTCGACCCGGCCGATACGTCGCTTAATTCATAGCGCCGAGGCTTCAGAAGAGGTTAGATGGTGGACAAGAATTCATCAGAGGCGCTGCGGAGGTACGGCTTGTGGTGTCACGCGGTACTCCGCTCTCTGCGATACTATTAGGGACCGGTCCGGATACGAGCTAAGGTAAGGGGAATCTAATAGCGCTGCATCTGTACAGATTCAAATCGATTGTTATTTATGTATTTTTTAAATTCATTCATTAAAATCAACGGCAACACCGCCAAAAATCACTTACAGCTGTCAGTACGTTCCGAAGCCATATTGGATGACGTCATTAGAGGCGGAGATTTACAGGGAAAATAGGGGTTTTTACCCTTTTTTTTTAAGATCGTAAAAAAATCTAAAAATATTTTTCTATGCTTTCTTACGCCACCCTGCGCACGTGGTAAAATTTTTTGTACTAAGTCATAGTTAACCCTGTATAACAGGTTTTATGAATAAAGTGTTTTACTTATACCTATGTAGTTTCTTGTTTTTTCTTCTAGTACCTATTATTATGTAATTGTTAGTATTATTTAATTTTGTATTGTTGCTTCTCAGGGAAAAAAATATTATTAAATAGCCCTTAACCTTGTCATATAATTGCATTATTTCATTTTCCATGGCCCCCTAGAATGTGACACTCCTTGAGAAATAGCATCTTTGTTGATACAGAGCAGAAAAAATACGTATTTTGCGTTATTACGCAAGCAACGAAGCAACCGCTTTATTTAGACATATAGTGTGTTATATCTTTTTGAACTATCTTTTCACAGGCATTTCAATGGTGCAATAAAAAAATATGGGATCCATTTGAAAAAATTAGGTTTTTAATTTTTTGATGTTGATATTGGGAATTTTTTTCCCAACACCCTGTACAATATTTTGAATTGGCATACAGACCATTTAATAAAGTTGACTTTCGCCTACGACAGTCCAAAATTTCAGTTTTCCAGATTCATGGTCGATGACTGCAACACTCAAAAAAAAATCAAAAATTTGCGAATATCTCGAAAAGGGTTAGGAACAGGGTACACATTATATTCAGAAAAAAGATTTGGAATTTAATAGGGAACCAAATGGTGTAATAATAATATATAGGGTGTTCTATTTGAAATAACCAAGTTGCTATCGACTTCTGGTATAACTGGAAGTGATCGGAAGTTGAAAATATTTTATAAAGAAAGTTTACAACCTTTTATCATAGAAGAATCTACTACGCCAAGAAAACCATTCCAATGTTAAATTCTTGACCCCCCAAATGGATACCGGCTCTGGAAGCCAGTATCCATTCGGTAAAGTTTGGCGTAGTCCGACGCGCAACGTTGCCACATCATTCGGCGTAGCGCATTCGGATATCTGATTCCGAACGGATCGGATCTACTGGAACGGTTGGCCGGCAGGCGGCAGGCTCGCTCGTTGCGCCGCGTCGCGCTGTCGACTGCCAGTCGATGTGGCAACCGCGCACGTATTTATCGCCCGCTCGGGCTTAGAAAATGCGAATATTGCACTGACTGAAACCCGCAGCTCGATTCAAGTGCTCCCATAAGGATTGGCCTTCTTGGCGTAGTAGATTCTTCTATGCTTTTATATAAGTAACCAAAATTTCAAATCAAAATTCGCACTCCTTCCCCGTAAACTTCTAACGAACCACTTACGTGAATCACCCTGTATATCGAACCCACAAATTCACTCATATAATACAAGAAATTATCTTCAGATCATAATTCCGCAACATAGACTGAAACTAACTCATAATAGTTTTTTAACGCAAGCAATAAAGTTATTTAATCATCTACCAGGACAGGTTAGTGATTTACCATATAATAGGTTCAAATCTGAAATACATCAACTGCTAATTAACTTGTGCCTATGATTTGAAATAATACTATGATTATAATTTTGTGTAATTATTGTAATTGTAATTAGTAATTACATCTGCCTTCTTTTTGAAGATGCTAAAACACTTTGTACTGTTTGCTGTCCATGTCTACTTCTGTTAGCACTGTACTTGTTGAATAAGCAAATAAAGGATATATTATTATTATTTATCATATGTAATAAGTTGCATAAGAATCAACCCTATTTTGGAATTACCGGATGATCTGTTCAATCAGTTGAAGAAGGAATAATTCTAGATATTATATTTTGGAAGACTATTTTGTAACGTACTCAAGAATGAGAATAGCAAACCAATTCCATTAATAAAGAAGAAACTGAAAAATCTAATACTTGCACTACAACCAGCTATGGAACTAATTTCAAACCGAAAGCTAACAAAATACTCTTGCTTGCTTTTAGACTCTCTTTCCTTAAGAAAATGTATGAAAATATGCCACGTAAACTTGTCAAATTAAAGCTAACAAACATTTTATTTTGAATATTAAATTCGTTGTAACATTCATATTTGCATGTTTTATTTTACAAAAAATTCTGCAACATGGTGTTGGTCCAGGTGAAAAGGCATGTTGCGTGCACGATGGAAATTGAATGATAAAAAGTGCTATATTTTTTAAGGTTTCTATAGGGTTTTTCTATTATACATTGATTTATTAAATAGATACTGTGCCCTTGACTTAGAATGGCCTCTAATACTGCAATGGGTGATAGATATTTTGCTGAGTCGAGAGCAAAGAATCGGCGATCTCGGTCCGGCTACTAGCTGTTATATTGTGCCACTAATATTGACCATTGTCCTTGTTTATCTGCTTACTACTGACCAGTTGTTGAATAACTTTTTAATAATTTTTTTCACAAGGCCATTGCTGTCTAAATTTTATATTGAATATTCAGGTTTTGAAATGACTAAAAAATAAGTCTAAAGCATCTTCCAGTTTGCATATTTGTTAATGATTGATATTTACTGATATTGATACTTTAACAGTAGTAGATGCTTATTATTATTTCCAGAAAATTTTTAATTTCACTGGTTTGGTTCTTTTGCAAACATCTATACATGAGTTCCTTTTATTAATTAATTTTGAAAAAAAAAACTTAAGAAATCTGACGTGATAGAAGCTATAAACGGTATAGAAATATGTTCATGTCACAGTATGGGAAATCTTAAACTATTGACTAGTGAATTAAAAAGTGTCAGACGCAACAGCCGTGAGCATTCTTGAATAATAATGTGTCGTCGGTCAATGATTTTTTTAACGTCCCTATTACAGCCTTGAGTCTGTGATGTAACAATTACTACAATGGTCTTATTGTGCATATTGGGAAAAGAACTTGTGTAACAAAAATTACTCTATTACTAGTGGCTTATTTTGATAGTATCCGATGGAAATTAGGTAAATTAGGAAATTTTCGCATGCGGTACCAACGCAATTCATGCACATGGAAGAGCACCGAAGTCCTGTTTTTTTGCAGCTACAGGCCCCTGTGCTACATCCTGTAGTACATTTGCATCAAATTATTTATCCCATGCTTGGTTTGATTTGTGGACGGGCCGGAAGCAATTTTTGATAATTTGAGAAATTTTTTGTAACTTTGAATCGCAATATCTCGGTGAATACTAAATCAAATAGTACTTTTGAGCAGTGAATTTTAAAGGAAATTTAATGATCTTCAACTTTGTAAATAAGTGTATTCTGCTAAAAACATATGGTTTAGAAGTTGTGAGCGAAAAACTGAAAGGAGTCCGAAAATGTAGAGGTTTTTCGGTCCTCCCCAAATTAGCACAGGGTCCTCGAGGTCGAAAACTCAGATTTTTCTCCGCAGACTACCCACACTTAACATGCTAAAATATCATTAACTTCGGAATACTTTCCAAGTACCCTCTTTATTTATTACTTGCCGCTTGGCCTATTTGTAAACAAATGGGGTGTCCCGACTGGTAAATAAATCAACAACTCTTGCCCACAGGTGGACAACAGGCAGGTGCCGGTGCTGGCGCGGTGGCAGCGTGACTACACGATCAAGACGGTGCTGCAGGAGCTGCGCCGGCTGATGACGCTCAAGGAGAACATGAAGCTGACCCAGCCGCCTGAGGGCAGCTGCTTCTAGCCCCCGCGCCAACGCCATCACCACGATGTCGGCGCCGCAGCGGTTGCCGGGCCGGGGGCAGACGGCCTGGCCCCGTCCCTCCCCCCGCCGCCGCCCTTGCCGTGCCCCGTGGGGGCAGAGGCGTGCGCCGCTGCCGCCCAGTCGTGTCTGCTGCTGTAGGGGGGGGGGGGGGGCGGGTCCCCGGGGCTAGTAGGGGATCGCTTCCGTTGGGGAAGTATACACGTGAAAAATTTAATCTAAACCAATTTTTTTGAACACTATCCAAAACATTAGACGTTTCAGATTTGTCACTACCGATATAGGACAGTTCCGATTTGGCATTTTTTAAAACATAATATGCAAAAAGTTGCGTTTGCACTTTTCTAATTAATTTGGCACTACCAACTTTTGAATTTGTTTAGTCATTCACAAAATTCCAGTGACACACGAGTATATCAAATATGTCAGATTTGATCAGTGTGGCTCCTTTTAATGAGTCTTTCGTGCTCTTAGGTGTAGCAACTACGTGTTGTGCCAATTATTCTTCCAGTCTTGATGTGTCATCTTTAAAACCTCCACTTATGTCCGGAATATTTTAAAATCTTAATGTTTTTTACTGAGGCCTAACAACTGAGAAAAAACTAAATTGACTAAATTAAATTAACCAAAAACCAAAACATCAAAATATTTTTAGATATTGGGTATTTGGAAATTTTTTCGAGGATCAAAAAAGTGTTGGTACACCAAGTTTTGATTCTTGATTCACATATTCAACTGATTAGATATTTTTCAGACTATAAGAAAATTTAGGAAGTGGGACATATTAACTAGTGACCGTCTATAGTCACTGGTATAATTTATAATAAGGTGTTCAATTAAAGAATGGAAAATATATTTAAAAAAAATGTGCTACTTCACGACTCCAACAGAAGCAGATTTCTTGGGAATGTAAGATCTATCCGAAAATAACCTTTATATCCTTTATTCTATGAAAAAAGAATTAAATTTAGTAAATACCGTTACTGAAATGTAATGCCAGCAAACATTCAAAAGATCGATTTAGTGTTTAAATAGAGGCAGATCTTATTTTCTTAGTACATCAATAACTAGTTCTGAGTCCGCAGTTACCAAGTTACTACAGCAGTAAGCATTATATGTTACATATGTGTACAGCTTCAACACATCCACTATTTTTTGCAAAAATTATGATTTAGGTACCATTAAATAGACATTATCGCTATAAGTTTAAAAAGTAGCATGGATAAGAGTACAACCGATGTATTTTTCTCCATTTTTTACCTGGGGAATTAAGGCTTGGAGTATTTTTGTGGCAGTTTGTTTTTTGCACAAGGTTGATCTATGCATTTTTGTAATTTATATATTTTTCAATTATCGTCTTGCAATGGTTGCTGGTGAAGGAATACTTTGAGGTTCTTAATCAAGCTGTACTGCTTATGTAAGACTATAATTTCCTGAATTTTAAATGTGTTGGCGTTTTTGCAGGATTATTTTATTAATGTTAAATCTAAGTTTGTGATTATTATAATCAATAAATTTGTAACTATCACAATTTGCTGGTTCTGCTGTTTACTTCCCAAGAAACAAAAGTCAGAAAAAAGAGTGGGTATACTACTCGTACTTCATTTTCTTTGCCAACATTACAGATTTTATGTTTTGATATATTTTTGAAAAACATATTTTAACATGTTAACCCCTACGTGTATTGCCTTTAATACACAAAAAAATATTCTACTCAACCTATGAGTTTATATTTGATACACCCAATTCATGTGGTTGTGTATCCTGTACGTACACAGTTTAGGCACTTTTATATAGATTAGTCAACCTCCAGGTCGTCGGAATTGAATTTAAGCATATACAGGCAGTGGCGGATCTAGGCTGGAGTCAAGGGAGGGGCTTCTATTTCCGAAATTTTGTAATAGGAAACACATTTTTTATTCATTTTATTCATTAATAGTTATTTATGTACCAAGGCACCGAAGTTCAACTTTTTATGACTCATGTGGAATTTAGTTGCCGAGGCCTCTGGCCGAGTCATAAAAACAACTTTAGTGCGGAGGTACATATTATATTTTTTTAAATCGGAAAAAAATGTTTTATTAGGCAAGGAAATAATAATAAGGTATCACCCGTCCATGAACCGACAACGCGCGGCGTTGCTTGACTTTGACGATCGCTCTACCTAGGTCAAGTATGACAAAGACACGGCGGCTTCGAACAGAAAAATCAAACTGCTGCTTGTTGTGCAGCCTCCATAAGAAATCAATTGATATTCAAACCTACTAAAATATTTATACTGATAGATTGCGCTGCTATAGGTAACAATTTCGCAATGTGTACGAATAGTTAAATGGGCCTTTATTGGCCGGGGTTTGAATATTTAGTCACTTTTAACGGGCGATGGCTCCGTGTCTGACGTTTGATGTTTACATCTCGCCAAGGCCTACTTATTGAAAAAATCGTACAATAATGGGTTAATTACTTCAGTCCCGATTTCTGAACATTTAATGACGATTTTGGGACACTTTACTGGAGATTTCAAGAAAAATACAGTACTATTAATACTAATATATTTACTAATCCCATTTAGACATTTCTATATGACGAGGCTTCATTTTGCAAAAACTATTAACCACTTCAGGACGTCAATTGCTTATTGAGTTTATTTCCGCGCAAGCCCACCCACTTACTCAAGAGCCGTATCAGCAGATTCCCAGACATATTTTTTAAGTGCCTACCTTACGGTATTAGGCCATGGGGGGCTATAGCCCCCCCCCCCGTAGATCCGCCACTGTATACAGTGTACCCTGTGGGGTGCAGCCGCAACAGTAGCTGTTGACAAGTGGAACCACACTATAGCCTCATCTTTTGTGAACATTTTGTTTTTTGAATCACGACATTATCTCCGTTCTTGTCGGAGATATACTGTTTTGAAACGAATGCCTCGGAAAAAGGCTTTGCAGGCAGAAAATTCTACGTGTAAATATTCAAGGCGGCATAGGCGAAAATGCATGTCAGTTTTTCAACGGTTGTCAAAGCAGTGAAAAGAGATCAAATTAATAAGCATTAAAACGTAAGTTTAATCTGAAAACTAACAAAGACATGAACATTTAAAGAAACAATTAAAAAAATTAATGGGCTAATAACTAGTGTAGCCACCTCGCTTCAAAATGGCTTCATTCAGTCGAAATCGCATAGAGTCGATCAAGTTTGTTACAAATTCATACATCCGTCACAGATAATGGCATTTTTAGATTGGACACACTGAACACCCATTTGACAACCGTTGAAAAACTGACATGCACTTTCGCCTATGCCGCCTTGATTATTTGCACGTAGAATTTTCTGCCTTCAAAGCCTTTTTCCGAGGCGTTCGATTCAAAACAGTATATCTCCGACAAGAACGGAGATAATGTCGTGATTCAAAAAACAAAATGTTCACAAAAGATGAGGCTATAGTGTGGTTCCACTTGTCAACAGCTACTGTTGCGGCTGCGCCCCACAGGGTGTTGCAAGTTTCGGGGGAAAAAATCATCCCACTGTTGCGCCCTGTATATGCTTAAATTAAATACCGAATAAAAATATCTGACATAGCATTCGCAACTGAATTAATCTACAATTTAAAAAAATAATCATCAAAATCCAATGAGCGGTTCGCGAGAAATCCAACTTTGAAATTGGGGCTAATTTTTAGTGGCCGGCTTTTTTTGCCGGTCAGTGTATTATGTGTATTAATGTTGATACATACATATAGGCCATCAGTGTTCAATATCTGGCATTTGTGAACTGTGTGTATTAAAATTAAACATGCCATAATGACAGGTGAAATATCCAAAAATATCTGAATTTTCTGTTCTTCCAGTAAGAAGTTTTAAAAACAAGTTGTCTTACAAAAAGTTCCAGTTTATACGTGTTTTTTCAAAATAGGTTCAAGGGTTAGTGTTAAAGTAAGTTATGAACTTTCCAAACCCGAGTATTTTATTGTGAAATGCTACAAATTGACAAATAATGGGGGCTTTAGCGAGCGCAGGATACACTAATGAATTACATTATATTGGTACTGTTTTTTTGACGACTGTTCAGACAGAAATCACAAACCAGTCAATCTCAATCTAATTGGTTGAATTGAAATCTCTCAACTGTTTCCGACACGTTTCTTGTCATACCAGTTGGGAACTGTTGGAAGAAACCCCTTGCTCTATAATAGATACATAGTACCCTTGATAGTACTTGAGAACCTGCATGGGTCTTTCATCGGTTCTTTTGACAGCTCGGGATCTTCATTGCCTGTTAAAATGCACACCCAGTTCCACCTGTGATACTTTGTTATTGTCGTAATGGCCTGCCTCCAGCCACCACAGGTCCACTTACTGGACAATATCCCCCACCATTTGACAAAGTACTCACCTGTCAGGGATAGTCTACTTATAGTAAATAATTCTTTTTTGGCATGGCACACTTTATGCCAAAGTTAAAGATAGGAATCGCCAATATCAGTGACTATACAGTGTGTGCAGGAAGGTTGGTAACATTGGGGAAAAATTTATTAATTTTTTTAAAAAATCTGATATTAGAACGTGTTGGTGCATGAAACTACAAATTTGTTCGCGGAAGTTTTAAAGATAGACAAGGATACAGGACAAAACATTAACATATTTGGTTTTTTTAAGGCACCGTTTGTGGCATATCCACTCGGACCCATATGAAATAAATTCGCTTTTATTAAAAATTTGTAGCGAATTGGGATAAATAAAATATAAAATCTGTTAGGATATTAAGTCAAAGCATGATCTATTTGGGTAAAAGCAAACATTGTAAGGTGAAGCCATATATCTGAGAAGGCCATGACCGAAAATTTTGTATCTGCGCCCCTAGTAACTTCTGTTCTAATATAGTTTAGAGAATTAATTTGGGATGTCACTCTTCTAAATGACCTCTTTCTATTTATGATTATGAATTTACTTGATTTACTTGAACTTTCAGGTTATGAAATGAAGATACAGAATCACATAAATGAACCTATGCAATATACATTTATTTACACTTGTAAATAAAACCATGAACTTAAAAATATTACATCTGTCACATTGACATAAATCTATCAGAACATTTAAAGCCCCATAAAATAGAAGCTTAACAACTGAGAAGTATCTTACAGTACTCGTCTTAAATTAAAACAGATATCCTTGTGATTGACATTATAAAATTGAAGACAATTATAAAGTGTAATATACTGAGATTTTCTCTTGCATCCATTTTTCCTCTTAACTGGAACTTCTAGAACTTCTACGTCTTCGCCTGGAACCTAAAAAAGAAAAGTTATTTGTAATGCACAAGATTAAAGTAAAGTTGATACATAAATAATCGGAATATTTCTATTTTTATAAATTAACACCCTGAACTAAACAGATACATATATTATGAATATGAGGATATAACGAAAGTCCATCAATATGCACAATGTTTCATAAAAAATATTTTGAATTGTTTTTTGTTCGCTAGTATGAAATAGTAAATAATGAATTTTAAATAAGATGCAATACAAATTCTTTATTGGAATTTCAGGAAACTTATACTTCTTTTTAATAAACCAAGCTTTCAGTCAACAATGTGACCTTCGTCAGGGCTGATATTTAATTTTATTATGTTAAATTTTTAATAATAAATATTAAAAATATAATTATACTTTATATTGACGAAGGTCACATAGTTGACCGAAAGCTTGGTTTATTAAAAAGAAGTTTTATGAATATATGATCGGCTGAAGAACCGTTATTTCCTAAAATTTGAATATTTTACAGCCATGATAGTACCATAGTTGTTAATTCTTTATTCTTTATTGGATATTTGGCATAAAAATGGCAAAAATATATTCAAAAAATGTAAGATACTTTTGATGCTGTTTGGCTTCTTATTAGTATAAATTTGTCCTAATCATTGATATGTATATTTTAACTTGATTTTTTTGGTGGGATTATAATTACGAGGCATCCCATTTGCAATAAGGCGGGTTCAATGGGAGATTATTCAATCCAAAATACAACGATCGGGTCATGTCATGTATTATGCCTTATTCAAATGTTAATTCATTCCGAAACCAAAAATTAACAAAAAAGTTAAAACATTTAACACTGTGAATACTGGAAATAAAGGTTCAACAATAATAATTATTGAATAAGTAATTTCCCATTGACTTGTCTATATTAAATTTGACCCAAGACCCGTAAAGTAAGGAGGTTACCTACAATCGTAGAGAGAGAGAGCAATGCTGACGTCACAGGAATTCTGTCAGATGATGTGGATGCCATTTCCCGTATGTCGCCTTTGCTGTCAATAATTATTGTCAGCATTGCCATGACGTCATCAGAAATGCTCTCTCAACAAGAGGCAACCTTCTTAGTTTACAGATCTTGACTGGCCATAAAATTAAATAACCATTGGACACTCGGCTGCTTTACACCTACCATTTTACAGGTAACATTTTCAGCTCTACATGTTGCTCAAATCAATTATTCACTTTTTGATCTGAACATAAGTGAAATTAACTTGATTTTTGAACGAAATGAAACTTTCGATTCTGTGTAATATTCTGTTCAAAAATAAGGAAAAGTATTTATATTGTCAAAAAGTGATGTTTAATAACAGGCATGCCAAGTTTGAAAATTTAATCTGGAATAAATAAATGGAATATGGGGGTGATCACGATACAGTGTCAAGGGACACTATTTGTTAACCCTTTCAGTACGGCTGATGGATATATCTGCCAGACACCAATTTACCGATATGTCTGATACCATGTTAAACACTCCCTACGAACCATTGCCATATACAATATTTTTAATGCCAACAAAATTATTTCACAATCACAAAGCAACGTCATCATATAAATAAGGTGGTATGCTACAGGAATGTAGATAGTAGCAAATTAATAAATTTGTAATTTAATGGTTAAATTGGAAACTTATCATCACTAAGACTTATTTATCTTCCCAAAAAAGAAAAAAACATACATTGTAAATGTAACAAAAAAAATTAAACTTTTTAATACTGGGTATACGGGAAAGAAAGGGCCAACAATAATAATTATTGAATAAGCGATTTTCCATTGACTTGTATCGTTCTGTCCTATTTAAATTGTATTAAGATTGACCCAAGACCCGTAAAGTAAGGAGGTTACCTACAATTATCGACAGAGAGAGAGAGAGAGCGAGAATGGAGTCTCGAACAAATTGAATTAAAGTGATGCCAAGACAAAGCAACACATGAGGACCCCCGCTTTAATAATTTTCTAATTGCTGGAGTCGTAATTGGTAGCATTCTGAAGGGTGGCCCATTAGTGGTTGGACGGAAAACCGTGGGCACAACGCTGCATCCCTTCAAAGTCCAGGCCCGCAGGAAAATGTAGGGCACCCAAGGCCACAACTTGAAGGTGTTTTGAAGTCGTGTGGCCTTGGGTGCCCTACATTTTGCTGCGGGTCTGGATTTTCAAGGGGTGCAGCGATGTACGAGTGTAAGCCTTTCTTGCTCTGTAGTTGGGTACTCTTTCAAAATGGGTAGACATGAGAGGGAATGCAGAGGTCTGTCCTGAGTAACCCTGGTTGCTTTTTAACAAATTGGTGATAAGCAGTTGAGAGACAGAACTGTCAGTACGCCCAATCTTGAGAAATAAGGCTTTTATTATGCTCTAGGGTACAGCTGAAAGATGCAGCACACTATCAGTTTTTGAGCTTTGAAGATCCTAATGGCATCCTTCAGTGAACCCCAGAACAAAAGGCCCTAGCCACAGAAGAAATAGCTTCACAACATAAGCGTCCATAAAGACGTGTCAAAAATAAGCGTGCCTCCATTTCAATTTACAGAAAAATAACCAATAACTTATACATAAATTTGGTCCGAATACAATCTCTTTGCAATGTGGATTAATGTAAAATCAAATAAAATGCACAATGTTTATCCCTTTAGAAGATATTTCGCGTCAAAGCGAGCATCCTTTTGACACATGTCTTTATGGGCGCTTCTGTTGTGAAGCTATTTATTCTGTGCCGTAGCTGATAAGCGGTTGTATACTGGCAATATAAAATAATCCTATGGTTTCAATGTCTACAACCCTGCGAAGCCTTATAATAAGTGCACATAAGCTATTAAGTTTATGTTCCAGAGTTGTGATTTGTTTATCCCATTTTAAACTAATGTCCAGGTAGACACCTAAGAATTTTACAGGATCTAATACTGGGATAGATTTCCCATTTTGCCTCACATACACTCGCCTCTTGCAGCTGTTCTACCGAAGGATAGAAAACCGGTTTCAACAATATTCAGTGTCAACTGATTGTCAGGTCACCACTCATGCATTATCTCCACCACATGTGAACACTCCCAGGAGAGTCCCCCAAAGATGCATTTGCCAACATAAATGACATATCATCAGCATACACTGACAAACAAACAGGAAAAGCAGAGGACCCAAAAATTAAGCCTTGAGAGACACTGCTGCATCACATCTGCCTGTGAGGAGAAGTGTTGCTGTCCACCTATGTTAACACTGATTGTCTGATATATGTTTGTGACATAAGACTCCAGCAAGAACAAGCAGACAAACGTTAAAAATTGACTTGCCATATGGATGGCTGGCAGATATATCGCGACTAGTTGATGTACCATACAGACAAATATATCCGTCAGTGGCAGATATGTCCGATAGTGGTGGAAGCTGGCTGATTATAGTCAGTAGAGGTTGTGTGGGACCTTGAAATTCCGTTAAGAGATTACAGAAAGGGGATATTCCTTTTCTTCCCTTGTGCAATCAAGGCTAATCTATGAGCTTTTGTACTGACTACTATACGGCCTTATTTCAAATGCCATACATCATGTGACTGATATACAGGTTGCAACTAAAATGCTTGGCCATATATTAATGGCAGATTCTACGTTTCAAATTGGTAATAAAAAGGTCATATTGAAAAAGCTTCGTTTTCGAGATACAGGCTGTTGTTAACACGTAATGAAAAATCATGGATTAAAATTTTTTGATTATACTAATAATAGTATTTTTTCCGTTTGGCATGCGCCAAGGGTAACCATATGTGTAGGAATTGTAGGTAATGTGTTTATTTATAATTATCAGTAGTATGAAAATTGTTTGTGATACATCCCTGTGTGCATCCCTGTTAGTACAAAAACTATAGCATCAATGGCATGCAAGCCTATTTTGTAAAAAAAACAAATGAAGAGCTGTACATATATAAAATTAAAAAAAAATCTTTCAGCCGTTTTACTGCAATCAAAAATAAAAAATAATCCATATTTTTTTTATTACCATTATCATTATCTTGAAATCTAAGCGTTTTTCGGACAAATGTCAATATTGCATTTCAGTTACACCGTCTATATGAGACCCATCTACCCGGCACTAAAATAAATGCCGTTCACCTAGCACAACATGCATAAAATAGTGCCGTCCTGAAAGGGTTAAGAAGAGGCCTACTTAAATTTTCACTGCTTTTACCAAGTTTCTCAGCCAAAATTGACGAGAAATATGTCATCATACTTATGAAAATCATAATTAATAATGAATATGAGAATAATAATAGTAAAGTAATGAATGGGAAAAATGAAAATGGAAAATATATCAATTTTAGAGTACAAACTGCTCCCCGATTATTAGATCAAAAGATATGAAACCGTCCAATTACTTTTTTTAGTTCCAATCTCTAACAGTAATACATTTAGAACTAAACCCGGGGACTGCGACTTCATCATACCAACCAACGAAAACAAGCGCAAAAAAATAAACTTTGCAAACTAGGAACGCCGCACACTCACTCGCTGCAGTGGCGGGGTTCGTTACTCCATCTCTGGGGCGCATTTACGTGCGCTCCGCTCGCACTGCCCCCGTTCGGCCCCTCACCGGCGGGACGCGGGAGGACCGGGAGGCGGATGCGCGAATCGCTGGAAGAATGCGGCGGGCGGCGCCTGTGGCCCACCGCCCACCTGCATTGGCGGCGGCGGCCGCCCACCCCAGTAGGGCTGCAGCGGAGGGGGAGCGCGCGCCATCTGCGGCGGCGGCCCCGCTGGCAGCGGCGGCGGCGCCTGCTGCTGTTGCTGGTGTGGAGGAGGCGTCGCTTGCGCCTGGAGGTGGCGCGGCGGCGGCGGCCGTTGGTGGAAGGCTGGGGGGTGTTGCGGGAAGGCCGGAGGCGCAGTGCGGAAAGGCGGCTCCAATGTCCGTGACATTAAGGGAGGTGGGGCCGTGTTCTGGGCAAATCGAGGCGAGGCTTGGTTGGCCGCATGTGATGCCCTTTCTTGTAGATGAGGATCGAAAGCCAGTGGAGTGTTTTGATGTGGGTTTAATTGATGGGAAGAAGGTGGAATTAATGGTGGTGGATGTTGTATATGTTCTTGTGGAGGGTGATCAAAAAGCGGTCGCGGTGGTTGTTGCTGTTGGATTTGAGGAGCACGGCGGTTCGCGTTTCTTTGAAAATCGTTATTGATTGAATGCTGTTGCTGCGGGGGAGGAACTAACAAAGGTGGAGGCTGTTGTGACACACGTCCCTTATTTTCGAGTTGTGGGGAATGCCGTTCATTTTTCAGGCACTCCCTCTTAAAGGAATCGTCTTGTTCGGCATGAATCGCGGGATGGGGGGTTGGTGGCTCTGGGGGCCGCCTTGGCGTCTGCGCTTCCGGAGGGGGAGGGGCGGGTTTGTCGCCGGATTGGTTTGCCACCGCCACCGTATTGGAAGTCGGCTCCTGCACGACCGTACCATCTGTGTTGTTGGTAGGGGACTTGCCTGATCTCGAGCGGCTCCTGCTGCGGCTCCGCGAGCGACTGCTTGAGCTGTACGAGCGGCGACGACGGCTGCGGTCTCGTGACCTGCTTCGACTGCGGCTGCGGGTTCTGTCCCTCGAACGGCTACGGCTACGGTCGCGGGATCGACTGCGGTCACGTGACCTGCTCCTGTTGCGTGAACGACTGCGCTCACGCCTACGCCTTCGAGGCGAGCGGGAACGTGACCTGGAGCGAGAACGTGAACGGGATGGTGAGCGGGAGCCTAAGCCACCGCCACCACGACCGCCTCGGCGCCTGCCACTACGTCTCCAGCGACCTATGGCAAACAGAAGCAATCAATAAATAAAAAAATATATATACTTTATTCTTTCAAATGACCAAGTTTAAATGATAAAAAAATTTGAAAACGGAAGTTTAATGCCCATATAAGAACTTATTTCAAAGTGTAGAATTATGAGTAGGTACAAGAAAGCGATCGTTGTGGCATCACCCATAGTGATCAGTTTATCCATGCTCAACCATATACATAGGTGACATAACTCAGAACCGTATTTCTATAATTGAGCCAAGACCGTTTTCAATTTGTATCAAAATATAAGTTAATGGTAAGTGAATTTAATTTGGGGTCTACTTACTTCTTCCACCACCAGATGAACTATTCTCGGCCATATCCTGCAACTTTGGATTGATCACTTGTTTGGCTTCTCTGAGGACAGATACCAAGTCAGCTGCCTTGTTGGAATTGTTTGGAGTGAAGAAGGTGTATGCTGTTCCAGTGCGTTGTGATCGGCCCGTACGACCAATGCGATGCACGTAATCTTCAGAATTGCACGGGTAATCAAAATTGATCACAAATTTTACATCTTCAACATCTGGAATAAGGCAATATAATTATTTAAACACAAAATTCATTATTCTGAATTATTAAAGTAAGTTCTTCGGAGAATTTAAAAACAAAATCGCCAAATAGTAAGGATGCACATCCTTTTTTCCAAAATACCTGAGCATTGCCAAATATCTGGATTTTCTTGAGAATATCCGTCTAATAAAATTAGACATTACAAATTTAGTGACTCTAAGTTTCTACAGGCACCCGACATATTTTGAAAAGACACATTAACAATAATTGAAAAAATGAAATAAAGAAGTTTCCCAGCCAGATGTAGTAATCAGTAATCATTTTATTGGTTCCTTTGTATGTAAACAATTTGAAATATTTTAAAAGTATCAAATTATATCTATTTACTGGATAAATGAAAGGCATTTATAAATTGAACTTCGTACAGAAAATTTAGCTTTGTGAAACTATATTTTTCGTGGATTCTTATAGATCTTGAAACATGTTTAATAGCCCAAACCCAGCTTTCATAAAACTTACACTTATGAAACTACTACTTACCAGATGCTACAACACTGCATTTATACAATTCAAGGGAATCATAAACAGTGTAGACTGTAGCAAAATATGAAATCTAATGATACTGACCATTCAACATGTAATAGTGTTGAAAATGACCCTTTAGTGTGATGTGTTATTCCATTTTCAATTTTTTAAATTTTTCTATTAGGTTTTTCCATTGTTAAGAAAATTTTCTGGGTATCTACCACGTTTTATTGACAAGACATTTCAACTTCACAGTAAAAACGATGTACGTTTCGGCCATAAATAGCCATCATCAGGTTAAAATAGTCTCAGTTGTACATAGTTTTAGTTTCGTTAAAATATAGAGATGGGTCGCTGGGAATATTCCCGGGACGGGAACATTACAAAATTGGGAATATTCCCAACAAATGAGAGCATTCACTCAAAAACTCCTGGGAACATTCCCAAATTTTAAATTTACCGCCATTAAGCTGTCAATTGTCTAACTGATTGAGAACTTATTTAACCTCAAATTTCAGTTTTGATAATAAAACGTTCCGTTTTAATGTTTTAATTTTAATTTTAAACGAAGAACTGGGGCTACTGAGGTTGCTCTCTGCTTGTATATTGAGTTTTATTCACTACTGGTACTAGGTAAGTTTTCAGTTGGAGTTGTTTTTGTTTTGTGTATTTTTATTTTATTATTTTTATTTATATTACCTCTAGGTATCTATATCATTTACTTTTATATTTATTTTATTTATTTATTAAATAATAATTATTTTGAAAACTCCAGAGTTCTTTGAAAAATTCCAAAACGTGTTTATTGGTGTAGTTGAAATGTCTTGTCAATAAAACATGGTAGATACCAGGAATTAATTTCGACTTAAAATAATGTCCAAAATTTACTCATTTCTAAAATTTGGATTTGAAGATTTTTTTTGTCCAAAATTAAGATGCAAAACAATAAATAAATATTGACAGAATAAATAATAACTGCCACCCTCATAACACAATATTTTGTATGTGAGGGTTGGGTGGCAATTATTGCTAATCTGGCTTTATTGCCATTTGTGGCTAGGACTATTTCCTTATTTAATGAGGACAGCTTGACCACCTAGAAACTGCAGTGGCCTTAATGAATTCAATGAGTTGTATTTTGATTAGTCCAGCAAATGAAATAAATTAATTAAAGATGCGGGGATGGTGAAACGATCCAACACTCTATTTTTCAAGAATTCAATGAGTTGTATTTTGATTAATTTGTCCAGGAAATGAAATAAATTACTTAAAGATGTGGGGATGGTGAAATGATCCAACACTCTATTTTTCAAGAAAAATTACGATCTATTGTCTATTGTTGCTCGACAATTACTCAATGTTGCTTCTTCACGACGTTCCTCAGTATCAGTTTTCAATATATTGGGTGTCCTCGGTTTTTGTAGACAAATTTTGATATTTTGTAGAAAGTCATTTTAGGATAAAAATTCTATAATGCACATGTATAAACCCTTAGTTTTGGAAACACCGAGCATTTAAGAAAATATTTATATTTTATCTTAGGAATAATAAGAAAAAAATCAAGTTAAAATATATAAACACGGGTATGTGGAAAAAACGCCTACTTAGGTTCACAAGTGGCATGTATGACAAAACGTAGAAAACATTAAACAAATCACTCGCTAATTTTCGGATAAGAAAAAGTAAAACACCAACCCAAATTTTGAAGTATAAGTATAAAAAGGGGAATATCATCTTTTTGTTCCAGAGATAAAAATATGAATACGAAATAATTACATTCTTAAATGATCTATCTTGAATACTAAGAGTTTATCTGCTCATCTTTATAGGAATTTTTTATAAAATGACTTTTTCTACAAAATGCCAAAATTTGCCTACAAAAACCAGGAGCACACCATGTATATGTCATATTTCTATTTTAATTTTGGGTGTGAGATGGGGCGAATAGGGGAAGGTGGATAAAAGGTATTTGGTATTTCTCTTCTTTAGAATTAACGTAAAAATAAAAATAAAACAGTAATCGAATCCATCAGAGGTGGTGGTTTGTTTAACACGTTCCATAGTATAAAATTAGATGCAAATACCATAAAGTACGAATGTGGATTATTTTCTTTGATATTATAGACATATTTTTTAACGCATACACAGTTTTTTGGCAATTACTTTTTTTAAATTAATTTTGTAATCAGTCACGCTGGGTGTTGTTATGGGTACAAAGGGTGGCTATTAAAGAACTAATTCATACTAATTAACGCATAATAAATTTTGTTTTTTGTCACAGCTCGCGGGAATTTCCTTCAACAACCTTTGTATGGAAAACGGTCCAGTTATTGAATAGCCACCCGAAACATGATGAGACTACACACGGGAGGGACAAACAATTCGTCAATGGACGACCCAAAACCCAGGCAATTCCGATTGTTTCAGTGGGCCGTACCAAGTTACTCGCACACCGGCTCGGGACGTCAATCGCGACGGTCCCGTCTCAGACCAAAACGCGAGACAGCATCGCCCGTTGGACAGGGCGGCGGCCGCCGTCGACCGCCTCTCGCCCCGCCAAATCGACAGCTCGTTCTGTGCCGAGTCGCGTGCCCACCGGACTCGGACACCACGAGATTAAATTAGGGCGGGCGGGGAGTGGGCCCGCGACGGCGAGATGGCCGATGCCAGGTTGTGGCCGGCGGCGGCAGCAATGGGCGCCGCAGCTGGCTCCAACGTGGCCGTCGGGCCCACGCCTTGCCGACGGCGGGCGGGGCTACAGCGAGAGGCTCTCGGCCCGTGCCTAACCGACACGGTGGCCGCGCCTCTGGAAAGAAGAGCGGGCCACATTTTACTTCGCGTCGCTGTCGGGCGAGCGGCGGCGGGTGCGGGCGGAGTACGCACTCCTCCGCGGTACGGCAGGCTAACCGGAGAAGTTCGAGGGGGCGACATGGCCACGAATGAAAGTGTGTCACTGGTTGCAAAGCTTTCCTTTTACAAGAATATAGGTATGGTACATAACACGAAAAATAGGAAATGGCTTAAGGTAAGAAAACCTACCCAAGTTGTCATTTTTATTTGTTTCTAGTCTCTTTTGAGACATGGACATTTATGAGCATGACACATTCAGATATATGAACACTTTCTTTCTTTCTTTTGCTAGAAAAGATAAGAAAACGTAACCTCAAAAATTTGTCCTGCGACAGCCAAGTTTGTACAGTAGCGTATCGCGAAAATTATTCTGACTGGTTAATTTGAACCGACAATATTCCCGGGTGGGACATTTTCAGCTTCTCGCGAATTAGCATAATTTGAAACCTGGGGGGCGGGAAAAGTTTTGGCGAATTTCGGAAGAATAAGCCACGAAATTGACGTTGGCACATGCGCGAAAGCTCCGAATTTCTTTCAATTTTTTTTTGTTTATGTTTATATGTTAAGGGTATAATTTTTGGTATACATAAAATCTCATTCTCCTAAAAAATAAATTGAGAATATATGAAATAAGTGCAGCTTTTACGATTTTATTGCGTGAATATTCGCTACCAATTTGCGATTGTATTGCTATTAAATTATTGTGACTTTCCAATAATTACAGAACGTTCTATACATCAGCCTCTTCTGAAAATTACAAGAGTCAAAATGTAAATCGTATAAAAATATCTTTGTTACTTTTTAAAAGCAAACTTTTTTCATTTGTAATGACCATGAGAGGCCACTTAAGACATTTTTCTAATTAAATTTTAATTTTGGTGCTATGAATGCACCTGTATGTCTAATAAAATCAACTTTCTAGCGGCTATTGGCTTGTTTATCTTGGCAGTTGAGATGGTATTCACAAAAATTGTTTTTATAGCTGATCACAGACGGGCGTAATCGTCTTAAAACATCAACGCACATTCATATGTCGCGCATCAAAGTAAACTGTGTTTATCCACACATCTTGATTGATGTTTTAACACATCAGTTCGTGGTAAACGACATACACGAACGCATATTCTTTGTAGAACGATGTTGGCAGAGTTGCATTTGATTGCAGTGGCGTGCGCTATCTTTTTAAATTCTCTTCCGAATCCACCACGCAAAGCGTTAATTGTTTGTACAATTGTATTCTTGGTCGCATCTGGCTGTACAACTTTTAATTTTTCCAGCAAAATATTATAGGCTGCATTTTTTTTTATTTTTGTCAAGGTACTCCTTTGACTTGGTTTTCCATAAACAAGGATGACCTTGATATAATTCAATAAATTCTCTTCAGAAATCTCGAGTTAAATTTCTTAAGTCTGACATGATTGTTTTATTACTCTGTAATAATAAAACTTCTATGTAAAAAAACTGTCTGGTAAGTAGTAACACCATTTTCTTGAAATCGGCAGTGAAGTGTCTCAAAATCGTCATTAAAAGCTCAGAAATCGGATCTGAAGTAACCCATTATTGTAAGATTTTTTCAATAAGTAGGCCTTGTCGAGATGTAAACATCAAACGTCAGATGTGGAGCCATCGCCCGTCAAAAGTGACCAAATATTCAAAACCTCGCCAATAAATCCCATTTAACTTTTCGTACACATTGCAAAGTTGTTACCTATAACAGCGCAATCTTTCAGTATAAATATTTTAGTAGGTTTAAATATTAATCTATTTTATATGGAGGCTGCATAACAGGCAGCAGTTTGGATTTTCTGTCAGAAAGTGCCGTCTCATCATACCTAGGTAGAGCAATCGTCAAAGTCAAACAACGCCGCGCGTAGTCGGTTCATGAACGGGTGATCCCTTATGATTATCTTTTCGCCTAATAAAACATTTTTTTTCCGATTTCAAAAAATATACAATACCTTAGCACTGAAGTTCTTTTTATGACTCATGTGGCAACTAAATTCCACATGAGTCATAAAAAGTTGAACTTCAGTGCCTTGGTACATAAATAACCATTATTATATCCGAGGAGAAAATATATTTATAGTGCGATAATAAACAAAATTTGAAGTTTTTATTGTAATAAATCCGGAATAATCAATAATTAATAAACTCGAGCTGACAGAAGGAATTTTAAAATAGTATATACCTACTTCACTGAAGAAAACCGCGGCAATGATGCGCGTTTGTTAACACACACAGTAAAACATCAACTTGCATTCGTGTTTGAACGGGCGTCGATGAATGCTCGTTGAAGTTTGAGGACAATTACGCCCGTCTGTGACCAGCTATTGATATAAGTACAGATTCACGACACTCAATTTTTAGGTTATAAAATAAATAAGAAAACACACTTCCTAATTAATTATAGATGTAAAATTGGTACCTAAGAATGAGTAAAATTTAGCTTGAAATGATTTGTACATTAATTACTATATTTAACAATTTGAATATTTGACTAAAAAAATACTCACAAATCATTTCATTTACCAAAGAAAAACTTTGCAATACATTTAATGACACAAATATAATGTGCTAAAATTGTAAGAGGATCATTAGCCTGCCTGTAATCCAAATAAAAACAAATAAAATAAGAAAAACGGAAAGTATGTTGCTTTCACCATTTGCTTCTAAATCCACCTACCTAGACCACGAGCGGCTACATCGGTAGCCACTAAAATTGGAGCTTTACCAGACCTGAAATCTGAAATAAACAATTCTCATTAAATAATCCAAAGATCAAGTTTTAATCGACTTACCCTGTAAAACCCAGTCCCTCTCTTGCTGTGACTTATCTCCATGAATACACACAGCAGGCCACCTAGATCCAAAAATTGGCACAAATTAAGAATAAAATACGAATTCCGCAAACTCACCCGTCCCGTTTCATTTTCCTCGTCACGTCATCCACGCGTTTTTTCGTCTCGATAAAGATGATCGTCTTATTCTCCTTTTCCGACATAATCTCCTTAAGCAGCGTGCTCAACTTAGATTCCTTCTCGTATTCCTGACAGACGTCTATAATCTGGAGAATGTTGTGGTTGGCCGAAAGCTGCAGCGACCCCACGTTTATCTGGACGTACTCCTTCAGAAATTCCGACGCCAACGTCTGCACCTCCCTCGGCCACGTGGCCGACCACATGAGCGTCTGTCTGTCGGGGCGGATCTGCTCGATTATCTTCCGGATTTGGGGCTCGAAGCCCATGTCGAGCATCCGGTCCGCCTCGTCCAGCACCAAGTAAGTACACCTCTTCAGGTTCGTCCTGCCGCTCTCCAAAAAGTCGAGGAGGCGGCCCGGAGTGGCGATGACGACCTCAACACCGTCCATAAGGTCGAGGGCTTGGGGGCCCTTCGGGGCACCACCAAATACGCACGTGTTGTGGATGCGGGACGACCTACCAAACTCGGTGGCAACCTGAAAACAAAATCATCTAAAATAATCGGGCTACAATTTGCTAAAGTAGTTTATGCCTTCAATAAATCAATGGGTTTGACAAAACGTCTCCAAGCAACCAAACGGTCATTTCTAGAAAACATTGTTTCTTAATTCCACTCAGTCTTAATCTAAATTAATTTTTGTTTTATCGTAAGTGCCAATTTTTAATTTCTGTTGGCCTATGGATGCAGACATTAAATTCCCGACATTTTACCTGTTTTCCGGCCAAAATGTAAATCCTGGCTTTTCCCGGTTAATAAACACCTTGCTCATATGACATAAAAATTAATGTAAGCAATAGCACTGATTGTCTCAATTATTTGGTCTTAATTTTTTGTGGCAAAAGATCAAACTCCTCAGCAGACCCAATCTGCGCCAAATTTCTACCAGAAAATCAATTTTTCATAAATTTGACTAATGCATTTTCAATTATTAAAAAATGTTGATTCGTGTAAAATTGTAATGTTGGTGGTTACGTTGTTTTCTCAAACATCCATTGAAATGTTAAGTATATCTGAATCACAGTGGCCTCGTTCGTAGCATCGTGAAAAATCTCTCGACTCCAATAATACAGAAAACATAGAACATTCTATTTTTTTTTCAAAATCACCCCATTGCATCCCCTTCTAACCAACTCCTTTTCTAATCTAAAAAATGCTCTCTACTAACAAGCGATTCAAAAAATATGTACTTAACAAAATCATTCACTGCAATCTTACCTGCTGGATTTGTTGGGCCAACTCTCTTGTTGGAGCCAAAACCAACGCTATTGGCCCATCGCCTCTCTGAAGTCTAGGCTGATGTTTGATATGGACAATGGCCGGCAAAATGTAGCTCAGGGTTTTTCCAGAACCTGTTGACGCAATGCCTACCATATCCTTTCCGGACAATGCAATCGGCCAACCTTGGGCTTGGATCGGAGTTGGACCTTTAAATCCTGCCTTACGTAACTCGGATAATACATAATCAGGAAAGCCTGAAACGTTCAATTTATCATTCTAACACCATATGGGAAAACTGTCATGCCTAACTATTTTATTTTCATGAACTATGAACACTAACTATTTTGATGATTCAAGAAATCATTCAATGCAAAAAATAGTCAGAGTCAGGACTCCAATTACAGGGTATTTCTTGCATTTTAATACTCAATAGTAGCAGAAAAATGTCAGTTGAAATTACTGACTTCTAGTTTAATATCTCTTGAAAACACCTCTAAAAATTCGAAAAAGTGTTAAATCTGTTAATCAGACTTCCCTCTTGCTACCTATTGCCAAATGCGTCACCCAAAGACCCTATTTAAGAATTCTTTACGTCATGCTCTCAGAAGGTACAGTTTTCAGGGGTCTGTACCACCCAAATGTATATTATTTGCCCCTGCATTTCGCACCCCAAGGACCTAAACCATCGTTCATCACGTCATATTTAAGCGATTTCAAGAAAAATAAACCATCAATATACAGGGTGTTTCTAAATTATGGTGCCAACGTAACATGAAAGGTAGAAAATATCATTTTGAACAAAAAGTTTCCTATAAACATGGGTCCAAAAACGCATAATAAAAAAGTTACAGGGTGATAAAGGTACAGTTTAAAAAACATTTTTTTTGAAAAAACTTCTACAGAAGTTATGCAATTTAAATGAAACTTAGTGCAGTCCATTAGTCTCCGACATGCAACAATTTCGTGTAAAAACAATTTATTCCCATCGCCCAGAGGCGGAGGGGCAGGGTAGCTCAATGAGTTTTACACTCATAACTTTTTTGAGGTTATCTTTTTGGTCTTGCAGGTTCACCATTTTAGTGCATCTTTTCATTTTGCAACAAAAGTGTACTCTTGCCCCATTGCGATAAAATCAACCGTTTGCGTTGAAATTGGCAAAATGTGCCCCAAAACCAGGGTTGCTTTGATTAAAATCAATTGATTTAAATCGCGATTTTAATTGTTTGATTAAATTAAAAAAATCATTTGATTTAAATCAAAATTTAAATGTAGTTACATTATGTAAAAAAAACACGCCCCTGGTTGTGTAACTGAAGAGGAAATGAGCATACATAAGCAACTGCATGCTGCAGTAGCATCTTCAGCAGGAGTAGAGCGTATCATTTCATCCTTTAATTTGTTCATAGGAAATAAGCTAGATACCGAGAAGTCTGCAAAGCTTTTGTCTTTCTGCTGAAATCCTTAAGAGGCTACGATACTTATGAAATCCGCCCGAAATGCCCGACTCAATTCAGGACAAACGTCGCTCGATTAGATATGCCTATCCTTTTCCTTCCTCTGGTCCCCACGACTCCCCACTCCAGCCTGCCCCTTCATAGTGCTACGATTGAGGGGCAGGCCGGCCGTGGGTACTACACTGAGAAAACATTGTCACTTTGTAAAAAAACCCTGTTTAATTCAATATGAGATATTATTCCTCAAACTCAAGCAGAACCTTTTTTGTAACTAACAATAATCAATTCAATTACAATTGATATTGAATTCTAATGAATAATTTAAATGTAATATTTTATTTCAATAAATAGCGTGTTCTGGAATTGATTCTATAATACTTCTTTTCTAAGCACATTCTTTTGTCAGAACAACATAACGTTTCATGGTGTTGAATTGAATAGGGATACATTTAACTGTTCATTATACTGAAATTACAACTATTGTCACTGATTTTTTGCTGGATTTGTAATACTTAATTGTGGGTACTAATATCAATTATAGCCATTCACTTGCAGTGTTCATTATGACTACGAACGATATAGAGTGTAGGGTTGATTCAAAACCTTTAATTTGCGATCACTGTGTGCACTCCTAAGTTAACCCCCAGTTAACCCTGAAAAAATCAGCTTGTTTTAAAGAATTTTTTTTTACCCGTATAAAGCACTTTAGATAGTGGTGATCTTTTACCTATATCTTGTGAAGTATTGAAGTTAAAAAAAAAACTTCATGAGGGAAAGTTGTAGAGAACGTAATAATGTATACATAAGAAGAAAAAAAATTGTACACATGAGAAGAAAAAAAATTGCAAAAAAATGTTTGCAAAACCACTCCTATTGCGGGGTTCGTAACACGACTTCGACGGTGATTTTTTGGGGTTATACTCAGGACGCTACCCACAACCAACCCTGAAAATATCTACCTGTTAAGAATCATTTTTTTTCTACCTCTATAAAAAAATGACAATTTGCTTGGACTATGATTACTTACATTGATGAATATAAAAGTTGCAATTAAGTTTTTTGTTCATCCAATGAATTATAATGTTTTTTCAGTTGCTTCTGGGGTACTCTTATATAGTTTGGAGTAGGCTGAGGGTGAGAATTATTATTATTCAAATAAAATAAATTTAATTGTTTAAATAAAACATAAGATATTTTAAAACCGAGGTTATGCTTTCATTGTAGTATGCCAATTTTAGTATCGAAGTGACAATACGTCTTCTTAACGGAAATTCAAACTATTTTAAACTTATTGGTTCATCTGCAATTACGTCAAAAGTATAGATTATATTGTTGGGACCACATGGATTTGCTTGTATATTTAAAGTAGGTAATGGAAAAGTGACTATATACACGAACTCACTAAAATCACAACAGTCTTTTTTTCCTGTGTAGACGTGTAGATAATATGAAATAATAACTCGTGCCGGCCGCCGCCGACGGCCGCCGGGGTCACACGAGTCTCGCCGATGCCGACGAAGAAGCGCGAATATATATTTAAAAAACGGCGGTGGCCTGTTTGCTTTATTGCAAAAATGATATTTTTCAGGGCGTTCACTTTTCGTTGGCAACACACTGCATAGCTTTTTGTCGTCGAAGCAATTTTACTATTATTTTTCATATCAGCAAAGGTGCATGCTATGAAGGGTTCGTGTATAAAAAAAACTTGTAATTGCTCAATTATAAAATCTAAATTAACGATTCGATTACCGAATTCTTCTTGAACCACATTAGGGTCAGTTGAACATCTATTAATGTTTGATTGGATAATTGTTCCGCATAATAGTGTTGCTACGACTAAAAAAGTGCGTCTAAAGTCTACTTCTTCAAAATGTTTTATATAACTAGTAGGTATTCCATATTTACATTTGTGTAATAATAAATAAATCTAACTAAAAACTTTCTACACTGTAAGAGTTCACTTTAGAGGGATTAGAGTGAATAGGCCATATTATATCACAACGGTTTCGTTAATCTATAAAATTACATCCTCAAGGACTAATTTATAGAGTTACGAAACTGGTCTCCCTTTTTAAATAAAGTAATAGTTGTGAGATAATAGGAGCTATTAATTTCTAATCCCTTCTAAATGTTCCATTCAAAGCCCTGTTTTTCCCAGAAAGTTTGTTTCCCAAACCCTATGCACCTTCAGTACTACTTATACCTAAATCCGAATAAGTGTGCAAAATGCAAAATATGTAGGTACCCCTCTCTCAAATTCTGGAAACCATATTAGGTACCTACGGGAATAAAAGCACTCAAGCCCACAAATTAGTCCTATTGGTTTCACTACATGTGACTGTTGTGACATCATTATCAAACATTATAGGTATTCTTGCCCTGACTGCGGTTCAGTTTCAGAACCTTATTCTGACAAATCTGAATTATCGAACATCCTAGAAAATGTATTAAAATGTCATAAATTCGACAGACTGGAACAATAAAATGTACTATTTTTATTTTGCCCGATTTTCAACTCCAATGACTTTCGAACAATCTTCTAACGAAGAAGTTTTTAAAACTGACTGGATGTCAGAATTATTATCGTTCCCTCTGGAAAGTATATAAATTAGCTTTTATCGTGCAGCGATTTACATAGGAATTCGTTTTCAAAAAATGCTTCACATGACCCATTTATTTGGCAAAATTATTACTTGTACCTATCACATTTTTAAAGTAAAAATCAAGCGCACAATTTGGTCTAGAATTTAAATTTACTCTTTTTGCACGACCAGGCCATTTTATGCCCTAGGGATTAAACCATTTTACACAAAAGCAAAAAGTAGGTACTTTGTGAATAATAATTATTTATTTTCTAAAATTTATTTGTGGCGCAATGGATTAATAATTATTTATTTATAATTCCTGGAGGAATAATAATAATGAGTATTATTATATGCCAGTCGACATACATAATGTCGCGGTAGAAAATATTTTCTTCGGGTACTCGGAAATATAAATATTTGCTAACATACTAACATTCAAAACAAGCGAAACACAAATAAGGGAGACTGAGACTAATAAAATGAAAAATGAACCATCTGATATCGATTGAAAGTTCTCCTGACGTGGTTTCCGAGCCCGGTGAGGTACGCCGAAGTAGGGGGAAGTAGGGGAACCACGAGTTCCAGCGAACGCCCGCCCGCCCGCCTATCTCCGTACGTCTAATTCCTGCTCGAATGGCCAATTCACGGATCATTTTATTGCCGGGCAATGGGTTCGTAGTTTTCAAATCATAGCCAAACGAACAAACGTATCGACTTGAAAGTAGTCTTAAAATAATGTTATAGAATGCCTCAATCGTCGTTGTGTCCTTCGAATTATTTTTGAGTGGTGGAAATACTCGAAATTCTTAACCGAATATAGTCGAATTTCGGGTATGTTTGGCATTTTTTTTCACAGTGTCGCATTAGTCCTGCACAGTTCGTGATACACAACGACGATTCTTCGTAGTTTTATCTAAGCCACAAAAAAAAATCAAGTGCAAATATTAAGAAATGCAAGTAGGAGATGTAAACTACGAAACCCTTGAAAATGGGGGGTATCGTAGCGCCTTAAGTAAAAAACATAAGTAAAACGTTAAAAAAATCAAATATAATTTCCTAATAAAATAATAAAAAGAAAACCACTTTAAACAAAAAATTCTATATACAGGGTGTTCCTTAATGACATGCTAATACTTAAGGGGGTTATTCTTGGGCCCATTTTAAGAAAAAACTTCATATGAACGTATGTCGTAAACGTCCTAACTTTTGAGATACAGGGCATTAAAATTCATTTTTTTAAATTGAATTTTGGCTACCTGTCCCGAAATAATCAAGCTGCTGAACTGAAATTTGGCACTGCTATGTTTTTGGGGATGGAGAATAAGCTGAAAATGTCAATTTCACCGTATCTCACAGAGGGCGCCACTTGCGCTGTTTTTTGATCACGCTTTTACGCGTAACTTTTTTGAGGTTATCTTTTTGGACCTGCAGGTCCATCATTTTAGTGCATCTTTTCATTCTGCAAGAAAAAGGTACTCTTGTTTCATAATGATTAAATCAACCGTTTGCGTTGAAATTACCAAAACGTGCCCCAAAACACCTGTTGATTCCAATATTCGAAACATAAAATTTTCACCTACTGCTTTCAAATGTTACAGATCAACTGTACATTCAAAATGATGAAAAAAATGCCAAATGGGCATTGGTCAAAACACCATTGGTTTTCTTGAAATAGAGTGTCCAAATTTTGTCAAATTCAATCCTTTCCATTTTGAAAATAATTTTTGGTACATTGTTCATAGGGATTTTTTTCTCAGTTTAAACGGTACAGTTGATCTGTAACACTTGAAGGTGGTAGGTGAAAATTTTATGTTTCGAATATTGAAGTCAACAGGTGTTTTGGAGAACGTTTTGGCAATTTCAACGCAAACGGTTGATTTGATCGTTATGAAACAAGAGTACCTTTTTCTTGCAGAATGAAAAGTTGCACTAAAATGACGGACCTGCAGGACCAAAAAGATAACCTCAAAAAAAGTTACGCGTAAAAGCGTGATCAAAAAACAGCGCAAGTGGCGCCCCCTCTGTGAGATACGGTGAAATTGACATTTTCAGCTTATTCTCCATCCCCAAAAACATAGCAGTGCCAAACTTCAGTTCAGCAGCTTGATTATTTCGGGAGATGTAGCCAAAATTCAATTTAAAAAAATGAACTTTAACGCCCTGTATCTCAAAAGTTAGGACGTTTACGACATACGTTCATATGAAGTTTTTTTCTTAAAATGGGCCCAAGAATTACCCCCTTAAGTATTAGCATGTCATTAAGGAACACCCTGTATAAATAAAAAAATAAGATTTTTTTTATTTAAATCCAGTAAAATCAGGCTTATTCAATGCCAAAAAAGGTATACTTTCATAACATTTCATGCAAATTGAATTATTTTTACGAGAAAAAAAATTAAAAACCGAAAAATCGGTTTTCTGCCATTTTCAGGGACAATTTGAGGTAAGGTGTCGAAATAATATATTTCCTAACAAGTGCGGAAAGTGCTCCTTTTCCGCACGCGATTGCAGAAATTAAAAGTACACTTTTCCGCACGCTTGTAGAAAAAAATGTTTTATATGAAAGTTTTAATTTTTTTTAATATCTACAACTTTTGCGTAGGATATTTTCCGCTAAGGGGTCATGTTTCGGCGAAAATCGCAAAAAAAAGTTTCAACTCATTTTGACTGATTTTTTTAGCCTTTAAAATCCGTCTAGGCACTAGCCAAAAAGTCTTGTAAAAATATAATAAACCTGGGAAAATTTTAAGCCCAATCATAATCACGTCGTTTGCAGTATACCTACATTTTAAAGAGAAGGATTTTGTTGGTAGATACAAGAAGGGTGTTTATGTTTTAAGTATTTAATAATTAAATACTCAAGTTAATAAGTAGTTAAAACAGGCAAAATTTTCTTTGTTATAGGGTATTCGAAAGAAATTGATAGCACAGATGAGGTTCCAAGGCCATAAACCACAGGCCGGGACATTTTCTTTTATTGTCAATGTGTAAAATAGATCTTTAAAAAAATATGGTTGAAGCGAGGGTTGTAGTCTAACAAATGAGTAGCCTATGCTGAATCTTGTTTTTTATTGTCAAAATATGTTTCAGATGATAACCATATTTTTAACGAAGGGAATAGGATACTTGACGAAATTTTACAAACTTGATAAAACAATTCCTGGACACTTGCATAAGAGCCTACGATTATTTCTAAAAATAATATTTACATAATTACCAAGCTTTTAGACTTTCTTCGAAATTTGTCGTTGTTGAGTGTTTTTTTGTAAATATTCAGTCGCATTTTTGGTCCTAGGTACGGAATTCGAGCTCAGTAATTCTAAGCACTATGACATCTTTAAATTGGTCCCTAGCACTAAGGTCTCCGTTTATGAATAACTCCTAATACTTTACTATTACTACAACATACAAACCTTTGCAGTTTTATCCCACGAATTTCAGTAAACGTGAATATGGGATTATTAGATCCATGAAAGCATCCAATTTCCACAAATTATCGGATTGCCCTTTCACATAATCCTTGTCCATGATAATTTGCCTACACTACACAACTTACATCATGATAACTATACAAACAATATCATAATAAATAGGAATAACACTATAATAAATCACATATATATCTACTGTTTTGACTGAGCACATACGAAATGACAGTTAACATGACGGGCCATCGGGTGACGCAACTAGGATGGGCAGGTGGCTTTGCCACGTATGCGAATAGTTCCGCATTATTGAAGTCTGAATATTTATCGTATATGTTCCATCTGGACCAACACTATATTAAAAACCCGAGCATGACGTCATATTTCACTGTTGTTTGCGGAATGGGGTGGTGCTACTCGACGGAAAAAAATGGCAACTTATTATAGGTTATAGAGGGATATTCTGTGGTTATAAGTATGTAAGTTTCTGTCATTTAGAATGTCCTGTATTTTAAATATTCTGCTTTAGTGCCATTTACGTTCTTTTTACAGTAACGAATTCCCTTTGTGGTCAATATTTCGAAGTTTTGTAATATTAACAGAGCTTTTATAGGTAGATTTGTTTGTGATAACATGAAATTTCCATGCTCATGAACCAAATTGTATGCACAGACCATTACGTGATGATCTGTCCAACCAGTTGAAGAAGCAGGAATTCTGGATATTATATTTTGGAAGAGGATTTGGTAACGTATGCAAGAACTAAAGTAGAAAATTTTGTCTATAGTCACAAAGCGAACCAATAGTCCACTATATAAAGAAGAAACTGGAAAATCTCATGTGTTCTGTACTTCTTACACTATAGCTAGCCATGAAATCTAAGGAAATATGTCAGGTAAACTTGTCAAATTAAAGGGACACAACAAACAATCATTTTATCTTATTTCGGATATTAAATTCGTTATAACGGGCATATTTGCATGTTTTTATTTTCTAAAAGATTCTGCAACAATGTTGTTTTAATATTAAACTACCCTTTAGATATTTTTCGTCGTGTGGCGCCAGTGAAGATCCCTTGAAACAGTGCACAGGTCATTAATATAGTGTTGGTCCAGGTTCCGTACACACCAAAGTCATCGGAGTCTCGATAACTTTGGTATACACATATTTTAACCAAAATGTCATGTGACAGAGATGATCATGTGCAGCATAAACGTGCACCATTTTGCTAGAGGAGTCAATACACATAACTAAAGACCGGATTTTATGCAATTGCATATTTTATTCATATTTTGCATATATCTTCAAATTTGGTCATTTAATGCATATGTAGGATTTCTTTGCATATCTTGCATATTTACGTAATATTTTCTATTTTGGAAAGTAGAAATAAAGAAATTTTGTTTGTCATTTACTTAACATGGGCATTCAGACAGGTAGGTGCCCCAGCTTAATACCTACATAAAGCCATAAAAGTTTAAACCCAACAATACAATAAACAATAATCCAAAAATATTCAGGTAAATATTAATTTAAATAATTTAATAGATTTTTGTAGCTTTGTTAAGCTGAGGTTTGAATACCTACCTGCGCCTCTACTATAAATTATTTGCATCCTTTTTGAAATTACTAGTATCAGTAGTATCAGTGTGGTTGCAGTAGTCCGAACACCTAAAGTGTGCCCAAACAAAGTGAAAGTGAATTACGTAGTGAACATGCCAAAAATTCAAAGTGCCTCGTGGATTAAACCGTATCCAGAACTTATTTGGGATGGCGAGGCGATCGCATTTTTTCAAGGTTTGTTCAAAAATTGTTTCCTGCTCGAAAAAATTCCAAGTAGACCAGCACGCCAATACGCCGTCCCACATTTCTAAGGCTAACAGAATCAAATCGGGTTCTGTTCAGTCAACGTTGAAGCAAGCTTTGGAAGTCAGCAGTAATCAACACCATGGGCAGACCGAATTTAATGAAGATTTGTGCAGAATATTTTTGGCTGCGAATATTCCTCTCCACAAGATGACCAACCCTCAAGTGAAGGCATTTCTGCAAAAGTACTGCAAATTTAACACTCCAGATGAATCTACATTAAGAAAAAACGTCATTGGAAAGGTATATGCTTCAGTGATAGAAGAAATTAAGAAAGAAATTGCAGATAACTACATATATATTATTTTTGACGAAACAACTGATGCTTGCGGTCTTCACATAGCTAATCTAATGATTGGAAAACTTTCTGAAGAACCTGGAAAACCTCATCTTATAGCAGTAAAAGAACTTGAAAAAAACAAACAACCTAACAGTTACCCGTTATATTCAAGAAACATTAACACATTTCTATCTGCCACATCCAGTCCCTACAGATAAAGTTCTTATTCTGTTGTCCGATGCTGCACCGTATATGTTAAAGGCAGGGCAGAATTTAAAAATATTTTATGAAAATTTAATTCATGTAACTTGTCTAGCCCATGGATTCAATAGGGTTGCAGAGACCATTGGAACTTCCTTCCCATTGGTCAATGATTTAATTGCCAATGGAAAGAATTTTTTTTAAAGGCCCCATTAAGAGTGCAGTTTTATAAATCGTATTTACCTGAAACACCATTACCACCTGAGCCTGTTGTCACCAGGTGGGGCACCTGGATTCGAGCCGCAATATTTTATGCAGATAATTTCCAAAAATTTAAGGAGTTAGTTTTACAAATTAAAGATGATTCCCAATCCATTCAAAAATGCAAACAACTTCTTCAAAATTTTAAAATTGAACAGCAATTGATTTACATTAAAAGTAACTATAGTTTTGTACCAGAAAGTATTTTAAAATTAGAAGGAATGTCTAAAAGCCTGCCAGAGTCAATAGATATAGTAGAAAAAGTTATATATAATTGTAAGCAAGTGCGAGGTGAAGTAGGAAAGGCCGTAGCTACGAAGTTAGAAGGGGTAATTGAAAGAAATCCTGGTTATAATGTTTTAGTTCAGGCTTCAAATGCAATGTCCGGTATAACTTTCGAAAATTTGGATATTGAACCGGCTTTAATTCCAAACTTAAAATTTTGTCCTGTAACTTCGGTTGATGTAGAAAGATCATTTTCTTTATATAAACATATTCTTAGTGACCGAAGACATAATTTTACAGTAGTAAACCTTGAAACACATATTGTTACTAGTGCATTTTACAATATTTCAGATTGATCTTGTAGTTGAGTATTAAGTTACGTTTATGCATATATTTGTACAATAATGTAAACTATGTAATACACGTTTAAAATTCATTTATTGTTTATTTTACTAATTTTGCCAAAGAAAAGCTATGGTAGTCATTGCATATTTCATGGTGTTTTTGCATAAATCATGCATATATTTAAAAAAATTGTATGCATATATATGCGCATATTATAAAGGTTTTTGATTGCATATAATCCGGTCTTTACACATAACACATTCGCAATAAAATATGATATGTTGTGCAAGTTGCAACTGCACACCAGCCTTCACGAGAAAGCTTACCTACCAGCTGACTCGGTACGGGACAACTCGGTGATGCAAAGTTGGCTACCGTCAACTCAGCAATGCCAAGTCAAGATGGTAAACTCGGTGACGGTCAACTCGGCGACGGGTAACGTCTACTCGGCAAGAAAAGATACGCAGGAAGAGAAGGGCCCAGTGTTTCCGGTACTGTATTGCTTGCTGCCCGATAAAAGCTCAGAAACATACCTCAAATTGTTCAACATGATAAAAGAACTTTGGCCGGAATTAAATCCGGAAAGCATCGCGTCGACTTTGAATTGGCAATAATAAGACAAGTTTTCCCAGAAGCGGAAATTAGAGGATGCTTATTCCACTTGGTCAAAAATATTCGAAACCATTTATCTTCTTGCAATCTCATAGGAATACACAATTCTGATTCAGAATTTGCACTACAAGCTAAAATGGTAACATCATTGAAATTTGTCCCAGAAGGGGATGTAAGTTAATGCCATTGCCGAATTTTTGGAAAGGTTTAGCAGAAATTAGCATTATTGGCAATAATAAGACAAGTTTTCCCAGAAGCGGAAATTAGAGGATGCTTATTCCACTTGGTCAAAAATATTCTAAAGCATTTATCTTCTTGCAATCTCATAGGAATTGCACTACAAGCTAAAATGGTAACATCATTGGAATTTGTCCCAGAAGGGGATGTAAGTTAATGCCATTGCCGAATTGAAAAATTAGTTGCCAGAAATATTCGAACCAATTTTTGGAAAGATTTAGCAGAAATTACATCTGTTGTCTAAGGAATAATGGAACCAGAGCACTGGCAACGTTTCCATCATTCAATCAGCAGTTTGGTCCGTTTATTTTCGAACATTGAATGGGAGAAACAGGACAAATAATTTCGCCGAAGCCGAAGCATGTCACTGCAAGCTGCAACTGGCCTTCGGCTATGGCATTGTTCACCCTTCGTTATGGACATTTATAGAGAATTTGAAGAAGGTCCAGTCTTCGTACGATGCGGTCTATGAACGAGCAATTGCGGGGCGCAATGGCACATCAAAAAGAAGATGTTATTACAATTACAACAGACAAAATTTGATCGAATATATCCGAGGGATACCACACAATTACAATATGAACTAAGTACATTATTATACAGGAAGATTTTTTTAGGACTACCACCGCGATTTTCTCACTTATTTTGCGTCCTACAGAAAAAAAATGTAAGGAACAAAAATGTGTCAATTTTAGACAGCTAAATGGAGAAATCGGCATCCATGGCCAACTTGTTGCGCAATATAAAAAAACTCAAATGGAGCAAAACTATTAATATCCGTGGAATGTTTATTTTAAGAGACAAAAGAAAACTTTTATATTGAAAATTGATGGCACTGAGAAGCTTTATTCACCCAGGTGCTCAGATAGTTTCAGCAAATTACATGGTCTTTGGCTTTCTTGAGGGCGTGAAAATTTTTATCAATTTGAAGTTTTTTTTAGCACAGCACGACAAGTTGGGCATGCAGGCCCATTTCTTTTTTAAGGTCGCCTGGCTGACCAAAATTGCCATATTTTATTTTCTTACGTATTTCTGTTAAACAAAAAAAATTCATAGCCTCAAGAGAACCGAAGACTATGTGTAATTCTCTGAAACTATCTGAGTACCCAGTTGATAAAGCTTCTTAGTGCCATCAATTCAAACTGAAAGTTTTCCTCTATCTCTTAAAATAAACATGCTATGGCTATTAATTGTTTTGCTCAATTTGAGTTTTTTTTATATATTGCGCAACAAGTTGGCCATGGATGCCGATTTCTTTGGCAAGCGAGAAAATCGCGGTGGTAGTCCTAAAAAAATCATCCTTTATACTATTGTATAACTTCACAAAGTATAAGTTAAAAAAACATAATAATGGACAAGTATACTTAGGAATGAAAAATAATTTTTTGCCTTGGAATTTGTAAAACATGTCTAGATAATCACGAAACCCAACCAACAGATTTTTTTTCCCATTAGTTTGCTCAAAAATTGAAAAAAACGGTCGCAAAAGTAGGGAATGTGACGTCACGATCCCTAATTTCAATAAGTACCTGCTATTTTCTTAGTACTTATTTCGTCTTTTTTTATATAACCAAGCATTCCCAGGCAAATTATTAGATTCAGTTTGTATGCGCCTGATGAGAAATAATCAAATTTCGTAGCATTTCAATGAAATATTTGGATTTTACTGATCCCATTCTGAACTTATTAGATGCCCCCTATAAAATATGACAGATGACATATTACTCAATGCTTTAAAGAAAATCGTCGGCAACGCCGCACTTTGCATCTAACCTCACTTTCGCCCGCGGAACGCCGAAACCAAGGTTAATAACCTTAGTGAAAACTAAATAAATTCTATTCTCAGTTTTAAAAGAATCTTGCTGTGAATACTTTATTTTTTCGGTTTATAATGAAGACAAGATTTGTTAAAGCTTGTCCTGATAACTTGCCTTGCATAGATTTTGATATGGTGTGTCAATTTTATCAATAAAAACGGGGAGCAAAACATGGAGAAATGAAGAGGTATGTTTGTTATTTGATTTGTATATTGTTTTAATATTGCTTAATGATGATGATATAGCTTAAATTCTGGTTTTAGGTAGACTAGAGAATAAATATTATGGTAACAATGTTATTGGAGACACGCAGAGGAAAGAACATAGCAATGAATGCATAATGCCCGGTTAAGGCAAAAATTACCCCCGAGCACAAAACTAATAAGAAAAATGTTAATGATACTGTGGTTAAAAATGAAGAAATTCAACTGAATAGTTGTGGAAGTAGGTATATTATGTTGTAATTACCCAACATAAGCAGATTAGTCCTAAATTATGCACATACCACGATGTACGAGGATCATACATCGTGGCACATACGTAGATACAGCTTTTTGTGCTTCTAGTTTAGTTGCTAGTACAGTAAAGAAATACTTATTGTGTATATACCTATAGTTAAGATATGGGGGAGGGGGCGTGGGGGTGTCGCACAGCCCAATGTTGAAATCGATTATCAAAACAAGAAATCATGCGTTTGTAAAAACGATCGTTAATATCTACATGTGAAAACCATGATTCAGAACTAATTTAAATAATCTAAAGTCAATGCAAGTTCGACAGCAGAGTTTCATTCGATATCAAGTGCTTGACCGTCAATGACTTTTTGCGGGTATTTTTTTCTTGTATGATCTAATGAAGTATTTAATTAATTAAGTCCGTAGTAGTACACTTTGTCGCATCCATTTTGATGCGGAAAGTTGTACTTTTCTGCACTAGTGACATTAACTTTGTCAACTAATAGAACTAAGCACGCTTGTAAAATTTTTGCACATATTAATGGGAAACTTATTTTAGATGAATGTAAGCTGACTTCCTGGAAATAGCGAAGAATCATGGACAACATCAGTAGATTGTTATATTGGAAAAAGTCAACACAAGTGCAATAAAAAAATATGAAGGTCTACCTTACAGGATTTAGTTGACAAAGACATACCTCAATAATTATTATACATTGGAGTAATATGACAGAAGATTTTTGGCAAAAATCAAAACATATTACAAGGAGGGACTGTCTGACATGTTAAAAAACGAAAAATGCCCTGTATCTCCAAAACGAATCAAGATTTTGAGATTCAACTGCTTTCCACTGCCCTCAAAAATCGAGCACAGTACACCTACCTACTCTTTGTCTATCTCTTCGCAGAATAGAAGAAACCCCCCAAAAAAATATCCAGTTTGTTGCACTCTGTGCATGCGACATGAAAACTATTATTTGATTTTGGAATATTTTCACTAAATTTAATAGATAACTTATTTGGGGTTTTGCCATAGAATGCAAAATAATGTTTTTTTTTTCTTGCAAATTAAAGAAATCTTAATTTTTGGCCGGCTACTGCATTATATTTTTTTATTTTTAACTTCCATTGACCACAATCACAAAATATGCTTATGAAAATTTATTTTCCAGAAAAAATAGGTATATAATATGTATAGTGAAAAAATCCTAAAGAATTATGTCATTTTTTATGAGGATGCTTCGGCAATCACAATATAATTTACCTAAATGGGTCTAAAATAGTTCAAGCTATGACAATAAAGTTTTTCGACTGAAAACTTGGCTTTATTGCGTTTTACATGTTATGTTTCTAACATCACCAAGAACTGGCACCTTCTCCAATATTCTAGCGTTACATTTTTGAACCGATGCAGGTCTAACTACTAACTTAATTCTGTAAGTAAGGGCTCATGAAATTAAAGTAATACATTTTTTATATTCGGACCAGGTATGTGCTTGACGTCTAGAGGATTGACTTTTCTCAGTTTAGTTTATAACCAATCAATGCTGTTGATTAACACTAGCACAGAATAAATAGCTTCACAACAGAAGCGTCCATAAAGACGTGTCAAAAATAAGCGAGCCTCCATTTCAATTTACAGGAAAATAACCAATAACTTGTACATAAATTTGGTCCTAATACAATCTCTTTGCAATGTGGATTAATGTAAAATCAAACAAAATGCACAATGTTTATCCCTTTAGAAGATATTTCGCGTCAAAGCGAGCATCCTTTTGACACATGTCCTTATGGACGCTTCTGTTGTGAAGCTATTTATTCTGTGACACTAGGTATTGAGGCTAAAATATCATCAGTTTTTTCAAACAACTAGCAGTCGCTGGAATATACTTGATAACAAGTAACAAATCGTTTGGCAGAGCCACTAATCTAAAATCGTCAGCTAAAATGTTACCCCTGGTTGGTTCTTTATTGTCTTTAATATATCAGCAAGTCTAGATATCTAATTTGTGCAAGTTCAGTTAGGTACTTACGAATTGTGTCGTTTTATAGATAAAATCGACTTGTTTCCAATAAAAAAAAAAGTTTTGTAAACCAACCAGCATAACGTCCGAATCATCAATACCAATACCTAGTGCTCCCAGCATTTTCCTCAGCAAAATAGAATGGTTCATTTCCGTCATGGATTATTAGAATGAATGGTGAAAATAGTTCAAATCATAAAAAATAAAAGCTTGTAAAACACGCGGGCCGCGGGATCCGATGTTCCGATTTGTGACGCCACAAAATAGGTTATGTTTATGTTCTCGCAGGCTGACAGCTTGGCATTGAGGTGCGGCGTTGCCAAACCTGGTGCCACGGCGGTAAATTTAGGGAAAAATAAAATCCAACAGGTAGTTACGTATATTGAACTTTAAAAATTAATTGCGGCAAAACGGGGGCGAAAAAAAAATTAAAAAAAATACAGCAAGTATATCTCACCCAATACTATCCGATGAGCAAATAAAAAAAAAGTGGTGTATTAGTCCATTCTATAGTATTCTTCCTATACTTTTCAGAAAGAATAAATTTAAAAAATTACAAAATAATTGTAATGTTTACTATATATTTCGCAGAGTTGACCGTTGCCGAGTTTACTATCTCCGACTTGGCATTGCCGAGTTTACCGTCGTCGAATTTGCATCGCCGAGTTGACCTCTTCCGCAGCTGACTAGACTAGGCAAGAGCCGAATCATATTTAGCAATTTTTTTCCACAAGTGGTGGTCACTTCCAGTCAAACCGGAACTCGGAAAAGGAAAGCGACACTTTTTTGCTACTCTCCGTATACTCATTTCATTACTAATATTCCCTGTTAAATCCAACTTTAAAATTTGTTGGAAAAAGTATTTTTTTTTAAATAGTATCTTACCATATAATATATATTTATATTAAGTTTGACATCATATTCGAATTCCTCGGAAAATTCTACATGTGTCTGGAAAATCGGGTTTACCACATTAACTGGGTCACCCTGTACATTAACTCTGACATCATTATTCGAATGGGTATTTTACATTAAATTGCAGATTTAAGTTAAGTAATTTGTAACATTAAAAAGAAAGATCTTATTTAGTACTTTCATGGAGCCTGATTTCCATTAAGTTCCTCTTAATTTTTAAATAAAAAATGATCCAAAATTTTAAGGTATTGCTCCTTTTGCTCTCAAAAGATGGCGCTAGATACAGTCGATATGCTGAAAGTCCTCTGTAGCTAAGTTCACACTATCTTCCTTGTTAGTATTTGTGAATTGTCAATTTTATACAAATCTAACCTAACTACTTATCCTTGGTATACTGCGAACTTCAAACATTTCAAACTGAAATAATTTTAATTTTGAGATTTTAGTTTTAACGTTATAACGAGTTTTTATTATTATCTATATGTACAATATATTAAAACCAAAAATGATCTTATTTATCTGCTTACCAAAATAATAAACCTATGTAATATTTATAATGTAGGTAGGTAGGAAATATATAGAAATGTCTATTATAGGTATAAAATCTGGTTGATATATTTAGATACCAGATACTTCCAAGATTCCTCTGCTGAAGATATTATAGTGATTCGTGTTCTGTTTTTCTTTTTGGGCTGTTTGCTGTATCAAGCCAATAATGAATAGTGAATGCGAAATAACTACCTTTTAATGTAAGTACTTATTTAAATACCAAGTTATAATTGTATTGCAATGTATTTTTTCCCACCCAGCTTGAAGAAAACACAATGAATTGGGGAAAATAATTACAAGGTCCACGTATTCGCCTTCGATTAACCTGACGTTCTGCCCCAAATTTTTTTTTACCAAAACTAGCATCCCAAGTTTCAAATGAAGAAAAAAAACATTTTAAAAAAAATGATGAGCAAAAATACGTAAATAGAGAGATCAAATATCCATGATACTTAGTATCATGGCAAATTTCTATATTTACATAACTTGTAAGCAAGAATATTTAATACTAGCTAATCTAATATTAAAAATATGTCAAATTTACCCACCCATGTACTTTCGCTTTTCTATTTTCTGGTGAAAATAGATCTAAATTGTTTATATAATATCAGTGCAACAGTCACCATAATAGGAGGATTGTTGGAATATGCTTTTTCAAAACTCTACTCCATACTTTCTGCAGCTTATTATTAAACTTCAAAAGGCCACTTTTACAAGCACTAAAAGGAATAGTTATTTACATTGCAAGATGCGTAAGTCCACTTTTTTGGCCGAGGAGGTTGTTTGAGGACCGAGGCAACGTCCTCGTTGCCTCGGTCCTTAAAAACCGAGGCCAAAAAAGAGCTTACGCATCATGCAATATTATATTTTTCCTGCTTCCGACAAGTTGCTATTATAAAAAAGATATAGGTAATTTTAATTAAACGCTATGGAGTAGATTGTGAGTAATAATGTTCAAAATAACCATTGCTCAATTACTACAAATTAAAATAAATAATAAATATAAGAAGTAGAATATGCAGCCATAATAAAATAAATAAAAAAATTGGGTTTTGTGTGGGACTCGAACCTGTGACCTACGGATTACTATCCTGACGCTTTTAACCCAGCGCTATGTTCACTGCTGCTTGGCTTTCCTATTTAGCCAGATTATTTGACACTAAAAGATATAACCATATTCTTAATTTTTCTTTGGCATAATTCGTATTCTTTTTGATCAAAACCAGTTTATAATATTAACAATCGATGTGAAAAATATTAAATTTGACGCCAGTTTCAAGTTGCTACATATATTTTATTTATGGTTTTAAAGCCGGATTTATAAACTATGACGTCTGACGTTGCCGTTTGACGTTGACACAGCTGCTGTTTCCAAGTCGTTTAGGTATAAACTTTTTCCGTTGCGTTTAGAATTTTTTGTACGCCTGCGTGTTATCAACGCCCAGAAAAATTAAAGGATAAAACAACAATCATCGTCATCGGAGCGAAATCGTTCGATTTCAATATTTTGATTTAGCAACTCTGAATCCATTTCGTTTCCTACTATTTAGCGTTATTTTGGATAATCAATATTAAAAAAATATTACTCAAAATCAATTCAGATGATCAGCTGATAAATTGAAACACCATGTGACCTCCCACGTGACCCTTAAGATCGTCATCGTAGAGGCAACGGCAAACGGAAAAAGATAAATGTTGGTTACCCCGGCGAAACGTCAAACGGCAACGGAATTTGAGTTTATAAATACAAACATGAAATCTTCGATGTCCAACTTTCAAACGTCAAACGGAAAACTTCAAACGGCAACGTCAAACGTCAAAGTTTATAAATCGGGCTTAAGGTCCTTGCTGCATAATCGTTGCATCGTTGCTAGGCAATACTTTTTGTACCTAGCAACCACTTTTTGTACCTAGCAACAGGGCACCTCGAACATTTCACTTTCGCTTTCGGACCTGTTGGCGAGCATGTAAAGTGAACTTACGGGGGAGGGAGCAGGAAAAATATATTTTCAAATGAACAAAATATGTATACGGAAATATTGTGGGATTTAAGTGCTTACATTACCTACCCTCCAGGCCTTGGTATGTAACAACAGGGACACTTGAAGCAAGCAGTTTTATTATTCTTAGAATCCAGTCTCATCCAGCAGATAGCAGCAGGTCAAGAACGGTAGACGCACAGGATTGCTCGATCGGGCAAATCTCTCCGCCGGCGTGACGTCACCGCTAGACTGCTATCTGCTAAGCGCGCCGGGAGCTACCGTTTAAAATATAGAAAGGGTGGGTTTTCTGTGGATGTTCTGTGTTTTTGAGCTACTTTTGCCAATCCTTTGATTTTTATACCCTATTAAGAGTACAGAGAACTTTTATTTTTTACTTAGAATGTATCAAGACTAAGGGATTAATTTATAAAATTGCCAATATATGGAATAATTGCATACTGAAGAAAATTTCGAAAATAGTTATTTATGTACCAAGGCACTGAAGTTCAACTTTTTATGACTCGTGGAATTTAGTTGCCGAGGCCTCTGGCTGAGGCAAATCTAAAATATTATTATTATACAAAGTATTTTGAACGTTTGAAAGACGGTAAGTATGATACTAATCTTTTGCGATATTATTTTATAAATTAATATTAAAAATAATGTATGCCAAATTTTAGTTTCAATTTATTACGAGTATACTCTTAATAAACACTATGAAAATTATGTTTCACAAAAGGTTCGATAAAAGGCGCTTATAGGACTTGACATTTGGTTTTATTGCACCTGTACTGGTACACACTCTGTGATGCCTGTTTTACATTGACAATTTCTTCATGAATTAATTCATGAAGTAACTTCAAGGGCAAATTATTATAAAAAGTCGTGTATTACACTGGCAATTTCTTCATGAATTAATTCATGAATTTCTTCATGAAGTTACTTCACGAATTAGAGCATGTCCTATTTTCCGTCAAGTTTTGCGTGAACTTCAGGAGTACTAACATTGAAAATTTGAACACAAGGAAGGTTATATTTTGATACTAGTTTTGTTTGAGGCATTAGACGAGAAAGAGGAGAGTACATAGTTTTAAAGATAATATACTTAGATAAAAAGTGTGTGAAATGTTACAATATGTTTTATTTATGTATTCCGCTGCCAAGGCACAGCTCCCTCATTCACGAAATAATCACAAAACTCCTCTTGGGCAGCATGCATGTCTTGGTGAGCATGTTTGGTAAAAAATTCCAAATTGAAATATATAGTCTTTATCAAGCTCTTCTAGGATGGAAGTAGGACATTCGGGTCTCAAAAATTATGTAATGTGCAACATGCCAATGTTTGCACTTTTTCCACATTCAAATTAATTTTAGTCAAAAAACTCTAAATCGTTTGGCTAAAATGCCAAATCCATTTTCAACTACTCTTCTTGCCAGATTTAATCTGTAGTTAAAGAAGCTTTGGATGAAGATGGAAAGGTTAAACTCTTTTACCTAGCAGTTCACTCTGTAAATCTCTTACTAGTCATTTTCCGTAAAATGACGAGAACAAATATGACTGTTATTAGGGTTGAAACTGTCCATTATTTTACATCTTGCCACCCATGCTCTCCTAATCGTTTGTGAAACCATATCTTTTGACTTGGGGAAGGTATGCAACATAATATTTTCGCCTGCTTTTTTTTAAAGCGTAAGTTGTATTACAACCATAAACAGCACACCTCGTTCCTGTCATAATGTATTCTAAATAAATAATAAAAATAAAGTATAGGGTAAAGTGTATTTAAAATGATAAAATATAAGTACCTACCTATTAAATAACCCAGTACCTACAAAAAAATCGAAGACAATGACGAGGAGATCTCAAATCTAACTTCTAACCTATAATGGCACAAAACATTCAATATTAGAGAGATAATTTGACAAAATATATTAGTTCTTACGTTTTTAATACTAAGCAAGATGGTACTTATTTAGTATAAATATTCAATAATAGATTGAAAACTAAAAACAGGTTACATAAAATAAAAAAACACAGTCAAAACCCGCGTCAAAACCCCCACCGCTGATGTACAAATAACACCGTTAGTCTAGCGCTGACGTCACACCCATCTGCCGACTGGCGAACATTACGCTTACGAGATCGAGCAATCCTGTGCGTCTACCGTTCTTGGCAGCAGGTAAGCTGTCATGCTCATGCTGTCATACTGTCAGCCCACAAATCACTAACTAATTAGGTACCCTGAAGTTGCCGCATGAGGTTTTGAGACAGACCCATGGATATATTATGATGTCGGTAAAGAAGATTACTACTACCCTTGTTTATGGATAAACAAGGCTACTACCTTAAATATTTAAGGTATTTTCAATTTTCTAAGATTGTGGATATTTATCTTGGACAAGGGGATTTTAGGGAACTAGATGACTGTAGTTCACCATTGCAAACATCAAATTAATTTTTAATATTTAATCGTACTAGCCCATTATTTCCAACGGAGTAGCCCACCGCCGATTTTTTTGAAATTTTGGCTACCCGACATTCGGCGCGTCGCCGAATGTCGGAGGTAGCCAAAATTTCAAAAAAATCGGGGGTACCTCGCCAAAATTTCAAGAAAATCGGGGGTGGGTTACACCACTGGAAATGATTACTACTTCTTTTTTCATATGGCAGGGCGCATCGCTGCCAACTGCCATATTATGGTGCGAATGCCCCCTTCTTTCTTTATACGGCAGCGCCTATTCCCCAAAAAGGAGGGCATACACTCCTTATTGCAAAGATACTTGAGAAAAATGCACTTCCGACGGCTTCCGACATATCTAAATAAGTTTACCTAGGACGTGTACGGAGTTAAATGCACGTCCAAAGAAGTCACGTGACTCAACTCGCCAATGAGAGCGCAAGACGTATACCGACTTTTATATACGTCAGACGTATAAATAGCCACTGCCTTAAATATTTGGCATAAAGGCCTTTTCGTGAACTCTTTCAACAATGCTTTTGTCTTTGCTTCAGACAAATAAACAAAGATATTTTTGTCTGAGGTTATTGGTCTTTGCTAACCCGATACAGGTGATAGATGAATGTTGTCATTATATTTACCTGCTTCATCAAATTCAAACACTGGATCTGGAATGTCTTTTCCCTTCAGGGTGATTTCCTTACTGTGCCTCCAGTCCTCGACCTCATAATAGGACCGGTTTTTGACGACTGGGTGGGGTTGATAAAAATCTTTTTTGAAAGCTTCCAATCGACTCATGTCCCATTTTGGTTTTCGCAGGTTGGCTCCAGGATTGTTCCTGCGTCCACCGCCTCCGCCACCACCTCTATTGCCTCTGTCTGCATACCTGTCACGGCTCCGCGATCTCCGGCGATCCCTGCGGGTACCCCTATAATGAAAGAGGAAAACAAAAATAAAACCTCGGCAAGAAAATAGCATTTAATTATAAACCAGAGATTTAAATTTGAAAGAAAATAATGAAAATAATAATATTTGAGGAAGAACTAATAACTCGATCAAGTATTAACATAAGTTTTACCTAAGAATTTAAAGTTACAAATACTTTTCAAAAATAAAATCGAAATTCAGTTCAGAATGATCAGAAAAGAAGCAAAGCAAAAAAAGATGCCATCTCGTATCCCCACTGAGATAATTGAACTCCCTGACCATTTGAGATCAAAAGAGGCAAAACATTAAATTTGTTACTCACCGTCTTCTGGGGCGACGGCTCATGTTTTAAGATTAGGCCTTAATTTTAAAGAATCAAGGCACTTTTAGTTCTTTATTGGTTTTCTCCAAAATTAATAAACAAGAAACACCGAACCACGCCAAAGAACAACGCGCAAAAGAACACAAAATGGCGGATTCATCAATATCAATACGAGACGAAGAATCTGAGAAAGATAGAAGACACCCTGAAAGAAAGACGATAAATCGATTAGTACTAATGCGCATGTACGATTTTTTAAAATCAGGACAAGGATACTAATGTGTCCTTGAATCAGAACAAGAGGCTAAAACCCACTTTGTATTCCAAGTTTTTATTAGTAGACTCTGGGTTACATGAATATTAAAGCCTCTCGGCTTGTATTCAATAGCCCGTTGTGACATAAATTATGCAAATGAATTAAGAAATAACGTCAAATCCGGATGAAATTTTAGCGCGCGTCGAATGCCGAATGTCGGGCGAAAACGAAAACAGCGGCCGGGCCGGACGTAAACACGGCACAAATCTTTCAAAATTTCGGTTTTTTCGCGGCTATTCGCGAAGTTTCGATGTTGCAAAAGGTGCAATAATAGGGTGGTGATCAGTTTGAGCTAAATTCATCTCGATGATAGAGGTCAGATGTCAGATTCGTGTTCAGGAAGTTCAGGGACCTCGAAAATGGGGGGTAGCCAAAATTTCAAGAAAATCGAGCAGTGCATAGGTACGGTATATTCCATAATTACCATATGTTCTTCAGATAAGTGAATAACTAAGCCATCGTTATGCTGGAAGCAACTATTGCAATGTGATTCTAAACAACCTCACAAGCGTACAATCACAGATTAGCCACCTTCGTACAATGTTCAAATTCATGTAACCTTGAGTCGACCAATAAAAACGTGGAATGCAAAGTGGGTTTTAGCCTCTCGTGAATCAGGAGAATATTGAGTTTGTTCCACAGCAGTTTTTTTGCCAGCGCCCTCTGCCGGATGGCTACAAATAGGTTGAGAGAAGCCTAACCTAACCTAGATATTTTGTGGAGAGAAGAGGAACCAAACCGAAATTCGGTGGATGATCTTTGAGAGGAACTATGGCACTAGGGCCCAATGGCGGTCCAGTTTATTTTACGTGGCCTAGCCGTTGACCTCCATAGTGTAAGTGTATCGTGCATAGTATCTCTGTTATACCCAGAGATATTAAAGAGGAAAGGAGGGGGGGGGGGAGAAAGCAGTTGCAACGTTGATTGAGGAACTCCATCGACGATTGCAATTCTATTCCAACATTCGTTCTGAATCAGTTCTAGCGAATCAGAATGCAGGAAAGTAATTCTTCCAGAACTGTTTTCAACCGGCCGGCCTTCCACTCTAGCTTTCTGCAGCGAGCTTCATTTTTTAGCTAATCGGAACAGTTTATCTTTTGTGGATACCTCAGAGATATAGAGGGGGGAGAATGCTTTTTTTTGTCTTTTTGCGATAGGAAAGGAAAACCTTTTATAGGCCGTCCGCATGGACCGCATGGTACCTAGTGTGGGAGTCTCCCCCCGGGGCCCGGAGGGGGATACCCACTAAAAACCTCGCCTATTCAGGGTATAGCGGTTGGATCTAGCCCTATTTTGTAGGAGAAGTGGCTGTAGGGAGTGGTGTGCGGCTACTAGAAGAAGCCTTGGCGGTTTAGTGTAGAACTACGAGTAGGGTTTTGCCAGACGAAGTGGCTTTTGGCTGCCTTTTTAGAAAAAAATAGGACTAGAAAATTCCTCAGATGAGAGTATGACGGGGCCGTCGGGGCCTTTTGTGTGGGAGATCGGGATTGGGGACATAATCGGTAGCAGATCTGAGAAGAGCGTTTGGATGAGTCTCCGTGTTTGCATAGGTTTTTAAGGAGAGTTCCTTGATAAAGTCATTCAAAAATGGAATATTCATGTAACGGTGGATGTGCCGATTAGCGACATACCATTCGGCACCCGTGATAGTCCTAAGACAACGACTTTGAACTACTTGGAGTTTTTTGTGATGACTTTTTGCCATATGCTGCCAGACAGCGCAGGCATATAGAATATAGGTCATCACGATCACGGGACGAAGTATGGTCTTATAGAGAGTGAGTTTGGCTTGAATGGGGAGTTTGGATCCTTTGTGGATCGCTTTGAAGATTTTTAGGGCCTTTTGCCTTGCCTGGTTTGCAGTGTGTTTCTCGAAAGTGAGCCGGCTGTCTAGGTGAACGCCTGGGTACAGCGCGAAAGTGGAATAATCTACTTCAGAATCGTTTAGAACAATTCTGGTAGGCGGGGCCTGGCGCCCCTTAGAGAAGATGACTGCTTGAGTTTAGGGTTCCCTAATAAAGGAACCCTAGAATAGGGTTCCTTTTAAAGGAACCCTAGAATAGACCACAAAATATATAGGTTAGGGAATAGACCTTGAGCCGGCTCTGCCTGAGGTGGTCTTTGGTCTTTTTGGTCTGGTGTTTTGTTTTCCGTCATATAACAAGAAAACAATTTTCTTTATTGATTTAAAATGTCTGGATCATCCGAAGTTAATTTGAAACAGACTCTGCGGAAAATGGATTATCCATTATGTGTCATTGAAGCCCTAAATAAAATTAGTACGTATAACTTTTTATCACATAATTTTGTTTGTAAAATTTAGGTTAGATCCATAGACATATCAAAAAAGTTGTGTAAATTTCCATTTCCTAAAATTAAAATTAAGAAATTGGCAAATTATTAACAAAATAGATGAGTTTCTTATTAAAAAAACTGGTCATATTTGTTACTAATTAAGTATTTGGGGGACATTCAATTTTTTTAAAAAATAATAGTAACAAAATGCGCAAGCGCGACGGGTTTATAAGCCAAGACGGTTCCCTAGTAATGACATCTCAAAGTAATAGCAGGTTATGTTCAATGTTCACTAACACTTTTGGCCTTATTTAATTTTATTGGACATACGGTGCATGGAAAACAAACAAATTCTGGCTAATTATCGCGTTTAAATTGGTGAATGTGTATTTCTAATTCGTAAAATATGTCTGGGAGAAAATGCAAAAATTGTGGAAGTTCAGATATCGAGGTAGATCCCGCAAGAGGAGATGCTGTCTGTACCAACTGTGGTTCTGTACTAGAGGATAGTATTATAGTTGCAGAAGTACAATTTGAAGAGGGCACACATGGCACTTCAAATGCTATTGGTCAGTTTGTCTCTGCTGACTCAAAAGGTGGCGCAACTAAATTTGGAGCATCCTTTCATGTTGCCGGTGTTGGTACGGAGTCGAGGGAAATTACCCTTCGGCAAGCCCGTAACAGCATTACAACTTTAAGTAATCAACTTGGTTTGAATCAACACTGTATCGACACAGCATGTAGCTTTTTCAAAATGGCTCTTTCAAGAAATCTTACAAGAGGTCGACGGAGTACTCACGTTAATGCTGCTTGTGTTTATTTAACTTGCCGAACAGAAGGAACTGCTCATTTATTAATAGACATTAGTGATGTTCTTCAAATATGTTGTTATGAACTAGGAAGGACCTATCTGAAATTATCGCAAGCCCTTTGTATAAATGTGCCCTCTATCGACCCATGTTTATACATCTTAAGATTTGCTGCCAAATTAGAATTTGGTACTAAAACACAGCAAGTGGCAAATACAGCATTAAGACTAGTACAAAGAATGAAAAGAGATTCAATACATTCAGGTAGACGTCCCTCAGGTTTGTGTGGGGCTGCTTTGTTAATTGCAGCTAGGTTGCATGAATTTAACAGATCTGCAGGTGATATAATTAAGATAGTAAAAGTACACGAGACTACATTACGTAAAAGACTAGTTGAATTTGGTGATACCCCTAGTAGCGCATTGACATTAGATGAATTTATGACTGTAGATTTAGAAGAAGAACAAGACCCACCTTCTTTTAAAGCTGCTCGAAAAAAAGATAAAGAAAGGCTACAGAAAGTGTTAGATGAAGAGACAGAAGTCATTTCTGATCTTCAGAAACAAATAGAATCACAGTTAGAAAAAGACAAAAAGAAAAAAGCGTTTGTATGTTCAAAACAGGATGCTGAAGACGAACACAAATTTATTCAAGAGTCTACCTTGGGTACAATTCACAAAATAATTGAAGAATCGGTGGATAATCCTGCAAGTAGTGCGGTAGAACCATTAGGCCCAAACATTGCCAGTATGGGTTTAGCAAATTCTTTAGAAGATACTTCTAATGCGTTGCAAACTGACAGTACTGCTACTTTGACATTAGATATGACATTTGATGGTATCGATGATGCAGAAATTGATACATATATTATGTCCAATACCGAATTCGAAAACAAACAGGATCTCTGGAGGAAAGTTAACGCAAATTATTTAGAAGAAATGCGAAAGAAAGAAGAAAAGCTCCAAAAGGAACGTGAAGAAGGGAAGCCTGAGAAGAAAAGAAAACGGAGCACAAGAAAAAAAGCTGGAATTTCAGCAAACTCTGCAGGTAAGTAAGCTTTTTTATTTATAGTAAAAGCACAGATTACATAATCCTTTGTTTTTAAGGAGAGGCTATAGAGAAAATTCTGCAAGAGAAGAAAATTTCGTCTAAAATCAACTATGACGTTTTAAAGACTTTAACTAGTAATACGTCACAAAATGACATGACAATAAAAGAAGAAGAAACCTCAGTTTTCACAGAACCTACACCAAAGAGGCAACGGTTATCAACACCTATTGTTTCTTCAACACAAACTAAAAAAACAGAAAGAAAGATGGTCAGTGTTTTGTCTGGAATACCATTTGTTGACAGAAATGCGAAAGCAAAGAAGGAAGTAGATGTTGAGCCTCCCAAGAAAGAGGAACATTTTTCAGAAGAGGAAATCGATGACTATTATGAGGAAGATCTGCAACCAGATGAATCTATTGGGGTATTGGAGATGTTGAAAAAACACAGGGAAACTGAGGGTGATGATGAGTTCGAATATGGTTCAGGCTTTGATGAAGACTATTAAATTTAATAATTAATTGCTATAAACCTATAAACGTCACAAATTCCATTAGATGTTGGACTAGGATGTTCAGAATGTCATGTTAGTGCCTAACTCTGTGAAAATAACAAGTATTTAAGCTATAAAGGATGTTAAGTAAAATGACATCATTTAAATTGAAAGTTTCACCTGAGAAAATACCTAACGTGCCCAAAATGTTTAGGTATTTTTTGACATGAGACTTTATAATTCATTCTTGTTTTCTAAATAGGCTACAAACGAAAATGTTATATATTTTTTTGGCTTATTATGGACGGATTTTTGCTTCACGATTTTAGCTTCACCATAAAGTTAAATATTTAACTGTAACTATTGTCATTTCCTTAGAAAGCTACTCCCATAAATATACTGTATTCTTGTTTTTAAACTTCTGATTTTTCTCTTTTATGATTTCTTCTTAGCTTCATTTACAATTTTTTGTATCTTTATATCTCATCTTGTAGGTAATACCACAGTAGAGGGATTACTGTGTTAATGTTAACAATATATATATTATATTGATGTTATTTTGTGGCGAAAGTGTGAAACCCACAGAAAAACAATCAAAATAAATTTTTGAGGTGCATGTCCAAAACCACTGCTAAAATTTGTGACACCAGTCAATAATGGACATCTTATTAGCTAATTACCTTTGAATTATACTATATAATTAATTTGTTTATTTATATAGTTATTGTGGCGAATATTTTGATCGATAAGTGTATACAATAGGTAGTGTTGTAATACTAGAAATTTTGAATTAGAAATAAGTATTTATTTGATTAGATATTTTCCACAAATTTATAATCTATTTTTATGGATATTGATACATACAAGTTTAATTATTATTATTGTACCTTCATCGTTTTGGTATTTATTCCTATAAATTATAATTATTATTTTATTTTGTTATTAATTTATGACGAGAATGTTTTTTTATTAAATCTATTCAAATGTGCTCAATTTTGTACTTCTAAAATTCTTTTATTAGCCATTAGGAATTGACCGATACCCGTATATCGGCCACTAGATTGATTATTGGTGTCAGCCTATAATCAAATGTTATATCGGCCGACATATCAGCCTCCATCGGATCTTAATTTTTAACATTACTATATCCCAAAAGTTATATATATCAGTAATGACTTTTTTAACCTATTAAAAATGAATAAATAAAAACTTGAAACTAATTTTTTCAATAACAACTTCTAATTTACACCAGATAACTATTGCCACAGAATAGCCACCGTAAGCTATTCTGTGCTATTGCTAATTTCCTAATTTGTTATTATTGTACATAGTATGTCACTGCATATTACAAAAGGAAAATTTAAATGTTACCCACTAGGCCAAGCGGCAACTGCGGCAAGTAATAAATAAAGAGGGGTACTTATTATTATAATTTATTGATGCCATACATACATAGTAGTATTTTCACAAGTCAGATTCATAAAATAATGAGAATAAAATAAGATAAAAGCAGTAAATGACACATACACACTAAAACCTAGTTAATTATATAAATATGATCCAACAAAAAAAAATGAATAGGATATAAACTAGTGGAGATTACACATTAAAAGGAGACCAACATACAGATGCCTCACACATCACATTTTAGCCTGCCATGACTGACAACGACAAATCACTGAAGTCTGCAACAAGGAATTCATCCATGCTAAAGAAAGCTTTAGACTTTAAGTAACTTTTCAGTTTAGATTTAAATAATTTTGTGGGTAGCTCTTTGACAACTTCGGGGAGCACATTATAGAATTTAATGGCATGATAATTATGACCACTTCTAGCTTTATTGACCCTGTGGTATTGAATGCACAGGTGTTCACCTCCTCTAGTGTTATAATGATGAAAATGTGAGTTTGTTTTGAAGTCATCAATGTTGCTTTTTAGGTAGAGAAGGCATTCGAGTATGAACACACTAGGTAGAGTAAGAATACCAAAAGAGATAAACTTGTCTCTACAAGGTTCACGAAATGCAATACCCGCCATCAATCTGATACATCTTCTTTGCACACCAAACGCTCTTGTGGCATGTGGGCAATGGCCCCACAGCAGTATGCCATACATTATGTGAGAATGAAAATGTCCATAGTAGGTGTCCATAAGTACTTTGGTTGAGACATTGTTTAGGAGATTACGAATCAGGTACATGTTTCTATTCAGCCTCTTAATAAGTTGATTAACTTGCTCTTCCCACGACAATCTGCTGTCCAGATACAATCCAAGAAAGCTAACAGGGCTGAAGTTAGTGATTGCAGGTTTCAAGGAAAAATCTAGAATTTGTGTTTTACCAGCATTCATGCAGAGGCGATTTGAAAGAAACCACTGCTCAATACGAAAGCCAGAATCATCAACGTTTTGGTTGACAGTATTGGGAGCATCCGATATGTTTATGGAAGTTGTGTCATCTGCATACAAGACGAGATTGAGGTTATCTATAAATGTGATATCATTTATGTAAATTAAAAACAGTGTTGGGCCCAGGATAGAGCCCTGGGGAACTCCATATTTTAAACCTACCAATTCAGACTTACTACCATTGGCCGAGACATATTGCTTTCTACCCCCAAGATAGGATCCAATCAAGTGAGAACTGTCTCTGCTAAAGCTATACCTGGTCAGTTTTTCAATCAAGAGTTGATGGTCAATACAATCAAAGGCCTTAGTCAGGTCGTAAAAGCATACCCGTACAAACTTATTGTCATCATATGATCGCTGAACCTGCTGTACCAAACTTAGAACAGCCCTCGAAGTCGACTTTCCTGTTCGGAAACCAAACTGGTTTGGAGCAAAGAGGTTGTTATTCTCAAAATACTTTACCAGTTGTGTGTTCAATAGATGCTCAAAGATTTTACCAAAAATGGGCACAATCGAGATTGGGCGATAATTGTTAACTTCGCAGACATTCCCCTTTTTGAAGATGGGCACAACCCTAGCAATCTTAAGACAGTCAGGGAAAACATTTCCAGCAATGCATTGATTAATCAATCTGCACAGAGGAGAGACAATTAAGTTTTTTAACGCTTTCACAATTTTAATGTTGAAATTATACACATCCCTGCTAGGGCTATTACTGAGCCCAGCCATAGCATTTCTTACATCGTTAATACTAACAGAATCAAAAGAAAAGGTCAAGCCCGCACTTGAAACGGCTCCATCAATTCCATGGAGGTAGGTGAGTGGATCTCTGACATTATTAGGTAGAGTCTGTCTAACAGTATCAGCAATAGTAGCAAAGTGTGTATTAAAATCTTGGGCAGAAAGAGATGGCGACGATTGTTCCTTTGACCTAGGATTGTTATTCCTGATAACATCCCACACTGCCTTATTTTTGTTTCTAGAATTGGATATATGCATGTCATTTGCGTTTTTCTTAGCTTTATGTACTTGAGACCTATAAAAACGCCTATATTTCCTCAATGCACCACTACTCACTATTTCAGAATTACGATGGTGAATAGTTGTTAAGAGCTTAAGACTCTCCCTGTTTTGTCGTATTTCATCAGTGAACCAATGTATCTTAAATGAGTTGTCAGAATTAATATTGACAGTTTTGCTCTTTTCGGGAAATGCTATATCACAAGCGTTCTGTAGAATGCTTATAAACTTATCAAACTGCGTAATAGGACTAACTGTTATATCATTCAAGAACTCCCAATCGTAGCCATCAAATAAATCATACAAAGCCATTAAACCCTGATCGGTTATAGGCCGATAAATTATGTTTGTCTTCTCAACAGGCACAGACTCAGACTGGAGCTCGAAAGACAGAGGTTTGTGGTCAGAGATGGAAAAATCTATTACTTCTGCTTTATAGTTATTGGTATCAATATTAGAGAAAATATTATCCAGACAGGAAGCTTTTCTAGTGGTGTCAAAGATAGTGCGTGACAAACCAAATGAGTTAAAAATACCTTCTACTGCAATTGCCTCATACTCATTTGTACCAAAATGTACATTAAAGTCGCCAGCGAATATTATGTTTTGTCTGTAATTTAAGTTACTTAATACCTGGGCCAGCCCCTCGCAGAAAATATCAAAATTGCCATGAGGTGATGGTGACCTATAGACACTTATTATTTGTGACTTGTCGAAACATGCACCTGAGATCTCAAAGTGTCTCTCAATTGAGAAAGTCTCAAGGTTAAGTGATTTACAAGAGTGTTTGGTGTTTGCAAAGACAGCACAGCCACCATGGATATAGGTAGACCTACAAAAGGCGCTAATCAGAGAAAAACCACCCATGTTTATAGCCCTTAAGTGATCACAATCAGTCATCCAATGCTCAGAAATACATAGGAAATCATAATCCTTGTCAATCATGTATGACTCAAGTATAGATGCTTTTCTGGGATTCAGGCACTGTGAGTTTAGCGCGAGAACTCTAAGATTGTTTTTCTGAGGTAAGTTGCCTACACCTTCACGGTTTTGTCTGGTTCTAGAGTCTATTATAAAAAATCAGCATCTCTGTTCAGTTCTCTGTATCGGATGAAACTAAAACGCTTCACACCCACACCACGTGGCCAGAAGTCGGATTGGTACATCGCGTCCTTCTGTTCGAAAGGTGCGGAGATGCAGAAAGATTTGAGGTTTTCAGAACTCTTCCCAGGTAGTTCCCTAACTGTAACCTCAGTATCCACAAATCCAGGTTTCTTCTTAATGTATCCTTGTATCATGTCAGAAGTGACATGATTCTTGACCCTGAAGATGTAAAGCCATACCATTTTCTCTTTACCCTCGAAACCATTTTCACTTGCAGCACTACTGGTACCGATTATCCTCATCGAGCTATTTCTATTGTAGGTATTTCTTTTATTTGCAGGATTTACTTGACTTGAGGTCTTCGTTTGACTAAGTAATTCATTTTTTCGTGCGTTGTGATGTTTTGTTGGTTGAGATGTAGTATCCATTGGGGGTTCATTAGTTAGATTGATTACTTTGTTCATAATTGCTGATTGTTTGATTGTTAATTCAGAGGTTTGGTTTTGTTTGGTCCACTGTATTCACTGTATTGTATGAAAGTATTCCGAAGTTAATGATATTTTGGCATGTTATGTGTGGGTAATCTGCGGAGTAAAATCTGAGTTTTCGACCTCAAGGACCCTGTGCTAATTTGGGGAGGACCGAAAAACCTCGACATTTTCGGACTCGTTTCAATTTTTCGCTTATAACTTCTAACACAATAAACTTATTTACAAAGTTGAACATCATTAAATTTCCTTTAAAATTCACTGTCAAAAGTACTTTTTGATTCAGTATTCACCGAGATATAGGGATTCAAAGTTACAAAAAATTTCTCAAATTATCAAAAATTGCTTCCGGCCCGTCCACAAATCAAACCAAGCACGGTATGCAAATGTAGCAAATGTAGCACAGGGGCCTGTAGCTGCAAAAAAACATGACTTTATCTTCCATGTGTACGAATTGTGTTGGTACCGCATGCGAAAATTCACCAGAAACGGATTTAAATGAAGAAGACACTGACGCTGAATGTGAAGAACAGACTAACTTCTTCGACAAAATTATATCTCGGGAGGAAGAAGACGATGCCGACATGCTACCAGCGCCAAAGAGGTCAAGGCGTACTACAGATGCCTGACGTTTATTTTCAATGTGATGATTTTTAATGTAATGTTATATTAAGAATAAAATGCAAATTATATCATCTAGAATTTACATGTTTTGAGGATTCAAAGAGGGAGTGTAAATGTTTAAATAAGTGTATTCTGCTAAAAACGTATGGTTTAGAAGTTATAAGCGAAAAACTGAAACGAGTCCGAAAATGTCGAGGTTTATTGATCCTCCCCAAATTAGCACAGGCTCCTCGAGGTCGAAAACTCGGATTTTACTCCGCAGACTACCCACAAATGACATGCTAAAATATCATTAACTTCGGAATACTTTCCAGGTAGAAAGTACCTGCCTGCTGGACTACACTGCATGCTATTCATTCATGATGAGTCTCGGTATAAGTAATTATCCTCTATTGAAAAGAATGTCAATTTCTAAAATACTAGTGGCAAAAATAATTAAAATCGGTATAGTTCGCCGATACATGCAGATTTATGTTCATATTTAGAAATGGTGTTACACAGTAATGTCAAATATAGCTTATATTGCCTCCGGTATATATATATATATATATAAAATATTGCCAATATTACTTATAGTTTACTTATAGTATAGAATATAACACATAAATATAAGATCTGTTTTGGCAGAATTTCATATCAGTTTGAAACTGTCAGGAGCATGCACAGTTTCATTTTGTTGTTCTAAAAACGAAACCGCGCATGCTCCTGAGTTTCAAACTGATTTCAAAGGTTTGACGTTGTGCTGAAACAAACCTATACATAGATATGTACAGTTGGTGTCAGACGAAACCGAACGACGTAAAGCCATTTTCTGGATACTTTTGGGGTAATAATACCCAAAATCCATTCAATAAAGAAGGGATTCAAGCTCAGACCGAGGGAAGAAGCGTCCGACGAACGCGACATTGCCAAATGTTAGAACAGAATCCAAATATTCCAAGGAAATGAATTTTTAACGTTCGGTTTCATCTGACGTCAACCGTACATTTCTTTGCAGCAGGTATACTTCAAAATTAAGTTGTATGTGGTATACTTCAAAATTAAGTTGTATGAGAAAGTAGAGAGAATAAAAATCAGATAAAAAGTTCAATTAAGATTATAAAGTTAAATAATTTGTAATTTGTGTAAGGTGAGTTAATGAGTACATATAAGCAATTTTCTTAATTATTTTTTAAATATGGAAGGGCTGTTAGTTTTTCATATTGTCAATGAGATGAAAGTACATGATCATAAATAAAATGTAATTTTTTAAAATAATAGGTATATTTCCGCAGAACTTCAAACCATTTCAAACTGTCAGGAGCATGCGCGGTATTTAGTCCCTTAACTGCAGTGAAAAGATTTCCACCTCTGTACCTAATATAGTATTACCCTTGTTTATGGAATCTCTAGTTAGCCAATGTGTGACAGAGTCATAAGGTTCTATCTATCTATCTATCTGGGTAAGGGGCGGCCGCCTCAGATCGGCCCGGCACGCAGGCCACCATGGGCCCATTGTGCCCCCACTGCCGGTATCACAAAGCAGCCAGCATACCGGCCTTCTCAATGAAGGCCCTCAGCTCCCCTGTCCTGACACCATAGACTTCCTCATCGCACAGCCTTGCCGTGCCGAAGGACTCGAATCTGACCCTGTCAAGCACAGGACTGTCACTAGGTGGTGGGGGGGTCTCCTCTTCTTCCAGGCACCATCTGTCATAAGGATACGAGAGCAACATTGGATACAAGCACAGATGGCGCTAAAAATTAAAGTGGCCTAGTCGTCATTGCCTACCAATTTTCTTCTATTAAATTCTACCAAAAAAAACCATCTGGACAACTTTAGTTTTTGCAAAATCTGTCCCCTGTATCTACTGTATTTATGTCATGTCCTTATGTCAGTGTCAAACATTGGCTAACTAGAGTATCCTTAAACAAGGGTATTACTGTATCGAATCTTCTAATACAGGAACCCTATAATAATTGATACAAAATCTGCCACTTTTTGAATTTATTGTATTACTTTAATAGTACCTAATCATATTAATTATTTTAAAATTAATGTAACTATGTTGATAACATTAAGAGTTTTTAACTATTTTTAGTGGAGCTAATATGTACACGTGTGATAAACATTAAGAATATGGATTTGGCATTAGACCTGATGGCAGAATTTGTCTTTTGCGAAGTAGACAGAAGAGGAAATAAAAGACCACACCCACTATCAGCCCTTGTCGAATTAGAACTTCTCAAAATCTTTTTCGAATACCTGAACAAAATCCCCAACGAAGTTGCTAGGAACACTGTATTTTTAAACTTGTTTAGCCCAACTTCGGCTCAGATGCGATTGGGAATTTTAAGTAAGCTAGTGTCAATGGCAATTGGGATACCATCACCGATTATACTAGTATCAACCAGCACGTGGATGCAGCAGTTGGGCAGTACGTCACCTATAAGTTGCAAGCTGGCTGAAGTACTGGTGGCCGATTATTTTTATTTGGCGCCAAATCCAATAGAGAGATTAAAGACTTTGCCAAGCATAGCGCCACAGTTTACAGCTAATTTTTTGACTGCGCTTGCTGAAAATTACTTTCAAGCAAAGGAAAAGCTTTTCCCTCCTAAGGTGTTGGTGGATTGTATTACTCAGTGGGTAAGACCTGTAAATGTAAAGTATAATATACAGTGTGTCCCAGGATAAGTGAAACGAGAGGTGTGAAAGACCAAAAATTTTCGAGTTCGAATTTGGCCATTTGGGGTCCAGGCCTGCTTGCCTAGAAAATAATTTTCACCGTATTTTTAATTTTGAAAAATAAAGTAGACCCTGACAGGAACGATTTATTTATTTTCTGTGTAGGTTAAGGGGCCTTTCTCGACAAGATATCGAAAAATTTCATTAGACAAAGTTGCTGAGAATTGAAAATTATGCCCCTATGCCAATTTTCAAAATAATTGGCCTACTTTGATTTTCGTCCATTTTATTTCCTATAGGTAGGTGAACTATCCTTGTCGTTTAAAATGTCGAAAAATTTCATTAGAAAAAGTTGCTTAGAATTGAAAACTATGACCCAGTGTCAATTTTCAAAATAATTGGCCTACTTTGATTATTTCACATTAATTCAAACAAATCATAGTGCCGATTGAGTCAAAATTTCGCAGTCTTGCATACTTTTTTATTCTGAATAACTTTTTCTAATGAAATTTTTCGATATTTTAAACGACAAGGATAGTTCACCTACTTATAGGAAATAAAGTGAGCAAAAATCAAAGTAGGCCAATTATTTTGAAAATTGACGCAGGGTCATAGTTTTCAATTCTTAGCAACTTTTTCTAATGAAATTTTTCGATATCTTGTCGAGAAAGGGCACTTAACCTACACAGAAAACAAATAAATCGTTTCTGTCAAGGCCTACTTTATTTTTTAAAATTAAAAATATGGTGAAAATCATTTTCTAGGCAAGCAGGCCTGGACCCCAAATGGCCAAATTCAAACTCGAAAATTTTTGGTCTTTTAAACCTCTTATTTCACTTATCCTGGGACACACTGTACATAATTAAATATTATTTTATTTTTGGGTCCGATACTCGTTATTCGAGTATTCGTATTCTTATAGGTGGTATTAATGCATTGTCTCGTATCGAAATCGGGTTTTACTTTATGCAGTGTATAATACACGGTTATAGCCCATGGTCTCAATTTTGAATATCGAGAGGGTGGCCGATCCAAGCGGAAAAAGTGTGTTACGACGAGACAGGTTAACATAAAATCGTCATTCAAAAAATGATATTGTAGTAAAAATTAAGAGGAATTCGATGGAGTAGTCGGATTTTATATATTGTGGTCGGTAAAAAAGTTATGGTGAAAAAAAATTTTTTGCAAAATAAAAAATATTTACCTACACAACCATTAGAGAACCTTCAAGTAATATTCCTGAATATTAGTTTTTTGAAATAACTTCTGGTTATAGCGGAAATGAAAGTGATTTTCTCTATTTTACAACTTACACGTTCCATTTAACCATTATATGATTCCTTTTTTAATTCTGATTCCAACGATGTATAATTTGACATATTTATCTCCAACCCTTTCCGAGATATTTATCAGAGAAGCTCCATTAAACTAGATACATAGTCTCATGGTCAGTGTCTGATGTTCGATCCGAGTGGGCCAAACAATAACACCAAATTTATAACAAATCAAGTCAGCCATGATAATAAAACTGACAATCAAGTAGGCTGTATAAGCTCAATAATTCTTTTTCGGTCTTTTTCAGGTATCAAAATGAGTAGGCAAATAACTGTTTAATAATTTGGTTCGGTATTCATTACTTCGGATCCGGATGAGTACTGAGTACTCCAGTAATGAATAGTTACATTTTATACACCACTAAGCTTGGCTCGGCTATGACATGTTTGAGGCTTCTATACCCTGTTCGTTTGTAGTTGATAGCTCAACACCATAATTATAAGCAAGAAGCTGTTGCAGTCGGCCAAAAATAGAAGAGCTCCCTCATTGTATTTGTCCAGTATTTTGCTGTTATTTGATGGTGTCGGTCCGATTATTATAAATGCAGTAATTAACTTGCAAAATTGAAAATACTGCAGTCTTTAAACCAAAATTAATAATTATTTTTAAGTTGCTGTGAAAATTTAAATAATTGGTTAAAATAAACGAAACTTGCAAAATATACTTCAAATTATTTAGTATAAGCACCATATAAGCAACTTGAATATCATAATATATGCAGAACATTTGGTTTAACGAGGTTTTATACACCTAGTGCTCCTAAAACATTGGACTTTTGCACAATGCAACCCCTTTTGCAAAATACCATACTGTTTATTTTTGCCTCCACCAATTGGCCTAAATATGTTAATATGTTTTTGTGCAGTCAATTACAATAATAATAATCAATTACAGTGATAATAATCATACATAATGATCAACCTGCAGCCTTTTCCTGCGGGGGGGTTGCAATCCAGTAGACCAACCTTTCTTAAAAGGTTGTTTTGCACCGATAATGTTTTTGTCGGTCCAGAATTTTGTCACTATATACCTCATTGCCCGGAATTTTCTAATCGACCTTAAATATTCCCTCCTCCAACAAATTATTTCTGATTTGTCAATTAGAACTGATTCTATGTTGTTTCTCCCAACGGAAATATCATGAAGAATTTTCCATAATCTTGTTCTAATTCTTTCGTATGGCATTTTTAACATCTTAGTCAATCGCTTCAGGTTTCTTTCCTTTGCGCTTCTTGGGGTCCTTGACATGTGCATCATGCACATTAAGTATTATGGTCTGCTTTAAAAATGTTCACTAACAAAATGATGGGTCTTAAATAGGATTTGTCTATTTATATAAAAACATGTATTTACCTGCATTTTTTATGATCAAATTAATATTTGAAAACAATGTTTATCTATATGGTCTTTTAATTAATTTTATCTGCAAAGTCTACTTTCAATAGGGTAAGGTATATCTGTGATATAGGTAAGTTCGTGACAAATATTAAAAAAAAACTACCACAATCTTGCCTATTGCGCTGGAGTGGCAGTTTTGCAGCTAAATGTATTCGAAAGACTCGGCAACCTCGCGCACATCGGCAAAGTTAGATGCATCGCGCGCTTAAACGGTGACACAATTTATTTGACAGTGCCGTTCTTTCCCGCGCTGAAAACCAATAAATTCTGCAGTGCATTTGTTGTTTGTTTATTTTTTATGGATATAGCAAAAGTAAGTTTTCAAAATTTACGCATTTTGTTGCTTTTAAGTTGCCTAATGACCCTGAAATGTCATACAAGCAATTTTCGCCCACAGTTTTTTGCAATAGCTTAAGTCGTGAAGCAGTTTTCTTATGTTTTTTAACGTCTCTTTGCGCGGCAAAATTTAACCGCATGTTCGCTTTGTGCTTTTCCTCTAGTTTTATCCATGTTTTTTCCCAATGTCCCTATTGCCTGGTTACGAATTTACGTAGTATACCAGGTGGAGAGCATCGGGTCTGGAAGCCCCGCCTCCATTTCAGATGAAAAGCGTACGTGTCCCTAACGTGGTATAGAATGGTAGTACATGTGTCAAATGCGGTATAGTTTGTAGTCGAACGGCGAACGGTGGAGTGGGGTCAAGATGGCTGTTTAGCGAGTCCCTAACGCGGTATAGAATGGTAGTACATGCGTAAAATGCGGTATAGTTTGTGACTGTCCTGATAGTTTCAGCGGTAAGTTCTGCAAACATATATTTTCCGTGCATTTAAAGACAAATTTGCAATTCATGTACCTACCTATATTAAATGTAAGTGATAAAGCCAACCTGGCAAAATTAGCCCTGGGAGATAAAATTCCCGAATTTTTTTTCTCGATATGGATGACACAATTTCGACAGAACCCACCATAGCTGATCATTCATCAAAAAACAGTGCTGTAAATAACGCCACGCATTTATTTATCGAGCATCAAGAATTTAGGGAAGAGAGTTTCCAAGCTCAGCATACTTTGTTGAGAACAAATGTGGAAAAAATACTACTTTTAACAGAAAAATATAAAAGCAATCAAATGCTGGAAATATTAACACGCTTTAATAAAAAGGTGGATTATATTGGCACAGAACAGCAGCTAAAAACATTTCTCACAAATACGACAATAAACTGCAATAAACGACAATATGCTGCAATATTTTTAACCAAATCCAAGTTTTATTTTTATAATGTGAGTTGTATAAACGATTATACGACATTATTATAAAAACGTTTTTCTACAAATACAAAAATGTCGCAGAAAAACGCATTAAATGATAAAATACTCCTTAATTCAGCATTAGAAAATACTTATAAAATAGTTCAGTCTCATAAGGCAATTATTTTGCTACTTGAGTAGCTTCATATTCTGAAAAGTAGATGGCGCCTATGGTCAACAATGTATTTTGCATTGTATTTTGTCTCCGAGAAAGCACGTGGTGAGGCAGATAACTGTCAAACATGACAGCCGTGAGCAGTCTTTATTACTACGTCAGTCAACGATTATAGTCATTTTTATTACTGTACTGAATATACTTACTTTTTTATTTTTGGAGATAAATGCATGTACAGTGATAAAGTAATATCGTTGACAGACGTATTAATAAAGACTGTTCATGGCTGTCATGTTTGACAGTTCTCTGGCTCACCATGCGCTTCCCGGAGACAAAATACAATGCAAAATACATTGTTGACCATAGGCGCCATCTACTTTTCAGAAGATGAAGCTATAGCCGTGAGAAGTCTTATTAATACGTCAGTCAACGGTAATATTTTAATTTTTACATTTACAAATTTCGCTCAGATCACTCAATACTCGCGCACCCATGGTTTACGACCTTTTTACGGCTTCGGCCCGGGTCTTGTGCTATCAGTTACTTGTGATGAATGATAGATGAATTTTTCCAAAATAAGATGTAGATGGCGCTCCAGTGAAAAGAATTTTTTTATTGATTTGAACTTTGGAATGAAATTTGGGAAAACTAACCATATCTCCATTTTCTCGTGCTAATGAAGCATGCTGTCAATTTGAGCTCTCGCTAGTGCACTGTGAACTAGGGCTGGGCGATATTGAAAAAGTTATCAAAAATATCGATATAGCCGATATGTCGATATTCCGATATATCGATATTAAGATATATCGATATTCCGATATATCGATATTCTGATATATCGATATTCCGATATATCGACATTCCGATATATCGATATATTGATATTCCGATATATTGATATTCTGATATATCAATATTCCAAAACCCCATAATCATGGCCCCTTAAATTAGGGGGCCCTAATTTCTCAAAGTGTGCCATTTTCCATATGTTTAATATTTGCTACAAATAAAAACAACGTAGTCATGTGAATCTCTTATCTGTCATGTTGAGTACTGTCTTGCTTATTTTGTGGTTGTGGAGGTGGGTAGTATTATTGGCCGTTGGGTGGGGTGTGTACAAGTAAAACAAGAAAAACAATATGCACACTGACGGAAAGCAATAAAACGTTTCATTCGTCTTTCATTTTTTAAATTATAAATCGATACATCAACATTTCAATAGCTATATCGGAATGTCGATATATGTATCTTCTCTAAATATCAATATATTGATATATCGCAATATAGATAAATCGATATATTACAATATCGATATATTACAATATCGATATATCGCAATATCGATATATTACAATATCGATAATCGAAATATTGATATATTACAATATCGATATATCGCAATATCGATATATCGATATTTAGAAAAGAAATTATCGTTCGATGTATCGAAAAAAATCGCAGCCCTACTGTGAACTCATGAAAAAATCCCCATTGTTAATGAGAGTCTTTTTAGTTATGTCAATGTTTGACAAAACTAAAACGCATTAGATACGTTTAACCTGGACCGACACTATATTAAAGACCCGAGCATAACGTCATATTTCATTGTTGTTTACGAACTGGGGTGGCGTTACTCAACGAAAAAAAAAGGCGACTTATTATAGGATAGTGGGGTATTCTGTGGTTATTACGATTTACCTTCTTTTTAGGGGCCGTGGTGGCGTCGCTCGTACCGGCGCTGACTTTTTAGACTGTATGTTTTTCTGCCTTCGATCGACCTTGGTTCGAGGCAGGGGCATGCATATGTCTTTAAAGAAAAACACCGCTATGGCCAAGAACGCTGGACAAATGTGGATTCATGGTATTGCTCCTAAATAGCTTTATCCGTGTGATTTACTAATTGTCCTACACTCACTGGGATTACTACGGTTTTCTAGGGTTTTCCGTAGTACTTGAGCGAATGCTATCCTAGTTCTATCGGAAAAAAGTCGACCCTAGCCGCAAACGGCAACGAAGACAAAATAATAGTAATTGCCCCCCTCCCCCGCACAAGCATGTGGTTGCTTCTGGGGTACTCCTAGTTTGGAGTATTGTGAGGGTGAGAATTATTATTATTATTATTATTTTACGGTAACGAGTTGTCTTTGCGTCCAGTATTTGGCAGTTTTATCCTATTAACACAGCCTTTATAGGTAGATTTGTTTATGATAACATGAAATTTCCATGCACATGAAGAAAATGATATGCACAGACCATTAGGTGAATTGCAGAAGAATAAACACTATTTTAGAATTGGGGATAATCTGATCAACCAGCTAAAAAAGGGAAAAGTCTAGATATTATTTTGGAAGAGTATTTTGTAACGAATGCAAGAATGCAAAAAAGAAAATGTATGGACATGTGCCATGTGAACTTGTCAAATTAGAGGGACATAACAAACAAATATTTTATTTTATTATGAAAATTAAATTCGTTGTAACAGACATATTTGCATGTTTTTATTTTATAAAAGATTCTGCAACAGTGGTGTTTTAACATTAAACCACCGCATAAATTTGTTTCGTCGTGTGGTGCCAGTAGCGATCGCTTGAAGCAGCGCTATGTACAGGTCTTTAATATAGTGTTGGTCCAGGTTCAACATTGGCCCTCCATTCACTCTTTTTGCTCCAATAACAATGGTTTCTATGGCAAACTATTGTAGTTGGACCAAAAAGATAGAAGGGAAGGAGGCCAATGCCAAACTCAACTAATGTAATTACCACCTGCAATTTATTTGTTCCATCATGAAAAACAGAGTTCTATTTGCATTTGTCAAGTCTTGGCGGAATATCTCAATTTTGAGTAGATGTGCTCTAAATACGTAGTAAAGAAATTACCAAACATTCCAAGTTTTGCAATTTTTCAAATAAACGTTAGTTATTTTGCAGATATCGGACAATTGCTATTTATGTATAGCGGCCCAACAGAGACAACCCGTGCTGCCACCTGGAGCAATCGCGATGGAGGCAATCACCCCTATAGCTGGTTTACTGAGATGGTGTATACTGGCTCCAATATACAACCAAGATCATGAAAGCTATGCTTGCCTACACCTAGCACTCTTGAACAGTATTTCCGAAATTCCAAGGATAAATCCCCCTAAAGCGATCTACGCCAAGAACTTGACTGCTTCTATATCGCCTCTATATTCATATTTTAAGGAGTTGAAACATAAACCCGAGATGAAGCTGGATAAATTATTGAATGAATCGACTTTGCAACTTGCGTTAGATCGATTCGCACAAGCTGTTCAAGTGGCGATTAGTGTGAATGCTGTGTATGGACACTTAGACGATCTTATGAATAATTTGCAACAATTGCCATACAATAAGTTATTGAGTATTGTTATAAATACACATAAGCAGAATAAAACGATTATTATTGTGTAAAATTTGACATTTTTTTTTATTTAAAATTTAGACGAAGATAATGAGCTAGTACAAAAAATTAATTTGTTGATTGCAATGGTTAACTACAGTCATCTAGGTCCCTAAAAGCCCCTTGTCCAAGATAAATATCCAAAATCTTAGAAATTTGAAAATATCTAAAATATTTAAGGTGATTTAGTGATATTCTTTTTACCGACATCATGATGGATCCATGGGTCTGTATCACAGAAAAATAGGGGGAGAAGAGAAAAACTTAATAATGTGACGCCCCCAAAGTTGTATGTCTGCGACACCTTTATTTTGATTTCGAAATTTCTTTTGGTCACAGTTCTATAAAAGAAGACTGTGTAGGACTTCTTGGCTACAAATGTTATGTGTCATAGTGAACAAAAAAATATATCACCAGTTAACAAGAATATGTTTTTCTTGGAATTTTTTTTGTTAATTTAAACTGTTTGACCTTGAATATTTCAAAAAATTTCGCCTGCGGCACAATTTTGTACCGCAAAGATTCAATTTTTTTTTAATTTCTGACTACCTCCCAACTAAAAAGTTTAGCTTTTTGGGCAAAAGTAAAAAATTGAGAGGAAAGATAACTCGTTTTTTAAACTTAGCACCCGGCGGTAGTCAAACTAAAACCGGCGCTGGTGCTAAGAAGTTTTTACCCTATAAACCCAATTATCCAATTATTTACAAATAAAATAACTAAAACTCTAATATACATATGTTAAGAACCATTAACAAAGGCTGAATTGGATTATTTCTGTTTGTGGCACGTTCTTGGCACCGCTGTTCCTGGATGTTGGCTGGACTTTACTCTCTATGAAGAAGCGGGGCAATCGCAGATCGACCTTTTTATTCAAAGTTGATTTTAATTATAGATTCTTAACATCAGAAGTGGGACAGTGACCTCGCGTGTCACCTAACGTTTTAATAGCGTGTTTCGTGGGTGTTCTTATTTCAGTCAACAGAGCATAATTGCATCAGTTACTATTGATTTCTTCATAGGCGTTGCCTCGGTAACATAGTGATAATAATTTGGGACAAAAAATTAGGGCGATTAAATAATATAGAGGGTATTTTTAGAGTGAATTTTCAAAAATCGCCAAGAGTAAACTACCTTTATTTTTAAAAATATCAATAACTTTTACTTATAAAAGTTGCTTATATTTATAAGATGTGTTTGATTGTCACTTTTCAGACATCTCAGCCGACTTCAATGTTTTTATTGTCAAGTGTGAAACAACCTTTTTGTTTTTAAAAATATCAAAAACATTTATTTAGAAAGTTGCATAGCTAGAAGTTGTGACTTTTCTAGCAAATCTGCCGACTTTGGTTTTTTTACCTTGTTAAATCAAAATCCACCGATTTGCCCGAAAAGCGACAATCGGACACATATTTTAAATCTAAGCGACTTTTCTAAGTAATTTTTTTGATATTTTCTAAAAATAAAGGTATAGTAAGTTTACTCCTGGCGATTTTTGAAAATTGGTTGTAAAAACACCCTATATATTAATTAATCGTCCTAATTGTATGTATATATCTCAGTTTTCGACCCAGAAGCTCAAATTTCAACACGAATTGTTTTTGTCAATTATACCTTAGGTCCATCCGTGGACATAACTATGTAGGTATATTGGAAACAGGAAATAGTATGGAATTAGGTAATGTAACAATTAGCGCTACATTTTTTCTCCTTTAATTGTAGATATTACGAGGATGCCTCTTTAGATGATAAAAAATAAACAAAAAATAAAACAATAGAAAGATACAGAAAAAATAAAAATTTCAAAATTAGTTTTTACAATTTTAAAACACAGTAACTCCAGATGCTATAAAGATATTTGTTTTTCTTGAGGGATATACTAATTTCAAAATAGTAACTCTGGTAGTACAGAGGTATATTAATTTTTACTTTAAATTACATCTCCGTTAGATAGAGATTTTTTGTGAGAAATAAGTTTTTACTCTTCTTATAAATATTAAGTATTGTCACGGCTAGGGTAAAATTGATACATTCAATTTTTCTCAAAAGTGAAAAATCCGAGTTACTAGGTTTTCACAAAGCACGGGCGTCATCAGTAGAAATATTTTTTAATTGTACCTTGTACCCTTGACTGACGTATTTATAAAGACTTCTAAAGACTATAACTTCATGTCCCGGAAAGAAGATGGCGCCTATGGTCAACAATGTATTTTGCATTGTATTTTGTCTCCGGGAAGCGCATGGTGAGCCAGAGAACTGTCAAACATGACAGCCGTCAGCGGTCTTTATTAATACGTCAGTCAACGCTTGTAACTTTTCCCTAAAACCCTCAATAGAAGTATTCGGTTTTGTAATATTATATAAACCGAATCCCAAACGTTTATTAATCTCCTTTCATCCCTTAGATAGTGATTTGGGATATGTTTTACTGAATTTTTTCAAATAAAAAAATTCAAGTTGTCTGGATAAGTACCTATAGTTATAAACAAATTTAATGACTGTGTATAAAACAACTGTAAAAAGTTGTTTGCAATATTTTGGAGACTACCTATTATTAACTTAACAAGATTATAACGATATTTTCAAAGATACAGGGAGCAATATTTTGCTGTTATTAGTTACTTACAACCTCGACAATGAAGTTTATTAAGCAGAAATAATTCCTTATTCATTTCACATGCCTGCTTTTTTCGTTGCTTCAACAAATACTTTTATTTATTCTTAATGAACTAATTTTCCTAATTTAACAAAATGGTCCACTGCTTGACAAATTTTACATACCGAACTGTATTTTACTAATACCACCACAGGATAAACGTATTCCCTCAACCCTCAACTGTGCTACCACGTTATATAAATTACAAAATGCCCTGGTATTCCTCTGTATTCTGTATTTCTGAATTAATTTTCCTGAATACATCTCTGATTTCTATTCCCCCGATATGGCGTCAAGGTCATTGAATATGCGGATGTTTTCTCAAGAGTTAATTAGACTGCTGGTTTTTTTATATGCGGTGGCGGTTGACTAAATTGCTGCAGAGCATATAATTGCTGTACTGTAAAGGCAGAGGCCATTTATAAAGAGACGAAGGAAGTTCAAGGAAGGAAGGAACGTGTTCGGGTGTTCGGTGAACCCAGGGACTCTTTAAAGTAAGGGGACCCAACATTATACTTTAAACTTTCCAAAGTGAGGCCTATTCTTTCCTCATTCTAATGGTCTCAGTGATGCCAAGTATGCCATTTTATTGGAGAATCTATGAATATAGCAGGTACTTTGATTGTTAGTAAAAATTAATAATGGTTTCCATGATTTCTAAAAATTAAACTTGACAATGTTGTGTCTACAAGCACAGACCTATATAGCTTAGCGAAGCTATATAGGTCTGTGCTACAAGTGCAGAATATGCCAACTGCCAAATGAATCAAATTTATTTTAAAGTTTAAATTGATTTCCAGCAATTATTTCCACGAATTTATAAATTGTGAATTATGATGGGAAATATTTTGCTTCCTTTGGAATCTATGGCACTGGCATGTCATAAAACCTGATGGCAGTTGGACACTGACATAGGTGTAACCGTTGATTGACTCCATCGACGGGTATAGTCAAATTATTTTAATTATATGTCGGCGCCTCGTCCTCTAGATCACTTGGATTACTTTATGTAGTGTCGCCTTTTGCGCACTCTTGCCACAGTATTTGAAGAAGAAGAGACAATTTTGATCCCTTTGTGGGACCCCGTGCCTCACTCCTGTTGCTAACCCGCATCCAACTTCATTCTCATTCTTGTTTTTTGTGCGCTCGAAGCCACACGTGTTACTTTTTCGCGACCTTTTTTCCAACGAAAATATGGGTAAAAAACGTAGGAGAGACCGGTCCGGAAGCTCATCGTCCACAGATTCTCTGGAAAGACGAATTCGACGCATCGTTGCGGACTCCATTAAAGAAAATCTACCGAGGAGGTCACATAGTTCACGTCATAGTCATAGCGGCAGCTTTCGGTCGCAAACATATAGCAGTAAAGCAGCCAGTAGATCCAGATCAAAAACCTCCAGAGGGGCATACACCCCTGCAGACTCTCCACCTCCTAATAACAGAAGGGACCTATCTACTGGGAGGGAGACACATAGTCCCCTTAAAGACAGTGTACCTTACTCTAATAACAGGGAGTCCACTGTCGCTCAAATACACCAAACAGGGTTACTGCGAACACATAGTCCAGACATACCCTCAAGGGCACATAGCCCTCTTACCATCAATGTGGAGAATAATCTTCCAACTGAAAAGGAACCTGCTCTAGAACCAGAGCTCCTACAATCCCTCGGGGAGGACCCAAATTCCAAAAAAGCAGTGCATGGCCTGTTGCATCCCGCAGTGGCGTCTAGATGGAACCATGTTCTCTCAGCAGGTTTGGATAAAATAGTTTCGCAAGAGCTCATAGAAAAATATCCAGCTCCGGGAAATTGTCCAGTGCTAAAAACTCCTGCCTTAAATCCGGAAGTATCCCTTCTCCTCAAAGACATAGCCTCAAAAAAGGGAAAGAGGCTATTCTGCCTCCAACAGTCGACTGGCGCAGGCATCACTGCTGTCGGGTCTGCACTGAATATGGTGTTAACCACAGATATACCAAGCAATACAAAGAACAACTTGGTGAATCTCCTTGGAGATGCCGGTAGGCTTCTCTCGAGCAGTCACTACCTGACTTCAATGGAAAGGCGCTCCAACCTCAGCCCCTTCCTCTCTAAATTAGCGAGAGAGACAGCCTTCAACAACCCCGTAGGCGAATTACTCCTAGGCCCTGACTTTGGAGAAAAGTACAAAAACAACAAAATGCTAGAAAAATCAAGCGAAGACTTGAAGCCAAAACCAATAAAACCTGCAGAACCTAGACCGACAATCACACCCAAGCCTAGGTCAGTTACAACTCAAGCAACAAGAATTTCTTTAAACTCCAGGGGCCCGTTTCGAGGGCAGAGGGACCACTCGAAGCAGAAAGGGCAATTCTCTTACCAACGAGGGGAAAAACCGAATCAACAGTATCGTCCAAGGAAGTAGCGGTAAGTGTAGCTGGGAGAATTAGACATTTTATTAAAAACTGGGAACTGGTAACCAAGAACCCACTAATCCTTAGTTGGATCCAGGGATATCGAATACCATTTATAAATAAACCTACTAATAACGGTAGGCAAAAACCCTTTTGGTCTCCCAGGACCCAAGGGAAGGGACTCCAGTCCTGCGTAGACATACTACTTAAACAAGGAGTAATTTCCAAAGTGGCTCCATGCCACAACCAATTCCTTTCCGCTTATTTTTTGGTGGAAAAATCCAATAAAAAACCAAGGTTTATACTTAACCTAAAGAACCTTAATACTTACATTCAACAGGTACATTTCAAAATGGAAGACTACAGGACAGCAACAAAACTCGTCCAGCAAGGTTGTTATATGACATCCATAGACCTTAAGGATGCTTACTACACTATCCCAATATATAGTAGGCACCGCAAATTCCTAAGATTCCAATTAGGAGACTGCCTGTTTGAATATAACTGTATGCCTTTTGGTATCTGCTCAGCCCCATTCACGTTTACCAAATTAATGAAACCAGTACTAGCTCATCTAAGAAAACAAGGCATCATCTGCATGTTATACCTAGATGATTTTTTGATTATAAGTAGCGATTTCGTTACATGCCAAGATAATACCCAAGTAACTATCCAGTTGTTGGAGTCACTCGGGTTTATTATTAACTACGACAAAAGCAGCCTCATACCTTGTCAAAAATGTAAGTACCTTGGGTTTATTTTTGACAGCACAAATATGACTATCGCCCCCACCCAAGAAAAAAGAATCTGCATTGCCAATATGCTAGAGAATTTATTAGTAGAAGGCTCCTGTACACTAAGACATGTAGCCCAAGTAATAGGTACCTTAGTTTCCGTATGCCCTGCTATAAAATATGGCTGGGTATACACTAAAGCTCTAGAGCTCTTTAAGAATCAAGAACTCACCCGTCATAATAATAATTATCAAAAGAAAATCTGTATACCCCCTTCACTAAAGGCGGACATACAGTGGTGGAAACAAAAAATTAGTACAGGGTTCAACGAGATTAGATCAGACAAATACGACATGGTTCTATATACAGATGCTTCTAAAACAGGCTGGGGCATAGTGCATGATGATAAGGAAACATGGGGATGGTGGTCACAAGCAGATTCAAAACACCACATCAATTACTTAGAACTACTAAGTATACTGTACGGATTAAAATGCTTTGCGAAGAATTTCACTTCTATTAACATACTTATTAGAGTTGACAATACCACAGCTTTGGCATATGTAAACCGCATGGGGGGGGGGGTAAAACATAAGAAACTAGCTAACTTGGCCAAAGAAATTTGGCAGTGGTGTGAGACCCGTAATATATGGATAGTAGCATCGTATATCCCCTCCTCTCAAAATATCGCAGACAAGGCATCCCGAGCCCTTCCTACAGATACAGAGATGGAACTAACCAATTCTGCATTCTTAGAAATCGCTAACAAATTTGGTATGCCGGAGATAGATCTATTCGCTTCCCATATTAACAATAAATGTAACAGATATATTTCTTGGTTACCAGACCCAGGGTCGTATGCAGTCGATGCTTTTACTATCGACTGGAGGGAAGAGCATTTTTACGCATTCCCGCCTTTCTGCCTTATCTTAAGAACACTCAATAAAATAATAACAGATAAAGCAGAGGGCATTATAGTCATTCCAAAATGGGAAACACAACCATGGTATCCCATTTTTGAAAAGTTACTTATAGGCAAACCGCTAGTTTTACCTGCAACTTCAAATTTAATTCTTAATTCCAGATCCCAAACCCAGAAGTTCATTCAACTACATCTGATAGTGGGTTTAGTATCCGGCAGGAATTACCAGTGATTGTAACACATCCCAGCCCCCAAGCAGAAAAAGTTTCCTCCTTTCCTGGTACTAGAGAGGCTATCGCTCAGGCCCTCCTAAGGAAAGGATATCCAGCAGAAACACTGGAAACACTCTTTCAGTCCATTACAGAAGCGACTCAGAAGCAGTATACAACAACACTCAAAGCCTGGTGGCTGTTCTGTAATGAACAAGATATTGACCCACTATCTGGATCCACTAACGCAGTCTTATTATTTTTACAAAACCTCCTTTCTACTAAAAAGTCCAAGTTCGGTACCTTTAATAACCACAGGTCAGCATTAGCATTTATCCTCCCACAGGAAGTAACCAATAATATACTTATTAAACGCTTTATGAAAGGAGTAGCAAGAATGAGACCACCCAAACCGAAGTATCAAGTAATTTGGGACCCAGGATGTATTCTACAATTCTTGAAGGCAACCAAAGGTGATAATGCCTCTCTATATGTGCTAGATCTATCCAAGAAAACAGCAGTATTGCTGGCACTAGCTACAGGGACCAGACTACAATCCCTTCATCTTATCAGGGTTGAAAATATAACCTTCACAGAATCAGGAGTAAGAATTCATCTACCAGACAGAATTAAGACATCGGGAACTAATAGGTACCAACCGTCTTGGGAATTACCCTGGTTTGAAAATACAGATATATGTGTAGCAAAGACTTTAATGGATTATATTGATAGAACTGCTAACTTTAGAGACAAGACCGAGTTTCTCTTCCTGACCACCAGGCATCCCTTCAGACGTGCCACAAAGGACACAATTGGCCGCTGGATTAAAAGCATTATGGCTGCCGCAGGTATAGATACAGATATCTTCTCAGCACACTCCACGAGGCACGCTGCCACATCCTTAGCCGCACGCCAAGGAATCTCGTGGGATATAATTAGAAGATCGGCAGGCTGGACGGAAAAGTCTGCCATATTTGCTCGTTTTTACAACAGACCTCTTTTAGAAACTGATATCCGTTTTAGCTCCGCAATACTCAAATAAATGACAAAAACAGCTTTGATTTTTCATTTTCTAATGTATCTCTAAATAGCTACATAAAGTAATCCAAGTGATCTAGAGGACGAGGCGCCGACATATAATTAAACGATCAAACGAACTTACCTGTGATGTTCGATCGTAATTATATGAGGCGCCTCGTCCGAATAGATCACTCCCTCCCTTAGTCCCAACCCGGGCAACCAAATCGAAATGAAAAATAAAATCCTTCCAAGGTTGACCAAGGTCAACTTTACTAACCCCACTCTAAAAAGAATGAGAATGAAGTTGGATGCGGGTTAGCAACAGGAGTGAGGCACGGGGTCCCACAAAGGGATCAAAATTGTCTCTTCTTCTTCAAATACTGTGGCAAGAGTGCGCAAAAGGCGACACTACATAAAGTAATCCAAGTGATCTATTCGGACGAGGCGCCTCATATAATTACGATCGAACATCACAGGTAAGTTCGTTTGATCGTTTAAGAAGTCCTTACTGGGACTGTCAATTGGTAATTTCGCCATCCTAAGTTGGCATTAATGCAGCAACCGGGTCATAAGTCCAGGTCAGTAACGAGCTCATTTGCACAATGAATAACTACTAATAACACGAACAAGAACAACACAGATAACGGAAAAACTCACGAAACGTAGAAAACCCACGAATATTTTCAATGCCCAAAGTTTGAACCCTTTTGAACGATCCGGAAAACCTTCACGGTCACTTCACAACACCGAAATAAAATTTGGCTGAGTACGCACCAGTCGCACCACAGACGCAGCCGCGAGTAGCTGATTATACCAAAATACCAAAATGAAAGTGTTTCCATGACGTTTGAAATTATTATTAAAATGAGTTGTAGTCGTAGTTATTTTTGTTTGTAGAGGCATAAACCTGATTGCAATAGTGTTATTATTTTATTATGTTCTTTTTTTCGTACCACTTGGGTAACTTTTCACATCATAAATCAATGAGAGACGTCATTAACTGGTTGAGACACATATACCAATGCTATACCCATGGTTAACAGAAAATTCCTAGGGATTTTGTGGAGAATGTCATCTGACAAAATCGGGACTTCTTACAGTAATCGGGGTATATAACATAACCATTAACATAACCTTGTACCAGCCCCCTTGTGGTCTCCTTGGAGCATTGAGGTAGTATGGAGGGGAGAAGCTGTTACGTGACCCAAAACGGGTTCACCCATAGTTATTTGATACGATGACTATGGGTTCACCTAAGTCATAGATTACCAGAACGTCAATTTGTTGACTCGGTGCTAAAAGTGCATTAAAAGTGGTTAAAAGTGCAGTTTTCCTTGTTATTGCGAGCTATTGACCTCTGGAAATAAATATGTCATGTGCTGTACGTTGTTGCAGTAGCATTTCTAAAGTGGACAAAAAGAAATTCACAGGAATTACATTTCACAGGTAGTGTAAACAATAGACAGAGCCGTATCAATATAATTTATAATATCCACTTTGGTACTTTATGAAAAGAAAAATATTACCTTTATAACTACTCTAGGTATGTATTTTTCAAGAATTGCCTACAAGGTGTTTCTTCCTTCGATTCAAAATAACCCCATATTTTCTTTCGTAGGTTTTTTATAATTTTACTAGGACTACTGTGTAATCAGACCCTGGCGTGTCAGCCATATTGATCACAGACTTAGCCACACCCCCTGAACCCGTTTGCTATATGCGACAAAGTAATATTATGGCGCCTCCCCTTCATACTACCTCAATGTGTCCCTGGGTGAACCTAACAACAAAACAACGTGCTCGGTAAATTCTGTCAGAAAACGGAACACGTATAACGAGTGTGTTCTGTGAACCTAACCTAACATTAACGAAACTTAAATTTTTGGTGCCAAAATTGAGGTAGTATTAACTCAATGGGTGCCAAGCACAAAATATATAGGTTACTCACGAAGTGCCAAGTTTGGAATTTTTCAAGAAGTGTTTTACCAAAAATATTAAGAAAGAATTCATATAAAATGACTTCTAAAATTATACAAGGATTTAAATGTATGTAATTTTCATTCAGCAGTGATCGGTTTTTCAGATAAAACTAAATCTATTCTAGGTATTCCTCTGCGATATTCCCAAGAGTCTTGTTCTCACGAATTGTTTATAAAAGAGCACTCGACCCGATTACAGGAAGACAGCAAGCCACCTGGTAGAACCTTATTTGTTCTAAACATTCCTCCATATGTTACTGAAGATAGCTTAAAGAATGTATTTTCAACTGCCGGTAAAGTCATTTCAATCATTCTTCAGATGAGCCTCAAGTCTGAAGATGAAAAGATAGTTGATGGGTTTAAAGTAGGCTATGTTGTGTTCACTAAAAGGGAAGGCATGCTGAAGGCTCTAAAGCTAAATATGTTAAATTATTTATCCACCGAAGAAAAACCATTGAAAACAGGGCTGCACAAATGGATTTCAGAATATAATCATTTAATCTACAATTCCGATGAACTTCAAGCAAGTATCAATATATACATTTCTCAATTCGACAAGTCCGAACAGGAGAAAAACAAAAAGCAAGATGAGATAGACGATGAAGGCTGGACAGTAGTGACGAAAAAAGGGCGTAATCCTGGATTATCAAGAAAAGAAAGTGTAGAAATAAAATTAAGTAAGAAAATTAAGGCGAGCTCTAAGAAAAAGGAATTGGCAAACTTCTATAGGTTTCAAATACGAGAGAATAAAATGAAAAATTTAGCTGTCCTAAGGAAAAATTATGAAGAAGCAAAGAAGAAAGTTACTTTAATGAAGAATGCACGTAGATTTAAGCCATACTAATAATAAATAAAAGTATTTCTAAGTGAGCTATAATCTGACATTGTTATCAAATTTATGTTTTGTACTTTTTCCTAAACACCCTTATTAGGAATTGACCCTCACTTCACCTTCACTAAAGTACCTATCATTTTTGTCCACTTTGCATATCATGAAGAAAATATCCTGTAGACACCTGGATTCCTAATGGGGCGTAGGTAATGAATTACGAATGAGTGAATAATCACTGCAAAATAATGAATACTATCTCAGTGCATAAGAAATTTGTGGAAACAAAATTATTTCATTCACCTTTGATAATAATAATAGCAACTGTTCTTACATAGACAAAGTGATAATGAATTAGGTATTATTTTCTCTATGACTAGTCCCACAGTAATAATAGTCTCCGTATATTGGCTGGGTCTTTCCATCAGGATATGAACTGTTGCCTTGGAAATATACTTTTATTGATTAAATATTAGTGGTCGTGTGGCATCTTTGTTTTTTCAACATGCCAGTTATTATAAAAGATTTCACTTGGAAGCAAACTGAAGAAAATGTTACAATTCAAGTGCCCCTTCATGGGGTTCACCCATCCAAGACGGATATCTTTACGTCACCAAGGTATATCAAGGTTTCGTTTGAACAATTTTTTTTTGAGGTACTTTTACTTAACCCTATAGACGTTTTGTTAAGCAAGTGTACTAAAACATTTGAAAATATTAATTTTGAGTTGGTAAAATGCAATCAAGGACCATGGTCTGATTTGGAGCCCGATATATCAAAAAAGGAAAAAATGGAATTGAAGATAAATCTCATCAAAGAAGAACACAAACGGTTGCAAGAACTGGAAAAAGAGAAAGTCAACAAAAAGGCTGAATTAAAAAGAGTTGCTGTTAGGGAACAAATAGCATTAGACTCTAGAGTTAGAGAAAATATTGAAAAAATACGCAAAGATGAAGAAACAAATGCTTTAGGCGATTTAAACAAATGGAAGAAATCTGTGGAACCAACAGTAAACATTACAGAAATTCTAAGCGACGAGGAAGATACGGGAGGACATATGATTGTTCCTACCAATGAACAATTAAGACCTAAATTGCTACAAAAAACAGTAGTTAAAAATACTAAAAAGTTTGATCCGCCACCAAAACTACGCTCCACTAGATCACTTCAAATATTATTTACTCCTAGAGAATTTCCAACTCCCAGCAGAGAATCAAAACTGGAAGAAGAGAATGAGTTTTTAAAGAAACAAGCTCAAGCTAGAAGATCCGTTGGCTTTATAAGTGAAGATATTAGACCAGAAGAAAGAAATCCCCAGTTTTTGAAATCCAAAGGTGATGAATTCATGAGAAACAAAAATTACTTGGGTGCTATTAGTGCATACAGTTTTGGCATTAAGTTAAGCAAACAATTTGTGGATCTTTACATTGCAAGATCTGAGGCCCACCTAGCAATTGGTACCTATTATTAATTAGATATTATAAATTTGGATCGGCATAATATTTCTTGTAGGGAATTTTGGAAAAACAATAGAAGATTGTTGTGAGGCACTTGATCTGTTAAAACCCAAAGTACCTATAAATTTAGGAGAAAGAGCCCTATGCATTGGCCGAAGAGGAGTTGCTTTATATAAAATCGGTATGATTAAACAAGGCATCGATGAGCTGGAGGCCAGTTTAAAATTGCGGCACAACCAATACTTTGAAGATATGTTAAATGAAGCAAAAGAATTTAAAAATGACCAGAATTCAAAGAAAGACAAATGAGTAACAGCTAGTCTTATAATACATATATATAAAAAATAAATACAATATTTAACAATCGGTCGTAACTTTCCTTAAACCTAGCGATTTAAGCAATGCTTTAGGTGATGGGTCTCGACCTCTGAACTCTCTAAATATTTGACTAGGGTGTTCGCTACCGCCCAAAGCCAAAAAAGTGTCTCTATACCTCTTCCCCACGTCTTTAATCTTGTGATCATCATTCTGTACTTCATGAAAAGCACTATAAACATCTGCTGCAATCATTTTGGCCCAAATATGGGAATAATATGCAGCTCCCCAGTCTTCAGTAACAATCTGTGTAAATGAAAGTGGATGGTTATCTACTTTATGCAACGTAAAACTTCTAAACTCAGGCCACAACCTCTTGACAATGTCTAGCCAAAAATCTTTAGATGTATGCAGTTCCAAGTCTAAACTTGACAGATATAGCTCTCTACACATTTCCGAACCGGCCATATGCCTTTGAGATTGGACAATAGTTTCATACAGATGATCCGGAAGTTTGTCCCCACTGTCACAATGAGCAGACAGATTCTGCATTACGTCTTTGTTATACAACCAATGGGATAAAACATTTGCACTCACTTCTACGGCATCCCACTCAACATTTGACAAACCGGCCAATTCAGAATGCCGTGTTCGTGTCAATAAATGCTGAAGACTATGGCCGAACTTCTGGAATAAAGTCTTCACTTCATTGAAGGATAAGTGTGATTGTTTCTTAGATGTGGGTGGGTCAAAATTGAAAATTAAAGCTGCTAGCGGTTTGACATCTATGATATCGCTACGGTTCTGAATTGCAACCATCCATCCATTACTTTCCAAGCCTACCTTCTCTTGCAATCGGATGTAGGCGTCTATGTAAAATCCTGCCACTGGAGCACTGCTGTGAGGTTCGAAAATATCATAGAATCTGACATCCTTGTGCCATGTTGAAACATTTCTTTGTCGAATAACTATATTAAATAGTTTTTCGCTCAATTGAAAAAGTCCTTCTAGAACTTTTGGTAAGGGGAAGTAATCTCTTATTTCACCATCATTGTAATTGTACAATGCTTTTAATTGTTTTCGTTTCCAATAAGGAATGTCCCACAACTCTAAAACATCAGGCTTAAATCCTCTTTCTTGAGCAAATTTTAACAAGTTATCAAGTTCTTCTTGCTGTGCGGGTTTAGCTCTTTCAAGAAGCAGATTTATTATCTTGTGAACTTCTCCAATGCTTCCTGCCATTTTTGTCTCCATAGACATATCCGCATATGTTTCATATCCTAATGCTCCCGCAATATCTCGTCTAGCATACCTAACTTCTTCTAAATTTAAGCTAGTAGTTAATTCCTTATTTCTGTAATTAGACCCTCGTGTAACAAGTGCTTGCCAAAGATTCCATCGTATTTCACGATCAGGGCAGTATTCCATAGTGGGCATGTAAATATGAGGTTGTAACGAAATTTTCCATGGCCCATTCATGGGGTGATTTGAATCTACGGCTATAGCTTTAATTAGTTCAGCTGGAAATTCACGAACTATCGTTCCATCTTTTATTGTCTGTGAAAATTGTTTTGTTGATATATCTGTCTTGAACCTAAATTGTTCGCGATGTTCGGACATGGTTTTTAGATAATGACGTAGAATCTCCCTTTTGTCTATACTCAAATCTAAGCCATTTAATTTACCCTCCAGAGCATACTTTTTTAGTAACCTTGTTTCCTCGTGATTTAAGAATTTATTTTCGTTTACTGCTGTCTTTACAACTTTATAAATTTCCTCACTAGTAAATTTTGTAGATCTAGATCTCCGAGCACGATCATGAATAGCCATATAACTGGAAGTTGGCATTAACGTGCTATTGCCTAAATATAATGTTTTTGATAAGCCCCATGTCATTTCAAAGGGCATACTCAACTTTTCTAGAGGTTCGAGCACTTCTGTAATTACATTGTCGCATGATTTTTCCACTAATGACTCCTCTATACATTTTACGCCAGCCTCAAAATCTAAAGTTTGCTTTGCTATTGCAGCCCGGCAATTTTCTATGGTAATGTTGTTAAATTGTGGCAGTCCATCTCCTTGAAATAAGGAATTTCCAGGTGCCTCTTCACCAATTTCTGGTAATCTGAAAAACTTCCTTTATATTAATGTTAAAAAAAAAACAAAACGGTTCATACAGAATAACATATCCATTTTTTTGTGGAGTGATTGCAATTAATCTTCGAGGGAAATATGATTTAATATTTTTCCTCAATAATCCTATTTTGCTACACATTTTTTTTAAATTACCGAAACCAGCCCAAGCCAATATAACCTAAGATCGCGATGGCCACAAAACAGCAAAATGATTTCAGTCACAAAATATATAGGTATTTCAGTCACAAAATATATAGGTTAATATCAGTGTCCAGGCCATTATGATCTCTATGGTCCATGCCATTGAGGTAGTATGGGATTAAACAGTATTCCTAGTAAAATTATAAAAAACCTACGAAAGAAAATATGGGGTTATTTTGAATCGAAGGAAGAAACACCTTGTAGGCAATCCTTGAAAAATACATACCTAGAGTAGTTATAAAGGTAATATTTTTCTTTTCATAAAGTACCAAAGTGGATATTATAAATTATATTGATACGGCTCTGTCTATTGTTTACATTACCTGTGAAATGTAATTCCTGTGAATTTCTTTTTGTCCACTTTAGAATTGCTACTGCCTACTGCAACAACGTACAGCACACTACATATTTATTTCCAGAGGTCAATAGCTCCCAATAACAAGGAAAACTGTACTTTTAGCCACTTTTTATGCACTTTTAGCACAGAGTCAACAAATTGACGTTGTTTTGGTAATCTATGACGTAGGTGAACCCGTTTTGCGTCAAATGACAGTTTCTCCCCTCCATACTACCTCAATGGTATTGTGCCTGGACCAGAGCATTTTATCAGAGCATATAAAACGCTCTGATTTTATGCTCTGGCTGGACCAGAGAAATGGAGTAGGGAGAATACGGTACAACCTGCGCGAACTGCCTAATAAAAGTACATGCCAAAAACGTCTGTGTGCGCCTATGGCTGGAAGCGTTATCCATTTAGGGGGTTACTAAATCGCCAATTCACGTGTAAATGCCACTAACTTAAATTGCGGCCTTTGCGCCCTTTGCCTCTCTCACCCCCCCCCCTTCCCTTCCAAGTCGTCGAATGTACTAACCTTCCTATAAACTAACCTTGGCCACCACCAAGGAACTGCTTGACGTCATAACCTAATCTATATATTTTGTGGGCGTAACCAAGGAGGGCGCGTTGCAAGAATGATTTGAATTATGCATTTTTTAAAAGCTTTTATTTAACTTGCAATGTATGTATGTATGTATGTAATTTGTTCGGGTGGAATCTTGCAACTCAATTTTGAAGCAGATATCTTCAACCGATCGAGCTGAAATTTTGTACACACGTTTAATTTGGATGACAATGCATGATTATATGGGTGACGTCATTCTAAATCCAACATGGCGGATCACCCAAGATGGCGGACTAGTTAAATTTCAACCGATCGAGCTGAAATTTTGTACACACGTTTAATTTGGATGACAATGCATGATTATATGTGTGACGTCATTCTAAATCCAACATGGCGGAACACTCAAGATGGCGGACTAGTTAAATTTCAACCGATCGAGCTGAAATTTTGTACACACGTTTAATTTGGATGACAATGCATGATTATATGTGTGACGTCATTCTAAATCCAACATGGCGGAACACTCAAGATGGCGGACTAGTTAAATTTCAACCGATCGAGCTGAAATTTTGTACACACGTTTAATTTGGATGACAATGCATGATTATATGTGTGACGTCATTCTAAATCCAACATGGCGGAACACCCAAGATGGTCATTAGAAGGTCTCCTCATTGAAGAGGTAGACTGTTCTAAACTAACCGGCAAACGACCTTGCAACAATGATGCGTTAACTGAGATGAATAGACTCAGACACCTGGCCAAACTAAAAATTACAAAATAAATTAAAAGTAAAAAAATATTTTTAAAAAAAGCTTTTATTTAAATGCGCTAAAAAGAATAAAATAATCTTTTCTTTTAAAACTTTTACTATCAACTTATAACGTCATTCCACAATTTATATGATATAAAAGCTTGTCGCGAGATTTAAGTTTTCAAACTAAGTAAATACCACTACTTAAATCTCGCGACAAGCTTTTATATCATATAAATTGTGGAATGACGTTATAAGTTGATAGTAAAAGTTTTAAAAGAAAAGAATATTTTATTCTTTTTAGCGCATTTAAATAAAAGCTTTTTTTAAAAATATTTTTTTACTTTTAATTTTAATTTTGCTTACATTTATTACATAAAAATACAAAATGAGTGTTTTTGTGAACTATGGTTCATTTAATAGTAATAAATTACGTTTGTGAGTAATATTTATAAAAGTTCTCCATTGCTGTATTATCAAAGATCCATAAACTTAAAAGTGACTTATAATTTTTTGCCTGTATTGTAGGTACTGATTTCACGAAAAATGACGATTTCTGCATCACTTAATTTGTCGAAACAACTCAAAGGAGCGCGCCACTGTAAAAACGTGAAACGGCATCCCACCATATGCAGAGACTGTCCCGGTCGAGCGATAAGCCCAATTTGCTCCCTGGGGTTCTTTATTCAAAGGTATATCATGATTCATTGTTACTGGCTTGATTAACCGAAGAAACCAGAAAATCTCCTTTAATTTTTAACCAACTGACAACCAGTTACTGGCTTGGTTACCAGAAAAATGAGAAAACCTGTAAATTCCGAGCTGTAGAATTTGGTTAATTTCGGACCATAACTAATAACAGAAAGTGGAACGTTAAAACAATTGCTTCGGTTTTGAAAGAAATAACTACGCCAAAATTAGGAAAAAATGTTCCCATCTTTTTGGAATCATTTTTCATAAGTTTAGTTGTCAATGGCTTAGAAAATATAGGTTTTGAGAATAAAGCGATAGCCAATGCTGGAAGAAATAGTAAGATCACGAAGAATCGGTGGCATAAACAAGTAAACGTGTGGAATTATCACGATTTAGAAAGAACTGTACAGAAAATAGAAAATGAAACGGAAAATAATTTTTGACACGTTTGATTTTGACACATTCCACGAAGAACACTCAAGGTACAGACTCACTGCACCACCATGTTCATGGTGTGCATCCTCATCCTCAAATACGCCTATAAAATTCAGATGAATGGTACTTGCAGTGCCCACCTGCAGTTTTTTTTATTAGGTTATGATGTTACAGGGTGTATTTAAATAATGTAATAAATTAAAAATGCCGAATTTCTAAGAATCAGTTTATTCGAAAAAAAAAATGATAAGTCCATGTTAACAGTAATAATAAATTACAACAACCAGTACAGGCATACAATTGTCTTATAAAAGTGAATATTTAACTGCGAGCGGAATTTATTTAATACACGAAATAATTATATTTAGCCAACTAAATGACAGTTAAATACTAATTTTTATAGTGCCCTTAAATTCAGTTAGAACTTAGTAAACTTAATACACATTTGCACGATAAAAATAAAATTCCATATGAAGCATCCATTTTCCACCTGTTAAAGTACTAAAAAAAAAACAAAAATGCATTTGCGTTCTAACTGATTTGTAAAGCTACATCTGTATAAAAAAAATAATATTAATTTCTAGTGGCAGTAAAAATATACAAGAAGAATTATTATTCCAAACTGCCTTTTTACATATACAAAATAAAATTTATCACTTAAGGTACACCTATGCTAGCGTAATACTGACCCCAGGAACCTAACAATCTCAGCATTACATAGATTTTTTGGCATGAGACAAAGACCAATTTACCCTTCTGTGTAGAGTATAAGTTTTGATCACAGTTAATTGCATAGACCAATCGGAAATTTCATCATTTTAACCGCCATATCTTGCTTTTCCTGGAGTGTCAGTGGCTATTCTTCATGTCAGATCATAGTCTTACTGGAAAACAACAAAAATAATAAATTAGATCAGTTCCATTTGATACTTTATATCAAGCCTCAAGCCCATAGTGAACACAAAAGAAATACCCTTACAATTATTAAGAACAAAAAATACTGGTAGACATAGACACAATAATTATTATCTTAGGCACAGAATAAATAGCTTTGCAACAGAAGCCTCCTGACAGACATGTGTCAGAAATAAGCGAGCCTCCATTTCAATTTACAGAAAGACAGACATTATTTTAAGCATAAATTTGGTTCTAATACAATCTCTTCGCTATGTAGATTAATGTACAATCAAATAAAATGCACATTATTCATGTATTCGGAAGATATTACGCTAAAAAGCGAGCCTCCTTTTGACACATGTTGCTAAGGATTTGTCTGTATTACTCGTTAGTCTGTGTCTTAGGTGTAGGTGATTAGAAACAAAATACAAGAATTAAAACAAATGAAAAATACAAAGTTCCAGGAATGTTGAATTCAAACTATATAAATACTTATTCTGTACTGACGTAAATACTTGTATTTAAGACCCGTAAAATTGTTATTATTTGTGAACCTATTGTCGTGAACTTACAACTTAACTTGTTACATACTTTTAAACATAATATACAAATCTATAAAATCTTTATTTTTGGAGATAATCGCCTTTTTTGCTCGTTTTAAAGTCCTCCAAAAACCGCTACTTTTGACTTTCCTACCATTTTCAAAATGCAAATTCAGGGCCACCTAAGATTTTTTTATGGAAGTGGCTATTTATACATCCGACGTATATGAAAGTCGGTATACGTCTTGCGCTCTGATTGGCGAGTTAAGTGATGTGACTTCTTTGGACGTACATTTAGCCCCATACACGTCCGAAGTGTTGATACGTCGAAAGTGCATTTTTCTTAAGCATCGTTGCAATAACGAGCGTGTATGCTCTCCTTTTTCGGCGATGGGCGCTGCGGTGTGAAAAAAGAAGTGGTAATTATTTCCAATGGTGTAACCCACCCCCGATTTTCTTGAAATTTTGGCCCTATTTTCGTCCGACATTCGGCGCCCGCCGAATGGTTAAGCCCGATTTATAAACTTTGACGTTTCCGTTTGATGTTTGCAAGTTGGACATCGAAGATTAATTATTATAAACTCAAATTCCGTCAGGGATAACAACGGACCTCCTGGAGGTCCGTTTGGATAGCCAACATTTATCTTTTTCCATTTGCCGTTGCCTCTCCGGCCAATAAAGTGCCCTCTTAAGGGTCACGTGGGAGGTCACATGTTTTCCCTGTTTATCAGCTGATCATCTGTATTGATTTTGTGTAATATTTTTAATATTAATTATCCAAAATAACGATACAAATAGTAGTTAACAAAATGTATTTAGAGTTGCTAAATCAGAGTATCGAAATCGAACGACTTCGCTCAGATGACGATTGTTGTTCTATGCTTTATTTTTCTGGCGTGGATAACACACATGCGTACAGAAAATTCTAAACGGAACGGAAAAAGTTTATGGAAACAGCAGCCGCATCAGCGTCAAACAGAAACTTCAAAGTTTATAAATCCGGCTTTTTTACAGCGCCGTACGTCGGGCGAAAATGGGAGGTACCTAGCCAACATTTCAAGAAAATCTGGGGTGGGTTACACTATTGGAAATAATTACCACTTATTTTTTCATACTGCAGCGCCCATCGCCAAAAAAAGAGGGCATACACCCTCCTTATTGCAATGATGCTTTAAAAAAAAAATACACTTCCGACGTATCTAAAATCAGTTTACTTCGGACGTGTATGGAGTTAAATGTACGTCCAAAGAACTCACGTGACTCAACTCGCCAATGAGAACGCAAGACGTATACCGACTTTCATATACGTCGGAAGTATAAATAGCCACTTCCTTTTTTTATACCCCCGATTTCACAAAAAGAGTGCTCTGGAATTACTGAAAAAATATAAACACGAAAGTAATTTATATTTTGCAAAATGGCAACCAACAAATAAAAAAAAACAATTTAAATTATTGGACCTTTGTCAACAAAGTCACTGTCTATACATTTGCTGCGTGTTTCCTGTTGTGGCACATCAGCCACCTTAAGTCATTATGGACTTACTGACTCGCAGGCTTCTGTATTTTTTGGACTTGGTTCATTTATAGTGTCTGGGGCGGTTTTGATATATATACTTGATTTTTTATCCCCAAAAATTCAGTACTTTAAGATGGCACAAAGAAAGTCACCCTGTATATTTTGTATTGGATCCAAAACATTGGGCGTGGTTAGCGAACGCAGCAGCTTACATTCAGCGGCTATTTGTGCTGACCTTGCTTGTTGACATTTCACTGCAATTCGTTGAACGGGAATTTCAGCGTTCAGGCAGTGGCATCATCTGCATGTTGTCAACTCTCAGTGTCAGAAGTGTATCATTTATAGGTTATGTGTCGGTTGAGTTTATTTTGTATGGAAAGTGTATCTAAATAGTAAATAAATTCTAGCGATTTTGTACGGATTTTACTTAGGTCATAATGCTAAATAATTTAAAATTACGCTTTATTAATCTGAAAATTTTGTCGCGTTATGAACTGTGTTTAGCGTTTGTACACAATAAGTGGATAAATAAGACAACCGTGCATTGGGCCGTCCAGATTTATGTAGAAGTTAATTGAATGTATGGTGCCAATGACTTTCCTAGATTCGCTAAACGACGTACGCTGCTAATTCAGTGTAATAGGCAGCTTCCACATTTTGCCAGCGCGAATATTTTCTGCTGTTTTGCAGCAGTGAGACACGCATGTGCCATGGACTTTGTCGGTTTGTTTTCATAACCTCTTTTTGTTGTTGGCAAAGTTCAAAAGTTCAATCGATTTCTGCATAAATCTGCGTGGCATAATGCACAGTAGTTGTCTTATTTATCCATCCATTGTGATAAACACGAAACACCGTTAATAACGCGAAAAATCTTCAGGCTAATAGAGGGAAATTTTTAATTTTCCAGCATTATGATCTAAGTAAAAGCCATAAATGTATTTACTATTTAATTTAGGTACACTTTCCATACAAAATAAATACAACCGACGCATCATAACCTATAAATGATACAGTTGCGACAGTTGACAACAAGCACATTGTCATAGTAACCTCGATGCACATGATGCTGCTGCCCGGCCCCTGCAATTAGCATTAAGAGAATTGCCACGAAATGTCAACAAGCAAAGTCAGCAAAATAGAAGCTGAATGTAAGTTGCTGCATTCGCTAAACGTGCCCATTTGCTGTGGTTTGCCAACAGCAAACAGAGGTTATGAAAACAAAATGACAGGCACATGCGCGTCTGTCACCGCTGCAAAACAGCACAAAATATTCGCGCTGGCAAAATGTGGAAGCTGCTTATTATGCTGGATTAGCAGGGTATGTCATTTGGCGAACTTAGCAAGGTCAGCAGAGTGGTCCTGTTGACCATTCCAACTGTTTTGAGTGTATTCCAGGCTGTGGGGTCAGATTTTAAATAAAAAAATCGCTAAATGATTTTAGAGAAAATCGGGGGGTATAAAAAAATTCGACGCCGGCCCTGGATTAGCATTTTGAAAATGATAGCGTTTCAAACAAAAAAGAAGTTCAGGCGATTATCGCCAAAAATAAAGATTTTACAGATTTGTTTGCATACTTACAAATGAAGCATAACACAGTTTTTCAAATTGTTTCGTAAAACAAGTTTCCTTATTTAAAAATGAATACCTTGTACATGATCCAAGCTGGCGGATGTTGAATATGATTAAATACTCGTTTCACTCAGACGAATACCATAAAAAAAAGATAAAGTATCCAGCATGTGGATTCCGTTTGAATTCAACTTCCAAGAAAATGTAGAAAATAAATGATGCAAACAAATAATCCAAAAAGCAGGTCTAAAGAAGACTAGAACATTTCAAAATAGCTGTTTTGTTTTTCGCATTTTGGAATTGCAATAAAGAGTCAAATGGTGTAGTTTCGACAATACCAAAAAAGTGTTAAACAATAATTATTATCAACTAGATAAGTAACTGTATTTGACTGACAAATTTCAGGTCAAATTTTAAATATGTCTAGTCATAAAAGTTGGTTTAATTTTACAATCTTATGGTCTAGTTAGCTGAAAATGTTGTAGCATTAAAGAAATTTTGATATAAACTGAAAAAGTTAAGGACTTATATCTACATAACTGATATCTTTGAATACTTTGTTATAGTTTTGAGAAGAAATTCAAAAAGCAGGCAAAATAGGTTCTTTTTATTAGAACATTAAAACAGACATAGGTGCATTAGGAAATAAAAAAAAATGTCTTCCGTGGAAAACCGGTAATATCCTTAACTTCTTTTGATCAGTTTAGTTCAGCTGTTTTCAAATGCGACTAGTGTGCTTATCCCACCACTCATGCAAAATACTAGGACACCCAACAATAGACCTACAAGAACGTTATTTTAATTCAGCAAAATTAAAATGCAGGCTATTAAAATTCCCCATTGAAAGTAGGGTTTCCAGTCCGGGATCCCGGGATCTTGAAATCCCTGAGGGGTTTTAGACGGGATCCCGGGGTTTCGAGATCCCGTGATCCCGGTGAGGTCTCGAAAATCCCGGGTTGAGATATAGCGGTCCCGAAAATCCAGATTTTTTTAAAATGATCGAACTTTAATCTGTTCTCGACGGTTTTTGTGTAAAATGCCTTTTTTTGTACTTTATCGGCGCTTTATTTAGTTTTACCCAGGTTATTTACGTATTTATTATGACACAACCGGGGATTCACCTATCGCTTAATACAATATTATGTAGGTAAATATATAAAAATGTTTTTACTTTTGTGTTTTTTAATAAATTTTTTCCGAATGTCTGCATTTTTATTTGCTATTGCGTATTTTAATAAAAATATTATTAGGATTGATCTCGGGATCCCGAGATTTGGGTTTTGGATCCCGGGATCCAAAACGGGATCCCGGGAACCCTAATTAAAAGAAATTCAACAAAAAGATCGACAATAATAATTATCGTTAAAAAAAACAGCCTTAAAAAATCTGTGCATTTGTGTTGTTCAGAGCAAATGTCAACACCGGCCCGCGAGCACCGCCAGTCCGGCCCGCCAGATCACCACCAATCCAGCCCTCCATAGTTTATTTTGATAATAATAGTTTATTGATCACAGTTATCACAAAATAAGAGATCTATGACAAGTCAAGGTAATAGTAGATTAAGCATGTACCGGATCTGAGAAATCAAATTTCATCTATTGTCCTATGGAGTACAAGCCATTTTCTAAGAGCTCTGATTGTATCAATCTATTTTTTTTAAAGTACATGGTAATTTATTATAAAGAATCGTACCACTACTTGTGAGTAGTGTACTGTAAATCTGAACCATATCTGGTATTATAGTTGTGATATTGATTTAAATGAATAAATTCATGCAGATTTCCCTTCACAAATTTAAGAAGCTCTAATATAAAAAGACATAGGAAAAAGTACTTTTACAAGAGATGCATATTTATGATACACACAACCAACCTGACATTTTCAGAGATGACTCAATATACAGGGTGATTCAGTCATGATGTAACAAATTTTAACCACACGTGGGGAAAATAGCTTAATAAGAATCCGAAATTTAAAAAATTCAGAAGTGAAAAAAAAGAACAAATATGTTCAAAAGTGTATTAAAACCCCTTGTTAACGCCGCGCACCTGTTCAGCTGTTCAAATCGCGCGTCGAGGCTGCCGACCCCGGGGCGCGGACTTGCCAATTGTGAACATATAGTAAATTTACATTTTTTAACCTTTTCCCAGATTTTAAAAACTGTATACATAGTCTAAGTGAATTTATTACCTTCCCACAATAGAACACTTTGTTTACGGAGACTGCAGTAGCAGACAAAAAGACAAAACACAAAACTAAGCACAAAATGTGCAAATATGCATCAAAACCAAAACACTCTACCACTGTTAACTTTCAACTCCCAATAGGTTTATGACCTCATGAATCGCGGAAAGCTTTACATTCCACTGTTCACACACCTGTACTCAAGATACAGGCAAGACCGAGTCGTCACAGTCGCTAGAGCGCCACAGTCGGTATGGTTCCTTTCCACCGCATGCTACCAACACCACATGACCATTGCTTTTTTAATCTTGATTGGAAACTTCCACAGGCAGAATTTGATGAATCTGATTTTCTTCCGGATGGATCCTGCGTCAGCGAAACTACTCGTTCCAAGCTTTTGTCCTCGATTGCTTGGGAGATTCTCAGGGCATGACGATCACACTGAGACTGGTTGTTCTATTACCTGTGATGGTATAGGAAAACGAAAATGGACGGAACAGGCGAAAATGCGGGAAAATTAATGATATGATATTAAGCTGATTAGTTTTGCCGCGTATTTGTGAAAAATTATGTAAAAATAGAAGAAAAACTATGTAAAAATAGAAGACCAAATTGAAGTTTCGCTGACGCAGGATCCATTCGGAAGAATCTCAGATTCATCCCATTGCTTTTGTTTTGGGAATAGCTATTAAACTGCAGTTAGTTCACATTGACAAAACTCAGGGGGCGCTAAATTTACTTTTCCTGCTTCCTCCCCCGTAAATTCACTTTACATGCTCGCCAACAGGTCCGAAAGCAAAAGTGAAATGTTCGAGGTGCCCTGTTGCTAGGTACAAAAAGTTTTTCCATCAATGATCAACGATGCAACGATTATGCAGCAAGGACCTTAAAACCATTAATAAAATATATGTAGCAACTTGAAACTGGCGTGAAATTTAATATTTTTCACATCGATTGTTAATTAAATAGGTTTTGATCAAAAAGAATACGAATTTTGCCAAAGAAAAATTAAGAATCTGGATAAGTATATTTTCTAGTTTCAAATAATGTGGCTAAATAGCAAAGTCAAGCAGCAGTGAACATAGCGCTGGGTTAAAAGCGTCCGGATAGTAAACCGTAGGTCACGGGTTCGAGTTCCATAAAAAACCATTTTTTGTATTTTTTTAAATTATCGCTGCATTCTACTTCTTATATTAATTACTGATTTTAATTTTTATTAATTGAGCAATGGTTATTTTGAATATTATTACTCACAATCTACTCCATAGCGTTTAATTAAAATTACCTATACCTTTTTTATGATAGGAACTTGTCAGAAGCAAGAAAAATATAATACATTGCACGATGCGTAAGCTCGTTTTTGACCTCGGAGGTTTTTAAGGACCGAGGTTGCCTTGGTCCTTAAACAACCTCGTCGGCCAAAAAAGTAGACTTGCAATGTAAATAACTATTAATGTAGAACTAAAACGAATTTCAATTACTTTTTTAACAATACCTTGAAGTTGAAGTAATTTTACTGATATGAATTAGTTGTGGTTGAATAATTATTCACATAAACTATCCTCGTACTTTCCGAGATGAGTGGAGCCATCCTATCCGGCAGTGTCTGAACTTCCCGTATAAGTAATATAGTAATCTGTAATTATTGAATTACCGGCGCATCTAATGCGCTGTCTCTGACAGCCAACGCCGCCAGCGCCCAGTGGCCGGCCAATCAGTAAACTAAACAATCATATCATAATAACCAGTCTGGCTGTTTTGTTGCTTAGAAAAACAATAAAAAACGAAAACGTGCAAAATATGGATCGCGGTAGGCATCATTACGCGTTACCGATAGCAATATTCTCATGCAATTTAAAAATTGTGATACAAACGTGTGTGCGGACCAATAGCGCAGATGAGAGGTAGGTATTTTTTTTCTTCAGTTTCACCTTCCATGAAAAAGATTGAAATGTGGCAACATAACTCTCCAGAGCCAACCTTGATGGTTTACACTGGAGCAGAAGTGTCGAGTTACTCGGGTATTAAGGTTCATTTGCCCCACGTTTTAAACTTCGAGAAAAAAATTTTTCTTTCGCATTTTCCTTTTTAGTAAACCTCTCCCACTGTGTGGTTTTTACATCAAGACTGAATCATCCTCGACTGATAGTAAGTTAGGTACGGATAAAATTGTAACGGTTGGGTTTTGTCCTCATTTAAATGTGTAATTCATCTTAAAAGTAACTTGAAATAAGCTGCATTTCTGAATTAATTTGTGCTGTTGAATCATGCTGATCTTTGTTGTAAGCCACAAGGTGATGTCATCTGCAAATGTACTATGATACAGTTTTATGAAATCATTACAATATAGCAAAAACCAAAGTGGACCGAGAACACTACCTTGTGTTACTCCTATTTTAATTGATAAGTTATCCTATGATTCACCTGCAAATGAAACGAATTGCCTTTGATCTATTAAATAACTCTCTAAAAGTTTATTGCAATTTCCTCTTAAGCCATACTGTTTAATCTTATTTAAAAGTATTTTATGATTTACACAATTGAATAAGTCGATAAATACTGCCACTACTTTTTAATTTAAATTTAAGTAGTGTGTAAATTATTAGTTGAAGAATACTAAGCAATGCTGTTATTGTTGATATCTTTTGTCAAAAACCGTGCTGATGAGGAGAAAAGAGATTATAAGATTCAAGGAAATCAACATCAAAAAATGTTTGATATGTTCTTCAAATATTTTGGAAAACATGGATATTAAGGCTATTGGACGGTAATTTAATATATTTTTAGGGTCACCTTTCTTGTATAATGGTATTACTTTTATACTTTCAAAGAATTGGGAGAACAATTCATTTTGAAACAGATTTAAAATGGAACAAATCGGATTTGCTATAAAACAACATTTTTTTATTAAGGTTGTACTGAATTCATCAGGACCTCGGCCGAATTCGTATATGTTTAGTGTTTTCAGCTTCTGACAGAGTTAACTAGATGGCATTGTAAAATTTACAATGTAAGTAAGTCAGACATAGTAATAATCAGCTACTATTGTAGCTTTATGCCACATCCTGCACTTAACCTTTCTACTTTACGCAAGAAGTCTACTATACAGATTTAACATGGTCGTAACTAGTCGTAATAATACGTAATGCACAACATGTGCATCAGCTATCTCCACCACGATTAAATGTCCTTCACACTTGCCCGTAAGTACCAACCAAAATTTCAAATGGAGTTCAGTTCCGTGCCCTGTTGCGCCATAGATATCTCACCCGCTGGCTAGTCCCAATATGAAAATTTGTGTGTAATTAATTCAAAACTACAGTATGTTGGTATGATGAGTAAGCTAGATAGATAGTCTTTATTTTCATGAGACATGCACTGCATGTATTGAAAAAACACCAACAACAAAAAAATCCTAAGATATTAATCCTACATCAATCCTACAGGACAATAATGCAAAAGGGCACAATAGGCTAAAACTAATTAAAAGCTACATTAAAGTTAAACTGTAAGCAGACAGTCGTCATAACCCGCTAAAATTTATTTAAAAATACTCTCGAACTGTATAAAAGGGGACTTCCAGCAACAATTTCTTGACTTTGGATTTGAAAAACGACTTTTTCTCTATTGTTTGTCTGAGGATGTGAGCCTTTAGCTCATGAAACTGGTCACACATAAAAATGTAATGTATGGGATTATTCAGGACGTTCCATTGGCAAATATTTATATCTTTCCACTTTCCACCCATACAATGGACACAACCAACATAAAACTACCACTTTTCACACCTTTTTATATAATTGATATCAAGAACGATGATCCCTAGGTCACAATGGTTGACAATGTAATTTCCATTGTCGACCATTGGATGCAGGGTTCATCTTTTGTGATATCTACTATAAGTAGGTTGAATTGAGAATGTTAATTGTAATAGTCATGACAATAGAACAAATCAGTATGCACTCTCATTTATTTAAAAATGTGGTGGAAGAGAGGTAATAACATGATCAAGATGCGTTTATAATATTGCTTTACTATTTTAAACAAACTAAATAGCACCTCAACCTTAGGAAGGCCAGTGAAGTTAACACATTTTATTATCCTCGTTTTCAGTTGTCACTTGTAATAGTTGTCTTCAAGCTTTCACGACCGACATTAATATGAAACTGGGCTTCCAGGATGTTCTGTTGTGGTCGATGTCAGTTGTTACTAAACATTTCGCTGGGCATTGCAGCCATCATCTTCAGTGGTTTTTTGCTATGTGTGATCGCAATTGATGACCATATAAATTTTTACTTATGTTATGTTACACCAAAATATTTATTAATTATGTCACAATGTTAAGTTGTTTTAGCTGCAATAAAAAAGTTCATTTTATATAAAAAACTAGAGAATTATAGTTTCCCACTTTCCCTAAGCTTTACATCTTTTTTTACCTCTTATTACATTCATTTTGATCGATCTTTTGTGTCTTTTAACCTGAGCATGAGTGCTTTCTCAAGGGCTTTGACGTCCCAATTTGATAACTCTAAGGCACATTCAATTATTTACATCAAGAAAATAATAAAAATAACAACAGGATATTATGGCAATTTCTTGTGTTTATTCTCCAGCAAACATGGCCACTGATTTGTCATAATATGAAAATGGTCAATTGTGCTAAATTAACCCTGCTACTTGATATGAAATTTTACCGCTTATAAAATGTCTGGAAGAAATTCGTCCGTATTTTAACTAGCTTTCACTTAAAGAATCTCTTTTAAAGCTTTAATCCACATTTAAGGCCGCTCTTTTGAAAGAGAATTAAGCTTTTCTCGTGTTTTGAAGGGCTGCAGGTATCCGATAAAAAGGCATTGTCCCTGTTTCCACTGCACAAAAGGACTGTATCTTCAGATTTATATTAAGTTTTAATTGTAGGCTTTTCTGCTTATGGGGCAGTGGACAAATGATCAATTAAAGTACGCAAATCATTAGCTGACGTTTCGACTATATCGGCTTTAGTCTTCTTCAGAGCACTACAATAAAATCAACAATAATAGTTTTTTTACAGATTAAAACAGTGCGTTTGTTTCATATAAAAGATTACAGTGAATATATTATTACTTTAACTTGTAGTTATATAACTACCTGTCGTTATATGTACCAGTTGTTAAAGTAACTTGTAGTTATATAACTACAAGTAGTTATATGTACCAGTTGTTAAAGTAATAATGTATTCACTGTAATCTTTTATATGAAACAAACGCACTGTTTTAATCTGTAAAAAACTATTGTTGTTGATTTTATTGTAGTGCTCTGAAGAAGACTAAAGCCAATATAGTCAAAACGTCAGCTAATGATTTGCGTAGTTTAATTGATCATTTGTCCACTGTCCCCATAAGCAGAAAACTTACAATTAAAACTCTATAGTTGAGGACTAAATTCTCCAGCAAACATGTCCTCCGATTTGTCATAATATGAAAATGGTCAATTGTGCTAAATTAACCCTGTTACCGATTATCATTTCGGTTCAGAGAATTTGGAGTTATATTCTAAAATACATGTATTCCTTTAATATGTAATTGATAGCAAAGCCCAATTTTTCATTTGAATAGCAGATAGCACACAATTTAATATTGTGCAAGAAAATTGTAACAAAATTTATATATCCCGAAACATTTTTAATAAATGAAAGTGCGTACTGACTTGCCTTTTTGTTATGACTATTATGATTGGTATTCATTAGCATTGCCAATTCTACATAAATCATTTACATGACAACCCCTAAAATACGAACAAAAAAAATACAAATTGTCCGCCCATCCAATCAATAAATCACCTGAAGTTCAACCGGAACTTCACTCGCTCTTACTTCTGGCTCATCGACTACAATAATAGTATTATCGCTCCCGCCCTGCAGGATACTAATCTCGGACTCTGACTTAGTGCTGCTGGCTATGGTATTGTCATCCGCAGTTAGCTGCCTAGCTTGCCGATCATACACGTTTGACACATTAGAGGTCCACACCTCAATCGGTCTTCTTTCTTTCTTATTGATATCATCTTCGGATTTCAAGACAAGTGGTTAATTTGATGTAGCGTTAATAGCAAAAAAATCGTGAAAGGGCTGGAAAATGCAAAAATAGCAAAGCTTCCACCTCAGCATGGATTTGAACTAAAGATTTGTTGGTTGTGTATGGTTTAAAACTTAAATTTTTCTTTCAATCTTGTAAATAGAAATTATTATTGAATATATCAGTAATATTAATATTAAAGCAGCTACCAAAGACTTGATTCTCAGCCTGGAAGAGAATCATCAGAATACTTAACCTTTTTGTTTTGAGCAACATTAATGCTGACAATCATGTTGTTTTCGTGACTTTCCGGTTTGACAATATGCAGAAAAATGCTATCCTAATCCTAATGTGTTTTTTATGAAAACTTTCCTGTGATTTGTTAGTTTGATTTTAAAACCACAACCACTGTAAAAGAAAAATTAGAAGTGCTGTTTAGCAACTGGCAAAATTACATTATTCGAGAGTTGTGGAAAACATTTTTTCCATCCGAGAACATGGTGAATACTGAGTTAAACCTATTGAGAACTTTATGAAAATGTTGAAAATACAGAAATCAGAATTAACTGGGAGATATAAGTAACAGGATTAGAAGTAGCCTAGAAAACTGTTTTACCCAGGTCCAAATTCTTAAGGTCTGTTTCAGTCGAATTTCAAATCAGTTTGGAACTGTCAGTAGCGTGGGTAATTTCATTTTGACGTACCAAAAACGAAATCGCACATACTCTTGCCTGTTTCAAACGGATTTCAAACCGTGTTGTCAAAACAGACCTTTAATAAAGTGTCGCATTCATGCCTAATGATCTTCGTTTTTATCTAAATAATTTTTATATAACTCATACTGACTAAGACTCTCGGTATATAGGGATAACATAGAACAAATTGAAAGCAAAGCAGAATCGAAATTCAAGCAATTTTATAATTATTACTGCTTCGGTGGTCAATTTGCCAAAATCACACAAGCTACTCTATCAGCAAGAAATTCATAAAAATGCTGGAATTAGAAAGATGACAAATGTATAAGAAACTAAAAGCTGGGTCCGCCTCTTGCTCACCTCGACGACAAATCATCTGAGATAATAAACAATTCCCTTTCAGAGGATGTAATAAAAAATTTCTTGTGACTACAAAGACTCACCTTGAGAAGCCTGTTGCTGCTGCTGATTCGTATTTAATGTCTGAGGCTGCTGCTGATTTGACCTACCCTGCTGGTTCAGTTGGTTGCCAATTTGGTTGTTGTCCCGGCGTTGCTGCCTGTAGCCGCCCCGGAAACCACCACGGTAACCCCCTCGGAAACCACCCCGGCCACGGTAACTGAAACAAAGTTTTAAAACTAACCCAAAAAAACTCTTGGTTATTATACTTCAGTCTGGATAAAATAGAAAGTAGGTCAGTCATGCGCAGTATAGAATTCGCCGATTATTTCTATGAAAGCCACCATGGGCGTGCCCATATTGTTTAAAATTCCCTAAATGGCCTTAATGAAGGTGTTTCCTGCATTTTTAACGTATAATTATTACAATAAACACTCCGAAATAAGGTGGCATAATCTACAGCACTTCGCCCCCTATCCTATCCAGTGCAGGGGGCGGCCGTCTTAAATCGGCCCGGCACGTAGGCCACAGTGGGCCCGTTTTGCCCCCACGGCCAGCGTCACACGGCGGCCAGCAAGCCGGCCCTCTTAATGAAGGCTCGCAGCTCACCCACACCGACACCATACACATCCTCCGCGCCCAGCTTGGCTGAGCCGAAGGACTTGAATCTCACCCTGTCAAGTGCAGGGCATTCAGTAACCAAGTGGTGCGGTGTCTCCTCATCCTCCAGACACCATCTGCACTCCGACTCCCCTCCCACCCCTATAAGGTGCAGGTGGCGAGCCAGGCAGCAGTGCCCAGTGAGGACCCTCACCACTCCCCTCAACTCTGTCCTAGGCAGACGCAGCAGCTCCCTAGACAGGACGGACAACGGCCCACGAATCATGAGCCTGGTCTGCCTCATCCCCGGAGCCTTGCGCCACTCCTCGACGAACCTGCCATGCAGCCATTCGTCCAGGGCTCCAATCGCTACCCGTGGTGCAATCCCCAATATTGGTTCAGGCCCCACCGGTCTTCTCATGGATCCCTCTCTAGCCAGTAGGTCCGCAGTCTCATTCCCCGCTATGCCCGCGTGACCGGGCACCCACGATAGAACGACCCTATTCCCTTCGGCTACCAACTTGAGCAAACTCGTTCTACAGTCCTCCACCAGTGGGGGGGGACCAAGTACGGTTAGCTCTCAGCGCCTGTAACGCCGCTTTGCTATCAGAGCAGAAGGTCAGCCTACGGCCCCTGATCCTGAGCCTGAGCGATTCCTCTGCTCCCATCATAATGGCGAACACCTCCGCTTGAAACACGGTAGTGTGCTCCCCGAGGGGGGTGGTCAGCCTCCTAGCCAGTCCCTGACAAAAGGCCCCTGCCCCCGTACCATTCCCCATTTTGGATCCGTCTGTATACCAGACGAGCCCGCCCTGGGTACAGCTATTCCCTTCGGCCCACCCCTCCCTGTCTGGAAAGACAAAGTGAAGTCGGCCGTGGAAGCCGATGGAAGGAGTCTGCACATGCCTTCTCATTTCCAGGATGGGCACCTCCTCTCTCAGCTCTGACCACAGCTGCCGGTGCCCGTGGACCGAGCCACCGGCGACCCAAAGGTTGAGACCCTCTAATCTGAGGGCCGCCTTGGCCACCTCGTACTCCACTACTGCGCCCAATGGAGGCAGCCCCACCAGGGTTTCTAAGGCCCGGGTGGGCGTGGGTGGTCCCCAGGGCGCCCGTGATGCACAGGCAGGCAAGGCGCTGTATTTTGTCCAACGCCGTCCGTGGTCTGGTCCTGCGAGTGCCGGGCCACCATGCGACGGCCCCATGAGAAATCATGGGAACAATCATTGCTCTGTAAATCCAGTGCATGATCTCAGGATTCAATCCCCACGAGGTTCCAACGGCTTTGCGACACGCCCACAGTGCGTTGCAAGCCTTCTTGGTCCTCATGAGGATATGCTCCTCGAAGGTCAGTCTGGAGTCCAGCCGGACCCCCAGATATTTAACCCTCTTTCTACCCTCAAGCTGAACCCCGTGCAGCTCTATACGAGGGACCGGGTCCACCCTTCTCTTCTTGGTGAATAACACCAATTCAACCTTATTTGGGTTGACACTTAATCCGTTCATTTCGCACCAGCGCAAGAACCTCTCCAGAGCTCCATTAAGGAGCTCTTCTAGAAGCCCTACATCGGTACCCTGAACTAGGATCACTATGTCGTCTGCGTACGCTTATACGTAGACCCCCTGCTCCTCCTCCAGAATTCACAGCAGCCCATCAACCACCATGCACCAGAGGAGGGGGGACAAAACCCCCCCCCTGAGGACAACCCCTTGATGCATTGATGGTCACTCGTTCCCCGCACAGCTCGGCCTCGACCGCCCTGCCAGTGAGCATGGATCGGGTCCACCTTACCAAGGCCTCCCCGACCCCCACGCCCTCCACGGCCCTGTAGATCGAGTGCACTGCTGTGTTGTCGAAGGCCCCCTCTATATCTAGAAAGACCCCCACCAAGAGTGATCCCCCTCCAGTCCCTCGTCCAGCCTTGCAGTAAGATGGTGCAGGGCCGAATCCACAGACCTGCCCATCTGGTATGCATGCTGGGTGGGGCACAGAGGGGCATTGAGAGCAAGCTGCCCCCTGCCATAATGCAAAACCGTGGTTTTCAGTATGCACGGGAGAAGGTATTCACGACGTGATGCGCCCATGGATTGCGGATCCTCTAAAAATAGATATTTGGCGCGCTCGGCCTTGGGTTATATTTCGACGTGGAAAGAAAAGCTTTATATGCCACGTTTGGCAACTCTGTTTTTGATCATCGATCCAAATGCCGCATTGCGCAAGACTGACCTACTTTCTATTTTATTCAGACTGGAGTATAGTGGTCATCATAATAAAAAGATGGCGCCGAATGCCCTTTTCTTCGTTCACTTTGTTTCATAACCGACCGACTGACCGATGCCTGTTTGAGGATACAGAAATATTCATAATGAGATATTTAACTAATAACAACTTATTACTTGAGGTTTTTCGAGCTTATTACTGAGAGGAAGATGACAGTTTTCTCTCCAAAATAAATACAACTGAAACGTGGCTTAAAAATTATAATAACAATAATGTTTTTTTTTTAAGTTCAGAACACTTCGATGTTGACATCTATTTTTACTTGCGTGAGGTTGTACAGAACTATTTGCATATTAGAATCATCACCAATAAAATATTGATTCAACTGGTATACTTCAAATCTGCTGAAGGAAATACTCCGAGAAGTTTACAGGGTCTGGCAGAAAGTACACACCTTGAGACTTTTTAATTTTACATTTACCAAAAAAATTTATTCTTGATAAAAGCGTGTGCATTCTTGCAAACTCAAAACGCAGTTTTCAAAATTTGAATATGTCATTTCATATATGGGGGAAGTTTGAAAATATGAAAATGGCTCAAGAGTAAAGCACCCTTATTTTTAATTTTAGAGAAAACGTGTTATGTATGAAAAGTTGTTTAATATTAAAAACTAAGCCCAAAATAAAGTTTCAAGTTTCTATTCCATAAACATCTTTTTGACATTTTTTAAGATTACCCCATATAGAAAACAAAACCACTTTATTTAATATGCCAGTTCCATTTCAGAGAGGATTTATAAAAAATGTGATCCATAAAAATTAATTTGTTTGAACAGTAGTTATGGCTCCTGCAAAATAAAAACGAAAACTAGTATATTATACACCTAGGTTGAGAAGTGAGCCATTATTCACCGAGCATTTTATATCCTGAGGCGCGTAGCGCCGAAGGATATAATCTGCGAGGTAAATAAGGGCCTTCTCAACCGAAGTGTATATAGAATTTTTTTTACTACTAACGTCGAAATATTGCCATATTTTAGTCATTTCTCGCTTTTTTTAAATACTTCAAAATATCAAGTAGCCTGGGAGTTCAGTTGTCAAGCTGATAAAATGACACTAATTTTTAAATGTCACATAGATAATTTTTCCTTATTTACCTAGGTATTTTTTTATTATCATTATTTACCTAGGTAGAGAAATATTACTTCTCATTAGAGGAATGAGGTAAATAATAGTGATTTCTCAGGTTAGTAGTAAAAAAAAAATAATTTTTTGGTGCAAACTTTTTGCCTTTCACTATACATGTTTTTTAGTTCCTAGAACTCTAAATCTAAATTTGGTTCACAAGATACAGCATTCCTATACCAAAATCAAGTAATTCTTACGCCTGGCGTAAATAAAAGCACGTGTTCAAAGTCATTCCGCGAAATAAGGCGATTTTGATCAATAGGCCATAAAATATCAGCGCGTCTGGCAACAGGGATGTACTCGATCTTAAAAGCATATTTATGCGGTTTTATCTTGTTGTTTTCAGCTATTTAGACACTGCCAAAAATAATTTTATCGATGTTTTGACTCATTTCAACTAAGCCAATAAATTTTTTCCGAAATATTTTGACGTAAACAATTGTAAAAGTAAAATTAAATAAAGGTCATTCCTCAGTGCGGCTCTGGCGAAAATCTCAACGCACATGTTCTTGTTTACATCAGGCGTAAGAGTTATTTGATTTTAGTATAAGTAATTGAAGACCTCGGTGCAAAAACCGGACAAGTCCACTTTTGGGTAAAATTGACTTTTTCCACTACATTTATGTATTAAAACATCGCCGATCGATTAGTGCAAGAATCAGCCAAGTTCAAAGCATGATAACGTTGATATATAGCTTAAGGACTTGGCCGCTCGCATTCTTGGGTGCAAGAACCAGACAAGTCCGGGAGTTTTTTTCGTTTTCTCAAAACTTTTAAATATGGGTAAAATTGACTTTTTCCACTACATTTATGTATTAAAATATCGCCGATCGATTGGTGTAAGAATCAGCCAAATCCAAAGCAGAATAACGTTGATATATAGCTTTAGGACTTGGCCGCTCGCATTCATGGGTGCAAGAACCAGACAAGTCCGGGAGTTTCTTTTTCATTTTCCCAAAACTTGTAAACTATGGACTTGTCCGGTTCTTGCACCGAGGTCTTCAATTGTGACTGAGGAATGGGTAATCAGTATCATCAACTAATTTTTCAGCCACGAAGGATGTGGAAATTAAAAAATACTAAAATTTTCGCTTATAATTTATGACCCATGAAATCAGCAAAAACATACAGGGTGTCCCAAAATGAATTCCCCAGTAGCCGGGGGTAGACGCTACCATCAAAAAAGACGAAAATCACTTATGAAAAAATTACAAAAAGTACTTCCTTAAGAAGTTATGGCCATCTAAAATAGTGAAATCAAGACATTTTCGCAAAATAGTATCTATTAATTCATTTAAATCAAGTCATATCCACACAATAAAATTATTAACATTTAGATTTACAAAGGCAAATGTTCGAAGCCATTTTGTTCAATACATTCGTGCAACCCTCGAATAAAATTGTTTTCTACACAACTTATTATTTCATTCTCGACATAATAATATTACGAAAATTCACCTTTTAATGTCGCACTGCTCTTTACTAATTATGTGACTAAACTAAATTTTGACTTTCGAAATTTCATATTCTGAATACGGGAAAGGTGACTTGACTTCAATGAAACTATTTTTTTACTTGATTTCACTGTTTTAGATGGCCATAACTTCTTCAGGAAGCACTTTTTGAAATTTTTTCATAAGTGATTTTTGTCTTATTTTTGGTCGTAGCGTCTACCCCCGGCCGCTGGGGAATTCATTCTGGGACACTCTGTATAAACCATTTTATTTTCAATCTATACGATCCATGGGTTGCAAAGGCAAAAATAAGATTAACAAGTTTTCAGAAAACGACTTCATTGTTTATTTTATGAGTAATAAAAAAGTTTGAATCCACAAGTTTACCGACACTAGGGTGGGCCGAATTTTTTTCGAGTCATAATATCGTGGAAAAAATTGCTAATTATTGGGGAGACTAAAAAGGGATAATAAATAAATAAAATCGGTAAAAATATCTTAAAGTTGCGCAAGTGCTTGAAACTTTGCCGAAATTCAGAAAAAAATATATTGTTACGATAATTTTTTACCTCACCGAACTTGTGAATATTTATATGTAATAGCTCTAGTCAATTCTTATTTGAACCGATAATGATTTAGAAAAGAGTGGTTTAAATTGGTTAAGGTGTTCCACTCGCTCAATAGCTGTCAAATTTAACAAATTCTCATTCTCGTTGTAACTCGCTCGAGTCAGAGACCCCAATGCTCCCCTCAACTACCACTCTCGCCGCACTATTGTTTTGTCAGTCAGCACTGTATCTAACAAATAGATTTGACAGCTATTGCTGAGCGGAACACCTTACCTTGAACCAGTCTTTTTTCTAAAGAGTAGAGTTGACTAGAGCTATTTCATTTTAATATTCACAAGTTCAGGGAGGTAAAAAATTATCTTAAAAATATATTATTTTACGAATTTCGGAAAACTTTAGAGCACTTGCGCGACCGAAAGATATAAACCGATTTTATTTTTTTTATCCCTTTTTAGTCTTATCAATTATCAACTTTTCGGCGGTATTAAGACTTGAAAAAAACAATTGAATTTTTCAGCCCACCCTAATGGACACATTAATCTCTTTTGAGAATTAGTTCATTTAAATTATGAAAATTAAGGAACTAATTTTTCATTATTATGGCTGGTGGTAAAAAAATAGTGTATGCAATTCTTATGGCTATTAGGACACTTTTATTCATTTCGATACTCACCTACAGCTCGTGTCTTAATTCTTAATAGTTATCTAAATCTAAGCACTTTGAGGGTCATTTATCACGCAAATTTCCACTCGAGGATGCGTTTTAGTATAATTTTCTGGGGAAGTTGTTCTTTGGTAAACAAGGTTTTCAAGGTACAGAAGCGGCTGATTAGGATTATGGTTGGCCCTCGGGTTGGCCTAAGAGCCAGGGAGTCATGTCGGGGGGTCTTTCGGAGTTTGAACTTACTGACACTGCCTGGTACATACATTTATGAATGTCTTGTTTTCTCACACAGACAAAGCTCTAAATTTCAAATTCACCTGCAATCCAATGTTTACAACACCAGGAATCTCAACTTCATTCTGCCAAGCCATCGATTGGCTTTAACAGAAAAACAGCCAACATATACCTGTCTCAAGTTTTTTAATAAACTGCCTCAGCGCATAAAAGATATCTCGGAACTTAAACTGTTTAAATTACAGGTACTGCGGCTCTTAATATCACTAGAACCTTATGATGTTCTGGAATACTTAAATACAAACCTATAAAGTTAGAAACCGAGACTGTTTTGTGTGCTCGGGCAGCCATTTCTATTGACGCTGATTTGATTTAATGTACACTGTGTCTTGTGTCTTTCTCTCAAATAAAGAGTATTATTATTATTATTATACTCATGTGACAATAGCCATCATTAAAATGCTCTTTGCATAATATAGACACTATTAAGAATAAAACAATAATATATTGGGATGCAGTTACACCGTTCAACTGTTTTCAAAAATCGATTAATCCAAGATGTCCAATTTGATAATTTGAACCACCCCGTACATCCTCTATAACCCCGCATACTCACTTTCCCCTTCTTGTCGCCGCCACGCCAAACGTCTCCGAGTTGAGCTTGCGCTCTGTCCTCCAGTCAGTCCTCTGCGACTTGCCCTTCGCTCGCTCCACGGCCTCGCACGAGATCTTGTCGAAGAACGACTTGGTCTTGTCGTAATATATTTCGTGGTCCTCGTCTTGTTCCGTCTCGCCTGCTCCCGTCTCGTTGCCGGAGTCGTCCTTCTTGTCCACGTCGCCGTTCACCTCTGGCTTCACCTCGTCCAGTTTCACCTGTGATCAAAAATGCCAACGTTTATACTTACCAAAACCACTTACGACATTGTAAACTTTGATATTTTCGGAAATTTATTTGTGGCTCAAACAGATCCATTTAATTTTTTAATTGGGTTTTTTGCCACCAAACTGATTATTGTAAACTTTGTTTCAAGAATAAGGAAGTTTCATGAACTGAATTGCCAAGTGAATTGCCAATTTATATATGTTTTTTAAATGGAAACCATAGTGCATATCTCAAAAACTATTAATGCTACCAAAAAAATAATTATTCCATTCGATTCTACGCCAAAAAATCTATAAAAATAGTTTTAAGTGTATACAAATCGATAAAAAAAATGTATTTTGTGAGATATTTTCAAAAACCTTTTTTTTGTTCGAAAGGCCTTCAAAAACCGCTTCTTTTGACCTTTCTGCCATTTTCAAAATGCAAATCCAGGGCCGGCTGTGATTTTTTTATACCCCCGATTTTTACAAAAACCATTTAGCGATTTTTTTTTATTTAAAATCTGACCCCACAGCGTTAATCAGAACACCCCGAAACCCCTATATACCAAATTTGAATAAAAAATATACAGGGAGTTCCATTCTGCAGGGTGTCTAAGTTGAGCAAAATAGGAATTTTAAAGGCATCTGCCAAGTCAAGAGTGCCATGGAATCCCCTCAAAACAGTTGAGGTGTTGGTGTGCAATACAAAATATACAGAGTGTTCTTATCTGTGCCATCTCAAATTACTGAATTTTTGGAACTTTATACTGGTCAAAAATCGAGTATATCAAAACCGCTACACACACTATAAACGAACTAAATCTAAAAAATACAGAAGTCTGCCAGTCAGTAAGTCCATATCAGTTAAGGTAGCTGGTGTAGCACAACTGGAAACGCACAGAAAATGTATCATCTTAGACAGTGACTTTGTTGAGTAAGGTCCAATAAATTAAATTGTTTTTATTTGTTAGTTGGCATTTTGTAAAGAAATACATTACTTTTGTGTTTATCAATATTTTTTCAATGATTCCACAGCACTCATGACCCGTATAAAATTCAGCATTTTGAGATGGCACAGATAGAACATTCTGTATATTTTGAAATGGACCTTTGCACACCAACACCTTGAGTGGTCCTATTAACCATTTAACTGTTTTGAGGGGATTCCATAATAATAATAATAATAATATAGCATTTATTGCCCAACAGGTAACCCCCATTTACAGGACAAGTATATAATAACGAGTAAGAGAATCACATATGCATATTAGGTACTAATAAACTATACATAAAAGACTACATAAAAAAAGCAAGATAAAAAAGCAATATAAAAAACCGGGATATAAGTGACAAAACATTACAGTGAACGAAGGCAAATAATTATGTTCTTTACACAGAACACAGAAAAAGTTTAAAAAGTGAAGTTGTCTAAATTATCAGCAGCCTCTTTTAGAATTACATTCAGATTATGAAAATTAATATCACAGTGTTCACTCAGCTTATTAAAGTTATTACACATTAAAAACAAAGGTGTTCTAAAAAATAAATTCGTTCTCGCTCTATCACAATAAAAAGTGTTTGAGTTGCGAGTTCTAATGATAGATGGAACATAAAAATTAATTTGAGAGACGAGATCACATGCATCTATCTCGTTATGCAGAATCTTATGCAAAAACTTCAGTGCTGCACATTTCCTTCTCAAATCTAAGGACTGAATCTGAAACCTAGTTGTTAGCTCAACATACGGAGTACCCTTCGCGGGATATATTCCGTCTACCTTAAAAGCCAAAAACTGTAGAAACTTTTTCTGTACACGTTCAATGGCTACTTTATGGTATCTATAAAATGGACACCATATGATTGAGGCATATTCAAGTTTGGAGCGAACAAAAGCTGAGAACCTTCCATGAAATATGGTCGACAAACGACAACTTTGAGTAAAAAATGACACCTAAATGCTTCACTGAATCGCAACGAGAAAGAGCACATCCGGGAACACTATAGTTGTGTGCCAAAGTCGATTGTTTTTTAGTATAGCTCAAGACTTTACATTTAGCAATATTCAAGTGAAGCCAGTTTTCGTTGCACCACTGATGAATACGATCAAGATCAAGCTGTAAGTGTATGCAATCCTCAATGGTATTAACCTCGGCATATAATTTTAGATCATCAGCAAATAGCACTCTACCACAACTGAGCGAGTTCACAATATCATCAACAAACAAGAGAAACAATAAGGGTCCCAGATTCGAGCCCTGCGGGACACCTGATTTTGGAGTATATTCAAACGAGTGAAATCCATTATAGCAAACAGACTGTTTACGCTGATCAAGGCAATTGCACAATAAGGCCAATGCAGAGGAATTAAGACCATACATATTAATCTTCTCTATGAGTATACCATGATCAAGTCTATCGAACGCTTTCGCAAAATCAGGGTATATTACATCAACTTGCTTTTGTTTGTCAAGACGGCTCGCTACAAATTGAGTGAAGCATGTTAAATTCGTGACAGAAATCCATGTTGATGTGGGGAAAGGACATTGCGTACAGATAGATAAATTCTGTTATACAAAACGACTTCAAAAACCTTGGCAAAGTTCGACAAAATAGATATAGGCCGATAATTTCGCACATCAGAAGGATCACCAGACTTCAAAACCGGGCACACCCTTGACCTCTTCCAAATGTCAGGGAAGGTGTTGCTGCTAGTAGCTAAATTAAACAATGTAAGTAGTGGGGCCGAAAGAACACCAATGCAGTCTTTGACTAGAAAGGAGGGAATAGAGTCCGGACCGGAAGTTACTTTATTTTTCAATTTCGATGATGCAATAATTATTTCCCGCTCCGTAATACCTGCAAAATCGATATGTACTGGAAGAGTCGCCCGACACAAAGTCCCTACGTCCGGTGCCACCAACATGTGGCACAACAAACACCCTCTCAAAGTAACTTGCAAAACCATCAACTATACCTGTAGGAGAGTCAAAAGTTACGTCATTAAGTCTCATCTCACCAGGTATCCTCATTGAATTATTCTTAGAGTGTACAAATGCCCAAAAACTCTGAGGATCAAACGAAACAGATGCCTGGACTTGCTCTAAATAACGGTTATATGCAACTGAGATAAGTTGTTTCACCAATAACCTCAATCTTCTGAACTCATCGAGAAATACATTATTCCTATTTGCTTTATATTTCTTAAAAACCTTTGCCTTCAGTTTTATAGTACTAATTATTTCGGCAGTGTACCAGGATGGGTATTTCCATCCATGGCACACTTGACTTTGCAGGTGCCTTTAAAATTCCTATTTTGCTCAACTTTCGACACCCTGCAGAATAGAACTCCCTGTATATTTTTTATTCAAATTTGGTATATAGGGGTTTTTGGGTGTTCTGATTAACGCTGTTGTGTCAGATTTTAAATAAAAAAATCGCTATGGTTTTTGTGAAAATCGGGGTATAAAAAAAATCGTAGCCGTCCCTGGATTTGCATTTTGACAAAAGTAAAAACGTCAAAAGAAGCGTTTTTTGAAGACCTTTCGAACAATAAAAAGGTTTTTGAAAATATCTCACAAAATACATTTTTTATCGATTTGTATACACTTAAAAGTAGACACCCTGTATATAAGTTGTAGCCAGGAGAGAGGTTTCCAAAAAATCAAAAATTTCAGTCCTGCGTCAATGAGCGGAAACTATAAAACTTATCTAAAATCTGATTGGTCCACCAAATTCCTCTCAAAAAAGTAGTACAGTGACGTGAAAACCGCAACCCTCTAGCTTTAATAATAACCGAGATTTTTGAGAAAAACACCCAAAAACACCCAAAATGGGACACCCTGTACTGTGTGAAACAGTCTTGTCAGAACAGAAATATATAATTATTATAAACAGGAGTCATAAAAGGTTTGATTATTGGCTAACTTAAAGCAATATTATTTACATGTATCTACTTAACAACAGTATTGTTTTCATTACTGGTTATTCTATATTTTATTATGACTACACATTATTGTCTTACATCAAAATGATCTTCACAACAGTAATATATGTTGTAATTTAGAAATCTGCCATTACTGATCGACTATAGAGCAGTCCAACAAACTGTCAACTCTTAACAAATTTGCCAAATAGTTCCATCAGCTTTGTAACCTACTGGGCGAGTTCGTAATGTCACCAAAAATATATCATGGAAGCCAAGTGCACACATTTTATAAGGAGACTATAAAACTAGGACAGGATTTTTTTACCTTTGAGAACTTGTTCTTAATCTCCTCGTACTCCTTGTTGGCCTGTTCGAAGTCATAGTCCTTCTCGAACTTGAGCATGTTCTTCTTGGATGCCTGCGGTTGCGGTTGGCCCTGGGGCCCGCGGAATCCGCCGCCGCCGCCACCTCTCGGCCTGCCCCTGGGACGACCGCCGCCCCCGCCCGCACTCGGACCCGCCATGGGCGGAGGTTGCCTCCAGCCGCCTTGCTGCCTCTGCTGCATCTGGTGGTACTGCTGGTTCTGGCCCTGGAGTAGAACGGTCGTCATTTCGATTTCAATGGGGAACTAGAACATTTTTTTTTATTTCTTTAATATACAGGGCGAACACCCCCGTAAAATTTGTATTCTCCATTCGATTTCAGCCGCGCTTTTTTCTAAAAATAGGCCACAAAAAACCCTACGTTGGTGCAAAATTTCAGGTCTTAATGTCAATTTTCAAGGCCTACAACAAATTTTTTTCTAGTAAAAAATGACGAAGACCATTTAGCGATTTTTTTATTTAAAATCTGACACCACAGCGTTATACAGAACAACCTAAAACCCCCGTATACCAAATTTGAACAAAAAATATACAGGGCGTTCCATTCTGCAGGGGGTCAAAATTGAGCAAAATAGGAATTTTAAAGGCATCTGGAGAGTCAAGTGTGCCATGGAATCCCGTCAAAACAGATGAATGATCAACAGGACTACTCAAAGTGTTGATGTGCCAAGATTCAATACAAAAATGTACAGGGTCTTTTTCTCTGGGCGATGTCAAAATGCTGAATTTTTATTAAACTTTATATTGGTCAGGAGTGCTCTGGAATCATTGAATAAATATTAATAAATACAAAAGCAATTTATTTCTTTACATCATCCAACCAACAAATAAAAACAATTCAAATTGTTGGACCTTTATCAATAAAGTCACTGTCTAAGATGATACATTTTCTGTGCGTTTCCTGTTGTGGCACACCAGCCACCTTAACTCATATGGACTAACTGACTGGCAGGCTTCTGTATTTTTTAGACTTAGCTCGTTTGTAATGTCTGGGGTGGTTTTGATATACTCGATATTTCACCTGTATAAAGTTTAAAAAATTCAGCATTTCGAGTTGCTACAATGAAGAACACCTTGTATATTTTTTATTGGATCTTTGCACATCGACACTGAGTGGTCCTGTTCATCATCCAACTGTTTCGAAGTAATTCCATGGCGCACTTGACTCGCCAGATGAGTTTAAAATTCCTATTTTGCTCAACTTTCACAGCCTGCAGAATGGAACTCCCTGTATATTTTTTGTTAAAATTTGGTATGCGGGGGTTTTAGGTTGTTCTGATTAACGGTGTGGTGTCAGATTTTAAATAAAAAAATCGCTAAATGGTTTTCGTCATTTTTTACTAGAAAAAAAAATTTGTAGTAGGCCTTGAAAATTGACATTAAGACCTGAAATTTTGCACCAACGTAGAGTTTTTGTGGACTATTTAGAAAAAAACGCGGCTAAAATCGGATGGAGAATACAAATTTTACGGGGGTGTTCGCACTTAATATGAAACACCCTGTATTTGCATATCTATAGAAAGAGCACATACCAAATATCAGCCCACAAATCGCAATATTTAATTTGCAATAAATAATTAAAGTTGTGATCGCGAGCTATTCATTTGAAAAACACGAAAAGCGCGGGAATGGTCGTGACGTCACACCGCTCGATCGATCGGAAGGCAGTGACAGGAGTGACAGCTACACAAAATTAGAGAAGGGAGAATGGAAATTGAAAGTTAAAATAAATAGTTCGGCGACCCATTTCCAGAGGGATCTGATGTAGGTCAAAAATAAGAACCGCCTAAAAGTTTAAATTTAACAAGCACTTCTTTAACTGAACGGTGAGGCCACGGGTTCAATCGCACAAGAAGTTTTTTTTTAATTATCCTTGCATTCTACCTCTTATATTTATCACTGATTCTCATTTTTGGTAATAATTGGACAATGGTTATTATATGAAGATTATTACTCACAATCTACTCCATAGTGTATTTAAATTCAAATTATTTACCTACCTAATAAGAAATTGTCAGCAGCAGGAAAAATGTAATACATTGCTCGATGCATCAGGCAACACAGGCGTTAAACAACCGCCTCGGCCAAAAAAATGCACTTGCGCATCTCGCAATGTAAATAACTATTTAATACAGCACACTCCTTTCAAACATTATCAACAATATCAAGACTGAGATAGACTATAATAAGACGGATAGACAAGGATAGGGCATTCTCGTTGTTCTTTCTAAACAAAGCGTGCGTGGTGCTGTAGTTTTTATATATGTGCCGCCCATATTAGTTTATACATAGTGCCGCCGCCCACCAGAGGCTCCACCACCAATGAGCTACTTGACGTCACAACTAAGGAGCGCGCGTTACCAGAATGATTTGAATTATGCAGTTTTTAATTGCTTATATTTATTACATAAAAATAAAAACAATAGTTTTTTTTTGTGAACTGTGGTTCATTTAATGGCAATATATTACGTTTGAAAGTAATATTTTTCAAATTTAATTTTTGTGCATGTTCCCCATTGTTGCGACATTAATTAATGAGACTGTACTAACTGAACTAACAAACGAAAAACTATTGTTGTCACAGTTTACCGATCACCTGGTGATAAACCTTTTGTTCCTTACACTAATCAATTGTGACTAATTTGTCAATATAAATGGGGAAGAATGACCATACGAATGACCTCTCTAGCCTTGTTGACTTGCATTCTGCCCTTACTATACATTCCAGAACCGAAGACACTCGATCGCAGAAAATACCACAGTTACGGCTTCCTCTTTCGGGTTTAGGCCGATCATCAGCGAAAACACTAGGATAAATAACTGCATAGACAATATATTTATCAACTTTGCCTGTAACATAAAATCAGATGTCGTTGACCTGGGGCTATCTGACCATAGGGCAATATTGTTATCCATCATGATATCGAAATCCCCACACAAGCCAAATCTCAATTTTGTTTGTCCTTACACAGAAGCAGGTAGGTTCCTCTCTTATAATAAAATTGAGTGTACCGATTGGGTCTTTGTAGATGAGTGATATTGATAATAAGTTCCAAATCTTCATGTCATCTCTTACTGAGGCTGTCTTAGAGTCACAAACAGTGCATGTAAGGTCAAAAATTTATAGTTTTCTTCTGAAATTCGTAGCATGAGATCCAAACTTCAATTCCTATCAGAGAATTATAACAACAACCCAACAGTCATAATCTTAATGTTCGAAACTCTTTCCGGAGAAATTATAAGAGCGCTCTGAATAAATCCAGACGTATGTGCAATAAACATTACATTGACAATGCAACTGATAAAAACAGAGCATGTTGGGATATAATAAACTCTAAAAGACCCAAAGCCAAAGAAAATATCCCCCTTTTCAGCAGACAGTCTTAAGAATTATTTTACTGACATCCCAAATAGTATAGTAGGTGACCTGCCCACCACAAACCACCTGGCCATCACGTCTTTGTCTCTACCAGCCTCACATCCAATACTCAATTTCAACTTTACACAAGTAAGCTTTGCCCAAGTAAGGGCCATAATGAGCAGACTAAAAAATAAAATAAATCCGAGACTTCTACGAGATAGACACTAGCTTAATAAAGACCATAAAGCATTTAATTGTGATTCCTTTAACAAAACTCATTAATGAGTGCATCAAAAATGGGTCTTTCCCTACCTGCTTAAAAATTGCCAGAGTAATTCCAGTGTTTAAGGGTTGTGACCAAATGAAATCAGTAATTACAGACCTATATGAATGTTGCCAATAATATCTAAGATCATAAAAACTCTTCGGAGGCCAAATAGTGGGTCATTTTGAAGATAATGCCCTACTAACCTGTCACGAATTTGGCTTCAGAGGCTAGCTGTCGAGATGCCGTCTGCAGCTTGCTTCGGTACATAACTAATGGAATCGAGAACAACTTTTTTGTGGGCACTACCCTACTTGACCTCCAAAAAGCTTTCGACTTTGTATCACATAAAATTGTCTCAGACAAACTAGGGCACTATAAATTTGGAATTAATAGCCCCAATTTAAGCTCATCTTTCCTTTCAGACCGAAATCAGTATGTTGTCGATGAGGGTAAAAAATCTGATACATCCAAAATTTCTCATGGCGTCATGCAGGGCTCTACTTTGGGCCCTACAATCTTTCTCATATTTATAAATGACATCCCTATTAATAACTGCGTACTATTTGCAGACGACACTGTTTACTGCTCTTTCAATACTGACATAAACATACTAGTCGAGTCCATGCACAGGATTGTAGAGGACTCCACCACCTGGTTCACTGCTAACAAGCTCTGTTTGAACAAAGACAAAACCAAACATATTGTCTTTTCATATAGGAATAGTAACTTTGAAAACCCAGTTTCTGTCAAATATTTGGGTCTTGAACTCGATCCCCCACTTATAATAGTCCGTACCTACATGTGGATCGTCTGGCATCCAGGCTGTCTAAAAGCACTTACATAATTCGGTGTATTCGAGACTCCGTGCCGCTTAAAACATTGATTCCTTGCTACCATGCCCTGTTTCAAAGCCTCTGTACATATATGTTCTTATTGCGTGGGGCCATTCTGCACATGCCAAGAGGATTTTTGGGCTACAACGCAAAATATTAAGAGTGATTTGTCGCCTTGGTCAGAAGTGCGACAAAAAATCATTGATCTCCAAATTCTGACATTCCCTTTTTAATACTTGTTCACCTGTTTGCTTCACGTGAAGAAAAACTTGCATGAATACACACACGCCTGTCCATAATGTTTACGATTATGGTACAAGAAACATGTCGAATCTGAGGCTACCAAACTTGAGATTGATGCACAGTAGAAATGGGTCTAATTACCACGGCCCTCTCTTTTTCAACAAGCTGCCCTTGCAGGTAAGACTTCTTGGCCGCAACCGATTTTATAAAGAGATCAAATCGTTTCTTCTCTCAAGAGCTTTCTATGGCATTGATATTGATGAATATATGAATTGTAACCTGACTCCCTATTTTCATGACGTAATGAAGTAATTTTTTTCTAACGTTTTAATGTGTTGTACTGGGCCCAACCGTCTAATTGTTGACTTGTGTAAACACTATCGTGTATTGGCATCAATAAAGTATTATTATTATTATAAGTTAGGTTTAGATCTCAAGTAGGTAGTCAGTTGAAAGGGGTGAACTCGCTGGTGCCACTGTGAAATAGGAAAATAGGGGAATGAGGGGATTCCCTCAATCGTTAAGAAGTGTTTCTGTAGATGTGATTGGATGACAAGTGAACGGCGCAGTAGCTGGAAAATCACGCCATTCGAGGAGAAGACGAGGAAGAACCCGCGAAGGTGTCGGTCGGACGTACCGTAGAGTTTGGTTAATAACTAGACATCCGAGCATATAAAGTGAGAGTTCGTACCGTACCGTTCGTGTAAAGGATTGTATTCGCGCACACGATACCGCGGAAGGAAGCGCGAGAGGACGTATCGTCGACTGGGAGACGAAAATAAGGACGTTCAACGTTGGCCGCCATTGAAGACACCGTCAGGTGCGTCATCGGAATTAGGATGTCGAAAAATAAGCTTTTCGGGGTGAACTAAGGACACGGACAGAGGTTTACGCTACCCAGCGGACTCTAAGGAAGTAAAAGGCACATGATAGCGGGGAGACCTCGAACATGGAGCAAAAGGAGAAGAACGAGGACAGTGAGAAACGCTGTTGCCGCTGGAATGACGACGGACACTGAAGTCGGACGGCCCTCCAACCGCAGGTCTTCATAGATATCGACACCATCCGTCGGCAGAAAAATAAAGGTAGGTCCCATCACTACTAAAGTACGCAGTCGTACATTGTTGTTATGTGGGTGGGCCCATTGCAGTGTGTATCTTGTATTTGAGATGCAATTTACAGATTGCTTTTATTTTATTTTATCCCTGATTGACCTGTGTAAACCATGTTGTATGGTGTTTAGCACGAATAAAGTAATTGATTGATTGATTGTAATTACAGTTGTAAAGACAGTAAATGAGTACAGTAAGTTGTTAATATTTGTTTCCGTCAGTTATTTCCTTCACCTGATATCCTCCTCCATAGCCTCCTTGACGATTGTGATTTTGCTGCCTGTTTATAGGTTGGGCTTGGTGAGGGCGGCTATCCTGAAAAAGAAAAGAAAGTTATAATATGGTTAGGTTTCGTTTTAATATTGCATTACGAAAGTTTGTCAATTTAGTTGGATTATTTCCCTCATACTGCTTGTAGAAATAAGGTAACCTTTTATTGTAGTTTAGCTAGAACCAACCTTTTTATGAAGTCACCTTTATAGGTCATGTGTAACACTTATAACACTTTATTGAATTTATCAGACATAAATTGATTGATTATCTAATATATTATTAACAGCTGCAAATTTCTAGATGAAGTTGAATTTGTCCTATAAAGGGTTATTGTACTGTTGGGCATTAGAGTATTATTATCCAATAATGTAGTTCCTTCCTTATTCATAAGATATAGAATGTTAAAGTTTTAAAAAAATTAGAGGGCCGCCAAATAAAAAATCTGATAGAACAAACTGGCAATATTTTTCGTTATTTCACTGTATGTATACCTACTATACCTACTTTTTACTGTGTTAGTCCATATCTTCATAAGATTTTTATTGTACACCATTGACGTATCATAATATGTTGTAAAGCTTTAAATGAATAAAATTGTCTATCTATCTATCTATCTATTCTACTGATCCTAAGGAGTTTGTGTATTTAAAACCAAATCGCCCTACGGTACACCTGACCCGGGGCCCTTAACTTTGAGCTTTGAGCAAAACAAAATAACAATAAAAAGTACGCAGGGAATTTATCACTTCATTGCTCGACAATATACACATCAACTTGCCAAAATTGGTCTAATTTATGCAACTGAAAAATACCCAAAGTTATCTGTCAAGGCAAAGGTGGATCCAGGCGCACTATGCAAAATCTAGAACGGTCCTAACAATTTTTTTACCTTATAAACACTTTCAAATTATTTACAAGTAAAGCGACTAAAGCTTTACTATACAGCGAGCACGTAAAGGTTGGAATAAATTCGGTCAAATGTTATACTGTTCAATTAAAAATTAAGCCTGCTTAAAAATGGAACTGAGCAAAAAATAAGCACTTACAATGTACAGTCGTCTAATAAAGAAATGTCCAAAAACTTAATAAATTATATAAAGGATGTTTTAGTGGCATGTCAGGTAAAGGATATCAATTGAAAAAAAAATGCACTCCAGCCGGGACTCGAACCCGGGACTCCTACTGTGGCCGTAGGCACTTAACCAACTAAGCTACCCGAGATACGGGTTTCATCGGCTAGGCGTTATTTATTCCAATTGATATATAGTTAGTAGCGGTGAGATGTAGGAGACTTCGGCGTCTTCTACAGCTACTAGAAGGGGTTAGAGGGTGTAGGGTAACCATTCATTATTGTTGGTTATGTGAACTTCCTATTTGTTCATCAACCCACAAAATTCGACATATAGCGACTTAATGTAAGTATCGAACGTGGAAATTCTAACCTACAATGTCAAGCCAGAAACCCGTATCTCCGGTAGCTTAGTTGGTTAAGTGCCTACGGCCACAGTAGGAGCCCCGGGTTTGAGTCCCGGCTGGAGTGCATTTTTTTCAATTGATATCCTTTACCTGACATGCCACTAAAACATCCTTTATATTTATAATTACAGGTACTAAAAATCTTTCTGTGTTAATAAATTATGTTAAATTTAAAATTTATGAAATTTTTTTTCATGTAATATACAGGGTGATTTATTCATAAATACATTAATTTTAACCACGTCATCAGGGAGGTACATATATACCGAAAACGCAAAAAAAATTTTTTTGTTGAAAAAAATAATCGAAAACAATAAAAAAAAAATAATCGAAAACAATAAAAAAAAAATAAAAAAAGGACAACTGGATGGACGTCTCAAGTAGAAAGAGAAAGGAGCCGATCTTTAAAGCCCACCTTAAACAACCCAAGTGACTTGCTCTTCAAGTTATCAGGTATGTTATTATAAAGAGCCACTGCAGAGTACGAAAATGACCTCTTAAAAAGAGTGGTTACATGCTTGGGCACATGGAGCTGACCTACGTTTCTAGTGTCTCTATAGTGTATCTCAGATCGATAACCCAACTTAGATCTCAAGTAAGCAGGAATGTTATATTTTAAAATTTTGTATACTGTTGTTGCAAGATGCAACTGCCTGCGCTGATGCATATTAAGCCATTTTAGCTCCACGAGCTTAGGTGATACATGATCTCTGATATTTAAGCCATATACAGGGTGATTTATTCATAAATACATTAATTTTAACCACGTCAACAGGGAGGTACATATATACCGAAAACGCAAAAAAAAAAATTTTTTGCTGCATGTTTAAATAATGGGGCAATTTATCCCAAATCCCGCGTAACGAGGCGCACCTGAACGCATGTGGCTACGACGTTATGCTGCAGCACATGGCACCGGCCGCGACGTTGCCATTATTTATTGATAATTTAATTACGAAAAAATATTCAGTTTATGAATTATTTACCTAGTTGATATGCCAATAACAGGGTGTTAGCACACCTTGGACTTGGCGTGTTCAGCATCTAACTCGAGAGACCCTTATCACTACACTTTTCACAGCACCCGCTATAACAATACAAAAGGCCTTCATAATCACACGCACAAAACGCACTCAGTGTCTACAGAGGGTGGAAAATACTGAAACCTCAAAAGACTGAAACTGTCTCCGAAATTCGCTAGATTTTGAGATTTAAGACAAAAGTTTTATTAAAAAGAACGCAGGCGTCCCATCCGCATTCCACAACTATTATTTATTACGTCAAACTTGTCATTGTCAAGGATCTGCTGCCGGTTTCTATTGTATGTGGCGCCATCTCGTTGGTATTAACGTCGCCGAATCTGTGGTTGAGCTCTCAGTCACCCTCTTGTGTGTTCAAAACCGAAAGTCTACAGCGCGCTTTATGACACGGTAACTAGCGAACCTTTCTAATAGATGGCAGCACGTACTACAGAAACCAGAGTTGCCTACATTCTGTAGGTATATTCGGTACTCTTTGTGCAACATTTTTGCTTTTTTACCAAAACGGTTCTCTAGACAAATGCGGAAATGATAGACATAATAATGATCCTTCATGGAGAATGCCTGCAGAATGTCAGTCAAGCTGCCGCGGAACTATTTAGAAGCGCGCCACCTATCGGCAGGTAGCGAAACTAAGTACGAAACCACAACGACGTTTCATTACGGGAATGCTTTCTACGAACGAAGTAGTGTCAATGAATGCGACATGGGACATAACCTTTAAAAATATCCAAACCAAAATACGGAGAATGTGCACTGTGAAATACGGGAAACAATAACATCACATGTGCGATTAGTGAGGCGGAGTGCGAGAAACGAAAGGAAATTCACAGTGCACTCTGCAGAAACTTGGCAAGGATCAATGCCGCAAACACCAACGCGCCGCGTGCCGGAAATTCTCGGCCACGGGCAATCGCCAAGCTCCTTCTGCGGAGTTCGGGCTACACACATCCTCCTACTCCTACTAACGACTGCACGACAAGGGTTGTGACAAACAGAAGTCAAGAAAGCTAAGGACTTTTAGCAACCCATCATCCCTAACTCGCCCAGAAATAATACTAAGACTCGGTAGGTTACACATCAGGCTATACCCGGTAACATACCTAACGGCAGGAAAAGAAACTAGAAAAAGCTGTAAAGATCGAAAGGTGGAAATTAGAAAGATTCAAGTACTTACGACTGAACCAATGTCACAGAGGAGGACCACCCCCACGGAAACGATTCTATTGCAAATATGGATCCCTAGTAACAATGAAAAGCAAACATAACGAGAAATAAAGGAATGAGAAGTGTATCGTTGGTGATGGTAACCAACTTAAGCGGAAAGTAAGGTAATTTTAAGCAACTGTATCCCAGAGATGTTGGCTAATTTTGACGTTCTTATTTCAGAGGAAGCAGAACAATCACAGAACACAACTACTTACTCTAGGAGCGTCTTGGTGTAGTAAAAAGGATTATCAGTGAACTAGTGAGCGGAAATATTAGTGCCCCAAGCGAAAGTGAGTGAAGTTCGTTTTATCGAGAAAAAATCGTCTTCAGTGGTGTCGAGGTCCACGAAATCATGTAAGCCCCCTAGTTGAAAAGGTACCTACTTAATAAAGCATCCAAAAATCAAAAGGTCACGTAAGCAGTCGTTTCATTTATTTTTCTCGTTGGCATTTATCCCTTAAGGCTCGCCTTAAGGTGTCTCAGGGCAAAACTAACCGTTACAAGAGGTAAGCGTTAACATTTGTCCATAATTTCCGCAAGCATTTGGCGGAACATTCGCCTACAATACAAATAATTATGTACTGAAAACATTCCTTTAAATTTACGAAAGTTGCGTACATCTGGCAACAATGTTGACGCGCGCAACGGCAAGCGTCGTCCGATGCCTCATGCGCCCTGAAAGCAATCCAGTGGCAGCCGTAAATAGAGGGCCAAAAATAGGTAAAAATGCGGTTTAGAAAAAAAATAATTCCGGCTTTAAAAAAAAGTTGGAATTTTTTTAATTGCGATTTCGCATTCATAGCATTTTTCCCTACCCACTGTTAAAATTAATGTAGTTATGAATAAATCACCCTGTATTATTATTATTTGCATACCGATACAAGAAAAGTGAGTTATTTTAAATGAAGCTATCAAAAATAGTGGTTGCCATTTAAAAAATATATAGATGACGTCATAGCTTGGTTAGTAATGATGTCACAAGAACGACAAATATGTCAAAATATGCGCCTTTCAAAATTATGTTGGATGTGTCGAAGCGTTTTTTTTTAATCGCACAGTACAACATTTTACCGAATTTATTCCAACCTTTACGTGCTCACTGTATGTTGATATAAGTATCTACTTAGTATATATTAATAGCCCTTGAACGTATTTTTCTAACATGGGGCGAAAGGTACCGTTTGTATTAGACCTTCCTCGGGGCGGGGAGGCCGCGAAGCGGCCGACCTTCATTTTTCGGGAATAGGGGCCGAATGCAGAAACTTAATCTCGAGAAAATTCTCCTCGCCTAAATACGGCCGCCAGTAGCGGTGGTAAGTCAGGGCCCTGGAGGTGTGCGGTAAAGAGGTAAATAGGAATTTAGGTGGTACAGTGGCCCGAGAAAATTGTCTCGAGCGAGAGCGCGATGAAAAAGTTTCTTAAATAGGGTCGGGGCGAGAGGGAAATCGCAACGGGAAGGAAGAGGAAGGTTCGATTAAGAGATTTAAGGGTTTTTTGAATTTTTAAAGAGGTAAATATGAAAGTTATTAAGCTTTTTTCTCACTCAATCATCACGGATGCGTCAAAAATAGCCCGGGACGTAGCGACGTTATTTAGACTCGAGGCCCGCATCGTCTAACCTTTGGACATGTCTTCAGGTGAGATTTCGATGCTATTTTTAATGATAGAAGATCTGGGTTTCTTTTGTTGGGTTGCCATGGTGAATTGATTGGGAAATGTGAAAAAAAATTTTTCATGGCCTACTCGATTTTGCCGGAGAACACAACTTTTTTATGCGTCGAGATAGGAAGATGGGACAAAGTGCGTTAGGTGCAGGAGGTAAAATGACGCTGCGCCAAATTTTTTTTTCCATGGCCTATTTGGATTTTTCGGAGGTGAATAACTTTCTTATTAGTAGAGATAGAGACTTACGTTTTTTGTTTATCGGCCCCAAATGCCAAGGGGAAATTTATCAAAAAATAGATTTTATCACAGCACATTTGGTTTTCCCAAAACATACAACTTTTTTGTTTCGCGAGATAAAAATTTCATTTCAGCGGTGATCGAATGGGTGGGGGAAGGAAGAAAAAAGACGTGAAAGAAAATTTCCTTGCCTACTAGATTTTAGAGGAAAGAGAGTACACTTTTTCATTTTCAGAGATAGAAAAAATCTGAAAATTGCAATCTCACTCTCTCAAAACACCCTGTATATTTTGCCTAATTCTTTTCCTACTCCTAGATTTTCGAGAAGACGCGCGCGACTTTTTCGTTTTCAAAGATAGAGACTTGGCTCCTGCTGAGATGAAAAGCACTGAAAAATAAAAAAAGCTACTTGAAATTTTTTTTCTCAGCTTCCTTGACTACTTAGAAAACATCGTTTTTCGCAAATCGCGACGCGCGATGTGAGGAGCAATGGCCGGCATCGCCAAAATTGCCGGCAAAGCCCATTCGTCTCGCCAGAATTGCCGCGCGAGACAGAGTGCGGCAATAAGTTAAGGGGGTGCCGCACGAGGCCGAAGGCCGAGTCAGGCAATAAGCCGAGGGGCATCCAATGCAAATGGGACATGAGGCCGCAAAGCGGCCGAACTTGGGCGATTGTGAAGCTGCCGCGATAATCAGACCTTCGTGATCCCCGCACGAGTTGCAGTGAAGAAGGCGAAGCCGCCGCCTGCCGCAGGCACAGGGATACTAGTTACTTAGTTATTATTATTAAATTTATTATTGGTTTTTGGATAAATACCTTTAATATTTCTTCCAACTATATAAAAACAGATATTTTATACAATAGTCATTTGTAAAGGGGTAACGGCTACATAATAATAATAATAATAATAATAATAAATCGCCTTTATTAATAATAAGTAATTCCCAAATCAATTATACATTTGAAATAGTTAACTCCGGGTCTTTAATTCTCATTCGGGCAATTGCAAATCATGCTTGCAGCTGGCATTTAGCAAAATAAGATTTTTCACACGAAACGACAAACCGATGAAGCACCGATCACACTTCGCAAAATGCAACGAAACGAGCATGTGATATATCCTTTGTTTTGACAGATAACTTTGGGTATGCTGAAAGGCCCTCTCTATTTCTGTGGCTGTGGTATCATTTACAATTATTTATTGGAGCTGCGTTTGAATTTATGACAAACATTCAAAAAATAAATTAGTGTAAAAAAGGTGGAAAAATCGTGCCTGTCTTGGATATTGAATCATCAGGTTTATTTATTCGGATGGCCAGTCGAAGCTGTCACTTTCGAGATTATTTAAAATAGTAAAATCCTTCAAAATGATTTGTTTTGGATATAAATATACAAGAAATTAATAAAGGAATTGTATTCATGAAATATGCTCAACTAAAACCACACGTGCCGGAAATTGTTCTTGATAAATTTATTCTCAAGCATTATTTTGTCTTTAAGCAAGATCACTCATACAAATTGGGCTTTTGTTCTCATGTAAAACCCCGAAAGCTTCGCTTCGCTCTGTGGATTTTATTAAAAAATAAAGAGACCAATTTATACTCGTGAAATTTATAGGCAAAATAGCGCTTCCTGGCATATTTTACATACGACAATTGTATTCGTAATATACCTACTTCATTTTTTAAAGCATAGTTTTCTTTAAAACTGTTGTTTATAAAAATTAATGAACTTCAAGGAATCTGGGATCCATATGAGCGATTTAGAGAAAAAATAAATGATAAAGTAGAATCCGACAAGCCTAAAACTCACCTGTCCACCTTCGACTCTGCCCGAATCCCTCCTCTCTCTGGACTTGGGCCTCTGGGGAGCCCTCTGCCCACCCGGCGGCTGGATCGGCTTCATGGGCTTCTTGGCACCCGAGCTCCCGGCCCCGTCGCGGCTGCCTCCCGCCTGTACGCCCCGATCATTGGTGGGCGACTTGCGGGAACCCAAACTCGCCGGCGTCGTGCTTCGGGTGCCCCCTCCGATGAGGTCTAGAACGGAAGCTAAGAGGATTGAGTCGAATCGCCCTCGGCTCGGGACGAATGGCAGGGTTGGGTTATCACGAAATAGGCAGTGAAATGGATATGAGATGAATGTCGCGGAAACAGTCCAAGCATGTTACATTTGTTACATTTGGTTTCTTTTTAATTTTTCATAACATATAAAGGAAAGGGAATATGAATATGTATGTAAATCTCACAGGGACCATATCTGGTAATGAAAAACAATAACATCCTTGAATCGAGTATTTACTGGGAACTGGTTGTCAAATCTGACATTTGGCATTCCATAATATGCTTTCATGGGATTTTCGTGGATTCAGCTGGGTGCCACTTAACCGTAGAGCAAAAAACAACTTGGGAGGTGATGGGAGATTTTATTAAGGAAGAAAAAAGACATCTATTAAAAAAGCAGCTTAGACAGGAGGAGCATTTTCTTGGTAATCTAATATGAATTTCATTTTTAGTTTACAAAATTAGTAAAAAACTCAACTGATTCTTCTCGGAGAAATAATTTTTGTATGACGGAAGGCCTGTGTACTACAATAATTTTATTTAATCCTATCCTATCCACTAGAAATTATGTTCAGGAATATACTAGGCCAGCGCCAAAGTGAATTTTAAAATAAAGGCTAAAAAAATTAAATTTAGTTAAGGTTAAGATCATAACAAAGAGACAAAGTTACACACAACATCAGTCGAAATGGTGAAATGGGGGTGCTGTTTAATAATATAAGGGTTGAAACTGTTTTTTTTTGCGACTTTCCGTGAAACGTGACCTCCTAGCGAAAAATGTCCTACAAAATGGCAGAGAAACGTTTTAATTTAATAAACAACAAATAAAATAAACAACCTTATAACTTCTTTAAATTTTTAACCGACCAGAACGAAATTTTTACCAAAGGTAGATGGCATTGTTGCCTACTTATTTCCTAAAAATTAGTTGCCTACTCCAAAGTCAAAGCCACTTGCGATACCAGAATCGAAAATTTACTAAAAGAAGTTGTTCAGAATCGATCTAGGACCCTAAATGCAAAATTTTGTCAAAATCAAAAAATATTAAATAAAAAAATTCAAGTCCAAAAATAGCAATTTAAGATTTTCCCGCATTTAGAAAAGTGTACCATGGAAGTTTTGAAGGCAGGTTGTTTTCAAAAAGTAATCATTTAAAACTAAAATTAAAAGCTACAAAACAATTTTTTTTAATTTTTACTTAATTTTCGATTCTGAACAACTTTTTTAGTACATTTTTATGTGTCATTCTAAAAATTATTCCAAAAATGTAGCGAGATTGCCAAAATTGTAATTTTTTGTCGATTTTGCTTCTACAACAGTCCCGTTTCTCGGAAGTATTAAATCGGGAGTCGGGACATTTTATTGGATATCAGATTTTCGAGGTTTCTTTCGGTACTGTAGGAAAGTACAACACCCAATTAAGAGATTTACCACCTCTTTAGAACGGGTCACTTCGAAATTATCAAAAGACTTGCGAAAAAGAAGGCCAATTTTCGTGGGGCGGGTTGTCAGATTGACAGGTAACTAAGGGCAACCTAACAGGGCCCAATTTACTTAACACGACTTGACGGTGCATTCTTTGTTTTTTTTTCCGTAATTTTAAACATTTTCAAGAAAATTAACCATCAACGTATATTTTAAAGTAGACATTTTAACAGTTAAAATGAGCCCCAACAAAACATTTAAATCGAAAAAAACACCAATAAAGTTTTCTGTGGAAATTTTTTATTTTCAAAAATGAGAATATCCCAGAAACTACTTGTTTCCCAGAGTCCAGTAAAATCAGGTTTATTCAATGCAAAAAAGGTATATTTTCACAAAATTTCGTGTAAACCGAGTTATTTTTACGAGAAAAAATTAAAAAACCAAAAAATCGTTTTCCCAGGAAAAAGATTTATTTTTTTAATATCAACAACTTTTGTATAGGACATCATGTGCAAGCAGCCTGAAATGTTTATACATCGACTTCATGTTGGAAATAAAATACAGTATATTTGTATTGGGGGCAGGTAAGAATACTTCTGTATCATTGAGCTGAAGTATTAACATAACACAACGTTTTCATACCGTTTAAGTAAAAATTTTGTTGAAATCTAATTTCGATGCTAATTTAATGCTGACTTCAAAATGTGTTTTAGATGGTTGTGGGTAGGTTGTCAAGGATAGGGGTAACAGGGTTTCTTGGAAAATGCCAACTTCCAGACTTGACAGTCGTTGAGTTTCCACAGTCAGTAAATGTTTCAATAGTTTATTGACATTGATGATTTGATTTCTGATGAATAGTAGTTCTTTTATTTTTGATTATGTGGTAAAAACACAGTATTTTATTATTTCCTTCTCAGAAAATCACAATAAATATTATTGATACAATGTGATGGTACTTAGACTGTAAATCTATTTTCAATTCAAAAACTTTTTGTATTATTCCCCATCAATGATAGGTATATAGGTCCTTTTCACGTAATGGAAATAATAAAAGGAATAATCGAAATAATAAAAGGAAATCACATCATGTATTAAGAAACGACTATTGTTTTTGAAAAAGAAACAATTTCCATATTTATCAAGTAAACTTTTTGTAGTACAGATTAAATATACCGTGAAATTTGTAACCAATGAGAATAGTCCTCGTTGCCGTGATTATTTCTCTATCTGCGTAATAATCAATATTAGCCATGCGCAAATATGTTCTTTTAGACGGGGAATTCAAAATACAATGCAATAATACAGGCGTTTTCATCAACATTAATCATGTTTGACTCTCCATTTAAACATTAAAACCAAATTGATATTTTCATTTTCTCAACACAGCTTGTAGGAACACGGCAGTCGGCAACTCCCCGATATTTCAGCCTATCACTGATCTAGGACTGTGACATCACAGCCCTAATGAGAATTTGAATAATATTTTTTTTAAGACCTTCCCCTATAAAAAATCGCAAATTAAAAAAATTAATAAAAAAACACAAAAAGGACCTATTACCTACAAAATGTCTATTGGTTTTCCTTTTTCTAGCGTAAGATAGATTCAATCCAACCCTGCCATTTTTTTTAAATTTCAAAATAATAAAAGCAAAAAGCTAAGAAGCAACTAATATTAATCTAATAATTGCAATAAATTCTAATAAGCAATATTTATAATAGTTTGATTCTCGCAATATAGAAAGATCATACCCACAAAATTAATTGTGTCAAAAATCACTAAACTGGCATATTTATTATTTTATTATAAATTACAAAGACAATTTTGTAACAATTACCTAATTGTTTGTTATCAGTTTCACAACAGCAATTTACGTCAGATTTAGTAACCTAAATATATCTAATGTTACATTCCGTTTTAAGTTCTGCAAGCAAAGTTACATATTGTGCTGGCAAGAATTTTGAATGAAATGGTTTTTGAAATTAAAGAATATACCGAAAGAACAATGGGTCGCTTTCGTTTTCACACTCTTATTTTACAAGCGCAAAAGAAAGCTCATATATTTTTTAAACTAAGAAACTACCTAAAATTAAAAATTAATTTTTAATTTTCTAGGCCCATGCCATGCCATTACACTCCTAAGACCTGGTTGCATCGATTTTAGCATTGTTGCTGTTTTGCTATATTATATCTATATTTTGAGCTGTTAATATTCTTTCGAACTGATTTATCAGATAGGGGAATAAATATGAACATGAAATATGAGCTATTTCTCAGGTGTCTCAGCTTTAATGCAACGAAACAAGAGTTGCCTCCCTTTTTTAATAGAATAATCAAGTGGCCCTTTCAATTATTCGAACTGTATACCCCGATTGCTGTCAGATGACAATTCTTCACAAAATCCCTGGGAATTTTCTGTTGTCCATGGGTGTAACATTGGCATAAATGCGTCGCAACCAGTTAATGACATCATTCATTGATTTATGGTAGTAAAAGTTTCCCAAGTGATACTAAAAGAGTAATATAAAATAAAAACCCTACTGCAATCACAATTATACCGATACAAGTAACAATAATAGTAATGACTACAACTCACTTTAATAATAATTTAAAACGTCATGTAAACACTTTTCATTTTGGTATTTTGGTATAACTAGCTGCTTTCAGCAGCGTCAATCTGCAGACTCAGGCAAATTTAGCTTCGGTGCGTCAAAGTGACAGTGAAGGTTTTCCGGATCGTTCAAACTGGTTCAAACATTCGTCAGTGAAAATATTCGCGGGTTTTGTATGCTTTGTGAGTTGTACCGTATCTGTGTTGTTCTTGTTACTTTTCGTGTTATTAGTAGTTATTCATTGTGCAAATGGGGTCGTTACTGACCTGAACTTATGATCCGATTACATTTTTTGCTGCATTGATGCCAACTGTTCAACTGATGTTGAAATTACCATTTGACAACCCTAGTAAGGACTTCTTAAAAAAATAACTCTAATAAAGTACCAAAGAAATTTTAGGTCAAATAGCCTATTCAGATCAATCACTTAAATCAGTACAAAAGAATATGCCTAAATATTTCAAACTTTTAATGAATTGACAGACAACCTTAAGATTTAGATTCTAGATCATAGTTATGATAACCGATGAAATATGTATGTATATACAGGGTGTTTCCTAAACATGCGGCACATATTTAAGAGGGTATTCCTTGGGTCAAAATAAGAAAAATAGTTCCTATAAGCATATGTCCAGAATCGCTTCATTTCCGAAATAATTTAATATTTAAATAAGTAAATAGGGACGTTAAAGCTATGTAAAAAAATCGGTTTTTCTATTCTTCTTATCTTGACCCAAGAAAGACCCTCTTAAATATTTGTGCCACATGTTTAGGAAATACCCTGTATACCTAATAATAATCATAATAACCATAAGTAGGTATGCAACAAAAATTAGTACAGAAATGGAGAAATGTAAATAAACAATGAAGGAAGAACCATGAATCTTTTCATTAATAACGAGAATCAATTGGATTTTTTCTTTTCAAAAAAATTTGTACTCTCATTTAACTAACATGTCTCGGGATATATGTTCCAACATTCATTTTCAATAATAAATTGCATTTAATGCCATATTAGTCTGACGTCACGTAGTGGGGTAGGTCAAGGCACTGTATCCAAACAACCTCGTAGATACACGGGCGTTTTTGTGTTTTTGACTAAAAAAATTATTTAAATCGGTTTCTTCGACAATAACTATCCATCTTCGTTAAGGTAAGTGTATTCTGAACTTTATAAGTGCAAATTTTGATTGAAGCATATGAACGCAGATGTCAAAAGTAAGGTTAGAAATCCTTTTGGTCAATTTCTACGAAAACGGGCCAAACTGGCCCCACTACGTGACGTCACCACTAATATGGCGTATTGAGAAATTGCTATCTATTTCATGAAGATACTTGAAATGTTCTTTCTTTGTAATCATACAAAAAGCTTGACTTCAACCTCGTAAACAATGTTATAATCTAATATTGCATTCTTATTCCTTTTTTAAACTTTAAAGGAAAAAAATGATGTTATTTTATTAACCTCTTTTTCATTTTCATTTTTCATTGGCTAACTTTTTGGATACTGTAATTAATCCCAAATTAGAATATAAAGAAATAATTTCTACATGTTTACATATTATACTTCATTTTAACTTCATCAAAACCATTATTTCTATTCAACTTGGTCAAAAACATAAAAATAATTAGGGATATATGGATTTTAAGAAAGTCATGTCATTTTGCAACGGCCCTCGTAAAATAAACTGGACCGCCATTGGGCCCTAGTCCCTCCACCAATTTTAGCCATCCAGCAGAGGGTGCTGGCATCCACCTGGATAGCCACCATATTGGGCCTATTCTAGGGGATTTAGTGTGCATTCTAGGGGAGAAGCGAAATTTGTGGTGGCAACATAAAATGACATTTGACAACGGCCAACCACGGCCCTCGTGCATTTGACAATGACGTGTGCGCCCAATATGGCCGACCTTTCGGTGGGCCATATACAGTGTGGTCATTTAGTGTGCAACATATGGGATTTTTTTTTATTAATTACAAAACAAAAATACAAATATATCCAAAAGTTGGTGCATGTTCGATAATCATATTAGGCGCACTTAGAATGGTTGCAAGTCAAACAGCATACAGGGTAGTAGGGTAGGTCAAAAAATATAAAAATTGTACAAGAGTAAAGTACCCTTATTTCAGAAAATTCAGCAAAATGTTATTAAGAAAAGTTGTCTAGAATTAAAAGATATGCCTAAATACCAAAACATGGCCTCCTAAGAAAAATAAATATATTTTTTTGATAAACATTAATAATTTTCTAAAAACAATTTGTTTTAATATTCACCCTAAACAATTTCATAAATCAATCAAAATTATATCAATTTCGCATAACTTTGTTCAAATTCAAGCATATTTGTAAAATTAACTTAGATTTTTAATTTTTTAGGGAATCACAAACTTCATGTTTTTTGCAACGATATTAAACAAAACTTTAAAATTTCGCAAAAATTCTTCTGAACAAGGTAAAACATTAGTAATGATAATGTGTATATTAAAAAACTCTCATTTAAGGAGCAAAATTTTTGTTTTAAATATTTATTAAGAAACTAGAAATTAATTGACTAACAATTTTTTTCTTAGGAGGCTATGTTTTGGTATTTAGGCATATCTTTTAATTCTAATCAACTTTTCTTAATAACCTTTTGCTGAATTATTTGAAATAAGGGTACTTTACTCTTGTGCAATTTTCATCTTTTTTATCCTACTCTGTATGCTGTTTAACTTGCAACCATTCTAAGTGCACCTAATATGACTATTGAACATGCATCAACTTTCGGCAATGTCTGTATTTTGGTCGTGCAATTAATAAAAAGTCCCATATGTTGCACACTTAAATGACCACACTGTATATGTATATAGGTGGGATAAATGATTGTATTGGAAAAGCAGTCCAGTTTAATTTACGAGGGCTGTGCATTTTGCTGTATAACAAAATCAACTGCGATCAATTCTCAAAAACTATTGCATCCACCTCCCGGCCAACACTTTTGCTACCACCAATCAAAGCAACGCCAAACCAACCCTACAAAACGCAAGCCTCGCGTCAACTACTCTCTGCTCTGCCAGCGCTTTCGAAACTCATCGCTTTACCGTGGTGGTCGTGCGGCCGCGGCGGCCCCTCTACCGGCGGGGACAAGACGGATCGCGGCTGGGGCACAACGGCGGCCCCCTCCTGGCCACCTGCCATTATCATCAACTCACTTGGCTTGGACTGGCGCAGGCCGGCCGCAGCGGCCGTGGCCCCCGCCTGTATGGCGAGCCCGGCCGGCCCCGGCCCGATGCCCAGCCCCATGCTGTACTGGCTGAACTGGCCCATCTGGGCACCCATGTGACCCAGCACTGGGTGGCTCTGGAACTGCTGGCCGCCGAGCGTCGGCGGCACCGACAGCTGCATGATGGCCGGGTCGTTGAGCGGCTGCGGGTGGCTGACATTGTTGACGACACGGATGTCCTTAATGTCGGAGCCACGGAATAGAATGTAGTCATAGATCTGGTTCTGTGCAGGCACGGGGTACTGAGTCTCGCGGTCCTCGGTTCCAAATGAACGCACTGGAAGAGAACAAAGATTAATATACCTACAAATTTTTAAACATAACCCCAAAGAAGACAGAATACAGAGAGCACATTTTGTCAAATATGCCGAATGTAGCCAAATTCTTACCTAATTTTTGACAATCCCAATATATTTTTTGGTAATTATGGAACGTACTGTATGCACCGCCCGATTTTCTTGAAACTTTGGCTACCTCCTATTTTCGAGGTCCCTGAAAACGAATCTGACCTCAGTTTTTTGAGGTCGGATGTAGTTTCCGAGAAAATTTATTTTCAAATTTCGTTTTGACACCAAGGATACCCCACTTTTCACGGCGATATTTGTGGTTATAACCAGGATAAATTTTTAGTGTACGCAGCTCAAATTGATCACCACCCTATTTTGCACCTTCTGCAACATCGAAATTTCGCGAAAACCAGCGGAAAAAATGTATGCTGTTTATATAAATCTTTCAAAATTTCGTTTTTTTCCGCGGGTTTTCGCGAAGTTTCTATGTTGCAGAAGGTGCAAAATAGGGTAGTGATCAATTTGAGCTGAATTCATCTCGATTATAACCAAATATCGCAGTGAAAAAGTGAGGTGTCAAGAGGAAATTTGAAAATTCATTTTCTCGGAAACTATGTCCGACCTCAAAACACTGAGGTCAGATTCGTGTTCAGGGACCTCGAAAATAGGGGGTAGCCAAAGTTTCAAGAAAATCGGGCAGTGCATACAGTACGTTCCATATTACCGAAGATCCACAGGGACCTACAATAGATTAATTGCCGTTTAAAATTGACATATTTGAAAAGATGAGCCCCCTGTATTCGGTCTTTCCTGAGTGTGACACAACATAACCAGTTTGGTCTCATCCATACTGTTATAAACAGAAGTCTTGTAAGCTTAGAAATAAGCACACACCATTTTTCAGATAGGTACCTTGTCATATTGCCGCAATGTCGTGGATATAAATATTATGTGTTATTATTACTGTCGCATTAAGTTAAAACACCGTAGCCAACTATTTATTTTGCTTCAAAAGCCGTATTTGAACTAGAAATGCACCGAATATTCGGCAGGCCGAATAATTGTCCAAACAGCTAGAAGCTGGGATAAGATGAGCCATAATGTACTTTAGCAAAACCTTGGATGTAAATTGCAAAGAAGCGATTCCAGTCATTGGTTTTTCAACTTACAATCATTACAGAAAACATAACATTTACCTAACAGTAATAAATATCTACCTCTAATTATACATAATAAAATGCCGAAAACTAAAATGATGGATCTACTTTAAAGAATGTTTAGCATCGAACAGTAAAAAAAGTTAAAAAATGCGCGAAGGCAGCAGCCACTATCTGAAAAAAAAAACAGTTAACCTGCTTTTTTTACACAGAAATTTTTTTTTATACACTTGCTATCACAAAATGGTTTCAAATAAATAAATTCATATAAATCCCCTCAAAAATTAGGTCGCTTAAACAGTGGTAATTCGTTTACGTCGATTACAAAATGTCACAGCTCCATTACAATGGAAAATTAGAAATTTGCAGAGGTCAGAATCCTCGAACAAGGTTTGGCCCGATTAAGATATGACCTAATCGCAAATATGCTATGACCAGAAGGGTTCTTTTACATGTCTACGAAGCAAAAAATAGAACTTACCGGAGGCCAAAGCTATGGTACATTCTTGGGGATCAACTGTAAATAATCGGCCTTCATAGCGAATGTCGGCTTTCGATATTAGGCTTATCTTGGAGCCCAATTCCGGCATCCCCGTCGTCATCTTGAATGAAAAATTTTACACCGGCGATGGCGGAGATGTTCACCGATTTTTCTTGAACGCAAAACTATTTCTTTCCACCAAAGAAGAACGAAACGCGAAGACCCGAAACTCCGAAACTCAAATGGCGTTCCCAAAACAGCTGGAACCGCTATGACAGTGACGTTTCTCAAGCGCTGTTGCCAAACCCTGCATTTAAAATACCTACATGCGCATGAAAAAAATAAAATTTCAAAAAATTAAAATATCCAAAAAGTGAAACCTGGGTAGGTATAGTTGGCTAGCGAAAAGTTAGGTATTATGTTTTTGTAATAATACAGGACTCATAGATTATATCGTTGTGTTTTATGATGTAATTGATGTAAAGCTAGGACTCCCAGGAATGTATAAAGAAACTCAAAGATACCAAAATTTTACAGGTAGGTACCTACCCTAAAGGCAGAGTAGGTACCTAACCTACCAAGGATGCGTGTTCTTTACACCATCCTTGAATCCACCTACCACCTACCACCTACCATATAATAATATACAGATTACTCAGCTCTCAGCTGAGCTAAAGCCGTTGATTGAGGAAATCGGCGCTAAAGCTAAAATCCACATTCCATCAAGGTTATTATTATTATTAATAGTCACACTCCCACATTCTCAAATATACAACCAAAATCATCCCAAAACTGTGAATGATTCTTTGAATAAAAAATATAACATTATTCCAAATTCCAAAGGATGATCCGACCAATTTTTTTACGGTTCCTGAGTTTAGATGAAGAAAAGTACAATCTGACAACGTCGGTTTATAACAGCACTGCCAATAACGGAAATATTCGGGCTAAAAGTCCCCATATTTTTACAAATTCCCAAATCCCCGTCCCCCTTTCTTACGTAAATATTGTCAATGGTAAACGTCGATATCACCAAAAATCTTCGGTTTCTTCTTATTTGGAATTTCTTCAGCTAAACTCTGTGAAACCAGGATTTATTAAATTTGGCCCGAATCGAATCAGTTAAATTACGTAACCACACCGGCTAGCTAGCACCCTCCCGCACAACATGGCTGCGAACGTAGGACGAATTTGTGGAGCTGGGCTCTTAAAACCGACAAGCACACCTGTATTTGGCCAGGTAAATAATATATGTGTTTTCCTTTTATTGTTCCCAACACTGAACCCATATTGATAGAGTTCACACACGTTTTTCCCAACATTTTAGTGATCATTTCAGATTCAATGCCGAAATACCTTGAACATAAAATATTATGTCACCACATTTTTCCTGGATTTGAATACCTGACTTCTCTGGGAACACTGCCTATATTTTTGAATTTATAGATAATTTTGGTAATATTTGATTCTGTTTTTAGATAACCTCCTACTCGACAACAAGGGAATGGTCAAGGGGCAGAAAAGCAGTAAGTCTCCGCTTGCTTTCTATTATGGATTTAGGTATAAGTATATGGAATGTAACCACAGTGCGAACATAAAAGTTGAAATACATGAAAGCGTTGTATATTTATGGATTAACCTAATCAGTGACAATTTCTTAGGCTATGGTTACAGTGGACGAATTCTCCGAATTCGTACGAACAGTTCAAATGAATGGTAAACAATACTTGTGGTTACAGTGGGTGCTTTTTGTTCGGCAGATACCACATTTTCTAGCTAGTTCGCACAGATTGGACTTGGAAAATGGACATAAATACAGTACATCCTCGCTAATCCGAATACCTCCTAGACCCTAGACCGAACAATTCCTTAGTCCAAACAGCCTTAAATATAAGTAATAATGTGTTGAAATGGGGTTGAAACCCAGGAAAAATATATTCACACTGAAATACTGTCAGCAAAGGATTACCATACGCAGTTAGTCAACTATATGAACTACAGCGAATATAGGAATTATTTATTTTTTAAATTATTACCTGTTCATATGGGTGTGGTTCGAAATTAACCAACTGGTAACCAGATTTACTGGCCTGGTTAACAGAAAAAAAAATCAGAAAACCTCATGTAATTCTAAACCAACTGGTAACAAGAGTTACTGGCTTCCTTAACAGAGGAAAACCTGTAATTCTGAGCTGCTCACGTGCAGTGTTTAGCTTCCAGTGTATGAAACACTTAAGGTAAGTACTGGAGCTGTTTGGTTACTTTTGGAACACCAAACCAGAATTTTGGTTAATTTCGAACCATACCCTTGAAATAAAAAAATATGTGTAATTCACACGGTGCTCCATAATCCAAATGACATTCCTTCGAATGCTCGGGTGAATGTTTTTATGGTGTTTAAACAAATTTGTTTTTGTGGACATTTCTATTAATAAGACCTTTGCCAAAAATGTCATCAGAGAAGGGATGAAAAATGCATGCAGTATAACCATAACCACCACCACCCATCTCTGTGACCAACCATAATTCGGACAAATTCGTCAGAACTCGTGTCCATTGCAACCATATAGCCTCACATGTCTTTGGAAAAGTTCTGTTAAATAATGTGCATTTACAAAAATTATACTGTGGTACATCTGCCAATTACCAGTGTGTCCCTGGAAAGTTGTCGGAATAGGTGTAAATAACAAAAAAATTCTTGTTGGATCTTGAAATTTTGGAAATCACTCCTGCATGGACTCATAACGAAGTAAGCAAAATAAGTCGAATTGATCAATGTACAGGGTGTTTTGTAGGTAAATTTGAAAAAATGCCCAAGAGTAACAACTACAATTATTTTCAAAGATATGCAGTGGCAGCTCGTGGGTTAATGCACAGGGGGGGGCTACGTTTTGAAAAGAACACACTCGTGCGTCACTTAAAAAAATAGGGGGGTACCGAGGTGGAGGTGGGTACCTACTTTCGGCATGAGCTTTTTAATTTTTTCTTATTAGTAGAAATCACTTATTTTTGCATAATCAATATAAAAAGTAAAAAGTGCATAAAACAATAATTCCTGTTTTTCAAAGAAAAAGTTAATAACACAAAATCCGTAATTCCTACTAAAAAAATCTATAAAAATCTATCATTACCATTTGACAATGATTCAAAATGTCGGTTGTTTCATCACTCTGTATCTGTATGGCCAAAAAGTCTGTTTTATTTATTTGCTCTCGAATTTCTTGGTGACAAACTTCCAGCATGCTTTTCAAAATTTCATTTTGTACAGTTTTTGATGTACCCTTGAAATCTTTAGAACTTTTTGAATGTTCTTTCATAATATAATCTAACTCGGATGTAAAATCGATTCATTCTCGAAAATTCTTTTTAAAATATATCTATTTTTATCCACGGTTTCGTTATGTTTAATAATGTTTTGCCGGTACGTGGAATCTAACTGAGCGGCAATATACTAATAACCTTGCCTAAAAATGCTAGTTCTGTAGAACAATTCATGTGCCGAATAGAAGGCTCGTGTTTTTTTATTTTTTTATTTAAATGTTTTAAATCTTTGAATCCTATTCTAGTCCATGTCTTATCCATTCCCATTCCTTCTTTATAAAACAGTAAGAATAAGGGAAAACAAAACAGTGCATTTTGCATTTAATTTGTCGCATCCAGATATCCACTTGTTCTTGTCGTACGTACTTCTAGAAAAGTGTCGCGTATAATTGCCGTTTGCATTTTTATCCGGTTGAGTTAATTGTAAATCTGGAGTTGGCCTGCCAAGAGTTTTTATTTCAACTTTTTCAGACAATGAAAGTCTTAAAAAGTTTCCTTCCAAAATGTCCTGTACGCTATTCTTCATTTTGTTTATATAATACAATATGTTTATATAATACAATAACGAGAACACGAGGTCATGAGGTACGCCCGCGGAGTCTGGAGGCAGCCAACGCTGACGCATTCTCTAGAGCAGCCCACTAACAGCGTAGCGGCCAAAACAGAACTACGCCCGGGCGGTGTTCAATGGCGGCTAGTCAGGAGGTTAGCCGCAACGCTTGTGCCTGGCAGTGCCCGCCTGTACAGGGTACAGGGCAGTACAGGCGTTGCGCTAATTTATAAAGAATAGTAAATATAATAGTATAAATAGCGGGGAAGGAACAAGGAACAGGAACAAAGAAGCAGTCGCGGAACTAATTTTTTTTCCCATTTTCTACTGGGAGGCTGTAGCCCCATAGCACCTATGGACGAGCAGCCACTGAAGATATGAGACAATGCAGAAATGATTTCCAAAATATCAAGATACAACTGAAGTCTTTTTGGTTATTTACACCTATTCCGACAACTATCCAGGTACACACTGTATATTCGGAACCAGTGGTTATGAACCTGATACTTGACATTTCAGAATGTGTTTATCCATAGTTATCGTTGACTATGTGTTTATCTAACTAAAACACCACCTGTACTTTGAGATGCAACCTCAATCTTTTTACGTTTATTTGCTGTTTTTGCAAAAAGTGTATCTAGATTGAAAAAAAAAAAAGCATATTGGCTTTAAAATATGATTAGAAAGTGATTTTGGAAAAGATCTAGATAATTCCTTAAATAATGATTAGTGCCGAACAGAAGAAAGAGATGGCAGAAATCATAAAACACTAAACATATAAAGGCTAGCAGAAGCGGCAAAAAGAAAATTCAAAATCTCACCCACAAAATATCAAAAGTTCTAATTTACTGACAACATCTCTCAGTCCATGATTTGTAAACTTTGTTAATGAATTCGGTAGATTGGTGTAAAATATTAAAATGTTAGTTTATTTAAAATAGGGACCTGTCCCTGCTTCGCAAGGGTAAACATTTATTTACATCCCTATTTTAACTCGATTAACAATATAGCCTATGTTACTCAGTGATAATGTAGCATTCTATTAGTGAAAGAATTTTTAAAATCGATCCAGTGGTTTTTGAGTTTATTCATTACAAACAAAAATTCAAATCTTTTATCTTTATAATATTAGTATAGATGGAAATTTGGTGTCCTGTAAAACTTTTAATCTTGGTAAACTTAATAGTTTGTCTGGAAAAAATAAAATTTCTTTTTTGTTTCGTATGTCAATTACAGGATGACAATTTTGAAAACGTTCATTTGTTGCTTTATTTGTACAGTTTTTTCCACAGCATTTTATCCATAATATTTATAGTAAAATAAACCCTAAAAATACCTCTCAGCAGCAGCAGCAGCAGCTACACAATATAAAATAACCTCAAAAATCAATATAACTTTGGTAGCAGCCAATAATTGACAGTTTGGCCAGGAAAATTCATCAATATCTTGACAAGTGTAAAAGGGAACGTGATATGAATAAATTGACGAACAAATTGATCAATCAATTCATCAAGTTATTGGTAAAAAAATTGACAAGTGTAAAGCGGGCTTAAATGCTATAATTTTCAAAACTTATTTTTTGTTTATACTTAATAATAATAATAATAACGTTTATTTGCAAATACCATTCGAGTTACATAGTTAGCACAAATACAAATAATTTCGAATCGCTATAACAAAAGGTCTAAAAAGGCAGTAAAAACTCTTTATTAACCTAATGAAACTCAAAGTTCCGGTAACCGGTAATACAAATAGTAGAGGATCCGAGTTAGAAACGACCTTCACCCATATGTTTAATGGATGAAAAGTATTTTTTATCAAATTTAGTATGTTAAAAAATATATCGTGATTGGTTTGTGCAACTCGGATGATTCCTTAAATCATTTTAACGATGAAACTTTAAAAAATTGTTCATTGAAGTTAGCTTTTCGTAAAAAAAGAACATTAAGTACGATGAAGTTGAGCTAACTAAAGCATCACCCGATTTTGTTGGTTACCATACCACATGTTATAAAAAAGTGACTGCTTTGGGAAATAAATACAACGTAGAATTAAAATTAAAATTTCACTTTTTAAAATTCGACAACCATCTTTCAGAGCAGACTTGGGGGTGAAGGTCGTTTCTAATTCGGATCTTAGACTAAAAATAATTTCATATAAGGAATACTAGTCGCTGCCTCGGTAAGTGCTATAATTATTGTTACAAGTTCTTTTTGTGATTTTCTTCGTGTCGAACAGCTGTTTCATTCCCAGGTCAGGTACCTTTTATTAGGCACAAACCCATATAGGTATATACAGGGTGAGTTTCTTTCGATGCCCACTATGGGGATCTCCGAAACTAGCAGAACTAGAACAAAGGTTAAACGGGGAAAAAATTGCAGTTTTGAATGCTCAATCTATTGCCCCTTTTGGATTTTTAAAAAAGTTCATGGCTAACTAGATATTTTGAAAAGAGTGATTTTTTACTATTTCGTCAGATCTCTGTAGCTCCGTTATTTTTGATTATACAGAAAAACCAAAAAAAAATTGTAGATAATTTTGGCCTTAATAAGATAATCTAATCAAATTTTTTATGTTGTTTGTGATTTTGGAGATATGACATAAACTTGTTTTTTTTTAGTGTAAATCATAGTTGGCTGTGGCCTTATAAAGTCGGCCATTTTTTGAGCTTTCCAAAGATATAATATTCGGCATAGTTATTATAAAAAATAAAAGAGCTATGGCTAATTCTTGGATTTTTTTTTAATTTTCACCTAGTCAGCCATGGAATATTTTCATAATTACGTTCTATTTTATAATTAGGCATACTTCAAACTTTCTAATATTTTGTTTTTAGCTGGTAACAAAATGTAACAAAATTAAAAACTCAAATTAAATTATTATTATTTTAAAAGGTCACCTTTTAAAATAAAAAAAGGTGTTCAAACAATCCACCATTATTGTTTATGCAAATATGGCATCTTTTTAAAACTGAATTTGTCGCCTTTCTTAGAGAGCGCCTGTCAATACTGGCAATTGCTCTATCCAACTATTTGGATAGAGCTCATCTAGGTAATTTCTTACAGACAAATAATTACATAATATATGTGGTGGACCTCCGTCATGATAATTTTTGTTTTATTTTGTTACATTTTGTTACCAGCTAAAAATAAAATATTTGAAAGTTTGAAGTATGTCTTATTATAAAATAGAACGTAATTATGAAAATATTCCATGGCTGACTATGTGAAAATTTAAAAAAAATCAGAAAATTAGCCATAGCTATTTTATTTTTTACAATAACTATGCCGAGTATTATATTTTTGGAAAGCTAAAAAAATGGCCAGTTTGATAAAGCCACGGCCAACTATGATTTACATTTAAAAAAACAATCAAAATAACTGGATAGAGCCCCGATCCCCCGATTTGTCTGTTTTGGATTTCTTTTTGTGGGGAACAGTACAGAATAAAGTATGAGGCAATTGTTGGATTAAGAGCAGCTGTTTTAGAAGCAATTGCCAGTATTGACAGGCGCTCTCTAAGAAAGGCGACAAATTCAGTTTTAAAAAGATGCAATATTTACATAAATAATAATGGTGGATTGTTTGAACACCTTTTTATTTTAAAAGGCGACCTTTTAAAATAATAATAATTTGAATTTGAGTTTTTTATTTTTGTTTTATTTTGTTACATTTTGTTACCAGCTAAAAACAAAATATTAGAAAGTTTGAAGTATGTCTAATTATAAAATAGAACGTAATTATGAAAATATTCCATTGCTGAAAAAATCAGAAAATTAGCCATAGCTCTTTTATTTTTTATAATAACTATGCTGAGTATTATATTTTTGGAAAGCTCAAAAAATGGCCGAATTGATAAGGCCACAGCCAACTATGATTTACATTAAAAAAAACACAAGTTTATGTCATATCTCAAAAAACACAAACAACATAAAAAATTAGATTAGATTATCTTATTAAGCCTAAAATTATCTACAATTTTTGTCTCTACAGTTTGACTGTATAATCAGAAATAACGGAGCTACAGAGATCTGATGAAATAGCAAAAAATCGCTCTTTTCAAAATATCTAGTGAGCCATGAACTTTTTTAAAAATCCAAAAGGGGCATTAGATCGAGCATTTAAAACTGCAATTCTTTCCCCATTTAACCGTTGTTCTAGCTCTGCTAGTTTCCGAGATCCCCATAGTGGTCATCGAAAAAACTCATCCTGTATATATATATATATATATATATATATATATATATATATAAAATTAAATTACGGTTTTATGCAGTTGGCTACAATATTTATATATATATATATAAATATATATATATATATATATAAAATTAAATTACGGTTTTATGCAGTTGGCTACAATATTTATATATATATATATATATATATATATATATAAAATTAAATTACGGTTTTATGCAGTTGGCTACAATATTTGCAGTAGAATAAAACGTAAATTTTAAAACAACTTCCAGTTGCAATATTGAAGTTGGCTATGACAATAATAAATCTTACCACTTATTTGGCTCACCCTTCTCTGATGACCCTCAGACTGCATGCACTATTTATTTTGTGTTTGTTTAGTTTTTGGGCGCTTTGGGCGTCCTAACAGGAGGGGCAGGTGCAGTCATATTTGCCCTCGACAGATCGGTGAAAGCAGGGGACTTAATCCTACATCCCCCAAAGAACATATGGAGTCACTCTGGCATGTTCAGCTCTCTAGATCATGCAAGGTAAATATACAGGGTCTTCGGTTAACCATAATGTTGAAAAAAGTTGATATGAACATGGTTCCAGAAATGCTTAATAAAAAAGATACGTGGTATTAAACTCTATTTTTTAAAACAATTTTTTAATACCATTTCAGAAACAAATTTGCTACTCAGTATGCAGGTATAAAATGCAATAAAATGAAGCTGCCAGTGTTTTGTTGTCTTTACCACTGGTGTACGGGAAGGTAGAACATGCCCTCTTTTAAAAAATAATGTCTAAGCCTATAGCTTTTTTCTCAATTTCTCAATCAATCAATCAATCAATCAATTTTGCATAATTCTCAATTTGCTCTAAAACTACTAGATTTTGAGGAAACAATGCAAATTCAAGTAGCTGCTCTGAAAAAGTGATAATTTCTGGAAAGGGTTCAACTCGGTATTTAAAAAACAACGCATTTTGGGCCTGCATATAAAAGCACTTTTTTGCTCTTTTGATGCAAACAATCGATTGCATTAATAAATAAATTTCAAAAATTTGCGTAGTCTAATATTTCAAACAAGATTCCAAATCAATAATAAAAACATATTATTTCTTGGCAATTGATATTTTGCATCAAAAGAGCAAAAAAGTGCTTATAAAATTATACAGTGACTGGCAGAATGTACGCAACATACGGGATTTTTTTAATTTTGTGCCAAAATAAATAACTGACTATAAGGCTGCATTAGGGATATCCTGAAACCATAATAGGGCTCTAAAAACTTCATGCAGATATCGCGGTACACGAGGGGGAGTCAAAGACTTAACTTTTTTAAATATAAGCAAAGATCATACATGATCTTTGATATAAGGCCCTGGATTTGCATTTTGAAAATGGTGGGAAGGTCAAAAGAAGCGGCCTTTCAAACAAAAAAAGTTCAGGCAATTATCTCCAAAAATAAAGATTTTATGGATTTGTATGTTTGAAAGTAGACGTAATATTCGAAAAAATGTTCGAAATTGAATTCTCTGCCTAAAAATGACATTCTTTTTTATTTTGTTCAGTCCTGTACCAAGTTTTTATCTAATTGTTTATCCGTATCTCTGCCACTGATTAATTTAGAAACTTACATCTTGTGTGCCAAATTTGATTTGAATACCTTTAACAGTTTATAAATTAAAAAATTAAAAAATATATATTTTTCCATGTTTTTAATGCCGTGTATCTCAGAAACGAAGAACTTTATGACATATGTTTTTATGAGCAACCCCCCTTAAAATATCAGAGTTTGTCCTAAACAAATCAAAACACCTTGTATGATGCGTACCTGGGCACTGAATTTCCTTTTTATGACTACGTTTATCTCGACGTGTTCGATCCAATTGAGAGAGGTTTGAATTCACTGGAGCGGACTCAGATAGACGGCGTAAACCCTTCGATCAGATGTAAAATTTCAAGTCAAGCCTCTATTTCCAAACAGATGTTGGCCAGAATGTTCACCAACCTACTGTGGAATAAGTATAATAAGATAATGTTCCTAGAGAGGATTGAAAACCGTGGGATTCAATACTGATAATGTAAACGTAGAATTGTAAAAGATATGACATCACTCAATCGGATCCATTTCAATCCAATCGAGTTGTCACGAGATAAACATAGTCTATGACTCAAGTGGTTTATTTGCCACGACAACTAAATTCCATTTAATTTTTAATTGGGTTTTTCGCCACCAAACTGATCGAAAGACAACTTTTTCAAGTTGCCTGGAAAATTCATAAATTCTTAACAGTGAATGAACGAAACTTTAAACGTGTAACTCAAAAAATAACTTCAACAATTCAACAATAATAAAAAATTTTCTCCTATTGTCAACTCCATCCGTGGATACACTGTATTAGTGAACTTTGTTCTTTGTGTGACTTCAGTGTCCGGAGAGGTTTTCAAGTATACAAGCAAGTATGTGCGGCATGTCACTCCATGCGATTCGTTGCGTACCGCAACTTGGTCGGCGTCACGCACACCGAAGACGAAGCTAAGGCCGAAGCGGAGGAGCAGATGTACACAGATGGACCCGATGAGCAGGGCAACATGTTCCAGAGGCCCGGAAAGTTGTCCGACCACTTCCCCAACCCGTACCCCAACGAGGAGGCAGCTCGTGCCGCCAACAATGGCGCTTTCCCTCCGGATTTAAGTTACATTGTGTCAGCACGTCACGGAGGTAAGAATTCGTTTCCAAACGGAATGATTGAATCTTGATTCCAGTGGCCAAAATTAAATGGACTTAACAGAATTAGGTAGTTTTTAGTTTTAGTGGCATGTTTTCTCGTTGAACTTGTCTTGCATCCCCAGAAATTGACATTTTTTATACCACAAAACAGAGAGATATATTGCTGTTTCCTCCAAAGTTTTTTGTTTTGAGTGTCTAGATAGAAACAAGACAAATATAAATCAGTTTTGTTTGGATTAGACTTTCTTTAAACGTCCAAAAATTCAGCTTACCGAATTCACTCTTATACATCCTTGATTTTTCCTGTCAATCAAGGCAATCCATAGCGAGTTTATAGCAAATGTCAGATGAGTGTTGTCAATGTCCGCGATATTCGGAAAGACGACTATACTTAGTTTGTTGCCAAAAGTTGAATTTGAAAAAACAGCTTTTGTTTAAGCCATGTAGGTACAGGCGCGGCCTCATAAATGGGTGCGTTTAAGACGACAAAGCGATTGCAATCACTTGCAAGTGAATTGATGCTTGCGCACTCTGAACAGTTTCACTGGATTTCAGCTGATTGCAAAATTAGCGAAAGTAAACATTTTGCGCTTGGTCGCTCGCGATTGTTGTAAACGGTTTATTCTAACCTTACTTTGTTGTGTCAGTTCCCTTTATTGGCTTTATTTGGGTTATTTTGGTGTGGTGAAAGCCATTGTAAAATTTCAGTCTCGTGATTTACTTTTTTGAGGCTGTGTTTGAGCTTATTTTATTTTTATCTCGATATTTCAAGTGCTAGCTTTACTGTCATAAAATAGCCGTTTAACGAAATGCTAGCGCTAGCAAACGAAATTAGAAAGCACTGCAATCAAAGCGCTTGGTTGATTGGGAGTCTTAAACGCAACCAATGTTTCCACTAGGCATGAGAAATAAGCAAGAAATTAAGAATTTCGGGTAAGTGCGGCAACGTTGCGCCAATTCTACAGCTTCTCAAATCAACAACTTCCCCTACATTCCCTCGCACCACCCCGCTTCTCCTCGTACTAGATAATAAAAAAAAGCGTTGACCGACGTATTAATGCGTCAGCCAACGAAAATAGGTTATTATAATAATGTGTAAGTGGATTTAAAGTTTTACACTGTTCCTTGGTGCTTTGAGATTCATATAACGTGAAATTACGCGGATTTCTTTGATTGTGAAAGTGGTATTAGTTAAATAAGGTATAAGTATGATTATGTTATTATAGAAGAATCTCCTAGTGGTTTTTTATATTGGTTTATTACAGTTCTTTATCTTAACCGCGAACCAAAACTTTGATTTAATTTAATTTTTAAAGCTTCCCCGGAGTCCTCGGGTGAGGTTCTGATGCTTCCCAGGCTCCCGAAATTCCGGATTTTCTGTCGGTCTCGTTGATTCTACATCCATCCCGTTTCTTGAAAGTGCTTAATCGTGAATCGGGAAATTCTCTTAGATATCGGATTTTCGAGGTTCTTTTTGGTACCAGAGGAAAGTACGACACCCAATTAAGAGATTTACCACCTTCTTCGATTTTTAGAACGGCTCTATTTGAGGTTGTCAAAAGATTTTCCCGAAAAAAGCCGCCAATATCCGTGGGCAGTTTGGCAATTGTTGGGCAATTTACTGTTTTTCGCACTAATTGGAAATGCTGCATAAGGCAATGTTGCATAATAAGATGTTAGATTTGACATCACTTACGCCTTTGAGGTTATGGCTGGCTTTCAAACCGCGAGAGAGGAGAGGGGTAATTGCAACGTTGTCAGTTGAACTCTTTTGCGACTGCACATATTGGAACGATTTCAAGGGCCGCGCCGGTACTAAAACGAATAAAATAAGTTTAGGTTTTTGTTGAGGTAATTCAATGCAAAATTGCGACAAGCATTTTGAAATAAAAAAAGCTTGTCGCGCGAATTGTTAAGAAAATACATACTTTGCCAAGTACATGCTTATAACCCAGAAAAGGACGAATCAGAAGTGGCACTTGGCTAATTTAAGAGGGCAGAGGGGTATTTTTATGAGGTGGTGGGGACGGAGAGTATTGCTAGGCCGCCAGATCCTTAGAAAGGTTAAAACATGTCAACATATTTTTCACTATCATTTATTCATTTTGGGTAGGTATACCAATAAAATTAATATGAAAGCAATTAATATTATCTAATGTGTGCCGGTAGTAAAATTATAATGTTTTACGAACCATTTATTCTATTTATCTGAGCCCAGAAAACCTACAACCTGACCCCTGTTTTCTGGGACTTGATTATGAAAGCGGAATGCTAGACAACAGCGCGGCGTGGCGCCACAGATTCCGTTCTTGCGGTACTGCCAGATCGTCCAGTCGGGAGCCGGTAACCAAGGGAACCCACAAAAATATAATGCAAATTAATTTAGTATAAAATGAAATCGATTATAATTTACTTATAAAAATGTTAGTCCTTGATAGTATTTTGGTTGATATTAAATTGAAGGCGATAAAAATAGCTAAATGAATTTAAGGAAATTGTCAGGCATAAAAGCTGACGACGTCCGGCAACGTCGTTCGTGGCCTACGACTGACGCGCCACCTAACGCCAGACGCCAGACAGCGTCAGTTTGTTCAATTGAGGTTAAACTCCTTATAAAACGTAAACAATAAAACGAAAAACGATTACCAATTTCTAAGTAAAAAAGCCCAGTATTATTATCATGACTGTGATAAAAGTATCCAAAACAGGGACCAGATAAGGTGTACAATATGTATTCAGCTCAACTTGACTGCTTGTGTTGTTACTTCGAATACTTCGTTGCTGTATTTACACTAGTGCATTGTGCCCCAGAAAACCCACTTTGTGCTTAGGTTTTGTGACGAAATGGCCCCGCAATTATTGCTGTGTTCGTGGATGTTCTAACAACACGAGGAATGTTGGGATAAGTTTTTTCAAAATACCTGCTGATGAAAACAGGTAGGTACCTATGTGTAGTTTGTCCCTACCTTGTTACCACATTATTATATCCTTAGGTATTATAAATTTTATGTCCTACGTAGGTACTACCCCTTTTACTGGAGTATTACCTACCCCAGAAAACCCACAAATGGTTTCCTACTGATAATACCTACCTAACTATGGTTTTTAATTTTTTTTCAAGGTGTTATGCATGGACGAGAAAGTGTGGAAGGCAGGATTTGTTAGAAAAAACACCCACACAGCTTTTTATTAATTATAAAGTTTGTTCAATGCACTTTGAAAATAGTATGTTTGCAAACCAGTCGAAGTCTGGGCTAAAGAAAACAGCAATACCAACTGTGTTCTCATCATGTAAGTACCTTCATTGGTAATTATGGAAATTAGTGTATGCACTGCCCGATTTTCTTGACATTTTGACCCCATAATTACCCCTTCATTATTAGATAATAATATGTATTTTTTGCTGATACTTGTAATTTTGCTGCATTTAATTTTTTTTTACTAGGTTATATCGATGAGGCTTCTTCACAGAGTCCTTCTGTGTCTGTATGCAGCAATTTGACTTTGTTAGAACCTCAACGAGAACTTGATCAACCAGTCTCGATCGCTCAACCTTTGGATCAACCAAGTACACCCCATCTGTCACAGTCACCTATAGGCGATCTCCACAGCATTACCGAATTTTCAGTTGCATCAAAAGGTAATGATATAGGTATATTCACAAACTGTTATTATAGTATACACACCCAAACTTATATGACATCACGCATTATTTGCGATAATTTTTTTTTGTCAAAAAAATTATATGTCATGGAAAGTCAAAAGTGTTTACTAACAAAAACAGTTAAATGTGAAAAACCCGACAATATAAATTGTAATAAATATTAAGTGATTCCATATTATAAGTTTGGGTGTGTGTACATATATTGTAATTTTTTGTATTACTTATTTTGTTATTGAATAATTCTATTTTTAGATGCTAGTCAACAAACTTCTCTTAGTTTGAGTGCACATAGTCCGAGAAAGCATTCATTAAAGTTACAAATAAAAAAACTCCAAAGAAAGTTGCATCCGAAGTTGGAGCAAGCTGTCGACAGTGCCGACACTGAAATAAATGACGAACAATTTCTTGCCATTTGTGAGAAAAAACTGTCTGCTTCAATGCTACTATTTGTAAGGCATTATTTAGAAAATCCCAAAAAAGATCCACAGGGATATCGTTACTCTTCAGATATGAAACAATTTTCCTTAACAATTTATTTTCTAAGCCCAAATGCTTATAGATTTTTAATGAAACCACTTTATTTGCCATCTAAAAGCACTCTTCAAAGAATAACTAGCAAATGGCATATAACTGCAGGTCTTAACAGTTTCATTTTTGAGGTTATTAAATCAAAAGCTACAAATTTAGAGGGTTCTTCAAAACAGTGCATTCTTTGTATTGACGAAATTTCATTAAAAATGTTTTTATTTTACAATAGATCTTCCGATACCATTGTTGGCTTTCATAATACATTGAAGGAAAAAAGATATGCTCCTGCTAAATATGTTTTGGCTATTATGGCTAGAGCAATATTTGCTAAGTGGAAGCAACCAGTTGCTTATTTCTTTATTGATACTTGTTCAGGGGAGGAATTAAAATTTATTATTTTTGAAGCAATAAGGAAACTTAAATCTGTAGGATTACTAGTAAGTGCGTTAGTGTCTGATCAAGGATCAAATTTTGTACAGTTTTCAAAATCAGTTGGTATCTCTCCAAACTCTTCACATTTTTATGTCGATAGCGAAAAAATATTTTATATTTTTGATGTGCCGCATCTCTTAAAATCAACACGAAATAATTTTTTCAATTACACATTCGAAACCTCTGAAGGATGTACAAATAAAACGTATAGGTATTGACCAAATTTATAATAGACAAAAACATAAGCCTTTGGCTCTTCGGCTGTGTCCAAAATTTACAGATGAACACATTAATTCGAATCCTTTTAAAAAACTGAAGGTTAGTTTAGCCGTCCAAGTTTTCAGCGCAATGGTAGCTGCGGCACTTAATTCCTTTATTGAATTCGGACAATTCCCCCCTTCGGCAAACGCTACAGTGTCATTTGTAGAAAAAATTGATAAGTTATTTGATATCTTAAATTCCTCAAAAATATCAGGCAGTAATACAAGTACAATAGACCTTTCAAAGGAGCAGATTACCAAGTCGATTTTTTAAAGGAAATGTTTACATATTTTGAGAATATTAAAATTTTAAAACAAAATATAGAGGTTACCAATAAAGTTAAATTTTTGAAAGGGTGGCAAATCACAATAAATTCATTTTTAGGTCTTTGGGAAAAATTTCATTGTTTAGAGTTTAGTTCCTTATACACTCGACGCTTAAATCAAGATTGTCTCGAAAATTTTTTCGGCACTATTAGGCAGCAAGGGGGAAATTGCTTGAATCCAACCCCCATCCAATGCGAAAGGGCTTTCAAAAAATCATTTTGTTTAAATTATTTCCAACACGCGGATGGGGCTAATTGTATTGAGGATTTTGATTCATTATTGTCATACGTAACCACCGAACATACACAAATTTACAACAAAGTTGTTGTGGGAAATGCAAGATCTATTTTTTCTGATTTAAGTTCGGTGGCACCAGATTATATTGATTTCGAACTACATGAATCAAATAGTATATCATATGTTTGTGGATATTTATTAAGAAAGTGCTTGGAACAACATTCATGTGAAGTTTGTATTAAATATTGTAAACGTCATACATTAGGGGATACTGATCTGTTTACTTATTTTAAAGCATACAAATCAAGTGGTAACGAAACCTTTGGACATTTATTTTCACCTCCTGATAATTTCCTAAATTATATTAAAACTCTCGAAGTTAATTTTTGTACCCTCTTTCCAAAGTTTGCTTTAGACGAAAATGTTGGTGTGAAATTAAAAAATAAGCTGCAAAACATTTCATATCAACATCCATGCCCTAGTTTTAATCATGCCTATTTATTATCCCTTTATGTAAGATTTAGAATCTATTCTTCTTTAAAATTTTTAAATCGTGATATTGTTTCTAATAAAACTAATAAAAATTATAAACTTCGAAATTTACATTTATAAGTGCTGCCAGGGGTCATTATTTTTAAAAATTAGGCTAAGTTGATAATGTATAGTGTGCATGTGCATAATATGTACGTAAGTAGTTTATAATATCTTTTGTATTTATAGGTATTATATTTCATGTGCTATTGTTTTTGAATTTTTTTTATAGATTTTAGTAATAAACATTTTTGATAAATAACCTTTTTTTTACTACCAGTGATACGAAGGTCAACCAATTTTGCAAATAATAATTGTTATGGATCTATATAAAAAAACAAATTAATTGCCAAGCTATGAGTTTGGACGCAAGTCGATTGAAATATTGTAATATTTCAACCACCCAAGTAGAATAGTTCACTTGAACCTAAGTCATAGTTGTTTCTAATTAATATAGGTAAGTATAAAATAATAAAGAGGAAATATTGTGAAATTTCCATGTACAATAAAAAAATGTATTTTTCTCTTTAGTAAAATATTAATATTTATATTTTTTTCGTCAGTAAAATACCTACTTAAAATCACTTCTGGAGATTCAAATTTAACTAGATCTAATCCCAGAAAAAAACTTTACTATTCTAAAAATTAATTTTGCTATATAAAACACAAAATTTTCTATAGCCCGGACCTGATCGTGCCAACGCAATGGGCAAGTTCTACTCTGTCCAAAATACGGTGGGCGTGGCCAATGCGCAGATGTCAACGGCGGAGAGTTCATTTCCTATGCGCGAGAGGGGAAATTGGAACCGCGACATCAAAGGCGCCGAAAGCAAGTGCCACTTCTGATTCGTCCTTTTCTGGGCTTATAATCACTGTCCAATAAAATTAATTTATACGTACTTTTATGAACATTTCACACAAAGCTTGTCGCAATTTTGTATTGAATTACCTTAACGATAACCTAAACTTATTTTATTCATTCACTCAAATAAAAGCTTATTTTTAAAAAGGTTTTTTTAATTTTTTATTTTATTTTCTGCTTTTTAGTATTTGATTCCCATGTCGCAAGGGTGGTAAAAAAATTGAGTCTGCCATCTTGGGGCATCCGCAATATTGAATTTAGTATGACGTCACTCACCTTGTCATTTTCTACTTGTCAAACCCTTTCATTTGATAACAATGTCAAGTAGGTTGTGTACAAATAGGTAATCCAAATTACAATACTGAGTATACCAAGGCCTACTATAAAGACAGGCTCTGGCGCACAAAAATCACGTGACCATCTTAGTCAGACGTTACATGTCATTTGTCACATAACTGAAAGCGGCAGCTTGGGTTTTGAGAAGTTTTCAATGTTTAAAGTGTTTTTAAACGTCTTAGTTTATATTTTAGAAACAAGTTTGTGTCTAGTGCGCGTGTGTCCTGGCGGAGGGGAACCGCCCAGGTGTTATTATGGCCTCTGGGTGGGAGTCGTGCCGTCCAAGAGTATTGTTGCCGCTCGCACCGACGCGTGAGCGCTGTAAAGGGAAATTCTCCCCCGAACCACAGAATAGGGAGCCCGGAATTCCGGAATGGACTATTATGGACATGGACTGTATTGGACAGTGGAGCCTGAGACACAGATCGGGGTGAACTGCTTACGGGAGATCCGCGAGTTCAGACGGTCCGGGTGGCTGGAAGCCGTTCCTGCTGACCACGTTCGGGTTTGTGTATTCATTGTATTCACCATTCACCTTGTGCGAAATAAATCAGTGTTGTAACCGTTGATTCTCGTTGTCGACCCACGCCCCGATACTGAGGTTAGTTTTCATTTTTATTTCGTAAAAAATAACCTAAATACCAAATATTGGGTCTGTTTATATTACATTTATACATATTACAAAAGCCAGGAAGAAAGTGTCGCCATAACAAACATTTGTTTTGCCTCGGGATGATAATTTCCGCCAAAAATGGATTCGTCAAATTCCAACTGAGATTTAATTTCTAAAAAACCCTTAAGTATGTGTGGCTAACACATTTTCAAGAAAGTGAAACAATTAAAGTGGACAAATATGTTGTGGGAGGAAAATACCTATATAGCTTCCTAAGCTAAAGGAAGGTGATGTCCCAACAATTTTTGAGAAGTGCCAAAATATTGTGAGTGCAGTGCCGTTTAACTCTCAGCCCAAAACAGCTGAGGCAGGTTGAAAATTTTGAAAAAACAATTAGAGAAAGCTTGGATGCACAAAACCAATAATGTAATAGATGAAAGAAAACTTGCCAAATTGTTACGAAATTTGTTTTTTCTACTTATCTCCAAAAATGCCTTTCATTATATAGCACTAAGTTGGTCACGTGACTACGCGATTATGCGTTAGCGCCGTGGCCTGTCTTTATCGTTGGCCTCGTGAGTATACTAGATTGTATCAGTGGCGGCTCGTCCGGGGAGGCAGTGCCTCCTCTGTAAAAATATAAATATGAAGAATATATGAAAGAAATAAAAAATAAGTTACCTTATTCACTATATAAATTGGAATTTTGTGGCTTGTGCGTTTATTTTTACAATAATCTCGATCAATTTGTACACTGGGTGATTCAGAGTCAAGAATTTATAACGACAGGAGCGATAATACTTCGAATAAAGTCGGTTCTACAATAGCACAGGCTCCAAGGGAGCATGTCGCCGACGGAGAGACGTTTTTAGGTTAGTTAGTAACTGTATTCGGCACGTGAGGGTACTCTTGTCCTTGTCTGACGCATGCCGGGATACAGAAATGTCAAATCGTTTCACTCCTTCACATTAGACGAAGCCGGGGGCAAAAACGCCCATGTACAGAAACAGATGGACCCTCTTATTCAAAACTAAAGACAGTGGTATTTGTTTCAGGTTGTTTGGTTGTTCGGTGTTTTTTTTTGGATGTTGACTTGACTTGGTGCTTTGGATATTTTAAAAGATATGGAGATCCAAGAGAACGTGAGAAGCTGTAAGGATGTCGTAGAATTTATGATAAAAAACAGATTTTACAAGCTGTCTTATGGGGATAAATTGTTTATTAAGGATTTAAGGTGTACCCCATCCTGTAAGCAAAACATTAGTCAATCAAGGCAAACCTCCCCGGGGTTTTGTGAATTCTTGATTCTTGGTACATTAAATGTAGGTACTTAATTGGTTAACTGGTAGCGTAACCTTAAAAAAAGTTGTTTTTTTGGCCGTGTCTTTTATTTTCAAATCGCGGCGAAGAAGATTGGTCGAAAATTGGATATGACAGTCTCAAAAATCTATACCGTTCGATAGAGAGGCACTCAAAGAGTCAAGAGCACATTAGCAGTGCTTGTAAATTGTGTCTTTTGGGTAAACAAAATATACTGAATATGATTGATTCTGCAAGCCAACAAAAATTTCAAAATCATTTCCACAAGGTTTATTTGGTAGTTTATTAAAATGTTTTATCCTGGTCAACTAAAAAACGAACTTTGTACAATGACAATATTCTTGGTGATTCTGATACCTGAGAGTGTTTTTGATATGTTAAAATTTATGACTAACTGCGAACTTCAGTTTTGCATGTCAGAATTGTACAAACTAATTTGCTTAATTGTAACGATTCCAGTTACTTCCGCTTTAGTAGAAAGGAGTGTTTCCTGCTTAGAAAATCCTGGCAAAATTTCGTACACTATATTTTATTACCTTTCAATATGATCGTTGAGAATCTTAATTAAACTTTTATATGCATTAGGTTTGTCACATCGATCAACATTTTTTAGTAGTAAAATAATTCCACAAAATCTGTACACCTTCTCGCTGGTTTTGCCGAACAAAAAAATATCTTGTATATAAACAGCTAGCCTTTTCTTTTTTGTGTGCTTGGTGCTTGGTATAACTCTCAGTATTCGATGTAACTCTCGGTATCCCTTTCTTGGATAAATAATATTTATATTAAAATTTTGTGTATAATAAAATAACGAGAAAAATTCGATATTTTGTCGACCTAGTAGAGGTCCTTTTCGCAACTTATAAAAAAGTCTGCCTCCCCAGATCAAATTGGCACGAGCCGCCGCTGGATTGTATTGTTACCAGCACCAAAAAGGCGTGCAGAATTTTAGCTCAATCGATTGAGTGGAAGTGGTTTAAAATTCAGTTGCAAGATTTGACTACATAGACACTAACAGAGCAAGTTAAATAAAAGCTTGTAAAATGGTTCTGAATAAAATGCGGCCACTTTGTCAACAAACTTCTCTAATTTTGGGATGGGTACAATAAATTTATATAAATTCACTCTCAATTAATAATTCCTACATTTTTTTTTTCATATTGATAGTGAGATGACGTCATTCAAAACAAGGTTTTTTTTACACATCAAATATGCGTGAACATGAATACTACTATACTATATTACACTGTTTAAAAAATACATTTTAAATGGAAATAATAAACAATTTGTATATTATGATGTGATTAAAATAGTATACATTCCTGAGCGCTGCTCTTGGCACTCAGTGTCTGGATATAATAAAAGGTTTTTTTTGCCTAGTACAATATTCTCCAAAAATAGGGTCAAAAAATAACAATCCATTAGTAAGTAGGTAATGTAAAATTCCCGGAAAAATAAGTCTGAAAATTTTGAAAATGTTTAGATTTTCAAGTTAGTTGTTATGCCATTAACTTTCCAATAAGCTCAAATACATGGTATTTTTTTGTGATTATTACCAAGATTTTTTGTACAGGGTGATCCAAATTTCGCGCCACCCACCCTATTTTTGACAGAGGAAAGCCGAAAATGAAAAAACCAAACACGAATTCTTAAATGGGACCTACTAAGATTCAATTAAGAGCAAAAATTGATTTTTTCAGATTGTTGAAAATGGCCGCCATGACATCATCGATATCATTTTTCCCAGAAACATACCAATTTGTTCATGCAGTTGGACAGCTCTTGTGAGCCTGAGTAACTTTTATGAAAAACATTTGTTTCTATCTCTCTCCGTTTAAAGGCTGGAAGCTCAAATATACGAAAAAATTACTCAACCATTATAATGAGTAAAAAACACCCGCTTTACATTTCTGATGAAAACGTGATATTTTTGCCTACCTAATTATGCAATATTCACTCTTAATTCTAATGCATGGCACATTTTAGTTTTTAGTACAAATCATAGGTAACTTTATAGTAGTAATGTTTGATTTACCATTACTTAATAATATCATTTGCTTTTGTCTCTTAATAAAATAGGAATGGTTAAAAAGTCTAGGATGAGATATTCCCGACGCTATTAACTATGAATATTTTTTGGGCAATAAAGCTTATCTAGCTTATGAAAGTTACCCGGTTTCCTATTGTCTTTTCAGAGGTAATATAACAAGTGGTGTGTCTATTATCGATAATACCTTTCGTTAATTTTACGAATTATAAAGAGCTGAAAATACCATTTTCTTAGCATTGGCATTATAATGAGTGATAAATTAACGAAAGGTATTATCTATTATTAGGCATACCACGAGTTGTATTTAAAAAGAGAATTTAAGAACTGCAAATAGTTTAATAATTATTCATTGCGTATGTAGCCATAATTTATCAACCCAACTTCTTAGGAATAAATTAACTACAGTTTGTTCAGCGAATGTTCGTCCCTATGTCAGAACTCCCGTCCTTCTCTGACTCGTGAATTTACGACCGATATCCATTCACGAGTAAGACAAGGACGGGAGTTGTTGACGTAGGGCCAAACATTCGCTGAACAAACTGTACAAGAATTATAAATATTTCCCCTCTTTGAAAATGTAATTTAAAAAATAAACATAAAAAAAGCAGCCACAATTGGGATTTGAACCATGGACCTCTCACATGCAAAGCGAGAATCATGCCCCTAGACCATTGAGGTCAGACCAATGTTTTACTTAACTAGCCGTATTAAGTTTAATTATACAGGGTGAGTTTTTTCGATGTCCACTATGGGGATCTCGGAAACTAGCAGAGCTAGAACAAAGGTTAATGGGGAAAGAAGTGCAGTTTTGAATGCTCAATCTAATGCCCCTTTTGGATTTTTAAAAAAGTTCATGGCTTACTAGATATTTTGAAAAGAGTGATTTTTTGCTATTTCATCAGATCTCTGTAGCTCCGTTATTTCTGATTATACAGAAAAACTGTAGAGGCAAAAATTGTAGATAATTTTGGGCTTCATAAGATAATCTAATCCAATTTTTTTATGTTGTTTGTGATTTTTGAGATATGACATAAATTTGTTTTTTTTAATGTAAATCATAGTTGGCTGTGGCCTTATCAAATCGTCCATTTTTTGAGCTTTCCAAAGATATAATACTCGGGATAGTTATTATAAAAAATAAAAGAGCTATGGCTAATTTTCTGATTTTTTTTTAAATTTTCACATAGTCAGCCATGGAATATTTTCATAATTACGTTCTATTTTATAATTAGACATACTTCAAACTTTCTAATATTTTGTTTTTAGCTGGTAACAAAATGTAACAAAATAAAACAAAAATTAAAAAACTCAAATTCAAATTATTATTATTTTAAAAGGTCATCTTTTAAAATAAAAAAGGTGTTCAAACAATCCACCATTAGATATTATTACTTTCTAATATTTTGTTTTTTACTAGATATTTTGAAAAGAGTGATTTTTTGCTATTTCATCAGATCTCTGTAGCTCCGTTATTTCTGATTATACAGAAAAACTGTAGAGGCAAAAATTGTAGATAATTTTGGGCTTCATAAGATAATCTAATCCAATTTTTTTATGTTGTTTGTGATTTTTGAGATATGACATAAATTTGTTTTTTTTTTAAATGTAAATCATAGTTGGCTGTGGCCTTATCAAATCGGCCAATTTTTGAGCTTTCCAAAGATATAATACTCGGGATAGTTATTATAAAAAATAAAAGAGCTATGGCTAATTTTCTGATTTTTTTTTTAAATTTTCACATAGCCATGGAATATTTTCATAATTACGTTCTATTTTATAATTAGACATACTTCAAACTTTCTAATATTTTGTTTTTAGCTGGTAACAAAATGTAACAAAATAAAACAAAAATTAAAAAACTCAAATTCAAATTATTATTATTTTAAAAGGTTAACTTTTAAAATAAAAAAGGTGTTTAAACAATCTACCATTAGATATTATTTATGCAAATATTGCACCTTTTTGAAACTGAATTTGTCGCCTTTCTTAAGCCGCGTCCACATTTGGCGAACGAGCGCGAACGAGGGGTGGCGAGCGCGCGAGCGCGAACGAGCGGGGGCGAGCGCGAAAGATCGTTGACGAGCGCGAACAAACGAAATTGCCGCCAATTTGTACGTTCGTTTATGATCTGCGATCCGCGTAGAGGAAAATAAGCAGTTATTGCAATCGTGTTGAAATGGATCCAACTAAAAAAAAATTATACTTAGTAGCAAGTGCCGCGTTCATACATTGAAAAAGAAAAGAGACAAAAAAGGCGTCGATGGTGGATGACATCAATATTTAAGAGCAGAAATAATTATAGTGCATCGGAATTATTGCTTACTTTAGGGCAAGAAGACTGGGCATTTTAAAATTTCACATTTTACATTTTTTCATACATTTACATTTTACAAATCACTACGTCGTTTGACCACTCCATATTAACGCACTGAATGCACTGATTCTACCGCGCTAGCACCCTTTCTGCGTCCACACTTGACGAGCGCGAACGAACATGAACGAGCATTTTCCTTTGAAGTACGGACATTGGACGGATCGCGTTCGTCTATGTTGGCCGGCGCTTGTTCACGTTCGTTCGCGCTCTCCACCACGTCCACACTTAACGAATTTTCGCACTCGTTCGCGCTCGTTCGCCAAATGTGGACGCGGCTTTAGAGAGCGCCTAGCAATACCGGCAATTGCTTCTAAAACAGCTGCTCTTAATTCAACAATCATTGCCTCGTACATTATTTTGTACTGTTCCCCACAAAAAGAAATCCAAAACAGACAAATCGGGGGATCGGGGCGGCCAGGAAATAGATATATTTCTCCCTATCCAACTATTTGGCTAGAGCTGATCTAGGTAATTTCTTACGGGAAAATAATTATGTGGTGGAGCTCCATCATGATAATTTTTGTTTTATTTTGTTACATTTTGTTACCAGCTAAAAATAAAATATTTGAAAGTTTGAAGTATGTCTTATTATAAAATAGAATGTAATTATGAAAATATTCCATGGCTGACTTTGTGAAAATTAAAAAAAAAATCCAAGAATTAGCCATAGCTCTTTTATTTTTTATAATAACTATACCGAGTATTATATTTTTGGAAAGCTCAAAAAATGGCCGATTTGATAAAGCCACAGCCAACTATGATTTACATTTAAAAAAACACAAGTTTATGTCACATCTCAAAAAGCATAAACAACATAAAAAAATGGATTAGATTATCTTATTAAGCCCAAAATTATTTACAATTTTTGTCTCTAAAGTATGACTGTATAATCAGAAATAACGGAGCTACAGAGATCTGATAAAATAGCAAAAAATCACTCTTTTCAAAATATCTAGTGAGCCATGAATTTTTTAGAAATCCAAAAGGGGCATTAGATTGAGCATTCAAAACTTCAATTTTTTCCCCATTTAAACTTTGTTTTAGCTCTGCTAGTTTCCGAGATCCCTATAGTGTGCATCGAAAAAACTCACCCAAGCTTAAAAGTTACAGTCCATTTGACAGCTGTCATTTCGGTTGAGCTTTCGGTTCTGAATATGTTTTTTGTGCTAATAGATATTTAACGATTGATGTGTTAACTGAAAACATATCTTCTAGTCATATATTAAATTTGGCAAAGTGAAGAAGTTATCGGGTTATCAGTTATAGCTGCCACAATATTGGTTTAGCGTAACTATGACGTAACTAAGAGCGTAGGATTTCAGCGAAAATGCCACTAGTGGGGCCATAGGAAAAACTTGAAACCCAATTTTCTCATTTTGCTGTTTGATCAACATACCGTGTTTTTCCTTATGAGGGCAGTACACTTCTCCTTGTTCTTAAAAGAACAGTTTGGGACACAGCACTTAAAGCCCATGATCTTAAAAAAAAATTTTTTTACACACTGGATTTGGAATTCACTCGAAAGAAGGAATAATTTGAGAACACAAGTCAAAAAGGCAAAATGCAAAGCCAGCCACTGGATGCCAGACCACGTCAGTGCGTCAGAACATTGCCAGACGACTACTTACTTTGCAAAATAAAATGATTGTGATAGAATTCTGTATTTAGTGTTGCCAACCTTGCTCACTAGTGCCGTGAAACTAGTCACAACTAAGAGTGCCCTGGCCCAGCTTGCAGTGTTTGTTAGCATCACATAGTATCCTATGCTTACCCGTTAAAAATGTTTACACATGACGAAAAAGTGAGTATGTTGTTAATTTATTGTGAGTCCCAAAAAAATGCAATAAGAGCTCTCTGTTTACATCGTGAAAGATATCCACAACTTGAAGCTACCGATGAAAAATTATTTAAGAGGCTTGAACGAATTTTGCGTCAAAATCAAGATGCATTCTCTTTGCGAAAAAGCAATACAAAAAGCACTTGGGTTTGCATTGACAACACAGTAGGTCGAGTAGTTTAATACTTTGGACAAAATCCTAGAAATTGAGTAAGGAAGGCAAGTTGTGAATTAGACTTAAAATTTACATCCGTTCAGAAAATTTTAAAAGATAATAAGTTACACGATTATAAGCTGCATTATTTAGACCGTTTATCTGATATGCTATTGAAAAAAGAATACACAAATATCAACAGCTTTGGAAATGTGATAATAGACTTTTTAAACATATTTTATGGACACACAAGAGTAGATTTGTCAGTAATGGCCTTGTCCCCTACCACCGGCAACCTCGCGTGACGGTGCCACCTCCACCAACAATTCTTGATCTTTTCACAGCTTTACACCAGTGGCGTATCAGAAGACATTTCAAGAGGGAAAATAGCCAAAGCAATATAAGAAATTTACGCACACACTAAAGTAAACAAGATACACGCCTTTGACTGCAAGCTTCAAATAAATATGCCAAAAATGTCTGGGTGCACCTAAGGCTGGAACCGTTAAAGGTGGATTTATAAACTCGACGTTTGCGTTGGCGCTCGCCATTGCCATTTGCGTCGAAAATTCAATCCCAATATTTTACGTATAACCGTTTATAAAATGCCGTCGAATGCTGCCGTCTGTATCCGATGCCGATCGAGATAAACCAATTTCATCTTTTTCACGTTCCGTCGTTCACATTTCTGGACGCAAACTGCGAAGGTCACCGTCAACTTCGAGCGCCAACGCAAACGTCGAGTTTATAAATCCACCTTTAATGTTTAGGGTGCTACTAAATCGCCAATTCACTTGTAAATGCTACCAACTTAAATTCAGCCCTTTGTCCCCTTGCCTCTCTCACCCCCCCTTCCCTTCCAAGTCCTTGATTGTCCTAACCTTCCTATAAACTAGCCTTGACGAGAGCAACGTTGGATACAAGCAACAGATGGCGCTAAAAATTAAAGTGGCCCAGTCACTGCTTACTAATTTTCTTCTATTAGAATCCTACCAAAAAAACAGCTGGACAACTTTATATTTTGCAAAATCTATCCCCCGTGTATCTGCTGTATTTCTGTCATCCTCATGTCAGTGTCAGACATTGGCTAACTAGAGTATCCCTAAACAAGGGTAATGGCAAACCAAAAAGCAAAAACAAACATTACTGGGCCTCAGAGAACCCGCACTATGTGCCTAAGATTTAAAATCAAGGCCATTTTGGGAAAATGTTTGGTGTGGTATCATCATCAACTACAACTAAGAAGGAATAATATGTGGATTCAACATGACGGTGCTCCTCCACATAGGTCCAGAAATCGGACACAATATTTAAGCATTGTTTACGGCGAAAGGTGGATTGGGAAAAATTTATAGATGGCTGGAGCATTTATGAGCAGAAGAGTGTCTTGCCATTTTTGGTCACTGTCCGGCAGTTTTGGAGCATTTATGATCATTTATATAAATGTCGTCAGTTAGAGAATTAATGAGAATTTCTGGTCACTTTGTGAGCATTTATGGTCATTTATAAAAAAAATCCCTCCATTTCTAACCTATAAAACTACAAAACCGTTTCTAATTCTAACCTAGAATATTGCGAACTGTGTACCTACTTTGCGAAATGGTCAAACAAAATTCAATAGCCTGGAATTACTTCAAGAAAAGAAATGATTAAAAATTAAAATATGCTATTTGTGAATTTTGTAAAGCTGAATATTTTGCCCATGCAGGAAGAATGAGAAAACATTTAATTCAATGTTCAAAGGCTCCAGTAGAGATGAATAAGTTATTTAGATTTAGTAACAAAAATGTAAAAAGTATTTCGTTGGGTCTTCTAAATCTGTCTTCAGTCTGTAACTAGAAACATTTTTTTAAATTTTACATATTTTAATTTTTTTATTTTTGTTTTACTTTATACTTTTTTAATCAAAAGTCATACATATGGGGTCTTGTTTTAAAGGTCTTTTCGCAAGCAATCGAATGGCACCATTTTCAAAAATGTCCATAAATGCTAGAGGCCTCGGCGGACATTTTTAAAAGCGTCCTGCTCAAAATCATAAATGCTCGGACATTTGCCATCTATAGGAAAAAAGGACAAGTGGAGTGGCCACCTAAATCGCCGGACCTAACTCTGCTTGACTTTTTTTGTGGGGGTTCTCGAAAACAGTGTTTACAGGAGGAAATATAGAACACCTGAAAGAAAAGATCAGACAGAGATGCCTGTGACAATCTCACAAGAGAAATGTTAAAAAAATCCACAACTTCAAAAGTTAGATATAGGTTAGATTTAGTTTTGGCTGTTGGAGGAGGGCATGCAGAAATCTTATATTTTTAATTTTGTTGTTTAAATATAGATTTGTTGTTAATAGAATAGGTATTATGTTTTTATCAGAAATGTAAAGCGAATGTTTTTTACTCATTATACCTAATGGTTGATCGTCAGTTATTTTCTATGGATAACTTTTGTATTTATTGTTTATTCCACAGCCAACTTAAAAGTTGATTGCAGGGAATCTTCAAATTATTTACAAATTCAAATAAAAACAAAATAACAACAACAAAAGTCAAAATTCAACTAGGGCTGTGTAACTGCATGAAAAAATTGGTATGTTTCTGGGAAAAATGATATTGATGACGTCATAGCGGCCGTGTTTGGTTTTTCATTTTCGGCTTTCCTCTGTCAAAAATAGGGAGGAAGGGTGGCGCGAAATTTGGATCACCCTGTGCATTTGTGTGATGTTATTCAAGTACTGTTTATTGTAAGATTTATGTATTGCAATTTTATCTGGTTCATTTTTCTTGAAGAAGAGCTAAGAATCAGACATTCGGCATTTCACTAATAAAACAAAAAATGTCTGTACATGCTATTACTTCCTCTTTACTCAACCTGACTTCCTTAGTACTATCTATAAATTCTAGCGCAAAATTTAAATTTAGTAAATTTTCCCGAAAAATTTCCATTTCCGAACATTTCCAAATGGAAAATTCCCGCCTTTACTCACTACAATCAACAACTTAATTTTCTTTTGCTGTAATCGTGTAATTTAATTTTCTAATGCTTATAGGCGAGGACTACATATTCTCTCTTTTGACGGGCTACTGCGACCCTCCGGCCGGCATCGTTCTCAGAGAAGGCCAGTACTTCAACCCGTACTTTTTGGGTGGTGCTATCTCGATGGCCCAGGCAATCTACAGCGAGGTGCTCGAGTACGATGACGGCACCCCAGCCACTGCCAGCCAAGTTACCAAGGACGTGTGCACTTTCCTGAAGTGGACAGCCGAGCCCGAGCACGACGACCGCAAGAAAATGTTGATCAAGGCAATCGGCATCTTCACGATCCTGTCCGGTCTCATGTACTATTACAAGAGGTTCAAGTGGTCCATACTGAAGACGAGGAAGATTGAGTACAGACCGAAAAAGTAGACGGAACATTACGTGCATCGTGACTATAGATCAATTTTTAATTAAGTACTATTCCGTTTATCTATTGTATATAATTTAAATTATATGTTCAGTAAACATTTTTCAGGATGTCATTTGTCATATTTGGGGGCGTTACCACTGCCTGTCACGATATTTGTTAAAATAAAATCCTGTAAACTGTCTTAAACTTTATTTATATAATAAACAGTCAAATTTAAGAGTTAGGAAATGCCACTTAAAAAAATCCTATGGACCTGGACCGAAAATTCTTCATTTTAGATACACAGGGTGTTGAAATTTGTCCTGATAAGTCTAGATTGTATTTTAGACAAAGTGGTCAAAAATTTCACAAGGAATAAATTAAGTAAATCTTTTTTATTGAATTGATAAACACTACTTATAGGAGGTAAAAGTGTGATAAGTAGTATTCCTAGTACTACTTATCTCAAATTTAGGTTCTGCAAACTTAGCAATTATTGACGATTCCCTTGTTTCTTCAAAAGTCGGTCATCTTGGCTACTTTCTGGTGCAGTGTTTCAAGCCCTATATGTACCCAATGCAGATTTTTTACTAGCACAATACATTCTAATTTCTATCGAATTTTTAGAGTATTTTATTTTCATACAAGCACAGAATAACGAAAAAACTAAGCAAACATTCAAAATAAGGGCAAGAACGTTAAACCAGACAGGATAGCTCAATCACGCGAATCTGTCCGCCGAGCCGCCCGACGTGATGACGTCACAGTTAGACGTACTGCGTAAACTCGCACCACGAAACACCCAATCGCGCGCCTTCAGAAAGCGACTTGTGCTTTTTTTTTAAGTTCATAAAAACAAATAGTGAGCTTTAGATGCTTTTGCTTTATCGGATTTATTTTTTAAGGATTGTAAACAAGAAATCAATAAAGTTCACTCTTGTTTTTGGAACACGAATTTTTTATGATAATTTCTCCAACCAATACGAGAAAAAAGCGCATTATTGCAGCAAATGTGTTTTCAGAAGGTGCGAATTTTGCCTTAAATAGTTTTTATTATGGCACACAGATTATATATTTTACAGAATTATTCTGTTAATAATTGTGGGCCTCCTTTGATTACTTTGATTTTGAAGAGCATTTTTGGATTATGATATTTATATTATACTTAATATGTGAATGGTGAGTCAATAATAAAAAAATATAACACTGATAAAATGCACCAAGACAAATTAAAACACAGTTGAAAACATAGGTAGTCATTTATTTATTCATAATTCATAAATATTCTAATTTATAATTTTGTTTAATTTCCGCTTTTTTTTTCGAAGAGGATCCACAGAACTATTTCTTTGTGCAGTATTATTAAGTATGTCGTGCTTTTAAATTTCGAAAATTGATTCTAATAATAGTTCTTAATTTACAAAAATCTTTTATAACTACAAAAGGCATGTTAACTTCTTTTTTAAAAACTTCATCTGTTTTATATGAAAGGAACTGGTTATCACCTCCAGTAATAATTATTGGAGTTTATAAGGGTTATATAAAATCAATGTATAAGTACTAGGGTCAGAGCTGTCACAAGTACTGGGAAATAGTGTTTCAAATATACCTAGTATCAATTACCGGAATTATATGTCGCAAGTACAATTATTTCGTATTTTCAATTTTAAAAGTACTTTAATTTAGTACTTCATTTTTTCAAGTAAAGTATTTCAAATATCTTGTGAGTATTTGAAATACCTTGTGGGTATTTGAAGTACTTTAATACCTACTTGAATAATGATTTGAAGTAATAAGAAGTACTGGAAAGTAAGTCAAATTTAACAGAACTAATAACTTATTGATGTGGATGTGGCTTTGTTTGTGCTTTGTTGCTATGATTTATGGTTACAAAATATGATCACAGGTAATTTGTGTTTTAGTGTGATTTTTAGTTGAAGGGAAATAAAATCTATCTGAGAATGTGCCCCGTTATTTTTTCGGCATAGAACCAGCTCAGGACCTATATGCAGTGACCGGCAGAAAGTTTGACACAAAAATTTAATATTTTTAAACTCTGATTTTGATTAATTTAAATTTCTAGCAGCTAATCGAACAAAATTAAAGTTTTGTAGCAAATTCATGTGTTATCCGATGATAAGTTGTGCTTGCTGTATTTTGTTTTTTGTAATACACAGGGTGGTGTAAAAAATACAAAAAAAGTTAAATTTATTTTTTTTTGACTAGGTGGCTGTGACTTTAAATCTAACATTCACCTTTGATTACAAACAACTTTTGTAAGTAACTTTTTACCGCATTTAAAAAAATAGGCTACTTTACTCTTGAGCTATTTTGACATGTTTGAATCTACCTACCTCGTATCCAAAAAGATATATTTAAATTTTGATATGTGCGTTTTGAGTGTGAAATGATGCACCAACTTTTATCAAGAATAAAATTTTCTGAGAAATTAATAATAAAAATGTTTTCCATTTGTGTCCAACTTTCTGCCCGTCACTGTAATGAAATGAAATGGCTGTTTCAGACATTTTCCCACAGCGCACATCTTTTTAATTTTGAACACCAAACCTTGACGATTTTTAACAATTATGTTGTTTAATATACAGACAGTAGGCACAGCTCGCCAGTAGGGTCACAGCTTAATAATATATAAGCTGTGGTAGGGTGTCTACTTTTAAACATATACATATAATATACAAATTCATAATAACATATTTATTTATGCATACTAAATCACTTAACTTTTTTTTTCAAAATGCAAATCCAGGGCTGGTTATGATTTTTTTATTGATAGGTTAACTCACGGGATTTTTAAAAACTCCCAGCCTGAAACCACATATATTTTCTGTGCTGAAACCTCCCCACTTCCCCTCTTCTGCCGCTGAAAGGAATGAGTGATGAGCAAGAGAAATGGAGTAGGGATGAGCATAGATCAGACTCCATTTCTCTGGCTCTGGTAGTATATCTCTGGTGATGAGTCATCCAAGGGAGGTGGGCCTAAGGTGCCAAATTCAAGTTTCAAGATGCCAACTAAGTATTGGTAAAAAAACACTTTAAAATGATTGTTTACATATACAGTGTGGATAGAAATTGTGGAATATCGCTTATATTTCTTAAAATATTCCTCTTATCGAAAACATGTTTTAATAAAAGTGTTAGGGGAAATTATTTCCGGTTTAGTGATATCAAGCAATCTTTCGTAGCACAAAAAATGTGGTTGCTATGGTAACCGATTTAATTTTTTTAAATGGCACCATATATACTTTTTTGGTAAAAATTTATACATTGGAACTTTCTGAATACGATACAATACAATTTTAATGTGGTCGCATAAGAAAAAATTACAAAAAAAATAAGTTTTCTATTGCTATTGACAATGTTTATCAAAATAATTATTAACATCAAGTTAGCCATGCCAAAATCAGAACAATACGAAACTGTCACTAGCTGTGTATAAACATTGTTACACTAAACGTACCCTTTTTTACTCAATTTTCTGTGTACTTAAGTAATTAGTATATTAACCTGCGTATTCTTTCCGTTTCATTTAATTCAAACGCCATTATAACTTACTAAGTACTTAAAGTACAGAGAAAATTGAGTAAAAAAAGTATTTTGGCATGGCTAACTTGAATAATTATTTTTTATTTTGATAAACATTGTCAATAGCATAATAGAAAACTTATTTTTTTGTATTTTTTTCTTATGCGACCCCATTAAAATTGTATTGTATCGTATTCAGAAAGTTCCAATGTATCAATTTTCACCAAAAAAACGTATATATGGTGCCATTTAAAAAAATCAAGTCGGTTATACCATGGCAAGCACATTTTTTGTGCTACGAAAGATTGCTTTTGATATCACTAAACGGGAAATAATTTCCCCTAACACTTTTATTAAAACAAGTATTTCATATGAGGAATTTTTAAGAAATATAAGCAATATTCTACAATTTCTATCCACACTGTATATAGCTCATGGTTTTACAACACGGATAATAATCTACGAGAGTGAAACTCACATTTTCAAGGGCTTTTGGTGCATTTAGATATCTATATACCGGTAAAATTTTCGTAAATGCCAGTTATTTCTTATTTGCGTGCCTAGATATAACTAAATTCGAATGAGTAAAAATCATAAAACTTCCTGATTTTTAAGGTGGTTACGTTTAATCATGTAAAATTGTTAGGTGTATAACAGTCCAAACCAAAACCACTTTTACCCTGGAAGACTGTATAGTAAAATTATTTTAAGAAGTCCTTACTGGTACTGTCAATTGGTAATTTCGCCATCCTAAGTTGGCATCAATGCAGCAAAAAATGCAACCGCTTCATAAGTTCACGTCAATAACGAAGCCCATTTGCACAATGAATGACCACTAATAACAGGAACAAGAACAACACAGATAACGGTAAAACTCACGAAACGTACAAAACCCGCGAATATTTTCACTGCCCAAAGTTTGAAGCCTTTTGAACGATCCGGAAATTATTCACTGTCACTTTCACAGCACCGAAATAAAATTTGCCTGAGTACGCACCATAGACGCTGCCGCAAGTAGCTGATTATACCAAAATGAAAGTGTTTCCATCACGTTTGAAATTATTAGTAAAATGAGTTGTACTCATAGTTATTTTTAATTGTAGCGGTATAATTGTGATTACAATAGGGTTTTTATTTTATTATCTTCTTTTTTTTTCGTATCACTTGGGTAACTTTTCACATCATAAATCAATGAGTGTCGCCATTATCTGGTTGAGACACATATTCCAATGTTATACCATGGTTAACAGAAAATTCCTAGGGATTTTGTGGAGAATGTCATCTGACAAAATATACAGTAATCGGGGTTTAGCAATGAATAAAGAACCCCTTATTCATTGGGGTTTAGGCAGAGAAATGGAGTAGGGAGAACGGGTTTTGACCTACTGCGCATCTTATTTCCAGGCAAATGTAATGGCCACCATATTGTCCCCAGTTTGACGTTTGCAGTTTGTTCCCAGCGGTAGTTGTTGTATTTTCAGCAGAGAAATGGTAAGTGTTTTTGGAAAATGTCGTGTGCAGTCCCAAGGTGTAAAGGCCGCTCCACATTCGCGGCGCGAAACTCCGCGAAGAGGCGCGAACGTGAGTGTGGACTGTGGAGGCTTTCGGCTTTCGCGTAGTTTTCACGGCTTCACATTAGCGCTTCCCGGTGTTCCCCGATCGGAGTCGGTTTTTTGTCCCGCGACAAATGCGAATTATAAGTCTAGGCTGGACCAACACTATATTAGAGACCCGAGCATGCCGTCATATTTCATTGTTGTTTCGGATTGGGGTGGCGCTACACGACGAAAAAAATTATAGGTTATATAGGAGAGCATTCTGGGGCTATTGGGATGTCAGTTTCTGATGTTTAAAAAATCCAAAATTTTAAATATCCAGCTTTATTACGATTTACCTTCTTTTTACGGTAACGAATTGTCTTTGCATCCAGTATTTGGCAGTTTTATCCTATTAACACAGGTTTTATAGGTAGATTTGTTTGTGATAACATGAAATTTTCGCGCACATGAAGAAAATGGTATGCACAGACCATTAGGTGAATTTCAGAAGAACAAATACTATTTTGGAATTATGGTATGATCTGATCAACCAGCTGAAGAAGCGAAAATTAAGGATATTATTTTGGACGAGTATGCAGGAATGAAAATAGAAATTTTGTTTATAGCTTCAAAGCGAACCAAAGAAGAAACTGAAAAATCTAATGAGTTTTATGCTTTCACATACTACAACTAGCCGCATGGACTGCGTTTCAAACCAAAAGGTACCAAATACTCTTGCTTGCTTTTTAGACTCGCTTTTCTTAGAAAATGTATGGAAATATGCCATGTGAACTTGTCAAATTAGAAGGACATAACAAACAAATATTTTATTTTATTTTGAATATTAACTTCGTAACATACATATTTGCATGATTCTGCAACAATGGTGTTTTAACTAAAACCACCGTGTAAATTTGTTTCGTCGTGTAGCGCCAGTGGCGATCGCTTGAAACAGCGCTATGCACAGGTCGTTGGTCCAGGTCTAGGAGACCTCCGGGAGTATCATTTTTTCGGTAAGTTTAGTAAAGTTGGTTTAATTTGGCCGCCACTTTTATTAGGCAGTTCGCGCAGCTTGAAACGCGTTCTCCCTACTCCATTTCTCTGGGTTTAGGCATATACATAAAGATACATATGTATATGGGTTTAGGACATAGAGATCATGATCTCTATGGTTTCAGGAACAAAATCTCTTTTGATGGCTTTAACATGGTTTTACCACGTGGCGCTAGATGTCGATGCCGTTTCCTCTGAGTCGGCGGATGGAGGAGGGCTCCGGAAAGGGAAGAAGGCGTACGTTAGGGTGCCTTTTATAGAAATTACCGAAGATTTTATAGAGGTGGCTTTTGCCCAGAGAAATGGAGTAGGGAGAACGCGCTTTGACCTACTGCGCATCCTATTTCCAGGCAAATGTAATGTCCGGCATATTGTCCCCAGTTTGACGTTTGCAGTTTGTTTTCAGCGATAGTTGTTGTATTTCCAGCAGAGAAATGGTCAGTGTTTTTGGAAAATGTCGTGTGCAGTACCAAGCTGTAAAGGCCGCTCCATATTCGCGGCGCGAAACCCCGCGAAGAGGCGCGAACGTGAGTGTGGAGGTTGTTGGCTTTCGCGTAGTTTTCACGGCTTCACTTTCGCGCTTTCCGGTATTCCCCGATCGGAGTCGGTTTTTTGTCCCGCGACAAATGAATTATATGTCTAGGAGACCTCCGGGAGTATCATTTTTTCTTTAAGTTTAGTAAAGTTGGTTTAATATGGCCGCCACTTTTATTAGGCAGTTCGCGCAGCTTGTAGCGCGTTCTCCCTACTCCATTTCTCTGCTTTTGCCCCATATTGGCCAAGCTGCTGTAAAGGCAGAGGCCATTAAAAGAAAGGAAGGAAGAAGAACGCTAACCTATTTATGTTGGGATTTTACTTTTCTTTCTATGATTTGTAATGTTTTTTTGTTTTGTAGAGGAAAATTTGGGAAAATAAAAAAAATGATTTATTAATAGTTTAAAAAATTAAAAACTTCGCTCATAAACCCAAAACTAATTATTATCGTTGATTGAGGAATCATGGAGTGTTTAGTAGCTAATGTCGAGCATATTAGGTTTGATATAGAAGTGGCCCTCGATGAACAATATGGTGCTTTGCCCCTACCTTTTGCTGGAATGGACAGTAAGCACAATGGGTATAATTTAGAGTAGATCTTTATTACTAATATTATCTATTTTAGAGTCCATAGCAGCAGTATGCCAGTTTTACGGCTCAGTGGGGTGTTCAAAAGGTTCAAATTGCCCGTTTCGTCATGTCCGAGGTGATCGCACCATTGTTTGTAAACATTGGCTTAGAGGTCTGTGTAAAAAAGGAGACCAGTGCGAATTTTTGCATGAATACGATATGACAAAAATGCCTGAGTGCTATTTCTACTCTCGATTCAATGCTTGCCACAATAAAGAATGCCCATTCTTGCATATTGATCCCGAGAGTAAAATAAAGGATTGTCCTTGGTATGATAGAGGGTTTTGTCGACACGGCCCCCACTGTAGACACAGGCATGTAAGGAGAGTGTTATGTACAAATTACTTGGCAGGATTCTGCCCTGAAGGATCCAAGTGCAAATACATGCATCCAAGGTTCGAATTACCCGCGCCACCTGATCAGAGCAAACAGACGCAACAGACAACCACTAAGTGTCACTTCTGCGGAGAACATGGACATAAGGCTATCAACTGCAACAAAATGAGTGAACATCATCACAGCAAAGAAATGGCCATGCAAGAAAGGGAGAGGGGAGATCAAGGCGATGGCCCTAATATGTTTCTTCAAAAGATTCTTCCAAAGAAGTTGGAAGATGTTACTTGCTATAAATGCGGGACAAAGGGACACTACGCGAACAGGTGTCCCAAGGGACATTTGGCATTTTTGTCGCAAAATAAACTTAACCAGAACAAAATTAGTCAAGATGCTGGTGGAGTCTAAGTTAGGAAAAAATTGTCTCTGAAACTAGTGGATAAGTTGTATTTAAGCAAATAAATAATTTCATTCGTAATGTAACTCTTTAGAAGCATTGCTGCCTCTTTTTTATGATAAATTTAATACAATTCTTGATTATCCTATTTCGTTATGTTCTACGTGGCATTGTCTAAGGAGGCAGCCACAACGGAGCACCGTATCGCACCACACCTTGCACCGCCCTTCGCCTGGGATGATAGTCTTGTACCCTCGCCTCGCACAGTGTATTCGAGCTTGGTATTTTTCGAGCCTCACACTTCGCACACACGCCATTCTTAATATATCCACGAAAACAATTTTATTATATCTATATAAATATTATGAAATTTTGTCCTTTTCTTATTTATAACATTTACTGTGATTGTAGAACATTTTCGAAATAACACCACTTTTTTAAACATGAATTTATTAAAATGTCTTCTTCATCGGATGATGATTATGATGAAGATGACAATTAAACGAACTCATCTGTTTAATGGATGAAAAGTAGGTAATTTTTATGAAATTTAAATTTGTATGTTAAAAAATATATCGCGAGTGGGTTGGCTAAAAAATTCATGGCCAGGCTATGATTAATTAAAAAATTGAAAAATGATTTTTTATTTAACGTTGCACTCATGAGTTTAACGAATAAATTTAATACCAATCGAAAGTATGAAGCCTGTAGTTTGTTTGTGAGAATATACAGGGTGTTTCAAAATTCAGTACAAAGATTTTAAGGGCGTATTTTTGAGGCAAAAATAATACATTTTTTCCTATAAACTTGTCCTAAAATGCACCTCCTCCGAGCTAAAAGAGTGTAGAGCCCACCTAAATCCCCACAAAATTAGGTTTACGTCATTTTTGAGGCAAAAAATGAATAGAGCGCCTAAATGAACAGGGTTTTGTAAATTTTCAGGTGATTTGATGAGTAAATGTAGGCAAAGTTCAAAATAATCGTTTTTTTTTTCTTCGCGCAACTTACGATGGCTGTAGCTCAAAGGACACATGTTTATAAAAAAATACACCCTTAAAAATCTTTGTACTGAATTTTGAAACACCCTATAGATATTGGCCTTGTATACTGGGTTTTGGAAAAATAAATACAGGGTTTTTATTTTGCCAACAATGTGCTTCGAGTAGTTTAATATCTCCGCGTGTAGATGGCGCTACGGACGGGCCAATTGAAACCTAGTTGCGCTATCAAAGTGCAGGTGTCGCCTCCGCTGGTAATAAGTGAATACGTTGATTGAAGAAGGGGAAGATATCCTCCCTTAGGGTGGCATGCGAATATGATCCTTATGGTCTGTCTGTCACATTCCCACTTGTTACTAAATGTTTCTGTCTCGTTCTCTTACATTTCACCGACACGCGTCCGTACGGTGGCGCCAAATTCCGAAACCACCATTCGAGTCGGTCGATGGAGAAAGAAATCTTCAATCAACGGTTCGGGCAAAAGGTCACTCCATCAACGACGGAAGAGCGCAGAAAACTACGCGGTCAGCGCACCGCCACCTATGGACAAGGCCATACAACTACTGTCGTCCGACGCGACGACGTCCAGCTGTTTTTGTTTTTGATCTGTATCTGTTCCTCGTTTTCCTCGTTTACTTATTTTTATTTCCACTTATATTATCGTTACTGGGTAATCTGTGATTGTTATTACGTGTATTTGGTGGATACAGTAGTGTGCAGAGGACCAGTGGTGTTCTAGTCCGATAATTAGTGTGTGCCTATCAAAAACATTTCATGTTTGAGCCATCAGATAAAGGATACCTAAATACGGAGGTTAGGAAGTGAAAGTGTGTTTTGTTGTATACAGAGACTTGCCATCAAGGCAAGTCTCTCATTGTATGTATAATATCAAAATGGGTGTTTTCTTGTGTTTTCTCAGCCATGCCCGAGAAGTGTTGTGTCTCAAATTCGTCGATGAAGGAACGAATTAATCAACGCCCAAATTGCCTAACCTAACCGAGCCAAAGCCAAAAGTGTCCGTTTTTGCCTTTCCTAAGGATCCGGTTTTGAGCGCAAAATGGGTGCAGGCCATAAAAAGGGCTGACTTTGTAGTCAAGAAACATTCTAAGGTAAGTTACATGTTACATTTTTATATATTTTTCATAAAGCTTTGGGTTATTGTAGGTCTGTGAACAACACTTTTAACACAAGACATTGAAAGGGAGACTACGTGTGTTCGTCGATGGTCCTCAATCAACGGTGTGTTGTAGAATCGACTGGTGAACCTTTACGTGCACCCAGGGTTGCCACCCGTCCTGTATTTCAAGGGACAGTCCTGTATTTAAGTAAAGGAAGTGGCTATTTATACGTCCGACAGATACAAACGTCAGTATACGTCTTGCGCTCTCATTGGCGGGCTGAGTCACATGACTTCTTTGGACGTGCATTTAACTCCGTACACGTCCGAAGCCGAAGTAAACTAATATTTAGATACGTCGGAAGTGCATTTTTCTCAAGCATCTTTGCAATAAGGAGCGTATGCACTGCTCCTTTTTGGGGGATAGACGCTGCCGTATGAAAAAAGAAGTGGTAATAATTTCCAATGGTGTAACCCTCCCCCGATTTTCTTGAAATTTTGGCTAGGTAGGTACCCCGTATTTTCGCCCGATGCGATGTTCGGCGTTGTAACCCACCCCCGATTTTCTTGAAATTGTGGCTACCCCCCGACATTCGGTGCGGTGCCGAATGTCGGGTGGATTACATCATTGTAAATAATAAAATAACCACTTCATTTTTCATTCCGCAGCGCCCATCGCAGAAAAAGTAGGGCATACGCAATACAAAATGAGACGAGATAAGGTCTGAATAATCTCGGACATCATCCAATCGACTTAGTAAACAAGCCGATTCATAATCCATCGAACGGTAGAAGTAAGGTTATGTGTCACGTGACTCAATCGACCAATGAGAGCGCAAGACGTATACTGAAGTTTGTATCCGTCGGACGTATAAATAGCCACTTCCTTAAGTAAAATGTCCCGTGTCCCGGCAAACATTCATACGGGACGCTATAAATCCCGTATTTTCAAAATTTAAGGTGAAAAATTAAAAATGTTACATGCGAACGGCATTCACACAATCACCACCATCTAGAGTCCAAGCCGCGACTCACATGTGAACACAAAATTTACTAAATTATAGTCCTTCATGCCTTCATTGGCGCCACACTACAATTTTCGTAAATGTCAATTTCTTGTGTGTTATGTGATATATCACAAAAAATGTTCTGTGATTTCTTTTTATTTTTAAAGGATTTATTTATTTTTGGTTAGTCGTGATTAGCCAGCCATGATAATTTGTTTTTGGAAGTTTATCCCTTCAAGAAAAAAAAACAAAAAATGTTCTGTTTTTTTTTATTTTTAAAGAATCTATTTAGTTTAGTTTCATAATTTGTTTTGTTTTGTTTTTGTGTTATCTTCAAGAAAAAACAAAAACAAAAAATAGTGGTTTTCTTTTATTCCTTTTCGTTGGCCTTTTTCAGTAAAACATTTTGTAGCCCCCCTCCCCCCCCCCCGAACGCCCGTCACGTCCCGTATTTTAAAATTGAAAAGGTGCCAACCCTGCGTGCACCTTTAAAAATTCCACGTTTAGCTAAAGGTTTTAAATTTTCATGGCTAGTTAATTTCATTATATTTTTACAAAATATACTTACTTTTTAGGTGCAATACCTTGTAAGTTACCAGGTTGCCCAATTTATTTGTCCAAATCGAGCACGAGTCGTAGGGAAGGTCCCCAATAAAAAAAAAACAAAAAATAGAACTTGGACAGGTTGAAAAAGCCGTAGCCGAAAGCGTTGTGAGTTGTGAAGCTTAGAAGTCTGCAAAATCGTATTCAAACATTGAAGAAGCGTATTCAAAAATGGTAATTATGGAGCATAGTGTATGCACCGCCCGATTTTCTTGAAATTTTGGCTACCCCCCTATTTTCGAGGTCCCTGAACACGAATCTGACCTCAGTGTTTTGAGGTCGGACATAGTTTCCGAGAAAATGAATTTTCAAATTTCCTTTTGACGCCCCACTTTTTCACGGTAAAATTTATCTGGATTATAACCACAAATGTCGCCGTGAAAAATGGGGTGTCGGGTGTCAAAAGGAAATTTGAAAATTCATTTTCTTGGAAACTACGTCCGGCCTCAAAAAACTGAAGTTAGATTCTTGGTCAGGGACCTCGAAAATAGGTGGGTAGCCAAAATTTCAAGAAAATTGGGCGGTGCATATACTACGTTCCATAATTACCTCAAAAATTTGTTATATTGCCTAGTGGGATAGTCGCTGGTTGAAGGCGAAAGGAAGCGAAGGAAGGGTCACATGTAGAGTAGTAACTGAAATGTTTATTCTCGTAATAATTTTTTTGTTGTGATATTTTTATTGTTGAATTGTCATTTATTAAATAACTTAAATTATTGCTCTATTAAAATATTTTTGTGTTCCACAAATTAGTTGCTAAGTTATGTTTGAAATTGTAGTAGTATTTTACCTGGACGCAAAAAAACTACAAACTTTGCAGAAGTTTCAGTTATTATGTGTTTTTAAGATGCTAGTTGAACGTAAATAAAAATCGTTGGTATCGTACTGTCATGCTTGAAGATGTGCCTCAAAATGCATAGCTAATATTAATATTATCTATTATACAGTGAATAAAAAATGCGAAAGTGTGATTTTTCTTCTTCTTTTGGATAGGTGGCTGTGAATTCATATTTGACATTTTCTTGGGATTCCAAACAACTTTTCTTAGTGCTATTATACTGCTGTAGTTCTAAAAATAAGAGTACTTTACTCTTGAGGAATTTTCATATTTTTCAACCTTCCCTGTATACGAATAGAAATTTTAAAATTTTTACAGGTCGATTTTGAGTTTAAGCACAAGCACTAACTTTTATCAAGAATAATTTGTTTTGAGAAACTTCAAATAAAGAAAATTCCCATTTGTGTCCAACTTTCTGTCATTATTATTATTATCTCGAAAACAGGGCGGTATTGGAAAGTTATACCGTAAAATAGTCTTAAGACACTGTATACAGGGTGTTGAACTGATGGTCAAAAATGAAACCACGTATTCTTGGAGTCAAAATAAGGGCACTTCTTCATATATTTTTTTCTTCTACGGGCCTTAGTTTTTTTTTATACAGAGCATAGAAGTTTAGAGAAAAATACACATATTTTTTAGTATCTCTAGAATTATACGAGATAGTTTCTTCAAACTTGGCGTGTCACATGATCGGATGAGCCGTCAAACTTAAGGTTGAAATGAAGCTTCTGAGGCTCACAGTTGCGGAGATACAGGGTGTTATTAGAATTTATTACTTCAGAAAAATGTTTAACAAAAAGTATCTCTTAGTATTTTTTCATATTCGCAGCCGATGGAGGAAGGGAACAATGACGTATCTGTTCTCCAAAGTTCTACATCAACGCTTTGATACCTTTAATCCTTGTTTATAATAGGTATATAATCAAAGTTTATATCGTCGGTTCTCAAACAACGGAATATACTTATAATATTATCTTCATGTTTTGTTATTCGATTATCGTCGATCGATATCGTTTATTATACACAATATTTCATAAGCATAAGTATTAACACTGACATACCTAAGTATAAAAAATATTATGTCTAGCTAAATTTATATAGTTGTCATTCATACAGAAAATTTGGTTTAGACGTCGATGGAAGATTCAATCAACGGTTTACAGCATAAATAATATAACAAAACTTTAACAAAAAAATTAAAACCGACTTCAAAAATTTGCCCGTATGCACATTTCAACTAAAATTTTAGAAATATTTTTCTCTTTCTAAATTGAGTTACCTTTGGATTTGGTGACAGTCAAGGCAAAGAATTTACATCTATTTAGATATGAATACATCATATCCTACATACATCATAACCAGGGCCCCCATGGGAGACCCCTCCGGCAGGGCGCCAAACGTTGGTCCACCCTGTACTTAAAACTTATAGTTTTTTTTAAATGTTTGTTTCATACTTTACTTTTTGTAATATTTTTTATAAATTTTATATAACTGATTTTTTATATACAGGATGATTATTTTAGAACTATACCACCGCGATTTTCTCACTTATTTTGCGCCCTACAATAAAAAATCGTGAAGAAACAAAAATGTGGCAATTTTGGACAGCTAAGTGGTGCTGCAAAAGAAATCGGCAGCCATAGCCAACTTGACGCGCAATATAAAAAATACCTCAAATTGAGCAAAACAATTTAATAGCCCTAGCATATTTATTTTAAGAGATAGAGGAAAACTATCATATTGAAAATTGATGGCACTAAGAAGCTTTATGCAACTGGGTACTCAGATAGTTTCAGAAAATTACACAGGGTGTTCGGCTCTCTTGAGGCTATGCATTTTTTGTTTATTTCTTATTAAGCGATTTTCTCGGTTATTTTAGGCCGCACAGAAAATAGATAAGAAAATAAAATATGGCAATTTTGGCCAGCCAGGTGACGTTAAAAAAGAAATGGGCCTCCATGCCCAATTTTTCGCGCTGTGCTGAAAAAACTTCAAATCGACAAAAATGTTCATGCCCTCAAGAGAGCCGAAGACCCTATGTAATTTGTTAAAACCCAATTAAAAGTTACCACCTGGTACCAAATTTTGGAAAGATGGGCTAGAAGTGGCTTCTAAATACAAGGTATCGAAAAATTTTATGAGAAAAAGTTCTTTAGAATTAAAACTTATTGCCGTGTACCAAATTTTTTCATTAGCGCCTTAGAAAAAAAAGTGGGAAAACAAAGTAGGCCGATCTTTCCAAAATTTGGTACCCTGGAGTAATTTTAATTGGGAACAACTTTTCTTAATGAATTTTTTTGTTATCTTTAAAGGAAAAGGCACTTCACCTACAATGAAAATAAATAAATGGTCGCTGTCGACGCCATCTTGATTTTTCAAAAACGAAAATATGCTAAAAATTAGTTTCCAGTCATAAGTCAAGCAAATCAGAACCACAAACAATCAAATTTAAACGCGAATTTTTTTTTTCTTTTACACATATTGGCTCACTTATCCTGGGCCACCCTGTATATTGTAAACAGCCAGTATTTGTTTTTTTTTTTAATTTATGTACCTGTGGCTTTGAGTTAAATTTTATTTTTGTTATATTACTTGATCACAAATTCTTTTTTGTTTCCCTTGGGTGGTATTTATTGGTTAATAGCATGAACTAGATCAATAATTCTAACAAAATCATAAGTTGATTAAACTACAAAACTTGACAGTTGCATATTATAGGTAAAAAATAGCTAGGTACAGGGGCGGATGGACTTTACCTAACCAGCCCGGGCATTTGTCTCCCAAGCGGCCCCTAAACATCTCATTTGGCTTTAGATTTTTCTTTTCTTAATTATTATCATAATAGCAATTAAAAAAACAAACAATGTAGATAATGTATTTTTTTAATAAAACAAAATATACATGTTTTATGAAAACATAAATAAAATCATAACTCTCGTAAAACAAATAAAACTTTTTTCTCTAAATATAAAGATATAAAAATAACAAAACATTCAGAAGCGTAGAAGGACCACACCGTTATTTTATTTTTATTGAATTCGAAATTCCGACTTTTAAAGTCGAAGGCCAACTTTGAAGTCAAAATTCCGACTTTATAAAGTCGAAATTCCCACTTTTAACTCGAAATTTCGACTTTGAAATTCGAAATTCGACTTTGAACTCGAAATTCCGACATTGAACTCGAAGTTTTGACTTTATGAACTTCCAACTTTCAAAGCCGAAGTTCAAAGTCAAAATTTTTGTGTTCAAAATCGGCATTTCAACTTCAAAGTCGGACTGCGACTTTAAAAGTCGAAATTTCGAGTTCAATAAAAATAAAATAATGGTGTGCCCCTTCTACATTGCCGTAAAACACGTAAAGAAATAATAGAACAAAAATAACAAAACAAAAATAATTAATTATGGCCAGTTGCACCGTCCTATCTTAAATTAACTACCTACTTACAACAATTATTGTAACAATGATTGCCTTTTGTTTTGTCAAGTAGTTAAGACTGTCTTAAAATTTAAGATGCGATGGCCGATGAGCCTTCGAGCCTGCGGCGGCCCTCCGGGGCCCTTCGAATGACCGGCCCACCGGACATTTGCCCAGTGTCCCGGTGGTCCCATCCGCCCCTGGCTAGGTACCTAACTACTGTCCCGGTTTTCGTCAGCCAGGAGTTGGTCACCTTGTTGTATATGAATATTATAACCGTCGATGGAGGAAGGAATCAATCAACGTTATAACCACAGAAAATATAGCGTATATTTTCTGTGGTTATAACTCCATTATAAAGAGATTATTTTAAAAAGACTCGAGAAATTTGTCATTAACAATTAATAACGTTACTCGCTACTTTAAAAAAACCGCCTCCATAGGCAAAGAGGGGGGCGGGGCCGCGGCCGGGCGACTCGAATCGAACGCTGGAATACAAAATCTAAAATATATCTTTCAGCCGTCGATCGATGGCGATGACTCATTCGTACCAGCACAAAAAACGCAAACAACCAAGGTCAAATCAACAGATTTGGCAAGCCGCGAAGCGCGCCATCTGCCGAACAAAAGTTCGTCTTGGGAAGCCGCATTACAAGTGCGCAGTGCGCTATCTAACGGACAGAAGCCTCTCTTCCACCTCAACGCCGAGACGTAATCCGAGGATGGTGCAAGTGCGCCATCTACCGAACAACCGTGTCGGACTGGGAAGCCTCGTTTCCCCCACCGCGCCGAGAAGTATTCGACGGTGGCTCCATCTTCTTCCGAAGAGTATTGAGGCAGTCGGTATTTCGCATTAGGAAACTAATCTTTACCTTCCTCCATCGACGATATTTTAGATTTTGTATTCCAGCGTTCCATTCGAGTCGCCCGGCCGCGGCCCCGCCCCCCTCTTTGCCTATGGAGGCGGTTTTTTTAAAGTAGCGAGTAACGTTATTAATTGTTAATAACAAATTTCTCGAGTCTTTTTAAAATAATCTCTATAATGGAGTTATAACCACAGAAAATATACGCTATATTTTCTGTGGTTATAACGTTGATTGATTCCTTCCTCCATCGACGGTTATAATATTCATATACAACAAGGTGACCAACTCCTGGCTGACGAAAACCGGGACAGTAGTTAGGTACCTAGCCAGGGGCGGATGGGACCACCGGGACACTGGGCAAATGTCCGGTGGGCCGGTCATTCGAAGGGCCCCGGAGGGCCGCCGCAGGCTCGAAGGCTCATCGGCCATCGCATCTTAAATTTTAAGACAGTCTTAACTACTTGACAAAACAAAAGGCAATCATTGTTACAATAATTGTTGTAAGTAGGTAGTTAATTTAAGATAGGACGGTGCAACTGGCCATAATTAATTATTTTTGTTTTGTTATTTTTGTTCTATTATTTCTTTACGTGTTTTACGGCAATGTAGAAGGGGCACACCATTATTTTATTTTTATTGAACTCGAAATTTCGACTTTTAAAGTCGCAGTCCGACTTTGAAGTTGAAATGCCGATTTTGAACACAAAAATTTTGACTTTGAACTTCGGCTTTGAAAGTTGGAAGTTCATAAAGTCAAAACTTAGAGTTCAATGTCGGAATTTCGAGTTCAAAGTCGAATTTCGAATTTCAAAGTCGAAATTTCGAGTTAAAAGTGGGAATTTCGACTTTATAAAGTCGGAATTTTGACTTCAAAGTTGGCCTTCGACTTTAAAAGTCGGAATTTCGAATTCAATAAAAATAAAATAACGGTGTGGTCCTTCTACGCTTCTGAATGTTTTGTTATTTTTATATCTTTATATTTAGAGAAAAAAGTTTTATTTGTTTTACGAGAGTTATGATTTTATTTATGTTTTCATAAAACATGTATATTTTGTTTTATTAAAAAAATACATTATCTACATTGTTTGTTTTTTTAATTGTTATTATGATAATAATTAAGAAAAGAAAAATCTAAAGCCAAATGAGATGTTTAGGGGCCGCTTGGGAGACAAATGCCCGGGCTGGTTAGGTAAAGTCCATCCGCCCCTGTACCTAGCTATTTTTTACCTATAATATGCAACTGTCAAGTTTTGTAGTTTAATCAACTTATGATTTTGTTAGAATTATTGATCTAGTTCATGCTATTAACCAATAAATACCACCCAAGGGAAACAAAAAAGAATTTGTGATCAAGTAATATAACAAAAATAAAATTTAACTCAAAGCCACAGGTACATAAATTAAAAAAAAAAACAAATACTGGCTGTTTACAATATACAGGGTGGCCCAGGATAAGTGAGCCAATATGTGTAAAAGAAAAAAAAAATTCGCGTTTAAATTTGATTGTTTGTGGTTCTGATTTGCTTGACTTATGACTGGAAACTAATTTTTAGCATATTTTCGTTTTTGAAAAATCAAGATGGCGTCGACAGCGACCATTTATTTATTTTCATTGTAGGTGAAGTGCCTTTTCCTTTAAAGATAACAAAAAAATTCATTAAGAAAAGTTGTTCCCAATTAAAATTACTCCAGGGTACCAAATTTTGGAAAGATCGGCCTACTTTGTTTTCCCACTTTTTTTTCTAAGGCGCTAATGAAAAAATTTGGTACACGGCAATAAGTTTTAATTCTAAACAACTTTTTCTCATAAAATTTTTCGATACCTTGTATTTAGAAGCCACTTCTAGCCCATCTTTCCAAAATTTGGTACCAGGTGGTAACTTTTAATTGGGTTTTAACAAATTACATAGGGTCTTCGGCTCTCTTGAGGGCATGAACATTTTTGTCGATTTGAAGTTTTTTCAGCACAGCGCGAAAAATTGGGCATGGAGGCCCATTTCTTTTTTAACGTCACCTGGCTGGCCAAAATTGCCATATTTTATTTTCTTATCTATTTTCTGTGCGGCCTAAAATAACCGAGAAAATCGCTTAATAAGAAATAAACAAAAAATGCATAGCCTCAAGAGAGCCGAACACCCTGTGTAATTTTCTGAAACTATCTGAGTACCCAGTTGCATAAAGCTTCTTAGTGCCATCAATTTTCAATATGATAGTTTTCCTCTATCTCTTAAAATAAATATGCTAGGGCTATTAAACTGTTTTGCTCAATTTGAGGTATTTTTTATATTGCGCGTCAAGTTGGCTATGGCTGCCGATTTCTTTTGCAGCACCACTCAGCTGTCCAAAATTGCCACATTTTTGTTTCTTCACGATTTTTTATTGTAGGGCGCAAAATAAGTGAGAAAATCGCGGTGGTATAGTTCTAAAATAATCATCCTGTATACATATAAAAAATAAGTTGATCAGTTATATGTATAAAATTTATAAAAAATATTACAAAAAGTAAAGTATGAAACAAACATTTAAAAAAAACTATAAGTTTTAAGTACAGGGTGGACCAACGTTTGGCGCCCTGCCGGAGGGGTCTCCCATGGGGGCCCTGGTTATGATGTATGTAGGATATGATGTATTCATATCTAAATAGATGTAAATTCTTTGCCTTGACTGTCACCAAATCCAAAGGTAACTCAATTTAGAAAGAGAAAAATATTTCTAAAATTTTAGTTGAAATGTGCATACGGGCAAATTTTTGAAGTCGGTTTTAATTTTTTCGTTAAAGTTTTGTTATATTATTTATGCTGTAAACCGTTGATTGAATCTTCCATCGACGTCTAAACCAAATTTTCTGTATGAATGACAACTATATAAATTTAGCTAGACATAATATTTTTTATACTTAGGTATGTCAGTGTTAATACTTATGCTTATGAAATATTGTGTATAATAAACGATATCGATCGACGATAATCGAATAACAAAACATGAAGATAATATTATAAGTATATTCCGTTGTTTGAGAACTGACGATATAAACTTTGATTATATACCTATTATAAACAAGGATTAAAGGTATCAAAGCGTTGATGTACAACTTTGGAGAACAGATACTTTCTGTTAAACATTTTTCTGAAGTAATAAATTCAAATAACACCCTGTATCTCCGCAACTGTGAGCCTCAGAAGCTTCATTTCAACCTTAAGTTTGACGGCTCATCCGATCATGTGACACGCCAAGTTTGAAGAAACTATCTCGTATAATTCTAGAGATACTAAAAAATACGTGTATTTTTCTCTAAACTTCTATGCTCTGTATAAAAAAAAATTAGGCCCGTAGAAGAAAAAAAATATATGAAGAAGTGCCCTTATTTTGACTCCAAGAATACGTGGTTTCATTTTTGACCATCAGTTCAGTTACACCCTGTATACAGTGTCTTAAGACTATTTTACGGTATAACTTTCCAATACTGCCCTGTTTTCGAGATAATAATAATAATGACAGAAAGTTGGACACAAATGGGAATTTTCTTTATTTGAAGTTTCTCAAAACAAATTATTCTTGATAAAAGTTAGTGCTTGTGCTTAAACTCAAAATCGACCTGTAAAAATTTTAAAATTTCTATTCGTATACAGGGAAGGTTGAAAAATATGAAAATTCCTCAAGAGTAAAGTATTCTTATTTTTAGAACTACAGCAGTATAGCACTAAGAAAAGTTGTTTGGAATCCCAAGAAAATGTCAAATATGAATTCACAGCCACCTATCCAAAAGAAGAAGAAAAATCACACTTTCGCATTTTTTATTCACTGTATAATAGATAATATTAATATTAGCTATGCATTTTGAGGCAGATCTTCAAGCATGACAGTACGATACCAACGATTTTTATTTACGTTCAACTAGCATCTTAAAAACACTTAATAACTGAAACTTCTGCAAAGTTTGTCGTTTTTTTGTGTCCAGGTAAAATACTACTACAATTTCAAACATAACTTAGCAACTAATTTGTGGAACACAAAAATATTTTAATAGAGCAATAATTTAAGTTATTTAATAAATGACAATTCAACAATAAAAATATCACAACAAAAAAATTATTATGAGAATAAACATTTCAGTGACTACTCTACATGTGACCCTTCCTTCGCTTCCTTTCGCCTTCAACCAGCGACTATCCCACTAGGCAATATAACAAATTTTTGAGGTAATTATGGAACGTAGTGTATGCACCGCCTGATTTTCTTGAAATTTTGGCTACCCACCTATTTTCGAGGTCCCTGACCAAGAATCTAACCTCAGTTTTTTGAGGCCGGACGTAGTTTCCGAGAAAATGAATTTTCAAATTTCCTTTTGACACCCGACACCCCATTTTTCACGGCGACATTTGTGGTTATAATCCAGATAAATTTTTATTGTACGCAGCTTAAACTGATCACCACCCTATGCTGCAGAAGGCGCAAAATATGGTGGTGATCAATTTGAGCTAAATTCATCTCGATTATAACCAAATATTACCGTGAAAAAGTGGGGCGTCAAAAGGAAATTTGAAAATTCATTTTCTCGGAAACTATGTCCGACCTCAAAACACTGAGGTCAGATTCGTGTTTTAATTACCATTTTTGAATACGCTTCCTCAATGTTTGAATACGATTTTGCAGACTTCTAAGCTTCACAACTCACAACGCTTTCGGCTATGGCATTTTCAACCTGTCCAAGTTCAATTTTTTGTTTTTTTTTTATTTGGGACCTTCCTTACGACTCGTGCTCGATTTGTACAAATAATAACTTGGGCAACCTGGTAACTTACAAGGTATTGCACCTAAAAAAGTAAGTATATTTTGTAAAAATATAATGAAAATAACTAACCACGAAAATTTAAAACCTTCAGCTAAACGTGGAATTTTTAAAGGTGCACGTAAAGTTTCACCAGTCGATTCTACAACACACCGTTGATTGAGGACCATTGACGAACACACATAGTCTCCCTTTCAATGTCTTGTGTTAAAAAGTGTTGTTCACAGACCTACGATAACCCGAAGCTTTATGAAAAATATATACAAAATGTAACATATAACATACCTTAGAATGTTTCTTGACTACAAAGCAAGCACTTTTTATGGCTTGCACCCTTGTTTGTATAAATAAGGCTTGCACCCATTTTGCCCTCAAACCTGGATCCTTAGGAAAGGCAAAAAGGGACACTTTTGGCTTTGGTCCGGATAGGTAATTGCCTTTCCAATTTGGGCGTCGATTGATACCTTCCTCCATCGACGAATTTGGGACATGGCTAACCCTTGGTTTCCATCGATTCTACAACCACAAGAAAACACTCATTTTGATACAACAAAACAAATTTTCACTTCCTAACCTCTATACCTATTTATCGTTTATCTGATGGCTCAAAACATGAAATGTTTTTGATAGGCACACACTAATTATCGGACTAGAACACCACTGGTCCTCTGCACACTACTGTATCCACCAAATACACGTAATAACAATCACACATTACCCAGTAACGATAATATAAGTGGAAATCAGTAAACGAGGAAAACGAGGAACAGATACAGATCAAAAACAAAAACAGCTGGACGTCGTCGCGTCGGACGACAGTAGTTGTATGGCCTTGTCCATAGGTGGCGGTGCGCTGACCGCGTAGTTTTCTGCGCTCTTCCGTCGTCGATGGAGTGACCTTTTGCCCGAACCGTTAATTGAAGATTCCTTTCTCCATCGACTGACTCGAATGGTGGTTTCGGAATTTGGCGCCACCGTACGGACGCGTGTCGGTGAAATGTAAGAGAACGAGACAGAAACATTTAGTAACAAGTGGGAATGTGACAGACAGCCCATAAGGATCATATTCGCATGCCACCCTAAGGGAGGATATCTTCCCCTTCTTCAATCAACGAAAATATATCTTTCAGCCGTCGATCGATGGCGATGACTCATTCGTACCAGCACAAAAAACGCAAACAACCAAGGTCAAATCAACAGATTTGGCAAGCCGCGAAGCGCGCCATCTGCCGAACAAAAGTTCGTCTTGGGAAGCCGCATTACAAGTGCGCAGTGCGCCATCTACCGGACAGAAGCCTCTCTTCCACCTCAACGCCGAGACGTAATCCGAGGATGGTGCAAGTGCGCCATCTACCGAACAACCGTGTCGGACTGGGAAGCCTCGTTTCCCCCACCGCGCCGAGAAGTATTCGACGGTGGCTCCATCTTCTTCCGAAGAGTATTGAGTTAGTCGGTATTTCGCATTAGGAAACTAATCTTTACCTTCCTCCATCGACGGTGAATATCTCCTTATCTTTTTTATGGGATACGACGGATATAACATCGGTCGTATATTCACGAGCCAGACAAGGACGGGAGTTGTGACGTAGGGCCGAACATTCGTTGAACAAACTATACCTACTACAACCAACCTAACCTAACCTATATATTTTGTGACTACAGCTACTACCTATAGCGATATTGTTTATCCTGTGCTATAGCCACACACTAAGAGATATAACCAAGGATAGAGGGAGTAAGAACAAAAAGTAAACAAAGCCAACATCTTTTTGAGTGATGCCACGTACTCCATTGTTTACAGCATTTCATTTCAAAATAGAAGGGTTTAATAATGGGATTCAATGAAGGCACACCTCCCATAACGCTAAATTAACAAATGTAGTTATTAATTTCTTGTATGTAACCATTTTAAACTAAAACTAAATTGCTCTGTAATTATAGTATCTAATTATCAATTTAATAAAATCGTCACAGATACCTCAAACCGCCCGACATGGCAACGCTGCTGTTGATGCCGCGCCTGCCGCGGGCGCCGCGTCCCTTAACTCAGCGGTATTTGTTTTGTGTAAGCCCAGCATGTCAAGTTTTCCGATTGTTTACGTATGCATTTTTCCTGTTTTTAATTGTTTTTCTGTTAATTTATAGGGTATTTATTAGGATTTAGGATATAGTGACTGATTTTGTATACTATGGGACGCAGAGAGTGGGTGGTATGTGGCTAAATTGATATTTCTCAGGATATAACCTATCTCAGGTAAACGTTGTACACACGGGCCTAATGTTTGTTTATTTCGGTAAATTTGCATAAGATGTTGGTTGACAACAAACGTATGTATTTTGAAGCTGTTGCTCCCTCTATTGGTTATTTCTCTGAGGCCACACAACAGGGGAATTATTCTGTGCTATAGCAGAGCATATAAAACCACCAGCAGTATTACTCCCCACTCCCCATTGCGGGAAAATTCTGCGCACCTGTTCGCGCAGCCGCCATTTGGGAATAGATTCTGTCAAATGGATGCAGTGTCGGGCGATTGGGCAGTTCTTTTTTGGCTGTATGAGAGATATTACAGTGCCGTGGAGTGTGCTTTTTGTAAATTAAAATTTCGTAGTAGGCTGAGAAATGGGATTTATTCATTTGGAATTCTTTATTTACAGTAGGTATTGTCCTAAATTAACAATTTTTGTGAAATTAGTAACCCACAATTGTTTTCAAAGCCTACTAAACGTTGAAGCGCTTTTTCTCTGTTTTTGCTAATAAAGTTGTCTTGGTTAAAGTTCTTTTTATTACTAATTTCACAAAAATTGTTAATTTAGGACAATACCTGCTGTAAATAAAGAATTCCAAATGAATAAATCCCATTTCTCAGCCTACTACGAAATTTTAATTTTTTCGAATTCACGCGCACCGCGACACAAAATTGCGTTTTTCATGAAAACGGTTAAGGTTTTCGTATTTTTACAAGAGACATTTTTTGTTCAAAATCGAATGTAATTTAATATTACGCTGTCTAAAATGCAGATTTTTCAACGACAAAAAAGTTTAAAACACTTTTGTTCGAAAGTAACGACGTAGGCAACGCCCTGATAGAAAATTCATAATCGCCGTCCCAAAAAACATAAAAGTACCAATTTTCAACTCGATAGCATAAATGGAACCGAAAATACTAATTTTTTTCTGTTTTTAAAAGAAAACTTTGACGCCCTGTATGTCGAAAACGAAGCGTTTTTGGACAAAATGTTATATGAAGAACCCCATTTATTTTTAAAAATACTACTCAAATTTTGAGTATGGCGGTTTAACTTCGACTCACCCTGTATAGAACGAGCAAAGATAAAATTCTGAAATTTGGTATGTGACATACTTTGGAGAAGAAATCATGAAAAAAGCGCACAAAAAAAATTGGGGTATTTTTAACTCTTCGGCCTCCCATTTGGGACGCCTATGATGAATGTATATCACATACCGAATTTCTGAACTTTATCAACGCGCGTTCTGGAATTATTTAGGAAAATTGTTATTTACATTGCCAGATGCGTAAGTGCACTTTTTTGGCCGAGGAGGTTGTTTAAAGAAAGTTAAAAGTACCTCCCAGGCCAAAAAAGAGCTTACGCATTTGGCAATGTAAATAACTATTTTTCTAAATATTTCCAGAACGCGCGTTGATAAAGTTCTGAAATTCGGTATGTATTACATTTTTCCTGCTACCGACAATTTCAGGTTATATAGGTACTTTGAATAAAGCTCTAAATACATATGGAATAGATTGGGAGTAATAATGATCTTCAAAATAACCTTTGTTCAATTACTAAAAACGATAATCAGTGATAAAATATATAAGAGCAGAATGCAGCGATAATAAAAAATAAATAAAAAAACTTTGAGCTTTGTGTGGGATTTGAACCCTGGATCTACGAATTACTAATCGCGTACTCTCACCCTACCGGTAGCGCGGTGCCTGTCAAACTTGTTCTGTTATGCGGCTCTTATTTGACGCCAGATAAACATTGAAATTATTAATTTTTCTTTGGTATAATTCGTGTTCTTTATGATCAAAACCAATGGTAAATTATGCCAGGCTAATTTCTAATAGGTACGCATTTTCATGGCCCTCTGCAAAAAATTTTCAAAAGGATTTTACTCGGAAACGGTGCACGCTATCAAAATTCAACAAGCATCATTTTGTAGTCTAATACCCTGAAATTTAAAATTTCGCAAGAAATCTGGGAAAAAATACACGCAAAAATTTGGGGTATTTTTAACCACTTAACCCCCCTCATTTGGGACGCCTATGATTAAGAATGTCAAACTATCTCTATCTATTCCATTTCGGGAGCTATATAGCTCCCTTAGGGGTAGGGGGCATTTTTTGAGCGTCAAGTCGTCAAGCGCCAAGCGCCGGCCGCCGCCGCATCATCTCGGAAATCAGTTAAAATATTTCACGACATAAACATCGGTAGACGTAGACAAGTTCCGAATTCACAACTTACAAAGATTTCAGTAGTTGTATAGTTGTATGCGAAATCATCGTCCTAGAAAAATGAAAATTGGTAGGTAATTGAAAAATTGTTTAAAATGTTTTTAACATGTTTTTGAAGCACTAAATTATTAGTATCTATAACGCCTTTGTTGATTTTGGCGCCCCCCTGAATAGGGCGCCCGGGGCGAACACCCCCTTCGCCCCACCCTTATATCTGGAATGCGGGAGCTCCACAGATTTACTGTAGAATAGAATGACATTGAAATTCCTGACTTAGGCGCTCGCTGGGGCACTATACACTGAGTATGCCCTAAGTAAGTATACGTTGACGATTTAAAGATACTATACAGGGTGTCCCGTTAATAATGGTCCATAGAGCAACTGCACATATTTGGGGCCAAAATATGACGATTGAGGCTAATATGCCTTATAGAAATGTTGTTTGTTTAAGAGATACAGGGCGTTGAAGTTCATTTTTTGAAATTGAATTATGGCTACATCTCCCAAAATAATGAAGCTGCTGAACTGAAATTTGGCACTGCTATGTTTTTTAGGATGGAGAATAAGCTAAAAATATCAGTTTTGCTGTATCTCACAGAGGGTGCTACTTGCACTGTTTTAGATCGTGTTTTTACTCCTAACTTTTTTGAGATTATCTTTTTGATGTTGCAGGTCCATCATTTTAAGGCACCTTTTCATTCTGCAACAAAAAGGTACTCTTGTTTCATAACGATCAAATCAACAGTTTGCCTTGAAATTGCCAAAACGTGCCCCAAAATACCTGTTGACTTCAATATTCGAAACATAAAATTTTCACCTACCGCTTTCAAATGGTACAAATCGAATATACATTCAAAATAAAGAAAAAAATGCCAGATGGGCATTGGTCGAAACACCATTCGTTTTCTTGAAATAGAGTGTCAAAATTTTGCCAAGTTTCAATCCGTTCCATTTTGAAAACAAAACATTTTTGGTACATTGTTCATAGCAATGTTTTTCTCACTTTAAATGGTACAGTGAATCTGTAACATTTGAAAGTAGCAGGTAAAAATTTTATTTTTCGAATGTTGGAGTCTACAGGTGTTTCGGGGCACATTTTGCCAATTTCAACGCAAACGGTTGATTTTATCGTTATGAAACAAGAGTACCTTTTTGTTGCAGAATGAAAAGATGCCTTAAAATGATGCAAGATCAAAAAGATAACCTCAAAAAAGTTAGGAGTAAAAACACGATCCAAAAACAGCGCAAGTGGCGCCCTCTGTGAGATACAGCAAAATTGATATTTTTAGCGTATTCTCCATCCTCAAAAACTTCAACGCCCTTAAATATTTAATGTTTAATCATTTTATAATTCCCTGGTTAGAAGTCACTTAGATCGTTGACTCCCAACGCTTAGATTATTCTTGTCTAATTTGGAATCCTCAGTATACGAAACTAAGTTCTGGTAGATGTGTTTGCTATTCCATTTTCTGTTTAAGCTGCTTTATAATAGAATTGATTGTTCGTATATAATTCAAAAGTTGAATTTTAAGAAGTTGTAAAAATGACTAAAATAAATTTATTTTTTGGAGTGATAATATGGCATCAGTGCGTCTACTAATTTTACTATTGATAATTTGTATTACATATTTTTTTGACATATACATATCTACATTTATTTTGTACAAATTTATACATATAGTTTAAGAAGACTAGCTTACTCTTTATTTTGATAAGATTGTTTATTCTTATGAGAAGCATTTTTTGTTTATACTTATTATTTTTGTAGGAGTATTTACTATACGTCCTGTTAAGGAATCCAAATTGTAAATAAATAAATATATAATTAAAATAATGATGATCTCTGGAAATACTGAATGTTTTGTGTATTCTGTGTAATAAACACCCACCTTTTAAATCAAATATTTTTATTTAATATTAATATCCAGTTTACATTTACAACACACTTAAATATCTTTATTATCTAACAAAAATAATTCGGTTCATAACACACTTATAAATGTGGTTGCCAATTTACAAAATTAACACTAAATGTAGAGTAGGTATAGAATATAGTTGATAGAAGTTAAACATAAGCATATTAATGAACAGTAACAGTCAAGGTAACAACATACTTTCCATTGTACATTACACTACGTATACATTATCTATTATCCAATGTTTTGAAAAATTTGAAATATTTTAGGAATAAATGATATTTTTCTCTTGAAAACAGAAGACATTGGAACATTGAGTCAAATGTTTATATTTATATAATATTTTACTCAATGTTGGGAGATACTTTATCAATGTGGACTCTGTGGGTTGTGTATTGAATGGAAGTCAGCAAAAACCAATCAATAATATTAAATTACAATAGATTGTCACTAGCTAAATTATGGGATATGTTGACACAAATACTTACATATTTTTATAGTACCATTAGAAACTTATTAATTCATTAATATCCTCTGTCGATTAAGTTTTCTAATTAAGAAGATTGTCTTGTTTCAATGTTAGGCCATTGATTTACTTAGAATGAACCTAGCTAAGAAGACTGGAAAGACTGCTTGAAAATGCTCTACAATAAAATCATTGTTCTGCCTTCGTTGAAATTTTCAACATTTTTTTTATAGAATACCTTCAGTGAAATAGTACCTATATCTCGTAATGTTTTGACTTATTAGATTTCTCTTAGCCAAATAACTATTTTTAGTGTTTCTTCAAACAGTCTGCAATTATAAAATGAGCAGTACAAAATACCTGTGTATAAATGTTACCATTCTTCATTTTCAAATTCGTAAAGCTTCTTCCATATAGGAAATATATTATTCAGTTTTAGAAATTGTATTTCTCATTGAAAATAAATATAAGGTATAGTTTTCTTTGCATACTTAACACATCTATTAAAAGTGAATATAGTTTATAAATGTTTGATTATCAGCCATAAAGGTATAAATGCCTTTCATCAGTATTGGGATGCAAATTTTAACTTCAGGTCACTTAGTTCTGAACAAAATAGAAGTACGTATATAGATATGGGACAGGGTATAATAGTTTAAATATATTGAAGCTGGCAGACTGTATATATTCACAAATTATACCCTGCAGTTGGTATATCAGCGATTGCGTAATATGTATTTCTTATTTACAGTGATCTGATATAACGATTTCTAAGCATTATATATTATGTATGTTAATATGTGAATAAATCTATGAACATTCATCTTTAACATAGAATTGGATACACAGGTATATTATTAGTAGGATAAATTGTTTTAACAAATATTTTCTAATGATTGGTGTTAAACCCTTACAAATTTGTATTCTCCGAAATGGAGAATTACATTAAAAAGTTCTAAACAATATAAAAAGTTGCAATTGTCGACAAGATTTTTAGGAAGAATATAACAGCTCTATGTATGCCTTAGGTATTTTTTCTTGTACTTCGTCAATAAGGTCGATCTTACGGGCGCAGGGTTAAAACCTTTAATTTTAAACTAACAATATATTATTATGTATGTCACAGGAGAAATATAAAACCAGGCGTTAACAAAACAACTTCGCATTATTGTAAAAAGATTTCATATAGCTGTCAAATTTTCTATTTGACTATAATAACAAGTAATATAACAAGTAAATGCAAATAGATTTAATACCAACGGTTGAAAACATGATATTACTTGTATGATTTGATGATTTGTTTCATATTGCAGGATTTAAGTTTCAAAGCTTTGCAACTTGTGATACAGGAGTAACACTGAACCAAAGATTATGGGATGACAGAAATATTATCGAAACACAAAAGATCGAAAACAAATTATTGAATGCTTAATATCTAATTACAAAATGTCAAAAATATCGAAAAATAATATATTGTGTAACAATATAATGTCGAAAAGTAAAATATTGAAAAACAAAATGTCGAATAGACCAAAAATATTAAAATACTTAAAATGTGAGTATTCTTAATTAGTCAAATTGAAAAATATTTTTTTGTTTTTACTATTTTTTAATTATCACTGTCAACAATATTATTTACAATGAAAGTTAACAAAACCGTAGGTAACAAATAATTTTTTATCAAATTATAAATTAATAGATGTTTCTTTTAAGAATCCGATACAAAATCCAGGGAAAACTTCGAAATATTCTTCAAATTGTGACATTGTGACACATGTACGTATACGAATTGTCTGGATTTTTTTCTTTTTCTTCCTCTTCTTATTTCATTTTATTGTTTCCATCTTTTTTGAACACCTTGTATGTTTGCGGCAAAATATAAAGACTGTTAAAAAAATTTGGTCGCAAATGAGCAATTTATTTTTTGGACACCCTGTATATTTTGCGGCAACATACAGGGTGTCCAAAAAATTCTAATGAAAAATTATGATGGCAAATCTTTGTCCTCGAGTGAACATCACAGTTTTTTGGACACCGTGTATATCTTAATAGGAGCCAGGGTGTTAAAAAAAACTGTGATCGTGCGGTCAAACCTTTTTAAAGTCAATTTTCATCCCCCTATTTCCTCCCCCTCCCCTGACCCGATTTAAAAGCAATCCGACCCGTTGACTTGTTATCTAGATTGTATAAAGTTTGTTTAGCTCGAGCTGGTCTAAGCAAAGTATGCTATAGCGTTGAGTGATTATTCCCTCATTCAACGGCTATAGGTAATGATTCCGGTCTAACTTGAAGTCAGAAATGGGTAGTAACAATTTGTATTTATAGAAAAGTATCCTACGGCACATCGCTATGCCGTTCCTCTTTTTGGCTTGAAACTTGAAATATAATCAAAAGATCAATTCCCATTTTTGGAACTATTTTGATGTTACATGCTCGTGTATATTATGCACTTACAAAAAAAAATGCTTTTTTCAGTTTCGGCATTTAGTGTGATTCGATAATTTATTTTTCCATATTTTCTAGTTTTGGCATTTTATATATTCGCTATTTTTGTATTTTCAGTTTTTTGTTTTTTTTTTTTCGACATTTTCTAATTCGACATTATAACGGCCCTCGTAAAATAAACTGGACCGCCATTGGGCAATAGATTTAGAGTGCATTCTAGGGGAAAAGCGAAATTTGTGGTGGCAACACAAAATCATATTTATTTGACAACGGCCAACCACGGCCCGACGGCCCTCGTACATTTGACAGCCAATGACGTGTGCGCCCAATATGGCCGACCTTTCGGTGGGTCATATATACGTATATAGGGGGGACAAATGATTGTATTGGAAGAGCAGTCCAGTTTATTTTACGAGGGCCGTGGACATTATACATTTAATAATTTGTTTTCGATCTTTTGTGTTTCGATAATATTTCCGTCACCCAAGATTATGCTAAGGATAACATCCCAATATCCAAGGACTTTGAAAACTTTTTCGAAAATTAAACAACTACCAAGCACATTTTGCAATTTTTTGATAAATGAAAACAAAGCAAGTAAATTAACATTGCAGTGTTATTCTCTAATCGGATTAATTTATTAATTTAAAAAAAGCTTTTCAAAAAATCAAAGTTTGTTCGGACTAATATGCCTAAAAAACACAATTTAATTTTTAGCAGTCCATTATAAGCAAGCTCTACTTATGTACTACTACATAAGTTATGTGAATCAAATGAACTTGGATAAGGATATAACTTGGCAATATATTAGCCAGATCCATGCCCTGTTCAAAAGAAAGAACTTCCAAATTAGCTACTCAGAACAAATAAATATTGGAATAGTAATTAAAAATGCATACTAAAATCTTTGGTCCTTATATAATTATTGCGATAAAACCTAAAATACAATCGTTTTACATTATTTAATAATAAATTTCAGTTCATCTATACTGATCAAAATAAGTTAGTTTATTTTTATATTTTGCATTTAGTGATTTCAAATAAATACTTGCAAAACAGCAGTGTCACTAGTGCAAACAGTTGTACTTTACCGCAATAAAAAGTGCGCGGGAAAGTACACTTTCCCGCACGCTCGATTGAAAAAGTTTTGACCAGTGTAAATGATTTTTAACAAAAAATTGTCTGTTGGGTCTGCAGCTTAAAATATATTTTACATTACGATTTATTTACAAAGAGTATTTATACACTATAGAGTTTTTCTACAACACAAAATTGTGCACATTCTGATACCTAAGCACTAAGCATATTAAGACACCAAATTCAGTATGTCTATTTTTAAATTTGGCATCATTTGACACATTTTTTTCGACATTGTATATTTTTAGGTACTATTTTAAATGATAGGCGTATATATTCCCCTTTCGGATAGTATATTTTCTTATTATAACATTTATCACGAACATTGATTTTGTTTGGTTATTTATGCAGCCCAATACATAACTTTCCCCACCCGCATCGTAAGACAAATACTATGGTATATTTTCAACCTCATATCCTAACGTTCTTCTAAGAAACAGAGGGAAGAACACATGCAGAAAACAGCGCTTAGTCTTAAAGTGAAAAAAACAGGAAGAGGAACTTTTAAAAAACTGGGAATAAAATTCTAGCGACTGGATTATAAATAATGCCAAAATATTGGCATCCTAGAAAATTTCATTGTGGTGTCTAAAGTCACGACATTTTGACACGATGTTTCGCCTCCTTCCTTTTATAATACAATCTACATCCCTGAAATACTTACTCATATTTAGATAATGCTCATCTGTGCAAACGTGTCCACTAGTTCGCATTTTGATTTATATATTACCACAGACCTATATAGCTATATAGGTCTGTGATATTACCATAATAATAATAATTATTAAAGAAACCAGATCCTCATGGATTTGAAAATTAAATTATTATAAATATTTAGATATGGTAATATGATTGTAGTTTCCATGATTATTTTCAAATATTTCTAAATTACATACAATTATCTAGTGATATTATTGTAACTTCACGATTGCCAAGTATTTGATATCTTCATTATATTTTATGATTGTTATTAACTGCGTGCCTAATTTCATAAATTATAAAAATAGTATAAGTACATAAACGATATACTTCATTATTTCCTTAATATTCTTAGTTTTTTTGATCGGGTATTGAATAAAATTAGGGTGTACTTAGATATTATATCGTTTTACATTTTACTTATATGATTTAGTTCGGAAAATCCATTTCTTAGAAGAATCTGAGCAAAAAAAGAATCTCATTTCAAAGTCAAGTCGATTATCACAGTTCCTCAAAATGCCCCAAAATAAATATCTATTAGAATATTACAATCTCGTTAGAACAAGGGTCACTTGATCAAATTCTAACGCAAATATATGCGATGGTGATTTCGTTTAGAGCGTGTGTTCCAGACCAAGAAACGAATAATTTTTGCTAATGTGCCAAGCAAATTATTGAACAATATGTAAAAAGTAGAAACGGCAAGGTCGAATTAAAAGTCTCGTCTTCTCATCACATCGAGAAATAGAAAAATAGATTTGTTACTGTTGGCCCTGGTGACGCAACAGCTTTGGTTTTCACCTTGGTAAAATTAAAAATAAAAAGATATATGAGAATGCCAAGAGAATAAGTTTTAACTACCATGTTTAAGTATTTGGAGGGTATACGAGTAGTTATAAGAACCGAGTCTTGAGGCAGTTTCACAGCCAGTAAATATGCACTTAATTACTTAAATTAAATTTTTCTAAAATAAGACACAAAAATATTATTTTTAATTAATAATTTCCAAATTGGCTTTTTGGCAACTACTTATTAGAAACCTGGATCTGGAGTACATTTTGCCACCACTCCCTTAATATTAACTGTTAAAGAGGTGCGGAATTTCTGAGAAGTTTGGTGTATTATTATATACAATTTTTTATTTGTAAGTAGAATTAGCTGTCATTTTAAGATGCTACAATGGGGAACTTGAAATTATTTTTTATTTCTTTAATATATTTGCCTATTTATAGAAAGAGTACGTACCAAATATCAGCCCTCAAATCGCAATATTTAATTTGCAATAAATAATTAAAGTTGTGACCGCAAGATATTCATTTGAAACGACACGAAAAACGCGGGAATGGTTTTGACGTCATATAGCTCGATCCAAGGCCTACTATAAAGACAGGCCCTGGCGCACAAAAATCACGTGACCATCTTAGGCCGACGTTACATGTCATTTGTCACATAACTGAAAGCGGCAGCTTGGGTTTTGAGAAGTTTTAAATGTTTAAATTGTTTTTAAACGTCTTAGTTTATATTTTAGAAACAAGTTTGTGTCTAGTGCGCGTGTGTCCTGGCGGAGGGGAACCGCCCAGGTGTTATTATGGAATCTGGATGGAAGCCATGCCGTCCAAGAGTATTGGTGCCGCTCGCACCGACGCGACGCGTGAGCGCTGTAAAGGGGAATTCTCCCCCGAACCACAGAATAGGGAGCCCGGAATTCCGGAATGGACTATTATGGACATGGACCGTATTGGACAGTGGAGCCTGAGACACAGAGGGGTGAACTGCTTACGGGAGATCGGCGAGTTCAGACGGTCCGGGTGGCTGGAAGCCGTTCTCGTTGACCACGTTCGGGTTTGTGTACTTATTGTATTCACCATTCACCTTGTGCGAAATAAATCAGTGTTGTAACGTACTCGAGGATTTTCGTTGTCGACCCACGCCCCGATACGGTTTCTATTCGGTCTTTCACGCTGCCGAACAACTGAGACCTCGTCAATATTTTTACAGTATACCTACTGAGGTTAGTTTTCATTTTTATTTCGTAAAAAATAACCTAAATACCAAATATTGGGTCTGTTTATATTATATTTATACATATTACAAAAGCCAGGAAGAAAGTGTCGCCATAACAAACATTTGTTTTGCCTCGGGATGATAATTTCCGCCAAAAATGGATTCGTCAAATTCCAACTGAGATTTAATTTCTAAAAAACCTTTAAGTATGTGTGACTAACACATTTTCAAGAAAGTGAAACAATTAAAGTGGACAAATGTGTTTTGGGAGGAAAATACCTATAGAGAATATCATTTAAGCTAAAGGAAGGTGATGTCCCAACAATTTTTGAGAAGTGCCAAAATATTGTGAGTGCAGTGCCGTTTAACTCTTAGTAGAGTAAGATCCCAGGACCCACAGACGTAACTTATTTTCTAAAAGACAAAATGTGCGGAATAGAGTAGTATTCCTATGTACTTTAAACGCATGCGTATCCGCTAAGTTGGGTAGACGGCCAATTTACAGGTAGCAGGTGAGAAAGGTAAGTAAAAATAGGACTCACTTTACTTAAATTCTAATGGCTGATTTTTATATATGTTATGAAGAATATTGGTAAAAACTAATATTCAGCACTGCCAGACACTTCCCGTCGGCCATAATTTCCGCCAGACGCTTTAAAGCTCCCAAAAAAATGATTGAACTTTACTTATATTCTAATGCTTGATTTTTATATATGTTACTTAGGGGACTATTTCAAAACTATATGTGATCAGCCAGACAAATTGTAGGGGCGAAACTTCCCCCAGACACAAAAAAATTCTGCCGTGAGTATGAGCGCGAGGGTACTATATGCATGAGTTTCAGAGCGAGTGAGATATCTATCTGAACATAGGTTTATTAAATTTAAACTGGGATTGATGTAAATGAAAATCTTCAATAAGAACTTAATAATATTTAAATATACAGGGTGAATTTTTTTCGATGTTTGGCATGGGGATCTCGGAAACCAGCGAAGCTAGAAGGAAGGTTAAATGGGAAAATATTTGCAGTTTTATGGGCCCAATTCAATGCGCCTTTTGGATTTTTGACAAAGTTCATGGCTTTCTCGGCTCGATCGCATGATACAATGAAAAGGCTCGATCGATCATAAGGCAGTGACAGGAGTGACAGCTACACAGAATTAGGGAAGGAAGAATGGAAATTGAACATTAAAATAAACAGTTCGGCGACCCATTTCCAGAGGGATCTGATGAATGTCAACAATAAAAACCACTTAAAAATCAAAATTTAACAAGCACTTCTTTAACTGAGGCCACAGGACTAGTAATAATTCTTAGGTCTCGGGTTCAATCGCACAAGAATTTTTTTTTAATTATCACTGCATTCTACCTCTTATATTTATCACTGATTATCATTTTTAGTAATAATTGGACAATGGTTATTTTGAAGATTATTACTCACAATCTACTCCATAGTGTATTTAAATTCAAAGTACTTACCTACCTAATATGAAAATGTCAGTAGCAGGGAAAATGTAATACATTGCTCGATGCGTAAGCTCTTCTTGCCTCGAAGAGAGTTTTAAGAAACGAGGCAACACGGCCATTAAACAACCTCCTCGGCCAAAAAAGTGTGCTTACCTACGCCATCTCGCAATGTAAATAATTATTTAATACAGCAGCACACTCTTCTCAAACATTATCAACAAAATCAAGACTGCGATAGACTATAATAAGACGGATAGACAAGGATAGGGACGTTCTCGTTGATCTTTCTAAACAAAGCTTGGGTGGTGCTGTAGTTTTTATACATGCGTGCCGCCCATATTAGTTTATACAGGGTGCCGCCGCCCACCAGAGGCGCCACGACTAACGAGCTAGTTGACGTCACAACCAAGGGGGGCGCGATACAAGAATGATTTGAATTATGCAGTTTTTAACTGCTTATATTTATTACATAAAAATAAAAAATGAGTTTTTTTCTGAACTGTGGGTCATTTAATGGCAATAAATTACGTTTAAAAGCATACTTTTTCAAATTTAATTTTTGTGCAAGTTCCCCATTCTACCGCTTTTGCTAAGGAAGTTTCGATAGTCCATTTCTTAGACTTCTTGTCGGGGGCTTCCACTAAAATAATGTTTTTTTCTAATATCACTATAAAGCGGAGTTTTTGTTCTCTTCTTATTTTCTTATAACTTAAGCATTGGGTGTCGGTTTGAAACACACTGTATACCTTTTGACAACCTTTTTTCTGATATACCTATGAAAAAGGCAGAGAAACGAATGTTGTATTATAAATTATAGGTACAGCTTTGAAATCTACTCGTCTGTATGATTAAAATGATAAGCAATGTCTACTGAATTGAATAAAAAATTATCAAAATGTTCGTGAAATTGATATATATTATGGATTTTATTGTTATCATTTCCTGTAAGAGAGATCCAAGAAATTATTAAAAAGTTAATAGAAATTAAAAATTACACTCCTATATAAATCTTCATAATAAACGGTATATTTTGATCGTTTTTCTTTTTCGTTTTTACTTCTGAATAAGTAGGTTGGTACCACATTTCAGTAAGTATAACGTGATTAGTTTAATTTTTTAACTTCGAAAATGGCAGCACTGCAAAAATAAAAGTATACAGAGTGTCTATGGTTAGTATGGGACAATCTCGCGGGAGCAGTTAGGGGACGTCAAAATATTATTACGATTAAGCTTAACAACTATGGGTCAAATCTCAATAGTTACTGAGATACAGGGCGCTGTAGCTCTTTTTTTGAAATTGATTTATGGCAATATCTCCCAAAATAATCAAGCTGCTGAACTGAAATTTGGCACTGCTGTGTTTTTGGGAATGGAGCATAAGCTGAAAATGTCAATTTCGCCGTATCTCACAGAGGGCGCCACTTGCGCTGTTTTTGGATCGTGCTTTTACTCGTAACTTTTTTTAGGTTATCTTTTTGGTCCTGCAGGTCCATCATTTTAGTGCATCTTCTCATTCTGCAAGAAAAAGGTACTATTGTTTCATAACGATCAAATCAGCCGTTTGCCTTGAAATCGGCAAAACGTGCCCCAAAACACCTGTTGACTTCAATATTCTAAACATAAAATTTTCACCTACCGCTTTCAAGTGTTACAGATCAATTATTGTACCATTTAAAGTGAAAAAAAAAAATCCCTGTGAACAATCTACCAAAAATTATTCGCTTTCAACATGGAAAGGATTGAATTTGACAAAATTTGGACACTCTATTTCAAGAAAACCAATGGTGTGTTGATCAATGCCATTTGGCATTTTTTTTCATAATTTTGAGTGAACAGTTGATCTGTAACATTCGAAAGCGGTAGGTGAAAATTTAATGTTTCGAATATTGAAGTCAACAGGCAATTTCAACGCAAACGGCTGTTGATCGTTATGAAACAAGAGTACATTTTTTTTGCAGAATGAAAAGATGCACTAAAATGATGGACCTGCAGGATCAAAAAGATAACCTCAAAAAAGTTACGAGTAAAAGCACGATCCAAAAACAACGCAAGAAAAACGGGTTTCATTTACTAAAAGATAAAGAAAGTGCTGAAAAAGCCCAAAGCTCAAAATTGGCCATTATTATGAAATTTGGTACCAGGGTAAAAATAACATTTACACAACAAAATTATAGAACCTTCTGTTCTACTTCAATTATTTTTTAAGGAGGGATTTTGAAGAGGTTTATTTCGGAACCAAGAAAAAATAAATGGGCCAATAATAATTCATAACCACGAAATCTAGCCGGGCAACGACAAAATGCGCAAGTTCGAAAACGTGATGTTCTTGCTGAACCTTATATATTCCATGAGGCTAACAGGATTATGTGCTTTAACGTTGACGTACTCCAAAGGCATCGAATCCATCGTGATACGATGCCTTTGACGTACTCCCTTCCAGCATTTCAATTTGGCGAGATGTGTCAGACCTGGACCAACACTATATTAAAGACCTGTGCATAGCGTTGTTTCAAGCGATCGCCACTGGCGCTACACGACGAAACAAATTTACACGGTGGTTTTAGTTAAAACACCATTGTTGCAGAATCTTTTATAAAATAAAAACATGCAAATATGTCTCTTACAACGAAGCTAATATTCAAAATAAAATAAAATATTTGTTTGTTATGTCCCTCTAGTTTGACAAGTTCACATGGCATATTTCCATACATTTTCTTAAGAAAAGCGAGTCTAAAAAGCAAGCAAGAGTATTTGGTACCTTTTGGTTTGAAACGCAGTCCATGGCTAGTTGTAGTATGTGAAAGCATAAAACGCATTCGATTTGTCAGTTTAGTTTCTTCTTTATATGGAGGACTATTGGTTCGCTTTGAAGCTATAAACAAAATTTTCTATTTTCATTCCTGCATACGTTAAAAATACTCTTCCAAAATAATATCTTTAATATTTGCTTCTTCAGCTGGTTGATCAGATCATACCATAATTCCAAAATAATGTTTATTCTTCTGCAATTCACCTAATGGTCTGTGCATACCATTTTCTTTATGTGCGCGAATTTCATGTTAATACAAACAAATCTACCTCGAAAATCCGTATTAATAGGATAAAACTGCCAAATACTGGACGCAAAGACAATTCGTTACTGTAAAAAGAAGGTAAATCGTAATAAAGCTGGATATTTAAAATTGTGGATTTTTTAAACGTCAGAAACTGACATTCCAATAGCCACAGAATACCCCCCTATAACCTATAATAAGTCGCCATTTTTTTCGTCGTGTAGCGCCACCCCGATCCGTAAACAACAATGAAATATGATGGCGTGCTCGGGTCTTTAATATAGTGTTGGTCCAGGTTAGACATGAGTATTGGTAACAACGCGTCAAATATTTCAGGAATTTCACTTATCACTCCGAGCAGTTTATATTATCGTCTAAGTGCACGGCCACACATAAGGCGGACGGCGGACCGGAGAGCAAAGCGGAGATGGTAGCGGGGCGTTCAAAACTATAGGAAGCTTACTGTCGTGTCCACACATACACGGAGAGGGGAGCGGAGAGTAAAGCGTGTTTGCTCGCTGGTAGCGGAGCGTTCAAGCAAAGATCATAATATTGATCTTTGGTTCAAGTCAGTTTGACATTTTCCGGCGTATTGGCGCGTATTTAACCTCGAAAATAGAGTGTTGTATTCTTATATACCTACTTAATAATAAACAATATGGATCGCGAAATGCGAATTAGTGATGTTTTTAGTCGCAAACCCCTGTGGGACATAACTCATGCACATCACCACAACCGAGGTGTCTTAGACAAACTTTTTTTTTTCCAAAATTATTTTTGTACAGATGATGGAATCCACCAAGTGTTTCCCTGCCTAGGTTTATTTCATGTACTCACACTGCACGTTTATTTTGCAAAATCCGAAATTTGATTTGTGAATTTTCACATAAGAATAATGTAGAAATCGACATTTCTATAGCTGTTTCTATGAAGTTTGACTTTTCAATGTTTCCACTTTACTTCCAACCTCTCTGCCACGGGCGTAGCCAAGGGGGGGGGGGTTTCGGGGGTTCAAACCCCCCCCCCCCGAAATAAGCAAAATATTACCTAATATTATACCGAAAAAATACGAGGAGTGAAGAGTTAAATTATTATTACGTTTGAATATATGTAGTAATAGTAGCGCCTAGCGCCATCTTTTGACGAGAGGCAGATGCAGTTGCAGCCGAACTATTTTGTATTGTAGGGACACTTTGCGTTGTTTCTCGAGTATTCGCCACGCCCCTCGGTCGAAATGAGCGGAACTTTGTGAAAGTTCGTGGAAGTTTCTGGACGGCTACTGGGCTGCTATATAAGCGGCGCCGCGGCGCGTGACCGCGCTTACGGCAGTATTGTTCCATGCGAACTCGAAGCGAATAAAAGTGAAAAGTGGTGAACGAATAGTGAAGAGAATTAAGTGTACCGTGTAAGTGAGTAATTTTAGTGCACTGTTATTCGATGACCTTGTTAAGGATAGATACGTGAATCATTATTACTGTCGAAAAATGGAGGGGAAGAAAAGGAAGGGTGATAAACCTAAAGGTATGGACTACTGGAAAAAGTGGTGTAGTCAAGGTCAAGGGGTTTCTAATAAAGAAACAAATTTGGATTTAGCTATCAAAGCTTCAGCTACCTTGCATGCTGATAAGAAGACTGCCTACCCCGAAATCTAGTTTGGAATGCCTAGATATGTGCGATAAAAACCTTTATCCTAATATTTACACATTACTACAAATCTTGGCTACCATTCCTGTATCCACTGCTACCCCAGAAAGGTCTTTCTGGAGCCTAAGGAGACTGAAAAACTATTTACGAAACACTACAAGTGAAAACAGACTTAATGGTTAATGAACATAATGTGTGAATGTTCAGAACATTCACTATGGAACAGAAATTCATGCAGATGAAGTAGTGAATATACTTAAAAGAAAAAGCCGAAGATTTCTTCTTTAATGGTTTTAGATTTAGCGCAGAGGAACGAAATTAATTTATCCATTTTATTTAGAGTTAAGAACTTTATAAATATGTCGTAGTTTTTCGGATGAATATATAGATATTAAATTTCATGTAAGTATATTTTTGTTGTTTTATTTACTTCTCAAACTAAACCCCCCCCAAAACTAAATCCTGGCTACGCCCGTGCTCTCTGCGCAATACGCCTTTCAAAGCCGTCACACCGCTGACTCTGCTCTCCGGTCCGCCGTCCGCCTTATCTGTGGCCGCGCACTAAGACTCTAGGGGCGCCAGCTCCCTCTAGTTTTATACGCAACGCCCGCATAACACACCGGGCCTGTCTTGATCAAGCGACCCACCCACAGCTACACATATTCCGCCCTAATCGGGAGAATCGTCCGGCGAGTCCTCCGGCCCGGTCGGTCAAGGCGAGTCGTTCGAGTCGCTGCCGAGCGAGTGGATGGGGAAGAGCGGGTACCAGCCGACCGAGAGGTGGGTGAGCGTGAGCGCGTCCAGCGCCACCTCGGCGCCGCCGATGCCCTGGTTGTGCTCGAACCCGCCCTGCCGCTCCCACAGCATGACGACGAGGCTGCGGCCGAGCACGTCGCACGCCTGGTACTTGAGCGTCTGCCGGAACTGCGGCTCGCACGAGTGCCGGATCACCTGGCGGCACGAAACGTGCGTTAAATCATAAGCGCCGTTTTCACGATGGTAGTTTTTCTGATAGTTGCTGTCGTGAGTCACGACTCGTGACAGTAAGTATCATTTTTTACATCCACGTTCTTACTAATATTTTTTTATTTTCTGTATATCTCGATGTTTTATGTTAATAATTTCGCCAATGGTAGGTATTATTACCCAAATAACATTTTCGATTACCTTTAGTAACCGTTAGTTTTATAACAGGTTTTTAATAGTAATAAAAGCAATTAAAGGTTTCTAAGATTTTATAAGTGTCATATAGATCACCGGTTACTAATAAGTTTATAACAAGGTCACGCGTTATTGTTTGTAACCTTTTTAATAAAACCGCGGGTTCTTGTTACCGAAAGTTTTATAACCGAGTTATATAATGATCTTGGAAACTACTTTATAAAACCTAGTGCTGTGTTTTATAGAGGTGAGTCGAAACACGTTTTTGTTCCTTCTGCGAAGTTAAGAGGCTGTTATATAACTTTTAAGAGCTATAGTTTTATAATGGTCTTCTCCAAATCAATTGGAAAACCTCAAGTAATATCAACATACTTGTGCAACTGAAAAAAAAAAAGATTTCAATCTACGCATGTACCATAATTTATAGCTTATGTATATTCTAACTATACTACTGTAGTTAAACATATACATTACATAAATTCTTCTGTAATTCTAGTCTCTTATAATAAGACCATAAAATAACAGAACTTCAAAAACTTATATACAGTAAAACAACAAGAGCAGAAAATAGGTGTTGAATAATTGTTATTCATTTTATTCACTGTCACTTATTATATCTTCTTCCCTATTTCGCCTTTATTGCACCCGATACGACTAATAAACTAGAAGTATTTTGGCCAGATTTTTACGTTTGCACACTTTTAAATGACATTTTGCTCGTAAAATACAAAATACCTAATCGCAATTATTATTAATAATGTTTAGTTTTTACTGAATCGCTTGCTATTTTGGGTTCCAGGTGTCACTAAAATTGGTGATTAGAGTTACTTCAAGTTATTACTATGTACCTTTCAGCAACCACATTTGTTGCGGGATATTATCATAAAACCTATAGTGAAATCTATTACCAAAGGTTAATAGCTGCCATTTTAAGCTTTTTACTGTTATAGGTTAGGTTTAAATGCATCAAAGAAAATTAACTGCCAGGTTATTTTATTATTTACTTCGTTACTTTTCTCGACATAAACTTATAAATTAAGCATTATGTTTAATTACTAATTTCATCAACAATTTGTTAACACATCATATTTGCAGAGGACATGAATTTTCAGTAGGTATAGAATCCAATTTGACCCGATGCAGAAAAAGTTGCTCGAGGATTTACTGCTCTCCTGAGGTAGAGTCTTTTCTTTTACTATGATCAAAATAGCAAACATGGATGATTTAAAGAAACAAAATATTATATGTCAACATTGAGAAAATGAACTGTCTAACTTATTTTAAACGATAAAATTACTTAATATCACATTCCACACTGGGACAAAGAGAGCCAAGTAATATGTTGTAAGACATGCGCAGTACGAATAAAAGAGAAGTTTTATAAGGGTGTCCGAAAGCGCCTGAAAAGAGAGTTAAGTAACCAGAAGAACTAAAAACGCAGTTATAAATTGGTCGATTTAAGGCATATAAAGGTTTCTTAATTGCAACGGGAAAGTTATCTCAACTTATTAACGTGGCTTCAAGTTTTATAATATTAATAACGGTTGGTTCCCCAAGACACTTTTAAAACAAAAAATGTTATTTGGGTAGGTACTCCGGCAATTAGCTCATAAGTGCCGGCCATTTCAAGTAGCGCTACCGCTACGATAGTCAAATAATAACACGTGTGTATACAGTGTGATCTTTTGAAAAGTCTCAATGGGCTATACCTATATGTATATCTCCGAAAATAAAAAACTAAATCGATAATTACTGAACCAAATGTCCCTTTGATTAATACCTTTGGAAAGCATTCTTCAATAGCTTTTCAACGATGTATCAGAAGTGGTGTGGGCGGGGCCTAGGTGATTGGAGGAAGGGCGCCACTTAATAGGCTATTTTGGTTCCCCCTCCATGTTAACGAAACGGGTTCTGGCGATTTTTGTTTCTTTTTTATTTTCGGAGATATAGCCCATTGAAACTTTTCAAAAGATCACACTGTACCTATACAATGATGCCACTATCGAGATGACTGTCATGAGAGTACTATCATCGTGTAAAAACTAATAATGAACTAACTTAAAATATCTATACATCAACTTAGCATTAGGTCCTCCATTAGGTCCTTGAGAATTCATGTGTTTTAATTTGTTTTCGTTCCAAAATAATTATAGTTTGAAAGAAAGACTATATAAACCAATGAATAAAGAACCCCAGGAAGGAGCCAAAGCTCTATGGGCCTTATAAAATACGTGAGACGCAGATCGCCCTGTATGGACACTGAATTTTGAGTTTTGATGCAATATTTTTATATTTGACAGTTGTCACGGTGGTTTATGCTTTTATTTGTGTAGTTCTTCGATAACTCCTTTTTGGAGATCTATTATGGTTAGCTGTGCAGCCTGCGGCTATTCCGTGACTACGAGAACAAAATGCTTGGGGGATAACATTCCAACGGTAAGTACTTTTGTAATTTAATTTACTTTTTGGATAAAATTGTGTTCTGACTTTATTCAAACTAACTTTAAAGGTCAAGAGGTCATACAAAAAGCGCCAGAGGCGTATCTTTGTGTAGGTACTTACTTCTTCCTGGGTAGAAGTGAAAATTTAAAATTAGTATCAAGGATTCCTTAACTCAAAGAAAACATTGAAGACATAGATAAATATGCTTTATAATTTTTGGCCTATATTGCAACGATTTCACGGAAAATAAGGATTATTTCTTGAAACAACTCAATGTACCTCTTTGAGAATATTCTAAATTTTTAAAGATTTATAATTTGTTAATGTTATTCTAAAAAATGTGTAGGTACCTACGTACCTACTAATATACCTACTGTACATATGATATAATAATCTCTAGAGTATATATTTAATATACGCTTGAGTGAGGAAACGTTATAAAAACTGTTTTTATAAAGTACTGAGTTCATTCACATTTTTTTTAGATTTCCTCAAGATGCACAACGAAGAAACTGATGGACCAGGGTGGACACCAAAAGAATACAGTTCCCTTATGTTCACGTCACTTTGCTGAAGAATGTTTCGATCGAACATCTTGGTTAAAAGTAGGACTATCGCGAACTTCCTTGCCTATACTATCGAAGTGCCTCGATTAAAATATGTAAGTAGCTATAGTTTTATGAACATGTCCATAATTCAGCTTTTATTGAGTTCTAAATATACAAAATCATTGACTAAGAAAACTTTATTTTTAATTATTAATGGAAGTATCGAACGTGGACATTCTAACCTACAATATCAAGTTAAGAATATTAACAAAGAAAGATTTTTAGTACCTGTAATTATAAATAATAAAGGATGTTTTAGTGGCATATCAGGTAAATGATATGAATTGATTATGAAATGTATTAAAACTCTGTCTTTGTTATTATCAAGATTCATGTTGCAATGCTCTTAGTGTTATTTCCATCTTGTTAGATAAATAAATAAAAGAATTAGATTTTTTTATATATCCTAAACTAAAAATGATAGATATTTATATATATGGGGTGTTCCATTAAAAAATTAAGTCTGCATCATACTATATATAGGTACCTACTTCTTTTCTAAGAATCTCCTACCACTATAAATAATGCATTTACTTCCAGCTATTTTAAGTGAATCACTCCCTACATGTCATAACTGCAGTAGTTTATTTTAGGTCAGGACGTTTAATCCAGTTTATACAAGACCAATAAAAGAAACTGTGTCTGAAGAGAATGATGACATATAGAAGCTGTACCTGGGCCTTCGGTGCCTACATGTGCATCACTACCAGACCCGGACAGTCCTCAAAAAAGGGAATTAAAGAGGAAAATCTGTGGCTTGCAGAAGAACAGATGGCGGCAGAAGAAACAAATATCATCGTTGAAGTCCATTATGGTCGATTTAAAGGAACAGAAATTATTAGAAGAGCAAGACAAGCAAGAAACTATTTTAGTAGAAAACTTTAAAACAAATAGACATAATTCAGAGACTGTTTCAAAAAACACAAAATAAGGAAAACATTTGAGCATTCTGTAAGATCTTTTGCTGTGCTCTACATTTCTTTTCTCCTAGAGCTTACGACTATGTAAGGCAAAGAATTTATAATAGTTTTCCTTGCCCAAAAACGTTAGCAAAGTGGTATTCCTCTGTTAATTCTCAGCATGGGTTTCACTACAGAAGTGTTTAATTTTTTAAAATCAAAAGTGGAACATTCTGATAAAATAGCTCTGTTATGTTCCCACGTTTTTGACGAAATTGCTATTAGATAGCATTTAGAATATACCTACTAAATATTATGGGTAGGTATGTAGTTGTGGGAATGCGTTATATGTTACATGGGGATAGCATCATAGAGTTAGCTAAAGAAGCCTTGGTATTCGTGGTAGTTTGCTTAAATGGAGCTTGGAAAATACCAATAGGTTATTTCAATTATATATATTTTATTTAAGGGCCAATAAAAAATTTTATAGTATTTGTATGTGGTGTTATTTATTTAGTTCCATAATGATTATTCAAGGTGTTATTTAAATTCTCTCTCGTGTCATTTGGATTTTACTCCATTAGCTTTTTTATAAGGTTTTCGATTTAACATACAGGATCAAATTTAAAGTTATTGTAACTGTTTATAACTTAAATGTCCATATATCTATCTCATTTTTGAGTTTTGGCAAAAATAAATAAATTCGTGAGAGTCAAATAATATGCTTATTAAAATACCAAATGACCGAATTTATAAAAATACGTATTAAGAAGATTAAGATCTATTTTAAAATTTGAATATTTCATTTATACCATTTTAAAGTAGTACGCCACTGTAAAACCGGAAACGACAGCATAAAGTCAACATATGCTCCTTCCTGGGGTTCTTTATTCATTGATATAAACATAATATGATGGACATGGTAGCGAAACAAGCTTGTAGAGATGTACTGTTACTAGGTACTCCATGGAAAAAATACACTTCCCTAAAAATATTTTTCTTTCTTATTATTTTATTTTGCAGAAACTCCCGCGGCAAAAATAGCTTGGCAAGTCACTGATAAATAATATAATTCATTGCGAAATACTATAAAAAATTCTGTACAAGGTGTTTAGACACTAAAATTCTGAATTTATTTTGATAAATCTATAATTTAATTAATTTTTTATAATTTAGTGCTCCATAGAATATATATAGGTAAAATGAATTATTGTAGATTTTCACGGGTACCTGATTGCCTATCAAAGCCAGATTTGGTAGTCCGATCAAATCTTGAAAACATACATAGACATATATATCATATATATGTACTTATCATTTTCAGACTTCAATAGATTTATTAAAATAAACTCAAACTTTTACGTATCGAAACACCCCGTACAACATTTTTTTTATGGAATTTAGCCATTAATTACAAAATCACTTAGTTTACCAAGCTGTTTCCGCAGCTGGACTTCGGCAAATCACACTACGTTATAATAGTATATTATACACTTAGGTTGAGAAGTGAGCCATTATTTACCGAGTATTTTTATATCCTGAGGCGCGTAGCGCCGAAGGATATAATATGCGAGGTAAATAATGGCCTTCTCAACCGAAGTGTATATAGAATTTTTTTACTACTAACATTGAAATATTGCCATATTTTACTTATTTGATTAGATTTAGCCTGGGAGTTCAGTTGTTAAGCTGATAAAATGACACTTATCTTTAAATGTCATATAGAAAATATTTCATCATTATTATTATTTACCTAGGTATCTTTTTATTATCATTATTTACCTAGGGTGAGAAATATTACTTCTCATTTGAGGAATGAGGTAAATAATGGTGATTTCTCAGGTTATTAGTAAAAAAATATATTTACTAATCTCGATTTTTTATTGGAACACTAGGTACAATTTTATTTACTGAAAAGATTATCATAACACAACGTGCCAGAAACCAATCATTCAAATTGACTAACAATTTTACGATTGTGCTTCCTCATAGCATGGTATCACAGACCTATACAGGGTGTAACTGAACTGATGGTCAAAAATGAAACCACGTTATTCTTGGAGCCAAAATAAGGGCACTTCTTCGTATATTTTTTTCTCCTATGGGGCATAGTTTTTTATACAGAGCGTAGAAGTTTAGAGAAAAATACACATATTTCTTAGTATCTCTAGAAGTATAGTAGATATTTTATTCAAACTTGGCGTGTCACATGAGCAGATGAGCCGTCAAACTTAAGGTTGACATGAAGCTTCTGAGGCCCCCAGTTGCGGAGATACCAGGGTGTTATTAAAATTAATTAGTTCAGAAAAATATGAATACCCTGTATAATCCCATGTTTTGAGTGGTGAATCCAATGGTTAACAAAAAGTATCTCTTAGTATTTTTTTTATATTCTCAGCCGTTTCTTAATTATTTTCAAAGAACGGCAATGCTGCAATAAACAAGTCATTTTAAGAATAAATCTATAGCAATCTGTGGATGTCAATTAAGCTTGGCATTATTTGAATCATTTATGGCTGTCAACTTTGCACTTTAGTAGTAATACAAAGAGAGTTCTAACCCACGACCTTGAAAAAAGCGTGTAAAGTGGCTACGTCATGCCCGAGGTCACGTGACGTCACCGGATGACCCCAGTTGACCCCTAGATCCTGATAGGTTAACCTTTGACCTTTGGGCCACGTGTGACCCCCAGTTGACCCCCCCCCACTCCAACGGCGGGTGTCAGCCCCCACTCCAACGACGGGGCAACCCCCACTCCAACGGCTTGGTGGGGTGAGGTCTATATATTCGTGCGCAAGAGCAGTTTTCCCGTTATATACACTTACAATTTCCTACAGTCTGATTTGCCGAGTTCAAAATGCAGTCGTTCCTGAATCACCTGAACAAGAATTTGATCTTCAAGAAATTCGAAAGCGTTCAAAATATGGAGGTGGGTGAAAATTTTCAAATCACGAGCGTGGACAAAGTGAACACGCAATACGGAGAGAAGGTCTACGTCGAGTTCGAAGAATTTAAGACGGTGCTGCCGCAACGATACACGGCCGAGTTTACGCCCCAACGGATCGAAGAAATTAACAGGGATATCGGTAACGGAAGGAGGTATTACATGAAGAGTCTTGGACCCGTCGGCCGATCTACAAATATCGAATTTATTGTAGAACCATGACTCCTAGAAGGAAGCTGGAGTACAGAAGAAAACTGCAAAAATATTTGAAGAATTTAGAAGCATTGAAATATTAACTTATATTGTATGAAGTTAAAAGGAAGATAAAAAATATTAACTTATAAAATTCATTTTTAATAAACCTTTAAAAATACTTTGTTGTTTTTTTTTTGTAAGTTTTGCGAGAATCTATGTTGATGGGAAAACATCTGAAGCATCATATAAAAACTCTTGCTCTAAACAATATCGCGCTTTACGTCTATATAGCAAACACTTTGAATATAGCCTATGTAAAAAATATGTGGGCGATGAAATTGTAATATGATATCTAATGATTTCAGACTTTTTTCGAGCGCTTTCTCTGATGTAGCGAAACACATGCAAATAAAACTAGATTATACGTCAACCTATTTGCGCCTAGATAAAAATACCGTGACACGACTTTTTTGTTTGTTTATGAAAGAATGTTATGTTGCCTGCAGAAATGCAAGCTGTTTAAATAAGCGATCAACAATGTACGTGGGCGGAGAAAGGTAATATTATGCTTTTTTCGTGTAAATAAAATTCCTCGGACTATGGTGAAATAAGAACTGATTGTTTTTTAAGAATGCAATTAAAGTATGTGTACTCTAGAACGAAATGCACACCGAGCTACGGTGTAGAGGAGAAAGTAATGTAAGAAAGTTAGAAAAAAATATACTTACGGATTTATATCTTTTTCATAGGATTCACTTTAATATTTCAGTTTGTTTAACTGAAAGGGAGCAAAATAAAAAAAATAGTAGTAAAAAATATTTTATGTAAAAAAATATAAAAAACTTAAAAAAGGTATGCATATAATAAAAAAGAGTAAATAGAATATAAAATAAATCTTAAAAAATCAGGAACAAAAGAGGGAGAGAGAAGTGGGTGCTAGACTACGTAAAAGAGTACATTTAAAGAAAATTCTATAAACAAAATCTCTTCAATAATCTAGCACACATTGCCAAATCTTTTTCCAATTGGGCAATTTCTCTAATTCCCTTTTGCTCATCCTTTTCCAAACGTTCCATTTGTCGTTTCCTGTCCAACTGTTTCTCCCGTGCGGCTTGCAATTTTCGTTTCATAGCTAGCTGTTTTTGCTTCATTTCAACCGTTACCCCTTTGACGTATGACAACATGTCGCCAGCGAGTTCTTCGAACTCATCCTCACTATTCGTCTGGGTGGGCGGCATGGTGATCATGCTGAATACGTCATCATCGTACTCATCCTGCATCTTCATACGCTTTATACCTGTACCCATACCGTAGGACGCAGGCTGATCGCTCGAAGTTGAAAGTTGGGATACTGATGGACCCAATAAATCCTCCTCATTTAGCGGTAGGGGTGGTGAACAGTTAGTGGCGGTGGACTGAAAAAAAAAGTACCGAGTGATTCTTACAAAGAGCTTGGAAAGTCACAGTGCAATTTAAAATGTTTTCGACGTTCATAGACTTTTTAGCATCACAGTTTTAATAAAAATTCTTACTGGTTTGTGAAGACGTTTCCGACCGGATGCAGGTTGACCATGAGAAGTTGAGGGTTGAGACACCGGTGGACCCAAAAAATCCTCCTGACTCAACGGTGGGGGTAGACAGGTAGGGGCGGTAGGCTGAAAAAAATTATTAAGTGGTTATTTTGCAAAGTGCAATTTAAAATATTTTGAAACTTTTTAGCACCTCAGTTTTGAGAAAAGTACTTACTGGTATTATTATATGACTGTAAACGACAGGTTTCCTGCCGGGCGCCGGCTGACCACAAGGCGGTTGGGATGCCAGGTCTAACAAATCCTTCGGATATAGCATTGGCATATCGATAGAACAGGTGGTAGACTGAAAAAAAATATATGTATATTTACTGAGTGATTCTTGTAAAAAGCTTGGAAATTCAAATGCCAATTTTAAATGTTTTCAACGAACTTTTTGGCAAATCAATATTGATAAAAGTACTTACTGGTTTCTTCATAGATAACCTGTTGCTGGTCATGATGAACACTGGTAGTAGCACTGGATGAGAATACGCTCTAAAGGGAGTAGAATCTGAACTAACTGGAACTATCTAATGTAATGCAATTTATAGGGATTAAACACAGCGCCAGCAAAAAAAAATTGTGCTGCGTCAGCAATAATTTGGAAAAGTTCTTATAAGTTGTATTCCCAACAACGCTAAAACTTGAATTTGCATCAGAAAAAGTCTTAGAAGTGGTACTCGCTAAAAATTGTATGGTTTGGATCCTACTGAATCTTCAGACACGTGGAAATTCGAAGTAGACTGTGTGGTGTCAGGAAATGTGATATATGATAAATAATAAGAAACCGCGTGGACATCATGTAATGTGTAACGTAAATAATAGTAAAAAAGCATGTGGGATGTCCGAGGCAGACTCTGTGGTGCCTTTGAAATGTGATATATGGTAAATAAGAAGCCACGTGGAAACCTATCAGCGCATCATATACGATTCGTAAACAATTAGTACGACAGGGGCTCGGATTTTCTGCTGATGCAGGTGTATCGTGATTTCCAAATATATCTTCTGATCGGCTGATCGGAAAAAATCCTCATATAGCGCAATCGATTTTGGGACCACCCCTTGGGGGGGGGTGGACATAGTCTACCCCGGGGTGGGTGGGGGGTGGCGGGTGGGCAACTACGTGCCAGGAGGAACGGAGGCCGAAGGCCTCCGTCCGACTGGCGTGTAGTTGCCCGAACAAAATCCACCCTTCCCCCTTGCACGCGTTCCGCGCATGCGCAGTTCCGCGCTTTTGATACCTATGAAAATTCGAAAAATTTTGAAATTTTTTTATTCAAAAAATGTAATTTTAAAAAGGTCCTGATCCTATAATCCTGATAACATTTTGGGAAATTTTCATTTTTTGACGGTGAAATGTACAAGACAAGACTTAGACGAATGTTTTATATAGATAGAATTTTTCGAGTGACTGATAAAAATTTTTATTATAATAGTTAATCGGAAGGCCCCAAGTAACATAGGAAATTTTGTTTGAACAAAATCTGTAAAAAAATCCAAGACGTGAAAATGTAGGTAGAATTTTCGAATAAGTTTTGTATACCGGTAAAAATATAAAGGTAAAAATAACGTCAGTTTCACTTGGAAAAAATGATGAAAAAATTTCAGTTTCAGTAAAAAAAATACGATGTAGAGATGGTAGCAAAAAAAAAATTGGAAATAATTATTTATTCCAGTAAAATATACACAAGACCGAAAAAGGTAATTGCGCGGCTGTCCCATTTTATACACCCTAGCTGTTTCAGTTCATCTCGTTTGCAAAAAATTCTAGGGGTTATTACTTTTTTAAATACCGGTTTCCTCAACCTTATTTGAAAGTAAATATTTTTTAGTTCCCCACAGAAGGAAATAATGACGACATTTTTATACCGGTTGATTCAAAAATATATAAGGTTAGGAAAAAACCTTGGTAGGCAAACGCGGCTCTGCTGACCAGACAAAAAAAAACCTTAGTCGACAAATAATGGCCTATAAGAAGGGCGCGTGATTCCACTGCGGTATCAGTTCGAGTGCTCCAAGATGCAAGAGATGATGGAAACCGATCTGGTTCCGTGGTGCCAGTGTCCACTACCCACACCGACAACAATGCCAGAAGAAGAAGACTGGTCACTGCAGTGCGATTGCAATCGACACTACAAACCTCCACAACAACAACAGCAAGCAATCAGCAACCAGGTGATGTGGCATGGTGTGCCATGGCAAGAACCTGCAGAGGGGCAAGAAAACCAACAACCAACAGAATGTCAAGAAGACCATCAACTGACAGAATGGCAAGAAGACACCCCGGAATGGCAAGAAGGCGCCCCGGAATGGCAAGAAAGCGTCCCAGAATGGCAAGGCTCCCAGCAGTCCGAAGAATGGCAAGGCACCCACCAATCGGAAGAATGGCTAGAAGACATCGAGCAGTGGCCTCCCGCTGAACACTGGGTGGAGGATGATACTTACGTTCCAGATTTGGAAGACAGGAACGTGCTCCGTCCATATCCACCTGGTCTTAGCAAGGCCGCCCGAAGGGTTTTCCGTCAGGCTGAGAGGCTGCGCCTACAGCGTCTGGAAGGAGTGGAGGAACGGGAACGCATCTTCAAGGATACGTGGGATGTGTTATAATTATTTTGAAAAAATAAAATTAATCAAAAAATTGTCTTTTATTTTTCCCTTGCAATAATTAAAAAAACTTAGAGGAACAGAAAAAAAGTGTATATACCAGCTGTCCAATTTTTAACAGCTCGATATTTTGGAAACCTTTCGTAAAAAAAAATCCCCAAGGATTACATGAGCAAAAGAAAGAAAAAAATGTAAATATACCAGCTGTCCCATTTATAAACCGCTTGATATCTTGGTAACGAAAACCTGTATAAAGGAAGTAAAAGCCATATCTTAATAGGCGGAGGACCGACTGTCATTCAGAAAGGTGAAAAATTTTTCTTTCCATTTTTTTCTGAAAAATTTTTGATTTTTTTCCAAATTTTTTTTTAAAAATTTCTTTTTCGTCAAAATTTTTTACCAAAATTTTTTCTGCCAAATTTTTTTTTGGCGAAATTTTTTTTGCCAAAATTTTTTTTTACCAAAATTTTTTTTGGCAGAATTTTTTTTTACAAAAATTTTTTTTTGCCAAAAATTTTTTTACTAATTTTTTTTTTGCCAAATTTTTATTTTTACCAAATTTTTTTTTACCAAAATTTTTTTTGGCAAAATTTTTTTTTTGACAAATTTTTTTTTTGCAAAATTTTATTTTTGTCAAATTTTTTTTTTGCCAATTTTTCTTTTTGACAAAAATTTTTTTTGCCAAATTTTTTTTGCCAAATTCTTTTTGCCAAATTTTTTTTCTGCCAAAATTTTTTTTTGCCAAAATTTTTTTACCAATTTTCTTTTTTCCATTTTTTTTTGCTAAATTTTTATTTTGCCAAATTTTTTTTTACCAAAATTTTTTTTGGCAGAATTTTTGTTTACAAAAATTTTTTTTTGTCAAATTTTTTTTACCAAAATTGTTTTTGTCAATTTTTTTTTGTCAAAAATTTTTTTTGCCAAAATTTTTTCTATAATATGTAAATTTATATCTTCCCAATGTTTTTTTTTTAACTTTTTCACTTTTTTTCTATTTTTTTTAGTGTAGCAAATGTGCCGTCCGATAGGTATATAAAGAGGTCTCGCATCGAACGGCACCAGTCTGCGACCGCACGACGAACATCATGGCTGCGGAGATCTCCGCAGTGAGTGACGACATCGTCGAAGTTTGCGAACGGGCTTTTCGATTACTAACAAACGGTATGGACATGACGACGCGAGAGCGCTGGCTGAAGCTAATCAACAGAAATATTAGACTGGTTTACGCCGCCATAAAAGTATACGATTGCAATCCCGGTACGATGACTAAACTTCAAACGAATTTGGGGCATTTAAAAAGATTCAGAGCTTACTTAAAAACGAGACACAGGGGGAGCGGTTTGACGAGACGCGATCGGGTGAAATGGGAGGAAACTAAGTCGGCATTTAAACGTAGAATTCGTTCTGGCATAATTATAAATCTGAGTCATAAAGACATTACGGAATTTTTGAATGACGCTTTTCTCCTTCTAAAACGTCGCGTACCTACGATCGTGAGAGAATATAGGATGATCAAGATCAACACCGTTTTCTGCGGTGAATTTATAAAAAAAATCGGAGACGAAGAAATTTTGGAAAATAAATATTTCAGCACGAAAAATGTCACTATCGACGGGGGGACGGACCTAAAACGATGGTTCGCCGACCACGTTACCGATAGCATCCTAAAGAGCCTGGAGGAGTTCCAGGAGCGCGATTCAGGTTGGGCGCTACATCGAATTTTAAGTTTGGAAGTTAACATAAGCAAAGTCGAAATGGGAAACGGCGGCGGGACGTACGTGAGGCTACCGGATGAGATTTCGAAGAAGAAAGCTTGCGTTAACGTTAAAAACGACGACGACGCCTGCTTCGCGTGGGCCGTCGTTTCCGCGCTATACCCCGTAGACCGTCATTCGGAACGCATGAGTGCTTACCACCACTACGCGGAGGTTTTGCACTTGGATGGGTTAGAATTTCCCATGACGCTAGCTAAAATCGATAGGTTCGAAAAGTTAAACGAAATATCCGTCAACGTGTACGCCCTAGAGTTAGTATGTGAAGATCCGCGTAAATTTCATACCGGTCCGGTGCGGTTAACAAAAAAGAAGATGGATAGGCACGTGAACTTACTCATCGTTCAGGATCAATATTTCCCGAATATGAACGATTACGAGACGCCTCCCGCGGAAGACGTCCCAATGACAGATATAAAATATCATTTCTGTTGGATTAAAAATTTATCGCGTCTAATTTCAACGCAAATGAATAAACACAACGGCAAAATGTTCATATGTGACAGATGTCTGAATTATTTTCAAACCCAAGCGAAATTAGACGAGCACGCGGTTTACTGTCGAGAACGGAATAATTACCAGGTAACGTTCCCCAAAGAAAAATTTATATACTTTAAAAACTACGTACATAAGGAACGTACTCCTTTCGTCGTGTACTCGGATTTCGAGTCTATTCTAAAACCTTATCACGACTCTGAGCCGATGTCCCAGACTTCCAAGTATCAGAAACACGAGGCGTTCAGCGCCGGATTTTATTTTAAATGCTCCTACGATAACTCTCTGTCTTTCTACAAAAGCTATCGAGGACCGGATTGCATGTCTTGGTTCGCGGATCAGATGGAGGAAATCGCGAAATTTGTCGCGTCGAAACTGACAAACGTCGAACCGATGAAGGAAAACATAAGTTTGAAAAATGCCACGGCGAATTGCCATATTTGCGAGAAAAGATTCACTCCCGATGACATCATAGTTCGCGATCATTGTCATTTGACTTCGCGGTTTCGTGGGTACGCCCATCAGAGCTGTAATCTAAATTATAGAAATTCGTTCATGATCCCCGTGGTATTTCACAATTTCAGCGGTTACGACAGTCATTTCATAATCAGGGATCTCGCCAAACGCAATCATATCACCCTGCTTCCCATAAATAAAGAAAAATACATAAGTTTTACGATTTTCGACGCCGACACCAACGTAAAATTCCGCTTTATCGATTCCCTCAGATTCATGGGGTTTTCACTCGACATGCTAGCTTCCTCTCTTACAAAAGCGGATTTCGTCAATACCGGAAAGGAATTTCGTGACGTTCCTTCCGACGATTTGACATTGTTAACTAGAAAAGGCGTTTTTTGTTACGACTACATCGATGACTTGGAGAAATTACGAGAAAATTCGCTTCCGCCCATCGATAAATTCTATAACAAACTAAACGACACCGATATTGCCGAAAGTGACTACGCGCACGCGCAACTGGTTTGGGAAAAATTCCACATACAGACTATCGGCGAGTACTCGGATTTGTACTTAAAAACCGACATAATGCTGCTGACCGACATCTTCGAAACGTTCAGAAAGTCGTGTCACGCTAATTACGGATTGGATCCCGCTTGGTATTACACCATGCCAGGGTATACTTATGATTGTATGTTAAAATTCACCGGCTGTCGACTGGAGACGTTTCAAGATATAGATATTTTGCTATTTTTCGAGAGGGGCGTTAGGGGCGGACTGAGTCAGTGTTGTAAGCGCTTCGCGCGAGCTAATAACAAGTACATGGAAGAGTACGATCCGAGCGATCCCTCCAAATATATCTTGTATCTAGACGTTAATAATCTGTACGGCTGGGCGATGTGCGAGTGTCTGCCGCAGGGCGATTTTCGTTGGGTCGACGATATCGATGCCATCGACGTCACTAAAATTCCCGACGACGCTAAAGAGGGATACGTGTTAGAGGTGGACTTAGAATATCCGGAGGGACTACATGACTGGCACAAAGATCTACCTTTCGCGGCCGAACATCGCATACCGCCGGAAGCGAAATCGTCGAAACTCATGACCACCCTTTATCCTAAGGAAAAATACGTGATGCATTACAGGGCGCTCAAGCAGGCCTTGAATCACGGTCTGTTTTTGAAAAAGACGCACAGAATTTTAAAATTTAAACAGTCCGCTTTTTTGGCGCCATACATAAAGTTCAACACGCGATTGAGGGCGCAGGCAAAGTTTGATTTCGAAAAGACCATCATTAAACTTATGAACAACGCTATCTACGGAAAAACCATGGAAAATATTAGGAAACACAGAATCGTTAAGTTGGTGAATAAGTGGGAGGGCAGGTACGGAGCGAAACATTTAATTTCGTGTCCGGCTTTTAGATCCAGATCGATATTCGATGAAAACCTAATTAGCGTCGAATTGAATAAGGCGCGTATTAACTTTAATAAACCGCTGTATATAGGAATGGCGATTCTAGACATATCCAAAACCTGCGTCTACGAATTTCATTACGATTTTATGCTAAAAACTCCTCGCCTTCCGACTGTCAATTATTGTACACGGACACGGACAGTCTCATCTATGAAATTTCTTGCGATGACGTTTACCGCGATGTCATACTTAAAAATTTAGCTCGTTTCGACACCTCCGACTTCCCACCTAATAATGTTTACGAAATTCCGCTAGTAAATAAAAAAGTGCCGGGACTGATGAAGGACGAGTTAAACGGTAGGATCTTAACCCATTTCGTCGGACTCCGATCGAAAATGTATACTTATCTGGTGGACGGGGGAAAGAAGTGCGTGAAAAAAGCCAAGGGAGTCAAATACAGCGTGGTAAAAAATAAAATCACGTACCAGGATTACGTCGATTGCTTGTTCGAAAAGAGGGAAAAAATCGCCAGCCAGTGCACCATACGTTCGTACGCCCATACGGTGTTTAGTATTGAACAAAGCAAAGTCGGCCTCAACCCTTTCGATAATAAGAGATATATCGTCGACAATATCGTAACCCTGCCTTGGGGTCATAAGGATATCATAGACGTAGATTGAAATGTGAGATTGTGTGGGTATGTGAATAAAAAATTTTTTTTTAAATGTCGTTTTATTTAAGAAAACCTCCTCCTATACAAGTCAGCTAACAAAAACTCCCTATCAAGATAAAAGAGTTCATAAATACAATACTTTTCTATGTTACACATTGGATTACAAAGTAACTTAATAGTGTCTCTAATACTTATTCTAAAATTACTTTTTATCAACATCTCATTTACCGTATCTAAAAAATTAAAATAGAAATCAACTAACTTAAAACAATGCAATAAAGCGATTTTAAAAGAAACATCCTTATCTATGCGTAGCAGTTCGATACAACATGCCTCGCTGAAGTAAAAGTATACGCCGTTTCTGCCGAGCGACACGATTTCTAGTCCGTCCGAATTAATCGTGTCCAATTCCATGTCGCAACCAAATTTCACAGGCAGACCATCACCGTGTTCGAAAAACTTATACAGGTGCAAGATAAGTTCTTTCCACTCCACGTGGTCCATGGTCATAACGCATTCTTCTCGGGTACCTTGTCCGCAGACGATATTTACAGCAGGTGTAAAAAATCGTAGTGGACTCAACCCACAATGTACGGTATATAAGTGACCAGGTGCCAAATGAAAACATGTTTTCAACAGAAGAAGTCTCTCTCTTTGAGTCGTTTGCTGTGGAACGTCGTCGACATCGCCGGCTGCGTCAGATTCGTAGCCACTACTGTCACCCATGCTCCGCCACTACTACAAGACGTCTGTTGCGTCTATCCAGGAGTCGTGGGTTTTATCGAACCCCAGCCAACGGACCAAAATCTTCTTTCCTTTTCTACGCAACACCTTTTCTACCAAGAAGACGTCTGGATCGGACGTTTTTTGCAATTCCTCGGTGTAGAAACCCCCCTGGATAGGTTTTCCGTTCAAGTCTTCCAAGAGATATGTGGGAGGGTTCGTAATTTGAACCTTTGAGATTTTAAACAATTCAGTCGTCCAGTTGGGCGTGTATCCCTTCTGAAAGACGTGCTTGACTTTGCTGATCCTAACTATGTCGCCTAGTTTAAACTTTTGTTTATCGAAAGTCTTTACGTGATTGAAAGATGCGTTAAGAACGTTCCGTTCGTTTGTTTTGTTCACATCTTTGGGTTTCATACGTATGATTCTATGTCTCCTATCATTATATTCGTCAACTAGCGTCGGTAAAATATCGATCCACTTGTACGTGCCACTTAAACTGAAATACTTGAACAGTTGTTCTTTCAAGGTGCGTATCACTCTCTCTACTATCGCCGCTTTCGTGTCGCTAAACGTGCTATAGTGGTTGACGTTAAAAGTATTCAATAACTTCTTAAAATGACAGTTGTAAAATTCCTTGCCTTGATCGGTCTGGAGATTTCGAGGTCGACGCCCCGAGGAATTTTTGAGAATATCAGCGAAAGCCTTCGTGACTTCTTCTCCCGACTTGGATTTTAACGGCTTGCACCAGACAAATTTGGAAAAGCAGTCGATCACGACTAGTATGAATTTAAAGTTTCTATTGCGGCTGGCGTACTGATCCAGCTGTCCTAGGTCGGCTTGCCAAAGATCATCCAAACCTTTAATAATAGTTCTACGCCTAGGGTATTTTTTTCGTATCGGTTTATGCAATTCCCTAATCAGTTGAATTTTTTCCTTGGTATACTTAGAGTTCATATCGAAATTTGTGACCCGCTTTCTTCAGCGCGACTAAGTTATCTGATGACTTTAGCTTCCTTCAGTTCGTTTATAATGGCTACGATTTCGTTGTCGTGAGAAGTGTTGCCGGCGTTTTTGGATGCCACCAGTAATCGCAATCTGTCAACTAATTCGTTGACGTCGTCCCAAAACATGTACTCCACCGGTTTTTCGTTATAAGTGAGACGCATACCTTTACCGCTTGCCCCCTCATCTTCTCCGCGTTTTAGTAACGGTTTAATAACATTCGTGTACTTATATCGAGATGAACCTCTAAATTTACCCGCGCTATTCAGATGTACCGACGTTTCAGTTAGAATTTTACTATAATTTTTCATCTCCACCAAATTGGCTCGAGGATCGTTATAAAAAATCAATTGAAAAAGTCCTTTGGTACCTTTATACCTCTTCCTACCCACTATTATATCCGACGTTTTTCTATCGAAATCTAAAGTTTCTTTTCCCAAGGTCCATTTTGATTCGCTTGCGCTATACTTGGGTCCGTATACAAAATCGATTTGGGGTGCCTTTGCGTTATATTTTTGAATATACGGTCGAGCTATTTCCGGATATGCTTCTAGGTAGTCCTTTACAACGGTAGGAGAATACTGAGATACATCTTCAAAAATGTCCTCTTCCTCTTCATTTTTCTCTTCGACTGATGGCAATGTCGGACTAAAATCTGCCGTTGCCTTTTCGGCGTGTGGTGGAAGTTTCGGGGTAAAATCTCCTTTTAACTTTTCAATCCGTTGCTTTAATGTTTCTACTTTTTTCTGTATTCTTGTATCACTGCTTTCCCCAATTTCTTCTTGTTTTTTAGTTTCCACCTTAGTTTTTTCTTTCTTCGGTTCAATGTCTAGAATGTCTTTTTTTATTTGTAACGTTTTGATAGATTGCGTCACTGGTTTGAATATTTTTTCCAGCGTCTCGTCTTCCTCGAATTTCCCCAACTTCAAAGCCGTGTGTTTTTTTCTAATCGCTCGTGCAAGTTCACTGATTTTCCTTGCGCGGTGCGCTTTTAGAATTTGATCATCTGACGTCAGCGGCATGTTGACCACTAACGTCAGAGAAGTACTCACAGCCTTATATACTTATCGAAACCTTTCCTATACCGCCCGTTTTTCAGACTAAAATCCTTAACTATGACCAGAGTGCCATAGCTGTCGTCCCAACATTGATAGCACAGCTTTTTGAAATCTTCGTACGTGACGTCTGGCGACACATGTTCCTCGTAAACGTGTTTCAGATTTACGTCGTCTTGTTTAAATAACACGATCACGTTGCAATTATCGCGTATGAGCTGCTTCGGAATTTTCGAATACGTTTGACATAGATAAGCGACGTCCACCGCTTTGTGGCGCCCCATCGAATAAAATTCCCTGATTTTATTTTGTCTATCACAGGCTACATCATCAAATATGAATATCGAATTTTTTAGAGCTTCCGACGGATCGATGACGTCCTCGTTTATCGTATACGGAAAGAAGCCGATGCAACCGACTTTTTTTACTACATCCTGCAATAATTGATATTTCGGTTGGTACAACGATTTCGTATATAAGTAGATATTTTCGAATTTCAGACCGTTTTCGTTGAAAATCAAACTAAGGAGTGCGTTCGTTTTACCACACCCGCTAGGTCCACACAAGATTGCCCTAAACGAGTCTGGTAGTAGGGTACCGTGTTTTGATTTTACCGTACCCCCTTGTATGACATCTAGATTTTCGATAGGGAGACAAACTTGCTGTTGCTGAACTTGCATCTTGTCAACTGAGAAATTCTGCGTGCTACTTCTCAATATATAGGCGACTGACCCCAAAATAAAAACAAGTTTTTGTTTTAAAATTTTATTTGTTTTATACATTTACTACATAAAAAGCTTATGGTAGATAGACACGCACTTTTTCACGTATCATCGTTCTGCACAAAGGACATGAGGAGATTTGAAGTGCGCATTCTATGCAAAGCATTACGTGTCCGCAGGGAATCATCACAACCTGTATATCGTTGTTGTAGCAAATTTTACATAAATTACTTTTTGATGCGGTTTGAGGTTGACGAACTACGGTATCTTCGACGACGGAGTTTGGTAGTATTGCGACCACTGGCAAGGGTTTAATATCCGCGAACGTCGTATTAAGTCCCGCATTACTTGCTTGGATGAAAGGGCAACTGGGGTTCCAACTTGCGTGGTCTTGCAATGGATCGTCGCCTTCTTCCCACCGGTAGCCTTCTATGAAGCAAAATGGACACTTGACTACGTCTTCATAATCTGTGTAATGGAATCCCGCTTCAGCCAATTGTATTGGGGAAATCGACGGATTTGACCACTTCGCGAAAGATTTCAATCTATCATTTCGGTTTGTATAGTCACACACTTCTTCCATTTTATACACAGTAGGGACATGCTCGCTGTGTTTAAATAGGTATGAAACAGAAGTGGGAGGCGTTTGTGGTGGGGGGAATCTTAATGGGAGGCGCCTGCCTCCCACTACCGAGCCAGGCAAATAATTTCTCGCAATTTATGAAACTGCACATCCACATTGACTCTTGGTTGTGGTGTGCACACATCGAAATGCTTTTTTCAAATTTAGGTACGCCTGAATGACGTTCCAGGTTAATTACTTCGGCATTGATGGTTTCTCGTAGGAAGCGTTCTTTCTGTTGGCCCTTGACGTAGACGCGCTCGACACTGAGATATTTTTTTAGGAGACCATCCACCTCGACGTAGTCCACATGGCCGCTAGTGTATGCGATCCCCAAATGATTTTTCTCCAAATACCGCACTTGTCTTTTGTCGCGTTCGTTGAGATCACTAAAGGTTTTCGGAGGTCTTATAAGAATATGTAAAGTTTCATCGTTAACTTTTATTGTCAGCTCTTTAGGACAGAAACGTCCGTCTATCATAAATCCCTGTGCGTCCACTACGGCGACTTTCATCTTAATGGGGATCTGTCTACCCCAACCACTTTATTTATCGATTTCGGAAAATGTATGGTAATGGGAGGGAAAGGAAACACCGATATTTTATTTTTTATTATTTTATTAGGTCAAGTACAAGTACAATAATACCTTACACCTAAAAAAACTCTCCGTAAAATTAAACTACATAAGTTCCCTAACTACTTCACTTAATGGTAAATATTCGATGGTACTATCATGTATAATAATACAATAAGCTCGGGTTGAGGCTGGAAATCCTTCGTTACTCTCGATGTCCAGCTTTACGTCAACCGTGGTGCTTTTCATGGACTCTATTCGACGGGAACAGTCGATGACAAAGAGAGCTGCGTTATTTTTGTATTCGGTGTAGCTAAGCAAGGGGTGCCTCTCATTCATATAACTAGAGCAAAAGTCTACGTAATTATGGTAGGCCTCCAGATAGTCATTGCCATTAAAATCCAATCTCAGCCGTTCAAAAGGAAAATATTCACCATTTAAAATCAATCTGACATCCGCTATATTTATATTATCGAATACGGAAGGGTCCTTTCTAGCATTTTCATTGCGACTCCTTTGAAATCCCACTATAACGTATCGAGGACTCGACACGGACATTGAAGTTTTGACTGACCAAATTTCTCTGTTGGCATTGACCGTAAGACTTGGCAGTTCGTGAAGTTCCCATTTACGATACGGTATAATTATAGGGCGATCACGTTTAATAGACTGAAGCAGATCCAATCTAATGAAATCGCTAGGTTGAATATGTTTCACTTTTAACTCGACATTGGAAACTGTTATTTCTGCCGTCAATTCAGCAGCAGATGCAGGATCATCTTCCAGAAGTAAAGAGTTGTTATCGTTTCTAGCTCGTGTTAATCTTAAAGTTTGTTTTCCGCAAGTGGCCAACTGATAATCGTTAAATATTCCAAACAAATGTTTCAGAGGTATTCTCAAGCTAAATGTTCCATCCAAATTTACGGTCAAAGGCTTGGTTGGACCAGACCAACTTGCAGTTACCAGGAATTTTTCATCGCTGGGGGCGTAGCATAGATATGTTCTGATAGCACTCACAATTCCAGGATTTCGAACTGTTTCCAATTCCTTTCCATTCAGTTCATATGAAATCGAATCGAAGAGAAACGCACCTCCATTATTAGCAAAACTACATTTCCCCGTTCCCGTTTTCTTCTCTATTTTACCTTTGATATAAATTGCAGCGTCATACATCAATAACCAAGTGTCTCCTTGGTTAATCGTTATCTCCACAATGTCATTATTCAGAAAAGATTTCACAAACGGGTAATATGTTCGTTGCTCTAATCGCTGAATGGACTCATCGAAGGTTGGAGTACGGTGCACGTCGAATACTTGCGGCGTTAACGACATGGTAGCCGAGTGCTTCTAGAAATCGACGGTTTTCCGGCGTTAGATTAAAGTTGCAATGGTGTTTCCACTTCGATGACGTCTTCGTCAATGAGGGTCGGAGGTCACTAAACCGCCTTTTATACGGTTGGTAGTTGCCTCCAAAAACCAAACGCATTTCACATAGACAGTCGTTTCACTTCCAATCTAACGATAATTTCTTCACCTCTGAAATTGACAGGCTTGAAATTCTGATCGAGGATGTTTATGGTCAGGTTGTTTATTTCACGTTTCGTGACAGGCACGTAGAGTAAATTTTTAGGGGTTTCGTCTATGGCGTAACCGGGGTCGACCCCAACGGCGAATTCGTAAATCGTGTGCGTAGGTCGGTTTACGTAATAAGCACCGGCTGTGATGTTACAATCTATATGTATCGTTCTAACTTTAATGATATTTACCGGCAAATCTGAAACGTGCACTTTCCCTTTATCTAAGTATCGTTCGGAAAACCCCAAAAGTCTTCCAATAGACCCGGCTGTAACAAAATCTATGGTATATTGATCGCTGTAGACCTCACACTGCAGAGTGCTCTTGTTCGCTTGTATCGATATGCTACCGCTATCGTTTTCGTCTTCCGATTTTTTCAAATTTTTCCGTATGTGCTCTTCTATATTCTTTATCTCGTATGAACCGGTGGGAAGTGATATTTCTTTGCTAGCACCGAAACTACCGGTTAGATAACGAAAATTGTTGTCGCCGCTCTCCTCTTCGATATTCGGTATGCTGTTGAACGTGTGGAATCCCAGCAAAGCTAAACCGTACTCGGCGTTTGGGTCCAAAACTATCGGACTGTCAAAATCGATGGAGAGCGTGGATGTGCGTCCGTGTAGAGTAAACAACAATGACATGACTGGCGACTTTTAAGTTGTCCCCCACCTTTTATAGAGAAATTCAATGCACAAATGACCGCAATTTATTTCGTTAAAATATTGATAGGCGTCGTTATTGTACGTGACCTTGACACCCTTTCCAAAATATCGAATCAGTTCTTTGGGCGGTTTCAAAGCGCCAAAGCTATCGAAATATTCTACGGCACAGCCTCTTTTTTTGTAAGCTACCCAATGCGTTCCTTTGTTGCGTTGCACGTCTAAATTTAAAATGGCCGCTTCGTAATTTTTCGGCGTCGACGGAAGTGTATCTCTCATAAAGACGCCTCTGAAATATGGTATTTTTAAAATTTCGACGTAATTCAATATATCTTCGTCGGACAGCGGTCTATTGGGTAGCTTCATTGGAAGTTTTTTTGTTTCTTAAGGAAGAGTCCTAATCCATTCTTATTTTTACGTAAATATAAGCCGGAGCCTTCCTTTCCGATGGCTTCCATCGACCGATTATGCCGTTTTTGTTCTTCCAAAAGCTTCTTCGCATTATTTGCGTCGATAATTGTCTTGGCTACAGCACCGGCACCGCCTGCCACCGAACCAAGGGCGCCCAAGGCACCTAGGAGGGGCAGTAAAGGAAGAAATCCGCCGGTATGCTGGAACGGAATTGTGCGAGGAATTTTCACGTTCCTCTTTCCACCCGCCTTCTTAACGGCTATTCGTGCCGCTTTTAAAGCAACCAACGACGCTTTCTTCAAGTGCTTCATGTCATTCAACTGACTGTTGCTCAAAGTTTTTTTCAGAGATCTTTCAACTTTTTTGACGATGTCTCTTTTAAACGAAACCGGGCGCTTATTTATGCCCATACCGACCTTGCGTTTGACCTTCATCGTATTTGTAACGAACCACGCGGCAGCTTTTTCGTCGAATTTAGCGTCCCTCGATACCACTCGCTCCCACGCTCGATTTTCCAATTCTTTGTCTGCTTTATGTCTCTCTTCCAGAGACTTATTTTTGGAATATGCGATGTCGTGATCTTTGCAAGCGGCGTCTAGCTTATTGATGCCGGGATCTCCACGAGCAAGGCGTTTCTCCAACTTTGTTCCTGGACCGCAGTACTGGTAGCCGGGAAGGTGTAATTCGACTGGCAACCTATTGATGACGCTATTAACCAATCCACTTCCAGCGAAAGACGACATCACACTGAGCTGAACGAACAACGATGAGTTTTATTTATACCTTTTTCCAAGATTTAAAAAAACAAACAAATGGCTTTTAAACGTTTATTAGAAATCAATTATTATACATATTTGTTATATTTTTCTATTAACTACAGCATATCACATTCAAATTTTTCAAATGTCCAGTTTTCTCATTCTACAATAAATTCTATATTTGTAGATAGGCCGACGGGCCCAAGACTCTTCATGTAATACCTCCTTCCGTTACCGATATCCCTGTTAATTTCTTCGATCCGTTGGGGCGTAAACTCGGCCGTGTATCGTTGCGGCAGCACCGTCTTAAATTCTTCGAACTCGACGTAGACCTTCTCTCCGTATTGCGTGTTCACTTTGTCCACGCTCGTGATTTGAAAATTTTCATCCACCTCCATATTTTGAACGCTTTCGAATTTCTTGACGATCAAATTCTTGTTCAGGTGATTCAGGAACGACTGCATTTTGAACTCGGCAAATCAGACTGTATGAAATTGTAAGTGTATATAACGGGAAAACTGCTCTTGCGCACGAATATATAGACCTCACCCCACCAAGCCGTTGGAGTGGGGGTTGCCCCGTCGTTGGAGTGGGGGGGGGGGTCAACTGGGGGTCACACGTGGCCCAAAGGTCAAAGGTTAACCTATCAGGATCTAGGGGTCAACTGGGGTCATCCGGTGACGTCACGTGACCTCGGGCATGACGTAGCCACTTTACACGCTTTTTTCAAGGTCGTGGGTTAGAACTCTCTTTGTATTACTACTCACTTTAGTATCAATATTTTGAAAAATGATATTTTCTTTCGAAGAATTGACTGACATGCACTTTTGCTATGGTCTTGCCAATGGCAATATTAAACATTCGGAAACGCATAGTTCCATGTACTGAAAGAGACGGCGGTCATTTCGAACATTTAATAATTTTCTAATAGCATTACCTACGTCTCTTTTATCATCGTTTTTGCTTTCGTATTTTGCTAAATAAAGTTTAGATGACATCCACAGATTGCTAGATTTATTCTTAAAATGACTTGTTGATTGCAGCATTGCCGTTCTTTGAAAATAATTAAGACACGGCTGCGAATATGAAAAAATACGAAGAGATACTTTTTGATAACCATTGAATTCACCGCTCAAAACAAATAAAAAAAGCGATTATACAGGATATAAACTTTTACGCTCTATAAAAAAACTATGGCCCGTAGGAGAAAAAAATATACAAAGAAGTGCCCTTATTTTGACTCCAAGAATACGTGGTTTCATTTTTGACCATCAGTTCAGTTACATCCTGTATAGCTTCGCTAAGCTACCTATATAGGTATGTGATGGTATTAAGTTTTTGAAGTTATTTTTTGAGTTAACGTTCAAAGTTTCCAACTTGAAAGAGTTGTCTTCTAATCAGTTTGGTTCAGGTTTCTGTACCACACCATACCTCTATACAGTGAGAATCTTCTCTAGACTACCAGGTACTCGGTCCACACGCCTACTTCAACCCGGCCAAGTACTCACTCTCGTCTTCTTCTTCTGCAGCCACCGCTCGCCGTCGCGCAGGTAGCACTTGACGTAGGTGTCGGGCGGCGCGTCCCGCGGCGGCACGTGCCTGGCGCACACCACCTCCACCTCCAGCTGGCCCTTGGTCATCAGCAGGCCGAGGCGCACCTCGGGGGCGCGCGGCCCCGCCGACCGGAAGCCGCAGCGCGGCCGCACCTGGCCGGGGCCCAGGTGGGGCGGCGACGCGCGCTCGGGACTCGACGGCGGGCTGCCGCCGCCCCCGGGCGCCGCCGCCGCCGGTGGCGGGTTCTCCGCCACTTCGGGGACGACGCTGTCTTTGCGCGACGACGCGCTCGATCCTGCGGCGAACAAAGTTGGCGTCGGTGAGTCGTATGCGATGGCACAGGCGACACAATAATGTCAAACCCCGAACAGACGTGTGGCAACGCCGCGGCCGGACGGTTCCACGGGTATATTATGCAGTCTAGAAGGACTAAAATAGCGATGTTCCTCTTTGTCGTTAGTTTCTTTTTACTAACAAATAATGTCCAACAATCAGGGGCGGACCGTAAGTTTTGGGGGCCCTGGGCTAACACTATTATGGGGCCCCCCGTTTGTTTCGGTAATCAAAAACCTGCTTTTTCTTCTTCAAAAAATTTATAAATTAACACTGGGCAGTGTGAATAAAATTGTAGTATGAACTTAAACTACCTTTTTTGTAGCAAAAGCTAACATTCTTGTGAATAATAATATGTCTTGGCTTAAACTTATAAGTTAATTCTGTTTCCTTTAATAGTCTGTTCTGTTTTTTGTAGTAAAGGCTTATTTACATGTGAATAAAATACAGCATTTACTAAAATTTTTAAGTAGTAACTAAGAATTTTTCAAGCCTGCTAATATGCAGCTTAAAAATTAGTCTTGTGTAGAACTTCAAGGAATACGTATAAAAATGGCTCAATTTCTGAACATTAGACGTCGAAAATATTATTGTCAACGAACTGAGTGTCGGTATGAGGACTACCATGATTTATATCGATTTTCTAGAATTAATGTTGAGTGGTTAGCAGAATATTTCCTTGAAGACACTGGAGAAGCAAGGGGAGGGGCATTAAATTCCAGACAAAAAAATGCAGATATTTCTTCGATTTTTATGCGATCCTGGATTTCAAATTTGAGTTGGAAAGGATGAAGGAGTTCATCGAACAACAGTGAGTAAAATTGTGAAATTTGTATTGGCTAAAATAATTCAAAAATCACATATTTGGTTAAGTTTTCCTATAAGTAACATTATTGATGAAGCACAACAAGAGTGGAGTGCTAAGTATCAGCTTCCTTGTGCATTTGGTGCTATAGATTGTACACATATAAGAATTCCGAAACCATCTGAGCATGGAGACGAATACTATAACAAATAACACTTTGTGATTAGATAAAGCCTCTATAAAGCGCAAATTGCTACTTTGTTCCCCACCGACTTCGGAGTCAAGAGATTCACTGCCGTACTCATAATTCATTTTTAACAATTTTACAAACGTGTGTCTGCTAATGGTTGTAATAATTTAATGAAATGAAAAATCTGTTGATAAAAATATGAAATACGACCGCTTTTTAGAAAGTTTTTTTGAATTATTTCAATGATATAAAAACAGGTGTGTTTACTTTTGTTAGTATAAACTTAAATTTTTAAGTATAAGATTATAAGTAGGATAAGCAAAATATTATTGACACATTTTTCAGAATGTACTTAAACTTATAGCTGAATCTAATAAGAATGTTCTTATGCTATAACTTTATTCTTAAAGTAAACACTTATTTTTTATTCACACTGCCCATTCACACTTCACCAAAACGAAAGATCAGTTGATTCAAGCGAAGCGTTTCTCAAGCATAAAGAAGCAAATAATAACCTCAAACTTATATAGGTACGATTGACTGACGGGGTATAGGATGGCAGCAGGGCCCACAATTGATGCTGTGTACCTATTTATTTATTTTTTTTATCCAGTAACTAACATAGCGATTTTTGACTACTCTTAGCCTGAATCTGATAAGCCCAAAACCTGACACCCTATAAAAATTATCACACCAATTTTCAAAAAGGAAAACGCAAGTGTTTATTGTATGTAGAAATGTTTATTTATTCGTACATTCTCATTTCTGGAACATATACTAACTTATTCTTGAGTAGAAAGCTTTGGATTTTCAATTTTGTAAATTATTATTTGTTTGTTATGTCACAGTTGTTATTAAAAATAATGTTCGCTTTTATTTACCTATTTCTTTTATTTTTCTATGATAATATTGATTCTCGTAAATGTATTCCCATGTTACTTAGCTCCAACTGCTATTTTTTTCTCATTTAATATTTTCTATCTATTTTCTATTTATTGTTCTTCTCTTCCCCTCCCTCTTTTCTTCTCCCTATCTTTCTCTTTTTTTCTTCTAAAAATACTGTTTACCCGTGACAGACCGTATAAATTCTCTAGGGTCGTTTCTTAACTACACATCTTTGAACTTATTTTGAATGGTTTAATTTAATTTGACATTGTAAACTTGGAAAGATCGTAGTAGTAGTTATTGGTCCTGTTCAGCGCTTTCGACACGAAGAAGACATGGCTCAGAATCGTTGAGTGACAAATCTATACATGTTCTGATGCTCTTGAAGACGAAGACAGAACTCCGAAGCGTTAACCGATCACCCAACGTCCAAAGTCTGACATAGTCAGTGCCAATGGCTATGTTAGGCATTGGAAATATTTAACCCATTGAAGCGAAATTTGTACACCATTATAAGGTTTTTTGTTAGAGACTTTACGAGATCATTTTTGCATGACTTGTGATTTTTCCATGGACTGACACCTACGTCAGGCATTGGCTTAGCACAAACATAACATAAGCCAGTAGCTGACGCCCCAACCAAAATCTTCAAAAACTTAAAATAGTTCTAATATATTATCTTTCTTTTTTTGCTTAGAAGTACAAGTCACAAAAATTAATTCCGTTGAAATCTATACTAAAAACACACGTAATTACACACTATTTTTTACAACTCTGCACTAAACAATTTTGCCAAAGAAACTACAATGAATATATAATTTCGCTATAAATTGAAAAGTCAGTAAAAATAGAGATGACTATCTTAGGAACATAGGTACATACCTAACTCATAACTGTGATACTGTGATTTCTACCAACATAAACATTTCAATAGAATGGATTTATATCTGCTTATTTTTTTAAATTAAATAAAGCATGTGTCAGGTGTAGGCAATGTGGCAGGCACTGGTACGTTTAAGTTTTTTTTTTAATTTTCACCGCGGTGTGAAAGGGGCCCTGGGCTGCAGCCCATAAAGCCCATGCCTAAATCCGCCCCTGCCAACAATTGTATATTACATACATTTGTGACTTTCGTTTCAATAATTGGGTATGTTTGTTCAACAGACACCACCTGCCTTCAAGCACAGAAAACGTAGGTACCTCAAAGTATTATGACAATTTAACTTACACTTACAGCCAGGTAATTGGTCCTAGGCATCTTGAGGCAGCAAATTGCAGAAGGAACCAATAAAATTAAACACTTTTTCGCTTCCAACTTTTACCCAAAACCGCGCCAGAATAGGCAGCTTCCGCCATCGTGAACAACCCACAAACCCAACCACAACAACGTTTAGTTTTGCACAAACAAGGTTATTTTCAAAAAGACACTGTCACCAACGCTCGGGGCAGTCTTTCGCAAACCGATACACATTGTCTCGCATGCCTTGTTGCCAGTTTTCTCAGTTCAGGGTTTTATAATTTGAGTTGGTTGTGGCTGGCCGTGCTTAAGATGGAAAGGAAGTAGATATGATTTTTGGATTCCTTACAAAGAAAATTTAGTAGCATCCATGTTGGAGTTCCTTTTTTGCAAAAGGTACCCTCTTTAATACTTTGAAAAAAAAATCCCGGCACCCGCATAAAAATTGGCTTTCTTTCATAAAATTATTATTATAATTAAAACTAAAAAAAAGTCAAACAAGAAAGAATTTCTGGCATTTGGTGTGTTACTTTTTGAAAACGGCAAAACCAACCCCTCCATAAATATTTACTACAACATATACAGGGTGAGTCAGAATGTACAGTAAATACTTTAAAGGGGGTGTTCGGCAGGTGGTTTTAAGGGGGGGTCTTTCATATAAAATTTTTCGATTTGGGCTTTCCTTGCCAAGTTATTCGGGTCCACAAGGTGACCCAAAAGTATTTTTTTATTTATATCTCAATAACGGCGCTACTTAAAAATTTGAAATTTGGTATGTGTTATCTACTTACTGGAAGACGCCTTAGGGTAGTTTATTCATTTACACAGTGCCCTGAAAAAGGGTAAAAACTAACAACCCCTATTAATTTTTTTGTTCAAACTTTTTTGAGGTTGTCTTTTTGGACTTGCAGGTCCATCATTTCAGTGTATCTTTTCATTTTGCAACAAAAGTGTACTCTTGTTTCATAACGATAAAATCAACCGTTTGCGTTGAAATTGGCAAAACGTGCTCCAAAACACCTGTTAACTTCAACATTCGAAACATAAAATTTTTACCTACCGCTTTTAAACGTTACACGTCGACTGTACCATTTAAACTGAGAAAAAAATTCTTATGAACAATGTACCAAAACTTATTATCATTCAAAATGGAAAGGATTGAATTCAACAAACACCCTATTTCAAGAAAACCAATGCTGTTTTGACCAATCTCCAATTTGTATTTTTTCCTTAACATCTTTTTAAAATCTTGAAACAAAACAAGTTGCCTTTGGTAATATAGCTATTCCTATATAACGTTGGTGCAATCTCATCTCATACGGCGCAGGCCGCTAGGTAATAATTTAACCAAAACCGAAGTATAACAGTTAGTTAGAAAAGAATACGCGTAAAACAAAATCATTCTGAACAAAGTTAAAACAGAGCAAATTGTACTTTCCCAAAAATTCTCGCAAAGTAGGATAATAACCCTTTGCAAGTCGACGGCCATGTCGTTCCCCCTCGGAGGATTCGAAAGACTTGGGAGTTATTCTCGATAAAAGGCTCAACTTTAAGAAACACCTAAAATAACTAAAAAACAAAATATATATTGGCCACACACAAAGCGCTCTACCTACCTACTCCCTCTTTCGTCGTGACAGCCCACTCTCCAATGTAAAAAATCATTATTTACAAAACCATGATTAAGCCTATAGGAACAAAGTGCTAGGCAGTAAATAAACTAGTCGTCTATAAAAGACGTTTTCTCTGAACTATATAACAGGACATTTCACATTATTTCAAAGGGGTTCAGATTTACACATTAAACTTCAAATTATGTATTAAGCAGCCTTTTGCAACATTTCAGCTATCTCGAAAGGGCTTTCCTGCCCCCTTGGGGCTTTTCTCTTATTATATGAACAAATACATGCCATACCAACAGTTTGATATCTCAAATATTTTTAGAACAGTTCGCTTTGCGTGTTCGTGCCCACCCTACTGGTCGAATGAGCCCACAACGGACAGGAGAAAATGTTAAAGTACCACACAAAGCTCATTTTTTTTATTTTTGTTAGTATCGCTATATTATGCGTCTTATGTTAATTGCAGATTATCATTTTTAGTTTTTAGTAACTAAACAATGGTTATCATTAACATTATTACCCACAGTATACTCCATAGTGTATTTAAAGTTTAATTCAAAGTACCTACCTATAATATGAAATTGTCGGTAGCAGGAAAAATGTAATAAATTACTCGATGCGTAAGCTCTTTCTTGGCTTCGGAGGTAGGTACTTAAACAACCTCCTCGGCCAAAAAGTGCACTTAGGCATCTTGCAATGTAAAACTATTTTATTACGATTATGATAAAATCTAGGTATGATAAATTTTAATAATTTTTAAGTCAGATTTTGTCATAGAAGCTTTCGCCAGAAACCTAAATTACCTACTTTCCAAGTTTTTTTTAACCAGCAATGCACAGATTGCAGCATAATTATTACGAATAGGTACCTAATTCATTTTTCACTATAAAGTAAGACAGTATAATTATTTGAAAAACTGTAAAATTGACTACAGCAAATATAGGGTGTTAGTAAATAAGTGCGACAAACTTTAAGGGGTGATTCTACATGAAAAAATAATGACAGTTTGCTATATAAACGTAGATCCGCAAATGCTTCGTTTCCGATATACAGGGAGTCAAAGTTTTAAAAAAATGATAATTTATTTATTGTTATAGTTTTGCGCACCTAACTAAAAATGTTTTATTCGAGATATTTTTATTTTCATTTGTTGTTTTGATTTATTGTTGCTGTATAGGATAGGTTTTTGATATTGTGGTGGTTGATAGAAATTAAAAATACGCGATATGTTGTTTTATTTTTTTGCATAAAAATGGCGGCCCCTGTGAAAAAAAGGTAAGAGAGCTTTTTTGTCACTAATTAAACGAGGATTTTAAAAATAATTTTTATTTTAAATTATCAAAGTGCCGTCTCATTTATTTTCTTAAAAATATCGAGGCCATTACCCCTTTGCACGCCACTGATTAACATAAAATTTTTAATCGGGTGTCAAAAAATGCGCTTTCTAGTCCTCTTAAAACCCACCAAATTTCATTTGAATATCTTAATCCGTTTCAGCGCAATAAATAAATTATTATTATTTTTTTTTAAACTTTGACTCCCTGTATATCGGAAACGAACCATTTGCGGACCTACATTTATATAGCAAACTGTCATTATTTCTTCATGTAGAATCACCCCTTAAAGTTTGTCGCACTTATTTACTAACACCCTGTATAAATGAGTAAATAATAATAACAGGTTCGTCACTGTGATGGAAAAGTAACATTTATTTTACCCAGTACCCAGCCTATACTTTATAAGTAAATAATTATTGTAGTTGCTTTATAGTTTGCCTACTTACTTTAAGAAAGTAGCTCTTATAAACAAAAATAAAGTACGAAATATGAAATTTTGTTTTCTGTGATGCATGAACTGAAGAAGAAGAAAGCTTTAAATATCCCAATAATAAGAGGGTCAGCAATAGTGGCGACTTAATTAATTTGGTACAGTCTATATAGGCACCTATAGGCATAGCCGAACGATACTCTCGGCTATGCTATAGGCTTTTACAGTAGAAGAATTATTATGATACTATTATTACTACACAATAATTTTTCTAATTCACTAGCTTAGAGGGTGCCCACCCAAGTTGGGATAAGTTGGATTATTATACTTAAAGGGTTTTCCGAAAGTCATCGGAACCCCTAGACACCAGGCTTTATTCATTATTCATTCCAGTGGCGCACCCAGAAAATACGATTGGGGGGGCCCAACTTAAAAAGTTTGATGTATTGCATACAAAATATTTTATGATTAAAAGAAATTTCCAGGCCAGGTCTCGGATTGGGAAAATAATTGCCGAGAGCCGCACTGAGGACAGTATCTACATCTACATCTACGATACCACCTTCGAGAAATTTTTAAAATATGAGAGGTCTGGGGGGGTCGAGGCCCCTTCGCCCCCCTGGGTGCGCCACTGATTCATTCATTATTTTTCAAACGATATGACTGTATTTTGTCTCTCTCTTACTCATTACAATGAAACACTGATCGGCCACTGCCGATAGATCTGGTGATCATCAGCGTCCAACTCCCTCGCTTTTGTGACAAACCCTGCACTTCCTCGAAATTTTCGAATAAATAACTACATATTTCCGGCCCCAGTTGACTCAAATTCTTAAAATAATCACTACATGATTCAGTAAACACAACCATCGTTTCGTCAATCCGCCATTACATCGTACACATCCTTTGCCTGTGCTCGCTCAGCGGTGCCGGATGTCGGGACAAATCCGATTTCCCAAGTGGACAGTGTCAAGCCGTAAATTGGTTTTAATTAATATTTTACTTTTGCCCAAAGTTATCAACAATAAGTTTTTGTAATGAGTTTATCTCGCTCCTCACAAGAGCCGTTACAATATCAAATAAGCTATAAAATGCCATTTTAAGATAAAACGATGTGTACTATCGAGTATTAGACTGTGACCTGTTTGTGGCATCATAACAAATGTAAATAATAGGATCTAGGGATTCCGATAACTTTGGGGTCCCCATCAGGGCAAAGTATATGCAACGTTTGATAATTATACACAAATTTTATGAAAATAAAATCTATCCGAAATTAGTCATTGAATAATTGAAAAATAATTCGAGTGGAATTTTACTCTTCATAGAATATTGCCACCGTAAGCGATACAGGACAACGTTTATTCTCATAATATTTTTTTGAATAATTACCATAACGTTGTTGAGATGTACAGGGTGTCCCAAAAAAGATTGTCAAGAAGTGACTCAGAGGTGGAACACCACTCGGGGAATCCGAATCACGCCATATATATTTTCGACTTTTCAGATTATATTTTCACTAGTAATCGCCCTAGCGCTTGAATTATTGCCGGAAATTTTTCGAGTACACGAATTTTCTTAAAAAATTCGTGTTAGAGAAAAATTTCCGGATATTAATTCAAGAACGTGGGGGATTCGGTAAGAAAATTCCATACCTACACGTAAATTAAACGAAATTATTATCAAAATTTTTGTCGGGTATCTAATTGTTACAATGTCACATTATAATAATGACATTTGTAAAAAAAATCCGCTGTAATCACCTCCTGCTGCCTAGAGCAAGTGAGAATATTTCCGGAAATTTTTTGAATTGCCATGACAACGAATCAAAAAACGAGCCTCTGATTGGTCAAAAAGGGTAGGTTTGGAATTTTCGCTAAAATCGTAGTAAATAAGTGAGATAAATGCCTGATTTTTATTTAGATATTTAGCTAAAACTTGGGCCTTCTAAAAAATTTCGCCTGCGGCGCATTTTAATAACACTAGATTATTTTAAATGCACTAATTTATATATGTACTAGGTATACGTCACGGGGGTGATCCAAACCCGTCGCCCCGGCTTCTACTTTTAGGAAATCGGCGGAACTTTTTTAAAAAGTGATATCGTTTTAAGGTGGATTTATAAACTCGACGTTTTGCATTGGCGCTCGAAGTTGACGGTGACCTTCGCAGTTTGCGTCCAGAAATGTGAACGACGGAACGTGAAAGATGACATTTGTTTATCTCGGACGGCATCGGACGCAGACGGCAACGTTCGACGGCGTTTATAAACGGTTACACGTAAAATATTGGGATTGAATTTTCGACGCAAACGGCAACGGCAAGCGCCAACGCAAACGTCGAGTTTATAAATCCACCTTATCGTGCAAAAACCATTATTCTAGTGGCGTAGGTACCGATTGAGATCTGATTGGAACACAAATATAGTTAGCGGCGTGGTGGTATCACACGCTATTTTCAAAAATGCAATTGTAATGCATCAAATTATTCCTTATCGGAGTCCCTCATTTTCATGCGGCCCCGCAAAAGCTTCAGCCTTGAGCCGGCACTGGCCATGAGCCATGACATTTTAAAATCATATTATCGCTAATTAAAAACCCTTTACTTATAATGCCTACCATATTATTACAAATAAGTTCTAAATAAGTTTTTTGTCTACCTACCTAACAAATTGCAATATTAATAATATGATATTTCAGTTTTCTCTATTTCTATACCTATTTTAGCTATATTTTACTAAGCAATGTACGGCTAATACTAGCTGCTTTCTCTAAAACAAATACCTACATCGTCAAATGTCGTACCTGGAGAAAACAGTGGCATTTTATGATGTGAATGGTATGGGAACTGAAGGTGTCTGAGTGATTTAAGGGATTCGATTTGTTTCAAAGCCTTGCCAGGGTTACTACATCACAAGGATAAGCACATACGAAATTAACGTAAAACCTATTCCTCATAAATATAATATGTATACTTGCAGACATTTTAATAATATAGGTACAGGCACAGAAAATATACGCAGGCCTATATAGGCATATATATTTTCTGTGGGTACTTCTACACTCTGGTGTTTAGAGTTATCGTTTTCCTCACTTAACTTTTTAATTTTTTGTCCTAGAAAAAAAAAGTTAATTAAAAAAGTTTTCAACCATTATGCGAAACATTATACAGGATGCCCCAATTAAGTGTGAAAAACTGAACTTGTATTTTTTGTTAAATTCAACGCTCCGTACATTATAGGCTCATCTTGAAGTGCTCAAAAGGGGCCTTTCAACAATATAATATAAATACTTGGTAGGTATATTCCTCTGGTAGTTTTTTTTAAATATTAATTATTTCAATTTATTTTCCGGTATAGCATTCCCCCTTGGCCATAAAACAAAACAATCAATGTGCAATGTGCATTTAACCATTGATTAAGATATTTTCCTTATTCAATGATTTAACTTATAGATTGATAACGCTTCTTGTTGTCTGTTTTGTAGTTTTACACTTTTTTGTTATAAAGTTGAACCAAATTTTCATTCAACGATAATTATTGTTTCAAATTGAACGTAATTCGTTTACTAAATTAACAGGTTGTATATAAAATTTGTAGAAATGCAGCCATATTTTAAGGGCGAAATTTGTGATATTTTCATCTATATAAAGTATACCCGGAAGGGTTTCATTTTCGAAACAACGGCCATCAAAAGGGCAAAATTGAAAGTGTTAATGTCGAATATCTTCCAAACAGCTGGACCAAATATACCTACAACTCATACTTAATATGTTGTTGGTGGAACCGCAAAACGTAGATTTCAAAAATAGAAAAATATACAGGGAGTTCTATTTAAAAAACCATAGTTATATCAAAGTTTACAGAATCTATTTTATTCTGTAAACCAGTGGCGTAACTACAGAAGAGTAGGCCCGTGTTCAAAATTTAAGGTGGGCCCCTGTGTTTTTTTATGTATGAAAGTGGTGTAACAATGACAAACATTGTACAGGATGTCCCATTTTCAATACTTTTGCAACTTATATTTATATTTTGAAATTCTTACCTCCTAGAAAAAACCCGTGTACGTCACTGCATTCTACATGACAAAATCTATAACGGTCGATTTTTACCCATTTCAACAAGTTAGCGCATAACGGATATAGGGGGTGCCTGAAAATGGCAAATTTTGAAAATCACCTTGTATTTAAAAAAACTAAGGAGGCCTCATGAAAATTCTGTATACGAGCCTTTCTTTTTATGAAAAAGGAGGTCAGTGTCCCGAAAACCGCAACTCCCTAGTTCTAAAAATATCCGAGATATCTCACAAAAGTATCGAAAATGGGACACCCTGTAGGTGCATAAAGAATAATCCAACTTAAACTTTCTATTGACCAACAGTTAAAAATAATGCACATTGCTCACTACAGCTACAGGCCAAAAAACGCCATTTTATAGGTCAAAATGTTGAATCGCCATGAACGATCCGTACAGGGTGATTCAAACTCGACGTCCCAGGAATACTGCGGAAACACGAAAACTGAAAATAAAATTTCGAACAGGGTCTCTTAAATGGAATGGAATGAAAAATATGGAATTTTTCTATTCACTAGGATCGGTTTTTCGAAATCTAGCTAGCCATGAAAACAATTGCGAAAGTCAGAAATTATTTAAGAGTATGTTAGGGTGCACCATTAAATTTGTTCGACTGGAGTATTTTTTAAATTTTTGAATTGTGCTTGTTACTGACTTGTTTGCTATTATAGTTTGTTATAACAAATTTTATTTAATATTCCAGTTGAAAAAATTTAAGGGTGCACAAGACAACCTAACATTCTCTTAAATAATTTCTGACTATCAATTGCAAATTTTGAATAACAAAAGATACAGAAAATATTTTCCTATAAAAGTTGTTGAGGATGATAAATGATAAGGACTTTCAATATTTAGGAAAAAAATGGTATGTTTCTGGGAAAAAATATTGATGACGTCACAGCGGCCATTTCCCCAAACAAACAAAAAGCAAAATTTCGGTCATAATTGGGCCTTATAGTATTTCCCATTTAAGAACCCCTGTTCGAAATTTTATTTCCAATTTTCGTGTTCTCGCAGTAGGGCTGGGGCGTCGAGTTTGGCTCATCCTATAGGTACATTTACTCTTAAGTTATTATACATTTTTTGTACTACCCTTGCATTTTTATTGTTGCGAAATTTGAATCGTCCTCTATGTAACCGATTAGAGATTAATTCTGACTCGTTGGTTATTACGCAGCACATCAATCGGCTCGCATCGGAAAAACCGAAATTTCTGCGCCCTGCATGAACCTTGGTGGCGGTGGGCCCCTAGCAGCTCTGGGCCCGTGTTCACCGCACACTCTGAACACCCTGTAGTTACGCCACTGCTGTAAACTTTGGTTATATCTACAGTGAGACCCACATCAAACCGGAACACCCCCATAAAATTTGTAATTGTCATCCGATTTTGATCAAGTTTTTTTTAACGATAGATCATCAAAAACTGTAATTTATGACTAGGACAAAAGGGCACATTTTATTTGAAAAAACCAAGGCCTATTACTACATATTTTTTGGGTTAAAGATACGGAAAAATGATATTGGGCATATTTTAATAAACTGACTACCCCACGGGATTGGAAATCCCTTAAAACGGGACTGTACCAAATTTTGTTACAACTTATGAAACAATAAAAATTCTAGAAACCAATGAAAATCGCGATTTAACTAGGTACCTATTTTACTTGCCTACTCGGTCTCGGTTAAATCAAGTTGCATGGGGACTGAAAACAATTGAAACTGTAACTTGCTTTATTAGAAATAGGTAGAGTTACCTAAAAGAATATAAAAAATTAAAGCAAAAATGAAATTTAGTTTTTTTCTCACTGATCTACCATTTACTTAAATAAATATTTTATACCTCATAATAAATTTTACATTAGGATTTTTGTATTTAGGTATTCCTATTATCATTACTATTATTTGTATTTAATTAAGTTCTAGTTTTAATCGTTTTTAATTCATATTCACATATTAAAGTTATAGTTTTAATTGTTTTAATTGTTTTCAATTCAATTAAACGAGTAGGCAGGTAAAATAGGTAGTTAAATCGCGATTTTCGTTGCTTTCTAGAATTTTTATTGTTCCTTATTTTTTAACAAAATTTTATACAAACCAGTTTTAAGGGATGCCCAATCCAGTGGCGTAGTCATAATTTTTATAAAAATATGCTTAATATGATTTATAAAATTTTGACCCAAAAAATATGTCGTAGTAGGCCTTGGTTTTTTAAAATAAAATGTGCCGTTTTGCCCTAAAGTGCACTTTTTTATGACGTATCGTTAAAAGAACTCAGTAAAAATCCGATGGTAAATACAAATTTTATGGAGGTTGTTCCGGTTTGAAGTAGGTCACATACCTACTGTTTATCTCTGCTACTCGAAAATGCATTCCAATAGTTCTGTTGGAACCCAATAACTTTTCTATTTAACATTTTTTTCTAAGTCAAAAATAAAAAAGTTAAGGGGGAGGGATAAAAAATGACTTTGAACAATTGCACTACATCTGATTCGGTTCAAAATACAATTTTTTTCGGAGCATACTTGTTGTTATACAGGGTACAGGGTGCTTCACAACTTTTTGGAAAATCTTTAGTCAGATAGGTATGTAGGTAGGTATCTCTTCTAAATAAGAAAAAACTAATTCATGTTATTATCAAAATGCAAATCGAAATATGCACCATACTTAAAGGTTATATTCAAAATAGTACATAGAACTATTTACAGAAACACTAGAAAATGTTTAAAAAATATATTTTTATCAGGGATCATTTTAAAGAGTCCTTGGTCTTTGACCACCGTGTGTCTGACATCAAAGTATTTTAGGTAGGTTATATTCACCTTTAAAAACTAGATGCCCTAAAGCCAAGTTCATATATAGTCGCGAATTGCGAAAAAGACTCTGATTGAGTAATTTGAATCGACAATATTCCGGCGTAGAAATGTTTCAATTTTTGCGCGAATTCGCAAAAGATTAAATCTTTGGGGGGCGGGAAAATTGACTTTGATTTAAGTTTTAGGTAATAAGGAGAAATTTAATTTGATGCAGCCTACTTAAGAAGATACACTATCGAAATTAACAACAAAATGATACTTTTAATGTTTTTGCCGTCTATGAAAAATAATTAAAATGTCTGCAATATTTAACTAAAGACCTAATAATAAAAACTAATTGAAATAATTTTCACAGCCATGTTTTTGCGTGCTTTGTGATGGAGAATCTTACCAATTACGTGCGGCTATAGTTCCGCTAAACGTTTAAAATGTGTAAGAAGAAAAGATTAGTAGCTATAAGAATGGAAATGAAGTAACAAGAAAAACTCGAACTTCCAAAACAATACCTCTACCATGGAAAATATTACAATAACAAAAATAATTCCTGACTCCAGTTAAACTGCCCATTTGCTTTGTCACTAAAATATTTCAATTATAGAAGCAATAACGAGTTAACGACTTTTTAAGAAAATAAATATGGTAAATTTTGCAAAATATTATATTGTCTAAATGAAAACAGAAACTAAACTATTGACGTAATTTATATGGGGACAATATCCATTACACAACAGCCGGTAATTCATTATTGTTCATGTAACCAGTGTTACAAGATTTTTCGGTATGGAAGTTCAAGTTCTTAAAAGAAATGGGAAAAGTACGAAACATAACAGAAGGAGAAGTACACATTGTTCGCAATTCTGCGACAAACAAGTGCATACTTACTTCTGTGCCTCTTGTCTCCTGTGAGGCTCATCGTTCTACCTAATTCTCCCTTCACCGCTTTAAGTGATTTTAGTATTTCTTCGGGATCTCTTAACATTCGTGTGCAGCTGCTTCTTCGCCTGTCTCTTCTGCATCAAGAAAATATTCAGTTAATATTAATAGGTAAGAACAAACTAGCCTTTCTTAAAGTATAGTATCCAAATTCTATATACTTAATCACTGGTCAAGCTACTAGTAAGTTAAGAATTATTAAGCAGTCCAACTCACTCCAAAGGTATTTTTTCTCGGTTGATAAAAGCATAGAAGAATCTACCACGATAGATTCTTCTATGATAAAAGCGATAATTCGGTTTTAATTTTTTGTTATATAATGCCCTGTTCATTAAGTATTACAGACACAAAAAAATATATAAGAAAAAGTTGATCAGAAGTTCATCCTATAAAACTTTTATTAAGGTAATTTTTTTGTAAAAAAATGTTTACAAGACCTCCGTTGCAGCGTGGGGAATTTTTATCATATTATAAGTGATGCGTCGTTATCACAGACCTATATGCGAAGCGTTATATATTAGAGATACAAAAACATTTTATGAGGGTTGTTCATAATTTGGCCCCCTACAACTTTTATTAGCGTCATTTTGCTCTAAAAAATAAATGTTTAGGAAACCACTATATTGCGCAAATCGTACCCGAAGTTAGAGTGTGATCTTTTGGTTGGATACTCAGGTGACAATTTTTTTGCGACCCCTATATATAAGCCAAACACAACTGTTATTATATACCCCCTGTAGAGGGTGCCAAGTGCCATGGAATCACTGTCAAGCAACCAAACAAAGAAAAATATTGTTTTAGTTATGAATAGGGTTAATTACCGAGCAGGTATTTAGGCGGGTTATTAGTGAATTAATGAAGCTAGTAGACATTTAATTTGCGATAACTTACTCATAAATATAAACAGCAAAACAAAAGCAAGTGCTGTGGGATAAATACCTCCTCAGCTTTAAACAAAATTTGAAACATCAACAATTTTTTAATTATAACTCTTTGAATTAGCAGGGCATGCATGTGCAAAATCTGTAGGCTCCCGCGCTTCCACTAACTTTGACTCGGCTTATTTTCATCTCGCGAGGGCTAGCTCTGTTTTACCCGATCGATTTGTTGCGTCAGATCGTCTCGGACAGACCGGCACCGTCGCCCGGCAGCTGAAAGCGATGAGTCATCCAAGGGAGGTGACAGCTTGGTAAATTTGGTAAAAAAAAACAATTTAAAATGATTGTTTACATGTATAGCTCAAGATTTTACAACACGGATAATAATCTACAACAGTGAAAGTCACATTTTCAAGGGCTTTTGGTGCATTTAGATATCTACCGGTAAAATTTTCATAAATGCCAATTATTTCTTATTTGTGTGCCTAGATAAAACTAAATTCGAATGAATGAAACCATAAAACTAGGGGCGGACCGAAAGTTTTGGGGGCGCTGGGTTAACATTATTATGGGGGTCCCCGTTTGTTTCGGTAATGAAAAACCTGCTTTTTTTTTCTTCAAAAAATGTATAAATTAACACTTCACACTTCATCAAAACGAAAGATCAGTTGATTCAAGCGAAGCGTTTCTCAAGCATAAAGAAGCTAATAATAACCTAAAACTGATATAGGTACGATTGACGGGGTATAGATGGCAGCAGGGCCCACAATTGATGCTGTGTGCCTAACTTATTTTTCTTTTTTGTGGGTAAGTAAACTTACCAGTGCCTGACACCTTAAGGATTGATTTATCAAATTTTAATCTATAAAAATCAATTTGGCGCGTTTATTGATGATTCTTAATATGGAGTAAGTAGGGGATACATCACTGGAAATAATTACCAACAGCCCAAATCAAATCTGCAATATATTTTTTTTGTAAACAAAATTTTAAAATTTATATTTTTTTATCCAGTAACTGACAGCGATTTTTGACTAGACCCTTAGCCTGAATCATAGATAAAGGATTTATATATAGCCTGAATCTGATAAGCCCAAAACCTGACACCCTATAAAAATTGTCACACCAATTTTTAAAAAGGAAAACACAAGTGTTTATTGTATGTAGAAATGTTTATTTATTTGTACATTTTCATTTCTGGAACATATACTAACTTATTCTTGAGTAGAAAGCTTTGTATTTTCAATTTTGTAAATTCTTATTTGTTCGTTATGTCACAGTTGTTAGTAAAAATAATGTTTGCTTTTATTTACCTATTTCTTTTATTTTTCTATGATAATATTGATTCTCGTAAATGTATTCCCATCTTATTTAGCTCCAACTGTTTTTTTTCTCATTTAATATTTTCTATCTGTTTTCTATTTATTGTTCTTCTCTTCCCCTGCCTCTTTTCTTCTCCCTATCTTTGTCTCTTTTTTTCTTGTAAAAATACTGTTTCTTCTCTACCCCTGACAGACCGCATACATTTTCTAGGGTCGATACTTTGAACTTATTTTGAATAATTTAATTTAATTTGACATTGTAAAATTGTAAAGATCGTAGTAGTAGTTATTGGTCCTGTTCAGCGCTTTCGACAAGAAGAAGACATGGTTCAGAATCGTTAAGTGACAAATCTTTACATGTTCTGATGCACTTGAAGACGAAGACAGAACTCTGAAGCGTTGACTGATCACCCAACGTCCAAAGTCTGCGCCATAGTCAGTGCCAATTGCAGAGCCGGACTGGGAGGCCGGGCGATCGGGCGAGCGCCGGGTTTGAGGCTGATGGGGGCCGCAGGTCCCCTGCAGCCCACAACCCACAAGTCATGTAATAAATTATATAAATATAGATATCTATATCCCGATATCGTTCGGTTTGGGTTCGGTCATAGGTGGCAGTGGGGGGGGGGGGATATATTGGTCGTAACCTCAGACAAATAATAAAAATAGACTAATAATTCAATACAATACAGACCCTACAAAGATAAAAAAAATTTTTAGTAACATTATTTGTCTGAGCTAGTAACATAAATTTTAAACAAAACAATGCAATTATTGCACCATTGCCAAACTTCTTCATAGAACAATTAGTTGATTTCTACAATCTACACATAGTAAAAATTTTATTGATTTTGTGAATTTACTGATTCTACTTGGTCTATAAATAATATCCTTAATAAATTGCTCATTCTGGCTAATGTGGCAACGTTGCACGAGCCTTTTGTGAACGATGTGGATTTGCTTTATTATGCCCCAACAGCTGATTCAGAGTTCGTTGAGATTTCACCTGTTTGCGATTTTCCTGTAGAAAATTTCCAAGTAAAAATGCCTTGAGCTTGACGAAGCCCCAAGGAGCGACAATAAATTTGACCGATAATGATAATATTTGTCATCAGGATATCTAACTACCTACTTGTTCAGGAATCAGGGTGTTTCAAAAACAATTATATAGGTACTTACCTGGTTTTTACGCGATAATATACAAACTCAAACTGTGTGAAAATTTATGACTATTAAAATAAAGCATCAATTTTAATGAAATCATATCTCCGTTAATTTGAAGCAGCAAAAGGCTGAAACTCGGGAAACTCTATTTACTACAAGTACTTATTGTTATAACACCTGTTAATATTTGTTTTTGAATCTCCCTGCATACCGGCGTGCATAATAATTTTCAAAAAAATATCTGAATGAAACTTTTCACTTACTTACTGCCTGTACAAGAAACTGAGAAGTGTATATTTTGTTGTTATGCCCTCTTAAAGAAATATCATTTATATGCTGAAGCTTATTCTAATTTAGAAAAGGAATACAAATATTTATGAACTCTTTCAATATCACAAGTTGCTTGTGAAAGATCTTTTTCGAAATTGAAGCTTATCTTAAACCGCGTTTAAGAAATTGACTATCGCAAGATCATTTAGAGGCATTTATGATAATGTCTTGTGAAAAAGATATTTTGATATCCCTTGACAACGTAAAGATCATTTTGGTTTAAAAAGATTGTTATTTGTTTAATTATTTATTTTGTTAAATATTTTTTCTTCATTAAGTTTTATATTAGAGGTTTTTATGTTTTTAGTTTTCTTATGCAATAAAAATGTTCCTATTTCTAGGTTAGATATCTTGATATTAAGATATCTTAATCAAATCATCAAATCGAATCCAGATATACTCTTAGGTTTTGGTCATTTTTTTTTTAATTTTTGTTGAATTTCTTTTACATTTGAATTTGAGTTTGAATTAGAATTTTTATTGTTTTTAGTAGAAAATTATATCTTGGTTAATAAATATAATAAAATGTTTATCTAAATATTTGTCCGTAAATCGATAGCCCAGACATTGAGAGGGGGCTTTGGACTTTTTTTTTAAATACGCCAATACGTCGCAGGCAAGGTCTAGGTACAGAGGGGCTGGTTGGAAGCCGTGGCCCGGGCCGATCTGATGGTCCAGTCCGGCTCTGGCCAATTGTATAGCCAATGGCTGACAGGGGAGTTAGTCATTGGAAATATTTAACCCATTGACGCGAAATTGGTACACCATTATAAGGTTTTTTGTTAGAGACTTTAGAGATAATTTTTGCATGACTTGTGATTTTACCATGGACTGACACCTACGTCAGGCATTGGCTTGGCGCTTAGCACAAACAAAACATAAGCCAGTAGCTGACACCCCAATCAAAATCTTCAAAAACTTAAAATAGTTCTAAATTATTATCTTACTTTGTTTGCTTAGAAGCATAAGCCACAAAAATTAATTGCATTGAAAAATCTATACTAAAAACACGTAATTACACACTATTTTTTACAACGCTGCACTAAACAATTTTGCTAAAGAAACTACAATTAATATAACTTCGCTATAAATTGAAGTCAGTAAAAATATAGAGAGATCAAGATGACTATCTTAGGAACATACATAACTCATAACTATGATACTGTGATTTCTACCAACATAAACATTTCAATAGAATGGATTTATATCTGCTTTATAGATACCTTATTTTTTTAATTAAATAAAGCATGTGTTAGGTTTAGACAATGTGGCAGGCACTGGTACGTTTACGTTAATTTTTTTTAAAATTTTCACCGCGGTGAGGCCGGGGCTGGCGGGGCCCCTTGCGTCAAAGGGGCCCTGGGCTGAAGCCCATAAAGCCCATGCTTAAATCCGCCCCTGCATAAAACTTCCTCATTTCAAGGTGGTTACGTTTAATCATTTAAAATTGTTAGGTATAACACTGTTCAAACAGTCCAAACCAAAATCACTTTTACCCAGGAAGACTGTGTAGGAACAAAATCTCTTTTGATGGCCTTACCCCACTTTTCCCTTAAAATGGGGTCTTTAGGGAGGAAATAGCGCGGACACTTTAGGACCGCCTTTGTAGTTTCCTTGCAGTTGCTAACGGAACACGTCCACGGCATGATTTAAATAAGTCCGAAACTATAGACACAACCTAAAACCTATAAACTAAAATTGAATTGTAATCACTTTATTCTGAATCACTGCTATTTTACCACCTTATTAATAAAACTCCACGTCCTATAGTACTAAAAAACACAGTTCACCACACAATAAACACAAAAAACGTTCTTTAAAACAGGAAAATCGCCAGACAAGTAAACGTAAACAACTACAAAAAGTTACCTTCCTCTGATGGCGTAGTGAAATTTCGCGTCGCCAGCTGGCGGGCCTTTATCATTGCGACGGTGCGGGTCAGAGCCGTATGTACCAGCGTCGATGGAGGAAGGTAAAGATTAGTTTCCTAATGCAAAATACCGACTGACTCAATACTCTTCGGAAGAAGATGGAGCCACCGTCGAATACTTCTCGGCGCGGTGGGGGAAACGAGGCTTCCCAGTCCGACACGGTTGTCCGGTAGATGGCGCACTTGCACCATCCTCGGATTACGTCTCGGCGTTGAGGTGGAAGAGAGGCTTCTGTCCGGTAGATGGCGCACTGCGCACTTGTAATGCGGCTTCCCAAGACGAACTTTTGTTCGGCAGATGGCGCGCTTCGCGGCTTGCCAAATCTGTTGATTTGACCTTGGTTGTTTGCGTTTTTTGTGCTGGTACGAATGAGTCATCGCCATCGATCGACGGCTGAAAGATATATTTTAGATTTTGTATTCCAGCGTTCGATTCGAGTCGCCCGGCCGCGGCCCCGCCCCCCTCTTTGCCTATGGAGGCGGTTTTTTTAAAGTAGCGAGTAACGTTATTAATTGTTAATGACAAATGTCTCGAGTCTTTTTAAAATAATCTTTTTATAATGGAGTTATAACGTTGATTGATTCCTTCCTCCATCGACGGTTATAATATTCATATACAACAAGGTGACCAACTCCTGGGGCTGACGAAAACCGGGACAGTAGTTAGGTACCTACGTATCTAGCCAGGGGCGGATGGGACCACCGGGACACCGGACAAATGTCCGGTGGGCCGGTCATTCGAAGGGCCCCGGAGGGCCGCCGCAGGCTCGAAGGCTCACCGGCCATCGCATCTTAAATTTTAAGACGTCTTAACTACTTGACAAAACAAAAGGCAATCATTGTTACAATAATTGTTGTAAGTAGGTAGTTAATTTAAGATAGGACGGTGCAACTGGACATAATTAATTATTTTTGTTTTGTTTCGACTTTGTGATCAACTAATATAACAAAAATAAAATTTAACACAAAGCCACAGGTACATAAATTAAAAAAAAACAAATACTGGCTGTTTACAATATACAGGGTGGCCCAGGATAAGTGAGCCAATAGGTGTAAAAGAAAAAAAATTTTCGCGTTTAAATTTGATTGTTTGTGGTTCTGATTTGCTTGACTAATGACAGGAAACTAATTTTTAGTATATTTTCGTTTTTGAAAAATCAAGATGGCGTCGACAGCGACCATTTATTTATTTTCATTGTAGGTGAATTGCCTTTTCCTTTAAAGATAAAAAAAAATCATTAAGAAAAGTTGTTCCCAATTAAAATTACCCCAGGGTACCAAATTTTGGAAAGATCGACCTACTTTGTTTTCCCACTTCTTTTTCTAAGGCGCTAAAGAAAAAATGAAAAAATTAAGTAGGCTGATTGTCTTAAAATTTGGTACACGGCAATAAGTTTTAATTCTAAACAACTTTTTCTCATAAAATTTTTCGATACCTTGTATTTAGAAGCCACTTTAGCGCGTTAGAAAAAGGAAAGAGTGAGAAAAACAAAGTAGGTAGGCCCATCTTTCCAAAATTTGGTACCAGGTGGTAACTTTTAATTGGGTTTTAACAAATTACATAGGGTCTTCGGCTCTCTTGAGGGCATGAACATTTTTGTCGATTTGAAGTTTTTTAGCACAGCGCGAAAAATTGGGTATGGAGGCCCATTTCTTTTTTAACGTCACCTGGCTGGCCAAAATTGCCATATTTTATTTTCTTATCTATTTTCTGGGCGGCCTAAAATAGCCGAGAAAATCGCTTAATAAAAAATAAACAAAAAATGCATAGCCTCAAGAGAGCCGAACGCCCTGTGTAATTTTCTGAAACTATCTGAGTACCCAGTTGCATAAAGCTTCTTAGTTTCTTAGTGCCATCAATTTTCAATATAATAGTTTTCCTCTATCTCTTGAAATAAATATGCTAGGGCTATTAAATTGTTTTGCTCAATTTGAGGTATTTTTTATATTGCGCGTCAAGTTGGCTATGGCTGCCGATTTCTTTTGCAGCACCACTTAGCTGTCCAAAATTGCCACATTTTTGTTTCTTCACGATTTTTTTTATTGTAGGGAGCAAAATAAGTGAGAAAATCGCGGTGGTATAGTTCTAAAATAATCATCCTGTATATAAAAAATAAGTTGATCAGTTATATAAAACTTATAAAAAATATTACAAAAAGTAAAGTATGAAACAAACATTTAAAAAAAAACTATAAGTTTTAAGTACAGGGTGGACCAACGTTTGGCGCCCTGCCGGAGGGGTCACCCATGGGGGCCCTGGTTATGATGTATGTAGGATATGATGTATTCATATCTAAATAGATGTAAATTCTTTGCCTTGACTGTCACCAAATCCAAAGGTAACTCAATTTAGAAAGAGAAAAATATTTCTAAAATTTTAGTTGAAATGTGCATACGGGCAAATTTTTGAAGTCGTTTTTAATTTTTTCGTTAAAGTTTTGTTATATTATTTATGCTGTAAACCGTTGATTGAATCTTCCGTCGACGTCTAAACCAAATTTTCTGTATGAATGACAACTATATAAATTTAGCTAGACATCATATTTTTTATGCTTAGGTATGTCAGTGTTAATACTTATGCTTATGAAATATTGTGTATAATAAACGATATGCTTTACTAGGTATGCTACTTCAGTACCTATATCACATAGATAATCGAATAACAAAACATGAAGATAATATTATAGGTATATTCCGTTGTTTGAGAATCGACGATATAAACTTTGATTATATACCTATTATAAACAAGGATTAAAGGTATCAAAGCGTTGATGTAGAACTTTGGAGAACAGATACGTCATTGTTCCCTTCCTCCATCGGCTGCGAATATGAAAAAATACTAAGAGATACTTTTTGTTAAACATTTTTCTGAAGTAATAAATTCTAATAACACCCTGTAACTGCAACTGTGAGCCTCAGAAGCTTCATTTCAACCTTAAGTTCGACGGCTCATCCGATCATGTGACACGCCAAGTTTGAAGAAACTATCTCGTATAATTCTAGGGATACTAAAAAATACGTGTATTTTTCTCTAAACTTCTATGCTCTGTATAAAAAAAACTAAGGCCCGTAGAAGAAAAAAATATACGAAGTGCCCTTATTTTGACTCCAAGAATACGTGGTTTCATTTTTGACCATCAGTTCAGTCACACCCTGTATACAGTGTCTTAAGGCTATTTTACGGTATAACTTTCCAATATCGCCCTGTTTTCGAGATAATAATAATAATAATGACAGAAAGTTGGACACAAATGGGAATTTTCTTTATTTGAAGTTTCTCAAAACAAATTATTCTTGATAAAAGTTAGTGCTTGTGCTTAAACTCAAAATCGACCTGTAAAAATTTTAAAATTTCTATTCGTATACAGGGAAGGTTGAAAAATATGAAAATTCCTCAAGAGTAAAGTACTCTTATTTTTAGAACTACAGCAGTATAGCACTAAGAAAAGTTGTTTGGAATCCCAAGAAAATGTCAAATATGAATTCACAGCCACCTATTCAAAAGAAGAAAAATCACACTTTCGCATTTTTTATTCACTGTATAATAGATAATATTAATATTAGCTATGCATTTTGAGGCACATCTTCAAGCATGACAGTACGATACCAACGATTTTTATTTACGTTCAACTAGCATCTTAAAAACATTTAATAACTGAAACTTCTGCAAAGTTTGTCGTTTTTTTGTGTCCAGGTCCAGGTAAAATACTACTACAATTTCAAACATAACTTAGCAACTAATTTGTGGAACACAAAAATATTTTAATAGAGCAATAATTTAAGTTATTTAATAAATGACAATTCAACAATAAAAATATCACAACAACAAAATTATTACGAGAATAAACATTTCAGTGACTACTCTACATGTGACCCTTCCTTCGCTTCCTTTCGCCTTCAACCAGCGACTATCCCACTAGGCAATATAACAAATTTTTGAGGTAATTATGGAACGTAGTGTATGCACCGCCCGATTTTCTTGAAATTTTGGCTACCCACCTATTTTAGAGGTCCCTGACCAAGAATCTAACCTCAGTTTTTTGAGGCCGGAAGTAGTTTCCGAGAAAATGAATTTTCAAATTTCCTTTTGACACCCGACACCCCATTTTTCACGGCGACATTTGTGGTTATAATCCAGATAAATTTTACCGTGAAAAAGTGGGGCGTCAAAAGGAAATTTGAAAATTCATTTTCTCGGAAACTATGTCCGACCTCAAAACACTGAGGTCAGATTCGTGTTCAGGGACCTCGAAAATAGGGGGGTAGCCAAAATTTCAAGAAAATCGGGCACTATGCTCCATAATTACCATTTTTGAATACGCTTCTTCAATGTTTGAATTCGATTTTGCAGACTTCTAAGCTTCACAACTCACAACGCTTTCGGCTACGGCTTTTTCAACCTGTCCAAGTTCAATTTTTTGTTTTTTTTTATTGGGGACCTTCCCTACGACTCGTGCTCGATTTGGACAAATAAATTGGGCAACCTGGTAACTTACAAGGTATTGCACCTAAAAAGTAAGTATATTTTGTAAAAATATAATGAAATTAACTAGCCATGAAAATTTAAAACCTTTAGCTAAACGTGGAATTTTTAAAGGTGCACGCAGGGTTGGCACCTTTTCAATTTTAAAATACGGGACGTGACGGGCGTTCGGGGGGGGGAGGGGGGCTACAAAATGTTTTACTGAAAAAGGCCAACGAAAAGGAATAAAAGAAAACCACTATTTTTTGTTTTTGTTTTTTCTTGAAGATAACACAAAAACAAAACAAAACAAATTATGAAACTAAACTAAATAGATTCTTTAAAAATAAAAAAAAAACAGAACATTTTTTGTTTTTTTTTCTTGAAGGGATAAACTTCCAAAAACAAATTATCATGGCTGGCTAATCACGACTAACCAAAAATAAATAAATCCTTTAAAAATAAAAAGAAATCACAGAACATTTTTTGTGATATATCACATAACACACAAGAAATTGACATTTACGAAAATTGTAGTGTGGCGCCAATGAAGGCATGAAGGACTATAATTTAGTAAATTTTGTGTTCACATGTGAGTCGCGGCTTGGACTCTAGATGGTGGTGATTGTGTGAATGCCGTTCGCATGTAACATTTTTAATTTTTCACCTTAAATTTTGAAAATACGGGATTTATAGCGTCCCGTATGAATGTTTGCCGGGACACGGGACATTTTACTTAAGGAAGTGGCTATTTATACGTCCGACGGATACAAACGTCAGTATACGTCTTGCGCTCTCATTGGTCGATTGAGTCACGTGACACATAACCTTACTTCTACCGTTCGATGGATTATGAATCGGCTTGTTTACTAAGTCGATTGGATGATGTCCGAGATTATTCAGACCTTATCTTGTCTCATTTTGTATTGCGTATGCCCTACTTTTTCTGCGATGGGCGCTGCGGAATGAAAAATGAAGTGGTTATTTTATTATTTACAATGATGTAATCCACCCGACATTTGGCACCGCGCCGAATGTCGGGGGGTAGCCACAATTTCAAGAAAATCGGGGGTGGGTTACAACGCCGAACATCGCATCGGGCGAAAATACGGGGTACCTACCTAGCCAAAATTTCAAGAAAATCGGGGGTGGGTTACACCATTGGAAATTATTACCACTTCTTTTTTCATACGGCAGCGTCTATCCCCCAAAAAGGAGCAGTGCATACGCTCCTTATTGCAAAGATGCTTGAGAAAAATGCACTTCCGACGTATCTAAATATTAGTTTACTTCGGGTTCGGACGTGTACGGAGTTAAATGCACGTCCAAAGAAGTCACGTGACTCAGCCCGCCAATGAGAGCGCAAGACGTATACTGACGTTTGTATCCGTCGGACGTATAAATAGCCACTTCCTTTACTTAAATACGGGACTGTCCCTTGAAATACGGGACGGGTGGCAACCCTGGGTGCACGTAAAGTTTCATCAGTCGATTCTACAACACACCGTTGATTGAGGACCATTGACGAACACACATAGTCTCCCTTTCAATGTCTTGTGTTAAAAGTGTTGTTCACAGACCTACAATAACCCAAAGCTTTATGAAAAATATATAAAAATGTAACATGTAACTTACCTTAGAATGTTTCTTGACTACAAAGTCAGCCCTTTTTATGGCCTGCACATGGATAGACAAGGCCTGCACCCATTTTGCGCTCAAAACCGGATCCTTAGGAAAGGCAAAAACGGACACTTTTGGCTTTGGCTCGGTTAGGTTAGGCAATTTGGGCGTCGATTAATTCGTTCCTTCATCGACGAATTTGGGACACAACACTTCTCGGGCATGGCTGAGAAAACACAAGAAAACACCCATTTTGATATTATACATACAACCAGAGACTTGCCTTGATGGCAAGACTTGCCTTGATGGCAAGTCTCTGTATACAACAAAACACACTTTCACTTCCTAACCTCCGTATTTAGGTATCCTTTATCTGATGGCTCAAAACATGAAATGTTTTTGATAGGCACACACTAATTATCGGACTAGAACACCACTGGTCCTCTGCACACTACTGTATCCACCAAATACACGTAATAACAATCACAGATTACCCAGTAACGATAATATAAGTGCAAATAAAAATAAGTAAGCGAGGAAAACGAGGATCAGATACAGATCAAAAACAGCTGGACGTCGTCGCGTCGGACGACAGTAGTTGTTTGGCCTTGTCCATAGGTGGCGGTGCGCTGACCGCGTAGTTTTCTGCGCTCTTCCGTCGTCGATGGAGTGACCTTTTGCCCGAACCGTTGATTGAAGATTCCTTTCTCCATCGACCGACTCGAATGGTGGTTTCGGAATTTGGCGCCACCGTACGGACGCGTGTCGGTGAAATGTAAGAGAACGAGACAGAAACATTTAGTAACAAGTGGGAATGTGACAGACAGATCATAAGGATCATATTCGCATGCCACCCTAAGGGAGGATATCTTCCCCTTCTTCAATCAACGGTACCAGTTATATTTGCGACGTTAACTTCAGGTTGGTCGGACAGGTATATACCATTCAGTTAATTGTATATACACCTAGCATTTCCTTATTTTCTTTAGTGTCAACAGATAATTTTAAAGTTTATTTTTCTTTAGCGTTTTTTTTTGGCGTCGATTTAATAAGCAGAGACTTGTATGTAGAATGACATAGAGTATAAGACTGAAAGGGGAGGTAGATCTTGTTGGTGGAAAACAAAGGACAATATTATTAAGATTTTTGCATGTGAGATATTATAATGAAGCAATATGTACAAGTTGGTTGAAAATCTAAAAGGTTCAACAACAATACACAAAAAAGTATTGATGGCAATAACTGAGTTGCACAAACAAAGCCGTTTGACTGAAACTGTTTCCCGCTTAATTTGTGTGACCAGATTTCGCTCTCTTCATAAGTACTCCCCTTTTGGACGTCGTCCGAATTGGCTTGATTGGACTTTAGGATATCTAAACGGCACCGTCGCAATGATAAAGGCCTGCCAGCTGGCGACGCGAAACGTCACTACGTCATCACAGGGAGGTCGAAGGGATCCTTTATGAAGTTGTTTACGTTTACTTGTCTGGCGATTTTTCTGTTTTAAAGAACGTTTGTTGTGCGTTGGACTGTGTTTTTTAGTAATATAGTACGTGGAGTTTTATTAATAAGGTGGTAAAACAGCAGTGGTTCGGAATAAAGTGATTAAAGTTCAATTTCAGTTTATAGGCTTTAGGTTGTGTCTATAGTTTCGGACTAATTTAAATCATGCCGTGGACATGTTCCGTTCCCAACTGCAAGGGAAACTACAAAGGCGGTCCTAATGTGTCCGCTTTTTCCTCCATAAAGACCCCATTTTAAGGGAAAAGTGGGTTAAGGCCATCAAAAGAGATTTTGTTCCTACACAGTTTTCCAGGATTTTGGTTTGGACTGTTGGAGAGTGTTATACCTAACAATTTTACGTGATTAAACGTAACCATCTTGAAATCAGTAATAAGTTTTATGGTTTTATTTATTCGAATTTAGTTGTATCTAGGCAGGCAAATAAGAAATAATAGGCATTTACGAAAATTTTACCGGTAGATATCTAAATGCACCAAAACCCCTTGAAAATGTGACTTTCACTCTCGTAGATTATTATCCGTGTTGTAAAACTATGAGCTATATAATGCAAACAATCATTTTAAAGTGTTTTTTTACCAAATTTACCAAGTTGACACCTTGAAATTTGAATTTCGCACCTTAGGCTCACCTCCCTTGGATGACTCAGCGCTTTCAGCTAGCGGGCCTTGTTATTGCGACGGTGCCGATCTAAAGGCCCGTTCCAACAGAAATCACAAACCAGTCAGTGTCAATCTATTTGATTGGCTCTGACCAGTTGGGAACTTTCTGTAACAACAAACCTATTATTACAGAATAGATTACTCGTTAGTCTGTGCTCTATTATGCTCACCTGTAGGTCTCCGGCGGCGGCTGTGCGGCAATCTCCACCACGTCGGCGTTGGCGGCCTGCTCCTGAGCCGACTGGAACGAGCTGCGCCTCGAACCGGGCAGCGAGCGCGAGAAGTCCTTGCCCAGGTTGTACACCTCGACCTCGAGCTGCTCGGACTGCGAGGAGCCGCGCCTGGAGCCCCACGCGTGGTCCGGGTGCAGCAGGCTGGCGCATTCGCCTGCAAACAAAAAAAGGACCGATAATATGGTCGATATCTTTATTCTCTAATTTTGCATATTTTTATTCTCTGATCTTCTTCTATTAATGACAAAAAAAAAACGTGAATCATAGTGGAAGAAGTCCACACTGGATCTGTTGAACCTAAACACTTCAACGAGTTTCAAAACGGGAGATAAAATTTGAATTCGATTTTTCTGCCTTTTTCACAGTCGTTTCACCTATCCATATTATCCAGAGCTCTTGGACATCAGCGTTTTCCTACAAAGACATGTAGATACGTTCTTGCCACGAAAATCGAACTAAGGTCGGTTGAAGGATAAAAATCATGCAGTACAAATAATACTACGCGGTGCTGTCAATGTTGACAACGAGGCCCCCAATATCCACTGAACCTTAGCCGTAGACCAATACTTTCGGCTCCCAGATGCGCGAGCACTCGATGAAGTACGGTAGATTTAAATCCAGACTTAAATTTTATTTGAAATAAAAGGGCGCTGCCGTGGGAAAGAAGAAGGGGGCATTCGCCCCTTATTGTGGCACTCTGCAGCGATGGACGCTGCCTTATGGAAAAAGACGGGGGGGGGGGGGATTCGCCCCATATATTGTAGCATTCGGCAAATACCCCCTTCTTCTTTCCTACGGCAGCGCCTTTTAATTGTAAATAAAATTTAAGTCTGGATTTAAATTTTCCTTACTTCATCGAGTGCTCACGCATCTGGGAGCCGAAAGTATTGGTCTACGGCTAAGGTTTTTACCAATACTGAGGCTGATTTAAAACATTACGATGACTGAAATATTTATATATTTCAGTCAGAATATTTCAGTCAACGCTAGCAGTCTTTCCGAATATTTTAGTCAACGAATGTTACAAAACTTCTCCTCGGAAGTTCACAGCAAAGCAAATGAACGTAAAATTGTTGAATCAAATCACAATCATTTAGTAAGGGACTCAAATCAACAGTAGGAAATATAATATAATAGTGCACTAGACGAAAAGTTACGTCCACGGCTTGGGCACTCTTATAGTTCTGACTAAGTTCATGGGTGGCGCTAGTGAACAAGGTTGGCGACACTGTCCCTGGGTTTTATTTTGTAAAGGTAGTCATTTGGCAGTTGGCGCATGCTAAATATATTTAAAATTTTAAGGTTGGAAATAAAACGTTTTCAAAAGTATGTTCGGTTGCCTGTATCAATATAATTTTATTTCCAACTATTTGGAAAAGCTATTGGATTTGAAAGGTTTATTTATTTCAAAGTGTATTTATAAAATATGCAATAGATACCAATGGCACTATTTTAAAAGTCACTAGTTGCTAAATTAGTTATATATTTTTTGTAATTCACTAGTTTTTCCAACCAGTTGTAAATAAAATTGATACAGGCACAGACCTATATCGAAGCTATATAGGTCTGTGATACAGGCAACCAAAAATACTTTTGATGACGTTTTATTTCCAGCCTTACATAAATTTTTGGGTTTCATTCTCATGTGCCTCGTTTCAGAGTGTATCCCGAGTGTTTCCCAAATGTTATTTTTGAAAATACCAAACATGGGTTTTCAGTATTGTGAAGAGATGCTGCGCCCACTTATACAGGGTTGTTAGTAATTCGATAAATTCCTTTAGAGATGAGGTAAGAAGTAAATTTAATCCTATATGCATTATGCAAAATTCAATTTTTTTAAAATATTTTTTACAACTTTTTTTTTTAATTTTGCTACGATCTAAATGTTTCCGGACTTTTTTATTCCAAACATAAGATCATAGTGTTGGGCAAGTAATCCAGTTGAAAAGTTTTAAAAAGTTCTCTAGATTTTTTTGTCTACTAAGAAAAATTGAAATATCTCAAAAACTATTGAGTTTTGCATAATGCATATAAGGATTATACAGTGTGTACCACTTAAGGACTGACCACCCTTGTAAAATTTTTATTTATAGCTCGATTTTCATAAACTTTTTTTTGTTGGATAAAGTTTCAAAAATGGCATCAAACACATAATACAGGTGCCTCGTGCGTTAAAGTCATGGCCCACTGAGACGGTGTTTTAGTGCTGAAATTTCGAGAAGTACTATTAGGGACTTTTTTAGAGGAAAATTAATGCCAGATTCTTATTCAGCATTGTTCGAAACCCAAACGTACCAATTTGCATTGCCGTAGCTACAGGGAGTTTCAAAATTTTTATTGCCACACTTAAGGGCTGACCACCCCCGTAAAATTTTTATTTATAGCTCGATCTTCATAAACTTCTTTTTGTTGGGTAGAGCTTTAAAAATGGCATTAAATGCATAATTCAGGTGCCTCGTGCGTTAAATTCATGGCCCACTGAGACGGTGTTTTAGTGTTGAAATTTCGAGAAGTACTATTAGGGATTGTTTAGAGGAAAATTAATGCCGGTTTCTTGTTCAGCGTTGTTGGAAACCCAAACGTACCAATTTGCATTACCATAGCTCCACAGGGTGTTCCAAAAAAATTAAAAGGAAAAGTAAGGCCGGATTCTTCTATGCAGTGAGAGGTTCCAAACAAAAACGTACTAATTTGTAATTAATTTTCTTAATTTCTGGTAAGTTGGTCACTAAAATATTCATGAGGAACTAATATTCTTTCAAAAATTTATTAGCGAACAAAATTTTTATTTAATTTAATATCATCAAATACATGAATAAACAACAGAACATAACATAAACTCAAATTTCAGTCATTTCAATTAGTCCTGCATTTTCTAATGCAAATTGGTACGTTTGGGTTTCCAACAACGTTGAATAAAAATCTAGCATTAATTTTTCTCTAAAAAAGTCCCTAATAGTACTTCTCGAAATTTCAGCACTAAAACTTCGTCTCAGTCGGCCATGAATGTTACACACGAGGCACCTGAATTATGCATTTAATGCCATTATTGAAGCTCTATCCAACAAAAAAAAAGTTTATGAAATCGTGCTAAAAATAAAAATTTTACAGGGGTGGTCACTAATTAAGTGGGGCACTAAAAATTTTGAAACACCCTATAGAGCTATGGTAATGCAAATTGGTACGTTTGGGTTTCGAACAACGCTGAATAAGAATCCGGCATTGGTTTTCTTCTAAAAAAATCCCTAATAGTACTTTTCAAAATTTCAGCACTAAAACACCGTCTCAGTGGGCCATGAATTTAAGGCATGAGGTACCTGAATTATGCATTTAATGCCATTTTTGAAGCTCTATCGAACAAAAAAAAGTTTATGGAAATCGAGCCATAAATAAAAATTTTACGGGGGTGGTCAGTCCTTAAGTGGGACACACTGTATTTATCTCTTATTTTATAGGTACAGAAAACCAAAAATAACCGCACTTTCTTGTATAAACTAATCTTTTTAAGGCCTTATAAAAAGTTACAGGGTGTTAAAGTTGGAAAAAATATGTGGACTTTATTGAATATTTACCAAACTGTCATATTTGGTACACGTTATAACGGCACGGGTTAGTATAAAACCTGTTAATATCAAACATCTTGAACCAGTGGCGGGGAAGTGGGTAGTTAGTACACTTGTTTTTAGATGAGCCTTGAAGATGCGATTTTAAAATAAAATATAACTCTGAACACCCTGCACATTCAAACCTTTTCCTGCAGCTTCACTACTCCCTGGGAAGTTTGGAAGATAAAACCTGCGACCACCGAGTACTTACCTATGGAATCGACGTCGTCGGATACGCTTCTTTGATTGCCAAAGTCGCTTCTCTTGCCTGTACCGGCTATCGAGCCCCTAGGCGATGTGTGAGGGGATTTTCCCCTCAGTTGTCTCGGATCCTCCAAGCGGCACCACACAGCCCTATGACAAACAGATTTTACCAATAGCCGGATTCTAAATGTAGGACAAACAAACAGAATATGGGTAGGTAGGTACGTTAAAAAATGCGTTCTACCAGCTCAGTATTAAAATTTAATTTGAATAATAATTAAACACAATAACAAATATATTCATCGTAGGAATGTACCTACCTGTCGTCCAGGAAGGCCTTCTGGAGATCGACGGAGCATTCGCCGAGGAAGGCGTGCTCATTGTGAGGAATGAGATCCCACAAGGTAATCTCCAGTACTCGTTCCATCAGCTCATCACCGGGTACGCCAGGAAAGCTTAGGTTGGCGTTCCAGATAGGGTTCTGGCTGGCCGGTGCCACCTCAGTCTGAACACAGTGCTCCTCCGTGCTGGAAGAGAATAACACGATTTGAAGGTACAAAGCGGAATGTTTACTTTTCACTCTTCGTTCGCTAATACTTTGACAACAATTTTTATTTTACGAAAAAAAGTAAAAAATAAAACGAACGTTATATTAACAATCTTTTATGTTATCCCTGACATCAGAGGAGGGTAAATAAACATTTTTCTAGAGGTTCTCAACCCATATTATTGTGGATATTGTATGATCTTGCCTACCTACTGTTGTAATATATAAAAGTACCTATTAAAACCCTTGACAACATTTTAATATTATTATATTGAGAATGAAACATTAGAAAAAATGTCTAAATCTACCTTCACCAAAGTGCATGCATGCGCTTTCAGTAGTTAAGAGGCTCTTATTCTATCGGGCGGGTTTTTAAAGTGAACACAAATATGCCATGGAATCCATGAAGCCAATCACAAGTGCAAAAATTTTTGAACGCTCCAATCACATTGCTTTGATGGATTCCATCACATATTTGTGATTACTTTAAAAACTCGTCCATTCTAAAATCTCTCTTTTTAACTGTATACTCGATTGTGACAGGCAATCATTACATGTTCCTAAAATTCCGTAAGCGGCGGCCATATTGATATCTATTATTGATAGGTCACGGAAAGGGTCGTAGTGCCGGTAATCAACAGAATTTAAGTTTTACGCACACGAATCCTAAATATGAATAGAAAGAAATTAACATTAAACTCTGTTCTTTGAAGCACAGAAAAAGCTATAGTTTCTGTGTTTGAAGTTAGGTTAGAACTATAGACATAGAATATCAAGGTTAAGGTTAGGCCTCTGTCACAAATTCTGAAATTTCGGCCAGATATGCTAAATACGCCTCTGGACGCACCCAACAACAGTTCTGCCACCATTGGATCACCAAATTAAGAAATGTAATTTCTAGTGTACAGTTAAAGAGAGATTTTAGTATACGCATAAAACAAAGGCAGATACTTATATCCATATGCTTGCATGCCATTGCATGTAAGTATTTCTGTTTCGTAATGTTGATTATATAGCCTTATTATTCTGTCTCAGTAGGTACTATTAATCAGTAAAAGATCTAATAGGAATTATGGCCCAAGTTTGTATTTTATCTCTGAAAGTATGGAAGAGCACGACTTAAACATAATGTGAAAATTAGGTTCAAGCGTAAATCCCAACGATCATCAATTTAGACACTTCAAATAAATATAAAAGGTGTTGCAAAAAGTAAGTTAATCTACTGACCGCAGATTTCTTGGGCTAATATACTTTAAGAAGAGTTACAAGAACAAGCGGAAAAGAAGTGAAAAAAATTCTTTTTCTTCTTTTTGAAATCATATTGCAGTTTTGCTTCATTTAGGGAATAAAACACAGTCGGACGTCTCTTTTGCGCGGTACAGGTTACTATAGGCATATGAGCTGGATAAATAAAATAAATATGGAACTTATTAAACGTTATACACTGACATATAAGGATACATACAACCTATAACAAGTCCCTATTTTTTCAGCTACTGGCGCCATTCCAGCATAAACTACAATGAAATTATGACGTCATAGTCGGGTATTTAATAAACAGGATAAACCAACTTTTGAATGGCGCAATTTGTTCTATAAAATCTAGTACGACTTTGTTCAATTGTTATCAGTACAAATGCAACTTTAAACCCCAATACAATAATAATTTATATTATCCTAATAGGTCACACCAATATGTATTCATATACTTGACCAGAAGTTGCCATTTTTTCAAGATATAATTTGCTCAGATACACTACGACAAATCTTAAAAGTCCATAGTAATTCTAGTGAGTGTATGCCAATCAGTAATACTCGTACATAGGAACGAGGAATTCATCCCGCGAGGAAATATTTCTAGATCGCTTTTTTGTGTGAACCAGCATAGATAAAAATGAATCTAGGTAAAAAATGTGAGTAAGAAAATTCCTTGGCAGTCGTTTGTGTGCTCCTTGTGTAACATCAGGACTAAATTGAAGGTATCACTTGCCCACGTCCGGGACATTCAACGAAGCCAAAATACGGATAGTTCCCACACAAATCTGGCGACACTGAATTAGTTATTTGATCCTGGGCTTATCTTTAAATATTTTATTAAGGTATACACTATTTAGTCCTCCACGTCTAAGCAAAGCAGTCTGCTCTCCGTGAGTATATATTAGAATTAAACTTTGGAATTAAATACGGTATGTACCAGAATATTTTAACTTTGTACTGATATTCGTTCAGTAACGATTATTGTGTGGTTGCTATATTCCAAACTTGAAATTAGCACCTACAAAAATAAGAAAAAAATGTATGTATTATGTGGTGTCAGGTGTGGGGTCACGTTAAATTCCACTTTGGACATTGACAATATTTTTGATTTTTCTTTATCGCACTAGTCTGCTACTTTGTAACGAAGTTAACAAATTTTCTCAAAATATCCCTGTCTCGACAAACTCTGGAACGAGAAAAACAACTCCTGGCGCCCGAGAAAACTGCCAAAAGAGGCTAAAAATAACAACTAGAGGCGGAAAACAACCTTACAACTTTTAATATTATTTTCTACTTAGATATATAAACCACGAAAAAAATATTTCAATTTAAAATGTAATGTAAACAAAAGTATCTTTAGGTCTCGGAATTTAAAGTTCTCATATAAAGCACCTACATCATGTTCTCAAGTTAAATAGAGAGTTGCCTGTTCTTCAGTGTTTTCAAAGTTTGCTGAAACTTTAAGATACTCACACAATTTGCATCACAGCCTATGTATATCGGATATCTTTCCCCGTGCTATCATAAAATTTTAATTAGCATATGAAAAAGCGCCAACTAGAGCTTGTCGTTTTGTTGTGGATTTGTTTCCTGTTACTTGAAACCTAGAGAAAGTCTTTACATCGAGGATGGAGTTACATGCGGCGTATATTCGCTGTGCACTTTGCATTTTCTCTGAATATTGAAGCGCAGAGGGTAACATTTTACCCGTTGTCTCGCACTACCTGCGGCACTTAAGTTTGAGGCGTATACAGGATGGACTCCTTTGATCCTGACGTAAGATCATTAATTCGTTAATTAATTAATTATTTACCTAGGCCATCTTAAAAATTCTTAGCAAGGTGTGTAGGTATATCAAGTATTTAGTGACAATAATAATTATTTTTTTGTAAGATTTATCCACAAAAAATAATAGTTTATAATATTACTTTCAATCAAAATATTTAATCACTCTTATGTAGGCTGCGTAAAAATACAATATTTATTTTGAATTATTTCAATGCTCTTTTAATATAAAAAAAATGAAGATTTATTAACTGAAAGTAATTCATACAAATTTATTGTCCTTCTCCCGAAATTAGTGAAGCTGCTGAACAAGTTTTTAGGAGAAAAGCTCTTTTATTTAGAATATTAATTTAAGGGTCAAAATAGCAGTTAAATAATAATTGTTCCCCCATCCCTTACGTATAGGTTGCTATAGATATACGTTTTCAACCAACATTGATTTCCACAATAACCGAATCCCAGGTGCAGCTTAAGGGCTTTCTGCAGGTGAAAGCCAACTATAAATAGTCTCAACTGATCCCCGGTGGAACTAGTGCGTAATAATCCTTTAATTAATTAAAACTATGATCCCGTACGACGGAAATATTAGAGCGGCAAGGAATGTTACAGCATAGAAATGTTAATTAAATAAGGGCAGTTGTCGTGAATCGCGTAGGTTAAACAGGGGTGTTTACTAAGGATTCCCCCTGTTAACTTTTTATTTTTTACCCTAGAAGAAATGATAAAAATAATATATTGTATAACTAGCACGGAATTACATTCATTTCCAACGAGTATGATAGTACTAATATGAGTGGGAAATGAACATTCCGTGCGAGTTATACACTGTACTTTTTCTACGACTGTTATTATACGTGTTTGAACGTCTCCTATACACATAGGAGACCTGTGCACAATGATATTCCCGCACCGGTTGCTGTGGCATACAATGCACAATCATATTCCCCCACCGGTTGCATAAAACTATGTACAATGTAGTACATTTCCTAATTAAAATCGAACATACAATGAGGCCCTTTCTTTACAGTGGGATATAGAAAAAGGAAGTTGAAATTAGTAAAGTTCATATACTTTGCACAAATATGTAGATATTTATTAAAATCCTGTCAGAGCGCTTTCGATTAAACAACCATCTTCAGTGTCATTTGTCAAATACAAACTCTAAAATTGCGAAAACCAATCACATGTTGGTAACTTTAAGGTACTTAAGTAATATAAGAAAAACGTGTACCAAAGTGCTGAACCCACCATCCGGTTAACAATTGAAATCGTAACAAAACTAAATCACATTTTTTAAAAATTACGTTGGCCAAGACATAATACAAGTTAAAATTATTATTTCTAGCGAGACAATTGTTAACCGGATGGTGGGTTCAGCACTTTGATTGATGGAGTTTGCCTACGTTTTTCTTATAATCCTTAAGTACCTTAAAGGTTACCAACATGTGGTTGGTTTTCGCAATTTTAGAGTTTGTATTTGACAAATGACACTGAAGATGGTTGTTTAACCGAAAGCGCTCTGTCAGGATTTTAATAAATACATATCTGTGCAAAGTATATGAACTTTACTAATTTGAACTTGTATCTGCACATGCAGCTTTAATTTTCAAAAAGGAAGTTGTTTGGAATTTTCTTACGATTTCAGTAACAATTCTACTCTTGCAAATTATTGAAAACAAACCCAAATACATTCCAAACGAATTAAGCAATTATAAGACATATACATATACAGTGACCAGATGAACGGACGCAACGTTTCTCTTTATTTATGTGTATATGGGGCTAAATTAGGCATGTCTCATGTTTGTATAAGAAAAAGTTGTTCGCAATGAAACTATATAAATGAATACAAAATCATGGCCCACTATCTTTTTTTATTTTTTTTTCTGATCAATTATTAGTTGCAGTGTTCTCATTTATACCCGTGAAGGAAATTTTACGGTACCATCATATTCTAACAATTAACCTTTTGGCGCTGAATAAGGTACTGGCCTTTATATTGGCCATGGGTATTTAATTGGGAATATCAAAAACTCAGAGAACATGTTGAACAAGCAATAATTAATTTTTTGGGCTACTGATTATACTGAACAGTATAAGTATAAGCTTATACAACTCTAAGTGTCGTCTGACCAATAATGAGTAAGAATATAAGTAGCCATAATAATAAATCAAGTGAGTATAAGATACGGCTAGGTACAGGGTGTCCCAGAGTTGGCGCCCCAGGGCTGATGTAAGCAAAGGAAAAAGTAGGTAAATAAAAATTTTAAAACGTGGGTCTTAAATGGCGCCATGTGAGGTCTATTTTACGCAACAAATATATAAATAAATTATGAAAGTAAGAGAAATGACTTCAATTATATTTTTCTCAGGAATATTACCCGAATTTTTTCATATTTGCAAAGCCTGTATTTTTCTGAATAACTTTTTTCAAAGAAAATTTTCTCTATCTGTTTGCGTTTAAAACCTATAAGCAAATATGTTCTAAAGTAACTATCTATAAAATAATCAGTTAGCCGAGTGTCCATCAAGTTCTCCATGGAAAGCAATGACGGTTGGAATTGTTTTATATTTGTAGTTGTTACCAAGAGTGTTTAGTGGAGTTAAGTGAACACAGTCATTTATAATGGCGTCACATGCCAAGAGAGTTGATATGCTGTTGGTGATCCTTGGAAATTCGCATAATACCAAAGCTACAGTATTTTGTCATTGCGGACTTCTCTTCTTTTATTATTTTTCCTTTTATAACTGAAAAAGCATCTTCACTCTCCCGTAATATTTTTTCTAATCTTGCAAAAGTTTTGTTACAGAACATGTAAACCAACAACATATTAACTTCTAATTATTAAAAATTACTGTGTTCACTCAAATTTAAAACAATTAAACACGCTTGGTAACAGTTACAAATATAAAATAGTTCCAACCATCATTGATTTCTATAGAATTGAGACTCGACTAACTGTTTTTTTTATATTTATTTCAGAACATATATTTGCAAGTAGATTTTAAACGAAAACAGATAGAGAGGCAATTTTCTTTAACAAAAGTTATTTAGATCAGACTCTCCAAATATTAAAAAAATCGGATTGTTCCTGGGAAAAATATAATTGATGACGTCATTACCCTTACTTTCAATATTCTCAAAATATTTTTTTCTCGCAAAATGGACCTCATATGGTGCCATTTAAGATCCACGTTTAATTTTTTTATTTCGTTTTTATTTTGTTTATAACAGCCTTGGGGCGCCAAATCTGGGACACCTTGTACAAAGGTGGCCTTCACATTGATCCTTCAATAAGCGAATGCCGGGTGTGCCTAAAGGCTTTTTCCAGGTACCAGCCATCCATAAATTTAATAATCTTCAATGATTCCGGGCGAAGCCGCTGGTGCTTAATAATCCGTTAATTAATTAAAATTATGTTCCCGTACGCGATGAGAATAACGGAAGTTTTAGTGCGTCATAAAGTATTAGGATACGTTACAAAGTCTACTAACTACTTGGCGACTTAGTTTATTTCAAATTGTGTTTGAACATTACATTACCAGTTTTTCTCGTTGTTTTTTATTTTTCAACAGATGCTTATCTCTTTAGTCTAGGTCAAATGATGGAACTATACACATAGAGGACGCTGTCATATTTCGAAAAGCACATACAATTTCTTATAAACGAGAACCTAATTTAGTATTATTTATAATAATTACTGTTAAAATTATTCAACAAATATTAAAACTATTTTACCCCACACCTGACATCATATTTTTAAGTAAAATGATCAAAAAATGCGTGTTGCTACTTTTTACATACATATATCACGGTAAGAACAATCACGCATTACGATTTTAGGGGCTCTGGGCGGCGTGAAAATAGTAATAAAAATCGCTTTTTGTTCGTTGCGTTTTGCACACCCGTTTTTTCTAACGCTTTTTCATAACTTATCTACAAAAGTCCCTAACTCTGCAATGGTACCAACCACTAGGCAAATATGAGGCGAATATTTAAAAATTCACAGATCTCTCATCTTACGCAAGTTTCATAGGCGTATTGAAAATACCGATACCACTGCTAGGTTTCTAATGCCGGTTTTCCACCACACCGAACAAAAAAAAAATAAACAAAAACTTGTGTGGCGTCCCCTTCAAAAAGTGGCCAATCTATTTCAGCGTGTTTAGGAACTAGATCTACCAAATGGAACATAAAGACGTGTTTTTGTATTTTTGTGTTTTATTATTATTTTAGAGTTATTTTTTGAGTTTCCAAGGTGTAATACCGGCGTAAGATATCTAAGAAAGTGATTTGTGCCGTTTATATTTGGTATATTATTAACAATATGCATTGTTACTTTATCACAATTCGCTCTTGCGCGTGCAAACAGAGACAAGTCTAAAATAACAGTTGTAAGATATTCAAAACTTATTCAAAATTTATGGAAATTGGGAATAAAATAAAATTTACTTTGATTAGTAAACATGTTTATTTATTATTAACACACAAAGCCGTTGTTCCATAATATTTTTATTTCGATATCGTTTTTTTTTTCACAAAAAAACTTTTTATTTACAATATATGCAAATATATTTTTCTTACATAGCTACAGCTATAGTACATTTTTTTTCAGAAGCACATTATGTGTATATTTTTTTAGCTGTTTGATTTATCTTATTTCTGCAGAACCTATACTTATTTTTTAAGGATGCTAAATTCGTCTCTCTCCTTTCTAACTTATAATAAACTAATCCTGAAAGGAGCCATAGGATTGCTTGTACTTTTTCCTTATTTCTTATTATAATAAAGGCTAATATTATCAGTTCAGGTAGATTTGCAGCATTATTTATGTCAAGTTGGATTTTTTTTTATTTGTTTCTGTAACCACATTTGTGTTGCATTTTTACACAATTTTATTTTAGCATGAGATCTTCATTTGGCCACAAGCATTTTTTACATAAAGTGTTATTACTTAATTTGTGTTTTTGCAGCTTCGAACCGGTAGGTTCACATCGTTTATTGCCTGGTATATAGCCGATTTCCACTTTGTGGGGATAATCTTTATTTCTAGTATTTTCCACACCAAATTCCATTTTATATTGTTGTTTGAATTTTTTGTTTTTTCTTCTATTGTCGGTTTTTTATTCAATTGTTCCAACATCTGTTTATAAATCAATCGAGTGGATATTTTTTGCGTTTTTTGTATATCTAATTTTTCTTTTACTTTAAAAATTGGTTGATAATATATTCTTTTTTTTTTAACTTTTTTCAAGAAAAATATTATATATAGAGCTATATGTGATGTTGCCATTTTTTGTCCATTCATAAAAGTGGGTCCTGATAAATAGGGCTTTTGCCTTTAAATCCACGTTTATAAGTTTCAGACCACCCTTTTCCTGTGACATGTATAGTTGATCCCTAGCAACTCTATAAATTTGTCCAAACCACAGAAATTTACCAAGTAGCTGGACAATCTTTTGAGTAAATGGTTTTGGTAGTGGTAATATTCGTGCTATATACCAAATCTTTGATAACATGTATGAGTTAATATACCAGACCTTTCCTATGATGTCAAAATTCCTCATCAGGTCATTATATACACTTCCCTGTATATTTTCTAAAATAATTCGCCCGCTTTCTTCAATGGTACCTCCAAGTGATTTTGTAAACCATATGCCAAGTATTTTTATTTTAATTTCCCTTTTGAACGCAGTAGTGTTAAATTTATTTTAACCAATAATAAGAAATATGCACTGGTGAAAGGCACCAGTTTAAATCAATTCCAGAAGGATTTTGCCTTTAGATATTATAATATCTGTACTCAATTTTGTCAGCGAAAGCCTGACGGGCATCCAAAAAATTTTGATGTTATTTACTCTACCCACTTTAAACAGAATGATTTTGAACCAACTTTATGACCTTGTCCTGCTGGGTTTTACAAAAAAAGAAAACTGAAATGAGATGGTAGTGAAGGATTTACTGATACTTAAATCTTAAACCCTGCTTAGACAAGGCTTAAACGTTTTAAATTTTATGGTAAGATAAGTGGTTACCCCTTTAGTCCTTAGAATTAGAAACAGGCGTGATGATGGTCTTTTATAAAATATTACCAATTTTGTTTAAGAAAAAAATAAACTCCCAAGGAAAAAGTTACTACTTGAACAAGAAAGATACTCAAATTTTAGAAGTCGCTACGAACAAATTGCACAACTTTTTAACTAAGTTTAACCTCAAAATATAATATAAGATATAAAGTGTGACCTCAATATATGTATAACAGCTACAAGTTTTTGACAAGATTGTTTCAAATAAACTTTAGGGGTCAAAACATCACTTCTGGAAAGCAAGTTTTTGCTTTTTAGAGGAGAGGCTGACTACAGTCCGAGTTACTAGTAATCAATTTTTCGGAGAAAATGTTGGTGAATTATTCATTTTCTCAGAAAGCACACCGACGTCAAACACACGCCCCTATTAATTTAATTCCATCATATCAGCTGAACCGACTAATTGATGAAGTTTACACCTGTGCTCACCCACATATGCCGATATGTACTCCTACGCGGATCCGGGATAAATACCGCAAACGGGAAGACTAATGTGGAACGGGGGTCGTTAGTCACAGCGCCGACCTTTTTGACTAGTAAGTAAATCGCAAATTGTAATTTGCGACTAGCGAACTCGGCGTGGGCGCGGATGTAACGCGAGGCTGGGTGTGGGTATGTCAGTAGATATGTACTCGGATATTGATTAGGGGTGGGGTAAGTTCAAAATATGTAGACAACGCTGCACACTCTACAAGCTGTAAGTACCTTAGGATCAAGAAATGCTTACTTTGATATTTTTGTACGAATAATGTTACCAAAATTGGGGGATGCAAAATTGGATACGTATACGCACCCTGAATCACTTTCCCTATAAAAATTTTAAACTGCGCGCCTTAATTTGAAGCTATGAAATTACGTTTGCGACGTTGCCGGTTATACTTATATAATCTCAGACGTGCACACTGAATCGAAATCGATTCTCTAGAGAAAGACAGTTGTATAAACGGTTGTCGGAACTCGACCGTACAGACGCAGGTAGGTAGTTGTTTTGTGGGTCGTGTGTCGTGTCTAACAATCTGTGGTCTCGTCATCCTGTCATTATCTAATGTAAACCTAGGGACCCTTTAAAGTAAGGGGACCCAGCATTATACTTTCCAAAGTGAGGCCGTTTCTTTCCTCATTCTAATGGTCTCAATGATGCCAAGTATGCCATTTTATTGGGGAATCTCATCGAATTGCTAAGTACAATGGAAGTCGCCCAGGTACCACTTTCATTGTTGTTTGGGGCAGCCAACTCTAGAGAGAGATAGGATTCAAATGGCAATAAGTAAGACAAGGACGCCTAATGAACGTGTCAGCTGATTCAGGCAAAGGAGGTATATAGGGATGTTGCATATTAATGGACGAATTTAATGGGCATATTCCGTAATTCTCTTTATTGCATCACCTGTATTCCGAAATTCGGGGCTTGTTTGTAGGAATGAGAATTTTTCTATACTACATATAACCACAATTATGTAAATATTGCACAGAAAAAAGTAGTGAATTGATTAAAAAAAATTACCTACATGGCAATTTTATGTACCTACCTGGAAGTAAATTGAGACAAATAAAATACAAATTACAAAATACAAGTTTATTTTAAAATAAAGGCGACAAGATATCTAGGATAAGGTATACATTTTCAACTTTAATTACTTATCTTAACTGATTTATTAATTTTAAAATTCAATTTAATAGGAAAAGCATGTAAGACAGGTAGCTTTTACATATTTTTATATAATTTTTGATGTTTAGGCATCTAACAAAAAGAATTACAAATAATTACCTTATTAAAGGGACCAGAACCTCAAGATTAATTCCATCTTTGACTACGAAGAGCTAGGTTCATTAGCACAATATTTTGCCAGTTTTTCCCTAGAGTTTCTATCATGACTTGGAAAATAAAAAACTGTAGTAATTACGTACTTTTTAAGTTTGCGCTGCCCAAAATTCTCTATGAAATTGCTCTCAATAAACTGTTGACTACAAATGCAAGTAAATACTTGTAGACAGTACAAAATTTTTCCTTTTTGTTGCTGCAATCCACTTGTCTCTAATATAACCTTATCTCTTGGAAAACTGCAAAGTTATTAGCAAAGATTTTTAAGACTTACGAATGAAAAGAAACCCCACTAGTATTATTCTTTCCGCCCCGTTTGGTACATCCAAATACACAACAGGAGTTGATCCTCTTTTTTGTAATTTACAACTTAAACAGAGAGAATATAGCCACATAGCTAAATTAAATTTTCTCTCCGATCTAAAAATAATATTAAACCAAACACCAACTGAGAAAACTCAACGCCGTTTTATACGAAACTGCCACCACGACACGAACTCAAATCAAATATTAATAATACAATAATTACTCCTATTCGTATTGGGACTTGGGACAGAAGGAAAATTAAAATGACGTTTGACAACGGAATTCGTTTGAAGCACAGGACACAAAAGTAGAAAGTTTGGACAAACACCTCTTTTGTGTTATGTGGTTTTTGCCGGAATCAGCTGATTTATTTACTATTTCACTTACTCAAGTTTGGCAGCCAGTTTTTCTCTCTACACTCATTCCATCTACTTGTCAATTCAATGGAGAATCTATAATATAACTTTGATTGTTAGTAAAAATTAATAATGGTTTCCATGATTTCTAAAAATTAGACTTGACAATGTTCTGTCAACAAACACAGAATATGGCAAGTGCCAAATGAATCAAATTTATTTTATATTTGAATTTGGTTTCCTGCAATTATTTCCAGGAATTTAAGTAATATAAGGATGGTAAGTCAGTGCCGATTTTGCTTATTTGAGAATTTGTCGCTATTTCACCTTGTTACCAGGTTCCTCAAACCATTTGTAATAATTTGTACGTATAATAGGTACGTACTTGAACTTTCTTCCCTTGTTGAATGTATCTACCCAAAGAACTTTCACAGATTTCGGGATGGAGTAATAAGATTAGGTCTTGTACTTAGTTCTAATCATATAGTTTTTCTCGGTGCTGATTATAAAATTTTTGTAATTTTATTTCTCTCCAAAGGTACCTCACAAACGTAAAATAAACTTTAGTTGTAGATAAAAACTGTTTAAAAAAAGACCTGACTGAAGCTACCTGCTTAATAATTTAAAATTTACGAAATACCATTTTTGTTTTGAACTACTTACTTATACCAAAGATATATACAACCATATCTTTGCTTATACGTAATGCCCACGTAATGGCAATTGTAGGATTACTAAAGGTGAGACAAGAAAAATCTGGTTGCAATTATTGGGACTACTGCAGGCAGCCGCATTACCTTTAATTGACTATCTGGAAGTTAGAAAAGTTAAAAATTGTGAATTATGATGGGAAATATTTTGCCTCCTTTAGAATCTATGGCACTGGCATGTCACATAAAACCTAATGGCAGTTGGACACTGACATATAACGTAACCTTATACCAGCCCACTTATGTGGTCTTCTTGGAGTATACAGAAAACAAACTTCCCCTCAAGGCTTCACTTTTCCTATGTGATAGACTGTGACATGATGGGTTCCCTTATTTTAAAGAGTTCGTGTGTAAACCGAACTAATACAACTTAAGGAGGATTTATATACTCGACGTTTGCGTTGCCGTTTGCGTCGAAAATTCAATCCCTATATTTTACGTCTAACCGTTTATAAACTTCGTCGAACGTTACCGTCTGCGTCGGATGCCGTCCGAGATAAACCAATTTCATCTTTCACGTCCCGCTGTTCGTAGCAATTCGACGTAGTCCAATAAAAATTAAGTTCAGCGGTCACTTGGTGTTTTGTTTAGCTGACATTTCTGGACGCAAACGGAAAGTTTATAAAATGTCTGCTACGGAAGGCAACGACGAAGATCACCGTCAACCGCGAGCGCCAACGCAAACGTCGAGTTTATAAATCCACCTTAAATATTGTTCTGAAAACCTGCAAAAGTTAAAAGTTAAAGTGTATACCGTTGCTGGTTTGAAACTAAATACAATTGGTCTTGTAATTATGATAGCCGTGTTAGGGGATGATAGAAAACACATCCGAGAGTTAGCTTTAAGAATAATTTTATTATAAAATGAAGATCAACGGAAAAAAACAAAGGGATGTCAGAATACTTCGAGAGATTTATTTAGGTTGAGACAACTTTTAAGTTGGTGACCATTCTGCAAGTAACTTTTAGATCAAAAAAGGGAAAATATTGCGATTTTGGTATATTATTAAATTAATCGATATTGAGGTTATTTTTTTATTTCTTTTTATATGGACTCTGGCTCTTTCGACCCACTATGGGGCATTCCTAAACCTAAAGACAAACACACAACACCCGCGGCACTGCCGCGGTGAAAATAGAGCCCACGACGTACGGTGCCAAACCGTGGGGTAGGTAGGTACCTACCACGAAAGACCCACTCGTCCACCGCCGCGCCGCCCCCTGATATTGAGGTCATTGTGTTGTCTATTTGGCCTTTGCCACAAAATAAGGCAGTGCATACAATATGCCCACTCTAAGCGATTTTTTTGACGAACTTAATTTTAAACAATAAGAAACGGCAATTATTCCATGATAAAGTTCGATATGTTCAGAACCTACAAAAAAATAGTTGTCACGGAAAATTGGTTTAAAATATTTTTTACAGAATTTTTAAAAAAATTTCTAAATGGGCATATTGCCAACTCGGTGTTGGTAATATGGCCATATATGAAAAATTATTTTAAAAAACATCTATTACAAGTGTTATACTTATTTATTTTAAACTTAGTAGGGGAGAGTGGGGGAATTGTGCGCATTTAAGCGCGAAATGATATTGTAACGTACACATAATAGATATTATGTATTTAAGAACGTGATTGTAAGCGTTAGTTATTCTAGTTTAAATATATAAAGTTATAATTTGAAACAACACTGAAAAAAGGAACTCTTAAATTATAAAATTATTACAATTAAACTACTGTAAGTATACATGAATTGTAATGTTTAAATACAATTTAATGTTAATTTGCCCCAAAATGGTGAATATACAAAATTGTTTTGTGGAAAAACCTAACTTATGTATATTTATCTGTACATTTCCTTTCCTTTATGTAACTTCACATATAAGTTATAAGTTCGAAATGTGAATTCACAAAGATATGAAGCAATATCACGTTAAAACTAATATTCACACTGGAGATTGTGAATTCACAAAAGTGTTGTAATCAAGACGAGATCACGTGCGACGCCGGTCGCATTTCGTGGTCTTGCTGTTCTAAACACGCGCACGGCGACAGTCGGCGTTCTTTACGGCATTGGTGACTGATTGATAGGTGCAAAGTCAAAGGTGGTGCAATCTTTATAGTTTAATACTTTACGAAGACCCATATAGGCGTAGGTTTAACTGTGTTTGAAGTAAAAGGTAAGATATTTAAGATATTAATACAACATGATTATTTGCGACGTTTGTTCTGTTAATTTATCAGTATCATATTCATCTGAGCTATCACAGGCATCTCCCTGGAATAATTTTCACCTGCAAACATGTGAACTGTTTTTCATCTTTTAAAAATTATTTGAAATGTAGTAAGCGTTTTAATAATTTTTTATACCCACTATACAGTTTGGATACAAATTGTGGAATATTGCTTATTATTTCTTAAAATATTCCTCATATCAAAAACATGTTTTAATAAAAGTGTTAGGGGTAATTATTTCCCGTTTAGTAATAATAATACATAATGTTACGTCCCCATAGTTTTGTGTTGTCTAATTTACGTTAATTTAATTTCAGTCATTATTGTTATTGCTTATCTTGATTATTTTGCGCACCCCGCACCACACGTGCATTTCCTTACCCCGCACCTCTCCCAAAATTTCCTATGCCGCGTGTGACAGGGCAGTTCTTGACTCTCTTGTAAATCGTACGCACGCAGATTTTGATTTCGCGACTTCGCGACGTGATTATTCCGCATCAACGGCAGATTACGGGTCCATTGTACTACAAGGATCAAAGAAGCCGTCTACAGGTAAATCTCTGGCCAGAGTGAAGAAGAAATCCACGAAAGATCGCAGATTCAAAGGTCAGACGTTTTTTCCTTTCCGCATTCCTCAATTTCATTTATTTGAAACTTAATATTAGAATACAGTCCATTTTTTTCTCTCCAACTGAGACCCAATTTATTACATTTATTTGGTTATCTATCACGCACGCAACATATTATGGTTCTTCGAACCCGGATTTTCTAATATTGGGTAAATCAGTTATTCTAATTTCAATTTTCACCTATTTTACATCTATCATTATCATTTTCTATCTTTCAATAGGTAATTACCTGCATATTTAAGCCAATTTAGGGAGCAAGTAGATTGCATAAAAAATAATCCATCCGTTAAAAATTATTTTCGATTTTAAATTCAAACGTTTTTTGCTTCAAAGTCGGTGGAAATCCGAACAAAACAGGGACATACGTTCCGCCCGCTGCAGAGCGTGGAACCGAAGGCGCGAGAGGTAAAGACGCACGTCGTAGCTAATCGCGGAACACCACTCTCGCACGGCCGGTGGTTCGACGAAGACGGCGATGGGCGCAGGTGAGGTGCAGGGTGGCTCGAAGTGACCACGGAGATTGATACGCGAAAAAATTGATTTGACCACAAATTATTATATTATCTCCTGCCTTATTTCCTTTCAGACTTTCGCCTATATTTGTATAACGCATTAACTTTATAAATTATGTCGGAAAAATTGAAAAAACAACAAGCATTACGTCTCACGCAAATTAATCGAATTAAAGAGATTTATGAAGTGGCAACTAAAGCGAAGGATGATAGTAATTTGATCCCCCTTTTTGAGTGTTATTATGAATCAATAGAAAACATAAAAACCGAATTTTTTCAATATCATAATAGTGCCATTGGCCTTTCAGCTTCAGATGAAGATTCATTTGAGGGTGAAGATGCACATAGACAAAATTTTGACAAAATGTATTATCAAATTAAAGCTATTTTTGTACAGTTAAATATTGCAACTCCTACAAATCAAAATATTTCGGTTGATGAAGATACCGCAAATATAAAATTACGTCATATTGATTTAAAACCTTTTTCTGGGGATATTACCCAATTTCCAACATGGATCGACATGTATGATGCTCTTGTTCACAATAATGCAAAGTTAAGTGCTGTTGAAAAGTTTAATCACTTGAGTTCATCTTTAAAAGGTTCCGCATATACTGTTATCCAAAATGTCAAAATGACAGCTGCAAATTATGCAATTGCCTATAGTGCTTTAACGAAAAGATACACAAATCGGCGTAAACTTGCTCTTGCGTATTGGTCAAATATAGATGAGTGTCAAAAAATGAAATCAAATGATCCCACAGAACTCTTAAATTTATTAGACATTTTTTCCACGAATTTGCAAGCGCTAAAAAACATGAATCTGCCAGTCAATAGCTGGGATTTCATATTAGTTCAAATGTTGTTGAACAGAGTGCACATTTCATTTGGTGAAAGTTTTGAATTATATCACAAATCAAGCGAATTTCCATCATTTTCAAAAGTTTTTGATTTTTTCCACGAACATTGTTGTGCGTTACAAAATTTAAATACGTCAAAAAATCAAACTGTCAAATACACAAGGAAATTTGAACAAAATAAGAAATCTTTACGCAGTACAACTTCATTCATGGTAAATGCTGATAACTCCAATAATAATTCGCCATGCTTCATATGCAAACTCGATCATCTTGTCTATAAATGTCCAGAACTTTTGAACCAATTACCTCGAAATCGTTACAACCTTATAAGAAAATGCAAGCTTTGCGTAAATTGTTTGAACCCACATGCAACCATAAGTTGTAACTCAGCTTCTTTATGTCATAAATGCGGACAGAAGCATCACACACTTTTGCATTTTTCTGAATCTTCAAATTACAATAATAATGCACCACAATCATCTTCTGAGAATCGAGAGCAACAACTTATCGCTCAAAGTTCAGTATCGACCAATGCAGGTTTTTTGTCGGAAAAATCAAGCGTACTGCTCTCAACAGCAAAAGTTCGAGTTTTAGACAACTTTGGCAAATATCACACTGTCCGCGCCCTGCTAGATCCAGGTAGCATGGCGTCCTTTATTTCAAAGAAGTGTCTTCAATCATTGGGTTTCAAAGCCAAAGACTGCCGTGTCAATCTATCAGGTCTCGACTCCATGCAATCCGTAGCTTACCAAGGATATATTTCTTTGACAATAAAGCCTTGCAACTCAAGAGAAATTATTATAAATATAGATACGCTAATCTTAAACAAAATCTGTAACAATTTGCCAACTACTCACCCTCCTTCGGAAGTTCTCCGCATGTGGGAACGATACCTTAAGGATCTTCCTTGCCTGTCCGGATTGGAAATTCCTCGTTTCGTCCTACCTTTGAGTTTTCAGGCCTGTGAAATTCATTCATTTGGAGATGCTAGCGAAAAAGGTTACTGTGCCGTAGTTTATCTACGCTTCGTTCTAAATTCTAACGGGGCAAAGCTTCGTTTCATCACAGCTAAATCAAAAGTAACACCTTTAAAAAAGATAACTTTGCCCAGGCTAGAACTATGCGCAGCTGTGTTGGCTGCACGGTTAGCTTCATTAGTTTTTCAACAATTTCAAGAAAAGTTGTCGATTCGGAATGTCTACTGTTGGTCAGATTCCACAGTCGCCCTCAACTGGATTCAGTCTCCTCCGCACCGGTGGAAAACTTTCGTAGGAAACCGTGTTGATTTTATTCAAAAGGAAGTTTCACCCGAATTTTGGTTTCATATTAAATCAGATCAAAACCCCGCAGACGTAGGTTCCAGAGGTTTGTTACCTCGCGAGTTATTGCAGTGTTCCTTATGGTGGGCGGGGCCACCTTTCTTATTATCTACTAACCATTTTTGGCGAAAGGCCTCAGATTTGTCTGAGTGTTCTGATAATCTGTCAGAAGAACGTAAAGTGGTTCTTTTAACTAATCAGTCACCACCAAATTTTTTGGATTCACTTATGAACAAATTTTCTTCCTTTAATAGTATTGTACGGATTTTGTGCTATATTCTTCGATTTATTCAACATTCTAAAAATAAAGCATCAGTTTGCATAGGCGCCTTAAGTACTCAGGAGCTTGATGATGCTACTTTTTACCTCGTTAGGCATACACAAAATTCATATTTTTCAGAAGAAATTGAAAAACTTTGTAACCATGCAAAACTCCCCAAGAGTTTTCTCAAACTTTCACCCTTTATCGATGACAAGGGCCTTTTAAGAGTAGGAGGCAGAATCCGACATGCTCCTATTTCTTTTACTCGCAAATTTCCTTTGTTGTTACCAAGCCGTAGTCGACTGACAGACCTCATCATTCAGAGTTTTCATGTCAAGTACTTTCATGCCGGCATACAAACGGTTCAGTGCTTGATTGCTCAAAGATTTTGGATCATGTCATTTAAGCGCTCAATTCGCAGAGTTCTTTCCAAGTGCATTCGTTGTTTCAAATGCAACCCAATTCCATCAGTGCCTGTTCCCATGGGTGATCTCCCCCCTGCTAGAATTTCTCGCGCAAAACCCTTCCTGCATACCGGGGTGGATTATGCCGGTCCTTTCTGTGTCACCATGGGGAGATTCCGAGGTGTAAAATCAACGAAAGGTTATTTATGCCTATTTGTTTGCTTTGCAACAAAAGCAGTACACCTTGAGCTGGCATCTGATCTATCTGCGAATGCCTTTTTAGCCGCATTAAAGAGATTCATTGCTCGGAGGGGTCGCTGTGAACACATGTATAGTGATTGCGGCACTAATTTTGTATCGGCCCATCGTCAACTTAATGTCATGTTCTCTCAAGCCGCTAGCTCCGAATCTATTACATGGCATTTCAACCCCCACTTTGGGGGTTTGTGGGAGGCGGCAGTAAAATCAGTTAAAGTTCACCTTACGAGAGTCATTGGTTCACAGGTTCTTACATACGAAGAATTGTATACCGTTTTTACTCAGATCGAGGCAATTTTGAATTCGCGTCCGTTGGTACCTCTGAGTAGTGACCCAAATGATTTCTGTGCTTTAACTCCTGGTCACTTTCTTACATTCGAGCCCCTCATAGCACCGCCTGAACCTAGCTTACTAGAAACGCCTATCAATCGTCTAACACGCTGGCAATTACTTGACCGAATGCATCAGGATTTCTGGGACCGATGGTCTAAAGAATATCTTCATACTTTACATCAAAAAACCAAATGGTTTAATTCTGGTTGTGAAATTAAAGAAAACACGTTGGTTTTAATAAAATCAGATAATTTGCCCCCTTTAAAATGGGCTATGGGCCGTGTTATTAAAATCCATCCTGGTGCCGACGGTCAGGTGAGAGTTGTGTCTGTTAAAACGGCTTCGCATATCCTGAAGAGACCAGTGTCAAAACTGTGTCCTTTGCCTCTCGAGGATTCGTAAAATACCTCGTATTTTAGGTGGGCGGTAATGTTACGTCCCCATAGTTTTGTGTTGTCTAATTTACGTTAATTTAATTTCAGTCATTATTGTTATTGCTTATCTTGATTATTTTGCGCACCCCGCACCACACGTGCATTTCCTTACCCCGCACCTCTCCCAAAATTTCCTATGCCGCGTGTGACAGGGCAGTTCTTGACTCTCTTGTAAATCGTACGCACGCAGATTTTGATTTCGCGACTTCGCGACGTGATTATTCCGCATCAACGGCAGATTACGGGTCCATTGTACTACAAGGATCAAAGAAGCCGTCTACAGGTAAATCTCTGGCCAGAGTGAAGAAGAAATCCACGAAAGATCGCAGATTCAAAGGTCAGACGTTTTTTCCTTTCCGCATTCCTCAATTTCATTTATTTGAAACTTAATATTAGAATATAGTCCATTTTTTTCTCTCCAACTGAGACCCAATTTATTACATTTATTTGGTTATCTATCACGCACGCAACACATAATAATAATTTCCCCTAACACTTTTATTAAAACATGTTTTTGATATGCGTAATATTTTAAGAAATATAAGGAATATTCCACAATTTGTATCCACACTGTATTATAATTTAAAAAGTAATTTTACAAAGTAGTTTTAAAAAGTAATTTAAATTTAAAAAGCAAAATCGGTGTATTATTATTCAGGAAAATTACAAATAACTTGTAAATATTAATTACAACACATACCTAACTAATTTCACAGATTTTTTGTAAATTAATTTTACAAACTAAATGTAATTTAATTGATCCTCACATTACTTTTGGGAATTTACAAGATATCTATTGATCGCACTAAAAGCAGTAAAATTATTGTAAAATCGCAAAATCCTTTTTTCAGTGAATAAGAAGATTAAAGTACAATACTGCAGAAAGTATGAAATGTCATTTGCGCACAATTACCCATCCTTGCGGGTAATCATGCGCATGAGTTGGGGAATCATGCGCATTAAAAAGAGGTATAAAAAATACAATCTTCAGTTAGTCAACTAAGTGTTTATTTAGCGTCTTTATGACAAGCAAAGATCACACTTATAATTTTCTGGCGTGTCTACGCCTGTACACTCAGCATGGTTCCATGATGCACATAAAACACATCTGTAGATATAATTCGTTTTTTCCAGTTTTTCCACAAATACAACATATCTCATTAGGTTCGGTAGGTTCATTTAAAGGTGGTGGTATGAAACTCAAATCAACATCGTCCAACTCATCATCATCACATAATGTGTCTGATATATCATCTCCTGATGAATCAGATGACTCGGGTGTTGGCTTCTGCCTGCTTCTCGATTTTTGTTGTTGTCATTTCTAATAGCGTTTAGCGCACCCTGTAGATCTTCAGCTGTGTACGCGAGAATTTCAGTTTTTCTGGTATAATTTCTTGGCATCTGGAATCAAAATTAAAAATTAAACTATTACTATTTAATTACATGTGGGGTAACGGTGCGCACTGATGCGCACCATTACCCCAACAGGATATAAACAATACTTAGCGTCCAGAAAAAAAAATTACTAAATGAAAACAAATATAGATCAAAGCATGCAACACACCATAAATGTATATAAAAAAAATAGTTCAATCAAATTAAATAAGAATTATGGCCTTACCGTTTTATCTTATGGGGTCGAAAAATAACAATAACTTGAATATTTTAGGTAAATCACTTCTCACTACCTTCGCGTGTAACGAATCGATTCGACTAATGGCGGCAGTAGTTCCCTATCCAAGGAAGTGAGGGCAGCATCAGTCCAGTTCACTTCACCACCCGCGGAATATGAAATATATCGTTGCGCACGATTACCCGCTGCGCACCATTCCCCCACTCTCCCAATACGTAAGAAAAAGCATAACAAATATTATTGCTAAGAATTATTGGCATAATGGACAAATAAATTTGTCTTTCATTTCCTTGGTTAAACCCACACAATCCTCATAAATATATTTTTGGCAGACAATGCACATTGGACAATACCAATCTTGCTCATCCACTTTTTTTGTGGTATTTTTTTTTTGTCGTTGCTCTAGATGTTGTATAGCTTTAGGTGCTGACGTATTGTGCATATTGCCAACTTCGAATGGTAGGCATATTGCTACACATGAAGTAAAATGAGGTTAGTTATGTTTTTGTCTAAGTTGTTACCCTAAATCGATCGCTTTTCACCACAATCTCAGCTTCAATACCAATGTATGGAACACAAGATATTGCAATTAATTAACACTTTTTTTCACAACTCTATAATAAAAAACTTAACGTGTAAATATTACAACGGCGTCTTAAAAAAACAATTTCTAGCGACACTATTCGATTGGCGCTTGATACTGGCCGGATTACCATCTCAAATATGGCACTTGGTTAACCGAAAACTATGCGTATGATATGTGCTGCCATCTTTTGTAAAATAGCTAAATTACGGCCAGTGGGCATATTGCCAACATGCGCATATTGTAGATATCGATATTGCCGTAAATCGTGTCAACGTCGCAAAACAGTAGCCAATCAGCGTGACGTCACGGGCACAAGGAATTTGAATTTCAAAAACATTTTTAGGGCATTTCCCGGCCGAAAAAAATTGCAAAAATAGTTATTTATGTACCAAGGCACTGACTCATGTGGAATTTAGTTGCCGAGGCCTCTGGCGGCGCCATCTACAATTTGCAATAGAAAAATTCAATTTGATCCTACGAATAAAGTATTTGACGAGCTCTACCTACTCTTTTACGGAACTAATATATCTCATGTCGTTGCTGAGATATGAAGCCAGGGAGTTTTAGGTGAATCACCCTGTATAGTTGATAATGTACTAGGGTGTTCCAGGTTCCTGTTCAATCGATTTTCAAATATATATATATAGAAATCCGCAAACCACATTTCTCATTTCTACATCAGACGAACATCTCGATTAACACAGCGGCACACAACGAACTTTAGGCCAGTCGAACTTCCAAGTTTGCTTTAGTCTCCCGAGAAAAATAGGAAGCCAGCCACTTAAAATTTCCGGACACTGATGGGGAAGTTGAAGTTGTGAGGCCGCCCCTCGCAGCTTACCCGAGATTAACCTCTAAGTCCGGCGGTTCATATTAAACCACGGCTCCCCATTAAAACAACTATCTGCGCAGTTTGAAGAGGTGTTGCGAGAGAAAATATTGCCGACAAGGTGTTATGAGGATTTCTGAGATACATACATTAGTCTCTAAATATTACCTCTTAGCGGAAGTGATTTAAACCAGCATTATTAATATCTGATCATACGTTATACTCGTCTTGGTGGATAAGCCGACCTCAGAATTATTGATACATTGGTAACTTAGATCATACCAACCGATAATTTCAGCTAATGAGATAGAGGCCGTCACTTGACGGGGGTCTCAGGGGCTGTACTTTATTTTTTTTTACTTTAATTTTTGTTTACACAAGAAAACACAAAACTATATTGCCGCTTCTTCCAAAGTTTTTTGCCTGGGCAAAGCAAAAATAAATAGGATTCGTTTCGATTCCGAAAATTCAGCTTACCCAATTCGCCCTAATACGTCTTTGATTTTTCCTATCAATCTTGGCAATCTACCGAGTTTAGGAAATGTCAAGCAAGTTGTAAATGTACGAAAGAAAGACAGCGAAGTGGGGTAGCACGGGGTACGCTCTGTCGCTATTGGCTGACCGTAACAACGTAATGCAGCGCACTTCCCAATTCGCAATTAGAACCACGGGACGCCGAAATTTTTTATAGTTTTGAAAACTTCGTAGTATTTTCGAAATCATGGGAAGATGATTTTTATTTGACAATTTTATATTGTTATATTTTATTTTTTTGTTTTGTTAATGTAGAATAAATGTAATTAATAATAATAATTTAAACCTTAGCAAGTAATATTCTATAAAATATGTTTATTACTTTATATTACATTTTTCTATCAATTATTTCCGCAGATGAAAGTAGAAATAAATAAAGATTTATTTACTTTGAAAAAGCAAATTTTCTGCACGCCTATGCTTCCTTTGGCGCTTTATATTGTCACGCCTGGAATCGTGAACGGGGGTGAGCATCACAGGTAGATCAATAATTGAGAAGTATTAAAACAAAACTAAAAATATTTATTTTAACCTTGTACGGAGATATAATCATTTCCCAGAAGGGAGTAAAATACATAGACTTGCATTAGAATAATACTTGGTCCAGGGTCCAACATGTCGCCGACAGGGGGAAGTCGCCTGCTGCCAACCAGAGTTCTATCACAGAAAAAGTATATTTTCTGTGGTTCTATCTTAGTCCGTTGTTTGTCCGGAAGAGTATCTAGGGCCTCTAGGGGGTCGAGTAGAGTTGAACAGCTGCGCAGCTCGAATCGGGGCGCTTGGAACCAATCGTCGATCACTGATCCCCCGAAATGCGGACCACCGGTTTTTAAACCTTTAGTGGAAACCGAGTCAGCACTTCGCGGGCAATCGCCCGATATGGTTCGATTTGCCATTGACGGAAAAGTTGGATTTGCAATTTAGCAATAGTTTTCAGGTTTATTAACTTTCCGAATTTGTCTAAAAATATGTTAGGACCTGATCTTATTTTCTCTGGTTGACAATATTCTAACGCTTGAAAGGCTTGGTGTCACGTGTGGGGTGAACATTTTATTATGCTTTAACCTCCGATCAAATTGGTATCTATAGATACCGCATACAATAAATAAACCGTGGCCAATAAGAATATAATAACTCAACAGGTAGCTGTTTACTATTAAGACCCAGGTACAGAGACGCTGGGTTGTCAGAATTCTGTAGGGAGCAAATAACCAAGAAGAAATAATGTTATTTCTTGAATTTGTAAAAAAAGTAAATTGTCAATGCAATGCGGGATGTCCCAAGTAGGGGTTATCAAAGGCGGGCGTTGCCACTCTCGGATTTTCCAAGAAAGACATCGCCCCCTTTTGAAATTTCTGAGTAGAGCATAAGCCCCGTTCCCCCCGTGAAAACGGCGTCCCTTCAGGCTCAAGACCGACCCAAGCAATACCAGGACAGTTTAATGGCTGACGCTGTCATTGTGTTTGGCAGATAAAAGTTTTTCTTGTAAAAACGCGTGTATTAAGTGGTGATAAAAATTATTAGTTTTCTTTCAACTAAACCCTGCCAGTATGTTCAAAAGTTGCGTCCTATGCGAAAATCTCGCTGATTCGGCAAAGCAGCGGAGTTCGCACAGGTAAGTAAATCTTTACACGAGCGTAAACTTTGGGGTTTGTCATATTTCTCGTACTCATATTTTTTCCATGAAAGCCTCAGACAAAGGAATAAAGGGGCAAAGTATTTCGTATATTAGTACCTATTCATAAAGTAAACAGCTGTTACTATTTTTATATTTGTGTGGATTACTATCATAGGAAATGAAAAAATTTAGGTTGTTTTTAATATTGAAAACTTATTTTTTTATTCCCCAATAAAAATGGTATACCTTTCCGATCAATTTTGGCCATCACGTGATATTTGAACTCCCATGTGAACCAACAACCTTCCCATATTATAGTAACGAATTAATTATTAATTTGCTATATTAGAGATACTAAAATGAATAATTAGACTTTCAGATCTAGAACTTGTGAATGTAATGTAAACTATAAAAAACGTACTGGGTCAATCATTCGAGAACCCCACTCAGATATACCCTCTGCCCCAAAAAAGAAAGCATTTATTTTATTGGAATAATTGTTTATAGTCCAAGAGCCGGCCGCATGATTTCAACTCTCATAAGCTCATAAGCTTATATAGAATAAGATGTTATGTAAAATGTAGAGAGTATATTTCTTTACTTGAAGAGAGTAGGTTGCCTCAGATAATATGGGCCCGATCATTGTTATTTAAAGAAGTTGTGGATAATTTTTATTTTTTTAATAGGTACAACCCGTCCCATGAACATATTTTCCTACTACTTTTTCGCAAAAGTTTTTTTGACAAATTCGAAAAGTACCATTCTAAAAATCGAAGAAGATGGTAAATTTCTTAATTGGGTCTTGTACTTTCCTCCGGTACCTACTAAAAGAAGCCTCGAAAATCCGATATTTAACCAAATTTCCCGACTCCCGATTAAGTTTTGAGAAACGGGACGGCTGTAGATTTAGCGAAAGTGACGAGAAATTCTGAGGAACCGCTCTTAGAAATTGCGTATTTTTTCTCATTTTTTGATTTTTCGGGGGCACCGGAAGCATCTGCACCTCACCTTGACTTGAGGAAAGCTTTAGAAATTCCGACTCCAGAGCTCAGAGCCGAAATAACTTAGCTGGTGCTCGGCGGAAAAGGGCAATTTCTGACAGTTTACGGACTTTGGCTTTTAGGTGACGGGAAATGCCGGCCAATCACGTAAAAAAGATGCGTCCCACCTGTGTTGGTCGTTTTTTTCGCCGAAAATCCTTAATAACTCGAAAACGAGAAATAATTTACCTGAAAGTTTCTTTAAATATTTAGACCCGTTCTCCGGCCATCTCGCCGTATCGTCAGATCTCCTGAAAAACGCGTTTGAATTTTTTTTTCCTGTGCGTCAAGCAAAAATTTACTGCGGAGGATTTTCGGGGCCCCGAAAATGCGCCTATCGGATTTCTATTGTTGCTCCACGGGCCTTCTTTCCTATTTTGTTATATAGTATGAGAGTAGATTTGCCTAAAAATTGACCGAAACTTCTTTAAATAACAATGATCGGGCCCATATAAACAGAGGCAACCTTCTCGCTTTAAGCAAAAAAAATACTCTCTACATTTTACACAACATTATCTTATTCTATAAGCTTATGAGAGTTGAAATCATGCAGCCGGCTCTCGTACTATTATAGTAAGTAAAATATTTAGATTTAAATCGTATGTCATAATTTCCAACTCCTAAAAATGCTTATACTTATGTAGATACAGGGTTGCCAGAAAATGGTCCAACACCAAAGTACCTCGATTTCTATAATTTTTGCGGAAAATACAAAATAAAAAAAGTTGTTTTATTGTTGTAATGTTTGTCACAACAATAATGAATATGTTTGATTTGTAAGAAATAGTATGATTTATAATTCAGGCTATATGTTACTTATAAACCTTCTAAGGCCTCATATTCAGATGAACTTCTTTCTTAGGATGACGTCTTCGATACCAATGCTTATAATTTGGCTACTTAAAAAGCAGACACGCAGTATAATATTAGTTAAATTCCCAAATACCATCATTTCAGTAGTACCTACACTAATTTTTCTTAAAATATTATATTATAATAATATGGTGAAATTACCAGAAAATAATCATGTTCTGATTTGGAAAAGCTGAAATTAATTTTAATTTTAATCAGCTGGCTCTGTTATCAGAGATTCGGCAAGGAGTTCTAGTGCAACTTTAACAGATTCAGAATTTTCTCTGTCAGCAACTCTCACAGTATCTGAAGAAAACAGTTCATCCACAGAACTAACTGTGACAGACTCCAAGAAGAGGCAATCCACAAAGAAGTAACTGCCATTGTTATCGATAACAATATAGCATATACTTTTGTGGAACTATATTTTCTGTGATGCTAGGTATTAAAGTTTTTACAAAAAATATTTTGACTATTCAAACTTCAAATTAACAATTATTTTTATTAGTTTAGACAAGGATGAATAAAATATATCAATAACGTTTTTTAATTTATCGTTATATAGCGTAAAGTGTGGTTCACGACTTATCCAAAACATGTTATCCAGACATGCTGATGTGGGTGGGAGGTGGGAAACATCCGGTATATAGCTTAATTTGTAGCTATACATTCTAGGTGTATTAATTGGGAGAGAAGGGTCACTTTGATTTTATATTTATATTTGAATTAATCTGTATACATATATTATTAAACTCTACGCTAACTTTCTTGATCCTTATCCCAACTAATATTCTTGTTAATTTTCATTTCATTTAAAACGAATATTCAGAGTAATCCCCATCAAGAAAACGTAAATAACAACAATGAAAACTAAATGTTGATACACTTTTTTTATTGATCCATAAACATCTTAATACAGAATTTGCCAGACGCCTTGCACCTCTTGGCTCTTGGCTATTCCTTCACTTCACGGTTGGTATTTTCTTATATTAGCTGCTTTCATTTTGTGCTAATTTAATGAACGATTAATTTGTTTGTCGATTTCAGCCAAACATGGACAAATATGTCAAAGATCAAGAAATTAATACTAATTCCGGTAATTCCACCACTGTCCATTCGAAAGTCTTAAATTCATTGCCCTGTATAAAATTATAAAATTTTGTTTAAAACTAGCCCTAGTAAAATTTTTCCCATTTCCAGACGTACATACATTAAAAAAGCAGAGATATTTTGGGGACATTAAAAGCTATGACATGAGTAGTCCAAAGAGAGCCATACGTGCTTGGGCCATATGCAAGGCAAAATTTTCAGGCCAACCAAGGGAAATTAAAAGTAAAAAATATAAAAGAAGTTTAAAATATCTGATAAGAAATTGATTTAAATTTAGAATATACTTAACCTAATCCCCCATAAGCCTAGCTTCTTTATCATAATTTATGTAAAATTATGTAAATAGGTACCTAGTTATATTTCTTCTATGAATTGTATGTTCATAGCCTTAAAATAAAATGTTTTGTTAGAATAGTTATTGTGGCTTAATTTTTGACCCCTTAGAATATACGCGCCCATGTCTTTGGGTCTATTGACAGGAGTCAACACTGATATTGAGGTTACGTATTTTACAAGCTTTTATTTAACTTGCCCTGTTAGTATCTATGTATGCGTGGGTCGAATCTTGCAAGCTGAATTAGAACCACTTCCTGACATCCGATTGCGCTGAAATTTTGCCTAAACCTTTAGTTCCGGTGACAATAGAATATGCAATACTCAATATTGTAATACTTTCAAAATGGACGCCGCTCCAAGATGGCGGATGATATATTTTTTGCCAACCCCCTTAGTATGGGTATCAAATGAAAGGACTTGAAAAGTAGAAAACGATAAAGTTAGTGACAACACACTAAATTCAATATGGCCGCCGCTCCATGATGGCGGAGGATAATTTTTTGTCAACCTCCTTTATATGGGTATCAAATGAAAGGGCTTGAAAAGTAGAAAACGATAAAGTTAGTGACAACACACTAAATTCAATATGGCCGCCGCTCCAAGATGGCGGAGGATAATTTTTTGTCAACCTCCTTAATATGGGTATCAAATGAAATGGCTTGAAGAGTAGAACACGATAATGTTAGTGACACCACACTAAATTCAATATAGCCGCCGCTCCAAGATGGCGGATTACCTATTTGATACCCAACATGGATGTCAAATGAAAGGCCTCGAAGGGTAGAAAACAATAAGGTGAATGATTTCATACGAAATCCAATATGGCGGCAGCACCAAGATGGCGGACTAAATTTCTTTACCACCCTCTTGACATGGGAATCAAATAGGTACTAAAAAGCACAAAATAAAATTGAAAATAAGAAACCTTTTTAAAAACAAGCTTTTATTTAAGAATATGAATAAAATAAGTTTAGGTTTTCGTTAAGAGAATTCAATTCCAAATTGCGACAAGTTTTTGCAAATTGAAAAGCTTGTCGCGCGAATTATTAAGAAAAAAATGCATACTTTGGCAATTAGGTACTTGCGTATCAACCAATCACTGTTCAATAAAATTATTGTTATTGAAGATATTATGCTGCAATAATTATACAGGATTCTTTCTAGCACATATACTTAAATTATTCAGCGTGAACTAAGTCTGGAAAGCCAGGGTACATCTAAAATAACGGAGCCTTATTACAGATTAAATTTTCATTTCCCAGAAAAATTACAACCATTTTGAAGTAACAAATGCAGTTCTGTATTTTCATCCATTATTTTAAAATCACGACTCGATTGTCCAGAAAATTATTGATTTGAATACAGAATTCACTTACATTTCTTAACGATAATATCTAAATTTAAAGATTTTTTTAGGTTATAATAAAAATTCCATAAAATACTTTAGTTCCCTTTTATATCGGAGACTAATCGCTCTCAAATAAAGGCTAATGAACCAATTACTTCTAATTTTATGACTTATCGATCCTCCATTAACACTGAATCACAAGTCATCAAGAGATGGGGTAGGTTTCCATAAAAATAAAATTGGCACATCGTAATCTCCATTTAATGCATAGAAATCCATTACGTTATAGAAATTAAGTCCCCATAGCCAGCTATAGCTTTATTATTCTAATAGAATATTTAAAGAACATATAAATTATACCTACTATGTTCTCAAAAATGTTCTTGGGGGGTTTATTTCTAGTCAAATGAAAACGACAAACAAAAATAAGCAAGCATGCTTCTCTTCACTATTTCTCAGATAGGTACTAAATCAAATTATACTATGCTATTTCAGATAATATGAACTTCGAATGGAAAAGATTGTAAGTAATTATTTACAATCAATCCCATACTAATAATTAATACTTATCTTAAAATGGTAAATATTAAATCAAGGAAACTTACGTTAATGGCAAGAGGCATAATCTTGCGTAGGTTTCTGGCAAACAACCGAATCCAAGAGTTTCATCTCTTGGTGCCAGATCATCACCAGCTAGAACGGCAACTACCAGTTCTTTTCGTTCATCGTGGTACCATACTTGAATTTGGATTCTTCCAGAAACAGTTCGTTCCCTTGCCAATTGTTCCTGAAATTCGAGGAAGATGTAAAGAATTATTAGTATTTACGTTTGGATTGCAGATAGCTCTTTTAATTCGACGTCTAATGTAATCTAAGTAATCAAAATTTCTTAATTTATTTTAGTCCTTAGGTGCATTTTTAATATAAACCAGAAATTAATAAAATCATTAGAACTGTCCATAAACGAAACAGGAATTGTCAATGATATTTCCCGAAAATAACGTGATTTCTTAATTTTACTTTTTGCATACAAATTATATAATTTTTAAATTCATTTTTGAATTATATTAAGAATATATCGAGATAAATATGGGTTCCTGGCCGAACAAAAAAATAATAAAAAAATAATAAAAAAATGTAGCAAACGATTTACGGCTGTAGAAATATTTGCATTAGAAGTTGAATGCATGGTGACAAGAACAATTATAAGTGCTTAATTAAAATTACATAAAATTACAATTGCATTCCTAACTTTTGAGATTGAAAGTGAAAAATTATTCCAAGCCGATTGAATACGTTATATTCCATAAAACATTATTTATTAATGTTGATATTTTAGCCTACCACTCGACATCTCAGGAAATATATCCACAGGAAAATATTACTTTTATTCTTTATTCCTATTTAGAACTCAAAATCCTTGATTAAAATACTTATAATTATTTTTGTTAGATATTGTTTCTATTTTTAATTATTGGGTAAAAGCTCATTCTGCAAAATCTATAAAAGCTATGACTATTAGATATATCTATGATATGTCTTATATACTGTGCAGAAACAATCGTGAGAACCAATAATTGTGAGAAAAAAGTATACAACATAATAATATATATTACTTATTTTAGACAGGGTGAGCCTGAGTGCCTTTTTTAACGCTGTGAAGTTTACCTATTCTGAAAAAGAATTTAGTGGCTACCGAACCCACATTCCCACATCACTGACAACTGTGTTAACTTGGGAAATAGTATAACAAGAAAACTTGGTAAGGATAATGATACACTATCAGACTCACCCTCTTTAGCGACCTACAGCTGACAACAGGTCGTGTTAAAAGCATGCGTTAATTAACGCAAATTTAAAGAATACATTCATTAAAATAACAGCTTCAATTAATTGTTAATAAGCATTCTGTAGATCACCCTCACACAAAACGCATTCCTGAATATCTAGCCTATATTGTGAAAGGACAAATACATTCTACAATATATAGACAGTTGTAAAACTAGCTTATGAAACATGCTCGAGTCGTAAATAGGCAATCTGAACATACGAATATCTTGTAAAGATTGCCCACTATGACATCGCGTACAAGCCTCTAAAACAGGAAATACAATAAGCTTTTCCAGCGTGTGGTGAAAACTATAGGGCGTGCACGCAACAGGCACATCGACCGGAAGAAAGGGCACGCTAAGTTGTAGGCAAGCACCAACGAAAGGGAAGTGACAGAGCAAAGTTCCGTGCCAGTTGGGACAAGAGCATAGCGGGTGATCAACTTGGATCGCGTACCTAATTTCGAGGAGTCCAGCGCCGTCCCGCGGAGTTATGGTGGATGGGGATGATTTAAAGACTATTGGCTGATTCAAATAGGTTTAATGGGCATTTTTGTATACACAAAGAGAGCACCTATTTCTCATGGACACCTGTCCCAGCTGACACCAACAGCAACAACTACAAGCTATGCGATCTCATTTTCACTTTAACACGGCGTTGGCACAGGTATTTATTGTTAGGTAGTTTAAAAGCGAACTCGTGTCTGTTAAATGGATATACGATATGTGTTAGCTTAGAGCTTAAAATGAAACTGAGATTGCATATAAAACAATAACAATGATTAGAACAGTGATCTAGGATATTGTCATATTTGCATCGAACAATCATTTCACAATATTAGCATGGTAAAGTGTCCGTTTTTTTAACGATATAAAACAGGTTTGTATTAAGGTAAAGGGTGGTAGGTTGGCACTAAAAGCGACGGAAATTGTACAAAATATACAACTGCAGGGAAGTTCTCACTGAAATAATTTTTTTAATGTGATGTTGATTATTTTGCTTGTATACTTCATGAATTCATGCAACACTGAGTAAGATTATTATCTTTTTAGGAACGTTTAAAATTTGTAGGTATGGTTAAAATAAGGTAGGTACTACAATAATTAGCTCTGTGCGGAACCAGGTATAAAACATAAAAACTATTAGTAATAGGAGTAATAGTTTTATACAGGATGTCCGGGAAGTATGGGACAATCTCGCGGAAACAGTTACGAGACGTCAAAATATACAGAGTGTTATATAAATACTTTTCCCAAGATTTGCGATTTACCTTTTCGGATTTAATATTCAAACTACCCCATATAATGAAATGGAATTTTGTGGGTTGATCGGAAGAGCACATAATGTATTTATTCTCTTACCTTGTCAGAAAAGCAAGAAACGGACTGGCTCTACTAGTTAAGAGGCAATAATTTTGACACATGTCATCCTAACGAGCCTGAAATGCTGTTGTTCTTTGTTTCAGACTTTCTCTTAAAAACATTTATGTAAATTAATTACATAAAGCCTTGTGTTGCATCAAATTTTTCCGGTTTACTATCAAGCAAACGGTTGAAGGTACCGAAAAAGTGGTTTCCACATTTCCTATAGGTAATTTACTTCTCTGTCAAACTGCATAAAAAATATCGCATTATTAATTTAAAAAAACCATTCATAAATTAACTACTATTACTGATCCAAAAATGACTACAATTGAACGAAAAAGTAATTGACCTGTTTTGGTTAAAATGATATACCGAGTGCATAAGAGAGGTATATAAAAAATCTTTAAAAAAATGGCGGCCGAGGGTATCTATGAATATTAGGTGATACTAGAACAAAACCGAAGTAAACCCCGTTCAACGAATGTTCATACCTACGTCAACTCCCGTCCTTAGCTGACTCGTGGGTAAGACAAGGACGGGAGTTGTGACGTAGGTATTAACATTCGTTGAACAGAGTGTAGTTAATTTTTGTTTAGCCGTAAATGAATGGATAATCCGATATGTTTTGATACATTTAGAAAGAGATTCCAACCGTTTCCTTGATATTAACCGGAAAAATTTGATGCAATACGTAACTTTATTAAATTAAATTTCATAAAAATTTAATTATCTTGAAGCCAGTTTGTCTTATCGAATCAAATATAGAGTACTTTTTCTTTAGATAAATGTCCGAGTCGCCAAAGAACAACATTTTATGCTAGGTAGGAAGACATGTGTGTCAAATTTGTGGCCCCTTAAATGGTGGAGCGAATCCGTTTCTGGCTTATGTGAAAAAGTAAAAGAGTAGGTATGTGTATCATTACATTATTTTTCCTTACACTGTTTACAGCTCACAAAATTTATTTTCATTATACGGGGAAGTTTAAAAGTTATAGTCGAAAAGGTAAACCGCAGATTGCCCTTTCGGGACCCCATAATATCTCCGACAATGGTTATCTTAGGAAAAATATTTATATGAAACATCTTATAGGTATAGTTTGACGTCCCCTACCTGCTCCTGCCAGATTGCCCCATTCCGGACTTCATGTATATTGGAATAAATTAATTCATTTTAGATGACTGGACAGTTAACTTGAATAAAAAATGGAATTTTTAAAGGCCTATCACTATTATTTTTTTAAATAATTAGTTTTTTAAATAAAAACAAAGAAATCTTTACCCCTCCATATCTTGGAAACCGTTCACTTTATCATAATTCTGTATATAACAATTCTTGTTCGGAATTTAATGTGTATCATTTGCGTATAGGATGACGTTTGCGCTAAACCTCATAGTTTACTATATATTCACGCAAAAGTGTGAAAAATAAGAATTTCCTTCCCTTTTCACCCCCTCCCCCCGAAACCCGACGCTGGTGGTGGTGTAACTTTTTAGTACTAACTCTTAGGAGGGTGTGGAACTATTTCGCGCTAGAAAGAACTTTTTTTTTTATGTTTGGGTTTGGCCTAATTTTGTGTTAGTTTTACTGTACTATAGAGCCTAGTGTGACAGTGTCATAAAGGTATGAAAGTACCTAATAATTGGATATGAGCGACCTTCAGCGCCAAAGATTAATGTTTCCCAGTCATTGTATACTAATACCACCGTACAATATAACACCTAGTAGACACTATTAAATTGGTAACAGTGTGATAACAGTGACTATAGTCACTGCTGATAAGCGGTGCGGGACTACTGTGTACTCCCCCCGCCAACGACTGACAAACTTAGCTGGACTCACGGCATCGCGCGGCCTATTCCGCTATGTCTACCAAAACGGTGAAAGTACGGTATAGTTTCTTTACGAGTGGGAGGCTCTACTGCAGCCACCCCCACTGCAGGCATTTGGATCATTCACAGCATGAAATCTGAAATAAATGAAAACCAGCCTTGGTGAAATGACCACCAAGAGAATGTCTCTGGCGTTTATTGCTTGAAAAATCCGCAAAAAGTAGCTGGAAAACTCTGCAAAATCTGTCCCCTGTATCTGTCTATTCTATTTCTGTCACATCTTTATAACAATGTCACGAATTAACTAGGGGATCCACATCGGAAACTTAATGTTTACGTATAGTTGTATAGTTTTCAAATGTTTGCAATAAATAATAGATATCTAGAAATTTGGTACTTAGCAGGTTACGCTTCTATATTCTTTTACATACTTAATTTGAAATATTTCCTTCATTCATATCCAACCAGAGATTACCTGAAAAAAATTACGTAAAAGTATACACCCCTGGAAATAATTCATATCTTTGTTTTTTTTATTTCCCTTAAAAGGTACCTATCTTAAGATTTGTCAACATTTTTAAGTTTTCTTTCAAAATCCTAAGTTTCTAATTTGGAAGCTTTAGGTACTTGAGGGAAGCAAAGACACTTTTAATAACTCATTAGCGGTAGTGATAACAAAAGCAATAATTGGGATATTATAAAAACCTTCAAAATTTAATTCATGTGACTCTTTTATCTTCAAGGGGCAGAGATAACAAAATAAAAACTATATGAAAATTAAAACCCTGTATGACGAAAACTATCGAGTTTTCGATATTGCTAAATATATAGATTTAATCGGGGATAGGCGATAGACCTAGTAAAAATAAAAATAAAAGTTCATATTTTATGTTTTATAGCTTGGTTTTAATATTTAATACATTTTTTTTTCAAAAAGCTCAAAGTTGCAATGCCGATTTTAATAAAAATGGGCAGGTTTTTAGTAATAAGTAAGGAGTTTAATAATTTGATTTAATTAGTTCTTTCAGGGCCGGCGCTGGGACATGCTAGATAGATATTTTAGGAAAAATATTTAGCACGCCACTGCTTTTTTATAAGTATGATATTATTTTGAGATTAAGCAATTAAAAATAAAAAACATATTTTTTTAACTTTTTGTCTATCTTGCTTAATTTTCGAAAAAAAAAATCCGTCCGCGCCCGAAGAAAGAATTGTAATTGTATTCAATAAAAATATATTTTTTAAAGCTTGCAACATTTTAAAATTTTGATAATCCCTGGTCAGGAATTGCAACAATCAAAAGCATCGCAAACTTTAAAAACAAATAATACAATTAACACCCCGTCTCTTGGAAACTTTAAAACCTACAGGTTCTTATGATTTTTTCTTTTTATTTTCGCGAGTTCTGTCGCCTATTAAATTTTCCCAAGACACCTGTATGTTAAAGTAATTTATTTTCACATTTTTTATCGAATCTAGGAGTTTTGCCGATAAACGCTGAAAACCCTTTGAAAAAAAGCAAATTCTCATTAAGCAAATTAATCAGAAATATTGGATAAAGCTGTTATAATTGAGAAAAGAAACAAAATGACCTATTATATGAGAAATACCTAATAAAATATTTGTTAAACACGCTTAAGAAAATTATCTTCTTATTTGAAGCAGTTCTTCAAGTCAATCGAAAACAATTTACTTCGATAAGAGGATAGAATGCACTGAAAGTAATTATTTTGATCTACCTAGGCAGGAAAAAATAGCGTCATACTATCTATTAGAAAGGATTGTATAAAAATATATTTTCACATAGTAGCTGACCATAAGCAAACTACCTAAAGTTAAGTAGATATTAAAAGCCATCATGGAAAATCAATATGTAGACGATAAAAACTTTAGTATAGTATTACGCTATTATGGCAACACATAACACTGAGATAACATTGAAAACGGACACTTACCATAATTGAAGTTCTGTAACATACTACATCGATTTTTTCTTGTTCTACAGAAATTGTAATGCACTACACACATATATAAGGTATAGGCCAAACATCAGGTCTTTGTAGCTACGAAAAAATCTAGAAAGCTTTATAATAGGTAGAGGCAAACATTTTGCACATCGAGAAGTTATACCCAATTTCGTTGCATTTAGTTTATTGTCAAGCTTTATAGATTCTTTCCCATTTGGTCTCAATCCTTTTCCGACGCTTAGCCTACTTATTAATCTGATATGTCACACTGTATACCACTTAGTAACAAAGATAATGTACACATATAATAGATTTAGTATAGACCTCTATATTTTTATAAATAGATTTAAAATATATTCAACTTTTGAAATCTGTCGTTCAAATACTGTTATTTACCTTCTTTTTACATATTTACTATCGCTTGCTTAAAATGTCCGGTATGACAGGTAAATAAAAGATTTGTATGCAGTCTAATTTGTCTCTATAAACGATTTATAATTATTCAACACAAAGGCGGGTATGAAAGTTTTAACATACAAATTTACTTTGCGCTTTGTTTTAAAAAATAAACAATCTATCTAGACTATTTCCAAATCAGCAAGACACACATAGCGAAGAAAATTTGATTGAATCTACACCCTCTTAGTATCGATTCAAGAATAGCTTGGTTTCTATTCTATATCTTCTACAACTCTTTCTAGATATCAAACTCTGAAAAAATCTATCTCGAGACTTTGCAAAACTTAAATTCTACTAAAATTCTCAAAGTATCAAGAATATCCATAAAGTAAGTTGTTAAGACGAACGATATCACAGAGATAGATTATCATACGAGGATAGCCAATTATATGATAGTTTTTGTTTCATTAGGTCCAATGAGATTAATTCGTTAATTTTCTAAAAAATGTACATAGTGATGGCATAGAGACAGAGGTTTTTTTTTTATCAAAGCGGGAGATATGTTTAAAAACTGAACACCTCAAATCAAGTCGATACAGTCTCTGTTTCTGCTAGTATACAATTTAATATATAACTACTCAATTTAGTTTAACTATAACATACACTCTGCACAAAATGTTATAGACATTAAAGCATCAATTATCGACTAGTATATAAGTGGGAAGACAAGGAAGCATAAATTTTGGCCAAACGGAATGGAAAACCATACAAGAGACTCAAGTAAAAAATTTGAAATACAAAGGTTGGTTTAGTTATTTAATATTTATTTAATATTCTTTTGACTAATTTCCAATGTAATGGCAGTAACTTTGATTTTAAATATAGGCGCCATATTTGATTTTGACACGATTGAAGGAGAAATTTCTTCTCTTTTCAATGATGACCCTATTTGATATCCTTTTTTGTCTTATAAAAACGCCTTTTAATTATTTTTCTTAGCAGGCTATCTTTTTCAATTTTCATAGTATTTTTGGACTTTGACACTACTTATTTATTCTAAGACTTGTTTTGTGTTTTGATTGTTAGTAGAAGGAATGTCTAACCTAACTGAAGTGTCAAAATATTGTCAAACTGTAAATCGACAAAAATGCTATTTTAAAAATTAAAATTAAAATTCTAAAATTATAAAAAATAAATCGACATATCAATCAACGATTTTACTACGTCGTAGTCTACTACAATAAAGGACACTAAGCGAGCCAACATAAAAAGTCTCTAGCTTTGAGACAAATATTAACTTAAAAAATTATGTTTTCTAGACAAAAAGAAAACAAAATGGTGTTATCATACATTGTTGAAAAGAGAAAAAAATCAATCATGTCAAAATCAAATATGTCACCCATTAGAAAAATCAAAGTTGGTGTCATTATCTCGTAAACTATGAAACATAAATATAAACTCCTTAAACTGATCCTTCAAATTACAAAGGAAGATATTAGAAAATGCCGAAGACAAGCTTTTTGTCAATATTTTTCGCCGCTTGGTCAATATCGTAGCTCCTCCGTTAACAGAGAGACCCGTAGTGAGTCTAGAATTTCGGACATATACTTTGTACATAAACTTTATGATAAAGAGTTGGGCTGCTGTGAATATTCCCAATTTTCTGAATATTCGCAGGATGGGAGTTTTGGCCAATTAGGGATATTCTCGAGGTAGAGGTCAAAAATCCCAAAACTCCCAAAAAATTTCCTTTTGTACCTAATGTGTTGCTTTTTTGTGGCCTTGTTTTAAACCAAAAGATCAGACTTATTTTCAAATTTACCTATTTTTAAATTTCAAGTTAAGTATTTTCCCACTAGAGAGTTTAATATTTAGTTATGGATATGCGCCTTTTTTCGGAACCTAGGCCTGTAATAACATTTTAGGCAAAGTGTATGTATAAAATAGGCATGGCCGATTATCATGCAATATTCTGAAATTATATGGAAGTATATCTTTCAGAAATAGAGCAAAACTCATTTTCCGTACTTAATAACTCCAAACATTTCGCAGATTGAACTAAATTATACCCTCGCGTTTCAGTTCTCTCAACCCTCTTTAAATTACGAAAATTTCATATCACGTATATAATATATAATCATCTAAAATAACAATGATCTTTATATTTTGTTATTATATTACCATAGCCATCCACAATATCAAGGTATATGACGTTATATTCATGTCTATGCCAAAGATTTTAGAGACAACAACAGAGTTCTATTGAACATTTCAACAGTGCAATATATTTTACGTCGAAAAAAAAAACCAGAATTTCAAGTACCTATCATGATTTTGCAAATAAAATTTAAATCATTTTTTGAGATACCTACTTTTTGAAAATGAGGTGTTACTGAACGCAACTGACCCTGTAAGTTTGGAGATGATTGCTTGGATATGATTGTCGTGGTTTATTTAGATACATTCTTCTGGGAAAATTTTGCTCTTAAAAAAGTAACCAAGAAGAAGAGTAAAATATAAATAGAAACTTATTTTTGAAATTTTCAACGAACGGAAATACATATATGAGAAATGCATCGACGTAAGTGGTAGATTAGTAGAGAAACAAAAATTTTATTTTTACTTTAGTTTTTTTTTGTATTTGGGAATACCTATTGACATTGTTACTAGTTGCAATAAAGCTTGGAATAAAGTAAGTTAAAGTCCACATGCAACTTGATTTATAGGTAGGTAAAGTAGGTAGTTAAATCGCGACTTTGATCTTTATATGGTGTAGCAAAATTTGGTACAAACTCAGAATTTTTATAAAAATATCTCCAATATGATTTATCCAATTTCGACCCCAAAAAATATGTCGTAGTAGGCCTTGGTTACTTATAGTAAAATGTGACGTTTTGTCAAAGTAGAGTTTTTGATGCTCTATCGATTTAAATACAAATTTTATGGGGGCGTTCCGGTTCCAACTGTGTATGTTACCCGCAATAGCCGTATTCGGCCACTGGTCGAAATTTACGCGTTGTGGAAATTGTGATTTGCCCACAATGCGGAGAGATTAGGTATTTTTCGAACAGTGAGCATCAAAAAGTAAGTAAATATAAGCCGTGTTGGGTACCTACGTAATTTGAGTTGAGTGAGCTTATGCACAACGGGTAAATTAAAATTACCCACAACGCGAGAACTCACTTCGCATAGTGCGGGCAAATCACAATTTTCACATGTTGTGGGTGTACATTTCGGTCAGTGGCTCTTGGGCACCTACCTACAATATGCACAAACTCCAATTCTGCTGGAAAACGTTAAACCAACGTGATTTCATTGAACGAATAATTGTCTTCAGTCAAAATTTCGAGATGTTTGTTATTTGTATTTCATCAATTCTAAAGGCTAAATAAACGCAACTTGATTGTCGGTCATATACCTCGATCGGTCTGGTGAAAATAACTGATTACTAATAATGTAGATAAAATAGAGCAATTAAGCAATAGGCGATTAAACATTTATAAGTATAGGTAGTGCAGGTATCTATTTATCTGATTGAATCAAACTCTGCTGCTGCCTTTTATAGGTACTGCAGTAGTGTCTGGACGGCTATGGTTTGGCATAAATGCAATTATTAGCAGAAAATTATTTTATACCGGCGTCTTGGGTAGTTTCCGTCTAGTCGGCGATGAAGGGGTCTTCTCTTGTTCCGGTTCTGAAAGAGAAGGAGGGTAATAATATCGTATAAAAAGTGAGGAATTAAGAGCATCTTCTATTAAAACTATCCAAGTTAAGTTATAGTTCTTAGTATCTATGTTCTGGACCATGTTCATACCGTGCAATGCGCCGACACCGGCATCAGACGCCTTACGCGAGCCAGCAGCATTTGGTGGTGGTAGGGGGTCATCTAGCAAATCGCACATGCGCAGATCAGTCGCATGTTCAACCAGAAGCTCCACAGTGTCGCCAGTGTGGTCCATAATGGCACAAACCTCTTCGAAATTGCGGTCAATAAGCGACACTCCTCCCCATTCCAAGACCTACAGACAGGTACAAAAACAAAAACCAGTTATAATGAATAAAAGTTCTTCTACAGGGTGAGTCGGAAATACTTTTGAAACAATCCTGAGCCATTTTAAACACTCTTTGTTATATGCAATGTGTATATTTTAAGATCCGTGATGACCTTTGCTATAGGTATAAGTGGATAGGTGAAAATATAGGCATTTCACAAAACAAATAACTCGCAAACCATAGCATTATACCTAAGCAGTGTCTTATTTTAAATAAACACTATACCGTTATGTTTCCCTAAGTATCACGATTCCTATTCAACAAAAAAAATTACTACGAAATTATAATAATAGGGAAAAATAATTGAAGATCATGATTTTTCTTAGAATATTCATGCAAAGTTATGAGTCATACAGATCGTACTGTCATCTTTTATATATAAAACACCCTATATTGAATGTACATGTACAGGGTGTTCCCGTATATTTTGACCCACCAATAATAGAGCCTTTATTTTTCGAGTTGGAAAAAAAATACTTAAATGAAAGTTGTAGGGTACCAAGGTGTATTGTCCCAAAAATAATGGATTTACAGGAATGCTCTTGTCTAAGATGAAGTGTTTTTCCATGGCAACCTTGATTAAATATAAAAATCGTATTTATCTACAATTTGGAATACCATGCGAATGCTTAGAGCAAACATATAACATATTTATATTGTTGGAATCGACAAAATGCGTGCAATTCAAAAATCCACAAATATACAGGGTGTTCCATTAAAAAAAAGTAATTTTATATTTTTTCATAAATTTGAGACGCTCATTTGTTTCATCTAGTAACAGATCTTAGCGGTTCAGAAAAAACCCTACAACTTTCATTTAAGTTTTTTCTAACTAGAAAAATAAAGGCTCTAGGGGTGGGTCAAAACATACGGGAACACCCTGTACAAGAAAATGTGTTGAGAATGAACCAATGTTTTCACATACAAAAAGATAAATTTCATTTTAGACTCACCTTGTATATAACTGATTTTAATTGAAATATAAACAGTACTTTGATGTACTAATTCAAAATAATTAATAGCAAGAGCTACACTTGAATGCCATTAAATTTCTATTATTCTATTTTACCATAATACACAATCGATAGTATGTCGAAATTGAAATAGTAGCTGTGTTGTAATGTATTATGTTTAACGAACAAACGTAATTTAATCCCAATTTCAAATGTTTATTTAAACTCAAAACTTCATTAAGGTATTAACCAGGTGTGCGGAATACAAAACCATCAATTTTTATTCATTTAAATGCTTTTTGGTTATCCTATCTATCGTTTAATAGTGAGAATTCAGCGCCTGCCAATTTGAACCAATGAAATGACATAATTTTTGAAATATTAACCAATCAGGTGATAATTTCAGCGATTATTTCCCTCATACTGCTTGCATCCAATAAGGTAGCTCCTTCCATAAAAATCCAACTAATGATATGCCTCTGCTAGCGATAATTTGCATTATTTTTAATAGTACTTTTTGAGTGCGACATAATGTTTTGGAACCGATGCCGTACTTTTTAAAATCACCCCTCGGACCACGGAAGGTGGTACCCTCGATTTTTCCCCCTTGTCGCATGATTTTTGTACGGCGCGGGGTTGCGGAATAATGGATGAGAAGAGGTATTGAAACTGTATGGAACCGATGCCGTACAGAATCAAATCACCAAATTTACCCTGAAAATCGCTAGAAAATCAAAAATTTTCCCGACTTTGTGGCGCACTTATTTTTGTACGGCACTACGTGTTTTCTTATTATTTATCATGGATCTATCGATGGTAAGAATGCCGTACAAAAAACTATGACCAAAATGTACTCCCTCTACCTGTTCTTTTGAATTCTCACCTGCACTCTGTTGGACAGCTTACAAGTGACGGCACAGTGCTGAATCGTATTATTTCATGTCCTTCTATCTTTCTAAATAGGTCTCTTGGTGGTTCAAATGACCCATCAATTTTTGACACGGGCCTGTAGTCTAATACGATAGTATCATAGTGGTATTTTCGCTGAAATCCTACTCTCTTAGTTACGTTAAACCAATATTGTAGCTGCTAAAACTGATAACCCGATAACTTCTTCACATTACCAAATTTAATATAGGACTAGAATATACCTACGTTTTCAGTTAACACATTGATCTTTAAATATCTATTAGCACAAAAAAACTATATTCAGAACCGAAAGTTCAATCTAAATGACAGCTAGCTGTCAAACTAACTATTTACAGTTGATTCTCTTTTTAAATCCAACTCGTGGTATGCCTAATAATAGATAATACCTTTCCTTAATTTATAACTCATTATAATCCCAACGCTAAGAAAATACCACTCCTGCTGCGCAGTCGTGGTATTTTCAGCTTTGATGGGATTATAATTCGTAAAATTAACGAAAGGTATTATCGATAATAGGCAGACCACTTGTTATATTACCCCTGAAAATACCACTAGTGGTAGATATTATCGCTGAAATCATCACCTGATTGGTTAATATTTCAAAAATCATATCATTTCATTGGTTCATATTGGCAGGAGTTTAATTCTCACTAAGAATCGCCCTAGTTCTTGAATTATTGCCGAACATTTTTCGAGTAGGTACACGAATTTTCTTAAAAAATTAGTGTGAGAGAAAAATTTCCGGATATTAATTCAAGAACGTGGGGATTCGGTAAGAAAATTCCATACCTACACGTAAATTAAACGAAATTATTATTGTAACATATAGGTACTCAACAAAAAAGGTAGGTATGGAATTTTCGCTGAAATCCTACTTTTTCAGTTACATCCCAGTTACGCTAAACTAATATTGTGGCAGCTAAAACTGATAACCCGATAACTTCTTCACATTACCAAATTTAGTATAGGACTAGAAGATATGTTTTCAGATAACACATTGATCGTTAATTATCTATTAGCACAAAAACATATTCATAACCGAAAGCTCAACCCAAATGACAGCTGCCAAATGGACTTTAACTTTTAAGGTTGCCGACAGCGAAAGTGACGTTAGATTTCGTATTTTTTAAGTTGTATAGCATAAAATCTAATAACATTTTACTTGGCAAACATTTAGTACAAACATCTCTGTCTTCATTTTAATCATAAGATCTTAAAAGCATATGCACTGGAATTATTATTTTTCCCAAGGTTTCCATAACCTATAAAACAAAACACTGCTTTTAAGATCTTATGATTAAAATGAAGACAGAGATGTTTGTACTAAATTTTTGCCAGGTAAAATGTTATTAGATTTTATGCTATACAACTTAAAAAAATACGAAATCTAACGTCATTTTCGCTGTCGGCAACCCCCTCTTAAACATGGTAATTTATATACGGCTAGTTAAGTAAACCATTCATCTGATCTCAATGGGCTAGGGGCATGATTCTCGCTTTGAGTGCGAGAGGTCCTGGGTTCAAATCCCTGTTGTGGCTGCCTTTTTTATTTTTGTTTTTGAAATTACATTTTCGAAGAGGGGAAATATTTATAATTCTTGTAGTTAATTTATTCGTAAGAAGTTGGGTTGATAAATTATGGCTACATACACACTGAATAATTATTAAACTATTTGCAGTTGTTAAATTCTCATTTAAAATACAACTCGTGGTAGATAATACCTTTCGTTAATTTATCACTCATAATAATCCCAATGCTAAGAAAATATCATTCCTGCTGCTCAGTCGTGGTATTTTCAGCTTTGGGATTATAATTCGTAAAATTAACGAAAGGTATTGTGACAAAACCAAGGGTGTCTTTGAAAAATAATTGGGAATTGATGCCGTGCGCGCCCTCTGGTCTTCGCAAGCGCTACCACCACATTTCACGCTTCGTATTTGAGTACCGTATTCGCGGGTTCTTGCGCGGATTCGTTGCCGGCGGTGTGCCCGCCTCCTTCTTGGCTTGGCCAAGGTTATTTGGCAGCTGACTCTCTGAACCGAAACACCGATCGCGGACGGCAGGTTGTGGCATACAGAACCATCCGATCCCGTTTTATCGAATATCTTGTGCTCGAGGCGGGGGTGTCTGGTCTGTCGTTTTAGGTGAGTTAGAGGTGCTAGGTAACGTCCACACGGTGTTAATTTGTGTTTCTGTCGTTTTAGTTTGCCGGTCGCATCATTTGAGGCCGCCATTTTGACTTCTCCAAATAACTGTGCCATGTGTTCAATAAACCAGAGTTCCTGAAGTAGCTGCTTCCTGACGGATCGCGTCTCAGAACTCATTTCGAAGAATCCCACGACCTAGAGAGTTTCGTCACAGTATTATCGATAGTAGGCACACCACTTGTTATATTACCCCTGATAATCGGTTTCCTAATAATTTTTTGCCCCTTTAATTGGAACTTCAGAAGTTTCTTTATAATATTGTGCTTATCTGAGTATGGGGTTACGCTAGTAAAAAGATAAGAACTGATGTCAAAATTGATACCTACATTGCGACAACCAATAAAAGTGTGTGTGTTTTTTTAGTTTAATAATTGTAAAGATAACTTATACGTGTTGTAAATTATTTCGGTTGAAATAAAGTTCTGTTGGTATAATATACAGGGTGAGTCAATAGTAATGGCACATAGTGCAACCGCATATATTTTGGGCCAAAATATTACGATTGAGGCTAATATGCCTTATAGAAATGTCGTTTGTTTAAGAGATATAGGGTGTTAAAGTTAATTTATTCAAATTGAATTATGGCCACATCTCGCAAACTAATCAAGCTGCTGACCTGAAATTTGGCACTGCTGTGTTTTTGGGGATGGAGAATAAGCTGAAAATGTCAATTTCTACGTATCTCACAGAGGGCGCCACTTGCGCTGTTTTTGGATCGTGTTTTTACTCCTGAGGTTATCTTTTTGGACCTGCAGATCTGTCATTTTAGTGCATCTTTTCATTCTGTAATAAAAAGGTACTCTTGTTTCATAACGATCAAATAAACCGTTTGCGTTTAAATTGCCAAAATGTGCCCCAAAGCACCTGTTGACTTCAATATTCGAAAAATAAAATTTTCACCTACTACTTTTAAATTTTACAGATCAACTGTACATTAAAAATGAAGAAAAAAAATGCCAAATGAACATTGGTCGAAACACATTTGTTTTCTTGTCGGGTGTTCAAATTTTGTCGAGCTTCAATCCGTTCCATTTTGAAAGTGAAAATTTTTTGGGGCATTGTTCATATGGAGTTTTTTCTCGCTTTAAATAGTACAGTCGTTGAGCAATATTTGAAGCAGTAGGTGGATATTTTATTTTTCGAATCTTGAAATCAACAGGTGTTTTGGGGGACGTTTTGACAATTTCAACGCAAACGGTTGATTTGACCGTTATGAAAAAAGAGTATCTTGTTGTTGCAGAATGAAAACATGCACTAAAATGATGAACCTGCAGGACCAAAAAGATAACCTCAAAAAAGTTACGAGTGGCGCCCTCTGCAAGATACGTAGAAATTGTCATTTTCAGCTCATTCTCCATCCCCAAAAACATAGCAGTGACAAATTTCAGTTGAGCAGCTTGATTATTTCGGGAGATGTAGCCATAATTCAATTACAAAAAAATGAACTTTAAAGCCCTGTATCTTTTAAACAAACAACATTTGTATAAGGCATATTAGCCTCAATTGCAATATTTTGGCCCAAAATATATGCGGTTGCACTATGTGCCATTACTAATGACTCACCCTGTACACAAAAAATATATAAGAGGTAAAAATGCAACACAAGTCAGAGGTAAGAAAACATATCCAATATTCACGTACCTTGTCGCCTTGTTGAAGTCCTCCCTTTTCAGCTGGTCCTCCAGGTACTGTCCACACTATGTAGGCGAATAAGTGACCATCTAGGCTTGTTTTACCACCTACTACCCTCATTCCGAATCCACGAGCTGAAACAAAGAGATAATTTAATATTTATTGATCATCATTCATCATGTTAGAGGCCCTTAGGTCTTCGTACCAGTTGAACGTTAGCTTTAGTGTGACTATTGGCTGAGGAACCGTTATAGAACGTCCATCTCTTCTAGGTGCAACGCCATGTAGGTACACGGAATTTCCGGATACAGTGTTCAGTAATGTGTGTTACGCCACTGGTAGCAGAATGATATATATTTTCAATATTTTTATAACACTTTGTGCCATCATAAACCATATTAAATTGTGGATAAAATAAAATAAAGCCATGTTATAATCATACGTTTATAGTTTTCCTTGCAATGCCTTTTTTATCATCTACCAAAGCATGATATAAAATAATGCCCATAAAATCTCTATTTCTACAACAATTGAACTCTTTTGGCGAAAATCTTGTGGATTTTTGAAAAAGTCATGGCTTACTAGATATTTTGAAAAAACGAAATTTTGACGATTTATTCTAATCCATCTAGCTTCGTTGTTTCTGATTTTAGATAAAAAGTGTAAATACAAAAGTTGGAGGGAATTGTGTCCCCAATGAGGTTGTCATGTCTCACTTTCCGTGACAGCTGCCATTTTCGAGATATGACACAAACTTGTGTTTTTTTTTAAATGGGAATCATAGTTATTTCCGTTATTTTTTCGAATAACAATATCGAGTATTATATATCGTTGGAAAGCTCTATTATAAAAATGCCTGATTTTTTGAGACCATGGCCAACTATAGTTTCCATTTAAAGAACACAAGTTTGTGTCATATCTCGAAAATGGCAGCTGTCACGGAAAGTAGTACGACAAGATAGCCGCATTGGGGACACACTTATCCCCAACTTTTGAATTTACACTTTTTGTCTAAAATCAGAAACAACGAAGCTAGATGGATAAGAATAAATCGCCAAAATTTTGTTTTTTCAAAATATCTAGTAAGCCACGACTTTTTTCAAAAATTCAAAAGGTGCATTAAATTGGGCCTACAAAACTGCAATTCTTTCCTCATTTAACCTTCCCTTTATCTCCGATAGTTCCCAAGATCCCCATACTGATCATAAAAAAAATTCACCCTGTAGATACCCATAGTGGCCCTTTACTTAATAGTGCACATCATTTAGGTAATGTTGCATATATAGTTTCTAAAAAAGTTATTAAATTCCATTTGTTGTTTGAATGTTCTTCACCTTCAATTGGATAACTTGATATTTTATCTTTATATTTTAAATTCTTTTAAAGCACATGAGAGGAACTAAAAGTTTTAAGGGCGTAAACAATATTCTAGGAACGTCGCGTCAAACTTTTCCGTTGAACTCGACAATACCTACTCCACATACCTTAATGGTTATTGTATGAGGTTGCAGGAACGCAGGAACCTCTATAGGGATTTTTATACGCTTTAACTTTTTAATGGGTATACTTTGAAAGGGGAATTTATGCCCCGAATATTGCCAATTAGACTAGAAGTTACCTACCGAAAATTATTATTATTTACTACTGGTGATTCACGCATTCGGAAATAGTTCGTTAACAATAATTAATTACTAGTATAAAAAAATAATAGTATACTACATATACAGTGACCGGCAGAAAGTTGGACACAAATGTAAAACTTTTTTATTATTAATTTCTCACAAAATTTTATTCTTTTTTTTATTCTTGATAAAAGTTGGTGCATCATTTCAAACTCAAAACGCACACATCAAAATTTAAATATCTCTTTTTGGATACGAGGTAGATTCAAAAATGTGAAAATAATTCAAGAATAAAGTACCCTTATTTTTTAAAATAAATAAATAAAAAGTTACTTACAAAAGTTGTTTGGAATCAAAGGTGGATGTCAGATTTAAAGTCACAGCAACCTAGTAAAAAAAAGAAATTTAACTTTTTTGAATTTTTTTCGACCACCCTGTGTATTACAAAAAACAAAATACCGCAAGCGCAACTTATCATCGGATAACACGAATATGCTACTAAACTTTAATTTTGTTCGATTAGCAACTAGAAATTTAAATTAATGGAAATCAGAGTTTAAAAATATAAAATGTTTGTGTCCAACTTTCTGCCGGTCCCTGTATATGTATACATCAAGGCAGGTAAATTATATTATTTCTGGGTAAATCGATAACGTGCAGTATTTTAAATTGCTGGATAGGAACAGTGAGAAAATATGCAGTCATTTTTCTTGCCCGGAAAACGAAGACGTCTCGTAAATATTTAAATGGAATCAATATGCCTTTAGCTAGAAACTTAGTGTTGGGAACTTGTGCATCACGTACTTCGAATATGTCTATTTTCTGGTATAGCTTCAATTCTATTCGCAAATTTGTTTTCTGTTTACAAAGTAAAATGCGGAAACGAAGTCAGAGTCAGAATACTTGATTAAGTCTAAAACTAAAATATACCGCCAAAGAATTATTCCTTTCATTTTAGTTGAACCATCTATAGCGATACCTAAGTTATGCATCCAAAATTCACGCCATACTTTATAATATTTTTGATAGGCGTATCTCTAAAATTGTACCTATACAGAGTGATTCAGTTTTATTCTGCGATACTTCAACAGGTGATAGAAAACCAAAAAATAACTGCACTTTCTTCTATAAACTATATAATTTTAAGGTCTTATATAAAATGTTTTAAGATTCCGTTTTCAAGAAGTATAATAAAAAATATCGTTCATTACACGTCCAGAAATAGATTTTTCCGTGCTTGCATGACTTCCGCGCGCACGGAAAAATCTTTATTTCCAGACTCGTAATGAAATATACTATTTCACTACACTGGTTGTAATCGAGCGACTACCAAAACATAGTAATTATTTTTAGATCATGTTGTTCAATCTTGACTTAATGGTCATGTCACAAGCACTCACCTACTTTACTTAACTTAAAAATCAGTAATTAAATAAGAAAATATTGTTACGCCTGTTTGTTAAACTTTACCAATGATAAAATAAAAATTATCATAAACTGTGAACCGATTAATAAGTTTGAGAGAGCATCCAGCATGGATAATTTTATAATATGCCAAAAAATCTTGATTTCGAAAAAATTTAAGACACGCCTCTATGTTGTGAAGCCCTCGGAATGTTATTACTTATTATACTTGTAGTTATAGCGAGTAAAGAAGACAAATTAATATTTTAGAAATATTTATTTTTAAAAATAACAGATTTAAAAAATATTTGAAAAAAGTGTTTGCTTTTGATGAATTAGATACATGGTAGAAATTTTGAATTTTTTTCACTTTTGGCAATCCTAGGACACTTTAATTATAATTATTAAATAAATTAACTCATTGGGGATTGAGTTCAACCCCTAAACCTCCTCCTTACCTACGGCCCTGATAGTCATTATGTGGCGTTCCGCTGATGTGACCTAATTGAAATTCGTTGGTTTAATAATAATTATAAATAATTTTTTGTCATGTAGTATCCTAAATTAAAAAAACATATCCCACTTTTTTGTCTCGAAAATTCTAACCACGCTCTTAACCACGTCGTTTCAGCGCCGTCGGGCAGTATTTTTATCTCAAACTTTTGTTCAGAAGTTTCCAAACTTTAAATTGGACTGTCAAATATGAACAATAGACGGCTATTGATTTAATAACTCTCGCTGAGGTAACTAACTTCGGAACGGAATTTAAACTGTAAAGAACAACTTATCTAATTACGTCTTTTCGAAGTCATTTCACTAATTCGCTTTTAAATTAAAATCAAAACGCGAAAATGATAAAACTGTCTATAATTATTATAGAAATCTTTATATTTAGAAAGACATTAATTTCTTAGAAGATTTTTTAAATTGCTGCTCCCAATGACGTAGGAGATACAAAGATAGTGGACCTGTTGCTGAGAATCAGGAAATGATAGGGGCTCTCGCAACGCCATAACCTGTTGATGTTTTCTCAAGCTCGTTTGTACAAGATAAATTTGAACAGTTACGGAACCTTTGCTTATTTTCTTATTTTTAGAAATTCTATGAGATTGTTCTTGAAAATAAAGCTTTGGCAAAATAAGTTTGTTAGAAAAAAAATATTTTCAATTGTTAGATAAATAATAGTAAAAAATAAATAAATGAATAAAAAATACGTTTGCGAAGTACAGTACAGCAGATTACCTTAGCTGATATAGTATATTTCCTAACAAGTGCGGAAAGTGCCACTTATCCGCACGCGATTGCAGTTGGCTGAACGACGCGTAGAGTTAAGAACACTATTTTTTCTACAAGCGTGCGGAAAAGTAAGACACTTTTCCGCACGCATTTACTTTTCCGCACGCATTTTAGTTTAGAAAGTAGTGCGGAAAAGTGACACTTTCTAAACTAAAATGCGTACGGAAAAGTACACTTTTACGCTTGTAGAAAAAATAAATATATACGGAAAATTATATACAACCTTGTCCATGGGTTTGACGTTTGACGACAGTTTTCTAAACAGTAATAAACATTATAGTTTATACTTAGAGATTAAACTAATTACCTGTAAGGTTGTTTAATCTCAATTATATGAGACCACATTCAAAGTAGATCAACATGTAGTAACGCCTTCTTTACTATTTTTTGTCCCCTCAAACCACAAACAAAAGCATCTCGCTCGCCGTAGAGGTGCATAAGATTATAGAATAAGATGTTATGTAAAATGTAGAGAGAGAGTATATTTTCTTTACTTTAAGCGAGTATGTTGCCTCAGATAATATGGGCCCGATCATTGTTATTTAAAGAATTTGTGGATAATTTTTAATTTTTTAATAGGTACAACCCGTCCCACGAACATATTTACTACTTTTTCGCAAAAGTCTTTTGATAAATTCGAAAAGTGCCGTTCTAAAAATTGAAGGAGGTGGTAAATTTCTTAATTAGGTCTTGTACTTTCTTCCCAGTACCGAAAGAAACCTCGAAAATCCGATATTTAACCAAATTTCCCGACTCTCGATTTTCAAGTTTCGAGAAACGGGACAGCTGTAGAATTAGCCAAATTGACGGTAAATCCTGAGGAACCGCTCTTAGAAATTGAGAGAAGACTTGAGGGAAGCTTTAACAATTCCGACCCCAGAGCTACGAGCCGAAATAACTTAGCTGTAGCTTGGCGAAAAAGAGCAATTTCTGACAGTTTTCGGAATTTGGGTTTTACGTGACCGTAAATGCCGACCACTCACATAAAAAAGATGCGTCCCACCTGCGTTGGTCGTTGGGAAATAATTTACCTGAAAAAGTTTCGTTAAACATGTTGACCGAATTTTTTTTGGCATCAAACGGTATATGACACTGGCTGTATAGCGGCACTTCTCACACAACTCGCGTCCCCGAGGTCCAGACTTGCCCCCGTCTTTCGCGCCGTATTTAACAGCGGAGGATTTTCGGGGCCCCGAAAATACGCCTATCGGGTTTCTAAAGGACCAAGGGACCTTTTTCTATTGTTGCTCCATGGATCTTCTTTCCTATTTTGTTCTATAATCGTATGGGAGTAGATTTGCCTAAAAATTAATCACAGTGGCGTTCCTAGATGTTTGGCCGCCCGTCTGCAGAATATAATGAAAAATTTCTTTCAGGTTATAAAAACTAGGCTCTTCCGTCTCTTGTAATTACCTACGAGGTAATTGCAAAAATTATTAGGTGGTAATAACAAAAATAATAATAGGTATTCTCAAAAATATATATATACTTTTTCTACAAGCGTGCGGAAAAGTGTACTTTTAATTTCTTTGCTTTTCCGCACGCTTGTAGAAAAAATAGTGTTCCTAACTCTTGCGGAAAGTGGCACCTTCTGCACTTGTTAGCAGCTTGTTCCGCACTTGTTAGCAAATATACTATATAACAATAAAGTACCACAGGCAATCTGGGTCTGGTAGAATTTCCAGACTAAAAGGAACAAGCTAAATGTTTCTTTAAAATAAAAAATATTTAAAATTAAATAAATAAATTTCTAAGAAAAATAAACTAAAAATGTAAAAATAATTAGGTTTACAAAGGAATAATACAACTGAAAATAGATCTATTTTGCACAGGAAAAAAAATACAGGTACTTGTAAAAACAAATAAAACATTTTCTTCTAAATGAAACAAAAAGTAAAATATTTCTAAAATATTGTATCCCTTAGGTACAAGGCAAAAGATACAAGGTAAACGAATGGTACTTTTCTGGCTTTAACACTGGCAAACTCTGATGTTATATCACTGATATTTATTGTATCAAGTAGGATACTTTCAATGGAAATTATTGCTAAATCGGTTAATCTCTCCTGGCTCATAGAAGACCTTAAATAGTTTTTTCTAATTTTTAATTTGGAAAATGATCGCCTCCCGGATGCTACGGTAACTGGCAAGCACAAAAGTATTCGGCGAAAAACTATTCGTGAGAGAATTTTTGAACAAGTACTCTAAAATAGTTCTTGGACTTGCAGTATATTCTGATGGAAGAAAGATATTTAAATTTTTTAGCTCACTATACAGGTCTGAAGCGTTGATATCTCCTACGAAATTGGAGGCCTACCAACGTCACTCCGGGCCGAGCAGTTGCCACAGAGCAAAGACCAGAATAGAGGTAGTGAAGACTGCCGACGGCCGACCGACGCCGCCGACGGGTTACGAGTTCATATCAATATGGTGTTATTGCACTGTTATCGATATTTTTTTTGAGGGACAATACCTTTTTTCTGAGAAAATATTTTTTAGCGACGGAAGGGCGGCCTATGGCCGCCCCTGGATTTGGCCGCCCATCTGCGACCCAGACCTCTGCTGCCGGGTCAGCTCGCCCCTGATTAACCACAACTTCTTTAAATAGCAATGATCGGGCCCATATTAATTGAGGCAACCTACTCGCTTCAAGTAAAGAAATATAGGTACTGTCTACATTTTACATAATATCTTATTCTATAATCTTATGAGAGTTGAAATCATGCGGCCGGCTCTCATACTATGATAGTGGCAAGCCCAGAAATTTGATCAGCCGTTCTAGGGTGGGTACAGAGCTGTGTAGATGAAGTAGGTGGAGGGTTTAGTTTACTTCGAACGTGTTCTCATATAATTGAGATTTACCAACCTTACAGGTAAGTAGTTTAATCTCTAATTATACTTGATGTTTGAAGCTATATAGGCCGAACAAATTTCCATAGTTCCATGGGGATAATTAATAACTTATATAATACCTTATTATATTATTACCCAAAAGTGATGGTGGATAGCTTGCGGTTGTTGCAGATGCAAAAATCGTGCTAATGTGGTCGACGACAAGCTTAAATCTAAACCACACATAAACAAACAAATTAAGAGATCATATCTCTCTTTACGCCCTATCTCTTCCTACCGGCAATTTTTGGACGAAAATCTCAGAAAGATTATATTAGAGTCAACTGGTCTGTCACTTTTCAATTATGGCTATTTCCGTTGAGACAAAATACAATGCAAAATACATTGTTGACCATAGGCGCCATCTTCTTTCCGGGACATGAAGTTATAGCTGTGAAAAGTCTTATTAATACGTCAGTCAAATTAAAAACTTTCGTAATCAACTATAGAAAAAAGACGAAAGCTTCTAATGACAACTTTCACTTATCGAGCAATTCGCAATTCCATTATATGTGTAGGTAGATATTAAGAAACTCACATTAGAAAGAAGCGCACTTCGTCCTCGTAATCTTCGCAACTATCACATTCTCCACCTACCAGCTTTTAAAAGTGCTTTATTTCGAAGGAGTTTTTTTTACACAGCTGCTACTCTGTATAACTCCCTTCCCAGTGATTGGAAACTGAATCCGGTTCCAACATTATTTATATGGCCTAGTAATATTTTGTCTGAAACATTTTATATTTGCGTTGCACAGCGAGAACCAATTTGCTATTGTCTTCTGTGTGAATTAAAACAATACCATTAAATAAGAAACAAATATTCCGCGACATTAGCTGAGATGCGGATCTCCAAGCAGCCTCATCCGGCTCAGACCCACATCTAACCGGATATACGAAACAATCCCACTTGACCCAATTCCACTAAATCACCGGTGCGACGGCCCCTAATGGACGCAGGAATTGATTTCAGATGCCCTTTGCTAACCCTCTCCTAAAGTGGTACGATTCAAATGGATAGAGTAGAGTACAAGAAATGCGGAACATCGGGCCATCTACCTTATTAGAGAAAACCGCTGCCAACTGGGATCACCCTTTTTAAATCCATTATTTCCCAAAAATCCTACAATATACCGACAATGGTTTTCTTACGGTGTTAAATATCCTGTTTGGGTCAATCAAATTTAGCAAGTGAAATTTTACCCCCTTCCCTTTATCCAATCGAGCTCAAATTTTACACACAGTTTTGATTCTGATTTTGATTATCGTTCTAAATTCAATATGGCAGACGCCCCAAGATGGCGGCTTGCCTTTTACATCACAACCCCCTTGACATGGATATAAAATAAAGGAAGTGACTATATTTATACGTCCGACGTATATAAAAGTCGGTATACGTCTTGTGCTCTCATTGGTGGATTGAGTCACGTGACACATGACCTTATTTCTACCGTCCGAATGATGAATCGGCTTGTTTACCAAAACCAAAGTCGATTGGATGACGTCCGAGATTATTCAGACCTTTGTCTCATATATTTTATATTGCGTATGCCCTCCTTTTTCGGCGATGGGCGCTGCGGTATGAAAAATGAAGTGGTAATTATTTCCAATGGTGTAACCCAAGCATGGTGTACCCAGGGATGGTGTATTTTACACAATCCTTGGGTGTAACCCACCTCCTATTTTCTTGAAATTTTGGCTACCCCCCGACATTCGGCGCCGAATTTCAAGAAAATCGGGGGTTACACCATTGGAAATGATTACCACTTCTTTTTTCATACGGCAGCGCGCATCGCTGCCGACTGCCGACTGCCATTAACCTATATATTTTGTGACTGCCACAATATGGTGCGAATGCCCCCTTCTTTTTTCATACGGCAGCGCCTATCCCCCAAAAAGGAGGGCATAGGCTCCTTATTGCAAAGATGCTTGAGAAAAATGCACTTCCGACGGCTTCCGACGTATCTAAATAAGTCTATAAGTTTACTTCGGACACAGAATTTCCGTTATTCTGTGCTTCGGACGTGTACGGAGTTTAAATGTACCGTTATGTACGTCCAATGAAGTCACGTGACTCAACCCGCCAATAAGAGTGCAAGACGTATACCGACTTTTATATACGTCGGACGTATAAATAGCCACTTCCTAAAATAAAAGGGTTTGACGAGTAGACTAGGATAAGATACGCGATGTCATTCTAAACCCAATTGTATGAATCTAGAATAATTAACTAAGACTAAAAAGTAAAACCCAAGCCCAAGGTACAATACCATATATTGTACCATGGACCATTTGAGAAAGAAAAAATTTTAAAAAATGAAATTTAACAAAATTATGACAGTGTTTAATTCATAAGCTCTCCAAATTTTTTGAATATACGTCAGCATAACATCTAATTATTAATGTTTAGAAAATTTATGAAAATAAACTACCAAAAAGGGCCCTAGAAAAAATCCTGCCCAAGGTACAAGGATTTCCCCTGCATAATATGTATGTTTGTATTCCTCCATTTCTACCCCTTTAGAGCGATTTTGATCCGGTTCTAACAAGTCATCTAACCTCTAGTTGGACCTGTTCGTCATGAAATTACAGATCATTTCACAAGAAAAATACGCCGTCAACTGCCAACTGCCGCCAACACTTACCTACGAATTAGAAACATTTTAAGAACTTCCAATTCCACTGGATCAGCAAATCAGCAGATATTATTACATCAAATTAAGTAAATGGAGAAAAGTGAAAAACGACAATTAATTATTTAAAAATAAAATACACATCAAGGAATGTGGTGCAGGCAAATGAACCTAATATATTATGTATATTGTCGAAAATTTCTTTGTGGCGTAAACAAATCCATTTAATTTTTAATTGGGTGCCACAGGAATCTGAAACAAACTGAGCAAGGGTCAACTTTTCAAGTTGCCAGGAAAACCCACTGCTTAAAAAAGCTCTGGCGCTTTGTCAGTGATTTAGTTCCGATTTAACTTTGGAAATTCATAAATGCCATTAAAAGAACTAAACTTTGAACTTTAACTCAAAATATAACTTCAATAACTTTGTTTTTTGAGCTTTCGGAGAATAAATCTTTCTCCTTTCTCAAAGAAAATGTCAAGTCAAAGTGAAATGACGGAATAATAAATGTCAAGTAAAAGTGTCATAACAACAGAACAATCTATTATAATTCTATTATATCGAATTATATATGCTAACCTTTTTTTGACTACGTTTATCTCGATGCGTTCGAACGGATTGAGATTGGGGTTTACTGGAGCGGACTCAAATAGACTGCGTAACCCCATAGACTGAAATTCAATCGGGCCTAAAATTTCAAGTCGATCCGCTAATTGGAGCGTATATGGAATCCACTCGATCCGATCGAACACATCAATGCTTGACAACTTAAACAGATTTGACTTGAAATGTATCTAAACCTGCTAACTCCACTACAGTTTTGTTGCCGAAACCTAAACTCAAATTATTGATTTTCAAAAATCAAGCTCTTAGTAGTAAAAAAGAAAAAGTAGCTGCACAAACCAGTTTCCTATGCAGTGGAATTGCAATAGGCAGTGTGTAAGGTTAGATTTAATTTGTCATTTTCCAAACAGAAGTTAGCCTGAAAGGCGCATATATGCACCAACCTATAGTGGAATAAGTATAATAAGATAATAATAATAATAATAATATTTATTTCCCAAAAAAATACAGAATTATAATTGTATAACTGATATATAAAATATGGAAATAAAAGAAAAGAAATATCCACTGAAGTCAAGACTTGTTTGTGGAATTCTAATCCTTCCCCTAATGTCCCTAGACATGATCGAAAAACCGTTGGATTCAATACTGACGATGCAAACACCAGAATTATAAAAGAATCGACTTAACTCAATCCGATCCATTTCAATCCGATCCAGGGGCTACAAGATAAACGTAGTCTTTGTATAACTGGCAATAATATTTTTTTTACTGGCACTAAACACTCAGCAACACAGTTGTCCATAGTTCCTAAAATAAATGCTGATTCCTTAATTTTTCGCTTACCTCCTACTTTACCTTTGAGAATCCCACAAAATTTTATGATTATTATTATTCACATATTTTTGACTTTGAATTTGATTTTGCCTGAACGACCGAACAAGTCTCCCCAACATATTATTGTGACTTTCTACATTCGCAAGGAATTCTATAAATGCAATTTTTTGAACTTAGTACCCCAGTAATGGTTAACTAAAACGATTAACAACTTGAAAAAGTTGTCCTTTATTCAGTTGGTTTTAGGTTCCCGTGGCAAAAAAAAAACAATTAAAAATTACATGGATATCAAACAAGGTAGGTACTACGGAGCGCTCTTATAGCGCTCCGTAGTAGGTACCTACCCATAAATTGGCATTTGTTTAAATAAAATGTAATAACTATTGTAACACACAGTTCGAGAAACAATATTATATTTATGAGAAGTCCGTGTTTCTATTTGAATCGAAGTGTAACTCATTGAATGAAAGTGGGGCAAAGGAGCAGACCTGTTGCCAGAGGAAACGGCCTCACTCGCAACGAGATGGACACTGAAATGGTTCTGCTAACAACGTGTATGACGGAATATAGTTGGAGAGGAAACGAGATTTTGTTCTGAGAGAGGATTTTTCAGCAGCTGGAGAACGGCAGCTGAATGTAACTTTGTAATATTTTGCGAGGAAAATCACTGCTTTTACATATTTTATTCATAAAGGAATGAAAACAGAGATTTTTATTATAACTGAGTAAACGCGTCTAAGGTGCCAAGTTATAAAAGAGAATGTATAACAGCCTTGTCTATATTGGATAGACAAGGATAATAGCTATTTATATTACTAGGCAGGAAAGTGCATAATCTCTTTCTGCGGATAGTATGACGTCTGGGGCGGAGAAGAGAGGAGGGCATTATAATCTAAAGGAGGAGATGGCACTTTCCATCAGTAATATACAATATTACATTTTCTATAATATCTTTTTAAAATATGAATAAAAACGAAAAAGTAAAAAAATGGTTCGAAAATCAAAATTGCTTATACAGTGTGTCCCCCGATGGGGTACCGCACTCTTGTAAAGTTTCTTATATTTGATTTTTCGAGAAAAAGTTATTCTTGATAAAAAGATTTGATTGTTCTTAAAATAAGATTGGCATGAAAAAAGTTAACATTACTTACACTGGGTGACCAGAAAATTAAAAAAAACGTCAATTATCTTAAGAGTAAACTGCCTCTATTTGTAGAGATAATAAAAAAAATTTATTCAACTGGGGCCGGCGCCTCCTGCAAGGAACCACATCCCCTATGGTGGAGGAATGTAGGGCGAGTCTGCTCAAACTGGTGGCCGAAGGGAATAGGGTGGCTCTGTCCTGGGTGCCTGGGAATTCGGGCATCGAGAGAAATAAGATCGCCGACCTTCTTGCCAGGCCCTATGGAACCGGAACCCCTTCTGGGGATCGCACCTCGGGTAGCAATTGGAGTCCTGGACGAATGGCTGCAGGGCAGATTCGTTGAGGAGTGGCTCATCAGGGCTCCGGGGATGAGGCAGACGAGGGTTGTGGTTCGTGGGCCATCGCCGACCTTATCCCTGGAGTTGCTGAGTATGCCCCAGAAAGCACTACTACCAAGATGCGTGTTGTGTGCCCTGCGCTTGACAGGGTCAGATTCGAGTCCTTCGGCATGGCAAGACTGTGCGATGAGGACGTATATGGTGTCAGGATAGAGGAGCTGCGGACCTTCATTAAGAAGGCCGGTACGCTGGCTGCCTTGTGATACCGGCCGTGGGGGCACAATGGGCCTGCGTGCCGGGCCGATCCGAGGTGGCCGCGCCTTACCCATATAGATAGGTTAGGAAAGCGTTATGTTATGCTGCTTCAGACTAATCTTCAAAGTAAATATCAGGTTCTATGTATGTATGTATGTGTGGATCAGTTTTTGCAAGCTGAATTAGAACCACTTCTTAACATGCGCTTGAGCTGAAATTTTGCATACACCTTTAGTTTTGATGACAATAGAATAAATGCAATAGTCAATATTGTAATACTTTCAAAATGGCAGTCGTCACAAAGTGGCGGATGATGTATTTTTTGTCAACCCCTTTCTTACACTTACTTTAGCTGCGTGACGCGCAAGACTAGAATATTATTAACGTAAGTATAGCGTCCGTTTACCTATAACTAAGGTACGTGTAAGCGCGTTGAGCTACATTTTGTGACTTGTGACTAGTGACTAACACTTCATCAGCTCTGAGCACATAGAACATGGATGGACTGTCGTCGGCCGTCGCGACTCGCGAATAAGGGACGTACCCCTCCCCCATTTTTAAGTGCGTCTCACTCTAATTATAATTATACCTTTCCGGCCGCGGCTATATATATAGTATAATAATCTTTAGTTCGTCCGTCATTTTGGTGTACTCAATGCTAATAATTGTTTTTGGGAAGAAGATTGGATACTATTTTAACGGAAAATCGGGCGGTGCGGCTATTTGCCAGACTGTGGAGCGTCTATGTACAAGGCTGTTTACTTTTTTGTTCCCCCCATGTTGGGGGCGGAGGAGTAACTCAAACTCAAACTCCGACAGCAATAAGCAGCCTGCAAGCGCTGCGAGCCTCTAGTGGGGGATGTGGTGCGGTTATTTTGTATTAATAGGTATGGTGGAACTTAATAAGGCAGATTCATATGGACACACATTTTGTCACGCGGTGACGACGTGCGCGACTCGGTTGAAAACTCGTTCCGCAAATGATCATATCTTGTTACTGTTATACCAGTATAGCCTGGTAGGTAGGTATCGGTATCTAGTAAAAATTCATGTCGAAAAGTTAGGAGTCAAAGGCTCACCAAGGGCAGATAAAACTATTTATATCCACCCCAGATCCCGGCCAGATTAGCATTCATGCGGGATGACGGGCCGGGCGGTCGGATTCGAGTCGTCGCGGCGGCGGCGGCGGCGTCGCCCAATCGAATTAACAAAGACACCGGGATAATGCCGTGCCCCGTGACCTTGTCACGCACCGAAATTTAATTAATCGTATTGTCTGCGGCGGGGACGGTGGGGTGGTGTTATGCCCGGTGCGCGCACGTGTTCGCCAACGGCGCGGCGGGCTGCGACGGCAGCCAGCAACAAGGGATCGGAAACACGCGTCCGCGGAGTTGTTTCTATACCCTCTTGTTTGCAGGGATTTACCTCATGTTATTGTTATTTGGGCTCCCTCCAGTGACGCAACGAGGGGGGGGGGGCTGCCAGGCTGCAGCCCCGAGCTCGTATCAACCAAGCGAAAAAGTGCTAAACAATGCTAGATAAGAACAATGCTACAGGATCGTTTCTTTACGTGATTTGTAGTTTAGTAGTTTAGTAGTTGTCTGACCGGCAGTCGGCACAGAACAGAAACACAAGTCACAGGCACACGCGCTTCGCGCCACTGGCGTTAAAACCTAACCATACCTGCGCCGTACTTAAAACTAATAACTAATCTGACCTGAATTATTATATGCGCCTTGCCTTCTGTTTTCTACTGCCCTTCATATACGGCACGGCCGTAGATAAGGGGGGGGGGGGGTTGAGTGTTCAAACCCGTCCCATTGAGAAAAAAAGAAGAGAAACATATTGTGGTGATGCGTAACTTTACAATTTTCTACGCCTCAGGTCCTTAAATTACCTAAAAAATTTCGCATGCGGCGCATTTTAATAAGCGAACACCTCCTTTTAATTCCTGCTTTTAAAAATGAATAATCATTGTAAATCCACAAAAGGAAATGGATTTCTATAGGAAGTTACCTACCTATCTATAATATTCTACATTTGGCCCTTTGAGAGGATGTGGCAATAAATTTATAGGCATACTAACTTATATTTTTACTTCCACATCACTCAAGGAATTCTCTCTCGGGCTTTTATGTAAAAGAAAACGAGAGTACCTACCTATTTCTTACAGTTACTGCATAGTTAAATTGTTATTATGGTTCCACAGTCAACAAAGAAAAAAACTACAATCAGTTGCGTAATAGTTTTTGCTAATATTAGGTTACTTAATTTTTTAGTTCATTAAAAATGTTTGACCTTGAAAATTTGAAAATTTTCGCCTGCGGCGCAATTCTTAGTAATGAAAACTGAACTTTGTCATCCAGCCCCACCTGACAATAATTTCTGGTTGCGCCACTGGCCCCCTTTGAGATATTTAACAATATGGATATTATGCGTAATGTATGACGATTTGCATGAATTAAAATTAAATATTTGCGAATCATCCCTCTAGCTACGCGTGTTTTCAGCGGTTAATCTAAATTTCTACGTTTTCTGCTATATACACTTCATTATACATTTTTTAACTTTTATTACCAAAACGTCTACGTAAACTGTTTCGTGTTGTTTTTCATGGCTATATCTATCTTGACTTTCCAATTATTTGACGGGCTTCCCGTTGTAATTTTTGGTTAAAAGCGGCCTTAAATCTATCAAATCTTGATTCCATCGTTTTTCCGTGAAATTTGATAGTACAGAGGTTTGATGTAACGCCTAATGACGCTATGAGCATGGCAATTCTGAAACTAATTTTTTAAAAAGAATCAAATACCGCGAAATATTACAAAAATCAAATTTGCCATGACACATAAAAAAATGTCCAATATATCCATGGCATATTACATACAGGGTGTTCAGATTTGATCCGGAATACGCCTGGCATAACGATAGGATGGTGTTTGTTTTCCGTTTTCTTTATTAGTGGGCCCACAAATATACGCTTCGCGTAGCTATATTTTCTGTGGGTTGGACATTTTTCCCAAGTGTAATAAGGTTCTATAAAAGTGTTAGTTGGCGAGGTAAATTCATAAAACTGATTGTGCTTATTAACGCTACATTGTCAGATTTTCTATAAAAAAATCGCTAATAGCATTTTTTACCATATCGTATCGAAAATATCATACTTAAAAATATGGCATATTTACGTATTAATTTAAAAAGATAAAACGATGTTCTTTGCCAGTTTTCTTTATTAAAACGACATCTTTGAGCAGTTTTGCATAAGTTTGCTCGATTGTTAGATATTTCCAAAGCATTTCTGATGTGTAATTGCAAATAAAAAAATTCAATTTTCTCAACTACTCTATTAAAAATCAAAAATGAAAGATTGTGGAAAAAAAATTCTATTCTTCTGGATTTTGCTTTCAAGGCACACTTGCTTTCGCAAGTGTGGCAATAGTTTAACATTTTAGCCATTTGGTTGCATTTTAGCCATCTTTGACCTTGGCGTCCTAAGCATAAATATTTTACGTAATCTGCCTTCCTCCTTCCTGCTTCCACTCTCCAAGTGGCGGGATCTTTATGGAATTCGGGGCGAAATCCCATGAAGTGCGGAATTCACTCGTCGGGGAATGCTCGCGGGTTATTGGCGACGGCCGGCATACGAATAGGCAAATCGAAAGTGGGCAATAACGAGTATCGGCCGGGAGCGTATATACTCTGCTCCCCGAATTAAATACTGTTCGGGCCCGGCAAAGCAAATACGAGCGGTTTTACGCCGCAATCGAAATTCAATTTGGTCCTGGAATGACATTGGAGTTCGGCGCGGGGGCAGTCGGAATACTGATAGATTTTGATTCGATACCGAGGGATCCTCTTGTAGAAATTGTCAGGTTTATTTCCTGGATATATATTCGAAAAAATATTTACGTATTTAATAATATCTACATGTCCTAAAGAGTCAGTAAGTGTAAACAGAATCATGAGAACGGCTGAATTGCACAGGGTCGCATTATGGAGCAGAATACAAATTATTGGAGGTGCCCCCAGGACCGGCTCAAGCTTTTGCGGGCCGGGTGCCGCTTGAAAATGCGGGGCCCCGACAAGGAATTATTTAATCCATTAAAAAGAAATTTTTGAAAGTTGGTACGCTACTTACAAAGGTATATTTTTTACATGTCATTTTTTTAAAAAGGTAAACCGGGGCGGCGAGTTTGGATCACTTCAGTGACGTATATAGGAATTAATTTCGGATGGTGGAGGGAAAATTTCTGTGTATTTTTTTTTAAAACATAGTCATTAAAAATAATTTCTAAAAAATGTCGCCTGTGGCGCATTTTTTAGAAATTTGAAGGAAAATTGCATAAAATTAGTCTTAGGAAATCCCAATATATTCAAATTTACAAGCTGGAGTGAATATTTTCAAATTCCGAAATGGCTTCGGTCCCGCCCTTCTAAATACGCTACTGCCTGGATCACCCTGTACACTACATTTTCATTTGCATCATCTGTACCTAAGCTTAATATTTTATAATTAAGAAACTTCCAAAAAATTACATATTAAATATAAGCCATCATTAATACCTACCTAGAAGCATTATTTAGAGCTGGGCAAGTATTTATCAGCACAAGTACCTACTTTTTGGTATTTAAATATTTTGCGGTAGTTGAATACTCACTATTTAAATACTATCGTAAATTGAGTATTTTTATTTGAAATTCCAAATACTCGACCAAAGAATTTAGTATTTAAATACTTGTTTGGTATTTAGATACTTACAAAGTAGGTATTTAAATACTTACAAAATAGGTATGTAAAATACTCAGAAAGTATTTAAATACTTTTGGAGTACCTATTTAGATATTGAAAAAGTATTTTAAAGGCAGAAAACGTATTTATAAATCTATAAATAGGTGTATTATTTTTCCTGAGGTAAATATATTTTCCTCTGAAGTTTTTAGGCGAAGAAGGTGTACGTTGTAGATGTCTCTAGGAGCAATCGTTTTCGGGATATTTACTCTTTAAAATTGTCACATAACATTCCTGTCAAAGTTCGCATTCGTTCAGAGTAGCTTTTGACTATGACAAACAATAGTAAAACACTTTTAACTGAATATTGTTTGTTTTTATAAGTTTTGTCAACATACAATAATTATTATTGGGAAATTTCTCATTTTTTATGTTGACAAAATTAATAGAAAAATGAAAATGGTTTATTAAATAACCTGGACCGATATTGGTCCAGAACTAACAAACAATTAAAATCGTTTTACTTTTATTTGTCTTAGTCAAAACCTTCTCTCTATGAATGAGAGGCCGAAAATGGTTGCTTCTAGAGACATCTACAAAGTGCACTTTTTTCGAATAAAAACTTCAGAGAAAAACATATTTACGTCCGAAAAAATAATACATCTAGACCCAGACAAGTTACAACGTTTTAAAATCACGTATCGAAGCTGTGCCAATATTGGAATTCTTCGTGCTAAAATAACCATAGTTACCTATATCAAAACCACCCCGAAGATATTATAAAGGAACTAACTTTAAAAAATGCAGAAGCTTGCCAGTCAGTAAGTCCATATTATGAGTCAAGGCGGCTGGTGTGCCACAACAGGAAACGCACAGAAAATGTTTCATCCTAGACAGTGACTTGGTTGAGAACGGTCCAGTAATTTATATTGTTTTTATTTGTTGGTTAGCATTTGTAAAAAATAAATCACATACTCTTGTGTTTATTAATATTTTTTCGAAAATTCCAGAGCATTCTCAGTGGCGTAGCTACAAATTTTGGGCCTCCTCCGCTAAAATTAAATTTCGGCCCCTCAAATTGGAAAATAAAAAAACATACATGAAGGTGAAACTATCACAAATTTCTGTTTCTTAGTAAATAAAAGCAAAAATTTTTTAAAACAAAACTATATCTACAAAGTGTCCAACTTTAAAAGCGAAGATAATCGCCTGAACTTTTTTTGTTTGAAAGGCTTTCAACAAGCGCTTCTTTTGACCTCTACCATTTTTAAAATGCAAATCTAGGGCGGGCTGTGTTTTTTTTTTATAAACTCGATTTTTACGAACACCATTTAGCGATTTTTTTATTTAAAATCTGATCACACAGCGTTAATCAAAACACCTCAAAACCCCCATTATGCAAAATTTGAACACAGGCAGTTCCATTCTGCAGGGTGTAAAATTTTAGGAAAAATAAGAATTTTAAAGGCATCTGCCAAGTCAAGTGTACCATGAAATCCCCTAAAAACAGTCGAACTGTTAACAGGACCACTCAAAGTGTTGGTGTGCAAAGGTCCAATACAAAATATACAGGGTGTTATTATCTATGCCATCTGAAATTACTGAATTTTTGGAACTTTATACGGGTCAAAAATCGGTAGGTATATCAAAACTGCCCCAGACACTACAAAACGAACTAAGTCAAAAAAATACAGAAGCCTGCCAGTCAGTACTAAGTCGATATCAGTTAAGGTTGCTGCCACAACGGGAAACGCACAGAAAATGTATCGTCTTAGAGAGTGACTTTTTTGAGAAAGTTCTAATAATTTAAATTGTTTTTATTTGTTAGTTAGCATTTTGTTCAGAAATAAATTACTTTTGTCTTTATTAATATTTTTTCAATGATTCCAGAGCATTCTTGATCCCTATAATGTTTTTAAAATTTCAGCAATTTGAGATGGCCCAGAGAAAAATACCCTGTATATTATATATTTGTATTAAATCTTTGCATACCAACATTTTGAGTGGTTCTGTTGACCATTCAACTATTTTGAAGGGATTTCATATCACACTTGACTCGCCAGATGCCTTTAAAATTCCTATATTGCTCAACTTTGACTCCATGCAGAATAGAACTCCCTGCATATTTATTGTTCAAATTTGGTATGTGGTGGTTTTGTGGTGCTATGGTTAACCCTGTAGTCTCAGGTTTTAAATAAAAAAAATCGCTAAAAGAAAATCGGGAGTATTTAAAAATGGTAGCCGGTCCTGAATTTGCATCCCAAAGAAGCGGTTTTCGAAAGCCTTTCAAACAAAAATAGGTTTAGGCGATTGATGCACAATGAGTTTGCCACCCTGACGTACAAAGAGTGCTTAATACACCTAGATGTTATCATAGTCTTTAGTGTAGGAGACGTCGATGAACTTTAATTAGTTTGCTTTTATCCATTGCTGGAACTTCATCAGCTTCTATAGAAAGTTTTTTTTATTGATTTTAATTTAGAGAACTACCGTTCTGAAGAAGCAACGCAGTTACAGTTACCTGAAGACCTGAAATTTTGCAACAACGTAAAAAAAAGAGTTTTTTGAGGCCTATATTTTTAGAAAAAAAAAAGGCTAAAATCGGATGTAGAATAAAAAATTTACGGGCTGTATGGAACACACTGTAGAAAAGGCGATAAAAGTGAATATAAAAATTTCAAGAGTTTTTGTTGAAAAAAAATTGGGTTTCTAGTTCCGTTTCCAAGAGGCTATGTAGCTTTACCAGTAATAATAATAATAATAATTCTCACCCTCACAATAATACTCCAAGCTAGGAGTACCCCAGAAGCAACCACATGCTTGTGCGGGGGAGGGGGGCAATTACTATTATTTTGTCTTCGTTTCCATTTGCGGCTAGGGCCGACTTTTTTCCAGATAGAACTAGGATAGCATTCGCTCAAGTACTACGGAAAACCCTAGAAAACCGTAGTAATCCCTGTGAGTGTAGGACAATTAGTAAATCATACGGATAAAGCTATTTAGGAGCAATACCGTGAACCCACTTTGTCCAGCGGTCTTGGCCATAGCGGTAAAGACATTTGTGTAGGCGTCTGCCTCGACATCGGTTCGAACCAAGGTCGATCGAAGGCAGAAAAACATGCAGTCTAAAAAGTCAGCGGCGGTACGAGCGACGCCACCGCGGCTTTTTTCTTGGAATAACTTATTCGAAAATTATGCTTTTTTGATTAATTTTCAAAAGGTATTTATTCTGTATATTTTAAGTCAAGTTCCTAAATGTCACAGAAATTCTTCTCAAAAAAACTCCCCTTTTTGAAAACCAATAACAAATAAATAATGTCTTCTCTATGTAAATCCATTTGTAGGCAAGTTGCAAGTTGTCTATTACAAGGTAATTATTGTAGCAATTTAAGATTATTAGCGTTTACTGAAAATATTTCAGTCAACGTTAATAGGTTCAATTCAGGAGGCATAACGCGACAAAATTACATCAAACGGAAACAACTAATTTTGTACAACGGAAGCACCATACTACCATCTCTCCAGTCCAGTCTTCGAAATATAAACTTCTGCAAACTTACTTATTCCTTGAACCTCGTGCCATCAAAAATACCAATATCGAAGTCCACAAGCCAAAGGGGTACGTTGTGAGAAATTAGTATAAATTGAGAGTGCAGCTTCTGTACTTATTCTGTTGAAATTATACAGAGGGATTTTATACTTTAGTTTAAAGTACATATACTTGCTTCCATCTTAATGTTGGAATATGAATATTCAACAAATAATAAACACCATAAGTCATAAAACAATCTCGGGACTTCTAACGAAATCCGTCTATAATCCGTTTTCGATTTAAGGAATTGTTGTTGGATTAAAAATGTGACAGGTTGCATCGTCCTCCTCACGGGCGTAGGCAGGATTTAGTTTTTTGGGGGGGGGGGGGGGGTTTAGTTTGAGAAGTAAATAAAACAACAAAAATATACTTACATGAAATTTAATATCTATATATTCATCCGAAAAACTACGACATATTTATAAAGTTCTTAACTTTAAATGAAATGGATAAAGTAATTTCGTTCCTCTGCGCTAAATCTAAAACCATTAAAGAAGAAATCTTCGGCTTTTTCTTTTAAATATATCCACTACTTCATCTGCATGAATTTCTGTTCCATAGTGAATGTTCATTAGAGCCAAACCATTAAGTCTGTTTTCACTTGTAGTGTTTCGTAAATAGTTTTTCAGTCTCCTTAGGCTCGAGAAAGACCTTTCTGGGGTAGCAGTGGATACAGGAATGGTAGCCAAGATTTGTAGTAATGTGTAAATATTAGGATAAAGGTTTTTATCGCACATATCTAGGCATTCCAAACTAGATTTCGGGGTAGGCAGTCTTGTTATCAGCATGCAAGGTAGCTGAAGCTTTGATAGCTAAATCCAAATTTGTTTCTTTATTAGAAACCCCTTGACCTTGACTACACCACTTTTTCCAGTAGTCCATACCTTTAAGTTTATCACCCTTCCTTTTTTTCCCCTCCATTTTTCGACAGTAATTCACGTATCTATCCTTAACAAGGTCATCGAATAACAGCGCACTAAAATTACTCACTTACACGGTACACTTAATTCTCTTCACTATTCGTTCACCACTTTTCACTTTTATTCGCTTCGAGTTCGCATGGAACAATACTGCCGTAAGCGCGGTCACGCGCCGCGGCGCCGCTTATATAGCAGCCCAGTAGCCGTCCAGAAACTTCCACGAACTTCCACAAAGTTCCGCTCATTTCGACCGAGGGGCGTGGCGAATAATCGAGAAACAACGCAAAGTGTCCCTACAATACAAAATAGTTCGGCTGCAACTGCGTCTGCCTCTCGTCAAAAGATGGCGCTAGGCGCTACTATTACTACATATATTCACATATATTCACTCCTCGTATTTTTTCGGTATAATATTAGGTAATATTTTGCTTATTTCGGGGGGGTTTGAACCCCCGAAACCCCCCGCTTGGCTACGCCCGTGGTCCTCCTGACTCCACACGCCTTTTCCATATACAGGATAGCTTTCAGTTTGTTTTGGACGGACGATAATGCCCCTCATACAAATGTAGGACCCAAGACGCAGATGTAGCTATCCTGTGTTCACCAACCAGTTCAAGGTAGGTACCTTCGTCCTATGTACTTATAAGAGAACACCGTAAAATTCAAAACCGCGCTTTTGTTTGGACAGCCATTAACAGAAAAAATATTTCTCCTACTTTAATGAAACCAAATAATGTATATTTGTGTCCCCGCTTTAAAATTCTGAAAATATTAGCTTTGCTCACAATGCGATATTAAAACCATCTGCCTCCACAAAATTGCTCAATTAAAATCGCCGCGTCTATTGATTGCAGATGTAAACCGTTATTATACATATATTGTCACAAATAGTAACGAGAAAATTTGTTAGGCCAATAATTAATATTAAAATGTGCATAAAATGTATGGCCGGTTTACCATTAATAATTGATTCTGCGTAGAGGGATTTATTATTATATTGGACGGTAACGTTTCCGAAAGTTTGCCTTCAGTTTAATACGTTGAAAGTAAATCTCTTGGAATTAAGAATGGATAAAGCTTTAAATTTAGGAGATTCTAATATGATGTAAAGAGTTACAGGGTGTCCACGGGAACTGTCTCCCCACCTAGACTAAAAAAATTGTTGAGATGTTTTTAAACAAGAGTCGTAAGAAATTGTATTCAATTTTCTGGGATAGTGAACGATTTTCTATAGGCTGTACCGCAATTGTTAATAGTCCAATAAAGATAAAAATTTTTACTTAATTGTTTGTCATATAATGCATATAATGCCCTCTGTACATCCATTAAGTATTATAGAGACAAAAACAAATTTATAAAAAAAGTTGATCAGAAGTTCATCATCCAAAACTTTTATTAAAGTCATTTTTTTGTAAAAAAATAATTATAAGACCACCCTTGCAGCGTTGCGAAATTTTTGTCATATAAGTAATGCGCTGTAACTCATTATGTATTAGAGATACAAAAAAATATGAGGAAAAGTTGTTCATACTTTGATCCCTTACAACTTTTATGAATGTCATTTTGGTCTAGAAAAGGTTTAGGAAACCATCCTATAGGGCAATTCGTACCAAGAAGTTCGAGTGTGATCCTTTGGTCGGACACTTAGGAGGCAGTCGCCAAGCAACCCTGCAAAAATCATCCTGTTTGGAATTTTTTTGCTACCCCTACAAGCCCAGCGCAACTTTATTGGACTATTATAAGTAAAGTGAAAATATATTCGGAAATTTTATTAGGTAATTGGTCAATTCTTCAAAAGTACAAAAGTACTATGTACGCCCGTGAGTTAAGTTTGGCGACATTCGGCCTACTTCGATTTTTACAACTCCCCAGTTAGTTTGCAGATAAAAATTACTTTGCTGTATGATTTTAAAAATTTCTTCACAATTAAAATTACTGACCGCCTACCAAATTTACGATCAATCGTCAGTCGCACATAGATACATATCACAAAAAAAGCAAAAATATTGGGGCCTTGCGCATTGTTTGCTTAGACAATAAAAATAATAAAACATCGTTAATAATTTCACTTTTTTGGTCTTTCCAACAAGTGGGTTAGATATGTATATTTCAATTACATATACCTAAGTAATTTTTAATCTTCGTATCGATGAAGCCAAAAACAGTCGGTTTTCCTTGTTCTCTGGTTTTACCATCTGCAGGAGAAATTCTCAACCTAATTGCTGGGGACGAGGGACGATAATAAATCATATGCAACAGGTTCGTCAGAGTGATTCTCATTTCATGATTATTCGAGGGGTTGAATGGCAACAATCATGGAAAAATAAGCACCAATCGGTCATCCCCCCACAAAGCGTGAAATATTATGCCCATGACCACCAAAAGATTGTCTACAATGGCACCCAATTAAGGTTTTCGTGCGATCATTTAGTACTGAATTAACCATAGTTTATTGCCTTGAACACAAACGCCACATTTGTTATTTGTTAAATTCTAATTCATTAATGGTTAATGGATTCATGCAAAGTTAAATATCTTCAGCGGTCTCTTGGTGGAAAAATAAGACAAATGAGGCTTTCAAAATAAGCATTTTGACCTACTCTTAAATAAATAAATAAATAAATATGAACTTTCACCAAAGGCAAAATATAATCATTTATCTAGAGCACCTTGTAAAATTTTTATTTTTCGTCCAATTTTAGCCGTTTTTTTCCTAAAGATGAGTCACAAAAAACTCTACTTTGTGCAAAATTGCAAGTATCAATTTCAATTTTCAAGGTCTACTGCGAATTTTTTTCTAGTAAAAAATTACGAAAATCATTTCGCGATTTTTTTATCTCAAAATTTGGCTACGTCATTGGATTTAGGACCATCTGAAATAGGTTTGTAGTAAGTAAGTTTTATTTTTCGTAGAACTGCCACCAGTTTTTATTTTTACTCTTTAAACACAAAAACTATGGTTGTTTTTCAAATTAAATAAAATGTGTAATCCATGCTCCATGTATTTTAAATCGGCTTCATCATTATAGAATTCTCTGCACTTGAATGGCGAAATGTTTTGAATAACTATTGTTATTTGTGTTTAAACAGTGGAAATAAAAATTGGTGGCAATCCTACGAAAAATGAACCTTCTACGGCAGAAGTCAGATTAATAAAAAAATACCTATCAATATATATATCAACAGTACCGTAACTAGGGCGGTGCGACCGGTGCCCCAGCACCGGGAGCATCATGGTAGAGGCGCCGGGCCGGGCTGGGCCGAGCCCACAAAATTCGAAATTTAACGACTTAATGCAAATATCGAACATGGAAATTGACCTACAATGACCAGCCAAGAATATTAACAAAGAAAGATTTTTTAGTAATTAAAAATAATAAATAATGTTTTAGTGGAATACCAGGTAAAAGATATCAATTGAAAATGCACTCCAGCCCGGACTCGAACCCAGCACTCCTACTGTAGGCACTTTACCTGATATGCCACTAAAGTATCCTTTATTATTTATAATTACAGGTACTAAAAAATCTTTCTTAATCATTATTAATGTCTTGTAATACGGCTGTGTTGAGTAATTGTAGAAATGACAATAACGGCCAAAAAATATCTACTACACTTCTTTCAAATAAACCAGCAGTAATGAGCTGTAACTCGTTACGTATTAGAGATAAAAAAGAATTTTATAACTTTTATTAGGGCATTTTGCTCTAAAAAATATTTAGGAATCCACCCTATAGCGCAATTCGTACCAGGAGATCTAGGTAGTGTAATCTTTTTGTTGGGCACTCAGGAGGCAGTCCCCAAGCAACCCTGAAAAAATCATCCTGTTTGGATTTTATTTGCAAAACTGACATCTTTATCGGACTACAGTTGGGACACTTCAACAGGTGATAGAAAACCAAATAATAACCGCAAGTTTATTTCAATTGTAATATATTGCAAATTCTTATCATATAGAAAGTTCTATAAGATTTCTGAAAATGGGGAGCGCATTTATCAGATTTGGCACCGGGCGCATCTAGGCAAGTTACGGCTCTGTATATCAATATGGCAGTATTTTCAATATTTTTATTTTTTAATTAAATTTGGTATAAACTCATTTCAGATGGTCCCGAATTCAATGACGTGGTCAGTTTTGAGATAAAAAATCGCTAAATGATTTTTGTAATTTAAAAAAAAATCGTAGTAGGCTTTGAAACAATCGAAATTAAGACCTGACGTTTGGCACCAAAGTAGAGTTTTTTGTGACCTATCTTTAGAAAAAAAACCGGCTAAATTCGGATTAAAAATAAAAACTATAAATAGGCCACCCTGTAATATTACAATTATTTTTATATTTCGGATGAAGTGCCTGAACAGATGAGTAAATACATGAAGGAGCAGTAAATTGCAGTTAATTCCACAACAGAAAATGGGCTATATTTAATGACTGCAACTGCAACTGACATTTATGGCTCTACTTTACATAAATATTTCATTTATTTAATATAGAGAATACAAAAATATATTGATCGTTGGGCAGTGCAAATTTATTACAGTAATTAGGTATCTAACAAAAAAGAACATATTGGTAGGTACAATTTAATGATAAGCAAAAAGTACCGGTCTCTTACTTTAGGCTCGCGAAGGTTCGAGTTTCTGTACTTTAATAATATCGATGCAGCCTAGCATAGCCGAACGAAACCTCTCTAAACACTGAGTCTAAGTATGTTTTCTCAAATGTCAGCCTGATCATATGAATACTGACATATTAAAAAATATTTTTGACGGGGTATAGATGCTCCCGGACATTATTTAAATGAATTGATGGAAAAACATTTTTTAAGTAGTAAAATAATTTATGAATAATAATTAATGAATAATCTTATATATTTTCCTATAATTTAATTTTTCAGAAGAGGTCTTAACCAGCGGTTTAGAAACACCTCTGAAACACGGTTTAGACGCATACCTCTGAAACACCACCAATGGTGACAAAATTGCATTGAAGTTGACAAGTATACAATGGGGCAAATCAACCATTGTCTAGAGTTCCTGGTTTAGGAGAGTTAACACAATAATGACACTTTTTAACAGAAAAAATATTTTTTCAAAAGCCACATCAATTTTGTGGATGAAAAATGATTTGGGATAGATTCCATGGACGTGACAAACTTCTGACAACAGGACTCTCTATATGTACGTGATACACGCGCACAAATGGCGAGTTATTTGAGAAGCTCCTCCTGTTGTTTTAATTACTATTGTTGCTGTTACTAAATCGTATTTGTTGGCAAAATCCACATAGTTCAATTATGAAAAAAAATTGTATACAAAAAAAAAACCTCTAATTTGACCTTCAGTTTCTATGGATATCTAAAATTTTTACGGAGACAAAAGATAGAAAATAATAAAGCTATATCTCTATAATGCCCAAAATCGGCGAATAATGACACTAATGACTTTATTGTCCCAACTCTCCCTATCCAGGAACCCTACCATTGTCCACACATTGTTATCATCACTGATGAACGCGTATCTGTCAACTTTGTTTATTTTTAGGTCATATTACTGTCATCGTTATCATTGTAAGATACCCTTGTATAAAGTTTACAGAACGTATAATCTACAACACGTTTGGACTGCATATATTCCACACTTTGACCGTAGCACAATCACATTCGCATGCAGCGTAGCACAAAGAGGATTTTCCACTTCCTCACTGACTGCAAACAACTTATTCTGCCAATGACAGAAGCGCTGTAACCCCATATTAGAACCAGCCTTATGTCGGCGAAATACAAATTAAATTTCGTCGCTGTTGCGGATTAAACAAATCAGAACAGGCACAGACAGAATGTGCTCATTTCGTGCGAGTTTTTAAATAAAACGGGGACCTCCCTCCTGTCCTCCCGTCCTCCCTTTGTAATCAATTGGGCCCTCTCTCGCTGAAAAGGGAACGCTGAAAGGGCGAAACGGAAAGAAGTAGATATTATTATGCTCGCTGAATAACCCAACATCCTTCGCGTTATATACCTACATACATTTTTGGGAATATGAAATCTTACAGTTTTTTTGTAAGATGGATCGACGTCACTATTTAAAGATCGAGACCAACGATAAAGACAGGCCATGGCGCTAACGCATAATCGGGTAGTCACGTGACCAACTTAGTTCTATATAAAAAAGGCATTTTTGGAGACAAGTAGAAGAAACAAATTTAGTAACAATTTGGCGAGTTTTCTTTCATCTTCTACATTATTGGTTTTGTGCATCCAGGCTTTCTCTAATTATTTTTTCAAAATTTTCAACCTGCCTCAGCTGTTTTGGGCTGAGAGTTAAACGGCACTGCACTCAAATATTTTGGTTCATTCTCAAAAATTGTTGGGACAGCACCTTCCTTTAGCTTAGGTGATATTCTCTATGGGTATTTTCCTCCCACAACACATTTTTTCCACTTTAATTGTATCACTTTCTTGAAAATGTGTTAGCCACACATACTTAAGGGTTTTTTAGAAATTAAATCTCAGTTGGAATTTGACGAATCCATTTTTGGTGCAAATTTTCATCCCGAGGCAAAGCAAATGTTGTTATGGTGACATTTTCTTCCTGGCTTTTGTAATATGTATAAATATAATATAAACAGACCCAATATTTGGTATTTAGGTTATTTTTTACGAAATAAAATGATAACTCACCTCAGTATACTGTAAATATTGCCGAGGTCCTAGTTGATCGGCAGCGTGAAAGGTCGAATAGGAACCGTATCAGGGTGTGGGTCGACAACGAAAATCCTCGAGTACGTTACAACACTTATTTCGCACAAGGTGAATGGTGAATACAAAATACACAAACCCGAACGTGGTCAACCGGAACGGCTTCCAGCCACCCGGACTGTCTGAAGTTGAGGATCTCCCGTAAGCAGTTCACCCGTTTGTGTCTCAGGCTCCACTGTCCATTCCGGGGGGAGAATTTCCCTTACAGCGCTCACGCGTCGGCGCGAGCGGCACCAATACTCCTGGACTGGCTCCCACCTAGAGGCCATAATAACACCTAGGCGGTTCCCCTCCGCCAGGACACACGCGCAATAGACACAAACTTGTTTCTAAAATATAAACTAAGACGTTTAAAAACACTTTAAACATTTAAAACTTCTCAAAACCCCACCTGCCACTTTCATTTATGTGACAAATGACATGTTGTAACGTCGGACTAAGATGGTCACGTGATTGTTGTGCGCCATGGCCTGTCTTTATCGTAGGCTTCGTTAAAGATGTTCTATGATGGATATCTTACAGCTTAAGTTGACTTGACTTGTTTGCTACATATTTTATTGTAAATAAACACGGGAAACATCCTCGATTTTAGTGTATTAACTATCCACTATTATTTGACACTAAAGTATTATTGATATTATTAATTTTTCTTTGACATAATTCGTATTATTTTTGATCAAAACCAGTTTATAAAACGATCGTTGTGAAACCTATGAAAACTGACGCAAGTTTCGCGTTGCTACATATCTTTTATTAATGGTTTTAAGGTCCTTGCTGCGTAAGGGTTGCTAGGCAATACATTTTGTTCCTAGCAACCAGCAACCAGTTTTTGTAGCTAGCAACAAAACTAACAGGGTATCTCGAAGATTTCGATTTCGGTCGTGCTGGTTATATACCTATGTAAAGTGTACTTACGGGGGAGGGAGCAGGAAAACGTTATTAGGTCTCTCTAGTGGTTTGTATATACGATAGATATATCTGCAATAATGTTTTCATTTTATTATGCTCTTTTAGTAAGTACCACTCGGGAAACTTTTACCACCATAAATCAATGAGTGAAGTAATTAACTGGTTGCAACGCATATATGCCAATGGTATACTCATGGACAACAGAAAATTCCTAGCGAGTGTGTGAAGAATTGTCATCTGACAAAATCCGGAGTTCTTACCCGATTTGCTTGATACGCTGATGTAAATTGATAACGTGTATGTCAACACTCCCGAATCGTACTTTAGTGTTGGTTCAGATTGAACTATGGTGCCTCTGTTCCGTTGCCTTCCACGCTCTTGTAAACCGTAGGTACCTTTCGTCAATTCCAGAATATTCTGGAAAACATTTTTTTACATAAACTGTCTCGCCCTATATCTTTCTTATTAAGCGTTTTGGAACCGATATCCATATTGGTTCATATACTTTTTAATCCGTTTTAATTATAACATTAAGAACTGGGACACCTTGAATATGAAAGAAGCACATTTACAACCCTGATTTATTTACTGGCAACTGAACAATATCTCTGTCTATTCAATTTGTATAGTTCCATTATGTTTTATTTTTCTATTCGTTCACTTCCTTTCGAATTCCACGAGAATTAAATGATGTTGGGGCATGCGTTCTAATAAAAGCCATCTCTAAAAAGTTCGCACATTTTGACAAACGTATTAAATCTCCATTTGGGCCAACTGGCTCATAATCAATCATTTTATATTTTATGAACCCATTCCGGCAGAACGGGGCAACCGCTAACTAATATATATTGTATCCCTTTTGCGAAAAAATTAATGTGCTGCCACTAAGATGATTTATCGTTAATATCGACCAGACTCGGGTTAAACGTTTGTTGTTTTATAGATGTTCCTCTATCGTGGGGGATACTCTGCTTTCAAAAAAATTGTATCGCAGGTTTGGAGGGGCCGACACACTAATCTGTTTGCTTTATACGTGAAGAAATTGGGAGAGTGAGAGGTCAAGCAGTACTTTGTTATCCGATTTGAAACTTCGGCGAAGAATCAAAGCTTGCCTCTTTAAATTACAAGAACTAATAAATCAACTGCAAGGGACTAGAGTTCATAATCCAAGAACACACAATACCTAGAAAATTTTTCAAATCGTTCCATCAGATTGTCGGTATTTCTGTTGGATGAAGAGTTTTTTGATTCAAAGGAAATATATGGTATGACCGTAGAAAGTCATAGGTAGAAAATTGGGAGAGCTTATTCCCTAAAGTTTGTAGTGTAGAGAGTGTAAAATAAATGATGGTCAATATTGATACAGCGTGTTCTAGAGTTAAAAATAATTACATTTCATAATATTTTCCCCTGCAGTTTACGATTTTCATAACACATTCATTGAACACAGCCGCGAGATTTTAGATAGTGGAGACGGGCTGGGTCTACACGTCAATAGTACGACAAATTGTAAGATACGGGCGACATTTCTTTTGTTTAACGTGCCGGTACTCGTACCATAAAGGCAACAACAAGAAAGCGGGGTCTTCCTAGATTTACAACGTTTTTTCTACAAAGTGGTTCACGACATAGATTATTCATTTCACTCACTTACTATATCTTTACTAGTTGGACAGATCTAAAGTTATACACCCTACGTGCCCTATTGAAACATAAGCATATGATTGTATGATTCTTACAAGTCGGCTTAAATCCCCGAGCGTGTACACGCGCGGTTCACACGAGGTCCGCTACAAATCACAACGTACGCAAAATAATAAACACAACGTCCGCAAAAAGTAAACACAACGTCCGCAATAATAAGTGGTAAGAGCGTACGTACATTATAAAATTAAATATTTATCTTCAACTCAAGCAAAATCAGACAAATCCAATACTTACTAATAATTCTTGTGTATGAAATAAAATAAAAACGAACATAATAATTGACTGTAATGAATTTTTATTAACACAAGTAAATTGTAATTTGAGTTATTAATAATAATCTTTTCTGTACTTGGAAAACCTTAAAATTATTTCAACACCTAATTTAAATGTGGCGCCTACCAGGTCAATTTCCTTTATTACCATCTTTTGTTTTGAATTCAGGGCATTTTTGCAAACATTTTGTATAAATCGATAATTGGAAAGCATTTTTAAATAGCTTTTCAACGATGTATCAGTGGGGGGTGCCATTTAAGATTTTAAAGTTGGGGTGGGCGGAGTTTATGGAGTTGGAGGAGGGGCATCACTTGATACGCCTTTTTGGTTCCCCCTCCATACTGCCGAAACGGGTTTTGCCGTTTTTTTCATCTTTTTTTATTTTCGGTGATATAGCCCATTGAAACTTTTCAAAAGATCCCCGATATATTAATCTTTCATGAAGAAAACAAAGGTTGTGTTTTCTTCATTTTGCGATGCTCATTTGTTTTATTTTATATTATTACGAAAATGCAGCTTTTTGAGTGTATATCCTTCACAAAATTGTAAAAATTGTAAAAACTGTATGAAACTGTATGAAGGAAAATGATATTTTTCACGAAAACAGTCTCACTGACAACACCTAGTATAGTTAGTAGTAACTTTTCACTTCATAAAAGATGTCACAAGGCCTTCCCCTCCGTTACCGCTTGCCAAAACGGAATGCCATGTTAACTATCATCACATTTCTTAAAGTTGTAAAAGAAAGATACCCTAAATAATATGTACCTACACACTCCGAGTGTATAGCGAAAAATATCCAAATATATCTGTTATTTTACTCACTTCGATGCGCTTTGTCGCCAGGGTCTCGCCTCAGTATCACCCTGCGCTGGGCGGCCGCCGAATTCGGGCCGCTGTCCACGTCGTGGATGACGATGCGGATGGCTTCCGCGTCGACGGACTGCTGGCGCCGCGGCGCCGCCTCCAGGTCCTCCAGGGCGGGCGTCGGTCGAGGAGGGGCCACCCGTAGGGCTCCCGGCGCCCCGCAAAGTTCGGGCCTGCAAAGGGAAAACGGCTGGTGCGAGGTGTGCATAGGAATATTTATTATATCAAATAAACTACATTGATAAAACGCCAATCAGAAACACTGTAAAGGTAACAATGTTATTTGTTTCTTGTGTCGCAAATAGTGGTCGTTTTAGACAGTTTTTATAAGTCCATTGTTATGTAAGTATATATTGAAAATAAAGCTCAACATATATTTTTTTGCGAGTTTTGAGAAAGGCCTTAAAATTAAATATTAAGAGCCTCGATGGTGCACCCCTAAAACGTTTATAGTTGTGGTCAACGTTTATCTGATTGTCACGTCCCCAGTTGTTTAAAAAATTTAATATAATATTTCAATTGTTGAATGAAAGGCAGACAACTGACTTTTATCAGTGACTATAAAAAGAATCTATATAGTCACTGCTTTTATATTATGTCTATCACAATATGATAGTTGTCAATCTTTTTAATAATTGCTCTAAAATCATATTCGGTTTACAGTAAATGCGCCAACAAAACACGTAATAAATGAAACAACCACGTTAACCCTTATTTATTTATGATAATTAAAGACGAAGTTGCATAATTGTTTCAGGCTGAAATCTACAGTTTCGTCGTTTTATTGTTTAGAACGCTAAACGTGGCAATCTCTTCGCCTGTCAGGAGAAACGGAATTGCAATGTTGTTGGCGCCCGCTTGCAACAATTCGTGGAACAAAGGCAAACTGTAATTTTCTATTAAAATGTCTTCAGCTTGCTTATGAATATATACTATTTAATGTATTGCAACCTTTGAGCTTTAACTAATGTAATTGCACTAAAAAATGTCACATAAATACTTTTTTTTATTACGAATGTGTTTAGTGTATTAACAGTGGCGTAACAACAGAGCCACGGGCCTGTGTCCGAAAATTTTGTCGGGCCCCCGGTCTCAAATGAAATAAAATATAATATAATATAACATAGAAAAAAGTAGAGCACAAATCAAAAACAATGTGTAATAAAATTAATAATTATATTATGTTATATACATATACATATTTATCTTATATCTCTAAGTAACAAAACTGAAACAAAATAAAAAATATGTAATATAAAATATAAAGAAAAAGTAATGGAAATAACGAAATCCGAAATATATCGTTGCCGGTCGACAATATCGATGTCTGCGCATAGGTGAGGCATCGAATCTTTATTCATAGTTTTATCGATTGTCGACGTAAGCTTCTCTTATTCAGCTTTTGTAAATTGTGAGAGTTTAATAAAAAATAAAACACCACATCTTTTTACAATAATTGTGGAAACTTTCGTTCTTCGTTCCCGGGCCCCCGGACCCTACGGGCCCGTGTGCTTCGCACACGTTGGCACACCGTAATTACGCCACTGTGTATTAACTCCTCTATAGCAAAATGGTGTATGTTTATGCTGCACACGCTGGAAACTATATCCTTCATCTCTTTCACATGGCACTTTGGTTAAAATGTGTATACATACGCTGCCGCTCAATCAAAACATTAGTAGATATCTGTGATATTGTTTGTGTAGTTATCGTGTTGTTAGTTGTGTAGTGTAGGTAAATTATCAGGGACAAGAAGTACGTGAAAGGGACTTCGATAATTTGCCGAAATTTGATGCTTTCATGGATCTAATAAATAATCCAATGTTCTCGTCTACCGAAATTAGTAGGATAAAACTGAAGAGGTTTGTATGTTGTAGGGATAGTAAAGTATTACGAGTTATTAATAAACGAAGAAGTTGGGGCCAGCGACCAGTGGCGGCTCGTGCCAATTTGATCTGGGGAGGCAGACTATTTAATAAATTGGGAAAAGGACCTCTACCTGGTCGACCAAATATCGTTGTATTTTTCTCGGTATTTTTATATACACAAAATTTGAATATGGATATTATTTATCCAAGAAAGGGATACCAAGAGTTGCATCGAATACCGGGAGTTATATCAAGCACACAAGAAACAGGTGTTTATATACAAGATATTTTTTTGTTCGGCAAAACCAACGGGAAGGCGTAGAGATTCCGTGGACATATTTTACTACTAAAAAATGTAGATCGATGTGACAAACCTAATGCATATAAAAGTTTAATTAAGATTCTCATCGATCATTTTCAAAGGTAATAAAATATAGCGTAAAAAATGTTGCCAGGATGTTTTAAGCAGGAAAAACTCCTTTCTGTACTGAAGCGGAAGTAACTCGAATCGTTACAATAATTATTAAGCAAATTAGTTCGTACAATTCTGACATGCAAAACTGAAGTTCGCAGTTAGTCATAAATTTTAACATATCAAAAATACTCTCATGTATCAGAATTATCAAGAATTTTGTCATTGTACATTGTACATAAAGTTCGTTTTTTAGTCGCACATGATAAAACAGTTTATAATGTTTTAATAAAATAAGTGCCAAATAAATCTTGTGGAAATAATTTTGAAAAATTTTTTGGCGTGCAGAATCAATTATATTCAGTATATTTTGTTTACTCAAAAGATGCAATTTACTCTCTATCGATCGGTATAAATTTTTGAGACTGTCACATCCTATTTTCGACGAAACTTCTCCGCGATTTGAAAATAAAAGCCATGGCCAACAAACAACTTTTTAAAGGTTACGCTACCAGTTAACCAATTACCTAGGTACCTACATTTACTGTAACAAGAATCAAGAATTCACCCGGAGAGGTTTGCCTTGATTGACTGATGTTTTGCGTACATCTGGATGGGTACACCTAAATCCTTAATAAACAATTTATCCCCGTAAGACAGCCTGTTAAATCAGTTTTTTTTTATCAGAAATTTTACGACATCCTCACAGTTTCTCACGTTCTCTTCGATCTCCACATCTCTTAAAATATCCAAAGCACCAAGTCAAGTCAACAGAAAAAAACATGGAACAACCAAACAACCCGAAACAAAAAACACTGTCTTTAGTCTTGAATAAGAGAGTCCGTCCGTTCCTGTAAGTGGGTGTTTTTGCCCCTGGCTTCGTCTAATGTGAAGGAGTGAAACGATTTGACATTTCTGTATCCCGGCATGCGTCAGACAAGGACAACAGTACTCCCACGTGCCGAACACAGTTACTAACCTAAAAACGTCTCTCCGTCGGTGACATGCCCCCTTGTAGCCTACTGAATCATCCAGTGTATAAATTGATGGAGATTATTGTAAAAATAAACGCACAAGCCACAAAACCTATTTATATATAGTGAATTAGGTAACTTATTTTCTATTTCCTTCATATATTCTTCACATTATTTATATCCTACAGAGGAGGCACTGCCTCTTCTGCCTCCTCGGACAAGCCGCCACTGCTAGGAACCATCTTGTAGGCGCTTTTATGAAGTCGTCATAGTGCTTAGAAGTAGATACTGAGCCCGAATTCCGTACTTACGCCCAACCTTGCCAAAACAATTTGCAGAAAGACGCGACTGAATATTTACAAAAAAAAAACACTTCTTGACTAAATGTGGTTTCACGGTTCATCCTAAGTCTGGGGGTTTGAGATTAGAATTTAGAAGTTTCAACTTTCCTTGCAACTTTCACTGCAGAATAACGTTATGTCTCAGAACAATTCAGTACAAGGAGAAAATTGAAAAAACCACATTATTTTTGAAAAACAATTTTTTTTTTAATTCGTCATTAAAAGCTCAGAAATCGGCACTGAAGTAACCCATTATTGTACGTTTTTTCAATAAGTAGGCTTTGGCGAGATGTAAACATCAAACGTCAGACGCGAAGCCATCGCCCGTCAAAACTGATACAAATATTCAAAACCCGGCCAATAAAGGCCCATTGCGAAATTGTTACCTATAGCAGCTCAATCTTTCAGTATAAATATTTTAATCAATCTATTTTCCATGGAGGCTGCACAACAAGCGCCGGTTTGGCGTTTCTGTTGGCAAGCGCCATGCCTCGTCATACTTGACTCAGGTAGAGCGATCGTCAAAGTCAAGCAATGCCGCGCGGAGTCGGTTCATGGACGGGACCCTTATGATTATTTTTTGCCTATAATAAAACGTTTTTTTCGATTTCAAAAAATATATATGTACCTCGGCACTGATGTTTTTTTTATGACTCGTGTGGTTTATTTGCCTCGGCCAAAGGCCTCGGCAACTAAATTCCACATGAGTCATAAAAAGTTGAACTTCAGTGCCTTGGTACATAAATAACTATTATTTAAAACGGATTCATATTCTAATTTGCTTCCCCCATCTCATCACACAAAATTAGTAACAAGATCAATATCTACATTTTTCAGTATTTTTCGGGAAAATTATTTTTTTTTTTACCGAATTTATTCATTCAATACAAATAAGTTACCATACTGTATGTACTAAAAGTTTGCGCCATTACAAAATTTCACTAATAAATATTTGATTGGCATTAAAATCAGTCTGACGTGATTGAATTATTTCGTGCGTTATTATTTTCATATACTGATATTATCTTACACTATTTTACCCCGATAAAAAATAAACAAATTGGTGTTGTTTCCAGGATTAAATCGAGTCTAATCTACTAGAAAATCACCAATATTTAACTAACGCTCATGAATAGATAATAATTGGTAACAGGTTATAGTTCCTGAGCGATATTTTATTTTGAAACTAAGTTGAAACCACCGTAAGGAAAATAGTGCAGGATTTCGATAATGTGACATTCAATAATCGCACTTATAGTATAGTTAAGCAATCAAAGAGTGAGAACGATTTCTCTTAAAGTGCTACATTTATTTTGCATTTATAGATGTTCTTTATAGTATTTTATTTACTTTATTATAACAGACAACTTAGATACTAACGAAAGCTTGCTGAAAATTACCAGTTACTTTGCAATCATATTTGTAGCTTTAGTCTTAGGCAACGATATACATATAGGAATATGTACATTACCAAAGGCAACTTGTTTTGTTTCATGATTGTTGTTGGCACATTCAAGGTTTCCGTTTTTTTGATACGATTTAGGTTATTTTGTAAATATAAGTAGGTATTAATCAAATAAAAGGAAGTAAGTAAGTAAGTAGGTATCTCAAAGCATATATATATATGACATATACAGTGTGTCCCAGGATAAGTGAAACGAGAGGTGTAAAAGACCAAAAATTTTCGACTTTGAATTTGGCCATTTGGTGTCCAGGCCTGCTTGTCTAGAAAATAATTTTCACCATATTTTTATTTTTGAAAAATAAAGTAGGCCCTAACAGGAACGATTTATTTATTTTGCGTGTAGGTTAAGTGCCCTTTCTCGACAAGATATCGAAAAATTTCATTAAAAAAAGTTGCTTCGAATTGAAAACTATGACCCTGTGTCAATTTTCAAAATAATTGGCCTACTTTGATTTTTGTCCACTTTATTTCCTTTAAGTAGGTGAACTATCCTTGCCGTTTAAAATATAAACATTCATGAGAAACAGTTATTCGGAATAAACAAGTATGCAAGACTGCGAAATTTGGACTCAATCGGCCTACTACGATTTGTTTGAAATAATGTCTTTATGAAAATGAAAATCAAAGTAGGCCAATTATTTTGAAAATTGACACAGGGTCATAGTTCTTCAATTCTAAGCAACTTTTTCTAATGAAAATTTTCGATATCTTGTCGAGAAAGGGTACTTAACCTATACAGGGTGTTCCTTAATGGCACGCTAATACTTAAGGGGGCCCATTTTAAGAAAAAAATTTCATATGAACGTATGTCGTAAACGTCCTAACTTTTGAGAGTTAATTTTTTTAAATTGAATTTTGGCTCCCGAAATAATCAAGCTGCTGAACTGAAATTTGGCACTGCTATGTTTTTGGGGATGGAGAATAAGCTGAAAATGTCAATTTCACCGTATCTCGCAGAGGGTGCCACTTGCGCTGTTTTTTGATCACGCTTTTACGCGTAACTTTTTTGAGGTTATCTTTTTGGTCCTGCAGGTCCATCATTTTAGGTACTCTTGTTTCATAACGATTAAATCAACCGTTTGCTTTGAAATTGCCAAAACGTTCTCCAAAACACCTGTTGATTCCAATATTCGAAACATAAAATTTTCACCTACTGCTTTCAAATGTTACAGATCAACTGTACATTCAAAATGATGAAAAAACTGCCAAATGGGCATTGGTCAAAACACCATTGGTTTTCTTGAAATAGAGTGTCAAAATTTTGTCAAATTCAATCCTTTCCATTTTGAAAGCGAATAATTTTTGGTACATTATTCATAGGGATTTTTTTCTCAGTTTAAACGTTACAGTTGATCTGTAACACTTGAAGGTGGTAGGTGAAAATTTTATGTTTCGAATATTAAAGTCAACAGGTGTTTTGGAGAACGTTTTGGCAATTTCAAAGCAAACGGTTGATTTAATCGTTATGAAACAAGAGTACCTTTTTCTTGCAGAATGAAAAGATGCACTAAAATGATGGACCTGCAGGACCAAAAAGATAACCTCAAAAAAAGTTAAGCGTAAAAGCGTGATCAAAAAACAGCGCAAGTGGCGCCCTCTGTGAGATACGGTGAAATTGACATTTTCAGCTTATTCTCCATCCCTAAAAACATAGCAGAGCCAAATTTCAGTCCAGCAGCTTGATTATTTCGGGAGATGTAGCCAAAATTCAATTTAAAAAAATTAACTTTTAACGCCCTGTATTTCAAAAGTTAGGACGTTTACGACATACATTCATATGAAGTTTTTTTCTTAAAATGGGCCCAAGAATAACCTCCTTAAGTATTAGCATGTCATTAAGGAACACCCTGTATACAGAAAATGAATAAATCGTTCCCGTCAGGGCCTACTTTATTTTTCAAAATTAAAAATATGGTGAAAATTATTTTCTAGGCAAGCAGGCCTGGACCCCAAATGGCCAAATTCGAACTCGAAAATTTTTGGTCTTTTACACTTCTCGTTTCATTTATCCTGGGACAAACTGTAGGTATATATAAAAAAAACTATTTATGATGCGTTACAAAATAGGAAAGACTGAATTTAAAAAATGAAAATATAAACAAATTACCTCGCCTTCTTCCCCCCGAATCGCTAATGTAGAAGCAAAACAAAACCGTGTTATTTGTATTAACGTGAGTCATCTATTCCTATATATCGTTGTTCTTAGGCAACTAACCATTATAACTTCTTTATCTTTTTATTTTATGAGAAATACACACATCAAAAGAATCCAATGGACAAATACAAAAATGACCATATTTTCTTAATAATTATTTCGTATTTAAATATTAAAAAAATAGTACGATTAAAAAAACCATCGCAGAATTTTTTAAAATTCAAACGAAAAAACTTCTTAATTTATTAGGTATTTGTCATTCAGAGCTGGGCAAGTTAGGTTTAATTTTAACCATTTTATGATGCAGAGACATCATTTGGAACGTGAAACGATGTTAAGTACTATTGGCATGTTGGAGGCTGGAATTTCACAAAGGGCAGTCGCAGAAACTCTTACCACATCCAAGAGTGTTATTAATCGTTTATTGATAAGATAACAGGAGACGTCAGAGAACGGCATAAAGGCTGTACAAGGGTAACTACCCCAATTTAGGATACAATTTCTAAGATTACTAGCCTTGGGAGAGCGCAGTATCACTGCGTTGCAATTGGTTATTCAGATGAACAATACACACAATGTACAACCAAACTGTCCGAAACAGGTTCCACGAAGATCACATCACATCAAGATCACGCCATTAGGCCGCCGGCCTGTAAGTGTACCAGCATTATCACAAGAACATTTAAATTGGCACCAGCAGGAATGGATTCCAATTTTCTTTTCTAATGAGCCCCTATTTCGACTTCGGCCAGATCAATGAGTATAATGCTGAGAGAATTGGACCAAAATTTCAGCTAATGCACGACAATGCGCATCCCCATGCAGCAAGTGTCGTGCGCGAATTTCTGCAGGACAATGAAATTAATGTTTTGCCTTGGCCTTCTCAATCCTCTGACTTTAATCCCATCGAGCACTTATATGAGATATGCTCGGACGAAGACTTTTGGCGTAAAATATTGTGTTTCAAACTGACCAACAACTATTCGAGTGCCTTTCAAATGGATGGAACGCCACCGAACAACATGACATTGACAAATTAATTCTGAGTATGTCTCGTAGATGTAGAGCGGTTGTTAACAGTCGTGGTGGTAATCCTCTGTAATAATTATTATTTATTATTAGTCTTGGCATTGTACCTTGTACGTACCAACTACAGCTGTTTTGTAATAATTGGAATTTTTCTTCATGTAAAACAGTTTCTCTTATAAATAAATAATAAAAATAAATAAATAATTTAAAGTTGCTTTATTGTTGTTAATTATTTGTTGCAAAACATGAATTTTTTTCTGGAAAGCTGTACTCTATTTAGAGTACTCTATTTAGAGTACTCTATTTAGAGTACAGCTATAATATAAAAAAATATAGCAGCAAATTGTGTTTTATTTCATAATTTTTATCCTTGTCCCTTAGATTCTTTTGATGTGTATATGTTACTAAGGAAATTTATAACAGCAAATAATATTTAAAATTGATTTTGAGTTTGAAAAATAAATAAAATCATTGGGAGAGACTGAAGGTATTTTATGAAGACTATATTGAAATTTCAGTAAGAAGATTTAGAGCCCCTATTCAGTAACACGAAATCGAAATTAAAAACGTGGTCATTGGAATTCATTTTAATGCTGCTTTTCAATTTAGGCTTAAGTACGGAGAAAAAGGACGTCAAAGGGATAAAAATCACATTGATATAGATAAATTGAAACGCATATTCCAGAGGAAATGAAACTACTTACATATTTAATTTTAAATGACAGACGTCAATAGTGGTAAGTTTCCTAAGGTATGTTCCTCCTTACCGTTTCTGTATTGCATTAATATCATTAGATATTAATTTAAGGGCCCATTAAAAATAAAAACCAGAAATTGTCTCAAGAGTATTCTTAATTTAGAACTATTGAGCAATTATAATACTTTCTAAAATTACAAAAATATCTCAGATGTCAAGCATTGATAAATTTGGTTGAACTTCTAGTATGCATATTTTTAATTGAAAAAATCATTAGGTAGATAAAAATGCAAACATAGTTTTTCGAAATTTCAAGATAACGATATTTATATTTTTTATTAAATCAAAGTTGTACTAGTCTAAAGTAAATTCATATTTTCAAGATTCAGTGCACATAAAACTGATTATAGCGTAACAGGCATATCAGAACTGAGGGGAGAAACACACTTTATTTAACAGGTTTGGACCCGCACTATTCGCACATCTTCTATAGTCGTGATTTCTGCTTCAAATATATCGTATTTCGTGCAACATAGTTAAAAGGGGTGAGTCATTAATAGTGGCATATCGTGCAACCGCATATACCTACCTAGTTTGGGCCAAGGTATTATGATTGAGACCAATATGCCTTATAGAAATGTTGTTTGTTTAAGAGATACAGGGCTTTGAAGTTTGTTTTTGAAATTGCATTTTGGCTACATCTCCCAACATAATCAAGCTGCTGAACTGAAATTTGGCACTGCTATGTTTTTGGAGATGGAGAATAAGCTGAAAATGTCAAGTTCTACGTATCTCACAGAGGGAGCCACTTGCGCTGTTTTCGGATCGTGCTTTTACTCGCAACTTTTTTCAGATTATCTTTTTGGTCCTACAGGTCTATCATTTTAGTGCATATTTTCATTCTGCAACAAAGAGGTACTCTTGTTTCATAACGATCAAATCAACCGTTTGCGTTGAAATTGCCAAAACGTGCCCCAAAACACCTGCTACCTTCAATATTCGAAAAATAAAATTTTCACCTACTGCTTTCAAATGTTGCAGATCAACTATACATTGAATATGAAGAACAAAATGCCAAATGAATATTGGTCGAAACACATTCGTTTTCTTGAAATAGGGTGTCTAAATTTATTCGAGTTTCAATCCGTTCTATTTTGAAAGTGAACATTTTTTGGACATTGCTCATATGGGATTTTTTCCCGGTTCAAATGGTACAGTCGTTGTGCAATATTTGAAAGCAGTAGGTGAACATTTTTATTTTTCGAATATTGAAGTCAACAGGTGTTTTGGGGCACGTTTTGGCAATTTCAACGCGCAGGACCAAAAATATAACCTCAAAAAAATTACCAGTAAAAGCAAGATGCAAACACAACGTAAGTGGCGCCCTCTGTGAGATACGTAGAAATTCACATTTTCAGCTTATTCTCCATCCCCAAAAACCACAGTGCCAAATTTCAGTTTAGCAGCTTGATTATGGTGCGAGTTGTATATAGCCAAAATGCAATTTCAAAAAACAAACTTCAGCGCCCTGTATCTCTTAAACAAACAAAATTTCTATAAGGCATATTAGCCTCAATCGTAATACATATTTTGGCCCAAAATATATGCGTTTGCGCTATGTGCCATTATTAATTACTCACTCTGTATATGTATACCTATGCACTGTGCATTCAAAACACATACAAGTTGTTTGTTTTCCTTGAAAAAAGAGTCTTGTGAGTTTGGCGATTATTATGTGCGTATTAGAAAGTATACCTATAATATGCATTTTAATTCAAATTCCGATTAGATTGTTCGTTAGCTTCATTCGACAGAAAAACAATAGAAAGTGATAATTTGCTTTTTTCTTCACTGCATCTGAAAAATCATTTGGAAGATACCATCAGTGTCATTAATATTCTAAGATCTGAAAAAATAGTAGTGGTTTAGTGTTTCTGTAGGTACAAACAAAAACTATAATTGAGTGCCTAATTCTCTAGTGCCTATATTATTTCTATTATCTAAATGCTGCAATGGTGCTTGAGTAATTAAGCAAATTTTGGTACTATGTTACTATATTCTATATGTAAGTAATTAAAGTTTGTGATGACTACATTCATATAAATGCTATCTGAAAACAGACAAAACAAAAGCCACAAATCTTAAACCTTTTTTTGACGAATAAGTGACGCCGGACTCTGGCTTGAAATCTGAAAAGATATTAAACTAAGTTAACAAAAATAATACTGAACTTAAACCTTGTACACAGAAAAATTGAACACATAATATCAAAATTGTAAATTATAGATTTACAGAGTTTATTCAATTTTTATATTAAATATGACTTTATCTAAAGAGCAATTAATTCAATATAATAATAATAATAATTATTATTTAGGCTTCATTGCCATTTGCGGCTAGAGTAGAATTTTTCCTGATATAACTAAGATAGCATCCGCTTATGTTCTACTAAAATCATACAAAACCGTAATAATCCCAGCGAGTGTATAGAATTAGTAAATCACACAGTTAAAGCAATTAGGGAGCAATACCGTGAATCTACATTATGCCCACAGGGCTCTTGGCCATCAGCGGTGTTTTTCTAATGTTGCATACGCTCAGCGCAGACCTAGAATCGAACCCAGGTCGATCGAAGGCAGAAACATATGCAGTCTAAAGAGTTTGCGACGCTATACGAATGTCGCCACCGCTGCCCCTATTTCCACATAATAGACAATGCTTAGGTATATCTATAGTGTTGTAAAAGGCAATCCGTTAAAAAAATCATTATGTAAAGCCTAAAAATTGCTATAAATTTCCTTATTTACGACAGCAGAATTTTCTACAATTAATACACGAATATTGTTAAAATTTCGAGAGGCTACACCCCGGGTGGTCCAAAAATAAATTCTCAATATATAACAAATCATTTTTATCCCATCACGTATGGTCCTATCTTCTTTGTTTTCTAAATAGGACGTTAAATTTATTGTGAAAATAGAACGAATTTCCAGTTAAACTGATTATTTTATCATTATGAAGCAAGAGTACACTTCTGTACTAATGTGAAAAGATCCACTAAAATGATGTTCCTCCAAGACCAAAAACATAACCTCAAGAAATATACGAGTAAAAACGCGACACAAAAACAGCACAAGTGCGGGATACGTCGAAATTCCTATTTTCAGCTTATTCTCCAATCTTCATCTCAAAAACACATCAGTGAGCAGCTTGACTATTTTGGTTACATACCGCCATAATTCAATTTTAAAAAATAATTTTAACCCCCTGTAATTGGAAAACAAAAGAAGATAGGGTAGTACTCGAAAGCATAATAATGTTTTTTAGCGAGAATGCTTTTGGACCACCCCGTTGGTAAATTTAAAATTATTGGAAATCCTTCTAAAGGTTACAATTGAATAAATCATTCCCAGTTTTGACGAGCTCCTAGCTAAAGAACTTGTTCGAATCGAATATGCATTGAAATCAACCAACGAGGAATAAAAAGGGCGCAGGTGGCTCGGGCCGACCGTAAACCGAGAGCAGAGATATTACATTTGCTTTGGGAGATGAACGGGGGTACCCTGGGGAAACTATGAATTTTATTTGTCCCGCTTTTAAAACCTTCCAAAATCTAACGGCTTTAACGCGACAGCTATATTTCACCAGCTAACGCTGTATGCCGCTCTTACCTGTATGGCAAGACTAAAGTAAACTCCTGGACAAAATTAACGCACCACTCATATTTTTGTCGATATTTTTTATATTTTCTTTTTTTTTCGACAAGTAGGCCATGGACCTTGTTTGACAGTGACAGTTGTTATTTAAGCTAACTATAGTATCACATAACCTTGTTTTGACAGTAATTTGTATTAAAGCTCGTTTTAGACTAAAACTAGACTAAAAAAAAGCAAGTTGTCGATTGTGATTGTTTTTATCACATACATATTCGGTTCATTCGCCAGTAAATAAAGTAAGGGAAATGAACCGCCAATGAAATTTGCCAATTGAGGATGCAGTGCGAGCATCGACTCTCCTGGATGAAGGATATTCAATGCGATATGTTGCTGGTTTGTTAGGAAGACATCATTCCAGCATCTGCCGCTTGGTAAGACGACATAATGAGACGGGCTCGTACCATCGAAGATCAGGGCAAGAGCGAAAACGTTGCACTAATCAAATTTATGATCGCTTTTTGAGTCAAAGTGCCCTCAGATACAGGAAAGTCACCAGCAATCTGCGAAAAAATGAATTATCAGATGTTTGAAATATCGCTATATTGTCTCGAATGGTTAGAAGATGTTTACATGAAGCAGGATTGACCTACAGAAGACCGGCCAAAAAACCATTGCTTACCAGAGAGCACAAAGTTCAGAGATTGGATTTTGCAAGACTACATCAGAATTGGACCATCAAAGATTGGAAACAAGTTCTGTTCTCCGATGAAACTAGAGTTAGCCTTAAAGTTCCAGATAGACGTGAGAGTGTCTGCGAAGGCGAGAGGAAAGGTTTGCCAGCTGCAATATCTCTTCTAAAGTATTTTTTGGTGGTGGCTCTAAAATTGTTTTTGGGGGGAATATGTTTCGATGCTCGTACGGGGTTGGTCCCTATACGTTCGAGGTCTATGAATGCCCAATATTACTTAGACAACATTATTGTCGAACATGTAATGCCCTTTGTTCCTATTGTTGGACCTAATTTTTTATTCATGCAGGACAACGCTCGCCCCCATGTAGCTAGACAGGTTATTGGCTACCTAAATGATGTTATTATCCCTTTATTACAGTGGCCACTTAACAGTCCTGACATGAATCCTGTAGAGCATCTATGGGACTATCTCAAAAAAAGATTCGAAATCGTGGACCCTCTGTTGCTAATCAAATATTTGATATCAAGCATAAGCATGCCTCGACGCATCAATGCAGTGATAAGAAGTAGAGGAGCGGGTACACGGTACTAGTGAGCTTATTTATGCATTTTCGGCAAAAACATATTTTTAATGAAACATTAAGGCAAACTAAGATCATGTTAAGGTCATGTCTGACTAATTTGTAGAGTTTTGTGATTGAATTATTATAAAGTTATTTTACTACTGCTAATTATCACAGTTGCAACCAACTGTAGGATAACTTCAATAAATAACACAATTATTGCAACAAACTATAGGACAACTTATTGTTGTCTTTTAAGTTTGGCTTCGATTTATTCATGATTTACAGAAAAGCTATTAAAAATTTTCGATATTTTTCTGGAAATTTCAACATCTTGTATCATAAAAAGAAAACTCTTGAAGAGCTCTGTTGTTCATATCAAGTTTTTCTTGAAATCGACCCAAGAATCTTCCCTTGAAATTTTGTGACATATAGGTAGGTACTTATTAACACTCTGTATATACCTACCTACAAAAAAGGTGCACCTAGAAAGCTCATTGCAGAGTGATTATTGACATGTGTGTGCGCTAACCCCTTAGGGAACGGAGATGCAGGTCTCGCATCCGTTTTCTACACGATTATTATTAACGATTAACCATATAGAAAACGGAAAAATGCAGACGGGCTCATATAGTACCCGGCAGGTAAACCGTCAACGAGTATCCTTGAAAACGCGTATAAGGAAAACATCCTACTCATAATGCTAAATTTTCTTTATTTCGGACCCTCTTGAATACATTTTCGAAACAGATATTTCTAAGGTGTAAGAAACACTCCGAAAGCACAAAATTCAGACCAACAAATATCAGGAAGCCCTGGAATGTGCGGCACTTCTGTGAGACCCTTTATATTAATTTTCGCAATAGAATTTTTTAGAGACGTAACACGCCAACACTTGAAAAGAGCAGAGAAATCCTGCCAAGGAATATTAGGAAGCGCAGGGTCGCTCGGGTTTCAATGACGACGTGTCAGCTAAAAGGATCTCCTGCTTTATGCATTGAAATCACGTACAGGGATGCTACACCCGGGAATAATAAGTAGATACATGGACGGCTCTGCTCGACTATAAACCGACACCAGTGTGACTGTATTTCTTTTTTAAATATCGACGACAGGGCAATAAGCAAAATACCGAAGAAGTCTCAAAAGTTTGCTTAAATGTTTTGGTGTACAAGAGATGAAAATTGGTTTTCCGTTAGGTTGTTTTAAAGCAATATACCTATTAGTGGAAATTATTTCGGCAAAAAATCAATATATTTGATGTAATTAAAATCCAAGAGTAGCGCCGAGGTCAGCAATATCTCGAGGTTGTTATAATACTAAAATGAAATACAAGTATAGTATTTTATGCAGAATCATATAGATTCTGCATGCTCCTTGCGACAAACACACCGAAGCGTACCTAGACCTTCAGATAGTGACAGATTTAGGTGCTCCATTTTCGCATAAATGCCTCGAAGAGGGTTGAACAGTACATCGATGTTGAGTAGAATGAAGTGAAATTTACTAGTGGCCCCTGGGGATAACATATAGAAAATTCAATTTTTCTTAACAGAAATAAAAGGTGGCTGTTGCCCATATTTTCATGCAAGCCGTGTTCGCTAAATGATTAATTAATAGAAGCTGGCTTTGGAAAACCCAAGGCTTGAGTGGCTAAATGTTGAAATAAGAGCGTAATCTTGCAAGGAAAAAATCGAGATTTTGACTGATTTTCTCACACAAGCCCATCGAATGTATGAAAATGTACATCGTCACCAGCCCGAAAGACATACAAAACATATTATACATAATTAACATATTATATACAGTACCGGCCATAAGTAAATAAACTTTGGACATTCTGTTAATTTTATTTAAATTTTTAATATTTATTAAACTTTGGAAAGCAATTTTATGTTATAAAGTTATAAAATATAGTAAATTTAATAATAAAAAGCATGACGTTTAGGGTAAGTATTTTTCTATTAAAATTTGTGCGGACATAAGTAAATAAACAATTTTTAAAAATTGATTAACAAGGGATATTTTATTAACGAGTCGCATATCCTAGATTTTTTTTATAACTTCTGGGCATCTTCTAGATAGATAGGATATTAATTTATCACTATATTCTTGCGAAACATTATTCCATGCTCTCATGACAGCTTCTAATAGTTCTTCTTTAGATTCATAATTGACATCCTTTTCTTCTCTTATTTTCCTATCAATATAATCCCAGAGGTTCTCAATAGGGTTAAGATCAGGACTTTGAGCAGGCCACTTCATTACGTTTATTATTCAGTTATGTAAACCAGTCTTTTACTATACTGGCGGTATATGCTTCGGATATAGTTGTCATGCTGAAAAATCCACAAATGGAAGCATTTTTCCTTCAAGATGTCTATGTGTAGGATAAACAAATCTGCCCATGATGTCAAGACACTCCGTGTCCAGAAAAAACAACCCCACAATATCATATTTCCACCGCCATGTTTAATTGAACCTTTAGTGTATTTAGGGTTAAACCTTTCATTCTTCAGACGTCTTACCCACTGTATTCGATCAGAACTAAACAACTTAAACTTTGTTTCATCAGAAAATAAAACGTTTTTTTTTTCATTGACGAACTTCCTAGTTAATATGATTCCTTGCAAATTCTAACCTGGCTCGTCTGTTTTTAGCAGAAACAAAAGGCTTCTTCATGGTTTTTGCCCATAAAGACCGAATTCATCCAACCAACTCCTAATAGATCTTGCAGATAAACTCACTAGTGGAATTTCCTTTTTTATTTTCCCTGCACGCCAAAATGGATTTTGAAGAAATCAGTCTTATACTGCGATAGGTAGCTTTATCTGTTTACGTGGCCTTCTTGATTTTTCATTGATTGTACATTGCAATTGTTTTGGTGATAACACAGCGGTTTGATTTTAATTGCCTTACAATTTCAACCCTTTTCTCCCCACATCAAGATTTTTCGATAATTGATTTTCTTACGTCTTCTGACAAACTTTTCCCTTTAGGCGTGTTAGTAAAACTGTATTGTTTTCAGAACCACACAATTTTGGTACTGCTAACACTAGTAACATAAGAATTGAGACTAAACTCAAATGTTTTTTTATTTTTGTCCCACAAAAATCAATGGAAAAAATGTATTTAGCAAAAACGGAATCGTGTCGCGTTTTTTCCATGTTGGAAGTTTTTTTAGAGGCCAATAGACTTATACTCAGCGATTCCAAAATACTTTGAATCAATATCTGTAAATAATTAATAAATTATTTATTTGTTTCTTTACTTTTGGCCGATACCGTATATTATATTGGAAAATCGAATTTTCCATATTTATGTTATGCCCAGGGGCTACTCGTAAATTTACCATCATTCTACTCAACATCGATGTAATTTTTAACGCTCTTCGAGGCTTGTATGCGAAAATGGGGCACCTAACTCTGTCACTATCTGACGGTATAACCGCAAGGCTGACAATTCGCGAAGCACTAAATCCCAGGACATATATAATAATAATTCTCACCCTCACAATACTCCAAACTAGGAGTACCCCAGAAGCAACCACATGCTTGTGCGGGGGAGGGGGGCAATTACTATTATTTTGTCTTCGTTGCCATTTGCGGCTAGGGCCGACTTTTTTCCGATAGAACTAGGATAGCATTCGCTCAAGTACTACGGAAAACCCTAGAAAACCGTAGTAATCCCAGTGAGTGTAGGACAATTAGTAAATCACACGGATAAAGCTATTTAGGAGCAATACCGTGAACCCACATTTGTCCAGCGCTCTTGGCCATAGCTGTGTTTTTCTTTAAAGACAATGTGCATGCACCTGCCTTGAACCAAGGTCGATCGAAGGCAGAAAAACATGCAGTCTAAAAAGTCAGCGCCGGTACGAGCGACGCCACCGCGGCCCCATCATCTCGCGAAGCTTACGTTTAATACGACGCGTTGGTGAACTTCTCGAGACGGAAACTCGGACTGCTGCGATTTCGGTGTAGGGCAAAAGCGGATACGATATCGTGTGGATTGCGGTGTTAGGAATGTAGGCCTGTTGAGAAGTCGGTCTGGTGAGAATTCAGCAGAGTGCTGGGATTTTTGAGCAGCGGTAGGAGCAGCGTCGTGCTAGTTTGATAAGTGTTTTCTGACATCTGCAACTGTAAGTAGGTAAATGTACTACTTCTCAACTTTATTTTGACCAGCGATGTAAAGATTACAGTAGATATATAATTATGAATAACGATTGGTATGGCTGGAAGTAGGGATTCCATTAGGAAGTTTTGATATATTTTTTATAAAACAAAGTAAAAATTTTTTGAATGAATGTGGAACACAATTCTGACAAGGTTATTCATCATTTTGAAAAAAAATCTGCTACTTTTTCATATATTTTTGTACTAGCAGGAAAATAAGCCGACCAAAACAAATTTAAGAACCTCTGAAAAGACTGAAAAATTTTCCCTTCGTAGGTTGTAGTTACAGCCTTTATGATATTTAAAACAGCTTGCTCTTGCTATAAAACATGTTTGACAAACGACATGAGTCTGAATCGGTAGACTGTTAAATTGATCAAATTATGTTGCCAATTGCCGTGCAAATTGTGTTCCGAAGATAAACTTTTTCTAGCGTGCAAATCCAACAGTTGAAAGGCAGAGAACCTTGCGAAGGGATAGCCAGGATAAAAGGCCTCTTCTCATTATGCAGTGGGATCACGTAAAGGAAACGTCGAAGAATACTGAGGACATAGATAGCATTGTTAGGCTAGAAAGTATGGTACAAGAAATCACAGTTCAGTTGGCATTAGTTAGCAATAAAAATAATATTTTTTCTATACTAAAAATGGTAATGTAGGTATGTTCTTAAAAGTCACGCATGATCCTAAGTACTTTAGACTGCGAATGTCAATGTCACACTCCCATAACTTTTTAATTTTTGAGACTAGATATTACAGGATGCCACAGGAAATAGCTGCACCCCCATTTTTATCAGCATTTTTTAAATAAAAATTAGAAAATTTCATAAGTTCACTAGTGCGGAAATGATCTTCCAACTTTGATTCAATATTTGAATTCTGTCAAAGTTTTCTCTCCGATGACATACCACACATTACCATTTTTAAATTAAATTAAAAAAATTAAATTTTTATTCTCCATCCGATTTTAGCCGCGTTTTTTTCTAAAAATAGGCCACAAAAAACTCTACTTTGGTGCAAAATTTCAGGTCTTAATGTCAATTTTCAAGGCCAACTACAATTTTTTTTTCTAGTAAAAAATAACGAAAACCATTTAGCGATTTTTTTATTTAAAATCTGACACCACAGCGTTAATCAGAATAACCTAAAACCCCCGTACACCAAATTTGAACAATAAATATATAATAATATATATGTATAATAACCTAACTCCTGGCAGCCCCGATCTCCCGATTTGTCTGTTTTGGATTTCTTTTTGTGGGGAACAGTACAAAATAAAGTATGAGGCAATTGTTGAATTAAGAGCAGCTGTTTTGGAAGCAATTGCCAGTAGGTATTGACAGGCGCTCTCTAAGAAAGGCGACAAATTCAGTTTTAAAAAGATGCAATATTTGCATAAATAATAGTGGTGGATTGTTTGAACACCTTTTTTATTTTAAAAGGTGACCTTTTAAAATAATAATAATAATAATAATAATAAATTTGAGTTTTTTATTTTTGTTTTATTTTGTTACATTTTGTTACCAGCTAAAAACAAAATATTAGAAAGTTTGAAGTATGTCTAATTATAAGATAGAACGTAATTATGAAAATATTCCATGGCTGACTATGTGAAAATTAAAAAAAAAATCAGAAAATTAGCCATAGCTTTTTTATTTTTTATAATAACTATGCCGAGTACTATATCTTTGGAAAGCTCAACAAATGGCCGATTTTATAAGGCCACAGCCAACTATGATTTACATTTAAAAAACACAAGTTTATGTCATATCTCAAAAATCACAAACAACATAAAATATTGGATAAGATTATCTTGTTAAGCCCAAAATTATCTACAATTTTTGTCTGAACAGTTTTTCTGTATAATCAGAAATAACCGAGCTACAGAGATCTGATGAAATAGCAAAAAATCACTCTTTTCAAAATATATAGTGGGTGAGCCATGAACTTTTTTAAAAATCCAAAAGGGACATTAGATTGAGCATTCAAAACTGCAACTCTTTCCCCATTTAACCTTTGTTCTAGCTCTGCTAGTTTCCGAGATCATCATAGTGGGCATCGAAAAAACTCACCCTGTATATGGCTGCATTCAAACGGTTTCTGCGCCCAGCGGGTACTCTGCCATCTGGAATAGGTACCTACTGTACCTAAACCAACGATATACAGGATGATTCTTTTAGGGCTACCACCGCGATTTTCTCGCTTATTTTGCGCCCTACAAAAAAGCGTAAGAAACAAAAATGTTGCAATTTTGGACAGCTAAGTGGTGCTGCAAAAGAAATCGGCATCCATGGCCAACTTGTCGCGCAATATTAAAGAAACCTCAAATTGAGCAAAACTATTAATAGCCGTGGAATGTTTATTTTGAGAGACGGAGGAAAACTTTTATATTGAAAATTGATGGCACTGAGAAGCTTTATCTATCCACGTAGTCAGATAGTTTCAGAAAATTACACAGGGTCTTCGGCTCTCTTGAGACCATGAAAATTTTTGTCGATTTCAAGTTTTTTTAGTACACCGTGAAAAGTTTGGCATGGAGGCCCATTCCTTTTTTTAAAGTCGCCTTGCTGACCAAAATTGCCATATTTTGTTTTCTTACGTATTTTTGTGCGGCCTAAAATATGCGAGAAATTCGCTTAATAAGAAATAAACAAAACAATTTTCATAGCCTCAAGAGAGCCGAAGACCCTGTGTAATTTGCTGAAACTATCTGACTACGTGGATGGATAAAGCTTCTCAGTGCCATCAATTTTCAACATAAAAGTTTTCCTCTGTCTCTTAAAATAAACATTTCACGGCTATTAATAGTTTTGCTCAATTTGAGATTTTTTTAATATTGCGCGACAAGTTGGCCATGGATGCCGATTTCTTTTGCAGCACCACTTAGCTGTCCAAAATTGCAACATTTTTGTTTCTTACGCTTTTTTTGTAGGGCGTAAAATAAACGAGAAAATGGCGGTGGTAGACCTAAAAAAATCATCCTGTATATGAATAGATGACTCACCCTAATACAAATAACACGGGTTTTGTTTTACTTCTACATTATTAGCGGGTCGGGGGGAAGAGGACGAGGTAATTTGTTTAGGTACATTGGCATTTCTTAAAATCAGTTTTTCCTATTTTGTAATGCATAAAAAATAGTTTTTTTTTGTAGACTGACTTGCATATTGTATATACAGGGTGGCCCACCACGAACTGCATCGATCTATATATGGAAAACTAAAAGTAGGAAAATTCTGAAAATTTGGCACCTCACCAATGCCGATGGGCGCTGCTCAACTAAAATATGTTGGTGAATCTGGCACTTCCGGTTATACCGGAAGTCGATATCAACTTTCCTATCTCAAATGGAACACCCTGTATATTATTGTTTTTTTTGGATTCTAGGCATCATTTTGGAACAAAAACATGCTACATGTCCACGTCTAAATCCAACCGTTTTTGAGTTATTTGCATTTTTCCGAAAAAATTACAGGTGCAGACCTAAAGTCAATTAACAATTTATACGAGGAAACCGCGAAATTTCAAAAGGAATTTTTGGCATCGTGTAACAGAAGCCCTGACCTAGTGATCTCTGCTCAGAAATAAATCCGTTCTTATACAGGGTGTTCACAAAATATGAATAAAAATTACATTCAAAATGTGCTTAAATCTCGAAATTTTCAAATGGAAACCCCCATTTTTTTTAATGCGATCTTATTCACCACTAAAAATGATGACAACTTTGTGTAAGGTTTCCTATACTTAAATGCAGTAATTTTCGATTAATTTACGAAAAACCCACTTTTCGCCCATAAAATGCGTGGAGCCGTGGACTTTGAAAAGACAATCGCGGCTGAGGAAATGTCACTTGGTTTATAAATTATTGTCAACAATAATGCCGGTGCACAAAACCATCGCCAAACACAGTTAAAAAAATAATACAAAATTTTAAAACAGTATGGATGTGTCAGAGAAAAATCACGTTTGGCGATGGTTTTGTTTTTTGTGGATAGCGAGCCCCAAATGTATCGCACGTTCTTGACACTACTTTGTTGCATTCTCCGTAGATAATAAACAAATTTAAATAATCTTCGTTCGTGTAATTTAAGCGCGCCGGCATTATTGTTGACAATCATTTATAAACCAAGTGACATTTCCTCAGCCGCTATTGTCTTTTCCACGTCCACGGCTAATATGATTTTCCAAGCGTTAAGCAAACCCCTCATTTTATGGGCGAAAAGTGAGTGTTTCGTAAATTAATCGAAAATTACTGCATTTAGGTATAGGAAACCTTACACAAAGTTGTCATCATTTTTAGGGGTGAATAAGATCGCATTAAAAAAATGGGGGTTTCCATTTGAAAATTTCGAGATTTAAGCACATTTTGTGTAATGTAATTTTTATTCATATTTTGTGAACACCCTGTATAAGAACGGATTTATTTCTCAGCAGAGATCAAGGTCAGGGCTTCTGTTACACGATGCCAAAAATTCGTTTTGAAATTTCGCGGTTTCCTCGTATAAATTGCGAATTGACTTTAGGTCTGCACCTGTAATTTTTTTCGGAAAAATGCAAATATCTCAAAAACGGTTGGATTTAGTCATAGGACATGGTCCATGTTTTTGTTCCAAAATGATTCCTAGAATCCAAAAATGCAATAATATACAGGGTGTTCCATTTGAGATAAGAAAGTTGATATCGACTTCCGGTATAACCGGAAGTGCCAGATTCACCAAAATATTTTAGTTGAGCATCGCCCATCGGCATTGGTCAGGTGCCAAATTTTCAGAATTTTCCTACTTTTAGTTTTACATATATAATCGATGCAGTTCGCGGTGGGCCACCCTGTATATGTTTTGAAATACTTATATTTAAAAAATAACCTAAATCGTATAAAGAAACCGGAAACCTTGAATGTGCCAACAATAACATCTTTTCAATATCATGAAGCAAAACAAGCCTTTGGTAATGTATCTATTCCTATACATCTATCGTTGGTACCTACGATTCTCATAATAAGTATTATTAAGTTTCCCGCTGTGCCACTTACTTGAGCACTTCAAGTGGCGTTTCGCCGTAGGCGTCGCGAGACGCGCGGGGTTGGTTGAACCGGTGTTCTGGTCCCCTGGCTGTGATTAAAAGTTGGACGCCCGTCCTGAATGGCAATCACGCCTCGCTCCCGCCGCATTCGCAGTGTTTATCGAGCTGAAAATCCGCCGTTTTTCCGCCAGAAACAATGGCGCGCTGTCAATAAATCGACGGTCTAACTTCGTGCGCCACCGTTAAAATAAATCAGCGCGCGCTCGTAGATTGCGCACCGAGCAGACATTGAATATTCAATCCTGTTTTTGAAAATAGTAATAATAGTAACAATAGCAACAGAAAATATGATAACCTTTGCATTTTCAAATAGATTCGTTAAAAGTGGCTAGTGTGAAGTATAAGTGTATTATTACTATATTATTTCTAAAAGAAAAGTTTGTGAAAGCCATACTAACTTTCTTTTAGAAATAATAATAATGCACACACTATAGAGGGCCCCTGCAGCAACCATATTGTCGTGTGGGGGGATGCATAACCTTGGCAAGTAAGACAACTCCAAAAAAAAAAACAAATATAATTTATTATTAAAAAAATGGAAAATAAAAGTATAAAAAAGAATAATAAAAAAGAAATACTTACAATTGTAATTTGAAATTGAAGAGTAACTTAAACCTTGACTTGGACCCTCTTTACACTTGATGTGGGGAACAACCTCTGCATGGTGCTTCCCACCAGGCAGGCCACCTTTCCCCGAACACCACTAGCACCCAAGTGTCGAGCCAATTCGTGCTCTCGATACGCGAGGCCACCAATATTGTTTTGTCAGCAGAATAAATTTATTAATGTTTGTACTAGTTAAAAATCTCATCTACAGGGGGATTGTAATTTTCACGACAATATAAAGGTGGACAGGCGCTAACCTGACACTCAAAAATCTCAGTCTAAACGCAGCGCCAAGTTAGCAAAGAATATATCGCTCGTGCTTAGGCAGAGTTGTTCGCATGTCAGGTTAGCGCGCCCGCTAACTCGAGCTTAAATCATGGATCTCCAAACTTTTTAGCCTAAGGGTCACTCCTCTAGCACCCAAGAGCCAACACATACTCGTACTGTATCTGTGCTCGTAGCACAGATAACGTAACCTGGATTGGCAGGGCGGGTTGTTCCTTCAATCACCGCCAAAATATAAAAATTCTGGGTGATTACTGTTTACGCCGAAAAGGTCTCCGCCCCCCGATCGATACGGATGCTGTCATAGCAACCGAACACGCTAGTCCGGGCAGAATATTAAAATAATTCCGGTTTCTTTGTAATTAATACGAGATGGGTATTTTATGACATGCAATAAAACTGAGTATAATCAGAGAACAAGGAAGGGTGTTCTCTGGTATAATCCTACGGCTACTTCTCCCCATTTACAAATATTGCTAGGGGCTAAATAGTATTATTAATTCGATCTCTGCTCTTTCGGAATCGGAAGTGTACCTACCTATATTGTTATTCTGGTGAAGCGAATCGTAGTTTGGTTTGAATAATGGTAATATAGAGTACCAGGAACCTAATCAAAGGAAACCGAAGAAAAGAAGAAAGGGTAACAAGTGTGTTTTTATGAATTGCAAGAATATTGCAGGCCATGCTGTCATGCATAGATTCCCCCCGAACGAAACAATATCTATCGAGAGAGTGGATTGTAAGATCAGGTATAATAAGCATATTTCGCACTATTGTTATTTACTTAAATGGCGGATAAACTATCAATTTTTTTAAATAGGTAGTAGCATAATTAGAGGGTGCGTTATCTTTATGCTACCTCACAATTTGTAAGTTGTGAAATACAGTGTGTCCCCGGGCAAAGATGTACCCTATAGATCAACATACAGCGTCTCCTGCTCTGATGTCCGGAAGAGAGAAAAGTTTTTTATTCGTGGGTTTACGACAAAAAGTCACTTTTTATAAAAACTCCTGCTTGTTCCAAAAAGTCCAAAACTGTTAAAATATTTTTGATTTTTTATACAAGGTGTTCAGTATTTCGAAAAAGTTAGAAAAATATTGTTAGTCACCAATAATAAAGTAGTACCGTTGTTTTTGACAATATCGAAAAATATTATCAGGGATGTCATATTTAGAATTCACAGGTGGTTAAAAATTCGAGTTTTCAGCATTTTATGATGATTTTTTTAACAAGGCCTGATTCTTGCCTGTATAATATAAATTGAAATTTATTTTTCTACATTTAAATAACATTATTCTTTGTTCATGAAATTATCCATATTGTTGGCAATAAATTGACGTAATAATATTAAAGAAATTTATTATTCTACAAATTCTGCAAATATCAAATAAAGTGGCACAGTTAAATTAGCTGCCCGACTTGTTAAAAAAAATTAAACATAAATTGCTGAAACCTCAACATTTTTACACCTTATGGATTCTAAATGACGTCCCTGAGAGTATTTTTCGATATCGTCAAAAACAATGGTACTCTCTACTTTACTCTTGGTGACTAACAACATTGTTCTAAATTCTAAATAGTGACTTCTTGTCATAAACCCCATCAATAAAAAAACTTTTCTCTTTTCTGGACATCAGAGCGGGACACGCTGTATGTTCTTCTTAATGAAACTTTACATCCAGAATTCCTTTGCGCTATTTCAAACTGCAAAAGCATAATATAGAATATAGGAATTTTTTATGTGGTTTCGATATTTCGATAAATAACTGACGTTTTTTTCTTGTCAAATGTCAAATTTGACAGTTACCACGTGACGACGAGACCACTTTTGCGAACGTAATTTTTATCCTTGTACAAGCACAAACTGCTGGCAAAGTCAAATTTTAAATAATTCTGCAAAAAATTCCCTTATTATACAGACCTTATTTTTTGTCACATTGTATATTATCCAAAGGAGAAAAATGGTCATTACAACTTATATTATATAATCCTACATTGTCCTTCCCTCGCATTCATCTATAAAACGTTAAAATAACATTCCTACCACCTACCACATAAATGTGTAACCAAAATAGGTACTTCCACACTAGAGTTCAAGAAATTTCCTAGTTGTGATAACTTATGGTGGTCGTTATAGAACTGCAACGCTGTCTGCCTTATTTTTATTTTTTTTCTGTACCTACCTACCTCTACCTATTCATAAATACAAAATCGCCTGTGCGGGTTCGCAGTATTTTTTTACACAATACTCTCATAATGAGCGCCCCTGGTAGAATTGCCTATGAGCGTTGACTGAAGGTTTAAAAAGACCTCGCACGGATCCAGATAAAATGCCGAGCGCTTTTGGAGGCGAAGGACTATGGATATTCGAACTTTTTCCAATGATCCTAGTCATTCGCCTCCGCGCACCAACTCCATCTACTGGTGTATAGCGGTATTATTATTTCTATTTAGCTCTCGTCCAGTACTACTGTTTAGCACCATCTATTTTCGATAATTACAATGACTCTAACAAAATCGATAATTAGTGGTAGGTTTCGTACTCGACAATTTCGTATTCCAAAAGGCTCGTTTGTGTTCGGGGCGGGGCAAACAAGTCTAAAAATAGACACGGGGGGAGAAGGGAGAAGGGGCCAGTGAAATAATTCTACGATTTGGCTTTTATAAAATTAGGAATAGATTCAGGGTTGGGCGTATTTCAGTTTGATATTTGACGATTTTAACGGATTGGCAGATTTTTAAAATTCTCTTTTTTAGGATATAGTGATCTACATTATGTTGCTTCAATTTCTTACGTTGATTTGAAAAACAAAACCTATGTCCAAAATGAAAACTTTGAGAAAAGTGAAAAAACTGATTGCCTTCCCTCTATTAGGGAATATTTTTTAATGTACCGAGGCGTTTTTCTGAAAAAATGTTGAATACAGAAAGAGGTTGTTATTTATTTTTATTTTTTTTAGCTTAAGCACAGATAACGTAACCTTAAGTAACTAATAAAAATATATACTGTGTGTCCGGCGATTCAGTGCCCAAGGGGTGTAAACGCAAAAAAAAATTCTAATTGTAAGTTGACATTCTGTTTGGTGTTGCCCCAATAATTGGCCGAACCTATCAGCAAAGTCTAGAGGATACTAGACTTTGCTATCAGTACACAGTGTATACAGGGTGTATTTTTGTCGAAAAAAAAACAAGGCCGGAGTAAACTGTACCCTCAATTTTAAAAGCTAGCTAGCTAGGACGTTAAAACGATATTATTGCTTATATCTGCCAAACTATGATACCACACCACTTAATCAGTGGCGGCTCGTAACTATTTAAACTTAAACAGGCGGGGCCAAATATCGGAAGACATTTAAAAATCAATGTGCCTAACTAAACCGGTGTAAAGTTAGTAGCCGATTTTCTGGCAGCAAAAAATTTTCCTCGCCCTTATTTCCACAAATTTATTTTGATAAAAATAAAGTAGAAAGGGTAACTATTATTAAACCTTCTAAGCAGATTAAACTGGAGAATGAAGAAAAATATTCATCAAAAAATAAACGTTGAAATTTTTGGCTCCTAGAAAATTGGCTGCTAAGTGCTAAGTTCAGTTTTAAGTAGACACTTTTGTTGAATTTACGTGATCGCGTTTTTTATGTTCTGCCGTTTGATTTTTCTCTATAGTTAAATCAAGGTAACGGCCTGCCCTCTATAACTGTTTAATTTGCAGTTTTTGCTCAAATTACATTGACGAAAATGAATTCCTTAATAAAAAAAACTAACACTGTTTTATGAAATGCTACTTTTATTAGTGATATAAACAAAAATAGTAAAAGTAGGTAAATAAGGATTTTTTAAACTGTTGACTATGTTTGTACCTACATGTAGGAATTGAGATTTTTTAAGTAGGTATTGACTGAACACGCCAGAAAGTAATTACCCATTTTCAGTCAGAATTACCTTTGAACATTTTTTGACAGAGAGGAATAAAATAAAATAGTTAAATGAGAAAACACATTTATTAAAAAAACACCTAAATACCAAATCCAGAAATATTGTCAACATAAATAAATTATATAAGTAAGAACATTTTAACGCATATACAATTATTATACAGGGTGTCCAACTTTAAAACTGTACAAATCCGTAAAATCTTCATTTTTAGAGATAAGAGCCTAAACTTTTTTTGTTTGAAAGGCCTTCAAAAACCGCTTCTTTTGACCTTCCTGCTATTATTAAAATGCAAATCCAGGGCCGGCTACCATTTTTTTATACCCCAATTTAGAAAACCATTTAGCGATTTTTTTATTTAAAATCTGACCCCACAGCGTTAATTAGAACACCCCAAAACCCCTATATACCAAATTTGAATAAAAAATATACAGGGAGTTCTATTCTGCAGGGTGTCAAATTTGAGCAAAATAGGAATTTTAAAGAAATACATTACTTTTGTGTTTATCAATATTTTTTCAATGATTCTACAGCACTCATGACTCATATAAAGTTTCATAAAAATTCAGCATTTTGAGATGGCACAGATAAGAATACTCTGTATATTTTGTATTGGACCTTTGCACACCAATACCTTGAGTGGTCCTATAGACCATTGAACTGTTTTGAGGGGATTCCATGGCAATCTTGACTTGGCAGATACCTTTAAAAGTCCTATTTTGCTCAACTTTGACACCCTGCAGATTGGAACTCCCTGTATATTTTTTATTCAAATTTGGTGTAAAGGGGTTTTTGGGTGTTCTGATTATTGCTGTGGGGTCAGATTTTAAATAAAAAAATCGCTAAATGGTTTTCGTGAAAATCGAGGGTATAAAAAAATCGCAGCCGGCCCTGGATTTGCATTTTGAAAATGACGGGACGGTCAAAAGAAGCGGTTTTTGAAGGCCTTTTAAACAAAAAAAAGTTTGGGCGATTGTCTCCGAAAATGAAGATTTTACGGATTTGTACAGTTTTAAAGTTGGACACACTGTATGGTTTTTGTTTTGTTTTGTTTTGTTTTGTTTAGTTTTGTTTAGTCCCCCACTAGTCAATAGTTTCACAATGTGTAAAAAGAGTTTCAAGGCTAAAAAAAATTCGAAGTCTCGCCCGCAGCTCTAGGGTTTACTATAGATCCCAACGTACCCGTTGAAAATAAACACCATCTATGGAGCTGGAAATATAAAATTTTGTGTCTGTATTTTCTGCTCGTGTGTGGTTGATGTAATATACGATTTCTATTAAAGGGAAAAGGATGGAATGATACCCCTGTTTAATAAGTGTATTTGGGCGGGTCCTTTCCCCAAGTAAATTTCTGGTCGCGAAAGGGAGCAGTGAAAGGGGCAAATAATATTGTAATGAATCTCAAAAATCACAGTCCAAACTCGTTACCTTGGTTACCACCTTTATTGTTTAGCCTTCAAAAATCACAAATAAACTTGTCAGATTACTGTCACTGCCCAAGAATATTCTTTCAGCTCCAAAATTCGCACAAAATCGCTTTCTAACCTTTCACTTTCTCCAGGCCCAATTCCCAGGTCTTAATGTCAAGTAAAACCCTGTCAAAAGTCAAAATCAAGATATTGCCAGACTCGAAATGTCCCATCTGTAATTCCCACCGAGCTATCCCAGTATACCCCAGAAAACAGTGTGCTGTTTTCTAGACTTTGCTTTCGAGTCAGCGACACCGACTGTGAATAATTGTTACTTCCGCTAGCCGCAAGATGGCTCCGGCGAAAATGCCAGAAGATATTCGATATCGATCCGCTTTAATTTCTGGTCCGGAATGTAGAGGGTGCCAGCGGGCTCCGGAGATGTTTTTAAATCGGCACGCTGTTCGATGGGCGTAGATTCTCTTTTTAAATCTTCACCCAACGCTATGAGCCTTCCATTTTGAGAGAGGAGGGGCCACCGGCAGAGGGAATGGATTTATTGCACTTCTTGACTGCCGTCGACAGTTTTTGAGACTATAAAGTAGGGTTTTGGAATATTTTCTAATAGGTGACTCTGAGGCGAATCCGAATTCGGAGAACAAAGGATCTGCCAATCTAGGTTACGTTATCTGTGCTCGTAGATAGCTCAGCATAACAACATACTGTAGTTTTGAATTACCTAATACGCGTAAATTTTCGTGCTGGGGTGGACTTCGCTCTCTTCGCAATTTCGGTTGGTATACCTACTTCAGGGTAAGTGTCAAGGACTATTTCTGGCGGCGGATATAGCCCATGCGCGTTTTGTGCGTTCCGTATTGTTACGACTACTCTTATGCCTATATGTCTATAGTAGCGACATCTTGCGGAGAGTAGGAAAGTCAAGTGCAGGACGTGGCAAAGCTATAGAGTGGTACAGCGCCATCTTGTGGGTAGCGGCGCGGAATTACGCAAGAACGTCAATTATGCTTGATTAGTCGAAGTATACAACGCCATCTTGTAGCAAGTAGCAGAGCCAGAGCATGTTCTGGAAAAGTCCTGCTGTGTGATCGCATGCACCGAGGACGCGTGGTGCAAATACGGGAGACAACCGAGAGTACGACAACGACAGTTCCAAAGTTTGAATTCGGAGCGACAAGTGCAATCTGAAATGCACAATATAGTGAGACTAATGTGACCGGTCGGATTGGTGGTGATCGCAGGACGTCGTTTGAAGAACCCTGGCTCAATTTGCAAAGAGTATTCATCAATGGCGGCTTGTCACTAGAGGCAGAGGAGGCCAAGAAATAAATAAGCTCTTTGTTTATCTTTATTTTTTTGTTTATCTTTATTTTACACACAGATTACAACCTATATGACCAACGACAAATGAAGAACGATCCTGTATATACTGTTTCAATACTTCTTTCATATATCCAGAACAAAGTTCTATTGTAATCTGCCTTGCAAATTAATAGATTACATCTTATTCGACAAACAAGCGTGTATAAAGATAATCAGGTTCCGGCCTTTATGCCCCGCTGTCTGCTCTGCACGGCAAAGTGTTGCAAAGTCATTAGCTTATCTGCTAACTTTATCACTGTACATGAAAGCTCATCCAGTGCCCTTCCGCCGGCAATATTGGGGTAATAACGAGCCCGACAAAGCTCCGACATTTTTTAATTGAGCCAATTGAGCCCCAATTTATTGTATGCATGCACTCTGCCCCGACCTCAATTCGAACCAAGGTCGATTGAAGGCAGAGAAACATGCAGTGCAAACATATTATATTACATAAAATGGTTTCAATGCTAGTAATTAATTCGAAAATAGATTTAAATAATAACTGTGAATAGTTAGGAAATATAAAAATTTTGAAAACTTGGATTGGATACTTCCGCAGGCTGAATGTGGTGATTCTTTGCTTCTTCCGGATACATTCCGCGTCGATGGAGCAGTTTGAGCCAAGCTTTCGTCCACGAGTTTTTCTACAAAATGAAATGAGTTCAAGATGAAACTTTCAGAGTTTCCTATAAAAGGTATTAACTGAGTGGCGAGGCATCTGAACAGTTGCACAGTTTGTATTCGAGTAATTGAGTATATTTTTTCTTCTCTTCCGTTTTATGTTGTGTGGTTTTACTTATTGCTTTAAAGTCGAGTTGCTTAAATACCGTCGGCCCAGAGTCATCGGTGTTGACAGAAGGCGCCGCGAAGCGTCATTAATTTGGCGTGACGTGCGCTGTTTATGGCAAGCGCGAGCACCCAAGTCGGAGTTCTCTAATTTAGTGCGGAGCTACGGCGTTAACTGCCGCCTTATTGCCTCCTTGCGGTTGCTGACACAACACGTCTTGCTTGACTGTGGGTGGCAAAGACTAAGGCCACGTCGGACTTGAGTTAAGTGACTATTTTTCAGTTGTTTCAATTTCAATACCTAAATAAGTTTATATTAATGGAAATGTTGTAAAAAGAAAGACCTGTCTCGATAAACTGATTTTAAAAAGCCCCAAGTTGCACTATATTAGAGGTCTCTCAGAAAAGAATACCAGTGCCAAAACTAGAAATACCTACTAACCAGAACCTAATTATTATTATCATTGGAGAACGATTAGAGATTTCTTTCCGTCTTATCTTTGACAAGTTTAAAGTATTTATGTTTATTTTTGACGGCTACCTATGATTTGGCCCCCTATGATTCAGTGTTCCGTGCGTTTTGCTTACAGTACTCGACTTACATACGTGGTCGGTAGTGCGTTGTTTATCGTATCTCAGAGAAATAACCAAGGATCGAGGAAGCAACAACAAAAAGTAAACAGAACCAACATATTTTGAGAAATGTCACTGCCGCATATTCGATACTCCATTGTTTACAGTATTAGATTTCTCAAACACCCTATAAAGCTACTAAATCCTTCTATATGTAATCATTCGTTCGTTTATAATCGGAATCACTCTATAATGACTTGTAAGTAGACATATACAATATTGCAAAAAAATTCGCCTTAAGCTAGAATTCAAAATTTGTCCATGTTCCAACAATTTTTATTTTTATCATCTGTATTTTACTGTAAACATTTATTAATGCCGCACTGTAATCAATCTTGGATCGGAGCGCCGTGTTTGCATATTTCCGTTGTATGTCGGTTGACTATAAATAAATGTGTATTTTCCTCTTGGTTATTTCTTGGTGGAAGACCGACAACAGATTTTATTGTAACAGAAATTGTTGAGAGTTTTGTGAATGACGGTCCGGGTCTTGGATAAAGGGGGATTAGGGGTTCTAGAGCCCCCCCCCCCATTCAGAAAGAAAAGAAAAAACATCATGATGTTTGAACTAGTGTAAAAGTAGTAATGACTTAATAAATATACAAAGTTTGGAATTCTTGTCATTGGTATGCTTATTCCAACAGCCCTCCAAAAAATTGACACTGATCAAGATTAACATTTTCCAGTTTGCAAAAGAAAGATAAAGATTAGTTTACCTAAGTTGTGATTTATGGTTGAAAAGTTACAAGTTAAAGCTGGAAATCCCACAGAGCCGGCGGTTGCCAAAGTGCAGTTTGTTGTAGAGTATAAAGCCGTAACATAAATTCTCTTCCCGAAATCTATTAAAATCTCGTCAAAATCTTTATGAACGGTAATGGCTCCCAGTTTACGAGGGAAGCCATTAAGAATTACTAATAGCGAATTATAAACTACTACAGAAGAGTCGCCTGCTTACTTGAAATAATTAGTTGATTTAAGCAATTTGCTCCCGCCATTAAAACAATTATTTTATATCTACCTCTGGGTTTAATTTGATATATTCCATGTCTGTATATTTTATATGCTTTTGCACACTGTTATTATAATAGTCCGGGAAAGATAGACATAAAAAGATGGAATAAGCGAACTTTTTCGTTCTCAGTGTAGGTTTTGAGGTCAGAAAACATATGTCACACACGCAACCACCAGCAACATACAGCGTTTTGAGATATAGACATATACAGGGTGAGTCTGAAATAACTGGCATCCTTTTTTTTAGTAATAGAGATGGTCATTCTGAACAACTTTTCTTAATATTTTTTTTCCTAGCACTGAGATTTTTCTATAATTCATCCCCTCAAAATCCCCCCTCTATGAAAACACGGCACTGGCACCCTGCCAACAACCGAGTAGAAAATGGTAAATCATCAACTAGTATGTATTTTGAGACCGCTATTCTATCCGCGTCAATGCCGTATCTTCATAATGGTCAATCCATTTTTAAATAACAAAAGTGAATTAAAGGAAAGAAAATTGGGGAAAATATAATATAAAATATAATTAATAAATAAGTGATTTGTTCATATTAATATTAATACTAATATATTTTCTTCATTATACCTTTGCAGCTCCAGAAAATTTCTTTCCTATTGTCATCAAATAATTTAAATCATTTTCATTATACCTATTACAATTTTTCATTTTTTTATATTCAAAGTAAAAAAATCAAAGAGAGATTTTTCAAGAAAATATTAAAAAGGGTATAAGTAATTCCTAACGTATAGGACACCCTCGAAAACCTATAAAATGATACGTTTGATGCTCATAAATATTCAAACCTCGGAAAACGATATAAGATTTTTCAAGAATTTTTAGCAATTTTCTTTTCTTTAATTCACTTTTGTTATTTATAAATGGATTGACCATTATTTGGCTCCAAAAAATAAATTTTCACATAATCTGTAGTTCATTTAAAATACATAGATGCGGTTTTTCCGCATTTACGTGAAAATCGAAACTACATTCATTTGAAACTTTTTTTCGAAAAAATGCATTCTCTTTAAGATATTAGCAGTTCTTAGTCAAAAAACGCGAAAAATCGTATATATATGTCTATATCTCAAAACGCTGTATATTGCTGGTACGTTGCGTGTGTGACATATGTTTTCTGACCTCAAAACCTACACTTTTCCATAAGAAAATCTGAGAGCGAAAAAGTTCGCTCATTTTTTCCCTATTTTCCTTGGAGTATAAGTCAACATTATGATCAACAGTGGTCCGGTGAACAACTTGTTTTGTGATTAGATAATATGTCAAAATTTGGGCTTTATAAAATTAATGTCGACGTGTCCAAGCGATTTTTTAACCTTGCCAATATAATTTTATTGAATTTGTTCCAACCTTCTCGTGCTCTCTGTATATGCCGAGTCTCTGACAAAATAGCGTATATGGCAACTCTGACACCATTAGAAGACGGTGAACAGAACCCTTTGGAAGGTATATACATATAAATAAATATATCCCTCATTTCAGATACGTTGTTAACATTTTGACACTTACATCTGGGACACCCTATATTTTCTGTGGTCTTAGATGGGAGATGAACTTCCCCGAAAATGACTCCGTACTCATGATAATTTCGGCAAGCAGATCAGGACGTCGAAGGGCGGGCAATAACTCGCAATTAGGCCTTTTGACTGTGCGAGCCGGGGGTCTTAAACTGGGATGGCTCCCCGGGTGGAACCCGAGTTGAGAAATGGGGCTCTGGGGCGGCCCTCACATCTGTTGCCTTCCTTACGATTAGGGCGGGTCGATATATAGAAAACAAAATTTACGCGTGTGTGCGGCTATGCTGTGCACAAACTTTACACATGTTAACCCAAACAGCAACAAGATTCGACCAACTCGACGTCAAATCGCCAAAAAGTTTATGTCCATCCTTTGATAGTAGATCGATTTTTATTCAGAAATGTCTCAGCCTTAACAGATTTTGGCAAGTCTATTTCCAAAACATGGCATCAGTTAGTTACTCGAAATCATAGATGTCTAATACAGGGTTACCCTGATCCATTCGATGTAGGTATTTCTTTTATTCTGTATCTCTGGATGTAACCAGTGTTCGTAAAATCTAAAGGCAATCACAGCAAGGTAATAGTTTCAAGGTCGTACTGGCATGAGTTCTGATTCTGAGAGACACATTTTTTAATTTCAAGGAAAACTGTGAGTAAAACTTAAGAGTAAGATTGAAGGTGAGAAATTTTTAGTTCTCTAAACAGGGTTTATATTTTTATACATCAAAATATTTTTCTGGGTGATAGTAAAAGCAATATATTTTCTTGGAATTAATTACTAATAAAAGTAAGAAAAATTGTTCCTAGTTGTATTTGGCATAAATAGGACTAATTTGTTTCCTCATCTAGTAATATAATAGGTACAGAGTGAGCCGCATCTAAGTGAAAACATTTGCCTGTGCCTGTGGGGGAAACAGTTCAGACAGAAATGCATTTAGAAAATTAAAATTTAGTACTGTTATGGTCAAAAAGATATTAAAAAAAACCGTTTCTCACAAAAAATAACATTTGGAATTTAGGATGGCAATACATCGTTGAGTATATTACGGAGACTGATTTAACGATGTTCCAAACCAAACCATATGTCCGAGTAAATATCCTTTTCGAGACACCCTGTATATTTTGTGTGATATTTACTTTTTGCAAAACCTAAAGTCGGATATGGTTAAAAACAGGGACTCTTGAAAGTAAGGGGACCCAGCATTATACTTTCCAAAGTGAGGCCTATTGTTTCCTCATTCTAATGGTATCAGCGATGCCAAATATGCCTTTTTATTGGAGAATCTATGAATATAACAGGTACTTTGATTGTTAGTAAAAATTAATAATGGTTTCCATGAATTCTAAAAATTATACTTGACAATGTTGTGTCTACAAGTGCAGAATATGGCAACTGTCAAATGAAACAAATTTATTTTATACTTGAAATTGATTTCCAGTAATTATTTCCACGAATTTAAGCAATAAGTATGGTAAGTCAGTGCCGATTTTGCTTATTTAAGAATTTGTCGTTATTGCACCTTGTTACCAGGTTCCTCAATCTATTTGTAATATGTATACTTGAACTTTCTTCCCTTGTTGAAAGAACTTTTACAGATTTCGGGATGGACTAATTAGATTAGGTCTAGTAGTTCTAATCATGGTAGTTTTTCTCGGTGTTCGTTATAAAATTTTTGTAATTTTATTTCTCTCTCAAGGTACGTCACAAACTTGAAATAACCTGTAGTCGTAGATAAATATTCTTTAAAAAAAGACCTGACTGAAGCTACCTGGTTATTAATTTAAAATTTATGCAATATGATTTTTGTTTTGAACTACCTACTTATAGGTAAGTAATGCCCACGTAACGGAAATTGTAGGATTATTAAAGGTGACACAGGAAAAATCTGGTTGCATTTATTGGGACTACTATAGGCGGCCGCATTACCTTTAATTATTGTCACATCTGAGTATCTGGAAGTTCGAAAACATAAAAAATTGTGATTTATGATGAAAATTTTTTTGCCTACTTTAGAATCTATGGCACTGTCATTTCACATAAACCCTGATGGCAGTTGGACACTGACATATGACATAACCTTGTACCAGCCTCCTCGTGGTCTCCTTGGAGTCGACAGAAAACAAACTTCCCCTCAAGGCTTCACTTTTCCTATGTGGCTGTGCAGTGTGCAATGCTGGGTCCCCTTATTTTAAAGAGTCGCTGGTTAAAAACATCCTTAAAAGGTATCTATATTCACATTCATATATTCACATTTTACATTTATATTTTCCATTTACATATACATTATTGTTCAAACTAATATATTATTATCTAGAGAATAACAATGACACAAAGAACATAGTGGAAAACAACGTCTTCTGCATGGGGACTTAGAAGCACTATGAGTGCTTGTACTGTGCACAAATTCGTATATTGTGTTTGTACTGTACGAATTATTCAAACCTATTAACCTGAAGGCGACCCGTAGATACTTCATCACAATGGAAAAACGAAATGAATAACACCCGACCAATTCCCTGGAAGCACTATGAGTGCTTGTACTGTGCACAAATTCGTATATTGTGTTTGTAGTGTACGAATTATTCAAACCTATTAACCTGAAGGCGACCCGTAGATACTTCATCACAATGGAAAAACGAAATGAATAACACCCGACCAATTCCCTGGAAGGAGGAAAAATAATAAATAAATAATAATCAATAATAATAAATAAATATGATAAATATCTGATTGAGGAGGCGCATCATACTTCTGGACAGAAATATGGCAAATCATAGAAACATCTTGACATCATTCGAGGGGAAAGAAACAATTAATCGGTAAAAACCGATTAATCGCAGTAGCAGTGGAAAATTTAACAGTTAAAAATAAAAAACAGTTCAAAAGCCATTAGAGCATATTTTTAATTGAATTTTTGTTAGTTAAAATAAAATCTTTTACTTCTGTTTCATGTCTATTAATTCTGAAATAATTTTTGGAGATAATATTCTGCTCTTAGCACGATGATAACCAAAGCAGACAACCACAAGCATATTAAGGCCTCTTATATCCATAACAATTAACTCCCTGTGAATACAATACCTTGATTTTTGATTTTTTAATCATTTTTTATTGAAAGAAACATTATAATAATATTATATAATTTCAATATAAATATTGATTTCTATTTTAAGAAAAAACACGCGGAACGCTTATTGAGGAAAATAAATTAATTGCTGGGTAAATTTCACATCCTTTCAAACAATACAACTTCGTCCCATTTGTTTTTACCCTCAATAATAATGGAGATATTACTTTTAAATTCTGAGACACCCTGTCCTTCCTACCTACTTAAAGATGGAATTATATATAATAAATAATTATTGTAACTTCTTGGGCATCCAAACTCCTTGCATACTTATTCATCGCAGTAATACATCTTCCTTGTAGCTGTTCTGATACGAAATTACTCTTTAATCCACTTTAAATGTTTGGAGTAACTTTGGGAAGATTGAGGATTTAGAGCTTCTACGTTTTTGACTTCAATGATCAGGTGGGAACCAAGCGTGAAATTGATATGTACATGCTCCCATAGAAAATTTGCATGAATTATTGAAGGAGTTAAAATTTAAAAAAGTTTTTTCACGGTAATATCTTTAACCAGAAGTATTAAAGTATGGAAGAGTTTATAAGCTGATCGTAGATAGGAAGTGCCATTTTTTAAAAGAAAATTGTCACGTCTTATAAAATGATAAAACTCAAACTTAAAAGCCAATAGTTTGAAGCAATCAAAAGGTTAAGAGTGCGTTACTAAATTTAAGTTACCATCAATTTGGAGATCGAATTCGAATTTGGAGACGTATACGTGACAATTTCGATGCCCACCATTGGTATCTCGGTTGATGGTGGTTGATCGAAATTTAGGAGGCCTAGAAAATTTCTGAAACCGGCATAGAGTTGGCCATGACCAAGAACCTGAAACTACAAATTTTCATTAAATTCGGGTAACCGATGTGGAAGACACAAAGTTTTGAAAAAAAATAATTTTGCCGTTTTGTGAGTATAACTCACGAACGAATCAAGATATCTGAGATTTAATAACAGAATATTGTAGAAGGCCTGATACCGCAACTTTTGTCTAATTTGACCGATGTTGTATCTTTCATAGTTTCCGAGATACCAATGGTGGGCATCGAAATTGTCACCACCGTGTATGGATTTTCTCTATAATAATAAACTTTCTTTGCAAAGAGTCTATTTACAATATTTGTGAAGAACTACTGAAACAACTAAGTTCCTAGGTATTGTATAAAACACTATTTGAGATTTGCTACTTGAAAACTAAAACCCGTGTACAACAAAAATATATTATACGGGGTAGATAAGTCTTTGTCCCGCACAAAATTATTAACGGGGGGTTAAAGTTAGATGCCGGGAGCCAGCCTATGGTGTTAGTTCTTTAAAAAAAAACTTAAAAATAAAACTTTTCTTTTTCGGCAAGGGACTTCTAAGTATGCAGGTACTTTTTGTTTTGGCTGAAGCAGAAGAAATCCATTATGTACACGGACCTGAATGTAACACTCGGGTGGGAGCACCTAGCCGGTAAGAATTGGCGGGACACCGAAAAATACTCCCCCCGGAATGGACATGGACAGTGGAACCTGAGACACAGACGGGTGAACTGCTTACGGGAGATCCGCGAGTTCAGACGGTCCGGGTGGCTGGAGGCCGTTCCCGTTGACCACGTTCGGGTTTGTGTATTTTGTATTCACCATTCACCTTGTGCGAAATAAATCAGTGTTGTAACGTACTCGAGGATTTTCGTTGTCGACAAACGCCCTGACAGGGTCCCTATTCAGCCTTTCACGCTGCCGATCAACTGGGACCTCGTCAATATTTACAGTATACTGAGGTGAGTTTTCATTTTTATTTCCTAAAAAATAACCTAAATACCAAATATTTGGTCTGTTTATATAATATTTATACATATTTCAAAAGCCAGGAAGAAAATGTCACCATAACAACATTTGATTTGCCTCGGGATGAAAATTTGCTCCAAAAATGGATTCGTCAAATTCCAACTGAGATTTAATTTCTAAAAAACCCTTAAGAGGGGGTTGCCGACAGCGAAAGTGACGTTAGATTTAGTATTTTTAAGTTGTATAGCATAAAATCTAATAACATTTTACCTGGCAAAAATTTAGTACAAACATCTCTGTCTTCATTTTAATCATAAGATCTTAAAAGCATGTGCACTGGAATTATTATTTTTCCCAAGGTTTTCATAACCTATAAAATAAAACAATGCTTTTAAGATCTTATGATTAAAATGAAGACAGAGATGTTTGTATTAAATTTTTGCCAGGTAAAATGTTATTAGATTTTATGCTATACAACTTAAAAAAATACGAAATCTTACGTCACTTTCGCTGTCGTCAACCCCCTCTTAAGTATGTGTGGCTAACACATTTTCAAGAAAGTGAAACAATTAAAGAGGACAAATGTGTTGTGGGAGGAAAATACCTAATATCACCTAAGCTAAAGGAAGGTGGAAGGTGCTGTCCCAACAATTTTTGAGAATGTGCCAAAATAGTTGAGTGCAGTGCCGTTTAACTCTCAGCTACTCAGCTCAAAACAGCTGAGGCAGGTAATATCGCCTAAGCTAAAGGAAGGTGCTGTCCCAACAATTTTTGAGAATGTGCCAAAATATTTGAGTGCAGTGCCGTTTAACTCTCAGCTCAAAATAGCTGAGGCAGGTTGAAAATTTTGAAAAAACATTTAGAGAAAGCCTGGATGCACAAAACCAATAATGTAATAGATGAAAGAAAACTCGCCAAATTGTTACGAAATTTGTTTTTATCTCCAACAATGCCTTTTATTATATAGGACTAAGTTGGTCACGTGACTACGCGATTATGCGTTAGCGCCATGGCCTGTATTTATCGTTGGCCTCGAATCGTTTTCATATGACGTCATAAATCGGCGGACATGTTTGCTGGAGGACAAACACGAAAAACTGCCACATAATCCTGTTGTTATTTTTACTATTTTCTTGGTGTAAATAATTGAATGCACGTTAGTTTTATTAGTTAATATTTAAACGTAACACCTCGACTTAATATAAATCTGTAGATGCAGGCCTTTTTTGCAGTGAAAAAGGGACAATAGTACCTTTTTTATCGGATCCCTGCAGCCCTTCAAAACACGAGAAAAGCTTAATTTTATTTCAAAAGAGTGGCCTGAAATGTGGATTAGAGCTTTAGGTATAAGGGGGTTCTTTGAGTGAAAGCCAGTTAAGATATGAACGAATTTCTTCCAGATAATTTTATAAGCGGTAAAGTTTCATATAATATATAAATATATAAATATAATATGAGAAAATTACTTAAAGTGATAGTTTTTGGTGCACCAGCAGATTTAGCAGATATCTGGCTAGATTCCTATAATATTCAAAATATGGCATATAACTTACCAATGAATAAAGAAGCCCAGGAAGGAGCCAAAGCTCTATGGGCCTTTTAAAATACGTGAGACGGAAATCGCCCTGTATGGACACTGAATTTTGAGTTTTGATGCTATATTTTTATATTTGACAGTTGTCACGGTGGTTTATGCTTTTATTTGTGTAGTTCTTCGATAACTCCTTTTTGGAGATCTATTATGGTTAGCTGTGCAGCCTGCGGCTATTCCGTGACTACCAGAACAAAATGCTTGGGGAATAACATTCCATCGGTAAGTACTTTTGTAATTTAATTTACTTTTTGGATAAAATTGTGTTCTGACTTTATTCAAACTAACTTGTATATTTGGGGATGTTGCTTATCATTTCATTAATAGCTATTTTTAAGTCGCTGTAGAAATGTATATAATTAATCAATTTTTTATGGAACATTTCATATCAAATATTCCATAAAAATGCATGAATATAGGTATCTACCTACCGAAAATCAAATTATTTATATTCCTAAAAACTATGCACCGGTATAAAATGTGATCAAAATTGCAAAAACTAACGAAATCATATTTTGCAAAAAGGTTCGGTTCCCAACATATTATAGGTACCTACTATATTTATGCGTAATCCCAATATACGCGAAGCTTGTATTGTGCAAAAGTCCAAAGTTATAGGTGCCCTATAGTTGTATAAAACCTCGTTAAACAAAAAGTTTTGCATATTATCTGATATTGTGGTGCTTATTGCAAATAGTTTGATGTATATTTGCATGAGTTTCGTTTACTAGAATGAGGGGTGAAAAAATCTAACAATGGCTAAAAGAAGCAATAATAATAACTAATAATAATAATAAATAATTTGTAAAAATACCTATACAAAGTCGAAAGAGATTATTGAATGGGTACACTAGTCTTCTGGACTATAACACCCACCCATTATTTAAGCAACAAGTTATCACGTCGTGTCAATTTGATGTATTATTCAACTAATGCGAAAAACTCGGAAGCGTTTTTGCTTAATGTAGACGTAATTAAAGAGGAAACAGCCATTTCGTGGTCTTTCTAGTCACGCAACGAATACGACGGATTCATAAAACCAAGATCCCCACAAAATTTTAATATAAATAATAAGAGCAGCTGGCGATTATTTTATGTTGCCAACTACTTCATTCTGTACAGCATTCAGGGTGTTTCAGAAATAACTGCTCCACTACGGGGACGTGATGTGCACGAAAAAGTAAGCGGCATATTAAAACTTACTTTTTTGTTTTGGTATATAACAACCAGATTTTAAGGCGTCCTCAGGACCTCTAAAGGGTAAAGGGTCCCATCAATTTCTTTTCCTTCTCTATAACATTATATAAAAATGCGAAAATAGTTCTGTGCAGTACAAAAAGTGTTTAAATATAGACAATTTATTTTGCTGTCGATTTATTTCCTCTATAAATGAAATAATTATTGCTGGTGGTAAATTTTTAAAGGGTATACGTAACGAAACTTTTGTTAATTTGTATCTGAACTTCCTGTTTACGTGTGAAAGGGCAATTATTATGTTTCGGCGTGTACCGGGATTTCGTCGCTCATTTTCACTCGTGTTTTTCTTTGTGAAAGCAAACTTTCCGTTTTCCTTATGGAAAATGTCGGAAAATTGTTTACATAATTTAATTAATTTGGATTACTCTTTAATACTTAAGTGGTTAATTAAAATAAGGAATTTTGATATTTTTCTAATTTTGAAGAAGAATGTTCCATATGTAGGTATATTTCAAAACTATCTGTTCGTGAATTTGGAAAAGGGTTTACTTGATTTTACTGTTTCGTATATATTTAAATGGTTTTGTATTTCTATTTATGCATAAACTTTTTCTGGTGTAATAGTTTCGGGAATAAAACAGTTGCTAATTTAGGCGTTAACTGGTAAATTTACTCGTCTTATATCAAACGGCTTTATTTCAATGTTAAAGAGCTGTGTTTGGATTTTCTTGGTATATACAGTGTGTTTCACTTTAAAACGGACAATTCCGTATTTTTCGAAATTTTAATCGATTTTCAAAATTAGTTTTTTTGACATATTGTACTCAAAGAGCTCTATCTTTTGGGCTACAGTTTTTTGATATACAATCATTCCATGGCCTACTGCAATCAAACGAAGACCCCAAAAATCACGAAATCGTGTTAGGCATTTTTTGTTTGAAAAAATAATTAGTTCCATCGAATTCAGCTTAGCTCAGATCCCTATTTCCGCAGTTTCAATATTCTAGCACTTACAAGGTGTTCAGAAAATAAGGCCAAATTTCTAAAAAATGGCACATTTAGGAGTGACGTGTATAAAACACAGGCCTTATTTTGTGAATTTTTTTTCACAAATCGAAAAGGTCTTGCCCAAGGTACTATTACAAATGATTTAGTATGTCTACCTCATACAGGGTGTTCGGAAAGAAAAAGCCAATTTGCCCAATTTTCTTTAAATTCTTGTCGGAAATTCATAACTTTTTTTAAATTTTGGTAACTTCTACTAATGATCCTTACAACCTGTACATATTTCTCCAACCTTTTTTGCAATTAGCAGTAACCCTCTGCAGCTGTTCTTCTGAAATCGAACGACACACATTCCAATCAATTTTTAAGGGGAAGAACAGCAAGCCGCGGAGGGTTACTGCTAATTGCAAAAAAAAAATGTTGGACGAGTTATAACGAGGATTGGTAAAAGCTACAAAGTTTAAGAAATGTTTTGGATTTACGATGTAACGAAGTTACTAATTTCCCGTTTTCATTTTTATTTTTAACACCTACTTGATTCCTCGCCGCGCTATTTTTAGCGGCCGGCTACCCGCCGTAGTAGTTTTTTATGTCCACACCGATGACTTTTTCTACATAGTAGGCCGACATTCGATCGATTTTAATTGCATTTAATTAAATCCTGGTTTTGATTCGTTACCATAAGGGTTATGGGATACCGAAAAGGGGTAGAACCGGGTTACTAACTCAAATTGCAGCTAGAGCCGCCGTTCTTTTTGGAAGTCCGGGTATATTCGACATGTCCGAGCCAGAGAGACCACCGTCCGAGCCCTATGGGGGGTGCAACCACCCCTAACGGCCACTCTAGCCTCCGGCAGCCGTTTTGGAAGCCAGAAGAGTGGGGACGCTCACCTGAGTCCCCGCCGTGGCCCCGACCAATGGGCGGCCGGCGCACTCATCTGTAGAGGGCGCCACCCAGGCCGATAAATACGCTGCGGCTGCCGAGGAGGCACTCTTCTCTTCTCTCTTTCGACCGATATAGTCCTGGTGAGTCATTTATCCCAAGCCGTCACAGGTTCATTTCACCCCCAGATCAAGGTTAACTGTAGCTAAGCTTGGTACTGTGTTGGTGGCGCGAGTTTACTATCCACTACCAACACCGGAAAAGTTATTTAATCCTGAAACACAGTTTGCACCAAGCTTAGCCGAATTGTATCGCTTGGTCTGGGCGTGGATGACACTTCCCGCGTGTTATTAACTTTTCCGTATCTTCTATTAGTTTTCCCGAATAGTTTTGAGCTCGCTTACCGCCTGTAGACAAAACCGTGTCAATAATAAAACAGAAGTTCCGCTATAGAGGCTTAACCTGCACGTTTCTCTTTCCAGACGTTTACGTGGATCTCTCTGGGCCGGCTGTGGACATAAATTAACATTGTTAAATCAATATTATCCAATACTTATTATTGTTAACCGTGTTAAAATTTGCCAAATCTTCCTTATTTGTACCCTACCCTCGACGCACCACTGAACTCTGGAATTCTTTTCTCTGACGAATGCTATCCTGGGTATAAAGCGGAGCATACCGCTCTAAAAAACTGGCGCCTGAGCAAACCGTTTCACCGAAAGTCCGATTTTTCCTTTCTTAAATAAAAGAGGCTATAAGGAAGCCCCCCGGTGAGTTCACTAAAGGGAAAAATCGGACGTGAACGAAAATAGCGCTATAACGACAAGAAATACAAAAAAAATTAGGCAAATCCGCTTTTTCTTTCCGAACACCCTGTATGAGATATACCAAATCATTTGTAATAGTTCCTTGGGAAAGACCTTTTCGATTTGTGAAAAAACATTCACAAAATAAGGCCCGTGTTTTATACAGGGCACTCCTAAATGTGGCATTTTTTCAAAATTTTGCCCTATTTTCTGAACACCCTGTAAATGCTAGAATATTGAAACTGCGGAAATAGGGATCTAAGCTAAGCTGAACTCGATGGAACTAATTATTTTATCAAACAAAAAATGCCTAACACGATTTCGTGATTTTTGGGGTCTTCGTTTGATTGCAGTAGGCCATGGAATGATCGTATATAAAAAAACTGTAGCCCAAAGGATAGAGCTCTTTGAATACAATATGTTAAAGAAAATAATTTTGAAGATCGATCAATATTTCGAAAAATACGGAATTGTCCGTTTTAAAGTGAAACACACTGTACATATATGTAATTTTATCAAATTTATTTTGTGGTAAAATAATCAATGTCATCAACATATCGAATATACACATAACAGAATATACATCATTTTGACTTGGAACACCCCTGTAAAATTTGAACTGTCTGACGGAGCTTAACGATTTTTTTTTGTATATAGGGCCTTCCTAGACGTACTTATTAAACACCATGCGATTAATCCAGGGCCGGATTAAAAAATTGTTTTAAACAAATTTTCGAGTTAAGGTATCAGCGATTTTTTTATCGGAAATTTGATATCGTGGCATTAATCAGCGCCCCTGAAAACCCCCAGATTCCAAATTTCATGAAATTATTCAAACAAATTATACTTTTTACACTGCATCACAATTGCAAAAAATCAAAATTTTAATTTGAGTTCAGCTATTAAGGTGGCTATGGAAACAAGTGAAAATGGTAAAAAGAGGTCCACAGGGGACAATAGTAATATACCTGATCCGAAACTGTACTCGGTTTCTGATTTCATTATTGATGTACCGTATAAATTTTATGCCATTTGAGACGCAAGAGAGCCCGCTGCCTAATTTAAAGCAACAACATTTTAAAAGTCAGAAATGTATTGACGAATCGGTTAGAAATTACGTACTTGGTGATTTCAATAGCCTGGGATGGTTCTTCGCGAGTAAGGTTTAGTTCAGCGTTTCGGGACTTAACAAAACTTCAATTTAAAAGATACAGAAGCAAAGGCCAATGCTTAAAACCTGCAAACAGACGTGAATCTCTTTTATGTGAACAAGTATGCGGAGCTGCAGAAAATGAATTACACCCGTGTTGTCAAGTAGGTATACTTTCATACATAACTATGAAACACGCAATACGCAATGTACATTATTCTCCATAGTCCATAGAGCAGAAACGCGTTCGTGCTTCCACGCTCCAGTGCTTGAACTGCAAAACATAAAACCTTTTCTCGCGGCTGTAAACATTTTACAGTTTCGCTGTCTGCACACGGAAGCCCGCGTCTGTTTTATATCCGTCCCGAGTTTTCATTCAAGGAAATATTTTATACCCCACCTCCCGAAATCACAACTTAGCAGTAAAAGAGTAATTCGCTCTTTAGTCGTTCAAGCGCAAAATAAAGGGTACAAAGAACAGCGACCGAACATGATACAGGTTGTCCGAAAAAATAAAACCGAGAAATTTAAATCATTCTAGGTATCGCTATTTGTATGCACTGCACCTTGAAATTGAATATCTATAGTATGTGTTACAGATGAACCAACTCACCTGAATCACTACGGTGTAAATAACAGAATTCTAGTTATTAGAGTTATGTAAGAAACAAAACGAATGTTTTATTTTTCACAAAATATTTTTAATTCCTCAACAGATTTTTTTCATTGTTTCATTCGAAAGCCAAATGGTGGGACTATTTTTCAAATACTGGGGGCAGTGCAGTAGCTATGCTAGGGCAATTCGGTCGTACTTGACGATAATTCTCTTTCTAAATTATGTTACATACCTATGTACCTCAGAAAAAACTATTGCTGACCAGCTGATCTTTTCAACATTTTTCTTGGATTGCCAAGTATCCATCCAAAAAATCACACTCAAACGTCCGTAATGAAGAAAATCAACAGAGGTGATTTCGTGTTTATTTTTTAACAAAAAAATTATGTTAATAAAAGCTGTAACTATAGGTAATACTTTACGAGTTATAGAAAAAAACGCCGCTTAATAAGCCCATATGACTTGTAAAATAATAAAGTTATAAAAGAAATTCTTAAAGCAAGGTTGTATATCTACAACTTTTATCAATGTTTTTCCTTTGTTAAACATAGCTAAGAAACCATCCCTGTTGCGACCTCTATAACGGGGGTCCAAGTGTGACCTTTTGGTTAGATATTCAAGAAACAGTCCCTGAATAATCTTAAAAAAATTACTTTTCTTTACTTTACACTTTTCCTTACAAAATTCGTCTCTACAAGTCTCTACAAGTTTTTCTTTAACTCGAAAATAAAAAGGTAAAGAGTTTCAGGTGAAAAAATTTCTGTAATACAAAAAAATTCTGCACGTATATCGAGAAACAGCATGCATATCTAACTTATGACAATTATATTTTTCTTATAATATATAAACTCCGGTGTAACAGATCTCGGAATGAAATCTAACTAACATATAATGTAATGCATTAGTCTCTTTGGACACTGCGAAGTAATACTCCTTTGCCAATTCCAGGGAACGAAATGGTATTCTTCTTCAACAAAGACAACAATTTTAAACAGAAGAAAGGCCCCTGTTATTGTATATAATTTTCCGATGGATGAAAGAAAGGAGAAGTAATTATGCGGTAATTGAAATATAAATAAGATTCATTTTTATGTAAGGAACAGCAGACAAAGAAAATTTCACTTCCACATCACATCACGTATTTAATTATTATCTAGGCACCATATTGCATGTACGAGTAAAGGTTAATTTTTATTCTCTTGCATTCTCTACATTAAAATTATTCCGGGAAAATTCTTAGATATATTATGGAAGAAATGTACAATTTACGTATATAAATGCGCCATGTGACGTCATCGGTGTTGCAGATATGATGTCATCCTCATTTTTTAAATTGTAAGCTCCAGTTTTGATAGCGCCATTTGAAAGATATGTAACCTATACCAAAAATCATCGTTTTGTTTGTGGAAAAATTAGATCTTTCAAATGATGCTATAAAAAGTGGGTCTTAAATTAAAAAAAAACGACAATGACATAATATCTCCTAGAACGATGACGTCACAATACATGACGCATTTAGGTATATGTCAAAATTTGCGCATTACAAAATTAAGAGGTTGACATGCCTGAACAATTTCTTATTTTGCCTTTAGATATTTTATTGAATTTGTTCCAAAACGAATCGTTTGGAAAATCACAAAAATTAGGAAATTAACTTAGATGGTGAAGGGGGCACAGAGTACGAATATGAAAGGTATATCATTATGTTTCATATTATTTGTCGCCTGTATTTATGTGATATTTCCTTTTATCGAGTACGATGAAATGAATCATGAAATATAAACTATTGAGGTAGTCAGTAGTCCCTAAAACACCGTCAAGTGTGGCTATCCACTCCACTGAATCTACAGGGTGTTATACTATAACCCTCTTATACAAGGGCGTAGATAGCTTTTTCTTCCGGGGGTGGTAATGGTAATACCTAATATTTATAGTTCGTCTCTTCCCCAATTATTAGGTTTTATTGCGATTTTATAGGTGGGTATGGGTAGGTATGCATAAGTAAAGACTATTATATAAAGCCAAATAAAACGAACACTAGTAATATATTGAATAACAAAATGAATAGGTACTATATATTTAAAACAAAGAACAATGAAACAAACTCAACATAAAAAATGATAAAAAATATAAAAATAAAATATATACTTTTTCTTTGATGAAAACAAAACAAAAAATAACAAGAAAAAAAATCAGTCTTTAAAAAACCTAATCTTAAAAAAACATTTATAAACTAAAAAAAATCAGTCAAAATATAAAAAATATATCCACACATAAACCAGTTTTTATAGAACTAAATCTAAAATCCTTTTGTTACTATTATTGGCAAATCTGTTTGGCACTGCTTCAGGGCAAGGTTTTATATCCCTGTTAATATGTAAAAGCGTCAACCCTACAAGCCTCTCTTGTCCCATAGTAGACCTCAACCAAGATTTAAGTCTTTCTAAAGATGAAAAACTTCTTTCGGCCGAGGCTACCCTTACAGGCAGTGTACAGGGTGTCCCATTTTGGGTGTTTTGGGTGTTTTTCTCAAAAATCTCGGTTATTATTAGAGCTAGAGGGTTGTGGTTTTCACGTCACTGTACTACTTTTTTGAGAGGAATTTGGTGGACCAATCAGATTTTAGATAAGTTTTATAGTTTCCGCGCATTGGCGCAGGACTTAAATATATATATCGACAAATTTAATCAACTATTTTTATAGATTTTTTGGCGTGGTAGCGTTAATAGTTTTTGAGATATGAACCAAAGTTATATATTTTTTTAAATGGAAACCATATTTATTAACGCTACTAAAAAACTAATTATTCCATTCGATTCTACGCCAAAAAATGTATAAAAATAGTTGATTGAATTTGTCGATATATACAGGGTATAACTAAACTGATGGTCAAAAATGAAACCACGTATTCTTGGAGTCAAAATAAGGGCACTTCTTCATATATTTTTTCTCCTACGGGCCATAGTTTTTTTATACAGAGCTTAGAAGTTTGGAGAAAAATACACATATTTCTTAGTATTTCTAGAAGTAGACGAGATATTTTCTTCAAACTTGGCGTGTCACATGAGCAGATGAGCCGTCAAACTTAAGGTTGACATGAAGCTTCTGAGGCTCCTAGTTGCGGAGATACAGGGTGTTAGTAAAATTAATTAGTTCAGAAAAATATGAATACCCTGTATAATCGCATTTTTTTAATTTGTTTTGAGTGGTGAACAGAATGGTTAACAAAAAGTATCTCTTAGTATTTTTTCATATTCGCAGCCGTTTCTTAATTATTTTTAAAGAACGGCAACGCTGCAATGAACAATAGTCACTTTAAGAATAAATCTAGCAATCTGTGGATGTCAATTAAACTTTATTTAACAAAATACAAACGCAAAAACAATAATAAAAGAAACGTATTGCTATTAGAAAATTAAATTATTAAATGTTCGAAATGACCGCCGTCTCTTTCAATATACGCAACTATGCGTTTCCGCATGTTTATTATTGCCATTCGCAAGTCCATAGCAAAAGTGCATATCAGTCAATTCTTCAAATGAAAATATAATTTTTCAAAATATTGATACTAAGGTGCAAAGTTGGCAGCCAAATGATTCAAATAATGCCAAGTTTAATTGACATCCACAGATTGTTAGATTTATTCTTAAAATGACTTTTTTATTGCAGCATTGCCGTTCTTTGAAAATAATTAAAAAACGGCTGAGAACATGAAAAAATACTAAGAGATACTTTTTGTTAACCATTGAATTTGCCATTCAAAACAAGTTTTAAAAAAATGCGATTATACAGGGTATTCATATTTTTCTGAACTAATTAATTTTAATACCACCCTGTATCTCCGCAACTAGGCTCCTCACAAGCTTCATATTAACCTTAAATTTGACAACTTATCCGCTCATGTGACACGCCAAGTTTGCAGAAAATATCTCGTATACTTCTAGAGATACTAAGAAATATGTGTATTTTTCTCTAAATTTCTACGCTCTGTATAAAAAAACTATGACCCGTAGGAGAAAAAAATATATGAAGAAGTGCCCTTCTTTTGATTCCAAGAATACGTGGTTTCATTTTTGACCATCAGTTTAGTTACACCCTGTATATAAGTTGTAGCCAGGAGAGAGGTTTCCAAAAAATCGATAATTTCAGTCCTGCGCCAATGCGCGGAAACTATAAAACTTATCTAAAATCTGATTGGTCCACCAAATTCCTCTCAAAAAGTAGTACAGTGACGTGAAAACCGCAACCCTCTAGCTTTAATAATAACCGAGATTTTTGAGAAAAACACCCAAAATGGGACACCCTGTACACAGAATTTTCAAAAGTTCATATATTTTTGGATATATATTAGGATCACACAAAGGTAATGTTTCAGAAGCCTAATTTGGCAGACTTTCTTTGGTAATTTTTTTTTGCGTTTTTTACAAGTTCATTATAAAAATTAATAATAGAATAATATTTTTATTTTTCTATTATAGACGTGTTGTGGTAATAGCCCAGTGGTTAAGGTTCTGGTTTTCTTGGGGGGGGGGGGGTAATTACCCCCTCTACCCCCCCCCGTATCTACGCCCTTGCTCTTATATTCCTTTATACTTTTAAAATAGAAAAAAGTTTCGAAAAAATTGTGGTAAATATAACTTCACTTATATTTTTGCATTTTGAAATGTAGTATGCTGAGTATTGGTAGGTAGGTATACTTAAAACTTTACTACCATTACCGTTTGCAGGTTATGAAATATTAAATTTTTAAATTTAATGTATAAGGACTAAATTTCAACATGAAATTGGGGACTTGTGAGACAGATCATAGACTATAAAAAATGTTTGATCCAAAGAATTCCTTGGAAATTTCAGTTTAGAATGTTACCTAGGAGCTAAAATTCTTATCTTAAAAATTTTTAGATAAAATATACATTCCCAGCGAACCATATAAATTCCTTAAAAATATCAAAACCAATCTTAAAGATATTACACGAAAATATGTATTACCTAGTGTTAAAATCTTGGCAAGTGACATGAAGTGATTTATTATTTGGTTATTTTTTGGCATTTTGTAGGAAAGAAATCCGCTAAGTATGCTAAAAACTACTTTAACTTGGGTTGTGAATGCATAATAATTTATTTCTTTACAAAAATATACAACTCACTTACCTACCTATTTTTTTCTGTTGCAGGTTCAGGAGACCATTATTTATCAGAAGTGGAATGGACCTATGGTTTTTGTTTTTATTATGATTTGCTTTTTCTGATCCGCGATATTCGTTGGAACAAAGACAAATGGTACCAGAACATATGTTTTTTATTTGGAAAATGCTCTACTGGAAATAATTCACCCTATGTCCCAAAAGGATTAAAATGAAAGTAGATAAATCAGTTGAGGCACAACTAGTATTTTTTTAAATTATATTTTTCTGATGCAAGTTCTAGTGCACGTTGATTTTTTTTATTGTGGGTAGGTACCTACTTAGCTACTGTCTACTTAAAAATTGAAAAAAAAAAAGATTCAGAATCCTTGGAAAGAAACAGACGAAATATCTTTGTAGACATTGTGGATGCCTCTCATTTGATAAGATAAATAATATCTCCATATTATAAAGGGACTACCCTATTACTGACAAAAAATTGCACTTGCTATTGAAAAAAAAAAAAACAGGTTGTACTTACTATTATTACAAATAATTACATTTATTATTGTATTTTATAATTTATTATGGTTATTACATAAATTCCATATTTTTTTGTTTTCACATAAGCATTATTTATGTACGTATTATTATGCAAGCAAAGTATACCTAATATAATATATGTACAGTGTGTCCACGGATAGAGTTCACATAAGGTGTAAATGACAAAAAATTTTCGAGTTGAAATTTGAGCTTCTGGGGTAAGCCCTGCTTGGTTTGAAACTAATTTGTGACGTAATTTTAGTTTCGAAAAATCACGTATGCCTTGGGAATTTTGAAAAAACTAATTTTCCACATCAGTAAAGTGCCCTTTCTGTAGGTTTTACGACAAAATGTTATTAAGTTAACTTGTTCAGAATGAAGAACTGAGTTGGTTTGCGAAATTTCGAAAGTCTAGGCCTACTTTGATTTTTTGGCATTTTTTCCACTTTTCTTTAGAAAAGTGCACTTTGTGTAGCTTTCACATTAAAATGTTATTAAGAAAACTTGTTCACAATAAAAATCTGGATAGGTGTGAAAAAATTCAAAAGCCTAGGTCTACTTTGATTTTTTGCATTTTAATTTTTTAGCAGAAAAAAATCAAAGTAGGCCTAGACTTTCGAAATTTCGCAAACCTACTCAGTTTTTCATTCTGAACAAGTTTTCTTAATAACATTTTAATGTGAAAGCTACACAAAGTACATTTTTCTAAAGAAAAGTGGGGAAAATGACAAAAAATCAAAGTAGGCCTAGACTTTCGAAATTTCGCAAACCTACTCAGTTCTTCATTCTGAACCAGTTTCCTTAATAACATTTTGTCGTAAAGCCTACAGAAAGGGCACTTTACTGATGTGGAAAATTAGTTTTTTCAAAATTCCCAAGGCATACGTGATTTTTCGAAACTAAAATTACGTCACAAATTAATTTCAAACCAAGCAGGGTTTATCCCCAGAAGCTCAAATTTCAACTCGAAATTTTTTTGTCATTTACACCTTATCTGAACTCTATCCGTGGACACACTGTATATTAATGTAGTACCTAAATAAAAATTGTTTAAATAATTAAAATAGTATAACTTTTATTTGCCCTGACCAATATTATACTATAAAATACCCATAAAGCTTTAAAATTCAATGAATTTCAATTTAATATTTTCCCGCGATATTTTAAGCTGAGCATTATTCAGCGCCATACAGGGTGTCTCATTTTGATTTGGAACACCCCTGTAAAATTTGAACTGAAAAGAAAAAAAAAAAGAAATTAATAAGAAAAATGGAAAATATGACGAAAAGTTCATATGAACATAGGTGCGCAGATGTTTGGTTTTCGAGATGCAGGGTGTTGAAATTCAAATTTTATTTTCGATTCTTTTAAGTAACTTTTTGAGACGACAAAATTTTCTTGCAAAAAAACAGGTTAATTAACCTTTCAAAAAATAAATGTGCTTGTTTATTTAAATTTTATTTTGAATTTAATTGCATACGAGTGTCAATATGCACCTGCATTGATGCAGAAATTTGAAAATTTCTCGAAATCGGTCACATTTGGCGTTATTCACCAAATATACCTTTTTTGCTTAGAAAACGTGTGGGAAAATGTCATAAAAGTTTACTTTCAAAAAAGTTAGGGCAAATTAAATTAAATAATGAAAATAAAAAAACCCGGCTACCAAATTTTGCAAGAAAATTTTGTCATCTCAAAAAGTTACTTAAAAAATCAAAAATAAAACACCCTGTATCTCGGAAACCAAACATCTGCGGACCCATGTACATATGAACTTTTCGTCATATTTTCCATTTTTCTTTTTAATTTTTCAAGTTGGTACATTTATTTCCGGACACCCTGTATTTATTTATTTTAGAAAATATGTTTTTGTTCTGTTTTTATTCATTAAAATTATCGACAGAGTTTTGTTATTTATAACTGATTGCCCCCCCCCCCAGACGTTAATCCTGGATACGCCACTGCTGTACAGTACAAATTTTATGCCATTTGAGACGCAAGAGAGGTCGCTGCCGTCGCAGGCAGTCGTGGACAAACAATGGCTTGCAGAAATGTCAGTTTATGCATTTTTACAACAAATGTTATTCAGGGGTTCATGCTGCTAAAATAATTTAGGTGTTACAAATAATTTAGTGGGTATAAAATGTAATTTCTGATCGATTCGTCAATACATTTCTGCCGTTTAAAATATTGCTGTTTTTAATTACATTCTTCAAATACGTACTTTGTAGTGTATAATCTTATACTTTATTATTTGTAACAAAAAAAAGAAGTCAAAATTAACGTTTCTCAAAGTGTTTGCACATGCACGACTGCCTGCGACGGCAGCGAGCTCTCTTGCGTCTCAAATGGCCTAAAATTTGTACTGTACAGCAATACTGAAAAGAGAAACCGAGTACAGTGTCCGATCAGGTTTATTACTATTGTCCCCTGTGGACCTCTTTTTACCATTTTCACTTGTTTCCATAGCCACCTTAATAGCTGAACTCAAATTGAAATTTTGATTTTTTGCAATTGTGATGCAGTGTAAAAAGTATAATTTGTGGGAATAATTTTTTGAAATTTGGCATCTGTGGGTTTTCAGTGGCGCTGATTAACGCCACGTTATCAGATTTCCGATAAAAAAATCGCTGATACCTTAATTCGAAAATTCGGGTCAAAAAATTTTTTTAATCCGGCCCTGGAATAATCATATGGTCATTGAAAAGTGTTTGATAAGTACGTCTAGGAGGGCCCTGTATACAAAAAAAAATTCGTTAAAATCCGTAAACCAGTTCAAATTTTACAGGGGTGTTCCAGATCAAAATGAGACACCCTGTATGTCCCAAAGTGGTCAAATTTTCCCGAAACTTGTTGGCAAAGCCACCAAGAAAGATAGCCTAAGTTTACAATGTATCAGAGAAAGAAAACTATAGCTATTTGCTTTAAAATCTACAAGATTGAAAATATTGGTACTTTGACAATGCATTGTAAATGGGCTACATTACACTGAGACACTGAGTTAAGACTACAGGAAGCTTTGTTAGGTTACCAAAAGGTTTTACAGCTGAATATAACCACATGCACGGTTTTCCCTTTAATAAATTAAGGTATCAGTGTTTTTTTATCGGAAATCTGATAACGTGGCGTTAATCAGCGCCCCCGAAAACCCACAGATGCCAAATTTCAAAAAATTATTCCCACAAATTATACTTTTTACACTGCATCACAATTGCAAAAAATCAAAATTTCTGTATTTATGGAGCTGAGACTTCAGACTGTAGGTTATACCCTTCACGTCTTATTCTCCTACTCCACGTCAAGATATGGATTACATATTTCCTTTGCTTAAAATATAGATATATCAATCCGCTTGCAGGCGCTTTCTTCCCTCGGTAACGGTGATTGTACCCAATACCTGTCAAATGGACTCCAAAACAGATTGCATTTCTTAATTTTGAAATGATATTTTCCTAAAATATAATCCTACCAATTACTAATAGATTGGCCAACAGCTAATAATGGAACTCAATACTAATTATTAATGCATTTGGAAAATACCTATTAAGCTCGAGTCCCTTTGAAAGCTGTCAAGGAGTCTTCTGTTCTGAATAGAAGACTAGTTTATTACTGCTTTACAAATCTCATGCATTCCAATGGAATTCTTAGTTCGTATCAAAAGGACTGTTGTATAATTTGTTTCGGTGTAGAAAATGAAATAAGCAATGTTGGTCGGCAGCGGTAAGTGCTTTAAAACTAAAACAGAGAGAGAGGCACGAGATGTGAGGGGGACCCATACTTCAGCTTGGGCCCCGCCCAGTGACCATCCCAGTTTAGGGCCCGGGACTCGCGCAGTCGAACGTCCTAAAGTTATCGGCCCCCTTTGGGGGCGAGACGTAAAAGGGTCGGTTTGCGGAAATTATTATCGGCCCTTTCGGGACAAATTACCATCTACAAATCAGATGGGTTCGAACAACAAGGAAGTCCTCTATACGAGTTACGAAAACCGAGGAGGGATGTCGAACGGCTTGCTACTTTCACTTCAAAGGGGGGGTCTGATCCTCATACTATACAGGGTGAGTCATTAATAATGGCACATAGTGCAACCGCATATATCTTGGGCCAAAATATGCACATACCTGTATATTAACATATACCGCTTTTGGCCCTATTGCGCACGGCAAGGCGCAGGGAACGAAAAGAGATGGAATTCGCCGCCATTTTAACCCTATATTTTGATAGTTTGAATGGTGGCTACCTTATTCCTTGTTTAAAATTTTGTATACAGTAAAAATGAAATTGCATTATACTTTTTGAAGGCGCCGGTAAAATCATAAAAGTCACCGTGACATGCTTTTTTGATGAGAGATGCGTTTTTAGTTTTTAATCGCGATTTTTTCTTTTACTATTTGTACGGTTAATAACTTTCCATTCTCATATTTACGAGATAAAAACATGACTTAGTGCAAATGCAAAGAGACTTTTACATATAGATTGTGAAATTGCATTCCATAGGTAAGCAAATAGGTATAATTTTTTTGCCAAATATGATTGTTTTCTCATTGATATTTTCTGATTTCTTGCTCATTTTTTTAGGTTTTCAAGAGAAGAAACTAAATTTAGAAAGTGGCTTAGTAGGTAATCTAGGTGTCATTCAAGAAGTTCAAGAAAAAACTCGTGGAGATGAGGAAAATGGAGACATTGTAATTCTCGATACAACGAAGAGAGCCGCATTTCTGGAGCAAATAGAATTAACCGAAGAAATGCAAACAGCAGCAGGCAGCAACAAGTAAACCTGTTAACTGCAGATCACCGCCAGCAAAATTATTGAAGCTTGTCAAAGAAGAGCGTAATTAAAAATCACTTCACTTTCATTTTTGAAGCAAAGATTAAAGTGGTAGAAGTTGAAGTTACCAAGTTTTCTTTTGCTTGTATTTTTTAAACAAACAAAAATAAAAAGTTCTAAGGAATAAAACCAGCTGCCTAAAAACTAAAAAATAAGTATAGATAATATTATGTTCTTGGAAAATAGGTTATTATTATTAAAAGTATTCAAAGAAATAATTATACCAAGTAATAGTGTATGAAAATGTTAGGTAATTAAAAATATTTTCATATTTTTTATAAGTAATTATTTATAATGTAGCTGTTTCTCAACCTAGTTAACTGCTTCGTTTCCCGAATGCATTAATTTAAAACCAAAACCAACAAAAATCTTGAACCTATGTTGTACTTGGAATTAAAATAATTTCCATTTTACAAAACCGACAACCAAGACATTACATTATTTATTGAACCCACCGGTAGAAATGATTTCAAATTTCCCGCCTCATTTAGGCTTAAAAATGGCCGCCAAATTATTCCCCCGGTCTCTCTTGCGCGGTATAGGCCCAGAAAAGGACGAATCAGAAGTGGCACTTGCTTTCGGCGCCTTTGATGTCGCGGTTCCAATTTCCCCTCTCGCGCATAGGAAATGAACTCTCCGCCGTTGACATCTGCGCATTGGCCACGCCCACCGTATTTTGGACAGAGTAGAACTTGCCCATTGCGTTGGCACGATCAGGTCCGGGCTATAGAAAATTTTGTGTTTTATATAGCAAAATTAATTTTTAGAATAGTAAAGTTTTTTTCTGGGATTAGATCGAGTTAAATTTGAATCTCCAGAAGTGATTTTAAGTAGGTATTTCACTGACGAAAAAAATATAAATATTAATATTTTACTAAAGAGAAAAATACATTTTTTTATTGTACATGGAAATTTCACAATATTTCCTCTTTATTATTTTATACTTACCTATATTAATTAGAAACAACTATGATTTAGGTTCAAGTGAACTATTCTACTTGGGTGGTTGAAATATTACAATATTTCAATCGACTTGCGTCCAAACTCATAGCTTGGCAATTAATTTGTTTTTTTATATAGATCCATAACAATTATTATTTGTAAAATTGGTTGACCTTCGTATCACTGGTAGTAAAAAAAGGTTATTTATCAAAAATGTTTATTACTAAAATCTATAAAAAAAATTCAAAAACAATAGCACATATAAAATATAATACCTATAAATACAAAAGATATTATAAACTACTTACGTACATATTATCACAGACATATATAGCTTCGCTAGCTATATAGGTCTGTGATATTATGCACATGCACACTATACATTATCAACTTAGCCTAATTTTTAAAAATAATGACCCCTGGCAGCACTTATAAATGTAAATTTCGAAGTTTATAATTTTTATTAGTTTTATTAAAAACAATATCACGATTTAAAAATTTTAAAGAAGAATAGATTCTAAATCTTACATAAAGGGATACTAAATAGGCATGATTAAAACTAGGGCATGGATGTTGATATGAAATGTTTTGCAGCTTATTTTTTAATTTCACACCAACATTTTCTTCTAAAGCAAACTTTGGAAAGAGGGTACAAAAATTAACTTCGAGAGTTTTAATATAATTTAGGAAATTATCAGGAGGTGAAAATAAATGTCCAAAGGTTTCGTTACCACTTGATTTGTATGCTTTAAAATAAGTAAACAAATCAGTATCCCCTAATGTATGACGTTTACAATATTTAATACAAACTTCACATGAATGTTGTTCCAAGCACTTTCTTAATAAATATCCACAAACATATGATATACTATTTGATTCATGTAGTTCGAAATCAATATAATCTGGTGCCACCGAACTTCAATCAGAAAAAATAGATCTTGCATTTCCCACAACAACTTTGTTGTAAATTTGTGTATGTTCGGTGGTTACGTATGACAATAATGAATCAAAATCCTCAATACAATTAGCCCCATCCGCGTGTTGGAAATAATTTAAACAAAATGATTTTTTGAAAGCCCTTTCGCATTGGATGGGGGTTGGATTCAAGCAATTTCCCCCTTGCTGCCTAATAGTGCCGAAAAAATTTTCGAGACAATCTTGATTTAAGCGTCGAGTGTATAAGGAACTAAACTCTAAACAATTAAATTTTTCCCAAAGACCTAAAAATGAATTTATTGTGATTTGCCACCCTTTCAAAAATTTAACTTTATTGGTAACCTCTATATTTTGTTTTAAAATTTTAATATTCTGAAAATATGTAAACATTTCCTTTAAAAAATCGACTTGGTAATCTGCTCCTTTGAAAGGTCTATTGTACTTGTATTACTGCCTGATACTTTTGAGGAATTTAAGATATCAAATAACTTATCAATTTTTTCTACAAATGACACTGTAGCGTTTGCCGAAGGGGGGAATTGTCCGAATTCAATAAAGGAATTAAGTGCCGCAGCTACCATTGCGCTGAAAACTTGGACGGCTAAACTAACCTTCAGTTTTTTAAAAGGATTCGAATTAATGTGTTCATCTGTAAATTTTGGACACAGCCGAAGAGCCAAAGGCTTATGTTTTTGTTTATTATAAATTTGGTCAATACCTATACGTTTTATTTGTACATCCTTCAGAGGTTTCGAATGTGTAATTGAAAAAATTATTTCGTGTTGATTTTAAGAGATGCGGCACATCAAAAATATAAAATATTTTTTCGCTATCGACATAAAAATGTGAAGAGTTTGGAGAGATACCAACTGATTTTGAAAATTGTACAAAATTTGATCCTTGATCAGACACTAACGCACTTACTAGTAATCCTACAGATTTAAGTTTCCTTATTGCTTCAAAAATAATAAATTTTAATTCCTCCCCTGAACAAGTATCAATAAAGAAATAAGCAACTGGTTGCTTCCACTTAGCAAATATTGCTCTAGCCATAATAGCTAAAACATATTTAGCAGGAGCATATCTTTTTTCCTTCAATGTATTATGAAAGCCAAAAATGGTATCGGAAGATCTATTGTAAAATAAAAACATTTTTAATGACATTTCGTCAATACAAAGAATGCACTGTTTTGAAGAACCCTCTAAATTTGTAGCTTTTGATTTAATAACCTCAAAAATGAAACTGTTAAGACCTGCAGTTATATGCCATTTGCTAGTTATTCTTTGAAGAGTGCTTTTAGATGGCAAATAAAGTGGTTTCATTAAAAATCTATAAGCATTTGGGCTTAGAAAATAAATTGTTAAGGAAAATTGTTTCATATCTGAAGAGTAACGATATCCCTGTGGATCTTTTTTGGGATTTTCTAAATAATGCCTTACAAATAGTAGCATTGAAGCAGACAGTTTTTTCTCACAAATGGCAAGAAATTGTTCGTCATTTATTTCAGTGTCGGCACTGTCGACAGCTTGCTCCAACTTCGGATGCAACTTTCTTTGGAGTTTTTTTATTTGTAACTTTAATGAATGCTTTCTCGGACTATGTGCACTCAAACTAAGAGAAGTTTGTTGACTAGCATCTAAAAATAGAATTATTCAATAACAAAATAAGTAATACAAAAAATTACAATATATGTACACACACCCAAACTTATAATATGGAATCACTTAATATTTATTACAATTTATATTGTCGGGTTTTTCACATTTAAGAGGGGGTTCCCGACAGCGAAACTGACGTTAGATTTTGTATTTTTTTAAGTTGTATAGCATAAAATCTAATAACATTTTACCTGGTAAAAATTTAGTACAAATATGTCTGTCTTCATTTTAATCATAAGATATTACAGGCAGTATTTTGTTTTATAGGTTATGAAAACCTTGGGAAAAATAATAATTCCAGTGCATATGCTTTTAAGATCATATGATTAAAATGAAGACAGAGATGTTTGTACTAAATTTTTGCCAGGTAAAATGTTATTAGATTTTATGCTATACAACTTAAAAAAACACGAAATCTAACGTCACTTTCGCTGTCGGCAACTAAAAACACTTTTGACTTTCCATGACATATAATTTTTTTGACAAAAAAAATTATCGCAAATAATGCGTGATGTCATATTAGTTTGGGTGTGTATACTATAATAACAGTTTGTGAATATATATCATTACCTTTTGATGCAACTGAAAATTCGGTAATGCTGTGGAGATCGCCTATAGGTGACTGTGACAGATGGGGTGTACTTGGTTGATCCAAAGGTTGAGCGATCGAGACTGGTTGATCAAGTTCTCGTTGAGGTTCTAACAAAGTCAAATTGCTGCATACAGACACAGAAGGACTCTGTGAAGAAGCCTCATCGATATAACCTAGTAAAAAAAATTAAATGCAGCAAAATTACAAGTATCAGCAAAAAATACATATTATTATCTAATAATGGAGGGGTAATTATGGGGTCAAAATGTCAAGAAAATCGGGCGGTGCATACACTAATTTCCATAATTACCAATGAAGGTACTTACATGATGAGAACACAGTTGGTATTGCTGTTTTCTTTAGCCCAGACTTCGACTGGTTTGCAAACATACTATTTTCAAAGTGCATTGAACAAACTTTATAATTAATAAAAAGCTGTGTGGGTGTTTTTTCTAACAAATCCTGCCTTCCACACTTTCTCGTCCATGCATAACACCTTGAAAAAAAATTAAAAACCATAGTTAGGTAGGTATTATCAGTAGGAAACCATTTGTGGGTTTTCTGGGGTAGGTAATACTCCAGTAAAAGGGGTAGTACCTACCTAGGACATAAAATTTATAATACCTAAGGATATAATAATGTGGTAACAAGGTAGGGACAAACTACACATAGGTACCTACCTGTTTTCATCAGCAGGTATTTTGAAAAAACTTATCCCAACATTCCTCGTGTTGTTAGAACATCCACGAACACAGCAATAATTGCGGAGCCATTTCGTCACAAAACCTAAGCACAAAGTGGGTTTTCTGGGGCACAATGCACTAGTGTAAATACAGCAACGAAGTATTCGAAGTAACAACACAAGCAGTCAAGTTGAGCTGAATACATATTGTACACCTTATCTGGTCCCTGTTTTGGATACTTTTATCACAGTCATGATAATAATACTGGGCTTTTTTACTTAGAAATTGGTAATCGTTTTTCGTTTTATTGTTTACGTTTTATAAGGAGTTTAACCTCAATTGAACATACTGACGCTGTCTGGCGTCTGGCGTTAGGTGGCGCGTCAGTCGTAGGCCACGAACGACGTTGCCGGACTTCGTCAGCTTTTATGCCTGACAATTTCCTTAAATTCATTTAGCTATTTTTATCGCCTTCAATTTAATATCAACCAAAATACTATCAAGGACTAACATTTTTATAAGTAAATTATCATCGATTTCATTTTATACTAAATTAATTTGCATTATATTTTTGTGGGTTGCCTTGGTTACTGGCTCCCGACTGGACGATCTGGCAGTACCGCAAGAACGGAATCTGTGGCGCCGCGCCGCGCTGTTGTCAAGCATTCCGCTTTCATAATCAAGTCCCAGAAAACAGGGGTCAGGTTAAGGGTTTTCTCGGCTCAGATAAATAGAATAAATGGTTCGTAAAACAATATAATTTTACTACCGGCACACATTAGATAATATTAATTGCTTTCATATTAATTTTATTGGTATACCTACCCAAAATGAATAAATGATAGTGAAAAATATGTTGACATGTTTTAACCTTTCTAAGGATCTGGCGGCCTAGCAATACTCTCCGTCCCCACCACCTCATAAAAATACCCCTCTGCCCTCTTAAATTAGCCAAGTGCCACTTCTGATTCGTCCTTTTCTGGGTATAGGTTGCTATAGGTATATGCTAATATGCCTTATAGAAATGTTGGTTGTATAAGAGATACCGAGCGTTGAAGTTTGTTTTTTGAAATTGCATTTTTTCTACATCTCCTAACATAATCAGCAGTAGGTGAAAATTTTATTTTTCGAATATTGAAGTCAACAGGTGTTTTGGGGGTAATTTTGGTAATTTCAACGCAAGCGGTTGATTTGATCGTTATGAAACAAGAGTACCTCTTTATTGCAGAATGGAAAGATGCACTAAAATTATAGATCTACAGGACCAAAAAGATAACCTCAAAAAAGTTACAAGTAAAAGCACGATCCAAAAACAGCGCAAGTGGCGCCCTCTGTGCGATACGTAGAAATTGACATTTTCCGCTTATTCTCCATCCCCAAAACCATAGTATGCCAAATTTCAGTTCAGCAGCTTGATTATGTTGGGAGATGTAGCCAAAATTCAATTTCAAAAAACAAACTTCAACTCTCTATAGCTCTTAAACAAACAACATTTCTATAAGGCATATGAACCCCAATCATAATATTTTGGCCCAAAATATATGCGGTTGCACTATGTGCCGTTATTAATGACTCACCCTGTATAGTATGAGGATCAGACCTTTATGAACATTCTACACGAGTTGTACAGGATGTCGCATTTTCGATACTTTTGAAGGTTATATAAGTTATATTTTGAAATTCTTACCTCCTAGAACAAATCCGTGTACGCCACTGAATTCTACGTAAAATAATCTCGATTTTTACCATTTCCACAAGTTAGCGTATAACCGTTGAGTGATTCCCTCATTCAACGGTATAACGGATATAACCTACGGGAGGGTGCCTGAAAATGGCAAATTTTAAAAATTAGGTACCTTGTTTCTCAAAAACTAAGGAGGCAATGAAAATTCTGTTTACGGGGCTTATCTTTTTATAAAAAAGTAGACCAATGTCCCGAAAACCGCAATTACCTATCTCTAAAAAGTATCAAAAATGGGACACCGGGTACAGTGTACTTTTTCCAAGTCAATTATTAAAAGGATACTTGCGCATATCAAATTAATCTTTTTGAAATAATTTGAAGGTTTGATTTGTAAACATGTTGTAGAAGAAAGCTTAACAACTGTAATTTGTTGTTTTTGATTTCATCCATTCAACTAACTAAACGGCAAATATTATACATGTGGGGGTAGAAAAAAAAACAGAACGATGCAACTGAAGTAGTCTGGATTCATTTGGTTTCTTTCTTCTCCCGCGGCAACTCCCCGTTCTGTGCTTAGCTTGTCGATTGCACCGTACAGTGTTTTAAACACAACTTCAGTAAGATATTGACTGATTGCTGTTGCTCCAGTAACCAGTGACCAGTCCAATATGTTCGCATAGTCAACACACGCACAAAATCGTCTTATCTTAGTTCGTCCCAATCGTAGGAGGGGCAGGCCCTGGGGCCCCATACTTCAGCACTGGCCCCACCCAGGGACCTAATCCCAGTTTAGGGTCCCCGACCTGCACAGTCGAATGGCCTAATGGCGAGTTATTGGGGTTATTGGCCCCTTTTGGGGGCGAGACGTAAGGGTCGGCTTGCGGAAATTATTATGGGTTCGGAGTCATTTCGGGACAAGTTTCCACCCAAGATTTACCCTAGATATTTCAAATCTGAAGCATGCGAACAAAGAGAAAATTATCTACAAGTTACGAAAACCGAAGGAGGAATGAGGATGGGATCGCTAATTTCACATCAAAGGGTTCGTTGTAATTTATTTCAGCACAGAGAGATACTGAGGAACTATTAAAGAGGAAGGCAACTTGAGCCTATGTTTGTATATGTGCATAAAGACATGAGTAGGTGGACGATGTGTCATAAGGGTCTTTCTGAGTACTGTGATTTCTTTGCTTCTCTGTGCCAACGGGAATAATTGTCGGTAAGTGAGAACCATGACGCAACAACAAAATTCTACATTATTTAGTGTGCTAATTGCATCGCTCCGTGTTCTTCACTCAGTTCATCTCCATCGTTAGAGAGGCCAGAGACATGGGGTCCTCATGCCTCAGCTAAGACCCTACCCAGGGTTCGGAATCCTTTAGGGGAAAGTTCCCATCTGAGATATTATACCCTAGTACAAATAGTATGAGAGATAACATTCGGGAAATTCCAGAATCCGCAAAATGCCAATCGGATCGTTATCAATGGTTCTGCCTAGTGTGTGTTTTTGGATACTAAACTCCACGTACGTATAAGTCGCTTAGAAGAAAATAACGAATTGATATTTTTTTCATCAAAATTGCTACAAGTCTATTCTCAGTGATGCCAAATAAACCCACGGAGTTACTTTCTCGATGAAAAAATGCCAAATACAGTTTTCGAAAAACGCACTCCTTTAAAAAATCACAGGTCAGGTTTTCATGGCAATGGCAAACCAATACTTCGCAAACGATGACCTTTCAAGGACATATTTACAAAAATGGACCCGTCAAATTTCCGCAGCCTACTTATATTTGGGGTGTTAACACGAGAAACCAGACACAATGTATACAGGGTGAGTTACATGGCCGGTGTAGTGGTGAAGCAAATTAAGTAAAGACGTACGTCTTCATAGTGAAAACTGCTTACTTTCAGGTCGAATTTAAATGAACGCTCGATATATAATGTGTGATATGTCATACAGTGTGTCCACGGGTGGAGTTTGCAATTTGTAGTATTGATTTTACGACTTATCATTCTTTTCAAAAAATTCTGCTTGTTGAGAAAATAAGATCACCATATAAAAATCTTAGATCAGGTGCAATAAATTAAGAAAATATGAAATTGTTTCGAGAGAGAAGTACCGTTTTTTATTATTTTAGACAAAATATTTATACAAGAAAATTATTTATAATTCAAAATAAAGCCCCATTACAAAATTAATTGAAATATGGATTTTTGAATTTTATGTTTTATGTTTAAAGTTAAATTTACTACTAGATGGAGAAATGTGTGTGGTTGAAGGAGGGAGGATATATTGTAGAACATTTTTTCCATAATCGTACCTACAAACTCTTACATATTTTATTTTTTATTGTTGTTTAACCCTGTATATCTGATTTAGGATTTTTATATGGTGATCTTATTTTCTCGGCAAGCAGAATTTTTTACACACTGTATAATGTTACCCCTCGGCACTGAACTTTTTATCTCTTATTACTAAATTCCACATTGGCTATAAAAAGGCGAACTTCAGTATCTTGGTATAGCATATTATAAATTTTACATATATCTATTGACTTAAACCAGGCTGCATAGAACGTAAACTGTTTGCAAAATATTTCGACTATTATAGGTATAAAAATCGACCAAAAAAAAATTTATTTTACAAGTTTTTAACTAGGTACTCATTTTTCAATTTCATCGTAATAAAGTTTACTAGCATTACATGCGAACAAAATACCTATTTATATATTCTGTGGCAATAACGAACATAATGGTTAAACTTTTTAAACCTATAACTAGGTAGGGGTCTTGCTAGTAAGTAATTTGTGTGCTATAAAAGGTGTAGATATATTTTGTAGGATCGCTAGCTTTAACTACATTTGTATAGTCTCTGAGTTTCAACAAAATTATTATTGTATGGCTAATTCACTCAAATTTCCACATTCGAAATGCACATAAAAAAATAACTTTGGATACGCTGTAACCTAATTCGCAATTCTGTAGCTTCTAATGCTAGACATTCCAGCTGTCCATATGTCTAAACTTTGTAGTAAAAGCTGAAGTTCCAAAATACCACTATAATGGACCCGCTCAGTTATCAAATATCTAGTAGAGAAATCGAGAAGTTGCCAATTGTGTTTTTTAAAAAATATATAAAATATAAAAATTCACACCCAACGAAGATAGTCATAAATAAACAAACTTTTTGTAAATTATAACACAGCCAAACAGATAAAAAATAAGAATTAGGTTTTGTATATTTTTTGTATCTAAAGCTCGGTCAACAGCTTCTCTCATCAATCATTTTGATGCTTTCTGGAGCTTGGGCACTGGATCACTTAATTTAGGCACAATTCGGTTCCAAGCCGGATTTTTATAGATTGTTACTAATTGAAATTATCCCTTCCATATACTAAAGTGCTTCCCAATACCTGCCGAACACACTCCAAAAATGACTGAAATGAACTGCTTAATGGCGAGAGGCTAACGCAAATCTCTGTACTCGAACCGACATTTCCTTTAATTAAACCGAGTCCGTGACCAATGGAAGGCTAATATTTTAATTCGACTACGTGTAATTCAAACCGACAGTGAGACCGTTAGTGGCGTTAGTCCCACGCTTGTTGATTGCTTCGGACATGATGCAAGTAGGTATGTGCCTACTTTGCTTGATTTATACAATAGGTATAATAGAAATGATCTATAGTATATACACATGTCAATAGAAAAACATTAAAATATAATAGACCTTTTTTCCACGTTTTTTATAAGTGCATCAAGATATATCTATGCTGAAAATAGGGTCCAAAAGCATTTTCTCCATTTCTTGCGATCGGTAAAAGGGGTCAAATAAAATTCGCCATACCGATAAAAACTGTTCGGAAACTGCTTATTAAACGTTCGTTTCATATGCCCAGTTGCCCGACTATTCTGTCGTTTAAACCAGCCTCATTTAAATGTCTTCTGATTGTTCGAGACGATATTGTATGATGGCGAGCAGTTCTAAGCTCACTTTTTAGCCTAGTACTAGTGATATTCCTGTTTCTTAGAGCAGTTTGCCTAATAAATCGCTCATCCCTTGGATCGGTCGCCATGTCCCTAAAACTCTGATTGCTTCAATTTTAACGCGTTGTCAACAACGTCCTGCTACTGTACCTGGTACCTGGTTCTCACGTTTTTGAGTTATCAAAAATATAGGGTGGCCCATAATGTAGTGACACTTTGTGAAGTCTAATAATTTTGCCTCTGAAAGAAATTTAGGTTAGTTTTTAGTGTTGCTCGATAGAAAAACTCAAAAAAATTGTGTTGCAAAAAATAAGTAGGTATAAAAGGATTTTAATAAAAAAATAACTATGTAAAATTACTTACTGTGTACTACTATTTCTTTAAAAGGTATCCATAGAGATAACACTTAACTTAACACCCTGTGATTTTTGGTTATTGGTCTATTTAAAATTTACGGTTTACATCATTAATCCGCAAAATATCGACAAATTAAAAGAAAATATTCAAACAGAAATCCGGAATCCTAGTGAAGAAGGGCCATTGTCAAGTAACAATTTTACGAATTAAGTATTTCATAAGAAGTTTGTGCCCACTGTGAAAAATATAGATCGACTATGGAAGTATGGAAGCAATTGAACATGATACATGAAGTTGTTGGAATACGGATAAATAATTGCAAAGGATATTTCAAGAAATAAGGCGCCTTTGTAAAGTCCAGGTAAATTTGAAACTTCTTAGATATTTATAAAATATTGCTTAATTAGTAAAGTTACTATTTTACAATTATTTTGATCTTTTTCTCTTTGAACATCAAATTTGAAACTTATTAGACGGTTGGGATATGTATGTAAGTATGGGTTAGATATCGGCCTAAGGGATGTTGAACAGTTTATGAGTATAGGGTTTGTGCAAAATTTATCAGAAGTAAGATAAAATAACCATTAATAAATGATGACATATTGCAAACTAGAATCCTAACGTATCCTTCGGCTGTAATTAAAGGTTTTCTGTCTCGGTATAAGTAAAATATAAAATATAACTGCATTTTCAGTAAGCCGCATTCCATCTCTAACTTGAAAATTTCTCCCCTGAATTTACTGCTATAATATTATAATTGGATGCGAGCTACTAGAAGCATTTGCAGGGGTAGTTTCGATTTCATAACTTTCCTCCTAAGAAATATTGTACCTAACTTGCTTAGGTTCAAATTGTGAAACTAGCGCGCGAAGCTGTTTAGCCGTAAATTTCCCGGTGGTAAAATATGCAGTATACTGAGAAGACGTTTCAGTGGGAGTGCATGTGTCACTCCTTGTAGTAGTTTTGGTTTAGATCGGATCTATTTTTAACTCGAAACCTACGCCAGTGGTGTTTCCATCGCTTCTAGAGGCTTCGCGTCGGGACTGCCTTGGAATGAGATGGATGGGGTAAGCAGTTGTGACGCACCAAGGGTTAATCTCTTATAGTCTGGGGTATATTTAGGTACAACACGTTGTAATGGATATTCATGATTTGTAAATATATTGGTTGTATTGGCTGTCGCAAGTAAGTTCTAAGTGTCTATTCAGCAGTGAACAATAATGCCAGCGTTCACATAAAAACACCGCCAGGAAGTTTATTGGAAAAAGTTACAACAAACACATTTCCTCTACTTTGAGTCTTACTTATGCACATACTTAGTTGTTTTTTCAGAAGTACCAAATACCAAATTATATATTATATAAATTATTTAAAACCTTTTCAATGTAAGCTTTAATTTAAGTGAATTAGATAAGCTTAGTTTTTCGTTAAGACAATTCAAAGCCAAATTGCGACAAGCTTTTTGAAATCAAATACTAACTCAAAAATTGGAATCAAAAAGCTTGTCGCGCGAATTGCTTATCAACCAATCACTGTCCAATGAAATTAATTGCTACGTACTTCTATGAACATTTCGCGCTACAAGCTTTTTGATTTCAAATTTCCAAAAGCTTATCGAATTTGGCTTCGAATTATCTTAACGAAAACCAAACTTATTTTATTCATTTCACTACATGACTTAAATAAAAACTTATTTTTAAGAATTTTTTTGAAGTTATTTTTATTTTTTGTGCTTTTTTAGTATTTGATTCCCATGGAGGTAAAGAAATTTAGTCCGCCGTCTTAGGACATCCGCCATATTGTGTTTAGTATGACGTCATCCACCTATAATTTTCTACTCGTCAAACCTTTTGAAATTGTTAATGTTATTAGTGATGCATCTAGTCTTTTAGTTTGAACAATTATTGAGTAGTTGAACTCACTATATTTGTGATCATAATAATAATTCACTCTCTAACAATACTCCAAACTAGGAATACCCCAGAAGCAAGAATATGCTTGTGCGAGAGAGGGGAATGTCGCCATCGCGTATTGAATTCTGATATTAAATTACACGCACAAGAGCTAGACCTCTAGGATCACTTCGTTAGCCGGCATGATTTAGGATTTCCAGCATCAGCGATTTCCTTCGTATCAATTACCGCTATGTCAGCCTCATAATATATTATTCAGAGAATCATTGAAGCCAGTGTTGCTACTCCCCAAATTCCCCACAGTGTGAGGCCCTAAGGGCTTTCATCCCGCTGGCAGGAAAAAGCCAATTTTCGGAGATATTTGGGGAGGTGAATTTAGTACCTATCGCCAAAGCCAAAGTCACGTGTAATATATTTTCTGGTATATCCTCCAACCGATCGGATTTTTTACTGTTGTGGTTGTTGGCAAACGAATTAAATGCCTTTCCATCTTTTACAGGTCCATTCGCACGAGATTTTTTTTCAATTCAGCTTGATGGATTGTTAAATTTTGTTAACTAAACTTTTTAAAATTGTATTTCTCACCTGAAAATAGAGGGATTTTCTTAATAAAAGTTTTGGCGCCCCCCTCCTGAAACAATTAATAATATTCAGGTATATTTTGACACACGATGACACAAGCGGAATTTCCGGACACTCTTTATAAACAACTTCTCTAAAATAAGATATTGGTTTGAGTGAATGATACTATAATATCACAAGATAAGCTCACGTGACGTTCGGATGTTTCGGATATTCGGAGAAAAGTTGTAATTCCATTCAAAGTTGGTTTTTCTGTTTTTTTAGATCATATTATAAAAGGCACTGCTTTTTCGCCTATCATAATCGACAATCAGCCGCACCCGCGTTTGATATCGACATAGATACATTGTTGTACACATTTTTGTACATTTTTGACACGCGGTGACCGCATGCGCAAGTCGGTACAAAATTTATTCCAAAAATGATCTTATTTCCAGTTAGTCTCAAGGTTTGAGTGTATCTGCAGCCCTGACAAATTAAGTTCAGTCTTCCCACATTGAAACTTGAAGTCTACTTACTGGAATTTGCAGGCGGCTAGATCATTATTGTTGTTATCGAACCCTCTTCTCTTTTACTTCTTGGTTTCAAATTGCGCATAAAGGAGGATGACGCAAGATAAACACTTCATTAAAGTGCATGATCTATTACATCGCATATTGGAGGCCGAAGTCATTTCAATTAACGTCATGTTCCGCTTTATATGTTGACATCAACGTTACGTTTATACATTGTTTAGGTTGCCCAGAATACGGCTTTGGTATAGAGTATAGAGCTACAAAAGGGACGATTTCGTTGTCGCCCCCGCATGTATACATCTCGCTAACCAAACATACAATATAATGTTTTGCCGTACCTATATACAGAGTGTTCCTAGTTATTTTTTACCCCCCTTAACTTCTTTATTTTGTGACCCAGAAAAAAATTTTAATACAAAAGTTGTAGATAGAAATGTACACTTTTAACCATTATGTGAAAATTTATACAGGTCGTCCCACGCACAGAGTTTCAAACCAAACTTCTGTTTTTACCGAAATAAGATTATAATTTCTAATATCGTAAATCCATCTTAAGATTGTTTGTCCCAATATTATTATTTTTTATATTGTATTCTCAAATAAAAGTCTGCTTTGGTCAGTTTGCAAAACATTTCATATTCAACTATTTATGCGCTACAGCGGCAGCACAATTTCATCAATTTTCCATTTTCGATTTGCCGAATATTTTCGCATCCCCGGTCTCTCGGTCTCGATAAAGCATTTTTCCTATTTGAAAGAGATTTAATAATACTCCATGTCTGAAATTTCACTACTTAGATTACTTTGTTCACTGGAAAATATTGTATAGGTAATGCAGGTTGGATCTCATGTCTTATTCAAGTACCTAGTTGACAACTGTGGATTTATTAATCAATTTAATCCTACCGGTTTGATATTTTATGCAAAGATTTGAAACCACAAAGACACTAGTTCAATCTAAATATTTTTACATTCAATTTGTTTTTGAGATAAATCCGAATCAACTTATTATCGCAGAAGTCAGGTCTCTAGTTTCGAGTTTCATAAACTGTCAAAGCCAGGTTTGGAATCTCTGGTTTCAGACAATTTTTAGTTGTTAACTTATTGTAATATGCAGCAAGTTCTTTGCTTTTTTTGCGAAATTGTATTGTATTTTTTTCGCTATTTTGGAATAACTTTTATTTATTTACTTCATCCATACCCTGTTGGAAATCCTACCAATTTAATTGCTAAAAATCAAAATTACTCATAAACGTGTACCTACTAGAAATTATTTCAACATATAAGTGAATTATTTTTGAGGTTTTAACACATCTACGTACAGGCAACGTGTGACTTTGTATAAAACAGGGTGCCCAGTTGCAGTGGTGGGGGGAGGGCGCCTTGGGACTCGCATTCCTCGCGTTGACAGATAGTTTGCCCTTGTTAATTAGTATGATGCGTGCCGCATAGTTGTAGACAAAGTAAAAGGAAGTGCAGTAGTTTCCGTTTATTTTGAGGATTGCACAAAAAATTAAACTCCTTTTCCCTTTTAACTTGTACAGAACACCTCCAACAAGATAGCCGTCTTCCGTCATTATGTATAATAATATAATAATAATAATTTATTTTCCGGAAAATATACATGTACCTAAAGCCTGCTATAGAAAAAGGAAAGAGACAACGAACCATCAATTTTGTCACAAACACCACTTAAGGCCTGTGCGAAGTGTAAGAAGTGTTTCCTTCAGTCTTTTTGCACACAGATACACATTGTCTCGTCGTGATGTTCGCACAACGATATCGATTAGTGCAGATTAAAATTACCTACCCGCACTTTTCAAATTAACTGACAGGAGCGTCGGGACCGCAAGCCTTGTTGCCAATTTTCTCAGTTTTTGTAATTAAAGTCGGTAGTGCTAAACAAAATATTAGGGTTGAAAAGTAAAAATGTCGTTTAATTGCAAACAAAGTGAACATACGGGCCCTAATATACAGGGAATTTTTTTCGATGCCCACTATGGGGGATCTCGGAAACTAGCAGAGCTAGAACAAAGGTTAAATCGGGAAAGAATTATTGCAGTTTTGAATGCTCAATCTAATGCTCCTTCTGGATTTTTAAAAAAGTTCATGGCTCACTAGATACTTTGAAAAGAGTGATTTTTTGCTATTTCATCAGATCCCTGTAGCTCCGTTATTTCTGATTATACAGAAAAACTGTAGAGACAAAAATTGTAGATAATTTTGGGCTTAATAAGCCAATTTTTTATGTTGTTTGTGCTTTTTGAGATATGGCATAAACTTGTGTTTTTATAAATGTAAATCATAGTTGGCTGTGGCCTTATAAAATCGGCCATTTTTTGAGCTTTCCAAAAATATAATACTCTGCATAGTTATTTTAAAAAATAAAATAGTTATGGCTAATTTTCTGATTTTTTTAAAATTTTCACATAGTCAGCCATGGAATATTTTCATAATTACGTTCTATTTTATAATAAGACATACTTTTCAAATATTTTATTTTTAGCTGGTAACAAAATAAAACAAAAATTATCATGATGGAGCTCCACCACATAATTATTTGCCCGTAAGAAATTACCTAGATCATCTCTATCCAAATAGTTGGATAGGGAGGAATAGACCTATTTCCTGGCAGCTCCGATCTCCCGATTTGTCTGTTTTGGATTTCTTTTTGTGGGGAACAGTACAAAATAAAATATGAGACAATTGTTGAATTAAGAACAGCTGTTTTAGAAGCAATTGCCAGTATTGACAGGCGCTTTCTAAGAAAGGCGACAAATTCAGTTTTAAAAAGATGCAATATTTGCATAAATAATAATGGTGGATTGTTTGAACATCTTTTTTTATTTCAAAAGGTGACCTTTTAAAATAATAATAATTTGAATTTGAGTTTTTTATTTTGCTACCAGCTAAAAACAAAATATTAGAAAGTTTGAAGTATGTATTATTATAAAATAGAACGTAATTATTATGAAAATATTCCATGGCTGACAATGTGAAAATTAAAAAAAAATCAGAAAATTAGCCATAGCTCGTTTATTTTTTATAATAACTATGCCGAGTATTATATCTTTGGAAAGCTCAAAAAAATGTCCAATTTGATAAGGCCACAGCCAACTATGATTTACTTAAAAAAAAACCACAAGTTTATGTCACATCTCAAAAATCGCAAACAACATAAAAAATTGGATGAAATTATCTTATTAAGCCCAAAATTATCTACAATTTATGTCTCTACAGTTTTTTTATATAATCAGAAATAACGGAGCTACAGAGATCTGATGAAATAGCAAAAAATCACTATTTTCGAAATATCTAGTGAGCCATGAACTTTTTTAAAAATCCAAAAGGGGCATTAGATTGAGCATTCAAAACTGCAATTCTTTCCCCATTTAACCTTTGTTCTAGCTCTGCTAGTTTCCGAGATTCCCATAGTGGGCATCGAAAAAACTCACCCTGTAGATCCCTGTGGAACACCTGTCCGAAATCAACACATAGATACCGAAAATGGCCCTGGAATTGGATGGTGCGCCCAAACACCCAAACTCTTTTGACAATCCACAAAAATACCCTACAAGAGAAATTTGTTTCAGTTAACGCAGACTTTTGCTTTATGTTGCAACGTCATTGTTGGAATATACAGGGTGATTCATTGGGAATGGGAAATCCCGAAACTGGGGGTAGGGGAGACCAAAAAATTGCGATTGAGTCCAACATTGCTTAAACAAATGTTGTTTGTTTGAGAGATACAGTGCGTTCAAATTCTTATTTTTAAATTGAATTATGGCTATATCTACCAAAATAATCAAGCTGCTGACCTGAAATATGGCACTGCTATGTTTTTGGGGATGGAGAATAAGCTGAAAATGTCAAGTTCTACGTATCTCACAGAGGGCGCCACTTGCGCGGTTTTTGGATCGTGCTTTTACTCGTAACTTTTGTGAGGTAATCTTTTTGGTCCTGCAGGTTTGTCATTTTAGCGCACCTTTTCATTCTGCAACAAAAAGGTACTCTTGTTCCATAACGCCCAAATAAACCGTTTGCGTTTAAACGTGCCCCAAAACACCTGTTGACTTCAATATTCGAAAAATAAAATTTTCACCTACTACTTTCAAATGTTACAGATCAACTGTACATTGAAAATGAATAAAAAAATGCCAAATGAACATTGGTCGAAACACATTTGTTTTCTTGAAATAGGGTGTCCAAAGTTTCTCGAGTTTCAATCTGTTCCATTTTGAAAGTGAACATTTTTTGGGACATTGTTCATATGGGTTTTTTTCTCGCTTTAAATGGTACAGTCGTTGTGCAATATTTGAAAGCAGTAGATGAATATTTTATTTTTCGAATCTTGAAGTCAACAGGTGTTTCGGGGCACGTTTTGGCAATTTCAACGCAAACGGTTGATTTGAGCGTTATGAAACAAGAGTACCTCTTTGTTGCAGAATGAAAAGATGCACTAAAATGATGGACCTGCAGGACCAAAAAGATAACCTCACAAAAGTTACGAGTAAAAGCACGATCCAAAAACCGCGCAAGTGGCGCCCTCTGTGAGATACGTAGAAATTGACATTTTCAGCTTATTCTCCATCCCCAAAAACATAGCAGTGCCAAATTTCAGGTCAGCAGCTTGATTATTTTGGTAGATATAGCCATAATCCAATTTAAAAATAAGAACTTGAACGCACTGTATCTCTCACACAAACAACATTTGTCTAAGCAATGTTGGGCTCAATCGCCATATTTTGGTCTCCCCTACCCCCAGTTTCGGGATTTCCCATTGCTGGTGAATCACCCTGTATATTGTCCACGAAGTCGCTGAAGCTAGCGTTATTATTCCAGAATAATACTCCATCGTGTGGACAGAAGGGGTCTCGTTCCGTTGACGTCAGGCACCGCCCCCTTGAGCTCGAAAAGCAAACGGGACCCCAATTATGGCCAGTAACAGGTAGCCTCGTTCCTATATTGACCTATAATTTTCTGCTCGAAGTGTGTTAGTTTCGGTGCCTAGATATTCCAATTATTAAATTTACATTAGCTAGTTTCGGTTAGGAGAGGATATAAGCTAAATTAATTTACAAAAACTTTGCATCGAATAAATTTTTAAATATGAGCATTCGAGGGGACACCTCAAGCATAAAATAGTCGAACATGTGGAGCTCATATTTACTGAAATAATAAATAGACGATAAGTACATAAAATGAACCATATATCTACAATAAATTAAATTGATCGACGCGAGACTGTATTATGTAAATATCAATAGCTATAGTAGGTATAGCTTACTATTTATATAGTGTGGGCAGTTTATAAAAATGTAATTTTCATACTCAAAGATGTGATGGAAGTTTATAAAGTTCAACTTCATAATGCGATAAGGGAGGTCAGTAATATCCTCAAAATAGAAGCAACAATTTGTTATTTTTCTTTACTTTTGTAGATAAAAGTCAAACATCTTCTCAAATACCCTACTTGCCTCGTTCGAACCAACGCTTTCAATTTCCTGCGGATAGTTGCAGTGTAGTGTCATCTGAACATCTATTTTCTTTTGTTTGTCGATGTTTTGTTCTTTTTTCCCCTGGGCGCCCTTTTGATGTTAGTTCGTTTTGCGCCTTGCCATCACAGTGGAAATTTCTCCTAGCCGAAAAACCTGGGGCGCATGCAATATATATGATAATAGATGCTTTTTAGTCTGGTGTGTGTGAAATTTCGCAATTGATTTTAAACATCTTGATGAGATTATGTTTATCACCTGATCATATATTTGAAAAAAAAGTAATTTCTTTACTAGTGGAAGTCCAGGAAGAGATAAGCACTGTAATAATACTACTTTTAGGGAGTTAATGTTGCGATGTCATTAAATTCTGAACTGTGTTTCAAATTTGGAATGATTTAGTTGGCCGGAAATAGTAAACTTTATATATTGTAGAATTCAAATCTAAATAGAAAACTCTTCGGTTTTTGTATCATCTGTTAAAAATATAACAAATATGTTGCTGCGTTGAAACAAAGTAACATTTTTCTTCTTATATGCTTAAATCCACACACCAATAACGTTGTTTTTGCACTCGACGCGCGTTTCGCTAACCAAGTTAGCATCATCAGGAGATGATTAAAACTAACCGCTTATTACTAACTTACTCTATTTATACTAAAACTACCTACTGTATTAATTCTCTACCTGTCAGTTTATTCACATTATATAAGGGACTGTAGATGATCGTGCCCTTATCCTCATTTAAACTAAATTTACAACTGGAAATTTCCAGGCTTAATAGGCATCCAATAATCTCCTGTCAGGTAGATATTTAATTAATCTTAAATTGTCTATTGTTATTGTTATCCAATGATTATTTTCAAAAGCATGTTCAGCAATGCTAGATTTTTCTAAATAACCGTATTTTAAATGTCTCATATGCTCATTGGATCTGGTTTTTATGGAACGTCTACTTTGCCCAACATACTTTTTATTACAATCAGAACAACTAACTCATATATTCCACTTCTTTCTAGGACATCAATAATCTTGTCCTTGGGGTTTCCTAATAGATTTTTAATATTATCGGAAGATTTATATACCAATTTAAGTCATGATTAAATATTTTCCACAAACCTCTCGTAAGCCGCGGATTGTACGGAATGAAAATATACTTAGTACCTACTACTATCAGGTTATTATCAGCTTTCTAATTATGTTTGTGTGATAACTATTGGCCTGTGCTATATTCCTTATTATAGTTTCTTCTATTTTATATTTTTCTGAAGTAAGAGGGAAATTAACAACTAATCTATGTGTTAAGAATTGAAAACTTGCGAGTTTATGTTGGTTGCAATGAAAGGAATCGTGAGGAATGTAGCGCTACAAAAAAAAATAGTAGGCAGTGACTGGGTGAAATATATTTTTCAGGCCAAAATATCAGTTCCTTCATACAACTAGCAATCGGCGGAATATACTTTACAGAAAACTGTATGAAAAAAATCATCAACTATTATAAAATATTACTTTGAACCTGGTCGGTTCTTATCATTTTTTGCTTCATAATGTATCAGCACTTGTATCCTTTTGTACCACACTCCTATACTTTTGTCAGACCTAAATAAAATCGACTCTTGTTTACAATAAACAAATTGCTAGGTTTTGTAGACTAACTGGCATTATCTCCGAGTCGTTAATAGAGTTCTCAGGAGAATAGAATGATTGTGATGCTGCTACCTACCTGAATCTCAGTAAAACAAGTATTATTATTGATAAACAAAAATACAATTTTATTGAAATTTCGCTTGTACTTGAACAAACAGGTACAAAAAAGTCTTTTTCCTAATCATTTCCGTCATCTAATGGAATGAATGGCGAAAATACAGTGAAAATAGATCAAATGTAGGTAAAATATTAGCAGGATCTGATTTGTCCTTGCAGATTTATAGGTTAAGTTCTCTTGACATTGAGGCGCGCCTGGCGCGGCGTTGCCAAACGTGGCGCCTGGCAGTAAATTTAGGTAAAAATAAAATCCAACAGGTAGTTACGTATATTGAACTTTAAAAATTAATTGCGGCAAAACGGGGGCGAATTTTTTTTTTTAAATGCAGCAAGTATATCTCACCCAATACTATCCGATGAGCAAATAAAAAAAAGTGGTGTATTAGTTCATTAGTACAATTTAAGGATCCTTTGATCTAAGAGTATTATTTCTTTAGATTATATATTATTTAAGATTACATACCTTGGAATAAAGTACCTAGTTATTAAAACTAAAGTAATACGATATTTGTGCCGAGAAGTAAATACTTTAAACCAACAATGGCATGCACACCTTAAAGAAACATAGTCATCGTTGCAGTGCGTGTGTTAGTTTCGTTTAAATACACCGTTGATTGAATTAAGTCTATATTTTCAAAGAATTTATAAGCTCATTTTAAGGAAACAGGACATCGACACATATGAAAGCCAATATTTCTTTAAATCAATATAATTGGATTTAATCCAAGAGTATTCTTTTTTGCGTGTACCCTGTACAGATACTTCCGTATGTCGGTCGACAGAGCAGAGTATACCTGCGGCGCGGCAGCCGTTGTTTCACAGGGCTCTTAGCAGAACCCGGCAGGGGCCTTAGACCCTCCGGATCGATACGAACCGCGACCGGCCGACGTCTTTATTGGTCGGAAGTGCGGCGGTTATTAGTTCCAAATCGCGGGCACGTAACAGGTTGGGCGCGTAAATAGGGACCGCGTTCTAGTTACGTTCTTACGCTCTGATTGCTAATGTTCTCTCTCTCTTTCGGCGTGAGTAGGATTCCTTTATTCTCAGCTCGCAATTTTATTTCTGTCCCTTTTAAGGAACAATATTTTGTCATACATTGTACCGATATCAGTGTGATCATTTTTTTGTAAAAATTGGAAGTGGATAGGGCAAAGCAGTTTAATTTTATCGGTTTCTTTTGCAATTTGAAGCTCCAAGATATGCCTAGAGATATACCTGACTGTAAGTCAAGTTGTAATAATGTCTTGAAGTAGCTAGGTTTTCTTTGCTTGAAGGCAGGAAACATAAACACAATAAAGTAGGTACCCTTTAAAATTAAATAAACTTTTCTAACAAACCAAAGATTGTTTAATATTGTTGCAAAATTTTCTTTAATTTTAATTTCAAATGACACTTTAGTTGTATTATGAAATTGACCATAACTGCCATTTCAATCACAACATTCAGTTGTCCGTTCGTCTATAGTTTACATTTTTCGGAAAATTTTAGATAATCATCATTTGCGAAAAACTCTTGCAAGAATTCGACTTACAACAAGTGCAGTCCCCTCGATTTACCCTAATTTGATATATTATTTGTCGAAAATGTACCTATCCACACCAGGAATATTACTTAGTATTATAAGTAGGTACTTATGCTTCTGTAGGTATATATTTTCTTACTGATTTCATTATTGTATGTTGAACAAACATACCCAATTATTGAAGCAACATTCACAAATATATCTCATTATAATTCAAATGAAAGCGTTAGAAAATTACCAGAGCTTGAAATTTGAGAAGGTCATGACTTTTCACTGGGTGCAATCACTGTTACCGAGCGAAGGAAGCGCTTGCAAGCAGCTTTATATATCTGCCTTTGTAGAAAATATAGAACAATGTAGACAGCGCTACTAACTGACAGCATGCGCATGCTTGCGCCTCGGTTATAACGGTGATTGCACTTTCACCCATTTACGCCATTTAAAAAATCTACTAGCGGAAACTCTTGTACAGATAAGCTAATTATCATCAGAAACCGGAGCATGGCGCCGATATGAACTGACTGGACAGCGAAAAAGGCTCCAGCGGAAAAGGCAAGGTTCAAAGTTGTCACATGGAATTTATATTTTGGCAACGCCGAGCTCTGTAACTGAGATCATGCCAAACTTAAATGCTGGGTGATTGGTTTTAAAGCACATAATCCAGTTAATCTAGTAAAACATAAAGCAGAACTTTTAACAAGAATATCACGTTTTTTCAAAATGATCCTTTTTCAATGTATCTACGCATTGCGACGACAGTTTCAAGAAGTGACGTTTCAGTTTTCTTCCGATCAATTCAAAGGGTAGTGAATTTGGGACAATTTACGAATAATTGCTTTATGACTATTGATTAAAACCTATATAGGCATTATTTCACCTTTGTTTAGCTTAAACAACATTGCGTCTTCCCCATCAATAACTTAATGTTTCATATCCAAAATAGTTTTTAATATAGAATCTGATCAAGCTGAGGATTTTATACGTGCATTTTTATGAAAATAAATAAATAAATAAACAACTCAACTGCCTTCAAATTGCTATTACTTATCACCAGAATATTCTTACCTTTTCCAAAACGGTAGTAGTAAGTATTATTTCATATATGAAAAAAAAGGCAACTAATTTTAAATATTTTCATACCACCTTAGTGATATTTCTCTAGGACCAACCTATAAAATAAGAATAAAATTATCAAAAAATAATGATGCCTCTTGCCTCTAAAATAATCGCGCTTTTAATAAACACATTTGCACGGTAGTTTGACTTTGTAGTTAAAGTTTGTATTTAGTTTGACTTTGCAGTTAAAGTTTATATTTCGGTGTTCTACGTACAGTTTTATAGTTTAATATTAGTTTGGAGGCATTATCTCTGTCACAACTTGTTGACCTGAGGCCCCCATGGCCCAATTTTTCTCAATGTTTCATTGTTTGTCTTATAGCGCTTCCATAAGAATTCTAGAAATACTCTAGAACTTTTTGATTTTGTAGATCTCTGTCTGTCCAGGAATATTCTAGAAAAGTTTCCAATCTTCATTTTGGTGTATATGCCCTGGTAATTTGGCCTGAAGTTAAGATAAAGGTTAGAACGTGATTCTGTGGGAATTTTGGAGCTGAAAGAATATTCTTGGAGGGTGATAGTACCTGACAAGTGTATACGTAAAGGCTGAACAAGTAGTAACCAAGGAAAACTAGTCAGAACTGTTAATGTTGAAATCCGGTACAACAGGTATGTAGTGGCAGAATACCACACTTTAAAAAAACTCCCTATATGTCAAAGTAAATACGTCTTTATATAACTAAACAAATCGATTATATACACACGAATGTTTATCTCTTGAACAAACACCATCCCGGAGGTTCTACTTAATAGATATCTGCTTCCCTATCGAAACGGTGTAATTTATTTACATGTAATTTACATTAGATTACATCTGATTTGAATTTCAACGCCACTAACGTAGTTGGCTTTACATTCTCGTGGGAAATCCACAATAAAACTCCGGAAATTGGATATTTGTTGTGGCGGAAATTAGGAATATTTGATCCCTGTGGAGGAGGGCATAAAGTAGTTTTATAATCGGCGCTTATTATTTTATTTTCTGTGTAGAAAATTTGAAATATTGGGCAAACTTATACGGTTAACATTTTTTTATGTAGGTTTACCTAATCAATAATTGTCATAAACTTTTAGGCACTGTACACAAATATGACATACCTACAAAATAAGGCATTTCTTAATCGGTTACATAATATGCAGCTATAATAATATAAGGTAATTAATTAAGGGAGTATAACTGACAATTGGAGAAACTGTAGATTAAAACATGATATCGTCTTGAAGATGACATATACATAGACTTGTAGAATCAACAAAATACTGGAGAAATTGACCTCAAGTCAGGATATTAGTAACGATGTAAGTTTATATTTTCAACCATGAAATACATTTTCGAACCAATGTCACAGCAGAGAGAGAGAGAGGGACCAATGAAATATCCGAATAGTATATCTAATTGAATATTGGAAGAAATGACTGCATTGGTCAGTTTGTGAAACATTTAATATACAACTATTTATTTGATGTATTTATCAGCGCAGCTCAATTTCATCGATGTTCAATTTTCAATTTGACGAATATTTTCGCATCCCCGCTCTCAGTCCCGACCCGATATTTTCCTATTTGAAAGAGTTTTAATAATACTCCATGTCCAGAATTCTATTACTTACATTTCTCTATTCTATGCCTATTATGAAGTATAGATTGGATATAAGAATGTTTTATTTAGTTTGGAAACGGTTGGTTTATTGTTACCTGTCCGTGGTGAGATATAACTGTAGGTATACTATAAACTACCATCCGCAATGTTTTAAAACCTTAAGGTTTAGCAATAAATGATATCATATCAATGATATTTTGCAGCTACTCATACGTATCACTTCATGCACTTGGAGTGTGAATACTAATCCTCTTATTTCGACGGGTATATATTTATAATTGCAGCCGTCTGCAACCAAGCATTCCACTCTATTAATAGTTAGGAATTTAGGATTTAATTAATAACCAAACACAGTCCGAGGTAAGGGAAGTTGGGAAGTTAACCGTGTCCAGAATGGTACTCCAGTATCACGCGCGCTCATTACGAATTCCCACTTTAATTAAAATTCAATGACAGAGAAGATCGTAGGGCTGTACTGCCCTGTATCCTTGCCAGGCGGGCACAGGTGTTGCGGCTGACCTCCTGACTGGCCGCCATTGTGCACCGGGCCCGGGCGTAGTTCTGTTTCGGTCGCTACGCCGTTAGTGGCGCTAGGAGTCTAGGAATTTATGCCGGCGCTCTAGCTAGTTAGACGGCGATAAATCCAATCGCCCTCCAGTACTCCAGTCGATCGCGGGCTGCTCTAGGGAGTGCGTAAGCGTTGGCCGCCTCCAGACTCCGCGCGCGTACCTCGCAACCTCGTGTGCTTCTTGTATTCTATTGTATAAACAAAATTAAGAACAGCGTACAGGACATTTTAGAAGGAAACTTTTTAAGACTTTCATTATCTGAAACAGTTGAAATATAAAAATTCTTGACAGGCCAACTCCAGATTTACAATTAACTCGACCGGATAAAAATGCAAACGGCAAGTATACGCGACACTTTTCTAGAAGTACGTACGACAAGAACAAGTGGATATCTGGATGGAACATGGACTTGGAGCTAGTGACAGTAATCGCAAAAAATAGTAAGTGCCTACCTACTTCGGCTTATAGATTTTTTTAGTAGGAATTACGGATTTTGCGTTATTAACTTTTTCTTTGAAAAACGGGAATTATTGTTTTATGCACTTTTTTACTTTTTATATTAATTATGCAAAAATAAGTGATTTCTACTAATAAGAAAAAATTAAAAAGCCCATGCCGAAAGTAGGTACCCACCTCCACCTCGGTATCCCTATTTTTTTAAGTGACTAACGTGTTTGTTCTTTTCAAAACGTAGCCCCCCTGTGCATTAACCCACGAGCCGCCACTGGTTGGTAGTAACTTTTCTGCATATTTTATAAAATAAGTGATTTCTACTAATAAGAAAAAATTAAAAAGCCCATGCCGAAAGTAGGTACCCACCTCCACCTCGGTACCCCTATTTTTTTAAGTGACTAACGTGTTTGTTCTTTTCAAAACGTAGCCCCCCTGTGCATTAACCCACGAGCCGCCACTGGTTGGTAGTAACTTTTCTGCATATTTTATAAAATAAGTGATTTCTACTAATAAGAAAAAATTAAAAAGCCCATGCCGAAAGTAGGTACCCACCTCCACCTCGGTACCCCTATTTTTTTAAGTGACTAACGTGTTTGTTCTTTTCAAAACGTAGCCCCCCTGTGCATTAACCCACGAGCCGCCACTGGTTGGTAGTAACATTTCTGCATATTTTATAAAATAAGTGATTTCTACTAATAAGAAAAAATTAAAAAGCCCATGCCGAAAGTAGGTACCCACCTCCACCTCGGTACCCCTATTTTTTTAAGTGACTAACGTGTTTGTTCTTTTCAAAACGTAGCCCCCCTGTGCATTAACCCACGAGCCGCCACTGGTTGGTAGTAACTTTTCTGCATATTTTATAAAATAAGTGATTTCTACTAATAAGAAAAAATTAAAAAGCCCATGCCGAAAGTAGGTACCCACCTCCACCTCGGTACCCCTATTTTTTTAAGTGACTAACGTGTTTGTTCTTTTCAAAACGTAGCCCCCCTGTGCATTAACCCACGAGCCGCCACTGGTTGGTAGTAACTTTTCTGCATATTTTATAAAATAAGTGATTTCTACTAATAAGAAAAAATTAAAAAGCCCATGCCGAAAGTAGGTACCCACCTCCACCTCGGTACCCCTATTTTTTTAAGTGACTAACGTGTTTGTTCTTTTCAAAACGTAGCCCCCCTGTGCATTAACCCACGAGCCGCCACTGGTTGGTAGAAACTTTTCTGCATATTTTATAAAATAAGTGATTTCTACTAATAAGAAAAAATTAAAAAGCCCATGCCGAAAGTAGGTACCCACCTCCACCAAGGTACCCCCTATTTTTTTAAGTGACTAACGTGTTTGTTCTTTTCAAAACGTAGCCCCCCCTGTGCATTAACCCACGAGCCGCCACTGGTTGGTGGTCACTTTTCTGCATATTTCATAAAATAAGTGATTTCTACTAATAAGAAAAAATTAAAAAGCCCATGCCGAAAGTAGGTACCCACCTCCACCTCGGTACCCCTATTTTTTTAAGTGACTAACGTGTTTGTTCTTTTCAAAACGTAGCCCCCCTGTGCATTAACCCACGAGCCGCCACTGGTTGGTAGTAACTTTTCTGCATATTTTATAAAATAAGTGATTTCTACTAATAAGAAAAAATTAAAAAGCCCATGCCGAAAGTAGGTACCCACCTCCACCAAGGTACCCCCTATTTTTTTAAGTGACTAACGTGTTTGTTCTTTTCAAAACGTAGCCCCCCCTGTGCATTAACCCACGAGCCGCCACTGGTTGGTGGTCACTTTTCTGCATATTTCATAAAATAAGTGATTTCTACTAATAAGAAAAAATTAAAAAGCCCATGCCGAAAGTAGGTACCCACCTCCACCAAGGTACCCCCTATTTTTTTAAGTGACTAACGTGTTTGTTCTTTTCAAAACGTAGCCCCCCTGTGCATTAACCCACGAGCCGCCACTGGTTGGTGGTCACTTTTCTGCATATTTCATAAAATAAGTGATTTCTACTAATAAGAAAAAATTAAAAAGCCCATGCCGAAAGTAGGTACCCACCTCCACCAAGGTACCCCCTATTTTTTTAAGTGACTAACGTGTTTGTTCTTTTCAAAACGTAGCCCCCCTGTGCATTAACCCACGAGCCGCCACTGGTTGGTGGTCACTTTTCTGCATATTTCATAAAATAAGTGATTTCTACTAATAAGAAAAAATTAAAAAGCCCATGCCGAAAGTAGGTACCCACCTCCACCAAGGTACCCCCTATTTTTTTAAGTGACTAACGTGTTTGTTCTTTTCAAAACGTAGCCCCCCTGTGCATTAACCCACGAGCCGCCACTGGTTGGTGGTCACTTTTCTGCATATTTTATAAAATGTTTTAGTGATTATCTTGATGTGTGTATGATATACAAATCTCTACTTTTAGGTAGGCTCTTTGTTACAACAAGCCTTATTGACAATAAAAAATAATGTTCGACGAAGAAGCGCTACCTATCATTACTACAGTTTGATACAAATGACGTTAGAACCTAAAGACGTGGCGCCCCATTCATAAAACGCCCTTTGTTTCATCACGAAGATTAAATATATCCATACTACTCTAAAAACAAAGATAGGAGTCAAACATCAATCATGTAGTCATTGACCTTTCCCGGTATATGCCCCCGGAACGACTTTTGGATATCGCGTGTTTTTTCTTATTTAACGATTTTTTGGGGGCGCCGGAAGACTCGGGGCAAGGTCAAAAGCCGCGACCCCGAACCCCGAGCCGAAATAACTTCGCTACAGCTCGACAAAAAGGGCAATTTCTGACAATCTAGCGACATTTTTGGAATAATTTTTAGGTAGAGACGTATAGGGAACGACACAAAAACGATTCGATTTCTTGCAGGAAAAAAGCTTAATATCTCTTCAAATTTCCTGTTTGAAAATCCGAAAAAGTGTTGTCTCTTTCCATTGCAATTTTTCTCGCCCCCACGACTCTATTTAAGAATCTTCTCCGACTTGGTCACTGCGGAGACAGTTTTCATGGCCATCCGAAAATATCTTTGCGCTTAGACTGTGATTTGTACTAGGCGACAGACGTTTATCAGAACAAATTTGACTATTATAGATTCTGACGTCATTGTTTGATACTTTTTTAAATAATTGACGTGATCGCCATGACGTAATGCGCACTGAATTATATTTAAAATCACTGCATATACAGTCGAATCCGCCCATAGCGCTTCCCTTTTTAAGAGATACTTCAATATAAAGCTGACTTGGATTTTAATTCACATTTAATACCTATACTTTTTGAAACTCTGCTAAATGAGAATATAAAAATTTCATCTTCCATTTCTCTTCTCGCCAAACTAAAAAGTGTCTCAAGTTGAACTTTTAATTGCTTCCGGCTCTACCTGCGAATCAATAAATTGTATTTAAAAGCTTGCTCCGAAAACAAATTTCGAGTAATTTAAGAATATGATCTCCTTAGGGAAAATATAGGAAAACTTCAAAATCATACGAGCAAGAAAGTATGTCTACATGCTGTCCAATACTAGGAAGAAAATGACATAACCTATACATATACGGGGTAACATTTTTAAAACTTACCACCCCCTATATCTCAGAAAGGCCATATCGAAAAAAGCCCAAAACAGTTTCAGTTTCTGTATTACACAGGGGGAACTAATATTACTAATATAACTAATATACTTGCGTAAACGTGTTTTTGGGTATTTTGAAATCGCCTCGCTCGTTCAAAAAAATTCACCCTAATGCCCAAAACACTATTCTACGCACTTGTTACATAAATTATTATTATGGGGACGAAAATGTACAGGATGTTATTTTAATGAAAATTTATAAACCGAAAGTTTTAGTCCTGTTAATCTGGTAACAAGTTTTACACCTAGAACTTACTTATTAAGATTATTTTTCCATGGCTACTCCTATTTTCGATATGAAAATTGTTTATTTTATTTCGTATTTTGTAACACCTCATGGCCAATAAAAAATAAATAAACATTTTAGAAGAATGAGGTATTTTCGGAAATTTCTGGTAATACCAAAGTCTAGAAATACTAAAGTCGGCTCACTCTTTGTTCTCTCGGAAAAGCCGACAATTTTTTGCGACCGGTCGTAAATCAGCGTCACCTCGCACGCTTCGCATTTACGAGGGCGACTAAACGAAATCGCCGTCAAGCTAATTATACTGGGGCAGGTTCATATTGACTTTCCATTATTTACCAAAGTCTACAAATATTAGTATACCTATTTGTCGACTTTGGTACAACATTATTTGTGTAGGTAAGTGTAACGTTAGGTACAGTTAAATTAAAATACAAGGTAGCTATTACCATAATGTACATAATTAGTAGGTATATCTGTAGACTTTGGTTGGAACATGAATAAAAATGCAATTTTTTATGTTTTACGTTCATTTTTAATAAAGCTTAACAAAACATAGAGCAGACAAAAACATAAATAATAAATAAATATTTAAAGACAAAGAGTTAAACTAATCATATCTACTTTTTCATCCTGTAGTAAATACTTTGATATTTGAATTGACATGAAAAATACAGAACAAAATATTACGCATACGTACCTACACAAGCATGCGTCTTCCCATAAGCTTCTGGCAATTATCTTAATGGGACAGCCAGGGGAGAGCAGTTTTTACTAAACGTTTTCCGGACGAAGTGAATGACTGATCATCAAAATGTGCCTTGCAAATTCTTATAGGTTTATATGCCTCTTCAGGTGGAATATTCGCAAATTTATGTTCTCTGATGAACCCTAAGGCATTCTTCCATTGCTGGCACCTTCAAATTTTCAATATTTTAATATTATATATATATTATTCTTCAATTAATACCTTAGTATTCAAATGTCACATAAAAATGTATTAATTTTTGTAGCTACCTCAAACTCAATGTTACCTTTCAGGGTCTTTAGGAAATGAAAAATAGGTAATATACTATTTTGAACTGGTAAAAAGCTGTAACGTTTGTTTACACAAGGCCGAGTGCCCGGACTTATTAGTATATCTCTGGACGCTGGTAATACCCTCCGCTTGGCTATGGGTGAAAGTGGGGCAAGTCGGACGATGTGCTCAGGGCACGTCCCGTTCGGAATGTAAAAATAGCCACGGTAATATACATAGATACTAATTAGTTGGGGGAACTAGTTACGCTGGACACGGATAGAAATGTTAGGGAAGGGGCAAAGGAGGCGTATGTAGTAAACTTCACTGTTCTAAATTTATCTTTCATAAATAATTGCGGATTCTGTGGTTTTAATGGATGAATCAGATTTATGGCCTACTAATGCTGGTCTTAAATGTGTAGAAATACCTGAAACAAGAAATCAAATTTCGTTAATATCAGTAACTGATTATACAAATATTATAGAAAGATATTCTTCATTTAAAAAATTAACACATGTTTTGGCATATTTACTTCATTTCTTTTTTAACTGTAAAACAAACAGCGTGTCCGATCGAAAATTGGTAATTTTATCATTAGAAGAAATTGCAGTTAAAATTGTCCAAGGTCAAGAATTTCTAGTTGAAATTAAGTTGTTACGTTCGGGACGAATAGTGCACAAATCTAGTAAATTATATAATTTATATCCTTTCTTAGATCAGTCAGGTATAATTCGCGTAGGAGGTAGATTAGAAAATTCAACATTAACTTTTGAGTCAAAACATCCTATGATTATTCCATCAAAACATCATTTTACCACTATTATTATACGACACGAACATGATCGTAATTTGCATGCAGGTTCTCAAACAGTTTTAAGTAGCCTACGTTGTAGTTTTTGGCCTTTAAACGGTAAACAGGCTGTCAAACGTGTGTTACGTAATTGCGTAATATGCAGAAGCAAGCCTTGTCATCATCACCAGGTGATATCTGATTTACCATCAGCTAGGGTGACACCTTCTCGTCCGTTTTTAGTGTCGGGAATAGATTTCGCTGGTCCATTTTTCATTAAAAACGCAAATTGAGGAACAGGAAATTGTTAAAGGCTTATATATGTGCATATTCATTTGTTTCTCCACCAAGGCAATTCATATTGAGTCAGTGAGAGACTTAACAACCGAATCATTTCTAAATGCAGTCACACGTTTTGTATCACGTAGGGGAATTCCTAAGGCTGTTTATACCGACAATGCCACTAACTTTGTGGGTGCAGAAAAACAACTGCACTCCGAATTTTTAGAAATCTTGAAAACTACGAATTTTAAACAGTCTATGTTTGATTATCATATTAAATGGTATTTCAATTCACCACGTAGTCCTCATTTCGGTGGTTTGTGTGAAGGTGCTGTACGTTCGGTTAAATATCACACAAAACGCATTTTGCAAAATAATCATTTAATATTCGAGGAGTTTTACACTTGTCTGTCACAAATTGAAGGCATCCTCAACTCTCGACCAATGTATCCACTCACAGAAGATCATGAAGATTTGGATGTATTGACACCCGGTCATTTTTAATCGGTTCGGCATTGAACTCTTTATTACCTGGTAGTACCATTCCGAGTATTGGATCTTCAGTTTTGCATGCATCAAGATATCGACATTTGCGTTTTTTGGTTCATGGTCTCCATGGCTTGCAGCAGAGAACTAAATGGCAAGTTTCCACCGTTCCTGATAAGTTACTCGGTTCTTTGGTGCTCATTAACGACGAAAATTTACCAATTATGTATTGGAAAATTGGACGCGTAATCGCGCAGTATCCCGGTAGTGACAATAAAATCAGAGTGGTTTCAATAAAAACTTCCACCGGTGAAATTAAACGTGCCGTGAATAAAATAAGCATTTTACCTGTGGAATAATGTTGTAAAGCGTATGGTGATAACGTGATAACTGTAGAGTGATAGTTCTGTATTTTTACAGTATGTTTCTTGTTTCTTTTTTGAACGCCATGCCTTTCAAAGGGGGCGGTTATGTTTGGGTTTCATACTGTATATAACAATAAATTATTATTATAATCAATGTCATAATAAAAGGCAAAAATTTGTAAATGTGTCAAAACTAAATTATTTTCAAGAATTAAACAGTACCTACACAGTAGTAGGGCTATTTCAAGTACCAAATACAGGGGCAAAGCGAGTACAAGCAAATAATAAATAGAATTTATTTCCTACAGGATAAACACCCAGTTACAGGAAACATACATGCTAGCAAATCATTTTGTTTTGCTCAATTAGAGAAAATAAGCTATAATTAGTACATGCTACATGGTGATTATAAGGGCGTTCAACAAACATTGAACGCCCTGCACAAAAGTAGACAAAAAAGAAAAAAAAAGAAATAGCCTTACAATTATCCGCTAAAAATTCTATACTGTTCACAATGTGGGCCAAAGTATCATAAAAAATATCACAGTTACTACATAACGCATTAAACACTTTGCACATGTTATAAGCTGGGCACATCAACATAACGTTGGTTCTGATTGCATCATTATAAAAAACTTGCGGATGCCTGACCTCAAGTCGAGGAACTAATAACTTGATCCGCTGCAACAGAAAACTACAATCTATTGTATAATTTAATAAATTATACAAGAATTGAATTGCAAAATTTTTTCTCCTGTTATTTAGTGACAATTCGTTAAATCGAAATAACAACAGATTTTGATCGTAGCCTCTTGGCGAATATTGCCGATCTTCCCTATATATGATAGGTATTTGAGAAATCGTCTCTGAACACTTCTTATATGACAGTTATATATAGGCGACCAAACCAGTGCACTTGTTTCCAATTTAGGGCGGACAAAGGTGAAATACAGAAGCTTGATTGTTTGGGTGTTCACAAAACTCCTACTGTTCCTTATAACAAAACCCAATGCTCTAGTTGCAGATGAAACAATGTATTCCAGGTGGTGTACAAAAGTTAGCTTTGAGTCAAAGTAAACTCCCAAGTCTTTTACGCGATCGAGTCGGTTAAGAGGAGTCTCCCCAACTTTATATTCAAAAATAATTGGCTCATTTTTTTTTGTGAAACTCACAACGTTGCATTTACTTGCATTAAGAAACAACCTGTTTCGGTCACACCACTCAACCACGGTATTGACCCTCAGCTGCAATGAAATACAGTCATCAACGGATGTAATGGGGATAAACAGTTTGAGGTCATCAGCATAAACTAATTTTTCACAGTCGATCTCATCTATCAGGTCATTAATAAAGATCAAAAATAGTAGTGGACCTAGATTCGAGCCCTGGGGGACGCCTGATGTAGATGTAATTAAAGGTGACCTAAAGCCGTCCACCTCGACATACTGTTTTCGGTTGGTAAGGTATGAGGCGAAAAGTGATATAATATTGCTCGTTGCCCGGAACACCCCCAGTTTAGCAAGTAACATGAAATGATCTGATCGAAAGCCTTTTGAAAATCGGTATAGATGACATCCATCTGGCCCTGGTCATCCAAATTCTCGCAATTTTTTTGTGATAGAGAAGCAAGGTTAGTCACGCAAGATCTTTTGGTCACGAAACCATGTTGGTGTGGACTTATTAGGTTCTTAACATCATTGAAGATACAATCATGTAATTGTAATTGCTAACACAAGCGGGGTTACCTTTTTTAAGCACCGGGCATACTTTAGCTATTTTCCAGATCTCCGGAAAGAGTACACTTGGACCCCACATATAGAGACCAGATGAGTGCCCGACTAATCGGTACATAATTTCTAGACTGAGAAGGATACCAGCATGCGTGACTTACAGCTGCGATCCTCGCCTACTGCGCCGCCTGCCGTCGGGCAGGGCGCTGTCGTCGGGCGCGATCAGGCTGGAGGAGATGATCATCGACGCAGGCGCTGGCGGCAGCACGTCAGGACTGGACGTTGGACTGGTCGGTTCCGCCGGTTGCCGGAAGGAGGCTCGGCGCCCCATGCCGCCCGGCGATGGTTGCTGCGTCACCGTGCTGAGGCCGGGAACTGCAAAGAAAGTAGTGTGCCGATTTGAATTTTACGTTATTTTCGGCTGACCACGGTTGTCTTCCACCACGCTGTTTCTTTCTGTGCTTTTAAAACATCTGCTATTTCATTTTAGCAGATAATAATAATAATAATAATAATATATATTACAGCAATTCATACAAAAAAATTACATGAAAGTTTAAAACGATGTTGTTATAATATAGGGTGATTCAGTTTTATTCTGCGACAATTCAACAGGTGATAGAAAACCAAAAAATAACCGTACTTTCTTGTATAAACTATATCATTTTAAGGCGTTATAAAAAAGTTAAAGGGAAAGTTGTAAGAAATATGTGGACTTTATTGAATATTTACCAAACTAGTTGAGATATTTAAGTCTTATTGGGTACACGTTATAGCGGCATGGGTTAGCATAAAACCTGTTAATATCAAACACCTTGAACAACCAGTGGCGTAGAAGCGGGAAATTAGTATAATTGTTTTTAGAATAAAAAAGAACCACCTTGTATACCAATAAAATGTATTCAATTTCTTACGTAAATTTTAATTGTAACCCTGTAACTTTTTTATAAGGCCTTAAAATGATATAGTTTATAAAAGAACGTGCGGTTATTTTTTGATTTTCTATCACCTGTTGAAGTGTCGCAGAATAAAACTGAATAACCCTGTATATAAGATTTACATCTAAAGTCAGAGACTTGTGAGTAAAAATCCTATTATTAAATCTACTATATAACATATATCGTGTTACATGAGGCGTTACAACTTTTCCTATAGGCCTGCAATTTGGTAAGTATTAATATTGTAAGCATTATACGTTATTGTTTTGGTTTTTAATTTTTTTTTGTATAAATTAAGTTCGGAAACAATCGAGAAATAGGTATAGGCATGTCAGATCAAGAATATATATTCTAGCTTCTAAATAAGTCTGTCATATCCGGTAATTTAAGAGGTGCAGTCTATATCCGGTAATTTAAAAATGCAATAATCAGGTAAGTATATATTGTGAAAAGTTACTAGTTAATTTCTAAGTAGGTAACGTTAGCAATACAACAAATACTTAATACACACATATAGTAGGATTTATATTTTTAACCATGCAATTGGGTATTTCTGTGCGATTTTTTTGTATAAACCACTTTTTAAGTTTATTTTTGAAATATGTCAGGGAATTGGATTTTTTTAGTTCATTGGGAATTCGGTTGTACAGTCGTGGAGCTAAGAAATTATAACTACGTTGTGTGACTGATTTTTCAATTCATAGAGTCCTGAATGTAATGTTTTGTTGTCTCGTATCGTGGTTATGATCCAAAAAACTAAATCTTTTCTATTTTTGTATTGTCGTATTAATATGTGGTAACAAAAAAGCTGTCGAATATCAAGAAACCCGCTTTCCCTAAACAATTCTTCAGTTGGGTACAGATAGATTTTGTTACATATTATTTTTATTGTCCACTTTTGAGTTTTTTCTAGAAGGTTAATATAATTATTTGTTGCACCTCCCTAAACTGAAATTGCATAGGTTATATGTGTTTCAATTAATGGAAAATACAAGATACGCAATGTACACGTATCCAATATTTGCTTAAGGTACTTTAATTTGCAGAATAATGACCTATCTTTTTGCATACATATTTTTATGAATATGAACATCCCCAATGTAGATGTGAATCTATATAAATGCAGAGATATTTCAGACTGGACGCTGTTTTTATTTGAACCTCTTGTCTCAGTTGCACTTGTTAAATGTAGAGATGCTGTTATATTATGTAGGCAAATGATTACTAGATATATGAGGTAAATGGAATGTAATACGTTTTTGAGAAGTTGACAGTTAATCGCTTGTTTCTGAGTAGGTGAAATAATTTTTCCATTTCTTTTTCTGCTTTAATTTTGAGATTTGACCAGTAGTCTGATGTAAATATTACGGCCGTGTCGTCAGCATAGGTTAAAATGTCACCATCTATTTTTAATTCGAATAATTTAATATTAAACAGGATTGGGCCGAGTACCGAGCCTTGAGGAACTCTATATTGAAATATTTTATCTTGACTGAAGCTGTTATTAATATTTACGATTTGTTTCCGATTGCTGGTGACTCTCCTGTCTCTAAGAGCACGTTGTCTAAAAAAAAAACGATCATCAATTTGACTAGTGCAATAGGTTCGTCATTGTCCTGGTCTTCGATGGTACGAGCCCCTCTCATTATGTCGTCTCATATCGCATTGAATATCCTTCATCCAGGAGAGTCGATGCTCCGCAATGCATCCTTAATTAACAAATTTCTTTGGCGGTTCATTTTCATTACTTGATTTACTCGCAAATGAACTTCCCAACATGCATGTGATAAAAACAATCACAATCGAAAGCTTGCTTTTCACACACAATTTGCTTTAATCAGCACTTTTTAAGAAAATTTTAGCACAGTTTTAGTCTAAAACGAGGATTAATACGAATCACTGTCAAAACAAGATTATGTGAAACTTTAGTTAGCTTAAATAACAACTATCACTGTCAAACAAGGTCCATGGCCTACTTGTCGAGAAAAAATATAGAAATATAAAAAATATCGAGAAAAATACGAGTGGTCCATTAATTTTGACCAGGAGTTTATATGCAGTATAGTAGCTTTAAAATGGTTGTATTGTTAATTAAAGGAGAGCTTTAATGGAAATTTTGGGGGCACACTTAGTTAGGGACGGTAGAACAGGATATGGCGTAGGAAACGATAACGAGTTAGAAAAAATTAAAAAGTATATCGTCTCGAGCACGAGTCGTTCGGTCGAGGGCCCTATATAGGTACTCTTTCAATATTAAGTTATTGATTTTCAGGCGACATTTTCTTTTTTGTTTGTAAAGCTCACATCAAACCGTTCTCACAGGATTATTCTATAATTGAGTTGCTTTGAGGAAGGAGTTATTGTGTATGAAATTACATCGAACTGATTCCTAACGATTCTATGGAATCTATCCAGAAATAGATTTACGGACTCACAAAAAAGTATAGCAGCCATTCTAATGAAATGCCGCTGAAATGTCATTAGAAACTGATTGGGTCTTTTGGGCATCGGTTCATTAAAATACTGTAATGAAAAATACCTAAGTATATTCCCAACATACCTACCTAAAAATGAAAATAAAATTTTGCTACATCCTGCTGCTAGAGAAATAATAAGAGACAAAAAATGTATTTTAGGGGAAAATAAGACCTATTTTGGATTCCGGAAATACGTCTAAAAATGAAACGGTAATATAATTGACAAAATCAAGGTAGCCATAAAGAAAACTCGAAAAAGTTTACGTAGATTTAGTGATAAGCTTGACATTAGATGCCAAAAAAATCGATCATGGAAGATGAAGTGTAGTAGAAAAGGTAGAAATTATTAGAACAACCGGTTAGGTAGCTATGCGTGTTTTCACCGGTTAATCTAATAATTTTACCTTTTTTACTGCACTTAATCTTTCACCATCAATTTTTTTGCTATAGGGATCTAACACGATAAGCTGCCATTGGGTATTCTGAAAATTGACCATTTAAAAAAATCATAGCATGGAATCACACAATCGAAATAGTGTCCGAGATATTTTCCCTTAGCTCAAACTAAAAAAAAAAATAATGCCGATTTTTTCTTGGCTCTTCATAGGTTTCTGGAGTGTTCACAAGCAAACGCAGACACACTGTATAAAAAGCCTTGTTTGGAATAATTATAATTCATGCGTTGCGCGGAATTATGGCGAAGAAAGTTATGACTATGACACACTATTACTTAGAGACATTTCAAATACTCGCTTGCTTGTCTTGCAAATATCCCACTCGTTACGCAAAATCACACTTCTCTTAACTGGTTACATAAATAGCTTTTGCATGATAGCTTTGGCTGAAGATTCCAACTTTTGTCAAGCACCGTAATAAACCTAGTACACGATCCAATTGACCCAACCGATCTGGCTTGAGCATAGTTTTACTTTCCTAACCAACTTTTACGAACCACCGTCTGTGTTCCGGGAGCACGCCTCCGCTGCTCCGGAATACGAGTTATACGCTTAATGCAGATGGTCAAATGAGAGACCGTTCAGCTCTCGGCCACAAGTGTTAATCACTTATCGACTGAAACCGGAACACGCTCAAATGCGCTCGAATTAGCTCGACTTACAAATGAACTGCTCGACCGAAAAATTGATACCTATTGACTATTGACTGCTGCTAAAATGCGGAGGTAGGTTAGGTTAGGTTATACCAGAAAGCTCTTTTTGGCAACGCCCGCGTTGCCTCGGTCCTCAAACAACCTCCTCGGCCAAAAAAGCGGACTTACGCATCTTGCAATGTAAATAACTATTTTTTTAAATAACATTTGAAATAGGTACTTTGTGTAATTTAATTATTTTTTAATACGATGGACAATAGATAATACTCCTTAAAAAGAGCACATGAAAACAATTTTGGCTTATTTGGTTTGCTATCTGTAACACAGTAATGGTTGATATCGATAAAATGAACTGTTTTCGGAAAAAAAAACTATTTTCGTTTTTATTAAATTCGTAAAAAGACCTAACCCGATGAAATTTACATTCTTTCTGTGCCTAATTAAAAAAAAATACACTTTTGTTTTTTGTTGCTATGGTTGTTTTTTGACATGTACCGATTTAACAATCTTCAATTTTATTTGCATAACATTACAATAAAGGCACAAAAATAATATTTTTAGATAGCTTGAACCTTAAACTAAAAAAAATACACTCTTGGTTGATATCGATAAAATGATCTGTTTTCGATAAAAAAACTATTTTTGTTTTTATTATATTCGTAAAAAGACCTAAACCAATGAAATTTACATTCTTTCTGTGCCTATTTAAAAAAGCCACTTTTATTTACATTTGTTTTTTGTTGCTATTGTTGTTTTTTGACATGTACCGATTTAACAATGTTCAACTTGTAGGGCTAGGGAATGCATAACATTAGAAAGAGGAGTATTTTTCAAAATTTATATAAAAAAAAACGATTTTTGGGGGCGTCCTTTAGGGGCTTGTATCTCCGTAGGTGGTCCCTCTGGGGAACATTTTTATAGGAACTTGTTATTTTAACGTCCCCTGTATAAATCCCGGAGATTGCCCACATATTCTGTGACTTTGAACTAAAGTTACATTTTAAACTAAAACGAAGTAAAAATATTCCGAATATCTACAATCTATTTTCAAAATAGCGTTTCGACCCCCTTGATGCTGGCAACCACTTTGGACTATACCTATATGGCCAGTAATTTTTTTGCATTACTTGACCTTTGCTATTGGAATAAAATTCGTGTATATTTTATAAAAAATCTTATCCCACACCTGACACCAGTGTTGTATACTAAGAGGTCATTGTTAACTTTTTCTTTGCTTCAAAGCCATGATTACTAGAAAATAAGTCTTTGCTTAGAGTGATAGAGCACTTAGTGACAGTCTAAAAGGTTAATAGAGATAAGTATGGTATATTCTCAAAAATAAATAAACTAAAAAATGGAAATTAAAATAATAAACCTAGGTTAAGTAAATGTTGATATTGTATATACATTGAACACTTTTAGCGCGATAGCGCATTATAAACTATCACTGGAATCCTATATATACGGTGCCTCAGAATAAGGGTAAATATATTTAAAGGTACTTAGATGCAACTTATCAAAGTAAGATCACGAAAACTCCTATAAACATGCACCCATATACAGTCTTTAACTGCGCTTGGGCAACCAGACATTTTTTTGCGATACGTGGTGTTTTTCATTGAAATTTCGGAAGTGTCCGTACAGAATTTTATACGTAGGTACATATCTTGATACACACATAACGGTAGGTACCTATGTCAGCTGTGACGCTCGTGCGACAACAGCATTTATATACATTCAACGTTTTCACTAGGAAACAATTAAAACCACTGTCCAGAGGATCTGTTCTAATTATTGTTATTTCTTAAGTAAAAAATAGCAAACGTAGCATGGTTTAAAAATAAATGATATATATATATACAGGGTGTTTCACCTTAAGTGCGAACACCCCCGTTAAATTTGTATTCTCCATCCGATTTTAGCCGCGTTTTTTTCTAAAAAGAGGCCATAAAAAATTCTATGTTGGTGCAAAATTTCAGGTCTTAAAGTCTATTTTCAAGGCCTACTACAATTTTTTTTCTAGTAAAAAATGACGAAAACCATTTAGCGATTTTTTTATTTAAAATCTGACACCACAGCGTTATACCGAACAACCTAAAACCCCCCGTATACCAAATTTGAACAAAAAATATACAGGGAGTTCCATTCTGCAGGGTGTCAAAATTGAGCAAAATAGGAATTTTAAAGGCATCTGGAGAGTCAAGTGTGCCATGGAATCCCGTCAAAACAGATGAATGATCAACAGGACTACTCAAAGTGTTGGTGTGCAAAGATTCAATACAAAAATGTACAAGGTCTTTTTTTGTAGGCGATATCAAAATGCTGAATTTTTATTAAACTTTATATTGGCCAGGAGTGCTCTGGGATCATTGAATAAATATTAATAAATAAAAAAGCTATTTATTTCTTTACATCATCCAACCAACAAATAAAAACAATTCAAATTGTTGGACCTTTATCAATAAAGTCACTGTCTAAGATGATATATTTTCTGTGCGTTTCCTGTTGTGGCACACCAGCCACCTTAACTTATATGGACTTAGTGACTGGCAGGCTTCTGTATTTTTTAGACTTAGTTCGTTTGTAATGTCTGGGGTGGTTTTGATATACTCGATTTTTGACCTGTATAAAGTTTAAAAAGTTAATAATAATGTAAGATTATGTCGGGTATATTTAGATATTAAGTAAAATAAGTAAAAGGGTGGTAGGGTGAATATGGCATCAACTGCAGGAAAAAATTTAATATGTAGTCAGTCAGAAAGTTGATTTTCAATGGTTCACATGCTTAGAGCATATCGATAAAGTAAAATTTGATTTTGAACACGAATGCATTATTTTACTAATTCGGAAATATTACACTGATTTGGCTAGACAATTTGATAACGACAATTTACAGGACCTATTCCTAATAACTGAAAGCTATATTTTTATTTGTTTTTGTGATATTTAAGTTTTTTGTGATATTTTGCTTGATATTTTTTTCTCGTATTGCTATTGTTATTAAGTTCTTGTAGAGTATAAGTATTTGTTCATTTTATTTATTTTGTTTTTAATACAGATTTCTTATAAACGTCTTTTATTTATTTTCAATAGCACCAAAACCCATAACTTCTTCACATTTTCATTGGAAAAAATGGTTTTAAGGGCTGGGGCTGTTTTTTTTTTTTCACCTTTAAAACCTTTCTTCCAGTGAAAATGTGCAGAAGTTATATTATTTTTAAGATTTAATTTAAATTTCCCGCCGCCCCCCTACCACTCAATTAGTTTGCCAGTCAACTCCCTGCGGCGCTGTAGTCACTTCATTTGCTTCCCTGTTGTTAACACTAAATTGACATCTCTCATTTTATTCATTTCTCTATGATCGGTCTCGTTGGTATTAAATTCCATAAATGCATAGTGCTCCGCATCAGCTTTTAGATTTCGTGCATTTTTGGAATACAGTTAGTCAACCTCCTCTGAAACTTTCATTGAAATGCTAAAATTATGTTGTATTTATGTTGTAATTAGTTGTAATACAACAAGTATTTAATAAATTTATTACATATTTACATAAATGTGTTCAAATTATTCTGTAATTTCTTTTTCAATATTTTCAACCTGCCTCAGCAACTGCAACAACTGGTCATGTTTACATTATAGTTTACATTGCGACAAATCCTTTCTTTCAATATAAGTAAAAAAGTGTTTTGTGCTATTCTGCTTTATTGTATTATTACCAGCGACAACTCAGAGAAATTATGTCTGCATGCGTTTCGGCGAAATCAATGCCTGGCTGCAGTAAACATCCAAACAAATAAAAAATCTTTTCTGTTTTTGTGAGGATCATTTTGATGCCTTTAGTTTTTGTACAGTTTGTAACTGCCACATTCATATGTGATTCCAATTTTTGTTTATAAATAAACGCACATACCGTGTTGAATTCGACATAATATAAATTCGGGGCTGATGCGCAGTTTCCAGTTGCACAACATATCGTAAATGTAGGTTTTACGTTTTCACAGAAATCTCAAAAAATGCCGAAACATTCTGTTGTGACCATAGAAACATCGTGGTCCAAGTTAATTTATAACATTTTGATTTCTAATGTCAATCTTTTTCTCATTTTGTAAATATCAATGTACAGGGTGGGCCAAATTGGACACTTTTAAAGGGAAACTCCTATTTTTGACGGAGATAGATGAAAACTGATATCGGTGTCTGAGGCTCATTTTTTACGATAAACTTAATGGCGAAAACTGCAATTCGATATCTGTCACCGTTCTTGAGTTACAGGGCGTTTTTCGAAAATGTGCGTTTTCAAAAAGTGGCCGTAACTTTTTTCGGCTTGAAAATTTTGTGTTTGTGTAAAAACATTCTTAAAGCACTTTTTTACGTAGAATCCAATGTTGCTACTACATTTTTTTTCTAGTCAATGGTTTAAGAGTTACGCATAAAAAAATATTATTTTTTAAATGGAACACGCTGTATATTTTTGCATTTTTTAATAGAGAAAAAAATTAACATTCCAAAAATATATAACACTTAATGATTTACTTAAGTAGTTATCAATTACTAATAGCTTTTATAATATTGGAAGCACGCCCTTTCAACAAGTAGGCTTTGGACGGTAAGACAATGAAACAACCATGGAAAACTGTTTACTGTTACCTACCTGTCAAATTTTCAGTTAGGATATTTAGGCAGGGTAAAGATTTTTCTATTTTTGTGTAATTTATAAAATTTATGACATAGGTACAGGGTGGCCCATCCAAGCGGAAAAAGTGTGCTACGTGGAGACAGGTTAACATAAAATCGTCATTAAAAAATTGAGGTTGTAGTAAAAATTAAGGGGAATTCGAGGGTGTACCCTAATTTTGTATACGGGGGTCGGTAAAAAAGTCATCGCGAAAAAACATTTTTTGCAAAATAAAAAAAATATATTTTTTTACCTACACATCCATTAGAGAACCTTTAAGTAGTATTCCCGAATATTCAGTTTTTTAATATAACTTCCGGTTATAGCGGAAATGAAAGTGGTTTTCTCTATTTTACAACTTACACATTTCTCTTCACCATCACAGGATTCCTTTTTTAATTCTGAATCCAACGATATATAATTTGACCTATTTATCTCCAACCGTTTCCGAGATATTTATCAGAGGAGCTCCATCATACTAAATACATAACGGAATTTTTGAACAATTCGTTTGAAAATTGGATTGGTAAACATGGAACGATAAGGTGGCCGCCACGTAGTCCAGATTTAACCCCCTTGGATTTTTTCTTGTGGGGGCATTTAAAAAATAAAGTTTATAAGAACAGCCCCGAAAATGTTGAGGATATTAAAAGACGAGTAAAATTAGAAATTGATACTTTAAACAATCGTCCCTTAATCTTTGAAAATGTCCGAAAAAATTTCTTAAAAAGACTTAGGTTGTGTGTAAATAATAATGGAAACCATTTTGAACATTTAATGTAAATTAACTTGTAACTAATTTTTAATAACTAATCATATTGTTGTTGTTATAATAAATATGACAGTAGTAAAAATAATAAATGTTTCATAATTTCCACGAGTTTTTAATTAAGTTGAATGCAGTTGAATGGCTATAGCCACTTTAACATTCAGCCTACTCGCTTGTCAGTTTTATTATCATGGCTGACTTAATTTGTCATAAATTTGGTTTTATTGTTTGGCCTACTCAGATCGAACATCAGACACCGACCATGAGACCATGTATCTAGTTTGATGGAGCTTCTCTGATAAATATCTCGGAAACGGTTGGAGACAAATAGGTCAAATTATATATCGTTGGATTCAGAATTAAAAAAGGAATCCTGTGATGGTGAAGAGAAATGTGTAAGTTGTAAAATAGAGAAAACCACTTTCATTTCCGCTATAACCGGAAGTTATATTAAAAAACTGAATATTCGGGAATACTACTTAAAGGTTCTCTAATGGATGTGTAGGTAAAAAAATATATTTTTTTATTTTGCAAAAAATGTTTTTTCGCGATAACTTTTTTACCGACCCCCGTATACAAAATTAGGGTACACCCTCGAATTCCCCTTAATTTTTACTACAACCTCATTTTTTGAATGACGATTTTATGTTAACCTGTCTCCACGTAGCACACTTTTTCCGCTTGGATGGGCCACCCTGTACCTACAATGAAATTTAAAAGTTATGAAACATGTTTTATATACAATCAATACAATTTATACAATCCGGGGAAAATCAGATGCAACGAGCAATTTATACTACGAGCGGTATCCAGAGAGAAGACATCCTTTCAAGCACATTATTTTTGCAAGATTGCGACACAATTTGATTAATAGTGTTAGAGTATATTTAATAGATTTGATTAATAGTAGGCCGAAAAGGTAGATACGAGTAAAACAGAGATAGGCATTTTCCCGGGATTGTATAAAACATAAAACACCATATCCCATTTTTCATAACTTTTAAATTTGTTGTAGATATGTTATAAAGATGTAAAGTTTATAAATTACACAAAAATAGAAAAATCTTTACCCTGCTTAAACAGCCTAACTGAAAATTTGACAGGTAGGTAATAGTAAATAGTTTTCCAGGAATGTTTCATTGTCTCACCGTCCAAAGCCTACTTGTTGAAAGGGCGTGCTTCCAATTATACACATGAAATCATAAAAGCTATTAGTAATTGATAACTACTTAAGTAAGTCATTAAGTATTATATATTTTTGGAATGGTAATTTTTTGCTATATTAAAAAATGCAAAAATATACAGGGTGTTCCATTTAAAAAATCATATTTTTTATCTGTAACTCTTAAACCATTGACTAGAAAAAAATGTAGTAGCAGCATTGGATTTCACGTAAAAAAGTGCTTTAAGAATGTTTTTACAGAAACACAAAAATTTCAACCCGAAAAAAGTTACGGCCACTTTTCGAAAACGCACATTTTCGAAAAACGCCCTGTAACTCAAGAACGGTGACAGATATCGATTTGCGGTTTTCGCCATTAAGTTTACCATAAAAAATGAGCCTCAGACACCGATATAAGTTTTCGTCTATCTCCGTCAAAAATAGGAGTTTCCCTTTAAAAGTGGCCCACCCTGTATAACCTAATGCCCAAAAATGTTGAGCATGAATTAAAACTGCGAACAACACTTACAAACGTATTACCTGCCAGTACTATTTAAACGAGTTCTTCAAAAATGCCACCAGCAACTTGACTACACACGCAAGTTTATTCTGTTCGTGAGTGTCAGAATTTAGCACCCCTTAGCGCCTACAAGTAATACATATAAACGCATTGACGAGTGGCGTATAATAAATAATTATGAGATATTTCCATAAGATTGTACCGGTAGTAATTTTCTCGTGTAGCAAGCCTATTCTACTCACAGTTTGTTCAGCGAATGTTCGGCCCCACGTCACAACTCCCGTCGCCTTGTCTGGCTCGTGAATATACGACCGATATCCGATATCCGTCTTATAGTCATAAGTAAGACAAGGATGCGAGTTGTGACGTAGGGCCGAACATTCGCTGAACAAACTATATACTACCGTACACCCAGCAACAAGGTATACAAGAGCATGAACTGTGAGTACAGTCCAGCGACAGCTGCTTCTACGGCCCACAGCGCGAAACGGCGAGAGAAGCAGAGTTCTTCTTCCTGTCTTCGACTCGGCTTTACTGGCGATTGCGCCTAGCCGCCGGGCTAATTTTTGGCTTAATTAAGGATCGAAAAAATCGAATAGCTGCGGTTCCTTATATCTAGAGGCTCTTAATAAAATCCAAGTGAAAAAAATCAAGAATTTGTTCTTTAGTGTATTAGCCCATTAGTAAAATATGCTCTTGATGTACAGTCGCGGACAGTTGGTATCGAACGACCTGAAGAGGTTTCTCGTGGCTATCGTTACAGGGCGCGCGGAGACGGCAACATCGCGCTGGAGTCTGCAGCCGGCCGGTCTGCTAAAAATAGAACCATAAAATGCAAATTACAGCCTCCAGCCTCTCACAGCAAAGGAACAAAATTCGAGGAAAATGCAACTTTGTGCTGGTAATAATTCCAACCCCAGTGTTGGTATTTAATATTTCGTACTATTTTATCATGTTACTATACCGTCTAGTATTTATGATAATGAAATAAAAAAATAATAAATATCAAGGCTGAGATTAGAATCAACACCACAATAAAAGTTGCTTTTTCTCGAGTTTCCTTCCTTTGCTGCCAGCACCCTGTATTAATTAGGAATATGAAATTAGGTAAATCCATAGTCAATTTGAGCCACAATAGAATTCCGAAGAATTTCTCAAAAACAATAATTTAATATACAGGGTGTCTACTTTTAAACATATGCAAATTAATAAAATCTTTATTTTTGGAGATAATCCCTGAACATTCTTTGTGTGAAAGGCCTTCAAAAATCGCTTCTTTTAGCCTTCCTATCATTTTCAAAAGGCAAATCCAGGTCCGGCTACGATTTTTGAGTGTTTTTTTATTTAAAATCTACCAATACAGCGTTAATCAGGATCCCCCTAAAACCCCTTTATATACCAAATTTGAACAAAGAATTTAGAGAGAGATCTATTCTACAGGATGTCAAGGTTCAGCAAAATAGGACATTTACAGGCATTTGGCGAGTCAAGTGTGCCATGGAATCCCGTCAAAATAGTTTAATTGTCAACAGAACCACTCAAAGTGTTGGTGTGCAAAGATTCAATACAGGGTATTTTTCTCTGCCCCATCTGAAAATGCTGAATTTTTATGACTTGACTCGCCAGAGATGCCTGAAGAGGTTTCTTTAAATTTCCTATTTTGCTCAATTTTGACATCCTGTAGAATAGAACTCTCTCTATATTTTTTGTTAAAATTTGGTATATAAAGGGTTTTCGACTGTCCTGATTGACGCTGTGGTGTCAGATTTTAAATAAAAAAATGGCTAAATGGTTTTTGTGAAAATCGGGGGAATAAAAAAATCGTAGCCGGCCCTGGATTTGCAATTTGAAAATGGCAGGATTGCTAAAATAAGCGGCTTTTGAAGTCCTTTCGGACAAAAAACAGATCAAGCGATTATCTCAAAAATTAAAGATTTCAAGGATTTGTATAATATGTTTAAAAGTAGATATGGGGGCTGTTAATATTAATTAGAAAATGTATGGCACAAAATTAATGGATTATCGGATTACCTGAGTTGAAATATTTTAGCATAGATATTTATATCTTTTTAAATAGGTATTTATTAATTATACCTACCTGCACTTGATATAACTAAATTTAGGGTATTAACTTAATAATTGTAATATTGAATTGGATGTAGATTTTGAAAATATCGATTATACCTGCTCCTAGCCCTTTGTATAAATACTAAGGTGGGTGGGCTAAAATTATTTAGTCAGTATCCTAATTCGAGAGAGTAACTAACAGTGTTCGTTATGCCTCGTTTGAGTGAATCCGTCAAGCACCGTATCATCGCCAAACTAGAAAATGGTTGGGCTATTTCCCGACTGGCCGAAGAATTTGGTGTATCTAAAAGCACCATTTTCAATATAAAGAAGAAATATGACGAAACCGGAAGCGTGGAAAACATACATAGAGGAGGAAATGTGAAAATTACGTCTGACCAACAAGATGAGCAACTAGCTAATTTTTGCCTTGCAAATCCGTTTAAATCCGCCGTTGAAGCAGTATCTGCAACACAATTTCCAGCAAGTGTTAGAACTGCCCGAAGGAGATTAGATGCAGCCAATCTGAAATCTCGCACGGCCAGCAACAAAATTCAGCTGACCGAGGCTAATAAGGAAGTCAGGTTGCAGATATGCCGAGAGTTTCAGCGTTTACCGCCACATTATTGGGAGAAGGTAATATTTAGCGACGAAAAGATCTTTCAAAGCCATTACAATGGCAAAGTGCGAGTATATAGACCTTCGGTGAGTTCAAGATATGACGAAAGATTTGTGTCACCCAGGAAAAGGAGTGGGCATTTTTCCGTCAACATATGGGCCTGGATAAGCTACCGTGGACCTGGCATTTGTTGGAGAATCGACGACCGCTTCACAGCAGCTCGCTATTGCGAGATACTCGAAGGCGGATTGTTACCAACTGCAACGGAAATGTATCCCGATGGCTTCGTTTTCCAGCATGATAACGCTCCTGTGCATACAGCAAGAATAGTTCGCGAATGGTTCACCGAAAACAACGTAGAAAAGTTGCAATGGCCGGCGAAGAGTCCTGACTTGAATCCCATTGAGAATGTGTGGGGCAGAATGGCGCGGACAATGGAGAACTTCGTACCCGAAAATAGGGAGGCACTTTGGCAGAAGATTCAACAAACGTGGGATGAAGTCGTAACCCATGATCTCTGCTGCCAACTCATAGATTCGATGAGCAGGAGAGTTCAGAAAGTCATCCTATCCCAAGGTGGGTATACTAAATATTAATATACATATAATATAATAATGGAAAATGCATTTGATTTCTTGCCTTTATTTAATTATGTTATAGTCATAAAGATTTTAATGGGTTTATAGTTTTTTCGGATTCTTCCTGTGTCGGTGGTTCTAATAAAACTTCGTAATCATTATATCCAGCTTGTGGAAGTCCTCAATCACCTGAAATTATTTTATTTTATCCAGGTAATCACATTGAGGTCCAGGGAGGTGTGTAAAGCTTGACACGTGTCCCTGCTGTGTGTCTTCTGATGTTATTGATAAAGGTATGCAATTTAAATAATAGAGAGTTATTGCAGAAATAAATAACGTCGCGCTCTTTTTTGACGTTATTTTGACATTTGAGCATGCGCAGTCGTAGTTTGACATAAGGTCGTCCATAATAAGGTTATTTTCCTTTATTTTTGTTTATTGTGTATACCATAATATACGTTATTTTTACCTTATTTGTCACAATTCTTAAAATAAATTCTGATTTGTCAGAAAACGCTAGTGTTCTGTGAAAGTAGGACTTAACCTAAAATGTTCGTTGCTCGTTTGCGTTTGCACCTTGTTGTTTTCATTAGTCTTTCACCTTGGTGTTCCGTGGTTATTTGGCTGTTTTCCCAGTTTTTTCCGGAGCAAAATTATAAAAGCACATAATATTCTAGTGAAAGTGTAGAAATACAAAACAATAAAGTAAACGTAAACAAGCCCTTAATTTGGATACATAAATTACGACTTGCAATAACTATTGTCAGAATCATAAATAACGTATGAGAGTATTCAAATAAGGTCGTCTTAAATACTGCTTAATGCCAAAAACAGTTTCTGCAATAACTCTCTATTAAGTTACAAGGGTAATTTTATGTCTGTGACCCCCTAATCTCATTTATCTGTTGAAGGGCATTTTATGAGAAACAATGGAGCATTGCAGCACCACGAAAACCAATTTATTAAAACTTCTGACCAATTTCTTCAAAAATAAGAAAAAATAAATAAAAGGGACACCCCTTTTATTTTATAATCATTTATGTTTAGGACTACGAGACCTAACAACTAAATGTTGGAACAAATACTTATTTTGCAAAGAAAAGAATAATTTATGAAAATCCTTTTAATTAACTTTTTTAATTCTAGGGTTATTAGCTAAATATATTTTTAGTGTTACTACATATTTTTTTATTATAACATAAAAATACATTTTTGTTGCAACGCAAAATATTTATTAACTTAATGTCTAAAACCGCTGACAACTATACTTAGTGTATTTGGAAATGAAAGGAGGGCATAAATATTGATTGAGAAGGAAAATTCGACCATTTCAGTGGCGTGCTCTTTTGCTAAAAATCTGATGAGGATAAATACGCAAATTAATATTCGGGCGAGTTATGTAGTATTTTATGACGGACTCTCGAGCCTCTGATAAAGAATTTGCATTTATATTTATAATAAGCCATAAACCTTCCTTTCATTTCCAAATACACTATGTATATACAGTATGTCCACAGAAGAGGTGTTGAATAGGAACACTTTCTTATCTTTAATTTTACCGCAAAAAGTTACTCTTGATAAAAACTTTGCTAACATTTCTTATGTGGAAATAAGTTGCTAGGAAAAGTTGTTCAAAAGTAAAGGATACTCCATACTACCAATTTTAGAAACAATTGGCACACTTTGAATTATTTGAAAAACATTTTTCGCTTTGGCCCTATCACTGCATTAAATATATTTTTTTTATGTAAGTAAGCTTATATAAGCATAATAAATATGGCAATTTTAGACGGCTAGGTGATGTTAAAAAATAAATCGGCATCCATAACCAACTTTTCACGCAATACAAAAAAAAACTCAAGTCGACAAAAATGTGAAAACAAAACTATCAATTTATTTAATTTTTTTTTGATCAAACAAGATCTTTAATATGAGAAAATTTGTCTTTAATTTGAATAACTGTTGATGTTTTTAATTGCTATTTCGACTTCACACTTTAAACAAATTAGCGGGAAAACTAGTACAAATTGTATGAAAATTTTCTTTTGTCAATGTTCTTGCGTGATCTAATTGCCGCTAATCTCCAATTAAAATTTTCCCTCGACTTTCAAAATAAATTGATTGTTTTCAGATTCTTGTTGATTTAAGTTTTTTTTAGTATTGCGCGAAAAGTTGGCCATGGATACCGACTTCTTTTTTTAACATTAACCAACTATCTAAAATTTACACGTTTTTGTTTCTTAAGATTTTTCAGTAGGGAGCCAAATAACTACTTTAATAAACTAAAACAATGGCCTTTAATAACTAAAACAATGGCCTCAACAGAGCCGAAGAGCCTGTGTAATTTTCAGAAACTATCTGAGCACCCAGTTGCATAAAGCTTCTCAGTGCCATCAATTTTCAATATAAAAGTTTTCTTCGGTATCTTAAAATAAATAGGTATGTTACGGCTATTTAATAATTTTGCTCAATTGGAGGTTTTTTTATATTGTTCGACAAGTTGACCATGGATGTTGATTACTTTTTCAGGGCCACTTAGCTGTCCAAAATTGTCACCTTTTTGTTTCTCATGTTTTTTTTGTAGGGCGCAAAATAAGCGAGGAAATCGCGGTGGTAGTTTAAAAAATCATACTGTATACTTGTGAACTGTTTTAATAAATAGTTTAATACTGATTCCTTAATTTTTTTTAACCCTTTCGGTGACATCGGCTTAATCGCTTGCAAAGAATTCTCGGAACAAGACACCCGTTCGAACTATCCGATGCCGAAGGCGCGCGCTGTTGCCGTCTCCGCGCGCCCTGTAACGATAGCCACGAGAAACCTCTTCAGGTCGTTCGATACCAACTGTCCGCGACTGTACGTGGCCACAGAAATACCTACTTTAAAATTTCTTATTTGTAACTTACTACATAAATTCGAGGTGAAAGGCTCAAATGACATTGACTGCAACAACTCCTACATGAAAGGAACAAAGGTACATACATCAAATATGCTTGTGCCACTTCGTTCCTACCTGAGAAGACATCGTACGCCGACGCCCTCCTCGGCATCGGCGCCGGCAGGCCGAGGCCGGCCTCCACGGGGGCGCCGCTCGGTGCCGGCGTGCCCTTGACTTCGTCGTCGTAGCTGTGCTGCCTCGCCACCCTGGAGGCCCTCCTCGATCTTGGAGCCTGTGGGGGCACGGCCGGGGTTTCGCGAGGCGGGCTGTTGGAGCGACTGCCCGCCGCGCTGCGCACGCCGCGGCCCCTGCCCCAGTCCGGGTCTGGCGTTTTCGCACCGGCCCCTTTCAGCTGGAAGGATTCGGGAGGGGTCAGTTGGTTGTTGGGAGTCGCTAAAAAGCGATCTGTTTCTGGGGGACATGAAACATATCAAATGCTTGTACTTTGCTCGACTTCTCGTAAATTTTCTACCTGAAAAATATAAAAAAACAAGTATGTCCCAACTGTTTTAGAAAATCTAAAACTTGGTTTATTTAGTAGCAAAACAGCTAAACAACGATGTGGATGTAGTCAGACTTGAAAATATTGCAACGGGCCGCGTCAGCAGCGCTTCAAACTCATAAAAAATATACAGGGTGTCTCACCACGAACTGCATCGATCGATATCTCAAAAAGTAAACGCAGAATTTTTTTGAAAATTTGGCAGCTGACCAATGTCAATGAGTACTATTCATTTAAAATATTTTAAAAATGGCTCCGGTTATACCGGAAGTCGATGACAACTTCGTTATTTTAAATGGAACACCCCATTTTATTGCATTTTTGGATTCTACGGAAAATTCTAGGTACATTTCATGTATCATGTCCTATACCTAAATTAAACCGTTTCTGAGATATTTGCCATTTTAGAGAAAAAATGACAGATGCAGACCCGTACTTAATTGACAGTTTCTTCATAACGGCTACATATTGCTTAACGCGCTCTTGGCATTTTGCAGTTAAAGGCTTGGTGCAGAGAAATACCATAAAGAAAGTTTCCGATCTTGTACAGGGTGCTCACAAAAAATTATCCAAATATTAATTCAAAAAATGCCAAAAATTCAAAATTTTCACATAGAAACCCCCATTTTTTTGTTGTAGCCGTATTCAGCAGAAAAAATTAGGGCAAGTTTGTGTTTGGTTCCCTATACCTAAATGTTAGAATTTTCGATTTATTTACAAAAAACTAATTTTCCAGTTCTTCATCAAGGGGGCGTTTTCTTAAGTTTGATGAATCTGGTTGGCCATGGCTGATTATACGATTGTCAGAGAATGAAGAAATGTCATTTAGTTTAAAATTATTGTAAACAATACCGGCACGGTTAAATTACACAAACGAAGACTATTTAATATTTAAATTTATTTATTATCAGCAAATGTAGGTATTAGAAGTTCTTGATATAACTCTGTTGCATTCTCCATAAATAATAAATAAATTTAAATAGTCTTCGTTTGCGTAATTTAAGCGTGCCGGCATTGTTTACAATAATTTTAAACTAAATGACATTTCTTCATTATCTGACAATCGTATAATCAGCCATGGCCAACCAGATTCATCAAACTTACGAAAACGCTTGATGAAGAACTGAAAAATTAGTTTTTTGTAAATAAATCGAAAATGCTAACATTTAGGTATAGGAAACCAAACACAAACTTGCCCTAATTTTTTGTGCTGAATACGGCTACAACAAAAAAATGGGGGTTTCTATTTGAAAATTTCGAGTTTTCGGCATTTTTTGAATTAATATCTAAATAATTTTTGTGAGTACCCTGTATAAGATCGAAAACTTTCTTTATGGCATTTCTCTGCACCAAGCCTTTGACTGCAAAATGCCAAAAGCACGTTAAGAAATATGTAGCCGTTATGAAGAAACTGTCAATTAAGTACGGGTCTGCATCTGTCATTTTTTCTCTAAAATGGCAAATATCTCAGAAACGGTTTAATTTAGGTATAGGACATGATACATGAAATGTACCTAGAATTTTCCGTAGAATCCAAAAATGCAATAAAATGGGGTGTTCCATTTAAAATAACGAAGTTTTCATCGACTTCCGGTATAACCGGAAGTGCCGCCATTTTTAAAATATTTTAAATGAATAGTACTCATTGACATTGGTCAGCTGCCAAATTTTCAAAAAAAAATCTATGTTTACTTTTTGAGATATCGATCGATGCAGTTTGTGGTGAGACACCCTGTATATTTTTTATGAGTTTGAAGCGCTGCTGACGCGGCCCGTTGCAATATTTTCAAGTCTGACTACATCCACATCGTTGTTTAGTTGTTTTGCTACTAAATAAACCAAGTTTTAAATTTTCTAAAACAGTTGCGACATACTTGGTTTTTTTACAACTTTGAAGCCGCCCCTGCGCCAAACGCTAACGAAACTGGCTGACTGACGGCAGGCTATTCTTATACACCCTAAATACTACACTGTATCAAAAAACCAGCCTTCCTCAAACTGTTGCATTTTTCTGTCACTCAGCTCCCCGACTACAACCAATAAGCTACCTGAGCATACGGATTCCATATCGACTAGGTGGTATTTGACTCGACTGACTATACTGGGTGTCCCACGACGAACTGCCGCGATCGATTTTTCGTAGAATAGACTTGTAAATTTTTGGAAATTTGATGCCAACTTGCTAATTTTAAATAGGACACCCATCTATATTTTTTCATTTTTAGATTTTACGCAACATTCTAGACACATTTCAAGTATGTTGTCCTATACCTAAGTCTAACCCTTTTTGATACATTTGAAATTTTATATAAAAAGTGACGTTTGCAGCCCTAAAATATAACTATCAATTTCTCCTATATGAAAGCCTTTAATATTGAATACCCTTCTACAAGGTAGTTTTCTTGTAGAAGGGGATCTTCTTTAGTCGACTGTGTTGATATTTTAATAATAGATAAATACAGGGTGATAAAAAACCAACATAAAAAATAAATTGAAGAAGGGAAAGGTAGTTAATTTGACATGTAATTTGAAATATTGATATTTATTTGCAGATAATTCCCCAAATGTAAAGCTAGTGTCAATGCTGAAATATATTTATTTGCCACGATTTCGAATCAATCGCAATAAAATAAATAATGCACGTCCATGGAAACCAGCCCATATTTTATGAAACTATCATAATCAATTAAGAAATTTTCAATAAAAACGATGTTAAAAAATAATTATACTGGTACTATTTACAAGCAAAACAATGAACTTTATCATACTAAAAGGTAGAAGAAATCTGAAGAAGTTATATTGAGAAAAAATAAAGTTTTAGGGCTTCTTTTAAAGGTAGCTTGTTAAATATTTATTTATGAAACGAAATCCCGGGCTCTTGCTTTTCACTTCTGCTTTTGCAACCAAACGCTGGTCAATTCACCATCGTAAGAGTATATATTTTCACCTTAATCAATGTTAACTTACAACGTACTCGCTTTGTCTGCCACATATAAAATGGCCGCCAATCAAAACGACGTATCAAAATCTATACACGGCAGGGTAGGCAAGCGCGGTGTCCTCTCTCTTTCTTCGTCTAAGTATTTATCATTAAAAATGAGGGTGACTCATTTGCTGTCTATTCCATATACTGCAAATTTTTAAAATTTAGTCTATTTTCCAAGAAATCGATCGTGGCAGTTCGTCGCGGGACACACTGTATATTAGCAAGATTCAGGAGACCCCGGCGTTTCCTACAATAATTATTAGGATGAGTTAGAGGGTGTATGGTAGCCATTCATTATGTGATCCGCCAAGAATATTAACAAATAAAGAGAGATTTTTCTTACTATGTCTCAAACACATCTCTTTTGATTTATATTTATAGGTACAAGAATCCATTCTTATTAGAAATATTTGAACAGAAAATAAATCTTGCGCCCAAAACTAAAGTAATTAAGTAAGTAAACAACAGGTACTACATACATTCATTATTAAGAAAATCTCTCCAGGCCATGAAAGTTAGACACATTTTGCTCAATCTAATACTTCATATTCTTTAGGTGTGTTCAAAAAGTTGTCAAAAGTCAAATTGCACTTAAAAATACTTCTCAATACCACATCTCAGAAGATAAATCATAGGTATTAGTTTAATTTCTCATTTTCAGAAGTGCCCATAGAAGTGCAAAAAATATATTAAATTAATTATTATATCAAAACGTTTACCTACTAAGAAGTACCTACTATGTAATAAACTCCTTTGAAATCTTACCCTCACAATACTCCAAACTAAAGAATACCCCAGACGTAAGCAAATTCTTGTGTGGGGCAAGGGTGGCAATTACTAGCACGTGATCGATGACGTTCCGCGAAATAAGGCGATTGGTCAATAGGCGATAAAATATCAGCACGTTTTGCAACAGGGATGTACTCTATCGCAAAAGCGTCTTTATGCGGTCTTATCTTGTTGTTTTTAGGTATTTAGACACTGCCACAAATAATTTTATCGATGTTTAATTAAGCCAATATTGTTTTCCGAAACATTTGGACGTAAACAATTAATTGTAAAAGTAAAATTAAATGAAGGTCGTGCCTCAGTGATTTTAGTATAGAATAGCATTCGCTAGAAAACCGTAGGTGTTCCAGTTGGAGAATTACCTAACAAATCACACAGATAAGGCTATTAAGGAGCAATACCCTATCTACATCATTTTGCGCAGCTCTCTTTTCAATCAGTCATGCCTATAAAGACATGTATACATACGCGCTCTCGCCCCGAATCGAACCCAGGTCGATCGACCATCATCTCATCGAGAGCTCGGTGAATTTCAATTTAATTGAAACTTTATGCCAGAACTTTGGAAAAAGTAAATTCCATAGTTATCGTAACACCGATGACTATGGTAAAATCCCTCACTAGTGGAAGTCCACGACCAGATAAGCGCACCTGTAAAATACCCAAGGGCACAAAAATTGGCACAGTTGAAAAATATTCTATATTAACACGCTTTTAATAGCTCGACTTGTATGTATGTATGTAAGTACGTATACAGTAATAAAATTTGGTAAAATTAAAATAGTAAAAGTGGTACATTAAGAGTCCACGCGGACCCTGGTTAAATTAACCACTTCCGTTTTCATACAATTTGGATTTTTACACGAAAATGTACAGGGGCGTGTAATTTACCATTTTCCGTGTACAAATTTTACGACAGCTGGTATATGATAATACGGTTTTTCTATCCATATACAGGGTGTTTACTAAACATATTATGGCAAAAATTCAAGCGGTTATTCCCCAGGTCATTTTAAGTATATTCTGTTCCAATGACGATTTTAGTACAGCAGCTTTGTTTCGGCGATACACAACGCTAAAGTTGTTTCGAGAAAACATACCTTCTTATTTTTAAAATGATTATTCTAATAAAATATATTTTGATGATTATTCTAATAAAATATATTTTGTTATTGTCGAAAAACCTTCATGAATAGCACTGAATCTTCGAAAAGTGACTTTCAGAAAACCATCAAACGACAAAATATTCTTAAAATAACCCATCGAACAACCCCCTGAATGTTTGCCTTATATTTACTAAAGACCCCGTATAAAATTAAAAATCGAAACTTGGAAAATAAGTACTCCTACCATGGTGTAGCAGTTGCTTTTTGGCTAGTCAATAGTATGGTAGGAGGTAGGACTATTATAGAAAGTCACATTAAAGATTTATTTATTAAACAAATTTTTAAAAATATACAAGCTGTTATTAAATACCCGACTTTATTTTTTTCTGTTTTTCTTTATAATGTTATAATCAATTGTAAGTACAATTGACAGTTGACTTTTAGCAAAGTTTACATAATAAAATATAAGTTGGGTCACTCGGTTCGGCTCCTCTATAAATCGGACATCAAAGAGAGTCGCCGAAGTCGACTTTTTGCTTCGTATTACCCGGCATATACCATGCGAAACACCTGCGCAGCGCTGCCTTTGATGTCGGCCGCCGGCTCGAGTGACCCAACTGCTATTTTATTCTGTAATCTTTGCTTTTAGTATGTTTGTATGCTCTGAAGATTATCTAAAATGTTCGAAACATATGTAAGCAACAAATAAATGAAGAAAAAATGAAACATTAGTGGTATTAAAAAGACACGACCGGTGTTAAAAATAGCATCCATGATTGGCACTAAAATTACACTGTAAGATGTGTTTTTACACATACGCCGTGTCAAGGCACAAAAATAATATTTTTAAATAGCTTGAACCATAAACTAAAAAATGCACTCTTGGTTGATATCGACAAAATGAACTGCTTACGAGAAAAAACTATTTTTGTTTAATACGATTTTTATTACTTGTCGGTTCAACATGAGTTCCTTCTAATGTTATGCATTCCCTAGCTCTACGAATTGAAGATTGTTAAATCGGCACGTGTCAAAAAACAACCATAGCGACAAAAACAAATGTAAATAAAAGTGACATTTTTTTAAATAGGCACACAGAGAATGTAAATTCCATCGGTTAAAGTCTCTTTACGAATGTAATAAAAACAAAAATATATTGTTTTCGAAAAAAGTTCATTTTATCGATATCAACCAAGAGTGTATTTTTTTTAGTTTAAGGTTCAAGCTATCTAAAAATATTATTTTTGTGCGTTTATCGCAAAGGATGTAAAAAAATTAACATTAATGTGCTACAGCTAGTCCGTCTCTGGCAAAAATTGTTTTCATGTTCCCTTTTTAAGGAGTCTTATCTATCATCCATCGTATTAAAAAATAATTAAATTACAGAAAGTATTTTAAAAGCTATTTAAAAAAATCCATTTTCATTTGCGTTTTTTAGGGGCTTGTATCTCCGTAGGTGGGCCCTCTGGGGAAAATTTTTATAGGATCTTGTCATGTTATTTCAACGTCCCCTGTATAAATCCGAGAGATTGCCCACATATTCTGGGACACCCTGTATACTGGACCATATTGGTTCGCTTTGGGGCTATAAACAAAATGTTCTATTTTCATTCTTGCATTCCTTACAAAATACTCTTCCAAAATATCCAAAATTAATGCTTTTTCAACTGATTGGACAGATAATCACGTAATTCCAAAATAGTGTTTATTCTTCTGCAATTCACATAATGGTTTGCGCATTCGATTTCTTTATGCGCATGGAAATTTCATGTTATCACAAACAAATCTACCTATAAAAGCTCTGTTAATACGACAAAACTGCGAAGTATTGAACCAAAGAGAATATTATTATGTGAGCGTAAAAAAGGCGGAAATGGTAATAAAGCTGGATATTTACAATATGGGACATTTAAAACGTCAGAAACTGACATACCTATTACCACAGAATACCCCTGTTATAATCTATAATAAGTCGCCATTTTGTTCGTTGAGTAGCGACACCCCAGTCCTTAAACGCCAATGAAATATGACGTCATGCTCGGGTCCAGGCTGTAAACTATGTAAACTTATCATAATTCTACCAAACAAGCATTTTATTTTATTTTATTTTGGATATTAAATTCGTTGTACTTAACAAACACAATTATTGCATGTTTTTATTTTATAGAAGATTTTGCAACAATGGTGTTTTTAGCATTAAACCACCCTGTAAATTTGTTTCGTCGTGTGGCGCCAGTGGCAATCGCTTGAAACAGCGTGATGCACAGGTCTTTAATATAGTGTTGGTCCATGGGTATGGGGTCATTGAGTCAATGGTTCTTTGTCATAGTGACATTAGCAGATATGGAGAGAGAGTTAGGTCCTCCATGCCAGGAACGAACGGCCCTCGTAAAATATACTGGATCGCCATTGGGCAATTTTTTGCCATCCGGCAGAGGGCGCTGGAGCCCACCTGAATAGCCGCCATATTGCCCGCCTTCTAGGGGATTTAGAGTGCATTCTAGGGGAAAAGCGAAATTTGTGGTGGCAAGACAAAATGACATTTGACAACGGCCAAACACGGCCCTGCATTTGACAGTCAATGATGTGTGTGCCCAATATGGCCGACCTTTCGGTATATACTAGTATATAGGTGGGACAAATGATTGTAGATATTGGAAAAGCAGTCCAGTTTATTTTAAGAGGCCCGTGCAGGAACGTGAGTACCTACATTTGGATGTAATATGCCTTGGAGTACCTACTCCAGATCCGTAAAACTCCAAGTTTATTTAAGACAGCGTTAGTATTTATAAATAAGGCATCATTTTAATTTAAAGGATAACTAAAAAGTTACATAATTTGTGAAACGGAATCAGTGTCGTCGTTTTTGTGAACTATTAATTTTATTTATCACGGTTATTGTTGATTTTTCATTCCGGAATATTTAGCTTTCTTTTGAATTTTAGCCAAGCGAAGCGGGAAAGCCGTAAACACTTTGCTTTGTACCGAGCTCAGTTGGACTTGATAGGTTCTCCCCTATCACGTGGTGAGTGATCGATTACCGCGTGATTAGACCAAAGCACTTTTCAAAATAGCCGGCTTCCATTAACTCAACCTTTGTTGGAAACAAAACGGTCCAACAACAAGCTAATTGGAGGGCAGCGCACGAACCGCGGTTAAAAATAAGCCGATTGGATAAAAGATGAAATGAAAAACTGATTAGGTATGCTTATTTCCACCATCCATAAATACATGATATTGAAAAATACCCCATAGAACATATAGCGGGTTTTGCCTCGTTTTACTCAATGTATTCCGAAATAAACCTGTTCAGTTCCTTTTAAACTTGAAGAGTTTAGGATAAATCTGATAATTAAATAAAAATCTTTCAACGAAATTTCACAATATAATTGTGATTTTTCTGTATACAGCAGCTACATCTGCGACTGTTACAAACTGCCTCCAATTAGTGTAGATTACCCCAGCAGTTGGCGCAGTTCACAATACGATGTAAAACCGAAATTGTCAATGAAACCGCATGGGGTTCGGGTGGTCATAAAGAGCTAGCTGTATTTTATGGTCGTTGTTCATCAATAATTGATTTGATTATATTGAACTTTCTGATGTGGAGGCACATGCATCACCGCGATTTATGGCGATGGATTGGGAGAATATTTCGGGGCAATTTTAAATCCTAAATTAAGCAGTTATTTTAAAATACCTACAGGATTGTTCCATAAATTTAATTGCTTGAGATTTTATATATACCTAATGTGAAATGGTCGTTAAAGAAAATGATTTTGTTTGGCATTTTATTTGTCATACAGTTTTTGTCTAAATTATCATAATTTTACATGCGAGTAACGGAAATTAATATTGCCTAGAAAGCACGAGAGACTTTTTGCCGACGGTAAAATTTGCGAAAAAAAAAACAGTAGAATAATTTTTTCTAGAGAATGGAATTTTTAACAAAGTGGTTCAAATTAATTTACAAGTTAACTGTGGGCAAAAAAGTTCTGAGCATAATAAATGAAACTGGTTGGCTAAAGTGGCGCCCTCTGGCGGTTGCGGATATTGCACTATAACATAATTATGTGACATAATTATCTATGAACGTGTGCAAAAGATCATTAAAATCGATCAAGCCGTTTAAAAGATATAGCGAAAAAACGATATTTAAGGGGCCCTTAATATAGCGCTTTGAAAAAGAAAAAACACGGGTCACTTTATTTTTGGAGTAGAATACCGATGTGCTACGGGTGGCATTTGTTTTTGAATAACCCTGTATATTATATTCTCGCGCTGGCCGGCCTTCAGTCAGTGTTAACATTTTTATTATACAGTGTGTCCCAATTTGATACTTGACACCTCAGAAATATATGAAGGGCAAGGAAAACAAATGGTCTTTATTTTTTTATCGGTAGTACCAAGGGAGAGTATCTCATATGCGGTGGTATTTGGATGGGGTAATTATTTCATGGCCTGCTATGATTTTTTAAAATATAAAATTTTCAAGAAACCCCATTACGGACTTTTTTACGACAAAATGTTATTAAGAAAACTTGGTCAGAATGAAAAATTGGGTAGATTTGCAAAAATTCAAAAAGCTAGGCCTACTTTGATTTTTAGATTTATCTCCCACTTTCTTCTTAGAAAAGTGTCCTTTCTGGAGATTTCACGTCAAAAATTTATTTTTTTACGATGATCAAGTTTCCCTAATAATATTTTGACGTGAAAGCTCCAGAAAGGACACATTTTTAAGAAAAAAGTGGAAGAAAAAGGCGAAAAAGCTAAAAATCAAAGTAGGCCTAGACTTTTGAAATTTTGCAATTCTACTCGTTTGTATTGTAGTTTTTCATTCTGAACAAGTTTTCTTGATAACATTTTGTCGAAAAAAAATCCCTAATAGGATTTCTTGAAAATTAGCTATTTTAAAAAATTATAGCAGACCATGAAATAATAACCCCATCCAAATACCACCGCCTATGAGATACTCTCCCTTGGTACTACCAATAAAAAAATAAAGACCATTTGTTTTCCTTGCCCTTCATATATTTCTGAGGTGTCCAGTATCAAATTGGGACACCCTGTACATATTTTAATAATTATCCTACAACCCTAATTATAAATTTTGTAAAGTTTTTTCCACTATCCGCAAGAGTTTTGTTGGTGGAGTGGTTGCTGCTTCTAGCTACTATAGTCAGCCATTCCCCAAACAAAGTCTTCTTTGGAAACCTAAAAAACATGAAGACTTTAAAATATTGTAGTCGATAAGCTAATTTTTTCTCATTGTTCCCCTCCAAAAAATTCTGACCAATACGGTTCATTTGATAAAAAAAGTATGTAGTCTCACAGTCTGGAAGTAAATTTGCCTCAAAAGTATCCTGGATGGCGTGTAGATGGTGATGTGGTTTATAAGTATTGTCGAGATAGAGTTCCCGAGCTTTCGAATTTGAATTCATGGAAGGTTGTTGTCACGATGAGGTTGCTTCTGGACATTGCCACACTCTCTATTTCAGCTTTTATTATTTTCTTTATAATTTAAAAATAAATAAATAAATAGGTAAACCAATAGCTAATAATGATGATAAGGATGAAAGTTTTTAAAGGTCAAGGCCAATCTCACTAGTCGGAAAAGAGTAGCTGAAGAGCGTAGCAAAGGATGTCCAGCTAGCTAGTCGTCAGGGTGTGAGTTCAAGGTAAAGGTGCGCCACTGATTTATGGCAACCTAAATCAGAAAATTTACCGATGGTCGGATACTCTTTTCAAACGATGAGACTGACCAAGTTATTTATAGAACAAAATTAAGTAGGTTTAAATCGCTTTTGAATTAATCTGAAAACCTAATGAATAAATAAAAAGGGGGAATAAGTTGACAACGTTTATTCGACCGTTAAAGTAAAGGGGTTGTTGTTTTGACAAACTTATATAGGGCACGCCGTAACTTTCTAAGTTCTATGCATGTAATAATAAAGGCACATATATATATTATTTAGTTAAATTGATATTACCTCACGTGATCACGTTTAGCGTACAGCTGTTAAATGTTCACCTTAAGGGTGCAAAACAACCTTTCCCATTAATAGGCCGAAGCTTCATATGATAATAAATGTAGAAAATACTTAAAGTCAACTTAATAAGTTTCACATTGGCAGTAGGCCTTTGTACAAACAACAATAATATTCAAAATTGGCAGTAGGCCTTCGTACAGGCAATAATGATATTCAAAATTGGCAGTAGGCAATAATAATATTCAAAATTGGCAGTAGGCCTTCGTACAGGCAACAGTAATATATAAAATAGGCAGTTAGCCCTTGTACAGGCAACAATAATATTTAAAAATAGCAATCACGTAATACAAACATGTTAAAAGGGATTAATAAAAACTAAGACGACACTATAACATTCAAAAACCTGGTAGGTACTGCAGGACAGCTGACGACTGTTGGGCCTCGTCCAGTTTCCTCCGAACTAACAGGCAGGGTATTATGTCAACACCACCCACACCTCGACATCGCAGGCAGCGACACTAGGTTGCATGTAGGGCTGTGGCACGAAGTGGTAGGTTCCAGCAAGCAAACCATCGCAAGCAAGCCATCCGAAGAAAACCATCCGAAGCACACAACGCCTCGTAGAAGGTAACGTATGACCGAAACCTCGTAAGGTCACGCAGGCAGCAAAAGGCAAAATAGGTACACGAAGAAAACCCAGGTATACGTAGAAGAACCTAGGTATTCGAAGAAAACCTAGGCACACGAAGAATAAGAAGAAGACCTCTAAAAATATTGGGGGTAATTAATAAAGGATCACTATCAAACCTTTAGTCACTCACTCTAGATGTAGGGCGGCCTTATTGGTGAAAAAAACTTCCACAAGTGCAGCTGGGAAGCTCTAATTAATTTCTTTCCAGTGATCAAGACATGTCTAGCTGTTAAGATTTCATCCTAAAATGATTAAAACGAGCTTAGGAAAAACCGTTGGGCTATGTGAAACAAAATGGCGTACCTCAGTGAAGAACTTGGCTGTAAAAATCCGGTATACACCGTTAGTTGGCTCAGGAAACGCAAAATAACGCAATTGAAGGCAAGGCAAACGTAAGAGCAACTATTTGAGTCGATACTTTTCACTAAATCCCGAAATCGGACTCCAGCAAACTAATGGAGAAAACGCGAAAAGCGTCGCAGCCCCTTCACCTAGGATAGCTTGATTCACACTCCGCTGTGGAATAAACGAAAAAGAAGGTCCGGGCAGCAGCCGAACACCACCGAACGCCGCCGGGCGAACTATTAACAAAAGGCGCCAACCGAATCAGGACGAATCAAAACCCCGACAATATCCAAACCCAACAAGACATCCGCGAATAAACTACTCCGCAATTTAGCCGAAGGTATAATGAAAATAAGACACCAGGTAAATATTGTACATGATGCGCGATATGGCACTACATGAACCCACTATTCCAGACGTTCAATTCAAATTTAAACCCAAACGGAAAATCCGAACGCCGATCGTAAAATCACGCGACAACAACCACGATAGAGCACGTTCCAGTATAACTACTCGAACGAACAATCGAAATAGATTCCATTCCGAGAGTACCATCTCACACGACTCGATGCGTTGCACCATGGGTGACCAACAGAAATTCATGCCGAGATCAGGCAACCCACAATTCACGTAGCCAAAGAAAGAAGACAATAATAATTAACATTAAGTAAACTAATATTGGGATTAGTTACAGATACGAGAATAACTAGCCGAAAGGCGAGGGAGGATTAAATGTATTAATAAGTATATAGAACAATAATTATTATTGGAAAATAAATATCGAATGCAGAACACCTGTAGGTATTATTTTAATATGAATAAAAACAATTAGAATAAATAGTGGTAAACCGTCTTTCGCTATTATTTTGGTACGTTATGAGGGAATTATAGAATAAAACGTAGTTAAATGGAACATTAAATGAAATATAGAAAAGTTCAATTTTAAACCGTGAGAGAGATATTTGGTAAAAGCTCCTTCGCATTTTTTAGATCCTCACGAAGCCCATCCATCATCAATATGGAGACATCTGTGATTTCTCCGATATCTTTCCAAATGTACAAAGTACAAAATAGCCACCAGCGAGTTTTTATTTATCCACCACACGAGCTGCCGATATAGGGTTAAAAATGGCGGCGAATTCCAATTCTTTTGGTTTCGTGCTCCTTACCACTCGTATGTGATTTAAATCTGTTCCTCCGAATGATAGTCGCGCTATACCCACCTGGAGAATTATCTGATTCTGAGATCACAGAAAATCATGCTATATAGAAGCCGTGAAAATATTGTTGAGGGCGCCGTTTCAAACACTTTGAGTATGATTTGTAAAGTAGATTCCTAAGTATGTACAGGGTGTCCGGCTTCAGGTGATGCAATCGATTATTTCCGTAGTTGAAAGATTTTTTTTAAAAGAAAACTAAACTTTGTAGAACTTTCCGGGAAATTCGAATATGAAGTCAGACTTAATATGCAGGGTATTATTACAATAATATGTGAAAAAACATAATTTTCTACAAGATTGTGAAGTTAAATTTCACCATGAAATATTATTGACGAGAATGAGGGGAGTAACACAAAATTGTCAGTTCCTATATGTCCGACTTCCGGATTTGACAAAAAGCGGGCATCACTTGGTCATATTTTTGAGTCACCCTGTATATTTTGTGATTTTAGTTTCCTCTTGCTCTCCCAATTCCAACCATATAGTTTTATACAGTTATCTTTAACAATAACCAAGGGAGTAGGAAGGAATACTGAGTGGGTTTAATTAGAAAAAAGTTGCGCATTTTGAGGCTTCTTATAAGATCCTTGAAAGAAATCGAAGGTAGTTTAAGTCGTTCCTGAAATATCCTGAAAACTACTGAAATTTGTTGTTTTCTTTTTTATTGAATATACAATAAATATTGGGAATGCAGTGAAACTTGGTACGTTTTTTATGACCAACTTTTGATTTTCTTATGGGGGTGATATTGGATTTTTATGCCATTACATACAGCAAAAGATAGCCTCGGTTGATTTATTTAGATGTTACCATTGTTTCCAAAAGTGTACACGCTAAAAGTATAAGTGCCCGTAAGTACATGGTTGGAATTGGGAGAACAAAAGTGACCTAAAAAACCAAAATATACAGGGTTTCTCAAAAATCTGACCATGTGAGGACCGCTTTCGGTTAAACTGGAAGTTGGACATGGAAACTGACATTTTTTTGTTACCCTCCTTATACTGGTTAAAATAACATTTCGTGGTGAAATTCAACCTCACATTATTTTGAAAAAGTGTATTTTGAACAACTATTTAACGGCACCCTGTATATAAAGTTTGATTTCATATACAAATTAATCGAAAAAATCGCAAACGATTAGGTTTTGAACCATCAATTTATCTTTAAAATTACCGAGGTAATCGAGTGTATCACCTTAAGCCGGACACCTGTATACCTACAATATTTTTTTGAAACTTATATTTTTTTAAAATTATGAGAATTTGCTGGAAATTATTTTCAAGTTCCTAAATCAGCTGCTAGGAGGCGCAAAGTGCATATCCAACTATAGAACAATTAAGTTTTTTCCGTAATTTTCCCGATAAAGTGGCATCTAAAATACACGCCTAGGTATCTAATATTCATCTAGAGAAAACAACACATTTGTGTTTTGCACAATTTGTTTCAGTAAAATAACGTGATGGGAGATGGAGACTTTTTTCTATGAACGGAATGAAACCAAAACTTGATAAACTTATATAGAAAGGACTTTTGGCTGCATCTTTTGCATTGAGGACGCTGTCTTTGTGTATTTTCTGTATTCGCCAGTGTTTTTTAGAGCGACAAGGGGTTTCCGAGATTGACCGGCATCATCTCTTATTTGGCCACACAGATTATCTATGTCCCGAATGGGATGATTTTATGGGGGATTTCTCCTATTTCCTGAAAATATAGACAAAAGTTAAGGTATACTGAGCTCGATATTAGACATATATAAGTTGAATTCCGAATGCCGTAAACCACACCCTGATAACTTGATTCGTCAGGGAGATACAGAATGTTTTGTTGAGTTTCTTGTTCAAGAAAGACAACATGCCCGAAGGGCCGGTCGCAATCGGACCGACTTGGGCCGGCCTAGACGGCTAGCGGGCATACTGCATACGAAAAATACCGGAATAATAATCACCGCGGCCGCAGCGCAATCAACGATGACGCGACGTCCCTATGCCCATCATTCCGGCCCTTTCCCCTTTCTTCTCTTCCTAATATGTTCCAAGGGACATATTCTGCTTTGGCTTCTGCATATCAGTACATTTTGACATTGCCTTTTTATCAAGTTGAATTGTGAATGGTCGTTTTCAACATTAAGATATATAAAAATAGATTAAGGAATACAGAGTGTCACTCTAGAAATCTACGAAGAGCCGAGTAAAATTTATCATTATATATTTTTTTAGATTCACTACTATTTCGACTGGGTGATGGCTGTCTATGTTTTTTTAATGAACAATTTTCAGAATATCATATTATTAGGCATTCTTTTAAGAATAAAATGGATGGTGGCCATAGCTCAAAATTTCTTGTACAAAATATTAGTACTCTAAGTTACAAAGTGGGGTCAAAAATAAAAAAAAAAAGATTTTCTAGACTACCCTGTATAAACCTCAGGCAAATCTATTAAGCTTTGCCTGAGGTTTTATTGTACGTAGCATAGCCAGTCTAGCTCATACACGATGTTCGTAAAAAATCAAATTTGATGAAATCATGTTCATATTTATAAAATTATTTAAAGAAAAAATTCGGGATTCTACTGCATTTTGTCGGTCCCTCTTGGAAAACATACTTGGTTTTAATATTTCCTAACAATCCTTAAACATCCTTAATTATGATTTATTCATCAACATATCAATCAAATCAAGTGTGCCATGAATGTCATGAAAACAAAAACGATACCTTCTACATAATTGACAGTCACCTAGAGGGGCCTAATGTAAAATCCATTTTTTCTTTGGATATTTTTTTAATAAATGATTTTTCGTCAAATTAGATTTTGTTACGGACACCCTGTATAAGCTAGACTAGCTATACAACGTACAATAATACCTCAGGCAAAGCTTAATCGATTTACAAAAAAAAATTTCAACCTATGTATGTTTATACAGGGTACTCTGGAAAATCTAATTTTTTTTAATTTTTTCCCCACTTTGTGAACTTTGTATGACTTAGAGTACTGACATTTTGTACAAAGGGTTTTGAGCTATGGCCAATTCGATGGCAACATCCATTTCCTTCTTAAAATAATGCCTAATATGATATTCTAAAAATTGCTTTTTTAAAAAACATAGTTCGAAATGGAATAATCACCCAATCGAAATAGTGTCTGTGAGATATCAGATAATCTTACTTTAGACTTAGACCAATCTAAAAAACATAATAGCGCTAAATTTTACTGCTTACTATTATCTATATTGCATGTGCCCCACGTTTTTCGAATCTTTATGAGGCAATGAGAAATTATGTTATTTTTTGTCATTTTTTATTTTATTTTTTTAGTTATTACTATATATTAAAATTATATATTGAAATTTTCTTATTTTCTGCTTTTTAGTCTTTTTTGAAATTTTGCAATCGATTTTAAACATCTTAATGAGATTATGACACAGACATGTGGCAAATTTCAGATTTATTAATTATTAATTCCAGATTCTTCTTACTTACCAATTTGTTGATAAATTTCCACTATTCAAATATTTTTATTTATTAGGTATTCATACTTTTTTATAGTAACAAATAACATAATAATAACATATGTAGTATATACCCCATTAATTTTGCATTGTTATCTTTGTCTGAGCTATGTTTGTAGTTTCAAGTCTCTAACTCATCGGGAAATTAGTTTAAAATCAATTGCAAAATTTGACGAACAGAGAAACAGGAGGAAAAGAAAGCGAGTTAATAAAAACGTGGTAAAAAAGCATTAATCAAATAATAGATCTAGTCTAGTTTGTCCTTTTTATGTTATCTTTGTATTATAGAGAATACGGCTGTTTTAATTTTTGGTGTTAGAAGAATATATTTTTATCATATGTACTTCAAACTATCCAAATAAAAATAAACCTGCTTTTTGCTTTTTATTGCAACATATCTTATTGGGCCGGAATGACTAAACTTCCCGGGCCGGTTGACCCTACCCCATCCGTCCCTGCTTTTTTGTTTATTTTCGATTTCGGTAAAAACATTTTGTCTATATTTTTTTGCGATATTGTGTTGGTGTAGAGAGATATTTTCTATTCAGGGCGTTTTTTGTTTTATCGCGTTTCTTAAACGTGCCATAACTTTTTTGTTTGTGAATATTACCGATTTCGGTAAACATATTTTCTTTTTGTTTTCTTTTATCTTAATAATTGAAATTTGACAATTTGGAGATTTTTTTAACAGCTAGCCATGCAATATTGTTCTATTATAAATAAAATTATTTATTAAGGTTCAAAAATTACAAATGCAACGCATGAAAAAACTTCCACAGAAATATGAAAAATTAAATCAACATTTGAAAGGGCAAATTTAAAAGTTCTCGCAGAAAATTATCGTTAGAAAACAGCTCTGGCGCGGGCGCGTTTTCAATGCCAATGCAAAATAAAAAAAAATACGAATCCTTATTTTGGTTTTAAACTGCAGTAATCTTGCTTAGGTAAAGTAAACAGGCTTGGCCCTAATTGATTATTTCTCAAAAATTACCTATGTCTGTTTTTGTGCTATTTACAGATCCCGATGTTTTAATAACCATTAAAAAATAGCAATAAAAATATACATTTTAGAAAATTCTAAACGTAATAAAGTTTGGGGAAAATCTTTCATGAATTTCAACACAATTAATTCGAGATTCTATTAGTGCTCTGAGTGTCGAAAATACTCTTGAAATTAGTGGAAGTTACGGCCAGAACTAAATACATGATGCAAAGCCGCTAATTGCTAAGTGCGGCACGGGTGGTCATAACATAACCGTGTATATTATTTATGGCCACCGGTTCATCAATAATCAATTCGCTCATATTGAACTTCCTGGCAGCATATGTATCAAAGGGATTTATGGCGACTGATTTAAACCTATTCCCTGTACCGACAACTTCCCTCCACCTCTATTTATCACCCGAACGTATTTGTCCCCGTACTTGGCCTCTATTCAATAGCAGCGGATATTAACCTAGAAAAATTAAATTAAGTATAAAAAAATCAAACCAGACGTACCTACACCACTATAGACCGTCCAAACCCGACAAAATATAACTAGGCAAATGTTCACTTCTGTAAAGTGTCTGATAAATATTTGAAACTTGAACATCATTTTGAGAAACAGGGAGCTGACTATAATCAAAACTGGTTGTGCGAATCGTGCAGTGCTATAAAAAAACTTCATTTAATAATTTGCATTTAGATGAGGTAAATTTAATACACGCAAATTAATTTAATTATTCACATATAGCATTATTTTTTACAAAATTGAAAGTGTATCTAAGTTGAAGTTGATGCATTATTACTCGATGTGTGAATCTAAATACGAAATTTTTTTGGAATGCATCACGTGGTGAAGCTATTCTCGGTAATTAAGTACCAGACTATATCTATGTATAAAGTGGGTCGATCGTGGCTGTTAAGGGCGCAAATCTGGGTATATCTAATGCATATGACAAAATGTGTAGATATGCTAAGGTAGCTAGGCACTATTTTGCAGAATAAAGAAAATATCGAATAAGAAGGCTGTCTTACTCGCCCTCCTGTTCTGATTTGTAATAAAACAAAACCAACAATGGATTAATTATTGAAATACTTGGCTTCGAAGAAATGTTCTCTATATAGTAGTGATATAGACTATAGACATAACCCGCCAAATAAGTTTTCTCATTAAAATTGCAGATATTCAAAATTACGGCAACAGTCCATAACATTGAACGATGACTATCTTCTGCTCTAAATAACGTATACCTACCTATTTATAACAATTCACTTCGATTATTACTATAACTGGCAACGTCGCAAACGCAATTTCATTGCTCCAAATTAAGGCGCGCAGTTTAAAATTTTTATATATTTTTTTAGTTAATAACAAAATTAGGTACCTATTGACGAGAAAGATGCTGAGGGGGATTTTATTAAAGAGTTATGTGATTAATTTCATTCTACATTCTGGTAGTAAGAAATATCGAAATTCGATTCAGTGAACAAGGCCCATTGGAGCAACAAAATTAAACGTCCTCTATGTTGAAAATGAAGCGTTCGTGGTCCTATATTTATATGAAATTTTCGTTTTAAAATATAATTTTCCGTCCGGCTATACAAAAAACTGACCCATTCCCGTATGAACAAGTCTCTCCAGAAATGTAGCCCGTCGGCCCGCTCGGCTCACCTTCTCCAGCTCCTTGAGCGACGCCGGCGAGACGTCGGAATGCCGGCGGAGTTCGGGACTGCGCGGGGGCGCCAGCCCGGCCCCCAGCCCGCCGACGCTGAGGCCGCCGCCGCCGCCACCGCCGCCGCTAGAAGAGCCGAGCCGGGCCTCGGAGTGCCGCCGCTGCAGCTCCTGCAGCGGGATCTCCAGCAGGCTCTCGCTCGAGTCCTGGGCGAGCGCGGCGCGCGACTGGATCTTCCTGAAACAGAACGCACGTGATGTTACCGTTTTCGGTACGGGTGGCCCGCCAGAGAAAGTTGCTGGACATTTTTTGTCGACATCAACGCGATCAGCAGAAAAACAATTTTGGATGTCGCATTTTCGAGATAATGACCAAACCTGTTTTTGGTATTGAAAATACTTCTGGGCGCATTTATATGGGAATAAATAAACAGATTATGCTTAGGCGATTATATGTACAAGTCGGCGGCGTCGTCATGTTATAGTTTTGAGATAAAAGGGTTCTCGATATTGATGTTTTAAAACTTTGGCTTCCAGGTGTTTTGTCACAGATGAATCAGACTCATCTGTGGCTCGCTGTTCTTTGTTTCAAATCCAGAAGAATAAATCTCCTTTTCATAGTGTGTTTATATGATTGTTTTCTATTATATAATAAAACAGCTAGGTGTTATTGAATATGTATTATTACACTACTTATTAATAAAAATTGATTCGTGCCGAAAAATAATGAAATTAAAAAAATTAAAACGTTTAGTGTATTTGATTATTCATGATTAAAAATTTAAAAATTATACGTATACCTACAATTTTTGAAATATAGATATATTATAAAGAACCCTTTTAACAATGTAAAGCTTTTCATGAAATCTACTAGGAGCACAAAAAATTACATTTTTCAAAATTAAAATAATGTTGGAAGTGGATTTTAGAAAAGGCAGATTTATTAATAATAACATTCACCAAAACGATGAAAAACACGTTAACAAGGGAAAAATACCAATTTTTGAATTTTTCTCATTGTTAACACAATTTTTCTCGAAAACTAAAATGTTTTTTTATAAGTAATGTTTTTCTGTGGCCGCGACCACGGCCAATAGTCTCATTTCATACTGCAGAGTGCGCGGCTTATTTTATCTTGCGTAAGCTATACATATTTGATCCAAAACTTGGCATCGCAAAATTTTTTTAAGCAGAAACTTTAAAAGTTCTATACGTTACTTGCCGCATATATTGTAATTTTAAGAAATGTGATCACTTTTATAAAATTTATAGGTACCTACTTAACTTATAGTTTATAGTTATAAAAAAGTAGTAAACTTTTGTAATGTTAGAATACCTACATGGGGAATCTTTAATTCACATCAGTTGCCTAAACGAATGAAAATTCAATATTTTGGAAATTAAGGAAGAATGGAAGGTAAGAAAGTAGCTGTCAAATTTTTATCCAACGTAGAATGTTAAATATGCCAATGTTATATAAGATTACCTAATTATCTAATTTTTATGCAAGTATAGGTATTGTATAAATGAAGTTACTTGGAACAGAATAAAAACCTTTGAATTTTATACGGGTGATTTCTGCTGATAAGTGGTATTTTTACCAGTAGCAGAGCGTGGTAAATGCTACTAAATATGTATATCGCTCCCCGTATATCACTGTGTTCCAATTGAGTTCATTTATATTTTACCAGGGTAGCTCGAGAACAGGCGTCTCGTCAATCAAATACGAGACAAAACGACAAAACACTTTTTTAAAGATATTAAACCACACCTGGTAATAGTAGTAAAGAGAAATAAAGGAGACAGAGAACATAGATATTGTAGTAAAAACAAGTGACTGCATGCTCGCCTAATATAATATCACCAATATTTGCATGGGTTACACCAAAGAAAATGGTAGCGTAGTACCATTTTCTTTGGTTACACTGTTCGACGGCCGGCCACTTTTGTGCAATGAAACGCGGTGCATAGCCGTGCCATAATTTCACAGGATCTTAGGATATACATGATTAAAGCGTTATAATCGATATGGCTTTTCAGAGAGCTTTTGACAATATTATATGGTGCATTAACCTTTGCGTTGTGTTTGACAACAACCTTAAAAAAAACTTAAAAGTGAAATATTATACGTTGCTTGTAGAATATACTATGTATATTTTTGAAAACTGCCTGACGCTTATGTCCTATATTCTTTTTGTGGCGCCAATTAGAATTTTTATGCTGTTTCAAGTGACTTTACAAATACTATACCTAAATACAAAAAAATCTAAAATAAATATTAATTAAATTTTAATTTTTTTTTCTACTAATCCACAATTTAATTCCATACATTTTTGACACCTCATAATTTTTACGTGTAATAAAGTAAGCAACCGTTTAAATTGTTTTTAATCCACGTGAAACTTGATTTAAGGGAGTAGGCAGGTAAAATAGGTAGTTAAATCGGTAAATCCTGAGATTCATTAGTTTATAAAAATTTATCGTTCAACATTTTTAACAAAATTTGGTAGTACCAACCTGATTTAATTGATACTCTAGTGGCCTAGACAGAATTTATATAAAAATATACCTGATACGATTTCTCCAATGTTGGCACCAAAAAATATGTCGTAGTAGGCCTTGGTTTTTTAAAATAAAATGTGCTGTTTTGAACTAAAGTACAGTTTTTGATGCCCTATCGTTTAAAAGAAACTCTACCAAAATCCGATGATAAATACAAAATTTTATGGGGTGTTCCGGTTTGAAGTGGCTCACACTGTAGATAGTAATGATAAGAACACTATTTTAATATTAAAAGCTGCTAAATTAACTTTATGTTAGCTACAACATTTTAAATTAATTTTTGAAATTTTATTATTTATATTGACGTTAGAGGTGTACCTAATACCACAAAATAAATAGCTTCATAACGCAGAAGCCTCCTTAATGACATATGTATCACGTTTTAATTTAGAGAAAAGTAGCCAGTATTTCGTTGCCGAAGGAAAAGGAAGTAAAAATCTTTACCTAATATTTCCTTCAAAATTGAACACTACGTTGGCCCTGTCATATAATGCTACAATTGCCACGAATATACGAAAAAAATCGCACATGTGCAAAAAATCGCAGTGCTTGCGGAAGTATCAACCACATTAGTACAGATAAAATGACGGATATGGTGGAATACTAACGCTTATTCATCCAAACATACCACATACCTAATTTACAAAAAACGGATTTTCAATTTGAAATAAAAAATAATCCTGAAGTATTAGAAAGTGTTAATTTAAATTTTTTGAGGCGAATCCGTTTATGTGAAAAACAAAATGGCGGAATATTTGAGAATTTGCTTTAATTCTGTAGTAGAAATCTTTCAGTTCTCATCATCGGATTTACATTGCCCTCCTTTCTCTTTTTAAATCTGAATTTTCTTTTACTTGCAGGGAAATTGTAATAGACGATTATGCACCGCACCCGTAGGTACAGCCTACTCTACTAATCAATAGTAGGTGCATAGAGACAAGGTTTGAATTTTGTAATTTTTAGTGAGAACGGGGCATTTTATGGGAAAGTACAAGAGAGGTAAAATCTTTGGGGATCTAAAAAGTTGAGGCTTACCATGCCGATAAAAAGTTTTAATCCAAAATCCAACATGAGTCGCCTAAAAAACAAACACTATGTAGACTAGGGTGGGTTAAAGGTGGTTAGTGGGTATTATTGAGTGTAAAGTGTATACGAAATTTGAGAGCGATCGGTTAAACGGTTCTGAAGTTATTTGAGAAAGAGTGCCTTTGAGGGACCCCTTCGAATGCTGTAGCTCTTCAGGGGGGGGGCAATAGAAACACTTTCGCTACACTACATCCATCTTCATAATTTCTCGAGAGTAAGTATATTAATATTTAGGTATATTTCGTACCGGCGCTGACTTTTTAGACTGCATGTTTTTCTGCCTTCGATCGACCTTGGTTCGAACCGATGTCGAGGCAGGGGCATGCACATGTCTTTAAAGAAAAACACCGCTATGGCCAAGAGCGCTGGACAAATGTGGGTTCACGGTATTGCTCCTAAATAGGCTTTATACGTGTGATTTACTAAGTGTCCTACACTCACTGGGATTACTACGGTTTTCTAGGGTTTTCCGTAGTACTTGAGCGAATGCTATCAGGAAAAAAGTCGGCCCTAGCCGCAAATGGCAACGAAGACAAAATAATAGTAATTGCCCCCCTCCCCCGCACAAGCATGTGGTTGCTTCTAGTTTGGAGTATTGTGAGGGTGGGAATTATTATTATTATTATTTAAAACTCTTCTCTACCACGGCCACATGCACATTACGGCTCGTTTACTAACCACAATCCAGAATGTTTTTTCGATTCAGGCTGACCATGATGTTTCAAAATGTCAAAGACCTTTGTGCCGTTAAAACGTTTCAACTCAATATCGTTATCTCCCAGTTCCATTGCAATTTTCCTTCATCCGTAACTTTTTTAAATTTTAAACTCCATATCGATTCCTTTGTGTATACGCTTCGGTGAAAAATAAACTTTGCTAAGCGGGATAGATTTCACGTGATTAAGGGAGGTTAGACAAGCTAAATTGATTTAGCAGTGGCGGTCGGGGTGAGTAATTCAATTGCCACGGAGAGAAAATTTCGGCCCTAACTTAAAAAGAACTATCGGTATACTTCAATTCTATTTCCGGTCTGATTCCAGTGGCATAACGATACCGAGCAGAAAAGGCCTCCCACCTTTAAAAAGTTGAAATCCGAATCCTATACAAGAAAATAAGTGAACATTTGGTCGTTTCATGGTCCAGACCAACTTGCACACTGCACAGTTTATCTCCCTATATCGTAGGACGAATATCACCTATACAAGAAAGTCACTCCAGCAAGTTGTTTATAAAGCAGAATGATAACTTAATAATAAGGATTACCTACCTTCAATAATTTTCCATCAGACTTTTTGTCTTCAAATTAAAAAAAGGAACAATCATAGCTATCCTTCAAAAATTGTTTAGTTATTGTTCTTCACTGTATATGTTATGGGTAAAGTAAGGTTAACGGTTAAACTTAGGTTTACCCGGGTAAACTGCAAAATACCCAAGAAGCGTGGGTAAAGTACGAAATATAACCGACATTATAGGTATTTTTGGCTTTACCCGGGTAAACCGCGTTCTATCCGGTTTTGTTTGGTTAAAGTGGGGGGTAGGAATTATTATTGCGTCGCGCAACAACCAAAACGGTAGGAATTATTATTGCGCCGGCGCAGGCCCAATAATAATTCCTACCGCTTTGGTTTCTGGCTTTACCCGGGTAAACCGCTTTGGTTAAACATTTAAATTGCAAGAAGTTCGCCATCTTCTTAACACTGCAATAGAGCACGTTACTACAGACAACTGGCGAAATGCTATTCGTTATCGATGAAGAAAAGAGAATGTGGTAACTTGACAATTTAATCGACGAAACTGTAGACCTGCAACCTGTGATTATTAATTTAGGTGTTCAAATTATAAGGATTTTCTTAATAAAATATTTGACTCTGTGGGCCCTTTTTTACTTTTTTATTTTAATATGTGAGGCCTTTTACTATGAAGCTATCGATTTTTAAATAGTCCTTTTGGGGCCCTGGAGGGAACACCAAGCACATAACTTTTTAGCTTGTACTTTTTCGAAATCTTGAATTTACTTTAAGAACCTACTAAGCTAAAAGGTACTCTTGGCCAATTTTCAAAAAAATCATCCCTTTCTAAGAAAATCCTTGTAATATAGTGAAGAATTTCAAGAATTGTTTTTTTTTTGACAAATTCGGTAATCAAAATAATAATGTACTTAAATGGGTTTAAAATAGTTCATTCTTTTTAAGCGATGACCTAGTATAACTTTTTCAACAGAAAACTTGATTTTATCTCTTTTACATAATTTACATATTTCTAACAATATCAAGAAATTACGTCTTTTTGAATTGTGCAAATACGGTAATTTTTTTTATTTATTATGACGCATTTTCTTACCATATTGGAAGATTATTTTTTACGACTCTCTTGTGGTCTACCTACGTAATTAACATATTGGGCTGGATACGTATTATATTGTTTTTTTTTAATATTGTGTAATAAGGAAACAGAAAATTAGATGCCTGTTTATGTATATGTTACGGGTAAAGTAAGGTTAACGGTTAAACTTAGGTTTACGCGGGTAAACTGCGAAATACTCAAGAAGCGTGGGTAAGGTACGAAATATAACCGACATTATAGGTATTTCTGGCTTTACCCGGGTAATTATTCATTGACACATAACCTTTCATCTGGGCCCAAATCAGTTCAATTGGGTTCAATTCACATGAAGAATTTTCCAAAGTTTAGTTCTTCCTAATTCAGGCAAGTCCTCATCGTCTTTAATGGTTTGTAGAACTTTGTCTAACGTATGTAGGTTACTCTTTCTTTATAAAAAACCCATGTACTTTTCTATCAATGTCTTGGGATTTTCGCCCTTCATGTTTCTTGGGACTTGCAATATTGCCGATTTTTCTTTGCTTCAAAATTCTGTAAATAGTTGCTTCTCCAACTCCAGCCATATTGGAACAGGTTTCTACTATGTATGAGACGGCATTTGCGGGATGTTGATGAATTGGAGCATCATATTCGTTCAACACTAGCCTTTTTCCTTAAAGAGTATGCAGACTTACTGATGTCGCTAGGTTTCATTGGTTTAAAAGAAGAAGTCATCGTATACAATACAAAACGAAGTAACCACTTTGAACGTCACCTTCAAATTGATTTGTTTATTAACGTATTTTCAAAGCGATTAATAATTACCTGCCCTCCCTACCCCTAATAAATTATAATTACCTGCCCTTTCTATCCATAATAAATTCTTCTACCGCACGCCTGCGGTTTATGGCCTTTTTATGACCCTAGTACCAGATTTCCACTACCAACTACTAGAGAACAGACTTTAGTAGAGCCATTTATACAAAATAAAAAAAAAATAAAAAATAATACTACTATTGCTCCTCTGCTCAAGCATCCCCTTATTAGAATAATTTAATAAATAATAAAATACCTACACCCGAACGCAGATCACCTTTTGGCTATAGGCTATAAACCATTTATCCGTCAAATAGCTCGGGTTTGAGAATGTAATTTGGCGGGACGTGCAGGCGCCGTAATAATTTCGATATAGCATTCTATATCGAGCTTCCGCCCATAACCTGCTGGATCTCCGTCCCCGTTATTGACCTTAATTCATGGTTCTGGTAATACCGGCGGGCGTAATTTCCGTAGTTAGGACTTAATGAAGCTTTTATTAAAACTGGCTCTGGCAGGGTGCAAGTACACGTGTAATTGCAAAAACCATCGTTAACGCATAATTTCTCAAATATGGTACTAATTAACATTAGTGAGAAATTCCGACAGAATTCACTGGCGGCAACTTGCATTTATGCACAAAAGTTTTTTCAAACATTTCATCATCCAAGACGCGAAGTTTTTCTACGTGTTTCAGTTCCAGGACCAGCCTGGTAGATATAAACAAGACAGGCAGTGATTATAGTATTGAGAAGATATCTGACCGCTGTGGAAGTATTCAAGCGACTAAGCTGTAAGCTCCATGTGTACTGTTAGAATGCTAGTAATCACCGCTAAATTCTACTCTAATGCAAAGTTCTTGACTCGTTACAGACCGCCATCTATGGATGGTAGCCTGAAGTTTAATTTCTCCTGTCATAATTTCGCTATTGGTCGCTGGATGCCCCCAACGGTGCTGCTTACATGACATGCCTATGCTGAAGAATCACAGAGATCATTATATCTGTGCGGAGATCACAATGCGATTCTGACGATTCATTACACAACCGCAAAGACATATGAATTGCCCCCATAAACTCTCAGCCTCAGGCCTCAGCCGAATGTCTTTTTTGTCGGCTAACGGACGGAAGCTTTACTCCACGATGGAGCACTAAGCTATGGAAAGTTGTTTTGTACAGTTTTCGTACCTCAAGTTAATTTCCAATCCTCGTAATAGGGGGCGTCGGAAATGATTTGTCAGTCATATTTTGCCAATTATTAGTAAGGAATCTTACACACTACTATAATCACTGCACTGGTTAGTAGTAGGCATCGAAAATAGCCGAGGGATTTCGCGATCGCGGTGCCGTTCGATTTCATTGGAAATTTGTGGATACAGTACAATGATGCTCCACCCCACCGAGCAAGAATAGTACATTTTTATGATAAATGGATCGGACAAAAAGGTCCTGTTGCTTGGCCACCTAGGCCACCGGACATCATATCGAACAACTTCTGTGAAAAAATGACGCGCCGCTGCTACACCACATGGGGGGTGTGGAAATCTGCAAATTTTTACAGATACATTTTCAAGGGCTTTCTGACGGTATGGAATCGCTGTAATAGAAAAAGGCATCACTTCAGTAATAAAGGGACCTTTCCTCCAATGGCTGTCCAACTGTCTCTAAAATTCGGGAAAAATTTTGGAAGGCCATAGCCTTTGTATTTTCCACACATTAAAAATTGCTTCTTTCTTTGGGGTAGGAACGAGGCACGCGAGAATAGAGGCCTGTAGACTCGATCGATGACGTCACACACTCAGGCCGATTCAAGCTAAAATATTCTATGCTTTGCGGTATTTTGTGAAGTTTTGGATCCAATTTTTTTTATTTTCCAGATTATTTTTTAACATACACCATAAGAAACCGAAAATGTTATGCACACCACAAAATAAAGCATTCTGAACAATTAAGTTCGTAGTAATGAACATATAATAAAGTCAATGAAATTCAGCAATTATTAAAGGTGGCTTTATGCAGCACTCATTATGGCTTCATTGTCACTTCCTATTGTCATTTTATAGAGCAGATAACAGCAGACTACATAGAACATAGATATGAGTGGGTTATCTTCTAGAGAGGTAGTAATGAAATGTTAAGGAAATGAAAACTGCCTAAAATCTCATGCAACAAGGAACATTATAAACATTTATCTTTTTATTAATGATAATGAAGTGTCAGTAAAGTGATAATACGTAGAAACAACCGTAATAAACTCAATGAAAATAAAAAGAAACACTTACACTCTAATTGCTTCATTAATTAAGTAGGTAGAAATAAATATATCTAATATAATGAAGGAAAATAAGAAATATCACTTACACGTTAATTTCTTTGGTTTTCTCTCAGCCCTTTGCGCCATTATTCTATCATTTCGTATCATTCGATAATTATTGAGATATTATGTTAGTCAATGTAGCAAAACATTTTACAATTAACTGACGATAGGATACACAGCAAGAACAATTTCCTTTTGTTAACGACATATTTTGCAGAATTTTGAGACAAATTTTCTGTCGTTTAACACATCTGCAATTACGTACTGCTCCTTTTTTCAATTAAATGGTGATATATGGTCTTAACTGAATTGAGCTTATAGACCGTCAGATAGTGACAGATTTGCGACATCAGTGATATCACAGTTTCAGTTTGTATACGGAGAAATATTTATTTTTCGTTTGGTTTAGGATTTTTGATATCTTTTGTTGTCGTGTTGTTTCGTTTAGGAATGATCCTTGTTTATGGATACTCTAGTTAGCCAATGTCTGACATTGACATATGGACATGACAGAAATATAGTAGATACAGGGGACAGATTTTGCAAAAAATAAAGTTGGCCAGCTGTTTTTTTGGTAGATTTTAATAGTAGAAAGTTAGTAGACAATGACTTTAATTTTTGGCGCCATCTGTTGCTTGTATCCAATATCGCTCTCGTATCCTTATGACTCTGTCACACATTGGCTAACTAGGGATTCCATAAACAAGGGAATGATGTTATTTTAATATTAGTTTTTCTAACGATACATTTTTATTAGAAAATTAAAACGTGTTTAAAATAAACAAAAATAATAAAGTATGAGTTTGACTTTTGCCCCCTCTTAGACTTTTTCTGCGGGCGCCCATGCACAGTAAAAAATGGGTGGAATAGTACATAACCTTACGTGAAATAAATTACATAACTTATTCTGTACGTGCACTATAAAATATGTAATTTAACGGTTTTATATTTTTCCACAAAAACTGAGAAGTTCGTATGTAAAATGGAAATAATACGTACAAAGTGGAATTTTAAATCTCAAATATAAGTCTGTAATATCACAATGAAAAATTCCAAAATGATGTAATACCACGATGAAAAATTCCAAAATATATGTGATCCTACGACATTTCTGTATTTTCACGCAACAATTACGCGAATTCGAAGGCACAAGCAACTACAAGCGCGTCGCCAACGTCTTGAATCACACGGCAAAGGGTCTCGTGTGTTTCTCATCACCCTCAGACTCAGTTCTAAAATTCTAGTAACAAGTGCAGATACATGCTTACACTGCTGAGCTTTACGGACAAAGAAAAGTGAAAAGCCATAGTTGTGGATGAACATTGCTGTGTCTATAAGTAGGTACGTGCTGTTTATAGTGTTTATTTATATTATACGTGCATCCAGATAGAATAAGGTCAGTTTTCAAAATCATGATATACCTACTTAGGTATGTAGATACTTAGATATAATAAAACAGTAACTATAATGTTTTTTGATGTTCTTTAATTTGATTTGTCTAATAAACCGTTCAAAAATATATCGGTATTTTTATTTATAATTCTGAGTGTTCCGGAGGGAGTGTACAGAGAAAATTTTTTCGAAGTTGTAAATGTTGCCAAAAAAACTAAATGTACTTCACTATATGATTTGTACTGTAGGTATACAACATTTCGCCTGTTTGAATGTTTCTTATTTTTCAAGTTAAAAAAATGCAAAAGTTATAGGAAATTGTCTGGGCTTAACTTAGAAGAAAACTTATAAGCGACGATTTCCAGATAAGATCAAATTTTAATGAAGTACCCTATAGGTACTTTATGCATTTTTTTTAAATCTGCTGTCTATATTAAAAATTTCTATTTCCAAAACAACTAGGTATTAAACTATTAAATAAATATGTGATAATGTTATAATATCTTTGTCAAAAGGAACAATATAGGTATTTCAAAGTGCAAATAATCATAAGAAAAAGAAAACTTATTTCAAATTCGTAATTGTACTTCTAATGTATGAACTACACCTTAGTATCTTATTTGTTAACATTTTTTCTAATCTAAAAATAAATAAGTTATAGGAAATAGAGGATTCCCCGTATTAAAGTATTCATTTTAATATGGGCATACAATTTGAGGTTAAATTACTGTCATCAGGTAGGCACCTGTCACCAAATCACTTTTATTAACACGATAGGCTCCGCGTGCAAATCTCCACACAACCCATATTGTTGGACTTAATAATTCATTTTAAATCATAAATAATAACAAAAAAAAAACATTCAACAATACGTACCTAATTAAAGTGATTTGGTGATAGATGCTTACTTCATGATGTAATTTAATTAATCCCAAAGATAGCTAATTATGGTCTACTAAAGAAAAATTCCATGAGTATTTTATGTCCATATTAAAATGGGTGTTTTAATATGGGAAACCCTGTACAATATTGTATGTATAAGTCACTTCGTGTAATAATTTTTGTAGGCTTACTCCGGAACACCCTATATACGAGAGCATAAAAAATACAGAATCAATGAAAAAAAAAACAAAGAAGAAATACTGAAATATTGCATAATAAAATATGGTATATTAATTATAAAATTATGTAGTTTTCTTTAAACCCACAAAGAGATGGTAAAATCACATAATAATACATGGTAAGTTACTTTCAAGATTATGTGACTTTTCAAATTTAAATGTGAAAATGCATGTAATAATATTGAAAATCACATAAAAGCATATGGTCCTTTACACGATTTTTTTTAAATACCTAATTGTACAGAAATGTCTATGGAAAATGACATAATCATAAACAGAACCTTTACTGGAAAATTTATGTAAATTTCATTGCACATTTTATTATTCAAATCTGTTTTACACAAAGTTATGGAACTTTACACAACATAACGTTGGTCGTAATTTAACCAACGTTAAATTATGTACTATTACAATTTATTCCTTTTTTGCCGTGTGCCCTTGCCTACTCACAATCGGTGTAGTTGTAGGTATGATGCGCGCTACGCGCCGTTGCCGTGACCTCATAATATACAATGTGTATGGCTAGTGGAAATGATAAATACCCAGATTTATAATATTAATAATTAGGTAAAGTTTAGATTTTAAATGTTAGATGCTGTGTAGGAAAGAAAATTTAATTTTTCTGTTAATTTTGCAGGTAGTTTGTGTGCACGCTCGCACTTATAGACCGTCAGATAGTGACAGATTTAGGTGCTCCATTTTCGCATACAACTCTCGAAGAGGGTTGAAAAGTACATCGATGTTGAGTAGAATGAAGGGAAATTTACGAGTGGCCCCTGGGGATAACATATGAAAAATTCGATTTTCGATCAGAAATAAAGGTTGCTGTTGCCCACATTTTCACGCAAGCCATGTTTACGGAATGATTAATTAATAGAACCAGGCTTCGGAAAACCAAACGCCAAAAATTAACGAATAATTGTATTAAACAGTCGTGTCCAATAATTTATGATCTAAGGTCTTAATACCGAATGATACCTACTTTCACTTAATTTTTTATCAAAAATTCTAAATTAGAAGATAAGAGTTCATCGCCCTCTATATAAACTTTTATAGGTAAACACTGAAAAATGGTGTTTGTACAAAGAAATCCTGTTTGCCTTTCTTTCCAAAGGATGCAACAAAGATCCACAAAGAGCGGCTAAAAGAGCCCATCCCTAGAAGTTTGACGACCTGTAAAACAAAAACTGTACTTGGCAAGAAATTAAAAACTGGCAGTTTGTTTGTCAACTTCATGAGAAGCTATTTTATATATAGAAATCGCGCTGCCAGGAAAACTTTCAACGATCAATTATTATTCTAAACTGAATGCTTGGCCTGAGTCTGATAGAGCGCGACAAGATATCAATTGAATAAGACCGATAGCGCTCTGCGACATTAAGTTTAATGTAGAATTTAGAACTTAAAAAAGTGTTAAGCGCAAAGTTCCAGTTCAGAATCTGATGCAGTCAGGTACAGAAAACCTAAAGAGAACAACATTAGACAAATGGTTAACCAAGGGTCACAATTTACGCATGTGCATGTAGAACATTAAACAAAAGTGGCGTATTATTGTGTTAAATGTTTCAAGGTAGAATCCAGTCTTGTTTTCTGTGGTATAGTTTCGTATGAACACGATACCGCAAGCGCTTAATGAAAAATATACACCACTTTTAATGCTCAGTTGAGAAACTATATGTATATCTTCAAAAAGGCTTGCATCATTATATTGAAATTTGTAATTTCTAGTGAAACAACAGCGGGTAGAAATGTCGTTTTCAGTCACCGTATTGCTAGGTCGGACCACTGAGTAAAGGATCGGATTCGAGATTTTTTTTGAAAATTTTTTGAAAATTTGAAACACTTCCATATTAGCGCAACACAAATTTCTAGTTCCTAGTCTTTCGTGCTCATTCGCTGAAGAGAACCCTCATCACTTTATGCCGAAGGAGCATCCCTTTCTACTTTCTACTTAAAAAGATTTAACATCTTTGTGGCAACGGGATTGTCATGCAGCGAAACCTTTTAGAAATTCAACGGCCGCATAATGTAGTTTAGGGGAAACTCAGATTTAATGGCGGGCGCTTTCTGGTTGGAGAGGACGTGGGTGTGCTGAATTGAATTTTGCAGGGGTTAACGTTTTGTGGGAGTGTGATACAATGGTATTACCTAACGCTGCTTGCAATATCTACGCATTGCCGTCTATGTGGTATTTAATAAAGAACTTTGATGCTTTAAGTCTCTGGTAAGGTCTTTGGAAGGAATGTAGGAACAATTTGAAAAATCATGTTTCCGAACAAATTTGTTGAGAGCTTCCTGTCGTATTGATATCGTAGTGCCTATATATATAAAGAAATGGTTAATTTTGTTCCACAGTCAGATAAACAGCAGGTAAATTAGAAGAACCGGCTGATGTTTCAAGTGGCTGAAAAGTGGGCTGTTCCCTTCTATGTTTTGACAGGTTTGAATTTTGAAGGTCGTGTTCTTTGGTAGATTTGTGATATTTTGAGCAAAAATGCTTGAAATTTCAGGCTACTGAAGCCTGAAACAAAGTTATTAAAGTTGGCAGGAAAAACCATTGGTAATAAATAAGCTCTGACCATCGAATTATAAGTAGTGTGGAAGTCGCACAAGGATCAAATTCACTGCGATTTAGGCAGCCAACTCCAGAGAGAGAGATAAGTTTCAACTTGGCAATAAGTAAGACAAATATACGCATTGAATATGTCATGATGTCAACTCTTATGTAAAATGTAGACAGTATATTTTCTTTACTTTAAGCGAGTATGTTGCCTCAGATAATATGGGCCCGATCATTGTTATTTAAAGAAGTTGTGGTTAATTTTTAATTTTTTAATAGGTACAACCCGTCCCACGAACATATTTACTACTTTTTCTCAAAACTCTTTTGATAAATTCGAAAACTGCCGTTCTAAATATCGAAGGAGGTGGACAATTTCTTAATTGGGTCTTGTACTTTCCTCCAGTACCGAAAGAAACCTCGAAAATCCGATATTTGACTAAATTTCCCGACTCCCGATTTTCAAGTTTCGAGAAACGGGACGGCTGTAGAATTAGCGAAATTGACGGGAAATCCTGAGGAACCGCTCTTAGAAATTGCGTGTTTTTTCTCATTTTTTGCATTTTTTGGGGGAACCGGAAGCATTTGTACCTCACCTGAAGACTAGAGGGAAGCTTTAAAAATTCCGACCCCAGAGCTCCGAGCCGAAATAACTTAGCTGTAGCTCGGCGAAAAAGAGCAATTTCTGACAGTTTTCGGACTTTGGCTTTTAGGTGACGGGAAATGCCGACCAATCACATAGAAAAGATGTGTCCCATCTGCGTTGGTCGTTTTTTTCGCCGAAAATCCTTAATTACTCGAAAACGGGAAATAGTTTACCTGAAAAAGTTTCGTTAAATATGTTGACCCGTTCTCCGACCATTTCGCCGTACCGTCAGATCTCCCGAAAAACGCGTTTGAAAATTTTTTTTCCTGTGCATCAAACGGTATATGGCATATGGCACTGGCTGTATAGCGGGACTTCGCACATAACTCGTGTCCCCGAGGTCCAGACTTGCCCTCGTCTTTCGCGACATATTTAACAGCGGAGGATTTTCGGGGCCCCGAAAATACGCCTATCGGATTTCTAAAGCTCGATGGGCCTTCTTTCCTATTTTGTTCTATAATCATATGAGAGTCGATTTGCCTAAGAATTAACCACAACTTCTTTAAGAGGGGGTTGCCGACAGCGAAAATGACGTTAGATTTCGTATTTTTTTAAGTTGTATCGCATAAAATCTAATAACATTTTACCTGGCAAAAATTTAGTACAAACATCTCTGTCTTCATTTTAATCATAAGATCTTAAAAGCATATGCACTGGAATTATTATTTTTCCCAAGGTTTTCATAACCTATAAAACAAAACACTGCTTGAAATATCTTATGATTAAAATGAAGACAGAGATGTTTGTACTAAATTTTTGCCAGGTAAAATGTTATTAGATTTTATGCTATACAACTTAAAAAAATACGAAATCTACTGTCACTTTCGCTGTCGGCAACCCCCTCTTAAATAACAATGATCGGGCCAATATTAATTGAGGCATACTATGATGGACGGCAAATTATGTATAGTATGGATGTCGCATAATAAGCGAATTTGATGGAGCATTTTAAATATAAACACATTGTATGTACCTATATACATGATGAGCGAAACTCAACGTCCCAGGCACACGAAAACTCAAAATAAAATTTCGAAAAGTAGTTCTTAAATGGGGCATACTAAGGTAGAATATAATTATGACCGAAAATTAGCTTTTTTGATGTTTGGGAAAATGGCCGCTGTGATGTTATTTTCCCAGAAACATACCATTTTTTCCCTATTATATTAAAAGTCCTTATCATTCTTAACAACTTTTGTGGGAAAATATTTTCTGCATTCTTTATTGTTCAAAATCTACAGGGTCAAATAGGTATTATGTAAAAAACATGGAATTTTTTCTAATCATTTTCCGAATTCTAGCTAGCCATGAAAGCAATTATTGATAGTCAGAAATTATTTAACAGTATTTAGGGTGCCTTGCGCACGCTTAAATTTTAAATTTATTCAAATGAAATATTTTTTAATTATTTTTTGTAGCAAACAATAATAGCAAACAATTTAGTTAGTAACAATTATAATTAAAAAAATTTAAAAAATATTCCAGTTGAATAAATTTAAGGGTGCACAACACACCCTAACATACTCTTAAATAATTTCTGACTATCAATTGTTTCCTTGGCTAGCTAGATTTAGAAAATGATTAGAAAAATTTCCACGTTTTTTTACATATTTGACCCTATAGATTTTCAACAATAAAAGATACAGAAAATATTTTCCTATAAAAGTGTTTGAGAATGATAAGGACTTTTAATATATAGGGAAAAAATATCATTTTCTAGGAAAATAATATCGATGAGATCACAGCGGCCATTTTCCCAAACATTAAAAAGCTAATTTTCGGTCATAATTGGACCTTAGTTTATAAAAACCCCTTTTCGAAATTTTTATTTCGAGTTTTCGAGTTCCCGCTGTATATGCCTGGGACGAGTTTCGCTCACCCTGTACATACTCAAAACGTAAAACGGTAATGGAAAACTAAACAACTCCAAAACACGATCCAGTCAAATTTTTTGCGCGTGTTTTATGAAAAAAAGTAATATTATTGCATTTAATTTTTTCGAGAATTTTGCAATTTTCTGTTATTATATCAAAAAACGCGCTCTAGCGGCATCACTGAGACTTAGACATATCACGGGTAAGATGGGTTTGATGGACCAATAAATGTTTTTTACAACGAGACCAAGTTTGTTAAAATCCTTTCAGTCATTTAGGAGATGCAGCTGTTTATTTAAAAAAACACTGAATCATTCCCCACCACTTTATTTTAATAGATATGTCAAAAAGTGTTAAACAAAAATTACTCGAATAAAGCTTACCTTTAAAAAGCATATATTATTTTGGTAACATTACTAGGTGAATTTCAGTGAAAAATCACTTTAAAAGTTTAAGATGGCGGTTACGCCCCCTGATGACTATCTTGGAAATCTGAAAATAATTTCCAGGTTTTTCTCTTGGCCACTTTATTCTAAAATTTTTTTACCGCAAGTCTCTACGACGAATAGTTTCCGAGATACAGACCTTTGCATTCTTATCTGACCACCCTGTACAACGTTTACCTGCGATAGGTTATGCCCTGAGAAATATCAATTTGGCCAGACACTTCACACTTTCTGCGTCCGATTGCATACAAAATCAGTCACTATATTCTAAATACTAATAAATAGTTATAAATTAACAAAAAACACTTGAAAGAACGAAAAATACACACGCGGCGGCGGACGGTGTCTGTTGACGATTTTATTAAAGTGATAATTTAGCATACCATAATTACAACGCGATTTAGCTTTAGTTTAAAATTGTCACATACAAAGAATTAATAGCTAGATTTGTTCATTTAATGTTATGGGAGGCGTGTCTTCATTTAATCCCATTATTAAACCCGTCTATTTTGAAATGAAATACTGTAAACAATGAAGTACGTGGCATCACTCAAAAGGATGTTGGCTCTGTTTACTTTTTGTTCTTACTCCCTCTATCCTTGGTTATTTCTCTGAGCATTTACTCAAGTCTGACTGCCAGTTTCTCTCTCCATATACTACTTATAAATTCGATGACTCTGACACCTTGCCAGTGCTTATTATTTCAGATTATTTCAACTTGGGAAAATAATTAATGTTTGAGCAGAGGATTATTTTCTTCTAGCAAATTGAAAAAGTGTTCCTTTATTTCCGAATTAAGGGATCGGTTTGAGCCGCAATGTTTATAAGATATACATTGGGTGTGATTTGAAAGTAATTTCTGTCATAATAATTTTAGATTTGAAAATCAAAGTAAAAATTATTACAGGCGGAGGAGGACCACTAGTAATATATTACCCCTGAAAATTATCAATGCAAAATTTTGCAACAGGCAAGGTCGATTCCGAACATTTTAAAATTTTCCCGTATCTTTATTTATGTACCAATATTTATGTACTAATGCATTGAAGTTCAACTTTTTAGGACTCATATGGTTTATTTGCCTCGGCCAACGGCCTCGGCAACTAAATTCCACCTGAGTCATAAAAAGTTGAACTTCAATGCATTAGTACATAAATATTGGTACATAAATAAAGATACGGGAAAATTTTAAAATGTTCGGAATCGACCTTGCCTGTTGAAAAATTTTGCATTGATAATTTTCAGGGGTAATATATTACTAGTGGTCCTCCTCCGCCTGTAATTGATAATACATTTTGCTAATTTTAGGAATTATAATCTTAAAACTGAAAATGCAACGACTGCATGCTCAGCAGGAATGGTATATTCTTAGTGGCTGAAATCATCACCTGATTATTTAATATTTATTATACAGGGTGGAACTGAATCATGGTACACCCCACTTTTTTCCCTTGTTTTTTGAGATACAATTTTGAAATTTGGCATGTTGATGTTACTTTATAAATGTCACTTTTTGACGTGTAAATTCATTTATTTCCGCTTCCGGTTTTACCGGAAGTGACATTCACTTTTGTTTTTTAAATGGAACACCCTGTATATTATTTAAGTTTCGGATTCTCGTCCATGTACTGAAACCAACGATGCGTCACAAGTGACATTTTGGCTGACAGAAAGTGGTTTTTCTTTAACTTATTTGGATTTGCAATAATAAACTAAAGGTGGCTATGAAACAAATGAACTTCGACAAACTGAACATCTTTAATAAACTGTCAAACCGTCTGTCTACAGAAAAGTACTTCTCTTATAATAAATTACGGTATCAATGTGTTGTCAACTAAAACAATTGCAAAAATAGTGTTTGCAAAATGCCGCAAACTTACACAAGATTAATTTTGGCTCTATTCTAAGTTACGTTTTTAGGCGGTGGAAATAATTATTTCTTGCAGGGCATTGTCTTTCAGGATAAGGATATCGTTTGGCGTACAAGTTTTTAGCAACAACGGCATTTTTTGGCACTCTCCATAAATCAGCAACATATCCACTTTTTCCGATCTTTTCTAACTGAGAGACATTTTGCAAGCACTATTTTTGCAATTGTTTTAGTCGACAACACATTGATACCGTAATTTATTATAAGAGAAGTACTCTTCTGTAGACAGACGGTTTGGCAGTTCATTAAAGATGTTCAGTTTGTCGAAGTTCATTTGTTTCATAGCCACCTTCAGTTTATTATTACAAATCCAAATAAGTTAAAGAAAAACCACTTTCTGTCAGCCAAAATGTCACTTGTGAGGCATCGTTGGTTTCAGTACATCGAGGAGAATCCGAAACTTAAATAATATACAGGGTGTTCAATTTAAAAAACAAAAGTGAATGTCACTTCCGGTAAAACCGGAAGCGCAAATAAATGAATTTACACGTCAAAAAGTGACATTTATAAAGTAACATCGACATGCCAAATTTCAAAATTGTATCTCAAAAAACAAGGGAAAAAGTGGGGTGTACCATGATTCAGTTCCACCCTGTATACCTATTGACAGGCGTTAAGTACAGCACGTATATGTGGTGATTCAACATTTTGACCCATAAAAGGACTTTTTTCGATCTGTAGCGAGTAACACGCATAATTTAAAACTTCTGGTCAATACAAATTTTAATCTAAGTAATTACTCACATTTTGAGACAAAAAATATTTAAAAATATTTATCACAATGGCCGTTATTTTTTGCGCAAATGCTAATAACGGCCATTCTATGATAAATATTTTTAAATAATTTTTGTCTCAAAATGTGAGTAATTACTTGGATCAAAATTTGTATTCACCAAAAGTTTAAAATTATGCGTGTTACTCGCTACAGATCGAAAAAAGCCATTTTATGTTGAATCAACACGCACGTGCTGTACATTGAGTCTTAAATTCTCAGTCAAATGTATTGTAAATTTTGATTGCTCTAAATAGTCCCACTGTCCCACTCGTATCTGTTATAGCAGTGTTTAGGTAGGTTTACTCGTTCTGCTATGCTGTTAGGTATACACAGAAATCATTCCTTAAGACTTGGCAACCGTTGCTAAAGAAACAATAATTAGGAAATGGACCAATGTTTCCCAATTGCAAACAAAGACACTGAAACCGTTTAATAATCGTGGAAAAATATATTCCCGACAATTTTTTTTTCTGTTTCGTTCCGATTTTCTCTTCAGATCTCACTAAACAGCGCAATGTTGAAACAGTCTTTCGAACCCATTCGTCTTGTAAAACCACTCATCAATATTTCACGACCTCGTAACATCCTTTTCCGCTCTACTTTAAGACATTTACCATCTTTGTAGCAGTGGGACTTCCAAGAAAACCTTTCAGAAAATCTCGTGGCGCCCCCAGTTCAGGAGAAATTCAGATTTAATGCCCGCTGCATTCCGCTTGGAATGAGCCCTGATGGGTTGAGGCAAATTTCGTCGTTTATGGTTAAACTTTTGTATGAGTAAGAATGAATAGGACCTACAGTGTAGGTAGGTATACATTGTGAACGGGGAATCATCTGTGATCTATAATGTCCAACCAACACCCAACAGGTACTGGTACGGTACGCCTTCCACGAAGGAAGAAGAATGGTTGAGGACGCGAGTTAATGATGTCTGCGAAGGGCGTGGGAGGGAGGTGTTATTGATGCCCAATCTACTGTTTTATTTTTCCTGAACACCCCATTGATTGGCAAAAGAGGCACAATATGTTGGTCTTCTATCTCCTTAATGATTATAGATATGGCGCCCAACTACTTTTTATTATGGGGTTATTTAAAGGAAGAACTTAGCTAATGTCCGCAGAGAGTTTTACGGCAGGTTAATATTCTGTGATGCACAACAAAGGGGATTTTGGAAATAGGTTTTTAAGGGTTTTTCATTTTATTTTCTATATATTTTTTCAGAAGCATATGTTACCTGAATAAGGATAGGATAGGAATTTTAAGGAAGGGGTGAAGGAGAGGTATTTAGTAAACTTAACTGTTTTAACTTTAACTTTAGTAAAGAATGGCATATTTCATGGTTCTTAGGAACACAACAGAAAACAGAAAAGTGTACTTGGTCTGAGTGAATGTGCTGTAGGTATCCGTATAATAATGAACGGATTAATTTCTAAAATTATAAACTTTGCAGATGAATGTAAGAAGAAGAATTAATTCGTATTCGTTCATTCTTATTCACATTACAAAACACGAAAGCGGCGCTCAGTCAACACAGAGTTTTTTTTGCCCATTCATCGTGGAGAACCTTTCATCAATACTTCACGAGTGACGCAATTCCTTTTCCTGTTCCTCTATAAAAGATTTAGTATCTTTGTTGCAACGGGATTCCAACGAAAACCTCTCTGAAGCGCATCTAGTTTAGGGCGGATTCAGATTTAATGCCAGGTGCTTTCTGTTTTGAGAGAGCGCCGTGTCGACATGAATTTTGTTAGGGTACGTTATGTGGCTCGTTGCTAATGCTCTGCCCTCTACGTTGATGTAGACTTTAATCTTATATCCCTCAGGTCCTGATAGTTGTCGCGTTTAAAATGTTACCTACTTGCTAATTCAAAATAATTAAAGGTGTAAAATACCTAAATTTTTAAATATTGATATTCATGTACAACGTGTTGTTAACAAGTTATTTTAGCATTGGTAACTAAATCACAACTTCATAATTTCGCAAGCACATCCATTTTTGTGTTACGTTGTCTCAAGACACCTAAAGTGGGCGAAATGTTTACCAACTGTGAAGAATGAGTCTGAAACTCAACATAATACAGGGTGCGAGGCAATAGTGTGTCCACGGGCGAAATCTAGGAAAATATTGGGTTTAGAAAAACAATAATATTAAAAGTTGTGCAGATCAATGAGCTGCTCATTCTAAAATTATTTTCTTTACAGAGGGTGTTCCATAAAAGCGTGCCATACCAAAGTTATTTTTTTTTAAAACGGAAACTTCAATTTTTTATTGCAAATTTTGATTCCTTGGTCAATTCTAGCGTGACTTTATGTATTATACATTGAATCTAAATTGTAGGGTTTTCCCGCTATTACACTTTCTAAAAAATGGACGTTTCGAAAAAATTTAATAATTCAGTTACCCTTGAATTTAGCCAACTGCGATTTTGCAGCTTTAACATCATATGTGCTAATTAAAGCTAGTTGTTTAGTTTCCCAACCTTTCGTAGTTCCGAGTAGTCATTGATTGAATTTGGAATTTTTAAAATCGTGGATAACTTGATTTTTTTCAAACGGCATTACATAACTGTTTATGTGCCGTTGGATGTAGAATTTTATAGGCTTTCTATATAAGGTTGTAGGTGTCTATCTCTCACGGTTTTCCCTAAATTCATTTATTAAAATTATGCCTGTTACTGTTTTAATAAATTAAAATACTATTCTCAGCAAGCCATGAAACTTCAATAATAAAAGAACAGTCAGAGAATCTGTCATGTTGCTTCATTCGATCATGATAGACTTACCCACGGTATGTCATTGCGCATCTTGTGACGTCTGTTGCGAATCAGAATTTAAATTGCTCCACATGTTTTACACAGCAATAGATACTTTTTTATGGGTTTTTGCTTATTTCTTTTAAATAAATGTTGTTAAAAATATGTAGAATTTATTACTAGATAAATGAATGAATATTCTGTTGATAAAAAACACATTTAATTTGATAGGCTGACTGCACATACGCTGACTGCACATCCCGGCATTTTTGGCCTATTTCAAAGCACTGTCGAGCTGGACTGACGATCAGTCAGTTGTTTACACTTTTTTCTTGACACATAACAAATCGTAAAACACAACCGCAGCTGATTCGCAACTGACGTAGATGCGCAGAGTTGCCTTGTTTTCGGATTCGTTAGTGACATACTGTGGTCCGTGGGTAAGTGTATCGTTCATTCGATCAGTTATTTGTCACTTCCCGTGCATTTCTTCTTCTTTTCAAACAAAATAAGTAACTAGTTAATAATAATGAATAGTAACTTGTCCCAAAATGAGTTGACCGACATGATTTTTGTTCTTGGAGAATGTTATAAAAATCCCCTACTGGCTAGTCGTATGTACAGAGCGAAATATCCTGAGTGTGAGCGTCAACCAGGAGAAAAATATTTTCAAAGACTTGGAAAGGTTCAATAACACAGGCAGTGTTCATTATCTTAAACAAAAAGAAAACAAACAGTAACAAATTTCGGGTTGTATTAGCTGTGATAGAAGATCCCCATGTAAGCACATTTCATAAAATTTCAGAATTTTGAGATGGCTCAGAGAAAAATATCCTGTATATGTTTGTAGTAAATATTGTCACACAAACGCCTTGAGTGGTCCTATTGGCCATTCAACTGTTTTAAGGGGATTCCATGGCACACTTGCTCAAATTTGACACCCTGCAGAATGGAACCCCCTGTATATTTTTTGTTAAAATTTGGTATATGGGGGTTTTGGTGTATTCTGATTAACGCTGTGGATCAGATTTTGAATAAAAAAATCGCTAAATGGTTTTTCGTGAAAATCGGGGGTATAAAAAAATTGCAGCCGGCCCTGGATTTGCATTTTGAAAATGGCAGGAAGGTCAAAAGAAGCGGTTTTTGAAGGCCTTTCAAACAAAAAAAGTTTAGGCGATTATCTCCAAAAATGAAGATTTTACGGATTTGTACAGTTTTAAAGTTGGACACCCTGTATGTGATGGTTCCAAACTTAGTTACTTATTAGTTACACCATATCATGGTGACAATTATTTTTCTTGTTTTTAATTAAAAGCTGTTTTAGCATGTGAAATATTTAATTACCCAGTAAGATATAAATACTATATACACGGTGACTCTTTGCTTTGTTCCAACCGAGCAGAAAACCGTTCAGAACGGAACAAAGCAAATAGTCACCCTGTATAGTATTTATAGGTACTACTGGTAATTAAATATTTTTCACTTGTGCTTAAACAATTTCTAATGAAATAAGTACAATAATTGTCAAGTGACCAATTTTATAATCTCAAATAATATTTTAGCACTTATGGTAAGTACTAAAGTGTAGTACCAGTAATTATACAGTTCGCGTGTGATAAAACAATTTCTGATTAAACACAAGTAAAATAACGGTCTACTAAAAGTGACTAATTTTATAATCTCAAATAATGTTAGCACTTGTGGTGAGTACTATAGTAAGCAGTTGTGGTAAGTAAAGTTCCATACTTACAGCAAGTTCATATTTCCATGTAACACTTTTTAGTACTAACAAGTGCACAGTGCACCTGTCCCGTATTTAGATGCACTTTTTAATCGCTATATTTAAACTTTTAATTGGCATTACCTATTAAAGTTTTTTCACGGTGTTAGGTGCACTAGCTGATTTCGTTGCCAGTGGCGGTTTTTCTTACATGCCATGCACGTTTTGTGTCCCATTGTTCAAAATTATTACACTAATACCTACACAAATATTTATACAAACTTTTTAGAGTTAAAACAACATGTTTGCACTCACTTTGCACTTGCTATAGGAAAGAATATAACCTGCGCATTGTGCACCTAGTTAATAAATCGAAGCATATGAAACAGTTGACCGCGCGGCCTTTTGGCGTTGCCCAGATAGTGCGATAATAAAATCAATATTTTACGAATTTATATTTATAAAAGATAGAGTAACAGTAAGCAGATTACTATGTTCTACGATTTATTTCTTAAGAAAAATTTCTCTATAGTTCTATTTTGTCTAGGGTTTGAAACATTTTTCGTTGCCTGATCTTAACAGTTTAAATTATGCGAATTGTGAATGTCTTTTCAGGGGGAACGGAACATTGAATATTCTTAAGTGTGTTAACAGCCTCTTGAAACGACATTATTTGTAGCACTTTTGCAAATTAAATTCTCTTCGCCTTTGGGAACAAAATCCGATTTAGTGAAATTAACGGAAGTCCGAAACGCGGGAAAGAAATATGATAAAGCGAAAAGGGATTACAAATAATTAAGATAACCTCGTTAAAAGAATTGGAATGATAATTATGTCAGAGCAAAAACTTTCTTATTTGGGAGAAATGGAAGATTTAATTTTGAAACTCGATATTTGGAAATTAAATTTGTCAAACATATTTGTATAGAAGATTTAATTCGATTTGTGTATTAACAGCGTCCCTTATAAATTTAGACACAAATTATGGGAATTTATTTTGCATTTAATGTCTCAGGGAATTTTATTTTTGATAATGACTTTACATGGTTTAAAAATATGCGAATCTATGTTTAAATATATCTTTGAACGAGGGAGATTTGGAAATATGAAAGTGGCTCAGGAGTAAAGTACCCCCATTTTTCAAAATGTTAAAAACATGTTACTTATACTTACTTATTAAGAAAAGTTGTTCATAAAACTAAGAAAACGTATCAAATCCAAAATCAAAGGCTGCTACTGCGAAAATACTTTTACGTATTCTTGAATTTTAATTTTCCTTACTTACCTAACTTAGCAATGAAACATTTCCATGCATTTGTATTTTTTCATATTTATAGCATTAGAAGCAAATCACATATTTGGCGAAATTAAAAAAAAATGTATTTCGTGCTCGACCTAACCGCAATGTTGACTATTTTGTCATAGCCGATAGTTTTACACTAAGTGGAATTTGAAGCTATTTTGCACTGTTGAAAACAGGGACTCTTTAAAATAAGGGGACCCAGCATTATACTTTCCAAAGTGAGGCCCATTCTTTCATCATTCTAATGGTATCTGTATTGCCAAGTATGCCATTTTATTGGAGAATCTATGAATGTAACAGGTACTTTGATTGTTAGTAAAAATTAATAATGGTTTCCATGATTTCTAAAAATTAGACTTGACAATGTTGTGTCTACAATAATTACAGAATATGGTAACTGTCAAATTTATTGTATAGTTGAAATTCTTTAATTGTCGCATCTTCTATCAGAAAGTTAGAAAACTTAAAAATTGTGAATTATGATGGGAATTTTTTTGCCTCCTTTAGAATCTATGGCACTATCTATCACAAAACCTGATGGCAGTTGGACACTGACATATAACATAAGCTTGTATCAGCCCACTTATGTGGTTTCCTTGGAGTATACAGAAAACAAACTTCCCCTCAAGGCTTCACTTTTCCTATGTGAAATGCTGGGTCCCCTTATTTTAAAGAGTCCCTGGTTGACAACAAAGCTAAAGACGGGGTATAAAGTTGAGATCTTGTCAAAGGATATTTTCTATAGATATTTAAAGGGCAAATCGCGAATTAAGATTTTAGTATCTATCTACGTGTTGACAAAAAAAATATAATCTCAACTTTAGCGACAATTAATTAAGTAGGTATATGATGAGTAATGAATTGCTATAATTAGAATGGATTTTAACTTAGTTTAATAGTTTCGATATCGAATATAACAATGTCGATACTTTGCCAGTACACCATCTCTATACTAACATGACGAACGTCAATAAAATAATTTACATTTTTTCATCAAGTGTGCTTGTGTCAATTATTATCGGGCCGCAAAAGCAATGTAGACATTTTTAAAAAAATAGTACCTATTTAAAACCAAATGATATTGAATATTATGATCTTTGGTAAAACTTAAATTGCAATGCTCGTGCACTTGAAGGCACTCGGCTTGGCATCGTGCTACAACTTGTGCACTCACATGCAATATGCCTTTTTGCTTAACTAGTTGCATAATATACTATTGTTATATACCTGTATAAAACTGTAGATACATCATTATGGAATTGAGGAACAAAAGGCTAAAAATGGTGTAATAGCCAGGTTCCTCAAAAACTGATAATGTGATCCTCACACGTCCGGTCAAACCTTAGGTCAGAAATGGGAAACGTCAATTTTTTAGGTATCTATATTCTGTATAATAACATATACCGCAAGGCGCAAAGAACAAAAAGATATATAATTCGCCGTAATTTTTAACCTTATATTAGCAGTTTGCATGGTAAACTCATTTTCGGCTATTTTGTATAAGTACCTATTTGGAAAGCCATCCGAGAAATCACAAATGTCTCGGTGACAAAAAATTTCCTGTCTTTTTGAAATCAGGTTTCATATTGGGGATTTCATTTGATCCTTTTTTGGACTAAAAACAAGTTATTAGTTGGTGTTATTGTCGAGGATTTATTGTTGCCAGTACAACATGCAGAACATTCTGCAGAAATGAAGGGCTTTATAAGAATCTAAAAAATGCGAAGGAGCTTTTACCTTCAGACTCTGGGATTACATTCTATGGATTAGTAAAGTATTTTTTTATCAAATGAACCATATTTGTCTGCATTTGATAAAAGCGAACAATCAGAATGCATTAGTTAGTTTATCCACTATACAAGTCTTCATGTTTTTAGGTTTCCAAAAGAAGACAGGCTTTGGAAATGGCTTGTAGCACAGAATAATAGAAGCCTCCTTACGGTCATATGTCAAAAATAAGCGAGTCTCTATTTCAATTTACAGAAAGACAGACAGTATTTTAAGCACAAATTTGGTCTAACGCAATCTCTTTGCTATGTAGATTAACGTAACATCAAATAAAATGTACACTATTCATGTCTTTGGAAGATATTTCTCTAAAAAGCGAGTCTCCTTTTGACACATGTCGCTAAGGAATTTGTCTGTATTACTCGTTAGTCTGTGCTTATAGCGTTGACTGACGAATTAATAAAGACTGCTCACGGCTGTCATATTTGACAGTTCTCTGGCTCACCATGCGCTTCCCGGAGACAAAATACAATGCAAAATACATTGTTGACCAAAGACTCCATCTACTTTCCAGGACATGAAACTATAGCCGTGAGAAGTCTTATTAATACGTCAGTCAACGCTTATAGGCTCTTAAGATAAAGAGATGGTGATAGTCAATGCTCGAAAAAATATTGTGACATGTAGAATCCATCGCATCAACAAGCAAACGAGTGTAGAATTAAGATATTTAGAAAAAACTGTACAAAACCATTTTTTGTATCTCAAGTTAAGGGAGTGGGATGGATAGTATAATACCAGTGACTATAGAAAGTCTATAGTCACTGATAATACCTAATAATCTCTACATAAACGTTTCCCAAAATGATATCTTCGCCATTTCTGAGGGGTAAAAATCGATGTCCGTTTCCTCGGATGGACCTGGGAATAATGCAACGAAGCCAACTTACCTGCGGCACACGCTACATGTCCAGTTCGCTGGATCGTCCCCGTCCGCCAGCTTGCTGTAACTGGCGCAGTCCTCGCACACGCGCTGCGTGCACTCAGCGCACGTGCGGCTGAAGTCCTGCGGCTTGAACGCCTTGAGGCAGACGCGGCACGCGCCCGCCCTGCTAGGCGGCTTGCCCGGTTCGGACTTGGGCGCGCCGCCAGATGGCGTGGTCTGCGTGGTCGGGGTGGCTTCGGCGACCGGCGACGAGACGATGGGAACGTCGGCGTCTGGAACTAGTGATGGGCGCGGGGACATCTTGGTCACTGCAAGAAAGAAAGAAGGTCCAGAAAGATGATCGAGTAAAGTAAAGCACATGCGAAGTATTCTTCTCTTTTGTGCTGGATTCGTCAATACGTTTGTTCCAGTTAAGTGGTGAACGGTTCAGAACTAACTATCACCTCCCTGATTTGTCGAAAAAAGTTCTGGAATTATTTTCTTGTATTTTGATTGGTTCGAAACAGTTCTGGGACTGTTCAGATCTGCAGTTGGAACAATCCTTTTAAACAACTGAGTCATAAAATCACTAACCCCATCTATTTTATTCTACGACATCTACACTTATTGGGCGCATTTAAAACAGTACTGAAAATAGCTAGCCACTACTGGATCACTGTTACTAGGATAAAATTTAAACTAAGGGACACCGCACAAAGTATTGGTACTTAATTTTGTTTCCGTGAATCTTCCTTACACATTTTGTCGATGTTTGCTTCTGAACACTCTACAAATCTATGAAGGGGACAGTAATATTCGGCATTATATTTTTCAAAAAGTGAGCCGAAATTCAAATACATATATATTTTTCAGAGTACCTACCCTGCATAAACTAAGGGGCACAGGTTGGTGATCTTTTTTCTATAAATCGATTAAGCTTTGTCTAAGGTATTATTAAAGTATAGCTAATCTAGCTCATACAGGGTGTTCCTAGAAAATCATACTTGACGAAAAAATCATTTATTAAAAACACTATCCAAAGAAAAACGGATTTTATCTAAGCCCCTTAGGTAATTGTGAAGTATGCTGACGCTGTCGTTTTTGTTTTCTTGGCATTCATGGTACACCTGATTTGATTGATATGTTCCAACGTGATGAATAATAATTAAGGATGGAAGATGATGCCTCCAATTCTAAGTTAATGTTAAAATGAAGTATATTTTTTCAAGGAGGACCAACAGAATGCAGCGGAACCCGGAATTTTGTCTTTAAAAATACAGATTTTTTCGTCAAAATTCATTTTTTTACAAATACCGTGTATGAACTAGACAGGCTATACTACGTACAGGGGTAGGTATTCAATTATGATTACCCCCCTGTAACTTTTTTATTTTTTTACCCTGTCGAAAAATGGCAAATAGAAAAGTTTTAGGAAAAGTTATTCTCATCTTTATGCACTTCATATGTCATATGTTTAATCCAATCGAATGGAAAATTCGAGGTGTTATGTTACACGTGTCAAATTTTGATTGACAAAGAGTGCCGTGAATAATTGATTGTCATGACAACAAAACAATTTGCGATTAATTTGACAGTAGCTATTTATCTAAAAGAAATTATAAGATTATTATTATATCGAATTTAGTTAAAGTGCAATTCGAGCGTGTCGTGAGTATTCTTTAAGATATCCTCAAAGACATGTGCAAAGTAAAATTTTTTTATGTATATTTATATTAAATTGAGAGTCAGTGATACTGTAAATAACTTGAAAAAAAAAATTCGAAGACCTCAAATTGTTCAAAACGAAAATGTGCAAAAAAAGTTTTTCTCTATTTTCAAGAACACCCTATACTCACTCCATTTCGGATGCTGCGCCAGATATTTGGAATTATCATAATATGCATCTGTGCAAAGAATATTGGAAAAGTATAAATATAAACCATATTTATACCGTCCTGTCACTTTATGGTAATGACCAAAATAGGAGGCCATAGAATATTGTCGATTGATCCTTGAAAGACATGGACAAAATGAATATTTCATAGGTTAGTTTGACTGTTATTATTGCTTTCTCATTTCAACAATATTTGCACTATACCCCGATTACTGTAAGAAGTCCCGATTTTGTCAGATGACACTCTCCACAAAATCCCTAGAAATTTTCCAATGAATGCCAACTTAGGATGGCGAAATTACCATTTGACAGTCCCAGTAAGGACTTCTTAAAATAATTTTACTATACATAGGCAGTGTTAATATACCATCATTCGGTTTTTGTTCAACGACAAGGCAGAACATCATTGAACGTGTGGTGCGGAATTTTAAACAATACTATAATAATGGACAAGTATACTTAGGAATGAAAAATAATTTTTTGCCTTGGAATTTGTAAAACATGTCTAGATAATCACGAAACCCAACCAACAGATTTTTTTTCCCATTAGTTTGCTCAAAAATTGAAAAAAACGGTCGCAAAAGTAGGGAATGTGACGTCACGATCCCTAATTTCAATAAGTACCTGATATTTTCTTAGTACTTATTTCGTCTTTTTTTATATAACCAAGCATTCCCAGGCAAATTATTAGATTCAGTTTGTATGCGCCTGATGAGAAATAATCAAATTTTGTAGCATTTCAATGAAATATTTGGATTTTACTGATCCCATTCTGAACTTATTAGATGCCCCCTATAAAATATGACAGATGACATATTACTCAATGCTTTAAAGAAAATCGTCGGCAACGCCGCACTTTGCATATAACCTCTCTTTCCAAGGTTAATAACCTTAGTGAAAACTAAATAAATTCTATTCTCAGTTTTAAAAGAATCTTGCTGTGAATACTTTATTTTTTCGGTTTATAATGAAGACAAGATTTGTTAAAGCTTGTCCTGATAACTTGCCTTGCATAGATTTTGATATGGTGTGTCAATTTTATCAATAAAAACGGGGAGCAAAACATGGAGAAATGAAGAGGTATGTTTGTTATTTGATTTGTATATTGTTTTAATATTGCTTAATGATGATGATATAGCTTAAATTCTGGTTTTAGGTACACTAGAGAATAAATATTATGGTAACAATGTTATTGGAGACACGCAGAGGAAAGAACATAGCAATGAATGCATAATGCCCGGTTAAGGCAAAAATTACCCCCGAGCACAAAATTAATAAGAAAAATGTTAATGATACTGTGGTTAAAAATGAAGAAATTCAACTGAATAGTTGTGGAAGTAGGTATATTATGTTGTAATTACCCAACATAAGCAGATTAGTCCTAAATTATGCACATACCACGATGTACGAGGATCATACATCGTGGCACATACGTAGATACAGCTTTTTGTGCTTCTAGTTTAGTTGCTAGTACAGTAAAGAAATACTTATTGTGTATATACCTATAGTTAAGATATGGGGGAGGGGGCGTGGGGGTGTCGCACAGCCCAATGTTGAAATCGATTATCAAAACAAGAAATCATGCGTTTGTAAAAACGATCGTTGATATCTACATGTGAAAACCATGATTCAGAACTAATTTAAATAATCTAAAGTCAATGCAAGTTCGACAGCAGAGTTTCATTCGATATCAAGTGCTTGACCGTCAATGACTTTTTGCGGGTATTTTTTTCTTGTATGATCTAATGAAGTATTTAATTAATTAAGTCCGTAGTAGTACACTTTGTCGCATCCATTTTGATGCGGAAAGTTGTACTTTTCTGCACTAGTGACATTAACTTTGTCAACTAATAGAACTAAGCACGCTTGTAAAATTTTTGCACATATTAATGGGAAACTTATTTCAGATGAATGTAAGCTGACTTCCTGGAAATAGCGAAGAATCATGGACAACATCAGTAGATTGTTATATTGGAAAAAGTCAACACAAGTGCAATAAAAAAATATGAAGGTCTACCTTACAGGATTTAGTTGACAAAGACATACCGACATACCTCAATAATTATTATACATTGGAGTAGTATGACAGAAGATTTTTGGCAAAAATCAAAACATATTACAAGGAGGGACTGTCTGACATGTTAAAAAACGAAAAATGCCCTGTATCTCCAAAACGAATCAAGATTTTGAGATTCAACTGCTTTCCACTGCCCTCAAAAATCGAGCACAGTACACCTACCTACTCTTTGCCTATCTCTTCGCAGAATAGAAGAAACCCCCCAAAAAAACATCCAGTTTGTTGCACTCTGTGCATGCGACATGAAAACTATTATTTGATTTTGGAATATTTTCACTAAATTTAATAGATAACTTATTTGGGGTTTTGCCATAGAATGCAAAATAATGTTTTTTTCTTGCAAATTAAAGAAATCTTAATTTTTGGCCGGCTGCTGCATTATATTTTTTTATTTTTAACTTCCATTAACCACAATCACAAAATATGCTTATGAAAATTTATTTTCCAGAAAAAATAGGTATATAATATGTATAGTGAAAAAATCCTAAAGAATTATGTCATTTTTTATGAGGATGCTTCGGCAATCACAATATAATTTACCTAAATGGGTCTAAAATAGTTCAAGCTATGACAATAAAGTTTTTCGACTGAAAACTTGGCTTTATTGCGTTTTACATGTTATGTTTCTAACATCACCAAGAACTGGCACCTTCTCCAATATTCTAGCGTTACATTTTTGAACCGATGCAGGTCTAACTACTAACTTAATTCTGTAAGTAAGGGCTCATGAAATTAAAGTAATAAATTTTTTATATTCGGACCAGGTATGTGCTTGACGTCTAGAGGATTGACTTTTCTCAGTTTAGTTTATAACCAATCAATGCTGTTGATTAACACTAGCACAGAATAAATAGCTTCACAACAGAAGCGTCCATAAAGACGTGTCAAAAATAAGCGAGCCTCCATTTCAATTTACAGGAAAATAACCAATAACTTGTACATAAATTTGGTCCTAATACAATCTCTTTGCAATGTGGATTAATGTAAAATCAAACAAAATGCACAATGTTTATCCCTTTAATAGATATTTCGCATTAAAGCGAGCATCCTTTTGACACATGTCCTTATGGACGCTTCTGTTGTGAAGCTATTTATTCTGTGACCCTAGGTATTGAGGCTAAAATATCATCAGTTTCTTCAAACAACTAGCAGTCGCTGGAATATACTTGATAACAAGTAAAAAATCGTTGGGCAGAGCCACTAATCTAAAATCGTCAGCTAAAATGTTACCCCTGGTTGGTTCTTTATTGTCTTTAATATATCAGCAAGTCTAGATATCTAATTTGTGCAAGTTCAGTTAGGTACTTACGAATTGTGTCGTTTTATAGATAAAATCGACTTGTTTACAATAAAAAAAAAGTTTTGTAAACCAACCAGCATAACGTCCGAATCATCAATACCAATACCTAGTGCTCCCAGCATTTTCCTCAGCAAAATAGAATGGTTCATTTCCGTCATGGATTATTAGAATGAATGGTGAAAATAGTTCAAATCATAAAAAATAAAAGCTTGTAAAACACGCGGGCCGCGGGATCCGATGTTCCGATTTGTGACGCCACAAAATAGGTTATGTTTATGTTCTCGCAGGCTGACAGCTTGGCATTGAGGTGCGGCGTTGCCAAACCTGGTGCCACGGCGGTAAATTTAGGGAAAAATAAAATCCAACAGGTGGTTACGTATATTGAACTTTAAAAATTAATTGCGGCAAAACGGGGGCGAGAAAAAAATTAAAAAAAATACAGCAAGTATATCTCACCCAATACTATCCGATGAGCAAATAAAAAAAAAGTGGTGTATTAGTCCATTGGTCCTGTTTTTGTAAAGGTGCCTTAAAAGCTCAATGTGAGAAATACAAAATTTATTATTTATTTATTTTATTATTTATTTATATGACCACTTAATTTGGCAGCAGGATGGTGCTCCTCCTCATAAAGCCAATGCCGTCAAATACCATCTTGATGGATGAATGGATTGGTTTTAACGGAACGATTTTGTGGCATGCCAGAAGTCCTGATATGACGCCTCTTTACTTTTTCTTATGGGGTACTCTAAAGGATAGGGTATATACAGAGAGATCTCACTGTTAATTGTTACCATTTTTCTAAATAAAACGTTTCAAATTGATTGGAGTGTTTGCCTCCAAGCTCTATTATGGTACTAGTACTAAGGGGAAGCTCACTTGTGGAGGCTGCTTCGAAAGCTCCTTTTCGACGTACCACCAAGCCAACAAACCAACTGCAGCCCATACATTGGTAATTTAGTTTTTTGTTGTGACTTTTGTCTTTTAATTATAATCTATAACTTTGCAAAAAAAACATTTTTTCTCACCAGTGCCTTAGGCATATAGAAATATGGTTTTATTGTTTTTTACTAAGCGGGCATTATAAAAGGTAGAGTAATATTCAGTACAAATGCGATACTTTTTTAGAAATTTTAACGACACGTAGGTACCTTCCTAGTTTAAAAATGAGACGTACCTTTAGACCGAAAGATAGTGACAGATTTTTGGACGTGATTTTACTCAGTATGCCTTTCAAAGGAATTTTCTATTTTGAACTTAATTATAAAACACATTTCAGCCTGAGTAAAATCATATCAAAACGCATATTTTTCGAATAAATGAAAACTCAGTTTTTCATATGAAGAACCCAGGATGACTCTCTGATTCATACATTATTATTGTACGAATATACACAACATATAATGCCCTCTGAAAGGCATACTGTGTAAAATCACGTCCAAAAATCTGTCGCAATCTTCCTGCCTAACTGAGGGGGAAAAAAGTCTTCGATTTCTGAAATACATAGTAAGTAAGTAGGTACCTATAGGTACAGTGAGCGAGTATGATGGGTCAAACTAGAAGAAAATAAAATAACATGTTGTTGGACTAAGTACTTATTTCATTTCAAATGACAAAGAATATGTTACCCACCTTCTTCCAACTAAAAATGATGAAAATAAACAATATTTAGCAACCCTTTACCTTTTACAGAAAACAAAAACACCTTTCAACAATACAGTTTGGTCTACTTCTAAAATTTTTGTTATGATTGTTCTTTCACCGTATCGCATTTTGCAACATTCATCGATGTTTTCATTTTGCTCTAAATAAGAATGGTAACACGTTATACGGTAATAATTTTAAGACTGATAAAAATATGTGTTATGATAAGTTGAAATTCGTTCAGATATAAAAATGATAACGAACTTGCTTTCCTTTGAAATTAATTTCTGGATTTCATATAAAAGAGTGCAAAAATGAAAATTAGCTACAGACCAGTACGTATTAAATCCAGACAACGAGACGTTAATAACCTCCGCTGGAAGCCATCAGCGTCAGCGGGCGGCGGCGAAAACATCAAAAAGCCAGAGAAAAAGTTGGAAAACGACTTGGAGGCGAGTTGTTAATTTCGTTAGCGTTATCCCCAAAACAAAGGCGGAGCCTGCTGGGTTTCGGCGACGACGGCAAAAACAAAATCAATACGCCGCGACTCTAGGTGTGAGGCCCGCCGACCGAGCAGGTCGTTAGTCCGCCCTCAAGCAATCATAACAGCACCCTACGCTTGAGGGGTTGACGACATTTAGGCTGCTAAAGGGCAACAGGTACAGGCATATTCCTTGCGACTCTTGCGAGAATGAAACGATAGATAAAAGAAACCTGTGGAGTCAAATTATCTTTAAATATAAACGATGAAATTTCTCTTGCGTTGATAAAGTTTATAATTACCTAAGTAAGATAGTTCAGTCAGCAGCGACAGCAGAGTCATATACCTAGTAGACAAAAGTAGTACAAATCTGAAACACTGATTTTCTCCAGCGCTTCGACTCACTTCAATTTGGCTTGATCTCAGCTCACATATAGAGCTCTGTTTTAACCCCAGACCAGTGGCGGCTCGTGATATTTTTCTTTGGGTGTGCGCTCTGTTATAAATAAATAGATGACACATTTTTTTGCATAATATCTATGTTTCGAATGGATTTGCCATTTCGTAAAATATTTACATACAGGTAGGTACAGGGTTATTCGTATAACATTCTATCCCCCTTAACCGTTTTGTTTTAAATGTTGAAAACAAAATGTAAATTATGTCAACAAAGTGACATCTGTGGACCGATGGCCAAACCATTCAAACTCATTTCTACTAAATCATAACAAGTAAAGATAACATTATACAAATTTATAAATACAGGGGTCGATCAATAACAAAACATACAAGGATTGTTCAATAAGATAAACACTAGATAGATCGAAGTCCAATCGCCGAGTCGGCAAAATCTGCTAGTATAAATTCGGCACCAGCCACAAGCTGGGCATCAATAAGCCCCGCTTATTAGCAGCTACTTGATCACTGACCACCCTCGGTGGTCTGACCTGACAATGGATCCCGCTAGATGACCTCCTTGTTCAGATCGGGCTCTGAGGGGCAGACGACAGCACCCCCCGTACGGTTGAAGTCGTCAGCTGGTCAGCAGCGGCAGCTCGGTCGCGTCGGTCCACAGTCCGCGCTACCCCTGCCATTGCATTAGAGGCATATTTTTGAGTGGAAGAATAAACACCCTACGTTGTACCTACTGTCTTCTATAATCTGCGCTTCGAGACTCGCGTACCCAGTGATTCCGGCAAGCCGTGTGAGGGTCAGTCCAACTCTCCGGCACACACGATTAGTACGACACATGGTGGAGGCACCAGTGTGAAAAGCTAGGAGTGTGACAATATGAAAATTATATAAAACTGTCTTGCGATATCAGTATTGTAAAATGCTGTGAAAATGGTATATTATTGTTATAATATTAGTGAAAAAAAAAAACGACATTGTTGAATGTTACTTTGTAGCTATTGCACTTTTTTAGACAGCTGGCTCCACTTTGACGGGTGCCATTTGTGCGATGGTGGTTTCTCTTTCATGATACAATTCATAGGAGGCCATGATACAAATAATTTAAAGGTATGATAGATCGGTGTCACAATTTCGTCCGGATCTGCGCATGACGTCACGCGCAGGGGATGATTTGAATTTTAAGGCGGGAAGCCGGTTTTTCTAATGGAATATTGCGTTATGTACCCGTAAATTAATGTGGTATTAGTTAGCATTATTTAGAACATACGACTAATTTAAAAATAACATGATAATCAAGCTAAAAAAATTCCGAATGGGGTAAGCATTTGTATTTTTTAACACAAAGATAATGCAACGATATATGGACTGTAAGGACTTTTTTAGTGCAGGTAAATCTCTCTGCTACAACCAATCTGGCTTAATCACGTTAACTTGGCCCACCCTCCACTACGAATGTGCGTTATATTTTATGAAGGTAATGTTATTTATACAGGTTGGGCCAGTTTTTTTGAAGCAGGACTTTAACATTGCATAGGAGAAAATAATATTGTATAGCTACGAAGTATGTACTGTTTTCTTGATTAGTAAATTCCCAAAACACGAAACATGGGAAACACATAGGTATAGGTATCTTTTTTTCAGGCGTCGCCTAACGCACTCGATATTGTATCGTGTAACATTCTAGCGGCTTACAATTCATCGTTATTTTCTGGAATAATGTAACACTTGGTGGTATTAAATGTTAAGTTACTAGGTATATGGTAGGTGTGCCCTTCCCGTTCCACAGTTAAATGTAAAAGTTGTAATTTGGCATAAATGCATCGGAATTCGGAATCGGCGCCACGAGATTAATAACCTAAAGGAATAAATAAATTTCGGAAGAAAGCTAATACTCGCAGGCACAGTAGGCACACACACACCGCTTATAAAAAATACGAGCGCCGGTTATGGTACCCTGTGACCGGAAATAACTATAACGTCAATCGATTCGCAGTTTCAGCGCAATGAAAGTTTCACGACTGGTTAATTCACTGCTATAAAACGTTAGTATCATGGTCCGGTTTGTCGATTGTTAACGGCAAGTTTTGTTTAAAACTTCAAAATTTATATTTAGGATCATTTTGATATGCTTAGTCATTGAAATATTACGGTGAGATTGTTTCACTTTTGTATTCATAATCTGACGAGGTTGAAAGTAGAAAAATGTGGGACATGGGACACACTATATAGTACAGAGTGGTCATTTAAGTTTGCAACATATGGGATTTTTTTAATTAATTGCACAACGAAAATACAAATATTCCCGAAAGTTGGTGCATGTTCTATAATCATATTAGGCGCACTTAGAATGGTTGCAAATCACACAGCATACAGGGTAGGTAAAAAAAATATAAAAATTGTACAATTGTAAAGTACCCTTATTTCATAAAATTCAGAAAAATGTTATAAAGAAAAGTTGTCTATAACATGGCCTCCTAAGAAAAAGAAATACATTTTTTTAAAAAACATTAATAATTTCCTTAAAAAAATGTTTTAATAAACAAATTCGTAAATCAATCAAAATTATGTCAATTTCTCATAACTTTGTTCAAATTGAAGCATATTTGTAAAATTAACTTAGATTTTTAATTTTTTAGGGAATCACAAATTTCATGTTTGTTGCGACGATATTAATCAAAACTTTAAAATTTCGCAAAAATTCTTCTGAACAAAATAAAACATTAGTAATGATAACGTGTATATTAAAAAAACTCTGATTTAAGGTGCAAAATTTTTATTTTAAATGTTTATTAAGAAATTGGAAATAAATTGAAGAAAAACATTTTTTTCTTAGGAGGCTATGTTTTGGTATTTAGGAGTAGCTTTTAATCCTAAACAACTCTTTTTATAACCTTTTGCTGAATCTTTTGAAATAAGGGTACTTTACTCTCATGCAATTTTTATATTTTTTTACCTACCCTGTATGTTGTTTAACTTGAAACCATTGTAAGTGCACCTAATATGGTTACTGAACATGCATCAACTTTCGGCAATGTCTGTATTTTGGTTGTGCAATTAATAAAAAAAAGTGCCATATGTTGCACCACAGTATATTTTCTGTGGTTGCACACTTAACTGACCGCACACTGTATAGAAGAGGAAATAAATCTAAACGTATAGCTTCAAAGAATGAAGCTAAGCATGACTGAGCGAAAGAAAAATAGAAAAATAAAGAACATTACGAATAGAAACAGAATTTTACACAAATTCGGTCAGGAATCAATCAGCAAAAACCGAGTTACCGAATAATATATCCGATTTTAAAGAAATAGTTAGACAGAAGATATCCTATAAATATAAATATTTTAATGCTAACGAAGGAACTAAAAGAGACTTGAATATCTGAAGGCGTAATACATCCAACAAGTTTTCTTAATTCGATCATTGATTGAAAAATATAAGCCTGAATATTGTCGTACCTATACCATTTCGGAATCAGGCAGATTTTAAATCCGAAGATGTTCCCATAAGGTTCAAGTACTTTTATAAAAAATTCTAAAAAAATCTCGTGCGTTGCGCTTTATTGACCAAATATATAATTTTTTTAAATAGTTTATGTAAAAATTTCATTAAATATGAGGGGCCCACCCCAAAACAAATTCCTATATATTATACGCCAGTGCCTCTATACCTCAAAGCCAGGTTTGGAGGGATTATTGTTATATTCCCACTGAAACAGATTTTTAGTAAATTCAATTTGATTCATTATTTATTTTTGGTTTATCTGAGTTAAGTGTTTTGAGCTTTTTACCATGCTTCAATCATTTTTGGTAAGGGCGCGCTCTCAAAAGGTATTCCGTACCATCTCAATATCTGGACCAATGGTGTCGGGTCTCAGTAAAGGGTAAAGACTATAGGTATACCAAAAATGCCAGATGGTGTCAGTAGACATAGCCCGATATTAGATCGAAAACTATGGCATTTTGCCTGCTAAATATCTCTAAAATAAGTCAATTTTATTGTTCATATTTTATAACCTAGGCATTGAAAAAGAGTTGCCAGTTATGGAGTAAGTTTAAACTTCTCTCATTTAAAGTAAGGATTTTTAAGAAACGCTGTAGATCATGACCTGGAGAAATACTTATTTCACCAAAACTATTGTTGAAAAATTGAACCGCTTTCGAGATGTTTTCCATATTATAAAATCGTCTGAAAGTTTGCCGCAACCCACTTAGTATATTGCTGCTAACTTTCACCGATTGATGGCTGTAACTTCTACTCTGAAGTTTTAATTTGAAAGTCTTTAATTTGATTGCTCTTCTGGTTTTAAGGAAATATGAAAGATGGACTAATTTTATTATAAATTGAATAAATGACAATGGTAGGTAACTAATTTCAAGTGAAACATTTCGAGTGAAACATTTCACTTAGTTATTGTGCATCATGTTTGACCACAGCCTTAAAAATACCTTAAAAGTGATATATTAGGTATGTCAAATATAACTAATTTTCGAAGAAGCTTGAGGTATTGAATCATAAAAAAATAAGCACAAACATACTAACGGAATTTTACTGGCTGAATATTTATTATTTCTGGGCTGCAAAAAACACTCGACCTTTTCGTTCGGCATATTTTTCAGGCTTCAATTTTTTACAGTAATGCTTTCAGCATTATTTAGCTAATGGATAGAGCGAGGGATATAGTGACTTTCATTTATGCGTTTGTATTTACTCAAACAACGCCTCTTTACACAAAGAGAAAAAAACACTTATAACTAGGACTATTACAAGTATTCTTTGACCAAGTATGTTTACACTTATTTTTATTAATTATCGAAAATCGATATTTATATTTATAACTTTGTGGAAATCGTTATTGTATTGCGTGCGAGTATTAGATTTCCGAAATTTATTTATTCCTTTAGGTTAGAATTGCGATGCATTTATGCCAAAGTACAACTTTTACATTTAACTGTGAAACGGGAAGGGCACACCTACCATACCTAGTATCTAAGTAACATTTAATACCACCAAGTTGCAATGTTAAAGTCCTGCTACAAAAATACTGACCCACCCTGTGTAAACGTTACCTTCATAAAATATAACGCACATTCGTAGGGGAGGCTGGGTCAAGTTAACGTGATTAAGCCAGAGTGGTTGTAGCAGAGAATTAGGCAATTAAAAAAAATACCATCGTAATTATTTTTTTGTAATTTTAGATAGGTATATATATAAAAAGAAAAATCCACCACATTAAACAAACATCAACACTCGCCATATCAAGTCAATTTGTATAAACCTACTCGGTGTGAACAAAAGCTACCTTTAAATTGTCTGAGATTAATTACTTTATACCCAATGAATCCTAAAACATTATTCCAGTAAACATACTCAGTACCCTAACCCTAGTACAGTACCTACTGACCCTAGTGCCATCTTTTTGATTACGGAATGGTTACGTGTCAGTTAGAATATTATAGCTATTTCAGTGCCCAGATACCTTTTTCCTTTTTTTTTAGCAAATGTTTATTAGTCATTTTGCCCCGTTTGCCAACTCGCCCCTAATCTTTTAGGTTTATATTTTATGTGACTATAAGAGGGGGAAACAACACATATTTAGCATTAGTTTCCTGCATAATATTTAGATCATATATTTTTTATACATTATCTATTTTGTATAATCATATTATTGTATAAGTATGTATAGTTGGTTGCTTAATACGAATGTATCAAATAGGTACTTGGATTTCGAGGTGAAGAGGTTATTTTGGGTTTCGCCTTCGCTAATCACTTCATAACCTGATACCTGATGAATTAAGCACTGATTTATTTGTTTGTTCATTGTTCCTGCATTTGCAAAGTGCCTAAACCTTTTATATTAATAGCGAAATTTGAACAATTTTGAAGGATTATTGGCCTATTCAGGCTTTTTATATCGAATGCTGTAATTTCACGTGGATGGGGGTGTAGGTATAGGTAATGGTTTTTGCTTTTTGTGTATCTGTATTTTGTGTTGGAGGAACACAAAATACAATAGAATGTAGGCTGGTTTTTGAAATTGGCCTTTGCTATTAACGTTTTGAAATGGCCAAACCTTAGGTTTTTGGTAACATTTCCAGCCATAGCATGCATGTTTTCAGCTGACGGGGTGGCATATCTATGTTAATAACTACCTAATAGATTTGGACAAATTCAGTAGGCAATTAGATACACAACTACTGTGCAGACTGCGCGTCGTTACAAGCAAAAATAACTTAACTGGGCGCACTGGTCTCTGACCTCTCCGCCATATCAATAGTGAATTTTCAATATATCCTTGCTTTGCTGTAGCATATATCTTTCCATTTTTTAAATCGCAGAATATATAGATACGTAGTTAGCAGTAGGCAAGAAGCCAAAATATGCATTTATTTTTTTAAAAATGCCGATAAATTTCGAATGACACATTTTAATGTATGTCATTCTAAATTAATGTTACTGTTGCCTGCAACCAACTACACAAAGTACCTCCAACAAAGATTTTCTTTATTATCCCTTTCATTTTAGGTATCTCCGCAAATTCACTTTTTTGTCAGCACCAATATAGCTGAAAAGAATCTAGTGCTACCAAATTAAAAAGATGACACTCAGACCAGCATTATGTATTATGCATCGCATTGTCCGTGCTAATTTTAAAAGGGGATTGGAGGGCTTAAAAACTGAACAGAGTGCAGCTGTGCCAAAAACAGGAATCTTCTATTTTCATCAAAGTAAAACAGACAAAAGCTTATTAAGGCTGCAGCACGAGTTTGTGCGGTGCGCGTGTGCAGAGCAAACATCAGGGCATTAATGTGCTCTGGTAGATTCGCCGACATCACACTAGCATAATAAAAATGTGATCATGCAATAATTATTGGGAAAACGGACGTCTGTTTATATCTCTTAAACCGTTTATACATTTCATGGCTGAATGATGCCTAATAGAGACTGATAACAAGGGTTAGTCAATCATAGCACAGAGAAGGAAGATGTTCAAAACCAAAAAGCCAATTTCTGATCCCAAGCAGCATTAAAGTTGCGGTAACTGAGACGGGAACTTTGAATATTACGTAATTATTACTTAAAAGTCGACTTCCTTATTAGTTTTTATTACGTATTATTTATATTTAGAAAGTTTGAGTAATTGCGTACCCAGTAATTATTACTACAAGTCATTAGAAAGGATAAAAATTATAAAAACATATTCACATTTTATAGAAAATTAAAGCAGCAGTTAGATGAAACGAATCGAAACAGGAACAGCTGTCTTCAATACAAAATTACAAAATGCTTCTCTTGAGTGGCTATAATTTTAAATATCGACATTTTGAGGTACCTATAGCACGAACCACATACCGGCTGCAAATAACACTCGCATATAAATATTATAGGTTAAAGTTAGAAATGGAACCTAATAGTGGCATTCGGAACTTAAAGGAGGCTTCTGGAACCTTGAAGTCGTCTTGTATCTAGTAATTGCGACTTTAGAGTTTGAAATATCTAAAGCTAATTTTCGTCTTGAAGGTAGGAATTGCCTGTTACTACCAGTTGAGTGGCAAAGCCTTCAAACACCCATTTTAAGATAAATAATACTTAGAAGTACGTAATTACTGAAAATTACGCCATATCTTCTTATACTTAAAATGATAGACGCCATTATAAAAAATGTCAATTTCCTTTGGTACTGAAATAGTTATTTCTTCAAAATTGTCCCAAATGAGAGAAAATTAAGCAAAGATAAACTCGTATAACTTATAGAAATATTAATATAGTTATTTTTGTTACAAGCACCTAAAATGAAGTTTTTCAGGACGAATCATTGCTGTTTCCGGACGAGGCGCTAGCCGAGTCCGGAATAGCAGATGAGTATGACAAAAAAGTATTTTTCAGCATTTTAGGGTAATTTCTCACATTTTCATAATTTATCATCCCGATAAAAAGCGTTAAAACATGCCTTTTGAGAGGGCGCGTTGTTACTTTTCAATCTATCAACATCACATTTGACAGAAAATTTTCAATTGTTTTAGTTTTTTGAATCTGGCAACGAGAAAAAAATAAGCAAATACCTCTTTTATACCTACCTTATTCATAGATGATATAAGTTAAATATAAATATTACTTTCATTTTCGATGACACAGTTATCGAAGAATGACGGAAGATGCTGGGCTAGAATACTTTTTAATTATTTAGACAAAGACAAAGCGAGGACGCCAATGTAAAGAAGCAAACGAATGCAACAAAGTAGCGGTGACCACGCCGCTACGTTTCCACCACGTGCGTCGTAGAGGTGTAAGTTGCTAGGTGGTCGCCGTTACCATTGAGTAAAAGAATATATATTTTAATAAATATATTCTTTTACTCAATGCCGTTACGTATCTATCACCCTCAAAATGTTCCCCATTTTGGTCGCAGGGACGTAATAGGAACGTAGTAATTACGTTCCTATCAGTAGTAACCACAACTTTAAAGTTCCACGAAACGTAACGGCGACTGAAAATGCTGCTTGGGATTGGGATTACTTGGATTCAACATTGCTGTGGGAAATGGTAAAGTAAATGGAGTGCTGGATATATCCAAACGACTATCCTTCATTACGTGTTCAACATATCAACCCTGTCGCCGTAATACGTACCTATAGTTAACATATACAGGGTGTCTATTGATGGAGGACCACTGGAGAATATCTGGACAAATATGCATTTTTCGAAAAACTTTATTCAAAAGAAAAAAAACTGTTTTGGTAGTAAAACACATTCGAAAATCATGGCCCACTTTCCAAAATATTTTTGAAAAACCCGAAATTTGCTGAAACTTCTTCGGCTTGTAACTTTTTTGTTTCAACAGTTACCAAAAAAAATCTTAGCGGCATTTGTGGGCAAAACAGATTGCTTTACGCCTAGTTTATCAATCCATGGTTTAGTGGATAGGTACTCGTTTAGCACTTAAAGAATTACCTACTTAATTTATAGCCGGCATATTAGAAAATTTTAAAAATAGGTGAGATGAAACCTCCTGAGATTTGCGATGTAGTACGTTGTGAAAAAATACTTAAAACATGAAAGTACAGCATTCTAATTCTAGGCCACGGCCCGCTACATTAAAGTAAGAACATTTTTTAGGTGGGTGCAAAAATTACTGGTTTATTTTAAATATGTATGTATTAATTAAAAATTATAAAATAAAATATTTTAGTAACATTTAAATCTTTTCCTTACAGTTCTTTGAGGCTTTTCTGAAAGTAAAAAAATGAAACAAACAAATGAGAATTAACATTTAAGTAAGAGATGCTTTGGCATTGAGTTCACATAAAGTAAAAACAACAACAAATTTTCGAGTTGAAATTTGAGCCTCTATGCTTCTGGGGATTAGCCCTGTTTGGTTTGAAAGAAATTTGTGACAAAATTTTACTTTTCAAAAATCACGTATGCCTTGGAAATTATGAAGAAACTAATTTCCACATCAGTAAAGTGCCTTTTTTTGTAGCTTTTACGACAAAATTTTATTAAGGAAACTTGTTCAGAATGAAAAACTGAGTAGGTTTGCGAAATTTCGAAAGTCTAAGCCTACTTTGATTTTTTGACATTTTCCCACTTTTTTTAGAAGTGTCCTTTTTGTAGGTTATAAGGCAAAAGAAAACTTGAATAAATAAAAACTTCAGTTTTTCATATGAAGAACCCCCAGGATGACTCTCTGATTCATACCTTATTATTGTGGGTATATGCAACATAATGCCCTTTGAAAGGCATACTGAGTAAAATCACGTCCAAAAATCTGTCACTATCGCCCAGTGTTTAAGAGATTATTGAAAATTAATTACCTACTTATATTCTGTAAGGTACACCGGGGTAAGTGAAACCCATAAAATCAATAGTTCCAATTTAGAACCTCCTAAAAACTTCAATTTTTAAGGAATTTAATTAACTTTAGAGCAAATGGCAGTTCTACACTTGTTTTGTGACTGTATAGAAATAAATTATTGTGCTTCCTGTAACAAAATCTTCAGGGTCTGCATCACGATATATTTATTCTAAAGAAGGGGATAGAGACTTTTCCCACTTAATATCATCATCAGAGTCTGTTCTTCAGGAACAGCGCACTGCTCTCCATCACTAGTGTCCGAAAGCAATGTCTTCTTTGGCTTTTTGTTCGGCTTTCTTTTTTTGAGATAACTGTGTTTTTTCTTCCTCTTTATTTTCTTTCATTTTTTCAACGTAGCTAGTAGACGTAATAACTTCTGCTCCGGTGCATATTTTTCTACGTTTCTGCTGAAGGGATAATGGAGTTTGCTTAATATGCCCAAGAAGGATTGTTTCTAAGGAATTCTCAGCTAAAGGCATCATTGATTCTTGCATCATCTCTTGCTCTTGTTGCTGAAAAGTACCTTCTGATTCCTGTTGGTGCAATGTATCGCCCCCTTCCTGGGAGCTGTTCCTTCCCGTGGTACTTTTTTGTGCACCTTCAAGATTTTGTTCTGTCTCGAGTACGTTGCCGGTGGCCTCTTTTTAATGTAATTGCGAACCATTTTCAACTACAACAGTAGAATAAATTTGAAAATAAGGTACTTACGCAAAAAAACCTTGGAGCAAGTGGAACCTAGTGTCCACTTACCCCTTTGTTGTCAATTCCATTTGCCCCAACTCTAAAAAAAAAACCCTGGGGCAAGTGGAACCTATCTATTTCTCACTAACGATTCTGTGTAGGAGTTGATTTCTAGTTAAAAACAACATTATTGCACCCAGAATTAATACTTACCATCAGTTTATTAGTCCTTCGGATTGCAATCAAACATAGATTAAGGATTTATATGCAATCAAACGCCACGCACACAATTTGGAGGTTAAGCAGAGACTGAGTCAAAAATTGAAGTGGGGGAAAACCTGTATGGCGGTTTAAATTGGCAGTTTTCTGCAATGCACTATCTCTATCGAACTAGTTTCTTATTGTTTCCCGGTAGATGGCAGCAACAGTACCATTTTGAATGATATTACTGGCCTTGGTATCCACTTACCCTATATTTCCACTTACCCCGGTGTACCTTACTGTTTTTTTACTAATGTTACTGCAGGTTATATATAATGTTTTAATGGCAATGTAAAGAGTAATCTAACGTCGATTCAAAGTCAAAACATGAAAACTATAAATTTTACAAATATGAAAAAAAATAAATCTATAGAAAATGATGTTGCTAACTATAAAATTATTTAACTTCCAATTGAAAATACATCATCTGCTTTTTAGCAGCCACAATAGTCACATGTGGTCGGACAAAAACCCCCACGCAGTTCGTCGCTTTAATTTGCAACGCCGATGAGATGAGCAGTTAATGTGTGGGCCGATGTGTATAGAGACCGTCTGATTGGGCCGTATTTACTGCTACAACATCAGTGGAGTGCAGTCAATAGAAGCGATGGAAGCACCGCTTCCCTTGATTTCGTGAATTCAAAATCAACTATTATTTTTTCGTTCGTAGTGGATCGAATTTTATCGTCATTATTTACAAATGATATCCTTGCACAGCTTCAACTAGAGCTGTGCCTGTTTCCCACTCCCTGAACCACAGACCACCAGACAACGAACACGGTTTACGGGTTTTCGTCAGCTTTCGGAATCATTCGGCGGGCGCGCCTTTCGCTTATTCCAGGGTTGCCAGGTGCTACAAAAATTACCTATATACTCCATAATTTATCAAAACGATGGAAACATATAGATCCCAAGAGGTTTTCTTCAGTCCAAAATTTTCAGAATATAATATTATAGATATATGATCTAATGCCTAGGTAATAAACGAAAACCTGGGGAACAAACTAAACTAATCTAAGGATTTCCAAACATGTAGAGTAAGCAACCCCGGCCAGTGTGCCGAGAGCCCGCTCTATTCGATCGCTTGGAAGCGCAGTTTGCGGCCGCTTTTATTAAGTAAAATATGAAAACTTAACGTGGGAAGAGACGTGAGTGGTTATCGCGGTAGACGATACATGTGTATCTGTTGGGTACCGTTTATTGAAAAAGGGATTTTCACAACGCGTTTTTCAAGAGAAAAGCACATTGTTTCATACGTAGGCTTATGCTATCAGTTATTTTGGAAACAAAACTCCATAAGTCGGTTAAACATTTTCCTAGTCACAATGGATTTGTATGAAAAGTATGACGGGGTGATAACGGGGTGCAAAAACGTTATTTAATTTTTTTACTGGTCATATTTGCTATTTAATTTTAAGTTAGAAAATTCCCTGGAATAACCACAAAATGGTCAAAAGGCAGCAACCCATTAACAGCATTTAATTTAATTAAAGAAAAAAAAATGGAAAAACTAAAGTAAAAGTTTTTACATTCACAGTTAAGTGTGTTATACGACTCTTCGGGAATTAGTCAAAAAACCCTATAAATATGCTGGCCTTTCTGAAAGATACTGGTTTAGAACATTCATATTGTGAAGGGATTAAATTATATGAACTAGTACTAACAATTCCGGAAACAAAAGTGATTCAGTTGAACGTAGGTATAGTTTTACAACAAATTCAACAAGTGAAGAAATACTTTCCGGTTTGGCAGTGTTATCTATTGAAAAGCAATCTATTCAAGAACTATTTCAAAATCCGAAGTTTTAGGATAACGTTATAGACGAATTTGCGAAGGTTATAAGAAGCATTGAACTGCACTGCAAATAAACAATCTACCTACGGACTGAGCATATTTATACTTAGCTATGTAGGTACCACGATGTATGAGGATAGGTGACACAGTGAGCCGCTCGAATCTGTCTGTCCGCCGGTAATACAACGTGTGCGAGAGAGATACGACAGATTTACTCGTTACTATTGTGCCGATATGCGCGGTTGATAGCTATTGAAGGTTAAACGATTATTTCCCTCATACTGCTTGCATCCAATAAGGTAGCTCCTTCCATAAAAATCCAACCAATAATTTGCACTAGTGCAATTACCGGTAATTGCACTTGTGCAAATTATCACTTCGTTGCTTAGCAACCGCGAATCTGTTGGATACAAACACGTACCTACTTCTTAAAGTTTGTGTCTTTCACACTGTTCTAAATTATGCAGCTTATAAATTATGTTGCGGTATTATTAAGCATTATATCAATGAATTTATATAACTTTTACATTGCTAAATTCTTGTTATTTAGACCTCCGCCTCCGTTTAAATTTATGACACATTCAGAAAATAAACCAACGCCGACAGGGTGTAGGCACAGCTTAATATTTAAGCTGTGGTGTAGGTATAATCGCATTTGCCTTGGATACCCAAGCGTCATGTTTGTTTACTAGAACGCTACAGTCGAAGCTGTCAATAAACTCGTTCAAAATGAGTCGTTTTGGAAATGTAAACTAATAGAAAAAATTAATACAGAAATTATTAAATCGAATTCGTGAAATAATCTCGACAAATACCACTAGTGCCGGAAATTTTTCCAGATAATTTTATTCTCAAGCCCTATTTTGCCCAATTTATACTCGTGATCTTTCTAGGCAAAATAGCGCTTTCGAAAAAATTATCGATAAAATTTCCGGCACTAGTGATATTACATACGATAATACTGTTTGAAATTTATAGTTACTTTTAAACAAACTAACGCAAAGGTAATAGTAACATATCTGAATGATAGAAACATGCACACAAATTATTATTATACATAAAATACACTAGGTACATTATAGGATATCCAACTTTAAAACTGAACAAATCTGTAAAATCTTAATTTTTGGAGATAATCGGCTAAACTTTTGTTGGTTTGAAAGGCCTTCAAAAATCGCTTCTTTCGACCTTTGTACCATTTTCAAAATATAAATCCAGGACCGGCTATGATTTTTACCCCCGATTTTCACGAAAACCATTTAGCGATTTTTTTTATTTAAAATCTGACACCACATCCTTCATCACAACACGCCAATATAATAATAATAATAGTAATAATAATTCTCACCCTCACAATACTCCAAACTAGGAGTACCCCAGAAGCAACCACATGCTTGTGCGGGGGAGGGGGGCAATTACTATTATTTTGTCTTCGTTGCCAATTGCGGCTAGGGCCGACTTTTTTCCGATAGAACTAGGATAGCATTCGCTCAAGTACTACGGACAAAAAATATACAGGGAGTTTCATTCTGCAGGGTGTCAAAGTTGAGCAAAATAGGACTTTTAAAGGTATCTGACGAGTCAAATGTGCCATTAAATCGCTTCAAAACAGTTGAATGGTCAACAGGACATCTCAAAGTATTGGTGTGCAAAGATTCAATACGAAAATATAGGTACACAGGTTATTTTTCTCGTATCCAAAATTTCAGCTTAATAGGACACCCGAAAGTAGGTTAATTTTACCCCTTCCCCCCTATGTACGGCCCTGGGTCAACACCATGACACCATAAAATTTAATTGTCACCCGTTTTATATACGCATGAAAAATTTCATCGAATACCCAAGACATAGGGTAAAATTTAACATTTTGCACCCCCCCCTCCTAAGTACGGCCCTGAACCAGTTTACTGACATCATAATATTTTATTGCCACCTGATGTAAATACGTATGCAATAGCTCAATTGAACACCAGGAAGTAGGTTTCAATTAAAATTTTAGCTCCCCCTCCCGTTGGGAAGTGGGTCAAATTTAGCTTTCAAAATTTAACCTAAACAAACAAACATTGCAACTTAAATAAAAGTTTGTTAAGAACCTATAAAGGGATAAATACTAAATTTACCGAGTACGAATCTGTTTTGTGTTGAAGATCCCCTATATTATATCTTCTTCTTTAAAATGTTTTTCACATACGCGATCATCAGAAGTCAAGCTTCTGTCCTTTCGGGGAATGGCCTTATTCCACTCAATAAGCTTAATTTTAGGCACTTTAAATAACGAAACTTTTTCCTAGTGGTCCTCATAACTACTTCTACAGGCTGGCAATACACATATCCAACCCATTTTATTATTTTATTAAATACTTAGACAATGCATAAAAATTAAATGTGAAAAATATTACTTTCAAACGTAATTTATTGCCATTAAATGAACCACAGTTCACTAAAAAACTCATTTTTTATTTTTATGTAATAAATTCAAAACTGCATAATTAAAATACTTAATTCTTGAAACGCGCCCTCCTTGGTTGTGACGTCAAGTAGTTCGTTCGTGGTGGCGCCTCTGGTGGGCGGCGGCACCATGTATAAACTAATATGGGCGGCACCATGTATAAACTAATATGGGCGGCACGCATGTATAAAAACTACAGCACCACGCACGCTTTGTTTAGAAGGAGCAACAAGAACGTCCTATCCTTGTCTGTCCGTCTTATTATAGTCTATCTCAGTCTTGATATTGTTGATAACGTTTGGAAAGAGTGTCCTGGTATTAAATAGTTATACAGGGTGTCCAACTTTAAAATTGTACAAATCTGTAAAACCTTCATTTTTGAAGATAATCGCCTAAACTTTTTTTTATTTGAAAGGCCTTCAAAAACTGCTTCTTTTGACCTTTCTGCCATTTTCAAAATGCAAATCCAGAGCCGGCTGCGATTTTTTTATACCCCCGATTTTCACGAAAACCATTTAGCGATTTTTTATTTAAAATCTGACCCCACAGCGTTAATCAGAACACCCCAAAACCCCTATATACCAAATTTGAATAAAAAATATACAGGGAGTTCCATTCTGCAGGGTATCAAAATTGAGCAAAATAGGACTTTTAATGGCATCTGGCGAGTCATCAGGTGTGCCATGGAATCCCTTCAAATCAGTTGAATGGTCAAATCAAAATGTTGGTGTGAAAATATTTACTACAAAAATATACAGGGTATTTTTTTCTGAGCCCTCTCAAAATTCTGAAATTTTATGAAACTTATACGGATCAAGAGTGCTCTGGAATCATGGAAAAAATATTGATAAACACAAAAATAATGAATTTCTTTACAAAATGCCAACTAACAAATAAAAACAATTTAAATTATTGGACCTTTCTCAACAAAGTCACTGTCTAAGATGATACATTTTCTGTGCGTTTCCTGTTGTGGCACACCAGCCAACCATATAACTGATATTAACTAACTGACTGGCAGGCTTCTGTATTTTTTAGATTTAGTTCATTTATAGTGTGTGGAGCGCTTTTGTTCAGTAATTTGAGATGGCACGGATAAGAACCCTCTGTATATTTTGTATTGGATCTTTGCAGACCAACACCTTGAGTGGTACTATTGACTATTCAACTTTTTTGAGGGGATTCCATGGCACACTGGACTCTGCAGATGCCTTTAAAATTCATATTTTGCTCAACTTTGACACCCTGCAAAATGGAACTCCCTGTATATTTTTTGTTCAAATTTGGTATATGGGGAGTTTGGGGTGTCTTGATTAAGGCTGTGGGGTCATATTTTAAGTAAAAATATCGCTAAATGGTTTTCGTAAAAATCGGGGGTATAAAAAAATCGCAGCCGGCCCTGGATTTGCATTTTCAAAATGGCAGGAAGGTCAAAAGAAGCGATTTTTGAAGGACTTTAAAACAAAAAAATGTTTAGGCGATTATCTCCAAAAATGAAGATTTTACATTTGTACAGTTTTAAAGTTGGACACCCTGTATATATTGCGAGATGCGTAAGCGCGCTTTTTTGGCCGAGGAGGTTGTTTAACGCCCTTGTTGCCTCGGGTCTTAAAACTCTCTCTGAGGACAAAAAGAGCTTATGCATCGAGCAATGTATTCCATTTTTCCTGCTACCGACAATTTCATATTAGGTAGGTAAGTACTTTGAATTTAAATACACTATGGAGTATATTGTGAGTATTAATCTTCATAATAACCATTGTCCGATTATTATTGAAAACATTGATTAAGGTCCTTATTCAATGCTGAAAATGATAATCAGTGATACATATAAGAGGTAGAATGCAGTGATAATAACAAATAACTTCTTGTGGGATTGAACCCGGGACATACGAATTACTAGTGCCCTGGCCTCACCATTCAGTTAAAGAAGTGCTTGATAAATTTGGACTTTTAGGCGATTCTTATTTTTAACCTACATCAGATCCCTCTGGAAATGTTTCGCCGAACTGTTTATTTTAACGTTCAATTTCCATTCTCCCTTCTCTAAGTCTGTGTAGCTGTCACTCCTGTCACTGCCTTCCTATCGATCGAGCGGTGTAACGTCACGACCATTCCCGCGCTTTTCGTGTCTTTTCAAATGAATAGCTTGCGGTCACAAATTTAATTATTTATTGCAAATTAAATATTGCGATTTGAGGGCTCTTTCTACAGACAGGTAAATATATTGAAGAAAAAAATTGTTGAAGTTCCCCATTCTGAAACGCAAATTCTTTGTCATACGCACCGCGCTGCCGCTGACTATCTCGCGACTATGGACAAGCAGCGGCACCGCTTGAACACTTCGTCGTTTCACCTTATCCTCATACATCGTGGTAGGTATCTACTTCCTTAGCTAATTTTCATGATAGGGATTGGGTACCGACTTTTGCACAATCCCAAAAAAGTAGGTCCTGATCGCCTGCCCACATAATTACATAACCGCACGCCACTGCTCAAAACTAAACGGGGTTCGTTATTCAGACTTTCTGACAAATACCCGATTTGAATAATTGCCACTTCCTATTCTCCGCGAGATGTGATTTATGCACGATGGGCGCCAGAACATTTTGCCAGGCCAGTCCGAGGATTTTTGGACCAGCACTGTCCGGATCGCTGGTTTAGTAGAGGGAGGACCAGTGCCATGGCCAGCGCGATCCCCGGACTTAAATCCAATAATGGACTTTTGTGTTTGGGGGTACATGAAATCCATCGTGTACGAAACTGAAGTTGAGAGTGAGCAAGAGTTACGTGCGCGAATTGAAAATGTTGCCGTTCGAATCCGCAATAATCCCGGCTTATTTGCGCATATTCGTGCATCGCTTACGACCAAAACAAACTTGTCTATTCAAGCTAATGGTGGTATTTTCGAACCACCTCTCTAGTGCGTTTTGTGCGTGTTTTAGGTACATTTTGCGCCATGTTTTGTGTTTTATTAACTACTGCATCAGTCCTCGCAGTACTCCCGGCGGTAGAAATCGTCGGGCTGAGTAGGTATCTGCCGCAAACAACTTGGATCGACCATGCTGTATTGATCGTCACATTCGAAAACTGTTTCCCAAAAATTTAAAACCCTCAAAAAAGTTATCGAACTTTTCGGGTTTTTTTCAATATTTTTTTATTCGACATTTTGTCAGATTTCTGAGAAAAAGTACAAGACAAGTAGGTAAATTTACGATATGTGGGTGCAACTTGCAACTGGGCCCCGGGAAATGCGAGCCTCCGCTCGATGGAAATATTTTCTCATATTTTTTTTGTTTATATTAGATTTTTTTTTAATTTCATATTACCTACGCTAATTTTATCCATCTGTTTTTAATTTTTTTTACATCATTACTGAATCACCCTGTATGCGGAGCTACGTCGGAGGGAACACGATCATCAACATCACCGCCGAGCCGGCAATGAAAAACTTCGAAGTTGATTGGAGATTGAAAAAGTCGCTTCAGGGAAGGCATCTTAATCCAACTATGGCTGACCCCGGGACAAATATTCCACGACACAGATTTCAGAGACAATCCAGCAAATAACAGGGGATGTCAGATTTTCTCATCAACGCAATATAAAAAACAGCATGATTCGGTTGTCAAGATATTGCATCAGAATCTGGCGCACAAATTATTGCTCATGCAGTCAGAAAAAGTCCCATATTAAAATTACACGCCGGAGCCACTTCTTGAAACCGCAACTACAAGATGTATTGGGACCGTACAGTTCTGACAGATCAACGAGTTAGACCTAAATAGTTGTTAAATTTCGAGGAAGACAACTCCTGATTGATGTGGCTATCACAAATAAATATAAGCCATATGAAGCATATATGTAGAGAAGAGCGAATAAGAAGACAATGGGAAATGGAGAGCGTCCAGACGGCTAACTCGAGATAATAATAATAACATAACCTGTCGCCGTGTTAGGATAAGTGACGAACAAGGTAAATGCTGATTAAAGCCAAGCCTCAGAAGTTTGTAGGCACACCTTTCAATGCCTCCACTATTATGCACTTTACACTCCAAGATCTTGGCTTATCCACACTTTACTGCGATTTCAACATTTCTAGAATAAATAATATAAAGTAAGCTGACACATGTCACATTGTAGAAAATAAATATATATTTTGGTTTTAAATACAAACTGTGCTCGCATTTATCTACATAAGAGGCCAAGGAAATGAAATGTCAGATAGATATCGAAACAATCAATGCTGAGGACGGCTCATATTTTCAACGAGTCATGATTTATAGCCGTTAAAAAAGCTTCAGGGAATGACAATGCTGTCGGTCTACCGATAATGGCGAATGCTCTTTGTTTCCTTCAATAATGGGAAATGCAGATAAAATATTTAAAATTGAACTAACAAGTTGAAACTGTTTCAGAGCCACTCCATTCCTTTTAAATTATCTATTATATCTCTATTTCGATGTGTTGTAGGTATGTTTCAACTATCGAATCTTTAAATAGCACTTAGGTACATCTAGTATTGTATATTATGCTTCTGACTTTCGAGAGTCCATGAATGAGAGATGTTCACATTGCAAATTAATTATTAACTAATTGTCTTGACAACTAAGTAGATATTATGAGATAATTGCAACTAATTGCAGAAATGCAGAACCGGGACATCTATTGTAAGTAACTATAAGTAATGAATTAAAAATTATCTTGATTAATATGTTATATTCTGTTTATTTCCAATTTAACCAAAGGATGGTAATAACAAAAAGCTGAACAGAACAACAGAAGAAAATTATGAAACGAGAAGCCATTCGAGCAAAAAAGTAAGTTTGATAAGAAACTTCATTAAAATGTCACTTTTGTGTTAAGAAAACGCACTTTAGAAATTCTTGATTATTGGATCTCTGAACAAATGAGATTTACTCCAAGTTTCTTGGAAAATTTGCCCCTCCATTCAGCGCGGCTTAACACCCACACTTACAATGAATGAAGAAAGCGTTTTAATTCAATTCATAATTCTGCAAAAACAAATCTTTGTTACGTACCTGCCCGTTATGAAATTTTGTTATGAATTTTTTCATTAAATTTTACCTAGCAAATTGATCTCGGTTGCAGCGCCCACTTTATTTTGTTGAAGCAAATTAAAATAAATGAGTTACAGTAGATTACACTTATTCTGCATAATTCTCTTAAATTCATTTTGTATAGAAATAAATGAAGGTTGAAAATCACGTAAATTTGCCGGTTAAAAAAACTTGGATAATTTGTTTGCGAGAGCTCAGCTTACAATTTACCTCTAGAGAGAGTTGCGTTTTATCAATTTAGTTATATACCTAACCTTTTTAATGATAGACCTCCACTTTCTTATCGTACCTACCTACTTATATTATAATATTGGGTATGTTAAAAATATTGCAATATTGGGTACTTTTGTTTAATTTTCCTGGTTGTCAATATTTTATTTTCAAAATTCTTGTCGTGGGAATCAATTCTTATGCTTGCGTAGTGATCTAATAGATGAAACATTAAATGCGTTTAATAATTTTCACCCACGTCTCCAATTCACTATCGAAAAGGAACAGAACAACTCAATAAATTTTCTTGACTTAACTATTTCACATGATTCAAATGGAAATATTGTTACTAATTGGTTTACACAACCTATATGGTCAGAAAGATACCTAAATTTTAATTCAGATGTACCTAACATATATAAAAAAAGCGTTGTTAATAGTCTTATAGATCGAGCTATACGCCTGTCACATTTCGAGATAACCTAAATTTCATAAGTCTAACATTGACAAAGTCAAGAAAGTGTTGTATATAAATAACTATCCACCATCTTTTCATAATCATTAATAAGAAAATAAGAAATTTAAAAAACAGAAAAACGTTTACTAACAATAATAGTAATGCCAATAAGAAATATTTTTCACTCCCTTATGTCAGAGGTACCTCTGGAGCGATTGCTAGAATTTTTAATAAACATAATATATCAATTGGTCACAAACCTAACAATAAAACGAATTATTATTTCTCTAAACTAAAACCGACAACCGAAATTTTTTTACAATCTAACTTAATTTATAAAGTTGAATGCCAACAATGCCCTTCTATATACATTGGACAAAGAAAACAATACCTTAAAAATAGGTTATATAAACATAAAAATGATATTAAAAATTGCAATCAATTCTCTTCTGCACTTAGTCAACACGCGATTAATGAAAAACATTCTTTCGATTTCGAAAATACTGAAATTTTAAATACCGAATGTGATTTTACTAAGAGAAGTTATCTCGAAATGTATCACATCCATATGAACAGTAATACTGTTAACATAAAAAATGATCTTAATAATTTTTCGAATATATATAAAAAATTTATAAACTAATATTAAACTATTATTATTTTTATTGCCCCACTATATATTCAAAACAGACTTTTTACCTTGCCCACTGTAAAAAATGGTTCTGTACATAAAGACGTAGTAAATGCGACACACTCTCCAACGCTGTCCATCTATCAATACTAAAATGTTTTAATTTTTCGACTCTACAAATTGTTATGAATAGTACCTTAAGAATATACCTACAGCTATTTTTTTTTAACTAAAAGCCATGTCTGTCTAATGCAACATGAAATTTTGTAAGTAAATCTAAATTTTAACTTTTTAACTTTTAAAATGTTTGTATATTTTTTAAATATTTTAATATGTCTTTAATAATTTTTAGCACCTAAAAAAGTAGAAAATACTAATTTGAACATGTTTTTATAATTGCTCTGAAGATGATCTTACTACAGATCGAAACATATCTAAACATTCTACAACTAAATAAATATTATAATAAAGATTTAATGTGATAACACTACCACAAGTATTTTGATGGTTGATTCCCACGACAAGAATTTTGAAAATAAAATATTGGGTACGTTAAAAATCGTCTTTGTTGTAACGATTCGTTTGGCCAGATTTGTCTAGGAATAGAAACAAAAAAAAACAATAATATAATAAAAGGCTAATAGCATTAATAATGGAGAAGGGAATGAGAGTCAAAAAATGTAAAAATATGTCGGTATATTGCATATTAAATAACGCACTTTCTGGTACGCTTATATCTATTCGATTTCGTAAAATTATAATATTCTTATTCCTGCTGTATAAGCGCTAGGTGTCATTTAAATGAAAGACTCACCTTTCACAAAAAAAATAAAAGAGACTCTTTAGGAAATTTGTTAGTTAAAATTGTCAATTTTTTTGTTCAAATTTTGAAACACGACCGATGTCAAGAACATTGTGTGCGGGTGGTAATCTTGAAGAAGATGTACCTATTGGCATGAATTTATCTGAAAATATGTAACTTACATAGCAAACAACCATACACGGTTTCAGACGAAGGCGTTCCTTTTAATAAAATGTCACCTCAAAACTTCGCTCTTTTTATTTGGCCATTCGGTACGGTGTGCACGGCGTATCCCAACAATAGTCCTATTTATTGTTGAAGGGGGCCTGGCAAGATGTTACAGCCTGGGAAATAAAATACTTCGTAATCAAGCCTGTAAAATTCCAAGTGGGTTTCTGGAGTTTTCGTGGTGATATTTTACCTTCTTTTGTAGGTATCAATATTTTACGTAGGGTTTCCATTTACTTCCGAAGAACGTGAATGGAATGTTAAAAGAGGACTTTCAATGCATAAAAATGGAAATCGGAAATTATTATTTTACATTTAAGGCGAAACGATTCGAGAACAAAAGCGAGCTTTAGGAATAAATTGAATACAAAAAATAAAGCTTCACCCTTTTATTTACAATATACGAATTGAAAATGGTACCTAGCTTGTACAACAAGAGTAAATATGATGTTCATATCGTACGAGGACGAAGCCTACGAGTACGTCGCCGAAGGCGGAGTGCTCAATAGTGTGAAGGCGATATGGACATCCCATTCGAAGTTATGTACAGTATATTTTCTCTACATGTGTAATACGTGCTAAACGGATATTTAGGTAAAAGGCGAAAAAAATTGACTGGTCACATTGGCGTTTTGGACTAACATAAATTCAAAGATTTCTTGAAAACATGAAAATGTTTTAAGACAAAAGTACCATATTTTTTTTGTATAGAGAAAATGCTTATAACAAAGGTGTTTATAATCCAAAATAAAACTAATATAAAATTTGAAATCTGAAGTTTGATTTTATGTTTTAAAAATTCAAAATTGAAAATGAAAATATGTAAATATGGAGGTAGTAAAGTCAATTCGAATTGTTTACGGGACACCTTGTAAGCGGTTTTAAAAATATTGATTAAACCCAGATTACTGTAAGAATCCAGTTAATTTATAATTGATTATGAGATTATATTCGATGATGAAAATTTGTGAAGTAAAGTAGATATTTTTTAAAGTTATTTTAATTAGGTATACTATAATCTGCAACTATTTAAACATATTATTTATTTTAAATCAATTCTACCTAATTTTTTAAAGTAAATTCTCAAAAGATTTGATTGGGGTGAATGGGTTCGTTTTACTGACCCATATTTAGGACCCGCTTGCATTTTCCCCATCATCATCTTAATAAAATTAGACTATAAACGAGGAATAAAAAATGCTGTTAGAATTATTGACAGTAATTCTTTGCTGAAGTAGCCTGAGGCCATCTATTGGAAATCAAATGAATTAAAATACAATAGAAAATCCATTGTTTACTCAAACAGTTCTTAAACCAATAGATAGCTTACTTTACTCAATGGTAGGTAAAGAACCGACTTAAATTCCAAGCCTTGACCTGAGAAAACCGACAACAAGGCTTGCGAGTCCATCGCGGTCCCTTCGAAGCCATGCCTGTCGGTTCATAAGTTTTGTTATACGAGATACGAGTAAGTACTTACGTGTATATTTTTTTCTTGCTTTTTTGTTGTCTATATTGTACAAACATAACTATTAAAGAGAAATCCACGAATGTATCTAATTATAATTCTAATAAAAGTGTCAAAAGTTTTTTAACATTTCACAGTCTTGACTAGACCTATTAAACTAGATTAAAAATACAAATAAATAGAAAAAATAGTCCATCTTCTTACAGTGGAGTAATGTGATAAAAATTAATAAAGCCAACCTTACAGTCGAAACTCGAAACTGTTTGTGGAGTTTCGACTGTAAGGTTGGCTTTATTAATTTTTATACAAATAAATGCCGACTTGATTATGAATAAAACGGAAACGGAAAGTACTCCTCACCCAGGATGACGTTTTGTCTCCGCCACTGTTGAATAATCTCACTCGATTTCCTATTTGCACGGTTGATGGGTAACCGATACTTTATGGGAAGTTGGGCCCAGAGGGACAGATGTTATTACGCTAAGGTATGGTAAATTTCGGCAATTCTTCACCGTCCGCGTCGAATAAAGAAAAGCCATGAGGTGGTTTAATGAGATTTTCGAGCAGATAAATTGTAGCAAATATCATTTGTTATTTCCGTAGCCAGATGTTTCACCGAAAGATAGATAGGTTTTATCATTCCAGCAGTATTAAAACTTAGGAAGCAGTTGGTTAATCCGTTATGAAGAAAGGCAATCTGATTTCATTTAAAATGTTTCGTAGCAATACCAACTTTCACTGATACCATATCGGGTTATGTACAGGTTGATCCATCCAAGAATAACATCCTGTCTTATTCAATTATGCATTTTTTTCCAAAATTTCTCAAATTTGCTTTCAGAATAATAATTGAACAAAAAATTAGAGGGGTCAGAATGTTTTTATTATATTATCTCAGTGAAAACCGTGAAAACCTTGGCTTGTTACTGATTACAACGATATATGTCATATGTTTATTTCAACCGTTTGAAAGATATGAGCGATTAAATTTTAGAAAAAATGTTCATATCGAAAATAATAGTAGCCACGGAACAACCCTAGGAATGTGTGTTGCCGCTCCACGCTTTCCACGCCCAAAAACCAGATCCGGCAACACCGGGATGGCGGCTCCGCCGCGCGGCAGGGGCAAGCGGAGACGGTACCTTTGTCCAAGAACGTCGAACCAGACAGGATAGCTCCATCACGCGAATCTGTCCGCCGAGCCGCCCGACGTGATGACGTCACAGTTAGACGTACTGCGTAAACTCGCACCACGAAACACCCAATCGCGCGCCTTCAGAAAGCGACTTGTGCTTGAACCAGACAGGATAGCTCAATCACGCGAATCTGTCCGCCGAGCCGCCCGACGTGATGACGTCACAGTTAGACGTACTGCGTAAACTCGCACCACGAAACACCCAATCGCGCGCCTTCAGAAAGCGACTTGTGCTTGAACCAGACAGGATAGCTCAATCACGCGAATCTGTCCGCCGAGCCGCCCGACGTGACGACGTCACAGTTAGACGTACTGCGTAAACTCGCACCACGAAACACCCAATCGCGCGCCTTCAGAAAGCGACTTGTGCTTGAACCAGACAGGATAGCTCAATCACGCGAATCTGTCCGCCGAGCCGCCCGACGTGACGACGTCACAGTTAGACGTACTGCGTAAACTCGCACCACGAAACACCCAATCGCGCGCCTTCAGAAAGCGACTTGTGCTTGAACCAGACAGGATAGCTCAATCACGCGAATCTGTCCGCCGAGCCGCCCGACGTGATGACGTCACAGTTAGACGTACTGCGTAAACTCGCACCACGAAACACCCAATCGCGCGCCTTCAGAAAGCGACTTGTGCTTGAACCAGACAGGATAGCTCAATCACGCGAATCTGTCCGCCGAGCCGCCCGACGTGATGACGTCACAGTTAGACGTACTGCGTAAACTCGCACCACGAAACACCCAATCGCGCGCCTTCAGAAAGCGACTTGTGCTTGAACCAGACAGGATAGCTCAATCACGCGAATCTGTCCGCCGAGCCGCCCGACGTGACGACGTCACAGTTAGACGTACTGCGTAAACTCGCACCACGAAACACCCAATCGCGCGCCTTCAGAAAGCGACTTGTGCTTGAACCAGACAGGATAGCTCAATCACGCGAATCTGTCCGCCGAGCCGCCCGACGTGACGACGTCACAGTTAGACGTACTGCGTAAACTCGCACCACGAAACACCCAATCGCGCGCCTTCAGAAAGCGACTTGTGCTTGAACCAGACAGGATAGCTCAATCACGCGAATCTGTCCGCCGAGCCGCCCGACGTGATGACGTCACAGTTAGACGTACTGCGTAAACTCGCACCACGAAACACCCAATCGCGCGCCTTCAGAAAGCGACTTGTGCTTGAACCAGACAGGATAGCTCAATCACGCGAATCTGTCCGCCGAGCCGCCCGACGTGATGACGTCACAGTTAGACGTACTGCGTAAACTCGCACCACGAAACACCCAATCGCGCGCCTTCAGAAAGCGACTTGTGCTTGAACCAGACAGGATAGCTCAATCACGCGAATCTGTCCGCCGAGCCGCCCGACGTGACGACGTCACAGTTAGACGTACTGCGTAAACTCGCACCACGAAACACCCAATCGCGCGCCTTCAGAAAGCGACTTGTGCTTGAACCAGACAGGATAGCTCAATCACGCGAATCTGTCCGCCGAGCCGCCCGACGTGACGACGTCACAGTTAGACGTACTGCGTAAACTCGCACCACGAAACACCCAATCGCGCGCCTTCAGAAAGCGACTTGTGCTTGAACCAGACAGGATAGCTCAATCACGCGAATCTGTCCGCCGAGCCGCCCGACGTGATGACGTCACAGTTAGACGTACTGCGTAAACTCGCACCACGAAACACCCAATCGCGCGCCTTCAGAAAGCGACTTGTGCTTGAACCAGACAGGATAGCTCAATCACGCGAATCTGTCCGCCGAGCCGCCCGACGTGATGACGTCACAGTTAGACGTACTGCGTAAACTCGCACCACGAAACACCCAATCGCGCGCCTTCAGAAAGCGACTTGTGCTTGAACCAGACAGGATAGCTCAATCACGCGAATCTGTCCGCCGAGCCGCCCGACGTGACGACGTCACAGTTAGACGTACTGCGTAAACTCGCACCACGAAACACCCAATCGCGCGCCTTCAGAAAGCGACTTGTGCTTGAACCAGACAGGATAGCTCAATCACGCGAATCTGTCCGCCGAGCCGCCCGACGTGACGACGTCACAGTTAGACGTACTGCGTAAACTCGCACCACGAAACACCCAATCGCGCGCCTTCAGAAAGCGACTTGTGCTTGAACCAGACAGGATAGCTCAATCACGCGAATCTGTCCGCCGAGCCGCCCGACGTGATGACGTCACAGTTAGACGTACTGCGTAAACTCGCACCACGAAACACCCAATCGCGCGCCTTCAGAAAGCGACTTGTGCTTGAACCAGACAGGATAGCTCAATCACGCGAATCTGTCCGCCGAGCCGCCCGACGTGATGACGTCACAGTTAGACGTACTGCGTAAACTCGCACCACGAAACACCCAATCGCGCGCCTTCAGAAAGCGACTTGTGCTTGAACCAGACAGGATAGCTCAATCACGCGAATCTGTCCGCCGAGCCGCCCGACGTGACGACGTCACAGTTAGACGTACTGCGTAAACTCGCACCACGAAACACCCAATCGCGCGCCTTCAGAAAGCGACTTGTGCTTGAACCAGACAGGATAGCTCAATCACGCGAATCTGTCCGCCGAGCCGCCCGACGTGATGACGTCACAGTTAGACGTACTGCGTAAACTCGCACCACGAAACACCCAATCGCGCGCCTTCAGAAAGCGACTTGTGCTTGAACCAGACAGGATAGCTCAATCACGCGAATCTGTCCGCCGAGCCGCCCGACGTGATGACGTCACAGTTAGACGTACTGCGTAAACTCGCACCACGAAACACCCAATCGCGCGCCTTCAGAAAGCGACTTGTGCTTGAACCAGACAGGATAGCTCAATCACGCGAATCTGTCCGCCGAGCCGCCCGACGTGACGACGTCACAGTTAGACGTACTGCGTAAACTCGCACCACGAAACACCCAATCGCGCGCCTTCAGAAAGCGACTTGTGCTTGAACCAGACAGGATAGCTCAATCACGCGAATCTGTCCGCCGAGCCGCCCGACGTGACGACGTCACAGTTAGACGTACTGCGTAAACTCGCACCACGAAACACCCAATCGCGCGCCTTCAGAAAGCGACTTGTGCTTGAACCAGACAGGATAGCTCAATCACGCGAATCTGTCCGCCGAGCCGCCCGACGTGATGACGTCACAGTTAGACGTACTGCGTAAACTCGCACCACGAAACACCCAATCGCGCGCCTTCAGAAAGCGACTTGTGCTTTAGATGCTTTTGCTTTATCGGATTTATTTTTTAAGGATTGTAAACAAGAAATCAATAAAGTTCACTCTTGTTTTTTGAACACGAATTTTTTATGACAATTTCTCCAACCAATACGAGAAAAAAGCGCATTATTGCAGCAAATGTGTTTTCAGAAGGTGCGAATTTTGCCTTAAATAGTTTTTATTATGGCACACAGATTATAATATATTTTACAGAATTATTCTGTTAATAATTGTGGGCCTCCTTTGATTACTTTGATTTTGAAGCGCATTTTTGGATTATGATATTTATATTATACTTAATACGTGAATGGTGAGTCAATAAGAAAAAATATAACACTGATAAAATGCACCAAGACAAATTAAAACACAGTTGAAAACATAGGTAGTCATTTATTTAGGTATTCATAATTCATAAATATTCTAATTTATAATTTTGTTTAATTTCCGCTTTTTTTTTTTCGAAGAGGATCCACAGAACTATTTCTTTGTGAAGTATTATTAAGTATGTCGTGCTTTTAAATTTCGAAAATTGATTCTAATAATAGTTCTTAATTTACAAAAACCTTTTATAACTACAAAAGGCATGTTAACTTCTTTTTTAAAAACTTCACCTGATTCCTGAATAATTGCTTGTTGGGGAATTCCAATTTCAGTAAGTGTCGCTGGGGAAGAACTGCCTTCTAATTTTGCAGTTTCTCCACTTTCTATTGCAGACAAATCAACAAGTAATTTTTCTATTTCTTCCTTTCTTTGTCTTTCGGTAAGTCTATCAGAACGTGATGTATTAGTTGTTGCCGAGGTTGTTGCAGTAATAGTTTTTCTGGAAGGTATTTTTAATGTGAGAACTGCGTTTTTTTTAAATGCTTTCTTAAAGGTAAGCCTCAAATTAAAAAATATATATAAATATTTATGTTCTTGCACTTTTTAGATGGGTAGCTAGCAAAGAAAATTTTACTTACCTAATAATTCATTTCGAAGATCTCTTTCGTAGTCATTGTCTACAAAATGTTGTGAACATATATGGCTAGTGTTAGGGTTGAATTTGTCTTTCCTTTTGCACCTTGATATCAACTCATCACTTTGTATAGTTTTAGAGAAAAGGTCCTTTGGTTTTGGAAAAGCATGAAATATGATATTCTGCCCAGTTTGGGCTTTTGTAGCATAAGTGTTATTAACCCATATACGGCATACCTTGTTCCCTCTGGCCTAGTCCCCGGCATATTTTCGTGAATAGGACTATTCTGTAAAGTAGTATATTATCAACATCGTACTTTTATTATTAATAATAATGTCAAGAAATGCTCACCTTCCCTTCTGTAGAAATTCAAGTATCAGGCTCTTAGTGTCTCTGAATAATAATAAACACGGCACAAAAATCAAATAAAAATAGCACACAGACACACTTTATATAAGGTAAAACTCAAAAAACTCACAATAATAAAGTAAAACCGAAAGAAATACGATAGAAAACTAGAAAAACAAAGGTAAACAACGGGCGTACTATGTAACCTTCACCTAACGACGTCTAACGGTGACGTCACGCACTCGGTGGGCGCCGCCGCGAACATTACACCATTCAGATTGAGCTATCCTGTCTGGTTTAACGTTCTTGACCTTTGTCGGCTCTTTTGTCGGCTCCATTTGTGATCCCGCCGGGCGGGGCGATTTACAGGACGAGCGCCGAGAGTAGAGTTCAGCGAAAGCCACGGTCGCCATAACATCGGCAGCGGACCACGACCGATCGTCCGTCTACATTTCGCGAACCGAACCAAAGTCGTGTACAATTTAAACTTTATATTTACAAGCTCGAATAAAATTAATAAAACAATTTAACGTGTTTACAGTCCACTTAAATCAGCCCAAACAAAGTGCTACGTGTAAATTTGTTTTTACCAGATTAACATAACTCAATTACTTTTTGTTTTTAAAATATTTACTCTAATAACAACCTGTATATGTATATTTGCCCCAATAAGAAAGTAAGCATTTCTTATATATGTCCCTACTTTGTCGTCATCTTAAAATATTGTTATTTGACGGTAAGAGAGAGAATAAACATGCCTAACTAACACTTGATAAGAAATGTCAAAGATCTGAAAGAGCACCTATTTTTTGTTTTCTTTTGTCTTTTGTCAAAAAATATTTATCGAAACAGATGATGAAGAATTTGCACATCCACATCACTTAAATCGTATATTGTAAGTTGCAGAAAGGAAAAAAATTCCTATTTATGGGTAAAAAAATTTACAGGATGTTATTATAATGCAAGTTTTAAAAACAGAAAGGCGTTTAGTTCTGTAAATCTGGTAACAATTTTTAAACGTAGGTATCACTTTCTTAAGGATATTTGTTTATCGCTACGCCTATTTTCGATACGAAAATTTAGCCAATATAAATAAGAGATGGATCACCCGGTAGCTTGGTATAAAATTTACTCACACATACATCCACATAGACTGTTTTTAAGAGATGTTTTTTACTCTATGTATACCATAAGTTTTTTTATACAGGGTGTAACTGAACTGATGGTCAAAAATGAAACCACGTATTCTTGGAGTCAAAATAAGGGCACTTGTTTATATATTTTTTTTCTCCTACGGGCCATACTTTTTTTATACAGAGCGTAGAAATTTAGAGAAAAATACACATATTTCTTAGTATCTCTAGAAGTATACGAGATATATTTTTTCAAACTTGGCGTGTCACATAAGCCGATGAGCTGTCAAACTTAAGGCTAATATGAAGCTTCTGAGGCCCCCAGTTGCGGACATACAGGGTGTTATTAAAATTAATTAGTTCAGAAAAATTAAATTTTCTTGAAATCGGCAGTGAAGTGTCCCAAAATCGTCATTATAAGTTCAGAAATCGGCACTGAAGGAGCCCATTATTGTACGATTTTTTCAATAAGTAGGCCTTGGCGAGATGTAAACATCAAACGTCAGACGCGGAGCCATCGCCCGTCAAAAGTGACCAAATATTCACAACCCGACCAATAAACGCCCATTTAACTTTTCGTACACATTGCGAAATTGTTACCTATAGCAGCGCAATCCTTCAGTATACATATTTTAGTAGGTTTGAATATCAATAGATTTGTTATGGAGGCTGCACAACAAGCAGCAGTTTGGTTTTTCTGTTCGAAGGCGCCGTGTCTTGTCATACTTGACCTAGGTAGAGCGATCGTCAAAGTCAAGCAACGCCGTGCGCAGTTGGTTCATGGACGGGTGATCCCGTATGATTATTTTCTTGCCTAATAAAACATTTTTTTTTTCCGATTTAAAAAAAAGTATGTACCTCGGCACTGAAGTTCTTTTTATGACTCATGTGGTTTATTTGCCTCGGCAACTAAATTCCACATGAGTCATAAAAAGTTGAACTTCAGTGCCTTGGTACATAAATAACTATTGTTTTGAGTGGTAAATCCAATCCAACGGCTGAGAATATGAAAAAATACTAAAGGATACTTTTTGTTAACCATTGGATTCATCACTCAAAACAAATTTAAAAAATGCGATTATACAGGGTATTCGAATTTTTCTGAACGAATTCATTTTAATAACACCCTGTATCTCCGCAACTGGGGGCCTTAGAAGCTTCATATCAACCTAAGTTTGACGGCTCATCGCCTCATGTGACACGCCAAGTTTGAAGAAAATATTTCGTATACTTCTAGAGATACTAAGAAGTATGTGTATTTTTCTCTAAACTTCTACGCTCTGTATAAAAAAAAACTATGGTCTGTAGGAGAAAAAAATATATAGGTATTTTGACTCTAAGGATAATGTGGTTTCATGTTGACCATCAGTTCAGTAACACCCTGTATAGCTTTATATAGCTACCTCCTATTATACGGCCTTGTCGAACAAACAATATATCCCATAGATGGTAGTTTTAATTTAATATAAAATTATATATTTCGTTTTTTTGTTCTTCGTAGTATTTAACTTGAGTGACAATGCGAGCAAAAGAACGCCTTCCATCGTTAGTTTTCCGGGCGAGACTTTCAGGGTTATGGCTCAGTTGACCGAGGTGACTCCATATTCATTACAACCAAATGAGATCGAAACCCAAGTTTATTGAATTTAGGAGAGATACTTCAATCACAGTCTTTACAGCGCTAAAACAACCTGTTGGGATTATTTTACTTCAGTTTCCACCGGGATCATTTTCTTATTTAACTCGAAGAAGCATGACACCCAGTGAGTTTTACCCGATTTGATTTATACATATAGGGTGTTTCTAAATTATGGTGCCAACGTAATATGACAGGTAGAAAATGTCATTTTGAACAAAAAGTTTCATATAAACGTGGGTCCGAAAATGCATAATAAAAAAGTTACAGGCATAAAGGTACAGTTTAAAAAACATATTTTTCGCAAAAACTTCTACAAAAGTTATGCAATTTAAATGAAATTTGGTGCAGTTCATTAGTGGCTGAAGTGCAACAATTTAGTGTAAAACAATTTATTCATATCGCCCAGAGGCGGAGGGGCGGGGTAGCTCAATGGGTTTTATACTCATAACTTTTTTGAGGTTATCTTTTTGGTCTTGCAGGTTCATCATTCTAGTGCATCTTTTCATTTTGCAACAAAAGTGTTCTCTTGTTCCATTGCGATAAAATCTACCGTTTGCGTTTAAATTGGCAAAATGTGCCCCAAAACAACTGTTGACTCCAAAGTTCGAAAAATAAAATTATCACCTACCTCATTTAAATGTTACAGATGAATAATTGTACGTTCAAAACTAAGAAAAAAATGCCTAATAAGCATTGAGTCACTGCTTTTCTTGAAAATAGGGTGTCAAAATTTTGTCGAGCTCAATCCGTTCCATTTTGAAAGCGAACAATTTTTGGTACATTGTTCATAGGGAATTTTTTGTCACTTTAAATGGTACCTACAATTATTCTGTGAAATTTGAAATTTGATTAGAATTTAAAATATATATTAACTAATAAGACAATGTACCAATATAACAATTTTATGTCACTGTTTTATTACGGAAATGTTTAGTGTATCAATTATTTTTGCCTGATACATACCTACCTATATGTATATTGTAGAAAATAGCGTTTTTACTGGTATAATATCTGAATATGTTTATTTATGGCAATTAAAATTGAACGTCTTGCTTCTTGACTGATTCAGATATTTCCTTATTTTTGCAAAAATTTTACTTTTATATCTTCAAGAAGTATGTCCTAAAACGAAATGAAAAACGAGCATCGTTTTCTGAAATTCTACCCTTTCAGTGGGGTTAGAAAGTACTTTAAACGTCCTAAAAACATAGTTAAATAAAATTGGTTTTAGGATTGATGTTTTAATATTGGACTACTTTGTACGTTTTTATATTCTAGTTTATGATATTTAAGTATATACATATATAATGTAGCTACATTATATTTATTTAAGTATATGTATAATGTAGGTAGTGATCTAATGTATCGAGATACCTACATGTATCTAGATACTTACAAAAATCAGGATCTGCTTTAGTATCTAGATCCTTTTGAAAGTATCTAGATACTTAGATGCTAGATACATTTTTTTAGCCAAGATGCCAAGGCGTGCCACGTGCCTATATTTAATTTTTAAACCGTTCCTATGGGCAAAAATTTATTTTAAGTTTATTGTAATTCAAATAGGATTAGGTACATGCTTTGTGCAATCGATGAGGCAAAAATATAACACGATTTTACCATCATCTGCGCCAGTCGTTTTTTTAGTCGCTTCTTTAGTACAGGAGGACAAATTTTAACGCCAAGGCGTAACAGGCTCAGCGATGAAAACTTAGAAATGTTGCTAATGTTAAAAAAACAATACAAATAATAAAAGGGGGTGTGATTTAGTGATTTTTTTAAAATACCTTACATAAAGTACCTACTCAGTGCTCACTTTGGAGTGACGTATACGGTAAACTAATAACTAATAACCCACAACTTGTTTTGATTAGTGACAATCTAAACTTCACCTTCACATTCGTCTAAACAGTTCTACTTTACCTACACACACACACTTGTTTCATAAATATCTAAGTAGGTAAGTATATTGATTGCTTTATGAGGTCTGAAATTTTCTGATAGTATCTGGAAGTATCTAGACACTTTTTTAACGTACCTACCTACCTGTATCTGTACCCAGATACTTTGGAAAAAATGTATCGGTATCTGTATCTAGATACATCTGCCAGACAGTATTTGTATCTGTATCTAGAGACCGAAAAAAATGTATCTGTTACATCACTGAATATACCTAAATTTTATTATGGAATCTCCGATAATTAGAGGCACCAAATCATGAAATCCATTTCTCTATGGCAAGACACAAGCTTTGGCTAAAATTCGATGTCATGCGAGTTTGATGCCAACGAGGTTCGAATGCTTTATAGATGATTAGATATCTCCATTTCCCAACCCACATGTTGCCCTGATTATCCCGACCTTAATTTATTTGAGTGTATATTATGCCATCGATCTTTTTAAAGTCATAGACGTGAAGTATTATTCACAGAGCATTTGGGCGAAGAAGGGAGGAGGGAGCCAGCATGCTGAGTGTGGAAAGGGCACTTTTTATGAAAACAAAATGGCCTGCCTGCGAAACGGAAATTTTAGAAAACTGTGGGACTAAATTGCGTTGGTGCTTTTGAGATGGAAATATAGTTGAAATCCCTCCTAGCGAAAAAACATAGCTAGGCATAGGCATAGGTAATACTCTTCATTAAATCTTCGCACCAAGTTTGTTCGTTCCGCGCAGAGAAAAAGTTGTGAATTTCCATATACCTCGGCGTAATATCATCCGTCCCACCTCTCAAGATTCATGGCTCGTGTCGCCATAAAGTATCGATTACCCATCAGCCGTGCAAATAGGAAATCGGGTGAGCTCATATTCGGCTGGCTTATCCACGCCAAATAAGAAAGTGATCCCGGGGGAAACCGACACAAATCGAAGTCCCTACACGACGAAACCGCGTTTCCTTCCTGCTGCCCTGCTCCGTGGCAAAATGTTGAAATGAAAATATGTTTCGTATGGTTCGAATTTTGCACAGTGTGAGTTCAAAATTAATAAAGGCGTTTTAACCTTTAAAATGGAGATGCCAGCCTTGTAGGCAATGTTTTCTTGTTATATCGACTAAAATTATATTTCAAAAATAGTTAATTTTCTGTCAGATGTTTAAACGCCTCGCCTCCACGCACAAAAAAACTGCCAGGTCCAACGGTCGTCGTGCAGCCGCTCCGTTTCGGCCATTCTTACGTCGAAAACTGTAAAGAGCACACCGTGAAACTCATATTCCCGTTCACTGCAATTTAGTTGTCTAAATATTTCGTTTCGGCTATCTTAGCCAGGATACTAGTTGGATAGTATATAAAGTTGCTAGTCGAATAATACGGTTATTTCCGAATTTCTATTTTTTTGTGTGACTCTCACCACGAGGCCGTCTGCAACCAAAGGTACGAGTAGCCATCTTGAGTACGAAGAACCGTTGTTAAGTCCGTTTTCTTTTATTAAATAGGTCTCAATTTTGTTCTGGAAAGAAAACCCCTTCATGAGCGACTCGAAGGTTGTGTCCCAACATGTCGTTACGTAATGGTCCCGTCGTCGAGTAAAGTCCTGTCCTGCACAAATCGTCCGTCACTGTCCCTGTTTATGTGAAGAATAAGTGTACTGCACTTGTAGCTAGATGCTGCTGTGTTCCATCTCCACCCGCAGAGGCACCTAGACATATACAACGTCATCGTAGCCTTCAACTCCAAGAACTCTCCAAACAGGTTTACTTTAAAAATATTCCTTATTTTCTTTGACGTAATTTTCATTAATTTTTTTGTACCTGCACTAATACTTTCACATGTCATGCTTTTTAAGCTATAAGGGTAATAAGGGAACGTATTTAACAGTAAACAATCAAAAGGTCATACTGTAACCATTGTGTGAAAATAATCCCAAATTACGTACATCACGACATACTTTAGGTTTATACCTACGTTAGTCTATTTTTACCTTTATTAAGTGGTAGCTTATTTATTCATATAGATTTAATTAATTATATATCTCACCAAATTAAGATTATACTAACACAGTCCATATTAAATATGTTTTTTATACATTTAAATTATTCCTTTTTATTCAATTTCATTTCAAAGTTAATCTTATTCGTTAAGAAATTATCTAGTGTAACATCACTTATTTTATAGAATATTTAGGGAATAAAGCAAATGAAAAACCTCTGTAAATTTACTTAGTTTGTTATAGGGTTGCAACTAAAATTTTATTTCTCTAAAACAAAATAAATTAAAACTAAGTTGGCGCCCGTTATCTTCTAGATAATTTCTTAACAGTAAAAGACCCACGGCCTCAGTCTCCCTAAGCTAGCCGAGATTCATCTTGGTGTGCCTCCAAAAAAGAAAAAGGTAGGTCACAGCCTATTGTCTGGTCTTCAGGTCATATTTAAGGAATTGTCGATTTAAGATTGTTTAAAACATATTAGACATAAGTTTTTTTTTCCTGGAGAAACCGAATGTCTTTTGCCAATATTGTTCAATATTTGCTATAGATAAATGGCTAAAAAACTTTCGGCTTTGATGTAACTTTCAAATTTCTTTAGCTTTACTTTAGATATGTCCTCCTTACGACAGAATGCGGATGAAAATATTATAGAATTAGTCACAGTTCAGGGGGGGGAATCAATTTTGTGTAACTCACTGACTTGATTTTCATATAATTGTTATTTAATTTATAGTTAATATTATTCTTAACGGTGATGCCTTAGACTATGGAGGAAGGCAAACCCTTATAACATTGGCAATTACTTCTCGTGTTTGAGAATACAACGTTATTTCCTGTTTACTCATTTTGCGCACATTAACTCCCGAACATACGAAACGCCACTGAGCTCTCTGCCAAGCTTGCCGGCGGTCGAAAAAGTGAGCGCTGTGTGGTAGACCAAATACCCAGTTAACTTTACGTACCATAGAAACGGACACAAAACACGTTGGCTAACTGATTTTGTCGGCCGGTTCGCTGGCTGAAGTGCTTTCTTGCCATATTTCAAAGGCGATGGTAGACGCGACGATGTTGAAAAAATATAATAGGTGTTTTATTACACCGCGTTAAAAATAAATGATAAATAAAAATGAGTAAGTGCTCGCGTGATGCGAGCTTTATTTTTTTCGGTATTACAGAGTTCAGAAATTCGGCTTAAATATGCTTGTATTCGCCAATAAGTAACGACTACTCGTATAGGAAATCTCGCAACGCTGCCCGCATTCTTTAGAAACGTTTTCTTTCGTGCGTTAAACTATACCTATAACTATCAATTTTGTTATTTTAGAGATAACCTTTCTCGCCGGGAATAAAGTACCTAGCCATTTTGAATTACACAGGGTGATTTTATACCCGCATGCTGTGTATACCAAATTTGAAATTAGTATTTAAATTAATCATTAGTTCTTTCCGAGATATTATATAAAAAAAAATTTAACACCCTGTACCGGTTTTATTAAGTATTTCTGAACCCCCATGTCTACATGAACTTTTTTGCTTAAAATCAAATTTGCAAAATTGTGGTTTACAACTGTGAGTCACTGTAGTTCCACCTAGAGTTAATTTATAACTGCGCGTAGAAGTATAAGACTCAACCAGAGGAAACATCACAGTGCGTTCTAAATTATTTTCAAGTAAGAGTCATTTTTGCTGAGGTTGTGAAAATTGATAGATTCGTACCTACATGCACTATCAATTGGGATTGGCTTTTTAACCAATCACCTTCACTAAATATTTTGTCAGTTAAACTTCAAGTGCAGTGTTAAGTTAGGAAACGTTAAGCTCGGCATCTCTCTGCTAATATAGCTGCAAGGTAAATTAGCAGAGTTTCCTCAGATAATGAACTAACCACCCGAACAAGCAGCGGTCGGGAACAGCCATGCGATACGGCGATTTCTCAGACGCTCCCCTTTGGAGATCGCAAGCTGCTGCTATTCGGTGGCGGCAGATCTCTCGTTTACATTGATTTAAGTTAAGCAAATTTACATAGATTCAAAGTCATGTTATCACTTATAAGCAGGTAGGTACCTACCTACTTCAAAGATTACTTCAAGTGATCCACTTATGAGAAAAATGGTATCGAACGTAAAGAGTGGTTGTGCTCACACTATTTCTTTGCCTTTTTTCCATTGTAACGATTGATATCGCAATTAATTCTGAAGAACTCTTGGTTCTTGGTTTGAAGATACAGGGTCTCAAACATTTACAGAAGTCAACATTTATTCAATTTTTAATTGGGTTTTTCGCCACAGGAACCTGATCCAAACTGATTAAAAGACAACTTTTTCTATAGTTGGCAGAAAATTCATAAATACTTAGGTAACAGCAAATGAACGAAACTTTGAAAGTGTAACTCAAAAAATAACTTCAACAACTTTGTTTTCCGAGCTTTCGGAGAATAAATCTGCCTCCTTTCTCAAAGATCATGTCACGACAAAGTTTTACTTGAGAGCTAATTGAAAAACCAAACAGAAATGCCATGCGCCTACTTACCCCATACGATGCGCCAATCTACCCCGCATAGGGGGAAGGTTGGCGCGGCGCATATGAAATGCCTAATTTGATTGCATTTTTTTTTAATTTACTGCTTACATTTTACCGTTTTTGTAGGTATGATCCACTGTTAGGTCAAATTAGTTCCAATTAGTTCGGATTGAAGTATATTACTTTTTTTGGATGTTAATATACCTATATTTGTGTCAAAAAGTGACATACATTTTTACTTAAATTAACGCACGAGCAATATGTCGAATCATCTAGATACGTCAACGTGTAAAACTGTAACATTTTAACTCGCACAAATGTTAAAAATATTACTGAATATGTACAATGTGTTGATGTAACTATCTTCTGTGTAAAGTTTAACATTTATTATTTAACTTATTTCGATATGTTTTGAATAATAGAATAAGGTGCATTTAATACTTTCATGCATGTAGAGTTAACATATTAAGTTATTCATTTTGCAACACAACATAAATTTCAGTGTCATTTCGACTCATAAAAATGTAAGTCTTTACGCAGTATTTGTTAAAATCGAATGATTGGACTGTTGTTTTCGCTTCCCGGCTTTCACACTTGGTCAAGCCGTTTTCATCTCAGTCAGTCCAGAATTGCGTCGCGTGCCAGGTGCCAATTCCTCTCGATTAATAGCGTGTGTTGCTGTGTAGTAATAGTACCTACGGGAATAGTGTGTGTACAAAAAATCCAGGTAAGTGATATTTCAAATTCCTACACATATTATTATATATAAGTACCTACTTCCAGGGTTTTTATATGAAGGTATTATGTTAACCAGGGGTGGCTCTTTAATTATGAATTTGCCGCACCTAACAAATGCCCTTATTTCTCATTTTTATGCTGTTTTTCATTAAGCGTTCCTCCCTAGATCTTTAGATTTTATACCTACATTATTTGAATAATTCTTAATTTTACCTGTTATTAAATTGTTTTGAATAAATTTAAAAAGTTGCCTTTTGTATATTGGTATACAAGTGATCATAGTTATTAGAAGAAATTTGATATTTATTTTATATTAGTATAGATGTATCGTCTATTATTATTATTAATCTGCCTGATCCTAATATGTAACCCTTTTGTTTTGAAATAAAAAAAATAACAAATCAAAATTGTTGTATTTATTTTGCAAGTATCACACTTCACATAGTTGCTAGTTGCTAAGAAGATGTTATTGCCCGAGATCTATAAAACAAGTTATAGTCCTGCAATATTGTTCCAGTCCTTTGCAGTGTAAGAAACAGTAAAAGTATAAAGTTTATTAAAAGGTAAGCATCGAGAAAGGTATTAATTTGTTCTAATGTTAAAAAACAATAGGTAATACCTAGAAATAAAAAAAAAATTCTTATATGATTACAACCCTACCTACTCATTGAATGCGCATTTTGAATACCTACACTTATAAAAAAACTTTTATCAAAATCGATCAACAAATAAGAATTTTACAAGGTAAGTCCTTAATGTGGACACACTGTGTATAATAATGCAATTATTACGTAATATATTTATTAACTATTAATCTTATGTTAAAAGTACAATATATATATATATATATATATATATATATATATATATATATATATATATATATATATATATATATATATATATATATATATATATATATATATAACAAGAACGTAAGATTGTGAGTGTAGATGTAAAAACAAGAAAAAGAAAAAGTGATAATGGGCATAGCACTCAAAGTTAGAAAACAAAAGAAAGACTAGTAACCGCATACACGTGTTTCATGCTATTTGGCAATCATCGGTACGGTGTAACATCAAACCAAATCGAAAAGATAGGAAAGATTTGGGAAGCAACAAATGAAGTCCAGGCAGGAGCCAACAGCACATTTGCAGCTTTAGTCAGCACATCCCCAGTTTCGGGACTTCATTTGTTGCTTCCCAAATCTTTCTTATCTTTTCGATTTGGTTTGATGTTACACCGTATATATATATATATATATATATATATATAAGGATGTAAGATTAGCGAGTGTAAATGTAATAATTACAAGAAAAGGTGATAATGGGCAAACACTCAAAGTTAACAAAAAGAAAAAACTAGTAACCGCATACACGTGTTTCATGCTATTTGGCAATCATCAGTACGGTGCAACATTAACCAAATCAAAAGATAGGCATGATTTGGGAAGCAACAAATGAAGTCCAGGCAGGAGCCAACAGCACATTTGCAGCTTCAGTCAGCACATCCCCTATTTTGGGGCTTGTACTAACATGGCCACGGAGGCTGCTAAAGCGACCTGGGTGGAAATCTTCATAACCCAAGATACAATGAAAATAAGGATGTAAGATTAGCGAGTGTAAATGTAATAATTACAAGAAAAGGTGATAATGGGCAAACACTCAAAGTTAACAAAAAGAAAAAACTAGTAACCGCATACAGGTGTTTCATGCTATTTGGCAATCATCAGTACGGTGCAACATTAACCAAATCAAAAGATAGGCATGATTTGGGAAGCAACAAATGAAGTCCAGGCAGGAGCCAACAGCACATTTGCAGCTTCAGTCAGCACATCCCCTATTTTGGGGCTTGTACTAACATGGCCACGGAGGCTGCTAAAGCGACCTGCGTGGAAATCTTCATAACCCAAGATACAATGAAAATAAGGATGTAAGATTAGCGAGTGTAAATGTAATAATTACAAGAAAAGGTGATAATGGGCAAACACTCAAAGTTAACAAAAAGAAAAAACTAGTAACCGCATACACGTGTTTCATGCTATTTGGCAATCATCAGTACGGTGCAACATTAACCAAATCAAAAGATAGGCATGATTTGGGAAGCAACAAATGAAGTCCAGTCCAAATGTGCTGTTGGCTCCTGCCTATATATATATATATATACTTGATGATCCGAGAAAAGGTATATATATATATATATATATATATATACTTGATGATCCGAGAAAAGGTATATATATATATATATATATACCTTTTCTCGGATCATCAAGTCCACGAAAATATGGGCGGAGCCTGACATGAGATGGGGCGGGGCTTTGGGACTAGCTTCTACTAATACCACCCCTGTCCAATAGATGGCGCGACTCAACGTCAATCGTTTTGCGGGTTTTGGGAATAGCTTCTACTAATATCACCCCTTATTTAAGTTAAACGTTAATGGTTTTACGTGCTTTGGGAATAGTTTCTACTAATATCACCCCTGCCCAATAGATAGCGCGACAGAACGTTAATCGTTTTGCGAACTCATTTAGAACATGTATAGTAAATCCATGCATATACCTACCTAGGTACCTATATTTAAAAAGGTAAGATAGCGACCATTTTAAAGTTTCACATTTTTTTGGATTTACGGTTGAATCCAAGACTCTAGCTTAATTGTTCAATATATTCCTTCTTTGGAATACATGCCCTAGATGTAAAAAAGAGGTTAGAAGTAAAATACATGAAATCTTTCAACTAGGATGCTTTGGGCTGGGCAGTTAAGTACGTGGAGAAAATATTCAGCAGGTATTTTCAATACATGCATGGAAGTAGATATGAAAGGGACAGTAACTACCTGACTCGTTAAGTGCAAGGCAATGGTAAAAATCGAACGTTTCAACCTAGATTTATATAAATCTACACTTCTTCAAAATAATGAAAATATTTATATTCGTTTGCTTATATGGTTGGCACATAAATACTTGTAAAAAAAAACTAAATAAACAAGTCACCATATTGAAATAAAAATTTGCGTACTGTCTTGATATTGAGTTAGAAACAGCTTTTTGAAATAATTTTTTGAAATTTTTGCAAAAAAGGTTATTTTTTTAAGAAATTTCACTTTTGATCACTTTCTTAATTTTTCATCTCAAAACAATCACAAACTAAGTCATGTCATAATCTTTTTTATGTCGGACAATAAAAAATCCCATATGGCGCGAACTTTAATTTTCACACAATATATACCTATATAGATTATATAGGGATACCTATATATGGGTAATATATTTTCCAATATCATTCGGTCCACATACAAGTAGAATTTCTGCAAGTACGCCAAAATTTAAATTCGAGATCAATGCCTAAAAAGTTGGCTATATATGCCTAATGAAAATGATGATAACTAATGGTATCTATAGCAACCGCATTATTGGTCCATTTATTATAAATGGTAATTTGACCGGTGAAAGGTATTTGGATCTTTTGCAAAATAAGGTGATTCCTGCCCTTGGTATGTCAATCCAGGATATCTGGTTCCAGCAAGATGATGCACCGTGATGTGCGCCGCTATTTAAACTAACTCTTTCCACAATCTTGGATTGGCAGAAGAGGGGCCATAGAATGGCCTCCGAGGTTTCCCGATCTTACCCGTGTGATTTTTTTCTTGTGGGGACACCTAAAATCGTGGGTGTATAAAAATCGTCCCCAAAATATAGTCGAATTAGAACAGCGCATAAGAAACGAAATAGCGTTGATTCCTCCAGAGACTTAGTAGTTTTTACGACAGACTGGGCCATTGTCTCGAGGTGAATGGAGAACCTTTCGAGTTTCGAGCATTAGATTAATTGATTTTTAGGTACTATTAATTTATTGTGCCTATTTATTTATTAATAAACACATTTTGCAAGCTTAACATGATTTACCTGTCGTCGGTAAGTTATCATTACATGCAAAAATGTAAAAATTTTCATTAGGCATGGCCTACTTTTTAGGCAATGCTCTCGAATTTAAATTTTGGCGTATTTGCAGAAATTCTACTTTTTCTCAAAAATTTCCTTATGCAACCCCAATGAAATTTTACATGTTCAACTGAAAAATTCTTGTCTGAAACATTTTTTATACAAGGTGTATTTAAAAAGTTATATCCATTATTCCAACTAAATTGGGCATCCTGTATACTGAAACTAGTCAGAACAATGGGTCCACTTTTGGATCATTGAGTCCAAAAAGGTTCGTTGAGTGCGGTGGGAAGGTATGGCGGTATAACATTATTGAGTCCGCAGAGGGGCGGTCCTAACATTTTTTCATTGTAAATCAAAATCTCTAATAAGTTCCAACGTTTTAGCATTTTAAAACGACTTTCCTTTGGTTAAAACAAACATTTCTTGTTATTGCAACGATTGTCTATATTTATCACTCGATCCACAAATCGAAAATAAACAGATTTAGTATATAATTTGAAAATTAAATACTTCACAAACAGTAAAAGATAATGGTACAAAGTTTTATGCCGTTTTTAACCATCATGACGAGTACATTTCAAGAAACTACAAATATATAGGGTGTTCCCATTAAAAAAAAACGTATGTTTGATTTGCCCGCTTTTAAGAAACACCCTGTATATTCATAGGATGGGCCCTAAAAACTGTTTATAATAAGCTAAAAAGTTTTTGTATCTCAAAAAAGAGTTAAGGGAGGTGGGATTGTTCCTTGGGACACCCCGTACACAAGGTATCTACGTGTGTTTCACTTTTATTGCCGAAATTTTTAACAATCAAAAGCACTCGTCAAAATAATCATATTTTGTAGTATACACTTTTCTCATTTGGACTTTGTTTTCGAAGTACAGGCAAAGTCTAGAGAATACTCTCTATACTTTGGTACATGGCACTGTAGAAGTCAGCTCACTTCTTTGTTCTCTCGGAGAAAACAACAATTTTTTGCGACTGGTCGTAAATCAGCCTCGAACCGCTCTCAGCTACATATAGACCGGGAGATAGAGACAGATTTTTGGACGTGATTTTACTCAGTATGCCTTTCAAATGGCATTATGTTGCGTATGTTCTCACAATAATAAGATATGAACCAGAGTCATCCTGGGTTCTTCATATGAAAAACTGAGTTTTCAATTATTCGAAAAATATGCGTTTTGACATGATTTTAGTCAGGCTGCCATGTGTTTTCTAATGAAGTTCAAAATAGAAAATTCCTCGGAAAACCATAGGCATACCGTTAGCGTGGGTTCAAAGGGCTATTATTGTCACGTGAACTTGTATTTTAATAATTAATTTTTCCACGTTTCTGAACAGGCTGCCAAGGAGAAGTATGCAAGTGCTTGTTATGAAAATGCTGAAAAAAGGATGGCTTACCTTTCACGCTTGTCCAAGTACTGTTTAAATTGAATGTTATTTTATAATTTAAACGATTTATTCGATGTTAAGTGTACTTGGACATGCGCAAACGATATGCCATCTTTTCTTCAGCAGTTTCATAACAAGAACTTGCATACTTCTCATTGGCAGCCTGTTCAGAAACGTGGAAAAATTAATTATTAAAATACAAGATCACGTGGCAATAATAGCCCTTTGGACCCACCCTAACGCTATGCCTATGGTTTTCCGAGGAATTTTCTATTTTGAACTTCATTATAAAACACATGGCAGCCTGTATAAAATCATATCAAAACGCATATTTTTCGAATAATTGAAAACTCAGTTTTTCACATGGAGAACCCAAGATGACTCTCTGATTCATACCTTATTATTGTGAGAATATGTGCCTTTGCAAGGCATACTGAGTAAAATCACGTCCAAAAATCTGTCACTATCTCCCGGTCTATAAGCTTATTTTCTTATCAAATAAGATATCGATCGCCGTACTCCGATGACGGCGAGCCGAGGGAGCGGGAGACGGCAGGGGGGAAACGTTTGTTTACACAAGGCCGAGTGCGCCGACTTATAGTATTCTCTAGACTTTGACTGTAGTTCTCTTTTTGATATTGAATTATGGCAATATCTCCCAAAACTATCACGCTGCTGTCATTTGTGCTCTTTTTGGATGGTGATTTTACTAGTTTTTGAGGTTACATTTTTCGTCTTGCAGGTGCATGGTTTTAGTGCACCTTTTTATTTGCAACAAAGGTTTACTCCTGCTTCATAACGACATAGTCAACCGTTTGGGTTGAAATTGCCAAAACGTGCCCCAAAATACCTGCTAACTCAAACATTGTAAATATAAAATTTTCACCTACCACTTTCAAATGTTTCAGATCTACTGTACAATCAAAATGAAGAAAAAATGCCAAATGGACATTGGTCAAAACACCATTCGTTTTCTTGAAATAGGGTGTCAAAATTTCGTCAAATTCAATATTTTCCATTTTGAAAGCGAATAATTTTTGGTTCATTGTTCATGGGGATTTGTTTCTCACTTTAGATGGTACAGTTGATCTGTAACATTTGAAGGCGGTAGGTGAAAATTTTAGGTTTCGCATAATTGGAGTTAACAGGTGTTTTTGGACAAGGTTTGGCATTTTAGACGCACACGATTGATTTTATCGTTATGAACAAATGAAAAGATGCACTAAAACCATATATCTGCAATACCAAAAAGGTAACCTCAAAAAAGTTACGAAAAAAGTACGATCCAAAAATAGTACAAGTGGCGTCCTCTGTGAGATACGTGGAAATTGAAATTTTCAGCTTCATCTCCATCCCCAAAAACATAGCAGTGCCAAATTTTAGTTCCGCAGCGTGATTATTTTGGGAGATAATGCCGTAATTCAATTTCAAAAAGAGAATTACAATGCCCTGTATTTCGAAAACAAAGTGCAAGCGAGAAAAAGTGTATACTACAAAATATATCATTATTTAAATATTATGATCTTTGGTGCTATCCCGTTTTTTAATTATTCCGTTTTCAAATGTTATGCTAAATTTATTACACTTGAATTTGTCGATCTCGTGATAAAGATAGACGATCAATTCACTAACAAAAAATATTTGTTTTAACCAAGAGAACAACATATAAGTAAAATTCCAAAATGTTTAGGTGCTGTTTCAGGGTTTACTGATTTTCGAAATAAAATACCTAGTACCTAATTTCAGGAAAATCTGAAAAGCTCCTAAACATTTTGGGATTTTATAGTGGTACACTCTTGGTTAAAACAAAAAAATTTTCATTGCACTGATCGTCTATCTTTATCACAAAATCCTCAAATTCATATTAAATATATAAATTTAGTATTAAATTTGAAAACGGAATATTTCAAAAAGGGAGAAACTAATGATTCAAAGTTTTAGATAATTCTGATTACCTTGGTGAACAGATTTCAAAAATCCAAAAATGTATAGGGTGTTCCAATTTAAAAAACAAAGTTTAATTTTCCGCACATCACAACAATCTAAAAAGTTATAGACGTAGTGGGGCACTTAGCGTAGACACCCGGTATATAAATAGGTGCACAAAAAGTCGATAGCGCAACCTTTCTGATTTTCCTTCAAAATAAAAAAATAAAATGATAATTTTTTTTCTTAGCGCCACTTGGAAATATCTTGACGAATATGCATTTTTCGGAGAATTTTATTTGAAAGAAAAAAATTGCCTTTTTGATTGACTAAAAACATATTAGAGATTCATGGCCTACTGTCTGAGATATTTTTGAAAAACCCGAAAATAGCGGAAATTTCTTTGTCTTGTAACTTTTTTATTTGAAGAGTCACTGAAAATGTTTCCGGCGTCAAAAAATTACATATTCTATGTATGTACTTTCAATCGACATATCACAAGCGCTACATGTCCCTTGCGCTAGCCTGATTTAATTAACTGACAGAAGCTGCTCGTTTAGTTTTTAAGTATCTAATACCTACCAAAAAATATTAAATATGTGCGAGATGTAGATACCTCGCGGCAAATTTCAAAGGTTTGCACTGTAGTATGTTGTGAAATTGACTAAATCTACAATTGTAGTTTATTTAAACGAACTTTTAAAGCATTTTGCCAAGCCTTCTAAATTTTCATTTTTGTTCTTGCTAGCGCAAGGGATATTATGTAGCGCTTGTAATACATCGATTGAGAGTGCATAAAATATAATATGTAATTTGTTGACGTCATGGCCTGCTATAATTGAGTATTTTTTTTAGCTGCTAAAAGAGCACCCATCAAACCGCGGCATTTTTCCAAATTCTGAGAGAGTAGGCTTAAAGCAATCAGTTTTTCCACAAATTTTATTAGGAAACTTTTTCGGTAACTCTCAAAATAAAAAGGTGAGTAGATACAAGCAGAAGAAGTTTCCGCAATTTTCGGATTTTTCAAAAATACCTCTGAAAGTAGGTCATGGATCTCGGATGTGTTACACAAAGATAGCCCATTAAAAAGGCAACTTTTTCTTTTTTTAACTAAATTTCTCCGAAAAATGCATATTCCTTTGTCAAGATATTTCCAAGTAGGTAGCAATCCGTCAATAGTCATAGGTAGGTAGTATATTCGTAACTACCGACTCTTAATTCTTAAGATAAACGATTATCTCCATGCTTCCAGGGAGAATTAAATATCCTCTCCCAAGACCAAACTCACCAAACTATAGCTACGGGCTACGCTACTGGTAAATCAAATAGATGTGTGTATCTAGGCCAAGGTCATAACCAGTCCGGGTCAATGCCCTAATCAGCTGATATCAGTATATCAGTATATATTGTACATATAGAGTAATGAGTGCATTCATATTTGCTTCAAATTCAAAGGTTTGCATACATACATGTTTTTACTAGTAAGTTTTTTATATCAAATAAAAGCATTATAAATTAATGTTTTTGTTTTATTACTTATGACGCTTATAGAAGTATAGTAAATATTTAATGAGTAAAAGTTACCTATTATAATATCTTTTTCAATATCATTGGGTCCATTTTATGAAACTTCTCAGAATATTGGGACCACTTTATAAATTTATTGTTATGAAATTAATTTATTAGGAGACTTGTTGCTGAAAGCCCTGTCATTTCGTGTACAAACATAGTCTGCACAGTTTGCAAACGTAAAGGTCCGTATATATTTATTTTTGTTTATACTATATCATATCATACTGTATCATGTAGGTATACAAAGTTATAGTTGCGTTTTGAATAAGTACCTATGCAAAGAAAACCAATATGGCACTAAAATTTATGAACTGTTGCAGCAAATACCTATGTTGTTTACTGTTTTTAGACAGACAGACGTAATATCATTGAGTAAAATTAATAATAAAAATTAAATAGCTGCGACAGGATGTGGCAAGATATTTTCCAATTTAAAATCAATAATGATTTAATCGATTCTTTTGTTATAGATGGATACTAGGTATAAGGTATCAAATAGGAAGAAAATAAGTTATATTCATTCATTCAAATTGAATTGTTACATACACTTTTAAGTGGACACAAATCGATAAAAAATGTATTTTGTGAGATATTTTCAAAAACCTTTTTTTGTTCGAAAGGCCTTCAAAAACCGCTTCTTTTCACCTTTCTGCCATTTTCAAAATGCAAATCCAGGGCCGGCTGCGATATTTTATACCCCCGATTTTTACGAAAACCATTTAGCGATTTTTTTATTTAAAATCTGACCCCACAGCGTTAATCAGAACACCCCGAAACCCCGATATACATACCAAATTTGAATAAAAAATATACAGGGAGTTCCATTCTGGAGGGTGTCAAAGTTGAGCAAAATAGGAATTTTAAAGGCATCTGCCCAGTCAAGAGTGCCATGGAATCCCCTCAAAACAGTTGAATGGTCAATAGGACCACTCAAGGTGTTGGTGTGCAAAGATCCAATACAAAATATACAGAGTGTTCTTATCTGTGCCATCTAGATCAAATGTTAAAAACCACTGTCGTTTTTCCTCTATATAACATATGCCTAGATGTTACTTCAACTCACGCTTTTCTTAATATAAATAATGACAAATATCTAATTAACATTACCTGACTCGTTAATTTGAATATGGACAGTTTCAATATACCATACCATCGTAAAAACAACAAAACTTTAATTTTCACAAATCTGTATATATCAATTAATTGATTGAAGGGGGACCCCATGTGGGTTATTCATATTTTAGAAAGGAAATAAAGGAAACAGACCTCAGTCCCACAATTTCTTTTTAATTCAAAAAGCTACCGGTTTCGTAACTCCCAAAGTTACATCATCAGGCTAAAGCTATAATAAAAGGAGAATAAAGCTAAAAAAGGTCAGCAGCAATGCTAATCAATGACTGATATTAATTTAACAATTAATGAGTAAAAAATTCGTTCATTTACTTACAAATATCATCAAGAGCTGTACCGTTTTAAGAATGGAGTCTATTATAGTCATTGCACTAACTACTAGCATTTATATAAATAAATTTAAAAGGTAAGACAAACTAAGACAAGGGGGTATATATCAGTTGACATACAATAATACTTCAAAATGATATTACACTTTCAGTGAATCGTTTTCTACACAACGCATAACGTAAAATTTGACAGACACGTACATCAGCCATTTTACATATTTTTGTGTGTGGATCAGATGGAACATCAAAAAAATGTTAAATTTAACATATTATTTTCAACTGTGCAACCAAGCCCGGTCTCCCCTAAACGAATAAAGTGCCAAATAAAAAAAGTATGAAAGTCCAACTCACCCTTGTCCTGCGCAGTGAGTAGGGACGACGATAGCGTCTGGCGCAGCTTGCCGAACGTCGTGCCACCGTCTGGTGTTTCGGCGGTGGCGGCCGCTGTCCCCGGTTCGGCCGCCACCATCTGCAACACAATATTTTTACATAAGAAGAGTTTGGGAAGGCCATCGTTTAAAAAGTCAAAAATATAGTTTGCATATCCGCTTGCAACAAACCAAACTGGTCCGACTTCGTTACCATACTTTCGCTACCAAAAATTGAAATTAATTAATATAGTAGAGGATCCGCACTAGAAACGACCTTCACCCATCTGTTTAATGGATGAAAAGTACTTTATATCAAATTTAATATATTGGAAAATATATCTCGAGTGGGTTGTCTAAAAATTTCCTGGCCAGACTATGGTTAATTAAAAATTGAAAAATGACTTTTTATTAAATATTGCACTCATGAGTTTAACGAATAAATTTAATGCCAACCGAAAGTATGAAGCCTATAGAATATACAAACGTTGGGTTGTCTATTTTTTTCCTGGCGTAACTACTGGGTTGGCGGGTATAAACAGGTAAATCGATAATAGTTATTTTCACCTATTTGTTTAATAAATAAATCTTATATTATAATGGGCGCTATTTAATTGCGAATACGATAATATAGGGTTGCCTGTAAAAAATCTGGCCTGAATGACGGTTGTCGAGTTTTGAAAGGTGAAAATTTTATGCGTATGTAAGTTACGACAAAGAGGTCCGAGCTAACTATCCCATCTGATAGAAGAGGACACTACATTGCACATACTCGCGTCGAGACCGCCAGATGAAAGGGAGCGCGCATGCTATTTGTTCATGCAACAGAGAAGGATAGCGATACATTAGTAAATACTAAACATTATTTTGGAGCAACTGGCATTAGAGTTGAGAAAACAACGATAAATATATAATATATTAAATAATAATATAATATAATTTTATATGTGGCTGTACAACATATCGCGTACCTATAATGCCAAAAAGATATAAATATGCTATATATACCGTAGGAGCCAAAAGGCGTAAAGAAATTGTTTTTGCTTAATCGTTTTGAAATCACTTCAAATGAATATATTCTTACAATAAAAGAAATTAATATAATATATTTTTTCCAATAGGCCTTTTTGGCATTTATTTTTTATTCTATTATTTTTATACTTCTGAAGTGATTAGCAACCTAAAAAAATATTATATGCCTTTTTGTCATTAGACACGCGATATTAATGTTCTTCTGTATATAAATGTGATAGCGATATGTACTTGTCTTAAAATTTTCTTGTTATTTCAGGAAAATAAATAAAAATGAACAAATTTAACAGTCAAAAAATTAACACGAAATTAAATGGTAAAAACATACTCTAAGGATCTTGTTATACGTACAAAAATTATATTTCAATATAACATTAATACAAAAATTGTATTATTGAAGAAAGTTCCAATGAATAATTTTTATTCCGTATCTGATTCATCAGAAGTGACATGTTGATCCTCGAACTCGGTACATTCGTCTTCATTTTCCGTCATTTCGACAGTGTCTTGTATTTTCAATGGCGTTTGGTCCCCAATAAATCCTGTTGGTTTTAAATAATCATCAAAATGCCAACCGCAGTTTTCAGGCTGGAGTTTCACACATTTAATGTCTGTTGCATTAAGCCACATGGAATGAACAAAAATTGTTCTTAACATTTTTTGTTGTAGGGATATCCAGCATGGTGGTATAGTATTCGAATCGAAACTTGCATGGGATAGTTAGCTCTGACCTCTTTGTCGTAACTTACAAACGCATAAAATTTTCACCTTTTAAAACTCGACAACCGTCATTCAGGCCAGATTTTTTACAGACAACACTATATTATCGTATTAAATAGCGCTCATTTTGATATAAGATTTATTTATTAAACAAATAGGTGAAAATAACTTTTATCGATTTACCTGTTTATACCCGCCAACCCAGTAGATTGTAGATTGTAGATTTCTTGGGGGTCGTTTTTTTGCCCTTACGGCCTTTCTTCACTGCGACCTAATTAGATCTTTTGTGAATGACCCTGCTCTAATAAATTCCAAGGTCACCTAGGCTTTTGACGAAGCTTAGTATTTTCCTTGGGGCTAAGTTGCCAATTTCATTTGGATTTATATTGATCCTTTCGAAATATTTAAGTCTGTTTCGAATTAAGAGGGGACACTCACACAGTATGTGCTCGCTAGTCTCATCCCGTTCGTTGCAGAATCTGCATAGTCCATTGTCTGTTTTGCCCATTTTTTTAAGATGATATCTTAAAGGGCAGTGTCCAGTCAGGAGACCTGTGATGAGTCTTAATTCATTCTTGTTTAGAGTGAGAAGCTTTTTGGCGTTCTGAGGCGAATAGGTCAAAAATCTTTTCGCTTGTCTTTGTCCCGGAGTGTTACTCCAGTAGGCTTCCTTTTGTTCCTTTTCCCATGTTTTGATCTCTGTCAATAGGTGGCTTTTGTTTATGCCACAGAATGGTTCAGGACCGTAAAATGGAGCCTTAGCCCCTTCTCTAGCGAGGCTATCAGCAATTTCATTCCCATGAACACCTTCATGCCCTGGCACCCACATTAAGGTCAATCTGTTGCCTATAGCCAGTTGCTTTAGATGTGTTTTACATTCCCAGGCAACCTTAGACTCATAAGTATAAGACTTTAGAGCTTTCAATGCTGCCTGACTGTCTGATAAAATGTATATTTTTGCTCCCTTGATGCGTCTGTTGATACACTCATGAGCACATACATTTATGGCTTGAAGTTCTGCCTGGAAGATGGATGGTGTCTTGCCAAGGGACTGTGAGGTCCTATGATTAGGACCATATATCCCAATTCCAACCCCATCATCCATTTTAGATCCGTCTGTGTACCAGATGCTTGTTCCTGAAGATGTCTCTGGTATTGCGATTTGACTAGTTTGGCGATCTTGGATGACCACTTCAAACGATAGTTCAAAGTCGTATTTCTTCTGCATGTAGTCCTTTGGCATTGTCAAGGATTGTAGTTGGACAGTGTCCAGTATTTTTAGGTGACCAATAAGGTCCCCTGCTTTCAATTTGTTGTCTTGGTAAAGTTGCGAGGCACTTTTTGTTGCCTCTTCTTGCACAAAAATGTGTAGCGGAGTGAGGTCAAGCATTACCTCCATTGCAACTGTGGGGCATGTATTTAAGGCCCCTGTGATACCCAGACAAGCCAGCCGTTGCATTTTCTGCAACTTGCCTTGCGCCCCTTTTTCCTTTGTTTTTGGCCACCATATAAGGGAGGCGTATGTGATGATCGGCCTTACGACAGTAAAGTAGGACCATAGGATCATTTTTGGTTTTAATCCCCATGATTTGCCAAATAGCGCGCGGCATGACCATAAAGCCGCTGTCGCTTTGGCAATGGTTTTTTGTAGATGTTGGTTCCAGGAAAGTTTGGAGTCTAGTATGACTCCTAGATATTTCACTTCACTGGAAAATGTAAGTTCCTTGTTGTTTAGCGTAGGTGCTTTCAGGTTGAGCTTCCTTCTTTTTGTAAACGGAACTAGAACCGTCTTGCTTGGATTGACATTAAGCCCCTCTTCATGGCTCCAGTTGCTGATAATGTTAAGGGCATTTTGCATTAGGTTGGAAATGACGCCTTCATGCTTGCCTTTCACTGTAATGACCAGGTCGTCTGCGTAACCTTGGACACCAACGCCAGAGTTTGTCAGTTCCTTCAACAGGTCGTCGACCACCAGTGACCACAGCAGAGGCGATAGAACCCCCCCCTGGGGACAGCCTTTTACCGTGGTAGCGGTGACCGAGTCATCTCCGATTTCGGTTGTGACAACCCTGCTTCGCAATGTGGATTGTATCCAGTTTATTATGGAAGATTTCATTCCTCTTCTTTCACAGGTGCTTTTTATGGATTCATATGAGGTGTTATCAAAAGCCCCTTCTATGTCTATAAATGCACAGAGAGCAATTTCTTTTGCCATTAGTGTCTTTTCAATATCCATTGTTAGACAATTCGGAGCGCTGATTGTCGATTTGCCGGGCTGGTAGGCAAATTGGTTCACATGAAGTTTCTTCTCGGATAAGATTTCGCTTCTAATGTGCAGATCAATTAGTTTCTCCATTGTTTTCAGGAGGAAGGATGTGAGGCTAATGGGTCGGTAAGACTTGGGGTCTTCAGGTGGACGCCTTCCTGTCTTTGGAATGAACACCACCTTAGCCTCTCTCTACAGACTTGGAATGTATTCAAAGTTAAAGCTAGCTTTGAATATAGCTCCTAACGCTGGTAGGAGCTCATCGATGCTGTTTTGAAGCAGAGCTGGAAAAATTCCATCCTTGCCTGGTGATTTGTAGGGTTTAAAGCTATTTATGGCCCATCTGATTTTGTTAGAGTTAAAAATCTTTTTCGCTAGGCTTTTTTGACTTCTGTTTGGGCGATGTACAGCCTCTTCCAGAGAAGCCTGTGCCTGATTTCCTTCTAAAATTGTGGAGCCAGGAAAGTGAGTTTGTAATAGAACCTCTAGGCTTTCCTGTCTATCTTGAGTGAATTTGTCATCAGGCTTTTTAAGTAGGCCTATACCACTTGAGTGATCTTTTGATAGGACCTTTTGAAGTCGTACTGCTGGGACTAGTTCATCAATCCCCTCACAGAACTGTCTCCAAGTCCTTCTTTTAGACTTTCTCAATTCTTTGTTGTATTCTGTTAGGGATGTTCTGTACTCATCCCAATTCCCTGACCTTTTAGCTCTGTTGAATAATTTTCTTGTCTTGGCCTTAAGTCTGCCAAGTTCCCTGTTCCACCATGGTACATCTCTGGATGTAGTCTTTTGTGTTACCGGGCAGTTGTCCTCAAATGACGATATTATTAGGTTATTTAAATTAACGGAGGCTCTTTCCAGTTCCTCTACGCTTTCGATGGAGTAGGTATTTCCCTCGACTTCCGACCTTATGTGTTCCTTGTAAAGGACCCAGTCGGTTAGTCTAGGATTCCTACGTTCTTCGATGCATATGACCGCAGCCTCTATGTCAAATCGTATGTGCATATGATCCGACATTGAGGCCTCCTCAGAAACATGCCATTTTTTGATTGATTCTGTTATAAATGAACTAGCTAGAGTTATGTCTAAAACTTCTTTCCTGATTGCATTCATAAAAGTAGGGGTATTACCTTTGTTGATTATGTCTATGTTATTAGCCGACAAAAATTCAAGTAGGTACTCACCTCTGGGGTTGATATTCGAGCTGCCCCACATTGTGTGGTGTGCATTCGCATCGCAGCCCAAAATGTACTGCTTGTTCTTTTTCTTGCACCAGGTGATGAGGCGCTTAACTTCCTCTGGTGGTGCTTGAGACTCGTTGCCGGGGAAATAGGCCAACCCAGTAATTACGCCAGGAAAAAAATAGTCAACCCAACGTTTGTATATTCTATAGGCTTCATACTTTCGGTTGGCATTAAATTTATTCGTTAAACTCATGAGTGCAATATTTAATAAAAAGTCATTTTTCAATTTTTAATTAACCATAGTCTGGCCAGGAAATTTTTAGACAACCCACTCGAGATATATTTTCCAATATATTAAATTTGATATAATAGTTATTTATGTACCAAGGCACTGAAGTTCAACTTTTTATGACTCATGTGGAGTTTAGTTGCTGAGGCCTCTGGCCGAGGCAAATAAACCACATGAGTCATAAAAAGAACTTCAGTGCCGAGGTACATATTATATTTTTTTTGAAATCGGAAAAAAAATGTTTTATTAGGCAAGAAAATAATAATAAGGGATCACCCGTCCACGAACCGACTACGCGCGGCGTTGCTTGACTTTACCGATCGCTCTACCTAGGACAAGTATAATGACGTACGGCACCTTCTGACAGAAAAACCAAACTGCTGCTTCTTGTGCAGTCTACACAACAAATCTATTGATATTCGAATTTACTAAAATATGTATACTGAAGGATTGCGCTTCTATAGGAAACAATTTCGCAATGTGTAACGGCCTTTATCGGCCGGGTTTAGAATATTTGGTCACTTTTGACGGGCGATTTCTCCGCGTCTGACGTTTGATGTTTACATCTCGCCAAGGCCTACTTATTGAAAAAATCGTACAATAATGGGCTACATTATTGTATGATTTCTGTGCTTTTAATGACGATTTTGGGACATTTTAATGCCGATTTCAAGAAAAATACTTTTCATCCATTAAACAGATGGGTGAAGGTCGTTTCTAGTTCGGATCTTGACTAATAGTATAGAAAGTTGCCGCGCAGTTCTAAATGTTGTATATATGAAACTACAGATAGGACAGAATACCTGTCTTGTCAAACATGTCATATAATATGTCAAATGGAGCCCAACTTTTCCTAAACGACCATTAATAATCTATTGTAAATCACTGTAGAGTGTGGATCTTCTTTATTTAAATTGGGTGTTTGGCTGCATGTGACATTATCTGATAAGATGAGCTTTCTGTATTCTGCCCCTCTGTGGTAAAACGGATGTTAGAAAATATCATTTTAAGTACAACCTGGACCGACACTATATTAAAGACCCGAGCATGACGTCATATTTCATTGTTGTTTACGGGCTGGGGTGGCGCCACTCGACGAAAAAAATGGCGACTTAATATAGGTTATAGGGGGGTGTTCTGTGGTTATTGATTTGTCAGTTACTGACGTTTAAAATGTCCCAAATTTTAAATATCCAGCTTTATTACGGTTTGCCTTCTTTTTACGGTAACGAATTGTCTTTGCTTCCAGTATTTAGCAGTTTTATCCTATTAAAACAGATTTTATAGGTGGATTTATTTGTGATAACATGAAATTTCCATGCACATGAAGAAAATTGTATGCACACTGCACAGACCATTAGGTGAATTGCAGAAGAAAAAACACTATTTTGGAATTATGGGATGACCTGATCAACCAGCTGAAGAAGCAAAAATTCTAGATATTATTTTGGAAGAGTATTTTGTAACGTATGCAAGAATTAAAATAGAAAATTTTGTTTGTAGCCCCATAAAGCGAACCAATAGTCCTCTATAAAAAGAAGAAACTGAAAAATCTAATGCGTTTTATGCTTACTTACACTACAACTAGCCATGGACTTCATTTCAAACCGAAAGGTACCAAATACTCTTGCTTGCTTTTTAGACTCGCTTTTCTTAAGAAAATGTATGGAAATATGCCATGTGAACATAACAATAGTTATTTATGTACCAAGGCACTGAAGTTCAACTTTTTATGACTTATGTGGAATTTAGTTGCCGAGGCCTCTGGCCGAGGCAAATAGACCACACAGGTACATATTATATTTTCTTTGAAATCGGAAAAAAAATGTTTTATTAGGCAAGAAAATAATAATAAGGGATCACCCGTCCATGAACAGACTACGAGCGGCGTTGCTTGACTTTGACGATCGCTCTACCTATAGTAAAATCGAGCAATCCATACGCCTGGCGTAAATAAAACCATGTGTTCAATGACGATCCGCGATTGGTCGGTAGGCTATACAATTTCACCCGACTCTGCAACAGGGACGTGCTCGATCGCAAAAGTGTAGATATTCGGTATTATCTTGGTGTTTTCAGATATTTAGACACTGCCACAAATAATTTTATCGATGTTTTGAACCATTTTAATTAAGCCAATAATTCTTGTCTGAAATATTTTGATGTACCTACATAACTGTAAGACTAAAATTAAATAAAGGTCGTACCTCCGTGCGGCTATGGCGGATATTTCAACGCACGTGCTCATGTTTACGTCAGGCGTAAGAGTTGCTCGATTTTAGTATAGGTCAAGTATGATGAGACACGGCACCTTCTGACAGAAAAACCAATCTGCTGCTTCTTGTGCAGCCTACACAACAAATCTATTGATATTCAAATTTACTAAAATATGTATACTGAAGGATTGCGCTTCTATAGGAAACAATTTCGCAATATGTACGAAAAGTTAAATGGGCCTTTATCGTCCGGGTTTTGAATATTTGGTCACTTTTGACGGGCGATTTCTCCGCGTCTGACGTTTGATGTTTACATCTCGCCAAGGCCTATTTATTGAAAAAATCGTACAATAATGTATATCGTACATTATTGTACGATTTCTGTGCTTTTAATGACGATTTTGGGACACTTTACTGCCGATTTCAAGAAAACCCCTTTTAAACGAGATTAGCGGGAACCCAACAAATAATTGAAATATGCAATAGGTGTGCGATATTTTCGCGAAAGGGGTTGCAACTTATCCGCCCATGAAACTGCGTATTAGAATCAAAATTTACGGCACAAAGTAGCTCTTCCCGAATGTGAACACAAATTGTTTCCAAACATAGGCTTGCTTGAAGCTACGATTATTATTTAATGTTGATGATGCGGTATTATAAAATAAACTTTACAATATTTTCTTTCCAAATCCACGATGTCTTGATTCGTCTACGATATATACCCAAAGAACTAAAAAACGCGATTTGTTTAAAACGTTACATCATTGGCATGAGTTTTCCCTTCTAAAAAACCACCGTACAAACCAAACAGCACAAATTCATAAAATTTAAAAAGTGGTGAATTATTACCTACTGGTCTATGCAATTACTGACGATGCATAAATACCTATAGACTGTTTATAATAATAACGAATAAATGATTCAATTAAACTAACTTAACTTTAAAACAGGATAATCCAAACGAGTTTGGAAACACATAAAATATAAACCAACTAATAAATTAACATGAATTAAAATAAGTAGCCCTCCTATTTTTGTCGGAAACATGCCCGTATATTAAGCGAAAAATGGCCTTAAAAGTGGATCAAATTTTCGAATTTTGTGGCTATGGCTATATTGGATGGCGGTTTTGTTCAAATTTGGTTCCAAAGATATTGGTACATAATATCAGATTATATAAGTCAGGGACGCAACTATGTCCGTTTTGGGAGACCTGCGGTTGCCACATGCCTTCAATGAGTATAATATCTTCTTTGCCGGACGGCAGTAAGTTAAAATAATATTTAAATTTGCGCAATAATTAAACCAGTAGATAATATACGTTGTTAAACTAGTGACACGAGCAACACCACTTTATTTTCTTTTTGAGTAAAGCAGAGTTTATTTCAGAAGTAAACTAAATCTACTTAATATTAAAACCGCTGTGAATAGAGCCAATCACTAATATTCCAATATTTCCTTCAAACTCTAAAGCAATATGTAATATAGAAACCCACATATTGATATTATAACGAAATATGCCTCAAGCAGTTTGGTTTTGTTGCTTTTGGGTAAAAGTGTTTGCTCTGTTCACAAAGTTAGGCAGTTGAATTGAAATTTTGCCACATTTGAATATTCTGCTTGCAGTTTTACCACAGTTGTTTAAGACGGGGTTGCCGACGGCGAAAGTGACGTTAGATTTCGTATTTTTAAAGTTGTATAGCATTAAATCTAATAACATTTTACCTGGCAAAAATTTAGTACAAATATTTCCGTCTTCATTTTAATCATAAGATCTTAAAAGCATATGCAATGGAATTATTATTTTTCCCAAGGTTTTCATAACTGATAAAACAAAACACTGCTTGTAAGATCTTATGATTAAAATGAAGACTGAGATGTTTGTAGTAGATAAATTTTTGCCAGGTAAAATGTGATTAGATTTTATCCCATACAACTTGAAAAAATACGAAATCTAACGTCACTTTCGCTGTCGGCAACCTCCTCTTAATCTGGAGGCATTTTCCATAATATAGGTTTGCTACCCAGAACTCTTCGCAGGACGCAGGATTATTTTATTATGTGTTATCATTGAATAAGAATACCTTAAGACTGATTGTACAACAGGTACGTGGTGATTCAACATTTTTACCCATAAAATGGCTTTTTTCGATCTGTAGGGAGCAACACGCATAATTTTAAATTTTTGGTCATTACAAATTTTAATCTAAGTAATTACTCACATTTTGAGACAAAAATTAATTAAAAATATTTATCGCAATGGCCGGTATTAGGCTTTTTGCGCAAATGCTAATAACTGCCATTGTGATAAATATTTCTAAATAATTTTTGTCTCAAAATATGAGTAATTACTTAGATTGAAATTTGTATTGGCAAAAATTTAAAATTATGCGTGTTGAGCGCTACAGATCGAAAAAAGCCATTTTATGGGTCAAAATGTTGAATCACCACGCACGTGGTGTACATTGAGTCTTAATCAATGGTGTTATTAGTCAAAGAAGTTGCAACATAATTTAATAGTCCTCCACGTTTTCGATCGATATTCTATTTATTAAGTCAATTGCTTGTCATTCATTCAAAATTTGAAATATTGAATTTTCCAGACAACTTATAAACGCATAAACAGACGTGACAGCAAATCATTATCAATAACGCTAAAATCTAACCAATTAGCATTTTGGAGCTGTAACGTCACGCCCGTAGAAAATTTGAACCTAATATCTAATTTTAGGCTCTTTCTCGATCGCAACAATATAAACATTTTTGAGCTTACTTTTAATATACCTACTTTATAATGTATTTTAAAAAAAATGTGTGAAAAATTCAAACGGTCAATAAATAAGTGGTGTCAGGTGTGGGGTAGACAACCAGACCAGAGCACAGAGATATACGAATTGACCGGACATCAAAAAAGGCTCCAGATGAAAAAACATGGTAAGCACATCAAATTTACATCGAATTTACATACAAAATGCCTATGAACTGACCAAATAAAATAAACGAGCTGAAATTTTACATATGGATTTAAAATAGATGCAATATTCCACTATTCAAGGAAAAACATTTAGTATATTATAAAGTAGTGTAGGTAGAATAATCCGCCTAGGTTGTTAAAGTGACAGGCATCTCGCCGGAATTAAATTTGATACAGTATTAGATTTTTTAAATTAACTAATGAAGTATCACATGACCCTCCAACAACCCCAAATTTTAAAGTTTATTTTACCCTCCTTTCAGAAACTTATTTCTATGCCTTATTTTCTAACTACTAATAGAAGGCAATAGCTTTGGTACTCGAAGTATCTTAAGAAGTTAGAAGTAGTGTTATATCTTAAAAACCACACATAATGAACTTGGGCCAGAGTATAATAAACCAGCAGAGATCCTTTGTTTTCGACCAGTAAATTATCGCAACTAATGTATGTGCAGTATGTGGTATTTAGACACTTTTTCAAGTTATTATGCTTAACTGTGCGGCTTGTGGCATTTCCCTGACCGCCAAAACTAAAATGATTGAGGTTAGTAATCCATCGGTAAGTAATTTTGTAATTTAAATTAACTTTTGAGGCCATACACTAAAGTGGCATAGGCGTTTGTGTAGGTACCTACTTCTTCATAATTGGAAATTTAAAATTAGATTTGCTGTATTATCAAGGATTCCTAACCTTAAAGACATAAACGTGCCTTATAATTTTTTGCCTATGTTTTAGGTACCGATTTCACGAAAAATAGTTTGTTGAAACAACTCAAAGGTGCGCGCCACTGTAAAAACGGAAATGGCATCCAGCTAAATTCAGAGACTGTCCTGGTTGGGAGTTAAGCCAAAATTTGCTCCTTCCTGTGGTTCCTTATTCTGAATTTGGGCGTTGAACGAAATATTTAAATTTCAGTCAACGATTTGGGTAATGGAAGTGGTGTCAGGAGTGAGAAAACCATATGGATGCTCAATAGGGTACTTGACGAAATTTTACAAACTTGATAAAACAATTCCAGGACACTTGCCTAAGACCCTACGATTATTAAAAAAATATATATTTACGTAATTAGCAAGTTATTAGACTTTCTTCGAAATTTGGCGGGAAAGCACTTATGACTTATGACCACTGAAGTGTTCTGCGACATAACCTTAATCTGCGGTGGAAGATGCAAGGAAAGTTGAAATTTCAAAATTCTAACCTCAAACTCCCAGATTTCGGATGCCCCGTGAAGCCACATTTAGTTAAGAAGTGTTTTTTCGTAAATATTCAGTAGCGTTTTTCTGCAATTTTTTGTGTCAAGTTTGGGCCTAGGTACCTACGGAATTTTGGCACTAAAATGGCGCCTTTATAAATGGGCCTTTAAGATGGTCCCTAGCCACAAGTTCTCCCTTCATTAATAACTCATAATACTTTACTATTACCAGGGACTCTTTAAAATATCTCTATGTATATCTCCAAGCGCAGGAGATCACATAAGTGGGCTGGTATATGTCAGTGGTATATGTCAGTGTCCAACTGCCATCAGGTTTTATGTGACATGCCAGTGCCATAGATTCCAAAGGAGGCAAAATATTTCCCTTCATAGTTCACAATTTTTAAGTTTTCTAACTTCCAGATAGTCAATTAAAGGTAATGCGGCCGCCTGTAGTAGTCCCAATAATTGCAACCAGATTTTTCTTGTCTGTCCTTTAGTAATCCTACAATTCCCATTACGTATAAGTAAGTAGTTCAAAACAAAAATGGTATTTCCTAAAATTTAAATTATTACGCAGGTAGCTTCAGTCAGGTCTTTTTTAAAACAGTTTTTATCTACAACTATAAGTTTATTTTACGTTTGTGAGGTACCTTGGAAGAGAAATAAAATTAATAAATGAGCACCGAGAAAAACTACATGATTAGAACTAAGTACAAGACCTAATCTGTGAAAGTTCTTTGGGTAGATACATTCAACAAGGGAAGAAAGTTCAAGAACACATATTATTACAAATGGATTCAGGAACCTGATAACAAGGTGCAATAGCGACAAATTCTCAAATAAGCAAAATCGGCACTGACTTACCATACTTATATTACTTAAATTCCTGGTACTTAGTTCTAATCATGTAGTTATTCTCGGGGCTCATTTTTGTAATTTTATTTCTCTTCCAAGGTACCTCACAAACGTAAAATAAACTTATAGTTGTAGATAAAAACTGTTTAAAAAAAAGACCTGACTGAAGCTACCTGCTTAATAATTTAAAATTTAGGAAATACCATTTTTGTTTTGAACTACTTACTTATAGGTAATGCCCACGTAATGGGAATTGTAGGATTACTAAAGGTGAGACATGAAAAACCTGGTTGCAATTATTGGGACTACTACAGGCGGCCGCATTACCTTTAATTGACTATCTGGAAGTTAGAAAATGGAGTTGGGATTTAGAAATAAAAAAGTCCTCAGTAGGACTCGAGATGCCAAAAAACAATTTCCAAAACATTCACCAATTACATAAATCCTACTTATCAAGTCTTGTTTACAATAAATTTCATTTTGTGACAACTTTTTGCTGTTTGAAATTAAACAACGAACACAGAATACAAGCAGCAAATGAAATATTTACCAACTGTCAAACTAGAAACAAAACCATGGCCACCTATATGAGTTCTCCTAAAACTTTTAACTTTTTATAATTTAATATTCTATTGCAGGTGTAGTAGGTATACAAAAATATGGTAAACTACAGATTGTAACTGGTACTAACGCTTTTTGGATATGCAGCTTTTTAAATAAGTACAAGTTTGATTCTCGAGTAATTTGCACGTATGTAATAAGTAAAAAAGTTGCAAATTTTCTGTTTATACTGGATTTTTGAAAAAACTGCTAGAGATAGAGGTACTGTATTAGGTATCAAATTAAAGCTGAATGAATGCTCTATCCAATAGAAATGTTAGATATAGGGTGTTCCATTTGAAAAAAAAATAGTAAATTAGGTTTGAAAATGTCGGAGTTTTGGCGGAAAAAAGGGAAACATCCTGTACAAAAATTTTCAACTTTGTTCTTAGTCATTAATAAAATGGTTAAGTGTAAATCCACAACCAAAGTTTCAAGAGCAAAAATCAAGCCGCAAGAAAAATATAGCAATATTAATGAAGGGTTAGTATTTAGCAAAAAATACCTTAAAAAAATTATAACTTGGCAACGCCGCAGATGGAAGCAGAAATAATTTAGGGATGTATACTATACTTTGATAGGCTTCATTTGCGATTAAAAAAAATCGGGTCGTTCCATTTTAAAAAAAATATGTTTTTGTCGCCACACTTTTTTGGAACACCCTGTATATACCAAACTAATTTTAAAATGTGCTCCATCTTCTCTTATTTGGATCCCCCAAACGGATTTTTTTTATCCTTAAAAGTATAGCCACAATCGAAGAAGGGAATAGTAAATGGACACGCTGTATATAGGTACCTAGCCCCTTTATCGATCCAGATCGGTTCTGTTTGAGCAGTCAACATGAAATCCTTGGCTTATGCCAGCGAATACCGAGAAACTTCTGAAGCCCAATAGGACATTATAGCGTAGAATGCATACAAAACTTGAAGCTAACATAACTATCATGTTTTGTCTAGCTGATTTATGTTGTGAATATTTTACTTGAATGGACGATTAAATAAAAATATTCCTGGCCTGTGTAATCTACAATATAGCAAAGACAATTAGTCATTTTTGATGTAGCTTATTCTATTGCGAATAAAAAAGTCCCTTTGATTTTCTTTAATCGGTCACCGTTTCATAGCAAACTTTATTTTTTATTCATTTCAAAGTTTTTAGAAAAATATTAGTTACATATTTTGCTTGAAAGTGTGGTTTAAACTGGTAAAAAAATACGGCCTTTAATGAAAATGGAAGTAGCTTTTTCTAACAATCTTTTAACATTAATGCGTTTGTTTCAAACATACAGGGCGTGAAACAATATTAATAAAGACAAAATCAGTTTTTCTAAAATTTTTATTTGAAACTTTAATGGAAAATGGAAAATTGTTTTTTTATTATTACCATTGAGTTTGCAATTAAGTTTGACCGTTATTGATAAGGGTTAATTTCGAAGGTGTAAAATGTGGATATCTTTACGCACCACTAAACTAAGAATTTCAAGTTTTTATTTCAAAAACCAGGTAATTCCTAACTTTGATCTCATCCCTATACAATGTAGGTATAAAATTTGGTTGGAATACCTATGAGTTGCCGTTCAGATACCTGTAATAAAACAAAAAAAGTTGCTTAGATGGATTGCGAAAAATATATGTCTGACATTGCATTTATCACTAATGGAATTTGAAGCTATTCTACCCTGTTGGTAACAACGCTAACTTCAGACTGGGGTACAAAGGTAGGAATATGTCAAGCAATGTTTTCGATATTTAAAATGTAAATCGCGATTTAAGATTTCAGTATCTCTGTATTGACTTTAGCGACAATTCGTTAAGTATGATGAATTATGAATTACAATAAATAGAATGGACTTTAAGTTAGTTCAACAAATAATGCCAATAAAATAATTCAGATTTTTTTATCAACTGTGCTTTGGTCAAGTATTATCAACAGCAGGAAAAGCAATGTATGCATGAACATTTTTCACAAAGCATAGTATACAATTCGTTATGCAATGGACATTACATGCTCGTGCATTTGAAGGCACTCGGCTTTATCTCGTACCACAATTTGTGCAGTCGCATGTAATATGCCTCATTATTAACTTGATGCACAATATAGGTACTACTGTGCACGATCTACCTACATTGTCGGTTGTTTTGTAATAGCTGACAGTTCAGCAATGGGTGGCTTTACCAGACAAATAAGTACGCAATTTGACATTGCATTGCGCACTAGAGGAATTTGAAGCAATTGTACACTGTCGTGTCAAGTAATGTCAAGAAATGTAGGTATGAACATTTTTTAATTTCAATTTTTCCAAACATCCAAACTCGTGCACCAAGTATATTGTGCAACTCGTTAAGCAATGCATATTGCATGCTCGTGCACAACTTGTGCACTCGCATACAGTATACTATTAGCATGCTTTTAGGAACATTTAAGTAAGAACTAAACAACATATATTTTTTTGCGTGATACATTTAAATTGTTTGAAGGTAGATAAATTTGGGATAAGTCACCTTAGCACTGACTGGTGGGATTTAATCCTTCATCGATTCTTGTCTGCGCCATAAACACATTCTATGACCAATGGCGGCGACATAGTTTACTGAATATTGCTCTACCGTGGTAATATACTTAGATTATTATAAATTTAGTATAGCGTTCGGTCGTTTATCATTTGGGGTTATGTAAACTGGAAAGTAATTTTTAAAATATAGGTAGATTTGCTCTTTGAAAAATCAGTTCGGTAATTTAGTAAATTGTATTATTGAAACCAAAGAACGACCACAAGCGACAAAGCAATTTTTTATCGTATCTGGCAACAAGGAAAAGTGTTTCCTTAATTGTTCTGTTTTATTCGCGCAGTTGAGAAAAATCGTAGTAAATGGATTCATTTACGCCACAAAGAAAAATCCAAGAAAATAGTCTGCAAATTTAGGTTAATCCCGTTGTTCTTAACTTTAATGGAACGGGGTTAAATCCTCTATATATCTAGATAGAATATTGCGAGACCTCGTAAGCAGATATCAATTTCAATGTATTCAGTTCACGGCTAACTAGCCACTTATTTATAACCCGTAACCAAATCCTTTGCTTATGTCGGCAAACACGGAATTTCGGAACGCCAATAAAGCATACCATGAAATTCGGCCGAAGAATTTTATCTCTGAAGCTAAATGTAACGTAGGCATATAACGATCAATTTTCAAAGGAGAGATAACTTATGCCGCGCTCGGGAAAAGTTTCGGCCCTCTAATGTAAAGTGAAGCTATTGTTCTGGCGTAATCTGAAAATTGATCGGGTATTAAATTAAGGGGAAATACGTCTGCTTGTTTGCATTTAGGTAACAAATGCTTGGTAGGTAGGAACAATGAGGAACGTATTGTATAATTAAATTAGGCTTATACAGGATGTTCAAAAAATAATAAGCAAAGTATGTCCATATAAAAATAGCATTGCGAATTAAAACCAGTAGAATTAGTATGGGTCATTTGTATAAGCAAGAAATATGACGTCTAAAATAAAAAGAAAAAATAGTCCATCTTCTTACAGTGGAGTAAGGTGATAAAAATTAAATAAAGCAAAACCTTCCAGTCGAAACTCCACAAACAGTTTATATTCTTAAAAAACTGTACATGTTTCAAACCACCAAGGGTTCATCTTCAGCAGCGAAAATTCATTAAAGTGAGGTATACAAAGCTTCCAAGCACATTGTTAAAAATTATATTATCGAAATTCGTAGGAAAACTTCAAAAGTTAAGTGGAGTCAAGTTGTAACCATAAAAACCCAAAATTAAAAATTAAAAGCCACCAAAAGGCTTTAGTAAAAGATCATAAAATTCTTTCTAAAACAAGCTTCACTCTAAGCACCCAGTAAACCAATGAATCTACTTCGTCAAACGAAGTAATAATTGAATTACCGGCGCATCTGATGAGCTAAGTCTCTGACCTGTGTTCGATAATGGTCCTCCATTCGCTCTTTTTGCTCCAACAACAATAGTTTGCAATAGAAACCATTCGCAGCAAAAAGAGCAAATGGAGAACTAATGCCGAACTCAGCTACTATATTAAAGATCCTAGCACGACGTCATATTTCGTTGTCGTTTGCGGACCCGGATGTATAGAGGGATATTCTATGGATACCTTTATGTCAGTTTCTGACATTTAGAATGTCATATATTTTAAATATCCTGCTTTAGTACCATTTACGTTCTTTTTAAGGTAACGAATTCCCTTTGCGGTCAACATTTCACAGTTTTGTCATATTACCAGAGCTTTTATAGGTATAGATTTGTCCGTGATAATCATTACGTGAACTGCAGAAGAATAAACACTATTTTGGAATTATGTGATGATCTATCCAACCAGTTTAAAAAGCAAGAATTATGGATAGTATATTTTGGAAGAGTATTTGGTATGCAAGAACTAAAGTAGGAAATTTTGTCTATAACCCGAAACCAAACCAATGGTCCATTATATAAAGAAGAAACTGGAAAATCGAATGCGTTCTATATTTATTGACACTACAGCTAGCCATAGACTTCATTTGGAACCAAAAGGTACCAAAATATTTTTGCTTGCTTTTTAGAGTAGCCTTTCTTAAGAAATTTAAGGTGGATTTATAAACTCGACGTTTGCGTTGGCGCTCGAAGTTTACGGTGACCTTCGCAGTTTGCGTCCAGAAATGTGAACGACGGAACGTGAAAGATGAAATTAGTTTATCTCGGACGGCATCGGACGCAGACGGCAACGTTCGACGGCGGCGTTTATAAACGATTACACGTAAAATATTGGCATTCAATTTTCGACGCAAACGGCAACTGCGAGCGCCAACGCAAACGTCGAGTTTATAAATCCACCTTTAAGGATATATGTCATGTAAACTTGTCAAATTAAAGGGACATAACAAACAATCATTTTATTAAATTCGCTGTAACAGACATATTTGCATGTTTTTATTTTCTAACAGATTCTGCAACAATGGTTTTAACATTACACCACCCTGCCGATTTTTTTCGTCGGGTAGTGCCAGTGGCGATCGCTTGAAACAGCGCCATGCACAGGTCTTTAATGTGGTGTTGGTCCAGTTCTGACAGCCAACGCCGTTAACGCCCAGTGGCCGGCCAGTCAGTAAACTAAGCAATCGTGTCATAGTAACCACTGTCTGTTTGTTTTGTTGCTTAGAAAAATACAATAATAAAAAAAGAAAATGTGCAAAATATGGATCGCGGTAAGCGTCGTTACGCGTTGCCGGTAGCAATATCTATTGTTGCAATTTGGAAATTGAGATACAAATGTGTGTGCGGAAATTCGCGACTAGACCTCAAGCAAATACACTGTTTATGATCTGAATACAAAATTTTCTTAAGACATTTGAATTGTTATAACGCCTGCATTTTGTAGAATCAAGACTGAATACACCAATAAGGCAGATGAGAGGTAGGTTTTTCTCATTTCTTCAGTTTCACCTTCCACAAAAAAAATATGATTGAAATGTGGCAACATAGCTATCTAGTTCCAACCTTGATGATTGACATTGGAGCAGAAGCGTCGAGTTACTCGGGTACTAAGGTTCATTTGCCTCACGTTTTAAATTTCTTTTCGCATTTTCCTTTTTAGTAGACCTCCCCACTGTATGGTTAAAATTTTTTACACCATGACTGAATCACCCTGCATGAGACGCCGAGGTATTGGTACATTTTTAGGTACCTCCATCAAGAACAATGATAATGATAATACCGAAGATGCAACTTTGTTAAACTTGCGAACCAACGATCTTATTAAATGAAATGTAAAATCGATGTACGATTTTTAAAAATCTCTACGTTATCCAAAATAATTTATTATGTATTATTTCATTGGAAGAGGCCACAAAACACCAATCTGGCACATTTCCGTTTTCACAATGGACCAAAATCGAATGCAAACAGTCGGTTAGTCGACAGCAATATGGTTTTTAATGGTCCCGCCGGGTGCCGTCTCTTTTTGGCGAACACCGACATTGGCCCAGTGCCAATTTCAGGCGGTGGTTCACGCGATGCACGGTTATATGTAAATTAAAAACGCCGAATAGCACGCAGTCACTTAAAGAAGGGTTGATGAATATATTTGAAGCCCTTTCATTAATCCTTAACAAATATTAGGAACAATCGTGAAATCTTTGAATATATTTGCAAATTGGACAGTAAACTATTAAGGGTGTTCTGTAACGATGTGCAAATATTTGACAGAAACATCCTTCATGTACACAGCAAAAAAATCGGTCTAAATCCTTTTCGTGTAAGTGGTGAAAGAAATTTGGTGAAAAATTGACACGAAAATTGGTGGATTCCAAATATCTTAACCAAACCTCGTTTGGTAAATGTCACACTACAACAAATTCGTTAATTTTAACACTTAGGAGTGTAATTTTTTATATTTCTAACACGGCTACGTGTTTTTTACACCACGCGGTGTTCCTTAACACCATTCGGTGTCCCTTAGCACTAAGCGGTGTTAAATTGACTAACAAAACTAGGTTGTAGGGAATTGTATGAATATTTTTACGGTAGCCTTTTTAAATACACAAGGTGCTCCTTAAAAGTAGGGTGAATCAAACTTAGGGGAAATTTGGTATTTTTAACCACTAATCGGCGACTACCTAACGATATTATTTGTTCTTTTATATCTGTCCGTGAACCCCTCTCAATACACCCCTTGGAAAATAGCTCGAAATTGAATTCAAACAGTCGGTTGGACGATAACAATCTGCTTTTCAATATGCTCGCAGCTCACCGTCTGTTATGCTAACAAAATTGGTCCAGCTGCGGCCCAGGGAAAACGCGCCTGAACGTGCGTTGGTCCGGTGCCCGCTATTTCACGTGATGACCCAAATAAAAACATCAAGAGAATGAGTGGCATGCGGTTTCCGAATGAGGGGAAACACGGCCGTAAATGGGGTGTTTGGAGATTATGTGGTATAGTGATTATGGTGGCGTTCTGTCAATTTGGGGGCTATTTTAGCATGGGGTTTGAAGAGGCCTAGCATTTGCTGTTTGTTTTTATGAAATGAAAACGGGAATTCAAAATGGCGCCTTTGAGTTTTTACAGTCCTAGACTACTTTTTTCGTACGAATATAATTAAAACGTCATTGAAAGTATGTTTACTTGGTTTAGTTACCTATATCAATTGATTTTCCTTACAACTATAACTGGAAAAAAATAGTTTAAGGGTATTTTTAAAATACTCGTAAATACTAATGACACTATTTTAAAAGTTATAGCTGCTACAAATTAATAAATATATAGGTAATTGAGCAGCTGTGACTAATATTGTCATTAGTATCTACCTATTGCATATTTTAAAAATACCTTTTCAAATAAACAAACCTTTCAAATCCATTAGCTTTTCCAACTAGCTGTAAATAAAATTCTGTTAATACAGGCAATAATTAGCTATTGTTTTTTCGATCAGTTAGAAATACTTCGCCATTTTTGTCTACCATAAGTGTATCATATTTTTGGTTTGAATAGTTTTATTAGTTTCAGAGATATTAAAAAATAATTTTATTTTCATACGGAATTTAACACCCTGTAGTTATAGGAAAAGTTTCCTTCGGAACCCCCAAAGGCATCAAGTTTATATGAGAAGGTGGTAGTGGCATTATTTTTCAAATTTTTATCGTTTCTCAAAGTTTGTTAATTTTAAACTGAAATAGTCTGTACCTTATTGTGTTACAATAAAGAATAACCAAAACTGACTGTCACCTTAACAATATTATTAATTTATAACGAACACAATATTTATTGAAGACTAACTATCAAAAGAACTGTTTATAATTTTTGATATGTAGGTACGTTTAAACTATACACCATTTAAATTTTCAGATAGAAAAAATTCCAAAGACAAGTTGTAGAAAATCCATTAATTTGTCAAGTTAGGTTAAGCAAATTACGAGACTGATTGGCTAAAACTCATAACCATGTCAAAGTTCGATATTGCAAAAGACATTTTAGAAAGAAGAAAAAATTACACAAAAAAATGTTATCTCCGAAACACAGATGTTAATATGAAATCTGTTTTGTTTTTAATTGAACTTTGACAGCCTATATTTTGAAGCAGGAGAGTCTAAGTGAAAGGCAGAAAATGTTATTATTCGTATTTTAATGACTCATTCTTTGAGTTAGGGTACGTCCGGGACAGATGACCCATCGGGTAATATTATGTGGATGGCTTGAAATTATTTTACGCTTATGGAAATGTGATGTTTTTTTTATCGTATACTTTACTTTTAACAACAATACCGGTGTCGAAATAGCTTCATAGGTTACTGAGGTTACGTGGATGGGCCGTTATTGAAATGATTATGACGGCTAAACGGACAAATGGGTGGACCATTTCTCCCGCATTGTTGGGATATATGGCCCACTGACGTCATGGGATAGATGGCTATCTCTCCTTCACGGAGAAAATATTGGGTAAATCATTTATTTGTTTTTTCAGAATCATGCCAACTGAATACAAACGAAAAGCAACAGTAAGAGGCCAATGGTGCGTATAAGATATTGAAAGCAGTTAGAAATGGTATACAATGGGAGTCAAAGGAGCCTGTCGCACATTCAATAGCATTCCTCCCTCAACATTTAGAAATGGTTCCATGATCTCTGTGGCAAAGTTTTATGCAAAAAGTGACAGTAAATAAAAATACTTTAGTCGAACCATCTCTCTCGCCTAGCTGGACCAACTCACCCATATACTCCGGGTGAGATGGCTCACTATGCCTGAAGTTATTTTATTTTTTATTGTTTTTGTCAAAATCGTACCTCTGCTTCGACACTGTTTGTATTTACTTTTTAAATAAATTTTCTTACTCAACTATCTGAAAGCATTTGACCGTTACAACGATTTTAGAAAAAGTGGGCCAACTCTCCCGGTCTTACTCTACTCAAAGAATCTGTTCATCATTACATGTTCCTCATTATGTGAAGCCTGTCAATAGGATACTTCAGTAGTTCATTAACTTGCAATCCTGCAATAAATGTACATGTTGGTCGCAGAAAGAAAAGTAAACACCTAGGTACTCCTATTGAAATTTACTAGATTGTATTGTTTTTTCCTGCCTTGTAGATTAGATAAAAAATAAGGTACTTAACAACGTTTTCTAGTCGATGAAAATTTCTATGGAATAAAAAAGCTTTGCATCCAGCATGCCTTTGCGTTATTTAAAACTGCAAAATAGCAGTCAGTTTTCCTACAATTTAATTAAAAAAAAGTTTTAACGACCTGTTTAGAAACATCTCTGACATCACTGATTTGTACACACCACCAGATGTGGCAAACGTGCATTGGACTTCTGTCATAACTTATGACTATCCGTTGAATTTCTTTTACTTATGTTATGTTATAGTACATAATTTCTCATCTGAGCCGCTTTCTGGTAAGACGCTTTAACTTCTTCTGAGTGACTCCACAATACGTATACTCGGGTACCGAGAGCTTTGCGTTCCAGAGCTGCTCCTTTCTCCTCCCCCTGTCCCCTCTAGCCGTTTTATCATGGGTCTTTGATGCTCCGAGTTGCGCATTGGAATCAATCCGACTTATTATTGAAATTTAAGATATATTTTGAGTGCTTTCTGGTAAGACGCTTTAACTTCTTCTGAGTGACTCCACAATACGTATACTCGGGTACCGAGAGCTTTGCGTTCCAGAGCTGCTCCTTTTTCCTCCCCCTGTCCCCTCTAGCCGTTTTATCATGAGTCTTTGATGCTCCGAGTTGCGCATTGGAATCAATCCGACTTATTATTGAAATTTAAGATATATTTTGAGTGCTTTCTGGTAAGACGCTTTAACTTCTTCTGAGTGACTCCACAATACGTATACTCGGGTACCGAGAGCTTTGCGTTCCAGAGCTGCTCCTTTTTCCTCCCCCTGTCCCCTCTAGCCGTTTTATCATGGGTCTTTGATGCTCCGAGTTGCGCATTGGAATCAATCCGACTTATTATTGAAATTTAAGATATATTTTGAGTGCTTTCTGGTAAGACGCTTTAACTTCTTCTGAGTGACTCCACAATACGTATACTCGGGTACCGAGAGCTTTGCGTTCCAGAGCTGCTCCTTTCTCCTCCCCCTGTCCCCTCTAGCCGTTTTATCATGGGTCTTTGATGCTCCGAGTTGCGCATTGGAATCAATCCGACTTATTATTGAAATTTAAGATATATTTTGAGTGCTTTCTGGTAAGACGCTTTAACTTCTTCTGAGTGACTCCACAATACGTATACTCGGGTACCGAGAGCTTTGCGTTCCAGAGCTGCTCCTTTTTCCTCCCCCTGTCCCCTCTAGCCGTTTTATCATGGGTCTTTGATGCTCCGAGTTGCGCATTGGAATCAATCCGACTTATTATTGAAATTTAAGATATATTTTGAGTGCTTTCTGGTAAGACGCTTTAACTTCTTCTGAGTGACTCCACAATACGTATACTCGGGTACCGAGAGCTTTGCGTTCCAGAGCTGCTCCTTTCTCCTCCCCCTGTCCCCTCTAGCCGTTTTATCATGGGTCTTTGATGCTCCGAGTTGCGCATTGGAATCAATCCGACTTATTATTGAAATTTAAGATATATTTTGAGTGCTTTCTGGTAAGACGCTTTAACTTCTTCTGAGTGACTCCACAATACGTATACTCGGGTACCGAGAGCTTTGCGTTCCAGAGCTGCTCCTTTTTCCTCCCCCTGTCCCCTCTAGCCGTTTTATCATGGGTCTTTGATGCTCCGAGTTGCGCATTGGAATCAATCCGACTTATTATTGAAATTTAAGATATATTTTGAGTGCTTTCTGGTAAGACGCTTTAACTTCTTCTGAGTGACTCCACAATACGTATACTCGGGTACCGAGAGCTTTGCGTTCCAGAGCTGCTCCTTTCTCCTCCCCCTGTCCCCTCTAGCCGTTTTATCATGGGTCTTTGATGCTCCGAGTTGCGCATTGGAATCAATCCGACTTATTATTGAAATTTAAGATATATTTTGAGTGCTTTCTGGTAAGACGCTTTAACTTCTTCTGAGTGACTCCACAATACGTATACTCGGGTACCGAGAGCTTTGCGTTCCAGAGCTGCTCCTTTTTCCTCCCCCTGTCCCCTCTAGCCGTTTTATCATGGGTCTTTGATGCTCCGAGTTGCGCATTGGAATCAATCCGACTTATTATTGAAATTTAAGATATATTTTGAGTGCTTTCTGGTAAGACGCTTTAACTTCTTCTGAGTGACTCCACAATACGTATACTCGGGTACCGAGAGCTTTGCGTTCCAGAGCTGCTCCTTTTTCCTCCCCCTGTCCCCTCTAGCCGTTTTATCATGGGTCTTTGATGCTCCGAGTTGCGCATTGGAATCAATCCGACTTATTATTGAAATTTAAGATATATTTTGAGTGCTTTCTGGTAAGACGCTTTAACTTCTTCTGAGTGACTCCACAATACGTATACTCGGGTACCGAGAGCTTTGCGTTCCAGAGCTGCTCCTTTTTCCTCCCCCTGTCCCCTCTAGCCGTTTTATCATGGGTCTTTGATGCTCCGAGTTGCGCATTGGAATCAATCCGACTTATTATTGAAATTTAAGATATATTTTGAGTGCTTTCTGGTAAGACGCTTTAACTTCTTCTGAGTGACTCCACAATACGTATACTCGGGTACCGAGAGCTTTGCGTTCCAGAGCTGCTCCTTTTTCCTCCCCCTGTCCCCTCTAGCCGTTTTATCATGGGTCTTTGATGCTCCGAGTTGCGCATTGGAATCAATCCGACTTATTATTGAAATTTAAGATATATTTTGAGTGCTTTCTGGTAAGACGCTTTAACTTCTTCTGAGTGACTCCACAATACGTATACTCGGGTACCGAGAGCTTTGCGTTCCAGAGCTGCTCCTTTCTCCTCCCCCTGTCCCCTCTAGCCGTTTTATCATGGGTCTTTGATGCCCCGAGTTGCGCATTGGAATCAATCCGACTTATTATTGAAATTTAAGATATATTTTGAGTGCTTGCTTACTTTTTCGTTATTCTACAGTGTGTTTCACTTCAAGTCGAGACAATTCATTATTTTTTTACGGGTTAACCGATTTTCAAAACCTTTTTTTTTAAATGTAGTGCTCCGAAAGATCTACATTTTGACACTATTTTTTTTTCAGATTCGTCTTTTCCATGACCTACTACGATCAAAATTATACCCCCAAAAACTGCAAAAGTACATTAGGCATTTTTTTAGGAAAAAAATGAATAGCACAGTCGTATTGGCCATACCCAAAAACCCCACATACCAAATTTCACGGTCATAACTTATACAGTGCGTTCCCAAAATAGCTTCAAACATAGCAAAAAACGGTTTATCGGAGTACTCTGAACAAACACCGAGAGATATTTTAAAATTATTTCTATGCAGTTTGATTAGGGCTCACATAAGCCATCAATTCCCACGATTTCGTGGCCCTGCTTTATACAGGGCGTTGGTTGGTTAAGAATACAAAAATCGAAAAAAAATCGATTTTTCTCGTGGTGTTTTTTTTAAATTTTTTCCACATTTTTAACTTATGGCCTATTAAAAAACATAAATAATATTAAATTTTGGAACACTTATCGGATTCAGCTATTTTATTTTTAATTTTATGGAAACAATTTTAAAAATAAACTGGCACTTGGTTTGAGGTACATTACTTTATTATCATTTTAACATTTTTATCAAATCTAGTATTATTTCTTAATAATTTTTATAATTCTAAATTTGTAGAATTCTAAATTATACCACGACGAGTAAAACATGATTCTTCCGCCCATAAAATGTTATTTAAAAATTGTCTTATTTCCTTTGACTACAAAATCCATCGGCAAAATACTAATGTCCTTTCTGCATCGCCGTACTGGTGAAGATAAGTGTGCCATGGAAAAGAAAATCTTATTGACAGTTAATAATACAATAATCTGTCATCCAGTAGATGAACGTAGCAGCGCCGCAGTTTGTCTTTGTTAATAATTAAAATGCCGTTCCAATTTACAAATGAAGAGCAGGCTGACATCCATTTCTGCTATGGAGTTGCAAATGGGCACTCTGCGGAAGCAGCCAGAGAATACCGGAGGCGATTTCCAAATAGGCGCCATCCGCGTCCCTCGGTGTTTGTTAACATGCACCGGCAATTCAGAACTCGCGGTCTGAGAACTAGAATCGTCGAACGAGGAAATGAAAACAATATCCAACAAGTCAGACGCAACAATGAGATTCTTCGTGAATTCGATAGGAATCCTACAACAAGTAGCAGAAGAGTGTCAGTGGCCCTACGTGTTTCAAAGTCTGCAATTTTGCGAGCTTTAAAAAGAGATCACAGGCATGCGTATCATCTGCAACCCGTAAAAACTGCAAAAGTACATTAGGCATTTTTTTTAGGAAAAAAATGAATAGCACAGTCGTATTGGCCATACCCAAAAACCCCACATACCAAATTTCACGGTCATAACTTATACAGTGCGTTCCCAAAATAGCTTCAAACATAGCAAAAAACGGTTTATCGGAGTACTCTGAACAAACACCGAGAGATATTTTAAAATTATTTCTATGCAGTTTGATTAGGGCTCACATAAGCCATCAATTCCCACGATTTCGTGGCCCTGCTTTATACAGGGCGTTGGTTGGTTAAGAATACAAAAATCGAAAAAAAACCGATTTTTCTCGTGGTGTTTTTTTTAAATTTTTTCCACATTTTTAACTTATGGCCTATTAAAAAACATAAATAATATTAAATTTTGGAAAGTATTTTCAATAAAAAATGTAAAAAAAACACCACGAGAAAAATCGTTTTTTTTTCGATTTTTGTATTTTTAATGCCAACGCCCTGTATAAAGCAGGGCCACGAAATCGTGGGAATTGATGGCTTATGTGAGCCCTAATCAAACTGCATAGAAATAATTTTAAAATATCTCTCGGTGTTTGTACAGAGTACTCCGAAAAACCGTACTTTTGCTATGTTTGAAGCTATTTTGTGAACGCCCTGTATAAGTTATGACCGTTAAACTTGGTATGTGGGGTTTCCGGGTATGGCCAATACGACTGTGCTATTCATTTTTTTTCTAAAAAAAATGCCTAATGTACTTTTGCAGTTTTTGGGGGTATAATTTTGATCGTAGTAGGTCATGGAAAAGACGAATCTGAAAAAAATTAGTGTCAAAATATAGATCTTTCGGATCACTATATTTTAAAAAAAAAAGTTTTTGAAAATCGGTCTACCCGTAAAAAAAATGAATTGTCTCGACTTGAAGTGAAACACACTGTATGTATGAAAATAAAATAGAATTCAAATTTATTACAATGGAAAAAAATTACCTACATCGAAAGCGTCTCTGAAAGGGGTTGGAGAACATAGATATAAAATTTAGACTGACCATGATGCCAAATGTACCATATTTTCAAATCAGTGGCGTCAGACTTATTTTTAGATGCGGTGAACAATATAATCCCAACATCTTTTAAACTAAAGTGAGAAAATTTTTCAAAGCGATTTTGGTTCATCTCACAAAAAATTATATCTTCAAGCTACCTATCCTATTCAAGTAAAATATTCATTCAAATGTATATATTTTTTTGGCAACAATAAAAAAATAAGGTTCAATTTCTAAGATGAATGTTAAACTTCGACAGTTTTAATACAGATATATCGCAATATATGATGAACACGACTGTACATAGTTCAAAGAGACGAAGCTAATCTAATTTACTCGGGGTTGATTTCGGCGAAGGTAAATATTTTTCCGTCCCCAATAAACACATTACACGCTGAGTAATCGGGGATATTCAGCGTTGTTTCTTATTGCCGTGATCCGAGCTAATAAAAATAAGTTTGTGTACTTTATAAGAGCGAGTCTATCTAAATACACCATATTCGTATTTTTTTTCTATATATGCTTAAAGCTAACAAACATGTTCTTTAGTCGCCGGCGTAGAGATTTCTTCGTACAGTTCAAAAAGAAAGATACGAAGACCAAGAATTTTCCATTTTTTGTTTCCATATAGAGTAGTTCTGAGAAAATTAACAAAATATTTTGTTAGTGCCATAAAATACAGGGTGGTTCACTTTTATGTGGTAGGACTTTAACATTAGATAGAAAAAGATAATCTAAAATGAAAATTTTATATCAACATATATCGGGGAAAGCTTAGTTTCCGAGATACAGGGCGTTGAAGTGTTGGAAAAAATATGAAGTATTTTTTACACTGTCCGAACCAGTGGAGATATTTAAACCAAATTTGATGTGTAGTACCACCTTTTTGACTACGATATTTAGTGATAATATGAAGGTCCTGAAATAACCAGTGGTGGAGTTATGGGTTTTCACTATCACTAAATTTAAAAAGTAATTAGTACGGACCTGTCTCACATCAACGTAAATTTTTTTTTCGTAAAGTTCTTTCAATTCTCTACAAAAAGTGTATCTTGAAATTTTTTTGTATCTGCCACGGTTGTGTAGTAAATAAATTATTTCGTTTCCATCTCAGCCTTTTTTGCCTAAAAATGTGTTTTCTAAGATTATTGATAAATATCGCAAATAACAGAAATTAATTATGGAACACTTATCGGATTCAGCTATTTTATTTTTAATTTTATGGAAACAATTTTAAAAATAAACTGGCACTTGGTTTGAGGTACATTACTTTATTATCATTTTAACATTTTTATCAAATCTAGTATTATTTCTTAATAATTTTTATAATTCTAAATTTGTAGAATTCTAAATTATACCACGACGAGTAAAACATGATTCTTCCGCCCATAAAATGTTATTTAAAAATTGTCTTATTTCCTTTGACTACAAAATCCATCGGCAAAATACTAATGTCCTTTCTGCATCGCCGTACTGGTGAAGATAAGTGTGCCATGGAAAATAAAATCTTATTGACAGTTAATAATACAATAATCTGTCATCCAGTAGATGAACGTAGCAGCGCCGCAGTTTGTCTTTGTTAATAATTAAAATGCCGTTCCAATTTACAAATGAAGAGCAGGCTGACATCCATTTCTGCTATGGAGTTGCAAATGGGAACTCTGCGGAAGCAGCCAGAGAATACCGGAGGCGATTTCCAAATAGGCGCCATCCGCGTCCCTCGGTGTTTGTTAACATGCACCGGCAATTCAGAACTCGCGGTCTGAGAACTAGAATCGTCGAACGAGGAAATGAAAACAATATCCAACAAGTCAGACGCAACAATGAGATTCTTCGTGAATTCGATAGGAATCCTACAACAAGTAGCAGAAAAGTGTCAGTGGCCCTACGTGTTTCAAAGTCTGCAATTTTGCGAGCTTTAAAAAGAGATCACAGGCATGCGTATCATCTACAACCCGTACAAGGTTTAAGGCCCGGCGATGCAGAAAGAAGATTAGTGTTTTGCCGATGGATTTTGGAGTCAATTGAAGGAAATAGACAATTTTTAAATAACATTGTATGGACGGACGAGTCGTGTTTTACTCGTCGTGGAGTAGTAAACTTTCATAATCAGCATATTTGGGCACAAGAAAACCCACATGCAATCCGGCCAAGAAATTTTCAGGTCGAATTTAGTGTCAATGTTTGGATTGGACTGTACAACCATCATCTGTTTGGACCCTTTTTTTTGCCACAGCGAGTGAATGGTGACAATTTTTTGGAGTTTTTAGTAGCTGAGCATAATAATATGTGGGAAGACATTCCTTTAAACTTAAGATTGTTGGCTTGGCTCCAACTTGACGGCTGTCCTGCACATTTTCACCGAAATGTGAGGAACTGGTTAAATAAAAACTTTCCAAATAGGTGGATCGGACGAGGGGGACCGGTCGCTTGGCCACCACGTTCTCCGGACATAACACCTCTGGACTTCTTTGTATGGGGATTTTTAAAAGAACAAGTCTATGCGACTTCTGTAGAAACAAGGGAACAACTTATTGATCGTATCAGAAATGCGTGCGATGAATTGAGAAATGGCAATTTAATCGATGCTGTTCAATCCGTTAGGCGTCGAAGTGAATTATGTGTGCAACAGAATGGATCACATTTTGAACAATTGTTGAATGTTGTACAAATTTAGAATTATAAAAATTATTAAGAAATAATACTAGATTTGATAAAAATGTTAAAATGATAATAAAGTAATGTACCTCAAAGTGCCAGTTTATTTTTAAAATTGTTTCCATAAAATTAAAAATAAAATAGCTGAATCCGATAAGTGTTCCATAATTAATTTCTGTTATTTGCGATATTTATCAATAATCTTAGAAAACACATTTTTAGGCAAAAAAGGCTGAGATGGAAACGAAATAATTTATTTACTACACAACCGTGGCAGATACAAAAAAATGTCAAGATACACTTTTTGTAGAGAATTGAAAGAACTTTACGAAAAAAAAATTTACGTTGATGTGAGACAGGTCCGTACTAATTACTTTTTAAATTTAGTGATAGTGAAAACCCATAACTCCACCACTGGTTATTTCAGGACCTTCATATTATCACTAAATATCGTAGTCAAAAAGGTGGTACTACACATCAAATTTGGTTTAAATATCTCCACTGGTTCGGACAGTGTAAAAAATACTTCATATTTTTTCCAACACTTCAACGCCCTGTATCTCGGAAACTAAGCTTTCCCCGATATATGTTGATATAAAATTTTCATTTTAGATTATCTTTTTCTATCTAATGTTAAAGTCCTACCACATAAAAGTGAACCACCCTGTATTTTATGGCACTAACAAAATATTTTGTTAATTTTCTCAGAACTACTCTATTATTATTGTTTTTGCTTTTGTATTTTGTTAAATAAAGTTTAATTGACATCCACAGATTGCTAGATTTATTCTTAAAGTGACTATTGTTCATTGCAGCGTTGTCGTTCTTTAAAAATAATTAAGAAACGGCTGCGAATATGAAAAAATACCAAGAGATACTTTTTGTTAACCATTCTATTCGCCACTCAAAACAAATTTAAAAAATGCGATTATACAGGGTATTCATATTTTTCTGAACTAATTAATTTTACTAACACCCTGTATCTCCGCAACTGGGAGCCTCAGAAGCTTCACGTCAACCTTAAGTTTGACGGCTCATCTGCTCATGTGACACGCCAAGTTTGAAGAAAATATCTCGTATACTTCTAGAAATACTAAGAAATATGTGTATTTTTCTCCAAACTTCTACGCTCTGTATAAAAAAAACTATGGCCCGTAGGAGAAAAAAATATATGAAGAAGTGCCCTTATTTTGACTCCAAGAATACGTGGTTTCATTTTTGACCATCAGTTTAGTTACACCCTGTATATTCCAACAAATAAAAAAATTGAATTATTGTACTTTTTGTACGACAAAACCAGCGTCTAATAAGATGTTAGAAGAATTAGACGTAGACCGTTTATAATTTCCGCAGCGGTTTTGATATAAGTACATACTAACGTACTCAATTTTTTATAGCTCTCGAAGCTTCAAACAAATTCAGTACTTTAAGATGGCATACAGAGAAAAACAACCTGTATATTTTGTATTTGATCTTTGCACACTGTGTAGTTTTTGTTGTCCATTCAATTGTTTCGATGTAATTCCATGGCACCCTTGACTCGACATATTCCTTTTAAATTCCTATTTTGCTAAATTTTGGCAATCTGTAGAATTGAACTCCCTGCATATTTTTTTGTTAAAATTTGGTATATTGGGGTTCTGTGGTGATAGGTACATAATATAACTTTACAGAACATTGTCCAATGTACTTTAAATCTTTACAATTATATAAACACGAAAAAGCAAAAGCAAGGTTAAAAATATCCCAAAGGAAACAAAAAAGTTAATTTATAACCACAAAAAAATAACTATGAATAGAATGCTTATGAATAGAATAATTATTATAAAGAGAATATCTACTAGCGCCGCTTCGTGTCTGACCGAAGACAATAAAAAAAATATCAATATGTTCAAAATACCTAATTGTTGTATGCTTTCTGAATTTGCCGAAGGAGGGATTTAGAGGCATGACTTGTTATGTTAACAGTATGCAAGCCAAAAGACGCAGTTTTTGAAGATGTTTTAAACAAAGAATGTTCAGGCGAATCAGCAGCAGTTCAGGCGAATATCTCATATATCATAAAATCATTGAAAACTTCACACGTCATCCCTGGCAAAAGCGATTAACAGAAATGAATATTTTAATGCGTTCTTACGGAAGCGTAGATTGGCCAAACCATTATTTTAATTTTATTGAACTCGAAATTTCGACTTTAAAAGTCGAAATTCGACTTTTAACTCGAAATTCCGACTTTCAAGTCGAAATTTTTTTAAAAGTCGAAATTCTGACTACCAGTCTAAGTCCGAAGTTCGACTTTGAAACTCGAAGTCTGACTTTGAAGTCAAAATTCCTACTTTACAGTTGAAATTTTGACTTTCAAAAAAAATACTTCGAAATACCTACCTCCAAGATGCCTCGAAATGCCTCAATTTACTTTAAAATGCCTCAGAAATACGTCGAACTAACTTGAAATACCTCAAAAATGTCTTTAAATATCTCGAAATACCGTGAAATAACTCCAAAATGCCCCGAAATATCTTGAAATACCTCCGAGAATACCTCCAAAATACTTTTTTGTACATCTATTTACAGTGTGACCCATTTGTTTGACTCATTTGTTTATTGATTGTGACCCATTTTTATTTTATTTTAGAGCTTGATAAACTGCATTTTTTAGCAAAAATGACATCTTTCATACAAAATATAAAGTCTACTATGCCAGTCTCTAGGAGCAAAATTTTAATAAATCACATTAGGATTTTTTTTACAAAATATCTAGGTATGCACGCAACTGGATTCAGCATCCTCAAAACGGGCCTTACCAAATTAAAAATGAATAAGTTTAAATTTAAAAATAAATTGTTAAAAAAATAGTATTTTTATGATGGAATTTTCATTTTCTGCTTTTTTTTTTTTCGTTCTGTGTAGGGATAGGTATCTCCATAACCAAAAATCATTAGGGGTCAAATCTAGTGATCTAGCAGGCCAATATTATGTATTGGACCAAAGCGTCCTATCCACCTATTTGACCTCTTACGGAAATATCTATCAAGCCAGTTTCTAACTGCAACAGTTGAATGAGCTGGGCATCCGTCTTGCTGCTGGTAAATAATTCTATCGCGGATTTATAGTTGATGATCATCAAAAGAACAAACGGCATACTTTGAGTTTTCCATTTTTGCGAATTTAGCGCAAATCAAGTACATTTATCGCAAAATTGTTTTGGAAAAAGTTGTTCAGAATGCGCAAAATGTCTTTTTAACAATTTACTCTGTCTATAAAATTAGTATGATTATTTATTTGTCATCTGACCATAAATTTTAATTCTGAACAAATTTTTCTAAGAAAATTTTTCGATATTTCTTAAGGAAACGGTAGTTTACCTGAACTGAAAATAAATAATAATGGCTTTAATAAAAAATATTCAGAAAAATTAGTGCCTTCGATTGCTGCAACAAAAGCAGTATGTTGGTGGGAAAAATGTGTTTTGTAATATCCCCATATCATCTAACGTTTTCCACGATCAGAGCGTTTAAAATGATCGCTCTGTACCTAAGGGGCAGCATAGAATCTACAGGGCGCGTCAATTTTTTGTAGAAGAACTTTAAAATTGAATAGAAAATTTTTCCCGTGTATTTATATGAGTGACATTATTATACAGGGTGTTACAAACAAAGTAGGTCAATTCATTGACAAACAAGAATGGATTTAATTTAACACAGGTTTGTTTGTTATAAAAACACTTTTTTGTCGTAATTTTAGTCAAAAAGTTCAAAGAATAAACCGAGAGAAATGGGGCAGGGTGTTGAATACTTTGAACCCTCAACTTTTCGCTGCGTACGCCTATGGTCAAAAGGAATCATTTTTCGATCCACCGTTTATTTTCTGTTATTTTTTACTTTTATAAAAGTTTAATTTATGGTTTGGTTTACAGGATATTGGGTAGTTATTGGAATTTATTGTTAATTTTAGGCTTAGGTATATCAATGCCGTCAGAAGTGGCAGCCTAAGGCCATAGGTAGTACCATTTAAGCCATACCTATTTACTTTTTCAAAATTAAGTACAATAACTTTATTTACCTACACCTGGAAATATATTCACTGAAGTTGTCTCATAAATTCTATTGGTATATTGAATGAGACTTAGGCTTACTCCAATCTTTAAAAGGATACATATAGAAGAAGGTTCTTAATATAATTGTAATATAATATAAAATAAAAAATTCGAAGATATATGTATTTTCCAAATTAGTATTTTTGCGTCGGTGACTCACTTACGGGTGAAAAGGAAAATTTAACCTAGGTCTATTTCACATAAACAGCATAAATATATACACTGTTGCACTGCTAATAGCTGGATTAACGTTGGAATACAATATAATAGCACATTGTTTTATTGTACGCACCCCACATAATATGTTCAATAACGATGGGTTTAGTTAAATCTGTAATGTGTCTGTCCTACAATAAATATTTTAAGAACTAGGGATTCTTCAGAATCAATAATTACGATACTGTACTAAATAAAAGAAATATGTACAAAATTTTAGTAATATAAAAGAGCTGTAATATGAGTCAGTATCGGTTCCTTCATTTATATTAAAATCTTTCGATTTCCCATAGTAATTTACAAAACACTTTAAATCGCCTTGAAACAGTAAATTGTGCTTGCCCAACAATATAGCGTTATATTTGAGAATAAAAAGAGTTTAATGCTTACTTGCTTTTCCTTAATTAAAACTTCTTTCTGGAGTTTCCAAGCAGGTACATTTAACGGTATGTAAATTTATCTCTGTGTTGTTTTTAAAGGGAAGTTTTTATAGGGGTGTATTTTGAGGCAGATCTCTGTTTTAACGCTTGGTCTATAGAGTTCAGTGTTGATAATTAAATTGTTTGAATACAGAGAGTTCTCCGAGTGAGCTAATTATTGTCTGGTTATTCAGATTGTTTAACTTCGCAGAATCGGGTTACGAGTTCGAGCGTGGATAACAACTTTTCACTTTCAGGAAACATTTGCAAACGTATACGTGCAGGGTGCGTCAGAAGGAGACTCTAATCCTAGATATAGGTTACATATATATATGTTACAGACCGTATATGAAAAACAGGCCGTATACAAAAGGACTAGTCTATATGTAAACGGACTGAAGATATTAGTCCATATGTATAAGAAGCTTGTCCGTCAACAAACGGTCTAGTCTGTTTGCAAAAGGACTAGTCCTATTATATACGGTCTATCTGCAACTAGACCGTATATCACAGAGAGATTTAAACAAAGACAGAATGTATGTGCAATGTTTTCCGGGCGGTTTCGACGTCCGCCATTTCTGAATTACCCCTTCTTTTTCCTGCTGGTACGTAGTATTTCGAAGGAAAAAAGGTAATTATTTAGTATAATGTATAGGTACCCTAGGTTTTTTTCTGCAAAATAGATACTAAAAAGAAGGCATATTCTTTTTTAATGGGCCTATATATAAAAAAGAAGGGTAAGTCACTACTGTAACGAAGTTCGTTTTTTTTTATTAAGAAGAAACGTATTTTTCATTTTTTTCTGTCGACCGCACCGCGCCAAATATTTTTGTTATTTTCACCGGTTAGGTGTGTGCATTAAAATTAAACATTTTTAAGTTCAACGAAATCTTATCTGCCGTATTTCCGAATTATTTTATATACCGAGTTTTAAAAGAAGCTACTGATTTAGGCGAGCAATATTTCTGTAAAATATATTTAGTGGAGAATAATCTTTATTTCTAGGGCTAGAAACGCGTTTCTTGTGGGAAAACCGATTGATTTTATCTGTACTATTACATTTTAGTACCAGAAGCTGCATCAAACCGCTCACTATTGGTCTATGAGATTTTTCTTTTTTTTTTTTCGTATTTCGCACCGCACCAAGTCTCGGTGCCGGCATAGCAACCGGGCTCTTGTTTTTTGTCTACCCCACCGGCCCGGCCGAAATCCGGTATAAAAGGGGAACCGAAAAATGCGAATGAATCACATTTTGATCGTCCGCCGACTTAGCAACATAGGTAAGAAACTCTTGTAGGGTAACCATTTTACTGACTATTTTTATTTACTGTAGTGCCGAAAATTTTTTTTTCTTTCCGACCGAACTATTGGGTTTAAAATTTTATATTTGCAATTGATTCAAGTGTAGCTGCCGGCCATTACTCCTAGAGTAAGAGGCCTGGACCTTTACAAAACTTGAAATCGAAAACAAATATCTGGCCTAGCCGATTCAGGTGTAACTGCCTGCCATTGCTCGTAGGGCAAGGGGCCTGGACCTTTACAAAAACTTGAAATCGAAAATTAAACAATATGTTCCAGTGATACCAAGTGTAATTGCTGGCCATTACTCCTAGAGTAAGAGGCGTGGACCTTTACAAAACTTGAAATCAAACGAAATCAAGCCTGTCAGCAGGAAACACCGAACCCTCTTTACATAGTTGTTTAAAAACTAAAACCAAATACAAATACCGGAGGCCTACAGTAGATACAAAGGAATTTCTCTACCACCGTCCGAAACCGATAGAGTTTCTTGCTTACCCTAACGTAATTTTTTAACAAGTACCTATATTTTTTTTATCACCGACCATATAAGATACGCGTAGTGTTACGTACAACTGCAAGTCCGGTCAGCCTGTTTATTTACTTTCGTCACATTTTCTAAACCCACAACCGAATCTTATAAACTATAGGTTTTCCGTTTTCCCACAACCAATTATAACAAAAATAATTTGTTCACAGGTTATATAATTTTCTCTTGCAGGCAAATACTGGGGCACAAATGACTCATTAAATATTGTTCAACTACGCGATGTTTGTAACAGTATAATAAATTAAAAGATCATATAATTTTCTTTTGGCTGTGTCATCCAAGTATTGGAATAAATTGTAAAAACTTGTTTATTGTGTTATTTACTCCCCAATCCCAAAAAGAACAAACAAACTAAAACAAAATAGCTAAACGAAATTTGGATTTTTCTTTTCTTCACTGAACTATCCGAGAAAAGACAAGTGGAGCATACCACTATAAAATAACTGGCGCCTGAGCAAACTAAAGAACAAAAGAGAGGCAGCGTCCTCCACAAACTATCATCTTTCTATTCCCGTAAAAGTGTCAAAATTGTAACGAAAAATATTACAGAACTATCAACATCTAAACGAAAAGAAATAGTAGTACTCACGTTACACTACGATTGCACATACAGTCTGAATGTCAATAGTCCGTATGTTAATAATGGTCTAGTCCGTATATGAAATGCCATGCCATTTACATACGGTCTGCCATTTAGGCCGTATAGATACAGCCTAGACCGTATAGATACGGTCTGTTTTCATATACGGGCTGTAACATATCATGAAAATATATAATACGAGTATAGATATATTTGCAAAGGTTATTTATGTTAACTTTTTTAAAAGGTGGCATCGTGGCTTGAAGTATAGCATAGCAAGACCAAGGAATAATTTGAGCCATTACAGGTAATTTTATTAATTTCTTGTCTGACACTAATTTAAAACTAAATTTGAAAGTAGCTAAAGGCTTGTTCTGAACAACCCCTCTATTAATATTACGCATTTTTTTTTTAAATAATGAAGCCGCTGTTAGACTAGGCCAAGAGAGCGAAATGGCAAACAAAAATTCGGTCTGGAACAGTCCGTAAAGTGGAAAGCCTTTGACAATACGATGTGGCGCGTAGAAGGCTGCTGAGCACATTTTTATTATATACTTTCGGCTAATGGATGTTTAACTTTCCAGGGCAGATGTTAACTCTGGGTCACAGCACAGCACACCGACCACCGATGCCTAGGCACAAGGCCTTGCGATGAAACAGGTGGCACAGAAAGCGGAATTATTTTATTCACGTATGCAGTTTTTACAAAAACACAGCATAAGATCAGATCAGCTAAGCAGGTCTACATATTGAGCAAATCTGCATATTTTGTTATTCTGATTTCAGTGAACTCAGAACACCACTCCCACATCTCTCTGGAGCTTATTACTCTCAAAATATAAGCGTTAACCCAAGATATTTTCAATACGTATATCACGAAAAGTAAAATTTTGTTCTCGCCTGGAATATCATTAAACTAAGATCGCAGTATACACAGTAGTCTGACTCCAGCATTTTCTGTCCTCTACCCAGCTTGCTTTCAGCTGGCATGAATTTAACAAATAAGGTCTGTACTACATGACGTATAATAATTTCGGGTAAGTTTTCGGCGGGCGCATTTTGCTAATTCGACTAATTCGAGAATAATGGACCGGCGAGTGCGGCTACTGGTTATACTCTGCTTAGATTTAGTGCGGGGTAAAGTATGAGAGGTGGTTTTCAAAAAGCGACATTTTAATGTGTAGTTTGTATGAAAAGATGTGAGGGGCAATAAAACCTTCTCCGTTCAGGTTATTTTTCGTTGATCCCGGCCTTAGGCCTTATCTTTAAGTGGTAGGAGGCTATACGGGCATGGCGCAACGCCGAGTTTTATCGCAGACGGAAACAATCGATAGGGCGCAATTTTTAGGATGATCATAATATTAAACTCGAGTGTTTTAAAATAGCAGGGGGACTTTTATCTGCACAATTTATCCATTATCGTTTTATCTCAGAATGGATGCAATTTTGGCGTTTGCACTGCGATAGACAAATAATCCTTACATAGTCTAGAGCTGGACAAGTAAGTGAGTAGTTAAAAAAATAAGTAGATACTACAATATGAAGTAAATACTGCAACTAAGTATAATTATCGAATATTAGTTTCAAAACTAATAAAGAATTTCTGAAAATGTTATGTTTTTACATTGACAATTAATGTGCAAATAACCTAAGCTAAGAAAGAAACGTCCTATATACGTTCCCAGTTGGAGAAATGTACGGTTTTAATTGTATAAAAAACTATGGCATGAGTCTCAATTTGCAGCCAAGTCGAACTTTGATGTTTTAGAATAATTTTAAGTTTATAAGCATATACGCTACCTAGCCCGGGAGCTAGTGACAGATTTGTTCGACCAAAATCCTCTCGGCCAATAATTCGTAAAATGCTTCATTCAGATATACTTATTATGAAGCATCGTGAACGTCAGCTGGGGTACCAGTGGCTCCCGGCTGAAAATTTGTCACAAAATAGTTAATATAATAATTAAAGGAGAAAAAAAAGGTCAGCTGGCTGCAAGGTGGTGAACTATACGTCAGCTGCTCAAACGAACATGAAAAAAGAAAAACTGTTTTCAGTGATTTCCTCTCGGTTGAAAATTTGTCAGTTGGTACACTTAGAGGTTTGTTTAAATTGGGGCAAAGTTGCGGAATTTGATGCCGAGTAACATGGTAAAAAAAATTGGCTGGCCCTTCCCGTTTTGAAAATAATGCGAAAAGAACTGAAAATTGCCGTTTTCGTTTTTATTTATTTAAACGAAAACGAAGGGGGCTGGACATTTCTAAGTTAAACATTATTAAGGCACTTTTTACAAGGAATCTAAATATGTCCTCGCATTTTTTTGCCGCCTCCCTGGACAAAGATATGACGATCAACTTTAATTTTTCTTATGGCCGCCATATTAAATTTTTGCATTTTTGAAAAAAGGTTTTTTTCTGGTTAAAATGATATGTCACACATTATTACTTTATTTTTCTTGCCGTAATATCAAATTAATCGTTTTTGCATAGTGTGCCTTGGAAACATAAGCCTAATTACCCATTGTTGCGAAGTGTGCTTTGGAATATTGTTTAACGGTTCGGTAAAATTCAGTTAATGTTAAATTTATTGATTAAATAAATAATAAACATATCACGAGAGTATGATCTGAGACCTTGTTATGTATTCGTCATTTGCCATATAACACATTAACAGTAAAATAGTCAAACTGGAAACACATGAACAACAAAAACCAGATGAGTAGACAATCCTATTTTACAACAAATGTTCAATTGTCCTCCTTGTTCCTCAAGGCACAATGCAGCACGTTTCCTTAAATTGTTTTTGGCTCGTCTAATATCCATCGTTGTCATTTATATTTGAGGAATAATAAATTTGAATAATGTCACGATTTTCTTCATGTGAAAATGATATTTTTTCAGTAAAAGAAAGTATCCGTGACACTTAAAATTGATGAACTGTCAAACGTTATGGGGCTTATGTGTCCAAGGCATTCTATGCAAAAACGTCAGACATTATGGGGCATAACATAACATGTATGCAAAAACGACTAATTTGATGTTAGGCAAGAAAACAAATAAAGCATAATGTGTGACATATCATTTTAACCAGAAAAAAACGTCCATAAGAAAAATAAAAGTTGGCCATCATATCTTTGCCCAGGGAGACGGCAAAAATGCAAGGTCATATTTAGATTCCTTGTAAAAAGTGCCTTAATAATGTTTAACTTAGAAAAAATGTCCAGCCCCCTTCGTTTTCGTTTAAAAAATTAAAATCGATAACGGAAATTTTCAGTTTATTCGAATTATTTTCTAGACGAGAAGGGCCAGCTAAAATTTTTTTACCATATTACTCGGCATCAAATTTCGCAGCTTTGCCCAATTTAAACAAACCCCTAAGTGTACCAACTGACAAATTTTCAAAAGAGAGGAAATCACTGAAAACAGTTTTTCTTTTTTCATGTTCGTTTGAGCAGCTGACGTATAGTCCACCACCTTACAGACAGCTGACCATTTTTTTCCTTTAATTATTATATTAACTAGGTATTATCTGACAAATTTTCATCCGGGAGGAAATGATTGAAAATACATTTTTCTTACGTGTATGGGGGGGGGTGCAATTGTCCAACCCACCACTGGTACTCCAGCTGACGTTCACGATGCTTCATAACATAACTGAATGAAGCATTTTACGAATTATCGGCCGAGAGAAAATGACTAACAAAAATCTGTCACTGGCTCCCGGGCTAACCGTTTTGACTTCAAAATAACGACAACATTTGACGTATTGGTTGAAAATCTTGCACAGTGACGTCCACTCCTGAGATTTAGGCTTCGGGAAATATCTGCCTTGCGGGATGCTTCACGGCTCTCCGTACCGCCACTCCGAAATCGCAGGACACCGAATTGTCACCAGACCAATTTCTAGACATCACTGACACATTCGCCAGACGATATCGCAGCCAGTTTTGCTCTACACCAAAATCCCAGCTCCCAGCAGTCCGTCTTTCCGTCTCGAGGTCACCTATGCAATGTAACGTTGCCATATAAAAAGTCTTCCTCGAGACGACGACTTTGTGGGATTTAGGTTTTGCGAAAAGTCGGCCTTGCGTCACGCTTCGCTACCTACCGCTTCTCCGAAATCTGTTAAAGTGTTTATCATGCAACGAGTTTCCGCTAGAAAATATTTACTAATCATTGCCAGTATTTTGTTGCAATGGACATAAACATGATGACATATAACATGGTGACATATAACATGATCAAAAATGCAAACACATAAAAATTTTCCGAAAAAATTATTCAGCATTACATCGACACTTTCGAAAAAAGGACACATAAACGACAAAGACGTTGCAGCACTTACCCTTTTTTGAAAGGTTGACGCCATATTATAAATGTTTAGTGGAAACTCGCAACACGACGTGAAAATTGTCTTGCTATTCATCCTGCCGGGGTATTTTTCAATCAGTTATTATGGGCGGGTTATAACCTCCCGAGTCCCGAGAAAATCTAGAAGGAAAGCACTTTTTAGAGATGGGTAAACACATTATTTTATATTGTGTTTGTGTTACACTTTTTATAAAAAAATCTATGAATGGAATTTAAACAAAAACTTTTTTTGCTATCTAAATTAAATCCATTTTCCTCAGTTCGTCTTTTAGATTTTTAGGATTTAGAACACGCCAGCAGGTTATATTTAAGTTATGCTATCGACATCTGTTACGGGAAACATGATGTAAATTTACCGAGCCGGTCGATTTGATAACTCTAGATGCAGTTCGGTGAGAAGAATTTCAGATAGAAAAGCGGTTTTATTTCTAAGTTACGGTCACTTGAGTTGGAGAAATAGGAATATTTTTAATTTTTAATATTGCCGTTCTTACACTGCTTAATGTAACCGATGAAAGAATTTAACATCTGTGTACCTTCCCAACCTCATTCATTGATAATTGTTACCGTTGTTATAAAGGTTGTGAAGGTATATGGTAAAGTGGACAAGAATGTGAATTCCAGCCTTATAGTCAAATAATGAAGCGCCGAATAAAGATAAATTATTCTATAGCATGATTTTTTTTCTAAAATTGTATGCTATGCTTATTCAAATACCATTTTAAAGCGGAAACTGTTTCCTAACATATGTAAAAAAATCTCCGCAACTCCGAATAAAAAAGAAAAAAGAGTTTAACGACAATTTATTGCACACTCCGGCATTCGCTGCACAAGGGGCTTTCGCGCTTTCCCCCTCTAAAAATATAAAATATTTTAGAAAAACGACGTCGTAATAAGAACTCTGTCGGAAGAGGCGCTAACATTATGTAAAAATATTTCGGGTATGAGGCAAATATCTAAGGGTGAGCGCTAAAAATGGTTATGGCAATATTGGATGTTATACTAAAAACTGATTTGCAAAAATTGATTTGAGAAATACGTTGGGAGAACTAACATTGGAAGGACGACTGTGAACAAATCATCAACCTCAAAGATATTTCAATTAAGTAATTTCCAATGCACACTCCCAGCACAACAACAACAACAGTGCACACAATCTATTTCACCTTCCGGCGATATATCACTATCTCCTATACAAGATTATATCCCTATGCGGATAAAAAACCGAGGAGATTGGAAATCTGAAGAGACAATGAATTTATCCCACATTAAGGCGCTATTTCTGGACCCAGAAGACAGCTGCGAATCCCTTCTGGAGATTCTGGCTCGTAGGTATATACCGATATAGATCCTACCGATATAGATCCTAAGACAAGCTACAGTGACACAAATATTTAAAATGATTGGATTATAACAATTTTTAATAACAAAATTTCAATCGGAACTAGCACACGATATAGCCACAAATCCAAATTACAAAACTTATCAGTATTACCATTTTTTAATAGTTAGAATATACGAAATTTTTTTTATTTTCAAACATTATGTTCGAATTTTGGAATAGATATCTTGGATTTACAGCATCATGGGCATAATGCCGGATTTACAAATTTCCGTCAAAATTTCTGATTCCTGGATAGGGAAAGTTGGGACAATAAAGTCATTAGTGTCATTATTTGTCGATTTTGGGCATTATACAGATAGCTATATTATGTTTTATCTTTTATTTTTGTAAAAAATCTTTGTACAAATTTTAGATTTCGATAGAAGCTGTATGTCGAATTAGAGGTTTTTTTTTAGTTATGATTTATGTCAAATTAAAGAAAAATTATGGGAACTCATGGGCGGAGTGTTTTTTTTTAATAGGAAACTGAAACAGTGTATGTCTGGTTGCCTTCTATAAGGAAACTTATTAGGCGTAAATATGAATACCATTATCGAATAGTTTAAGTTTTGAGTTGACCAAAATAGCAACATGAAAATATGACACTAAAAGAATGACGATTTCATTTTTCATATAAATTCAAAAGAAAAATTTAAACTATTGCACATTAGTTTTCGAGCATTAGTCACAGCTGCCCGATTATTACAAACAACCAAATACCAGGTATGGGAAAAATAATATGGTTTAGCACGTTTAGCGCGCATGCTATCAAGAAGTGTAAAAGTTCTGGGAATTATTTAAAATAACTCCAGTATCACAAAATGTTCTGCAGAATTATTATTACAGAAAACACTAGAGAAAAGAGAAAAGAAGATGTCCTATAGAATAAATGGAGAAAGATAATTATAATTAAGAATCTGCATAATATAATAAGATGTATTTTATCTCTTATTTTAGATTAAAAATTAACTCCAAATCCTAGTGCGCAACGACAACCACCAATAAACTATGTATTTTGAATTGTATCCAAAAAGTAGTGGTAATTAAATGAATAGGAGTTTCTCAAATAACCCGCTATTTGTTTAGTAAGTATATTCCTCATCTCATAGATGGCGCGTGTTTACCACGGACCAACTTTAATACATACAGAAATTCCTGTTCTTAGAAGTTTGTTACGCCCATGGAATCTATCCCAAATTATTTTCCATCCACTTTTGACTTTTAAAAAATTATCTTTCTGTTAAAAAGTTTAAAAAGTGACATTATTGTCCTAATAGTCCAAGAGCCGGCCGCACGATTTCAACTCTCATAAGATTATAGAATAAGATGTTATGTAAAATGTAGACAGCATATTTCTTTACTTGAATCGAGTATGTTGCCCCAGATAATATGGGCCCGATAATTGTTATTTAAAGAAGTTGTGGTCAATTTTTCATTTTTTATTACTACTCGTCCCACGAACATATTTACAACTTTTGCGCAAAAGTCTTTTGATAAATTCGAAAAGTGCCGTTCTAAAAATCGAAGGAGGTGGTAAATTTCTTAATTGGGTCTTGTACTTTCCTCCAGTACCGAAAGAAACCTCGAAAATCTGCTATTTTACCAAATTTCCCGACTCCCGATTTTCAAGTTTCGAGAAACGGGACGGCTGTACAATTAGCGAAATTGGCGGGAAATCCTGAGGTACCGCTCTTAGAAATTGCGTGTTTTTTCTCATTTTTTTATTTTTCGGGGGCACCGGAAGCATCTGTACCTCACCTGAAGGCTAGAGGGAAGCTTTAAAAATTCCGACCCCAAAGCTCCGAGCCGAAATAACTTATCTGTATCTCGGCGAAAAAGGTCAATTTCTGACAGTTTTCGCACTTTGGCTTTTAGGTGACGGAAAATGCCGACCAATCACGTAAAAAAGATGCGTCCCAACCTGCGTTGGTCTTCTTTTTTTTTTCGCCGAAAATCCTTATAATAACTCGAAAACGGGAAATAATTTACCGTCAGATCTCCCGAAAAACGCGTTTGAAATTTTTTTTTCCTGTGCATCAAACAGTATATGGCACTGGCTAGTGGCTGTATAACGGGACTTCGCACACAACTCGCGTCCCCGAGGTACAGACTTAACCCCGTCTTTCGCGCCGTATTTAACATTATTTTACTCCATGTACCTTCTTTCCTATTTTGTTCTCTGATCATATGAGAGTATAGATTTGCCTAAAAATTAACCACAACTTCTTTAAATAACAATGATTGGGCCCAAATTATCTGAGGCAACCTATTCGCTTCAAGTAAAGAAAATATACTGTCTACATTTTACATAACATCTTATTTTATAATCTTATGAGAGTTGAAATCATGCGGCCGGCTCTCATACTATAACTCTCCCAATTCAGGATCTCTAGTTAAAACAGAGTATTGGGGTGTATGCTTAGTTGTATAAATAATTGGTTGGTTCCAGAACTAAATAAATAACACATTTACTGTCATGATGCCATGCTCATATTTATCATTTAATGTTTGAGGTACGTAAGAAAAAGGGCCCAAAATTTGAAAATAATTCAAAGGATTTTAGCTCTACTTGAAAACCTCGAAATAAGTCAGATATCCATAAAACGTCGGTGTTCTGAATTTTTATTTCGCCAAATATTTCCAAAAAGTATTTTTGATGATTTTAACTTTCTACGTGGTTGTTACAGTTGTAGTGGTATGTTTATACACAGAAGAATTCGTCCTTTTCTGGGGTTTATATCTGGCATAACATTTGTTTTCGAATCAGCGCTAGGGACAAGCGGGGCTGTGAGGAATTATTTCTCGTTGAAAACAACGTTACCTAGATATCCCGCACAGATACATAAACTTTTTTATTTCAATAAAATTAGTTGTTTAGGGACAAAATTGTAAACGCTGTTTAACGTGCAGAGGGATTTATTAATTTAACGGATCTACGGTTTCGAATTGTCAGCACATCGAATTTACATTTATTTGGAAATGCTGCGCCCTGTGGCACCTTGTGGCGCAGCAATGTCAAATAGAAGGATTTAGGCGTCCCCTGTCTTAATACACATAATCCTGTTGATCTCATAAAATTGAATATAAGGTTCAGAACATCACGTTTTCCAAATGATCTTTCTCCAAACTACGCGTTGCGAATCATTTTCAAGACGCGACGTATCAGTTATCGAACTTCTAATTATTTGATGCTGCGCAATTTTTAATTTCCCGTTTATCTGTGTGACCAGAGTGTGGTCAAAAATACTAAATAGGTACCCATAATAGATGTGAACCTTTTCGTTGTATAAAACTGTAAACTAGTATATTGATATAATAAGCCATATTTGCCACTTCTTATGCAATGTGTTCTGAATACCGTCAGATAGTTATTATGATGAATTTTATTTTATTTTAGTCCCATAAAGCAATTCCTAAATGACAACTCCACACTTGGTATGCACCTATACCAGTCTCTGTTCCTTTTTATATCGAGTCCACTTAAATCTTTCCCTGTCAAATTTTACCGGGTATATGCAAGACAACTAAAACTTTGCTCGAACCTGTTACACTCAATCAAAAACGATGATCTTGAAAGAGGCATAAAATCTGTTACCCAACTTTCTGTGTCAACTTTTTTCGAAGTATTAATTTCCACCAATGAGAACACTTAAGAAAGCACAGAATTTGAATCATTGCGTCAATTGCTACAAATAGTTGGTAATTCTTAGCTGGTTCTTTGGTAAAGAAAATGTGTCGCTCTATAAATGGTTAATTGTTTCTGATAGTCGATATATGAACGCCCTACGCTCTACCCACAACACAACACATACGCAACGAGTCCAAAATCCATTCCTTTCACTTGCGTGCGATTCATAACTGTTCTCTTTACGAGATTAAGTATGTCGCCATCGCAAAAAAAGGAGGAGATCGGAAATCCGAACCGGCATTTTGAAAATCACTTTGTTGTAACTTTCAATCTAATAAAAGATCACGACCATGTAGTTTACTACCTTGCAATCCTGCAATAAATTCACATGTTGGACGCAGAATAAGATTGAACAACTATTATCTTAGTGAAATTTCTAAGATTGTATTGCTTCTGTCTTGTCTTGTTGATTAGGTAAATAATTGCAACTTAATTCATAAACTTTCCAGCGATATTATTTATCCTGAAAAAAAGATGGAAAACAGGTGCATGAGGAGCATTGATTTGTTTCGATAATAAGTTGATCAGCAACATTCTAGGTCAAACAATAAATACATAAAAAGTTACCCTGTTAGAAGAAATACAAGAGATAATTCTACGTACTCGCCATTTCTATGAAGATTGGGTATCACTTTCTGTATACCCTCATATGTATACTTAGATATTTATCTATAGTAGTAATTCTGCAATTCTTTATAACTTATTGCTGTGAAATTTGCTTCATAGAGCCTTATATACGTACAGGAAATATAGGACAAAACTAGGTCATAATTAGTAGTCCCAGAAAGGTACTGGAATTTTAAATTTTCAATTTTAACAAAGATACGAGCCATCTATGTGACTATTAACAAAAGCAAAAAAAACATCTGGTTCTGATTTCAAAACTTTACTTTCAGTCGTAAGGGCTCCAGAAAAAGCCTATTACTTATTTTAAGATAGTAATTCAATGGCTGGATCTTTAGTAAACAAAATCTAGTTAAATAAAAGCATTAATCCGTAATTGCGCTTTAATTTCCCATCACTATCAATACGTAGGTTTCTGATGGTCGATAAATGAACGCCCTATGACCCAACACACACGAACCGAAGCCGAACCCAATTCATTTCACCGCCGTACAATTTATCACTTTTCCTTTTCCCAGATTATGTCGCCATCGCGAAAAAAGGAAGGAGATCCAAAATCCGAACCGGCACGGCAATAAATTTGTTCCTCCTTAGCCGGATTTGCAACGGGCACTATTTTTGGACCCAGCAGACAGCTCGAAGGCTGCAATCCCTTCGGCCTCCTTTGGAACACCGATCGAGCCTAACAGGTATTTCTGGCTGAATATTTTTACGCATAATGTGGCTCGAGAGTTGACTTTTATCCTGGCCCGGCGGCCACGGTAAAATTATATTCTTGAAGGAAGGTTCAGGGTTTCGTAGCCGAAACAAACAACAACATAAATATTTCTTTCCGCAGTTTGAAGTGAAAAGGGCATTCGAATAAGTAATGATGATAAATGATGCTGGTATTTGTTTCTCTTCTGGCATTTTGAAAACCACTTTGTTATAACTTTCAGTCTAATTAAGACCTCGTAGTTTATTAACTTGCAATCCCACAATAAATTCACATGTTTTCACCTATTCTTAGTGAAATTTCTTAGATTGTATTGGTAGAGCATAGAAAAAATGAAAGTTTGGGCAGTTCAGCCAAACGTTTAGGGACAAGGCGCGCTAATCCTAACTTGACTTTTATCACAGAATAACGTTAGTCTGTGCTTTTATGCAACAAAAACAAACAATTTTAACCTAAATATGCATACGAGTATTACTAAAAAATATAAAGATATAAAAATATAATATCTAGTTATTCAACGGGGCATGTAAACCTAACCTATACATTTTTTGGTGACAAGGGAGGGGAGAGAGGACGCACAATTCGGCAAAATAATTGAGTGTGCCCAGTTAGGCACCACCAGTGGCGTATCGCGTGGGACTGGTAAAGAATGAAAAATGCCTATAAAGCATTACTGTTGGTTCGTAACGGGACCAAATTTCGACAAAGCAACAAAATGTTAGTTGTTTGAGGCGGTATACAAATAATACAATGTCTTTTTTCCTGGAAGCTATTTTTCTAGATTGGAATATTTACCTATGAAAGGTTATTCCTGCTGATAATTTCTGTTCACCTCGACTTTTGCAACCATAAGCTGAACAAAACGCCATTATGATGCCACAAGAATAACAATGTCTTCAGTCCGTATGAGCACAAAATCACAAAAGCTAAACCTGAGGTCACACACGATTGGTACCAAATTATGGCGTCGCATTGTTGTATTTGGGCACACTCTCTGCTATGGTTCGTATATACCTATACACGTTACGCGTCCTCTCCCATCCCTTGTCTGAGGTTCTACCCAAATTATTAGAAAAATAAGTCGGCATTTGGCTTACCACCAAAAATAAGAAGAACTGTTGTGACGTATTTTTTTAAAGTTCTTAAATTAGCGGCAAAATAGAAAGTGGAACAAAGCTGTAAAAAGGCATATTGCATATAGGCCAGTAAATAAAGGTATAATAATTGAAACATTTAACATTAAGTCTAACATTTTTAAAACTTTGGGGTATGATAAAGTATCAACCAAATCGAAAATATGCAATGTTGCAACTTGATCGAAGGTTGACAATATTGTTAAAAATGCAAGAAACTAAATCTGTGAATTTCTCGAACAAAATTTTAATATTGTTGCAATTTTGACATAATTTTCCTTTTAATATTAATCTATCTGCGAAAGTAGCAGTTTGTTGCAAATTTAGCAGTAGGTATGTCTAAAATAGGAAAATGATCATTTGCAACTAAAATTTACCCATGTTAGAATTTTGTGGAATCTCATAAAAAATATTTCGCCAAAAATTAGAAAAAAAGCACGATGCCATCAACCAAGAAAGTTGCAAATTTGCCCAGGTATCTGAGGTGACTTCGGTGAGTGTACTGTGCTTTTGCAGCAATGTTAAAATTTTGTTCACAAAGTTAGATAAAAAAAAATGTTATTTTGTCATCTTAAATAATATTAAAAGGACGGTTATGTCAAAATAGCAAATTTTGATCAGCGAGAAATTCATAGTTTTAGTTTTTTGTATTTCTAACAATGTTGCCTGTTGCCAACCGTTGCAAAATTGCATCTTTTCGATTTGGTTGATATCATAACCCAAAGTTTTAAAAACGTCAGACTTAATCTGAATTCATTTCCCTTATTTACTGAGGAGTAAATGGAATAATATATATTTTAGAGCTTTAAGAAATTGACTATACCTCTATAATGCATATACTGATATACCTACTTGTGGTAAATCAATTTCTGTATTTATTATTTTTTAATTATGGATATGATCATATTATGATATTCATCTACAATACAAATTTCCAATTTTAATTTAATTAAAGAAAAATATGATCTTCAAAAATAAATGTGTGATTTTAAGTTAGAACTTTTTGTGCCCATTTACTATACCTATTACATTATTATTTAAGATTGTAAGGGAATACGCTGCCACTAAATCCGAAAAATCGTCAACTTTACCTATTGGTTGCTCCCCCTGACCCTTCATTCGCAGCTGTAGTATATTATAGAAAGCCTGCTTTATCCCTGTTATTAAGTTCTTGATGTATTTGTGTTTACTGCGTGGATAACGAAAATTTGCACCAGTTTCCTGTGTATATTTCCGCCAAAGAAATAATCCTTTTATGCCGCAATATAGCCTCATTTCCGAGAACGAAGATAGTAAAATAGGATTATATTTCCATCAGGAATGTAGAAAGAACATCCTAGCACATATAGAACAAATAATAGAATGGCCAGACAGACAGAAAATTTCCAGTGACAGAAAACTGTTCTAATGCGCATGCGTTAAATAATTATTTCTGTTAACCCACAGAAATAAAAATTATTCCCTAAAGCGCCTTAAGACTCAATGTACAGCATTTGCGCAAAAAGCCTAATAACGGCCATTGTGATAAATATTTTTAAATAATTTTTGTCTCAAAATGTGAGTAATTACATAGATTAAAATTTGTATTGACAAAAATTTAAAATTTTGCGTGTTACTCGCTACAGATCGAAAAAAGCCATTTTATGGGTCAAAATGTTGAATCACCACATACGTGCTGTACATTGAGCCTTAAATCGCCAGGCGCTCTTCAAAATCAGTTTAATCGATTAGTTCAACAGATCAAGTAAGATGGCGTTGGCGTTCGCGCCGAGCGGAGCTGTTCGACCAGACGAACGGAACCGTTCAAGCACAAACCATCCCGCACGAACCTTTACACTGGGATTTCTTTACCCGCCACAACTGAACAACTTCCAACCACTGCATAGTTGTACATAGAAACGTGTATTTTTTAACCGTTTTTGTGAAATATTATGCAGGGCGTTCCATTTAACTGTGGGCTCGTAAAGTGCTCAAAAAGGGCTTTTCAACAATATACAATACTTGGTATAGTCCTGTGCCAGTTTTTTTAAATTTAGCAACAACGTGTCGTTAACCGTCAAATATCACTTCTTGTAGCGTGTCATAGAATTGAACGAAATTAAAATAGTATATTATACACCTAGATTGAGAAGTGAGCCATTATTCAATGGCCTTCTCAACCGAAGTGTATATAGAATTTTTTTTACTACTAACATTGAAATATTGCCATATTTTAGTCATTTCTCGCTTTTTTCAAATACTTCAAAATATCAAGTAGCCTGGGAGTTCAGTTGTCAAGCTGACACTTAATTTTTAAATGTCACATAGAAAATTTTTCATTATTTACCTAGGTATTTTTTTATTATCATTATTTACCTAGGTAGAGAAATATTACTTCTCATTAGAGGAATGAGGTAAATAATGGTGATTTCTCAGGTTAGTAGTAAAAAAAAATTATTATTATTGTTTTAAATTGAAATACGAAATACTACTATCTTTTCGAAGAAAAAATGTCGTTGAAATGTCAGAGATGTCGCTTGAAATATCAGGTATGACAGACATTAACAGTCTTTAATATCTAATATGTCAGTCAAGGCTTCAACACTACGCGTGCGCTTGTTAAATGTGAACAGTTGGTGACGTCAGATGTCAAAGTACATATAAATCACCCGATGAATTTTAACAGGCGCTTTATGTCTTTAAAAAAGTCTGCACCATTTTATATTTTTTTTAGAAATTAGTAGGCAAATTATTTTTGCTTCGGTGTAAATGTAATTCCTTGATATACAGTGTCTACCAGGGCAGGTCAAGTAACTCTTGTATCAGTGCCTATCTATAGTCACTGCACAGCTTACCCTAACATCACGGGCGTAGCCAGGATTTAGTTTTGGGGGGGGGGGTTTAGTTTGAGAAGTAAATAAAACAACAAAAATATACTTACATGAAATTTAATATCTATATATTCATCCGAAAAACTACGACATATTTATAAAGTTCTTAACTTTAAATGAAATGGATAAATTAATTTCGTTCCTCTGCGCTAAATCTAAAACCATTAAAGAAGAAATCTTCGGCTTTTTCTTTTAAATATATCCACTACTTCATCTGCATGAATTTCTGTTCCATAGTGAATGTTCATTAGAGCCAAACCATTAAGTCTGTTTTCACTTGTAGTGTTTCGTAAATACTTTTTCAGTCTCCATAGGCTCGAGAAAGACCTTTCTGGGGTAGCAGTGGATACAGGAATGGTAGCCAAGATTTGTAGTAATGTGTAAATATTAGGATAAAGGTTTTTATCGCACATATCTAGGCATTCCAAACTGGATTTCGGGGTAGGCAGTCTTCTTATCAGCATGCAAGGTAGCTGAAGCTTTGATAGCTAAATCCAAATTTGTTTCTTTATTAGAAACCCCTTGACCTTGACTACACCACTTTTTCCAGTAGTCCATACCTTTAAGTTTATAACCCTTCCTTTTTTTCCCTCCATTTTTCGACAGTAATAATGATTCACGTATCTATCCTTAACAAGGTCATCGAATAACAGCGCACTAAAATTACTCACTTACACGGTACACTTAATTCTCTTCACTATTCGTTCACCACTTTTCACTTTTATTCGCTTCGAGTTCGCATGGAACAATACTGCCGTAAGCGCGGTCACGCGCCGCGGCGCCGCTTATATAGCAGCCCAGTAGCCGTCCAGAAACTTCCACGAACTTCCACAAAGTTCCGCTCATTTCGACCTAGGGGCGTGGCGAATAATCGAGAAACAACGCAAAGTGTCCCTACAATACAAAATAGTTCGGCTGCAACTGCGTCTGCCTCTCGTCAAAAGATGGCGCTAGGCGCTACTATTACTACATAATATATTCAAACGTAATAATAATTTAACTCTTCACTCCTCGTATTTTTTCGGTATAATATTAGGTAATATTTTGCTTATTTCGGGAACCCCGAAACCCCCCCCCCCCTTGGCTACGCCCGTGCCTAACATACAGCTAGGAAACTCCCGTGTGGCCCCTTTGTTCTATCCGTGCACGGCCAAGCGTGCTATCTCTCTCTTATTGGGGAGAGAAGTGAGGCCGGATTAAGAAAAATTGTATGATTTGTTCAGGTTTGATGAACAGTACCGCACTAGATTTTTTATACGGAAGTAAAAAATACTATTCAATGCATTTTATTTGAACAAAACAAGTACTTATTACTTTGACTGGCAGAATGTTACTTATTGCTAAAAATTATTAGGTACCTACTTTTATAAGTTTACAAACTGTTGCATTAAAAAATGAATAAATCGAAACAGGTATTGTCTATGATCAAATCTAACTGAAAGTTCATGTAGTGGTACCGTTTTGTTGCAAAGTGGCGTAGGATTCAAATTTGAGTAGGTACAAAAAGTTATCTATGATATTTAATCAAAGAAAAGCTGAAAATAAATAAACGCGCATTTAATACTGTAAAGTTTTATTAATAAATAAATAATAAATAATAAATAAAAATAAAATAAAAAATAAATAATATAAAAAATATATAATAATAAAAATATATAATAAATAAAAAATAATAAAAAAAATATAATAAAATAAAAAAAATAATAAAATTTTTAAAAATATCAAAAACTTTTACTTAGAAAAGTTGTTTAGAATTAACAGATGTATGCGATTGTCACTTTTCAAACAAATCAGCCAACTTCAATTTTTTTATTGCCAAGTGTGGAACTCCTCTATTTTTAAAAATATCTTTTACTTAGAAAAGTTATTTAGAATTAAAAGACGTGTCAGATTGTAACTTTTCAAGCAAATCAGCTGACTTTGATTTAAATAGGTAAAAAAAACAAAGAATCAGTCATCCGAATTGCTTGAAAATTTACAATCTGACACGTCTTTTAATTCTAAACAGCTTTTCTAAGTAAAAGATATTTTTAAAAATAAATGTAGTTTATTCTTGATGGTATTTCATGTTTTTGTATTTTTTGTGCACCCTGTATAAAAAAATCAAAAATTCTCTCCGTAGATAATATTTTATCTTAAACTTTTATCAAGAATGACTTTTTGTCGAAAAATGAAATTTTTGGTCCATTTGTCCTCTTGGGGACTCCATCCACGGACACACTGTATATTCACTGTAAATATCTGAGAAATATCTAAATATAACAAAAGTAGGTATAAAAGGCATCATATTAGTAAGTACTTAATGGTACATTATAAATGCAAATCCAAATTTCAAAAATATCATTATAAATCAGAAGTACGGGATTTGCATTTATAATGAGCCATAAACCTTTTTTTATTTTCCAGTACCTATAACAAATTGAGAGCAAGTTCAAACCTAGAAGTTAAACATAAATAGGCAATAATTAATAAAGGAATATTAGAAAGAAAGAATTAAAAATTATTCTTCATCGGTACTGTATTCACCACTTATACTATTACAATAAAGTATGTAATGTCTATAGGTACTCCAGAAATAGGCCAATATAGTTGTAAATTACGTATAAGTAAATAGTATTCTTGATATATTTTGAGGAAACAATAATCGCTAAATGAAAAAGATAACATTATTAACGTGAATTGAAAAAAAAAAAATACGCAGATGAAAAGTTATTAAACAACAGCAAGTCTTAGTAAATAGCATCTAAATAAACCACACACGACATACCTAAATGTTGGAAAAAAAGTAGGGTACTTACCGGTCAGGTTGCTTGGGAAAGCAAAATAATTTCTTCTTGCAGTTATATCGTTTATTACAACAGCTTTTCACAGCACATACGACATGGCCCGATTTTCGCTCGCTCATATTTCACCACTATAAATTCCGAAAAATACCACTGATACGCCCGTGACCACCGATCGAATAATAATCCGTTAGGCTGCCCGCCCGCCCGCCAGTGACGGTTTCTCTCCCCAAAGGCGGGGCTAAAGGCCTGGGACGAATCTCGTCCCCTACCACCGGAGTTTCCTAGCTGTATGTTAGGGTAAGCTGTGGTCACTGCTTGTATGCAAAATACAAAAACATTTGGTTTTGGAATTTCAGCTTCTAACAAAAAGTTGTAACTTAAAATCACACATTTATTTTTGAAGATCATATTTTTCTTTAATTAAATTAAAGTTGGAAATTTTTTTTGTAGACGAATATCATAATTTGATCATATCAATAATTAAAAAATAATAAATACAGTAATTGATTTACCACAAGTAGGTATATGAGTATATGCATTATAGTAGGTATAGTCAATTTCTTAAAGCTCTAAAATATATATTATTCCATTTACTCCTCACAGGGACGGACTGGGTACGAAAATATTGGCGGGCTGATGAAACCAGCGGCACCAGCTCCTGGCGCCCACTTTAAAAAGGCAAATACCTATATCAGTTCGTCTTATATTTAAAAAATATGTCTAAAAATATATATAAAAAACTTTTCTTGAAATCGGCAGTGAGATGTCTCAAAATCGTCATTAAAAGTTCAGAAAGCCCATTATTGTACGATTTTTTCAATAAGTAGGCCAAATATTCAAAATCCGGCCAATCATGGCCATTTAAATTTCGTACGCATTGCGAAATTGTTACCTATAGAAGCCCAATCTTTCAGTATAAATATTTTAGTAGGTTTGAATATCAATCTATTTTTCATGGACGCTGCAAAAAAAGGCAGCAGTTCGGAGTTTATGTTGGGAAGCGCAGTGCCTCGTCATACTTGACCTAGGTAGAGCGACCGTCAAAGTCAAGCAACGCCGCGCGCAGTCGGTTCATGGACGAGCGTTCCCTTATGATCATTTTTTGCCTAATAAAACATTTTTCCGATTTCAAAAAAATTTTTATGTACAGCAATGAAGTTATTTTTATGACTCATGCGGTTTATTTGCCTCGGCCGGAAGCCTCAGCCACTAAATTCCACATGAGTCATAAAAAGTTTGAACTTCAGTGCCTTGGTAAATAAATAACTATTCTAAATACGAAACACAAAAACTCATTCTTTATAATTTTAAAAACCAACCCCCCCCCCCCCCCCGTTAGGTAGGTACCTACCTACTAAATAAAAAATATATTCGTTATCAGTATGTAAGTACATCAACTTGTACTTGAGAGCTAAAGTAGAAATTCGCAATTTTTACTTATACTTGTTAAATATTTTATTATATGGTCATTCCCGATTTTCATTAAAATATCTCTTTCTGTAGCTATTAGCATAAAAGCTTCAATGTTATTTTGTGTCAAATTCGGGAGTATTCTTTGTCATACCTAATAGTTATAATAAAAAACTAGGTTTTCGTAGAATTATTTTTTGAAGAATTGTTTTTTAGAAGAATTGTTTTTTCGAAGAATTGTTTTTCGAAGAATTGTTCTTCGAAGAATTGTTTTCGAAAAATTGTTTTTCGAAGAATTTTCCGCAACCCATTCAATGACTGTACCGTAAGTAGTACTATATTAAAATCAAAATATTTCGGAAAAAAATTATTGGCTTAATTAAAATGATTCAAAACATCGATAAAATTATTTGTGGCAGTGTCCAAATAGCTGAAAACGACAAGATAAAACCGCATAAATAAGCTTTTGTGATCAAGTACATCCCTGTTGCCAGACGTGCTGATATTTTATGGCCTATTGACCAATCGCCTTATTTCGCGGAACGTCATCGAACACGTGCTTTTATTTACGCCAGGCATACGAGTTACTTAATTTTAGTGTAAATACTTCGATACGATATTTGTCTTCTTGAGTCAAAAACACAAAACACCAGGTCGGGATTCCTCAAAAAACGTCTTAATTTTACGGCTTTTATCATACCATATTTTGATAACACAGCCGTTGCGTTGCGGCGCTGTTATTAAAAGAAAAAGCGGCGCAGCGGGCTCCGCCCGCCAGCCCGCCAGGCCAGTCCGTCCCTGACTTCTCAGTCCTCAGTGCTTTCTTTCAATCCAGATGGTTCGACCATTTTGGGAAACAGGCTGTTTTTATTTTTTAATATAGTGTGAGGCTGGTCAAAGTCTACAATTTGTTCCCTTGAGCTATTATAATCACAATGGAAGAGCTGAAGTATTCCTTTATTGCATTGCATTGTGAATAATGGATAGAGAAGGATATTTTTGTGGCATATCAGGTAAACGATAATCAATTGAGAAAATGCACTCCAGACGGGACTCGATCATGGCACTCCTACTGTGGCCGTATAGCCACTTAACCAACTAAGCTACCGGGTTTGAGTCCCGGCTGGAGCCCCACTGGAGTCGCGCTGGAGTCCCGGCTGGAGTTCATTTTTTCAATTCATTATCGTTTATCTGATATGCCACAAAACATCCTTCTTTATTTATTACAGGTGCAAAAATCCATCTTTCTTTGTTAATATACTTGGCTTGACATTGTAGGTTAGAATTTACACGTTCGATGCTTGCATTAAGTCGCTATATATGTCGAATTCTGTGGGTAGAAGTACATATAGGAAGTTCACACAACCAACAATAGTGAATGATTACCCTCCACCTTCTAACCCGCCCTTCTAGTAGTTGTAGAAGATGCCGAAGGCTTCTAAATCTCACCACTATACTTACTAATAATCAATAGAATAAATAGTCGATAGAACCCGTATATGCTCCGGTAGCTTAGTTGGTTAAGTGCCTACGGCCACAGTAGGAGTCTTTATTATTTATTACTGATGCAAATATCTATCTTTCTTTGTGAATAATTCTGCCCGCTTTATAGGAAATATTTCAAAATACCAAGTTAAGCCTTTAAGTCGAAAAGCACAGTTTTAAATGTTATAAAAACATAATTTAATTAAAGAAAACTTGAAGTGAAAATACTTAAACCTAAACTTAAACTCAAACTTTAAGAGAACAAAGGGCCGACCGCCTATATAGTAGGTAGGCAGGTACTTGGAACCTTTTGCCCTCATTCTTATTTAAATGTTGGCTTTTATCCGCTCGGCTATGTCCTCAATTCGCTGCGTGGCACTTGTCACCTTTTTACACAACGTGAGTCGGGGCTCGAAGATGTTGCTATGGCGGATATCTAAAAAATGGCCCCTTTTCGCTCTACAGAAGCCAACTATACAGGGTGGTTCACTTTTATGTGGTAGGACTTTAACATTAGATAGAAAAAGATAATCTAAAATGAAAATTTTATATCAACATATATCGGGGAAAGCTTAGTTTCCGAGATACAGGGCGTTGAAGTGTTGGAAAAAATATGAAGTATTTTTTACACTGTCCGAACCAGTGGAGATATTTAAACCAAATTTGATGTGTAGTACCACCTTTTTGACTACGATATTTAGTGATAATATGAAGGTCCTGAAATAACCAGTGGTGGAGTTATGGGTTTTCACTATCACTAAATTTAAAAAGTAATTAGTACGGACCTGTCTCACATCAACGTAATTTTTTTTTCGTAAAGTTCTTTCAATTCTCTACAAAAAGTGTATCTTGACATTTTTTTGTATCTGCCACGGTTGTGTAGTAAATAAATTATTTCGTTTCCATCTCAGCCTTTTTTGCCTAAAAATGTGTTTTCTAAGATTATTGATAAATATCACAAATAACAGAAATTAATTATGGAACACTTATCGGATTCAGCTATTTTATTTTTAATTTTATGGAAACAATTTTAAAAATAAACTGGCTCTTGGTTTGAGGTACATTACTTTATTATCATTTTAACATTTTTTATCAAATCTAGTATTATTTCTTAATAATTTTTATAATTCTAAATTTGTAGAATTCTAAATTATACCACGACGAGTAAAACATGATTCTTCCGCCCATAAAATGTTATTTAAAAATTGTCTTATTTCCTTTGACTACAAAATCCATCGGCAAAATACTAATGTCCTTTCTGCATCGCCGTACTGGTGAAGATAAGTGTGCCATGGAAAAGAAAATCTTATTGACAGTTAATAATACAATAATCTGTCATCCAGTAGATGAACGTAGCAGCGCCGCAGTTTGTCTTTGTTAATAATTAAAATGCCGTTCCAATTTACAAATGAAGAGCAGGCTGACATCCATTTCTGCTATGGAGTTGCAAATGGGAAGCAGCCAGAGAATACCGGAGGTGATTTCCAAATAGGCGCCATCCGCGTCCCTCGGTGTTTGTTAACATGCACCGGCAATTCAGAACTCGCGGTCTGAGAACTAGAATCGTCGAACGAGGAAATGAAAACAATATCCAACAAGTCAGACGCAACAATGAGATTCTTCGTGAATTCGATAGGAATCCTACAACAAGTAGCAGAAAAGTGTCAGTGGCCCTACGTGTTTCAAAGTCTGCAATTTTGCGAGCTTTAAAAAGAGATCACAGGCATGCGTATCATCTACAACCCGTACAAGGTTTAAGGCCCGGCGATGCAGAAAGAAGATTAGTGTTTTGCCGATGGATTTTGGAGTCAATTGAAGGAAATAGACAATTTTTAAATAACATTTTATGGACGGACGAGTCGTGTTTTACTCGTCGTGGAGTAGTAAACTTTCATAATCAGCATATTTGGGCACAAGAAAACCCACATGCAATCCGGCCAAGAAATTTTCAGGTCGAATTTAGTGTCAATGTTTGGATTGGACTGTACAACCATCATCTGTTTGGACCCTTTTTTTTGCCACAGCGAGTGAATGGTGACAATTTTTTGGAGTTTTTAGTAGCTGAGCATAATAATATGTGGGAAGACATTCCTTTAAACTTAAGATTGTTGGCTTGGCTCCAACTTGACGGCTGTCCTGCACATTTTCACCGAAATGTGAGGAACTGGTTAAATAAAAACTTTCCAAATAGGTGGATCGGACGAGGGGGACCGGTCGCTTGGCCACCACGTTCTCCGGACATAACACCTCTGGACTTCTTTGTATGGGGATTTTTAAAAGAACAAGTCTATGCGACTTCTGTAGAAACAAGGGAACAACTTATTGATCGTATCAGAAATGCGTGCGATGAATTGAGAAATGGCAATTTAATCGATGCTGTTCAATCCGTTAGGCGTCGAAGTGAATTATGTGTGCAACAGAATGGATCACATTTTGAACAATTGTTGAATGTTGTACAAATTTAGAATTATAAAAATTATTAAGAAATAATACTAGATTTGATAAAAATGTTAAAATGATAATAAAGTAATGTACCTCAAACCAAGTGCCAGTTTATTTTTAAAATTGTTTCCATAAAATTAAAAATAAAATAGCTGAATCCGATAAGTGTTCCATAATTAATTTCTGTTATTTGCGATATTTATCAATAATCTTAGAAAACACATTTTTAGGCAAAAAAGGCTGAGATGGAAACGAAATAATTTATTTACTACACAACCGTGGCAGATACAAAAAAATGTCAAGATACACTTTTTGTAGAGAATTGAAAGAACTTTACGAAAAAAAAAATTACGTTGATGTGAGACAGGTCCGTACTAATTACTTTTTAAATTTAGTGATAGTGAAAACCCATAACTCCACCACTGGTTATTTCAGGACCTTCATATTATCACTAAATATCGTAGTCAAAAAGGTGGTACTACACATCAAATTTGGTTTAAATATCTCCACTGGTTCGGACAGTGTAAAAAATACTTCATATTTTTCCAACACTTCAACGCCCTGTATCTCGGAAACTAAGCTTTCCCCGATATATGTTGATATAAAATTTTCATTTTAGATTATCTTTTTCTATCTAATGTTAAAGTCCTACCACATAAAAGTGAACCACCCTGTATATACCGTACTTTCACCGTTTTGGTAGACATAGGGGAATAGGCTCGCGTCGCCGTGAGTCCAGCTAGGTTTGTCAGTCGTTGGCGGGGGGAGTACCCAGTAGTCCCGCACCGCTTATCAGTCGAGTTTTGCGAGCAAAAAACACGCCCCGCCCCCCGCCAACGACTGACGAACCTAGCCGAATACACGGCGGCGCGCCGCCCAGCCATCAGAAAAATACGTAGATTTAAACAATAGAAAAATACACATGGTGTTCTATTAAAAAAATGCATATTTCTGTTACTCAATGTTCAATTGTTTTTCTGAAAATGCACTCCAATAACTTTGTTGAAACGCTACAACTTTTCTATTTAACATTTTTTTCTACTCCAAAAAATAAAAAGTTAAGGGGTAAAAAATAACTGTGAAAACCCTCTACTCACAGCAAATTAAAGCGCAATTTTTGTATTTTTTTTATAGTGATTAAATATGTGTACCCTTTAGAAGAAATCGATTTTTATAGTAAGAAAAGTAATTTTACGATCATTTAGTTTAGTTTCATAGAACGACTGACTATAAACCACAATTAATTGTCGAATTTATTGGCACTATAAAATTAATTCAATTCTGTATTTTGCGCACCGTTTCGAATTGCTTACGCAATTTAGTTTGGAAAGGAGCTGGACACGCGTCTGTTATTCATTATTATTGTATTAGGAATTGTACAAAACAAAGTTCAAACTGTGCGTTATATATCTACAGTTGATTTTTGAATAGCAGATTATAATATTGTTTACAAACATGGTCGATGATTTCGGGCACTTGATATGAGCGACCATTGATGTCATCTAGGAGGCCAACATCGACCACACACGAAATCCCCTAACCGGAATATACAGGGTGTCCACTACATATACAATAGATAAAATATTTATTTTTTGTGATAATCGCCGATTTTTTATTTGAAAGGCCTTCAAAAACCGCTTCTTTTGACCGCATCCTAACATTTCTAAAATGCAAATCCAGTTCCGACTACGATTTTTTTATACCCCCAATTTTCACGAAATCATTTAGCCAAAACCACAACATACCAAATTTGAACAAAAAATACACGGGGATTTCCATTCTGCAGGTGGTCAAAGTTGAGCAAAATAGGAGTTTAAAGGCATCTGGTAAGCCAAATGTGCCATGTGATCCCCTCAACACAGGACCACTCAAAATGTTGGTGTACAAAGTTCGAATACAAAATATACAGGGTGTTTTTCTGTCTGCCATCTCAAAATCCTATTTTTTTAACGTTATATTTTGAAAATATGTATTTTGAAAACTGAGATTTCGACCTTGAAGTAGCGCTTCGCACACTAGTTTCATAAATTACTAATATGAGAAAAATGCCACGCCCCTATTACACCCCCTATTTTCTATATTTTTGAGGTTAGAAAAAGTTTCAGATTTGTTGTAAGCAAGCTTTTTTTAGCGTTTATTTGGTTTTATACAGGGTGTTCAGAAAAGCGGTACAAAACAAAACTTATGTTTTTTTTAATAGAACAGGGTGTATATTTTTAGATATTTAAAATCTGCTCACTGTCACAATTTCAACGATTATACATGTAATAATATGTTTGTTTCAAACGTTTTGAAAATATTCAAACTTGAAACTTCCAATTTTCCACTTTTGAAAATGAAACCTTTGCGGGTGCTAGTATAACCTTATATTGGGTGTATTTCTCCATAGTCCAAAGTTGTATACAACCTGTTGATTCGGTAAACAAATTACATCGAACTTAAAACACTCTAAAGTTCATCCATATTTTAAGGGCGAATACTCATCATCATTCTTAGACAAGGAAAGAGAAAGAACGCTTAACAGCCCTCGCGGCCGTGTTATTACCGACTGCCACATCGCACGACAGGCCAGTGGCGCAGCATGAAACGCGTCCTTAGCCAATATCACAAAAATGTTAAAAATGAAAAGGTAGTTAATTTTTACTTACATGCAACTTAAAATATTGGTATTTATTTGCAGATGATTTCCCAAATGTAAAGCTAGTGTCAAATGCTGAAATATATTTATTTGTGGCGATTTCGAATCAATCAAAATAAAATAAATAATGCACGCCCATGGAAACCAGCCCATATTTTATGAAATTATCATAATCAATAATAAGAAATTTTCAATAAAAACGATGTTAAAAAATAATTATATTGGTTCTATTTACAAACAAAACAATGCACTTTATCATACTAAAAGGTAGAAAGTTATATTGAGAATTTTTTTTTAGTTTTAGGGCTTCTTTCAAAGATATCTTGTTAAATATTTACCTGTGTAACGAAATCCCGGGCTCTTGCTTTTTACTTCTGCTTTTGCAACCAAACGCTGAACAATTCACCATCGTAAGAGTATATTTTCCCCTTAATCACCGTTACTTTTAATTCACAAATTCACGAAATTAACTCACAACGTACTCTTTGTCTGCCGCATATAAAATGGCTGCCGTTCAAAACGACGTAACAAAATCTATACACGGCAGGGTAGTCAAGCGCGATGTCCTCTCTCTTTCCTTGTCTAAGTCATAATTTAAGACATAACCTCAAATATATGTACAGAAAATAGGTGGTGTAAAAATATACGTGATCACGTGGTACCTACACTTACTAGCATATATTTTACAAGTAAGGAGAGCTAATAATTTCGACCGTAAATCTGCAGAAGCAGCAGCATCGTGATGTTAAAAAGCCAGATGTTAACACGGTTTCCCTCTTTTCAGCGTTATTCCCGTCTCCTTCCGTTGCTCTTATTTCGTCTCCGGAGGACTTACGAGGCCTTACGATCCCTATACAGTATTGATATTCTATAATTCTCAGTCGGAATCGTCCCTCGATCGCAGGACAGTTCTATTCTGTTCCGAGGCTTAGGGACTTAAAGAATGCTCTCCAACCCTGTTAAGATTCCTTCCTTCCGTTTAAATTTGAAATTTTTATGCCTCCGCTTCGTCGCCTTTTTATTTTTTGCGCGTGAGGGCGCTTCGATTTGGAGTAGATACAGTATAATAAAAAAAACTTGCACTTGCGACATTTTTAATAAATTATTTTTTTATTTAAACTCGCCGCTAGAGAAAATTGGGTTGGTGATACTCCATGTAAATAATAAAAATGATATATGGACATGAATACCTAGCTTTCTTTTTCTCATCTATTAGGAGAAAAAGGATATAATAATATGTTTATTATTATATTTTTGTGGGGTTATTTGAATATCAAATTGTATTATGACAGACCGTAAAATGTTGAAACAATGAAAGGTAGAATTCGGGAAGAAATCCACTTATTAAACACTGAACTGAATAAAGAGAAAGTTAGTAGCAAATATCAATAAATGCATTGAGCAAGATGGAGGCCATGTGGAGCATTTTTGTAATACGTATATCCTTTTTCCAAATGTTATTGTCGTTTTCAATAAAAATCAAATTTCAAACAATAAATCAGACGAAGTTTATTAACTATGTTACTATTTAAAATTTCTCATTTATCTCAATTTCCCTTCTTCGTTTTTCTCTAAAATCTTAAAATAGCCCATTTTGTTTTCCAAAACGTGAATAGTGAATATACTTGCAACCTGACAATAATTTTTACTATAATTTGAAATTTGTCTTCCATGGCAATCTATGACCCAAGGAGTAATCCCTCACAAAAAGGCTCAGTCCTGAACGAACGGTTGGAGCGAACATATAACATATAAGTATACTTTGTTGGAATCGGTAAAAAGCGTAGAATTCAATAATCTAAAAATATACAAAATGTTCCATTAAAAAAAACATTAGTTATGTCCGCTACGGCTTTCTAGAACAAAAGTATATGGTCCAATAACGTCACAAAAAACTTTGTATTAGTATCTAAAACTTTTTAAAAAAACTTATTTTTCTAACCTCAAAAACTAACAAGTTAAGGGGTGTCAATTTATAGTGAGCCACCCTGTAGGTAGGGGAGACCGGGGCTGGTTGGACATCAGGGTAGGGTGCTTAATAATTCTACCATTTATAGTATGATAGGGCTGCCATCTATAGGTAAGGCGCCCAACGCGCTTTCGGAGCGCAGGCGCTGGCGTAAAACAGAAATGAACGCGACGTGCTGGCATAATTCGTTGGACCTCGTGTTGTGTGCGTGTGAAAAAATAACTAGTGCAAGTTTGACGGATAATCTTGCCAGGAATTTATCGGTATGTAGCAATTGTTTTATAACCACTAATATATGCAAGCAAATTAGGATTGTCAAATAGATTGGAACAAGAAATACACTTTGTCTTTAAGAAAATCCGATAGAAAACAATATTTGTAAACATCGGGACACAGTGGTCAGCCAAGTTCTGGGTACAGTGGACACTGCTCCAAGACATTGAGATATTATACCTATAGGCCAAGTCATAGAGATTCATTCTGGCCAATTTGAGGTGACTGTAAAATTTTTACGCAAGCATGGTAACAATTTTATTTTTCCTACTGTAGAAGATCAGTCTACTATAGATTTTGAAAACATTGTATTGCATCTTCCTTCTCCGGTTCAGGCCGGTGGAACTGCAAGAGCAAATAGCTTATATCGTTTTAATATTGATTTGCAGTCTTATAATATTGGATGAATAGTATCATGACGTTATGTTTATGGTTTTTCCTATAGTGTTCTATTATACAATGGTGATATGTCCACCGAACCCCATGGATGTGTTCAAGGTGCCCCGGTATGGGGCACTATGGTCATGTTTTGCACTTTTATAAAATCTTCGTTTAAAATTATTTTCTTATTTTCTTCCTGTTAAAACCCCATCACACAGACATGCAGTTGTATTGTTACTTTAAAATTAAAGCTGTAAGTTGATAAAAAAATTTTATATCATAGTTTTTATGAAAAAGTGACCAAGGTGCCCCGGTCTCCCCTACATATATATCCATAAAATGTCTTTTAATTTGTGTCGTTTAATTTGTGTTCCTTTTTCTGATGCCATAGATACACCGTATACAATTATTTTGCATTTTTTGAGTTCGTCGTCTATCGAAGCTGTCCAAGCATGACCCGTAGACATACAGGGTGTTCCCGTATATTTGACCCTCCCCTATAGAGCCCTTATTTTTCGAGTTAGAAAAAAATTACTCAAATGAAAGTTGTAGGGGTACCAAGTTGTATTGTCCAAAAAATAATGGATTGATAGGAATGCTCTTGTCCAAGTTGAAATGTTTTTTCATGGCAACCATGATTAAATATAAAGATCGTATTTATCTGCAATTTTAATATCATGCGAATGCTTAGAGCAAACATACTTATAACATATTTATATTGTTGGAATCGAAAAAATGCGTGCAATTCAAAAATCCACAAATATACAGGGTGTTCCATTAAAAAAAGTAAGTTTATATTTTTTCATAATTTTGCAACGCTCATTTGTTTTATCTAGTAACAGATCCTAGCGGTTCAGAAAAAAACCTACAACTTTCATTTAAGTAATTTTTTTCTAACTAGAAAAATAAAGGCTCTATGGGTGGGTCAAAATATACGGGAACACCCTGTACATTGGAACCGTGTAATAATGGTTCACAAAAAAAACATACACTGAATATTTCGGCAAGGTTAAGAAGATATCATTTTCATAAGAAGAAAATTTGAAGCTGGACTGCAGATTGTAATTAGTGTACCTAGGGTGTCCCACGACGAACTGCAGCGATCGATTTCTCGGAAAATAGACTTTGGAAAATTTTGATCACTCTGTATTTATTTATTATCAAAATGTCAACACATTACACTAAAGTAGATCCCCTTCTACAAAGAAACTGACCCCAATTAAAATGTAAAGGCTTCCATACAGGAGAAATTAAATAGTTATGTTAGGTCTGCCAAATCGATCTCGGCAGTTCGTCGTGAGACACCACTGCACTATGTGTTCAACCGATTTTTTCTCAATATTAACGATCAATGAAGTTTATTAACTGGACAGGGCAACCTGCACCATAGAACGTGTATCAAAATCCAATAGCCCCAAGCGTAAACCTACGGCAGCAAAAAGGTTTGCGTCACTTCCAAGTTAAAAGGCAAGAAGTTAACACAGTTTCCCTCTTTTCTACGTTATTCCCTGCTCCTTGCGTTCCTTTTCTTTCATCTCCGGAGGAATTGCGACGTCTTAGAACCCCGATACTGTATCGATATTCTATAATTCTCAGTAGGAACCGACCATCGATCCCGATTGCAGAACAGTCCTCTCCTATTCCAAAGCTTAGATTTAAAGAATGTCCTCCAACGCCATTAACATTTCTCCTTTCGTTTAAATGTGAAAATCTGTACAGGAAAGCCAGAAACTATGCTGGCAACAATTTTAATTTTAATAAATTAATAATTTAACTGGGGAAAGCCAGCTTTCCCTAGACTATAACTAGAAGTCCGTTCACTCGCCGCAATGCCTCGATGCGCATTAGTCAGTTGTGTCCTCGCCCCTTAGCAACCGCCAAAACTATCATAGCAACCGCATTAGACATAATATAACTGCCCAGGCCCGTATCTGAGTGGGGGTTTTGGTGGTTCAAACCCCCCCAAATACCACCATTTTATATGCTTTTGCACCACCACTAGAACGAGCTCCCCGAGCGTCAGTGAGTGTAATAATTTATTAAACTGGTTTTCCAGTAGAGCATGGAAACCTGCCCGAAAACTGTCAACAAAACATAATTTTTGGATCAGTGCAGTACCGAGTTATATCGTCAGAATATGCTTTCAAATAAAATAAAACACAACTGGCAACACTGGACAACAGTAAACTGTGAACGGTGGTGCATGGCTGTGTGCACTATGCACCATGGATTAGGAGAATAGGGATTCCCAGAGTCTTTTTTATGAATAGATTAGGTAGTACTAATTTGTATTTGAAGATTTATTTATTATTTTTATGAAAGGTTCAGTTAGGCAAGTGGCGCCAAGAAATCTTTAACAATACCTGCTGGCAATTCTAAAGGTGTCGTCAGGCCAAGCGAAGAATGTGTAGGAATATATCCGTAACAATGAGAAATCAAATAAGTAGAAAAGGGATACGTACAAATGCGAGAACGAATATTCAGCTATTATTATAATTAATATTTTTAAAGTTTTAATGTTAAACTTGTTCAACTTAAACCTGTTTCAGTTTTTTTATTAAAAACCATTTAAAAATAGTAGGTTTTTAAACCTTAAAGTTATTTCAACTTCAACAGCCACTGGTCAAACTCCTCCAGGGCCGGCTCTATAGGCGGGTGCGAACGGTGAGGCGTATGCGGCCTGCGTTTTGACTGGCCCCGCGCCTCCGAGTCCCATGTACAGGGTTATCCAGTCAGTAGCGTATTTAAAAGGGCGAGGCCGAAACCATTTCAGAATTTGAAAATATTCACTGCAGCTTGAAAATCTGAAAATATTGGGATTTCCTAAGACTAGTTTTAGGTATTTTCCCTTAACATTTCTAAAAAATTTCGCCTGCGGCGGATTTTACAATATTATTTTAAATGCACTTGTCTGAAGAAAATTCACAAGAATTGTCCCTATCCATCCAAAATTAATTTCTATGTACGTCACTGAAGTGATCTAAACTCATCGCCCAGGCCTACTTTTTTTAAAAAGTGACCTGCAAAAAATATGCCATTCTAGTGGCGTATCAATTTTCAATGGATTAAATAATTCCTTGCCGGGGCCCCGCACTTTTATCCGGCACCCAGCCCCACAAAAGCTTGAGCCGATCCTGAACCCCCCCCCCCCCAATTTTCGCTAGATACGGCCCTGTAACTGCCTACTCCCACGATTGATGTAGATGCGGAAATTCTCTCCCCACTTGGCTTCCCCGAACGGCTTGGAATGACCCAGCGGGCTTTCTTCTAATAAGAGTGAACGGACTTTACTAACTAATGCTTCCAAATTATACAGGGTGGATCAGTTTTTTGTAGCAGGACTTTAACAGGTGATAGATTTTCAAAAAATAACGGCACTTTTTCGTATAAACTATATATTTTTAAGGCCTTATAAAAAGTTACAGGGTGTTAAAATTGTAAGAAATATGTGGACTTTATTGAATATTTACCAAACTAGTTGAAATATTTAAGTCATATTTGGTATACGCTATAACGGCATGGGTTAGCATAAAACCTGTTAATATCGAACATCTTGCACACCCAGTGGCGGAGAAGTGGGTAATTGGTAAAATTATTTTTAGAAAAAAATGAATCACCTTGTATTGTAATAAAAGGTAATGAATTTTTTTATGTAGATTTTAATTGCAGACAAAAATGTCCTCTTGGTATTTGTTCGCATGTGTTCTAGTTTAACGGCAAATTTCATTGTTTTGTATTAATTCGGGGTATTTCTGAAAATTATCTAAAAAAAATGCTCCATAAGTAACACTTAAAGTAGAAATAATGTGTTTCCTACTTTAAATAAAGTAACTTTTTCCAATAAACTTACCTATTTAAGGCTATACTTTTGAAGTTACAGGGTCTAAAACATTTAAGGAAGATACAATTAAGGTTACGCTCTGTATCTTGAAAAGTAAAACCTTGAATGAGTTAGTTTATTGGAAAAAGTTACTTTATTTAAAATAAGAAACATGTTTTTGTACTTTAAGTGTTACTTATGTAGCAAATTCTTCAGATAATTTTTCAGAAATACCCCGAAATAATACAAAAAAATGAAATTTGCCTTTAAACTATAACACATGCGAACAAATACCAAGAGGACATTTTTGTCTGCAATTAAAATCAACATAAAAAATTCAATACCTTTTGTTAAAATACAAGGTGATTCTTTTTTTTTTTCTAAAAATAATTTTACCAATTACCCACTTCTCCGCCACTGGTGGCGCAAGATGTTCGATATTAACAGGTTTTATGCTAACCCATGCCGTTTTAACGTATACCAAATACGACTTAAATATCTCAACTAGTTTGGTAAATATTCAATAAAGTGGGCATATTTTTTCCAACTTTAACACCCTGTAACTTTTTTCCAAGGCCTTAAAAAGATATAGTTTATACGAAAAAGTGCCGTTATTTTTTGAAAATCTATCACCTGTTAAAGTCCTGCTACAAAAAACTGATCCACCCTGTAGATATCTACATGTGTTATAAATATTTGAAATTATCGATATTGGTTTAATTTACCTTCTTTTGGCACTCAGTCTCAGCGAGTTTTTCTCTTGTGCGGTTATGAAACTGATGATTCGCTTGACGGCAATTATTGGTTATTGATAGTCGTCGAGTGAACGTTTAAATTAGTACCTACCATTGAGTAAAAGATATAGGTATTTCTATATATTTTACTAAATGTTAATATCTACCTACGTTCAGTAGGTACCTAGTGTTTTTAATAGTGTCGCCGCGTGTGTGTTTATATCATTTGCCTGTGGAACTTGTCTCCTGATGGCGTTTATCATTATTATTATCTAATATTGTGTATATATCAGATTTCGTAAGGTCAATATCTAATTATTATTATTATCCACTATTATATCAATATATACTTGGGTGGTGAAACATACGCCGACTCTGGGTCAATGGTGAAAACCTAGCCCAATAAGAAAAGAAGAAGTATATGGTTTCTTCATTATTTAAGATTAATACTAATTTATGATAACTGTTCTTGCAAGGGTTTCATGAAGTATTTCCAACACACCAAATGATGTACTGACGTATCGACGTATCCTTAGGTACACTAGAAAGTTATGTACTTGGTTAGTATCGCTTTAATAAAAAAAAATACTTTTATCTACGACACTTCGAGATGTTTTATGAAGACAATTTTGAACGGATCTGGTTTTCAACTCAGTGAAGTCCTCCTACTGGCAAATTGAGATTAAGCTATTTAGGATCGTCTGAAACTCTCTCCGTAAATTAGCTTTTCACCTAGTCGGTCAATTCCTATATGCGAGTAATTAACAAACAAGCGGGCAAGGTTAATTCTTTTATCAGGTGAAAATTATAATATAGGTAGATACCTCAGAGAAATAACCAAGGAATATAGGGAGTAAGAACAAAAAGTAAACAGAGCCAACATCTTTTTGAGTGATTCCACGTACTCCATTTTTACAGCATTTCATTTCAAAATAGAAGGGTTTAATAATGGGATTAAATGAAGGCACACCTCACATAGGTAACGCTAAATTAACAAATTTAGTTATTAATTTCTTGTATGTAACAATTTTAAACTAAAACTAAATTGCGCTGTAATTATAGTAGCTATAATTATCACTTTAATAAAATCATCATATATACCTCAAAGCGCCCAACATTGCAATACCGCCGTTGCTACTGCGGGCGCCGCGTTCGTTAACTCGGCGGTATTTGTTTTGTGTTTGCCCAGCAAGTCAAGTTTTTCGATTGTTTAGGTACCTATGCATTTTTCGTGTTTTCATTTTTTTTCTGTTCATTTATAGGCTATTTATTAGTATTTAAGATATAGTGACTGATTTTGTATACAAAGGGATGAAGAAAGTGTGTGGTGTGTGGCCAAATTGATATTTCCCTGGATATAACCTATCACAGGTAAACGTTGTACACACGGGCCTAATGTTTGTTTACTTCGGTAAATTTGCATAAGATGTTGGTTGACTACAAACGTGTGAATTTTGATGCTGTTGCTCCCTCTATCCTTGGTTATTTCTCTGAGGCAGATACATACGTTTTATTTTCTATTCGGTTTTTGACTAAATTATTTAATTTTGATATTTAGTCCAGTAAATTTAAGGTTTAATATTGCAATTCATTGGGTAAGAAAAATTTTCTTTTACATCGATAGTATACCATATATAAAGCTTAAATCCGAGTTTTCGACCATCAACCCCTTGCAAGTTTTCCGTCAATGATATATAGGAATAGATAACTCACCCTAATACAAATAACACGGTTTTATTTTGCTTCTACATTAGTGGGCCGGGGGGAAGAAGACGAGGAAATTTGTTTATATTGGCATTTCTTAAATTCAGTCTTTCCTATTTTGTAATGCATAATAAATAGTTTTTTTTGCCAGACTTGTATATCGTGTAGGTATATATGGTTTGAGATATTTATATTTACAAAATAACCTAAATCGTATCAAAAAAACTGGAAACCTTGAATGTGCCTACAATAACATCTTAAAATCATGAAACAAAACAAGTTGCCTTTGGTAATGTATCTATTCCTATATAGGTATCGTTGTGTCTCCGTACATCCAAACACAAATTTGGGAACTAATAAACATCGACGTCACGGCCAAATAGCCGGTACGTCTCCGCCCGAGGTAAATATGGAGGCCAGCCTCGTAAATATTTCCAGGAAATATGAAAAAATTATTACATCATGGATATCCTAATTATAGTATAACGTGAGTTCAGCTTTGAAACAGCCACGAACATCGAATGATCGATAACCCCACATGGGTGGTGCTTGTCATAAATAAATTGTATCATTTTTCAAATTTCTCTATCATGGGGAGCTTTGCGTGCTAGTATCCGAGTATAGAAATGGTTAACAAAATAGCTGGAGTAGAAAGTAATCTATGGATGATTGTCTCTAGTGCACTTTCCCATCGACATTCATGAAAGAGAACAATTATAATCGGGACGTTCGCAACCAACAAACTTCTGTTTAAACGCCTCGTAAACCGCCTCCAAATTCAATTTGTGAAGTCAAACAATATTTTCAGTAGGAAAAAAGTCCATAGAAATACCTGCATTCGTTTAAATTCGCGGAAAGCTATCGCATTGTTACCTGAATGTCACTGCATATTACCGCAGTAGAAACTTAACTCTATCCCACAATAAATAGGCTATATTCTCCGTCTTTCCACAATAGGCGGCGTAAAACTGCAGACGATAGCGGCTGTATATGCAGCGTGTCGTGTGCGGCAGTGACGTGTCGCTCGCCTAGCCATTTTATAGCCACACCAAATTCGTTGTCTCTATTTTGCATTTATTTGGATAAAAATTTAAGCGGTTTTATGATTCATATACTTATGTATAGTATGTTTCTATATAGATTCAAATCAATTGGTTTTGACTTCAACTGGAAATTAGTGAACGTAAATATTATTCTATATGAAAATGAGAGATATATGAGATATTTCAAGAACGGTAAAATATGAATGTGTATACAGTCTTTAAAAAATGGAAAATATACTATACATATATACGCATAACGACCGACACAGAGCAGAAGCATACAGGGGAGCCGAAAATAAGGTGATTTAACCAACTTACCTCTATACTAAGTTGCACCACTGATACGCCTTGAAAGTGGGCTTTGAAATTTTAAAGGGTTGATACAGTGTGAAGCACCCTAAAAATGTTTCAAAACTTTTTTGTCCGTTGGCGGAATTACAAAATTGTTACTTTGTGTTATGAAGAATTTATTTCTTAACTTTTTTACTCCTTTTATTTTTCGAAAAACATTATCGCATTCCCCAAAAACGCGAATAACTGAAAACATATTGCAGATGTGATATTTAAAATCTTTGAAAATTCAAAAATTGGCTATGAAATGAAACGTTAAACTTGAATAAAAACCATTTAATGGAAAAATATCAGAAATAAATGGAATGGAAGAGGAAATAATTGCCGAAAGAAAGAAGTCAAATTTGTTGAGATCTGGCGACCGTGGCGGCCAAACTTGTGGGCAATTATTTCCTCTTCCAATCCATTTATTTTTATTTGGATTCTTTTTCCATTAATGGTTGTTAGTCAAGTTTGACGTTTAATTTCATAGCCAACTTTTGAATTTTCAAAGATTTTAATTATCACATCTACAATAGGTACCTACGTGTTTTCAGTTATTCGCGTTTTTGGCGAAAGCGATAAAGTTTTTTGAAAAATAAGAGCAACGGACAAGAAAGTTCTGTCACATTTTTAGGGTGCATCACTCTGTACCAACCCTTTAAAATGGTACAATTGAACTATGTTTTCTTTGAACCATGTTTTCTGTCGATTAATGCCCTTGGTACACCCACAACCTGTACCAAATTTGGTTTTTTTACTTCAAAAATAACTGAGATATTGATTATTTTCGAATTTTCAAATCCCACTTTCAAGGCCTATAACTTCTCAGGGGTGCAACTTAGTATAGAGGTAAGTTGCGTTAAATCACCTTATTTTGGGGCTCCCCTGCATGCCCCTGCTCTGTGTTGGTTCTTTTCCGGAACACCCTGTATATACCTACCTACCTACAGGGTGTATCGGTCATCAGTATACATTAATTTTAAGGGCAGGTAGGGAAAAATGCGCTTGTTACTAATCTGCAATTAAATTCTAAAGTGTATATTAACGTTAGAAATAATTGTTTAAAAAGCGCTATTAAAACCCCTATTTCCGACGCCACGGCCATGTGTCCTTGACCTTGCCGGAACCAGCTGCGACACAGTATTTCAGGAATAGTCTTTCAACTAATTTTTGAACAAATCTGTAATGGTACCGAACACGTACCGAAGTATGTACTTTCTTTACAATTTGCGCGGCAAGCTTTTTGATTTCAAAATTTGGCATTGAATTACCTTAACGAAAACCTAAACTTATTTTATTCGTTTCAGTACCTGCTAGGCTTAAATAAAACCTTGTTTTTTTAAAAAATATATATTTTTCTTGAAATCGGCAGTAAAGTGTCTCAAAATCGTCATTAAAAGCTCAGAAATCGGCACTGAAGTAACCCATTATTGTACGATTTTTTCAATAAGTAGGCCTTGGCGAGATCTAAACATCAAACGTCAGACGCGAAGCCATCGCCCGTCAAAAGTGACCAAATATTCAAAACCTGGCCAATAAATCCCATTTAACTTTTCGTACACATTGCGAAATTGTTACCTATAGCAGCGCAATCTTTCAGTATATTTTTTAGTAGGTTTAAATATTCTATCTATTTTATAAGGAGGCTGCACAACAGACTGCAGTTTGGATTTTCTGTCATAAAGTGGCGTGTCTCATCATACTTGACCTAGGTAGAGCGATCGTGAAAGTCAAGCAACGCCGCGCGTAGTCGATTCATGGACAGGTGATTCCTTATGATTATCTTTTCTACTTATAATTTTTTTTTTCGATTTCAAAAAAAATATATGATATGTGCCTATCGGCACTGATGTTCTTTTTATGACTCAAATAACTATTATTTAGTGCTTTTTAGTATTTTTTTATTCCCATGTGACGAGGTGGTAAATAGATTTAGTCCGCCATCTCGGAGCCTCCGCCATATCGGATTTAGTATGTCTTTCACCTTATCGTCAAACTCGTTCATTTCATACCCCTGTCAAGGAGGCTGTGAACAAATAGGAAATCCGCCATGTTGGGGCGGTCGCCATATTGAATTTAGTATGATATCACTCACTTTGTCGTTTTTCCCCTTTCATTTTTTGATATCCATATCAAGGTTGTTCAGCTCAATCGGTTGGGTGGAAGAGGTTTAAAATTCGCTTGGAAGATTTGACCCACACAAAAGTAAGTATTAACAATGTTTAGTTTGGCTATGATACTAACATACTAACAGGTAAAGCTAAATAAAATTTTAGAAACAAAAATCAAATTAAAGCAAAGTTTATTTTTACATATATTTATAAGAGACAAATTGGCGACTTTTCTCACTAGTAGGTGGCTTTTAGTTTTGCCAGTCTGGTGTCTAGTGTCTAGTCTAATAACTAAAACTAAACAGTTTTTACATTGCCGATATTCGGGAAACGAGTAGATATTTATTGTCGTGGCGCGTCCGGCCTGAATTCTTCCCTGCAACCGGTGACTACGGTGTTATCGACGTTTGAACAAATTCCACGATTGTAAAAATATTTTTTCTAATAACTTATTGAAGCCTACTAATTATTCAAATAAGAAAATACTGGGATAAGAGTGTACGTTTGATTCGAAGGTGTTGCACATTGTATTTTTCTGTGACGGCTTGTTTTAAATTATTATTTACTAATAAAATCTATCTGGCATAGCTGCCCAAATAAAACAATACTTTACGAGTTTGTCCTTATTTTCTTGATTGTAAGTCTAGGTAAAAGTTCTTTTTACTAGCATTCTTTAAATTTACGCTGCCTAGGTACTTATAATATCGGCAAAGTGATAAAAAGTGATGTGTTTGTTAATTTTTTTCTATGCGCGCATGAAGAAAGCAATAACCATCAGTTCGTCGGATAGCAAACCTACCAACAGGAATAATTTTCAAAGGTACCTACCTAATTTTTGTTCCTCTCTGAAATTAGACAACATCGCGCAATTCCAACGTTGTTCCCTTCCCCACCGCCTAAGGAGAGGTAAGACTTCCCCGCTAAGCGCTTCCAACGAGAATCCAGCGGCGTTCATTAAGCACGGACAAACATTGATTTGCCCCATTTTCTAAACATGCAGTAATTTTTTTGTGTTTTTTGACTTTATGGGGCTCCCGATTAGGTGGTTAAAATTAATGTACTGATGACCGATAAACCCGGTATACGCTAATCCATTCAATTATAAATATATAAATTAAAAAAGAAAACACAGTATCTTCAGATTACCTCATGTGACATGATCCAAATATACTTCAAAACAGATCAAGTTTACCACATTCCTATCGTTTCCAAGATGAGATTTTTTTAAATACTGGAAAATGATTTTATAATTAAAATAGTTTTGCAGTTATGGAATATGGCCTCTTGAAAGAAAATGCACTGAGCCGACTGAAAAATAAATTGAAATGGAGCCCCGCTGCACATTTCCGGATATTCTTAGAATCAAGAAGAATTAGTTCCGAAGGATGGCAAAACTGCATCGCATCGTTTGTCTTTTTACAGTGCACTAAATTTCATGCATTTCTGTGAGTTCGCTGGATACTAAAAGTGTCACGTTTTGTTGAAATACTTTTCGCTCCTGGTTAGTACACTCAAAAATAACAATGAATTCTAAGACTTTTCAAATTCTTTTTAGTGAAGAAAAGAAATTATTTTTAATTGAGGAAGTTTTACTTCCAATGGGAGTTTACGGCCTTGCATATTCCGTTCTCTTTAATGCGTAGATTCTGAAATTTGTAGCATACAAAATATGAACTTTATTCAGGTAGGTTGGCGCCCAAGCGTTAAAAAAGTGAAAACCCGAATGAAGGGGTAAAGTATTATATTATTTGTGCGGGCGTATGAAAACCGTAATAATAAATTCGTGGGATAGAAATGAGATCGTAAAAAATATGGGTACTAACAGTAATTTTTAAAGATAATAAGCATTTTCATCTTCATCCACTCTGAAATGAGACAACATCGCGTACTGGGCTTTACCAGTGGAAAGGAAGGGGCCTAGAAAGAAGGAAGATGGTTTCGACGAGCGCTTATTTCGGGTTCGCGAGGGATCTGTTGCAGCCGATTGTTATGATGCGTCAGATCGCCCCTGACAGAGCCCCCGTCCGCGTTTTCGTAGTAGGTACGTACATAGTTGCAACATAAACGTTAGAGGACGTTGCGTGGCCAAAGTCCTGTAGTGATAATTTTTAAGTATTTTTTTTCTAGCGTTTTTCCTGCGGAATCGATTTATCCTCCAAATCAAATCAAATCAAATATGCTTTATTGTCATAAGAGTACCTTGTTGACAAAGCTGGCAAACATATAGTAAAACACTTAAAAATATATATACAAAAACCAGATAAATTTAAAAAAAAACTGAAACAAAAGGCAAAAATAGTTAAAAGTATGCGATATTAAAATTAAAATGTGTCTTGGAAGTACTCTTATAATGAGTAGTATGCTCTATTTAAGAGCAAATTTTTTAGGAGTCTCTTAAACACTACCTCGGAGCTCACAGACTTAATAGAATTTGGCAAATGATTAAAAATCTTCTTGGAATCATAAAATAACGATCTTTTGACTAGAGCGGACGAAGGAACTGGGAGATCGATATCTAGCACCTGCCTAGTGATTCGACTGCAACACCTCGAAGAGCCAGGCCTATGCTTCTTAAACATCAAGCACACAGTCTCAAGGATATAAAGGCAAGTAAGAGTTGTGTAAAACAAATACCACCCTCCACAAAACCAGGCCACATGCTACCCAAAAGCAGATTCCATATCTCAAATGAGACTCTATCAAAGCGAAATAAGCATTTCTCCTGACAGAGAAATCAAGCTCTCTCGAGATGACCAAAAGAGCATAGCATCCTCTGGAAAGCTTAGAGGATAGGGAAAAAATGTGATCCCGAAAAGACAACCTATTGTCAATACACAAACCGAGAAACTTTGAGCATGTAGACTGTTTAATACCTTGTTGGTCTATACTGATATCATTGAGAGAACACTTGAATGAGAGAACACTGGTCTTAGTTATGTTGAACTTCAAGAGGTTGGAGTCACACCAACACTTCACTCTATGAATGTCCCCCGCATTCAGTTCCACAGTGTCCTTGTTATGCCACAAAAGAGTAGTGTCATCTGCGTACATAGTAAATCTCCCCTTAACATCAATAAATGCCAAATCATTCACATACAGGAGAAACAAGACTGGCCCAAGGACTGATCCCTGGGGCACCCCACACTGTATGTCAGCCACCTGTGAAGTAGTACCGTTCATTGAAACAACTTGGCTACGCTCTGATAGGTAAGATCTGAACCACTCAAGAGACACACCCCTAAAGCCATAACATTCAAGCTTTCGTAGCAATATGCCATGGTTCACACAATCGAAAGCCTTGGATAAATCGCAGAACACCGCTGCAGCAGCTTCACCAGCATTTAGATCCAGATAGAGATTATCAAAGAAAGAGTACATTGCATCCTTGGTGCTTTTATTATTTAGGAAGCCAAATTGAGCAGCACACCATACTTTAGTTTTCTCCAGAAAAATTAAAACTCTCTTCTTAACAAGCCTCTCAGCTACTTTAGAGAGAGACGGTAGCATTGAAATAGGGCGAAAGTTAGAAGGGTCATTATAGTCACCACCCTTATGGAGAGGAACGACAATGGCAGACTTGAGGCAAGCAGGAAATGAACCAGTTTGAAAAGACACATTTATAGCCTCAGCCAAAGCCTCAAATGCCTGAGTAGGTAAGCTCTGAAGAACTCTTATAGATATTTGATCCCAACCAGAGGATTTCTTATTTTTGATCTCCGCTAACATACATCTTAACTTCCCACCATCAGTGAGAGTAAAGAAAAAAGATTCATCTACGCGCAAGCCTGCCAAATATCCAATAGGATCATCAGACTTCGGAATGCCTGCGGTCAACACGGAGGCAACCGAACCATAGAACGTATTAAAGTCAACTGCCGAAATGGCAGAAGTGTCAGCACTTACCACATTTCTTACACTAAGCTCATTCACTATCGACCAACATTCCCTCAGCCCATTCTTTGAGGACTTATTCGGCCATTAAAGTAAATCTGTTTGGCAAGAATAATTAGGCGCCTATAAATCCTTCTATAACTGACGAAATAGCGCCACAAACTTTCTTCTCCTGTGCGGTTTTATACTATACCTGACGTAGAATTACTTTCAGTAAGATTGATGCAATGGACGATAGGTTTTTTGATGGTACTCAAGAACGAAAGTTGGCGATCCTAGGTTGTTGTATGAAAAACTATCATTATTATTTTCTGAAGTTTTAGGGACCTTCAAAATTTGTGAAAATAAAACTGAATCACGCTGTATACTTATATGATTTCTTTACAGTAAAAATGCGAAAAACTATATTTGTGAAAATGTAGGTAAGGTTATTAGACTACAGTTTGTAATCTCTACGATAAAGACTCTGAATGTTTGACGTTAACAGCTAAAATATGCCAATAAATTTGGGTGCGTCAGTTGAACTGCCGATCGAGTTGTCGAATATATATATTTTTTAAATATTTTTACATAATAAGATCTAACATTTAGAATGAAAATTAAATTCTTACCTTTTTCATAAACGACATAACATTTGTAGGCAACATGGTCAGATGATTTCCAGGGGATCACTTCAAATGGGATTCACTTCACATGGTCGATTTTTGTGTCACGTCATTATTCGTCTGGAAAACAAAACGAGTATAATTTTATTTTGATCAACGGTAAACAAATCAAACAGTAAATCTGGTCAAGTAGTTTATACATATTTGAGTTGAGCATAGGTAACGAGAATCACTACAATAAATGGGTATATTGCACAGTATATAGGCATATAATATAGGGGGAAGATAACCTAAGACCGGTCACATTTTTAATTGGAGTTTTATCTTGAATCACGGGGTCAGATGGGGCAAAGGGTTTCCTAATTGAAATCCATTATTATGAACAAGTGAATCGTATGAGTTTAAAATATTTAATACTTAATTACCTCATTCAACAACGAGTACAAAGGACAAGAGGGACATATTAGTCTGCACAGACTAGAACAAAGACTGATGATAAGTATCCATAAATATCTCCGTCCGTTTAGGTGAATTTTAAAGCGATTTTTTTTTAAATTCATTTCATAAAAATTATTGGTCTCTCTGTATGTCCATGTATTTTGGGACATATACCTAAATTATTAAACGTTATTTCTATCGCATCTGACGTCACAGTGTGCGCATATATCCCAAAAATTACTAATATCAACAATCAACTAATAACCTTTTAAATTACTTCGGGCGTTATTGTGTTTCCTGACGGAATTTGCGCTTGAATTTAAAATCTGGGTGGAATTTCATGTATCCCAGGTACGTATATAAATATATCGATCTCCTCGAAATTAAATTGTGAACGGCATGAATCTATTTAAAGCGTCTCAGCCGGTAAAATTCAATCATGAAAGTTTTAATAAAGCAAATTATAACCCTGGGGAGCTGGCGCGGCTGATGCGTCCTTAAGATTTATTTATAAAATTCCCTAATTTTGCTATGACGACATCCAAAACAGCTTAGATATCAGGATCTTTTAACTTTTAAGGGGGAGCTTTTCGGGCTTCTATAAATAAGTTGTTGTATATATAGGGCGCTTTTCAATGTCTCATTTAAAAAGTTGACGGCTTAGATCTAGGGATGAGAGGCTGAACTTTTCGACATGTTTTTACTTTGCTAAGAAACGAATATATTATCTGGAGTTAGTGAGGGTGAGCCTCAGCCCTCAGCCATGGCCTAAAGTTAGGTAGAATAATTATTTAGGAAAAACAACACGAGTTTCTTTTATTAATGTTTAGAAAACTTTGTTCAGGCAACATATATTTTCAACTATTGATTGTATGTACCTACTAATATTTATGAAATTTATTTGTGTCGTACATCCTATGGTTCTACATGTAAATATTTCACAAAGAATTTGGAACCGAAACAAGAATAGAAAAGGTCCGGGTCAAATTTATAGTGAAGTTTTGGTATATGACACCTATATACGGGGCTGGTAATTCTAAAAGTGTCGTCTAGCGAACAAGGAGTAAGAATATAGCCACAATAAGAAATCAAGTACTTACTTGAATGTTAAATAATTAGAGTGCCATGCCATTTGTTATTGTTGGTCTGGTTATATTTAGTGTGAGATTTCACCAAATTCGACGAGAACCTTGTTCTACTCTTGTTTCGCTACTATATCCTTTCAGAAATAATGAAACTGGTCGTACACAAACATAATATCTGAGATTAAGAAGATTAATTTCTTCAATGACAAAATATACAAGTTTGCCGCTCTCTATTTCACATATTTTCGTTCTTTTTTTACACTTCTTATGTACATACACATTTTGCTGATAAAATATTTCACCCTGTGCTTTCATTTTGTATGCACAAGAATTTCCTAATTATCTCCTGGCTTCTTTTTTCCTCCGCCGGCCCTTTCAAAGGCATATTAGAATAATTCCTTTCGCCGACAAAATCGCTTACAAAGGAATCCTTTATCCGCTCGGAACACTATGCGAGGCCGGATTATAGAAGGTGACGGCTTTTACTCCGCACGATTATTGTTCCACGTTGGGAAAGGAAGGGCTTTGCTGCTCCATTTAGAACGCAAATGACCCGATGTAGTCTCGAAGGGCAATCTTGACAGCGGGCCTGAGGGGGGTTACTTTCGTAAATCGCTCCGCAGCAGATTCGCTATTAATAATTTGTATTAGGTTATTTATTAACAAGTGGGACCGACCGTCTTTATATTGTTATCCGATCAACCCGGGAAGCTACATTTTCTGGCAAATTTAGCCGTTGGAATACCTTCGTTTTTAGTTGGATTTATGAGCATTTATGCTATTATAGAATATTTTATCATTTTGTGCATTCCAGGGTTCTTTGGATTCGGCTTTTTTATCCGGATATTTTTGTTCAATTTTGTGAGGAGCTTTTCTTGCCAAATATGGTGTTGGTAGCGTCTTTTTGCAAATAACCTTGTTTGTGTAAACTATACCCTCTCATAAAATACCTGTAGGTACCCAATAAGGCCATGCCGCTAATAAAGCCACTACCCCGCCATCTTAAAACTATGCTTTGATAAACAGAAATTTATATTGCATTTTCAACCTTCAGTTATCCTAGAATTCCTACAGAAAGATAACTTTCGCTACTTGAAAATAGAGGGCGCGAGCACAAATATTTAATGGCGTAATTTGCTGGGAAACAAGCGGAGTATAAAAAATCAAAATTCTTTGTAAGAAAAAGAGTAGGTTTTGCAGTGTGTTTGCTGAAACAGTAATACTTGGTAAGTTCTCAAAGTAATGCATAATATGTTTCAGCTTGATAATAAATATATTTTGCTTTTATCGTATGTCATATCACAAGTGCCTGAAATTTTATCGATAATTTTTTCGAAAGCGCTATTTTGCCTAGAAAGATCGCGAGCATAAATTGGTCTTTTATTTTCTGATAAAATGCCGAGAGCAAAGCTCAAGCGATTTTATCTCTGAATTATTTAGAAAAATTTCCGGCACGAGTGGTATTTGTCGAGATTATTTCACGAATACGATTTAATAATTTCTGTATTAATTTTTTCTATGTTTATATTTAACAAAAACGACTCGAACGAGTTTATTGACAGCTTCGAATGTAGCGTTCGAGTAAACAAACATGACGCTTGTATATCTGAGGCAAATGCGATTATACCTTCACCCTGTTAGCGTTGGTTTATTTTCTGAATGTGTGTCATAAATTTAAACGGAGACGGAGGTCTAATAACAACAATTTAGCAATGTAAAAGTTATACAAATTCATTGATACAACGCTTAATAATACCGCAACATAATTTATAAGCTGCATAATTTAGAACAGTGTAAAATACACAAATTTTAAGAAGTACGTGTTTGCATCGAACAGATTCGCAATTGCTAAGCAAAGAAGTGATAATTGCACAAGTGGTATTACCGCTTTGGTTTTGCACAAGTGCAATTATCGCTAGAAGAGGCTTATATGATTGGTTGGATTTTTATGGAAGGAGCTACCTTATTGGATGCAAGCAGTATGAGTGAAATAATCGATAAGATTTATGTTGAGGTTTTGTGCTCGTAATAAAGCCACTTTAAAAATATAGAGGTGGCCGGCACATCAAAAGAAGCAGATTTTTAACCAAAAATGAAAGAACAACCGCCCAAAGAAAGTTGGTATTGCTTTGTGTGTGGAGAAGATAGAATCCTGGACATGCGCTTGTGCGTCATTTGGATGTGTTGGATTACAAAAGGGAGATGGCCTAAAATTCGTTTGTTAGGAATGTGAAAATTGAAATTGTGTATTGATGCCACCTTTGTTTACAATTATTTAAAATATAATATCTCAATTAAGGAGTTGTGTCTTATTTAAAACAGAAAAAACACAGTGGCCTTATTTGGATCTAACCTTCCTAACAAGGCCAATTTATTCATTTTTTTTATTTTTTTCCTTAAAAACTTTTATCAAAATGGTAGGTATTTCTGTTCTAAACTTTTATAACAAATGACCATATATTGCTCATGACAAAAATGGGCTACTTTTTTAAACACATTCATAACTACTCTGTCCAAAAGCTTAGTGTGGCCTTAATTGGTACAGGTACCTTTATATATGAAACAATATTGATGAATTTTGAGTTGTGTTCTGCATAATGCATTTTAGACCCACTTTTCATTTTCTGAAGTCACCTAACTGCAACAATCGACCCACGGAAGGCATTGTTGGATAGACCAACTTTAAATGAAGTTCGCGATTTGAATATTTTAAAAAGCCTTGTTCCCCAACTGCGGACTATACGGCTAATTGGTTTCCCTAAACAAGCCTCCGTATGCGAGAGCAGAATTTCAGTTAATTTGCGAAACCGTTCGGTAAGTTTTCGCAGGGGCTCAAGAGCGCCCCATCGATTTGGCATAAATTATGGTTAAATTCGCAACTGGATAAACTCGCAGAGACTCGTTCGAACCCCTACCGATGTCAAATGTAGCTAAATTAATAATTATTTGAACAGCTTCAGCTGCGCATCGCTTTACCCGGAATTTCGCGCATGTGGTTTTCTTAGGCCCTTGAATACATTGTATACATTGTATTGAATACATTGTATATATTAGGTTCTACTTTAATTTTTCGAAACTACAAATGTGACAGAAATTATATTGAAATCAAGGGGGACTAGACCCCAAATGGTCAAATATCGTCTCGTTTTTTTTTTAATTTCAGAACTTTGTTTTACTTATCTTGGGATACAAATCAATCAAATTAAATCATTTATCTGCATTTAGCTGTTACAAAGACATATATACACCTCACATAATATTAAAAGTTTACCTTTACAATTATTATTATTACACATCTCATCGCGTTCGAGGCAACTCATGAACTCCAATAGGTACACTATAGAATGATTTGTTACAAAACTGATAGTTTGAATTGTTTCGATGACAACTCCTTTATTTCGATTTGAAATTTATGGTACCTTTTTTTACCGATGTATCCCGGACACATTTCATAAAGTGAAAGCGGTGTTGATCAGTGATAGAAAATATAAGTTCAGATTGAACTGGTCCACAGAAAGAATGAGGGACGTGATTGACTGAGAGGTAAACACTTAACCACAAACGAGAATTATGACGTCCACAGCAGTACCTCCGGATTCTTAATCCAGCGTATATTTACTAGATACGTTTGTTTTTCTTTTGCATCTATTTCTATAAAGAGAGGTAGAATCATTACGAACAATACCACTATTGTCATGTGTATCACACAATTTTTTCTTAATAAAAATATACATGGCAGTGTCAGAATTTTGTTTCATATATAAATGCTGTTTTACAACCAGTTCAATAGTTAATCCCAAAAATTAACCTATTCGTTTTTGTCATGAAAATTCTATTAAGAGAATCATGAATTTCGCATCCACACACATTACAACAAAAAAAAACAGTAGTAATTTTCGACATAAAATAATTTTATACATTTTGCTGGCCTTAAATTATCGATAATATCCAATTCAGCGCTACATCTATAAGTGACAAAATGTACATAAACAGACTTCTCTGACACTTGAAGCGCACCAGTCAACGAACTTCCCTCTAACACGTGTCGCCAATGACCGAAGTTGCTCAGGCGTTCGAGCCGTAACCACAGAATATTTAGTTATTCTGTGCCAATACCCAACACCGAGGTATCATCTATAAACTTAATAACTAATCTCAATCTCTCATTTACAAACTCTCATTTACAAACCCTGAGGAACCCCTATGTCAACCTCGTGAAAGTCAGAGAACATTCCATTTTCCATTACTACTCGTATATACGATAGATAAGACTACGATTTATGGAATTGAAGTCGTAGGTTTGTTTACATATTTCATATCCTACCAATAATACTAGTGAAATAATAATTAAATGAAGAATAAAAACATTAAAACAAAATGTCAAAAACTGTATTTTCTAACAGTCAATATACCACGAATTTCGTTTACTTAAAATTTGATTTAATACGAAAAACTAAATAATAAAGATTACGAGCAGCAAATCGGAAGAAAATATCTCGATCCTTTCAAAAATTTACAAAAAATATACAATTTTTTGCTCAAACTTGTTGTTTCTACGGTTTATAACATTAGTACCTAGATACCGTTTTAAAAAGGGAATAATTTTTTAAAGTATTTTTTTTTGCCGAAACAACATTTCCACTCGCATAGTGATGTGGATGTAAAATACCAGCAGGGACTCAAAGCCGTCTTAAACTAAAAACGGGCATTGACTCCAGCATTCGTCGTCCATATTTCCTCCGCCGTCTATTTCTGTAGAAATGCGGCACAGTGAATAGACACCCGGAAATTTTCTGTTTGCTTGACATCCCGTAGCTGAATCGCACCAAGCCTGAAGGGTAATAATAAGATCCTTTCCGGCAGCGCGTATGAGCTCGGCAGCACGTACTCTCAACAAATTGCGAAATGTGTTTCGCCTGATGGGCGCCTTCGGCTACACTTTTTTATCATTACGTTTCTGAAAAATGAGCACAAGTTTTTCAGTGTTGATTTTCTTGCAAAGTATGACAGATTGGATAAGGGTCGTTCCACCTAAATTTGTTGTTGAATATGAATATGAAAAGGCAACATTCTTTACTAAGGTGTGTCAAAATATGAATACATTGGGAACGCACAAATTGTAGAAGGAGGGTGTCATATTGATCCATATACTTATCAGGCTTGTTCCAGCTACCGATCTGAATCGTTTCAAAAATGGTTCAAACCAATCAGAACACAAGAAAATAATACCAGAAATTCGACGAATCAGATTACTGATATAAATAGGCGTGTCCAACACGCTGTCACTTGGCTGTCAGTTACTAGACCATCAGCGATATTTACATTGTTGCTAATTGTTGTACAACAATACTAACAATAAAAATATAACCCCGGGGAAGTAAAATTGCCCTTATAGCACAGCATTGCACAAGCAGTTAGTTGGTTCGGGAACTCTACGCAACTCAGTGGGAGCAAATCTATTGGCAGTTTCTATACATACGAACACATTTTGTGGCTATTTTGTATATTGGGAAAGCCACCTGCAAAATCACAGGCACAGAGGGAAGACCGCACAGTTAAGTCTTTGCGTTAAACCCGTACTCAGTTCATCCCACACACCGTGCGTCTTCCACGTGGACAACATATACTCGTATAGCGGTTCTGCTTCGCGATGAATATTCCCACATTTATCAGTTGGAGGAATTCCATTATTGCGGACATTATTTATGTAAAAAAATAGAGCCATCAGCTACCACTGAGAACTTGCGCGCGCTAATGTCAAAAGAATGAAGGGCGTAATGACTAGGGCTGTTCGATCTCCGAATTTCAGTATCGGAAATCGATACTGAAAAATTATCGATAAATCGATAAATCGATAAATCGATAAATCGATAAATCGATAAATCGATAAATCGATAAATCGATAAATCGATAAATCGATAAAATCGATAAAATCGATCTTATCGATATAATCGATCATCTTATCGATAAAATCGATCTTATCGATAAAATCGATCTTATCGATAAAATCGATCTTATCGATAAAATCGATCTTATCGATCATATTGATAAAATCGATCTTATCGATAAAATCGATCTTATCGATATAATCGATTTTATTGATAAAATCGATATAATCAATTTTATTTAAGAAGCTTGACAAAAAAAGGCCGATCGGCTTGCTGCGGGCGCGGTCTGGACGCAATTTCCTTTATTTTTGCAAACAATTTCAAAAGATAGATATAATTGGAAAGATCGATAAAATCAAAAATATCGATAAAATCAAAGAGATCGATAAAATCGAAAATATCGATAACATCGAAAAGATCGATAAAATCGAAAAAATCGGTAATCGAAAAGATCGAAAATATCGATAAAATCGATAATATCGATATTTCGATTTATCGAAATTGAATATCGAGTATCGATAAAATCGATAGTATCGATACTTTCGATTTTATCGATATTTTGTCTCAGGCCTAGTAATGACACACAGAATCATCCCCGCGCGTTTTTAAGTGTACGTTCTAAAAATCAAACTAACGGACTTAAATGCGCATTCCAGATTATTTGACCACACACGATACTTTTTAACTGTACCCCTCTGTGTACCTGGGGCCTTTAATGCCATTTTTCCAAATTTCATGACAAGCATTTTTTTATATAGAGTGACTTCTTGTGGAAAATGAAAAATACGTTTTTTATATGGTGGAACTATGGATCTATATAGAAATGAAAATAATTATATTCAACAAACCATTTTGGAGACCTAGAGGTACTGTTAGGTATTTACAGTTCATGCCATAAACAAATTCACTCCAATTTAAATTATTGACACGTTTTCCTACAAATTTAGTGCTCAAAAGAAATTTTGGCTGGCCCTTTTCGTTTTAAAAATAATGCGAAAAAACTGAAAATTGTCGTTTTCGTTTTTATTTTTTTAAACGAAAACGAATGGTGCTGGACATTTCTAAGTGAAACATTCTTAAGGCACTTTTTTACAAGGAATCTAAATATGACCTCACATTTTTTTCCTTGCCTCCCTGGACAAAGATATGATAATCCACTTTTATTTTTCTTATGGGCGTCATATTGGATTTTTCAATTTTTGAAAAGAGGATCTTTTTCTGGTTAAAATCATATGTCATACATTATGCTTTACTTTGTTTTCTTGCCGTAATATCAAATTAATCGTTTTTGCATAGAGTGACTTGAAAACGTAAGCCCCATAATGCTTGACGTTTTTGCATAGAGTGCCTTGGAAACATAAGCCCCATAATGTTTGACGTTTTTGCATAGAGTGCCTTGGAAACATCAGCGTAGTTACCCATTGTTGCGAAGTGTGCTTTGGGATGTAAAAATTCAGTTAATGTTAAATTTATTGATTAAATAAATCATAATCGTACCACGAGAGTATGATCTGAGACCTTGTTATTTATTCGTCATTTGCCATATAACACATAAACACTAAAAGAGTCAAACTGGAAACACAAGAACAACAAAAACCTAGACGAGTAGACAATCCTGTTTTACAATAAATGTTTAATTTGTCCTCCCTTGTTCCTCAAAGCACAATGCAGCACGTTTCCTTAAATTGTTTATGGCTCGTCCAATATCCCTTCGACGTCATTTATTTATATTTGAAGAATAATAAATTTGAATCACGTCACGCTTTTCTTCACGACATTTTTTCAGTAAAATAAAGTATCCGTGACACTTAAAATTGTACTAAAGTATCAAACGTTATATGGGCCATGCAGGGCCGCGCCGTCCACGTGTGCAATGTGTGCGGTGCACACAGGCGCCAGGTGCGAAGGGGCGCCAAAAAACGCCAAAATTCGATGGGCGCCATAAGGCGCCAAAATTCGATAAGGGCTTAAATGCGACCTAAACCGTATTAGGCATAACATATTTTTTAGCTCAAACCTTATAAAAACAATAATCCATTAATTATTAATTATTATTGCGGCAAGAGAAACATCAAAAAAGTTAGATGGTCAACCTAATTTTCAAACAGCCACACCGTTACGGCGTCGACAACGATTACGAACATAAATATGAACCAATTTCTGATCCCCAAATATTTTACAAAATTAATATTTTTTACTGCATTCTCGATCAGGCATTAGTTTCAGTAAACGAAACTCCCAAAAAATCGCAAATAAAACTTTAATGTAAAAATTTTCAGGAAAAACTTAGGTTTAATGATAATTTTGATATAGATGGAGACGATTTATACGAGGAAATTGTGTGGCAGTATATCCATACCTAGCAAGTTGCTCTTTGCAACTGAAGAAAAATCTTTCTCAAAACTAAAACTTATAAAAAATTATTTATGATCGTCAATGAACCAAGAACGATTTTCGAATTTATCTATTATTGCAATAGACCCATCTGTACTAGATGACATAGATATGTATATCCACGACATCATAAACAAATCTGCTGACTTGTAAGCACGAAAATTGGATCTTCTGTAAATTACTTACTGAAATGTATTGTTGATTTTTAATAGTATTCGAAAGACTTATTTATATCTTATGTATGTAATAGTTATTATTTTATTTTCTGTTATTAGGTATTAGGTAGATACCGAACAGAAAAAATATTATTTATTTTTATTGATAGTTAGACTTTGCACGGACTACCTATTTGTTTTGTTGTTTTCTTTGAACCACAGAGATTTTTTTAAATTTTATAATTATTTGTTTTATATTATATTTTATGTTTTTTATGTTGGATGATTTTTTTAGGTCTACTACCGCGATTTTCTCGCTTATTTTGCGGCCTACAAAAAAAGCGCAAGAAACAAAAATGTTGCAATTTTGGACAGCTAAGTGGTGCTGCAAAAGAAATCGGCATCCATGGCCAACTTGTCGCGCAATATTAAAAAAACCTCAAATTGAGCAAAACTATTAATAGCCGTGGAATGTTTATTTTAAGAGACAGAGGAAAACTTTTATATTGAAAATTGATGACACTGAGAAGCTTTATCCATCCACGTAGTCAGATAGTTTCAGCAAATTACACAGGGTCTTCGGCTCTCTTGAGTCCATGAAAATAAATTTTTGTCGATTCTAAGTTTTCTTAGTACAGTGCGAAAAGTTGGGCATGGAGGCCTATTCCTTTTTTAAAGTCGAATCGCTGACCAAAATTGCCATATTTTGTTTTCTTAAGTATTTTCTGTGCGGCCTAAAATAAGCGAGAAAATCGCTTAATAAGAAATAAAAAAAAATTTTTCATAGCATCAAGAGAGCCGAAGACCCTGTGTAATTTGCTAAAACTATCTGACTACGTGGATGGATAAAGCTTCTCAGTGCCATCAATTTTCAATATAAAAGTTTTCCTCTGTCTCTTAAAATAAACATTCCACGGCTATTAATAGTTTTGCTCAATTTGAGGTTTTTTTAATATTGGCCGTGGATGCCGATTTCTTTTGCAGCACCACTTAGCTGTCCAAAATTGCAACATTTTTGTTCCTTGCGCTTTTTTTGTAGGGCGCAAAATAAGCGAGAAAATGGCGGTGGTAGACCTAAAAAAATCATTCTGTATATACTTTATACCGAGCTTTATACTTAGTAAATTTTTGTTTGTTTCTACTTTTCTATTTAACAAAACCAAAACCAAATATGTTTTTGAAAACTAATTTTTTATGGGCGCCATGGAAATTTTTACACACAGGCGCCACCGAGTGTTGGCGCGGCCCTGGGGCCATGTGTTTCCAAGGCATTCTATGCAGAAAAGTCAGACATTATGGGGCCTATGTTTCCAAGGCACTCTATGCAAAAACGTCAAACATTATGGGGCTTACGTTTCCAAGGCACTCTATGCAAAAACGATTAATAGTATATTACGGCAAGAAAAACAAAGTAAAGCATAATGTGTGACATATCATTTTAACCAAAAAAAAATCAAAAACGCAAAAATCCAATATAGCGCCCATAAGAAAAATACAAGTTGATCGTCATATCTTTGTCCAAGTGCCTTCATAATGTTCAACTTAGAAATGTCCAGCGCCATTCCTTTTCGTTTAAAAAAAATAAAAACGAAAACGGAAATTTTCAGTTTTTTCGCATTATTTTCAAAACGAGAAGGGCCAGCCAAAATTTCTTTTTACCATGTTACTCGGCATCAACTTCCGCAACTTTGCCCCAATTTAACCGACCTCGTATCTCTTAAGATAACCAGGATCCCCATGCATAGACTCGAAATACGGTCACCCTGTATGTTGGAACATTGGAATGTTGGGAATAATTAGAGTTCCTGGTTTGGGAGAGTTAGATCAATAATGTAACATTTTAACAGAAAAATAATTTTTCAAAAGTCACATCAATTTTGTGGATGAAAAATAATTTGGGATAGATTCCATCTATGAGGTGAGGAATATACTAAACAAATTTTATCAGCTATTCAAGATTGCATGGCCTGCATAAATTACTACTACTTTTTGGGTACAATCCAAAATACATAGTTTATTGGCGGTTGATGTTGTGCACTAGGATTTGGAGTTAATTTTTAATCTTAAATACGAGATAAAATACGTCCATCTTATTATGCATATACTTATATAATTGCCTATCATTATCCATGTATTCTATAAGACAGCGTCTTTGCTCTTTTCTCTAGTATTGTCTTTTATAATAATTCCCAGAGCTTTTACACTTCTTGCTAGCATGCGCGCTAAACGCGTTAAACTATAGTAGTTTCGCCATATCCAGGTATTTGGTTATTTCTAATAATCGGGCAGCTGCAACTAATGCTTGAAAACCAATGTGCAATATTTTACATTTTTCTTTTGAATTATTTTAAAATTGAAAAGTTCTTTTAGTGTCATATTTTCATGCTGGTATTTTTTTTTTCAACTCAAAACTTAAACAATTTAATAATATTATTCATTTTTACAGCTAATAAGTTTTCTTAATGAGGGCAACCAGACATACACTGTTTCAGTTTTTCAGTTTTTTCATTTTTCTTTAATTTAACATACATCATAACCTAAATGCAAAAAAAACTCTAATTTGACATATAGTTTCTATGGATATCTAAAATTTCTGCGGGGGCAAAAGATAGAAATTGCAATTTAAATTTTAATCTAGCGATCTCTATGCCCAAAATCGGCGAATAATGACACTAATGACTTTATTGCCCAACTCTCTCTATCCAGGAACCCTAGGAATAATAAGATGTCTAACTAAAGTTCATCAACAAATTGTTGTTTTTTTTTTAATTTTAATGGTGCGATTAATAGTTATTTATGCAACAAGTGCTTAAAGTAGTACTTTTTTTCATGAATGGGAAAGTTGCGCGCACGGACCGCAGGTGAGTGCGCGCAATCCCATGAATGAAAAAAAGACACTTTATGCATGAGTTTCATACATTATTTTTTATACGATCGTGCTTAAACATTGAAATATTTGGGATGGGATTTTTGTGTTATATACTAAAGGGCATATAAATGCACTATGGTTTACGAGGATTATAATATTTAGATCGGGGTCTCACTACGTTTACACATAGTATTGAAATCGATTTGAATATGTTTCTAGAATTATTGAAAACCGCATGAAGAGATTTTGAGATTGATTTGAATCTCAAAATAAATTTTCTTATTTTAGGGATTTAACGCCACATTTACCATTTATGAAAACACCAAACTGCATTACACTGAATTCGATTCCAAACTCCATGTAAACGTAGTAAGGAAGTTTAGAGTGAAAAAAGTTAACTTTTTTCACTCTAAACTGCTCAGAGTGAAAAAAAGTAAGTTTTTATAACGATCGTATAAAAAAATATTTTCGATAGTGCTTTAAAATATGTTTTAATGCAGAATTGTTTTTTCCTTTTTTAGTACAGTTATTTAGTCACATGAGGTCGAAATATCCCGACAACTAAACTTTGAAACAAGTTTTGCCGTGCTTCATATTGCTGTCAGTGTAAGCAGATCAAGTAGGCGTTTAAATAAAAAACTAAAGATTTTAAACTTATTGTTGTTGACCGGGATGTTGACACATCATCAGTATCGATAGCTTGTTTTGTTAAGCCCAGTTTCAGTGAAGTTTCTAGAACTGAAATTACAATAATGGATGCGGAAGGCCTATACTGATAAAAAAAAGCGTGAAATTAATCCCTCTTGAATTGCTTTTGATACGGTCTTTGAAATTGGAAATGCAGGTATTATGCGCCATAATTACTGAATGATCTGCGACTAAATAATAAATTGATGAAATCCATTGTTTAGGTGAAATCCGAGTGATTTTATCCATCCTTTTGTACGCGCCTGCTTTACAAAGCCGTAAGAACAATGATATCCCAGAAAACATTGTCGAATGATCAAATTTTTAATAAAATTCGTGATATGAAACCGTGAAAAGTACCTACAGCAAATTAGTTTTCACAAATAAGTCACTGCACTGAGAGGTAAGAAATTATAGAGCAACCCATCGATTTGGCATAAATTTTGGTTAAATTCTCGACCTACATAATATGCTCCCTGAATCCGGTTCGAGTTCCTATCGATGTCAAATGTAAATTAATGATTATTTGTACAACTCGGGTCGTAAATCGCTTTTGCTTCGATTGTTTAAGCGTATTTCGTCAGCTATATGAGAACGGGGAGGTGGCACTGGGTGAATATACAGGGTGTCTCCAAAGACGGTAGTTAAAACGAAGCCTGAGGATAGGGGACATCACTAGGGTGACCTTGAACCGTATAAAAGGTTATCCCAAGTTTGACGGTTTATAACATTGAATTGACAAGTAGATGGAAGTATAGTGTAGAAAGAGAAACTGACAGCCTAACTTGAGTAAGTGAAACACTTTGAATCATCAAAATCGACCATAATAGCGAAAATAGGATTATGACACACCCTGTAAGGAATTATTAAAATTACAATAATAATTGGTATTGAAAAAAATTTAAAATTGTCATCGTTTTCTTGCTACTTCTGATATCAGCTAGGTACCTTTGCAGGTGTTTACACATTTGTAAACTTATTCCTTGCAATTTGGCGTGAGAACCATGTATATGACAGAACTTTCCGTATATCACAACAGTTTTCCACAACATTTATTGCATATTCTGATATTAAAATGTAGGGCAAGTGCCTGTTATACAGAGTGTCCCAATAAGGACTCCAGTCGCCGATATCTCCGGAACAAAAAGAGATATTTTAATTCTGCAAACGCCGTTCGCTAGGACGTGAAAAGGGCTTTATTCGAAACTGATAAGCGTTCATTTTGGTATTGGCGTATAGATGGCGCTGCGGTGCAAAAACTTTTCGATCCTAGGAACTTTGGAGCGTAGCTCATTTGAAAGACTGGGTAATTTGGAGAAACTTTTGTTCTATCGACTATTTTCCTACTGTTACTAGTTTCTGAGATAACAGCTCTACAATATCATTTACACAAAATGAGCTAGGTAACTCGCTTAAAATTAACTTTAGAGGAAAGTTATTAAAAATATCTTTATAGTTCACTAGGTCGAAGAAAATAGCTTCACGTGTCAAATTATTACCTACACATCCGGTTTGACCCGAAGTACCGGGAGTGACCCACTTTTCAGTTTGAAATGAACATACTGTATAATTTATCCCGCAAAAGTGAAAAAAGGTAATTTGCAGTGTCATATAATAACAATAACACTTGTATATAGGTACATACATCTAGACAATGACAATTTGGTTGAATTTATTTTTATTAACCGAAAGTGGCTCTGTCTCTGTCCATTGTTTCAATATGATATTTAGCTTCAAATGCTTAGATAATTCTCGATCGTTGTCAATTTGTTTCTAGCCTAATTAGTTTATTAATTTTTGTAATAATGCTTAATCATATTAATGAGGATACATTAAAATATGGTATTCCTTTATGGAGAATGCGGTAAAAACAGTGCTGTAGCCGCTCGTATTTAGGTATGGAAATAATTTTGAACATATTTATTGTAAACATACATGTTTCATTTCTATAATGTCATCCTTCGGTTAATAAAAATAAATTCAACCAAATTGTCGTTGTTTACATGTACCTACAAGGTGTTATTGTTACTAGGTATGATGTTACCAATTTTGAGGGAAAACTGTACAGTATGTTCAGTTTGAACTGAAAAATTGGTCGCTCCGGTTCTTCCGGTCGAACCGAATGTGTAATAATTTGACACGTGCCGCTATTTTCTTCGTCTTAGTGCACTACAGAGATATTTTTAATAACTTTTTCCTCTAAAGTTAATTTTAGGCGAGTTAGCTCATTTTTTGTAATTGAAATTGTATAGAGCGGTTATTTCAGAAACTAGTAACAATAGGAAAATAGTCCATATAAAAAAGTTTCTCCAAATTACCCAGTCTTTCAGATGCGCTACGTTCCAACGTTCTTAGGATCGAAAAGTTTCTTGGCACCGCAGCGCCATCTATACGCCAATGTCAAAATGAATGCTTAGCAGTTACGAATAAAGCACTCTTCACGTCCTAGCGAACGGCGTTTGCAAAATTAAAATATCTCTTTTTGTTCCGGAGATATCGGCGACGGGAGTCCTTATTGGGACACCCTGTATATAATAATAGTTTTGAAATAAAACTTTGGAACATTTTCTATTTTTCCACAGGCTTCGTTGGACAACCGACTCTGGGACGGCCTGTATGTGGATTAGATTGTTGCAACACGGAATCCTCATGGACAATAATTATAAGATATCTACATACCGATTGTTGATGGGCTCATCTCAGCCTTTTTACTTCAGATACAAGACGCCGATTTATTGAAAAGTTTTTTATTTGACTGTTACTACTGGTACTACTGACCGACATAGAAAATGCAAACCCAGTAATAATTTATATATTGCGGTGAATTACAAATAAAGTGTAAAAATTAATAATGTGTGGGTCCTCCCGTATTCGCAATACATTCGTAAACTCTTGCCGATGTTATAAGGTGATTGATGTGATTTTACGGTATGTCGTCCCATACAACCTGAATTTCATGTGCATGTTGCTGTAGAGTCTGTGGAGGCTGAGGCAATTCTTCTACCCATAATGTCCCACACATATTCTATAGGGGACAGATCAGGAGATCTTGGAGGCCATGGAAGAATATTGACTAGGGATACCTCAAAGTGCGGTAAAGTAACATGAGCGATATGTGCACGTGCATTATCGTGTTGAAATAGTAGATTCCGTAAAGTCCTGAGGTATGGCAATACATAATATGGTTCCACTACTTCATTGATACAAAAATGAGCTGTCACACTACCTCTAATGAATACCAGAAGTACCTGCTGCCATAAGCAATAGCTCCTCATGACATTATACTTCAGTGCGGTGCACGTGTCGTTCCACAGGATACTGCAGATCTGGTCTTTCGCCATGCCTCCGTCTTACCCTCATGCCACCGTCGTGCATTGGAGACGGGAATCGGCATACTAAACACCACTGTATTTCATGCCAAGTCCCACAAAGACTTTTCTCTACACCATTACAGTCTTAGATTGCGATGATCCGCCATCAGAGGAAGAACAAAATGTGCACGATAAAAGAAGAGGCCAAAGGATCTTACCCGGCGGTATAGACAGTTCGTATTAAAATTGGTCTACCGTTAGCAACAAACCACTGATCTTCAATGGATCTGGTAGAAGAGAAGCGATTGCGGAGACGCATTAGACGTAGTCTTCTGTCTTGAGCGTGTGTCGTGCCTCGATGGTACCCAATACCCCTCGCTCTTCGTTCTCGACCTTCACTAGTCCATACCCTAACATAAAGCATTATTGTACTTGGACGCCTAAACGATTAGCAATTTCCCTGAATGAAATTCCAGCTTCGTGCAAGCCAATTATCCCACTTCTATCAAACTCATTTAGTTGGGAAAAATTGGCTCGTCTGTAAACCCTCGTCATTATTCTTAACTTAAACAATCCGAAGGAAACTGACAAGTAGCAAGGAACACGCAGAACACACTGAATCTCATACAAAAGTAAAACACTCATATCAAGAACTAAAAAATCTGAAAAAACTAATGGTTTAGTTCGGCCAATTTTTTGTAGAATTTGTGTTTTGGGTATGAGGACTACACACACAGAGTGTAACATGATAATAATAATAATCTTGCCGTACTACAATAAAAAAAGTATATTGATTTCTAGAATTAGCTCGAGGTAAGTACATTAATTTGTTCTAATAAGCCAGAACAGTCAACACACTTTCTGCTGACTGCAAGGCTACTGACGTTAAATCTATTGAGCATAAGTCTATATGATATACCTCTTTCAGGATACGACCCATCTGCTTTAAAACAAAGATATTTCAAAAATTTCCTTTGAATCTTTTCTAGCAGAAACTTGTAAATATAGTATTGAGGGCACCATATAACCGACGCATATTCAAGCTTAGAACTTACATAGCAGAAATACAACATTTTGAGAGGATCAATACTGGTAGAGGATCCGCAGTTTCGCACAATCAAGCCATAAGCTTTGGATGCCCCATTAACCTTAATAGAAAATATGGTTTTCAAAGCTAAGCTGGTGGTGAAATGTGAAGCCCAGATCCTTCACAGCATCGCAACGAAACAACGAGAGGGCATTCAGGGAGTATGTATATAAGTGAGGTACTTTCTTAATTAAACGTGACAACCTTACATTTGCTAGTATCGAGCATCAAGTTATTAACCGTACACCACTCCTCAACAAGTTTCAGGTCATCCTGCATAGACTCACAATCCTCAATACAGGAAATACTACTAAAGAACTTCGCGTCATCGGTAAATATAAGTTTCGAAGATTTAATATTAACAGGAAGATCATTAATAAAAATTAGAAATAGTAAGGGTCCGAGGTTCGAGCCCTGCGGGACTCCAGATGAAGCCAGGTATTCGAATGATTTGTGACCGTTATAAGAAACAAATTTTAGTCTATTAGTGAGATATGACTTCAGAAGAGCAATGGCCGAATGATTAAAACCGAACAGGTGGAGTTTGCTTAGCAATACATCATGACTGATCCCACCAAAGGCCTTTGCAAAATCGGTATACACCACATCTACCTGTCCACCTCCGTCCAATACTTCTGCCATAAATTGGGTATGCAATGTCAAATTTGTAAATAAAACCGTGCTGAAAATCAGAAATTAAATGTTGGATATACGGAAATATTCTGTTATAAGTAACCATTTCAATTACTTTTGAGAAATTATTTAGCACATAATATATAGGCCTGTAATTATTCACACTAGACTGATCTCCAGATTTTAAAATGGGACACACTCGAGCCGATTTCCAAAGATCAGGAAAAGTCTGAGATCCAACTGCGAGGTTGAAGAGTTTGGACAAAGGTGAACACAGAACCTGTACGCAATCTTTAACTAGATCAAACATACCTAGAAATTATTACTGGGTGTTGCATTTTTTATGTAATCGATATATGAATTTTGCGATTAAAAAACATTAAAAATGTTAAAGAAAATTCTTACGAAATACAGGAGCATTCTAGAAGCGATGAAAATAATTCATTTATAAAAGTATGTTTTCAACGAAACATGTTTTGCGCAAGTTATGCTTATCTGGTCAAGAGTTTCCACTAGTCTAAATATTAAGCCCTAGTCTTATGCGCAGTGTGCGCACCGATCGCTTAAATATGATTATAAATGTAGGTGTGCATCATCGCTTCTGAGGTTTCTATTCAAGGTGTGTTTTAGGCATTTTTTCTTTCTTTAATAAGTTTATACAATCACACCTTTCATCTATTGAATAGATCGTGTAGAATTATGAAATAATATTCCTTGATTTTAGTCAATGTAGTCGGATACCTACTTAGTATACGCATACCTCGCACACGATATGCAGTTTTATAACAGGAACTTGTATACTTATCATTGGCAGCCTATTCAAAACCGCGGAAAATTTCTTTAATAAAATAAAAGTTTAGGTGGGTCCATAAAAAAGAAACTGGTACATGTTTAAGGGCATTTACAAAGTATGATAGATATATAAATAGAGTAATTAAAATGAAGTTTACTACTTTTGTCGCTTATAATACCTAATAGGTTATGTTGAAATGTCTGAGTCGTTCACTTGGGCGAATATTTATCACTTTAGTGTTTTTCAGTTTCTTGAAACGCTGGGACACTTTAAGATGCCCTAGAATTATCTAAAGATTCTAAAGTCCAAAGTTTATAGTTGAAATAAAATTGCTATTTTAAACAATCACACCTTTCATCTAATATTGATAATAATGAATGATTGATTATCTTTCTATAATAATTTTTCGAAATAATATTTTTAATGTTTTTCTTTTCTCAATTTTCATATATTACCTTCCACCTGCAAAACTTCAGGCGAGACAATAATAATAAAACGAAAATTTCAAAATGATAAGGGATGCGGAGTGTGAATTGTAGATAGACCACCTTTGACGCGCAATTTGCACCCGCACTCCGCAGAGCACACTTCGCAAGCACTCCGCTTGCACACTAAATACACCATAGCTTTTAATAAGAGTGCATATTAGGACCGCGAAGATGTCCTAGAATTATGTAAAGATTCTAAAATCCAAAGTTTATAGTTTTTTTCTTTTCTCAATTTTAATATATTACCTTTCAACTGCAAAACTTCAGGCGAGAGAGAGACCACGAAAATTTCAATATGATAAGGGATACGGAGTGCTCATTGTAGATAGACCACCTTGGAGGTGCAGTCTGCACGCGCACTCCTCAGCGCACACTCCGCTTACACACTAGACACACCATAGCTTTTAAGAGTGCATATATTATGACCGCGAAGGAGTGCGCTACGAGGCGCCTATCTACCGCTACACCGAAATCCCATCACTCCGAATTAAACTCGACAAGCTTTCCTTGTCCCCGGCGCATTCGCCATACAATATCGTAGCCAGTTTTGCCCTACCTACATCGAAATCTCAGCAGTCCGACTTCCGTCTCGAGGCCATCTATACAATGCAACGTTGCCGATTTGGCGGAAGGTATAAGTCCTGGGATTTAGACTTATCTGCCTTACGGGGCCCTTCGAAAATCTGGAAACGCGAATACGTATCGGCGCGGCGCTCCGAAATATTACAGTATCCTATAGGAAACTATATTTTCACAAACGAGATTCCTTGTCGTGCAAAGCGCAATGTCTGGCTCTAGACAACATTAAATAATTTTTATCCAAGATGTACCTATCTTCTATACTTAATAATTATTATCCACTTGCTTCTGCGATATAGCTCACTAAATTGCTTTTTTTTTCAATAATTTACAGTACATTAACAAATTTTACTTGTGTAGGAATGTATATGACGACGGCGTTTTGTGTTGCAGTTTTTCTTTTCGTATCTTTCATCCAAAGCTTATTGTTATTCCTACTTTAACTATTTTAGGGCATTTTAGTTCTTCGACACAGAAATCCTCGACCTGGCGAGCTTTTACTATTTCACATTCTTATACAGGCCGCCCGAACGAATCTAGTCCAGTTCATTAACGGATAATAATATCCGCTAATCAACGGTCTGCCAGTCAACGTGTCCCAATTTGTCCTATGTAGGTATGTAGTTAGCTTGAGCTCTTGTACAATAGACGTGTTAACTAATTTGCAACTGTAACCAAAATCGATAGATGTACCTAAGTCTGTAGAAGTACGTATCAATCTGTAGAAGTACGTATTAATCATAACACCTCTTTAAATAAAATCATTATCGAAATAAATGCAATTAGGAACAGTGAATCTGGCGCAGACATAAGAACAATTTTTATTTATACCCAATGGATTTTGCCTGGAATGTATTTCTCGATGAAAATCAAAACTACGATCAATGCAATCTATTTTTAGTTTGGCGTCCCCTAACAGTACTAAATGGAAAATATTGCTGCGTGTGTGAACCCATTCTGTAACAGCATGAATTTATAGTGGTTTTCTAAACGCAAACTATAATGTCGTTTCGCGTATTCATGGGAACAATGTATCACACGAAAATTTACGTTTAGAACTATTGTCCCAATGAAACGCATTTGGCGTTTCAATGAAAGCCGAAACAATTATTACGCTCTGGAGTTTAGAATTTAAAATTAAATTCATGAGTGGATCGCTGCCTGTTGGGAAAATGCTACCTACAATATGTGAATTCCAAAAATAGTTTGCCCGAGTTGAACAAAAATTACATATTTGTTACCCCTATTCCTGTACCTACCAACTAAAATTAAAGATAATCAAAGAATAGCACTCCTTATTTATTATATCTCACGGTATTGCTATTCAGCAGTTTCATCTGTAATATTTCAAGTGAACAGTTCAAGTTTGAAAAAAAAATTGCTCATAATATTATATTCAATATAATCTCGCCGCTTCGTTATAGAGATTTTGAATGGAAAATGACAAAAAGCTTACAGTTTACATTGAATAAATCGTGTAGAATTCCGTGATTTTAGTCTATATAATAGATAGCTACTTAGTATATGCACACCTCGCACACGGTATGCAGTTTTATAACAAGAACTTGTATATACTTATCATTTGCAGCCTATTCAGAAACGCGGAAATTTCTTTATTGAAATAAAAGTTCACGTGATTATAACAGCATTTTGGGCCCACGCTAATGCTGTAAAAAAGAAGCTACTACTTATTTAAGAGCATTTACAAAGTATGGTAGTTATAAATATAGAGTATAGTATTTGTAGAGTCACTTGAAACAGCATAAAAAAACTCTTAATTGGCGTCACAAAAAGAATATAGGACATAAGCGTCACGCACTTTTCAAAAATATGTAGCCACTTGTTTTTACTACAATGTCTATCTTCTCTGTCTCCTTCATCTCTTTTTACTGCTATATTAAACCAGGTGCGGTTTATTATGGTTAAAAAGTGTTTTGTTTCGTATTTTATTGCCGAGGCGCCTGTTCTCGAGCTACCCTGGTAAAATATAAATGAACTCACTTGGAACACAGTGATATACGGGGCGCAATCTATTTCATAGCATTTTCCACGCTCTGGCTACTGGTAGAAATACCAGACTTATCAGCAGAAATCACCCGTATAAAATTCAAAGGTTTTTTATGGTGTTCCAAGTGACTTCATTTAAACCATACCTATAATGAAGTTTACTATTTTGATCGCTTATAATAGGGTACCTATGTTGAAATGTTTGAGTCTTTCACTAGTGAGAATATTTATCACTTTAGTGTTTTTCTGTTTCTTAAAACATTGGGATATTTTAAGATGTCCTGGAATTATCCAAAGATTCCAAAGTCCAAAGTTTTTATAGTTGAAATAAAAATGCTCTGTATTGCACTGAAAAGGTTGTCTCAAGAATAAAACTGATGCATCCTTATAACAATAACGATATATTATCCAGGCAGTTTTCAACTTCTGGTAAATAAGGCCTATTTTGGCTATTTATTTACTTAAATGTCATTTTTGACAGTTACGTCAAATGACGTCACGACGTTTAGTAATTTTGAACAGAGCTCTACTCTACCCCATAGTGGCAATGTAATAACTATTATTAAAAAGTTCCTTTTTATAACTCATGTAGTTTATTTACCTCGGCCTTAGAGGCCTCGGCAACTAAATTCCACATTCGTTATAAAACGTTGAACTTTATTGCCTTCGTACACCAATAACTATTAAAGCTCGATTAAATATCTTACAATACCAGTGTAGCATATTTGCCTCACGGAAATTCTTGAACAACGAATATAAATCCCAATATTATCAGGCGTAAAGTTTGTCTAGAGTAAAAAAGAGCTGCTCCCTTAATTAGGCCCTTGTAGGAAGGGGACCCACTTACATTTTAGAGAAATTTATGATTCTGCAGAAAAGCTCTTCCGTAAAAAAGGATGGCAACTTTTTATTAAATTTACTCGTTTTATATATACGTTTCGGGAAAGTTGGAGATATGAATGGGGGAGTGATGTTGAAGTTTGTAAATGGGTTTGAACTAAAGAAACATTTTTTATAATGACAAGCTAATATTACAGGCATTCTTCCGCGGACTGTATTCTGGAAACTTTCAGAATTCGTTTCAAACACAGCTGTGATGCATGTGCATGTAAACATGTAAGATTGAAACCTCTGTAAGTGACATTAGGAAAAAATAATGAATATAATGAAGTTTTTCTTTGTATCTCTAGTTCAATAATTCAAACTATATTAAACCTGAAAATGGAAATGGATAAGAACTTTCATACGTAAAGGACGTAAACCAATGAAAGGAAAATACACATTACCACAGAAAAATTATAAATTATTTTCTAACATTTTCCTTTCTTTCACGTTAATTGATTTACGTCCTTTACGAATAAAGGTTCTTCTCCATTTCAATTATTTTCGTTTTCAATCACTTCCTTAGGACGAGGGATTCGTATGAGAAAGACTAAACTCGCATGACTTCCAAGATGTATGGTGGTACAACAGTATCTGACGTCTAGGTTGTGCCTATTAACTCTGGTGTGTTTCGAAAGAATTGGAGAGTGTTTTCTATGCTATGGTGCAAACGATGGCTTCTCCGTTCAGCTACTAAACAAACAGATTGACAAAATCCAACCGATCAGCGTAGGTAGAACGCTCGAGAGGTCCAGGGTTCCACCCCCAGCGCAGGCAGAAAATCATTTTTAAAGATAATGTCTATTTTCCTTTATTTTATCTTAAAAGTGCGTTAATATTTTTCAACTGTGACAACTTTTTGCACCGGTCAGTACTATTATTTTCAGGAGCTTATCTGGTCTTGGACTTCCACCAGTGAAGGAATTCAGATCGATACGACAATGAATAATTATTAGAAGTAGATTAAAATATATTTGTTAGATTTGTTTACAAAGTTACGCATAAGTATATCAATTTAATTTGTAATTGGATTTTCGCCACAAAAACCTGAACCAAACTGATTAATTAAAGACAACTTTTTCAAGTTGCCAGGAAAATTCAAATTATGCATTAAAAAAACGCAACGTTAAACTGTAGTTGAATAATTTCAATATAAAACTGTAAATTTTCCTGAGGAGTTAGTAAAGAATTTAGAGTCGGGTCAAAAATAATTTTAGAAAAAGGTTATGAACTAAAGTAAAATATTTTAAAGAAAGAAAATGCAGCAATTAGAATACTTAAATCAGATATAATAATTAAAATATTACCAGCAGATAAGGGAAAACTGTTATTTTAGAGAAAACTCTGTATGATAATAAATTAAATGATTTATTAAATGTGGGAACTTAAACGAGAATAAACAAAGACCCTAACTGGAGCAAGGACACTCTTAACTTCACATTATTGAAAACCTTCACACAATAAATTTACAAGGTCATTCTTAATCCGTTAGTAGGAATCTCAAATTAATTTGTCATTTTTTTTAGAAAAAAATTGGGAATATTAAATTCATCATTCAATCATTATATCTTTGCTATCTTTGATGGGGTCAGTCATCTTACAAATAATGTTCCTGTTGCCAAATCATTGAATATTTTACGCAGAGAGTTAGAAAACGATTAGACTTTAGTAGAAAGGACAAATTTGAATACAGATACAATATTATACTTAACAACACTGAACACTGTGTATTAAAACGACTTATTTTCAACTACTTAGGAAATTAATTTTACCAGCAGAAATTTGGAATGGCTATATGGGATCTCCTTTGTCACAATTCATAAGCAATTTTTTCATGGAATATTTTGAACAAAATGTCACCAACCTTATATTCGGTGGAGATATGTTGATGACATATTATTTATTATATGTTAACACGGAGTAGCTGATTCACTAATAAATTTTATAAACTCACAAAAACCTTTTATTAAGTTTACCCTAGAAATATAAAATAATAACCAGTTACCTTTTTTAGATATTTCTGTACTAAAATCAGATAGTATAGAAACTAATGTCTATAGAAAACCAACACATACTATCAGATATCTCAATTTTAATTCATATTAGTGTTGAAAAAGGAGTAATTAAAAGTTTATATGACAGAGCTAGATTGATTTGTTCTAGTAGCACAAAATTTGAGGAGGAAATTAAACATATCAATCATGTTCTTAAGAAGAATAGTTGTTATCATATTTGTTGTGTTGAGCAATTTTTTCAGGATTGCCAACAAAACAACAATGCTAATAGAATTAGAGAAATAAATCAGTAAATTTAATTATTCCTTATATTCCTGGACTATCAGATAAGCTAAAACAGACAGGCAATCTGTTTTATGTCAAAACAGTATTTAACACAAAAAAAATACCTTCGATCGATGCTAGTTAAAACGAAACAGTTTAATGAGGTACGAGGTACAAAAAAATGCATTTATATAATTCCTGTTGAATGTGGAAAGTTCTATGTTGGGGAGACTTGTAGGCCATTTAACGTTCGTTTAAAAGAACATAAAAATTATATCAGGCAAATCATAGAATTTTGTAGGATAAGTATGGGAAAATTAGGGATCGGTGTTTAATCTATAGGAAATACAGAAAACTCTATTGCTGAATGTTCAGTGGAATTCAGTAAAATATAATCACCAGTTATTCAGAGAGAAGAATTATTCTCCGGAAGCTCAGAAAACAAAGTTGTTAAAGTGTTATTTTTCGAGTTAACGTTCAGCTTCATTTTTTTGATTTTAGGCATTTATGGATTTTCCTGGCAACTTGAAAAAGTTGCTTTTTTAATCAGTTTGGTTCACGTTTCTGTGGCGAAAAACCCTCAATGAAATTTCCGACAACAAGTTAGTACATATTATAATATACATATGAATGCATACAAGTTGAGCTAATAAAAAGTAGAGAATGCACATTATAAAGGGTGGTCCAACTTTTAGGGACAAAGCTTTAGTAATCTATAGAAAACGTCCAAGTAAGTAGATTTTTTCTTATAAATAATATATATCGAAATCCCATTCGATACATATCGAAACACTTTTCGATATACAGAGCGTCAAAATTCAATTTTTTTTTCAAGTTTTCTTTTATTTTTCCGGAAGTGTGAAGTGTGAAAGTGCCGCAGAAACGGGGGTCAATCATCATATTTTTTGATAAAAAAAATGGCACGCCACTGGAAAAGTAATATTTTTTGCCTTCACTATAAACTACCCAATAAATTCTAAGAAAAAATATATACTTTCGTCACGTGCGGAAATGTATCACTTTCTTAATAATAATAATAATAATAATAATAATAATAATAATTGCTCGATCCTCTGAAAATGCCATTGTTTCTTACACAGGGTGCAACCTACCTGTTACCAAAAGACCAGCGGAATACGGATAACCCTGCCAAGTACCGCCCAATAACCTGCTTGCCTACGCTGTACAAGATAATCACATCTTGCCTTACGCAGCGAATATATGCTCACTGCGAGCGGAACAACATCATTGCAATGCAGCAGAAGGGCTGCTCGAAGGGCGCAATGGGATGCAAAGAGCAACTCATCATAGACTCTGTCATCTGCAACCAGGCTCATTCCAAGCAACGAAACCTCCACATGGCTTATGTAGACTACAAAAAAGCATTTGATTCCGTACCTCACGACTGGCTCACAGGTATCTTAAAGCTGTATAAAATAGATCATCATACAGTTTCCTTTTTAGAACACGTTATGACAACCTGGCGCACTAAGATACAACTCAGAACCGCAGACAGTAACATCGAGACCGACACAATCAACATCCGAAGAGGGATTTTCCAAGGAGATTCACTCAGTCCACTGTGGTTCTGCATGGCGATGAACCCTCTATCACATCGGTTGAACTCTACAAAATATGGCTTCGCTATCAAAAGCAACAACGCAGAAGCGATCAAGTTGAATCACCTATTATATATGGATGATTTAAAACTGATCGCAGCAACCAAAAACCAACTAACGCAAATGCTTAAAATTGTAGAGGAGTTCTCCAGGGACATCGGAATGCTGTTTGGACTGGACAAGTGCCGCACCCTTAATATCATCCGGGGAAAGCTCGAACAAAGCGCACACGAGATGCAGGACGGCCAGGAGATCGAAGCAATGAGCAAGGAAGATACATACAAGTATCTCGGGATGAAACAAGCTCAAAGGATAGACCATCGAACAATGAAGACTGATTTAACGAATGAATTCATCAAGAGAGTAAGACAAGTAGTGCGAACTGATCTTAACAGCAGGAATTTGTTTAAGGCCCTGAACACGTATGCGTGCTCTGTACTCAGCTATTCGTTCGGAATAGTGAATTGGACCAACACGGACATCAACAACCTGCAACGAAAAGTTAGGACACTACTGACAAAAGCTCATAAACATCATCCCCGTAGCGCCGTAGAAAGAACAACTCTGCCACGTCAACTAGGAGGAAGAGGATTGGCAGATCTCAGCAAGCAATTGGACCAACAAATATTAAAGCTGCGTAATTATTTCTACAGGCAGGCCAACAGCTCCACACTACATAGGGCTATATGCGGAGCAGACGTCTCAACACCCCTACGTCTGACGGAACACGAGCGTCAAAATCACCACCGAACCGACAACGATAAACTACAGAGGTGGTTGGGGAAGCCGCTGCACGGGAGGCATCCTAACGAGGTTAACCAGGAACATGTCGACAAGTTAGCGTCGAACTATTGGCTGACCTCGGGACGAATGTTCCCCGAGACGGAAGGCTTCCTACTGGCCATACAAGATCAGGTTATACCAACTCGCAACTACCTAAAATTCATTGTAGGAGATGCATCGGTAGTGGATGACAGATGCAGATACGGGTGCCCAACTTCAGAAACAATCCAGCACATAACAGCAGGATGTCAGATGTTCGCATCAACGGAATATAAGGAACGACACGATTCGGTTGCCAAGATCTTGCACCAGGAACTGGCGGAAAAGCTGCTGCTTGTGCAGGCAGAGAGGGTCCCATATTACAACTACACACCTGAGCCTGTTCTTGAGAACAGCAACTACAAGATGTACTGGGATCGTACAGTTCTGACAGATCAACGAGTTGCCCATAACAGACCGGACCTTATAATAGTTGATAAAATTTCTAGGCAGACAACTCTGATTGATGTGGCCATCCCGAACAACAACAACCTGCGTGTGAAGCAAGTCGAGAAGACCGCGAAGTACAGAGATTTAGAAGAACGAATTAGAAGGCAATGGGAAATGGAGAACGTCCAGACGATTCCAATCATCGTGTCAACAACTGGTGTTATACCAAAAAGTTTGCTGAGAAACATCAAGGAGCTGGGTCTAACTGATAGTCTTTACAGGTCCATGCAGAAAGCGGTACTACTTGCGACAGCCCGAACCGTCAGGAAATTCATGGGGAATGCAGGATCATCCAACAACATCGGTGTCACCTAGGGCCCGATAACATGGCAAGGGTCTCGTCCGAGCCAGATCCTTTGCTATCCGGGATACCCGGGATCTGAGTGAATGTTCCCCGTAGAGGGAGTGCGAATGCCTTTTGGCTAAGTCGAGATAATAATAATAATAATAATAATAATGAAGAGTGTCAGATCAGTATCGAACTATTCTAAGAAATAACCGAATTCCAGAAACGCGACTTAACGCTATCAAACGGGAAGTTGAGCTAGAGATCCACGGCGAACACATAGACATAGATGACAACAACAACAATGGGGAACTTCAAGCGCCTGGACAACAACTAGAAGCCGAAACGGTAGAACCAACAACCGAGAGTCTGGAATCGGTTAACGAAGAACATTGTGAAGGCTTAAACACACATATGAGACAGGCAGTAGTGCGATACGAAGGCACAGACCCACTGAGCAGGCCACCGCTACCAAGATTAAATTCTTCCAGGAAACTTGCGATCGTGCTAGATCTTATGAACACACGAATTTTACCAAACTATGTTTCAGTGACACCAACATTAGAACGTATGCACATGTTAATCTACTGTGCCGCAACGGCAGTCACCACTGTAATGGGTGCCAAGATCCGAACGGTCCAAGAGTTGAATCGTGCAAGACCAGAACCACGAATGGCTCAATGGGAAATGCGACTAAATCGGAAGATCGAGAGTCTCCGTAAAGACATAGGACAAGTGACGGAATATATCAGAGGAGTAAGAACTAGAAGGATCCAGAGGGCGGTGCAGGCAATAATGAGCCGCACCCAAATGCATTCTCGGCATGACCCCGCGAACATCACTGCTCAACAATGTCTTGACACATTAAAACAAAAACTTTCTGTTTTCGCAGGGCGTCTGAGGAGATACAAGGCTAGTAACAACAGGAAACGAGACAACAGGCTCTTTGAACGATCAGAGGAGGGTTTCTACCGTGCTTTTAATTCTAGCGCCGATGCCACAAATGCGAGTTACCCTAGCAGAGAACAGGTCGACGGTTTCTGGAGAAATCAACTTGCCACACCAGGTCCATACAATGTCAGTGCAAGCTGGATCAGCGAAGAACGCGAGATGGGCCGGAACTATAGCCAGATGCAACACGAGCAATTCACAACCGCTGAGGTCTCCGATGTCATCAAGAATTCCCACAACTGGAAGGCACCAGGTCCAGATCATCTCCAAAATTATTGGATTAAGAAGTTGTGGTGCACGCATGAACAGATAACTACCTTAATTAATGAAGTCTTGCTCGATCCTCTGAAAATGCCATTGTTTCTTACACAGGGTGCAACCTACCTGTTACCAAAAGACCAGCGGAATACGGATAACCCTGCCAAGTACCGCCCAATAACCTGCTTGCCTACGCTGTACAAGATAATCACATCTTGCCTTACGCAGCGAATATATGCTCACTGCGAGCGGAACAACATCATTGCAATGCAGCAGAAGGGCTGCTCGAAGGGCGCAATGGGATGCAAAGAGCAACTCATCATAGACTCTGTCATCTGCAACCAGGCTCATTCCAAGCAACGAAACCTCCACATGGCTTATGTGGACTACAAAAAAGCATTTGATTCCGTACCTCACGACTGGCTCACAGGTATCTTAAAGCTGTATAAAATAGATCATCATACAGTTTCCTTTTTAGAACACGTTATGACAACCTGGCGCACTAAGATACAACTCAGAACCGCAGACAGTAACATCGAGACCGACACAATCAACATCCGAAGAGGGATTTTCCAAGGAGATTCACTCAGTCCACTGTGGTTCTGCATAGCGATGAACCCTCTATCACATCGGTTGAACTCTACAAAATATGGCTTCGCTATCAAAAGCAACAACGCAGAAGCGATCAAGTTGAATCACCTATTATATATGGATGATTTAAAACTGATCGCAGCAACCAAAAACCAACTAACGCAAATGCTTAAAATTGTAGAGGAGTTCTCCAGGGACATCGGAATGCTGTTTGGACTGGACAAGTGCCGCACCCTTAATATCATCCGGGGAAAGCTCGAACAAAGCGCACACGAGATGCAGGACGGCCAGGAGATCGAAGCAATGAGCAAGGGAGATACATACAAGTATCTCGGGATGAAACAAGCTCAAAGGATAGACCATCGAACAATGAAGACTGATTTAACGAATGAATTCATCAAGAGAGTAAGACAAGTAGTGCGAACTGATCTTAACAGCAGGAATTTGTTTAAGGCCCTGAACACGTATGCGTGCTCTGTACTCAGCTATTCGTTCGGAATAGTGAATTGGACCAACACGGACATCAACAACCTGCAACGAAAAGTTAGGACACTACTGACAAAAGCTCATAAACATCATCCCCGTAGCGCCGTAGAAAGAACAACTCTGCCACGTCAACTAGGAGGAAGAGGATTGGCAGATCTCAGCAAGCAATTGGACCAACAAATATTAAATCTGCGTAATTATTTCTACAGGCAGGCCAACAGCTCCACCCTATATAGGGCTATATGCGGAGCAGACGTCTCAACACCGCTACGTCTGACGGAACACGAGCGTCAAAATCACCACCGAACCGACAACGATAAACTACAGAGGTGGTTGGGGAAGCCGCTGCACGGGAGGCATCCTAATGAGGTTAACCAGGAACATGTCGACAAGTTAGCGTCGAACTATTGGCTGACCTCGGGACGAATGTTCCCCGAGACGGAAGGCTTCCTACTGGCCATACAAGATCAGGTTATACCAACTCGCAACTACCTAAAATTCATTGTAGGAGATGCATCGGGAGTGGATGACAGATGCAGATACGGGTGCCCAACTTCAGAAACAATCCAGCACATAACAGGAGGATGTCAGATGTTCGCATCAACGGAATATAAGGAACGACACGATTCGGTTGCCAAGATCTTGCACCAGGAACTGGCGGAAAAGCTGCTGCTTGTGCAGGCAGAGAGGGTCCCATATTACAACTACACACCTGAGCCTGTTCTTGAGAACAGCAACTACAAGATGTACTGGGATCGTACAGTTCTGACAGATCAACGAGTTGCTCATAACAGACCGGACCTTATAATAGTTGATAAAATTTCTAGGCAGACAACTCTGATTGATGTGGCCATCCCGAACAACAGCAACCTGCGTGTGAAGCAAGTCGAGAAGATCGCGAAGTACAGAGATTTAGAAGAACGAATTAGAAGGCAATGGGAAATGGAGAACGTCCAGACGATTCCAATCATCATGTCAACAACTGGTGTTATACCAAAAAGTTTGCTGAGAAACATCAAGGAGCTGGGTCTAACTGATAGTCTTTACAGGTCCATGCAGAAAGCGGTACTACTTGCGACAGCCCGAACCGTCAGGAAATTCATGGGGAATGCAGGATCATCCAACAACATCAATGTCACCTAAGGCCCGATAACATGGCAAGGGTCTCGTCCGAGCCAGATCCTTTTGGTATCCGGGATACCCGGGATCTGAGTGAATGTTCCCCGTAGAGGGAGTGCGAATGCCTTTTGGCTAAGTCGAGATAATGATAATAATAATACCATCGAACAATGAAGACTGATTTAACGAATGAATTCATCAAGAGAGTAAGACAAGTAGTGCGAACTGATCTTAACAGCAGGAATTTGTTTAAGGCCCTGAACACGTATGCGTGCTCTGTACTCAGCTATTCGTTCGGAATAGTGAATTGGACCAACACGGACATCAACAACCTGCAACGAAAAGTTAGGACACTACTGACAAAAGCTCATAAACATCATCCCCGTAGCGCCGTAGAAAGAACAACTCTGCCACGTCAACTAGGAGGAAGAGGATTGGCAGATCTCACCAAGCAATTGGACCAACAAATATTAAATCTGCGTAATTATTTCTACAGGCAGGCCAACAGCTCCACACTACATAGGGCTATATGCGGAGCAGACGTCTCAACACCGCTACGTCTGACGGAACACGAGCGTCAAAATCACCACCGAACCGACAACGATAAACTACAGAGGTGGTTGGGGAAGCCGCTGCACGGGAGGCATCCTAATGAGGTTAACCAGGAACATGTCGACAAGTTAGCGTCGAACTATTGGCTGACCTCGGGACGAATGTTCCCCGAGACGGAAGGCTTTCTACTGGCCATACAAGATCAGGTTATACCAACTCGCAACTACCTAAAATTCATTGTAGGAGATGCATCGGTAGTGGATGACAGATGCAGATACGGGTGCCCAACTTCAGAAACAATCCAGCACATAACAGGAGGATGTCAGATGTTCGCATCAACGGAATATAAGGAACGACACGATTCGGTTGCCAAGATCTTGCACCAGGAACTGGCGGAAAAGCTGCTGCTTGTGCAGGCAGAGAGGGTCCCATATTACAACTACACACCTGAGCCTGTTCTTGAGAACAGCAACTACAAGATGTACTGGGATCGTACAGTTCTGACAGATCAACGAGTTGCCCATAACAGACCGGACCTTATAATAGTTGATAAAATTTCTAGGCAGACAACTCTGATTGATGTGGCCATCCCGAACAACAACAACCTGCGTGTGAAGCAAGTCGAGAAGATCGCGAAGTACAGAGATTTAGAAGAACGAATTAGAAGGCAATGGGAAATGGAGAACGTCCAGACGATTCCAATCATCATGTCAACAACTGGTGTTATACCAAAAAGTTTGCTGAGAAACATCAAGGAGCTGGGTCTAACTGATAGTCTTTACAGGTCCATGCAGAAAGCGGTACTACTTGCGACAGCCCGAACCGTCAGGAAATTCATGGGGAATGCAGGATCATCCAACAACATCAATGTCACCTAAGGCCCGATAACATGGCAAGGGTCTCGTCCGAGCCAGATCCTTTTGGTATCCGGGATACTCGGGATCTGAGTGAATGTTCCCCGTAGAGGGAGTGCGAATGCCTTTTGGCTAAGTCGATATAATAATAATAATAATAATAATAATAATAATATGTGTTTGCTGGTGTCTATTAAGTATCAACTGCAATTTGGTGCAATTAATAATATTACATCGCATGGTTGTGATTGGTATAAAATACAATATAGTAAATACATATATTTAGAAGGAAGAAGGAAGCTAGTGAAATAAGCGATTAATTAATAATTATTACACATGGCAAATTGAATAAGTGGCAATTATCTCGCATAAAATCAAGCAAGCAAGCAAAAAAGCAAATCAAACATCGCTAATGTGGATCACCTCTGTCTCAGTCTGATACCAAACCGGAATCGATATCCATGAGAATCACTTTTTTTTGTGGTTGGTATTATTTTTTAAAGAATACGTAATAGCATCTATATCCAAACAAATATAGTAAAAGTTATTTATTAGATATATAAGTCGGTTCATTGATAATATATTACGTTCCCGTCTGCACTATTCGTCATCGATTGAACTGAACCTAGTTAGAACCCAAAGGTAGCTATAAAATTGATCGTCGTTCTTGACCGAGCATTATTTAACCCTATGAGCGTTGACTGACGCATTTATAACACTTCTCATGACCATAGCTTCATGTTCTGGAAAACAGATAGCGCTGATGGCTAACAATGTATTTTGCATTACAGTAGGTAGTTTGTCTCCGGAAAGCGCATAGTAACCCAAAAAAGTGTCAGACGTGGCAGCAATGAGCAGTTTTTATTAATACGCCAGTCAACGCTATGAGTTTTCAAGCGTAAAGGCAATAAAAGCCGCAATCGCCTCTATTTTTCATTAATTGTGTCTTGTAGGAAATTTCCCATATAACAATATGAAATCAATTTCTTAAAGAAAAACCAACCCCTTTGTTCCTTATTACATTAAATATTCTGTACATCAAAAAAGGAAGAAGCTGTATTCATTCCTCCAAAATACAAAAGAAAGAGCCGTTATCAAATTCGGCAATTGTTTTCTGGAACGTCCCCGAATACCAACTCGTCTGAAAAAGGCTTCAGACAAAAATGGCTTTTTAAATATATTAACCGATGTCCCTCCCACATTCAAATTTGTAAGCCTTCATTAAATATCGTCCATTAAAAAAGAGGCTTTCATAATTTCTGGGTCAGTTTTTATTAGGTAATTCATTTGCGTATCTATATTACTTTTTGATGAAACGCTAATAATTAATGCCTGTCAGTTTATAATATTTAACATGTATATATAAATTAAAATTGATAGATAAAATAATTTAAAACGCTCTCTCTCTCTCTTATCTGCTTATAATATTAAAATTAATTACACAATAACGACACAAAGCCATCGTTTGTGTTGTAGAGTAGCTTACAATTTATGCAGTCTATTATTTTTCTCTAAGCACTAGCGGAAACCCAAATTGATTGCATGCTTCATTTTAGCGACAAAACGGGAACAAGAGAGGCCCCGAGTGTACACGTAAGCAACTTGCGTCATTACTTTGGCACCGGGAACTAATCTTGTTCACGCTCTCGATAGCATATGCACTGACGGGAGATCAAGAAGTTTAATTCAACCATAGAAATAGAAAAAAAAATAACAAAAATATGCATTTTCGAGAGCTAAACAGGATATCCGCACAAATTTTTGTGGTGGGGATAGCACTATTATTCCCGCGTCTCTTTGCACCGTGGGTAAACGTGAATTCGCGATTTTTTTACTATATAGCAACTGCTGCAAAAAGTTGCAGTGGTTAGAAGTTACTGTGGAGGGAAGAATTCCCTGTGTAGAAGTTCGGGGCAGATCGTTTACGTTCGGAATGGATCGTGCTTGACGGTTTCCGCCTGGTAGGATCGCTCCTGCCGGCAAGCCGTTCCGTCCGTCCTGCAGACACCTCCGGCCGGCGCGTCCACACTCCGTTCTCGACCCGAGACGGTCGAGTTCGGGTCAGGGTTGAGCTTGCTATTAAAATTGTACTAGTTCTATTACAATTTACCAATGGCTATTACGCTATTACTACAATAGCAAAAATCTCAATAATCTATTACAATTTCGGCTGCTGAAATTATAGGTGCTTTCCATTGGACAGTTCTACAGATCCCGATTCCTGTGTTACCTAGGGTCACTTAGAATCGCTTGTGAATGGTTGATTAAGCGACCTTGAGCAGTAGATCACTTTGGAGCAGTCCGATGGAAAGCACCTCATAACTTCTTACTATATTTTTAAGTTTATTTATTTTTAACTGTACAAATTTATGGGTACCCACTGTTACTGGTGCAGTTTTTTGTTATGTTTTTTTGTTTCTGTAGGATGAATTTTATTTATTTTTTAGAAATGGAACGTTTTTATTTGTTATATAATGACCAAAAACTGTTTCAATAAAAAAAAGGTGGGTAAAATTTGACAGGAATTTGGAGCTATTACAATTTATTACAATCTAGTACAATTTTGTGAACAATTCTATTACATTTGCCTTAGGTCAAAAGCACAACCGGTCAGTCTCTACCGAGCGCCAGGCCAAGAAGGGTCGCGGCAGCTCGCGCTCTCCGGTTCACACTCGCGCGGCTCAGACTACGGAACGACTGCGGCTGTAGTTAAATTGTGTAGTTGCAATAAAAGTTGTCAATCCCGTCGGCGTAGTTTCTTGATCTTCAACCTTAACGAACCCACAACCCAGGAGATACTGGTGGCCGCACTGAAAGGCGGAACCACTATATATTTGGTGCCCAACGGGAACCACTACAGATTTGGTGCCCAACGGGAACCACTACAGATTTGGTGCCCAACGGGAACCAGTACAGATTTGGTGCCCAACGGAAACCACTACAAAGTATAAAAAATAATATCAGAAAGTTAAAACTTTCATTCGGAGGCAAATATTATATTTTAAATGATATGGAAAACATAACAACTAATAACTATACTGGGGTAAGTTTTACGATATCTAAGTATGTATTACGAATAATACAGAAAGTAGAAAAGGAACACCATCGTACCGTTTAAAAAAAAACTAAAGGTGGAATCTTTTCTGTGATCTGTGAAGAATATCAGAATATGCCATATTTAAGTATATTGTCTTAAAACAGTAGGATGGTGTTTGTTTTCCTTTTTCTTTATAAGTGGGACATTTTTGGGACGTTTCGATTAAGTTTATCCGATTTTCGAAAATTTCCAAAGCAATTCACAATTTTCCCAACTATAAGGTTCTATTAAGTATAGAAATGTTAGTTGGCGAGGTAAATTCATAAAAATTGGGATATTTGAGTTTCAGAGTGTGCTGATTAATGCTACGTTGTCAGATTTTCTATAAAAAAACGATAATAGCATTTTTTTAACACAGTATCGAAAAAATCATACTAAAATAATATAGCATATTTAAGCATTTTTAAAAAGATCTTTTTTTGCAGTTTTGAATAAGTTTGCTCGATTTTCAGATATTTCCAAGGCGTTCCTGGATTTTATTTGAAAATAAAAAAATTCAAAATTTCCAACTTTAAGGCCCTGTAGAAGTGTTAGTCGACGAAGTAAATTTATAAAACTTGGGACATTGGGGTTTCAATAAAGCTCAGATTTTCGATAAAAATATTTATTTATATATAATAGTCTTTACTTATGCATACCTACCTACCCACCTATGAAATCGCAATAAAACCTAATAATTGGGGAACAGACGAACTATAAATAGTAGGTATTACCATTACCTCCCTCGGAAGAAAAAGCTATCTACGCCCTTGCCTGAACTGTGACTAATTATATAATATTTACGAGTTCTTACCTCTTACCCCTTACGTCGCACGCATTCTGCCGTAAGGAGGACTATATCATAAATAAATGAGTACAGTTGGCAACGCTGCCAATCGGCAGGTCACGCCAGCTCCTCCTCCCATTATTGTACTCGCTCAGTAAGCCATTACCCCGTGGGAGGCGTACCGGTTGAGTGGGGACTTTACTGTGGAAATTATATACCGAAGATGATTCCCAGTTCACAGAGTACATTTCCAGGGCACACTTGAGGTCGCTTTTATGCGAGCGCTCGCTCCACGTAACGTCCTTTAATTCTTTATCGCGTGCCTTTCTAAGCGCGCTCCCGACCGGAAAATGGGTTAAGTAACTGTTAAAAATCACCCTTCTCGCCGCAGGCACATCCTCCCGGACGGGAAGCCCTGCCTTACTTTTCAAGAACGACCCGATAAATTACTGGGCTAGCCCGGGACGCGTTTAACTCGATGACTGGGTACTGAATTATTAAAGTTGCTGGGGTGGGCGAACGACGCCGACGTCTTTAGCCTTTAGTGCCCTTCTCTCCAGAACCGCCCCCGGAGGAAGGGCGCGAACGGGAGGATCGAGATGGAAACAAGACCGGTCAATATTAGGGAAATTGCATTTTTTTAGTGTGGATTAAAGTGGATCATATTTCAAAAATGTTGTCAAGAACATACTAGAAAATGTGTGAAAAAGTAAAAGAAAGTTTATTTTCTAAAATTTATTTGTGGCGCAAACAGATCCATTTACTTTTTAATTGGGTTTTTCGCCACCAAACTGATTGAAAGACAACTTTTTCAAGTTGCCTCGAAAATTCATAAATTCTTAACAGTGAATAAACGAAACTTTAAACGTGTAACTCAAAAAATAACTTCAACAAATTTGTTTTCTGAGCTTTCGGAGGATAAATCTTCCTCCTTTCTCAAAGATCATGTCACGTCAAAGTGAAGTGACAGATTAATAAATTTCAGGTTAAAATGTCATGACAACAGAAACAATAGCTTAGCCACCTGCCTGATATTGTACCCTGTGTTTTATCTAATTATCTATACTAACTTCTCTTTGAATAAGTGGCAATAATATTTTACTAAATTCCACTGAACATTCAGCAACACAGTTACCCGTATTTCCTAGAATAAATGCAGATTCTTTAATTTTTCGTCTATTTCCTACTTCTTCTTTTAGAATTGGTTTGGAACTATCCCACAATATCCTATGATTGTTATTAAAGGAATGTTCACATATTTTTGACTTCGAAATTTGATTTTGCCTGATATAATTTTTATGTTCTTTTAAACGAACGTTAAATGGCCTACAAGTCTCCCCAACATAGAACTTTCCACATTCACAAGGAATTTTATAAATGCAATTTTTTGAACTTTGTAACTCATTAAATGGTTTTGTTTTAACTAGCATCGATCTTAATGTATTTTTGGTTTTAAATACTGTTCTCACATTAAAACGATTGCCTATACGTTTTAGCTTATCTGACGGTCCAGGAATATAAGGAATTATTAAATTTACTGGTCGGTCCACCAGATTTATTTCTCTAATTCTATTAGCATTGTTATTTTGTTGGCAATCCTGAAAAACTTGCTCAACAAATTCAATAGGACAACTATTCTTCTCAAGAACATGTTTTATATGTTTAATTTCCTCCTCAAATTTTGTGTTATTAGAACAAATCGTTCTAGCCCTGTCATACAAACTTTTAATTACTCCTTTTTTAACACTAATATGATGATTGGAGTTGAAATGGAGATATCTATTAGTATGTGTTGGTTTTCTATAGACACTAGTTTCTATATTGTCTGATTTCAGTATAGAAACATCTAAGAAAGGTAATTCATTATTATTTTCAATTTCTAAGGTAAACGTTCTTGAGAGTTTATAAAATTTAATAATGAATTTAACACATCTACTCCATGTTCCCATATAACAAATATGTCATCTACATATCTCCACCAAACATTAGGTTGGTGAACATATCTAGTCAATTCATTTTGTTCAAAATCTTCCATGAATAAATTGCTTATGAATGGTGATAAAGGAGACCCCATAGCCAATTTGGAATTTGGAATGAGTTTGGTGGCAAAAAACCCAATTAAAAATTAAATAAAAGAAAGTTTTTTAGAATTAACAGGTATACAGTGTGACCGTATTTCCGGTCTGGGCATGGGGATCTTGGTTATCTTAAGAGATAAGAGGTCGGTTAAAGTGGGTCAAAGTTGCGGAATTTTTTACCGAGTATCATGGTAAAAAAAATTGGCTGTCCCTTCTCGTCTAGAAAATAACAAAGGGAGCTGGACATAATATCATTTTCTTTTGAAAAATACCTATTCTTATCGGTAATTAGTGATATAAATAATAGTTATTTATGTACCAAGGCACTGAAGTTCAACTTTTTATGACTCATGTGGAATTTAGTTGCCGAGGCCTCTGGCCGAGGCAAATAAACGGAAAAAAAAATGTTTTATTAGGCAAGAAAATAATAATAAGGGATCACCCGTCCATGAACCGACTACGCGCAGCGTTGCTTGACTTTGATGATCGCTCTACCTAGGTCAAGTAAGACAAGACACGGCCGCTTCGTACAGAAAAACCAAACTGCTGCTTCTTGTGCAGCCTCCACAACAAAGCTATTGATATTCAAACCTACTAAAATATGTATACTGAAGGATTGCGCTTCTATAGGAAACAATTTCGCAATGTGTACGAAAAGTTAAATGGGCCTTTATCGGCCGGGTTTTGAATATTTGGTCACTTTTGACGGGCGATTTCTCCGCGTCTGATGTTTGATGTTTACATCTCGCCAAGGCCTACTTATTGAAAAAATCGTACAATAATGTAGCCCATTATTGTACGATTTCTATGTGCTTTTAATGTCGATTTTGGGACACTACGGCCGATTTCAAGAAAAAAAGTTTTTAGGAAATTACATGTTTTTAAAATGTTCAGAAATTTCATAAATATTAAAAATTGCCAAAAAACTAAATCTTTTATTAGAGCGTTCAAATTTGGTACACAGAAACAACTTTTTCAAGTAAAACTTTTTGATATTTGAACAAATAAACCCATTTTTGGCGATATATTTTTTTAAATGTCATTTTTGACAGATAACGAAAGTCACATGACCATATTTGAGTGGGTCATTTTTCATCTTTTTTCAAGCAAAAGGTAACCTCAAAATTAAATTTCAAAATAAAACATTAATTAAAAATTTTCTTCCTATGGTGCGAACTTTTTCGAGGACACTGTATATAACTGTCCTTTCTTTTGTGAAAAATGACTATATTGAGTCGAATAAAAACTCCCGTGAAGCCGCCGAACTATATTTTAACAGGTACTACATTGTTAATTCAATTATTATATTATTTTATTGTCGCCTCAATTGTCTGTCTTCTGTTTTTATAACAAGACTTCTTATCTTAGATATCCGGAGTGAAGACAACCATTTCCCGATAGATTTTCTATCATAAAACGTAATTTTAAATATTTTTAAATAAAAATACTACTATAATCCGCGCAATCGGCGAGGTTAATGTTTTAGGCCTTGTAGAGGCAACTCCTTCAACATCGTTTAGGGCTATTGAGAAAGAAGTTGGAGTATCGAAGACTAGTATAGAGCTCAATTGATATTAAAAAAACATAAATTCAAACCCTATAAACTAAAGATTGTCCTACATTTATATTCTGGAGATACTGAGCGCGCGTCGACTACTTTACACGATATCGCAACATAGAAGAACTACGTGAGGCTATCACGCTCGCATTACAAAGTCTTCAGAGACGATCAATAATAGTTTTAAATGCACTACGGTGAATAAAAAAAATTTGCTAATTTTGTGTTACAGAAAACTGTAATCATTTCGACCAACATTTGTAATTATTAAAAAACTCCGGTGAGTATTTGTTGAATTATATATACTTATATTATTATGATGATATTGTTCCTTTATTTCATGGTCTATTATACAGTGTGTCCCCCGATTGTTTGGTCGACTCTTGTAAAAGACAAAAAAATTTCGAGTTGAGTTTTGAGCTTCTGGGGCTCAGCCCTGCTTGGTTTGAAACTAATTTGTGACATAAATTTCATTTCGAAAAATGAAGGGTGCCTTTGAAATGTTCGAAAAATCTTTTTTGCTCACCAGTAAAGTGCCGTTTAGAGACGAGATACGCAAAAATGTTATTAAGAAAAGTTGTTCAGAATGAAAAAATTAGTAATAGTGCAAAAGTGCAAAAGTCCTAGGCCTACTTTGATTTTTTTGAGGTTTTTATTTTTAACCGGATTTTTTGAGGAAATCCGGAAAAATGTTACTTAAAAAAACTGTTCAAAACAAAATGAAATGACCGTGTAGCAAATTTGAATTTGATAATATTGCGTTTTGAATTGCGTTTTTCAAGTCGTCCATATTACCTAGCAATATCAGAGGGTGCCATGAAAAAACAAAGCTATTGCAACTTCCAATAGCGAAATGTCAAACAGGTAAATTTGTTCTTATTTGCAACGGTGCTTGAAGGTTCTGCACATTATTTTTTGTCATATTTACACTTAAAATGTTAATATTAGCAGAAAAAAATTATTTAATTCATTGTTACGCCATTGGCGAAAGATCTATCCCAAGTGTAATAAATCTATTTCACAAAAAATATCCCGAAACCATAGTACAAAAATCGTACGCGTTGTGGCTGATTAAGAAGTTTTTACGAACTGGAAGCATCCTCAGCATTAAAAAAGAAAAAGGGCATTCAACGACGACGATGTTGCTACTATAATAGCTCCTGATTCTCTAGAAGATGATCCAAAAATATCCCTACGCGAAATAAAAGTAACCTTACAGGTATAAGTAGAACACATTTGCAAAAAGTTTTTAAATCCAAAAGATTAGACTTTTGTTTGTCCTTGGGCGCAGAAATTTTACCTTATCAAAATTTCCATAAACGTATAATATTTTCTGACGAATCTACCTTTACTGCAAATGGTATTTCTTCATCACAAAACTGTCGGTTTTGGAGTAAAGAAAATCCGAATTTTGTTGTCAGTGCCCGAAGACAGTATTTAAAAAAGTGAATGTGTGGTGTTCGGTGTCGTTCGATGTTGGTATTATTGGGCAATAATTCAGGAACAATAAGATAGCCCGCACGATCGCCAGATCTTACAATTATGGACTTTTTTCTCTGGGGCAGATTAAAACAAATAGTTTATTCGGAAAGAATTTCTAATAATATTGATAACTTAAAAACGCAATTCAAAACGCAATATTATCAATTTCAATCGAATAAATAAAAGCATCTTATATGGAATTTAAATCACGGATTGAATATTGTGCCGAACTAGGAGGTGATTTAATTGAATAACACCATCTGTAATACTTAATAATTAAGTGCTTTGTTTTATTTTTATTAGTGTTAATAAATTGTTAAGTTCACAGTTAGTGGCGTGTTTTTAAATATTTCCTGGATTTCCTCAAAAAATCCGGTTAAAAAATAAAAACCTCAAAAAAATCAAAGTAGGCCTAGGACTTCATTCTGAACAACTTTTCTTAATAGTATTTTTGCGTATCTCGTCTCTAAAGGGCACTTTACTAGTGAGCAAAAAAGGTTTTTAGAACATTTCAAAGGCACCCTTGATTTTTCGAAATGAAAATTATGTCACAAATTAGTTTCAAACCAAGCAGGGCTGAACCCCAGAAGCTCAAAGAGAAAATTGTATTTAATTCGTTTATTGTTTAAAATAAGTATATATGCTATTATATATTTCTGAAAAGCTGAAAGCAAGCTGAATACAATAAAACGCATAAGTTTGCTTTATATCTCCGAAATAGAAAAATCTAGCGAAAATCTGACTACGCCACTGGATTCTACAGAAAAAGTTATATAAAACCGCGTTTTTACTTTTTGTATATGTAAAAGGGAAGCTGAGATACAGGGGATAGCTAAAAACTGACACTTTTCAATTTGGCCCTGTATCCTAAAAACGAAGGTGGCTATAAAAATTTTGTTTGAGGCATCTTTCATTTAATAAAAGTGTAGCACAGTGTCGCGAAAATCGCAAGTGTCTATCTCTAAAAATAAGGGAGATAGACACCAAAAGTGTCGAAAACGGGACACCATGTACAGTGGCGATTTAACTAGACAATACGCAGGAATACGCAGGCCAGCACACCATTGGCTGTCTTCTATCCCTACTTCGATCTTGGATCGCTATTCACGACAAGGTTGTCAATTATACGACACCTAATTTGAATTCATACATACGAATAAAGACGATTACGATACATTTGGCAACGGTGCAAGACTCGTGGTCTGTAGTCTCTGTCTGTTACTCAAACAGTGCAGCGCAGGAGTGTTAGATCGTCGCCTGCGGTCTGCAACAAATTTCAGCCCGGATTGCCCGAAGAAGAGCGCACGACTGCACGAGGAGGAGAAATCGGGTGCCGTCTCAGGGCTGAAGGTTTTTATGCTCCAAAGCTTAAAACCGTGTTGGTTTTAGTTCCGCAGCTGGCGCAGTCCGCCTTGGCCTATTCCCGCGCCGTATCCGTGGAAGAAAGAAGTAAACAAAATGGAAAATAGTGTACGGGACATTTTGAAAGGAAACTTTTTAAGCTTTTTATTGACAGGAAAAGTTGAAATAAAAACTCTTGGGAGACCAACTCCAGATTTAGAATACTTATCTCAACCAGATAAAGCTGCAGGTCGCAATTTTATGCTACGCTTTTCTAGAAACATATACGATAAAAATGTGTGGATATGTGGATGTGAGAAATTAAATGCACTGTTTTGTTTTTTTTTTTGTTTACTGTTTTAAAATTATACAATATCAGCGGCGTTGACGAAAAAGTTATAGAACATTATATTTCGGAGAAAAACAAAAGACTAGACTTTACATATAAAATATAAATATTAACAAGTGTTGGTGTGTTAGCGTTAGACAGTGCCAGTGAAAAAAATTAAAAATCTAAAATTAAAAACAATAATTCCGCCCCTGAATTAACTGCCTACCTATTTATTTTTTTTATAATAAATATTGAGAAGGTGTAAGTACTATACAGATCATTGGTAAGTTCCTACTTCGGTGTAGATTTTGTTCCACCTCGGTACTCACTTATTTTTTTAAACGTGGCCTCCTGTACATGAACCCACTGGACGCCACTGCTATTTATTACTTTTTATGGCGCATCTCTCTTCTCAAAATAAATTAGTTTAAAGCCAAGAATAAACAAACAAGAATTATATAAGTATACGGGGAGTTCAGTTTAAAAAATTAAAGTTTGGTTAGTAATTTGACAACATCCTTTACAAGCAGGAACATTTCCTACAACTTTTGTATTTGCCATTTTTCAATAGGGTGTAGAGGAAGAGACCCAAATTTGAGATAAATGCCTAATTTGACTAAATAGCCTGGACTAATTAAAATAAACCGGGGTGTAATGTTAAAGTGGTACCTAGTTGAGCGCTTCAGTTCGTTTGTTTCTGTACAAAAGCATGTTTGGTGTGATTTGACTGATAATGTTTTTTTTTGATAGTGTAAATAAACCTGCTGCGGCTGCGTAATTGGGATGTCTGTCTGTCTCAAATTAGTCAGCCTGTCTCAAATTAGGCAATTTTATGGGGCAATTGACAAAAAAGTTTAAGTTGAATAATTTGTCTAGATCGCTATTTTAATGTAGTTTCTTTGCATCACTGTTTTGTCAATACACTAAGCAAGTATTCTAATACCATATTAAGACTCAATGTACAGCACGTACGTGATGATTCGACATTTTGACCCATAAAATGGCTTTTTTCGATCTGTAGCGAGCAACAACCATAATTTTAAACTTTTGGTCGATACAAATTTTAATCTAAGTAATTACTCACATTTTGAGACAAAAATTATTTAAAAATATTTATCACAATGGCCGTCATTAGGCTTACAAAAAAATTGTATTGACCAAAAGTTATGCGTGTTGCTCGCTACAGATCGAAAAAAGCCATTTTATGGGTCAAAATGTCGAATCACCAAGCACGTGCTGTACATTGAGTCTTAATAAAAAAAAATTAACGGTGAATTTTATTTCGAATTTACAAAAAAAGTGTCTCAAATTTTGGGTCTCTTCCTCTATCACTTCTGTTATTTTAGGTGTTCATTCGTTTATTATATAAATTGTACCATGGAATAAAGGAGATTCTATACGCTGCATTACAAAACTATCGATCCAGAAAAGCGCACGTGGCGAAGAGGGTGGCAATTCCGAGATGTAACTGCCTCATAGTGCGCCCGCAATCCCCAGTTCCACCACTATTGTTACCAAAGCTGAAGTTAAGGTCCGTGTGTCAAATAAACACAACTCCAGGCGAACGGCGTAACCAGCCGGCGACGTCAGGTCGGTAGAGGGCTTCGAATTAAAAAATTTAATTGCCTCTCGCTGTTTCGCAACATGCCACGTACAATAAAGTCAATTACGGTTTATAGCCGGTACTTGTAATGATTCGTTAGTGTCTTATATTGCTCTAATTCATTTTATATAAGCGTTTACTATTCTGGGGTGGACGTATAAAATCGAGTCCGGTTAATTGCGTAACTTTGAGGCATCTGACAAACGGGTTTATTTTTAGAGTCTATTACTAGAACAGATTGTGTAATATTTAGCACATCTTGTCAAATATGTCAAATGAAGCAATTTATTGGATGACTAGCAATTAATCTTTTGTAGGTCACTGTGGATCTTCTTTCTCGGTTTTAAATTAAATTATAATAAGAAGAATGCACTACTTCATATCTATATCTAAACAATGTATCGGTAGTGTGCAAAATTGGATAAAAGTTGGGCTTCACTTCACATATTTGACAAGATTAGCTCTGTGTATTCTATCTTCTCTCTATATTTAGTTAAATATAATATTGAATCTAAGACCTCTTTTGAAAATAGCATTTCTATACTCTCCCCATCCTCTCCAAAGAGGAATAGTACCTATACCTATATTCTGCGACAAATTATCAAAAACTCCACTCGATCAAGAAATCTCTAATCCGATCCGGAAGCCATTCTAAACGTATTGTAAACTATACTTTCTCTAACACTATTTTAGAAACCACACATTCCGCAACTAAAAATTTTGTTGTTTTCGTGGTCCTGTCGAGACTCCATATTGTAGATATAGTAGCTCAGGTGCTCTCCCCCGCACTTTGTTTAACCTCATTAAGCAACCGCCAGGGTAGCTACTAAATACTGTTAAGATGACGAGGGTGTATCAAAATGTCATGGCTGTCTACCGCGCAGGAAGCCGTTTATAAATTCGGAGCGCTTACTACTTAGTTTCTCAATCCACGTTCGCTATATTATTTGCAATTTCACAATTTATTTCGTGTGCTGTTTACGACGCTCGCCACCCAAAGCAGCTTGGGATAAAAATGACTCAGTCATCGATTTGATACGTACTGTGGTAGTATGGAAATCGCACAAGGATCAAATTTAATACACATTTGGAGAACCAACTCTAAAGATATACAGGGTGAGTCAGAATGTATAGTAAATACTTTAAAGGGGTGTTCGGCAGGTGGTTTTAAGGGGGGTCTTTCATATAAAATTTTTCTATTTGGGCTTTCCTTGCCAAGTTATTCGGGTCTACGGGATGACCCAAAAGATTTTTTTTATTTATATCTCAATAACGGGGCTACTTAAAAATTTGAAATTTGGTATGTGTTATCTACTTACTGGAAGACGCCTTGGGGTAGTTTATTCATTTACACAGTGCCCTGAAAAAGGGTAAAAACTAACAACCCCTATTAATTTTTTTGCTCAAACTTTTTTAAGGTTATCTTTTTGGTCTTGCATGTCCATCATTTCAGTGTATCTTTTTATTTTGCAACAAAAGTGTACTCTTGTTTCATAACGATAAAATCAACCGTTTGCGTTGAAATTGGCAAAACGTACCCCAAAACACCTGTTAACTTCAACATTCGAAACATAAAATTTTTACCTACCGCTTTCAAACGTTACATATCGACTGTACCATTTAAACTGAGAAAAAAATTCTTATGAACAATGTACCAAAACTTATTAGCTTTCAAAATGGAAAGGATTGAATTTAACAAAATTTGAACACTCTATTTCAAGAAAACCAATGTCCAATTGGTATTTTTATTCCTTATTTTGAATGTACAGTCGATCTGTAACGTTTGAAACCGGTAGCTAAAAATTTTATGTTTCGAATGTTGGAAAGTGCTAATTGTGTCTAGCTGCTTTTTCGTTTTTATTTAGGTGGGTTCGGATCCTTTGGTGACCTGAATTCGTTGCCCCGACAAACTATTCTCCCCTCCTGAATCAAACACCTCGAAAAACTCATACAATATTTATTACCTATATAAGGTGTACAAGCGATTAACTGTTACAAGTTTATGACAACTTAGAAGTTACATTAGTTGTTGAAAAATTAAAGTTAAAAGTTAAGTTTTTATAAAAAACGAAAGAAGTTAATTTTAAATGAATTTTTAAACAATAGAATTGAAAAGGTCCTGTGGTTTTGAAAGTCTCTTGGAACTACTAGCACTTGAGGTTTGAACGAAAGTTTATACTTGCGATTGAGACACTTGACCGGAAAATATTCTGAGTGTTCGATGTGACGACTTTCCTATTCTGATTGTTCGATGTGACCACTTTCCTGATACAAACTGGCCTTAACGGGTGGCTTGCCGTAGGCGCTTGTGGTGACTAGTACAGAGCAGAGCCAATCTCAGGGTTTTTGTGCAGATGTTGCCGTACCGTTTCAGTGCCTAGCTCAGCAGCGTACTGGTCGACTGTAGGTGTCCTTTTGCTGTCCACAGTGTCCACGTCTTCGGGTCAATGATGTACATTCATAACAAACACAACAAGAGCAGCAATTAGTCCAAGAATGCCAAGATTTGTGATATTAAATGCGTAGAGTTACGCAATGATTTATAAAGTATACAAAATTCAATTTCAATTTTAATTGGGTTATTCGCCACCAAACTGGTTAAAAGACAACTTTTTCAAGTTGCCTGGAAAATTAATAAATTCTTAACAGTAAATGAACTAAACTTTGAACTTGTAACTCAAAAAATATCTTTTAACAAATTTGTTTCCTGAGCTTTCGGAGATCATGTCACGTCAAAGTTTCACTTTGAGATCATGTCACGTCAAAGTTTCACTTTGAGATCATGTTACGTCAAAGTTTCACTATGACGTGACATGATCTTTGAGAAAGGAGGAAGATATATTCTCCGAAAGCTCAGGAAACAAATTTGTTGAAGATATTTTTTGAGTTACAAGTTCAAAGATTACTTCATTTAATGTTAAGAATTTATTAATTTTCCAGGCAACTTGAAAAAGTTGTCTTTTAACCAGTTTGGTGGCGAAAAACCCAATTAAAATTCGATGGATCTGTTTACGCCACAAATAAATTTTAGAAAATTTAGATTATGACTTAATTATTAAATATATGATGATATGATAGAAAAACCACACTCACCTAGGCGATTTTACTCCTCTAGTAGGCTTCGCTCTTATCCTAGGCACTACAATAAAAATACTTCACCAAAAACAATTAACCCGTATTACCGATCAAATTCGCGAATATTCTAGACCAAAATGCTAACAGCAAACGAGAAAAAATTTAGAAACGGCGACTGCCACTGGACAGTGCCTATCAGTTCCAGAGCGAAATTAAAAAAGGGAAGAGGCTCGCTACGCGCCGTTCGATTCGTTCTATACAACCGGGGTACATAAAAAAGTGCAGCCAATAAGAATCGAGCTGCCGGAGTCAATTGGCGGTCTATTTCAAATGATTCTCTTTACTTGTATATTAAATAATAACAAAACAAATGCTATTATATTTAAAGCAATTTAACATACTTACTTCCACTTCAATCTGTTCGTAAATACCTACACAATAAATTCCACTGTCTGTTTTAACAAATAAGGTAAACAAATCGATAGTTTTTGCGTGTTGCGCTACCTACCACAGGAGGTCGCTAGCGGTACGCTCGCGAAGTTAAAATATCAACAATTTAACAAGAAAATGTAAGCTGTACCATCCTATAATAGGTGTGCATTCTTAGTTCATGCCTGTCTGAATTGAAATAAAAACATTGCAACGGGTTTTTTGGAATTTGCAAAAAAATCCGTTACAAATGATGGACCTGCAAGAACAAAAAGATAATTCTCAAAAAAGTTTGAGCAAAAAAATTAATAGGGGTTGTTAGTTTTTACCCTTTCTTAGGGCACTGTGTAAATGAATAAACTACCCTAAGGCGTCTTCCAGTAAGTAGATAACACATACAAAATTTCAAATTTTTAAGTAGCGCCGTTATTGAGATATAAATAAAAAAAATACTTTTGGGTCACCCTGCAGACCCGAATAACTTGTCAGGGAAAGCCCAAATCGAAAAATTTTATATGAAAGGCCTCCCTTAAAACCACCTGCCGAACACCCTTTTAAAGTATTTACTATATCTACATTCTGACTCACCCTGTATATCGAACATCAACAAGTAGGTATTAAATTTTAGACAAATTTTAACAAAATATTTCTTATCTATAAGTATCTACTTATTTACAACGTTAAATGGTATATTAGTACTTACAGTTATAAAAAATCTTTGGAACAATTTCTGAAATTTTCTGCCGTCACAATTTTCAGCTTCCAAAATATGCGGCATAGTGTCAATTATATCTTATTGCCGATGGAACTGTCCACTTAGTCGCGTTTGTTTTGGCCCAAATTTATATAGTGGACCCGTGCACAATGATACTCCCGCACCGATTGCAAAAACACCGGTTGTAAAAAACATACAATTTCTTTATAGTCGTAGAAAAAAACAAATGCACGCACAAAACTATCTTTGTGTATTTATAATAATAAAGTAAATAGTTCCTGTATTTCAATATTCTTTTTTCGTTCGGCGGCCGCGCGCAACGCTACCGACTGCCACAATGCGGGTAGCCCATCGCAAAAAGGGGGGGGGGGCATACGCGCCTTATTGCAACATTTACTTCGGACGTGTATGAAGTAAAATATACGTCCAAAGAAGTCATGTGACTCAACTTGCACCAATGAGAGCACACGACGTTTACCGACTATTATATACGTCGAACGTATAAATAGCCACTGTCTTAAAAAAATTGTCCTTCACCTTCCTCCATACGTACCTATACTTTGCGTATTTGAGAACAACTCCCAGCAGTGGCGTAACCAGAGGGAAGGGCTTTGGGAGCTTTAGCCCCCCCCCCCCTAAAGATCCGCCGCGTGGTATTTATTTCTAAATAAAATTTATTTTAAAACAATAGTTTTGGCGTAAACTCCCAGTAACAAAAAAAACGCTTCTGAAAGATTTAGGTAGTAACTTTTGAATAATTTTGTCGTACCCAAGTAACTTATTTTTGTAAAGAAATGAAATTTAAGTAAAAACATATGGTAATTTAGACCCACTTATTATTATATACCTACATCTCACCGCTATACTCACTACCCATAGTCAGTTTGACTTCCGCATGCTTTCAAACCGAGATATTGGTCAAATCGATTATTAACAAGTGTTTCTTGTGTTAAATTGAAGTGTGTAGAGATAATAAAAAATTAGACTTATAATTTTTTTCAAAATTTACTTTCATTTTCTACTTCGCACTTCACTTATAGCTATGGAATAAAATAATGGTGACAGTTAAAAAATGCTGCTGTTCCCAACAAAGAGAAAGGTATCGATATCCATTGCGTTGCGTTGACTTTGGTAGTTCAAAAATAAAAAAAATCTCAAAAACCAAGCGTTTGGGAACCTATATGTTGATCTATTCACCTTGTATAAGTATTTTGGCCCTTGAAAAATATTCATAACTCATAACTCTTTTCATATGAGATCTTTACCAACTGCAAATTATCTGTAATTGACCAATTTAACCATGTCCCATAGGTCTCTGTGGTCTATTCGTGACTCCGTAGTGGGTCAGGTGAGTGTCTCCTCGCTTATTTAAATTAGGGACGGGGGCCCTCATTAAACAGGCACTACGGATGCTACTAAATACTATTAAGATGACAAGGGTATCCTGTTAAATGTCATGGCTGTCTGCCAGACGCCGTTTATCAATTCGGCCCGCCGCGCCGTGGCCATATAGGTATGTATAGTTTGTCGCCCCCGGTTCGGTGATTTGCATCATTTTACATCGGGCATGGGTATGGGATGCATCAATACTGCGTATTACATTGCCTTTTAAAAGTTATATCACGCATTTGATAGTTTGTAATGCTCATAAACTTCGTAAATGATAATTATTACTCTATAGAACAGTTGGGCACTAAAGTCTATCCAAGTTACAGAGGCAGTGGATCAAAACATTGGCCGCCACGTGACCTATTCTCTTATTGGTCTGGCCGTCATAAAATGTCAAGTGTTTACGCGGCGAGCAGAATGCAGGGCCGGCTCTTCCCTCAGTCGAGTTTCCTGCATATTTTAGATCGGATCGCGAGCAGTATATTCTGTAAATTTATTTTGCTACTTAATTTAAGGAAATTTATAAAGATCCACAAAAGGTAAAAACACAATTTTTAGAACTTCTAAAAGAATTAGTTTAGAATTACAAGCCACTTGGAATCTTATAAGTCTGATCCTGGTAATCGATCGCAAGGCGGTCATGTGACTTTGTTTATATCTACTGCCGCTGTAACTTGGATAGACTTTAGGTGCTATTATTGTGTTTTACTGTGAAACCTATTCTTTATATTTTGTGGGAGAACTGAATACAACATTTCGCCACATTATGCACCCTCCATACCGGTGGCACATTAACCTTAAGCACACTCCTTTCCAAAGTTTTTATTCAAAGGTATATTTAGAGAAATATGGGTCCTTCAATATGGGTCTGAATTTCAGTTTTAGAGTCAAAACAAAGTCGGCGCCTTCAAACAATTAATAAAGGCAAATTTAATTTAAGGCGCTGTATCTTAAAAATTATGTATTTGACCATGAGTGATACAAAACAAATTAACAAGAATACTTTTTTATTTAGACTTAAAACTTAGATACTTATACTTCATAGGTAGAAGCAGAGTTAGTTCTCGTGAGCACAGCTTTGAGTGTTTGCACCGATTTGAAAGTTGTCAAAGATGATATATAGTCGCCTCGACGAATAGCTAGGACGTTGACAGTTTGCTTGACATTTGCCAAACTTCCTAGATTTCCTGGAACGGCAGGAAAAATCAGGGACGTAGTGGTTAAGCGAACAAAAGAAACAGCATTACATTTCTGCGTTTGTGCTGTATTCGACAAATTTTAACAACAAATTAAATACGGTCCTGGCACCCTGATATGTCGGTTGGTATGAACTAAATTACCAATGTGTCAATTATTCGGCAAGACGAGAATATAACATCCGTTATCGATATAAACCGGATCTTCACTCACATCACCAATCACCACCAACATTCGTTACTAACCGAAACGCCGTGTGAAATCAACTAAGTATTAGAAGTCCGCCAATGTTTCACTCAACATTCTACATTATCTACAATTTTTTATTCATTCATCATTAAGTGCGAGCTGTGGAATCGGTGCACAGATACGAATCGTTAATAATTATTAGCGTCGATATTGATGTTTACCTCCGGAATGCTGGTTAAGATTTTACACATTGCTGATCATGGTGTGGCGCTTTCGAATCGATATGCATGGGAATTACGTGGTCTCCTGTATATATGTACCTATATGTATGTGTATCTGCGGCGGGATATTAAATTTATTCTGCACAATAAATGTGATAATTAACCGCACGCATTAATTTTGACTAGTAATTACACGGATAAATATTATATAGGTAGTAGGTATACTTACAAACCTACAATTAAATATATTGATACCCGTACACCGTACTCCGTACTTATAATATAACGTTAGTTGTTGTTCCCTTTCAGATATTCAGTTACTGGGTTTCACTAGACAAGGCTCCCACAGGCGTTGTTGGATAACATTATATACACACTATAAATGCATTATTGTGCGAATTGTAGTTGATATATCTCTAGATTTATTTTTATTTTTTCGACTTTTTATATGTTTTGCCAAATTTTCAAATTAACTTTACTTACGATGAAATTTCGGTGCAAAGTTACTTTTAAAAGGTAAATAGAATGCAAAACAAATAAACAAAATCGGAAGTATTAAATTCTGAGAAATGCAGGTTATATTGTGCTTATTAATTGCTTTTAAAATATAACCTACAGTATTGTTTACTCAAAAAATACTTATTTTGGTAGACATACATTTTTTCCGTGTAAATGAACATCCTTCTCCCTCCAAATCTACGCCACCAAAGATATATTAGAATTGAGTCCTCCTACAACTCTGCATTTGAAAAAATCGGTGAAGTATTTCTTAGATACCTACAAGCTGAAATGTGAGTCGTAGTGTGTAATTTATAAATTATAAGCAGATTTAGGGACATTATTAACGCTTGTCAACTCTTGGTCAAGTTAAGTTTCGATGTCATGGAATTATTTGTATATTTACATGCGTAAACTCGTGAAGAGATATACCTATATAGCCTCAGATCTAGCTACCTAAGTTGGCCCATAACTCAGTGCATTCAAAATTTTACCCAGCAAGGGTTCGATTCTTGCCGACAAAATGAAAGCACGGCCGTCCGAACGCGATCTAGAATTAACCACACGTACAGTGTGTCCTCGGATTGAGCCAAAAAATACAAATGTCTGAAAATGAAAAAAAGCCGTCTGTAATTTTGGATACATACTCAACTTAATTAAAAAGTTGTTTCCAATTAAAGGATCTCAAAGTACATTCCCAAATAATATTTTTTTATAAAAAATAAATTTTTAACTATCTAGTATTTTAAAAATAAAAAAATAATCGCCAAGGCCAGTATCGATTTTAATTTAATCTCACATTCTGTCAGATTTCAGTTATTTTGTATTTGGATTCACAATAATGGCCCTTCCAGCAGATTAGATTTTCCACGCAAACAAAAGCAAACGGGAATAAAGGATTTCCCCAAATATTCCTCGATTGAAAAAAATCTTTTACAGTTTCAATGGGAAGGCGCATTTCATTAAAATTCTCAAATCTAATATCAATCGATTATTTGGAGGATCATCCTGCAATTTTTTCCATTCCGTAGTTCATATTGAAGGTAGCCTTTTGTATTAATTAACTAAAAGAGAGCTTATGAAGAATTGAAAAGGTTTTAAAATATACAGTGTGGTCATTTAAGTGTGCAACATATGGGAAGTTTTTATTAATTGCACAACCAAAATATAGAGATTGCCGAAAGTTGATGCAGGTTCAATAATCATATTAGGTGCACTTAGAATGGTTGCAAGTTAAACAGCATACAGGGTAGGTCAAAAAATATAAAAATTGCACAAGAGTAAAGTACCCTTATTTCAAAAAATTCAGCAAAAGGTTATTAAGAAAAGTTGTTTAGAATTAAAAGCTATGCCTAAATACCAAAACATAGCCTCCTAAGAAAAAAAAATTGTTCGTCAATTAATTTCCCGTTTCTTAATAAACATTTAAAATCAAAATTTTGCACCTTAAATGAAAGTTTTTTTAATATACACATTATCATTACTAATGTTTTACCTTGTTCAGAAGAATTTTTGCGAAATTTTAAAGTTTTGTTTAATATCGTTGCAACAAAACATGAAATTTGTAATTTCCCTAAAAAATTAAAAATCTAAGTTAATTTTATAAATATGCTTGAATTTGAACAAAGTTATGCGAAATTGATATAATTTTGATTGATATATGAAATTGTTTAGGGTGAATATTAAAACAAATTTTTTTTAGGAAATTATTAATATTTTATATATTTTTTTCTTAGGAGGCCATGTTTTGGTATTTAGGCACAACTTTTAATTCTAGATAACTTTTCTTAATAACATTTAGCTGAATTTTCTGAAATAAGGGTACTTTACTCCTGTACAATTTTTATATTTCTTGACCTACCCTGTATGCTGTTTGACTTGGAACCATTCTAAATGCGCCTAATATGATTATCGAACATGCACCAACTTTCGGGAATATTTGTATTTTCGTTGTGCAATTAATAAAAAAAATCCCATATGTTGCTCACTTAAATGACCACACTGTATATCGAAATGTGGAAAAATAGACGACGTCTATCTTTCTTCCTTTTTGCGTGTAAATTAAGGGTGTATATATATAATAAATTAAGGGTGTATATATATAAATACTAATAATATGATAACTAAAGGGCGGAATATATGCATTTAATTTCAATCGAAATATGCGCATATATATGCATCATTTTTATTTAAAATATGCAATAATATGCATTTATTTGGCCAAATATTCTCTAATATGCATTTATTTTAAAAACTGAATTTAGAGAAAAGGTTTATTTTAAGAAAAATGAAAGGAAAACAAGTAGGTACATAGACTACCTCGTAAAATACCTATATTAAAACATAATTATGAAAACATTTTAATTGGAAATTGTATAGTATATAGGTACCTAGTATATTGTATAATATGTTTATATATAGAAAAGCTTCTCTCAACATCTGCGGTGTCATAGGACAATACTTTAATTTGAGAAGTAAGAGATAAGGCCAAGGTGCAACTTCGTTGGATGATTTACCATCAAAAATAGTCTTTACTGCCATTAAAGATTTGAACCCTTCTTTCCTTTCTACAGTAGCATCCAGTGTCGTACTCAGAATGGAAAGTTGGGAGCGGGGGGCTAATTATTTAAAAAAAAAATTCTTCGGTAATATTTACGGAAAAACTATTGTTTTAAAATACATTTTATTTAGAAATAAATACCACGTGACAGATCTTGGGGGGGGAGTAAAGCTCCCAAAGCCCCTCCCCCCGGTTACGCCACTGGTAGCACATAATTGTTTTCTAACTTTAATACCTACATTACCGGGAACATTTCTACATTTAGCGGAAAATGTTTGAACAAAATCAATCGATTCGCTTAAACCTAAATTTCTACTTTATAATGAAATGATTATATTTGGTATAAAACTAAAATTAACTTTATTAAAAACAAGTTGGTTAGCTACATCCGCATTTTTCAGGATTTCTTGACTTTGCACTTCATACTGCGAGTTGTGTATGAGCTCTCATAATCTTGGTTATATCTTGTATCTATAAACAAATATAGGAAAAAACATGCAAATATGCACAAAAATTAGGTTTTTCCAGAAATATGCAATGTTTTGCGAAATTGATTAAAATATGCAAAAAATGCATATTCAGTGTGTCTGGTTTTTCGCGTTAACACCCCTGAAAATCTAAGTAGGCTGGGTGAATTGAACGGGGCACAGAAAGCAGCAACGGGTTTTCTGGCAACGACTTTGCCGCGGCGCTCTCCGTGGCGGCGGGGGACGGCTTCCGCCAATATTACGATTACATTCATAATCTCCTTGCGATTTATTGTTGTTATTGTCCACAACGTATATATAAATAAAAAATCAGTAAATACCTTTGAAATGGGCGATATTTTGGAATATTTACATAAGTGTGTATCTAAAGATTTAAAAGGAACAAAGACCTGAACGTCGCTATTTTGAGTTGCATGACTTTTCTTTTTTGCTAGATAGGCACCCCCTTGTCACCCTCTACCATAGCTCAGAAGTTCAGAATTTGTTACCCTCATCTTCACCCATTTTAAACCCCTTAAGGTAAAAACGAAAATAGACCAGAAAATCACTATTTTCGGTTGCATGACTTTTCTTTTTTGCTACATAGACACCCTTTGTCACCCTCTACAGTAGCCCAGAAGTTCAGAATTTGTGACCCTCATCTTCGCCCATTTTCAACCCCCTATGCCAAAAAGGAAAAACACCCGAAAATCTCAAAATTTCATTTTGGTGGAAACGCCGCCTCCGCGATCGACATTATTGAAGGCAAAAAGGCCTACCTTCTGAACTTCTGGGCTACTGTAGAGGGTGACAAAGGGTGTATGTAGCAAAAAAGAAAAGTCATGCAACCGAAAATAGTGATTTTCTGGTCTATTTTCGTTTTTGCTTTAAGGGGTTGAAAATGGGTGAAGATGAGGGTAACAAATTCTGAACTTCCGGACTACTGTAGAGGGTGGCAAAGGGTGTCTATGTAGCAAAAAAGAAAAGTCATGCAACTCAAAATAGCGATTTTCTGGTCTTTTTTCGTTTTTGCCGTAAGGGGTTGAAAATAAGTGAAGACGAGGGTAACAAATTCTGAACTTCTGGGCTACTGTAGAGGGTGACAAAGGGTGTCTATGTAGAAAAAAAGAAAAGTCATGCAACCGAAAATAGTGATTTTCTGGTCTATTTTCGTTTTTGCCTTAAGGGGTTGAAAAAGGGTGAAGATGAGGGTAACAAATTCTGAACTTCCGGACTACTGTAGAAGGTGGCAAAGGGTGTCTATGTAGCAAAAAAGAAAAGTCATGCAACCGAAAATAGTGATTTTCTGAACTTTTTTCGTTTTTGCCTTAAGGGGTTGAATATGGGTGAAGACGAGGGTAACAAATTCTGAACTTCTGGGATACTGTAGAGGGTGGCAAAGGGTGTCTATGTAGCAAAAAAGAAAAGTCATGCAACTCAAAATAGCGATTTTCTGGTCTTTTTTCGTTTTTGCCGTAAGGGGTTGAAAATAAGTGAAGACGAGGGTAACAAATTCTGAACTTCTGGGCTACTGTAGAGGGTGGCAAAGTGTGTCTATCTAGCAAAACAGAAAAGTCATGCAACCGACAATAGTGATTTTCTGGTCTATTTTCGTTTTTACCTTAAATGGTTGAAAATGGGTGGAGATGAGGGTAACAAATTCTGAATTTCTGAGCTATGGTAGAGGGTGACAAGGGGTTCCTATCTAGCAAAAAGGAAAAGTCATGCAACTCAAAAAAGCGACGTTCAGGCCTTTGTTCCTTTTAAATCTTTAGATACACACTTATGTAAATATTTCAAAATATCGCCCATTTCAAAGGTATTTACTGATTTTATATTTATATATGCGTTGTGGTCAATAACACCAATAAATCGCAAGGAGATTATGAATGTAATCGTTGAGTGAAGGACCTAATACATATTGGTGCAAGCCGTCCCCCGCCGCCACGGGGAGCGCCGCGGCAAAGTCGTTGCCAGAAAACCCGTTGCTGCTTTCACACTCATGCAATTTTTTTATAAATATGTCCCTGAAAGGTCATCATTTGCGAGGTATTGGTTTGGCATTGCCGCGAAATCCTGGCCTACTGCGATTTTTTAAAGGGGTGCGTTTTTCGAAAAACCCTATTAGGCATTTTTTTATTTAAAATCTGACACCCTAAAACCCCCACATACCAAATTTGAACAAAAAATATACAGGGAGTTCCATTCTGGAGGGTATCAAAGTTGAGCAAAATATGAATTTTAAAGTCATCTGGCGAGTCAAGTGTGGCATGGAATTACTTCGAAACAGTTGGATGATGAACAGGGCCACTCACAGTGTCGATGTGCAAAGATCCAATAAAAAATTTACAAGGTGTTCTTCTCTGTAGCAACTCGAAATGCTGAATTTTTATTAAACTTTATATTGGTCAGGAGTGCTCTGGAATCATTGAATAAATATTAATAAATACAAAAGCAATTTATTTTTTTACATCATCCAACCAACAAATAAAAACAATTCAAATTGTTGGACCAATAAAGTCACTGTCTAAAATAAGATGATACATTTTCTGTGCGTTTCCTGTTGCGGCACACCAGCCACCTTAACTTATATGGACTTAGTGACTGGCAGGCTTCTGTATTTTTTAGACTTAGTTTGTTTGTAATGTCTGGGGTTGCTACAGAGAAGAACACCTTGTATATTTTTTATTGGATCTTTGCACATCGACACTGTGAGTGGTCCTGTTCATCATCCAACTGTTTCGAAGTAATTCCATGGCACACTTGACCCGCCAGATGAGTTTAAAATTCCTATTTTGCTCAACTTTGTCACCTTGCAGAATAGAACTCCCTGTATAGTTTTTGTTCAAATTTGGTATGTGGGGGTTTTAGGGAGTCCTGATTAACGCTGTGGTGTCAGATTTTAAATAAAAAAATGCCTAATAGGGTTTTTCGAAAAACGCACCCCTTTAAAAAATCGCAGTAGGCCAGGATTTCGCGGCAATGCCAAACCAGTACCTCGCAAATGATGACCTTTCAGGGACATATTTATAAAAAAATTGCCCGTTCAATTCAACCAGCCTACTTAGATTTCCAGGGGTGTTAACACGAAAAACCAGACACACTGTATATGCAATTTGTTTATATTCCGCCCTTTAATTATAACATTATAATGTGCAACAAGTTAAGCAATATGCATTAATTAACTAGTTGTGCACTATATTTTGTGTGCGACCTGCAATTTAAGTTTCAATTAGAGATGTTCATGCCTACATTGCTTGATCACACATGACACAAGCACACTTGTTTAAAAAATGTAAATTATATTATTGACATTCGGCAGGTTAGTATAGAGATGGTGTAGTAGCGAAGTATCGATATTGGAACTATTACACTAAACTAAAAAATAATGTGGCAACGTGGGCGTTGCCTCGGTCCTTAAAAGTAGATACGCTCAGAGGCCAAAAAAAAACTTACGCATCGTGTAATGTAGAGTGCCTTTCTCCTAAGAAAAGGTCCACTGAGTCATGCCTAGCTGCGCGAGACAGCCCTAATGTAAAGTGTACAATACCTACAGGAGGGAGCGGGAAAACGCAATTTGTTGTTTGAAGCAAAAATACAGTTCTCCTCAATGTTCAGAAGGTCCTTCGAGCCTTCCATCCCAAACCCTCCCCCACTATCCTAAAACAACCCCCACAGTGTCGGTGTAAATCGACTGGCCAACGACTTTCCTCACAGTCGGGCAACTGCCGTTTTTCTTCAGGAGGCTATTACGAAAAAATATCGCACCATCGTAGGACCCTAAGTGTGTTGCCTGATGCTCGTAGCAAATTAAAGTGATTGAAGTGAGCCGCGGTCCGAATGGCATCAAAATAAACTGCCAGGAACATATTGCCTTTCGTTTATTATTTAGGAAAGCAAGAGTCGTAGGGTGACTTTGTAGATTTCAGTTCTCTCGGAAATAATGTCTCGCTGATATATAATTATTTTTGTGGTATAAACTACGGAGAATCAATTATGTTAAACAGACCCCCACAACACTCTAGCTTGGAAATAATTATTATAGAAATACAAGAATTGGGGCGGTGCAACGACTATAGTTTTGACCAAACTTGTTAATTTAATTAATAAATAATCTGCCAGGGCATGGTGTACAGCCAAACGGTTCCTGTCAGGTGCAGAAGAGGGACGGAGTAACCGCGTAACGTCAGCGTTGGTCTTCGGAACTGCTTGGATGAATGATAGTACCCGAGTCCAATATTAATGAATTGAATTAAAATGAAATTTTCTTTTTAAAATGTTTCTATCCAATGTTATAGGCCTGCTACAAAAAAAATTTCTCACCCTGTACAATATTAATTTAAATTCAGGCACAATACCTTGATGTTGATCGTTTCTAACATTTTGTTAATATGGCCATATTAGTTGAATATACTAGTGTATCATAGAACCCAAAATGAGATGTTTTTTTTTCAGAATTTCCCAAAAACATAAATACCTACTATTTAGATTTCACATACCTGCATTAACATTAACATTAAATATTTAGTTAACAAATTTAAACAATCTCTATGCTTATCACAAAAACTGTCTAAAGGCTATTTCGAGATATTTTACAGTGTAAGAGAAAGATTTTACATTGATGGATATTGAAAAATATTTAGAAATATTTGCTATATGATGTAAATGCGTCTATAGGAATTAGTTGTTCTATATACTGTCACCACAATGTACGATTTCTTAATCGTCTGGCTGTGGTTTACCATGGCAAAGCTTTGTGCTGATGTTGACACATTAACTTGTTGAGAATATTCTTTTTCAATTTCACGATTTTTATCTGCACACGACATTTCTTCTTGTACTTAAAATACATATTATATTACACAGTGGAAAATTGCAAAAGTTACGAGTGAAGTTGTGGTAGAAATCTAGTTGCTACACTCATAATATACCGTACTTTCACCGTTTTGGTAGACATAGGGGAATAGGCCGCGCGTCGCCGTGAGTCCAGCTAGGTTTGTCAGTCGTTGGCGGGGGGAGTACACAGTAGTCCCGCACCGCTATCAGTCGAGTTTTGCGAGCAAAAAACACGCCCCGCCCCCCGCCAACGACTGACGAACCTAGCCGAATACACGGCGGCGCGCCGCCCAGCCATGGCTATGTCTACTACAACGGTGAAAGTACGGTATAGTATGTCTTTTTTTATGTTAACACCCGTGAAAATCTTAGTAGGCTGGGGGAATTGAACGGGGTAATTTTTTTCGAAAACCATATTAGGCATTTTTTATTTAAAAGCTGACACCATAGCGTCAATCAGGACACACAAAAAACCCTCACATACCAAATTTGGACAAAATATATAGGTACAGGAAGTTCCATTCCGCAAGGTGTCAAAGTTGATCAAAATAGGAACTTTAAAGGCATCTGGCGAGTCAAGTGTGCCATGGAATTACTTAGAAAAAGTTGATTTATCAACAAGACGACTCTCAGTGTTGATGTGCAAAGATCCAATAAAAAATATACAAGATGTTCTTTTCTGTGCCAACTCAAAACGCTGAATTTTTGAAACTTTATACAGGTATATTAAAACCGCCCCAGACAATATAACCGAACTAAGTCAAAAAAATACAAAAGCTTGCCACTCAGTAAGTTCATATGAGTTAAAGTGGTTGGTGTGCCACAACAGGAAACGCGCAGAAAATGTATCAACTTAGACAGTGACTTTATTGAGAAAGGTCCACTAATTTGAATTGTTTTTTATTTCTTGGTTGGCATTTTGTAACAAAATAAATTACTTTTGTGTTTATTAATATATTTTCAATAATTCCAGAGCATTCTTGACCTGTATAAAGTTTTATAAAAGTTTAGCATTTTGAGATGGTCCAGAGAAAAATTCCCTGTATATTTTTTTGTTGAATCTTTGCACACCAACACATTGAGTGGTCCTGTTAACCATCCAACTTTTTGAAGTGATTCCATGGCACACTTGACTCGCCAGATGCCTTTAAAATTCCTATTTTGCTCAACTTTGGCAGCCTGCAGAATGGAACTCGCTGTATATTTTTTGTTCATTTTTTGTATGTGCCCAATATAGTTGTTTGAAAAACGCACCCTTTAAAAAATCACAGTAGGCCAGGATTTCGCGGCAATGCCAAACCAATACTTGATTAATAATACAAAATTATATTAATCTTTGGATGCAACATAAAAAATACAATAAACCCCATAAACAATGAGCTCAAAGGAAAGTTTATGACGTTTCTGGCGCACTTCCAAAAGCAGCGCGTTCTGTTTATCTCCCGAAACGTCCACCGCAGGGTACAATACCGCAAAAGTATTACGACCGTTATCTCCTCTTCCCTTCTTCTATTTTCAGTGGTTAGTTTCACACTATTTGGCCCGCTGCAACGTATAATTCTCTTAATCCCGTAATACTGCTAATTTGTTGGAATCAGCTTCGATTTTTCGAAGTAGGTCAGTTGATTTCGGATTCCAGCACTTCTAATATCAATCTAATTAAGATTGGCTGGTAGGTATCTATTTCATGATTTATAGGGCAACAATTTGAAAATTTTTGTCTCTACACTTTCCTCACATTTAGAAAGCAAAAATTATACTTAAAGTTGTATACGGATCGTCGGATTAGGACAAAATAAATCAATCCAAAGTTTACACTATGTCAACGTTTCGACTATATTTTGTAGTCTTCTTCAGTACTGAAAAAATGACAATAAAGAAACAACTGTAGTACAAATATAAAATCTCACTAAAAGAGAATACAATGCATAAATAAAACAATAAATAAGTAAAACATCACATTAGGAGTACTTTCATTGTAAAAAAGATCCTATTTATATTACTTTGTTATTGATATTAAAATAGACAGATAGTAAACGCCACACAAAACAAAACTGAAACATGGACAAACAGCCTCACCTTGTGCGATCTCTGGTATGATTGACGAATACTGTCCAACATATTTCACATCAGTAACAAAACACACATGTCATAGGTTCAATGGAGACAAAATAAAATTTCTAATACAACATATAAGGTTAAACAACAAATCATAAAATGCCCAGGTATTAAACGTCTTCTGGTGAACTGATAAGAGTGCAAAATGTGAAAGAGATAGTCGAACACGTACGAAGCAAAAAACGGAAGGCAAAAAATGTGGACTGATAACTATTTAGATATATTTTATTGACTTCACTTTTATAAAATTTATAAAATTTCTAATAAGATTGTAGTAAATTGTGCTCAAATTATCAGTATCCGATTTTTTATTAATAGAATTTTTGTTATAACTCTGAATAAATAGCATTTCACTGAAAAGTCATTTGTAATAGTTGGGTTCTCTATCCAAAACTTTAACTTCATCAAAATCAAAGTCATGTTCAAGTTGAAAATGATGTTGTGCTAATGCAGTCAGTTCACGTTTATTTTTATATTTTTCATTACATGAATATTTATGTTCACGTGTTCTATTTTGTATATTTTGTTTAGTTTGCCCAACGTACAGCTTATTGCACTGATTGCAAGAAATTGCATAAACCACATTAGATTCATATGCTCTAGGTAACCTGGACTTCATTGAAGAAAAATGATTTCCAACTGTTTTTTCATGATAAAAAAACGACTTTTCTATTTTCAGACGAAAGTACGGACCTAAGAGACTCAGAAAGTCCCTTGATATAAGGAATTTTTGAATATATACTAGTCTGATTAACTGCAGTTTTTTTACTGTTGTTATTAGTTATATCTCCATTCATTATTCTGTTAATTAAACTAGTAGGATAATCATTCATTTTTAGTTTTTGTTTAAACAGTTCAATATTTTTATTTTCAAACTGAATACTGCTTAGTTTTAAGATTTTGTTTTTAGTAGAAATAAGTACATTCAGTTTCTGTTTAAAGGGATGCTTTGAATGATAATTTAACAATCTACCCGAGCGAATATATTTTTTTGATACCAGTCCGTTGAAATAGTTTGATCTTTATTCCTAATTAGTCTTGTGTCAAGAAACGGAAGTGAACAATCTGCAGCATTTTCCTTCTCTAAAGTGAATTGTATCTTCTCGTGGTAAGAATTGAAATAACTTACTATGTTATCTGCTTCATCTACCGGTATGGCTAAAATAGTGTCGTCAACATATATTTTGATAAACGGAATGCGAAAATGTAATTTTGATAACACTGTGTCAATAAGATTTTCCATAACTAAATTAGCCATTATTGGACTTGCCGGATTGCCCATAGCGGTGCCATACTTTACTGTAAAAATTATTCTCAAACATGAAATAGCTAGTTTCGAAATAGGCCTCAATCAGTTCTATAAAAATATGTAAAGGATAATCAGTAAAACCACTCAAATACGTCCATTTCTCTTTTACAATGGTAATTACCAAATCCTTGGGGACATTTGTAAACAAACTAACAACATCAAAACTAATCAGTACATACTGAGGTGGTAATTTCATATCATTCACAAATTCAACAAGATCAAAGGAACTTTGATAGCAAAAAAAAATTTAGGATTATTTGTGCATTTTAAAGACAATTACCTGATATTTTTTCAGTTGTGGATTTTAAGTATCCCAGCGAGTTTGAGTAGAAGAGAGATTGGTAGAAGAAGGAAATCGATATTATATCTAACTTTTTTATGCAGAATCTAATGTAACCGTAAATATTAAACAAAAATGTCTGAATTTATCTACCACTTACTCTGAGTGAGTTCGCCACTTAATCAAAATGATAAAAATTATTAAAAGCGTAAAAAGTCAACAAATGCAACCATTTAGTGTGCAAAAGACCACCTTAGTGCCGAAGAATGACAGTATTTTGACCAGGCCGAAGTCAAAGTCAAAATATCATTCGGTCTATACATATAAATAAATGTTTTGTCGGTAGGTACCTATAATGTTAGAACATTTTTATATCAACATTGTTGTTTCGCAAAAAGTATACTTAGTGTTAGATAGATTCACTTTCGGTCTACTTTGTGACCTTCGTCAGGGAATTATAAAAAGGCCAGAAAAAGTTTTTTAATTTCATTTGAAATTTCTACAGTCAATTTTGTTTATAATTGTTTATTTGTTAATTAAATGGCTGAAAGACTCGTTATTTTATCTACTAACCCTAACTCCTACTTATTTATAATAATTCTCACCCTCACAATAAATACTCCACACTAGGAGTGCCCCAGAAGCAACCATATGCTTACGCGGGGAAGGGGTGTGAATTACTATTATTTAGGTTTCATTGTCATTTGCTAAATATTAACAGGGACCTCTTGTCAATTATGACATTTTATTATATATGAGATCTATCAGCTCGCCAGCCATTACCTCCATGTTCCGAGACACCTTGTAGAGTTATTTTCTTGTATTATTTGGCCCATTTTTCCCATTTCCCATTTATATCTAGTGTTGTTTCTGCTTTTCGAAAAAAAATTCCTGTTTCCAAAGAATGGAAGTAAACTTTTTTCATTCAAAATTTCAATTCGGTCATGATTTTTCATTCTGAACAACCTTTCGTGATAAATTTTTGCTCGACCAAAAGGGAATTGTAAAGAAAAAAAGTAATCCATCTTGGAACAGCGACCATTTTGAACAAATTACAGGTATAGTAGATTGTATTGTCACCAGCACCAAAAGTGTGTGCAAAATTTGAGCTCAATCGGCTGGGTGGAACTGGTTTAAAATTCAGTTGCGAGATTTGACCCGCACTAACAAGTGAAGTTAAATAAAAACTTGCAAAAACAAAATAAGGCAATCTTCTACTTTTAATAAGTAACCGAACAGAGAATTGTTGCTATTCCGGTTAATATACGGAAAGCGCAAATGACACGGGGCACAGAATTACTTTGAATAATTTAATTTATGAGCAGAGCTTAACGCTTTCAGGAGCAATATCATGTAGCTCGCTGAAAATAACGCAAAATAATTACTGCTCTGATGAAAAACGTAATGAGCGAATAATTACGTTAGGCACGCTACAACTGCAGTCATGAAATAAGTTTTATAATTTAAATTGAATTTCTTTTAATTTCCGGGAAGAATTGGAACGGAATGGGGAGAATATCTCGCCTTCATAAACAAAATTATATAGATTGTAAAATAACTTGAAGAGATAATCATTTTCATAAATATAGATACTTATAGAAACTTTTTTGTGAAAATCTAGTTTGTACAACCTATCAAACATCAAAAATACCGCTGCAGATTGAAACACTAATTTCGAATCACTGTTGAATCAATATTGGACTCAAATCCTAAAATATACCGAGATATTGTTACTGTGTAGTGTGTAGTCTTTCACAACGACCTAGTCGTTTCGTGAATTAATTCATAAATTATTGAGGTTAGATAGTTTAAAAAATAGTCAACTGCGCCATGGAGGAGGGATTGCACGTCAGCTAGTAGTGTAAACTTGCAAAAATAAATAAATTCAAACGAAGTACGCTATTTACAAGCTTTTATTTAACTTGCTCTGTTAAGTATGTGTGTGTTTGTGTGTGAATGAATTTCAAACAACTTCCATCCAACCGATTGAGCTGAAATTTTGCCCACACTTTTAGTTCTGGTGACAATTCAATCTAGTATACTCTAGTAGGTATTGTGATTTTTTCAAAATGACCGCCACTCCAAGATTACCTATTTCTTCACAACCTCCTCGACATGGGTGTCAAATGAAAGGTTTGACGAGTAGAAAGCGATAAGTCAAGTGGTTTGACGAGTACAAAATGATAAGGTAAGTCACATCATACTAAATCCAATATGACGGATGCCCCAATATGGCGGACTAACTTTCTCCTGACATGGAAATCAAATAGGTAGATACTAAAAAGCACAAAATAAAATAAGAAATAAAAAAACCATTCTAAAAACAAACTTTTATTTACCTAAGCCATGTACTAAAATCAATAAAATAAGTTTAGATTTTCGTTAAGATAATTCAATGCCAAATTGCGACAAGTTTTTGTAAATCAGAAAGCTTGTTCACAAAAAAAGGAGGTAGGGTATCAACTAATTTTATTAGACAGTGATTGATTGATACGCAGGTTCCTACTTACCAAAGTATTTTTTTACAATTCGCGCGACAAGCTTTTTGATTTACAAAAACTTGTCGCAATTTGGCATTGAATTATCTTAACGAAAACTTGAACTTATTATATTCGTTTTAGTACTTGGCTTAGCTTGTTTTTAAAAAGGTTTTTTATTTTCTTTCAATGTCCAAGTGAGGATATTTACTTCAATACGCATTCAGCTGTTTCGAATTTTGTTTCAATAAAGACTATACAGTGTGTCTAAGTTAAGGACTTACCGCACATCTGTAAAATCTTTATTTGTTGATGGATTTTGATACACTGTTTTTTTTTTGTTAGGTAGATATTCAAAGAGCGCATTCAAAAAAGTGGGCAACTTTATTTTTGGTCCGTAATGATGTCAAACTACGATCATTTTTATGGGCTCAAATTTGAAAAAGTGCTATTGCGACTCTTTTAAAAAAAACTGACCGAAACAAAATTCGAAAATTCGAATAAGCTGAATGTGTATTGCATGCGGTAAATGTCGTTAGTTGGACCACTAAATATACCGTGCTTCGTTTGGATTTATTCACTATCTCACGTCAATAATTTAGGTGTAAGAAAAAAATCAGCTGGGATGAAATAACTTTTAAAAAATCTGTAAGGTCTACAACCCTTCACAACCGCCTCCACAGCTGGTGGACGTTAATTTTATTTATCAGCCGAAGCTTATCAATAAAAAAAATTAATAATCTACAGTGTGTCCACGGATAGAGTTCACGTAGGGTGTAAATGACAAAACAATTTCGATTTGAAATTTGAGCTTCTGGGGATCAGCCCTGCTTGGTTTTCAACTAATTTGTGACATAATTTTACTTTCGAAAAATCACGTATGCCTTGGGATTTTTGAAAAAACTAATTTTCCACATCAGTAAAGTGCCCTTTCTGTAGGTTTTACGACAAAATGTTATTAAGGAAACTTGTTCAGAATGAAGAACTGAGTAGGACAATTTCAACTCGAAATTTTTTTGTCATTTACACCCTACGTGAACTCTATCCGTGGACACACTGTATATACCTTTTCAACCTCAAATTGGGAATAATCAATTTCAAATTGGGAATAAGGAATAAACAACTTCAAATTGGGATTAATCAATTTCAAATTCGGAATAGACAACTTCAAATTGGGAATAGTCAATATCAGATTGAGAATAAACAATTTCAAATTGGGAATATTCAATATTAAATTGAAAATCAATAACTTCATGTTATAAAAACACTTATCAACAAGAACAACTCAATTTATTAACTAAAGTTTATAAGTTAAATTTTAATTACTTACATCAAAATATACAATAACTATACGTATATAGGTACTTATTAAATTAAAATTTCATATTTGCCATATTTAAGGCATCTGGTATATATCTCTGCACATTTGTCATCTATTTATTTTTATTTACCTTTTTTTATTTATCATTTATCGAAAGCTAAATTTCGCTTTTATAGAAATTAGAAAGTATAATTAGTATAATAGTATAAATAATAAATTAACTGTAGCCAGATTTGTAGGAAATATACAGAAATACATATACCAGATATACATTAAATTTATGACAAAAATATGATATTTTAAATTCAATAAGTAGGAATTTTGTGTATTTACTTAGATATAAGTAATTAAAATATTACTTAATATGAATTTGTTGATTTTCAATTTAATATTGAATTTACCCAATTTGAAATTGTTTGTTCTCAATTTGATATTGACTAGTCCCAATTTGAAGTTGTCTATTCCCAATTTGAAATTGATTAATCCCAATTTGAAGTTGACTATTCTCAATTTGAAGTTGTTTATTCCCAATCTGAAATTGAAAAGGTAGTGTCATAAAACACTGCTCGCCATAGAAGAACCGACGTCGTAGTAGATTCTTCTATATACCACTATTTAGTTCTCGAGCCATTTTTGATTCATGAATAATTTAATATATTTTTAAATCTATTATTTTACCTATTCTATTATTAACTGCTAAGAAATAAGAATTTTTTATCTTAGTTACGCTTTTACATCCTTACAAATATCGTCACACTAAATCCGAATAGTTTAGCAAATATCCAACTTGCCTCTCTTGGTATGCTGGTCTCACCCCCTGGCCGTTATTATAACCCTTGTCTAGGTCCAAATAGTCTCATTAGCTGACAAATTCTACCTAAAGTTACTTGTCGAAAAACAAACTTTACTAACCTAGGTAGGTACCGCAAGTAGGTATATAATCGGTCTTCCGGAAATACCTCCCATATTTCAATATTTCTTGTTTCCGTCGAGTCTTGCCCAGACATGGAACAACGGTCCGTAATGGACGCGACTTTTAGTTCGTTCACACCAAACGTATATCGGACGAGCACGATCATTCGGCCAAATATTCTCATCGATATTCGGGTTTACTGTTATTTGTTCGAATAGCCAACGACCCATTACCTGGGAATCCTGGGATTTACAAAAATGCCAATAATTATGGACGAGTGAACAAGCGAATTCGGTCGCTATGGCATCTCTGCGGAATACGGAAGTGAGCATTATTTATTGGCAGTGATTGTCAAGTAGGAACAGCACGAAATGTCAAGATAAAACATGATATGTAGTTGTTCAATTCACGTTTTAAAAATGGTGCTAATGAAATGAAAATTAAAGCTAAATTCAATTTGGATTCCAGTAGGTACCGTGGCATCAAAATATGATTAGATTTGTTACTTTATATAATTTGGTCGCCCTACATCGGCAGCCCTTTATGTAATAAGACCTAGGTAGGGATAATTATATCAAGCTCGTGAGGTTGTGAGATGTCGCATTGTCATGCCGGGTATAAAGAGGAATAGAATTAAATAGGCAGAGTGAAACTGCCAAAGTGGGCTTTGTTCACAGAGTTCAGTCTTTTAAACCCGATCAGTCAAGAAATGTAATTGTCAGACTAAAATCTCGCAATAATCGGGATATCTTTATTTCTTGTGTCAGGACCAAGAGAAAAGAGCTGAAAACACCTTTCTTGGAAATAAATGGAATTGCTGATCTACTGTTTGTGAATGAACATCTAACAGCTGAAATTGCTCCTTAAGAATGGCAGTGTCTGTGCGCAGGTCGGACGACTCTCCGGCTAGGTACGATCGAAAAGTGATCTAAGTAATTTTTAATGAACTTTTAGTAATACAATTAAGTTAATTTATTTATTTGTTTTTTTGCGCTACAATGATTCTGTCATTTTATTATCAGAACGTTCCCGGTCTTAGAACTAAGACTAGAGATGTTCTGTTAAACTCTGTTAATTTAGATCCTGATATAATTTTGTTAACTAAAACCTGGCTTCGTGAGGGATTGAGGATGGTGAGTTGTTTGATCAGACTTATATCGTGTTTCGCAGAGACAGATCCACAGCAGCAAGTTCTAAAATTGGTGGTGGAGGAGTGCTTGTTGCCGTACGGGCAACTATCAATGCAATGCAAGTTAAGACATGTCAGAGTGATGCAGAAGACCTCTGGATCTTTCTGCCGCTCCCAAATTCTAGAACTCTATATTGGCCGAGTTTATCTCTAATGAACTTACGGATGTAATGCCGTTCTGCGGCTTTAGGCAATTTAACAATGTTAAAAACAGTAACAATTGTGTCCTGGACCTCGTTTTTTGTAATTTGGACTGTTCGATAGAAATAATTCCCTGCCACTGCGCCCTAGTAAGCGTAAATAGTTTCCATACCTTTAGAAATTTTGTTACCTATTCAAAATTACAACGAGGTAACTTTTTTAAAGCTAATTTATCCACTCCTTGTTTTAAACGGCCCTGTCGGACCTCCTAGGTGTTTATGATCGCCCCAGCTCCTGGCCGTATGTATGTTTGTATGTGTGTGTGTGTACGGAAAAACTCTATGCGCCGCCCTCTACGGGTCGCAATTTTCGATTTTTCGAGTCGAAATTTCGCGTAGGACGGTGTATGCGTATGGTCCACAAGGCTATTGAAGGGCGCCCGAATCGGAAAAGCCGGTTGGCCCCTGGAATTTTTTGAACATAGATAGAGTTCATTTGTTTACCGGTTAAACCTGCCCTACAAACTAGAGAGGAGGACAGGATTTCAAGCCGAACAGCTTGGGGGTAATCTGTAGCAGCGACTGAGATCCCACCCTAAGTAAATGGTTACCTTTACGTTTTGGGCACAGAACACCCACCGTTATGTGGCGATCAGCTGTTCGATCGATTCTTTGGTGGGTAATGATCTGTGAGATTGTTAGTAAAATGGATATTATCTAGGTATGACCGTCAACTTATACCTTCTTTTTTAGAAACCAAATACAACGCAAATAATGGGTAATGAACGGGAAATGTGTTAATCGAAAGCTAAAAGTGTTTGTCACATTAGGTGTGATTAAATCAGCAAATATAATTTCCCTTTTCGGATAGTGAGATATGGATCGCAGCGGTAAAAGTATTTACTTATTTAAAATAAACAATAAACCACAATGAAGGGTGCCAGAAGTAGGTATATTATTTGTACGCGAAAAAATGAATATTATGTACGAAAAATTTAACGTAACACAAAGTAGGTATAACTGATGAATTACAAGGAAATTGAAGGAAAATGTCACCTTACAGGGTGTCAAAAATTTTCATGTGTCAAATCACAAAACTCAAATCGTTTCACTCAACGCTTAGGCATAGGTAATGGTTATAGCGTTAACGGACTTGTTATTAATAAAGAGTGCTCACAGCTGTCACGCCTGACACTTTTTAGTTTACATAACCCTTTCAAAATACATTGTTAGCCATCAGGGTCATCTGTTGATCGTGAGAAGTTTTATAAATACGTCAGTCGGCAGTTAGTACCTTTAATATGGGAAACACTGGTAATTTTATCGAAATCTAGGTAAATATTTGACAGCGAAAATGTCTGTCAAATGTTACTAAATATTTTCTCGCTAGCAAAACTATAAAGTGTGAAAACAACGTCTTTGAATAAAAAACGGAAGAACACCGTACGTAGAACGAAATTTTTATTTTTGACTCCAGAAACAAAAGTTCAATATAAAAGGGTGGTCCAATTTAAATGTGCACTGTCCATTACTTTGAGCTAAAAATAAAATTTAATGTATAATTTTATGGGGAATCTGAATACTTATTCAGGTTTTTTATATGGGGGGACCGTCAAAAAGTTATTAAAAAAAATTTTTTCGGAAAGTGAGTATTAGTTTGACAATTATGTGATTTTTTTTTGTAAATCAGAACATTTCAAAAATTTTACGGAAAATTTCTCGAAAATTTTTCGATTTTTATTTCGTCGCAAAAAAACTCAAAAGGAAAAATCTGACTCTTTTGTGTAGATCAATCTCAATAAGATATTTTTGAGGGACCCGTAAGAGATGTTTAGGAGTATAGAGTATACCTGCAGGGGTGGCGTAACAAACGACAGTGGCGTCGCAAAAAAAACAAGAGAAAATTCTGATTTTTTTTTTGTTTAAATTAATCATATTAAATATATGTTTGAGGGGCACGTAGGAGATGTAGGACTAGGTATATATAAACCTGTAGGGGTGCCGTAGAAATGACAGTAGCGTCTCAAAAAAATTCCAAAAAATCTGTTTTTTTGTGTAGATCAATCTCAGTCTCAAAAATATTTTCGGGGTCACGTGGGGAATATAGGAGTAGATATGGAACAAACCTGTAGAGGTGCTGTGAATAACAACAGTGGGGTTGCAAAAATCCAAGAAAAAAAATCTTATTTTTTGTGTAAATGTGTCTTAATCTCAAAGATATCTTTGGGAGACGCATAGGGGATGTAGTAGTAATAGAAAAAATCTCTAGGGGTGCCGTGACGAACGACTATGGCGTCGCAAAAAATCCAAGAAAAAATCTTACTTTTTGTGTAAATCAAGCTTAATCTCAAAGATATTTTTATGAGACGCATTGGGGATGTAGTAATATAGAAAAACCTGTAGAAGGCGCCATGACAAACGACACTGACGTCGCAAAAAAATCCCAAAAATCTTGATTTTTTTTGCGTAAATCAATCTCAAACTCAAATATATTTGCGGGTGACGCAGAGGTGATGTAGTAGTATAGAAGAAATCTGTAGGGGTGCTGTGACAGACAACAGTGGCGTCGCAAAAAATCCAAAGAAAACTTTTTTGTGTAAATCGATCTCAATTCGAAATATATTTTGTGGGGAGGCGTAGGAGATGTAGAAGTATTGAAATAATTCTGTATGAATGCCGTGGTAAACGACAGTGGCGTCACAAAAAACATTCCAAAGAAAAAATTCTGAAATTTGTCTGAATCTCAAAGATATTTGTGGGAAACTTGTAGGGGATGTAGGAGTATAGAAAACACCTGTATAGGTGCCGTACCAAACGACAGTGGCTTCGCAAAAAAAAACAAAAAAGAACATTTTGAAATTGTTGTGCAAATCTATTTCAAAGATTTGTGGGGGACAGGTAGGGGTATAGAAGTATAGAAAAAACTTGTAGGGGTGCTGGGACAAGCGACAATGGCGTCGCAAAAACATATTCGCGTAGGCGTTTATAAGCCTGCCGAGGTTTCAGCGCGGCGACAACTTGGCACCCCTCAAGTTGGTGGCGCTCCGAGGTCGGTGCTTGTTGCGACACTCTCCGAAGTGGACTGGGACCGTTTGTTACAGGACCTCTGTCACCTAATCACCTAACCAAGTTACAAATAAATTTTATGACATTCTAATGTGCCTCTGATTAAGTCCAAATATAAAAATTATAAAAAGTATTTTTTACAACGAACTATTTACTTACTACAACAGAAAAATTCTATAAACAAATTAAAATGTGCAGAAATCAGGCTGACTTTTTAAGATTCTCTGTTCTTAGACGTCTTTCAAAATATTGTATACGTAATAACTATAAGCAATACCTTTCATCCGTGGAAGCTGATCTGCAGTCGAATGTTAAAAGGTTTTGGCAATTTTTGGCCAGCAAAAACAAAGCTAACCAATTGCCAACCCTCATGTTTGATGGTGGCCGTTCAGCTACTGGTGGTGAGGAAATTTGTGAGCTTTTGGCCAGTTTTTTTAAGTCTGTTTACGAACCTTATTTTTAAGCTCCTTTCAATTTTGTTGATCGAGAGACTACTGCTGACACAATATCCAATTTTCTTATTGACGAATGCGAGGTAGCGGACAGATTGTCTACCCTAGACATTAGTAAGAGAGCTGGGCCAGACAGCATACCAGCCTACTTTGTAAAAGAATGCTCTGGTTCTTTGTCAAAGCCTCTGACTATTTTATTTAATTCATCATTGAGAATGGCTGTATTTCCTGGCAAATGGAAGAAATCCTATCTTGTTCCAATCTTTAAAGGTGCTGGTGAGCCTAGCAATGTACAAAATTATAGAGGAATTTGCATAATTAATATCTTTGCAAAGATCTTTGAAAGTATTGTATATGAAAAAATGTTTTCTGCAGTCCGGACGAGAATATTGCTCGAACAGCACGGTTTCTTCTTTAAGCAATCAATTGATACTAATCTTATCACTTACAGTGAATTTATTAGTGAACTCTGTTTACACTGATTTTAGCAAGGCGTTTGACAAAATCAGTCACAACATCTTATAGTTTCTAAACTTGCTCCTCTTGGTGTACATGGAGTCCCGCTACGGTGGTTGGCAACTTATTTGCATAATAGGTCTCAGATGGTCACTATTGGTGGTTATTCATCGAACCTTATCGAGGTCACATCCGGTGTGCCCTAAGGCAGGCCCCTCTTTCCCACTGGGCACTCTGTGCACGTGCCCAGGGCCCCGCGATCGATAGGGCCCCCCCCTAGTTCCAAAAAAGATATTCATGTTTTCAACACATTAATATAATAATTGTTAATCAATGTAATAATAATTATTAATTGTCACGGTGACCGACCGATTTAAATAAACCCACTGGACGATCGGGAATTCCCCTTGTCCTGCATTCTGTATATATTTGTCTGTACTCTGTGGTATGTTGTGACGTTTGACGTTTGTTTTGTTTGTAGTTGTTACTGACTGTGCTCTGAGATATTCTTTAATTAAATTGTCGATTAAATCGCCGTTTACCTGTTTTGTTTTGTGTTAGCGACTATTTTGGGTGTAAGAATAAATACTGAATTATAATAGGTATAAAATGCCGAAAGGGTCATATCCTTTCTTTGTTTCTTTGTCTATTCTAACAAAATAGTGCTCTGTCAAGGTCATAGGGGCCCCAATATCTTAATGTGCCCAGGGCCTCCAATAGGTTAAAGACGGCCCTGCCCTAAGGGTCACATCTCGGGCCTCTACTGTTTATTGTATATATTAAGGATGTTGGTAAGTGCTTCAATTTTTGCAAATTTTTAATTTATGCCGGCGATATTAAAATATATATGGAAATCAAAATATACGCTGATTGTCTAAAGATGCAGAACGAGATTGATAACTTTTTAATTATTGCTGTGTCAATAAACTTTTTTGAATTATTATAAGTGCAAATTTATTCGTTTTACTAAAAATAAGTCCATTGTTCAGCATACTTATCATCTCCAAGGTAAAAACTTTGCCTTGGTCTCCACAATAAAAGATCTCGGTGTCATGTTCGACACTAGCATGTCGTTTAATCTACACATAGATTATTTAGCCAACAAGTGCAACAAGATTCTGGGATTCTTGAATAGAACTTTTAGAGATTTTACCTCGATCACGGCCATTAAATCTCTTTACTTTGCACTGGTTTACCGTAGATTAAACTTGCATGTGTTGTATGGTCGCCATTTTATAATTCACATATTGTTAGACTGGAAAGAATCCAAAATCGTTTTCTAAGGTTTCTTTATTTTAAGCTTATCATATACCTAACTGTTTAGTTCGTGTTAATTATTTCTTTTTCTTTTCTTTATTAGCTTCATTATTTTTGTGGATACTCGTTGTGAACTTTGTGTCTATTTGTATCCCAAAGTGGCAAATAAATAAATAAATAAATAAATAAATTCTAATAATTAATAATAGCCTACCTCCACCTCGATTCGAACCAAGATCGATCGAAGGCAGAAAGGCATGCAGTCTAAATAGGTAGCAACATCGCGCCCGCGGTCCCAATACTGAATTAATTTAAAAAGGTAATTTTAGAGTTTGACAACTCCATTAGAGAGAATTTTCAAAGACTTAAGTTGACACTTAGTTGAAAAAATTGGACAAACAATTACAGAACCTGTTAGTTTTATATCAAGAACCGTAATAGTAAAAAGCAGTCCATTGTCTTGCTGTTGTGAAAAGTGAGGAAATTATTAGGGCGCCTACTTATCACTTGTCAACGTTTATTCAGTACCATCTGCCCTCTCATCTAAATTTAAATAATTATAATTTACGTTTTGTACACCCCTTCAGATTTTGATTACATTTTGTATCAATATTTACGTATTTCGATGGTTACATTATGGAAATTAAAACGAACATTTCAGCGCAGAAAATGGATTAGGTAGGCAGAATGTTAAATCTTCAATTAATTTGTTTCTCAATAATCTTGCCTATGGATAAAAAATAAGTTGCTCTGACCTTTTTCCTTGTGTATATCACACCCTCGTTACACTAGACCAAAAATAAGTAAATTAAAAATGTGTCTTAACTAGGCCTGAGACAAAATATCGATAAAATCGAAAGTATCGATACTATCGATTTTATCGATACTCGATATTCAATTTCGATAAATCGAAATATCGATATTATCGATTTTATCGATCTTTTCGATTTTATCGATCTTTTCGATTTTATCGATTTTATCGATTTTATCGATCTTTTCGATTTTATCGATATTTTCGATTTTATCGATCTTTTCGATTTTATCGATCTTTTCGACTTTATCGATCTTTTCGATTTTATCGATCTTTTTTATTTTATCGATCTTTTCGATTTTATCGATCTTTTCGATTTTATCGATATTTTTGATTTTACCGATCTTTCCAATTATATCTATCTTTTGATAGGAATAAAGGAAATTGCTGCACCCATTGCGTCCAGACCGCGCCCGCAGAAAGCCGATCGAACTTTTTTTGTCTAGCTTCTTAAATAAAATTGATTATATCGATTTTATCAATAAGATTAATTATATGGATAAGATCGATTTTATCGATAAGATCGATTTTATCAATATGATCGATTTTATCGATAAGATCGATTTTATCGATAAGATCGATTTTATCGATAAGATCGATAAGATCGATTATATCGATAAGATCGATTTTATCGATAAGATCGATTTTATCGATAAGATCGATTTTATCGATAAGATCGATTATATCGATAAGATCGATTTTATCGATAAGATCGATTTATCGATTTTATCGATATTTTTTCAGTATCGATTTCCGATACTGAAATTCGGAGATCGAACAGCCCTAGTCTTAACCGAAAATGAAATAATCCGAATAATCGATAATGAAATAATCTCAAAGCCCTGTCTTGCCCTGTAGTGTTCACAAAACTAGAATACTTTAATTTTTTCAGCTATTATTAAAATGATCCTTTGTTGAATTCGTTTATGTAAGATATATTTACTTAAGCAAAGTTAGTATAAAACTGTCTCTGCTTTTGAATAAAATGAAATTAGAATGTAAACTCATTGGATTGAATAAAAATGGACTCTTATCAGAATAGGTGCCAGCATACAGTATATTTAATTTTCCATTTTGTTGCCGAGAACTTTTTCAATTAAGATATACAGACTATGCCAGTAATATTAAAATAATAACATTCCGCCGAAAATCCTGACATAGTATGTAACAGAATGTGGTGAAGAACAGGTTGAAAATAAACCGAAAATCAAATTTTCTTTTTGCAGAGCAAAGCCGAGCTTCCGGCAGCACCAGAAAAAATACTTACGGTAACTCCCCGGCAAAAGTACACTTTGATAAACTACGCAAAACGTATTTTCCACGTTGTCTGGTTATTAAATCTCGTGCTTCGCATGTGCTGAATATGCGCAATCCATTTGCAATTTAAATAGAGGAATGCAGCTAAATATCTCTTCGGATTCGAAAATATTCCGCAGGGCCTGCAGGCAACGATCAACGAGATTATACATAAAAAGTAGGTCAAGAACGAATTCCTTTTGAAACCCGATAAGCATATTTTGGCGATGCTGTTTGAAGTTTGCGGACACAGTGTGGAAAACAGAGTAGGTATAGTATAAATGAACTCACTTGGAACACACTGATATACGGGGCGCGATCTATTTCATAGCATTTACCACGCTCTGCTACTGGTAAAAATACCAGACTTATCAGCAGAAATCACCCGTATAAAATTCAAAGGTTTTTATGCGGTCGACGTCGACCTATACTAAAATCAAATAAATCTTAGGCCTGATGTAAGCAAGAACGTGTGCTTTGAGATTTTCGCCAGAGCCGCACTGAGGCACGACCTTTATTTAATTTTACTTTTACAATTGTTTACGTCAAAATATTTCGGAAAAAATTTATTGGCTTAATTATAATGAGTCGAAACATCGATAAAATTAATTTTGGCAGTGTTAGTTAGAGACCTGCATCAGATGGCTCGGCCCGAACCCGACCCGACCCGACCCGAAGTGCAAAATCGGGTCGGGTTTTATTATATTGCTCGGGCATCTCGGGCCGGTCGGGCCTCCCGGGCCGGTCGGGCCTCTCGGGCCGGTCGGGCCTCTCGGGCCGGTCGGGCCTCTCGGGATGGTCGGGCCTCTCGGGCCGGTCGGGCCTCTCGGGCCTGTAGAGCTAACGCTTAATTCTTTTTTACGTTTTCAAATTTCAAGTATTTTTTGCTATTGCTAATATTACAGTCAATTAGATCTTAATCCGGGCCTGTGCATTTATTGTGCGCCGACGCCGAAACTTCCAACAAGCTGAATCTTGTTGGTTGTCTGGTTGTTGTTGTTAGTCTGTCGGGCTGGTCGGGCCTCTCGGGCCGGTCGGGCCGGTCGGGCCTGTCGGGCAGGTCGGGCCTGTCGGGTTGTCACTTACCGGTTACTATATTTGTCGGGCTAGGTCGGGCCACAAAATATATTTACAAAAATAAATCGGGTCGGGTCGGGCCTAAAAATTCCGGCCCGTGCAGGTCTCTAGTGTCAGTGTCTAAATAGCTGAAAACAACAAGATAAAACCACATAATTACGCTTTTGCGGTCGAGTACATCCCTGTTGCCAGACGAACTGATATTTTATGGTCTATTATTGACCAATCGTCTTATTTCGCGGAACGTCATCGATCACGTGCTTTTAGTTACTTGATTTTAGTATAGTCAAGGAGGCAGCCAATAAGAAAGCGAGCGTAGCGATTTGATTGGTAGGCGTTTCGGAGATCCACGGAGCAGGTGTCGACGTAGGCCAGTAAGTAAGTATTTTACGGATTTTGGTTTTGTGTATAGATTTTTGTGTGGTGTTGTTTTGTGAGTAACAAAATTATTGGTTTGCTTTGGTTTGAATTATTTCATAGTTTATGTTATTATTTTTTAGAGCATTTAAATACAATTTGTATAATATTATTAAGGGCCGCGCGCCGCCTATGACTCGGCCTTGTTTTAAGTACAAAGCAAACGCCGCCCAAGCGTTTTTATTCTGTTCTAAGTGAGTTCATTTATACCATACCTAAATCTCTGTTTTTGGGCTTCTATTATAGTGATAGTCGTGGGGTTATTTAAAGTACCGCGTTTATATTGTTTCTTTTTATTTATTTATGAGACCACTGACGTAGTTTCCGCAAGACCCCAGTTGCAAAAACTTTGATACATTGTGCTGCAAAGACCGTCTACTACACTACGAGTGCTAGTGTGAGAAGAATTTGAAGCACCACTTGCAACAATACGGCAGTTGTCTGCCGCAATCTGGAAAATATTCGTTTGTTCGAAATATAACAGGAACAAAAAATGCTATTTGGTGTGAGACAAATCAGGAATCGTTCTGATGTATACTTCATTCGAACCTAAAGTCCTAAGGAAAGTTCCCATAGGTTTCATCCTAAGCTAATATCATTAGTGTATTAGTGGTATTAGTGAATTCGTTATTAGTAGCAAAAATATGAAGAGAGTGTTTTTTTATCCATAAGCAACTCGTTATACTGAATAAAAATTTTATTAATATTTTGAAAATATTGTTGACATCAATAATAATTATTGTTGCTTTCAATGAGTTAAATACGTTGGTTAAAATTTTGGCACTTATTTCTGAGATACCGTGTATAACTATAGAGCGCACGATCCACGCAAATGCCCAAAATACGTGGCGCTGGACGAATTGAAACAGGTTTTTCAGTCCCGCCCTAATTTTTCAAAATCAAGATACTAGCCTCGAACATTTTACTTTCTTGTACGTACCCCACCCTGGCATCCACTTATGCAAATCCATCAGGAAACAAAAGGCGACCCAAATTCTCTCCTTGCCACCCGGGGCGTAAACAAATAAATAATGTTCCCGTAAGCAACTTTGTCGCACAACTAAACTAAGGGGTTTGAAGTGCAAATTGGACCCAAACAAAACTCAATACGCAAGTTTGAGTATACGGCACCGGCACCGACATTACAAGCAGGGCATTTGAGCTTGTGGCATTACCAGCAAACATACTTTGATTGAAAAATATCTCTGGAGGTTGGTTTAAAGTTTAAACTATGACTTTGGAAATGTGATAAATTTGACGTCCCCAAATAGATTTACAAAAAAGTTATTAAATAGTTGAAATCTATTATCTTTTATATTACTCCATATTAAACAAGTTTTTCTTGATGTTTCGCTAATATCTTATAGAAGCCGTCCATAATAGCTATGGATTGTAGCTTCCTATCGCCGATTTTTTCTGACATAAATTAGCGGAAATATCAGTTGCTTTTTGGGACCGTCATATTAATCTAGCGATTGAAACGGTGTTTGTAATTTTTTTAATTATTGTTTGAGTTCCGATAAAAGACTACATTCATTTCTTCAACAATTTTAATTTTTTCAGAGAATAGTGTCCACGCGTAAATGGTATTCATTTGACATTAATTTCAGGCAGACATTAATAGGCAGGTAAAATAGGTAGTTAAATCCCGATTTTCATTGGTTTCTAGTATTCTTATTGTTTGATATTTTTTAATAAAATTTGGTACAAACCCATTTTAGGGAATGCCCAATCCAGTGGCGTAGTCAGGATTTTTATAAAAATATGCCTAATATGATTTGTACAATTTTGACTCAAAAAAATATGTGGTAGTAGGTCGGTTTTTAAAATAAGATGTACCGCTTTGCCCTAAAGTACAGTTTTTGATGCGCTATAGTAAAAAAACTAGAACAAAATTCGATGATTAATACAACATACAACAAATGTATGTGTGTGTGTATGTATGTATGTGTTAGTTATGTATGTAATTTTGTAAACACATGTGCAAATAGATTTTCACCCACTTCTAACTGTTGTATCGATCTGAAATTTTACAAACTTATTCATTTCCGGTGACAATACATTATTATGGTACAGGCCCGGTCCTCGTAAAATAAACTGGACCGTCATTGGATCAATATCCCCTCCACCAAAATTTAGCCATCCGACAGAGGGCGCTGGCATCCGCCTGGATAGCCGCCATATTGGGCATATTCTAGAGGATTTAGTGTGTATTTTAGGGTATTTACTTTAGGAATCGAAATTTGTGGCGGCAACGAAAAACGACATTTGACTACAGCCAACCACGGCCCTCGTGCATTTAACATTATTCAAATTTAAAATAACCCTCTAAAATTCCGTATTGTAATTTTCCACCTAACAGCCAATGACATGTGCACACACATCTGTCCCACTTCGCCGTGAGACAGTATTTGAATAGCAGTTCAGTTTATTTTACGAGGACCTTGGGTACAGGGTGTTCATAGTAATTTCCCCCCCCCCCTTATCTTTTTTATTTCGTGACCAAGAATAAAATGCTAAATATAAAAGTTGTAGATATAAATTTGCACTTTTCAAACCTTATGCGAAAATTTATACAGGGAGTCCCACTGCAAAACAAATGTGTGTTTTTTAAATGGAACACCCCATATTTTATTGAATTTTCGGAATCTTCGCTTCACCCTATTCTAACGATAGATATACAGGGTGCTCAACATGGGGATCTCGGAAACCGTAACAGATACGAAGTCGGTCAAATGGAGGCAAACTGGCGCCTTTGGGCGCCTAACAATATGCCGTTGAGAAAGTTAAAATATTTTCATTTGTTGCTGAGATATTTAAGAAAAACCGAATTTTTGAAAATTAGATTGTATTTTTTTCTGGCGCCATTTGCGATAATATTGAAAAATAAATCATACTTTTTCATTGCAATTTTTTCTGGACTACGTCATGGTATTTGTAGATTTTCGGGAAGACGTTTCGTTTTTGAGATAGATTAATCATCTTCATTTTTTTAAATACGGGCCTGGTTTTTTTATTGCATATTTCGAAATGAATCGTTGTTCTGAGTACAACGATGTATGACACATGCATATTTTTTCTCGTTTTAGCTGCTAAAATGCACATTTACTAAGAAAAAAATTAATACGGTCCTGGACTATGCATTTGTCTCCTTTTTTTTTCAAAGCTATTCCAATTATAACAGGTGATCATTGTTTTAATACCTACTGGATTAATTATACTCCATGTTTGTCATTATTTTGAAATTCTTTTTTAATACTTTAGTTAAATAACAACATTAATAATTATTAATAATAATAGTGGGATACATTTTACCTAAAGTATAAAAAAGAATTTCAAAATATGACAAACATAGAGTTTAATTAATCCAGTAGGTATAAAAAAATAATCATCTGTTATAATTGAAATACCTAGCTTTGAAAAAAAAAAGAGAAAAATGCATGGTCCAGGACCTTACTAATTTTTTCTTAGTAAATGTGCATTTTAGCAGCTAAAATGAGATAAAAATATGCATGTGTCATACATCGTTGTACTCAGGGCAACGATTCATTTCGAAATATGCAATAAAAAATCCAGGTCCGTATTTAAAAAAATGAAGATGATCCCTCTATCTCAAAAACGAAACGTCGTCCCGAATATATAAAAATACCAAGATGTAGTCCAGAAAAAGTTACAACGTAAAAGTACAATTTATTTATCAATAATATCGCAAATGGCGCCAGAAAAAAATAAAATCAAATTTTCAAAAATTCGGTTTTTCTTAAATATCTCAGCAACCCTTGAAAATATTTTAACTTTCTCAACGGCATATTGTTAGGCGCCCAAAGGCACAAGTTTGCCTCCATTTGACCGACTTCGTATCTGTTACGGTTTCCGAGATCCCCATGTTGAGCACCGGAACTGAATCACCCTATATATCAAATGTTTGCTCCAGCCGTTTTTACAATACAAAGAGTTCAAACTTTTTTTTTCTTCATGTTTTCACGTCCTATAACTCGGGAACGAAACGGTTGCGAATAAATTGCGTATAAGAACTAAATTATGGAAATATATTATATTATTGAAATTTCGGAATTAAAAGTTTGGTTAGCAACACTTAAGTGGGACGCCCTGTATAAATTTTACGTAATAGTTAAAAAGTGCACATTTTTGTCTATAACTTTTATATTTAAATTTTTTTCTGGGTCACAAAATAAAAAAGTTAAGGCGGGTAAAAAATAACTATGAACACCCTGCACTTTGAAGCTTTTATTTTAGTCATAGGGACTCCTCAATTGTTCCTTATACTCCTTATAGTGATGCTATAGCAAAGATGGAGAGAATGCGCTCACAGATATTTTAATGACACAGTTATAGCTTCTATATATCAGATACCTGATTTAAAGGGGGGAATATATGCAAATTGCATATATATGCATTTTTTGCATATTTTATTCAATTTCGCAAAACATTGAATATTTCTGGAAATACTATATTTTTGTGCATATTTGCATGTTCTTCCTATACCTGCTTATTTATAGATATAAGATATAACCAAGATTATGAGAGCCCAGAGACAACTCGCAGTGTGTAGTGTAACGTCAAGAAATCCTGAAAAATGCGGATGTAGCTAACCAACTTGTTTGTATTAAAGTTATAAATTTAGTTTTATACCAGATATTAGAAAGTATAAATTTAGGTTTAAGCGAATCGATTGATTTTGTTCAAACATTTTCCGCTAAATGTAGAAAGGTTACCGGTGATGTAGGTATTAAAGTTAGAAAAAAATTAGATGCTGATGCTACTGTAGAAAAGAATGAAGGGTTCAAATCTTTAAAGGCAGTGGCAGTAAAGAGTATTTTTGATGATAAATCATCCAGCGAAGTTGCACCTTGGCCTTATACCTTACTACCCAAATTAAAATATTGTCCTATTACATCGGCAGATGTTGAGAGAAGCTTTTCTATATATAAACATATTTTTACAAACGGAAGGCAAAGATTTTTATTGGAAAACTTTGAAAAGTATTTAATCATAAATTCTTACTATAAAATTTAAAATTAAAATGTTTTTAAAGTTCTGCTTTAATATAGGTATATTTTACGAGGTATTTTATGTATTTGTTTTCCTGTCTCCTTTCTCTAAAATCAGTTTTGTTGTTTTTTAAGGTATTTGTCCATGTAAAATCAATGCATATTATTGCATATTTGGCCAAATAAATGCATATTATTGCATATTTTAAATAAAAATGATGCATATATATGCGCATATTTCGATTGAAATCAAATGCATATATTCCGCCCTTTACTGATTAGATATTGATGTAAAAGACCCTGGAGTACGGAGTAGGTATTTTAGATCCGTAAAACTCTAAGCTTATTTGATACTAAAAGCGTTGACTGATATATTAATACGTCAGTCAACGCTAAAAGTTAAACATAAAATTAATAGTTTTAAAAAATTAAAAAAAAACATACTTATATTGTTGACAAAAAAGTAAAAAACAATACTGATTTCATAATATGCTTGATATGTCTTAATATGAAATTAGATGAGGCGCTATATCCATTGAAATAAATTTGAAGTCAAATTGACAGCGTTACTATTTATAAATAAGGCATATTTTTATTTAATTTTAATTAGTACTTAGGTAGAACTATAATTTGTGAAACGGAATCGATTGCGTGTTAGTTAAATCGTTACACTTAATAATTTAGCGCGATAAGGCTCCAGAAAGCGCTCCACGCTTTTACATTACGTAAATAATTTAATATTAAGAAATATCAAGCGTATTCTCAAACCAATTATTTGTTACTTTTTGGTCGACAATAAAAGTTTTATTTAGATTTTTAAACTATTATTTTTTTTAATTATCGTTGAATCATTAAATTTACGATTGATAGAAAAATGTCGAGATTTGGTAAAAACACATAAAACACACATCGCCATTTGTAACAGTGACACCATGGCCAACAAAAACACGAGCATTCATTTTTAATGGGTAATAGTAACAATAATAAATTTGTATTCTTTTAATATCCTAATAATATTATTTTCGATAATTGATCAAAAATGTTAAAATAGAAACTAATTTTCTCGAATTTATTGCAACTTCCTTGCTTAATCATAATAAAAGTCTCTTATTACGCGCCCTCTGAAATGTTCCCTCTGAAAAGTATTGTTCCTCTTAATTACAAACCATTTTTAATCTTTGCTCAAGCTATACGAGGCCCCGGAGCTTATTCACTTTTTGTGTAATACCTGTAGCAAAGCTGTAACAAATCTCCAGGAAACGCAGACAATCCAGTAAGCGAAGGAGAAACAAAAGGACACTAGAAATGAAAGCCAACTGAAGTAATAACTGCTTTCCACAAAGGACCCAGATTTTCTTAACAACTTCCTTTGACTTTTTTTGTTTTCAGCGCGACTATTAACTAAAATTACATCTCACGACGATGGGCCGATTTGAAACTAGCCGGCTCTTTCTTTTATTAGCTTTAAAAAGGTAGCGAATTGTTAAAAGTGCAAAGAAGAAAGAAGAAAGAGAACTTTGAGTTCTGTTAACATAGCTATATAACAGAAAGTAACAATTTCGTACTAGCGTACAAAGCAATCAATTCCTACCTAAGTGCATAAATAGGCATGTTCACGTTCACTATAATAGTTGTCAGTTGTAACCAAAATCGGCATAGCTCTAATAAGTCTATACAGAAACACAGGTATGTCAATCGCTTCAAATAAAATTATTACCAAATAAAAAAAATAAAGTGCCCCGTGTTTTCAAAGGTCTGGATTAAGGGAGATATGGGTCCTTAAAAATGACCCTTAATTCAATTTTCTCGGCCATAACTTTTAAGCGGATTGTCCAATTTTCCTCAGATTTGGCACAGATTGCTAAAAACGGTTCCATACATGACCCGTTCTAGTCATATTTGTTGGGGCCACTATAATATGTCGCTATATTTACACATACTTACTGTGCTGTTTGGTTTTTAGTGCAACTTTTTTCTATTAAATTATTAAATAGGTAGGTACTGGCTTGAAAAGTTGCCAGAGAAAAAGTTACTTTGGTTTGACAAAGGAACGCATCCTGGTTGAAACAATAAATAAAAAACATGATAAATTTTTAAAAATAGTATTTCAAACCGTTCGTCAATGAATTCTGTACTAACAACCTGCGAACCTAGACACCAGGAAATGGATGAGAAATTGTTGGGTTGGCAACAACATACATTAGACTTTTTGAATAAAAAACCTCAGGAAAGAGCGTGTTCGTTATTAACGAACGAACGATAGGGATGAAACGTGCATAGGCGGAATACCGTTTCCGATTCACACACAAAATATAATGGTAAGGTTAGGTGTCACAATAAAACACAACAATAAGAATAAATATCATAGGAACCTGAGGCGCTTTCGGGTATGTGTCAAGCTCTGTGTGTTTGAAACTCCGTTTTGCTTGAGTGCCGTTCATACCCGAACGCTCTATAGGATCCAGTTATTATTTTTGTTTTATGTCTATGAACTAACCTTCAATTTACCATGCAAATGCTATAATTGCAAATAGAAATGGAAAAAAGGGTTGATAGTGAAGTTATGGTAAGTTATATTTTTCGTTAATTAGCCCGCAAGAGAATCAAGCGAAGGTCCATAAATCATCAAACTGACAATCAATGATTCTACTGCGCAACTCGGAGCGTCACGTACCTAATAAACGGCTGGTGCTCTAGGGGGCAGGGGGAGGAAAAAAGAGCAACTCTGGAGCACCAAGCTCAAGCATACCCGAAAGGATGAAATGGAAGTGGAGTACTCCTGAGTAGCTCTGGAGTGCTCTAAGTGTAATACCCGAAAGCGACTCTTGTTGTATAACACCTAGTGTCCCGTTTTAGAGTAATAATAATTACAATTTGTGAAGTTTATGACCATTAGAAAACCATCACATAACATCTTATATTTTTTAAAGCGCGATATGATAAGGTGCATCTTTCCGTTTGTTAGTGAAGCTGGAAAATATTGGTGTGCACGGCAGGCTCCTGTATTTCCTAAAATCGTATTTATCTGGAAGATATCAATGTGTGAAGCATAGCAACTTTTCCTCGGACTTGATGCCTATTACATCTGGCGTTCGGCATTGATCGCATTATTATTTTCCTTATTTATATCCAATGTTGATATTGTTTCAATTTTGTGAGGTCTGCACTCTATGCGGATGACTTAAAGATGTATGGTGTAATAAAGTCGGAGCAGGACTGTAGAGCATTCCATTGTTGATTATTGTGTCCTGAATAGGCTTTTTCTGACTGTGGAAAAATGTCGCTGTATCCGTTTTTCTATAGGTTAAGGAATGATAATGCTGTTTATAACTATAATATTAATGGCAGTTCACTCAGGCGAGCGGACTTCATCAAAGCTCTGGGAGTTATTGTCGACTCCACATCGTCATTTGATGTTCATATATTGAAAGTGCGTAGTCAAAAAAGCTTATAAAAATTTGAGGTTTATTCTTAGATCACCCTCGTCGTTCAAAATGCGAACTCTTTAAACATGCTGTACAATACTCTTGTTAGTTCACATTTAGAATTTGCAAATTCTGTATGTAGTCCTCAGTATATATGAAATACAGTGTGGTCATTTAAGTGTGCAACATATGGGACTTTTTTTTTTAATTGCACAACCAAAATACAGATATTGCCGATAGTTTATGCATGTTCAATAATCATATTAGGTGAACTTAGAATGGTTGCAAGTTAAACAGCATACAGGGTAGGTAAAAAAATATGAAAATTGTACAAGAGTAAAGTACCTTATTTAAAAAAATTCAGCAAAAGGTTATTAAGAAAAGTTGTTTAGAATTAAAAGCTATGCCTAAATAAAAAAACATAGCCTCCTAAGAAAAAAATTTTTAGTTAATTTTACAAATATGCTTGAATTTGAACAAAGTTATGCGGAATTGATTTAATTTTGATTGATTTATGAAATTGTTTAAGGTGAGTATTAAAACAAACTTTTTTTGAGGAAATAATTAATGTTTTTCAAAAATATTTTTTTAGGACGCCATGTTTCGGTATTTAGGCATAACTTTTAATTCTAGACAACTTTTCTTAATAAAATTTTGCTGAATTTTCTAAAATAAGGGTACTTTACTCTTGTACAATTTTTATATTTTTTTACCTAACCTGTAGGCGGTTTGACTTTCAACCATTCTAAGTGCACCTAATATGATTATCGAACATGCACCAACTTCCGGGAATATTTTTATTTTCATAGTGCAATTAATGAAAAAAATCCCATATGTTGCACACTTAAATGACCACGCTGTATAGCGAGAGAATTGTAGAGATACAATCATTTAAATTATCGCTTCAACAACACTTATAGTGTGTCCCAAATTCGACCCTTACCATTGGGATCTCGGTAACTACAAGAGATAGAGAGTCGGTTAAATGGGGAAAGTTTTAGAAAATTGCTCTTTCTGTAGCTTTCACGTCAACATGTTATTAAGGAAACTTGTTTGTGATGAAAAACTGGGTGGGTTTGCAAAATTTCAAAAGCCTAGGCCTACTTTCACTTTTTTGCTAAGAAACTTAAAACATATAAAAATCGAAGTGGGCTTAAGCTTTTGAAATTGTTCACACCACACCTATGCAGTTTTTCATCATGAACAAGTTTTTTAAATTACGTTTTGACTAAAAGCCACAAAAAAAATTCTAAAAAAAAATGGTAAAAGGTCAAAAAATCAAAGTAGGCGTGTACCTTTGAAACTTTGCAAACCTACTCAGTTTTTCATTCTGAACAAGTTTCTCTTATATTACTTTGTCACAAAAATGGCACTTTACTGGTGTGAAAAAATAGTTTTTTCAAAATTTCCATGCCTTGGAAATTTTCTAAATTAATTTTTCTAAAGTAAAATTCTAAATTATTTTTTCTAAAAAAAAATTATGTAACAAATTAATTTCAAACCAAGCAGGGCTGAACCACAAAAGGTCGAATTTGAACTCGAAATTTTTTTGTAATTTACAAGAGTCGTCGAAATAATCCGGGGACACACTATATAATACTTGTGTTACATCCCCACGCTAAGATTTTATTTTTTAATTTAAGTTTCCTCTTCTAATAGGACGCAGTAGATCCGATTTTCTTTTAATAACAATAAAAAAAAGTCAGTAAAAACGCGCGTAATATAATTATGTTAAAATAACAGTACCTATCTTTAATTGATATTCTCCATTGCGGTGTTTGGCGAAGAATCTCCTATCCCGAACAAGAGGAGAAAGACGACTGCAACGGGCCCGTAGCTAGGGGGGGCAGAGGGGGCAGTGCCCCCTCTGGGAAAAATTGTTGCCCCCTCTAGCGCTTGGGCTATCCACTACCAAAGATATTATATACGAGTACAACCTATATCTTTGCCACTAACCTGCAACTGGCACAACGCCTCCGCGAACCGCGCTCCTGCACCGCCTGCGCCTGGGTTCGGCAGGCGGCACTGGCCGCAGTGGCCGCATTTTTTAACCGACTTCAAAAAAGGAGGAGGTTATCAATTCGGTTGTATGTTTCTTTATGTTTGTTACCTCAGAACTCCGTTATTTATAAACCGATTTGGACAGTTCTTTTTTTATTTAAAAGGGTATACCTACAGAATGGTCTCATTTAAATTCGAAGAAAAAATTCCACCCCTAAGGGTAGACAAATAGGGGATGAAATTTCATATTGGACCGATTTCGATGATTCTTTATTGGAAATTTATTGTGTGGCCCGCGGTGGCGTCGCTCGTACCGGCGCTGACTTTTTAGACTGCATGTTTTTCCGCCTTCGATCGACCTTGGTTCGAGGCAGGCGCATGCACATGTCTTTAAAGAAAAACACCGCTATGGCCAAGAGCGCTGGACAAATGTGGGTTCACGGTATTGCTCCTAAATAGGCTTTATCCGTGTGATTTACTAATTGTCCTACACTCACTGGGATTACTACGGTTCTCTAGGGTTTTCCGTAGTACTTGAGCGAATGCTATCCTAGTTCTATCGGGAAAAAAGTCGGCCCTAGCCGCAAATGGCAACGAAGACAAAATAATAGTAATTGCCCCCCTCCCCCGCACAAGCATACGTACTTGCTTCTGGGGTACTCCTAGTTTGGAGTATTGTGAGGGTGAGAATTATTATTATATTATTATTATTATTATTATTATTATTATTATTGTATATTTAAATTTAAAGAAAAAATTTCACCCCTAAGGGTAGATAAATAGGGGATGATTCTTATTGTATTAGAAAGGGGTTACCTTAGGGGTGGTTACATTTAAATTTGAAGAGAAAAATTTCAATTCTAATAGAGTGGACAAATAGGGGAGGGAATTATAATATTGGACCTTAGATAATTCTTAATAATTCACTAAAAAATTAGAAATAAAAATTTTTAACAAATAGGGGATGGAATTTAATATTGAACCGATTTCGATAATTCTTAATAATTCACTAAAAAATTAGAAATAAAATTTTTTAACAAATAGGGGATGGAATTTAATATTGAACCGATTTCGATAATTCTTAATAATTCACTAAAAAATAAGAAATAAAACAATTTGAACAAAAAAATTAAAACCGACTTCAAAAATTTGCCCGTATGCACACTCCACTAAAAATTTAAACAAAAATAAATAACAAAAAATAACACAGACTTCACAAATGGCCCGTATGCACATTTCAACTAAAATTTTATAAAAATTTTTCTCTTTCTAAATTGAGTTATCTTTGCAGTCGGTGACAGTAAGTTATGATGTATGTAGGAGTAGGATATGATGTATTCATATCTAAATAGATTTCAATTCCTTGCCTTGACTGTCACCAAATCCAAAGATAACTCAATTTAGAAAGAGAAAAATATTTCTAAAATTTTAATTGAAATGTGCATACGGGCAAATTTGTGAAGTCGGTGTTATTTTTTGTCATTTTTTTTAATTTTTAGTGGAGTGTGCATACGAGCAAATTTTTGAAGTCGGTTTCAATTTTTTTTGTTAATTTTTTTTTATATTATAACTGGTGCTGAGGCTGAGTTAAGTTTGTGATACCTACGAATACATTTAGCATTCGCGCATTAGATTTTTTATTTGTTATGAAGAAGAAAAATATATATATTTTATTATATTAAAATAAACATAAAAATTGCTACTATTATTTTTTTCCTTTTTGTATTTTGAAATTATGATTAAATCTCGCCCCGCCCCCTCAAAAAATATTGTTGCCCCCCCAAAATATTGAACCTGGCTACGGGCCTGGACTGCAAGCAGTAGAGGAAAGTACCCTAATATGAAACAGTTCCCAATATGAGACCCCACAATAACTGCTGAAATAAGGGTCTCCATCTAGCTGGTAGTGCAGTGTCTAGCTCATCTAAATTTTTAGGTTAAGAACGGCATTGTTTACTTCAACCGTACGTGCACAAACTTTTAAAGGGCTTCGATTACCATGTAATTCTGAATAACGTGGTAAGTGTTTAATATATTTTTGTAGCTTGTTGTGTTGAATAATAGTTATTTATGCAACAAGTGCATAAAGTAGTACTTTTTTTCATGAATGGGAAAGTTGCGCGCACGAACCGCAGGTGAATCCCATGAATCCCATGAATGAAAAAAAGACACTTTATGCATGAGTTTCATACATTATTTTTTATACGATCGTGCTTAAACATTGAAATATTTGGGATGGGATTTTTGTGTTATATACTAAAGGGCATATAAATGCACTATGGTTTTCAATTACGAGGATTATAATATTTAGATCGCGGTCTCACTACGTTTACACATAGTATTGAAATCGATTTGAATATGTTTCTAGAATTATTGAAAAGCGCATGAAGAGATTTTGAGATTGATTTGAATCTCAAAATAAATTTTCTTATTTTCGGGATTTAACGCCACATTTACCATTTATGAAAACACCAAACTGCATTACACTGAATTCGATTCCAAACTCCATGTAAACGTAGTAATGAAGTTTAGAGTGAAAAAAAGTTAACTTTTTTTCACTCTAAACTGATCAGAGTGAAAAAAAGTAAGTTTTTTTTAACTTGTTAAAAAAAGATATACTTTAGGCATTTTAAAAGGTTAAAAAAAGTAAAGTTTTTATAACGATCGTATAAAAAAGTTATTTTATAATTAGAGTTTATATATAACGCATTTAATTACATTTGTTAACGATGGCAAAAAATTCTATGTTATTATGTACATCAGATTCCTAATATGGGACATCCCAGTGTTCCTAATATGAGATATCTCATATTAGGAGACTCGCTTCATCCAATTTAGATTGCTAATAATTTGAATAGAGTGTCAAGTGTTATGTAATCAAAGAGTTGTATCTATGTTAATTTGATATTCATTTAAAGTTTTTGAAATAAAAATTATTTTGTGGTAAGTAGTATTTTTTTAAAACCTTAATATGAGACTGTCTCATATTAGGAACCTGTTCAGTATGTCAAGTGTCAATTAATTGTTGTATACTAGGTTAATTTGATATTATTTTAATGTTTTTGAAATAAAAATTATTTTGTGGCAAGTAGTGTTTTTGTTAAACCTGAATATGAGACTGTCTCATATTAGGCACCCAATTTTTAAAATTGAAGATTTTACTTTTTTTTTCCATAATTCTCATTTACTCAACAACTGTTAATATTTGGCAATCCTACATAAACTGAAGTGAAAATAGAGACTATATTAAACGTATTCGACGTAAGTTTGCGCATTAGAATATATTATAGAACAAAATACAGAACAAAATGTAATGTGGTCTCATATTTGGATACTTTCCTCTAAAGGTTTTAGCTAATCCTTAGTTCCTCGCCCTAACAACTTGTTTTACTCATGTTGATATATTTAATCTTTCTTTGCATGAGGTCAGAAATTTAGCTAAGTAAAAATCTGTGGTCGGACTTCCATTGTCTTGATTTATTTCTAAACACGACGTTTCGATCATTTCACTCGAATACAAATAAATCAAGATAATGGAAGTCCGACCACAGATTTTTAATCAACAATCTACTTTGTCAACAAACTTCAAACATAAATTTAGCTATTCACGGGTTTTCTCATAATTCTCGTAATTTTGGAGCCTAAAGATGGCCATTTCCGCCGTATTTTAATCATCCGTACAGCGTCGATTTCTTTCCGGAGTTTCAAAGATTAGACCAGAATCTTTCTCGGACGGGCATCTTAGATACAAAAATTAAACAATTTGTTTAGAGAATGTTGGCCATATTCCTGTTTTCTTTTCTGTATATTTGTATATAGACACGCACTTAGTGATTTTCTCACTTAATATAAAAAAATAATTTCTCATGCTTGCCGTATGTAGGTACCACATTATAACTATTTATATTTGTTTTCATTTTCATTAATTGTCTATTAGCACAGATTAAAAATTAACTTTCGCCATCCTTCGCCGGGCGGTGCCGGTTCCTCCCGTCCATGAATATCAAACGCGGGACACATTAAATATGGCAGCCGTGATCCTTCTAATCCTATTTACAATTCAGATGCAGCCGCTCCACCTAATGTAAATCCCTGGTAGATTATCGTAGATTGGTGCGCCTCGCGGTCGTGTTGGATGTCCAGATTTAAAATGCAAGACTTTCCCGCACATTGAAACGACGTAATCAAGTAACAAAATTATCGCTACTTACATTTATGTTTATGATGTTGTTGCACATTATTCACATTTGTCAGGGTCAAGTATTATATTTCCTCATGATACAAAGAAAAGACTTTGTGTCATGATCGAATTATGGAATGATCTAAAAAAAACAGAGTTGCTGTTTTGTATCGTAGTTGGTACTTTTTATTTTTAAACAATTTTCTTCGTTCTACTTTGGTTTGGAAGTCAAATGATGCTGCTTTTTAGTATACGTGCTATTTATTAGGCAATTAACTCAAAGCGCATGCAGGACGGCAAAGTCATTTGACTTTTTCGTTTAAAATATTTTTGAATAGGGTACTTGACCATCTTTTAAAAGTAGCTAGAAGCTATATTTTTTGGTCATAGATGAGTACCAAAATCGCTTTGAATTTTTTGTTTTTCGTTGTAGTTTAAAAGTTTTATTGTTTAAATACCTCTGACGTCACTGATTTAGAAATAAAGTACATTTAGCAGAGCTGTTGCAACGTAGCCACGAGAACTTTTATTACAAGAAACATGATTTAAAATATTCTCATTTTCTTTTCTCGTGATGAACACTGCAAGATTACTAACTATTGTTTGTAATTTGCTCCATCCCTTTGAGATCTAGTTACTTTGAACTTTTGCAAGGCACGTTCTTTACCTTTTGTCAATAGTCTCAAATTTAGGAGTTAGCATGCAATTCTTCTCGTGGTTTAGTGACTTTTTAGGGACAAAAGAAGCATGCTTGTCCAAAGCTAGGATGATATACTCGTTAAAAATATTAATTTTACGGTCGAAATTATTTTTTTCGGTAAGTTTCAATCAATCAAATGAGCGGAGGTCACACAAAAACTCATCATAATTAAAATTATTAAAAGAACGATAAGATATTATCATTTTTGGAGTAAGTTTATGTTTTATGAGGATGATCCTACAAAAAAACATATGATGTTAGGAAATGAGATCTGCGCTTAAAGTACCAAGTGACGACATCGAGTCCGAGCTGGAGATAATTATTAAAGAATCAAAAGCGTGCAGGAACCATCCGAAATTTTTGTCGGATCTTTTAAAACTTGGATCATGTTATAACCAGCATCAACAGGTAAAGTAAGTTGATATTAAAGTCTCAACATCAAAAATACTACACACATAAGTAAAGAAGTTGTCGAGATCTTCATTATATTGATTCACATTAGTGTTTGTTGGTGTATATGACTGACCAGAAATTTTAAACCTAATAAACAATTTTCTATAATTACGGATAGATAACATGTTCTAATTTCACCACGTCTCCGTTACAAGCACAATGTCAAAACTATGTTGCTGAATTAAGCGAAAAAATCATTATATCCCGTAAATATAGATCTCACATTCGGACGTGCAAACTTCATTTAAATATTTTAAATAGAGTACCTAAATCAAAAAATTGATATTCAAACAAAGTACAAAAAATCCAAGAAATGCATCCGTGATATTCTACTCAAATTTTATATAACATTTTGAACTTTACAATGCAACAACACAACTAATAGTATTCGCATACCTAATAAAATTTTGTGAATATGGTATCAGTGATAAATTACTGAAAGACAAACACCTGTTGTAATAACACCAATGCGATAATAATATGTAACAACAATGTATTACTTAAAGACAATAATACCAATAATGGATATTCAAGAGTGCTATCAATACCCCGTTCCCACAAAGCAATATACGGGGTGTTTCAGAAAGACTTAGCATAACTTCTGGAGCACATAGAACTTAAAAATACTTAAAAATAAAATTCGTATTTATCAAGGGTCTATTGTCTTTAATTTCTTATGTATACATCGTCCAAGTTTACTTTTTAAAATTTAATACCTATTCGCCATATCTTCTACTTTATACTAAGTACATTATTTAAATTTGGTACCCTTGGGTTTTGGGAGATGCCAAACACGCTGGTGTCATCAAGTTTGAAGTATAATGTAGAGGGCGCTAGCTGGGCTATTCTTCAATGACCATATTTTCTTGTACATTTTTTTTGTATCATGTTACACAATTTATTATGCGGAATTTCATTTTACATCAAAAGGGTACTCTAGCTACATTTGCGAAAAACGCACCGTTTTTGAGAAAATTGCAATAGAGTGCAACTATGTTATGAACCCCCTAGCAATACTATTTTTATTTTGTTATCAAGTAGGCTTCTATCAAACGATTTATTCGCTTTTGTTTACATTATTGAACTTACCTTTATTATTAACTAATAACTTATAAAAAAACAGATTCAACATGAATAAATACACAAGAACATTTTTTCAATAAGTCAAGTGTTCAAAATGTCCTCCATTTTCTCGAACACAAATATGTACTCTTTTTTCTAAAGAGAATACCGTTTGCTCTACTCTAAAAGCTGTGGATTAGCTTTAAGTTCTTCAAACACGTCAATTATTTTTTGCCTCAAGTCTTCGATAGAATAATGTCTGTGTTGAACACTTTTTGTTTTGTTTAATTCTGGCAGACCGATGAATTGGGGCATCGGCCTCTTCCAGTCCATCGGGCTGGAAATGTTCATGTAACCTATCTTGACATGTACGAGTGAAATGAGGCGAAGCCCCATCGTGCATAAAATAAAAATTTAGTCTTGCTTCTTTAACAATACCACTTTCTCGGCTTCGATTTTGGACAGATAAAAAAGTTTTTCTATTTGGAATTATTCTAGTAGGAAAATATTCAGAATAACATGCGCCTAATGTTAAAAACATGTCTGTGTACTTGCTATTTGAATAAATATGTTCCATATTTAAAGCAATTAAGTATGCTCTTGAGTTGACTCACAATAATTTTGACAAAGAATAAAAAACAAAAAGCGAATAAACCGTTTGATTGTACATAGAAGCCTACTTGATAAAAAAATAAAAATTTTATTAATAGGGGCTTCGTAACAAAATTGTGTAACAGTATACAAAAAAAAATATATTGCAATATGTCATTAAAGAATAGCGCAGCTTCAAAATTGATGCCACCAGCATATTTTCGTCCCCAAAAACCTAAGTGTACCAAATTTCAATAATGAACGTACCTTGTACCTATAAAGTAGAATATACGGCGAATATTCAATTTAAAATAGTTAACTTGCACGCCGTGTCTTTCTGAAACACCCTGTATCCTGTATAACCAAATTTAGCGCCACTTTGAGTAAAAAATTAAATAAACAAGAACAGTTTCATTGTGCCCTTTAAAAAAGTGTAAATAACAAAATCTCCAAATATTTAAATACAGTACCTTCGAAAACTAAACCTTAATGTTTCCAGGGATTCTACATTGTCAATGCGGCGTACTTTGTTATTTATTACACTTAACAAAGATGTTTCCATTTACGCCCCACGCTGATTTGTTTGAGAACTTTTTCACCGCCTTATTTAACAGCTCCAGTTTCATCTTCGTAAGTTATTATTCTTTTATATAATACCAGAATTTTTCAGTTTACTGCTACTGATACAAATCGTACCAACACTATAGGAGGTTTGTTTCCGTTTTTTGCGGCAACTTGGTGGCACTTTACTATATCGCTATCATTGATGCCTGCTTCGATACCTTTATTAAATATTGCCAAGACTTCGTTACGAATTGACTCTCCCGTTGTAACCCGAATGCCGAATATTCTCACATCTAGATTGCGAGAAAATTGTTCTTGAAAATCAATTATTGCAGATAGCTGCGCATTTTTATTCTCCAAACACATAATTCGTTCTTCTAATTATGTTACAATGACAAGGCTGACAACACAGAAAATCTGTGATGACAATAACAAATTTGAGAAATAGTTCATCGGTGATGACAGATTCTAACCTTGTATGGGTAGTAGTTGATTTGTCAACTTCAATGCACGTTTGGCTTATATGGCGGTGTTTACAAATCACTGACTTCATAGATGCAAACCCCCTTTTAAAAATTAAATCATAGGAAAATTATTAATTGTGCTTTTGCAGTTTCCAATAGCGCAAAGGCATATATTATTATGACTTCTGCAGTTTTCAATATTTTTTCTGTCGCCTAAGGGTCGCCTCCATACAATTTCATAAGAAAAGATGATTTTCCGACGTGTTTTTTTTTTCAAAAATTATTATCTATGGTTTAGGAAAAAGTTAAAGCAAAAGTAGCATAAATATCATTGAGTAAAAGACAATATTATGAGAAGAGGAACAAGCTCTGCCAATGGTAACAGTTAATTATATATCCAGATGCCAAAATTTTTAATCCCATATAAAGCCTATAAAGCATATAAAATCGATTGAGGACGTGAAATTTTTTCATTGTATATTTTTACATTGCAAAGTGATTGTATACAACCAAATTTATGTTTAAAATACTGGATATTTTTCTGTAAATTGAAATGGAGACTCCCGTATTTTTGACACATAATATGCCGTTAAGGAAACTTCTGATGCGAAACCATTTATTCTGTGCTAATATTAAACGGAGATATGTTTATGGGCATGTGTCTAGTAGAGAAAAATATATAGGTACTTACTTATGGGGGAATTATTCTATTATTCTTAAGTTCATTGCGAAATACAAATCTCAAATCTCTTGAGCGTTCGCAAATAGGTACTCTAAAAACAGATCACAAAACAATTCCACTTCTTCGATATTCGATTACCTACTTAATTTCCATGTTCGTAATCCAAGGCTGCTCGTGCCGCTCATGTCTCCCATACCTACTTATCCATTTGATTTCTCTGGAAGAGCTTGTACGGTGGCTTTTAAAATGTAGCTGCTCTATTGGATTTCTCTTTACGGCTAAAACTCTCTTTTGTATGCCCCATTTTGCGATGTTGCTGCTCGATTCAATCTACTTGTTTCAAACCATCTCAGTATTCATTGGAGTGATTATTTCCGATAGGTACCTATAGTTTTGGAATGCTGTGGCAATAATTACCATTGACTATATAAACACAAATAATGGGCAGCTAACGAGACAGGTTATTTTTTCTTCTCCCTGTGATTCCGACAAAAATATTTTAATCGGTCTGTGTTAAAGCGCTCTCCGATAGCTGTAGAGATAACAACACCGGTAAAATCGGTGTGTGTGTGAAACGGCGCTTAAAGTGTTACGTCGTGTTCTGCGCCCATTGGTCGCATAAATTGCGCTCATAAAGTACGATTCAGGAATGTTGGCGTACACAAGTCATCAATTTACGTCACTGCATCAAGCAAATTGAGGCTACAGCCTCCAGTGCCGTAAATTTGAAAGTGGAACATTTATAGTTATGAACCCAACCAGATATACAGACCGACACTCCAGTGAATTCACCCAAATTTGAAATACAATGGGTTTAAATTTTTTTAAACATACAATTTACTGTATTTTAAAATTTTTGAAATTGTCCAGAGGAAGTCTTCCTGATTAAAAGTTACTTATGCGGTAAAGTCCAATAACCAGTAGTTTCAGAGATATTGGCCAATGATACTGGAAAATAAATATTTCATTTGTTTTGGATAGTGTCGCATTTTTGTTTTCACGAAATAGGCAATTGTGCTACATAAGTTCTTCTATATAAACAATAACTACTGTTTGAGTAATATCTCAATATAATATGAAATTATTTCTGGAGTAAGTAAATTTTTTATTTACGAACCCCTAGATGTTGATTTGAAAACAAAATCCGCTATTATAATATTTTCAAGTTCTTTTTATTAATGTCCTGAGTATTTTTTCCTGTTTACTGTTCCAAATTTTCAACACCTTAGCTATAAGGCCCGTTTATTTATATTTACTGCAGAGCTATAAACATAATGAGAGGCAATAGCAATCCGACCATGAAATGAAAATAGAATTTTACAGCGAAGTCTCTTTGAAACTAATATGAGCGAACATCGTTAAGAAAGTACTACCATAATTATAAAAAATATACAGTATATTAATATTTTCTTTGTTGGCAAATAACGAGAAGGTATAATATAGCCTGCTTTCTCATTCATAATCTCTCGTTATTCATTCACAAAATTAAAATAGGTATATGCATAGAGAAAGCTATACATAAACTATCAGAATCATTGTTGAAATTTTCCCATGCTACACCAGAGTTTTCTCAAAAAAGTACAAAAATAAAGGTATTTCAAAAATATTTTTTTGCACTCTTCAGAAAATTCTGAACAATTTTCGTTAAGGATTTTTTGCTCTAGCTCTTCAAATAGTAAACGGGCGGATAAACCTTGACTTGGAAAAATGCTGCTAACTCTGGTTTGGCTTAACCGAATTGGTCGAATTTGGGCTTGTTGGAGAGAGCGTTCCTTCTTCTATCAAATGATTGTCCAATAAAGTCATTTCGAATTTCGCCCAATTTTAAGCAACATAATATAAACAACAGGCTTCCCCTTCATTATTAAATGACTACTATGCACAAAGTCACAAAGTGTGTTATATCCTCCACCGCCACCACGACTGTGATGGAATGTCACAGTTGCATCTGAATGTTATATCGACAGTCTTGCATTAACCATTAACACACTAATACTAATTTGTCTTTATTTCTGTCAACATGAAACCTTCACTTTCAAGAATCACCTCATTCTCAAACGACCATTTTCGTATTTTACACGTTGGAAGCAAATAAACCAAGCGGCATTTAAACCACGTGAGTCATAAAAGTTAACAATGCGTTGGTGTATTTTATATAGTTTTAAAGATAGAAAATAAAGACTTATGTCACTTACGATATATCCATTTGATGTTCTATAAAACAGAGTTAAAAACTAATAAAGGCAAAACACAGAAGTGCAAGTGTGTGCCAGTAGCATTATTTTTATTTGGAAATGGTAACTAAAAAATAACAAAAAATACTCTATTATGACTGATATCTGCTTATTTATTTTATAAACAATGACATAAATACTAAAAACGTTCAAAACGTCATTAATTATTTTATTTCCCTGAAAGAATATACTGAATAAAAAATGGCACATGTGAAACAATAAAAAATTATGAGAGAAAGAGTTTGTAGCGTATCTCAAAACTATCGTAAGCTCCACAAATGTAACGTAAAAATAAAATGGATTACATTCGATATCACATACGATATTTTTGGTCCCTTTAGGCCACCTGCATATAAAATATTACTTTTGAACTTAAGAACTACTGTAAATAGTTACTGATATTCAGGGCATTGAAGTTATTTTTTTTTAATTGAATTATATCGTCCAAAATAATCAAGTTGTTGGACTGAAATGTGACACTACTCTGTTTTTGGGGGTTTTTGGAAGCCGAAGATGTCAATTTCTACGTATCTCACAGATGTTGGCACCACTTGCGTTGTTTTTGGATCGCGCTTTTACTCAACTTTTTTGAGGTTATCTTTTTGGTATTAAAGGTTTATCATTGTAATGCATTTTTTTCTTTTTGCAATAAAAGTGTAGGTATACTTGTTCCATATCGATAAAATTAACCGTTTGCGCCGAAATTGGGAAAAATGTGCATTGAAACACCTGTTGACTTCCAAATTCCAAAAAGGAAATTTTCACCTACCTCTTTCAAATGTTACAGATGATTTCAATGGAAACGGTTTATTTCATTATTATGAAACAAGTATTTAATGCAAGACGACAAGACGCATTCAAATGATGAACCTGCAAGAAAAAAAAATATAACCTCAAAAAGTTACGAGTAAAAAAGCACGATCCAAAAACAGCGCAAGTGGCGCCATCTGTGCAATACGTAGAAATTGACATTTTCAGCTTCACCATCAAAAACGGAGTTTCCGTTCATCAGCTTGATTATTTTTGGAGATATAGCCATAATAATTTGTTAAGCTAAATCGTAATATTTTGGCACAAAAATAAAGATTTTACGGATTTGTACAGTTTTAAAGTTTGACACCCTGTATGTCCTTCTTATACAGAGAACCTTCGTCGACAAAAAGATCTTTCCCCTTCTGGCTTTTCACGTAATTGAACATTATTACAAAGCACTACTTACGAGTAATGGGTTAGATTGATGATGGATTAGAAAGGCGTATTTATACGATTTCGTATCAATCTAATATTATAAATTTAGGTACCTGGATAAATAATCCCTAATAATTGGTGAATTGACAGTGGCTTGTAAACATTACAGTTTTCTAAAAGATACAAATATAAATTTAGGAATACCTGGAAATATTAATTACAAAGGAAATTAATACATAATTATGCATTGACAACGACAACGTTATTATGTTCATAGTTATTTTTTTAGCCCCCATCCCTTTTATATATTATGCTTCCGGAGTGCAAGGATGAAGTTTATAAGTTTATAAGTTTAAGCCTGTTTCTGTTCTTACCCCCGGCATAGATTTCTGGTTTCGATATAGGTGAGTATACTTCGTGACTGGGTGTAGTGCCTCCCAGACCGTCTCCACAACGCACTTTGACGGTGTGATGTAAGCCTCTGCCAAATTTCGAGCTAGATTTATTCAGTTGTTCTAAAAAAACTTTATTATAGTAGTAGACCGCCTCTGGAAACGAAACTGAACCGAATATTTCGGACTTAGCTAGACCGCTTGCATAACCGAAACCGACCGGTGTATATCGGATTAATTGCTTATTTTGCTTTTTCTTCTTTACAGACTGCCCCGAAGGCTCTCCCTGAGACCGGCCGTTCATTTGAAGTCAATTATTCCTACCTTTGTCTGAAATAACAAATCGTTTTGTTAACAGCATATCTGTTGTTTACTTTTACACCTCTCTCTCACACACACACGTAACACCACAATTGAATTCTGGAAATTATTTTTCTCTGATTAAAATTACCTGAAAAAAAGCAAAAACAAATTGGCGCCTGTGCAACCAGACTAAATTCTTAAAAGAAAATAAAAAAAAAAATTCTTAAAAGAACAGTGCTCAAAATAGAACATAACTAAATAAATAAATAAATAGTCAAAACCGATCCAACAAGGGTCATATAATGTAATGGCATTAGGGCTGTAATACAAAACGGAATGAAAATGGAAGGTAGTATTTTTAGAGACCATTTTTCTAATTTTATGAATCATATTTAGCTAGCGGAAGTTCGAACACAGATGAGCAGACCTTAATTTTCTGAAGCAATTTTGCAGTTTCGGAAGGTAAATTTGTTGATGGTAAATAAATTTACTCCATCGATGTTCCTTACCACTTTCTACGAGCATGTATATTGGCCATCCCTGCAACAATACAGAAATATTAGCATACCATTATCTAGAAATTAAAAACTCAACTAGAACTAAAGCAATAGACGCAAACAAATATGAATTAACGCTGTACGAAATAGATACATTATATAGCCAATATCAATATTGGTAGTTTCATAACATCGATAAAATTACTGAGTGGATATCAAATCATAATAGGCAATAATTATTTGTTGTTCTCGGAAAATACCCAGAATTGCAGCTTTCTGTAATAATTAACAAATCAGTTCCACGTGCCAGGAATTTAAAAAGCGAACATTTGACATAAAATCTATTTTAGCTTTCACAATAGTTTCCATTAACAATGCCAATATATAGATTTTCCTGATAAATCTGATTTAATTTCGAGTTTAATCGGCCTATCTAGCTTTATGCAACGGTAGACCCGATTATGAAAGCAAAATTGTGATATAAATATTTTTTTCGCAAATTCCGAATTATGCGTATCTTATGCATTTTCCAATCGATAAAATCAACACTTGTAAGAAAAAATGCATCTAAATTTTGTTCTAATAACTTTTAATGGACATATCTTAACTCTTTTCTAACCTACTCCAAAATATTACAGTAGATTTTCAAGTTTCGGTGTTCTACTTGCAGCTTACAGTTTTATAATTATTGTAAGATTACCTAGTTTGGACCGAGACCCCTGTGAACCTGTCATTGGATTTCTAGAAGCAGTCTAAAACTTTGCGATTTGCAGATGCATTGTTGCAGATTCGCAGATGTATTATTGGCCAAGAATATCCTAGAATAGTCTCCAATCTCCATAGTGACTCTACAGGGTGTCCCAGAAAAGGTCATCCGATTAACCGTAGGTTCTTTACGTCAAAATATGGCGATTTAACCACTCTTACCCACATGTTTTATATATAGATATCGAGTATGATATTTTAAGATTAGAAAAAAGTTGTTATAAACATGGGTCCCAAAATCGTTCTTAAGAAATCCTTAAACAACTTTTTTCTCGTCTTGAATTTTGTTATTACCTTCCATAGTCGTCTTTTCTATTTTTGTTTCCAATAACGTGACGCATCTGGAAATCAGGTATCTTATATTAAATACCTGTTTATCTCGAAAACAGTGGTTTTTAAGACCAATTTACAAGATACAAAATATGAGAAAAATTAAATTTCTTTACCATGATAATGTTTCACAGACTGGATAGACGTAACTCAGAAAAAGCTTGGGGGGATAAACGATCATGTCGCCCGCGATTTTCATTTGTTTTTGAGTTAGAACAATAAGAACCAAGTGGTCTAATTGGATCTAAATAGTAATAACTTATGCCAAATCTCAACTCGATATCTCGAAAATTGACAAAAATATATCCAATAACCAATTTTTGAGATTCATAGTAACCCCCTATAAAAACTTTGTGAGCCGATGAATATTTAGCCTTACTTATATTACTTACGTATTGAGATATTCTTAGTAAGTGATTGTGATTGACAAGTGTAATTCTAAAGGTGGCCTAGCATTTCTGGAATATCCAGTACAATACTCGTGACCCTTGCCAGTGCACCAGGGTAACAGGCCAATAGCAGTACGTCAAAATATATAGTGATCTCACATCACACTAGTTCTACACTTCAGAGCCACCTTTGTTTTTAATAATATAAACAACCTCGTTGGAAATTTAGACGGCACGGTCGTAACTAGACTTTGTCAATGGCATAAAGGGTTTGCTTCAATTTATTGTCAAAACTCCGTTAAAACGAATAACCAATTACTGACATTCATTATGTCGTACAGGGCCCCTAAATAAAAAAGAACTATATAAGAGTATTTACAGATGTGTGCATCTGACCAGTCCCATCTTTTTTAAATGTTGAAAGCATTTTTTCGACAATGAGAAATGCAAGATTGTTACAAGTGGGATTAATTTCAAATAATTGCAAATATACCTACCTATTTTGCATCTTCCAGCTGTGTATTCTCTAAATCAAAACGGACAAATTAAATTGTCAAATTCCAAATTCTCCTTGTACATTATAATCTCGCAGCGCACATGATTATCTACATTATTAAATGAAACTGCACGATTCGGCTACCATTCCTCCCATTCTGGCCACCGTATTATTAATCAAAAACGGGCATTATTGCTGGCTCTGCTATATTCCGTTTTTCCGCCGCCTTTTATTTCGCATTTATCATCGCTCCATTCTCCGATATTCAAACCAAGTTTTTGCCTCCTTTTTCCCATTGTTGCCCGCTCTGTATTTACCTTGGGGTAAAAGGGGCTAGCACCAGTTTTTTCGTCCTCGTTATCTTGGCGATCGATTAATGGGGACCGAATATTAACGAGAAGATAATACATTTTAAAAACAACCTATCCATAAAAGTTAGAAAATATTAATTATTGTCTGTGATAACATATTCACGTCTCAACTATTTTGAATATTATGGAAAAAATCGTATGGTACAAATTTTGTTCTCGTCGCAAAAAACCAAGTCCAGGAATATCGCCAGAAAAAAAGACTGCTATCCATTCCTGTATACTTTTGGAGAAAAAATGTTTCAAATAAATGAAATCTACTCCTATGCAATAATTAAAATAGATCTAATAAATCTTTATAACATTATCTATATAGCGGTATTTTCATTCATTCATTTTAAAATTTAAAATTTTGTTTATTTAACATGTGTTTGTGGTTCTTCTATCAAGGAGAAATTTTTGGATCCTGTATACAGGGCGATTCAGACATGATGTAAAAAAATTTAACCACACAGTGGGAGAGGCCCACTTAAAAAAGAAAATACGAAAAACATTTTTTGCCAAAGTTTAAAACGTGAATGAACCTTAGCACCCGAGAAACTCGACGCACCTGCTTCAAAGTAAACGATCAAGGCTGTCTCTGGAGAGCCTTATTGCCACATTTCAATCTTATTGTCGAAGTTTACTTAAACCGAAGATATAGTAAATACTTCTCATCTGCAGAATCGGTGTTCTCATTCTTGATTCTATAAAGGGCAAGCGTTATAACACTGCAAAAACCTTGAGAAAATGTTGTGTTCACAACGTAAGCACCAGTATTTGCTTCTTTGCTTGAGGTCTTTTCGCGAATTTCTGCGCCTACCGCGATTCGTTTTTCACGTTTTCTTTTTTTTTTTTTCTTCTAAGCAAACATGAAACATGATTTCTTTACTTAGGTACTGACTGGCCGGTCGCTGGGCGTTGGCGGCGTTGACTGTCAGGTAGACTTTGAGAGGGTAAATTCAGATAGGTACCGTCGTATAGATGGCTCTACTCATCTTGATGTGGATAGATAGGAGTATTGTTTTTGCGAATAGTTATTCAACCGCAGCTAGTTCATATCATCAGTGACTAAGAAATACATTAACGTAATGTTAAAAAGTAGGCACCGTTCGTATTAGTTTCTGACTGTCGTTGATGTGGATGTGAACTAGCTGCGGTTGAATATCTATTCCCAAGGCAAAAGCAATGGTAGGGCAGTGGCAGCAGGAAGGAGCAGTGGTGACTCTTGAGAGTCTTGAATCGGTGTTCGCTTAGGTGAATATACAAAAATATATAATTCCAAATTTCACTCGGCTATTCATAAGCGGGCACACTGCACATATATTTTTAAGATATTCCAATGTTAATGTTATTATTATCATTATTGTCCTTTCATAAGATAATAATAAGTTCTAGTTTCCAAGCACGTCTCTTATATCCCTCGTGTCTGTATTTATTGGCGAAAACTTTTAAATTCCGAAGTAAACTACGTTCCGACCTTACTACGTAGAATCGATTCTGCATAAAATATTATTAGATGTTTTAAAATTTTATGATGGTTAGTGGTTATAACCACTCATTTTGCTTAATACCCACTTCCGCACTCCTAACTATGCCTGTTTTATATCCTATAATAATAGCTAAGGTATAAAAAGGCTTTTATCTATGTACATACGTGTGTCACAAAAATTCTAGTGCGTAAAATTAATTATTGCCATCTGGTTTGGTTACTTTTTACGATTATATTGCTTCTTTACCGTTGTACTAACCATCGAAGAATAGAGCAGAATACTAGGTCATGAAACTCCCTTTACAAATTCATGAGTAATTTTAATTCCTTATCCCATTTAATTTGTATCTTATTTTCAAAAGGTGTCGCAGGAAAAATCATATCCATTACACTACTGGAAAAAAGTGTTACACTTTTTTTCCTCGCAATACAATTAACTATTGTGTTATAATATCTTTACCTACAAGCAGAGTATAAGGACCCTGGATGATTAGAGTGAATTAAAATGATTTCATATAAGATAATGTCGTGGAAATATTGCGGGACCCATATTTAGGTGAAATATCTATTAGATCCGGTATTATGCCTGTTTTATAAATGAAATTTTCGTCACGTAGAGACCTGAAAAGATGAATGTCATTTTGAGCCGTTTTCTCGCGAGTCACGTAGACGACAATGCGATTTCCCGGGATATAACTCCATTCAAGGGTAATGAAAAGATTAAATAATGTTAATAGCATTATGGAGCACACACGTATTTAAGTTAATTCTAATACCCGATATATTTTATATGAAACTATAATTTATATTTCCAGTTAATTTCGAAAACGTATAAGCTGTCTCAGTAGATATCAGTGTTAATATTTGAGAATATATCCAACAAATATATATATAAATAATTATAAATTAAAAATCGCATTATATTTAGTAAATTAGCTGAATCCGGTTTATCTTTATCTCTGGTTTTAGTATGAAAATATACATTTAGCTTTTTGAGCCTATCAGTTTTGTCAATGCAACGTTTTAAAACATTTGACAGCTGGTACGAAATAAAGTAATTTTACACTAATTGATTTCGATGTACTTATTAATCTTTACAGTAGTTATTTTCTCAACATCTGCCAATATGAACCAATGAAATGACACAATTTGTGAAATATTAACCAATCAGGTGATGATTTCAGCAATAATACCACTATATACTAATATCAGACAATTAATTAGCGACATGTGTCAAAAAGAGACTCGCTTTGTAGCGAAATAAATATCTTCTAAAGTTATGAATAATATGCATTTTATTTGATTTTACGTTAATCTACATAGCAAAAATATTGTATTAGAACCAAATTTATGCTTAAAATACTGTTTGTCTTTCTGGAAATTCTGTTGCAAAGCTGTTTATTCTGTGCTAATATTATGGCTGATATTCTAGTCTCTTAGCTCTTAGTTACCCCCTAGTTACGCTAAACCAATATTTAGACTCTAGTGGCCTGATTCACGCTTTGGGTGCGAGAGGTCCTTGGTTCAAATCGCGGTGGTGGCTACTTTTTTTATTTTTTAAATCACATTTTCGAAAAGTTAATTTATTTAACAAGTTTGGTTGTCAAATTACACTTACACACTGAATAAACAAATTATTTGCAGTTGTTAAATTCTCTTCCTAAATACAACTCGTGGTACGAATAATAATGAGATAATACCCTTCGTCAGATAATACCCTTCCGCAGTCCTGCTATTTTCAGCTTTGGGATTATAATTCGTAAAATTAACGGAAGGTATTATCGATAACAGGCACACCACTTGTGCATCAGTAAGCATACTATGATCATACCCAATCGAAAGTTTATAAATCTGCTCTTTCGAACAGGCTTTCTTCAGTGGTATTCTCGAATGAAACAACCTCAATCAACCCTAATTATCTATCTCTCCAACTGATTTCTCAATTGCCGAATCCGTATAAAACTTGGGACCAGAAGGATAGCTAAGCAAACATTTATTTAAAAAGTTTCAAGGGTCTTCTGATTTCGAACATAAATATTAGTTAAGCCTGCAAAACTCAATCCTTATGAGCTTCAGGTCTTACAAGTTCATTCATTCGTTTAAAATTTAATTATTTTATCTTTTTAAGTAGAAACATAAAAGAATCTACTACGACTAGATTCTTCTATGAAATAGAATTTAATTAATAAAAATACAGAAATAAAAATTACTTTCAATTAATTCATCTCAATTAATTAAGATATCAACGAGGCCCAACAACAACAAATCTGTAAGTTGTCACGAAGAGACAAAGCATTATAACAGTCGCAGGATAAATACAATATTATATGGGTACTAAAATAAAATTTAAGGGGTTAGTCGTATTTAAGAGCTTTAAAATATTATATCTTGCAGCATGTGTTTGGTTCTCAAGCTTTTATGTTTCCACTTCATTAATTTCCTTTGCAACGTTACTTTTATTGCTTTTATACTTCATCGAACATAATATAGGTATTGTGTTCTCAGAGGAAGGTTAGGTTATCTTTTAAGAAAAATCTCCTAACCTAAAAAGGTGTGAAAATGAAGGACAAATGTATTCTTTCAAGAGTTAAGCTTTCAAAAATTCTTGGTGGATATAAATATTTTTTATGTTTTGCTAAAATTATTTCAGTAAACAATATAGACGTTTTTTACGTGTTAAATAATATTGAATATTTCCCACGTTCCATTTGGACCAATAAAGTCATCAGAAATTTGAAACTTTGATCAATCACGCGCCTTCTATGCTAAGTGTATATGCAAAATAATGAAGAACAGCAAAATATAATTAGAATTAAATCTAAAATAACAGTTAGGTATTTGTATTTCAGACAGATCATTTGTAGACCAACCAACACTTATACTTTTTATTGGGTCTTTGTTTGGTGATTTGAGATTTACGATCCGAACTCTAACCTAAAATTTCTGTACTGCATTCTGTGGAAAGACGTTTATTATTTATTACCTTATAAAATATAGAAAAAGGTAATTCTAAGTCTGTTTGGAAATGAAAGGATAGTTTGTGGTTCATTATAAATGCAAATCCTCTAGGGGGGTTGTATGAGAAATACTAAAAATATAGATACATAGTTTAGAACAGAAGTTAGGGGACCCCTCTAAAATGCCTCCAAATAATAACACATAGAATAGAAATTGGGACCGAGCAGGTATACATTTACTGTATAATAAGCGTCGAAATATCTATGGTTTCAGTTTCATTGATAGTAATTATAAAAACTATTTTTTTGACATTTAACAAATTTATTTGAACTTTCTAATTTATTTCACAGCAAGCATTTACACTCTATATATTATAGGGTGTTTCTTGGGTCCATTTTGAGGAAAAACTTCATATAAACATATGTCCTAAAAGCGTATTTATAAAGACTTCTCACGGCTATAGCTTTATGTCCTGGAAGATGGCTCTGATGGCTAACAATGTATTCTGCATTGTATTTTATCTCCGGAAAACGCATTGTGAGCCAAAAATATGTCAGACGTAACAGCCGTGAGCAGTCTTTAATAAACGCTAAAAGTCTTAACTTTTGAATTACAGGTGGCTAAAATTTTAAGAAAAAAATTTTTTTTATTATAACCCACATTTTTTTCTCATCCTTAATAACATGTTTTACTCATTTACTCCAATTTTCTGCAGTCACCTATTTTGCCCCTTCTTCAAAAAGCTCCCGTGCATCTTTTATTTTGAATGTCTTGTTTCTTCTCGCTACAAAACCTTTAACTTGGTCCCATATTAATTCTATAGGGTTCAATTCGCAATGATAAGGCGGTAGTCGAAGCAATACGATACTTATATTTTCTGCGATGTCTTCAACGGCATATTTTGCAATGTTTTCCTTATTCAAATGAACTATAGCCAATAGTTCACTTTTAACCATATCGAATTTATCCATTATATGATCACCGAACCGGGCGGGATGAAGTTTATCATTTGTTCAAAGTATTCTTCAAACACATCATCGTTTCAATTTTTTTCGATTCAAATGATAATAAGCCCTGTTCTAGAAATCCCTCAGTACCGCCGATATGAGGTATAATTAATCTTTTATCTTTTCCTGCTGGCACTTTTACTCCGGTACACCAACCCTTTAAATGCGTTTGATGATAACTTGTTATGTTTTTGTCCTGCCTCATCTTATTCACAGTATAGCCATAGCTTTCGTTAATCCAAATCCAAGTTACATCCATGTAGTAAATATTCCCTTGTTCCATGCGGAATTTTCTATAATATTTCTTGAATATTTCTTTCTCGGGCACACAATTGTTAATGTGTGAAATTTCAAAGAGGTAGGCGTTAATGTTATTTTTCGAATTTTCGAATGAAAGGTATTTGAGGCAGTGGCGGATCTAGGCTGGAGTCAAGGGAGGGGCTTCTATTTCCGAAATTTTGTAATAAAATAGGAAACACATTTTTTATTCATTTTATTCATAAAAATACAATACTATTAATACATTAATATTCTTAGTTTCGTTCAGTTCCGTTCCGCTGTTCCAGTTCCGCTCTACTCGTAGTAATAGAATAGAACAACTGTGAACGTGAACTGTCAATCGGTGAAAGCGGTGACTGGACCCGTGTTCTGTGCCGGGCCCTGTCCCAATCCCATTGCGTTCACCAAATTTTTAAATTTGTACTATAAAAACTATTTAGCGTACTCTCTTTAGAAACGGAAGCAATATTTATCAATGATTCAATATTCAATAATAATAGTTACTTTGCGACCTTCACGCCCACATAACCGCAAAATGGCATGTTCCTGTCAGCGCATTTACAACCGGTCCGAAACGAGTTGTCAGCGAGTGAATCAAATCGTACCTGTTGTAAACGATCTGAGCGCTGTAAGCACTGACAGCGCGATTCGGACCACGGCCTTAGAAGAAGTTAGAAGTTAATAATATTGGAACTGGAACAGGTTTTTTAAGAACAGGTATTGCCTGGAACTGGAATAGGTTGTACCTGTTCCAAGAAAACGCAGTTCCACACCATCTCTAATTGCCAGACATATTTTTTAAGTGCCTACCTTTCGGTATTAGGCCAAAGGGGGGGGGGGGCTATAGCCCCTGTAGCCCCCCCCCCCGTAGATCCGCCACTGGTTTGAGGGGTTTTAGTTCAGCAGCTTCATTATTTTGGTAGATTGAACTATGTCTAGTTCTAGCCATAGTTTTCGGGATTTCTCATTCCCAATGCCCACCCTGTATAATTTGAAATTCATATTTTTTGTACTTTTGCTTGTCCAATATCCATCGCAAATAAAATCCACTAAAATTACTCATGTGTTTCAAATGTGTTTTTATTGGCTCTCACCCCAAATATAATATTTGCCGAAGGCACACACGCACATATGCAGTGGGTGACACAATATATTTTAAATATCCATTTGAACTGCATTCTTTTAAAATCCGTCCAATACTTTTGGCGCGTGATCACCGAAAAACAATTATTGGATTTCCTCCTGAAAGCTCCATTTTTCGCATTTGCCTCGGCAACAAAAAATTTCCCAAACAATCGAGTCTAAAGCTGTTTGTAGGTATAGATTTTATGACACACCGAACGTAAAACCTTTTCAAAATTGAAATAAAAATTTATTACCCCTTTGATGTTTTATTTATTTCTATCCCACAATAAAGAAGATATAACCCTTTCCAAATTCGTTATATCCTTAGTTCTGGGGATTTATTTGTTCAGGAGTTATTTTTATGTCTATTCGGCTTTCCCTTCCATAAAGATGTTGGTAGTTATTGTTAGTTTCATTGAAAATGAGGTTATTTTTTAAATGCAGGCTTTATTAAATCTAAATTGTTGCCAAAGACAACCCATACGAGTTTTCCATATTTTTGTTGACAGAGTTAAATAAGAGCCTTGTCAACAAAAAAAATCTAAATCTAAAATCCCTTTATATGCGTAAAGGGCATTTTTCATATGCCACCACTGTAATCAGACCAGACGAAAATAGTATATTACATAGCGAGAGTTGTCAACAGCTTATTACGTATGAGTGGAAAAGTTGCGCACGAGCCGCGCAGCGGCGAGTGCTGTAATTCCACGAGTATGTAATAAAGCTTACAACTCGAGTTTTGTAGGTACTATAATTTTTCTTCGACGAAAGAAAAACTATTATAATAGATACTTCTGATTATCTGACAGGCAACAATTGGTATGTTGGTTTGTTGGTTGGTTGCTATGGTGGCGCGCTAACAAGGCACCCGTGATAATTGTGTTTTAATTAAGAACAGATAATATGTAATTTTTTTTATTACGTGTCAGTCATTAGGTGTCGGTGTTCGTAACAATAGACTTAGTTATAACCTAAACCGTTATTTACTAGGTATGTTACTAGTATAGGAGTAGAAAAATACACAAATCTCTCTCTAATAATAAGAAAATGATAAATAGTGCCAACTTAATTTGGTACCTACAGCCTGTATAGGATGGATTATTATTTATTTAATGTTACTATTTTTAAATTAATATTCAGCTCTTCATTGTCACTAAACTGGTCTTAGTATTCTTAGTCACACACAGCTACTGCCACAGAGGCGGAAAGCTTTTACAAAACACTTTAAGGAATCGATGTCTTTGAATCCACGATATCCGAAGCATACTGGGAATATTTTAACTCGATCCGGAATAGCATGAAATCCGAGTCGAAGGCCCTGTGATGCCCTATATCCATCCGTCCATATGCGCACAAACGTGGAGGGCTAAAAATTAAAAGAAAAAGAAATGATTAGACGCATCCGTCATCTGACATAAAAACTAAAAACTGTTTCAATATCATTTTTCCACGACTATTGAAAAATACCCTTTTTATACGTTCGAAATCTGATAAATAACTGCACATATTACCCGTCAATGCTCAAAAAGATATATACAGGGTGTCCAACTTTAAAATTGTACAAATCCGTAAAACCTTCATTTTTGGAGATAATCACCTAAACTTTTTTTTGTTTGAAAGGCCTTCAAAAACCGCTTCTTTTGACCTTTTTGTCATTTTCAAAATGCAAATCCAGAGCCGGCTGCGATTTTTTTATACCCCTGATTTTCACAAAAACCATTTAGCGATTTTTTTATTTAAAATCTGACCACACAGCATTAATTAGAACACCCCAAAACCCCCATATACCAAATTTGAACAAAAAGTATACAGGGAGTTCCTTTCTGTAGGGTATCAAAGTAGAGCAAAGTAGGAATTTTAAAGACATCTGGCGAGTCAAGTGTGCCATGGAATCCCTTCAAAATAGTTGCATGGTCAACAGAACCACTCAAAATATTGGTGTGAACAGATTTACTACACAAATAGACAGGGTATTTTTCTCTGAGCCATCTCAAAATTCTGAATTTTTATTAAATTTTATACTGGTCAGGAGTGCTCTGGAATCATTGAAAAAATATTAATAAACACAAAAGAAATTCATTTCTTTACAAAATGCCAACCAACAAATAAAAACAATTTAAATTATTGGACCTTTTAAAACAAACTCACTGTCTAAGATGATACATTTGGTACGTTTCCTGTTGTGGCACATCAGCCACATTAACTGATATGGACTTACTGACTGGCAGGCTTCTGTATTTTGTTCGTTTATAGTATGTGGAGCGGTTTTGATATACTCAATTTTTGACCCGTATAAAGTTCAAAAAATTCAGTAATTTGAGATGGCACAGATAAGAACACTCTGTATATTTTGTATTGGACCTTTGCACACCAATACCTTGAGTGGTCCTGTTGACCATTCAACTGTTTTGAAGGGATTCCATGGAACACTTGACTTGGCAGATGCCTCTAAAATTCCTATTTTGCTCAACTTTGACACCCTGCAAAATGGAACTCCCTGTATATTTTTCATTCAAATTTTGTACATAAGGGTTCTGAGATGTTCTGATTAACGCTATGGGGGTCAGATTTTAAATAAAAAAATCGCTAATTGGTTTTCGTGAAAATCGGGGGTATAAAAAAATCGCAGCCGGCTATGGATTTGCATTTTGAAAATGGCAGGAAGTTCAAAAGAAGCGGTTTTTGAAGGCCTTTTAAACAAAAAAAAATTAGGCGATTATCTCCAAAAATGAATATTTTACGGATTTGCACAGTTTTAAAGTTGAACACCCTGTATGTAGTTATGAATTATAGCCACGCACACCTTTTGGTCAGTCACAATTCTGCATTTTTCATAACTCAACACTTCCTATTAAGTTTTCGTTATTACATTGCTGAATATTTTTTAATATTCATTACTACTGGTTTCCAATGGACGACGGCAACTGATCAAAATTGCCACTTATTTGTTGAAATATCCAAAAACTTATTAGAAAAAATATTTTTCTTGACAGTTTTGCTAAATTTAAGTTTTGGCAATGGAAGTGTTAACTTTAAGAGAAAAAATTGAGATTATTAGATTAACAGGTGAAAATGTGCCATACCGTGAAGTTGCTAGAATATTTAATGCGCGGCATGGACGGAATATCAACTATTCCACCGTAGCAAAAGTATACAGGACATTTTTTGACCTATCGGGTAAGTGAAGTTGAAAGTTTGAATAAAATAAAATGCATTAATTATTGTAATAGGCAATGTGTCTAAATAAACAAGAGCAAATAATGATAACAATGGAAGGGCTGAACAAATTTTGGAATATTTTCGAAATAATCCGAAAAATTCTTTAAATGATGCAGTGAGGGATTTACGAATGAAAAAAACTACACTTTGGAAGCATTTAAAAAAAAATAAACTAAAACCATTCAAAGCAAAATTCCTTCACAGCTTACAAGAAGGAGATATTATTATGGAACAAAGACTTGAATATTGTTTATGGGCCCAAGCGGAATACCTAAATGATGCTAATTTTCTAAAAAATGTGCTATTTACGGATGAAGCAACCTTTACTACAAATGGGGTTGTCTCATCCCAGAACACACGTTATTGGGCGGAAGAAAACCCTCATTTTGCTATACATTATAAGAGTCAGTTCTCACAAAAAGTAAATGTATTTTGTGGAATAAATGGTCACAGGGTGATTGGACCCTTTTTTTCCATCAATCTTTAAACGCGACGCTCTTTCTGGAATTTTTGAGAGGCGAATTTGAAAACGCTCTTGACGATTTACCATTACAAGAAAGAAGAGATCTAATACTACAATTAGACGGTGCACCTATCCATGGAACTCGCGCTGTTGTTGAGTGGCTAAATGATAATTTTGAGAACAGGTATTGTTGTTTTACATGCATTTTTTATTCGTTTAATTATAAATTTTACCACTTGCAGATGGATTGGACGAAAATAGTCGTTTGATTAAATGGCCTCCGCGTTCCCCCGACATTACCTCGATGGATCATTATTTTTGGGGCACCATAAAAGACAAAGTATATAAAAATCGTCCTAGGAACATAAACGAGCTACAACAAAAAATAATTGAAGCTTGCGATTCCGTAACAATAGATGAGTTAAGACGAGTTGTTTCTAATAACAAAAAAGGTATTGAAAAATTTATTACGTTAGAAGGCGGTTATGTTGAAAAAACTACGATAGTTTAAGATCTAAATATTTTGTTTGTTATTTTATTGTTAAGATTAAATAAATTTTGTTATTAGTAACTTTGTTTCAAAAAGCACGGCAAACTTGATCAGAATGAAATTCGAAAAAAGTCTGAACTTTCAGCAGCGGTAGAGAAAAACATCCGGTATTACTTTTTCTTGCAGTCTCGTCCATCAATACTGTGGGTGGTCCTGTTAATTCTTCAATTGTTTTAAAATCATTCCATGGCACGCTTGACTCTCCAGGGGCCCTCGAAATCACTACTTTGCGCAAATTTAAGGCGCTGTAAAACCGAAACCGAAACCGAAAATATCCCAACAAATCAATTTGTGTCCACTTAAAAGTGAACACCCTCTATAATAATTTCCCAATTTGATAATGGACACCTCAGAAATATATGAAGGGCAAGGAAAACAAATGATCTCTATTTTTTTACTGGTAGTCCCAAGGGAGAGTATCTCATAGGCAGTGGTATTTGGATGGGGTAATATTTCACGGCCTGCTATGATTTTTTAAAATAGCAAATTTTCAAGAAATCTTATTAGGGATTTTTTTACCACAAAATGTTATTAAGAAAACTTGTTCAGAATAAAAAACTGAGTAGATTCGCAAAATTTCAAAAGTCTATGCCTACTTTGATTTTTAGATTTATCTCCCACTTTTTTCTTAGAAAAATTTCCTTCCTGGAGCGTCAAATTTTTGTTTTTTCACGATGAACAAGTTGCCTTAATAATATTTTACGTGAAGGCTCCAGAAAGGACATATTTCTAAGAAAAAAGTGGGAAAAAAACGCGAAAAAGCTAAAAATCAAAGTAGGCCTAAACTTTTGAAATTTTCCAAATCTATTCAGTTTTTCATTCTGAACAAGTATTCTTAGTAACATTTTATCGTAAAAAAATCCCTAATAGGGTTTCTTGAAAATTTGCTATTTTAAAAAATCATAGCAGGCCATGAAATAATTACCCCATCCAAATACCACCGCCTATGAGATACTCTCCCTTGGGACTACCAATAAAAAAATAGAGGCCATTTGTTTTCCTTGCCCCTTCATATATTTCTGAGGTGTCCAGTATCAAATTGGGACACACTGTAGTTAGTCCAAGAGCCGGCCGCATGATTTCAACTCTCATAAGATTATAGAATAAGATGTAAAATGTAGAGAGTATATTTCTTTTCCTGCTCCCTTCCCCGTAAGTACACTTTACATACTCCCCAACAGGCCCGAAAGCGAAAGTCAAATGTTCGAGGTGCCCTGTTATTTTGGTTGCTAGCTGCGAAAGTGGTTGCTAGGTGCAAAGAGTATTGCTTAGCAACCCTTACGCAGCAAGGACCTTAAAACCATTACCTAATAAATAAGAGCCGCATAACAGAACAAATTTGACAAGCACCTCGCTACCGGTAGGGTGAGAGTACGCGATTAGTAATTGTAGATCCAGGGTTCAAATCCCACACAAAGTTCAACATTTTTTATTTATTTTTTATTATCGCTGCATTTTGCCTCTTATATTTATCACTGATTATCATTCTTAGCAATTGAACAAATGTTATTTTGAAGCTGAATATCATTATTGCGTAAGCTCTTTTTTGGCCTCGGAGGTACTCTCGCGTTGCCTGGGTCTTTAAACAATCTCCGCGGCCAAAAAAGTGCACTTACGCATCTGGTAATGTAAATAACTATTACTTGAAGAGAGTAGGTTGCCTCAGAAAATATGGGCCAGATCATTGTCATTTAAAGAAGTAGTGGTTAATTTTCAATTTTTTTAATAGGTACAACCCGTCCCACGAACATATTTACTACTTTTTCGCAAAAGTCTTTTGATAAATTCGAAATTCGAAAAGTGCCATTCTAAAAATCCAAAGAGGTGGTAAATTTCTTAATTGGGTCTTGTACTTTTCTCCAGTACCGAAAGAAACGTCGAGAGTCCGATATTTAACCAAATTTCCCGACTCCCGATTTTCAAGTTTCGAGAAACGGGACGGCTGTAAAATTAGTGAAATTGACGGGAAATCCTGAGGAACCGCTCTTATAAATAGCGTGTTTTTTCTCATTTTTTGATTTTTCGGGGGCACCGGAAGCATCTGCACCTCACCAGAAGACTTGAGGGAAGCTTTAAAAATTCCGACCCCAGAGCCCCGAGCCGAAATAACTTGGCTGTAGCTCGGCGAAAAAGGTCAATTTCTGACAGTTTTCGCACTTTGGCTTTTAGGTGATGGAAAATGCCGACCAATCACGTAAAAAAGATGCGTCCCACCTGCGTTGGTCGTTTTTTTCGCCGAAAATCCTTAATGACTCGAAAACGGGAAATAATTTACCCCAAAAAAGTTTCGTTAAATATGTTGACCCATTCTCCGGCCATCTCGCCGTACTGTCCGTTCTCCCAAAACACGCGTTTGAAAAAAAAATCTGGGCGTCAAACGATAGGTATATGGTACTGGCTGTATAGCGGGACTTCGCACACAACTCGTGTCCCCGAGGTCCAGACTTGCCCCCGTCTTTCGCGCCGTATTTAACAGCGGAGGATTTTAGGGGCCCCGAAAATACTCCTATCGGATTTTTAAAGAACCAAGGGTCCCTTTTTTATTGTTACTGCATGGGCCTTCTTTGCTATTTTGTTCTATAATCATATGAGAGTAGATTTACCTAAAAATTAACCACAACTTCACAAGAAGTTTCAGATGAGGTTTGAATTTAAAACGCGCCTTTATCTTGAAATATCGCAATTCGTTTATGTGTAGTGATTACAATTATTTTGATGTTTTTCTTTTTGCACGCCTAGATATCTTCTATTGACGAGGAGAAAGTCACTAGCAAAAATTTGTACACTAAAAATACCCGAAATACCAAACACTTCCCGGTATTTTTTTGAAATACCGTCCAAATTTCCGCACTTCCTGGCATTTTATCCAAGAAGCAAAAAATAAAAACAATCTTGACTTTTTGTATTTTCTCCGATAAAGGAGGAGTGCAGGGGGAGGGTAAAGAAATAATTTATTTACGAGGTAATTTTCGACTTACCTCCTATCACAAATACATACCTATAAGAAAAATGTGATGTGGAAAGTTCTTCCAATTGACTAATTCTAATCAATTTTTCACTAGAATTGTAAATTGTGCCTTTTGAATTTGATTGATTGATTTTTAAATCAAATAAAAGGAGTGCTGTTATACCTACTAACTGTTATGATAGAATTAAAAAATAAAAAGTAATGTTATATTTTTAATATTTGCCTAATCCTAATATAATTTGCGTACAATAAATTATTAAATTTCCACGTAAATTATCAACTTTATTGCAGTATCCAGCTTCGAAGTGGCTGCGCTGCGGAAATCGAACCGTTTCCCGTTTCCCGTTTTCCGGTACCGTTCTGAACGCTCTCTTCCGTAGCACTGGCGACGTTAGCAAAAGATTAATATAATTAGGAGGCGACTGGGTTTTGTGTTCGCGAAGTCAGAGGGGGTGGATCCGGCGGATGCCCGGAATTTATGTAAATCCCGGACTGCTCAGTGGCCGTGACAAATCATTTTAAACGCGGCCCGTTTAACCCTTCCAATATTCGCCGAATCAGGACGCTCGGTATAATTAAAAATCCTCCAGGGCGGACGCGATTTCGAGGCCATATCGCGCCAATTAACGATGAGCTGGAAGGCATCGCCGCGCCGTTTATTTTCGTGTAGGAATAATTTATAGCATGGGCACGACAGACTTTTAAATTTGAAGGCCTGAACGGTCACGTGGCAACACCGGGACGGTTCCACGAGTCTATGCAGTCTAACGGGGCTAATTGGGAATTGAAGCTAAGCGATACGCCACCTGGTGGCCAAATGTAGAACTAGTCTCGATGACATTGGTTTTTTCCTGTCCATGTGTTTACATTTGCGGGCCGTGAATTTCACAATTTTTATCACATTTTTATTGTAATTTTTTTGTTGAGCTGTGTTACATCCTTATTTATTGTTATTAAATTCAGTATCTATGTGATAGGAAGTTGGTTTTAGCTGAATAGTACAAAGAAGACCAAGCTAAGGAACATGGCTTCTAACAACTGTTATTCTGTGCCCCGGTGCAATTCCTGGGTAAAAAAAACACTGAGAGAAAGTTAAGCTACATGCGTTTCCTAGGAAAAACGCAGGAAAAGTTTATATTGAGACTTGAGACTAATAAAGGGATAAAGGGATAAAGTAGTAGTTTTCAATTTTCAATGGACATGGCTCCATATAATGCCTTTTTTTCTTGGAAACCTTATACACCTGTGACCTAGTCAATAATAGTATTATACCTAAAAGCCGAAATATGCTTGCATTGCCCTCCAGCTCCTAGCAGTGCGAATCTTTAAGTCACTAATTATCTGATGGAAATCTGACTGCAAAGCACTAGTTTACAGGCAAAAGGCAAGAGTTTAATAAAAGTAGGTATCCCATTCGTTTATGCCATGCAAAATAATGTGCCCTGTAGCAAACACTTTCGCCGTCTTTCTCCCCTTCAACCACTGATCTAGAGTTAATATTGTTAGGTTATATTGCCACAATCTAAAATGATAAGGGCTATCCGAGCCATTTTTGTTCTAAAAATTCTCGAAGAGGAAGAATTCGAAAATTGAGTACACACCTGCCCTAGAAACAACCTAAACCACTGTTGGATTTATGAACCTATCTCAACAAAATTAACAACAACAAATATATACAATTATAAAATACCAACATATAAGTAATAAATACACAAAGCAATTACAAAAATACACAGGAAAACTAAATCAATTGTTAAAAATCATCGACCGAAAATGTGAGGTTATGAAACAATGTCATCGACATTAGTTCAACTAATTGACACTTGGCGCTGCGATCTTAATTTGAATTCCCAATAGCGATTGGCGTTTTGACGATATTATTTTCGGCACTTTGAGTTTAGTTCCTTTTTTCGCATAAATGCTCAACACTTTTATTTCAATTACTTACCTATATTTAGATAGATTTGTGTATCTTTATTCAACGAGCAACAATAAAAGCAGAAATATACACAAACATCATTTTTGCCTACTAACTCTATACGTTCAGATGCGTAGCGTCGGGGGAGGGGCTATATTGTAACGTCGCAGAAATTTCTGATGAGACCTCTTATTATTAGGTACTAATAATAATTATTACCACCATTAAGTGCTACTAATATTCCTACTATCAAGAAAGTTAGCCCCCCCCCCTCCTCCAGTTTTATAGGTTACGCTACGGCACTGGCTTTGTACAGGCATGCCCCAGAGTTCGCACTTCAGGGCTGTAGTAAACAACAGAAATACGAAAGAAAAATTTAAAACGTGCATCTGAATAAGTTTTGTTAAAGAAAAGTATCTCTATCTATTTCTACAAGCAAATATGTTCTGAAATAACTGTAAAAAAATCAAGTTAGCCGAGCCTTGATCAAGTGCCAGTGACGGTTGGAATAATTGTTTTTTACATGGCCTTCTACAATTTAGGGCTCCCTTTGCAGTTTTTTCCTTTAGAAAAAGACGAATAATAAGAAGAGAAGTTCGCAATGACAATACTGTAGCAATAGTATTGCAGTATTTTCAAAGATATCCCAGATTTGAGCTAAAATGTAGTCTTTTCTCGATGTGAATTATGCAACTTAAAATCATGGTAACTATTTGTTTTGAGAATCCTTTCTATTGAAGATTTTTTTTAATTGACTCAAGGCAAGCTGGTCTTATTGAATTTATGTGATATCTTTGGAAATGCTTACTGCAGTACTATAGTGCTGCAGTATTGTCATTGCGGATTCGTCTTATTATATTTTTTCTTTTCTAACGGAAGAAGCCATATTATATTTTATAATTTTGCAAAAGTTTTGTTGTCAGGAACATGTCGATCTAGATATTATCTTTGTCAATTAAACTGCACAGCTCTTCTTGAATTTTTCTGCGTTTAAATTTAAAACAACTAAACACTCCTGATAACAGTTATCCTCGTCTTGCTGAATAATGGACTCCAGTAGTATTCATATATTGGTAATTTAGTTCGTACCAACCGACAAATTAGGACATTAGGGGTGCCAGGACCGTATTTTATTTTTTGTCACAATTTTTTGTTTACACCACAAAACGAAGAAATGTATTTCTGTTGATTCCAAATTTGTTTGTCTGGGAATCTAGAGAGAAAAAGTAAGTATAGTTTTTTTGTAGAATTGCATTAAGCCAAGTTCTGAACGTAGATCCGAATCATTATTTTGGGAACCTAAATCTTTGTCGTAAAAATAAAAAACTCAGGCAAAACACCCCTTGCGCCTGTTCAAGGAATCAATTTATCGGTATTCTCGGCTTTGTACCAAACGGGGGATTTTTCAAACAAACAAATTAACGAAAAGAAAGCTGCACTGTGCATGCATCTTTGAAAGAAATGTCAAATATGTGAAATTCTTTTGGCATTTTGTGAATTATTTGACGTCTAGTGCGCCAATCCAGAAATCCAATTCCGCATAGGTGGCCGCGTTTTGCATACCTTTTTATTCCGTATCGCAGTGAGCCCCCACTTCAAATTCCGTACTTAACCGCTAAAGTTCCCTACTAATAATAATTGTACCGAAAATGTACAGGCCCGGCCTCATAAATGTTTCCACTAGGCATGAGAAATGAGCAAGAAATCGAGAATTTCGGGTAAGTGCGGCAACGTTGCGCCAATTCTACGGCTTCTCAAATCAACAACTTCCCCTACATTCCATCGTACCACCCCGCTCCTCCCTGTAGAAAATAAAAATTGCGTTGACTGACGTATATACAGTGTGACCCATTTGTTTTGGGGTCAGTCTGTAAAAAGTGTATCAATCGTGCGATTTGGCTGATTTTTTTTTTAAATTGTAGAGCTCGATGAACTGCACATTTTGAACAAAAATTGCCTGGTTCGCATAAAATCCAAATCCTACTATGACCGTTTTTATGAGCAAAATTTTAAGAAACCATATTAGCGTTTTTTTTTGAAAAAATCTGTGTGCGCCAATGGATTGAGCACCCCTCGAAATGGGTATGTACAAAATTTCATCAAAATATTTCAAGTAATAACGATTTTGTAGAAAAATTAAAAATGCAGCCAAGGTACGTCTTTATTTTCAAAAATTCAAAGTTGGCCATGGAAAATAATTAAATTGTTTACTTTTATTAAGTGTCAAACTGTCTAAATTGAGTTCAGAAATTGTTTGTGCTCAATACAATTAATTATCATAATTATGGAATATTTAAGCATAAGAGACAAAATAGAAATTGTTCGACTCGTGGGCGACAACGAAAATTTTATAATTTTAATTGCTTTTATGTTTTGTGTTTATAAGCATAAGGTTGTATTATTACAATTCAATTATTTTCCATGGCCAACTTTGAATTTTTGAAAATAAAGACGTACCTTGGCTGCATTTTTAATTTTTCTACAAAATCGTTATTACTTGAAATATTTTGATGAAATTTTGTACATACCCATTTCGAGGGGTGCTCAATCCATTGGCGCACACAGATTTTTTCAAAAAAAAATGCTAATATGGTTTCTTAAAATTTTGCTCATAAAAACGGTCATAGTAGGCTTTGGATTTTATGCGAACCAGGCAATTTTTGTTCAAAATGTGCAGTTCATCGAGCTCTACAATTTAAAAAAAAAATCAGCCAAATCGCACGATTGATACACTTTTTACAGACTGACCCCAAAACAAATGGGTCACACTGTATAAGAGGGGATTGCCGACAGCGAAAGTGACGTTAGATTTCGTATTTTTTAAGTTGTATAGCATAAAATCTAATAACATTTTACCTGGCAAAAATTTAGTACAAACATCTCTGTCTTCATTTTAATCATAAGATCTGACAAGCAGTGTTTTGTTTTATAGGTTATGAAAACCTTGGGAAAAGTAATAATTCCAGTGCATATGCTTTTAAGATCTTATGATTAAAATGAAGACAGAGATGTTTGTACTAAATTTTGGCCAGGTAAAATGTTATTAGATTTTATGCTAGACAACTTAAAAAAATTCGAAATCTAACGTCACTTTCGCTGTCGGCAACCCCCTCAAAATCAAAGTGAGCTGCGGGGATTGCACTCCGATTTTTTTTTATAGATTTTTGTCCCTGAAAGGTGATCATTGACGAAGTATTGGTTTGGCATTTCCGCGAAAGCCTGCCTAATGCAATTTCTTAAATGGGTGTGTTTTTCGAAAAACCATATTAGGCATTTTTTATTTAAAATCTGACAGCACAGCGTTAATTAGGACACGCAAAACACCTCACACACCAAATTTTAAAAAATATATGGAGTTCTATTCTGTAGGGAGTCAAAGTTGAGACCAAATAGGAATTTTAAAGGCGTCTGGCGAGTCATACATAATATATGTGCCACGGAATTACCTCAAAACAGTTGAACGATCAACAGGACCACACAAGTTGCTGGTGTGGAAAGATTCAATACAAAAAAGTACAGGGTATTTTTCTCTGGGCCATCTTAAAAAGCTGAATTTTTATGAAACTTTATTCGGTTCAACACTGCTTTGTAATTTATGAGAAAATATTAATAAACACAAAAGTAATTCATTTTTGTACAAAAAGCCAAACAACAAATAAAAACTATTTAAATTATTTTACCTTTCTCGACAAAGTCACTGTCTAAGTTGATACATTTTCTGTGCGTTTCCTGCTGGGACACACCACATACCTATGTACCTATTATATAGGTATGTGGGACACACCAGCCACTTTAACTTATATGGACTTACTGACTGGCAGGCTTCTGTATATTTTAGACAAAGTTCGTTTATAGCGTCTGGAGCGGTTTTGATATACTCGGTTTTAGACCAGTATAAAGTTTTAAAGTTTTTTCTTCGAATATGGTATGTGGGGGATTTGGGGTATCCTGATGGAATGTTGAACACTATAGTATTCAGCGAGTCTCAAAACCATCCACTTTAAGGTATACCGTAGCTTCGGAGACGCAGCAAAGGATTAATTGAATTAGGCGCGACCGCGTTCTGTGTTCGAAAGTCGAAGAGGGTGGATCCGGCGGATGCCCGGAATTTATGCAAATCCCGGAATGCTCGGCGGGCTTGACAAATTATTTTAAACGCGGCCGGTTTAACCCTTTTGAAATTCGGCGTGGCGGCCCTCGCGCCGCCTTAACGAAACCAAAGTGCTCGGCATAATTAAAAATCCTTGAAGTGGACCGCAATTTTTGGCTGCCTTATTGTGCCAATTAGCCGCGAGCTTGAGTGGTTCGAGGTCGAGGGCAGCAGTCGACTTTTACATTAAAATGATTGAGAAATTTCTTTTAAAAAATCAAAAACAAAGTCAAAGGCAGATTGCCTAGTAGGCTACAGTAGGCTATAGCCTAAGGGAGCAATGCTTCAAAAGACCCTTTTCCATGCCGATTTTTTATCAGTATATGTATAAAAAAGCCAACAGCCGGAACTTGATTAGTTTTTTTAGACAGGGGTAAGGGGCTCTCAACAAAATTCAGCCTAGTGCTAATCCACTTCAATGGTTATAGGGTTATTACTAGTATAATTATTGTTTAACAAATTTTTATGTATAGAACTTAACGAGAGTTCCTTCCATTTCTATTTATACTTTTTTTTTGCTACACATTATAAAAACATTCGATTGTATGCTTTTTTGGCAGATATTCCAAATTTTCAAACAAAATTCCGTACTGTGGACCTAACAAAACAAAAATTACCTATAAGTTACAGTTGTAGTTATTTACGTAACAAGTGTGGAGATTTATACTTTTGTGCACGTGACGGCAAGGGTAGAAACTTCCCGCATGTGATAGGAATCAAGATTTTCGACGAAGTCGACGTTTATACTATGCGTAGCTACGCCGCTATTTGCATAATACAATTTCTTGTTTCACGAAAAAAATATATATAATGTGTCCCTAGGCACTGAAGTTTCTTTTTATAACTCATATGGTAAATTTCACATTCGTTATAAGAAGTTGAACTTCAGTGCTCGATATACAAATATAGGTATTATATAAAAAAAAGTTAAGTTTTCATTAAACAAATTTTACTAGATCCTTACCCAAATTGAATTAACATTTTAAACCCATTCAAACAAATTATTTCTATTCCAGAATTTTTTCTAATAAAAAATTAGATAATTACTCAAAATTTTCACCATATTATAACAATTTTCTCAGAAATTATTGATTTTATCAAAATTGATCATCTTTTTTTAGAGCTAATAGTGCATTCAAAATTTTGAAGAAGTACAGAGTGGTCCAAATTGGTGGGTTTTAGGCAGTTTCTCGTATTTTCCAAAGATAGACAAAAAGTACCTAAGATGCGTAGGGCCGCAAACCGCATTCTGATACCTTGATTAGTTTAGGAGACACAGGGTGTTTCTCAAAAGGCCGCTTTTTCTTCAAAGTTCCATAACTTTTTTATTCATGATTTTTTCTATTTTCGTAAAAATGTCCTTAAAGCACTTTTTTATGTGTAATTTACTGAAGTAGAGGAGAAGTGACGTTTCTAAATGTTTCCGTTTTCGAGTTAAAACAAATTTTTTTTAATGGAAATCTTAATTAAAGTGATATAGGTAACTTAAACGCGGTAAATTGCAGAAAATTGTACTCTTCCCTAATAGATTCTACGCAAAAAATTGCACTAAAAATATTTTTAGAGAAACGAAAAATATTCACAAATAAATAGGTATAGAAGAAACGGCCCATAACGACGATATCTGGAGAACCCACAAACGTCTTGTAACATTTTTATTCCTGAATATTCTTCATTTCTCTAAAAACATGGTGCAATTTGATTGCATTCATTCGTGAATATCACAGTTTTCTGTACTTACTGTTTTAATTTATATCATTTTAATTATGATTCTCCATTTATAACTCGAAAACGAAAACATTTAGGAACTTCCGGTATACTTCAGTAAATTGTAGGTACCTTAAGGATGGAACTAATCAAGATAGCGAGATGCGGTTTGCGACACTGAGCTTCCACGAAATTCGAGCTCTAGACACCTTAGCTACTTTTTGTCTATCTCATTGGGAAATATGAGAAACCGCCGAAAACCGACCAATTTTGGTCTACCCTGTACCTACAAGTTGAAAAAAATTAAGGTTATGCAAGTAGTCGAAAAGGTTTCGGTTGCAGGGCGCCCAAAGTGTGGCAGATATTTTTAAAATCATCATCCATGGCAATTTACACCGGTTTGTTCTAGTTTTTTTCTTATTATTACCATTTTTTATTTGAATAACTACCTTTGAATTGGAAGTGATTCTCGCCTGTACTTCGATTTTTAGAAAGTTACACAACGTTCCATATTATGAAAAATTTGAAAATATGCGAAATTAAATCTTAAATTCTTAAAGGGCATTCAGTAGATTTTGCGTAAAGCTGCAATTTACATACAGAGTAATTATTGTTGTTCAAATGAACCGAATTGCTCATACTGAACGACTACGTTGTTATTATGTTCCACAGTGAAGTTGAAAGGGGTTCACAAGTTAAATGAATCTTTATATTGAACGGGTTTTGAATTGACTATCAGTATACATTTGGCGGCCGACGGGCTTGTGTGCGCTTGGTCGTTATTAAATCTCACCAATGTCAACTTAAAAAAAATGGTACACTAACTATCTACTTTAGTGCCGATTTTTCAGCTTTTGATGGCGATTTTGAAAAGATTTGAAAGTGCCGATTTCAAAAAATTTTCTAAAAATATCATGTTTAGAAATAATTGTAGATTCTTAAAGTAGATTCAAATTGTTGGCAAGTACTAGTTGAAAAAAGAAGTAGGTAGTCCAAAAGTGCTCCGTCCCCGAGTCCCATAAGGGGCTATTTAAAAATGTATACTATTAAATGGTCTCACACAGAATGTAAAAAATATATATTAAAATCAATAGCAAAATAAAAAAGTTGTCATAGGATAACTGGTGTTGGGTAATCCGCTTTAAGAGGCATAGGGTTGTCGACTTTACTTTACTTAATTTTGAAACGCACTCCAGCCAGACAATCAAAAAATCAAAACCAGGCCAACAACTTACGTGGTTTATTTAACTAATTTCCATATTGGTTATTACAAAAAGTTGAACTTAACAATACAAATGTCCTTAAAGTTATACACGTTCATTAGAAATCGAACCCATATAATATGGACATTTCCAAACGATTTGTGTCCTTGCCTACCCGAGGGGATGTAATTAAATTTGTACCTACAAGAACAACCAATTAAATTCTTTGCTTCCATCTTCGACCTCGCTGATCTGCGGAAATCGAGTCAGCTTCCGGTGCCATTCTGAACCCGCCAGGGACTCTTTAAAATAAGGGGACCCCGGGGACCCAGCATTTCACATTTCACATAGAAAAAGTGAAGCTTTGAGGGGAAGTTTGTTTTCTGTAGTCTCCTTGGAGCTGGTACAAGGTTATGTTATATGTCAGTGTCCAACTGCCATCAGGTTTTATGTGATAGATAGTGCCATAGATTCTAAAGGAGGCAAAATATTTCCCATCATAATTCACAATTTTTAAATTTTCTAACTTCCAGATACTCAGATGTGACAATTAATGAATTTCAACTATACAATAAATTTGTTTCATTTGACAGTTGCCATATTCTGTACTTGTAGACACAACATTGTCAAGTCTAATTTTTAGAAATCATGGAAACCGATTATTAATTTGTACTAACAAGAAAAGTACCTGTTATATTCATAGATTCTCCAATAAAATGGCATACTTGGCATCACTGATACCATTAGAATGATGAAGGAATAGGCCTCACTTTGGAAAGTATAATGCTGGGTCCCCTTATTTTAAAGAGTCCCTGGAACCCGCTATTCCGTATCATCAGCGACGTTAGCAAAAGATTAATGTAATTAGGAGGCGACGAGTTTTGTGTTCGCGAAGTTAGAGGGGCGGATTCGACGGATGCCCGGAATTTAGGTATGTAAATCCCGGAATGCTCAGCGACCATGACAAATTATTTTAAGCGCTGCCGGATGAACCCTCTTAATGTTCGCCGAGTCGGAACGCTAGGAACAATTAAAAATCTTCCTGGGCGAACGCGGTTTTGTACATTTTAATGTAGCATATTTTTTGCCTCCATCGAGTTTACTGATAACGTCCACTATTAAATCGGAAAAAATAAAAATAATTTATTTCTCAAAATTTTCCTTATGTAACCTATAGATTTTTTTTATGTCGTTCTATGCAGAATAAGTAGCTGATTCCAAAAATCGATTAAAAATGATATGATCCCATTTGAAAAAAAAAGTTCTCATAATTAATTTCAATAAAAACGATATTAAAAATCCTACTGGACCTATTTACAAACAAAATAGTGCACTTTATCATTCTAAAAGGTAGAAGGAATTTGAAGAAGTTATATTGAGAAAAAATAAAGTTTTAGCGCTTCTTTCAAAGGTAGCTTGTTAAATATTTACCTGTGAAACGAAATCCGGAGCTCTTGCTTTTCGCTTCTGCTTTTGCAACCAAACGCTGAACAATTCGCCATCGACTTTTGTCTGCCACATATAAAATGGCCGCCGTTCAAAACGACGTAACAAAATCTATACACGGCAAAGTCGGCAAGCGCGGTGTCCTCTATCTTTCCTTGTTTAACGGGGAAGGGGAAACAGACTGTAGGTTTCAGTACTGACCATTCACTCTGTTAAATCCTGTTTATATTCCTTTTAAGACCTTAGAATGGCTATAAAATAATTAATGTTTTTACACCCCCCCTACAGTCAATATATTTTTTATGTTCTGTCTTTAGAAGGGCATTAAATTAATCGCCTGACCCTATGAAACAAAAATTGCAATACCGATCCGGAAAGTGTGCGTTTCTGTTTATTTTTACGACTGATGTTTGTTTCCTTTGAGAGGTCCCTCCGAAACCATTTCTTTTATAGCCCGCTGTGTGGGGGGTAGTAGCTATACAACGTGACGGGCATCTGCTAGAGAACTATAAAAGACTTCTGGGCTTGCAAAGCTATTTCACTCTTTATTGAAAGGAAAGTACTTCACCTCACGGACAATTTGTAGCAATGGAAACTGAAACATTGCTACAATGACATAAACATGTTATTATTAAATATTGTCATTATTGTCATTATTATACATTATTATTTCAAATGTAAGAGTTGAAACAACAGCTGTTGTTAGTAAATAATATTTTATTATTGTTAGTGAGATGCAAGTGATTTTTTTTTTATAGTTTTAGTAATTATTTTAGTTTTAATATTTCAGTTTTCAATGGAACTTCACATAATATAACATTGAGTTTTTATGTCAATTATCATTATTATTATTTATTACTTATATTTTATATTCGATTTTTTCCGAAGAAGAGAGTAAACCCGAAACAAAATATAACGAGGAAAATATAACCAGACAAATAAAATTTATATTTTGATAAATTGCATGGAATGCTAAACATATAATGTTGGAGATAACTATGTAAAACTATAATATATGGTTGGAATTGGGGGAAGAAAAATAACCTAAACGCAAAATATATACGGCTCGTATACTCATTACTCCTATGTCATGTTAAAATTCACCTTTACAAATTTTTGGAAATGGGTATTTTTGGAAATAAAAACACACCGAATATTAAGTACCATGAAATTTACCAAACAGTAAACAGGTTGGTGTTTTCCATGATTCATTTCTTAAGAAAAATTTGAATAGTTATACTTTGTCTGGGGAGTTAACAGTTGTCTCTATTTCGCTCTTTGGCAGGTTTTCAGTTTATTATTTCCCATTAGTAATTTTTAAAAAGTGGCCACCTTGTATAGCACTGGACTAAAATGCTTTTTAATCCCTATAGTAATTATTCTTTACAAGTTGCACTTTAGTCCCGCTCTATAATATACTATTTTGTGAAGACAAAGTATCCTTTTACTTAGATATATCTAAAAATGTACAATAGGAAGTTACCACTGGGAATGGGAATTAAAATTATACTCATATGTCAGGTTGTAAGGCAAAAGGTCTACTCTATTTTTGGACATGCCTCTTTTGTCCTTTTTCGGCACAAAACCAAGATATTAACTTAAAATTTGGTACAGTATAGTTGTTTTTATTTCTGTACAACTATAGTTTAGAAATAATATATTTTTATTTCAATCACTTATTACTTGACACATGGTAGATTCAACTGTATTAACTTAGCAGAAGGTAGGTGCTATATTGTCCCCCTCCATATCCAATTTAATTTTTTGGCTGCAAAGTCATTTGTCTGCAGCTTTTCTCAATATTTATCCAGGAGATTTATTTCTTATATCTATGCTTCAAGTTGATGTTCTCCCTTCGGTGACAAATTACTTCAATCCGCCTCTGCTTAACCTGCTTTCGAGCCATTAATATTCCTTATCATTCTTGGCCGTGAAAATATCCAGCTAGCTTGAAGACGGAACTTAATTAAATATTTGGAAATATCCTTTGGAAGCATTTGCATTTTAAGTCCTTAGACTTTTAGGCCAATATTCAGCAAGGATCCCTTAGTTTTATAGTTACTCTCTGTGGCAATTAAATCTTTGCATACTAATCTAAAGATTTTGAGAGAGCTTAAGCAAAATTGTAAAAGTTGTAATTACATTCGTTTGGTTTTATACTTAAAAGCGTCATTCTGTTTGGTATAACTGCACCCTTTTTGGTAAATTCAAACCAGCAGAGTTCAGGATATGGTTCTTGTTTTTGTGACGGGCTTATAGTGAAAGCCATTACGGGTCATTACATGGCACATCGAGCTGGAGCAGCATTGCACATCGAGCCTCCTCTGGTTCCGACATAACACCAGTGCTGTTTATGTGGGCTTCCTTAAGCCCACATAAACGAGCTTCTTTAAACCCAGAGCCGAAGTAAGTTTCCTTAAGCCCTGAGCTCAGGTGAGGTTCCTTAACCCCCAAACTGAGGGCTTGCTTATGCCCTGACCTGAAGCGAGCTGCTTTCTTCGGACCTGTTCAGGCCCACCATAAGTTGCTGCGTGTCAGGCTTCCTCAGGCTCCGACATACCTAATCCGTGGCTACTTTAAGCCCACATAAGGGCGCCTTTTTAAGCCCTGAGTTGTGGTGAACTTCCTTAAAGACTTAGCTAAATAGCGGTTCATTAACCCCTAAACTGAAGATTCCTTTAAGACTTGAACTCATGAGAGCGTTCTTAAGTCCTGGTATTCGGACCTCTCCGAGCCCATCACAAGTCGTTGCGTGTCGGGGTTCCTCAGGCTCGCATACCTGATTCTTGGCTTCTCTGAGCCACATAGGGGGACTCTTTTAAGCCCCGAGGTAATCTACCTTAATCTCAGAGCTGAGGTGAATTTCTTCAACCCATAAACCATAGATTAAAGGCGACATAGGCGGTCGGAGGCATTGTTGAAACCGTTGACCTTAACTTAACTATTAGTTTTATACAAAAATATTAGTGAGAGGCTACCTTAGATTTTGTAGCAAAACTCGTTTATTTAAGACTCGGAAGTTAAAAAATAAAATTAATAGTATAAAAACTAAAAAACATGCTTTTATTTTTGACAAAATAAATCTTGGAGCCCTATGTAAACGGAATCGATTTGGTGATGGATAAATCGTTATAAAAACTTGCCTCTATAAAGTCCCAGAAATCCCCTCACGCATTTACATTAAATAATGTGTTAAATTATTTATATAAGATGAAACGACTCTTGTAAAAGACAAAAAAAAATTGAGTTGACATTTGAGCTTTTGGGGATCAGCTCTACTTGGTTTAAAAGTAATTTTCGACATAATTTTTTTTTAAATCAACATTGCCTTGGATATTTCGAAAAAGCAGTTTTTTTACACTAGTAAACTGCCTTTCCTATAGGAGTTACGGCAAAATGTTATTAAGAAAAGTTGTTCAGAACGAAAAACTGTGCAAAATTTAAAAATTCTAGGCCTACTTTGATTTTTTGCTCTTTTTTACTAGGAAAGTGGGAAAAGTGCCCTCTTGCTTTTAAATTATACCAGCTTATTTATTTTTGCATCCTTAACAATTTTTCCTAGTAATATTTTGTAATATCTTTGACCAAAAGGGCACTTTTCCCCACTTTTCTAGTAAAAAAAGCAACAAATCAAAGTAAGCCTGGGATTTTCAAATTCATAACTCCTACAAGAAAGGCACTTTACTAGTGTAAAAAACGGTTTTTTCAAATTATCCAAGGCATAGATACTTGATTTTTCAAAACTAAAATTATGTCACAAATTACTTTCAAACCAAGCAGGGCTGATCCCCAATTCAACTCGATTTTTTTTCTTTTACAAGAGACATTTTACCTATCCGGGGACACACTGTATACTTTTATTATTAACACCTTTCGTTAATTTAACGAATCATAATTCCAAAGCTGAAAATACCACGATTGAACAGAAGGAGTGGTATTTTCTTAGCATTGGGATTAAAATGAATTAATAAATTAACGAAAGGTATTATCTATTATTAGGCATATGACGAGTTATTTAGGAAGAGAATTATTTAGCAGCTGGAAATAAATTAATTATTCAATATGTAGGCAGGGCCGCATAATTTAATAACCAAACTTCTTTGGAATAAATTAACTACAAAATTTATAAATATTACACATTCGGTAATAATTGAATTTCCACGCTTAAAAGTTGAAGTCCACTTGATAGCTGTCATTAAGAAGCCTTCGGTGTATCTTCTGGTCCTATATTAAATTTTGTAATGTGAAGAAATTACCAATTTATTAGTTGGTTTAGCGTAACTACGACGTAAATAATAGAGTAGGTATTTCAGCGAAAATACCACTAGTGGTGTTACCGCTCTAATCATCACCTGAATTCTTAAATAAAATATTTCTTACTTTTTAGTCAACAATAAAAGCGTGTCTCTTAATTTTAAAACAATTAATTTATTCAATCTTCTCACTACTATTGAGTTATGCAACGAATGTCAAAGTGGCGTTTATTGCAAGAGTGAAAATTAAACATTATATCATCATTTTCTTTTGTGACAGTGCGAAATGACCAGGGACTCTTTAAAATAAGGGGACCCAGCATGTCACAGTCTATCACATAGAAAAAGTGAAGCCTTGAGAGGAAGTTTGTTTTCTGTATACTCCAAGGAGACCACAAAGGGGCTGGTACAAGCTTATGATATATGTCAGTGTCCAACTGCCATCAGGTTTTATGTGACATGCCAGTGCCATACATTCTAAAGGAGGCAAAATATTCCCCATCATAATTCACAATTTTTAAGTTTAATTAAGTTTAAATTTGTTTCATTTGAGAGTTTCCATATTCTTCACTTGTAGACACAACATTGTCAAGCCTAATTTTTAGAAATCATGGAAACCATTATTAATTTTTACTAACAATCAAAGTACCTGTTATATTCATAGATTCTCCAATAAAATGGCATACTTGGCATCACTGATACCATTAGAATGATGAAAGAATAGGCCTCACTTTGGAAAGTATAATGCTGGGTCCCCTTACTTTAAAGGTCCCTAGAAATGACTAATATCAACCATGATACCTACATGTATCATATTGTAGCGTTTTAAAAAAAAGGCAAAATAAATAAACATAAATAATGTAGAATAAACCATGAAGACTCCCGAGAGCTGTTGTTCGCTATCTTTTTGGTCTACGAACACAACACGGCCGCCAACTTTTATACAGTGGAGACGGGCTGGGCCAACAGTATAACAAACTGTAAAAATATACGGGGGCCACATGTTTTGTTTCACGTGGCGGTACTCGTACTATAAAGCCAAACACAAGAAAAGCTAGGTCTTCCAACGTACGCAATAATAATTGTACACGTACCGAATTTAGCTATACTATTTTTGAGGCAAAGCTAAGACTTTTTTTCCCTATAAACATGTGTCCTAGAATGCACCCCCTCCGAGCTACCGCCATCGTAAGTAGCGCGAACAAAATCAATTATTTTCAACTGTGCCTACATTTACTCATCAAATCTCCTGAAAATTTGCAAACCCCTGTTTATTTAGGAGCTCTATTCATTTTTTCCCTCAAAAATGACGTAAACCTAATTTTGGGGGGATTTAGGGGGAATCTACACTTGGCTGCATTTTAGAAAACATGGTCATAGGAAAAATGTATTATTTTTGCCTCAAAAATACGCCCTTAAAATGTTTGTACTGAATTTTGAAACACCCTATATAATAGGACTTAGCAGTCGTTAAGTCTTCTAAAGCACTATGTCCACTAGTAGCGGTCGCTGATCCCTCAGAACGGTCAGATGGTAACATAGGACGTACCCAAGAAGATAAACGCACGTGGGTCTCGGTTGTTGGTGACCACACTCCAGATTCCAAAAGAAAATAGCATGAGCTGGCTTTAGGTGTTGGTGCCCACACTACAAAACATAACACAGGTCCTAAGCAAACACACGGGTCCAAGAAACAGGTCCAAGACCAAAAAACTAATCCTAAAATCACTAGTCCTAGAAACTCAAAAAAACCTCTAGTCTGAGGGTTTCCTTCCCAAAAAGCAACTATTAATCCAATTAAACTTCGCGGTTACTATTCAAAACATCCAAGATGGCCCAATAAAATGACCTTGAGACGCTCAAAAACCTAATTCTATAGAGTTCTAGTTCTGATGAAAGTGATTCGGTCCGATGGAAAAACAAAACGGCACTGTAATAAGTCGTGGATGGCTTCTAAATCCCATATAACGTTGGAACCCCGAAGACCAAGACTGCAACAATTACCACTATTCCCAATATCTCCAACTTTAGTTGCTCCTTTAGTGGATCTATCGATTCAAATCACCAACAACGCCCAATGGCGAATTATTAAAATTCACTTCCAGTATAATAAGCCACCTTTGTAATTCAAATGCCGTGGACCGAATGAATCGCGGCGCCTTCCTCTCGAGAAACTGGAAATGGCTGCCATCACAAAACGTCAAAAACTGCGTCAACAATGTCGAATTTCTAAATAGTGTCAGTTCTGCCAGAATTTCAAAACAGTCCTACATAACCTCGAGCTGTCAACCAAGTCAAAACAAAATACGAGAAACAATCTCAAACAACATTCAAACCAATACCTCAATAAAACGAACAAAGAACGACCAGCGACGGCGAAAAGTGAAAACGTGCATGCTCCCAAGAGGCAGCGAACAACCTCGCGTCGCTGATGGGAGCTTCCTGGACGAGTACCAAACAAAACAGGGGTGCCACTACGCGAATGCCGAGCAAAATAGACAAACCATTGCCTGCTTTTCATGTGGCACCGTCACAATGTATCATGATTATGAACATGTCACTGGGTTAATGTGTAGTTGTCAGAAAGCGTTAAGCCATAGATTCACATATTGTAAAGTATACGTTTATATCTAATTCTGGGGCTTGATTTTTGTAAAGCTAACAATGAAAATGGGAATAAAGATTTTGTCCCTCACAATTTTCTAGTGCTGTGTTCTATTAAGTACAAAGAAACAAACAAGAAATTTCCTTATTCTGAGGTTATTGCAATTGGCAGTGACAGGTAGGTGTTCACTTTATCCGTTTAATTGACTTTGACATGGAAAATATATATTTGATTTGCCATATTTATCACTACATTCTATTGATTATTTAAATATAACAAATTGTTCTTTCCAGTTCATTCCACAATGTGAATTTTAAAAAATCTCACATAGTCCATAAAAACCTAGCTGGGCATCAAGTTTCTTTACTCAATGGATTATTGAGTAACGGAGTTCTGCTCCTTTACTCATTGGATTATTAAGTAACGGAATTCTGTTCCTTTTGTTCCAACGCAATTCATAAAAACTATTGCCCTCTGTTCCACAGGTTGGGGTTGGATATAAAAGTTTTATTCTTTGATTATTACATAGATGCTGGCGAAAATTGGGGCTTTTCGATTTAACGATCGTCAGGAGGATCTTTTTTACAACTTCGCGGCCTGTCGATAAATTTCTATACAGCCCGGGGTTTTTTAAGCACCGAAGCGTGGCATTAATAATGCTAAAACCTTTCAGGTCGCGTCCCCGCTAGGTTTACGCTCTCTAAAAGGGGGCATTAAATTTTTATTACGAAAAAAGTTGGCGGTAGTTATAATATCCCAAAAATATCAGCCCCGTAAGAATGAAACTTTGCGGAGATTACTTCAGGGTAAAGACCGAAGTTGCCTGCAATGGGAAAGTAATGTCTCTTCCAACGTCAAATTATACTCTGCCAAACTGTGCAGAACTAAGAAATTTATTCTCGTCGTTCACCTGATCTGGCATATGTTTCATTTGGGGGTCTCTCCACAAAATTTCAACTTTCTAATTATTATGTTCTACATAATGAAAACGTTGGAAAACATCCCTTTTTTTCAAAGAAAGTGTACTTTCTGGCTACTTCTTGGGCGCAAAGTCATGAATGCGTTATTGAATATGAATATTTAATTACTTCCAAAACACTACCTACGTGAGTGAATGTATTGTTTCAGCAACAACAATTCAAAAACGTTCTTTATAAAAAGTCGAACTTAAGCCTTGGTGCACAACTATCAATTTATTTAATTTGTTGTCAGCTAGCATAGCACTAATTGATTTGCCGTTCCCGATTACTTTATTTTAACACCTCATATCGCAATAGATTTTCCTTTTTGTGTATATAAAATCCATCAGACAAGTACCTAATATTAGGTATAGGGAGGAGGTGAGTAAATGTACCTACTCAACCTCGTAAATAATAGTTATGTATATACCAAAGCACTGAAGTTTAACGTTTAACTTTTCATAACGAATATGGAATTTAGTTGCCGAGGCCTGAAAGTGCGAATAAACCAAACGAGTTATAAAATGGAACTTCTGTGCAGAGAGGCACACTATACAGTGCCCGCCAAAAAGTCTGCACCCCATGGGGAAAATTTTTAATAAATAACTTACGGAAAATTTGTTTGCGGCATCAGGTTTTGCTTGCTCTAGTAAAAAAAATTGACATAATCAAATGTTGTGACGTAGTCTCTTTTATATGTCAAATTTGACATTAGTGAAAAAAATTTCCGAAAAATGGGCTTATTTAACCGAATTTCGAAAAAAGTCATAAGAAAAATATGTTTCCTTCGCAATTTTATACCCCTATGCAAAATTTCAAGAGCCTACTACGATTTTCATATTTTGCCCTTTGTTGGATATTATTGGACATAATATTTTAAATTTTCTAGATATTTCTGATCAGATCAGCATGACAGAAATATTTGTGTGTTTTTACAACCATTTACTATAGAAAGAAGTTTGTAAATCGAATTTATGTGTTTATCTGTAAAAATGAGATCAGTTTTGCACCAAGCGTGCTTTTTCAACAAGCCCTCATTTTAATTTTTTTGCAAAAAAAAAGGAAAAGAAGGATATTTAGACCGTAAACTAAGTATTGTGCAGTATGTATTCAGTCAATAAGTGTTTTAAATTACATAGGATCGACTTTTATGGATTAACAAATACGGAAAAGGGAAACAAAGAGCAAAATATAAGGATCGTAGTAGGCTCTTGAAATTTTGCATAGGAGTATAAAATTGCGAAGGAAACATATTTTTCTTATGACTTTTTTCGAAATTCGGTTAAATAAGCCCATTTTTCGGAAATTTATTTCATTAATGTCAAATTTGACATAAAAAAGACTACGTCACAACATTTGATTATGTCAATTTTGGTTCTAGAGCAAGCAAAACCTGATGCCGCAAACAAATTTTCCGTAAGTTATTTACTAAAAATTTTTCCCATATGGTGCAGACTTTTTGGCGGGCACTGTATATATATTTTTTAAATCGAGAGTTTGTTAACTAAACCGTTTAATATAATAAATTAAACAATGTTTAGGCTCTGAAAAAAATATAATTTAAAGAAGGCGGTGACCGGGGCCCACGGAATAAGTTTCCGTGGGCCCCGCGGTGACCCGTCCGCATATTTACGTTTCCTATACGGTCAACGCTACTCGTTGCGGCAGCCAGCTAGGAAACGTAACGCGCTCTGATCGCTCCGTTTCCTAGACGGTAAGCGCAACGCTATATTAATAAATGCCGGCTTATGCAAAAAAGGTAGATTTGACTGTCATAACAGCAACAAACACATCAACAAAATAAAAATGGTAAATAAATGGTAAATAAATAAGTGTATCAACAGATACATTTTAATTAGGTAGCTCTAAGCTTCTGCTACTGAAATCTTGTGGTCATGTATATAATATACCTAAGAGTATTTAGTATCTAAGAATTCGTGTAGGAAACGGAGGCGAGACCTGCTTTCCGTCTCCTATATACGGCTAGCGCAAACGAATACTCTGCATGATTTCTAGGTGCCACCTTCTTTGCAGGTACATTAGCGTTGCGCTTACCGTCTAGGAAACGGGGGCGATCAGAGCGCGTTACGTTTCCTAGCTGGCTGCCGCAACGAGTAGCGTTGACCGTATAGGAAACGTAAATATGCGACCCGGCATATGAGCCGACCGCGCCCCCTATTTCTGCACATTCCATATCTTCATATTTTTGTCTTGCTTTAGATTAAGCCAATGAATAACTACTGTGCGGCGAAGCCGCGGGCGACCTAATAAGGCCAATCTCGATTTCAGCCTACGTACAGAATAATTATTATCGTCGGTCAAACCTACCGAACTGCTCATACTGAAAGATTACTTTTGTTATAGTTAAATGAATTGACTATGTGGGTACGTTTGGCGAACGACGGGCCTGTCTGAAGTTTGATCATTAAATCTTCGTCGAGTTTTTCGGGCGACTGCTGGGTCTATGCTGGCGGACCGTAGGACTAAAAAAAAATACTTTTCGTCCGCTTATCTTACAATATTTTTCTTGAAATTGTCAGTGAAGTGTCTTAAAAGCTCAGAAATCGGCACTGAAGTAACCCATTATTGTACGATTTTTTCAATAAGTGGGCCTTGGCGAGATCTAAACATCAAAAGTCAGACGCGGAGCCATCGCCCGTCAAAAGTGACCAAATATTCAAAACCTGGCCAATAAATCCCATTTAACTTTTCGTACACGTTGCGAAATTGTTACCTATAGCAGCGCAATCTTTCAGTAGATATAAATATTTTAGTAGGTTTAAATATTCTATTTTATATGGAGGCTGCACAACAGGCAGCAGTTTGAATTTTCTGTCATAAAGTGCCGTGTCTCATCGTACTTGACCTAGATAGAGCAATCGTCAAAGTCAAGCAACGCCGCGCGTAGTCGGTTCATGAACGGGTGATCCATTATGATTACCTTTTCGCCTAATAAAACTTTTTTTTCCGATTTCAAAAAAAGGGCCGAGGCAAATAAACCACATGAGTCATAAAAAGTTGAACTTTAGTGCCTTGGTACATAAATAACTATTTTGTTCTTCATTATAGACCGTCAGATAGTGACAGATTTAAGTGCGCCATTTTCGCATACAAGCCTCGAAGAGGATTGAAAAGTATATCAAAAGTATACAATGAAGGAAAATTTATGAGTGGCCCCTATGGGGATAACATACCTAATATGGAAAACTCGATTTTCTTATTGCATTATTTTATAATATATGTTAATAATTATGTATAATATGTTTTTTATGTTTTTAGAACTATAGTGACGATGTACATTTTCATACTTTCGATGGGCTTGTGTAGAAAAATCTGTCAAATCTCGATTTTTCCTTACAAGATTACGCCCTTATTTCAACCCTTTAGCCAGCTGCAACACTCAAGCCTTTAGTTTTCCAAAGCCAGGTTCTATTAATTAATCATTTAGTGAAAACGGCTTGCGTGAAAATATGGGTAACAGCCACATTTTAGAAAATCGAATTTTCCATATGTTATCCCCAAGGGCCACTCATTTTCGTTTCATTCTACTCAATATCGATGTACTTTTCACCCCTGTTCGAGGCTTGTATGCGAAAATAGGGCACCTAAATCTGTCACTATCTGACGATCTATTACAATAAATCTTAGATAGGTACCTATGAACTTCTAGTCGGCCATGAAACAGAGAAAACGATTGAACTGTCAATGTCCTTTGTGTCAATCAGGTCAAAATATTATAGTTTTAACCGCTTTAATAAAAAACCAAAATTATAACACAAATAAGAGCGAATGTGTTATCATCCAATATCAAGAAACCAAATCAAAGATATCAGAAATCGGAGATATAAACTTTGATAACTTAGTAAATCTACTATGCGTTTTGACAGAATTGATGACAGGAGATTACCAGTTTTGGTCTCGGCCAACCGAAGACGTTCTAACGACATTTATAAACTTCAAAGTAATAAAACAGATTTTCAACGGCCATCAAATCGAAAATCACATTTTTGGTGCCTATCTTAGTCATAATCGAAGAGTAAAAAGCTTTTATGTGGGAGCGGCCAACCTGTGGAATATAGAGGGGTGGTTTTTATGGAATGCGTGACCGAAGCGTATCTGATGGATTTTATGCACGCGGAGGAAACGCAAAACACCACGAAAAGAATAAATTACATTCACCCCGCTAGGTGTAATCGACACTACCACAAATTAAAAAGTAATTTTTTACTTGCTGGTATATAATACATCTATTTCTTTAAGGTGCATTTCAAATAAACCGTTGCCAACGAAATTATTGAATTAATTATTTATAAAAAAAATTGTTACTCTTAGGATGTAGATAAATAACTACGAAGAGTGGGGAAACACGCTTGGGACTAATATTTTGTATATAAAATATAATTTCCTATGTGTGAAATATTGACATTTTTCGTATGAAACCTATGATCGAAAAGAAGGACATTTACATGGTGTCTTGCGATTGGCAAAAGTACCTATACTTTGCGTACTGACGCCTGTGTACCCAGGCAGTTCCCGGACACTCCGTATATACCTCAGATAAAAAAAATCTTACTATTTTTATTTTATATTAATTCTCTGAGGTATATAAAACCCATAACATAATCATAACCATTCAGGTCGTGCGCTGGGTATATTATATTTTTATTACAGACAAAGATGGAACTAATCAAGTAATACTTCAAATATTATACAAAAGAGAGTTCGTAAGAATGAAAATGTACGTCATAAAAAAAGTTAAATGATCCTCTAAAAGGAGAGTTGATTGGTATAGCGTGAAGCTGCTGCATTATTACTGAGTTTATTAAAAGTTTTGCTTACCTCCTCATACTGCAATGAAAGTTGGCTATGAAAACAGAGAATAAGCTTGTTAAAACTTCGACAAAAAATTATTGCTTATTAAATAGATTGCATTTTCAAGTACTCCAGCGGAATGTCAAGAAGCGCAATTTTAATTAATTGTCATTATTATAACGTTAAATGCCTCTAAATTAGTATTGCCTCTAAATTAGTAATGCCTCTAATTTAGTATGGCGTTTTTAATGAACATATTTTTACTGTTTTCCAACGTACCTACTCAAAGACTGTGTTGCCCTCACAACTTGTATGGGCCAATGCTTCCACGGAAATTCTAAAAATACTCTAGTACTTTTTGATGTTGTAGATCTCTGATCGGCCAGGAACATTCTAAGAAAGTTCAATCTTCCTTTTGATCACATAAGCCCTGGGAATTGGCGTTGGAATAAGAACACGATTCTGAAAGTTTGGAGCTGAAAGAATGTTCTTGGCCAGTGACAGTACCTGACAAGTTTTTTTGTGGAGGCTGAACAATAAAGATATTAATCAAGGCAACGAGTTTGGACTGTTATTGTTGAAATCCGGTACTATATAATATCTTAATGCGTTGACTGATATATTATTAAAGACTGCTCGCGGATGTCACGTCTGACACATTTTTGGCTCACCATGCGCTTTCCGGAGATAAAATACAATGCAGAATACATTGTTGCCATCAGAGCCATCTGTTTTCCAGGACATAAGGCTATAATAGCCGTGAGAAGTCTTTATAAATATGCGTACGTCAGTCAACGCTTAATATGTGCATATTTTTAGAAGCCTCTTCAAACTCATTAACACAGTTTTGAAAAATGCTGATACAAAGAGACTTATGTCAAAATATATGGGATTTAATATCTTCAATTTTACCAGTGTCAATAATTCATAATCGCCAAGAGAAGAAATTCGATAATTTTGTTTTGACTTGTATTCTGTGTAACCAAAATATTCGAAAATTATGTGTTGAATTGCCAAGTTATCTCAGGGAGCACCAGAGGAATGGAGACACAACATATAATGTTTCGTGAATCATTTCGAAATATCATGAAAACTGCCTGGGACCTCTCTATAATTTTCCATACAAGATTCCAAATTTAGCCGTAGCCACAACAATACAGTTCGTTTTCCCTTTCCCTTGTCAACTCCCGCTCTTGCTGGAAGTGCACCGCATAATTACTTTTTTTGCAAGCTGTAGACAAATAAATGAAATATATATCTATTAAGTCCCTTTCAGATTACTTACATAATCATTTAAAAGCAGCCTATTTACTAGCCATGGACATTCAGAGTAAATATGTATATGTTTCTTATAAAAAATACAGGGTGATTCAGTTTTAATCTGCAACACTTCAACGGGTGATAGAAAACCAAAAAATAACCGCACTTTCTTCTATAAACTATATCATTTTAAGGCCTTATAAAAAAGTTACAGGGTGTTAAAATTGCAAGAAATATGTGGAATTTATTGAATATTTTACAAACTATAGTTGAGATATTTAAGTCATATTTGGTACACGTTATAACGGCATGGGTTAGCATAAAACCTGTTAATATCAAACATCTTGAACAACCAGTGGCGTAGAAATGGGTAATTAGTATCATTTATTTTAGAAAAAAAATAGTACCACCTTGTATAGCAATAAAATGTATTCAAATTCTTATGTAAATTTTTATTGTAAACAAAATCTTTCTCTTAGCAAATTTGATTTTTTCGTAATATTTCGGGGTACTTCTGAAAAATTATCTAAAAAATTTGCTCCATAAGTAACACTTAAATTAGAAATAATGTGTTTGCTACCTGAAATAAAGTAACTTTTTCCAATAAACTCACTTATTTAAGGCTATACTTTTGAAGATACAGGGTCTAAAACATTTAAGGAACATAGATACAATTAATGTTACGCTCTGTATCTTGAAAAGTAAAACCTTGAATGGGTAAGTTTATTGGGAAAAGTTACTGTATTTAAAGTAAAAACACATTTTTTTCTACTTTGAGTGTTACTTATGGAGAAAAGTTTTAAGTTAATTTTTCAGAAGTACCCCGAAATAATACGAAAAAATCAAATTTGCTATGAAACCATGACACATATGAAAAAATGCTAAGAGAACGTTTTTGTTTACAATAAAAATTTACATAAGAATTTGAATATATTTTATTGTTATACAAGGTGGTTCTATTTTTTTTCTAAAATAAATTATACTAATTACCCATTTCTACGCCACTGGTTGTTCAAGACGGTTGATATTAACAGGTTTTATGCTAACCCATGCCGTTATAACGTGTACCAAATATGACTTAAATATCTCAACTAGTTTGTAAAATATTCAATAAATTCCACATATTTCTTGCAACTGTAACACCCTGTAACTTTTTTATAAGGCCTTAAAATGATAAAGTTTATAGAAGAAAGTGCTGTTATTTTTTGGTTTTCTATCACCTGTTGAAGTGTTGCAGAATAAAACTGAATCACCCTGTATATGTTTTAACTAAATCCTTTATTTAGGTACACAATCAAATATTCCGAGTACAAAAGGATATTACAGACTTTTATATAGATTTATTATTATGTTTCTCATGCAGTGATCAGGTTAATACACAACGAATGGTAAGATCAGATACCTAATATTTTTTGAGTTCTTAAAATTTAAATGTGATAAAGCAGGTCAAACAAAACGTTCTAAAGAATTTAGGATCAGTACAAGTATAGAAGTATTAAACCTCAAGATGTCCATTGAAAAAAATGTACTTACTGGATTTCAAATGCCAACAATCCAAACTCATTGCCTTGGATGCCAAAGTTACCCTATACCTCTAATACCACTCCCACAATCACAAATTTGTTTACCACCAACCACAGTTCTCCAAAACCTACTACGGATGGAAGTGTCAAAGTAGCAAAGTCCATTCAGTGTGGTATAAGCAAGCATGATTTGTTTATATCTATTGATGTTTTTATATTTTATATACAGGGTGTTCCTGAATGACATGCTAATACTTAAGGGGGTTATTCTTGGGCCCATTTTAAGAAAAAAACTTCATATGAACGTTTGTCGTAAACGTCCTAACTTTTGAGATACAGGGCGTTAAAGTTCATTTTTTTAAATTGAATTTTGGTTACATCTCACGAAATAATCAAGCTGCTGAACTGAAATTTGGCACTGCTATGTTTTTGGGGATGGAGAATAAGCTGAAAATGTCAATTTCACCGTATCTCACAGAGAGCGCCACTTGCGCTGTTTTTTGATCACGCTTTTACGCGTAACTTTTTTTGAGGTTATCTTTTTGGTCCTGCAGGTCCATCATTTTAGTGCATCTTTTCATTCTGCAAGAAAAAGGTACTCTTGTTTCATAACGATTAAATCAACCGTTTGCTTTGAAATTGCCAAAACGTTCTCCAAAACACCTGTTGACTTTAATATTCGAAACATAAAATTTTCACCTACCACCTTCAAGTGTCACAGATCAACTGTACCATTTAAACTGAGAAAAAAATCCCTATGAATAATGTACCAAAAATTATTCGCTTTCAAAATGGAAAGGATTGCATTTGACAAAATTTGGACACTCTATTTCAAGAAAACCAATGGTGTTTTGACCAGTGCCCATTGGGCATTTTTTTTCATCATTTTGAATGTACAGTTGATCTATAACATTTGAAAGCAGTAGGTGAAAATTTTATGTTTCGAATATTGGAATCAACAGGTGTTTTGGAGAACGTTTTGGCAATTTCAAAGCAAACGGTTGATTTAATCGTTATGAAACAAAGTACCTTTTCCTTGCAGAATGAAAAGATGCACTAAAATGATGTACCTGCAGGACCAAAAAGATAACCTCAAAAAGTTACGCGTAAAAGCGTGATCAAAAAACAGGGCCAGTGGCGCCCTCTGTGAGATACGGTGAAATTGACATTTTCAGCTTATTCTCCATCCCCAAAAACATAGCAGTGCCAAATTTCAGTTCAGCAGCTTGATTATTTCGGGAGATGTAGCCAAAATTCAATTTAAAAAAATTAACTTGAACGCCTTGTATCTCAAAAGTTAGGACGTTTACGACATACGTTCATATGAAGTTTTTTTCTTAAAATGGGCCTAAGGATAACCCCCTTAAGTATTAGCATGTCATTAAAGAACACTCTGTATAATTATATTTATGTGTTTTATACGACATGCGGTTTTTGACTTTATTAAGTGTTAGTATTTGTCTTATTTGTGAAACCGCAGATGAAACTAAGTAGTTTCTGTGAAATATACAGTGAAGTTCAAAAATCACCCCCCCCCCCCCAAACAGGTTGATTCTGAAAATTGGAGGAAGTATTATCAGTTATGTGCGACTGTCTAAATAAAAACGAAAATATGTTGTTTATGGAATGGCTATAGTAGATCAACATATATGACAGGACCAGGAATTAAAATTTGATAAAAATAAATCTACATAGAACATCGTTTCATTTTCATAAGCCTTTTCGTCTATACAATAGTACTTGCCTGCTACTTGCCAACTTTTCCTTTTTATGTAATAAGTGCCCATCCCACAAAAGAATATAACATCACAGGAACGGAAATGGCAAACGAGAACTTTCCGCATCCTATCATTTTAGTTGATTAAGTAAGTATATAATGGAGGGCGGATCGAAGGGTAGGTATCTATATAGAAGGAAAATGTTTTGTATCCCAGAAGTTTGGCCCGTTCCCTACATTTCCACGGAGCGGGAGAACTTATTGGATTGAATCGGAAGGTTTATCTCCGGTCCTCGACTGACAAATTAAGTATAGACAAACTTGAGGGCAGAAGTAAAAGTTCGCAAGGTTGGAGAGCTCTCTTAATCCCCTCATTTTTTACCAGAGATCCGATAAGTAGAGTGTTACAAACTAGGGGAATTTGTATCGGTTCTAACCTCGGCATCCCTTAAAAAACCCTACACGTAAATGTGATTCAAATGCCCTGTTAGACATACCTTCTATAAAGAGAGAAAATTTTGTTAGATTTAAATTTATTAAGTTTGTAGAAATGAACTAAGAACTTTGCTAATCAGTGAGTTTTGTTCCAGGTTTCCAAAACGTATAGACGAGAAGCTAGAAATCATTTTTAAAATACTGATTTTCATATTCCAACAAGTGGATTGGATTTAATTGCTTGCCCGAACTTCCCTATAGATAAATGGTATTTGGCATCCCACTAAAATCAACTGAATATTCAGATTCAGATACTCAATTATCTTGCTGTATTTCTATTATCCCATATCCTATAATCCTATGTTCTGTTTCCTCTCTATATGAATTGAGTGAGATATTACATTATATACAGGGTGTCTACTGTGGGAGGGCCACTTTTCGGAGAACTTTATTTAACAAAAAATTGTCTTTTTGATGGGCTAGTTTTGTGTAAAAACACATTGGAGTTCTATCGCCCACTTTCTGGGATATTTTTGAAAAACCTGAGAATTGCAGAAACTTCTTCAGCTTCTAACTTTTTTATTTCAAGAGTTACCGAAAAAGTTACTAGTATATCTACTGTACTTTATTTAACCGAATTTCAAAGCATTTTGCCAAGCCTTCTAAATATTATTTATATTTCTCAAAAAATCATATAAAGCAGGCTAGGGCAAGTTTGGTCAATTTTTCGACTTTTTCAAAAATATCTCAGAAAAGTTGGTCATGAATCTCGAATCTATTTTTACACAAACCTAGCGGATACGCTTTATCAAAAAGGCACTTTTTTTTCAAATAAAGTTCTCCTAAAAATGCACATTTGTCGAGATATTTCCAAGTTGCCCTTTGTGAATAAACATTGTATACCATAAAGTTATGTTATATTATCTGTTTAAATTTTTTGATTTAATTAAAAATATTAATTAGGTATATCATTCACAATTTCATGTTATATACGTAAAGGCCCCAGTTGATTAGCTATGCAGTTGACGAGTGATTGGAAAGACGCATATTCATATCTTTATAATGATGTCACACTAGGCTAGTGCCCTCTATTTCTATCTCATAATAATTATTGTACCTACTCTGGCGATGTCGATACATAGTGTATCGGAATCGGAAAATAGACATTATACGTAGATTCCGTCAGGTAATAGACAATAGACGGCGGCCGGCGAACCTGTCAACAAAACGTGATGATTTTCGCAAAATCGATAGTGGCCAAACTCAAAGGAAAATTTCCATTGATTGAATCATCGCCTGGATTGGCGGCTGTCTAAGAGAAATCGATATCATCCTGTGTATATATACATCTAGATACATATTGTGTAGCTACGGCAAATTAGCAAATTAGCGCCCAACCAGTAATTAATGAGCATAAAGCTGTACACTAAACATCACAAGTTTCTCCATCATCACTGAATACCATCTGGCTGGAATATATTAACATGAATAATAAATGTGTGAAAATCAATACGAAACCAAGTTCACGTTAAAGCTTTATAAGCTAAAACTATCCCACTTTATCCAGGTACTGGCATTAGAAGCATATAATTTCACAAGAAGAAACAATTTTAATTATTACCTACCTGTTTTTTATTGCAATTGTAATTTTTCTCTGTTCTAAGCATAGAATTTTATTTTGTATACTTTTTCATCTGATATAGATATTAGGTCTTGCAACTGTCACCATTAACTACTAGCTAATGCCAAATTTACTTTAGGTTATAAAACTATCAATTTATGAGCAGTCAAGAAGTAGTAACTTTCAATCATTATAGCTTACACTCTGTACATTTTTTCGGTACCATTTGGACCTGGTTAGAATTTTAGAGCAGCTTTAATGAAATATTTACTTCCCAACTTGATTTTCTGTCAGAAACATCTTGTTGTGGCACAAACATGAAACACACAAAAAAACTTTAAATATTACCTATAGGTACCTAATTAGTTCAACTACGCATAGGTAAATGAAGACATAAGTGGATTTTTTTTTGAGAAAATTGAGTTTAAAAATTTTTGTCCCGCAGTTTTTTTAGGGGGGATTGCGCATAAAAACAATAATGTTTCCTTACTATAGACTTTCTGTTATATACAACGATATATATGAATAGATGACTCACGCTAATACAAATAACACGGGTTTTGTTTTGCTTCTACATTAGCGAGTCGGGGGGGGGGGAGATTTGTTTACATTGGCATTTCCTAAATTCCTCTTTTTCCCTTTCCTATTTTGTAATGCATGCATACCAAATAGTTTTTTGATAGACTTGTATATCATGAAACACAACAAGTTGCCTTTTCATAATGTATATATTCCTATAATATCGTTGGTTATATAATTTATTATGGAATGTAAATTTAAAACTAAACCTAAATACCTTTTCAAAAAAACGTACACTAGCTTTTAGTTTTTGTTTTGGGAGCTCGTTTCAGCATCACTAGCTTAGCTATATTTCTATATATGTAGATCAGCTACATATGTAGATCAGCTACCTATATTCCCTCTGTTGTAGTTGTAGATCACAAAAAAAGATGGTAAACTCGTGTTATGTATTCGGATGCACCGAACGAAGAATAAGAATAGTGAGGTTTCTTTTGATTCCTAAGTCTTAAATATATAAAGTTTTAAAAATCTTTATTAATAACTTTGCTGCTCTTCATGAGATAAGGTGATTAGAGACAAGTGTATTGCAGCAATAAAAAGGAACCGTCTACAAGTACTTGAATTTGTAGGATACATTTTATTGAGAGCGATTTCATGGAGAATTTTGGGCTGCGCAAACTGAAAAAGATTTAATTCCTACACTTTTTTTTATTTTCAACTGATGACGTCAAATCCTGATATGCCGGCCTCCTGCTGGAACGAAAAATAAGCTAGAAATGGAAGAAATCCTCTTACGGCACATGGACAGGCAATTTGGGAGGCAGAACTCATAATATCTCAGGCCTGTTCTATCAGAAATCACAAACCACAGTCAGTGTCAATCTAATTGCGGTGTATAAAGCAGCTAAAATTTCTGAATGTTGTACGACGGGCGTGAGAAACCGAAAATACGAGTATAGCTCCAACATGGAAGAAAGGCCTACCCACTCGTCGATATTATAAGTATATTTAGAAATCGAAAAAAGGCTGTTTGCACTAATTTATTATTTATATTAATTTTAATTAACAATAATAATAATAACAATATGTAACTTAGCACAAGAGCAAAACTTCGCGTGGTACATACCCACTATACTGAAGGGTAAATAGGCCCTTCATCCACTGGTAACTTTGTTATTTTCTGTTGTATCATAACGACGCCTAGCTAGAATAATAATTATGGTTGTCTTAAAGTCAAAATACACCGAGGCATTTTCTAAAAAAATGTCACAGAAGCCCTTTATCCATTAATTTGAGACTTTCTGATAAGTAGGTAGACAGTGGCGTAGCTATGCTAGGGCAATTCGGGGCGGCGCCCCGGGGCCCCGCGGGTTTAGGGGCCCCCTAATCCTTGACATTCCTTTCGTACTTGACAATATTTCTCTCCCGAAATAAATATTTTTTTAATCGTCAAAAAGGCGAAAAATTTTTATTATTGGTTATTTTTTCCAGAATTGTTCTTGGATTGTATTCCAATCAAACGATGACACTATGACACAGTGCTGGTTTATCCGCTGGGCGCTCGGGGCGGGCGCCCGCAGGGGCCCGGTTCCGATCTGCACATTATGCGCATGCAAAAACATTATAACTGACAAAAGTCTAATTTTCAGGAGAGAGGTTTAGAAACTTTGGCTATTAAAAATGATAATATATTTTTAACTAATGGATATTTTTTGTATTTTTTTCAATAGAAGCCTTTTAGATTGAGTGGGTATTAACTATACTATTATAGTTAATACTATTATACCTAGTTACTTTTTCGGACAAGAGAGTTTTTCTACTTTGTTTTGTACTTCCAATTCCAAAAATGTCATCAATTTTACGGTAAAAACATTGCACAGTCCTTTACAATGTTTTTCCATGGTACAATTTTAAATATTAGTTACTATGTATTTGCTTTTAAACAATTTCCGTGCACAAGGTGTTACAATGTTTTTGCACGGTTTTTGTGGCTTTCTTAAAACAGACCATATTCGTTTGATTTAACATACAGATGAAAAACTGAAATGGCTGCAGTAAATAATTGTAAAACAGGTAAAAAAAGAAAAATTGACTTCTTTTAGTCTATAATAAGTATCTATTATAATTGTAAACGTATCGTGTCTCAATAAAACTTCATAAGAACATTGTAAATGCCATTATCTTTAAAAAACATGTGGTTTTTCCAGACAAAAATATAGCGTTACAATGTTTTAACAGTCGAACTAATGGAGACCCAAAATTGCAACTGTCTTTACAACGTAAATTATAAAGACTGTTGGAATTGTAATTACCTTTACTATGTTTTTACCGCTGAAAACGTCCATTTTGTCAGATACAATGGGATGACACATCAAAAATTTTGGGAAAATAATGCAAAATTGAATAGTTTTGTATTTTTATCCAAAATTATCCCGTAACTAGACCCGAGAAAAGCAAAAAAGTGAAAATCTCAAAAATACGTCTTGCATGCGCGTGTATCGATATGTAGAATTTAGAAATCAAAAATGATATCATTAAAAATATCTACTGGGAAAATAAAAACAATGCATTTTATTTGATCAGTTTTGCGAAAATAATCTGCAGGCACATTTATATTTTTATTTTCTATTTTGTAATAAAAAGTGAAACCCAAATTTGGTTTCAATTAAAAGGTGGCCAACGACAGTCTATTAAAATGGGCCCTAAATCTATAGTGCCCAGGACCCGAAGTTTGGCTAAACCGGCACGGCGATGACACTCAAAATCCCGTAATGAAGAATGCAATAGAGGTGGTTTCGTATTTATATTTTAACAAAAAAAATATGTTGACAAAAGCCGCAGCTATAGGTACGAATTATAGAAGAAAACGCCGCTTAATGAACCCATAACTTGTAAAATAAGAAAGTTATAAAAGAAATTCATAAAGCAAGGTTGCAGACAACTTGTTTATCTACATTTTTTATCAGTGTTTGTTTTTTGTTAGAAATAAGTAAGAAACCATTCCTATTGCGAGGTCTATAATGAGGGTCTAAGTGTGATCTTTTTGATTGGATAGGTACCTACCCTGAAAATAATGAATAACCTTAAAAAATTACTTTCCTGCAATTTTTTCATTTGAAAAATTATATCGTTACTGGACTACAAAAGGGAGGGCCCCGATGCAGAATTCTGCACCGGGGCCCCAAGACCCCTAGCTACGCTACTGTAGGTAGATATATCTTTATTTGGTATTCAGGGGTCCGTATCTTTGAGGTTGTCTTACTAATCATGTTAATGTTATTTTCAATATATTGCTAAAGATACCACTATGATCTCTGCATTTTTATTTTTCTTCGACAAAAGCTATCTGAACAAACTGAGCAGAGTAAGCCTCTGTAAAAATCTGGCTCCCGAGGGAATCTATTTTTAAATAAATAAAAAACAAAACAAGTAAAATCGCAAAAAAAGGCAGACAAAATTGACAAACCGGAAATCACAAACTTTAAAGATTACAAATAAAACAGGCTAATATTTGTTATGTTAAACAAATTATACATACGTTTAGAATGTATATCCTTATAACATAACTACATATCTTAGATAAAGACGGAAAATTTAAAGGGGAAGTTAATCCCACTCATTTTCAAACCAAACATCCTAAGCAAGATTTATGTTTAAAGTTTGCTGGAATTTCCAGGTAATTTAAATAACTATATCTATTTCCTGGGGAAATATGAGTTCAAACATCCCAAACAGCAAAATTATCGTGTAAGCCTAGGGAAAGTGACACAGGTATTAATTCTATGGAATTATCTAAATTTTTTATATCAATAAAAGCCAAATAGGCAGTAGAAAATTATTGGTCTGGGATGACAGGGTGGCAGCAACTAAAAACGTGTATTAAAAATTTATGATTAATAGCACAGGAGCATAATGTATTCCGTGGGACCTTTTATGGAGGGAAGTTGCGACTATATGTGGAATCTCTTTATGTTGTGCTACATAATGGTGTAGTACCAGGTGTTTACCTTCTAGTTGCGCAGTTTGGTTTTTATGACGTCATAAATCCAAGATGGGCGCCATACAAGACATTTATTCATTCCATCAAGAATAACTTCTTCCAGAGGGCTCATACGCAAAATGTGTATTGGACATTTTCTATTCTGCAAATTCTAGAAAATTTAGTAATTATCAATTTTTCCGTATCTTCTACCATTTACGGTTTAGAACCATCGGTTATTTATTAAGGGTGAAAGAAATAATGATTGTGCTGCTATTTACTCACAATAACTTTAATATTACGCTTATACCGTACTTTCACCGTTTTAGTATACATTGCCATGGCTGGGCGGCGCGCCGCCGTGTATTCGGCTAGGTTCGTCAGTCGTTGGCGGGGGGCGGGGCGTGTTTTTTGCTCGCAAAACTCGACTGATAAGCGGTGCGGGACTACTGGGTACTCCCCCCGCCAACGACTGACAAACCTAGCTGGACTCACGGCGACGCGCGGCCAATTCCCCTATGTCTACCAAAACGGTGAAAGTATGCAACAAACATTACAAGTAGAGTCATTACAATGGCATATGAAACACACTTTAATAATACATGTAAGGCTTTCCTAAAATTTATTTGTGGCACAAACAGATCTGATTAATAGACAACTTTTTCAAGTTGCCCGGAAAATTCATAAATTCTTAACAAACTCAAAAAATAACTTCAACAGATTTGTTTTCTGAGCTTTCGGAGAATAATAAATCTTCCTCCTGTCTCAAAGACCATGCCACGCCAAAGTGAAATAACAGATTAGGTAATAAATGGCAAGTTAAAATGTCATGACAACAGAAAAAATAGACTAGCCACCTGTCTGATATTGTACCCTGCGTTCTATCTAATTATCTATACTAACTTCTCTTTTTGAATAACTGGCAATAATATTTTACTGAATTCCACTGAACATTCAGTAACACACTTGTCCGTATTTCCTGGAATAAAATGCTGATTCTTTAATTTTTCGTCTATTTCCTACTTCTTTTTTGAGAATTGGTTTGGACCTATGATTGTTATTAAAAGAGTGTTGACATATTTTTTACTTAAAAATTTGATATTGCCTGATATAATTTTTATGTCCTTTTAAACGAACGTTAAATGGCCTACATGTCTCCCCAACATAGAACTTTCACATTCACAAAAAAAATTATAAATGCAATTTTTTTAACTTTGTACCCCATTAAATGGTTTCGTTTCAATTCGCATCGATCGTAATGTATTTTTGGTTTTAAATACTGTTTACTGTTCTGACAATAAAACGATTGCTTATGCGTTTTAGCTTATCTGATGGTCCAGGAATATAAGGAATAATTAAATTTACTGGTCGGTACTCCAGATTTTCATGGTTTCGTTCCTTTACTGTTAAGAACTTATGAATTTTCCAGTCAACTCGAAAAACTTGTCTTTTAATCAGTTTGTTGGCGAAAAACCCAATTAAAAAATTAAATGAATACATAAGGGTGTCCCGTTAATAATTGCCATATAGCAACTACCATATTTCGGGCAAAAATATAACGATTGAGGCCAATATACCTTAATAGAAATGTTGTTTGTTTAAGAGATACAGGGCGTGGAAGTTCATTTTTTTTTTTGAAAATCCTTTTCGTCCTCAAAATCAATTCCTTTCGACGTATATTGCCGATCTAAGTTCAAAATACACCCTTCGGTGAAGTCCTAGGGCACGAACGTTTAAATATTCAGTGAATTAATAAAAACCTATAAAACCTATACAGTGAGCACGTAAAGGTTGGAATAAATTCGGTAAAATGTTGTACTGTGCGATTAAAAAAAAACGCTTCGACCCGTCCAACATAATTTTGAAAGGCGCATATTTTGACATATTTGTCGTTCTTGTGACGTTATTACTAACCAAGCTATGACGTCATCTATATATTTTTTAAATGGCAACCACTATTTTTGATAGCGTCATTTAAAAGAACGCACTTTTCTTGTATCTGTACGCAAATAATAATAATATATTACATAAAAAAAATTTCATAAATTTTAAATTTAACATAAATTATTAAGTTTTTAGACATTTCTTTATTAGACGATTAATACGATACGATTAATACGATACGATACATTGTATAGTGCTTATTTTTTGCTCTGTTCCATTTTTAAGCAGGCTTAACTTTTAAACGAACAGTACAAGATTTTATCGAATTTATTCCAACCTTTACGTGCTCGCTGTATAATACCTATACATATTTGATAGGAAATATTCTATATGGTAAATTGTAAATTATATGTATTTTTAGATGTTCCTTAAAAAGAAGGCACTGGGCTACCCTGCCTACCCTGACGAGCCGCCACTAATTTCGACATGTTTTTACGTTTTTTCGCGCATACAGGATGACTATTTTAGTTTAGATATACTGCGTCAATGGTTTAAAAAATGTCTAAATTAAAAAGTTAATTTGGTCAATGTTCTCTAACTGAGAAATTCATGATGGTACTACTAAAAAATGTATTATTATTATGGATATATCATATACTTAATAATTTTAGTTAACTTTTTGAGACCATAAAAGAATCCAATAAACTTGATTTCAGGAGCCGCTTAAAATAACGGGGGCTTAAGAATTATAAGGTCACCAAATTTTTACTTTTTAGCTTATAGCTGTTTTAAAAAATATTGAGAAAAATATACCTATACATATCACTCAACGAGTCTACGATGTCAAGCATATTCTATATATGAAAACTTTCGTGCAAGTTAATTTTAATAAGACTTTTTATCTATGGAAAGTGCTGATTTTTCTGTATTTCGTAGAATAAAGAGAATTTAAAACAGTCCAGGATATACAAAATGTGTTCCGCATATTCTCTTATCGTCACGTACGTGCATATACATTCTAAAAAGGCACTTATAAATTCATTCCGTATTCTAACCCCGTCGGTGCCATTTCGTCACCGAATATACATAAATGAAAAATTACATATCTGCTTTTCCGCTTTATTTGAAGAGGCGCCCAGTTCGTATTTCAGCAAGGACACGGAACGAGTAGGTAAAGCAAAACCTCAGAGGAAATACCAAAGCTTAAAATGTATTGTGTGCAGAGAGAGAGTATGAAGAGTACACGTAACGGGCAAGAACAAGCGTAGAACCCTTGACAATTATTGTCGTAAGTAATATCATAAGGGCATCTAATATTTCCGAAAAACAAGAAGCATGAGTGCTGGTGGCAACACAAATCCGAGTCGAAGACGAGGATTTTTGCACCCGCACGAATGCATTTTGTTAAAAAAATATTACTTAGCATTGTGTTTTTTTGGATTTTTTTCACAGGAAATATTAGATGCCCGAATGGTATTTGACAACACTATTTCATGAGTAACAGATTATTCTGCATACACATAGCTTACAAAACATACTACCTGCCATAGATTAAAGGAGCCATAGATAGTCAAAAGCATTGTTGAAACCGTCCGCAAAAAAATCCTGCTACACCAAATTTCAGACTTTAATTTTGGAGCAAAAACAAATTAAAACAGATAAATAATTGTAATGTCTTATAATTCTTAGGACTCGATACTAAGTTGAGGTAGGGGTATTTTAATTTATTTATTAGTTTTTATACAGGGTGATTCATTGGGAATGGGAAATCCCGAAACTGGGGGCAGGGGAGACCAAAATATTGCGATTGAGTCCAACATTGCTTAAACAAATGTTGTTTGTTTGAGAGATACAGTGCGTTCAAATTCTTATTTTTAAATTGAATTATGGCTATATCTACCAAAATAATCAAGCTGCTGACCTGAAATATGGCACTGCTATGTTTTTGGGGATGGAGAATAAGCTGAAAATGTCAATTTCTACGTATCTCACAGAGGGCGCCACTTGCGCTGTTTTTTGATCACGCTTTAAATTATATGTATTTTTAGATGTTCCTTAAAAGGTGAAAATTTTATTTTTCGAATCTTGAAGTCGACAGGTGTTTTGGGGCACGTTTTGGCAATTTAAACGCAAACGGTTGATTTAATCGTTATGAAACAAAAGTACATTTTTCTTGCAGAATGAAAAGGTGCACTAAATGATGGACCTGCAAGACTAAAAAGATAACCTCACAAAAGTTACGCGTAAAAGCGTGATCAAAAAACAGCGCAAGTGGCGCCCTCTGTGAGATACGTAGAACTTGACATTTTCAGCTTATTCTCCATCCCCAAAAACATAGCAGTGCCAAATTTCAGGTCAGCAGCTTGATTATTTTGGTAGATATAGCCATAATTAAATTTAAAAATAAGAACTTGAACGCACTGTATCTCTCAAACAAACAACATTTGTTTAAGCAATGTTGGACTCAATCGCAATATTTTGGTCTTCCCTACCCCCAGTTTCGGGATTTCCCATTCCCAATGAATCACCCTGTATAAAATTTTATGCAAAATATTTGGTGTAGCATGCGGAATTTTCAACAATGGTTCTGACAGTCTATATGTAGCTTTGTATATGTACCTGCCTATTATATAACAGCTGTCAAGTTTTGCCGCGGGTAAACTCGAAAAAACTGCTGACAGGTGCTGTCATACAGTTTTTCCATCTAGAAACCATTTGTAATTCAAAATTGCGATTGGTGGAAATTAAAAGACGAGGGAAATAGTCACTGAAATACATAACCAAGTAAAACTATACTTATTAACAATTAAGTAATATCACAGAATAAATAGCGCTAGGCGCTATAATAATATCTATAATTATTATACTCGAGGTGACATTATAATAATATTTTTCAGTAGGACAGATTAAGTAATACAAACTAATAAGCTATATAATTGTAAGCTTTCGAACACTATTATTCTTCATTAGGCTAAAATAATATAAAATATATATAAACATAAACTGTAATAATTATTGAAATCAAATTAAAAATAACTTCTGTTATATTTATTTTTTTATTTTATTTTATTTTATATAGCTTATTAATTTTACGTAATCTGTCGTAAAAAGTTCTACTGTGTAACTAATAACCAAATTAAAATACTTACCTATACCTCAACTTAGTATGGAGTCCTAAGAATTGTAAGACATTACAATTTATCTGTTTTAATTTGTTGTCCTTTCAAAATTAAACTTTGAAAGTTTGTGTGCCAGAATTTTTTGCGGACGGTTTCAACAATACTTGCGACTATCTATATCTCCCTTTTAATCTATGCGAGTATAACTATATACTAACTAGAATAAACTACTCAATTTTTGAACTTCAAAACTGACAAGATCCAGAGTCAGTCGGTCTATAAATACTTCAAATGGGAGTATTTCTAAATTTCCAACAAAGTTTTTTAAATATATTTTTTCAATATCTGCAATGAAAATTGCATACTTTGCCTTCAAAGAAATTGGGTTTACCGTTCCTGTCAACGTCAACTGTTTTTGATTTCGATAATTTCCACCGACACAGCAGACTAAACTTTCAAACTAAGTTTACCTGCTTTGATTTAACCGCATTATTGAACTTTTTTCTCCAAAATTTTATCTTCCTATTAATATTCCAAGTCTGAGTAAATATAGCAGGAATATATATTAACAACTGCCTGGATCACTCCGATTATAACTTGATCTTTTTAGTTTTTAAGATTTGCATATTTTATTATTCTGAAACTTTCCAATAATTATAATTTAAAAATAAACATAATTTGATTTTTTTGTTTACACGGAAATATCTTTCTACACATTGTTATTTACCAGCTTCGCAATCCACTTTTATTTTTACTTCCGATGGGCGATATCCGTATCGATTTTTTTCAGTATCTCCATAAAATACTACATATTATGCCTGCGTTGTAATGCTGGTACCGTCGAGTGAATATAATTGTTTCAGGATATATCATAAAAATCCAAATGCCATCAGAAAATGTCGCTCGAGAACTTTGTATGAGACTGACTATTTAAACCGTCTCTTTCTCTTTTTAAAGGGAATAATTGAGCAGATATTTTCTTTTCTCTTCTTGATAATCATACATTTTGTGAACGAGATGTAATAGGTCAAAAAGTATAGTTTGAACCCAGGGACTCTTTAAAATAAGGGGACCCAGCATATCACAGTCTATCACATAGGTAAAGTAAAAGTGAGCCTTCAGGGGAAGTTTATTTTCTGTTGACTCCAAGGAGCCCACAAGCGGGCCGATACAAGGTTATGTTATATGTCAGTGTCCAACTGCCATCAGGTTTTATGTGACATGCCAGTGCCATAGATTCTAAAGGAGGCAAAATATTTCCCATCATAATTCACAATTTTTAACTTTTCAACTTCCAGATACTCAGATGTGTCAATTATAGGTAATGCGGCCGCCTATAGTAGTCCCAATAATTGCAACCAGATTTTTCCTGTATCACCTTTAGTATCATCCTATACAATTCCCATTACGTGGGCATTACGTATAAGTACCTAGGTAGTTCAAAACAAAAATCGTATTTCGAAAATTTAAAATTATTAAGCAGGTAGCTTCAATCAGGTCTTTTTTAAAGAGTTTTTATCTACGACTACTAGTTTATTTTAAGTTTGTGAGGTACCTTGGGAGAGAAATAAAATTACAAAAATTTTATAATGAACACCGAGAAAAACTACCATCATTAGAACTACTAGACCTAATCTTATTAGTCTATCCCGAAATCTGTAAAAGTTCTTTGGGCAGATACATTCAACAAGGGAAGAAAGTTCAAGTATACATATATTATAAATGGATTGAGGACAGGGGCGTGCAGTCCATGGAAGCAAGGGAAGCAATGCTTCCCCTAAACCAAGACAATGTAAAATGATAAAATATAATTTTTGAATTTTTAAACAGGAAGCAATTAGTTTAGTTACCTAGGTATATTAAAAACGCCTAAAAATTATCTTATATATCATATATCAAACATACAATATGTTATGCATATGGCACAGACCTATAAGCGTTGATTGACGTATTAATAAAGATTGCTCACGGCTGTCACGCCTGACACTTTTTCAACTCACTATGCGCTTTCCGGAGACAAAATACAATAGAAAACACATTGTTCGCTATCAGAGCAATCTGTTTTCCAGGATATGAAACTATAGCCGTGAGAAGTCTTTATAAATACGTCAGTCAACGCTATAAGCCTGTGCCTATAGCAAATGCGGAGTTGACTCCGACTGCGCCCATCCTACCGAGCCACAGTACAATGTAAGCTGTGCCGGTCGCTAGCTTTTCTGTAGCGTTCCAGAGTCGAGAGGTTATTGAACTTTCCACCTCCACCGCACTGGCTGACGCGAATGAGAACGCGTGTTTTAAGCGTGCGTGGAAGCTATAGCTGCAGTAGGTTCTTTGTTTAGTCACAGAATAGGGGAATTATTCTGTAGTTTAGTTTAGTTGGTTTTGATATCTGCGTTCGTGCGTCGCGCGCGTCGTATCTCGGGCGATATGGAAGACAATACGGACATGGACATGCAAATATCATCAACTTCGGCTGTCGGGAATGACGTTGAAAATGTTAAAGTTGGACAATTATGTAAGAGTGTGTATGAATGTGTAGTGTGTACCTTAATAATAAAGGGATTTCAACATTAAACTTTGCGGATAAGCTTCAATTAATTACTAACGGAAGGGCAAAACCCCCTATGAAAAATTTAACCACAAAAATGAATGAATGACTTTCACAGATATCGCTGTTGTTTATTGAGAATATAATTCTCCAGAACATGTTAGAGCATCGACGATTTTATGATGACGTCATTTACGAATTCGCAAAAAGTGATCGAAGAATCGAATTACATTACAAATAGGTAAGTTTGTAAACATTGCTTCCCTTACTTAAAATGTCACCGCACGCCCCTGATTGAGGAACCTGGTAACAAGGTGCAATAGCGACAAATTCTTAAATAAGCAAAATCGGCACTACTTATTACTTAAATTCGTGGAAATAATTGCTGGAAATCAATTTCAACTATACAATAAATTTCTTTCATTTAACAGTTGCCGCACATTCTGCACTTGTATACAAGACATTGTCAAGTCTAATTTTTAGAAATCGTGGAAATCATTATTAATTTTTACTAACAATCAAACTACCTGTCATATTCATAGATTCTCCGATAAAATGGCATACTTGGCATCACTGATACCATTAGCATGAGGAAAGAATAGGCCTCACTTTGGAAAGTATAATGCTGGGTTCCCTTACTAAGAATCCCTGTTTGAACCAAAACAGAACCAACATAGTTTCAATCAAGAAACCGAATCCCCCAATCTTGGCAAGCACCCCTCACCGGCGAAACAGTCGCTTCGCACCCACCTCGCGTTGCGGCGGCGTCCCTCGGCAACCTGTGGCGCGACGTCGTCGGGGGCTCGCGCGCTGTCCTGGGACCCGACCGCGCCGCCACACGCGCACCTTGAGCACTGGGTGAGGACGCCCGAGGACGCCGGCCGCGTAACAAGTTGGCCGAGGGCGCCGGCGCGCCGGATCGACCGGAGCGAGGAGAGCGGCCGGAGCGGAGAGGACGACGGTCAAATTCGCGGATGTTACCGCCAAATTGGGCCAGATTTTCGATTGCGGGGCTGGACGACATTAAATGCCTAAACGTTTCCGAAGATATAAGTGGGAAATAAATTCTCTAGAATCATGTTCCCATCTTTAAAAATCGCAAATAAGTATTAGACCTGGACCAACGTTACCTATGCATAGTGCTGTTTTAAGCGATTGCCTGTGGCGCCACATGATGAAAAAAGTTTAGTGTTAAGAACACCATTATATTAAATTCGTTGTAACAGACATTCGCATGCTTTATAAAACAAATTAAAATGCTTGTTTGTTATGTCCCTTTAATTTGACAAGTTTATCTACATGGCATATTTCGATATTTCCATACATTTTCTCAAGAAAAGCCATTCTAAAAAGCGCGCAAGTGTGTTTAGGTAACTTTTGGTTTGAAATTAAATACATGGTTAGTTGTAAGTTACTAAGCATATAAAGCATTAAGTTTTCAATTTCTTCTTTACATATTAGCGTTGACTGACGTATTTATAAAGACTTCTCACGGCTATAGCTTCATATCCTGGAAAACATATTGCTCTGATAGCGAACAATGTGTTTTGTATTGTATTTTGTCTCCGGAAAGCGCATAGTGAGTTGAAAAAGTGTCAGGCGTGACAGCCGTGAGCAATCTTTATTAATACGTCAATCAACGATATTAGTTCGCTTCGGGGCTTTAATAGTTATTTACATTGCCAGATGCGTAAGTGCACTTTTTTGGCCGAGGAGGTTGTTTAAAGACCGAGGCAACGGTCGCGTTGCCTCGGTCATTAAAAGTACCTCCGAGGCCAAAAAAGAGCTTACGCATCGTGTAATGTATTACATTTTTCCTGCTACCGAAAATTTCAAGTTATAGGTACTTTGAATAAAGCTCTAAATACATATGGAGTAGATTGTGAATAATAATGATCTTCAAAATAACCTTTGTTCAATTACTAAAAATGATAATCAGTGATAAACATAAGAGGCAGAATGCAGCGATAATAAAAAATAAATAAAAAATGTTGAGCTTTGTAAGGGATTTGAACCATGGATCTACGAATTACTAATCGCGTACTCTTACCCCACCGGTAGCGCGGTGCTTGTCAAATTTGTTCTATTATGCGGCTCTTATTTGACGCCAGAGAAACATTTAAATTATTAATGTTTCTTTGGTATAATTCGTGTTCTTTATGATTAAAACCAATTTGTAAAACGATTGTTTTGAAACCTATTAAAATTGACGCAAGATTCGCGTTGCTACATATATTTTATTAATGGTTTTAAGGTCCTTGCAGCGTAAGTGTTGCTAGGCAATACTTTTTGTACCTAGCAACCACTTTCGCAGCTAGCAACCAAAATAACAGGGCACCTCGAATATTTGACTTTCGCTTTCGGGCCTGTTGGCGAGTATATAAAGTGAACTTACGGGAGAGGGAGCAGGAAAACAAATTTTTATATTTTTATTCTTGCATACGTTACAAAATACTCTTCTAATCTAGAATTCTTCCTTCTTCAACCGATTGAATAGATCATCCCTTAATCTGTTGAAAGTACTGAATGACTCAGAATCTTGTTCCGAAATTAAAAATACAGCGCTGACAGCGCCCAAGAACGGTAGACGCACAGGATTGCTCGATCTCAATAAGCGCAGTGTTCGCCAGTCGGCAGACGGGTGTGACGTCAGCGCTAGACGCTAGACCAACGGTTAATTTGTATATCGTGCGGTGCGGGATTTGGAGTGTGTTTTGTGTAATTTATTTAATCTGTTTTTAGTTTTCAAACTGTTATTGAATCTTAAAACTAAATTAGTACTTAGTATTAAAAACATAAGAACTAATGTGAAGGATGATTTTGTTAGGACTACCACCTCAATTTTCTCGCTTATTTTGCGCGCTACAAAAAAAAAACGTAAGAATCAAAAATGTGACAATTTTGAACAGCTAGGAGATGCTGAAAAATAAATCATCATCCATGGCCAACTTGTCGGGCAATATAAAAAAAAACTTCAAATTGAGCAAACTTTCATATTAAAAATTGATGGCACTAAGAAGCTTTATGCAACTGGGTACTTAGATAGTTTCAGAAAATTGCACAGGGTCTTCGGCCCTCTTGAGGCTATGAAATTTGTTTTTATTTCTTATTAAGCGATTTTCTCGCTTAGCTTGTCCCGCACATAAAATCCGTAAGAAAACTAAATATGACGATTTAGGAGCAATACTAAGAAACCCGCAAAGAGACAAACATTTGCATGGCTTGAAGAGAGCCGAAGACCCTGTTAAATTTTCTGAGTACCCACCCAGTACCATAAAGCTTGTTAGTGCCATAAAGTTTCTTCTATCTCTTAATATAAACGGCTATTAATAATTTCGGTCAATTTGAGTTTTTTTTTATATTGCGCGACAAGTGGCCAAGGATGTCAGTTTCTTTTTCAGCGCCATCTAGCTGTCCACAATTGCCAGCGATTTTCTCGCTTAGCTTGCCCCGCACATAAAATTCGTAAGAAAACAAAATATGACGATTTCGGAGCAATAGATACTAAGAAACCAGAAAAGTGACAAACATTTGCACGGCTTGAAGAGAGCCGAAGACCCTGTTGAATTTTCTGAATACCCACCCAGTGCCATAAAGCTTGTTAGTGCCATAAATTTTTAATATACTTAAAAGTTTTCTTCTATATCTTAAAATAAACGGCTATTAATAATTTCGATCAATTTGATGATTTTTTATATTGCTCGTCAAGTTGGTCATGGATGTCAGTTTCTTTTTCAGGGCCACCTATAGCTGTCCAAAATTGCCACATTTTTTGTTTCTTACATTTTTTTGTAGGGCGCAAAATAGGCGAGAAAATCGCGGTAGTAGTCCTAAAAAAATCATCCTGTATTTTGTCAAATTATCTCTCCAATATCGAATGTGTTGTGTGCCATTATAGCTTAGAAGTTAGATTTGAGATCTCCTCGTCATTGTCTTCGATTTTTTTGTAGGTACTGGGTGATTTAATACTTAGTCTTAAGTCTTAATACATTCTAAGTAAAAAATAATAGTTCTCTGTAGTCTTAGTAGTATCTAAAAACCAAAGGATTGCCAAAATTAGTTCAATAATATAGAATATCCATACTATATTTTAAAATTAAACGGTAGCGCCCGGCGCGCTTAGCAAGTAGAGGTCTAGCGGTTACGTCACGCGTGCGGAGAATTTTGTCGGATCGAGCAATCCTGTGCGTCTACCGTTCTTGGACAGCGCCATGTAAAATGTCATTATACTAATCAATCAAATAACATTTCTCTGCTGAAAATGCTGAACGCAAATAGGTGAGGCGTCTAAGCGTTTAATGGAAATGACAGAATTTTACATTTTGTGGGCGACATAAACGTAATGAACTAATCTTTATATTTTGTTCGGGGTTGTTTGCTTGGAGGAAAATCATGGTAAGATATTATTATTTCATTATTATCCTTATCGTCACTGCTGTTGCTGGAATAAGACGGAATATTTTTCACTATCGCCGAGGTCAACAATTCTCCATGTATCTTTTTATTATACCACTGATAGATTGCACCACTTTCACAAATAGGTATAATGAACGATGAAAAATGAAACATTTTAGGTAAGAAATTATTGTCTCCTCTGTGGTAGATATCTAACAAAAGAAAGATGATTTTTTGATCATCTTTGATCTAAAAGCTTGCAAGGTTGCTTAAAACTGTTCCGTTTTATTATCTAACCTAGCACTACTTTTAATTTCGGGACGCCAGTTTTAAGTGCTTTCGGTAAGATTTTTTTATTATCAACTTTCAGCAGATTCCGGAATATAGCCATAATATAAGCAATCCGATCTAATCACTCAAAATGGAACAAATAAAAATAATAGAGGAAGAGACCCAAATTTGAGACACTTTTTTTGTAAATTCTAAATAAAATTCACCGTTAAACAAATTTTTATTAATATTGTATTAGAATAGGTACTTGCTTAGTGTATTGACAAAACAGTGATAGAAAGAAACTACATTAAAATAGCAACATAGACAAATTATTGAACTTAAACTTTTTTTGTCAATTGCCCCATAAAATAAAAGGTTGCCTAATTTGAGACAGACTTAGAGAGTCCCATTTCTTGTGTTTTTTTGGCATCTGTAATAAAAAAAAATGAAAATATTGTTTGTTTGCCTAGTTTGAGATAATCTCAATTACATACAGAACCCATTTGGAGTCTCAAATTAGGAATTTTCAGTATAAAAAATTGACAACAGCATTTTAGGTTATTTGGTATTATTTTCCTGGTTGTCAAAATTATTATAAACTGTTTTTTCTCTTTCTGTTCCTGGGTATCGACCATTGAAATCATGTAGCAGTGTGGTATTACGATAATCACCCAACGATAATAGTTATTTATGTACCAAGGTTTATTTGCCTCGGCCAGAGGCCTCGGCAACTAAATTCCACATGAGTCATAAAAAGTTGAACTTCAGTGCCGAGGTACATACCTATTATATTTTTTTTGAAATCGAAAAAAAAATGTTTTTTTATGTATGTATGCATTAAGTATGACAAAGACTTCGAGCAGAAAAACCAAACTGCTGCTTGTTGTGCAGCCTCCATAATAAATCTATTGATATTCAAACCTACTAAAATATTTATACTGATAGATTGCGCTGCTATAGGTAACAATTTCGCAATGTGTACGAATAGTTAATGGCCCTTTATTGGCCGGGTTTTGAATATTTGGTCACTTTTGACGGGCGATGGCTCCGCGTCTGACGTTTGATGTTTACATCTCGCCAAAGCCTACTTATTGAAAAAATCGTACAATAATGGGTTACTTTAGTGCCGATTTCTGAGCTTTTAATGACGATTTTGGGACACTTTACTGCCGATTTCAAGAAAAAAAATTTATTTAAATTTTCATTTTTTCTGAAGTATTTCTTATTGCTAACATATGTTTCTATCGAACAATAGCAATAAGAAATATCTCAGAAAAAATGAAAATTTAAATAATTTTTTTATCGTAATACCACACTGCTACATGATTTCAATGGTTGATACCCAGGAACAGAAAGATAAAAAAAAGTTTATAAGCATTTTAGGTTAGTTATGAAAAAATAGTACCAGATTTCAATGAGACATCATCAAGCAATACCTCCTATTATAACTACTAAGACACATACAATTTTTTACACCTTACCTTGACTGTAAATGCCGGTTTATTTACGCTATCAAAAATGTTTTTCAGTCAAATCACACCAAATGTGCTTTTGTACAGAAACAAATGCACTGAAGCGCTCAACTACCACTTTAACACTACACCGCAGTTTATTTTAATTAGTCTAGACTATTTCTGTCAGATGGCGTTACATATCCGTTAATGTAAGGAGCTATCTCAAATTAGGCACCTATCTCAAATTTGGGTCTCTTCCTCTACTAGATTTTGGCTAGAATATGTAAATATGTAATTTGTTGTGTTATATAATAATAGATCTATTACAAAAGTAATAGCCGGAACAACACTGCTTATATTGTTTTGTCGTGCGAGCTTTAAATATTTCATAAGTAAATCTACGTAAAAATTGAATATTATAAGTAATAAGAATAAATACATGTCAACATTATTTCATTATTGGAGTAAACCACTCGCACTAATATAGATACAACAATGCCTACCTATAGATTATTCTTCGTTAATGGGTGTCCGTCAATGTTCACTAAGTGGCATAAAAATTGCAAACCCGTTACTCTATTTTTATGTATCGAAAAAGGTTTACTAAAATCGACATGTCCATTGTAAAGTTAGTGGGTAAAGGACAGGGACACACTAACAAAGAAAATAGCATAACAAATGGATTATAAATGATCGTTCTTGACGGTTCTAGGACCGAAAAATAAGTTCTAAATTCAGAATTCAAGTGAAGCTAATCCATGGCACAATATATGGAATGGAAATAATATCCAACAATTCTGTGAATAGTTAGATAATAATACATGAAGTAAGGAATACAATCATTTTGTCGTTGTCGTAAACAAATTTTGTTTGGATACGTCTATTTTCCTATAACGGGAATGTATGTCATGTCAATCCCTATTTATTAACATGACAAATCAAAGAACGTATATTTCTCCGTAGATTAAAACTAAAATTTTGCTATGTGACAAGAATATTTTTGAGAAAGCCATTTACTTTTACTATGTTTCTATTAAGCTATTTAGTAGGTAGAGGATGTTCCAGCGAAGGCGTGACAGGCGATTATATCGACAATTTTTAAGATAAATGCCGCCAATATACAATTGAACTTTCAATATAAAAGGTTTCGCCAAATAACCGATTTTTTGAAAAAATGAAGATTGCGAAAAACTAAACAAGTTTAGTTTTCGAACCAATAAGATTATCGCTCGTAACGTCTTCTCTGATATTACCTGTAAGTATACTAGACGATAAATAAATTTACCTATAAAGAAACATTTTTTCTAGGTACAAAGCAAATATTGAAAAAATTCAATCGTTTCATCGAGCTTCGTTTTACTCAAAAGTAATTACAGCAAAATTCAATATTAGTGTGGTGAGATTACTAGGTATTTTAAATCACATTATTTATTGTACTATTTATCTAGTATAGGCACGCTGCGGCACTGACAACTTGCCAGTGACAAGTTCTAAGGTTACGAGCATATAATTGCGATTTTTCTTGCTACATTTGTGAGAATAAAATTGTATTTAAGAATTATTTAATGAAAGAATATGCTATACTTCAAGTTATTGTTGTAAACTGGCGTAAAAGGATAACCTAAAAGCTAAATTTACAAAGCAGTAAGAAACATACTCAGTAAACACTTTGGTGTATTTCACCTACAAATTAATGGTTAATAAATACCAGACTATATTACTCATTTCATCCTACGTATGCTAACAATTCAATACAATAATGCCTGCCACAGTGTGATGGCTGAAGGTGGTATTTCGCGGTTGTTGTTTTAAAGAGGTATCCCCGAGGAAGCTTTACTATACTCAACTACTCTATACTCATGTAATTATTTAGCTATCAAAAAGAATAATTCATTAAAATCGATTCGACTTTTTCAAACCAACTGCAAAAGACTCACTGACATGGATTATTATAAACTCATTTCCTTAAAATGCATTTGAATTATTCAAATACATCGAACACCATGTAATTTTAGTTGTTGGATAGTGCTTTTGAACATTCCTTCCTTTTCAAGAAAAACTGTCAGTAGCAATCGTTGTTTGCAACTTATTGTGGTTAACCATTTTATAATTTTATAAGTACCTACTATGCTTATAAGGTATATACGTGAGGACACGAAACACTGTTTTGGTTTAGTAGTAAAATGTAGTTGTAAAATTTGAATTAACATTAATTTCTCTGAAACTATTCAAAGCTATAGGTATTTTTGCAAAAACGCGTTATAGGTAAACCTCTTTGCTTTGTTTAAAATAACAGAAAGCATTTTTCCTTTGGAAACGCACAATTCAACAAAAACCATCCAGAAACTCTAAAGGGACTTTCCAAAAATTTGAGACTGTTCAAGTAGATGAATTTTCATTTACTTACATTTTAAGTAAAACGGCATACAGATAATGAAAATTAAAGCTTTTCCAATGAAATCACTACTTTTTAAAATAAATTATGAAAAGTAATCTGCAGTATTTCACACATATCTAAAGCAATATAATACACTGTGTTCATTTGAAAATTCCTCACACCAGTATTTTTTACACTGCGAAAAATTTCAAAAACCGCTGCGACCCGTCAATTTTTGTTCTGAAGGAGACATTTTTCCATTTTTTCGCAAACAGAATGTTGATAGATTCATGCTCCTAAACCACTAGCAATCCCAGTTTTAAAATTCTTAAATATGATGATAACATTTTTTAGATAATATATTTAGTTTTTATCCCGAGTAGTAGGTATAGAGGCAGCTAATTTCAGAAGAGGTTTTCTGTTAACAATCGTTGACTCTCTAGTACATTCCTCTTATTTTATATTTACAGGTGCAAAAATCTATCCATATTTGTCTATTCTATCTTGACATTGTAGGTTAGAATAGAATTTCTACGTTCGATACTTGCATTTAGTCGCTTATACAGGGTGTCCAACTTTCAAGATGCAAATCCAGGGCCGGCTGCGATTTTTTTATACCACCGATTTTTACGAAAACCATTTAGCGATTTTTTTTATTTAAAATCTGACACCACAGCATTAGTCAGAACACCCCAAAAACCTTAAATACCAAATTTGAATAAAAAATATACAGAGAGTTCCATTCTGCAGGATGTCCAAGTTGGGCAAAATAGGAATTTTAAAGGCATCTGACAAGTCAAGTGTGCCATGGAATTCCCTCCAAATAGTTGAATGGTCAATAGGACCACTCAAGGTGTTGGTGTGTAAAGGTCCAATACAAAATATACAGAGTGTTCTTATCTGTGCCATCTCAAATTACTGAATTTTTGGAACTTTATACAGGTCAAACATCGTGTATATCAAAACCGCTCCATACACTATAAATGAACTAAATCTAAAAAATACAGAAGCCTGCCAGTCAGCAAGTCCATATCAGTTAAAAGTGGCTGGTGTGCTATAACAGGAAACGCACAGAAAATATATCATCTTGGAGAGTGACTGTTGAGAAAGGTCCAATAATTTAAATTGTTTTTATTTGTGGGTTGGTATTTTGTAAAGGAATAAATTACTTTTGGGTTTATTAATATTTTTTCAATGATTCCAGAGTACTCCTGACCAGTATAAAGTTTAATAAAAATTCAGAATTTTGAGATGGCTCAGAGAAAAATACCCTGTATATTTTTATAGTAAATCTTTTCAAACCAACATTTTGAGTGGTCCTGTTGACCATTCAACTGTTTTGAAGGGATTCCATGGCACATTTGACTCGCCAGATATCTTTAAAATCCCTATTTTGCTCAACTTTGACACCCTGCAGAATGGAACTCCCTGTATATTTTTTGTTCAATTTTGGTATATGGGGGTTTTGGGGCGTTCTGATTAATTCTGTGTGGTCAGATTTTAAATAAAAAAATCGCTAAATGATTTCGTGAAAATCGGGTGTGTAAAAAAATCGCAGCCGGCCCTGGATTTGCATTTTGAAAATGGCAGGAAGGTCAAAAGAAGCGGTTTTTGAAGATCTTACAAACAAAAAAAGTTTAGGCGATTATCTCCAAAAATGAAGATTTTATGGATTTGTACAGTTTTAAAGTTGGACACCCTGTATGTAGAATTTTGTGGGTAGATCAACAAATAGGATGTTCGTATAGTGAATTTTTATCCTACACTCTCTAACCCCCTCTAGTAGTCCCGGGTTCGAATCCCAGTTGGAGTGCATTTTTCTTTCAACTAATTATCCTTTACCTGATATGCCACAACTAATAATTATCCTTTACTTGATATGCCACAAACACAAAAGTTCGCACCTTTAAGAAAATATTAGGTTAGGACAAAATATATGTGATACTTAAAACGTAAAATGGTAAATCAATAAAGTGTTTTTTTTTTTAATAACAAGAACTTGCATTTTTCTCATTGGAAGCCTGTTCAGAAACGTGGAAAAATTAATTCTTAAAATACAAGTTTACGTGACAATAATAGCTTTGGGTCCACATTAAAGGTATGCCTATATTTTTTCGAGGAGTTTTCTATTTTGAACTTCATTACAAAACACATGGCAGCCTGACTAAAATCATATCAAAACGCATATTGTTCGAATAAATGAAAACTCACTTTTCCACATGAAGAACCCAGGATGAGTCTCTGATTCATACCTTATTATTGTGAGAATATACGCAACATAATGCCCTTTGAAAGGCATACTGAGTAAAATCACGAACAAAAATTTGTCACTATCTCCCGGTCTATAGCCAAAATTTCAAGAAAATCGGGGGTGGGTTACACCATTGGAAATAATTACCTAATTTTTGGCCTGTATTGTATTATTGTATTATTTTACGAAAAATGATGATTTCTGCCTCGACTAGTTTGTTGAAACAACTCAAAATGCACGCCACTGTGAAACCGGAAACGGCATCCGCCATATGCAGAAACTATTCCGGTCGCGCGTGAATCCCAAACATCAATCCCAACAAATTTATGTTTAAAATACTGGCTATTTAAATTGATATTTGACACATGTCCTTAAGAAGGCTTTTGCTCTGACAGGCTATTTATTCTGTATCAATAAACGTATAAACGAAACAAGACTTGGTTTGGGCAGGAGGCACCCTATTCTTCTTATGTTATAGGTATACGTAGGGTTGAATAAATAATTTATACCAATAATTTAGCCGTTTTCTAACCAGCATTACATTACAACAATTGCCACAAGTTCAGGCATGCACCCTCACCGGCGACGCCGTCGCTTCGCACCCACCTCCGCGTCGCGGCGTCCCTCGGCAACCTGTGGCGCGACGTCGTCGGGGGCCGGGCGCGACCGCGCCGCCACACGCGCACCCTAAGCACTGGGTCGTGGTGGGGCCGTCGGGGCCGTCGGGACGCCCGCGGACGCCGGCCGCGTAACAAGTTGGCCGAGGGCGCCGGCGCGCCGGATCGACCGGAGCGGGGAGAGAGCGGCCGGAGCGGAGACGGGGCCGCCCGCCCCGCACTTGTTGGCAGGCCGACCGGCGGAGGAAGCGGGTGGGGCCGCAGGAGGATGTGGAGGTACAGGCAAAGTCTAGATAATACTATAAGTCAGCTCACTTCTTTGTTCTCTCGGAGAAAACAACAATTTTTTGCGACTGGTCGTAAATCAGCCTCCAACCGCTCTCAGCTACATATAGACCGGGAGATAGTGACAGATTTTTGGACGTGATTTTACTCAGTATGCCTTGCAAAGGGCATTATGTGGCACATATTCTCACAATAATAAGGTATGAACCAGAGAGTCATCCTGGGTTCTTCATATGAAAAACTGAGTTTTCAATTATTCGAAAAATATGCGTTTTGATATGATTTTAGTCAGGCTGCCATGTGTTTTATAATGAAGTTCAAAATAGAAAATTCCTCGGAAAACCATAGGCATACCGTTAGCGTGGGTTCAAAGGGCTATTATTGTCACGTGAACTTGTATTTTAATAATTAGTTTTTCCACGTTTCTGAACAGGCTGCCAAGGAGAAGTATGCAAGTGCTTGTTATGAAAATTCTGAAAAAAGGATGGCATACCTTTTACGCTTGTCCAAGTACTGTTTAAATTGAATGTTATTTAATAATTTAAACGATTGATTCGATGTTAAGTGTACTTGGATATGCGCAAACGGTATGCCATCTTTTCTTCAGCAATTTCATAACAAGAACTTGCATACTTCTCATTGGCAGCCTAATTATTAAAATACAAGATCACGTGGCAATAATAGCCCTTTGGACCCACCCTAACGGTATGCCTATGGTTTTCCGAGGAATTTTCTATTTGAACTTCATTATAAAACACATGGCAGCCTGTATAAAATCATATCAAAACGCATATTTTTCGAATAATTGAAAACTCAGTTTTTCACATGAAGAACCCAGGATGACTATCTGATTCATACCTTATTATTATGAGAATATGTGCCACATAATGCCCTTTGCAAGGCATACTGAGTAAAATCACGTCCAAAAATCTGTCACTATCTCCCAATCTATAAGCTTATTTTCTTATCAAATAAGATATCGATCGCCGTACTGCGATGACGGCGGGAAGAGGGAGCGGGAGACGGCAGGGGGGAAACGTTTGTTTACACAAGGCAGAGTGCGCCGACTTATAGTATTCTCTAGACTTTGTCTCTAGACTTTGGCTCAACCTAGGTCAAGTATGGCAAAGACACGGCCGCTTCGAACAGAAAAACCAAACTGCTGCTTGTTGTGCAGCCTCCATAATAAATCTATTAATATTCAAACCTATAAAAATATTTATACTGATAGATTGCGCTTCTATAGGTAACAATTTCGCAATGTGTACGAATAGTTAAATGGGCCTTTATTGGCCGGGTTTTGAATATTTGGTCACTTTTGACGAGCGATGGCTCCGCGTCTGATGTTTACATCTCGCCAAGGCCTACTTACTGAAGAAATCGTACAATAAAGGGTTACTTCAGTGCCGATTTCTGAGCTTTTAATGACGATTTTGGGACACTTTACTGCCGATTTAAAAAACTTGTTTTTAAAAAGGTTTTTTTTTCATTTTTTTTTTGTTTTTTAAGCACGAAGCAGCTATTTGTATGTTTTAATTTTGTAATATTCTCACACTTTTACAAATTAATAATAATAAACGTTATGATGGAGAGGATGTGTATTTTCCGAAATATTATGTGGTTTCTTTACAATTCGCGCGACAAGCTTTTTGAAAACAAATAATTCATGGAACTACAGTTTCACGGGTTAGGACTCTAAACAAAACTCGAAACAAAACAAAGAACTTTTCAACTAAGCCGGCGTCTCGTCGATATATTTCCACATCTTCAGGACTAAAATCATCATGTCCTAAAAAAATTGCCATCGTTAAAAGTTTAATATTAATTTATGTAAACACAACTGAGCACTCCACAGTACCACAGTACCACTCTGAGAATAAAGTTAGAATTATAACTTTACTATATCAACTATCAGCGCTCCATTGTAAACAAAATTTTTAATGAATATGTGCCAGTTGTTAAATACATTTGTTAGTCAAACTGGTTTTGTGTTTGTCAAACCAAATGAATAGCCTGGGACAAAATTATAATAATTGTTCCAGGGGGACCTTGTATAATTTTAAGACTACGTACTAAAAAGTTTTTTCTAAACTTAAGCATTATACACTCCGATAACTGAGAAATCCAACGTCATTTATAAAATAAAGTAAACAATGTCTAAAAACTTGTCTAAAACAACATATTTATGATTCCAAGGACAACACAAAGACAAAAAGGAAAAACTGCCTTAGTATCCCACCATTTCAAGACGTCACATTGTTTTGAAGTGGTACCTACATATTTTGGACACTGAGGTGAATTAACATAAGAGGTGCCACAATGAAAAGTTCCACATTCAACTTAACAATACAATCAACAACATGGCTGATACACAAAATTTAAGCGGGATTTTTGCCACTGTGTTAAATTTGCTTTATCTACTTTCATTTACTTGGTTAGCCATTTTTTAATTTATATATGGCTTTAGTTCATAAGTCCAAAGTCCTTTTTGAGTGAGTCTTGTAGTATGAGTAGCCCTGGGACGTTTATGGATGTTTGTTTTTCTGTTTTTAAATGAGTATATAAGTAGATATGCAACATACATGGGTAACTGCTTTTAACAATTTCAATGTTTATCTGTTGGTTAAATGTGTTTACACTGGCTTTGGTCAGTTTCTAGACACTGTACATAACTATGTTTTTTGTCCTGAAGATGTCGAAATATACAGGGTGAGTCACATCTAAAGGCAGAGCCGAAAACACAAGGTAGAACTCGCTAAAATAAGCACATATGCTTAATAAACATTAGCTCAAAAACGCTTGGTTCTCAATGTACAGCGTGTTGAAATTTGTCCAAAAATAACATATTTTTTTAATTTCTTTCGAGCCCATTTAGGAATTCCAACCAAATTTGGTACACATTATGCATTGGGGAGGTTGCCATTTTGTGCAATAATTTGACCCCGATTTGTATCTACCCGATGACCAGCGGCGTAGATACAAATAGTTACTGTAAATAATTGTAAAGAAAATTAGTACGGTTCTGTGAAAAAAACAAAATTGTTGCCTTCTTTGGATACCCATTCAATTTGGAACAAAAAGCGCCTCTTGGTATTTTTTTTATATCTGGTACAGTTTCTTCCTAATTTCGGATTTTTTAAACTAGTGCTAAGGCGATTATGCTGGCATTTAAAATAAAAGTATTTGTATATATGCCGCTGGTCATCTGAACAGGGCCAAATTATTGCAGAAATAGACAATATGTACCAAATTTCGCTGGAATTCCTAAACGGAGTCGAAAGAAATTAAAAAATATATATGTTATTTTTGGAAAAATTTCAACACGCTGTATATGGAGAACCAAGCGTTTTTGACCCAATGTTTATTAAGCATATGTGCTTATTTTAGAGAATTCTACCTTGTTTTTTCGGCTCTGCCTTTAGATGTGACTCACCCTGTATAGACGAAATGTCGGCTTAGTTAAAAAGTTGTTTGTTTTGTTTGGAGTCCCAGTACCTGTGAAACTGTAGTTCCATTTGAATTGGAGGACGTGATCAGATACTCCTACAAATAATTGAATTCATTTCACTACTTGAATAAAAAACTCATTTTATTCATTTTACTACATCGCTTAAATAAAAGCTTGTTTTTAACAAGGTTTTTTATTTATTACTTTCACCTACTTGTACTACAATCAATTAAATTGCACAAGCTGTACAAAGTATCCACAATTTGAATGAAAGTCATAACTGACTGGGTAGAATGTAGCTTAGATACTAAGAAATGTAATTAAAAATATATTTTCTAATCAAAATAAGTAATCATACATAATACATAATTAAATGAAAAAAACTTATTTAAGTGTCAAAATCAAACATTACTTCCCTAAGAATATACAAAATTACTGCCATTATCTGAGAAACTACTGAACTTAGGAAATTTTGAATAACCAAGAGATTATAATACAGGGTGATTCAGTTCCGGTGCTCAACATGGGGATCTCGAAAACCGTAACAGATACAAAGTCGGTCAAATGGAGGCAAAATTGCGCCTTTGGGCACCTAATAATATGCCGTTAAGAAAGTTAAAATATTTTGATGGGTTGCTGGGATATTTAAGAAAAACATAATTTTTTAAAATTAGATTTTATTTTTTCTGGCTCCATTTGCGATAATATTGAAAAATAAATTATACTTTTTCATTGCAACTTTTTCTGGACTACTTCATGGTATTTTTAGATTTTCGGGGCGACGTTTCGTTATTGAGATAGACTAATCATCTTCATTTTTTTAAATACGAACCTGGCTTTTTTATTGGATATTTAGAAATGAATCGTTGTCCTGAGTACTACGATGTATGACACATACATATTTTTTCGTGTTGGTTGCCAAAATGCACATTTACTAAGAAAAAAATTAATACGGTCCGGGACTATGCATTTTTTCTTTTTTTAAAGCTATTCCAATTATAACAGGTGATCATTATTTTAATACCTACTGGATTAATTTAACTCCATGTTTGTCATATTTTGAAATTCTTTTTTTATAAATACTTTAGGTAAATAACAACAATAATTATTATTAATAATAACAGTGGGATACATTTTACCTAAAGTATAAAAAATATTTCAAAATATGTCAAACACGAAGTTTAATTAATTCAGTAGGTATTAAAATAACGATCACCTACTGTTATAATTGGGATACCTTTGAAAAAAAAAGAGAAAAATGCATAGTCCAGGACCGTATTAATTTTTTTCGTAGTAAATGTGCATTTTAGCGGCCAAAACGAGAAAAAAAATGTTTGTGTCATACATCGTTGTACTCAGGACAACGATTCACTTCTAAACATGGAATTCCAGATCGGTATTTAAAAAAATTAAGATGATCCCCCTATCTCAAAAACGGAACGTCGCCCCAAAAATCTAAAAAAATACCATGACCGTAGTAGAGAAAAAGTTGCAATGGAAAGGTTGAATTTATTTTTCACTATTATCGCAAATGGTGCCAGAAAAAAAATATAATCTAATTTTAAAAAATTCGGTTTTTCTTAAATATCTCAGCAACCCATGAAAATATTTTAAGTTTCTCAACGGCATATTGTTAGGCGCCCAAAGGCACAAGTTTGCCTCCATTTGGCCGACTTTGTATCTGGTACACTTTCAGAGATCCCCATGTTGAGCACCGGAACTGAATCACCCTGTATAACTCCTCATATTGAATAAATGGAATAATAGACACGATTATTATTTATATATGCATGCGTGCAATATTCTAATAATACTGCATATTATACAATTCATAGAAATAATATTTCGTATTGGCCTTAATACTGAAATTTTTACTTAAAAAAATAAACCCGCAGAATATAAAATAACAATAAGAATGTAAGATTAGTGAGTGTAAATAGATTTACAAGAAAAAGAGATAATGGTTAAACACTCTACTTAACCGCATACACGTGTTTCATGTTATTTGCTTTTTGTTATTTTGAATGATTAACCATTATCTCTTTTTCTTTAATTTAAAACGAGTATATTATATTAAAGAAATAAAACTAAACCTAATAAGTAAAAAAATGGTACCTAATGAAAATTACCTATTAAAAAACTATTTATTTAAAAGTACATAAAAATTATTTTTGTTTGTCAAAGCAGGTACCTACCTAAAGTGATACATATTTTGAACTGTAAATTTTACTAGCATCAAAACGACAACACGACTATAAACTGCATTAGTTGTGTACAGAGCAGGTTTAAATGAATTACTAACACCCAGCTAACTCGCTATAATTGATTATTATTATTAAAGCAAATAGCTTCGAAATTCGAAATATCTTTTTTATACGATCGTTATAAAAACTTTACTTTTCTTAACCTTTTTAAATGCCTAAAGTATATCTTTTTTTAACAAGTTAAAAAAAACTTACTTTTTTTCACTCTGAGCAGTTTAGAGTGAAAAAAAGTTAACTTTTTTTCACTCTAAACTTCCTTACTACGTTTACATGGAGTTTGGAATCGAATTCAGTGTAATGCAGTTTGGTGTTTTCATAAATGGTAAATGTGGCGTTAAATCCCGAAAATAAGAACATTTATTTTGGGATTCAAATCAATCTCAAAATCTCTTCATGCGGTTTTCAATAATTCTAGAAACATATTCAAATCGATTTCAATACTATGTGTAAACGTAGTGAGACCTTGATCTAAATATTATAATCCTCGTATGAAAACCATAGTGCATTTATATGCCCTTTAGTATATAACACAAAAATCCCATCCCAAATATTTCAATGTTTAAGCACGATCGTATAAAAAATAATGTATAAAACTCATGCATAAAGTGTCTTTTTTTAAAAGTAGGTACTACTTTATGCACTTGTTGCATAAATAACTATTTTAATTCAGGACTGCTTAGTGGCGCAAATATTTCATTTCCACATTTTATTTTTTTATAGAATGTGAAATTTCTTTGCAGGGTTGTGGGATAGACAAAGATCTTTGACATTTCATATTTAAGTAAAAATGGTATCATGATATAGAAAGTAGGTACCTACTGAAGACCGAATGTGTATAAGCTAAACAATACAACAGATGGAGGAAATCCTTTAATCAATCTGTACTTCTATATTTTATTATTATTTAACTTCACCTGTTGTATGTGAGTTAGTATTATGTGGGTCAAATCTTGCAATTGAATTTTAAACCAGTTCCACCCAATCAACAGAGTTGAAATTTTGCACACACTTTTGGTGCTGGTGACAATACAATCTATATTACCTACCTTTTTCTTCATAACCTTCTCGACATGGGTATCAATTGAAGGTGTAGACTAGTAGAAAACGATAAGATGAGTGACGTCATTTTATATCCAATATGAAGGGGTTTTGACGAGCATAATAAGGTTATTCTAAACTCAATATGACATACCAACTAAAAAGCGCAAAATGTGTAAAAAAACTTTTTAAAAACAATCTCTTATTTCAGACATGTACTGAAATTATTCAAATATTTAAATGTATGTTGCAATGTTCATAAAAGTGGGTATCAATTAATTTCACTGGACAGTGATTGGTTGATAAGCAAGTAGGTACTTGCTGACGTTTGTATTTTCTTAACAATTCGCGCGACAAGCTTTTTGAAAACAAATATTCTTAAATTCCAAATTCAAATATTTGAATAAGAAACTTATTTTATTCATTTCTGCTCATCGCTTAAATAAAAGCTTGTTTTTAAAAAGGTTTTTTATTTACTATTTTTCCCTACGTGTACTACAACCAATGAAATTGCACAAGCTGTACAAAGTGTACAAAATTTGAATGAAAGTCATAACTCACTGGGTATATGCATAAAATAAAAAGTCTGCAAATATCAACAATCTATAGCTTAGCTACTAAGAAAAGTAATTAAAAATATATTGTCTAGTCAAAATAGGTAATCATACATAATTTAATGAAAGGAAGTTTTTTAATACATAGTTTTAAAATCAAATATGACTCATGACTGCCATAAGAATATACAAAGTTACTGCCATTACCTGGGAAACTACTAAACATAGGAAATTTTGAATAACTCCATTACAAAGCGTCTTAAATTGTGCCCTATAAATGTATTTAGTAGTATTTAGATTCGAAGTATTTTTAAAAATGCGGAATATCCCAAAAACTTAAAGGTAGGTACCTACCTCCTAATGAAAAGGCCTTGCAATTAATTGTCCACATGAATAAGAATAATTCAGTCGGAAAACCTGTTTCTTATTTTGGCTATATATTAAACCAAAATATGTATTCCACTATATTTTCTAAATCAAAATAATTATTGTTAGCAAATTTTCCTATTATACTTATGTATACGAGTAGTATAAAAATGAAATGTCTGTCCAGGTCCGTATGGTGCATTATGTAGTCACATTAAATTTACACAGCGAAATTACCAGTGAACAATAGTTTAACTCTCTTAAAATCTATTAACCTTTCTGTTAGAATTCATCCGAGTTTCTTACCATGTTGTAAGTTTTTAGCGTTATTTTTATTTCTTGCCAAAGTTTGCGAAAGTTTGCAATACCTTTTTCTGATCAGAAGTATTGGAATTGCGTGAACTGTTTCTTGCCCGTAGACTTGCATCTCCCGTAAATTCGATGTAAATTTGGGTAACTTTCTTTCTGCCTCTTCGTCGAAGTTTCTTTATTAAAAACTTGTATTGAGTTTTGTCTGGCCGAAGGTGAGGTATTTCATTTTTAGCGGATTCATTTTTTGTTCAAATTGTCTGGCCGAAGGTGAGGTATTTCATTTTTAGGGGATTCATTTTTTGTTTAAATATAAAAAATTGGATACGGCAATATTATATTAAATTGTAAAATAAAAACTCAGACATTTTATTTAATGTTATTCGACTATGTAATATGTAAAGTACGTTTGATATTTTATTTACTTCCGGCAAAACTGGAAGTTGTATATGGTCTAAAACATCCTTAAAACAGTCTCCATAAAACATCTAGGTGCATAATAACGTACTGCCATCTTATAAGCTATTTTTTTTATTTTTTTGTTGAAATAACTTTCCACTATACCCCCTACATATATTTTGAAAATTCTATTGGAGCTGGGTCAGATTTTAGAATAGATATGTATCTTTATTTGTCGAAACACATTTTTATTTCAATTACTTCCTCTACAGGCCTCTGTTTCCGCTACAAATGTCGCTTAAGATATCAGTTTATTAAAATTTACAACCATAAGATATGAAAGCTAGTTTAATAAAACTGCAAATTACAATTTTAGCGGAAGAATTAGCTTTTTACTTTAATAAATCCATAAAGTAATTTCGTACTCGAGCAATTGCCACAGAAATTATTTGGCTTTCGAGATGCAAACGAGTTTAAATTAGCTTCTATAAGTACCACGAAGCCAATAGTTAAACTTGTAAGCACACAATCAAAACAATTATATATACAAACGGCAAAAATTTGTATTTTGTGCACTGATTTAAGAAACATGTTACAAGATTTTCGTCTATAAATCTAGCAATGTCTAATAAAACATGAACATTATGTATACATTGTTCAAAAACAAAAAGAAGAAATGCGCAATTTCTGATCTGAGATATGACTTTTGAGGTCAACATGTATCATTTTCACGGAATTGGATATTTTAAAAACATACCGGTTTTTCCGTTTTTAAAATGTATAACTGTTGCTCACGAGTTGACCTTTATCTATCTAAAACCCTGTATGCAATTGTTAAGGAGGTGGATTAGTTTTCATTAAATCCACTTTGTATTTTGATGTAGGTATTCATTCCAACAGTGGTCCTGATGACTTTTATGATTTTCCGCTTCCTTGATTCTGTGAAAGGGAAAGGCTTACGTATACGTATATATAGGCCCGCACTGAAAACGCTTCATGAGGAAAGCGGAAAGAAGAAAATATTTCATTATTTATTGGGACGTAGGTATATTTTGATATCACACCAAAGAGATGTGTAGACAAATTAATTTAATTATTTAATTAATTTTAAGTTTCATTCTCGCCGAAAAACATAGAAAACTACTATCGGAAAAAATATCTTAATTACATTTTTGTTGGGTGTTATAGGGGCATCCAAAGCGGCAATACAACTTTTTCGTTAACATTTTTTTCCAAGTCGGAACATAAAAAGTTACGGACTGCGAATCCTACGTGAATCACCCGATACAAGAAGAGCAAATGTGCGATGTGAGCCTATTTGGAGTCAGACAATTCCGGAATCGTTCTGTATACTTCCTACGAACCTGAAGACGCAGCTCTCTTAGGTTTCGCCGTAATGTAATATCATCTTAGTGATTTCGTTATTATTGCAAATGCCGGTATTGCTACAAAAGGTTCTCGCACGCGCACTTCATTTCGAACGCGCGTAAAAACAACTATTATATAAATAACTTGTGCCTGGCCGGCAGGAAGCTAGCAAAAAATATGAAGATAGTGAATTCCCGTACGTTACTTCGGTGTTTTTTATACATATAAACCATAGACAATATGTTAAGCAAGCCGTGTGCAGACATGTACAGAGTGAGCCAATGGAAACATTCCACCCCGATTTTTTTTGGTTTAAAATAAAAATCTGGGAAAACGCTCGGACACGTCGATTTTTGATTTGAGGGGGAGCTATTTTTCTTTTTTTTTTTCATCCCCGTAGCTTTAACCCCCTAGCTGGGGGGAGAACAACCCCCCAAATTTTAATAGGGATAGGGATCATGCCATACATCCTTTTAAAGGTCTAATAGAGTTATTTATGACTCTGCAATTTTGTCTCATTATTTTTATCCGTAAGGAAATGACAGCTTATCGAAATAAAAATAAATAAAAATACTTAGGAACTAATCAAAGTTGTATTATTTAGGTGTACACGTGAACTTTATCTAACAAATTGATGTTCACAAAATGTTTACCCCGGTTTGTTTAGAAGCTTTGTTAGAAATAACATCAGAGGCAGGAATTATCGATTTATTTATTTTTGTTTTGGCACGCTGTCATTTCGCTTCGGATAAATGAGGCGAAATTGTAGGGTCATAAAGAACTCAATGCTGTCCCCCCAGCTAGGGGGTTAAAGCTATACGGGGTCGAAAAAAACTAAAAAATAGTTCCCCCTCAAATAAAAAATCGACGTGTCCGAGCGTTTTCCCAAATTTTTATTTTAAACCGAAAAAATCGGGGTGGAAAGTTTCCATTGGCCCACTTTGTATAAGAACGTTCCGTAACGTAACATCGCCGGCCGAGTATCTTCAAGGCGTATCAGACGCGTTACACGCGAGGGGGTTGCAGCGTATTCACTTCGCGTTGTATCTCCACCGCGTAACATCCTGCCGTTCCAATTTTGTTGTTATTATAATCTTTATTAAAGCCGTTTAGTACCGAAATAAATGTTCAGTGTTTAACATGGAAGTCGCGAAAGTAAATTTCGTTTGCAACGTCAATCCATAGGCATCGTTTGTTTTTATTTTGCTGCAATATGCAGGATGTATTCAGAAGTATCTCCCGATATATACCTATATCAACTCCAACGCATTTGAGTCTATTCCATCATTTGCAACAAAATGACAAGATCGTTGACACCCCAGCTAACAAAACTGCTCTAGTTGAAATTAAAATAAGCTAAAAACATATCGGATAAAAAAATCTAGTTTCCGGGAAAATGTATTTGAAACATTTGTTGCTTTCGATGAGCTAAATACGTGGCTAAAATTTGGGAGACTCTATCGACCATGCCAGTTTTTACCGAGCCCCTGTGCCTGTGAGTAAGTAATGATCGACGGATAGATTCTTGAATAAAATCACCATAAGCATCCTCCGTCGACGTCGTCCTGACTCAAATATTCAAATTCGAGGTATCAATTTCACCGATACACAGAAAAGAGCTTAAAGCGAATTTAAAATGAAGAAATGCCATAAGTCGCGGCTTTCTGGGGCAGCCCACAGCCCACATTAATAATTAATTTATGAAAGCGAGAAGTGTTCTTGGGCGCTTAATTTAGGCGTTTCGGGCCGCTAATTCCATGCATGATGGGCCCGCCAAACTCCTACCTAAAATCCGAATTTAAATTCAGTTCCAGACAACGCTATAGAACTCTAGAATATAGTCATGCTCGTATAGCTATCAACTTCGGAATTGGATTCATTCATTTCGGCATCTTTTAATATCAAAACAAAATCTTGGTTTATCGAGAGGATCGTGTTAAAATTGATGGAGGGACTTGTCCACCAGAGTATCTTGGTTTATCGAGAGGATAATGTCGACATTGATGAAAGGATTTGACATTAATTCCACAAATTCGTAAATTTGACGAACAATGGTTGTTTTTGGCTGATTCTCTCTCTGTCCGAATTTATCCCAGAAACTGTTCAACATTAATTTGGCTAAAGATCTCAACCCAGGATTTTTCATAATTTTAGTGGATTGTCTCTCTAGGAATGTTTTTATATACGCATTTTTTCCTCTGTTACGCCATTCAGGGGAAAGCCTAATGCCTCTTGTTTTATTTGTATAAACTTATCCATCATTTTTGTGAATAGACCCCAATCTTCTTTTCAGGATCGTATTGTTCTATATCATATTCCCATAATTCGTAGACTCCTTACAATTCGTACGCCACGTGGAGTGCCTTTTTAATTTCATCATGTACCCATGTGCATACCAGCGCTCTCTGTTCAGCAGAATGCTTGCAGTCTTCCCGATTCTTCTCAAGCCCACACATTCTACACAACAAACATTAGTTTATTGTTTATTTTAATTGGCAATACCGGATAGTAGAGTTGTTGTGGAGGCATAATTTTTCATTTAATGAGGCCACTCATACTTTTTAAATCGATCTGTCTGCATTCTTCGCCGACGTAAACTTTAGGATGGCCAACAGGATATATTCCATATTTATAAACCCAAGGATATAGGGAACACACATCACTATAATTTATTTGTTGCCAGGCTTAACGTTTTACACTTCCCAATGCGGTCATCACAGAAGGCGTCTATAGAGCTGTTGCAGTCATCAATGGGTAGTTTTCCAGGTCTGTCTTCAGGTCTTGATTTTGTTGTAAAAAATTGAACATGTTTTCACATAGCTCTGTAACCTAGACACATTTCTATTTCCGCCTTTCTGTCTTGGTGTTTGTAAAGAATCATCTGTTCTACTGGTTATACACGAATGCCCGTATTAATAGCATCCATGAAACTCAAAGATTTTATGCGTTTCTTCGTAGTAACCGTCTACCTTCACTCCGCACTTCACTTCGCTGATCAGCCATAGGGTGGCTGCCTTGGACTGCTTATCTACATTCCTGTACCCATTCCTAAGTAGTATACCTATTGTCTGGGGTTCAAGAAAATTTCGGCTATATCCCAAATTACACTGAGTCACAGCTTCCCTTAGTTACCTACACTTATCTAGAAACATTTTTCAAGCATGTGTTGGTCAGAATGTGAACATATTCAACTGTAATCTGCATTGTCGGGTGTATTAAACAAATGGGGAAAATTCATAAGTTCTGGTCCTAAATCGAAAGCTTTTGGAACTACAACCAATGCCATGAATTAAATATGAATTTAATGTTATCGTTACCCATTGTGATTATAATGATAAGTTCTACTTAAGATCAGTATTTTCAAGTACGTGTTTTATTATTAACTGGTGGTCATACGCGTTTCCATTATGCGCAAGTACGACAATTTTTTTTAAGCCCTTCTAGCGCCCAGCACAAAACTTAGGAAAGTTTTAACAATTTCTTTTTGAAACTTGTCTCCTTGCGCAGCCCTTAGTACATGTTGCGATTATGTTATCCATATCGATGCACTCGGTACATCTCTGCTGAAAAACACATTGGTTTGACAATTTTCGACCGTATACGTGGTTCTAGCCGCTTATACGACCTGTCAAGCACGTCTTTTAAAAGTTATTTGGAACAGCTATTAAGACACTGATTCAATTTTATATGTATTTAAAGAGGGACAGTACGACATACCTGTAGCCTGTAGGCAGTTACCTTGGATATATGACAGATAAACTTTAAGAGAGTATGGCCCAGGAAGTCATATGTGTCATATATTCATACAGCGTGGCCCATTTGAAATGGGAGCACCCCGTACATTTTTTATTTTTCATCCGATTTTAGCCGTTTTTTTTTATAAAGACAAGTCACAAAAAGCAAGCAAAATTTCAGGTCTTGATCTCAATTTTCAAGGCCTACTAGGATTTTTTTTCTAGTAAAATATGACGAAAACCATTTAACGATTTTTTTATTTAAAATCTGACACTACAGCATTAATCAGGACGCCCCAAAATCCCCGCATACTAAATTTGAACAAAAATATACAGGGCGTTCTATTGTACAGGGTTAGAAAGATGACCAAAAAGTTTGTCGTGGAGTCCCCTCAAAACACTTCAATGATCAACAGGACTCTACTCAAAGTGTTGGTGTGCAAAGATTCAATACAAAAATATACAGTGTATTTTTCTCTCGACCATCTCAAAGTGCTGAATTTTTTTGAAACTTTATACTGGTCAAGAGTGCTCTGGAATTATTGAAAAAATATCGATAAACGCAAAAGTAATTTATTCCTTTATAAAATGCCAACCAATAAATAAAAAACAATTTAAATTATTGGACCTTTCTCAATAAAGTCACTGTTTAAAATGTTACATTTTCTGTGCCTCTCCTGTTGTGGCACACCAGCCACCTTAACTCATATGGACTAACTGACTCTCAGGCTTCTGTATTTTTAGACTTTTGAGATGCCACAGAGAAAGACACCCTGTATATTTTCTATTGAATACACCAACACTTTGAGTGGTCCTGTTGACCATTCAACTGTTTTAAGGGGATTCCATGGAACACTTGACTTGCCAGATGTTTTTAAAATTCCTATTTTGCTCAACTTTGCTCAACTCAAATTTAAGCAAAAGTTTAACGGATTCCTTTTGTTTATCTGCTTTAAGTATAAGCATTTGCTAGCTTCTGGTCCCTCATAAAAACAAGCTTTTGCTTACAAAAATCAATAAATCCTTACGAAAATATAAGCCTGCTCCTTGAGTTATTTATTAACTTGGTGGGCCTTTGTAACATCTTGCAGCATCTTTTACGAAATCAGAAACCTGTTTCATAAGGCAATCGTTTATTTCCTGTGCGATTCGAGTCAGCTTGCTTCTTTTAGGATATGTTTATCATGTTTCTAAATTTTTCACAAACCTCATCACACAAATCTTTAAGAGCTTCGTTCTCTTTGCATTTTATGGATATGGATGAACATGACTTAGAAGTGGATAAAGCTGATTCAAAAGCGCATAACCTTGACTGAGCAATTTACCAAAAACCACAATGATGGCGATGCATTACTAGCAAGACTGAAAATATTCGAGATATGCCTGCGCACATCAATAACGAAATTCAATATTTTTAGTCTTGCTAGTAATTCCTCTCGACTATCGTCGTTTTGGTAAATTGCTGAATCACGATCACAGCTCATGAGGTTTTGAATCAGCTTTACTTCCTTACATAGTTTACGATACCTAAGAGTAGTTTCTACAATAAGAGTGGATATCACGAATCTCTCCTTCAATGGCTGTTTGATTTGCAAACACTTCAGCATGCACCGGAGAAAACTTAATGTGATTGGTTGATTTTGATTTCATATCCTACCTAGGATCAATATGAGATAATATCCATTCACTTGACTTATATTTTTGTATAGCTACGTTGAGTACAAAAATACAATAATTCTCCATCTCATAATTTGTATTATCTTGACTGTCGCGCTACCACCCGTTGACATGTTTTAATTAGAAATAAAATTTATAGAAATTTTCAATGAATCTCAAGTCTCTACTGTAGAATTTAACAAAACATATTTGCCTGATTTTTTCGATTTCTTTGGAATCACCATAAGCAAATTCTTGAGGGAGGAAGCATTCGGTTAGTAGTTTTCCTTATGAGGATTTGGTTACAAGCATCTCCTTATTTTTATTAATACCAAGTGTATATTAAATTTTTACACGAAATTGTTACTCGATCTACATTAACGTGGTATCCCTCTAAAATCGATAATGACCACAGCTCCAGGGAAAGAACTGGCGTCATAATAATAATTCATTATGGATTATTTCTGCATCAATCAAAATAACTGCTGCCGGTATGCTGTTATTGGCAGCTCCCGGCCAGAATATTCCGTTACATTTGGCAATAAAACGATTGCCATGGCCGGCAAAATGAAACTTATTTTACGGTGATAGCCTAATGTCCATTAAACCCGTTCAGCTACTTAACGAGGCCATTTATTTGTCCCCATAATTTAGAAGTATTGTTTTACACATTGCTGGCTTTATTACATTATTTTGCGTGGTAAGAAATTTAGTGCCAAAGATATAAATATGCAAAATTTAAGCGCGTGCAGCTTCACAACAACTTTCATTCAGGAAAAATAATCCTTCTTGAGTATTTTTTAAGCTTATGCTTCAGTGAAAAGTACTGGAAAAATATACAGTGTGGCCATTTTAGTGTGCAACATATGGGATATTTTTTTATTAATTGCACAACCAAAATACAAATATTGCCGAAAGTTGGTGCATGTTCGATAATCATATTAGGTGCCCTTAGAATGGTCAAATGGCAAGTCAAACAGCATACAGGGTAGGTCAAAAAATATAAAAATTGTTCAAGAGTAAAGTACCCTTATTTCAAAGAATTCAGCAAAATGTTATTAAGAAAAGTTGTTTAGAATTAAAAGCTATGCCTAAATACCAAAACATGGCCTCCTAAGAAAAAAAAATATTTTTTTGAAAAACATTAATAATTTTCTAAAAATATATATTTTTTAATATTCCCCCTAAACACTTTCATAAATTAATCAAAATCAAATTAATTTCTGATAACTTTGGTCAAATTCAAGCATATTTGTAAAATTAACTTAGATTTTTAGTTTTTTAGGGAATCACAAACTTGATATTTGTTGCAACGCTATTAAACACAACTTTAAAATTTCGCAAAAATTCTTATGAACAAGGTAAAACATTAGTAATGATAATGTGTCTATTAAAAAACTCTCATTTAAGGTGCAAAATTTTTATTTTACTTTTCTTAATAACCTTTTCCTGAATTTTTTGAAAGTATGCTATTGAAATACCTCAAAACAGTTGAATGATCAACAAGACCACACAATTTATTGGTATGCCAAGATGCAATAATAAATATACAGGTTGTTTTTCTTCGAACCACACCAACTGAGAAATAATTACATAAAATAACCTTATAGACTGTATTACTGTATTATGTATTACTAAGAAAAAGACCCGCACCTGACACCAGTTTGAACAAAAACGCGATAACTGGAAAATTTAGTAATGTGGTTACTAAAATTCAGTAAAAAAAATTGAGCAAATTTATATCAGCGTTTCTTACAACCACGCCCTTGATTACTTGATTTCTTAAGATAATTTTATCATTTAGAGAAACCCGAAACCTGATACTATTTAAAAAAAAGCGAAAGTTTAAAAACAGTTAAAAACGAGCAGCTTAAATTTTGCAATAATTTTATATCAGCAGTTCTTACAACAAAGACCGCGTTTTTTTCATTGTTAATTTTTCCTCAGACCCAACCACAAAAACTCTCCTGACACTAGTTTAAACAAAATTCAAAACTTTAAAAGTGGTTTAAAAATGAGTAGCTCCAATTTTGTACCAATTTTATATCAGCGGTTCTTACAACCAAGACCGCGGTTTTTTCATTGTTAATTTTGCCTTAGAAACACACCAACTCAAAAACAATTACATAAAATAATGTTATGAAGGTGGGTCGGGAAGGAAGGTATTCAGAAGACACTTCTCAAGATAATTTTATTTTAGTAAGGAAAAGGCCCACACCTGACACCAGATTAATCAAAAACGCTAAATTTAAATAACGTGGTTTAAAACCGAGCAGATAATATTTTTCAGAAATTTTATATCAGCGGTTCTTGCAACCAGGATCGCGGTTTTTCCCGATAATTTTCCTCTTTTGAATGTTTGACTTATCAAGATAACATTATCAGTAAGAAAAACCCCCCACCTGATGCTAGTTTAAACAAAACTAGAAAGTTTAAAATGCGGTTTAAAAAATGAGCAGCTCAAATTTTGCAACAATTTTATATTAGCGGTCTTGCAACCAGGACCGCGACTTTTCCATTCTTGGTTATTCCTTAGAGCCACACCAACTCAAAAACAATTACGTAAAATAAAGATATGGTGGCGGGCCGAGAAATACTGTAAGTAGTAGACATTTTTCGACATATTTTTATAAGTAAGGTTAAGATAAGATAAGATTAGTAGGCCTCGCCTTTTAAACCATGACGCGTGTAGCCATAATTAAATATGGTAAGCATATAGGGGCATTTTAATCTCGACTAACCACGGTTTTTCCAAGCACTTTTTTTCAACCCTAGAAGTTAAAGAGAAGCAGTGAACAGTTAACATACTTTAGACGAATTACAGTAGATTTATTTAAGAGACTTTCTTCAATTAATTGATCATTTAATATTTAAAATTTTACATCGCCAGGTCCAGCTTATATAACACCTGACACCAGTAGAAAACAAACCATGAAACACAGGGACCCTTTAGAGTAAGGGGACCCAGCATTATACTTTCCAAAGTGAAGCAGTTTCTTTCCCCATTCTAATGGTCTCAATGATTGTTAGTAAAAATTAATAGTGGTTTCTAAAAATTAGACTTTACAATGTTCTGTCAACAAACACAGAATATGGCAATTGTCAAATGAATCAAATTTATTTGATATATTTGAATTTGGTTTCCTGCAATTATTTCCAGGAATTTAAGTAATATAAGTAAGGTAAATCAGTGCCGATTTTGCTTATTTGAGAATTTGTCGCTGTTGCACCTTATTACCAGGTTCCTCAAACCATTTGTAATATGTAGGTATAATAGGTACGTACTTGAACTTTCTTCTCTTGTTGAATGTATCTACACAAAGAACTTTCACAGATTTCGGGACGGACTAATAAGATTAGGTCTTGTACTTAGTTCTAATCATGTAGTTTTTCTCGGTGCTCATTTTTGTAATTTTATTTCTCTCCCAAGGTACCTCACAAATAAACTTATAAGTAGTTGTAGATAAAAACTGTTTAAAAAAAGACCTGACTGAAGCTACCTGCTTAATAATTTAAAATTTAGGAAATACCATTTTTGTTTTGAACTACTTACTTATACGTAATGCCCACGTAATGGGAATTGTAGGATTACTAAAGGTGAGACAAGAAAAATCTGGTTGCAATTATTGGGACTACTACAGGCGGCCGCATTACCTTTAATTGACTATCTGGAAGTTAGAAAACTTAAAAATTGTGAACTATGATGGGAAATATTTTGCTTCCTTTGGAATCTATGGCACTGGCATGTCACATAAAACTTGATGGCAGTTGGACACTGACATATAACATAACCTTGTACCAGCCCACTTATGTGGTCTCCTTGGAGATATACAATATACAGAAAACAAGGCTTCACTTCTCCTATGTGATAGACTGTGACTTGCTGGGTCCCCTTATTTTAAAGAGTCCCTCATGAAACATAAGGCGAGTTCATGTTGACGCTCGAAGGACTCTATGACAACAATGTGTCTGACAATCACCGTAAAGTGTTCATATTCAACGCTGGCGACAACACATAATAGAGTGCCTCTCTTATACATTTACAATATATTTTCAAGTAAACCAATTTCCTAGGCGGTTTACCACTGCGTTGAAATGCAGTTTAGTGCCCCAATTTCATTACGCGATAAACGCATCTTCAGGCATCCGCAGGGCATAGTATTTCATTACTCGGGATTAATTCATTTTCATTAAAAACTGGAATCCACTTACTTAGCGCACGTGGAACCCGAAAGGTCGGGTAGATGAGCGCTGGCTCTTGTTCGAGTTCGTTTCGATCTGCACTCTGCCAAGCATGTTTTCATCAACTTCAGTAATTAACTATAGTTAAGAGCCACTCAGTCAAGAAAATATATCTAACTCTTTATAGTTTATTTATTTTATGCCCATTCCTATTTATTTTACATTAAGCGTTGGACCCAATAAATACCTAATTTTTCAGTAATAACAATATGTATAATAAACTGTTGTCAAGTCAAGCCGATATCTAAAAAGTAAAAACATCGTTTAACCGGTTTGTATGCTCAAGTATTTCCACCATCTATACCTATACCTATAGACATAGATTAAAGAAGATATAAAAAATAGTCAGTAGGATTGTTGAAACCGACCGCCACTGGCACGCCAACTCAGATATATAATATATAATAATTAAAAATTCCAGGATTACAGAAGCAAAAGAAAGAAAAAATGTAACATATATAAAAGCTGTCCCATGTATAAACAGCTCGATATCTTGGAAACGAAGAGCTCTACAAAAGAAAAATAAATCCTGAAGGATTACAGAAGTAAAAGAAAGAAGAATGAAAGGTTATACCAGCTGTCCCATTTATAAACAGCTCAATATCTTTAAAGGAGGAGGGTCGACTGTCATTCTGACAGACGAAAAATGTTTTTTATTATACTTCTTTGAAAACACCTTGTTTTCATCTGTTTTAGCAATAATGAAAGATGGGGTTTTTCGGGCTAGCGCACGGAAACAGCGCATGGAAAAACTTTCCGTGCGCTGAATAAAAATACCGAATATATGGCTTTAAAATAGAAATATACAGCAAAGTAAACTAAATTTAAGAAACCCTATATGCTCTCTGATATTTAACATGTACCTATTTTGTATTTTAATTCGTAAGTGTTTCAATATTTAGATACATTTCTGTAATATTTTTGACGTTTTATTCACCTTATCTGACAATACAGGCGCGATCTTAGGGGGGAGGGGGCATGGGGACCATGGCCCCCCCTAATAAAATGAAAAAATAATAATAAAATAAAAAAATAGATACGAATATTATCTAACCTACAGTGTCCACGGATTGAGTTCACATAAAGAGTAAATAACAAAAAAAATTCGAGTTGAAATTTGAGCTTCTGGAGATCAGCGCTGCTTGGTTTGAGACTAATTATTTGTGACATAATTTTACCTTCGAAAAATCACCTTGGAAATTATGAAGAAACGAACGAAGTAATTTTCCACATCAGTAAAGTGGCCATTTTACGGCAAAATGTTACTAAGGAAACTTGTTCAGAACTGAGTAGGTTTGATTTCGAAAGTCTAGGCCTAAGTATACATTGATTTTTTGGCATTTTCCGACTTTTTTATAAAAGCGCTTTTTGTGTAGTTTTCACATCAAAATGTTATTAAGAAAATTTGTTCACAATGAAATTTTTCACACCAATCCAGTTTTTCATTGTCAACAAGTTTTCTTAATAAAATTTTGATACGTAAAACCTACAAAAAAAACACTTTACTGAGGTAGAAAATTAGTTTCTTCATAATTTCCAAGGCATATGTGATTTTTCGATAGTAAAATTATGTCACAAATTAGTTTAAAACCAAGCAAGGCCGATCCCCAGAAGCTCAAATTTCAACTCGAAAATTTGTTGTTATTTACACCTTATGTGAACTCAATCTGTGTATACACTGTATATAACCAACGCACATGCAAAAAAATTTGTTTACATAATTTTTATTTAAAATATATTTATTTAAAAAATATATTTTTTATTTTTGTTATTTTTGTGAGGAACATATTTTTTTGTGATATCGCCTTATTGAAGTTATATTGTTATAGTAAGTAGGTATACTTAAAAACCGCCTAAAGGAGTTGTACATATCCCCCCCCCCCCTTCGCAAATGGATATGACCGCGCCTGTGACAATAACTAATTTACAACAAAGCACCTTTGAAATAATTTGAGAGTAACCATGGGAACGCATCATACATACCAAACAATATATTGTCTGCATTGTTTATTTTTTGTCAATTAAATTTATTATAATATGCCGATAAAATGTTTTAAGTTTCCGTTTTCAAAGAAGTATAATAAAAAATATCGTTCATTACACGCCCAGAAATAGATTTTTCCGTGCTTGCACGATAATTTGTCACGCGCGCACGGAAAAATCTTTATTTCCAGACTCGTAATGAAATATACTATTATACGAATTCTTTCTTTTCTAAATGTTCTTTCGAAAATTAATTTTTCTGAAATGTATTTATTTATTTATTTATTTCAATTTTTTTTCCTTTTTTGGGATTTTTTTTCCAAAAATATTTTTTACAATTTTTTCCCAAAATTTATTTCATATTTCCAACCATTCTCAAATTATGTTCATTCTGATTCGTGCACAATCAGGCTTGTAGACAATATTTGATAGGTAGATACTTGAGTACATGTAGATACTAATTATTACATCGCCAGTATTTCAATTTCAGAGGTCAGCTATACTTACCTAAATCTCAGTCGCTTTAATTCTTGTAAGAAAAACCAATCTACGCATAAAAAATAAGCTTACACCAACGATATATTATATCGTTGGCTTACATATATTATTCGTCGACACTAAAGGAATCCCTTCATGTCAGCCAAATAGAATTTCAAATTGGGAACTCCCTTTATCCTTGCCATGACGTATTTTTCCCTCTAAACGGATCGAAAATAAAATTTCTTATATGAAATAGCAATCGCTCTAGCAACACCTTCCCTCTTCTCATGGTCCCAGAAGCAATTAGGCTAGAGGAAATGTAGGGAAAGGTTGAGGCGAACTATTAAAATGAGATACGTCTAGTGCCTAAAAGTAGATATACCTACGTATAGACAAAGCTACATGTATAAGTCTTTGAAATAGGGGAACTAGGGGCAAGACGGGGTACTTAACCTTTGAAGTCGATTTACAAAAAAAAAGAAATATGAGACAACGTTGAACAAACGTTTATTATAAACTATAAACATTTCCGAACACAAAACGAAAATATAAACTCTGGAAATAAAACAGCATTTTAAAACATAGTACAGGTAAAGTGAAAAGATGCAAATTCCCCATCTTGCCCCACATGTGGGGCAAGATGGGGTAGGTACTAAAAATCTGTGACTGAACTACTGACAAAGGGCGCATAGATGGACGACTTCATCATCTTCTTCCTCTTCACCGGCACACGAACAGTGAGCCCATCTCTTACACTTCCAGCATTGAATCCACCCTTCAGTGGACTCAGAATACATGTAATTGCAATATAGATATGGCTCGTCATCCGCACAGATGAGTCCGATGAAGAAGATTCCTTGCGAGCCCGTTGTTTATTTTCTAAGTTTAGGTTTCGTTCGATTTGTTTTGCCTTCTTCTTTTTCTCGGTGTCCACAGGTTTTTTTGTCTTACTTTTTTCTTTTTGTTTACCCTTAGAAAATTTTCTATGAACTTCTTCTTGAAGTTCATCTTTATATGGTGTGCTAGTCAAAATAGCTGTCTTTCCTAGCTTTCTTTTTGAACGCAGAGTAGTACAGGTCACCACAGGAATGGGGATGATGTCTTCTGGTGAAAGTAGAACGGATTTTTCTGGCGTTTCATGCACCTGCTGAGGTTTTGGAGTTGAATATGATTTTTCTGGAGTTTCATGCACTGGCTGAGGTTTTGATAAGTTGAATTTGGAGACAAGTTTTTTTTGTTCAAGCTAGTAGATGACGTAGGAGATTTTGGACACCCCTTGTCTGGCCAAAATGAACACCCGGGTAAATTTTCATTGTCCTCAGCCTCAGCCTCCTTCTCAGTTGTCGCAATTTCTGGTAGAATTCTGGTTGTAACAGGTTCCGGAATTTGACGATTAGTAGTTTCTGCCGCCACAAAATCAGCTTCAGAGAATACGTTTCTGTCACTAGGCCATATGCCTGTTTTCCGAAAACCGTTAATCGCTGTTGCCATAGTAGCAGCCTTGATAAAACATTTCCAAATAATTTGGCAATTTGAAATTGTGATACCACACGTCCAGGATTGCACCGTAACCAACTGCTCACTTCACCTTCATAAAACGTGCTCAGTGGTTTCATAAAGGCTACATCCAAAGGCTGCAGCCGATGGGTGCAGTGGGGTGGAAAACACAGCAAGATAACCCCATGCTCTCGGGCATATTCAATAAGAACAATATTCTTTGTGTGAGTATGATGCCCATCGAGCAAAAGTAAAGCCGGTGAGTTCTTGGAAGCTCCAGTGAACTCCACAAACTTTTTAAACCAAGAAAAGAAAATGTCTGTCTGCATCCAACCTGATGGATGGCACTGCGCCCACGCACCAGGAGGACAATCGTTCATTAATTCTGGATTATGCCTCACTCGTGGGAATATGAACATTGGTGGCATATACGTTCCTGATGCGTTAAAACATACCTCTACTGTTACTGTAGATCCTCTATCAGCTGAAGTCAAGGCACCGACCTGCCTCCGGCCTTTTTGAGCAATAATTTTGGATCTAGTTTTCGGAACAACAGATACCTACTCCACTTTCATCACAGTTCCAAATTTGATTTGGGGCGAATTTGTACTTGTCCATAACGTTGTATAGCAAATCAAAAAACTGCTGGATTGCTATACGATTAAAGCCCATCGCACGAGCTGCACTTGTATTTTCAGGTTTCCTGACAGTTAAAGTTTGATGGCGTGCAAGGAATAGCTGTATCCAATCTACACCCGTCATTTCCTTCTCTCTAGAAAATGTGTGTTCCTTTCCCAGTCTTACTGCCCATTGGTAAGCCAGTTTTCTTAGTTCCAACTTAGTTAGTCCAAACAATCTCTCCTCCATTTTCTTGAGGTAAGTCACCAACTGTGCCTCTTCTTCAGGTGTAAAAATTGTAGATTTAGGACCCAAAGGTTCTACCACTTTGAATTTAGCTGCATCAGCAAGTTGGCGGCGCAGTTTTACTTTTATCTCTAAGGTTGTCTGTGGAACGTTGAAAGACTTGGATGCCATTAGGTACCCCATCTGACCAGAAACTACAGCCTCGACGGCATTTTCCATACTTTCTGGGCACCATTTCCCCCTATCGGTAGTTCTTTTATAAGTTCTCACCATGTTCTGCAAGGAATTGCTAAATAAATAGTAGAAGAAAAAATTGTACATATTTACAAATAAAAATCGGAGAACACATAGGGACTCTCTGCTGATCGTATGGAAAAGGAAATGTATAGGTGTTAATGCAAAACCTTCACTGGAAATAACGGTGGGAAAATACAGGCTGCGATGGGGCAAGATGGGGTATTACCCCGTCTTGCCCCCTCACAAGGTACCCCATCTTACCCCACAGATACACTTTTAAATTATATCTTATTTTTTCAAAAAGTATAACGACATTTGCGTAATGCGACTACTGTTAGAGAGCCTCTATATGATGTGTTTAAAACACGCAATACGAATTATACTTAATTTTATGAATTAGCTTACCTTTCTGTAGAAGAAAACAGCCAAACATAATAGCCAGTACGCGGAAATCGAAAAATGCAACCGTCTCTGGCGACTGTAGCTGCAGGACTGGTGGGAAGCGATTAAAATCAAGAGCGCATGGTGTGTGGCTGTCAATAGACATAATTCACCGTCAAAACCATAGATGGCTCTAGTAGTTTAACAGTAATAGCCAGTAGTACCCCATCTTACCCCGCTACCCCGTCTTGCCCCTAGTTCCCCTAATAGACAGCTAAAGAACGCGAGAAGCAGATATTCAATTCAATCATTGAGTAAATCAATGATTCAATTCAATTTAATATTCAAATATAGTTACACAAAAGATGCCATAGATAGGTTCATACATAATGGTGGAATGACAATTACTAACTTTAGATAACACAGGGACATTGACAATAATAATTATCACGATGATATTACACAAATTAAAATCACAAGCAACCGATTAAAAAGCTACTAGTCAACCGATCTCAGAAGTAGTACACAATAATTGAGAATATGATATTAACTACAAAAAGTCAATATATCTTTTCAATTCCTTTTTAAATTCAGCAAAATGCGAAATTATTTTCATACATTCAGGCAAAGAGTTGAATGTTCTTGTTGATCTATTCAATGGATTATTAAGTGCTATATTAGTTCTAACATTAGTAAGATAGGTATTATCACAGAAACGAGTTCCATATGAGTGAATGATATGCTGTATGAGATGCATATAGGCAAACCGTATACGATTAGGGCCAGCGCTAACAAATCTAAGTTCTCCATTGGTTGGGCCGAAAGCGGGTACGCTTTGTCCGACCTGGCCGAAATCAGGTATGCAAGATGCAAAAACATTGCAAATGACAAAAGTACTTTTCAGGAGAGAGGTTTGAAAATTTTGGTTATTAAAAATGCTAACATATTGTTAACTGATGAAAATTTTTTTGTACTTTTTTCAATAGAAGGCTTTTAGCGTTGACTGACGTATTAATAAGACTTCTCACGGCTATAGCTTCATATTCTGAAAAGTAGATGGCGCCTATGGTCAACAATGTATTTTGATTTTGCATTGTATTTTGTCTCCAGGAAGCGCATGGTGAACCAGAGAACTGTCAAACATGACAGCCGTGAGCAGTCTTTATTAATACGTCAGTCAACGCTTTTAGATTATTGGGTATGAATTAATTAATAGTTACTTTTTCGAACAAGCGAGTTTTTCTACCTTTTTGTACTTACAACCGTAAAATTTCATCAATTTTACGGTAAAAACATTGCACAGAACTTTACAATGTTTTTCCACAGTACAATTTTATGTGGCTTTCTTAAAACAGATAATATCCGTTTGATCTAAAAATGGAAAAATGGACTTCTTTTGGTCTACATACCTAAGTATTCACTTTTCAATTGTAAACGTATCTTGTCTCCATAAAACTTCGTGCAAAAACATTGTACCTAAATGCCATTAACTTTAAAAAACTTGTGATTTTTTCCAGGCAAAAATATTGTAAGTATCGTTATACTGTTCTAACAGTCGAACTAATGGAAACCAAAAATTGTAAATTACAAAAATTATTGGAATTGTAATTAACTTTAGATATCTACTATGTTTTTCCCGCTGAAAACGTCCATTTTGTCAAATACAATGGGATGACTCATCAAAAATTTTGGGGAAATATAGCGAAATTGAATATTTTTATCCGGTAAATAGATCTAAGAAATGGGAAAAAGTGAAAATCTCAAAAATGTCACTTACAATGTTCTTGAAAGTGTGTATCAAACGCGGTGTAATTTTGCTATTGGTACCTATAGTAAAATCGAGCAATCCGTACGCCTGGAGTAAATAAAACCACGTGTTCAATGACGATCCGCGATTGGTCGGTAGGTTATAAAATTTCACCCGACTCGGCAACAGGGACGTGCTCGATCGCAAAAGTGTAGATATATTCGGTTTTATCTTGTTGTTTTCAGCTATTTAGACACTGCCACAAATAATTTTATCGATGTTTTGAACCATTTTAATTAAGCCAATAATTCTTGTCTGAAATATTTTGATGTACACAATTGTAAGACTAAAATTAAATAAAGGTCGTACCTCCGTGCGGCTATGGCAGATATTTCAACGCACGTGCTCTTGTTTACGCCAGGCGTAAGAGTTGCTCGATTTTAGTAGATATAAGTATATCATATCGATATGAGCGCATATATGCAAATTATTTTACATATGGGCAAACCGTACTTGATTTCGGCCAATTCGGACAAAGCTACCCGCTTTTGGCCCACCCAATAGAGAACTTAGATTTGTTAGCGCTGGCCCGGTTTGCCTATATGCGTATAAGATAGTTCCGTAGCCCGTAGCAGTGCATTCATGGCACATACCTCCTATATGTATAATACATATATACTGATTTTTAACCGTCTGCGCACGCTAGTACGCGGGTCATAGAAAAGGATGCATGATCCCGCCATTTGTAACCTTAAATTGACATTGACATTTATCGGAACAGCTGTTTTCTGTTTATTCGTTTTCCCTGCTCGTTTTCGGTTTCCCACAAGTTTTTATTATCTAGGTATTTCGAAAATAGCCTGTTACTAACCGTTTTTTAGTGACAGTGTAGTGATTACATACAAGAAAGTGTTTTGCTGCAATTATTACGACTAGACGAGAACAATGGCTTGCTTTGTGAAGCATTGTAAAAATCTCAAAAGACTGATGCCTCCTGAAAGTTCTATTACAATTTACAGATAAGTTTTTTTAATAAAAATAATTCTACCTTGAAGTTGTATAATTTATACAGCTGCCTTTGTTTACATTTTGCTTTCTTCTGTGTGTAAAATATAAGACTGACATTTTGTGTCATATGAAAACAAGATTATTAAAAAAAATGAAAATATAAACCAAGCATAATACCCTTGTTTATCCATAAACAAGGATAATAGTTACATATTTGGAGCAATGAAATGATTAGGCTCGGTTTCTATCTACTTCTTAGCGTTATTAAGTGTACGACACATACCTATATTATATAGGTAGATATGTGGTGTACGACCTTTGTTAGTCGTTAAGGGTTTACTTACAGTTCACCCTAACGCTAAGAAAATCCTTAGAAACCGGGTTTTATGGAATTAATTTTAAGCGTTTTAAAATTCCCGCCTTAAATAAGGGTACAAATGGCCGCCGTCCTTGATTGAAAAGTTACCCCAGTCGGTTGTCTCCTTTGCGCCGTATATGTATTATATATAGGTATGTGATTCATGGCAAAACCTTGACAACCGCCTACAATCTAAAAAAATATCGCAGTCATTAATTTGTTACTTAAATGAGCAATTAATTAATCTTCTTACTAGCCGCTAGTTTCCGACTATAGATACTATCTACATAGGTTCGGGAGCATTTAGGAAGCGATCATTAGGCACAGCTCTTTTTTCGAGTTCATATCCCGGTCCTGGCCCGCTCTCGCAGCCCCATTCTGCCTAATTGCTTCTGGACCGGAGCGGGGCTGCGGGGGCGCCTCAGCGGGACTCATTACCATGGTTATTGGTTCATCTCTCCCGCCGCCGTCCCCGGACGTGACAATTTCATGAGGAATTTTATATCGTTCGGTTTCGGGAAGTGGGCGTCGCGCTCTTATTTGAAAATCTATTGGGCTCGCGCGGGAAAGGCCTTTTAGATAACCAATGTCTTTGGGAAACTTATACGTATACGGGATACTGATCATTGATCAATAATTCATAGAGAACGAGTACCCACATACTGTTATCGACTTCGACTTCGACTTCGTACTTCGTACAATAATGTAGCTCGTTTCTTTAAAAAAACGCCATTGGTAGCGATAACTATCCTTGGAAAATACCGAAACTATAAGATCCCAAGGGAGTTTATCACTTCATTGGTTAGCAACCGCGGATCTGCTCGATACAAACACCGACTTGCCAACATTTGTCTTTTCTTAGTTATGCAGCTAAAATTATGTTGCGGTATTACTAGACTGGTATATAAATAAATTTACATAATTTATACACTGGTAAACTATGAAAGCGTAGAAAGGATTCTGTTTATTTATATACAGGGTGGTTCGATTTTCTCGTAAACAGCTAAAGGAAAATTCATTCTGTAAAAAGTATAAATATAAAGTGGAAATTTATCAAAATCCTAAGCCAGCGTTAGGCATCGCGACGCCTCGAATTTTTTTCTCAGAACTAGACCTTTTTTATTGCGTATCTTAAAAGCATTATTTATTCCGTTGTTTGGGATTTATCTAATTTAATTTTATTTTGTTTTATAAAATATACGCATATATTTTCTTTGGGCTTAGTTAATATTTTTGGGGTGCTAATTATTGATATTTGAGAATTTATTTAGTTTTCATAGTTCAGTCTTTATATATAAATTCAAATTTAAACTTGCGCGACATGAGATTGCACTAAGGAAACGCGCGCATGCGCACCTAAGAAGACCCCGAAGAGACCAGTACGAATACGGAAGCGGCACGCTCCGGAGCTACCAGATCGTGTGGAGAAGGAACATTAATATCTTTCGCATATCGCCGCGTCCCGCCCCTTTTTTTCACTCGCGTCGCTGGAGGGTGTGCACACCTGGACAACTGGGGACCAAGGAACAAGAAACAAGTAAGTGCATTCTCATTCGTATAAACTTCAACGCAATACGCGTGATATGAGTAAAAAACGCACATCCGTTAAAAAGTTATAAGCTACTTTTTACAAATTATTAATCTTACATTTTTTACACTCCCCTTATAAAGTCGACCTTTCTGTTGGTTCTGTGAAATCAAATAGCCATCGGAAAACAAAGTGCAGTAACCAGCATCAATTATAAAGTGTAAATTTATTTAATTAGACTTTAAAAATTAAACAAGTGTGTAAAAAAACATGAAAATTAATAATAGCACTTACCTTATTTTAACAGGTACTCCAACTGCTCCATATAAATGCAAATATTTTCAAAACAAAAAGTAAAACATCTTCTTACCTACTTTTTTTGGCACTCTTTTGGCCACTTATTTTATAACATTTTTGTGCGTCTAAATTATAAAAAGGTAGGCCATGAAAATTTAAATAAGTACTGTTTCTTGCTTGTCTTCGAGCTGTTAGTTACTCGCCTTCGAGCTGTCAGCTAGTTACTTGGGATGATCGTGTAGCTTATTTAGCTAAAAAAAGGTTTACGCACAATGGGAAAATAATAATAGTAGTAATAATAATAGCTTTATTGTCCAACAGTAAGAAACCATTAACAAGACAATTTCTATAAATCAACAATCACGACAATATAATTACTACTCTCAAATACTGATAAAATAACATTATGTAATCTACCCTCACCAAGAAATTAAGCAGCTTTAAGCATGAGAGTAGTTCGACCATCATCGACAAGCCAGTATCAGCTCTGGCACTGGCCGATGACGCGTGAATCATTGTTTATATGCACTGCATCTGCATCTTGATCACATATATTTTTACATTTCTATATTTTCGAGGTTAGGAAAAAAAGTTTTTAGATAAAAGTTGTATAAGCCAAAGCAAGTTTTTTCAGCTTTTATTTAGTTTTATACAGGGTGTTTAGAAAAGCGGTACCAAACCAAACTTATGTTTTTTTAAATGGAACACCCTGAATATTTTTAGATATTTTAAATCTGCTCATTGTCACAATTTCTTTGTTTCAAGCGTTTGGAACATTTTCGACCTTGAAACTTTTGCACTTTTGTTGTCATTTTTTTAGAAAATGAAACCTTTGCGGGTATAACCTTATACGAGTACAAGAAAAAATTTCATAAATGATGATGAGTATTCGCCCTTAAAATATGGTTGCATTTCCCCATAGTCCAAATTTGTAATCAACTAATGTTGATTCAATAAACAAATTACATCGAACTTAAAACATTCTAAAGTTCATCGTCAAGGGCGAATACTTATCCTTATCATCATTTATGACAACTTGTACAAGCTTTTATTTAACTTGCCCTGTTAGTATATCATGTATGTGTGGGTCGAATCTTGTAAGCTGAATTAGAACCACTTCCTGACATCCGAGTGAGCTGAAATTTTGCATACCTACACCTTTAGTTCCAGTGACAATACAATATGCAATACTCAATATTGTAATACTTTCAAAATGGCCGCCGTTCCAAGATGGCGGATGATGTATTTTTTGTCAACCTCCTTAATATGGGTAACAAATGAAAGAGCTTGAAAAGTAGAAAACGATAAAGTTAGTGACATCACACTAAATTAAATATGGCCGCCGCTCCAAGATGACGGATGATGTATTTTTTGTCAACCCCTTTAATATAATATAATGAAAGGGCTTGAAGCGAAATTTGTGGTGGCGACACAAAATGACATTTGACAACGGCTAACCACGGCCCTCGTGCATTTGACATTTGACAGCCATAATGACGTGTGTGCCCAATATGGCCGACTTTTCGGTGGGATATATATATATGTATATAGGTGTGACAAACGATTGCATTGGAAAAGCAGTCAGTTTATTTTACGAAGCCGTGGTTTAAACCTAAAAAGTTTTTAGGTTTAAACCACGACCCCATTACTGGTATTTCATTATTTTGTTGTATTTTGTAACGAAGTTACCAGTTTTGGAATTTTCATTTTTACTTTATGCCGGCTTGTTCCCTTCGCCGCGCTATTTTTAGCGGCCGGCCTCCGCCGGAGGTTTTTATATTCCTATTAGTGAGTTTTTTTACATGGGAGACCGGCGTTAGATATTTTAATTGCGTTTAATTAAATTTTGGTTTTGATTATTTTCCGGATTTCCGCCGCTTGTTAATATTTTCTTATTTTGCCAGAGGGATGAGGGATGCCGTAAAAGGGGTAGAACCAAAGGCATCGCATCATGCCTTTGGGTAGAACCGATATGGAAACTTAATTGTAACCTAACCTATAGGAGCGCCGTTCTTTTTTGAGACTAGCTATTTAAGACCTGCCCGACCCAGAGAAACCACCGTTATAGAGACCTGTCAGGGGTGCAAAACTCCCTAACTGCCTGCTTAGCCTCCGACTGCCGTTTTCGAGACCAGAGTCACAGCTTTGAAAATAATTAAGCCGTCCCAGAGTGGTGGGGATGACTCCCCCGGTCCGTCGCCGCGGCCCCGACCAATGGGCGGCCAGCGCACTCGCCGCTAGGTGGCGCTACGCAACCTAATAAATAGGCTGCGGCTGCAAGGAAGGAGGTTCTCTTCACAGATTATAGAGGTGTTCTCTTCGAGCGTTACCCGCTCTCCTTCTTCCGAGATAGTTTCTGGTGAGTACATCTAGATTTAGATTGTTCCTCCCGACCTACCTTTCCTGAATACATCCGTTAACCTGTTGGGAGAATGAGCTTTCTTTGACCAACATCCGTCTCAAAAGTTTCCCTAGTTCTAGTTGGTCGAAAGATAGGGAACGAGACAGTGGCGTAGCTTCAAATTTTGGGCCCTCCCGCCAAAATTAAATTTGGGCCCCTCAAATTGGAAAATAAAAAAACATACATGAAGGTGAAACTATCACAAACTTCTGTTTCTTAGTAAATAAAAGCAAAAAAGTTTTTAAAACAAAAATATATCTACAAGGTGTCCAGCTTTAAAAGTGAAGATAATCGCCTGAACTTTTTCTTGGTTTGAAAGGCTTTCAAAAGACGCTTCTTTTGACCTCTTTACCATTTTTAAAATGCAAATCTAGGGCGGGCTGTGATTTTTTTTTATAAACTCGATTTTCACGAACGCCATTTAGCGATTTTTTTATTTAAAATCGGATCACACGGCGTTAATCAAAACACCCCAAAACCCCCATTATGCAAAGTTTGAACACAAAATCTACAGGCAGTTCCATTCCGCAGGGTGTAAAATTTTAGGAAAAATAAGAATTTTTGAAGGCATCTGCCAAGTCAAGTGTACCAAAACAGTCGAATTGTTAACAGGACCACTCAAAGCGTTGGTGTGCAAAGGTCCAATACAAAATATACAGGGTGTTATTATCTATGCCATCTGAAAGTACTGAATTTTTGGAACTTTATACGGGTCAAAAATCGAGTAGGTATATCAAAACTGCCCCAGACACTACAAAACGAACTAAGTCAAAAAATACAGAAGCCTGCCAGTCAGTAATAAATCAATATCAGTTAAGGTTGCTGGTGTGCCACAACAGGAAACGCACAGAAAATGTATCGTCTTAGATATAGTGACTTTGTTGAGAAAGTTCTAATAATTTAAATTGTTTTTATTTGTTAGTTGGCATTTTGTTCAGAAATAAATTACTTTTGTCTTTATTAATAATTTTTCAAAAATTTCAGCAATTTGAGATGGCCCAGAGAAAAATACCCTGTATATATTTGTATTAAATCTTTGCATACCAACATTTTGAGTGGTCCTGTTGACCATTCAACTATTTTGAAGGGATTTCATATCACACTTGACTCGCCAGATGCCTTTAAAATTCCTATATTGCTCAACTTTGACTCCATGCAGAATAGAACTCCCTGCATATTTATTGTTCAAATTTGGTATGTGGGGGTTTTGTGGTGCTATGATTAACCCTGTGGTCTCAGGTTTTAAATAAAAAAATTGCTAAAAGGTTTTCGTGAAAATCAGGGGTACAAAAAAATCGTAGCCGGCCCTGAATTTGCATTCCCAAAGAAGCGGTTTTCGAAGGCCTTTCAAACAAAAATAAGTTTAGGCGATTGATGCACAATGAGTTTGCCACCCTAACGTACAAAGAGTACTTAATATTCCAGATGATATCATAGTCTTTAGTGTAGGAGACGTCGATGAACTTTAATTAGTTCGCTTTTATTCATTGCTGCAGCTTCATCAGCTTCTATAGAAAGTAATGCTAAATTACTTATTCTGTCTTGGGAACAACAATTATTTCTCAAATAATTTTTTATTGATTTTAATTTAGGGAACTACCGTTCTGAAGAAGTTTACAGTTACAGAAAGGGTCAAAAATATAATATCAAAACAGAACAGAACACGGAGTATACGCCCGGTCTAGGCAGTGTTCAGAGATATAGGTACTAATTCCTAGACTTTGGTCGAGAGTTCGGGGGGCGGGCCCCCTTGACTGCAGCCCCCCCCCCCGCGACCGCGGGGTTTCGCGGTATACTTTTCAAAATTGTCAGACAGTTGAGCATTAAATGCTGTAAAAGCAGTATTTAAATACCGACCTACTTCCGACGATGCATTGACACTTATTTCCTCAGTCAATCTACATAAATTATCTACCAACTGACCAGTATCCGAACCATTGCTCTCACTATATAGGCCCTTCTAAACTATCTCTATTTGCTTTTCTATTTCTTTTCGACATTTTCGCTTTACTTTTCTGTTAACAATTACACTAAGTTATACCCTCAGTATACCAAATGTTTACAAAATAGTGCTTTAACATAGCTAAAGATGATGACCTCCGGCCAATATCAAATACAATTTTTTTTAAAATCAGTAGTTATTGACAACAATAACCTGCCCCGCGTTGGGCGCCAAATATGCTAAAGGCTAGCTCGGTTCAAGATTTATATACAGGGTTAACTATCACTTAGTACAAAAATTTTTATGGCAGATAAAGAAAAATTAGACTTGCCAAAATAAATTTTCTTAAGCCTAAAAAAATTTTTTTTCAAATTGTATTAAACCCCTCAAAAAACGCCGCCTATGGACGCCCGCGCGACATGTCTAAAAATTTCGCGTATGTCAATAGCGCGGCGTTGCCACGTCTATCAATTTATCCGAGGATTCACCACAAAATTTCGATTTCCTTTTAAAAACGATTACTTTCTAAGGAACATGTAGAATGCCTATGAAACACCTACCTTACTGACATTTCCAGGATTGTTTGCACCATTTTCTGTTTTCTTGCTTTTTTACATTAAAAGTCACACAACACAACATTCACATTTTCTAAATCTGTTGGGGATCTCTTGGTTTCCCTCTGCTATTCCTTTTGTTTGAAGCGAGGTACTCAGCCTGACGACCACGACGAGGTAGATCCCCTCCGCCAGGAAAACCCCGAAGGGTAACCAAAAAATCACAACTGCACTAGCACACATTGCACATGCAAAGCACTACAGTAGCTGTTCAAAGAGGCCGCCGTTAACTTCGATGCACAAATTCACTCGGTTAACTAAAGAAGTCCGGATACGTGCAAAAAGTCCATGATTATTCCGGATTTGAACAGCTGCACCTTCAATTCGTTCACGTAACTGCTGCTCGTTGGCGATTTCCTGCTCGTACACAATCGCCTTCATGAATCCCCAAATACAAAAATCCATTGGATTCAAGTCTGGTGATCACGGCGGCCATGCAATGGGCCCTCCTCTTCCGATCCAACGGTTGGGGCATTGGTCGTCTAAAAGTGCACGAACAGGTCTCGCAAAATGGGCTGGTGCACCATCGTGCATAAACCACATGTCATGCAGTATTTGTAGTGGCAAATTATCAAACAAAACATTTGTCAGAAAATACAAGTATCGTTCAGCGTTTAAATTTTCCGGTAGAATGTATGGTCCAATTAATCGATCTCCATAAACTCCTGCCCAAACATTGATGGAAAACCGACGTTGGAAATTAAACCGCCGAACAGCATGTGGGTTCTCATCGGACCAAATATGGCTGTTGTGTCTAAAAAAAACAACAAAAATTAGAAATATTCACAATTTTGGCGAAGGCGTTAGGATTGAGATAGCCAATTTTATAATAAATAAAAAAGATACTATGGAAGAGAGAAAGCTATAAGTAAGTAAAAAATTTACATACGTGTAAACCCCAGCACGTGTGAAGCAGCATTCGTCTGTCCAAAGAATGTTGAAAACAAAGTTTGGGTCTTGGGCGATTCGATCACGTAGCCAAGTGCAGTAGGTCATTCTCACCGGAAAATCATTTGCTTCTAATGCTTGGACCTTTTGTATGTGATAAGGGTGAAGGCCGTTTTCCCTTACAATCCTCCATGCCTGTAAATAATTTTATTGTTACATTTTAAATTTTATGTAGGTTTTAGGTGCAAGCAAAGACAATCCCATCACATGGGATAGTCTTTGGTAGAAGTCAGTTTTATTGGTTTTATTTTACTTGCCTTGTTCTGAGATATTCCCAATCTCCTTGCAATAGCTGTAGTGCTTATGGAAGGTTGCTCGCCCACCCCTTCGAGCTTGCAAAACACCAGTGTTTCGCATACGTTGTACAATGTTCACGAAAGTACGTGGGTTAGGCATATTTGCCCTGTTAGGAAAACGAATACGGTATTCTGCTGCAGCTCGATGTGCACTTTCATCGCATCTCCCGTACATTATAACCATGTCCGTTAACTCGGCGTTCGAATACTCCGGCATTTTCACAAAGACGGTGAACGATTTGCCGCGAAAATCAAGACCAAACTGGGAAATAACGCCATGTTACATTCGCAAATGCCCTCCGTCGGCTACTAGCCAAACTTGAAAAGGTTTGTTCCAACAGGACCAATAACCGTGCTCAAGCACGTTCAGCGCATGCGCACTACCCCACTGGCTGTTCCAACTGAATTATGTACCTACCGACACGGGACGATACACGCACTGTTCCAGCCGATTTATGGATCATTTGTGTATCGTCCTTGTACGATAAAAACGGTCCCTGGTCTAAAGCAATAACCGCGTGTACTGACATGCGCAGTGTATAGTCATGTGACAGAGATAAACAATAACCTCATATTTTTGTTTTTACGTAGATGGTTTTAAATCGATGGCTGGGATCGTGTTTTTTATTTCTTGTTGGTTTTTGGCTTGTTGGGTAGGGCGGGGAATCGTTGAACAATAATTTTTTAGAGTAAAGAGTGAGGTTAGCCCACCGAACATTCGGTTAGCCACATATTAAACACGCAGGTTAGGTGCGGTCACAAAACGTGATTTGGTCGATTTGATTCACAATCCGTTCCATCTGAAATTTTCTTTGGGATCGCACATGAACGGTGCAAAACTAGCGCATGCGTTCTTTAAGGGTTATCATCTAGTTCATGTACAGTTCTGTGACGGTACGTAAATTCGAGTTGGAACAAATGATCCCAAAGAAAATTTCAGATGGAACGGATTGTGAATCAAATCGACCAAATCATATTTGTGACCGCACCTAACCTGCGTGTTTAATATGTGGCTAACCGAATGTTCGGTGGGCTAACCTCACTCTTTACTCTAAAAAATTATTGTTCAACGATTCCCCGCCCTACCCAACAAGCCAAAAACCAACAAGAAATAAAAAACACGATCCCAGCCATCGATTTAAAACCATCTACGTAAAAACAAAAATATGAGGTTATTGTTTATCTCTGTCACATGACTATACACTGCGCATGTCAGTACACGCGGTTATTGCTTTAGACCAGGGACCGTTTTTATCGTACAAGGACGATACACAAATGATCCATAAATCGGCTGGAACAGTGCGTGTATCGTCCCGTGTCGGTAGGTACATAATTCAGTTGGAACAGCCAGTGGGGTAGTGCGCATGCGCTGAACGTGCTTGAGCACGGTTATTGGCCCTGTTGGAACAAACCTTGTATGTACAGTTAGTTGCCTAGCTAGGAAGTTATGAAATGACGAACGGGGCAACGCGGAGCAGTCGAAAAAACGTTTCATAGACTCGACCGGGCCGATACGTCGCTTAATTCATACCGCCGAGGCTTCAGAACAATAAATCCTTTATCTATGCTTCAGAAGAGGTTAGATGGTGGACAAGAATTCATCAGAGGAGCTCCGGGGGTATTAAGGGAGACGGCTTGTGGTGTCGCGGTAATGAGCTTTCCGCGAGAGTAGGAACCGGTCCGGATACGAGCTAAGGTAAGGGGAATCTAATAGCGCTGCATCTGTACAGATTCAAATCGATTGTTATTTATGTATTTTTTAAATTTGTTTGAGTAAAAAGGTATTTTCACCGTTCCTAAATCAACGGCAACACCGCGGAAAATCACTTCAGCTGTCAGTACCTTCAGAAGCCAAATTGGATGACGTCATTAAAGGCGGGGATTTACAGGGAAAATAGGGGTCTTTACCCGTTTTTTTAAAGATCGTAAAAAAAATCTAAAAATATTTTTCTATGTTTTCTTAAGCCATCCTGCGCACGTGGTAAAATTTTTTGTACTAAGTCATAGTTAACCCTGTATACAGGGTTAACTATCACTTAGTACAAAAATTTTTATGGCAGATAAAGAAAAATTAGACTTGCTAAAATAAATTTTCAAAAATTTTCTAACATTTGTCTTAAGCCTAAAAAAATTTTTTTTCAAATTGTATTAAACCCCTCAAAAAACGCCGCCTATGGACGCCCGCGCAACATGTCTAAAAATTTCGCATATGTCAATAGCGCGGCGTTGCCACGTCTATCAATTTATCCGATTATTCACCACAAAATTTCGATTTCCTTTTAAAAACGATTACTTTCTAAGGAACATGTAGAATGCCTATGAAACACCTACCTTACTGACATTTCCAGGATTGTTTGCACCATTTTCTGTTTTCTTGCTTTTTTACATTGAAAGTCACACAACACAACATTCACATTTTTTAAATCTGTTGGGGATCTCTTGGTTTCCCTCTGCTATTCCTTTTGTTTGAAGCGAGGTACTCAGCCTGACGACCACGACGAGGTAGATCCCCTCCGCCAGGAAAACCCCGAAGGGTAACCGAAAAATCACAACTGCACTAGCACACATTGCACAAATGCACATGCAAAGCACTACAGTAGCTGTTCAAAGAGGCCGCCGTTAACTTCGATGCACAAATTCACTCGGTTAACTAAAGAAGTCCGGATACGTGCAAAAAGTCCATGATTATTCCGGATTTGAACAGCTGTACCTTCAATTCGTTCACGTAACTGCTGCTCGTTGTCGATTTCCTGCTCGTACACAATCGCCTTCATGAATCCCCAAATACAAAAATCCATTGGATTCAAGTCTGGTGATCGCGGCGGCCATGCAATTGGCCCTCCTCTTCCGATCCAACGGTTGGGGCATTGGTCGTCTAAAAGTGCACGAACAGGTCTCGCAAAATGGGCTGGTGCACCATCGTGCATAAACCACATGTCATGCAGTACTTGTAGTGGCAAATTATCAAACAAAACATTTGTCAGAAAATACAAGTATCGTTCAGCGTTTAAATTTTCCGGTAGAATGTATGGTCCAATTAATCGATCTCCATAAACTCCAGCCCAAACATTGATGGAAAACCGACGTTGGAAATTAAACCGCCGAACAGCATGTGGGTTCTCATCGGACCAAATATGGCTGTTGTGTCTAAAAAAAAAAAAATTAGAAATATTCACAATTTTGGCGAAGGCGTTAGGATTGACATAGCCAATTTTATAATAAATAAAAAAGATAATATGGAGGAGAGAAAGCTATAAGTAAGTAAAAATTTACATACGTGTTTAAAACCCCAGCACGTGTGAAGCAGCATTCGTCTGTCCAAAGAATGTTGAAAACAAAGTTTGGGTCTTGGGCGATTCGATCACGTAGCCAAGTGCAGTAGGTCATTCTCACCGGAAAATCATTTGCTTCTAATACTTGGACCTTTTGTATGTGATAAGGGTGAAGGCCGTTTTCCCTTAGAATCCTCCATGCCTGTAAATAATTGTATTGTTACATTTTAAATTTTATGTAGGTATTAGGTGCAAGCAAAGACAATCCCATCACATGGGATAGTCTTTGGTAGAAGTCAGTTTTATTGGTTTTATTTTACTTGCCTTGTTATGAGATATTCCCAATCTCCTTGCAATAGCTGTAGTGCTTATGGAAGGTTGCTCTTCCACCAAATCAAGCACTGACTCAACATCGTCCATGTTCATTTGCCCTCCAGGCCCACCCATTCGAGCTTGCAAAACACCAGTGTTTCGCATACGTTGTACAATGTTCACGAAAGTACGTGGGTTAGGCATATTTGCCCTGTTAGGAAAACGAATACGGTATTCTGCTGCAGCTCGATGTGCACTTTCATCGCATCTCCCGTACATTATAACCATGTCCGTTAACTCGGCGTTCGAATACTCCGGCATTTTCACAAAGACGCTGAACGATTTGCCGCGAAAATCAAGACCAAACTGGGAAATAACCCCATGTTACATTCGCAAATGCCCTCCGTCGGCTACTAGCCAAACTTGAAAAGGTTTGTTCCAACAGGGCCAATAACCGTGCTCAAGCACGTTCAGCGCATGCGCACTACCCCGCTGGCTGTTCCAACTGAATTATGTACCTACCGACACGGGACGATACACGCACTGTTCCAGCCGATTTATGGATCATTTGTGTATCGTCCTTGTACGATAAAAACGGTGCCTGGTCTAAAGCAATAACCGCGTGTACTGACATGCGCAATGTATAGTCATGTGACAGAGATAAACAATAACCTCATATTTTTGTTTTTACGTAGATGGTTTTAAATCGGTGGCTGGGATCGTGTTTTTTATTTCTTGTTGGTTTTTGGCTTGTTGGGTAGGGCGAGGAATCGTTGAACAATAATTTTTTAGAGTGAAGAGTGAGGTTAGCCCACCGAACATTCGGTTAGCCACATATTAAACACGCAGGTTAGGTGCGGTCACAAAACGTGATTTGGTCGATTTGATTCACAATCCGTTCCATCTGAAATTTTCTTTGGGATCGCACATGAACGGTGCAAAACTAGCGCATGCGTTCTTTAAGGGTTATCATCTAGTTCATGTACAGTTCTGTGACTGTACGTAAATTCGAGTTGGAACAAATGATCCCAAAGAAAATTTCAGATGGAACGGAAAAATTGTTCAACGATTCCCCGCCCTACCCAACAAGCCAAAAACCAACAATAAATAAAAAACACGATCCCAGCCATCGATTTAAACCTATCTACGTAAAAACAAAAATATGATGTTAATGTTTATCTCTGTCACACGACCATACACTGCGCATGTCAGTACACGCGGTTATTGCTTTAGACCAGGCACCGTTTTTATCGTACAAGGACGATACACAAATGATCCATAAATCGGCTGGAACAGTGCGTGTATCGTCCCGTGTCGGTAGGTACATAATTCAGTTGGAACAGCCAGTGGGGTAGTGCGCATGCGCTGAACGTGCTTGAGCACGGTTATTGGCCCTGTTGGAACAAACCTTGTATGTACAGTTAGTTGCCTAGCTAGGAGGTTATGAAATGACGAACGGGGCAACGCGGAGCAGTCGAAAAAACGTTTCATAGACTCGACCGGGCCGATACGTCGCTTAATTCATACCGCCGAGGCTTCAGAACAATAAATCCTTTATCTATGCTTCAGAAGAGGTTAGATGGTGGACAAGAATTCATCAGAGGAGCTTCGGGGGTATTAAGGGAGACGGCTTGTGGTGTCGCGGTAATGAGCTTTCCGCGAGACTAGGAACCGGTCCGGATACGAGCTAAGGTAAGGGGAATCTAATAGCGCTGCATCTGTACAGATTCAAATCGATTGTTATTTATGTATTTTTTAAATTTGTTTGAGTAAAAAGGTATTTTCACCGTTCCTAAATCAACGGCAACACCGCGGAAAATCACTTCAGCTGTCAGTACCTTCAGAAGCCAAATTGGATGACGTCATTAAAGGCGGCGATTTACAGGGAAAATAGGGGTCTTTACCCGTTTTTTTAAAGATCGTAAAAAAAATCTAAAAATATTTTTCTATGTTTTCTTAAGCCACCCTGCGCAAGTGGTAAAAATTTTTGTACTAAGTCATAGTTAACCCTGTATATATTTTTATTTCAAAATTATGCACTATTTGGAAACATTGCTATATTTATAAGAATAATATTACATATTCTCTAACCCCCTTAAAATTTAAAACTCATTGTAAACTGTCAAGCTAACATTTAGCTGTCCCCACAAAGTTCGAATACGGCACTCTAAAACAAAGGTCCCTCCTGCTATGTCTAATAACAGACCTACTTTCGCTGCTTCCTTTCAACAGAATTCTTCGTAAACAAATCCTCTCCCTTCTCGCAGTAATACCTGCCAAGCCGGACAACACTCGGCTTCTCCCAAATGTCTTGTTCCACCAAATTCTCTAACTTATTTCTTCTTCGACGATTAATCAATTCAGGCGCGATCTGCACATTTTCTTTTTACTTTTTCTTCATCTCCATTTTTCCCCAAGCTCTCTCCCCTCTGCTTTCTCCCCTCTGCTTGTTTTCTTCTTCCCCTAGCAACCCATCATCTTTTTTTCATTTGGTATTACTTTTATCGCAACAATCCATTTGTCAGGAGGTTTTATTATTGTTGTGTCACCCAACATTGTCCATTATTGCACAATACCAGACATTTTTTTAAAGACTAAAATAACTTAATCTAATTAATTAATAATTACATAGGCGCTCTACAACCTACAGAATGGTCCCATTTAAATTTGAAGAAAAAATTCCACCCCTAAGGGTGGATCTGGACCGACACTATAGTGTTGGTCCAGGGTGGACAAATAGGGGATTAAATTTCATATTCAACCGATTTCCATGATTCTTTTTTTATTAGAAAGGGAGTACCTTAGAGGTGGCCCCATTTAAATTTGAAGAAGAAATTAAATTCAAAGAGAAAAATTTCAATCCTAAGGGTGGACAAATAGGGGATGGAATTTAATATTGGACCGATTTTGATCATTCTTAACAATTCACTAAAAAATAAAAAAATTTTAACAAAAAAAATTAAACCGGCTTCAAAAATTTGCCCGTAACTATGCAAACTCCACTAAAAATTTTAAAAAAAATTAATAAAAAATAACACCGACTTCACAAATTTGCCCGAATACACATTTCAACTAAAATTTTAGAAATATTTTTCTCTTTCTACCTTACATTGAGTTATCTTTGGAGTCGGCGACAGTAAGAGCAATGATGTATTCATATCTAAAATTGCCTTGACTGTCACTGTCGTATATTATATATTTCTTATCTATGACTGTCACCAAATCCAAAGATAATTCAATTTATAAAAAGAAAAATATTTCTAAAATTTTAGTTGAAATGTGCACACTGGCAAATTTGTGAAGTCGCGGTGTAATTTGTTATTATTTTTTTTTAATTTTTAGTGGAGTATGTATACGGGCAAATTTTTGAAGTCGGTTTTAATTTTGTTAAAATTGTTTTTATAATTGTTAATCAATTGTTAAGTAACCTATCCAAAAGTTGTAGCTAATAAACCGTGTAAAATTTGGATAATTTTCTAGTTTATCCACTTTTGGGTTAGAGAAAAACTAAAGTTACCTTTGTGTTGTACCAAAGAAAATGATACTACTATCATTTTCTTTGGTTGTACATAATCACAGAAACACGGAAACCACTTTCATATGTTGCGCTAATGATCGGAAGTGTCCCAAAAAAATTATTGAAATCTAGAGACAATATCCGCGCTCCTTTTGACACTTTTCTTAAGAATTCTTACTTTATCTCGGTTGGTGGCAGTTCCTTTTACAAATGAGAATGTGAGCTAAAGTGAGAATTTTTACCTCCCCCTCGCCCTTCAACCTTCAAGCACATCCTCGCGAGGACACTCACTATCGAGCATATTGTCTCAGTTTGGTGGTGGGGAAAATGACCCTTTCACAAGAAGCCTTTGACAGGAAAAGGAAAAAACAAACTGAGTGGCTCGGCTAACAACTGAAAAGTTCTCAGTGTAGGGGCAAAAGGAACGCGGCTAATAATACGTATAAAACCAGCGCCATGATGTTTTTCGGCGGCTATTGCGGGTGCGCTGACTTGGTTACTAGGCAATGTTGTCAAACGCACGAATTAAAAATGTTTGACCCTTTGGGAGTTGCAACGGAGTTGCGCCTTTCTATCATTACAATGACCCTGTGGGAGTTAAACAAGTTTCTTTTTAGGGAAGGAAAATATCAAATATGATGTCAATTTCGTTTCGAAAATATTCTCTAGACTTTTGTAATTAAATAAGGAAATCGCTACTCTCAGGGCAAGGAAAATTTTTAAGGAAACATTTTTAATTCGTGCGTTTGACAACATTGCCTAGTAACCAAGTCAGCGCACCCGCAATTGCCGCTGAAAAACATCATGGCGCTGGTTTTGTACGTATTATTGGTTGTGTTTAACGCAACATTATTTTGCTAGCGCTATAGCTAGCGCTTTTGTGCTAACTTGCGTTAAATGTACACGGCTAACTTAGCGCTAACAGTTAGCAGTTTACGCTTTCGGTTAGCGCTAAGTAGGGCTAGCAGGCTAGATCTGGCGGTTTTTAGGTTATTTTTTCTGTGTATTTTCTTGGTATGAACAAGATAACAAGTTCGGCTGATTATAAAAATGGAAAATTGGGCATTTATATAATATAAATATTATATAATAGTGGTATTCTTTCGTATTGATTGAGATACCTACCTATACTGATCCGGTGAGATGTGAGACAGCTTGAACTTTCAGTAGAATTTTAGATTGTTATAAGATGAAAAAAACACACAAAATTGGAGGTTGTGTTGCTCAAAATCAAAAATTGGTCGTTTAACGACGCATGTTAGCACTAGTTAGCGCTATGTAAAGCGCTAGCTAGCGCTAACTGATTTATTTGTTGCGTTAAACACAACATTGTCTCTAGATTTAAATAATTTTTCGCCGAAAAATAAAGGACAAATTAGATATGAGAATGATTTGACATAAAAGAACGAATGAGGGCAAAAAGTGAGTACAAATTAACTAAGGCTACTAACTTGTATTGGACATATTTACAATCATATATACTTATGAGGTTATGTTGTGACAAAAAATAACAATCTATGGGTGTAGTGCCGCGGTGGCGTCGCTCGTACCGGCGCTGACTTTTTAGACTGCATGTTTTTCTGAGTTCGACCGACCTTGGTTCGAGACAGGCGCATGCATATATGTCTTTAAAGAAAAACACCGCTATGGCCAAGAGCGCTGGACAAATGTAGGTTCACGGTATAGGATGACGTTTGCGCTAAACCTCATAGTTTACTAGATATTCACGCAAAACTGTGAAAAATAAGAATTCCCTGCCCTTTTCACCCCCTCCCCCCGAAACCCGACGCTCGTGGTGGTGTAACTTTTTAGTACTAGCTCTTAGGAGGGTATGGAATTATTTCGCGCTAGAAAGAACTTTTTTTATGTTTGGGTTTTGGCCCAATTTTACTGTACTATGAGCAACCGTTCCGCCAGAAGTCCGATTTTCTCATTCAAAAAGAAAAGTCGCGTTTAAAAAAGGATGAATTTTAAAAGTTGCGTCCCCATAATAATTTTTCCTGCTCCCTCCCCCGTAAGTTCACTTTACATGCTCGCCAACAGGTCCGAAAGCGAAAGTGAAATGTTCGGGGTGCCATGTTGCTATAGGTACAAAAAGTGGTTGCTAGGTACAAAAAGTATTGCCTAGCAACGATGCAACGATTATGCAGCAAGGACCTTAAAAACCATTAATAAAATATATGTAGCAACTTGAAACTGGCGTCAAATTTAATATTTTCACATCGATTGTTAATTATAAACTGGTTTTGATAAAAAAGAACACGAATTATGCCAAAGAAAAATTAAGAAAATGGTTATATATTTTAGTGTCAAATAATGTGGCTAAATAGGAAAGCAAAGCAGCAGTGACCGTAGCGCTGGGTTAAAAGCGTCAGGATAGTGATCCGTAGGTCACGGGTTCGAGTCCCACACAAAACCCATTTTTTATTATTATCGCTGCATATTCTACTTCTTATATGTATTTATTACTGATTTTAATTTTTAGTAATTGAGCAATGGTTATTTGAATATTATTAATCACAATCTACTCCATAGCGTTTAATTAAAATTACCTATATCTTTTTTATAATAGGAACTTGTCGGAAGCAGGAAAAATATAATACATTGCACGATGCGTAAGCTCTTTTTTGGCCTCAGAGGTTTTTAAGAACCAAGGCAACGCGGGCGTTGCCTCGGTCCTCAAACAACCTCCTCGGCCAAAAAAGTGGACTTACGCATCTTGCAATGTAAATAACTATTTTAGAATAACTATTGTTTTTTTTTTTACTGATAACTATAAAACATAAAACTAACTAGCACAAAGTATATAAAATAGATGGGTATTCGCACGAGTGGCTAAAACCTACTTTGCATTCCACGTTTTCATTACTCAAGGTTACATGAATATTAAGCCTCTTATCGTTGACTGACAGTTGTGACCATAGACAAACCCAAATAAAAGACGCTCCGAAAGTCCCTGTAATTAGGGAAGCATGTTAGTGCGCAACCCAGATAAAATATTGTCATTCTTATGAATGTCAACGATGTCATCTGACTTTTCCTTGCACAGAAATTTTCTGTTTACTTGTCGTAGGCTCCAAATAATTCTAATTTTAATCTCCGCATTCTGTGTTTTAAAATAACAACATGTGTTTGATGTGCAAGGGTGAAACCATGTTTGATCTGTGAGTGAAACAGAATGGTGTTCCCGACGTGAAACCCGCATTAAAACACACAGAGAGAGACTGAAAACTGAAATTAATAAGGATTTTGCAACAGATAATAGGTAGGTATATTAATGTAAAATACTTAACTTAATAACATTGATTGTGCCTGCTCTTGTACCTACTTGCACTTGCTGAAAGCCCAGGAATTACTTGCACAGTTTAATACTTTATAACTTTTTTTAGCTTATATGTGATGGGCCACTCGATGTCCCAAATACCGGGTTAAACTCAAGATGAGGTTAATAATTCGAGGTTCCACTTAATCCAGAGATCGCAATAGATGCATAGCAAGATGTAGCTGTCACTGCTAAATAATATTAGTATCATTTGTATACTAACGGTGAGTACCTACCTCTGCAATAAACCTTCAACAAAGCATTCAAGTCAAATCCTTTTTATGGGAAGTTATTGTTTTCCTATCTTACCTAGCCTTTCGGGTATCAACTCGAAAGCCCCTGTAAGAAATGGTTGTTGCAAGTTTTAAGCAATTCATTATGTGCATTATTGTGTACATTTTTAGGTATTTTTTGGATCATTAACAATATTGTACCATAGGGCGAATGCCGATAGGAGAACTGTTACCTGTGCTCACCTCAACCCAACTGTGATATCGACCTAGTGATGCAAGTAGATACCTAATAGATTTGCACCCCTAGTCATGTACCTAAGATTTTATAAAACGCTGTAAATGTGTGGCCCAATATGTCTTCCCCAGGGGCATATAGGTACAGATGTGCAGCTTTACATTGTAAAAACATTTACTATTGGCCAGTGCCAAACATATTTTACAGAAATAAAAGATTTTTCACTTTTCCGGCTAATACAGATAGGAGGAGGCTGTGGTGTGATATCATGCATTTAAACTTTTCTGATAAAAAAATTTATGTCTGTGAAGAATATTTCCATATGGAAAGTTTTACCAGCTCTGATAAAGTAAGACTCCAGGTGAGACTTGTTAGATTTGCAAAACCATTTTTTGAAAACGTAGATTTACTAGCATCGGCATCCTCTCATAATGAACATTCTTATGCAGAAATAATTCATTCTAAATCTAACTTAAGTTCTCAGGATTCAAACATAAATAATGACACTGTCGTAGAAACAATTATAGAAATACAGCAATCCCCGGTTACTTTTGAACCAGCCCCTTTTTTTATTTTTAAGAGATTTTGTTTACAAGAGTTTATTTTTACAAGAGTTCATTTTTTTTTTGTTTATTTTATTGAATGTATTAAAGTGTTCAGAAGCTACAATTTTGTTTTCCTCTTTAGTTTAAGTACCTAGTTATCTTTTATTTTAAAGTTTTGCCTTAACTTTTAAAGGTTTTTAAAGAAAAATTAATGTGTCGTTTATTTGTAAAACTATTAATACTGTTTTGTGGTGAACGACCCATTTGTTTTTGTTTTAAATTTTTAAAGAAGGTAAAACTTTAAAATAAATAAATCAACCAGTCTCTCAAAAAATATTTAAAATTCCCGCCTCCCTAGAAATAGTTCACCCAGATGCTAGCGGCGGCGCCACTGGCGCCTATTGTGCCAACTTCACACTAGGGATTCCCGATGTCCTCTTTGGGTTTGTCTATGGTTGTGACTATAGAAAGAATTCTATCAACGCTCTCGTCTTGTATGCACCTCTTGCAACATTGAAACATTGAAACAGCCGCGGAAAAACCGAAATTTTGAAAGATTTGTGCCGTGTTTACGTCCAGCCCGGCCGGTGTTTTCGCCCGACATTCGGCGCGCGCCGAATGTCGGGCGAAAACAGTTTGGGCTAAATTCATCTCGATTATAGAGGTCAGATTCGTGTTCAGTGACCTCGAAAATGGGGGGGTAGCCATAATTTCAAGAAAATCGGGCGGTGCATACGGTATATTGCATAATTACCATATGTTCTTCAGATAGGTGATTAACTAAGCCATTATTAAGCTGGAACCTGGAAGGAACTATTGCAATGTGATTCTAAACAACCTCACAAGCGTATAGTGCAAAGCACGAAAGAAAACGTTCCTAAAGAATGCTGGCAGCGTTGCGAGATTTCCTAGACGAGTAGTCGTTATTTATTGGCGAATACAAGTTTTATCATATTGAAGCCGAATTTCTGAACTCTGTTATACCGAAAAAATAAAGCTCGCATCACGGGACCACTTACCCATTTTTGTTTATCATTTATTTTTAACGCGGTGTGATAAAACATCTATTATATTTTTTTCAACATCGTCGCGTCTACCATCTCCTTTGAAATACGGCAACACAGCACTTGTAACAAGCAGTCGGCTGACAAAAGGAGTTAGCCAACGCGTTTTGTGCATGTTTCTATAGTACGTAAAGTTAACTGCGTATTTGGTCTACCACACAGACCTCATTTTTTAGGCCGCTGGCAAGTTTTTTTCGCCGGCTCAGAGAGCTCAGTGGCGTTTCGTATGTTCGGGAGTTAACGTGTCCAAAATGAATTAACACTGTTAACAGGGAAGAACGTTGCATTCTCAAGCACGAGAAATAATTGCCAATGTTATAAGGGTTTGCCTTCCTCCATAATCTAAGGCATCACCGTTAAGAATAATATTAACAATAAAGTATGAAAATTAAGTCAGTGAGTTACACAAAATTGAGCTACGCCCCTGAACGGTGACTAATTCTATAATATTTGCGAGTTCTTCCCCCTTACGTCGCGCGCATTCTGCCGTAAGGAGGACTATACAATGTTCAAATTCATGTAACCTTGAGTCGACCAATGAAAAAGTGGAATGCAAAGTGGGTTTTAGCCTCTCGTGTATTCGCAGGAATACGTTCAGTTTAGGTCAAAAACAGACAACTTCAACCCTAACCTATATATATTATTTTGTGATTAAACCCAAGACCTTCATTTTAAAGGTCACGACTTCAACCTACCTGTTTATTAATTTGTAGTTGTCAACTATCCTCGGTCGCCTGTCACTTTGTGGCACACGATCTTTTGATTTTTAATTTTTTTGAGAAAAAAACATAAAAACCTGGAAAAAATCATGGCTAAATTCGACTTAACATCCAAAATGGGTCAATACCTAGACCGGCACTTGGTTTTTCCACTGCTAGAATTTTTGGCAGCAAAGGAAGTAAGTAGTAGCAATAAATCTTGAGGTTAGCATCTGGATTACATGCCATATATTTTTTAGATTTTTGATGAAACCGAGCTATTGAAAGCCAAATTGGATATCTTGAGTAAAACAAACATGATCGATTATGCTATTGATATTAGAAAACAATTATACCCAAAAGATGAGGTACCTGAGGATTTGAAGCAAAGACGTTCGCACGTCCTCGCTCAACTCCAGGAACTTCAAGAAGCCGTTGAACCTATTTTAAAGATTATGGCTGATGACGATGTTATGAAGAATATGGAAAACATGAGAGACTCTAAGACATTAGTTGCCTATTTAGAAAGAGAATTCAAAGTATATCTATATAACAATATAGATCTATTGTTATTATAATTTTATGTATTTTATTTTAGTTTGAACCTGAAATGATAAATAGTCTCCATAAACTGGCCAAGTATCGTTATGAATGTGGTAACTACTCTGTTGCTACATCATACTTGTACTTTTGTATGTTAGTTCTTCCGCCTAATGACAAAAACTATCTAAGTTCTTTGTGGGGCAAATTATCATCTGAAATACTTGTACAAAATTGGGACTCTGCATTAGAAGATTTAAACAAATTGCGCGATTATATAGACAGCAGTCCTAACCAGTTTGGTGGAAATAGTTTACAGATGTTGCAACAGAGAACTTGGCTGATTCACTGGTCCCTGTTTGTATTTTTCAATCATGCTATGGGGCGAGAACTAATCATCGAGATGTTCTTGTACAGGCCACATTATTTGAACGCTATTCAGACAATGTGCCCTCACATTTTGAGGTAAGAGCCATACGCTTTTTGGAAAAATATATTGTAATTTACATATATTTTATATAGATATCTTGCTACTGCTGTGATAATCAACAGAGGCCGTAGATCTGCTTTAAAGGACCTAGTGAAGGTCATTCAGCAGGAGAGTTATACCTACAGGGATCCAATCACAGAATTCCTTGAACATCTCTATGTTAATTTTGATTTTGATGGAGCCAGGCAGAAACTGCATGAATGCCAGACTGTGCTCAGCAATGACTTTTTCTTGATTTCATGCCTGGATGAATTTGTTGAGAATGCCAGGTAAGCTTACACGAAACTCGAAACTAACGAGTACCTAACCTACTAGGGTAGCCACCTTTTCAACATGGTTAACCGGGAGGTTTCAATTTAGATGGGTAAATGCTGAGTAAGAAGGGTCTTGATCTTAGAAAAGGTGGGGGAAGGGAGGAGCCGAGGGAAAGTGGAAGGGGAGAGGGGGAATTGTAGAATAAAAGTTGTTTCAAAAAAATTATAAAAATATATACAGGGTGGCCCATTTGAAATGGAGGCACCCCGTAAAATTTTTATTTTTCATTAGATTTTAGCAGGGTTTTTTTCTGAAGATAGGTCACAAAAAGCTCTTATTTTGGTGCAAAACTTCGGGCTTTAATCTAATTTTTCAAGGGCTACCACTTTTTTTTTTCTAGTAAAAAAAATTAAGTCATTTAGCGATTTTTTTATTTAAAATCTGACACCACAGCGTTAATCAGGGCACCCAAAAACCCCCACATACCAAACTGGAACAAAAATTATACAGGGAGTTCCATTCTACAGGGCTCCAAAGATGAGCAAAATGGGAATTTTAAAGGCATCTGGCGACTCAAGTGTGTCCGGGACTCCCATCAAAACAGTTGAATCATCAACAAGACTACTCAAAGTGTCGGTGTGCAAAAATTCAATTCAAAAATATACAGGATATTTTTCTTTGGACCATCTCAAAATGCTGAATTTTTATGAAACTTTATACGGGTCAAAAATGCTCTGGAATTATTGAAAAAACATTAATATAAACAGGAAAGTCAATTATTTCTTTACAAAATGCCAACCAACAAATAATAAAAACAATTTAAATTATTGGATCTTTATTTATCTATAATTAGACAAGGTCAAGAAAATCATATTTCTGTTTAAATAATAAATAATTGCGATATTGTTTTGTTTGTCCAGGTTGAAGTCTTGATAATTTCGTAACTCCAGGAAAAGCATTAAATTTTTTACCCCGGAGAAATTGGCTTCAAACCCGGAGCCCGGGTTTGAACCCCTTAGCCAAAGCCTAAGAATCAACCAAATGCTTGTGCGGAGGAAAGGTGGCCATTACTATTATTTCGTCTTCATTGCCATTTTTACCAAGAGCCGACTTTTCATGATATATATCTGGGTTAGCATGCACTCAAATACTATGGAAAACTTTATTTAGTAACCCAGTGAGCGTTGAACAAATTAGTAAATCACATACAGCTATTAAGGACAAGGACCAATACCTTGAATCCACATTTTGTTGTCCAACTCTGTTGGCCATCAGTGGTGTTTTTCTATAAAGACATGTTATACATGTTCTCATCCCAAATCGAGACAAGGTCTATCGAAGGTAGAAAAGCATGCAGTCCGGCCAGAGGCCTCGGCAACTAAATTCCACATGAGTCATAAAAAGTTGAACTTCAGTGCCTTGGTACATAAATAACTATTATTGGGCGAAAAAAATAATCATAAGGGATCACCCAACCATGAACCGACTGCGCGTGGCGTTCCTTGACTTTGACAATTGCTCTACCTACATAGGTCAAATATAACGAGACTCGGCACTTTCTGACAGAAAATCCAAACTGCTGCCTGTTGTGCAGCCTCCATGTAAAATAGATTAATATTCAAACCTACTAAGATATTTATACTGAAAGATTGCGCTGCTAGAGGTAACAGTTTCGCAATGTGTATGAAAATTTAAATGGGCCTTTATGGGCCGGGTTTTGAATATTTGGTCACTTTTGACGGGCGATGGGGCCGCATCTGATGTTTCATGTTTACATCTCGCCAAGGCCTACTTATTGGAAAAATCGTACAATAATGGGCTACTTCAGTGCCGATTTCTGAGCTTTTAATGACGATTTTGAGACACTTCACTGCCGATTTCAAGAAAAAATATTTGTGTGAAAATTTTCAATTTCTGGTGAATTTTATTTCTTGACCTGGTGGTTGATATCGATGGTGCTGGGTCAAAGTTAGTCTACTAACCTTGGTGCTGGGTATCATTCGTTATTCCATTATCAGAAGTCCCGAACTTTCTATAGAGTATCTGCCTAGTTTGGCTAATTATTTTGGTTTAGTTTGTTTGATCATTTTTGAGTACCATTTTATAGATAGAAGTGTAAAAATGAGTAGTTAGTAAAGATAGTAATTCTTTTGTTTTTTAAGTAGGTATTTAGTTTATTATGATTTAATTAAATAGTACGTTACCCAAATATGCCGGTTGGGTGAATTTTAGAAACTCTAAAATGCAATAAAACGGAACAAAATCTTTTTTCCGATATACTATATAGCGAGCACGTAAAGGTTGGAATAAATTCGGTAAAATGTTGTACTGTGCGATAAAACAAAAACAGCATATTTTGACATTTTGGCATTTTGACTTTCTTGTAACGTCATTACTAACCAAGCTATGACGTCATCTATATATATTTTTAAATGGCAACCACTATTTTTGGTAGTGTCATTTAAAAGAACACACTTTTCTTGTATTGGTACGCAAATAATAATAATACATTACATAACATTTTTTTTTTTCATAAATTTTAAATGTCAGTTATAAATAACAAAGAGCAAACTAAATCAAATTAAATGTTCAAATTGCCTGCCATTGACTGCTTGGCAATGAGCAACCCGATATTCAAATTCTCGCAATACATTACTGATTATTTCAGGACCAATTTGTTCGATTTCTTGTGCAATTCTGTTCTGCAGGTCTCCAGTAGTAGCAGGTCTTTAAAAGTATACCTTGGATTTTAGGTAACTCCGCAAAAAATAACCCAAAGGGGTTAGATCTGGCGGTCTAGGTTGTCCCTCTTCTACCAATCCATCTGTCGGGAAAAGTGGAATCTAAATAATCCCTCACAACTCGCAAGTAATGTGGTGGTGCCCCATCTTGTTGGTACCATAGAGAGTTATTTGGAATTTGCGAATTGTTATTATTAGGGTACAATGCCACCAGTGCTGAAATAATGTTATGTTCCAGCAAATCTAAATACTTATCAGAATTCAATTGCCCATCAATAAAAAATGGTCCCACAATTTGATTTCCAACAATTCCTGCCCACACGTTAACTTTTAGAGAAAACTGTATAAGATCTTCCATCATCCAATGTGGGTTAGCAGGTCCCCAATATCTACAGTTTTGCCTGTTTACAGTAACATTTAAATAAAAAGTGGCTTCATCTGAAAAAACAACATGTCTCACGAATTGTGGATCGTTGTTACAATGATTCATCATTGTTTCACAAAATTCTATCCTTCGATCGAAATCATCCTCCAAGAGTTCTTGAACTAACTGTACTTTGTATGGGTGCCATTTATTTCGCTTTAAGTACTTCAAAACTGTAGACTGACAAACTGAATTATCAGCCGCGACTTCACGACTTGATATGTGGAGATTGTCTTCTACTTACTGGTAGCAAAATATCCAATGCCTTGTCATCAAAAATGGAAGGCCGACCTCTTGTAACATTATCTCTAACGTGTCCTAAATCTCTAAATTTCTTTTCAATTTTGCTTACAGCGGATTGAGTTATTGGCCTCTCGGGATACTGCAAACTTCATTTTGTGTCCGAACTCTGTCTCCATAACCAATCATCATTAAGATTTCTATTCTTTGTTTCTCACTTAAACGAGCCATTATTTTACTTTGAAACATGAAACACTTGGTACAATGGCACCTATACTGACATTTGAATTTTTACGTTGCTATGAAACAACAGGAAAAAAATTAAGCCTGCTTAAAAATGGAACTGAGCAAAAAATAAGCACTACAATGTAGGTACAGTTGTCTAATAAAGAAATGTCTAAAAACTTTATGTTAAATTTAAAATTGATGAAAAAATTTGTTATGTAATGTATTATTACTATTATTATTTGTGTAACAAACAACAAGAAAAGAGCGTTCTTTTATATGAGGCTATCAAAAATAGTGGTTGCCATTTAAAAAAATATAGATGACGTCATAGCTTGGTTAGTAATGATGTCAGAAGAACGACAAATATATCAAAATATGCGCCTTTCAAGATTATGTTATAAGTGTCGAAGCATTGTTTTTTTAATCAACATTTTACCAAATTTATTCCAACCTTTACATGCTCGCTGTATAAAATGCTGTTACCAGCCGCCATATTTGACAAACTTTGACACTTGACAGGAACACTGAAGAATCCACTTGGTTATGTTAATTATTTTTGTTTAAAAAAGACTTTTTGTTCTGTGTTTTATTAGAAACACGTCTTAACTTTAAATGTACCGATTTCTACCGGATTTTGACCAAGTTATCTACCGAAAACAAAATTTTGGTAGTGGCAATACTACCTCAGAACAATTGAGTACTTTGCCAGGTCTTCCACCACTTCGATACGTGCGCGCCTCCAGCCATGTGTGGAGAGTTTTTAGTTTGATAATACAATATACAAAATTTACTTACTACAAATTGATTCTATTATTTGTTTACATTTGGGAATTGTGTACCAGGCAACGATATAATAATATAGGAATAGATATTATCAAAGGCAACTTGTTTTGTTTGATGATTTTAAAAAGATGTTATTGTTGGCACGTTTTCTTGATACGATTTAGGTTATTTTGTAAATATACGCACAGAAAATATATTCAGATAACAGAGAGCTCCTTAATGACAGCTGTCAAATGGACTCCAACTTCGAAGCTTAATATTTTCCAAATGCATTCATATTGAGGTCAACTATTAAATGTTCGCTAATCTACGAATTGGGAAGATTATATTTTGGGAAAATATCATTTTTTCATAGGAAATGCAATCTGCTTATTTTTGGAGTCTGTAGTTCCATTTGACAGGTTTTGTTAAGGAGCTTTCTGTTGTGGAACTATATTTTCTGTGATATAAGTACATCAAAGCATATACAGGGTGTTAGTAAATAAGTGCGACAAACTTTAAGAGGTGATTCTACATGAAAAAATCATGACAGTATACTATATAAACATAGGTCCGCAAATGCTTCGTTTCCGATATACAGGGAGTCAAAGTTTAAAAAAAAAATGATAATTTATTTATTGTTATAGCTATGCGCACCTAACTAAAAATGTTTTATTCGAGATATTTTTATTTTCATTTGTTGTTTTGATTTATTGTTGCTGTATAGGATAGGTTTTTGATATTGTTGTAATAGAAATTAAAAATACGCGTTATGTTGTTTTATTTTTTTGCATAAAAATGGCGGCCCTTGTGAAAAAAGGTAAGAGAGCTTTTTTGTCACTAATTAAACGAGGATTTTAAAAATAATTTTTATTTTAAATTAACTCAGTGGCGTATCATTATTTTCTTAAAAATATCGAGGCCATTACCCCTATGCACGCCACTGATTAACATGAAATTTTTAATCGGGTATCAAAAAATTCGTTTTCTATTCCTCTTAAAACCCACCAAATTTCATTTGAATATGTTAATCCGTTTCAGCACAATAAATAAATTATCATTTTTTTTTAAACTTTGACTCCCTGTATATCGGAAACGAAGCATTTGCGGACCTACGTTTATCACCCCTTAAAGTTTGTCGCACTTATTTACTAACACCCTGTATACGATATACAAGTCTATCAAAAAACTATTTATTATGCATTACAAAGTAAAAAAGACTGAATTTAGGAAATGCCAATGTAAACAAATTACCTAGTCTTCTTCCCCCCAACCCATTAATGTAGAAGAAAAATAAAGCCGTGATATTTGTATTAGAGTGAGTCATCTATTCCTACATATCGTTGATACCAGACATCATGATGAATTAAATTTTACCAAAATTAAAGCAAAAAAAAGAATAACACCCTATGGCTATGCTAGCATGGGTAGTATTGACCTGATTTTGAGGAATTGCATTATTGCGGACATTATTGCTCGTTTCTATGTTGTTTCCACGAGTAGCAAGGAAATGTCGCAAGGACCTGCAGCGGAGGCCCACTTGCCACAGGACGGCAATTGAAGCCGGGAGATCGCCAAAGTACCCGGAGTCCGCGTAATAGCAACTAAGCTTCCCCTTTACCATGCAGTCTTTGGCTTATGCTGTTCCACCTTGTCTTGGGGGGAGTTTTATTGTGGCTCCCAACCACTTGGCTGGCTGATAAGTGAAACCCCCATAGTTCACTGGAACTTCACAACCTCCGACCTGTCGACTACGGTATGTATTAGGCAGGCGTCCACGAGGCGTGGCCAGCCCCAGGACACCAGGTGACCCCGGACCTGAGTCTGGTTGACCCCTGCCCTCCAGTGATCTGACGCCCCTCTCAGTTGTACACATGTAATGTACACATTATTTTTTACACTTTATTTGTAATTTAATTAACTTGAAATTTTATTCAAAAGTTAATGATTAGTAGACAATAATTATCATGTAAAAAAAATCACCGCAATATATAAATTATTACTGGGTGTTGCATTTTCTATGTCATAACACAAAACACATTAAAACATATTACAAATAATAGTTGTTAAAATATTCATCCCTACTAGAGTATGCCTTGGACTACAAAATTATCTTCACCCTAAGGCCCTCATGTAGTCAGCATTCCCAAAGCATGTCTTCTTTGGGAAATCATTAAAACATTATACAGGGTGCCCACCAACCTGGAAAATCTGGAAAAGTCAGGGAATTCAAATAAGGGCCCTGGAAGTCAGGGAATTTGGCCAAAATAGACCAAAAACCTGGAAAAGTCAGGGAATTTGAAAATAATAAACTCGCTGGGTGAAAGGCGCCGCTGCGGCAAGCCACGCGCTTCAGCTTTTTCAACTAATAAAAAATATATACTGGACCCTTCAGTAAAATCGCCCCATACTGCGTCTGTTAAAAACGGATCAAATGGTGTAGGCGATGGTGGCTAGTGTATTGGTGCCTTTCTTAAAGAAATTCCAAACCAGCTCTCCATTAGCTCCTTTTTATATCGAGAAATAAATGAACTTTTAGTAATGTAATTGGAAAAAATATTAAAAACTGAAAAGATCCCTAAGACTTTTAGGGAAATGTCAAAAATAAATTTTAAAATTAAGAAGAAAATAAATATAATTTCTTGTGCAATGATATTATTTTTTTGTTATCCTGAAGTTATAACTTGTAAACTTGCAATACACGGCTGGTATGAAACGAGATATCTATATGTATATTAGATCTGGAAGTACTAAACGTTATGTTACGGGTTACGCTACATGATGAAGTACCCTTTGGGTTCGGTTTTTCACTTTACATTTTTAACAACTTCAGCTAGGTGAATGATCATTAATCTCTGTTTTCTTCCAAGAGAACTGGTCAGGGAATTTTGAAATTTTGGTCATGGAGAACCTGGAAAAGTCAGGGAATTCAGTTTTTCAGATCTGGTCGGCACCCTGTTATAACTTCAAAACGTTGCAGAGGATGAGCTAACTAATTGGTTCTCCTTCATAAACTTCTGACAAATCATTTGATAAAAAAATCGTACTTTTGCTAACCCATAGAATGTAGTCTCACAGTCTGGAGGTAAAAGTTTCTCTGCATTTTTTAGATCCTCATGAAGCACATTCATTTCTTTAGTTCAACATGCGGACCATGGTGAATCCTGGACAACAACTAAACATCAATTAATAACTAAGTCCCAACATGAATCAAAACTGCAATATAACACACGACACCGTAGTCCTTCTATCACATGGTTTATAAGTTTTAAAATGTTTTCTTTATAGCCAGGACAATAAACAAACCCTTTTTGTTGAATTAAGTGTTGTTTGTTTAATTCCCTGTTTTTTTTTATTTTGTTGGACTAATATTTTATGCAATTAGTTATAATAGTTTGGAGTCCGTTGTTCCAGAGGTTAGACTTAGTTACCCAACCGTTCTGACAAATCTAAATACCATATCCATAACATTTGTGACACTTCAATTCTGCCGCAGGCTAATGATCTTCGAGACGTTCTGCCGCATCCACCAGTGCATCAGCGTCAGCATGCTGGCCGAGCGACTCAACATGAGCCCTGACGAGGCCGAATGTTGGATCGTGAACCTGATCAGAAATGCCCGCCTTGACGCCAAGATCGACTCGAAGCTCGGCCACGTGGTGATGGGGGCGCAGCCGCTGTCGCCCTACCAGCAGCTCATCGAGAAGATCGACTCGCTGTCTGTGAGGTCAGAGACGCTCTGTGGCCTCATCGACCGCAAGCTCAAGGCGCGAACAGACGTAAGCATGAAATTGGATCGGTGGTTGTAAGGAGGTTGTGGGTGGTTCATCGTTCGATATCGTTGCTTTTTTCCTTTGGTTCTAGAAGTTAAGGTTATATAATTTTGCCACTTAAAACTAGTATAAAATAATGTGACGTGTCCAAATGTTTGGAGATTTTCGCAGAACAATGTTCTATAGACGATATTTATTTCTTTAATGCAAAATTTCACGCAAATTTATGTATTATCTCTATCTCATATCCTGGCTCTTTTAAACTTTGCTCTCACATTGCTAGATTGCTAGATGATGTATTGTGAATTGTTGTCAAGGTTACTTTAAGCTTATAAACATTTTATGCTTTTAATGGGCTAAGTTGGAGTGCTGTCTTCAGCCAATAAAACATACATAGAAAAAAACTAGGGTTCATCACTTCAAGTTGAATAGTTTAGTTTCATGGCAGAGAACTAATAATACTGATGTCTAGCAATATAAAACCTCCCTTTAAAGTTAACTAAGAATACTCTGTAACCTATATGAGGTTTTGATTGCCAGTTTAGTATTATTAGATATCATAAAATTAATTGCCTTGTTTGCCGCAAACAATGTTTTTTGCGTAGAATTTTTTTGCAATTTATTTGACTTTCATTTGGAGCATTATCTGAAAAACCTAGACAATCCAAGGAATTCCAAAAATAACAGTACAGTTCGTGCACTCTAATCTGACATGAGAAAACCTCAATCTAAGTGCCAGACTGAAGTTCTTGCATGTCAGTTTAGAGTGTGCGGACTTTATATGGGAGGTATGTTAGAATTAAAACTTAAATGCTGCCCTTAGCATAGTTAATCATATACAGTGTCTCCAGGTCCAGGAAAGATGGAATCAAGAATGCTTTCTTCAACTACAACAATCTTTTAATATCCAGTTTTAGTATCAACCAATAAGTAACTTATTGATAAAAAAGGTTGCAATTTTAGAATAATTTCAAAAAACAAAACTTCCAAATTTGTTTCTGAAAAATTGCACTTTTTATCAATAACTTTTTTTGATAATTCCGTACAAAATCAATTTTTGACATTTTCTCCAAGATTATATATATTTGAGTTAAAATAGGTATTCGAACCACGCACCAACATGTTTCAAAATTTTTGAAAATTGTAATAATAAAAAACTTTCTTGGTCATGATTTACATCATGATGGTGACGATTTTCCCATAATAATGCTGGACTTTCCTGGTGTCGTATTTTGTGGGGGCTTTTTGAAATTTCCTACGGCCTATTTTGGTTTTGGCAGGTGCACCAATTTTTTATGATACCAAATTTTAATAGTTGTTGTACCAATATAGATTCATAATCGTTCTTTATTTATACTGTCATTCCATGTGGGTTCATGACAAAAAATTGGATCATTGGTACTAGATTATATTATGGCATGTTACCATCAGTAGTTTCTTTTTTATTTTTACAAAATAACTTTCTTCTTTTTGGTTCTGGCTTACTACAAAGATCACGTTGTGTGGTATGGTCTTTGCTTACTAACTGTTTGAAGTTATTCATGTATCTAGTTTTATTAAAAAAAGTTTAGTCAATGCTGCTAAATTATAATTTTATTGGCCACTGTAGTGGTTTATGTATGGAGAAAATAACTGAGTAAACTTCATAAAAATCGATGTACCTACATTTTAAGAAGAAAATGTGCGCATGTTTACCCCTATTTCATACGTTTATATTATTTTTCACTTTTAACAATGAAACCAATATTTTGATATGGGCCAGCTGGATATTTTGCAACCATCTTTTATCTTTTGCAATACTTTTCCTTTATATTTGTAATGCTTGAAATCAAGTAAAATTATCAGGTGCTCCCTTTCAGTTTTGAAGCAAAGCAAAATTCATTATATAATATTAGCAAACTGTTTGAGTTTATGTTGAACCTATTTATGTAATTCACATTATAGGTATTTTTTTCTCAAATATTTTGTTTATTATCTATTAAGAAAGAATAGAGCTGCTATATCATGAATAAATGTGTTGCTTATGTTTGCGAATACATGGCTTGTTGCTTATAAATGCTACTAACCATATCTTTAGGAAACAAGATCATAATATTGTGTGCTCTACTAAGGTGTTGTCAAGGACTGTGTGGCAATATCTTTTTATTGCAATCATTTGTATGCAAATGTATTTGTTTCTTTTTCAGATTCGCTGGGGAAATCAAGATTTTTAAGTATTATAATAATTTTTTATAAGATGTAAAAATCGAATAAAACTTAAAAATAAACAAGTGTGGTTTCTTTAACAAAAGATTTCCTTTGACCATTGGATTTCTTTACTCAATACTTTGACCAAAAATAAAATTTGTTCAGCGAATGTTCGGCCCTACGTCATAACTCCCGTCCTTGTCGTATATTCACGAGTAAGACAAGGACGGGAGTTGTGACGTAGGGCCAAACATTCGCTGAACAAACTGTAGTTCGTTGTGGAAGTTCTATTAGTCAAATGTACATTTTATGACTAACAGATGAGTTTTACAGGTTTTTGTAGTTTTTCAACTTTTTGACATTATCTGGTATAATAAGTTCTCTGATAATAATATATTTTTTGGATATTCACCACCAAAAAAAGAATGATAGGAAACAGAATACAAAATTTTCAGTCGTGGTCTTCACATTGTAGTACCTATAGATGAGAGGATCCAGAACAGAAGTGACGTCACAAAAGGGCCACCAAGGGAAATTTGAAAATGTCTAACCTGCGATTCGTTGAGCTCGTGACCCTTGTCAATGAACTTTAAGAGGTCACATTGAGTTAACCTTGACCTGATGGTCACCTTGATATAATCTTTGACTAAAGACTAAACACCTTAGTCTGCAGGTTGATTACAGTTTAGAGATTAGACGTCATTGAGTGATTTGCAATCTTACAGATATTTACATTAGGTACATAAAAATGATTATCCTGATATCCACATTAAAAAATTTGATTGAGGCATTTTTAGCTACATATAAATCTGTGTGTTTGTGAACAAATCATATGGCCATGACCATGGACGAGACTCCTAGGGTAAAGGCGCTGGGTGAACCGAAGACCAGTATTTGAAGACACTGGTCCAACTCAATTGAACTCTTGAGGAAGAGACGCTGGGCAGACCGAAGGCCCATTTCTGGGGTGAAGGCGCTGGGAGGAGATAAGACGACTTCTGGGGTGAAGACCCTGCGCAAACTGAAGACCACTCGAACTCCTGGGGAGAGGACGCTGAGCGGATCGAAGACTAATACTCCTGGGATGAACAGCACGTTCACACAGAAGACCACTACTGAGGCTCCTGGAGCGATGGTGATTCGTGTTACCAACCAAGAGTGATGATATTTAATGTATCCAGATTTTTTATGAACTACCACAACATTTAACTGATGGAATTTCATGTCAAAACTAATCAGAAATTGAAAAAAAAATTAATGTCAATATTATAAATCGATATAATAAAACTGATTTCAATATTTTTATGCGCTGAGACAAAATTCAACTAATAAAATTTTATTTATGCCAACACAACAAAAATTTTAAATCACACTAAATCAAACATGTACTTCTTTTCTAAAATTTATTTGTAGCGTAAACAGATCCATTGAATTTTAATTGGTTTTTTTGCCACCAATCATAGGATCTCAAAGAAGAAATAGGAAATAGACGAAAAATTAAAGAATCAGCATTTATTCTAGGAAATACAGACAACTGTGTTGCTGAATATTCAGTGGAATTCAGTAAAATATTATTGCCACTTATTCAAAAAGAAGTTAGTATAAATAATTAGGTAGAACCCCAGAAAACGTTTTTTTTTGGCTAGTTTACAAATTATCCACAGTAGAAAGAAATATTGTTACTAATACCATTGAGTAAAGGATATTCCTTTACTCAATGCTAATACCATTGAGTAAAGGATTATTCCTTTACTCAATGCTAATACATAATCAACTCATTGGTTAGTATGTAAACTAAACACTCCTTTTGGTTAATTTATTAGAAAAGTGATGAGGTAATGTTTATAGCAAGTGTGTGTTCTTATTGTTTACTGTCGTGTGTGAAATGTTGTTGTGAAATTTGTTCAAGAATAAGTACCTATCTGGTTATTAAAAATGAAACAACAGCAACAATTTGCAAACCTACTTTTGGAAGTTTGCGAGCAAAAGTCACAAAATTCAAAATTAATGAATGACTGTGATTATAGTGAACTTTTGCAACGTATAAAAAAATAGACGAAACTGGACCAACACTAGTAACAAGGATGATTATTATTATTATGTGGTAAATATACTTATGATTTACAAAGAATCCATATCATCTTGTGTAATCTTATTATTACATAAAAGATCTGGAAAGATTATTTTTTATGTTTGAGTGAATATTTATTATTATGATGCCATTAAAGCTGCCCACCAGAGAACTGGACATGGAGGTCATCAAGCAACAACAAAATTACACAGAAAATGGTGAAATTATTTATTGAAACTTGCGAAAATTGTCAGGTCATATGAAAGAATTATTTTATTATCCTAAACTAAATTAACAGGGGGGGGGGGGGGGTTGCCGACAGCGAAAATGACGTTAGATTTCGTATTTTTAAGTTGTATAGCATAAAATCTAACAACATTTTACCTGCCAAAAATTTAGTACAAAGATCTCTGTCTTCATTTTAATCATAAGATATTACAAGCAGTGTTTTGTTTAATAGGTTATGAAAACCTTGGGAAAAATAATAATTCCGGTGCATAATATGCTTTTAAGATCTTACGATTAAAATGAAGACAGAGATGTTTGTACTAAATACTAAATTTTTGCCAGGTAAAATGTTATTAGATTTTATCCCCTGAAATCTAAAGCCGTGTCCACACAGAGGCAACATGCAGCAACTTTTGTAGGTGCGACATGTCTCCACCACAAAAGTTGCTGTGTTGAGGGATGTTGCTACTGGTCGCCGGTAGTCGCGTTTCCGCTCCGAGGGCGGTAAACATCAAAGAAAATTGAGCGACAAGCGATGACTTTTGTTGCTTCTATGTGGACGGCCGTGTCGACTGGCAACAGCGACAGTAATCAGTCGTCCGTCAAAAAGGCATCTACGTACATGACTGAGAAGGGCAACATGTTTCTTCTGTGTGAACACACTGTTTCCAAACTAGGATAGAGATACATGTTTACCGACTAGCGAAACAAGTTGCTTCTGTGTGGACGGATTGTTTCCTCTTATCGCGACGTGTTCCAAAACTCGGAAGCATCTCGCGGCAACATGTTGCCTCTGTCTGGACAGGGCTTAAAGGCGCGTATACATCTCAGGACAAACTCGTTCGAGCCAAAGTGAGGCGTAACGAATGCTTCGTTTGTATCCTCGGCAGCTTTTTTCGGAGTCGGCCGAGGCAACAAACGCGGCAGCTATCCGTCTGTGCGTCGCATGTTCATTTGAAATAATAAAAAATCGTTGTGTAGAAACATGGCAGGAGACGGTGGCTAAAATATACGCGACTGAATTTAAGATGCCAACGCCCCAACGGGACTATGCAAACTAATATATGGGCCATCGTCACCATGTGAATGGTGCAAGCCACCGGGTCTACACTGCGTTGTTCTTTGTTGTTGTTCATTGTTGGCATGGCCCATAGGGGGCCTATAGGGGGCGTAGGTATTTCTTATATTCAATGGCGTGTAAGTGCTGCATATATCGTCATGGCCAGTTTATTGAAAAAAAGGAAAGAATGAAGAGAAGTTGCTGGATAAGTAGAATATTCCACAATAGACTGCTCACTCGCGGAAAAGCATTTTTAAATGATATGATAGAAGATGACAGTGGCCATTTTCGAAACTTTACTAGAATGGCAAATAACGACTTCGTATTTTTGTTAGAAGCGATTCGGGATAATACAATTTAATACCGAAAAACACGAAGCGGCGAGCACAAACGAGGCGAATAAGCACTAAACCGAACAGTCTCGGAACAGACCGAAGCAGTTTGCCGCGCCTCGGCTAATACGTCCACAGCAGAGACATCCGTTTTGCCTCGCCTTGCCTCGTACCAGATGTATACGCGCCTTAATAACGTCACTTTCGCTGTCGGCAACCCCCTCTTAACCAAAGGGAATTGGTTAGTTTACATACTAACTAACCAATAATGAGTTGATTATTACCTATGTACACGATACACAGATAATCACATAACAGTGTGTTATGTGAGCAATATTAAGTTCACACTTTATCCAGCTACTGTGGATAGTTTGTAAACTATCCAAAAAACTTGTTAACTTGTGTAATTTTCTTGTGGTTGGTACTTTGGCAACAAAAATATAGTATAGTATAGTTTGTAAACTATATCCGGATAGTATACAAACCAAACCAACCGCTATTTTAGAAAAAGATGAGTTTCCATCAAAATAACCAGACGTTTGGATACTTTTTATAATAAAATGTACTTACCTACAGAGTTCACGAGATTTTCACAGTAAGCATTGAGGAGCTAGAGTGTACTAGGTACAAGTGTTCTCTGGTACTAGGAATACTTTACTCTGCTGAATAGGAATAAAAAAAATGTAACTAGCACAGAACTTTATAGTAATCCAAACTGGAAAATCTGTGAAATTATAATTGACTATCTCAATGGAAATTGTTAGAGGCCCTGTATGACACGAAAAGTGACAGTTATTCGTTTTAACAGAGGTTGGACAACAGATTTTGGCAGATCTAGTAACATTGTTTTTATTATATTCTTATCTTGGCGGGTGCCAGTTTGTCAACAAAACTGTCGACAAATTATTGAGCGTGCTCGTTTTCTTTTGCAAAAAGGAATGTTAACAGTTAAAAGTGACATCTTGTGTAATAAGAAACTGCAAGAATTCTGAGCAGGATGAATTTTTCATAACACCCTTTCCAAAAAGCGCAGAAGAACGAGCACGATGGTGCAAATGAAATACCCTAACATGAGAGTTGGAAATGATACGAAAATTTGCGAGGTAAGTAAATTTAATTACATAAGTATCTCTAGCTCCTTTTTATTTTTTGTTTGATCTGTGATTTTAATCTGCAGAATAATTTTCTTAATCTGCATCAGCAACATAACATAAGATATTTAAATTAATATACGTATTAAATATTAGTAGGTACCTACATATTTATTTTCAATAAAAGTCCATAAGGTTCTACCAACCCCCTATTAGAATTCTTATGAAAATTTCCCAATGTTAAAGAGATAAAATTAAAATTTTTGCCCTTCAAGGAGGTAAAACCTGTTAGGTAGGTATATTTACTGGACCGGGATAGGCATTTTTCGTTTCATGGAATAATAAAAATGTAAGTAAGTATATGTGTTAGAGAGAGGAAGTTTTGAAGGAGCTTTATTTTATACCAAGACCAACAAAATCGGACAAAAAAGAAGTTAACACGGGTGGGAATATAAAGAACCCTTTTTGTGTAGTCAGTTAAATGTGTGAGCTTATATTCCATTACAAATTTCTTGCTGATAAAAAAATAGCATTTGATGGCAGCGTTTTATTATGTTTAGGTAGCTTAAATTTATAGTTCTTTAACTTTCACAGGTTCACTTCTGTGACATGGATTTTGAGTGTCAGGTTGTGCTGAAGAAAGGATCATCTCCTGCAACGTTTGATGAACGTGACTTTAGCAAGAAAGAGCAATTATTAAATATGTATAAATGTCTGAGAACTTGTACTAGTTTGATTTTTCCTATTTACTTACAATATATATTTGAAAACAAAAATAATACTGTTGTCTTCTTTATTGAAATGTAGATGATCTCTCTTGCATTAAAAAGTTATTAACTTTTATTTTACAAAAAAAAAAGAATGAGAGACTAATATATCGATATTAAATATCTAGGTACTCATTTTTTTATTCAGCCTAATTCCTATTATTATTGGTTGATTCATATTTCCAAAACAAACTTTCCAACTTTTTGTTCCGTACAAATTTCAGTATTAATTGTCTTAAAATTATGATGGTAGGTATAAGAAGAGAGTTTGAAGAAACGAAACCATACAGTAAAACCATTTAAAAGACCTTTTTTTTTAATGAACAGCAGCTATGTTTCCTATTGAAGAAATATTCGAAAGTTTGATTAGTTGGTATGCTAGAGCCTTGTTTAATTTTATGTACATACCTATCTACATATACCACCCTCCTACAAAAATTTAATAAATGTTTTTATCCATGATATCCTAAAATTTCTGTTTTCTTGGAACAAATTATATGTTTCTTCACTTTTCCATTCAAACTTCAATAATTATTATTAGTGAAGCTTTGCAAATAACATACTACTACTTAACCTATTTACCTATTTATTGGTTTTATCTATATTTTTATACATTTTAAACTGTGCCCTCATCTACCTACGCTTATGGCAGTTAACTGTCGTTAGCTTAACCTTAAAATCCAATTTTGATACATCGTGCTGCTAGGGGAATGTTAGAAAGAGCGAAAAAATATATGTATGTTGCACAAAATGAATTTCATAGGGAAAATAAGACCCTCGCCAGAGAGAGAGATCCGATCGTTGTCCAACCTCTGTTAAAACGAATAACTGTCACTTTTCGTGTCATACAGGGCCTCTAGAAATTGTCATTGAGTTAGGATGGGGGGAGGCGTCACGACATTTTTTTTACATTACAAAGTCGCATATAGCAAACGGGTTCAGGGGGTGTGGCTAAGTCTGTGAGCCACTCCAGGGTCTGATTAAACAGTATTCCTAGTAAAATTATAAAAAATGTAAAAAAACGAAAACTAACAACGACGAAATCAAAAGCTGGGTTTAGTCAGTCAGTCAGTCAAATACATACCTAGAGTACCTAGTTATAAATGTAATATTTTTCTTTTCATAAAGTACCAAAGTGGATATTATAAATTATATTGATACGGCTCTGTCTACTGTTTACATTACCTGTGAAATGTAATTCCTGTGAATTTCTTTTTGTCCACGTTAGAATTGCTACTGCAACAACGTACAGAACATGACATATTTATTTCCAGAGGTGAATAGCTCGCAACAACAAGGAAAACTGCACTTTTAGCCACTTTTAATGCACCGAGTCGACAAATTGACGTTGTTCTGGTAGTCTATCACGTGGGTGAACCCGTTTTGGGTCACGTGACAGCTTCTCCCCCCCATCCTAACTCAATGGAAATTATACACATCAGGTCAACAATATGCAACAATCCAACAATCCACATTTCAACCACAAAATATAATATATAGGTTATTTCACAGACCACAGAGATAGTCCCTGAAGAAAATAAATTGACAACGGGATTTTGATTGGAACTCAAACTGCAACGCAAGGTCAGCCAAATAATAGCCCATCATTTGATTGAACCGCGGTTGCTTTTCTTCTTCTTGTCTTTTTATGGCCTAGCTCTTCTTTGCAAATTAGCCACTCGTGGCCTTCGCCACCTCTTCGTTGGGTCAGATAAGTCCAGCTTTTGCTGTGTCCGCCCAACTTGATACCTTAATTCTCCATGTTTTTTTCATGCTGTGTCCTCCCAACTTGGTAACATTAATTTTTCAATATTCTCTCTTACGGGATATTTCTTGATTGTACCAGAGCATGTTGTTTTATAATTTTATATGCTCCGATTGTACCTGGACCCGTCGATGGAGGAAGGCCCTCACACCACGAAAATAAAATTTTTGTTTGTCCCTAGTTCCTTTAATTTGACAAGTTTACATGGCATATTTCCATACATTTTCTTAAGAGAAGTCAACGCCTGCCATTATGAACCAATGAAATGATATGATTTTTGAAATATTAACCAATCAGGTGATGATTTCAGCATATTTTATTTATTTTTTTCAGTGGTATTTTCGTATGTAATATCACTAGTGCCGGAAATTTTATCGATAATTTTTTCAAAAGCGCTATTTTGCCTAGAAAGATCACGAGTATAAATTGGGCTTTTATTTTCTGATAAAATAAACTCTTTCAAAATGAGTCGTTTTAGAAATGTAAACATTAAAAAAATCAATACAGAAATTATTAAATCGTATTCGTGAAATAATCTCGACAAATACCACTCGTGCCGGAAATTTTTCTAGATAATTTTATTCTCAAGCCCTATTTTGCCCATTAGCAAAACCACTCGTACAAATTGGACTTTTATTTTCACAGAGATAAAATCCCTCGAGCTTCGCTCTCGGGATTTTATCAGAAAATAAAAGCCCAATTTATACTCGTGATCTTTCTGGGCAAAATAGCGCTTTCAAAAAAATTATCGATAAAATTTCTGGCACTAGTGATATTACATACGATTATTTCCCTCATACTGCTTGCATCCAATAAGGTAGCTCCTTCCATAAAAATCCAACCAATGATATGCCTCTGCTAGCGATAATTTGCACTAGTGCAATTACCGGTAATTGCACTTGTGCAAATTATCACTTCGTTGCTTAGCAACCGCGACTGTTGAATACAAACACACTTCTTAAAGTTTGTGTGTTTCACACTGTTCTAAATTATGCAGCTTATAAATTATGTTGCGGTGTATTATTAAGCATTATATCAATGAATTTATATAACTTTTACATTGCTAAATTCTTGTTATTTAGACCTCCGCCTCCGTTTAAATTTATGACACATTCAGAAAATAAACCAACGCCGACAGGGTGTAGGTATAATCGCATTTGCCTTGGATACTTAAGCGTCATGTTTGTTTACTCGAACGCTACAGTCGAAGCTGTCAATAAACTCGTTCAAAATGTGTCGAGCTTCGCTCTCGGGATTTTATCTCTGTGAAAATAAAAGCCCAATTTGTACGAGTGGTTTTGCTAATGGGCAAAATAGGGCTTGAGAATAAAATTATCTAGAAAAATTTCCGGCACGAGTGGTATTTGTCGAGATTATTTCACGAATACGATTTAATAATTTCTGTATTGATTTTTTTGTTTACATTTCCAAAACGACTCATTTTGAACGAGTTTATTGACAGCTTCGACTGTAGCGTTCGAGTAAACAAACATGACGTTTGGGTATCCAAAGTATCCAAGGCAAATGCGATTATACCTACACCCTGTCGGCGTTGGTTTATTTTCTGAATGTGTCATAAATTTAAACGGAGGCGTAGGTCTAAATAACAAGAATTTAGCAATGTAAAAGTTATATAAATTCATTGATATAATGCTTAATAATACCGCAACATAATTTATAAGCTGCATAATTTAGAATAGTGTGAAACACATAAACTTTAAGAGGTAGGTACGTGTTTGTATCCAACAGATTCGTGGTTGCTAAGCAACGAAGTGATAATTTGCACAAGTGCAATTACCGGTAATTGCACTAGTGCAAATTATCGCTAGCAGAGGCATATCATTGGTTGGATTTTTATGGAAGGAGCTACCTTATTGGATGTAAGCAGTATGAAGGAAATAATCTCTGAAATCCTACTCTCTTAGTTACGTCCTAGTTACGCTAAACCAATAACATATTCACAACTGAAAGTTCAATCTAAATGACAGCAGCTGTCAAACTAACTATTTGCAGTTGTTAAATTCTCTTTTTAAATACAACTCGTGGTATGCCTAATAATAGATAATACCTTTCCTTAATTTATCACTCATTATAATCCCAATGCTAAGAAAATACCACTCCTGCTGCGCAGTCGTGGTATTTTCAGCTATAGGATTATAATTCGTAAAATTAACGAAAGGTATATTATCAATAATAGGCACACCACTTGTTATACCTATTACCCCTGAAAAGCTAGTCTAAAAAGCAAGCAAGAGTATTCGGTACCTTTTGGTTTGAAATGAAGTCCATGGCTAGTTGTAGTGTAAGTAAGCATAAAACGCATTAGATTTTTCAGTTTCTTCTACAGTGTGACCCATTTGTTTTGGGGTCAGTCTGTAAAAAGTGTATCAATCGTGCGATTTGGCTGATTTTTTTTTTAAATTGTAGAGCTCGATGAACTGCACATTTTGAACAAAAATTGCCTGGTTCGCATAAAATCCAAAGCCTACTATGACCGTTTTTATGAGCAAAATTTTAAGAAACCATATTAGCGTTTTTTTTTTGAAAAAATCTGTGTGCGCCAATGGATTGAGCACCCCTCGAAATGGGTATGTACAAAATTTCATCAAAATATTTCAAGTAATAACGATTTTGTAGAAAAATTAAAAATGCAGCCAAGGTACGTCTTTATTTTCAAAAATTCAAAGTTGGCCATGGAAAATAATTGAATTGTAATAATACAACCTTATGCTTATAAACACAAAACATAAAAACAATTAAAATTATAAAATTTTTGTAACTTCTACCAAGCCTCCATTTTCTACAATGCATTTGTCGTTCCTCTTGCGTACATTCAAAATTACATTTCGTATTTGCTGTGGAGTAATTTCCTCACAACTACGGTTTATCCTAGCTTGCAGTTCTTGTAAATTATGGGGTCTTGACTTATAAACATTTTGCTTAAGTGTACCCCAAAGAAAAAAATCTAAAGGAGTTAAGTCCGGAGATCTCGGTGGCCACTCACAGAAAGGACTATTTCGCCCTATCCAACAGTTTTCAAAATTATTATCTAGCCAGTTTCTGATTAAACGAGCATTATGAATAGGACTGCCATCTAACTGTAACTTTAAATTTAAACGGTATCTTAATGGTAACTCATCTAAAGCATTTCTAAATTCAATTTCTAGAAAATTCAAGAAGCCAGCCGCATTCAAATTCCCTTCAAAGAAAAATGGGCCAATTATTCTGTCGCGTAGTATTCCACACCAAACGTTAATTTTTTGTGAATATTGTCTCCTTGCATTTATTATAAACTCTGGATTTTCAGCTGACCAGTGACGGCAGTTTTTACTTGATACTACACCATTTGTAGTAAACGTGGCTTCGTCGGTGAATAAAATTTCATTTAAAAAGTTGCCATTATGGAGATATTCACCTTGCAGCCAATAGCAAAATTCTAATCTTCTCTCCTCATCTCCTGGTTCCAGGGTGTGCAAAAATTTTGGCTTAAACGGTTTTATTTTGTTTTGTCTCAAACATCTCCTTATACTCTCTCTGGGTATATGAAGGTCTAAACTAGCCGTTCGAACACTATTTCGAGGATTGTCACTAAAGTATTGCAGAATTTGATTGTTATTTTCAACAAGTCCACGGCGTCCATTTTGCCTAGTTTTTAATAAATTTTTAGAAATCGATCCAGTTTCATCAAAAATATTGTTTATACGTTGTACAGTACTTCGACTCACTGATCTACCTGGGTGTCTATTGTTAAATTCGGCCGCAGCTTCTGCTGCCGAGCGCTCGTTGTCGCCCACGAGTCGAACAATTTCTATTTTGTCTCTTATGCTTAAATATTCCATAATTATGATAATTAATTGTATTGAGCACAAACAATTTCTGAACTCAATTTAGACAGTTTGACACTTAATAAAAGTAAACAATTCAATTATTTTCCATGGCCAACTTTGAATTTTTGAAAATAAAGACGTACCTTGGCTGCATTTTTAATTTTTCTACAAAATCGTTATTACTTGAAATATTTTGATGAAATTTTGTACATACCCATTTCGAGGGGTGCTCAATCCATTGGCGCACACACATTTTTTCAAAAAAAAACGCTAATATGGTTTCTTAAAATTTTGCTCATAAAAACGGTCATAGTAGGCTTTGGATTTTATGCGAACCAGGCAATTTTTGTTCAAAATGTGCAGTTCATCGAGCTCTACAATTTAAAAAAAAAATCAGCCAAATCGCACGATTGATACACTTTTTACAGACTGACCCCAAAACAAATGGGTCACACTGTATATAGTGGACCATTGGTTAACTTTGGAGCTATAAATAAACAAAATTTTATTTTTCATTCTTGCATACGTTACAAAATACTATTCCAAAATAATATGTAGAATTCTTGCTTCTTCAGCTGGTTGATCAGATCATCCCATAATTCCAAAATAGTGTTTATCCTTCTGCAATGCACCTATAATGGTCTGTGCATACCTACTGTAACCTACAGTTCTTTTTCGTGTCCAAGTATTTTGGAGGAGGCAGTTGTTGCCGGGAAATGACAGCATAAAAGAGATAATTAAGTCGTTTCCCACGTTGATTACAGTTCAGGTGCGGGGGAAAACGCATGTGGATCCCTTTGTCTGTTTTAAGTGAGTGTGTTACGAAAGTACTGCATAATGGTTAGACGAAGAGACCATTCGACATCTTCTACTTCGGACACGGATAGCTCTTCTAGCCCGGGAGCCAGTGACAGATTTTTGTTAGTCATTTCCTCTCGGCCGATAATTCGTAAAATGCTTCATTCAGTTATGAAGCATCGTGAATGTCAGCTGGAGTACCAGTGGTGGGTTGGACAATGGCACCCCCCATACACGTAAAAAAAATATGTATTTTCGAACATTTCCTCCCGGCTGAAAATGTCTCAGATAATAGTTAATATGATAATTAAAGGAAAAATATGATCAGCTGGCTGTAAGGTGGTGGACTATACATCAGCTGCTCAAGTGAACATGAAAAAAGAAAAACTATTTTCAGTTATTTCCTCTCGGTTGAACATTTGTCAGTTAGTACACTTAGAGGCATAGAAATTTTCTTAGAGGTTTGTTTAAACTGGAGCAAAGTTGCGGAATTTTATGTTGAGTAACATGGTAAAAAAAAATTTGGCTGGCCCTTCTTGTCTAGAAAATAATTTGAAAAAACTGAAAATTGTCTTTTTCGTTTTTATTTTTTTAAACGAAAACGAAGGGGCTGGAAGGGGTTAATAGTTATTTATGTACCAAGGCACTGAAGTTCAACTTTTTATGACTCATGTGGAGTTTAGTTGCTGTATACGAAAAGTTAAATGAGCCTTTATCGGCCGGGTTTTGAATATTTGGTCACTTTTGACGGGCGATTTCTCCGCGTCGAACGTTTGATGTTTACATCTCGCCAAGGCCTACTTATTGAAAAAATCGTACAATAATGGGCTACATTATTGTACGATTTCTGTGCTTTTAATGACGATTTTGGGACATTTTAATGCTGATTTCAAGAAATAGTTATTTATGTACCAAGGCACTGAAGTTCAACTTTTTATGACTCATGTGGAGTTTAGTTGCTGAGGCCTCTGGCCGAGGCAAATAAACCACATGAGTCATAAAAAGAACTTCAGTGCCGAGGTACATATTATATTTTTTTTGAAATCGGAAAAAAAATTGTTTTATTAGGCAAGAAAATAATAATAAGGGATCACCCGTCCACGAACCGACTACGCGCGGCGTTGCTTGACTTTACCGATCGCTCTACCTTGGACAAGTATAATGATGTACGGCACCTTCTGACAGAAAAACCAAACTGCTGCTTCTTGTGCAGCCTACACAACAAATCTATTGATTTTCAAATGTACTAAAATATGTATACTGAAGGATTGCGCTTCTATAGGAAACAATTTCGCAATGTGTATGAAAAGTTAAATGAGCCTTTATCGGCCGGGTTTTGAATATTTGGTCACTTTTGACGGGCGATTTCTCCGCGTCTGACGTTTGATGTTTACATCTCGCCAAGGCCTACTTATTGAAAAAATCGTACAATAATGGGCTACATTATTGTACGATTTCTGTGCTTTTAATGACGATTTTGGGACATTTTAATGCTGATTTCAAGAAATAGTTATTTATGTACCAAGGCACTAAAGTTCAACTTTTTATGACTCATGTGGAGTTTAGTTGCTGAGGCCTCTGGCCGAGGCAAATAAACCACATGAGTCATAAAAAGAACTTCAGTGCCGAGGTACATATTATATTTTTTTTGAAATCGGAAAAAAAATTGTTTTATTAGGCAAGAAAATAATAATAAGGGATCACCCGTCCACGAACCGACTACGCGCGGCGTTGCTTGACTTTACCGATCGCTCTACCTTGGACAAGTATAATGATGTACGGCACCTTCTGACAGAAAAACCAAACTGCTGCTTCTTGTGCAGCCTACACAACAAATCTATTGATTTTCAAATGTACTAAAATATGTATACTGAAGGATTGCGCTTCTATAGGAAACAATTTCGCAATGTGTATGAAAAGTTAAATGAGCCTTTATCGGCCGGGTTTTGAATATTTGGTCACTTTTGACGGGCGATTTCTCCGCGTCTGACGTTTGATGTTTACATCTCGCCAAGGCCTACTTATTGAAAAAATCGTACAATAATGGGCTACATTATTGTACGATTTCTGTGCTTTTAATGACGATTTTGGGACATTTTAATGCCGATTTCAAGAAAACATTATTAAGGCACTTTTTTACAAGGAATCTTAATATGACCTCGCATTGTTTTGCCGCCTCTCTGGACACAGATATGACGATCAACTTTTATTTTTCTTATGGGCGCCATATTAGATTTTTGCATTTTTGAAAAAAGGATTTTTTCTGGATTAAATGATATGTCACACATTATGCTTTACTTTGTTTTTCTTGCCGTAATATCAAATTAATCGTTTTTGCATAGAGTGCCTTGGAAACATAAGCCCCATAATGTTTGACGTTTTTGCATAGAATGCCTTGGACACATAAGTCTAATTACCCATTGGTGCGAAGTGTGCTTTGGAATATTTTTCAATGGTTCGGTAAAAATTCAGTTAATGTTAAATTTAAAGTGATGAGTTTCGAAAGTGCTGGCAAAGCAGAGAGTAGTTGACGCGAGGCTTGCGTTTTGTAGGGTTGGTTTGGCGTTGCTTTGATTGGTGGTAGCAAAAGTGTTGGCCGGGAGGTGGATGCAACAGTTTTTGAGGATTGATCACAGTTGATTGTTGATTTTGTTATACAGCATTGCACAGCCCACGTAAATTAAACTGGACTGCTTTTCCAATACAATCATTTATCCCACCTATATACTACATACAGAGTGTCTCACTTAAGAGAGAAACAACCTTATAACTTCTTTAATTTTTAACCGACCAGAACGAAATTTTTACCCAAGGTATCTACCTTGGCATTGTTGCGTACTTATTTCCAAAAAGTTAGTTGCCTTCTCCAAAGTCAAAGCCACCTGAGATGGCCACAATCGAGGTTAAAATCCGAAAGTCATATTAGGCATTTTTCTTCAAAAAAAATTACTAAAAAAAGTTGAAGAATTGATCCAGAACCCTAAATACAAAATTTTATCAAAATTAAAAAATATTAAATAAAAAAATTAAAGTCCAAAAATAGCAATATAATTTTCTGTGTTTACAAAAGTGTGCCAGGGAAGTTTTGAAGGCAATAAATGACAATAGACATGACAGCAAACAACTTGTTTTCAAAACTTCCATGGCACACTTTTTTAAACACGGGAAAATTAATAAATTGCTATTTTTGGACTTTTAATTTTTTTATTTAGTATTTTTTTATTTTGACAAAATTTTGGATTTATGGTTCTGGATCGATTCCAAACACCTTTTTTAGTACTTTTTTTTTAAAAGCCTAATATAACTTTCGGATTTTTAGCGTCGATTGTGGCATCGCTTTGACTTTGGAGTAGGCAACTATTATTTTTTTTGGAAATAAGTAGGCAACAATCAACAATGCCGTCTACCTTTGGTAAAAATTTTCTTGCCTAATAAAACATTTTTTTTCCGATTTCAAAAAAAATATAATATGTACCTCGGCACTGAAGTTCTTTTTATGACTCGTGTTTTATTTGCCTCGGCCAGAGGCCTCGGCAACTAAATTCCACATAAGTCATAAAAAGTTAAACTTCAGTGCCTTGGTATATAAATAACTATTTTCAACCTACCCCCTACCCCCACTACCTGTCTACCCCCACCGTTGAGTCAAGAGGATTTGTTCGGTCCACCGGTGTCTCAACCTCAACTTCTCGTGTCAACCTGCATCCTGTCGGAAACCTGTTCACAAACCAGTAAGAATTTTTATCAAAACTGTGGTGCTAAAAAGTCCCTATGAACGTCGAAAACATTTTAAATTGCACTGTGACTTTCCAAGCTCTTTATAAGAATCACTCAGTACTTTTTTTTTTCAGTCCACCACCACTACCTGTCCACCCCTACCGCTAAATGAGGAGGATTTATTGGGTCCATCAGTATCCCAACTCTCAACTTCGAGCGGTCACCCTGCGTCCTACGGTATGGGTACAGGTATAAAGCGTATAAAGATGCAGGACGAGTACGACTCATTCAGCATGATCACCATGCCGCCCACCCAGATAAATAGTGAGGATGAGTTCGAGGAACTCGCTGGCGACATGTTGTCATACATCAAAAGGGTAACGGTGAAAATGAAGCAAAAACTACCTGTCCACCCCTACCGCTAAATGAGGAGGATTTATTGGGTCCATCAGTATCCCAACTCTCAACTTCGAGCGGTCACCCTGCGTCCTACGGTATGGGTACAGGTATAAAGCGTATAAAGATGCAGGACGAGTACGACTCATTCAGCATGATCACCATGCCGCCCACCCAGATAAATAGTGAGGATGAGTTCGAGGAACTCGCTGGCGACATGTTGTCATACATCAAAAGGGTAACGGTGAAAATGAAGCAAAAACTACCTGTCCACCCCTACCGCTAAATGAGGAGGATTTATTGGGTCCATCAGTATCCCAACTCTCAACTTCGAGCGGTCACCCTGCGTCCTACGGTATGGGTACAGGTATAAAGCGTATAAAGATGCAGGATGAGTACGACTCATTCAGCATGATCACCATGCCGCCCACCCAGATAAATAGTGAGGATGAGTTCGAGGAACTCGCTGGCGACATGTTGTCATACATCAAAAGGGTAACGGTGAAAATGAAGCAAAAACTACCTGTCCACCCCTACCGCTAAATGAGGAGGATTTATTGGGTCCATCAGTATCCCAACTCTCAACTTCGAGCGGTCACCCTGCGTCCTACGGTATGGGTACAGGTATAAAGCGTATAAAGATGCAGGACGAGTACGACTCATTCAGCATGATCACCATGCCGCCCACCCAGATAAATAGTGAGGATGAGTTCGAGGAACTCGCTGGCGACATGTTGTCATACATCAAAAGGGTAACGGTGAAAATGAAGCAAAAACAGGTATCCATGAAACGAAAATTGCAAGCCGCACGGGAGAAACAGTTGGACAGGAAACGACAAATGGAAGATTTGGAAACAGACGAGCAAAAGGGAGAAATTGCCCAGTTGGAAAAAGATTTGACAATGTGTGCTAGATTATTGAAGAGATTTTGTTTATAGAATTTTCTTTAAATGTACTCTTTTACGTAGTCTAGCACCCACTTATCTCCCTCTTTTGTTCCTGATTTTTTAAGATTTATTTTATATTCTATTTACTATTTTTTATTATATGTATAACCTTTTTTAAGATTTTTATATTTTTTACATAAAATATATTTTTTTACTACTATTTTTTTGTATTTTGTCCCCTATCCTATCAGTTAAACAAACTGAAATATTAAAGTGAATCCTATGAAAAAAGATATAAATCCGTAAGTATATTTTTTCTAACTTTCTTACATTACTTTCTCCTCTACACCGTAGCTCGGTGTGCATTTCGTTTTAGAGTACACATACTTTAATTGCATTCTTAAAATAACAGTAAGTTCTTATTTCAGCATTGTCCGAGGAATTTTAATTACATGAAAAAAGCATATCACCTTTCTCCGCTCACATACATTGTTGATTGCTTATTTAAACAGCTTGCATTTCTGCAGACGACATAACATTCTCTCATAAACAAACAAAAAAGTCGTGTCACAGTATTTTTATCCAGGTGCAAATAGCTTGGCGTAAAATCTAGTTTTATTTGCATGCGTTTCCCTGCATCAGAGAAAGCGCTGTTATTCTCGAAAAAAAGTCTGAAATCATTACCATAGATCTCATATTACAATTTCATCGCCCACAAATTTTTTACACAGGCTATATTCAAAGTTTTTGCTATATAGACGTAAAGCGTGATATTGTGTAGAGCAGGAGTTTTTACAGAACGATTAAAATGTTTTCCCATCAACATATTCTTGCAAAACTTACAAAAAAAAAACAACAAAGGATTTTTAAAGGTTTATTAAAAATGAATTTTATAAGTTAATATTTTTTATCTTCCTTTTAACTTCATACAACATAAGTTCATATTTCAATGCTTCTAAATTCTTCAAATGTTTTTGCAGTTTTCTCCTGTACTCCAGCTTCCTTCTAGGAGTCATGGTTCTACAATAAATTCGATATTTGTAGATCGGCCGACGGGTCCAAGACTTTTAATGTAATACTTCCTTCCGTTGCCAATATCCCTATTAATTTCTTCGATCCGTTGGGGCGTAAACTCGGCGGTGTATCGTTGCGGCAGCACCGACTTAAATTCTTCGAACTCGACGTACGTATTGCGTGTTTACTTTGTCCACGCTCGTGATTTGAAAATTTTCACCCACCTCCATATTTTGAACGCTTTCGAATTTCTTGAAGATCAAATTCTTGTTCAGGTGATTCAGGAACGACTGCATTTTGAACTCGGCAAATCGGACTGTATAAAACTGTAAGAGTATATAACGGGAAACTGCTCTTGCAAGGAATTGTGCTCAAATATATAGACCTCTCCCCACCAAGCCGTTGGAGTGGGGGTTGCCCCGTCATTGGAGTGGGGGCTGACCCCCGCCGTTGAAGTGGGGGCAGAGGGGTCAACTGGGGTCACACGTGGGTCAAAGGTTAACCTCTCAGGATCTGGCGGTCAACTGGGGTCATCCGGTGACGTCACGTGACCTCACGTGACGTAGCCACTTTGCTCCCGTGACCTCGGGCCGTAGGGGGCTCTCAGGATCTAGGGGTCAACTGAGGTCAAAGTGGGGTCGCACGCTCTGCCTTGCTACTCACGTTAATAGGTATAACTTGGTGCCAGACACTCAATTGGGTTTTAGAAGTGGACATAGTACTGTAACAACGTTAACCAATATATGTGACGATTACCTGAGAGCAATTGATAATTCGTGTGTCAGTACAGCAGTGATGCTTGATCTAACCAAGGCTCTTGACTGTTTAAGCCATGAGCTACTTCTTGCAAAGCTTCATTACTTGGGTTACTCGGATTCAGTTACAGACTGGTTTGCAAATTTCTTATCTGATAGATCGCAGATCGTTAAGATGGAAGATACCTTTTATCAAAAGTTGTCCGTTTCGAGGGGTGTTTCACAGGGATCAATTTTGGGACCGACGTTGTTTACTTTGTATGTATTCGATTTAAAGGCAGCTGTCGGATATTGTTCTGTGCATTCCTATGTTGATGATACGCAACTGTATCTGACATTCCATCCCGTGCAGCTGATGCTAATGCCATGTTATCTTCAGTTGTATCCAGTCTTCATAGTTGGTTTAAGTCACATGGGCTGCAAGTCAATCCAAAAAAATCAGTTGTGATAACTTTTGCATCAAAAAACAGACCCTTTGATACCAATGCATTGAAAATTGAATTAGATGATGAGGAACTACCACACAAGACATCTGTAAAAAATCTCTTTTCTTGAAATTCTTGATGGATTGTTTAAAAACTCAATTTCTTCAATAAATAGCTAGTTTACGGCTGGTGAGTAAATTTTCGCTTTTTGACTTTTCATACTCATGTTACGAAAGTCGTTCAAAGTGCCTAAAACAAATTGAAGGGGAATATAAATATATCGTTTCAGATCTATTCTCTCCCGGGAGACTAAAATTAGGTTGACTAACAGTTTGATTTTGAGCAGAATTGAATATGCTGAATAGACTTCAAAAAGTGCAGAATTCTTGTGTTTGTTATGCTATGGAGATCCCTAGAAGGTAACATGTGAGCCCTCATATTAGGAGTATCAGTTGTTTAACTGTGCGACAGAGATGGTTGCTCCACCTAGCCTGCCTGGTCCATTCTGTACTTCACAAAAAGATTACGATCTAGTTTATTGCTAAGAAGCAATAAACTTGATTTGCGATCAGATTTGCATAATACCAGTTTTGTGGGCCATACTATTAGTGTACCAGGTCACAAAACTGACCAGTTTAAAAAATCAGGGTGTAACTGAACTGATGGTCAAAAATGAAACCACGTATTCTTGGAGTCAAAATAGGGGCACTTCTTCATATCTTTTTTTCTCCTACGGGCCATAGTTTTTTTTATACAGAGCGTAGAAGTTTGGAGAAAAATACACATATTTCTTAATATCTCTACAAGTATATGAGATATTTTCTTCATACTTGGCGTGTCACATGAGCAGATGAGCCGTCAAACTTAAGGTTGACATGAAGCTTCTGAGGCTCCCAGTTGCGGAGATACAGGGTGTTATTAAAATTAATTAGTTCAGAAAAATATGAATACCCTCTATAATCGCATTTTTTAAATTTGTTTTGAGTGGCGAATAAAATGGTTAACAAAAAGTGTCTCTTAGTATTTTTTCATATTCACAGCAGTTTCTTAATTATTTTCAAAGAACGGCAACGCTGCAATGAACAATAGCCACTTTAAGAGTAAATCTAGCAATCTGTTGATGTCAATTAAACTTTATTTAACAAAATATAAAAGCAAAAACGATAATAAAAGAAACGTAATGCTATTAGAAAATTAAATTATTAAATGTTCGAAATGACCGCCGTCTCTTTTCAATACCCGCAACTATGCGTTTCCGCATGTTTATTATTGCCATTGGCAAGTTCATAGCAAAAGTGCATATCAGTCAATTCTTCGAATGAAAATATCATTTTGGCAGCCAAATGATTCAAATAATGCCAAGTTTAATTGACATCTACAGATTGTTAGATTTATTCTTAAAATGACTTGTTTATTGCAGCATTGCCATTCTTTGAAAATAATTAAGAAACGGCAGAGAATATAAAAAATACTAAGAGATACTTTTTGTTATCCATTGAATTTACCACTCAAAACAAATTTAAAAAATGCGATTATACAGGGTATTCATATTTTTCTGAACAAATTAATTTTAATAACACCCTGTATCTCCGCAACTGGGGGCCTCGGAAGCTTCATATTAACCTTAAATTTGACAGCTCATGTGACATGCCAAGTTTGAAGAAAATATCTCGTATACTTCTAGAGATACTAAGAAATATGTGTATTTTTCTCTAAATTTCTACGCTCTGTATAAAAAAAACTATGACCCGTAGGAGAAAAAAATATATGAAGAAGTGCCCTTATTTTGACTCCAAGAATACGTGGTTTCATTTTTGACCATCAGTTCAGTTACACCCTGTATAATCAGGTTCCCGCCTCTCTCAAAACATCTTCATTTACATTGTTTAGGAAGCAACTTAAGAAAACTATTCTAAATAACTCAATTGTCTAATGTGAATGTAGCGTTATACTTGTATCTTTGTGTCCCTTTTGTCTGTGTCTTTGTCTCATTTTTTCACTGTACAGAGTGCTTATATATATATTATTAGTTAATTTATTTATTATTATCCAAACAGGTTAACAAACTTAACCTAATTACATGGATAGAAAATGTACAAATACTAATATTATACATATCGGCTTCTAAATGTAAATGTACACCAACTGCTATTACGTGCAAGAGAAAATGAAATTAAAAAAAAAAAGAACAATAAAAAAAAAAAGAAAAAAAAGGACAGTATGGGGGCCAAACGAAACAAAGTGAAATACAAATTCAAGAATTTATCAAATAATTCAAAATCATGCTTTTAAAGGCTCCGAGAGACATTGACCAATCTAAATCGATCAAAGTATTCAGATAGTTAGCCAAACGAAACATGACCACTAGCGGAGATGTGACTTTAGTAAAAATCAGAGGGACATTAAACATAAGCATTGTACGTGTGCGTCTAGGGGGGACATTAAAAGGCAGAAGAGAAAGTATTCGAGGGCAGTTTATTTTGTTATTTATCACTTTATATAGAAACATAATGGATGTTAGACTGCGTCTTTGTTCTAATGAAAGAATTTTAAATTCAGTTCTGAGATCATCAGTTCTGTTGATATTATAATTTGGCCAAACGTTGTGCTTTTTGTAGTATAAATGTCGTAACAATTTATTTTGAATTTTTTCCAATGTTTTTAACGTAGTCTGGTATTCTCCAAACCAAAGAACTGAGGCAAACTCAAGCTTGGGTCTCACCAAGCTATAGTATAATAATTTGACTGTATGTACACTATGTAGATTACTTGTTTGCCTTATTATAAATCCTAACATACGATTTGCAGACTGTGCGATATTTGCAACATGACTCGAGAAAGAAAAAGAGCTATTGTATGTAACCCCCAAATCCCTAATTTCACACTTACGTTCTAGAAGTTCACCCTGCATCATATAATCGAAAATTACAGGCTGTTTTAATCTGGTTATTGTCAAAACACAGCATTTTTTAATATTAAAGTTAAGGCTATTCTCAATACTCCATTCCGCAATGTTATTTACATCTTTTTGTAGCATTACACAATCATAGACTGTTTGTACTTTCCTGAAAATTTTTAAATCGTCTGCGAAAAGTAGACAATCACTATATTTCAATACAGATGGTAAATCGTTTATAAATAAAATAAATAATAATGGGCCCAGGTTAGATCCTTGAGGAACACCTGAGTTAGCAGTGAATTTACCGGAAGTATTACCATTATGCCTAACTTTAAAAAACCTGTTTTCCAAATAACTTTTGATTAATTTTAAAAAACCATATGACAATCCAAATTCGCTCAATTTAGACAGTAACACATCATGATGCACCCGGTCAAAAGCCTTTTGAAAGTCAGTATACACTGTATCTAGTTGTAACTTATTTTCTAGTGCTTCAGATGCGTAATGACTGTATGTTAATAAATTCGAATTAATAGATTTGCTAGACATGAAACCGTGTTGTTGGGGTACCAAATATTTGTTTACGTGCGAATACAGTTTTTTATAGATAATTAGTTCGAACAACTTTGCTGGAGCACTCATAATCGCAATGGGCCTATAATTTTCAATTTGTGTTTTATCACCAGACTTGTACACGGGTGTGGTCAGGGAGATCTTCCACTTTGCTGGAAAAACACAGGATTTAATAATCAGATTAAAAATGTGAAGTAATGGTACTTTTAGCCATTCACTACAGCCTTTCAAGATATATGGTGGAATACCGTCAGGACCAGCACCTTTCCGTTGCGTACCAGATGGGCAGGTCGTGGATTCGGCCCTGCACCATCTTACCGCTAGGCTTGATGAGGGACTGGAAGGGGGATTATTCTCGGTGGGGGTCTTTCTAGACATAGAGGGGGCCTTCGACAACACAGCAGTGGACTCGATCTGCAGGGCCGTGGAGGGCGTAGGGGTCGGGGAAGCCTTGGTAAGGTGGACCCGATCCATGCTCACTGGCAGGGCAGTCAAGGCCGGGCTGTGCGGAGAACCAGTGACCGTCAATGCATCAAGAGGTTGTCCTCAGGGAGGGGTTTTGTCCCCCCTCCTTTGGGGCATGGTGGTTGATGAGGTGCTTCAAATCCTGGAGGAGGAGCAGGGGGTCTACGTACAAGCGTACGCGGACGACATAGTGATCCTAGTTCAAGGCACCGACGTGGGGCTTCTGGAGGAGCTCCTCAACGGAGCTCTGGAGAGGTTCTCTCACTGGTGTGATATGAACGGATTAAATGTCAACCCTAACAAAGTTGAGTTGGTGACATTCACCAAGAAGAGAAAGGTGGATCCCATTCCTCGCATAGAGTTATGTGGGGTCCACCTTGAGGATAGAAAGAAGGTCAAATATCTAAGAGTCTGGCTGGATTCCAGATTAAGCTTTGAGGAGCACATCCTCATGAGGACCAAGAAGGCGTGCAATGCGCTTTGGGCGTGTCACAGAGCTGTTGGCACCTCGTGGGGATTGAACCCAACGATCATGCTCTGGATTTACAGGGCGATGATCGTTCCCATGATTTCACATGGGGCCATCGCATGGTGGTCCGGCACTCGCAGGACCAGACCAGGGGCGGCGTTGGACAAGCTACAGCGCCTTGCCTGCCTGTGCGTCACTGGTGCCCTGAGGCAAGATACAGCGCCTTGCCTGCCTGTGCGTCACTGGTGCCCTGAGGACGGCGCCCACCCGGGCTTTAGAAGCACTGGTGGGGTACGAGGCAGCTAAGGCGGCCCTCAGACTAGAGGGTCTCAATCTATGGGTTGCCAGAGGCTCGGTTCACGGCACCGGCAGCTGTGGTCAGAGCTGAGGGAGGTGGTGCCAATCCTGGAAATGAGAAGGGATGTGCAGACGCCTTCCATTGGCTTCCATGGCCGGCTCCGCTTTGTCTTTCCAGACAGGGAGGAGTGGGCCGAGGGGAACATCAACCCCCAAGGCGGGCTCGTCTGGTTCACAGACAGATCCAAGATGGGGAAGGGAACGGGGGCCGGTGCCTTTCCCAGCTGGCTAGGAGGTTAACTACCTCCCTCGGGGAGCACACCACCGTGTTCCAGGCGGAGGTGTTCGCCATCATGATGGGGGCAGAGGAATCGCTCAGGCTCAGAGTTAAGGGCCGGAAGCTGACCTTCTGCTCTGACAGTAAAGCGGCTTTACAGGCGCTGAGAGCAAACCGTTCCTGGTCCCCATTGGTAGAGGACTATAGAACGAGTTTGCTCAGGCTGGTGGCCATGGGGAACAGGGTTGTTCTGTCGTGGGTGCCTGGTCATGCGGGGAACGAGACTGTGGACCTACTGGCTAGAGAGGGATCCATGGGAAGACCAGTGGGGCCAGAACCAATATTGGGGATTGCGCCAAGGGGTCGCAATTGGAGCCCTGGACAAATGGCTGAATGGTAGGTTCGTTGAGGAGTGGCGCCGGGCTCTGAGGATGAGGCAGACTAGGCTCATGATTCGTGGGCCGTCGACCGCCCTGTCTAGGGAGCTGCTGCGTCTGCCAAGGTCGGAGTTAAGGGGAGTGGTAAGGGTCCTCACCGGACACTGCTGCCTGGCTTGCCACCTGCACCTTATAGGAGTAGGAGGGGAGCCTGAGTGCAGATGGTGTCTGGAGGATGAGGAGACCCCGTACCACTTGGTCACTGAGTGCCCTGCACTTGACAGGGTCAGATTTGAGTCCTTCGGCTCAGCTAAGCTGAGCGCGGAGGATGTATATGGTGTCAGGGTGGGTGAGCTGAGGGCCTTCATCAAGAGGGCCGGCATGCTGGCTGCCGTGTGACGCTGGCCTGTGGGGGCACAATGGGCCCACTGTGGCCTATGTGCCAGGCCGATCTATGGCGGCATTATTATTATTATTATTTCATTTAGTGACTATTTGGCAGATGAAGTTGGTAGCAGACGGCAGGTAAATGTTGTACAGGGTGTGGCACGATGACCGTGCATTAAAAGTATCTTCTTGGCTGAAGCATACCACCCAAGAGTGCTTTTGAAATTAAATAACGAATATTTTGGTAAACACATCTCTTTCACAACATACCGAATATTCAAAATAGCGAATGCTCAAAAACAATTTAGGAATATAATACCTAATAGATTTTCTAGACACATTGAATACCTAGTTTCTGACTGTTCAAGAAGACTTGGCTTCATTCTTTGAATAATAAGGGATTTCCAAAGCAGTGACACTTGCGTCAACATATTATTTAATTCATTAGTCAGATCTAAATTGGAGTAGTTGCGTGATATAGAATCCGGAGGCTGTTATATATTGTAAAATGCTCGAAAGTCCAAAAAAATTTTTATTTTAAAAAATTTAAAGTCTATCCTATCCTATCCAGTGCAGGGGGCGGCCGCCTTAAATCGGCCTGGCACGTAGGCCACAGTGGGCCCGTTGTGCCCCCACGGCCAGCGTCACATGGCGGCCAGCAAGCCGGCCCTCTTAACGAAGGCCCGCAGGTCTCCCACCCCGACACCATACACATCCTCCGCGTCCAGATTGGCTGAGCCGAAGGACTCGAATCTCACCCTGTCGAGTGCAGGGCATTCAGTAACCAAGTGGTGCGGTGTCTCCTCATCCTCCAGACACCATCTGCACTCCGACTCCCCTCCCACCCCCATAAGGTGCAGGTGGCGAGCCAGGCAGCAGTGCCCAGTGAGGACCCTCACCACTCCCCTCAACTCTGTCCTAGGCAGACACAGCAGCTCCCTAGACAGGACGGGCGACGGCCCACGAATCATGAGCCTGATCTGCCTCATCCCCGGAGCCCTGCGCCACTCCTCGACGAACCTGCCATGCAGTCATTCGTCCAGGGCTCCAATTGCTACCCGTGGTGCAATCCCCAATATTGGTTCAGGCCCTACCGGTCTTCTCATGGATCCCTCTCTAGCCAGTAGGTCCGCAGTCTAATTCCCCGCTATGCCCGCGTGACCGGGCACCCACGATAGAACGACCCTATTCTCTTCGGCTACCAACTTGAGCAAACTTGTTCTACAGTCCTCCACCAGTGGGGACCAAGTACGGTTAGCTCTCAGCGCCTGTAACGCCGCTTTACTATCAGAGCAGGTCAGCCTACGGCCCCTGATTCTGAGCCTAAGCGATTCCTCTGCTCCCATCATAATGGCGAACACCTCCGCTTGAAACACGGTGGTGTGCTCCCCGAGGGGGGTGGTCAGCCTCCTAGCCAGTCCCTGACAAAAGGCCCCTGCCCCCGTACCATTCCCCATTTTGGATCCGTCTGTATACCAGACCCTGGGTACCGCTATTCCCTTCGACCCACCCCTCCCTGTCTGGAAAGACAAAGTGAAGTCGGCCGTGGAAGCCGATGGAAGGAGTCTGCACATCCCTTCTCATTTCCAGGATGGGCACCTCCTCTCTCAGCTCTGACCACAGCTGCCGGTGCCCGTGGACCGAGCCACCGGCGACCCAAAGGTTGAGACCCTCTAATCTGAGGGTCGCCTTGGCCGCCTCGTACTCCACTACTGCGCCCAATGGAGGCAGCCCCACCAGGGTTTCTAAGGCCCGGGTGGGCGTGGTCCCCAGGGCGCCCGTGATGCACAGGCAGGCAAGGCGCTGTATTTTGTGTAAACGCCGTCCGTGGTCTGGTCCTGCGAGTGCCGGGCCACCACGCGACGGCCCCATGAGAAATCATGGGAACAATCATTGCTCTGTAAATCCAGTGCATGATCCTAGGATTCAATCCCCACGAGGTTCCAACGGCTCTGCGACACGCCCACAGTGCGTTGCAAGCCTTCTTGGTCCTCATGAGGATATGCTCCTCGAAGGTCAGTCTGGAGTCCAGCCGGACCCCCAGATATTTAACCCTCTTTCTATCCTCAAGGTGAACCCCGCGCAGCTCTATCCGAGGGGCCGGGTCCACCCTTATCTTCTTGGTAAATAACACCAATTCAACCTTATTTGGGTTGACACTTAATCCGTTCATTTCGCACCAGCGCAAGAACCTCTCCAGAGCTCCATTAAGGAGCTCCTCTAGAAGCCCTACATCGGTACCCTGAACTAGGATCACTATGTCGTCTGCGTACGCTTGTACGTAGACCCCCTGCTCCTCCTCCAGGATTCGCAGCAGCCCATCAACCAAGGGGGGACAAACCCCCCCCCCCCCTGAGGACAACCCCTTGATGCATTGATGGTCACTCGTTCCCCGCACAGCTCGGCCTCGCCCGCCCTGCCAGTGAGCATGGATCGGGTCCACCTTACCAAGGCCTCCCCGACCCCCACGCCCTCCACGGCCCTGCAGATCGAGTCCACTGCTGTGTTGTCGAAGGCCCCCTCTATATCTAGAAGGACCCCCACCGAGAGTGATCCCCCCTCCAGTCCCTCATCCAGCCTTGCAGTAAGATGGTGCAGGGCCAAATTCACAGACCTGCCCATCTAGCATGCATGCTGGGTGGGGCACAGAGGGACATTGAGAGCAAGCTGCTCCCTAAAATATCTATCCACCAGTCTCTCCAGCATCTTCATCAAGAAGCTGGTGAGGCTGATAGGTCTGTAGGCCTTGGCTTCAGTATAGTCACTGCGCCCTGGCTTGGGGATAAAAATCACCCTAATCTGCATCCATCGCCTGAGAAAAAGTCTATCCTATTTTTCTTTCTATTCTTCTTGTTTCATTATAATAACCAAAGAAATGAATTTAAAATTAAAACGTTGTCTGCCAGAAGAAACAATGCAAAAGTTCTCTTAATTCACCATTTTTTAAATAATATTTGTCATATACCAGAAATAATATAGCTAATATAAATATTACAGTGCCAGATAATCACTTAAGAAGGCGTAATTTGTTGTTCCATGTTAATAACCATATATTATCTCCTCTACAAGCATGTCTTCGCTCTTGCAACAATCTTTTATCGAAAACGGAAATTGACTTTTTTGTAATAAAGAAAAATGATTTGTTAAAAATCTGAAATAGATCATAATAACTTGTAGCTGTTATAGGCTTTTTCCTTGTGTAATGTTAAATTTATGTTTTCCACTGTGTAACAAATATGGAAATTTCTGTATGTTATGCAGTTTAAATAAATCACTATTATTATTAAGTGATGAAACAACTCGAGATATCAGGATACTTGTAAGAACTCCTCGTTTTTTGTTTTGGAAATAATCTTAGGATTGTCTACCAAGTACCAAGTATAGCAGATTTTAAACATCCATGCACTGCCAGTTTTAAAGTGCGATAACTAAAAAACTGTTGGTTTTCAAAATTTGTTTATAGCGCATGATTTGCTTGAAGTTGAAGGACTATTCGGACGCAATACTTTTCAGGTTCACTACGAACTAAAAATGTCTTTCGACCACAGCGCCATCTACAATTTGCAATAGAAAAATTCAATTTGTGGTAACGCCATGAAGATAGATTAATAAGTATGGAAAGAAGTTACTGTTTCATTGTTTTTGCATTTTATTAATAAATTTAAAACTCGTTGAAGAACCACACAAACTGTCGAGTCAAAGATTTAGAGCAAGGTACTACCTCCGCATGAACAATATAGCAGTCCTTAAATCTTTCACTCAATGAGACAATATAATACAACTACATAATCTATTCATCACCCCTAATAGCTCGGTATTTGATCAGCTCATTAGGAAACGTCCTACTTAATTCAACAAGCATGTTCGCCTTGAACTTTTTGTACGCTTCGATCTTCCCTTTCACCTGTTCATTTTTCGATAAGGCTTTTTCAATGCAGTCTTTTGTGTAGACATTTGGATTTCGGCCCTGATCAATATAGCTAAAATATAAAAAAAATATACACTATACAGAAGTAGAGGTTTAAAATTTCCGGAAAAATTTATCGTCGGAAAAAAACCGTTTTTTTTTTCGGTAAATTTGGAAAAAAACGGAAAAAAACAATTTTTTTTAATAATACATAATAACAAAGAAATAAAATAAATATTTTTAAATGAAATAATTTATATAATATATAATGTTTTGTTTTTTTTCCAATTTTTCTTGTTTTTTTCCGTGATGTTAAACCTCTATACAGAAGGCGTGTCTTTAATTTTATGAAATGGCTATTTATAAGTCCCACGTATATAAAAGTTGCTATACGTCTTGCGCTCTCTTTGGTGGATTGAGTCACGTGACACATCGACGCGTCCATGGCAAAATGGCACAAGCGCCAAAAATTTCAAAATTAGGGTTATGGTGTTACCGCACAGATTTATTGTGTCTGCATCAAACTAACTAAAAGGAATAAGCACCAAAAATTTTAATTTATCGTAATTTGTGTTTGAATTGCGCACAAGTGCCGTTTCACCGTCTCCAATCATGTGCCGAACCGCTCAAATGCCAATAATATCTGTTGTAACGTGAATAATCCCTATTACTTTATTTTGTTTAAGATTTCGTTAGATGTGTAATGGTTTACGTTACGATTTTGATGCTTTTTTAGGAATAGAAAGATGTTATATAGTTTGTGGAGGACGCTGCCTCTCTTTAGTTTTTATTCTTCAATTTGCTCAGGCGCCAGTTTTTTATAGTGGTATGCTCCACTTGTCTTTTCTCGGATAGTTCAGTGAAGAAGAAAATTCCAAAGTTCGTTTAGCTATTTTGTTTTGTTTGTTCTATTGGGACTAGGGAGTAAATATGACAATTGACAAGTTTTTACAATTTATTTTTCAATATTACGTACAACACGATACCAGTTTATTATTCTCAATAGATTAGTAATATTCGAAGATCAATAACAACAGAATCAAATAATTATTACAAAATCATATACTACAACAAAAGTCGAACTGTGCCGCAACGAGAAAAATAAAATATTTTTGGCAAATGAAAAACTTCTAATTTATTATTGAGGCGAAATAATACCATACAAATACACCTGTGAACAAATTGATCTGATTAATGATTTTTGTATTCGCGGCAACGGAAAGTCTATTTTGTGAGACGGAAACTAGGCGTAGGAAATGCGGCGGAGACAACTAAATAATCTAACTAGTATAGAAACGGTGGTCTGACAACACGGCGCGTAATTGTGAAGTGCGGGTAATAAGAGAAAATCGGAAAATTGTGATATCTACGGTTATAAACTATAAGCAAGAAACTCTCTCCGTATCAAACAATGTAGCCCATAACACTTTACTATAGGCCTTTAGGTGACGGCGGCAGATTTTAGAAAAGAAAATTAGATAAAACGGATTCAGTGGTGCCGTCTGACAAGCGCGGTTTATTTTATTTCTTTAATTCTCAGTATTTCTAGAAGGGCCTGGCCTCTTGCCTAGCAGTACCAAAAATTGGGACTCGGCGGACAATGGCCGGCAGCTAGACCTGAGATCAAGTGGAAAAATAGCCTGTAGTCGACTTTTCAGGTTACGTAACGGCCCGGCCGCTTGCCTGGCAGTACAAGTACTCTACAATAGCAATGGCCAGCAACGAAAACTTATATTCCTGGAATTAGTCGAAAAAAAAAAAATAGTTTAGTTTGACTTCTGGCTTTGCAGAGTACCGACCTGGCCGCTTGTCTAGCAGTACCAAAAATTGGCACTCTACGGACAATGGCCGGCAGTTACACCTGACGTCAAGTACAAACTATTTATCTTTTTATAAATGACAAAATCCAAATGAAGAAAATACCTTGGGCACTATAGCAAAATGAAATGGTTATCATACAAGAGTTTCTTACCTATATTGCTAAATCGGCGGTCGATCAAAATCTGATGCATTAGTATTTTTCGGTTCCCCTTTTATACCCGAGTCCGGCCGGGCTGGTGGGGTCGGAAAAAAGAGCCCGGTTGCTATGCCGGCATCGAGGCTTGGTGCGCGGTGCGAAATACATAAAAAAACTAGAAAAATCTCATACACCAATAGCCGGCGATGCGACGCAGCTTCCGATAATAAGACTAAATAGTATGAATAGATTGAATCTAAATACTAATCTACTAAATATATTTTCAAAAATATTGCCCGCATACAATCAATAGCGACTTTTAAAACACGGTATATAAAATACAAAAATACGGAAAATAAGATTTTGTTCAAATGAAAATATATTACTTGCTTTTTATGCATCTATCTAGCCGATGAAAATAATAAAAATACTCGGCACGGTGCGTTCGGCAGAAGAAAATTAAAAATACGTTCCTTTCTAGTAAAAAAAATAACGAACTTCGTTACACTGTTCTGATGGCTGTGGTGATACAGTGTTCATAATGATTTCATGTTACAAGAGGCTTTAAATTTTGATATAATCTATGACGAAGTCCAGCAAGAAGAACCAGCACAAGATGTCATTGTAACGACTGATGTGGACTTTTCAAATGTAGAGCAGAAAGCAATTGATGAAACCATACAACAAAATGAGCTGGAACGAGAGTTAAAATAATAATAATAATTCTCACCCTCACGATACTCCAAACTAGGAATACCCCAGAAGCAACCACATGTTTGTGTGGGGGAGGGGGGCAATAACTATTATTTTTTCTTTGTTGGAAACAAACTTGAATGATGACACCAATGAAGATATTATCGAGGATATTATAGAAAAAGACAGTAGTGATTATTCTTCAAAGGAAAACTCAAATGCCCCAAATAAACATGCAAACGGAAAAAAATAACTAGAAAAGTTTTAAATGATTCTGGCAAAGAATATTTTAATATATCCGGGAGAACTATTGCCGCAAAAATGTTAAAAGCTAACCCTTGCCAAAACAGAAAATGTAGTAACAAGTGTAATTCATTTACAGAGAACGTACGTCAAGATCTATTCGATTATTATTGGATGCTTGGTGACAGCACTAAGCAGAAAGAGTACCTAAGCGAATGTATGTTGGTTTGCCAAGTAATGGGAAGACGCAAGTCTCGTAATGAGAAAAATAGAACTGTAACTAACGAATATTATTTAAAGAAAAATAGTAGGTATACGGCAAAAAGTGTGTAGACAGTTTTTAATAAATACTTTGTGTATTGCAGTTCGAGTTCTAAGAACTGTCTGTGAGAATAAAAACGATACTAAGTTCCCTGAACGGGATTTAAGAGGAAAGCATGGAAGCGTTCTAAAACTCTGCGAAGATCAAATAGAATTTCATAAATTCGTAAAGTCTTTACCTGTAGTACCATCGCACTACTGCAGGAGTTCTTCTACAAAAAAATATTTACCAGCAGATGTAAAAAGTTTTAACAATGTTTATCGAATCTACGTGCAAAAATGTAAAAACACGCCAATAAAAAAAGTAAGTTTTTCGAAATGTTAAAACGCGATTACAACATTGGCATTCATGTTCCCAAGAAAGACAAATGCAGCAAATGTGAAAGATACAATTGCCAATAGTCCAAGAAAATTATACATGGAGAAAAAAAAATAATTCTTAACAGGTAGATATTTTCAGGGTTGGTTGTGGGTAGTGTCCTGAGTATAACCCCAAAAAAAATCACCATCGAAGTCGTGTTACGAACCCCGCAATAGGGGTGGTTTTGCAAACATTTTTTTTGCAATTTTTTTTTCTTGTGTACCTAATTTTTTTTCTTATGTGTACATTATTACATTCTCTACAACTTTCTCTTATGAAGTTTTTTTTAACTTCAATACTTCACGAGATATAGGTAAAAGATTACCACTAGCTAAAGTGCTTTATAAGGGTGAAACAAATTTCTTTAAAACAATCTGATTTTTTCAGGGTTAACTGGGGGTTAACTTAGGAGTGCTCCCCGAGTTATAAAAAAATGACAATTTTCTTGGACTACAATGGATTTGAAAACTAAAGAACATGAAAATTATATTAAACATATAGAAGAAAAAGACATGGCTAAAAAAATATTCTTGGACCAGCAAGAATTTGCACTACAATCCTTGTTGCCAGCTTTGATCTACAGAAAGTATTGTCAACACCCCACGGAAACTCTATGACGATCTGTTTCTCTAGAAAGTATGCGGTATCCAATTTTACAGTCTACGAAACGGCATCAAGAAAAGGTTATTGTTATCTTTGGGGCGAGAAAGATGCCAAGAGGGGCAGCAATGAAATTTGTAGTAATTTATTAAAGTATCTAACTGAAGTAGACCAAAGTGGAAAATATAAAAAAGTATATTTATATTGCACTAGTCAAAACAAAAATCGTTTCATGCTACTTACGCTAAGATACTTTTTAGACAACTGAACAACTATAGATCTGATTACTATAACTTTCCTTATTACAGGGCATACATATATGCCCGTTGACTCTATGCACGCAGTAATAGAAAAGAGTATAAAGAATAAAATTATGTATGCCCCATCAGAGTGGTGCACTATATTGCAAAATGGAAGGCTTAATCCAGAACCTTATACCGTAACTAAATTAAGTTTTACAGATTTTTTTGACTTCAGGTCAGTGCTTACAGGAAAAGATAGTAAGACAAAAATATCCGGTATAAAAATGGCAACCCTTTCTACAGCTAATTGTACTGTTATCTGACGAAGGTCATTTGTACATCCTACCGAAGATGGCTTTTTTTTTTAACTTAAACCAGTCTATACACTGAAATCTGCATACACAAGTGAACAATGTATTAATAAACTGAAGTATCAAGACCTTATACAACTTTCATTAAAGACTAGTACCGCCATTCCAGAAGAGACTGTGAGTGTGGTGTGAGTGTGGTTATTTTTTATACTAATGTAAGAAAGTTGTAAAGTGTCCCAAAGAATTTTTTGATTTTGTATGAATATTTTTTAAGCAGAATACAGTTTTATGTTTGTTAGAAAAGTATTTTATTGTAATTTGGCACAACCGACAAATATTTTGTTCTGGTGATTTAAAGTTAAAAAAGGAATATTTGTATGATATCCGCCAAATCTATTTGGTTATAGTAATTATGTACGGCATAAGGGCCATAATGATATGGCACAAACGCCAAACGATTTGGCACAAGCGACATTTTAGTGGTTTTTCCAAAATATTACTCGATTAAATCACTTAAATAATAAGTGGAAATCTCTAAAAAATAATTTAAAAAATATCAATGTACCTAATGCTACTGTACAAGAGTATTTTAGATACAAAACGAATTATTAAGTTTTTATGGCCTCCTGTAAAATTTTCCAAATAGCACTTGTGCCGTTTTGTCATGGACGCGTCGACATAACCTTATTTCTACTGTACGATGGATGATGAATCGGCTTGTTTACTAAGTCGATTGGATGATGTCCGAGATTATTCAGACCTATCTTGTCTCCTATTTTATATTGCGTATGCCCTCTGTTAAAAATAATATTGATTATTGTTTAAATTAAATAGTGACCATTGGATTTTGTAAATAAAATAAAAAGAAAACATAAGATAAAATAGTACATAGTTACGAAATTTTTAATATAAATAGTTAAATATAAAAACTTGTAGAATACAAATGTAATACCTACCTATTTGAATATAAAATAAAACTATCAAATAATATTACAACGTATATTTCCCAATATTAAAATTAAAAACCTGAACACCCTCCTTTTTCGGCGATGGGAGCTGCGGTATGAAAAATGAAGTGGTAATTATTTCCAATGGTGTAACCCACCCCCGCTTTTCTTGAAATTTTGGCTACCCCCCGACATTCGGCGCCGGGGTGGGTTACAACGGCGAACGTCGGGCGAAAATAGGGGGTACCTAGCCAAAATTTCAAGAAAATCGGAGGTGGGTTACACCATTGGAAATGATTATCACTTCTTTTTTCGTAAGGCAGCGCGCATCGCTGCTGACTGCCACAATATGGTGCGAATGCCCCCTTCTTTTTTCATACGGCAACACCTATCCCCCAAAAAAGAGGGCATACGCTCCTTATTGCAAAGATGCTTGAGAAAAATGTACTTCTGAGGGCTTCCGATAAAATAATACATAGTTACGAAATTTTTAATATAAATAGTTACATGTAAAAACTTGTAGAATACAAATGTAATACCTACCTATTTGAATATAAAATAAAACTATCAAATAATATTACAACGTATATTTCCCAATATTAAAATTAAAAACCTGAACAGGTTATGGGCCCAGAAAATCCCAGCTGTTCTTTAAAATAAAAAAAAATTAAAATAGAAGCTATCATTAACAAGGAAGAATCAAAGTCAATTAAAATTAAAAACTAAAATACAAAGGAAGAAGTTAAGAGAGAAGCCTAGTCAAAAGGAAATAAAATAAAATAAAAACATGGGAAGTGAATATATCAGTGGTGAAGAAATCAACCAGATAGAAAAATTGAAGAATACTGAAAATTATGAACTATGGAATTTTCAAATAACAATTCTATTTAAATCTGGTGGTTTACTTGAAATAGTAAATGGTGAAGACAAGTATAATGATACAATGACTCAAGAAAATAAAAATAAATGGTTAAAAAAGGATGCTCAAGCTCAAAGAATTTTAACATCAACGATCGACAAAAGGATGTTATTACATGTAATAAATTGCAAAAATGCAAATGAAATGTACATTAAAATTAAAGGGATTTTTCAAAAGGACAACAGCCAACAAAAATGCAATCTGCTACAAGAGTTTTTTAACTTCAAGTATGAAAGAGGAACCGATGTTTCAACACATATTAGTAAATTGGAGAATTTAAGTTTTCGTCTGAACAAAATGGAACAAGATATAAATGAAGAAATGTTAATGCCAAAAATTTTAAGTACATTGCCAGAAACATTTAAAAATTTTAGAACTGCATGGAATCAACGCCAAAAACGGAAAGAACAATAACAAACTTAACGTCAAGATTAATTTTTGAAGAAAATATGTATAAAGAAAAAGAAAATGTAGGACAATCTGTAGCTTTTGCAAGTAATGAAAGAAGATGTTTTAAATGTAATCAACTAGGACACATATCAAAATTTTGTAAACAGAAGAGATATGGAATTAAATGTTATAAATGCAATAATTTTGGCCATCTTACAAGAGATTGTAGAAGAAATCCTAATAATCAAACTGAAAATACAAGTATATGCAAAATTTGTAAAAAATCTAATCACAATGAATCCAACTGCTTCTTTAGAAACAAACAAAATAACAATAAAATTGGTAATGATAAAAAGACATCTTTTATGGTAGAACAAAAAGAAGAAAACAATAATGGAAATGCCAGTATTTTTGTGGTTGATTCTGGTTCAACCTCACATATGGTAAACAATGTAAATTTATTTAAAAATTTTAACAAAAAGAAGATAGAAATTGGTGTCGCAAAGAAAAACACAGAAATGGTTGCTGAGGGTGTTGGAAAAATTGAAAATAACAAGTGTAAATTAAATGATGTTTTATATGTACCTGATTTGAGCAAGAATTTGTTATCTGTTAAAGCAATAACCGAGAAGAATGGGCAAGTTTTATTTGACGTTTATAATGAAAGATTATGAGACAGTTTTTGAAGGAAGAAAAAATAAAAATGGGTTATATGTCATAAATTTTGATCAAGACTTGACAGATGATGAAGAAGAAAATTATGTATTTGAAGAAGAAAATTATTTGACAGAAGAAAGTCATAATGACATTGATACATGGCATAGAAGGTTAGGACACATGAGCATTAAATATTTAAAGAAATTGGTTGAAAATGAGATGGTAAATGGTTTAAATTTAACAAAAAGAAGCTGTGAAAATTTTATACAACCCTGTGAAGTATGTTTAAAAGCAAAACAAACAAGATTTCCATTTAATAGTGAAAGAACAAGAGCAACAAAACCTTTGGAAATTATACATACAGATTTATGTGGCCCAATTGATCCAGAAACTTGGGATAGTAAAAATTATATATTAACAATTCTTGATGACTACACACACTCCGTGGTAGTATACTTATTAAAAAATAAAAGTGAAACTGGTGAATACCTGAAAGAATATATTAAAGAAATGGAAAGAAACAAAGGTTATTATGTATCAAAAATAAGATGTGATAATGGTAGAGAATATATAAATCAAAATCTTAAAATGTTCTGTAGACGTGGTATAATTTTGGATACTACAATTATACATACACCACAACTAAATAGAAAAGCAGAAAGATTAAATAGAACACTTATGGAGAAAGCACGTTCACTAATTTTTGATTCAAACATGTCAAAGAAGTTTTGGGGTGAAGCAATAAGAGTATCAGCATATATTTTAAATAGATGTCCAACTGAAACACTAGAGAAGAAGCCATATGAAATGTGGAATAATATAAAACCAAATATATCAAAAATGCAAATTTTTGGAAGTGAAGCTTATGCAAAAAGATTAGGTCCATTAAAAAAGTTTGAAGAAAGAAGTGAGAAATATATATTTGTCGGTTACTGTCCAAATGGTTATAGACTTTGGGATGAAAAGAATAATGATATAGTGTTAAGAAGAGATGTGATTTTTAAGAAACCAAATAAAATAAAAATAGAAGAAAAATAAGATAAAATTAATAATTGAAGATGAAGAAGAAAATGACAATGGGAGAGAAACAAAGAACACAAATAAAATAAAATCAGTAGAAGAAAGTGAAGAAGAAATAAAAGAAAATGAAGATAAAATAAAATCTACACAAGAAAATGAAAAGAACAGAATGAATTGATGGAAGAACAAGAAGATAAAAATATGGAAGAAAAGCAAACATTAAGACAAGGTAGTAGAGAAGGTAGACAAGGAAGAAAGATAATACAACCAAAAAGGTATGATGATTATGTTTTATTAACATATGAACAAGCAATAAATGGCGAAGAAAGTATGAAATGGAAAGAAGCTATAGAAGAAGAGAAGAAGTCTTTGAAGAAAAATCAAACTTGGTTCTATACAAATAAAGAAGAAGCTAATAATAAGAATATTTTAACAAGCAAATGGGTTTTTAAAGTAAAAGATGATGGAAGATATAAAGCAAGATTGGTTGTTAGAGGATTTCAACAAGAAAGAGGCATAGATTATGAAGAAGTTTTTAGTCCAGTTGTAAATATGAGTTCACTTAGATTGCTGCTAGCATTGTCTGTACAAAATGATTTTAAAATTAAGAAATTTGATATCAAGACCGCATTTTTATATGGAAAATTAGATGATGAAGAAGAAATATATATGTATATACCAGAAAGTTATGATGAAGAAGAAGGAAAACAATCTAAAGTATGTCGTTTAAATAAAGTTCAAGCACCTTTGAGATGGAATGAGCATTTTACAAACTTTTTCAAGAAATATGGATTATATCCTTTGAAAGTGGAACAGTGTATCTTCATGAACAAAAAAGGAACATTGTTGTTAGCAATATATGTCGATGATGGATTAATTGTTGGAGAAAATAACGAAGAAATTAATGATCTGCTGAAAAATATGGAAAATGAATTTGAAGTAACAGAATATAATGAAGTAGATAAATTTCTAGGTATTAAAATTTCAAGAGGTAAAAATTTTATGAAAATTGATCAAGAAAATTATGTAGAAAATATTTTGATTAAATTTGGAATGGAGAATGCAAAAGAAGCAACGACGCCCTTGATGCCATTGGTACAAAAGTCAAATGACATTTCAGATGTACTAAAGTCAAGTGACATTTCAAGTTATCAATATCCATACAGAGAAATAATTGGAAGTCTTTTATATATTTCAAACAAAACTAGACCAGATGTAGCATATGCAGTAAGTTATGGAAGTCGTAAAATGGAAAATTTTTCAAAATTGGATATTATCAACATGAAAAGAGTTATGAGATACTTAAAATCGACAAAGAACAATGGAATTATATATGAGAAAGATAATAAGAATTTGGAATTAATTGGATATTGTGATGCTGATTTTGCAGGTGATATAGAAACAAGAAAAAGCACATCAGGATATATAATATTTTTGAGTAATGGTCCAATTTGTTGGAGTTCAAGAAAACAACAAATAGTTGCATTGTCTACGACAGAAGCTGAGTATATAGCAGCTGCAGATTGTGTGAAGGAACTTTTATATTTGAAAATTTTACTGGAAGAAATCGTACAACAAGAAGTAATAGTTAAATTAAAAATGGACAATCAAAGCACAATGAAATTGATAAAAAAATGGGCAATTTAACAGAAGTAAACATATTGATGTAAGATTTCATTTTATTAATGAAAAAGTTAAAGAAGGCTTAATCAAAATCGAGTACTTACCAACAGAAGAAATGACGGCAGATATTTTAACGAAACCTTTGTGTAACATAAAATTTTTGAAACATAAGAATGTTATTGTAAAATAATTTAAATAATAATCAATATTAAGACAAGGTGTTAAAAATAGTATTGATTATTGTTTAAATTAAATAGTGACCATTGGTTTTTGTAAATAAAAGAAAAAGAAAACATAAGATAAAATAATACATAGTTACGAAATTTTTAATATAAATAGTTACATATAAAAACTTGTAGAATACAAATGTAATACCTACCTATTTGAATATAAAATAAAACTATCAAATAATATTACAACGTATATTTCCCAATATTAAAATTAAAAACCTGAACACCCTCCTTTTGCGGCGATGGGAGCTGCGGTATGAAAAATGAAGTGGTAATTATTTCCAATGGTGTAACCCACCCCCGCTTTTCTTGAAATTTCGTGCGTCGGGCGAAAATAGGGGGTACCTAGCCAAAATTTCAAGAAAATCGGGGGTTACACCATTGGAAATGATTATCACTTCTTTTTTCGTAAGGCAGCGCGCATCGCTGCTGACTGCCACAATATGGTGCGAATGCCCCCTTCTTTTTTCATACGGCAGCACCTATCCCCCAAAAAAGAGGGCATACGCTCCTTATTGCAAAGATGCTTGAGAAAAATGTACTTCTGAGGGCTTCCGACGTATCTAAATAAGTTTACTTCGGACATGTATGGAGTTAAATGTACGTTCAAAGAAGTCACGTGACTGAACTTGCCAATGAAAGCGCAAGACGTATACCGACTTTTATATACGTCGGACGTATAAATAGCCACTGCCTTATTTTTATAAACTTTGACGTTGCCGTTTGAAGTTTGACATTGCCGTTTGACGTTCGAAAGTTGGACATTCAAGATTTGATGTTAGTATTTATAAACTCAAATTCCGTTGCCGTTTGCCGTTCCGTCGGGGATAACCAACTTTTATCTTTTTCCGTTTGCCGTTGCAGCTCCGGCCAATGAAGTGCCTTTTTAAGGGTCACGTGGGAGGTCACATGATTTCCCAGTGTATCAACTGATCATCTCTATTGATTTTGTGTAATATTTTAATATTAATTATCCCAAAATAATGCTACATGGTAATAAACAGAATGAATTCAGAGTTAAATCAGAATATTATAAAATCGAACGACTTCGCTCCGATGACAATGATTGTTTTTGTTATGGTTTATCTTTCTGGCATTGATACCACGCAGGCGTACAGAAAATTCTAAACCGAACAGAAAAAGTTTATAAACGACTTTGGAAACAGAGCTGCGGCAACGTCAAACGGAAACGTCGAACTTCAAACGGCAACGTCAAACATAAAAGTTTATAAATCCGGCTTTATACTTACTCAAAAACTTCCAAAGGTACATGAACATCTTGTACTTGCGACTTGAGTTTGTCGACTTCCTGCAAACCATGCACCAATGCTTGCCTAATTGTAAAATAATTTCCAGTTTTATATTGTTCGTAAAACAAAAGGGTCTATTAGCTTACAGTTTCTGGTTCAAAACGTTCTGGCTTTGGGGTTGAAAGTCGCTTACTATAATATGAATCTGACGGACGTTTTCTATGAACATTTCAAGTTGTGTTTCTAGATTTTCCAGCGAAGACGCCATAGCCACGGTAATAAAAATAAGAACTACGAAAAATTAAGTATCTTGAATATTACTCTAAAATCACAATGTTTCTTGAATATACTCTAAAATCACAACGTTTGAGATTCGGATGTATCGGTATCGTGGAACTTGGGAAAAAAGTTTGGATATAAAAAATAAAGTCGAAGTGGAAAATATGTTTGGGAGTCTTGACACTCTTGACTCTTGACCTCACAAAATATATAGGTTAGGAGGATAGTTGTTGTTTTATTTTTTTATTAGTCTTATTGGATTCGGTAACTAGAACCATTATCCATGCTCATCCTAACAAAAATCAGGACCCTTTATTGTCTATGAATAAGGGGTTCTTTATTCGTTGTTTATTGTTCGGGAAATAGTGGCCCTCAGAAAAATAAAAAAAAATACGTTAAAGCGTCGATGCCGTCGATGGAAATCAACGGTAAAAGTGTTAGGAAGAATCGAAATAAATAATTCGAATAATTTGATAATATAATGAATCCAATTATTTCGATTATTTTCAAATATCCAGAGATAATTTTTTAGTAGTATTAAAATAGTAGCATACCAGTGTACACTGTCGAGATCTTACGAATCGAGAGCGAGACATTGAGTTGAAACGTTTGAAACGCCAAATTAATTTAATATTAACTAAAATTGAAATCGAAGCCGAAAGCCGAACTCGAATTTTCTAACCGACGAAAGAGACGGTGAGAAAGTGAGAAGGCTATTAAGTGCAAAAGAGATGGATATAGAAAAGTCTGGAAAATGCAGACCATTGGCTGTTGTATTTTGTTGCGAGTTGCGAGTATAGTAGGTACAATCCCAGTTCATTCGCCAAAAATTTAAAAAATAGTATAATATAAGAATAAATATTCGAAATCGGTTGACCGAACACCGAACCGACCGAGACATAAATATAAAAATCGATATATATATAATTCGATTAATATCTCGAATTATTATACCCCGATTACTGTAAGAAGTCCCGATTTTGTCAGATGACATTCTCCACAAAATCCCTAGGAATTTTCTGTTAACCATGGGCACAAAATATATAGGTTACCATGGGTATAACCCCAGAAAGTCCTTTTCTGGGTATATATGCTCTGGTGATATCTAGTACAATTGTACTTTTTCTAGTAGTTTCGATCGGTTTAGTACGCTAGTACGTCCGCTTCAGTTTCTAGTACTATTTCAAGGAGCATACAAGGTCACAACAAAAACTGTTTTATTTTATTTTGATTTGTATTTATAAACTGTACTAGTCGTTTATTATTGATAATGGCAAGGGCAACCCTATAGGGATGAGCTGGCAATACCGCCGTCGGTCAGATCAGCGTTTCTGGTAGCGTTCTGTGTTCTACTGCACCGTCGGACGGTGCACATAAGGTCACAATCACAACTCACAATATTATCGAATTTGTGTTTTGTGATGGTGGTAGTAGCAGGGCATATAAAACAACCAGCAGTAACTCTCCCCTTGGCGGGAAAATTCTGCGCACCTATTCACAACACGGAAAACGGAAATAAAATTTGCCTGAGTACGCACCATAGCCGCTGCCGCAAGTAGCCGATTTTACCAAAATACCAAAATGAAAGTCTTTCCATGACGTTTGAAATTATTATTAAAATGAGTTCTAGTCATAGTTATTTTTATTTGTAGCAGTATAATCGTGATTGCAATAGGGTTTTTATTTTATTATGTTCTTTTTTTCGTATCACTTGGGTAACTTTTCACATCATATATCAATGAGTGACGTTATTAACTGGTTGAGACACATATACCAATGTTATACGGGATATATATGCATTCACGTTCTGGCACTCGTATAGGTCGGACGTGGACTGAAGAAAATAGTAATAGTATAGAAGAACGATCCAAGAAAATCTGATCCGACAGATTAAGGGACAATAATGGAATCAGACTCGGGAGGGACGGAGCCGCCGGACCCCCCAGACTTGACGAACATAAAATCTAAGACCGAGACCAAACATATATACAGATATACGGATCCGGGACCATTCGAGGTATATGTTCAATCTAATGAAAATCAAAATATAGGTAACTATAACTTTCTTTGTATTGCAAGGGACCTACAAGAACTAAAAATAAATTCTTATAAAAAAGTGCACAAAAAAGGCCGCAATCGTATTAGTGTGGAATTTAAAACCTATAAACATGCCAATGATTTTTTATCGAATGAAACTTTACTAAAAAAAGGATATGAAATCTATTCCATTGAATAAAGTCACGTGTAAGGGAATAGTAAGATGGGTAAACAAATCGCTGTCTGAATATGAATTAGTAAATAATACAATTCCTTGTTCGGTTAATAATGATATAATTAATGTACGGCGTCTCCAAATGCGGGACAAAAACTCGCATGAACCTAACTTTATTCCAACCCAAACAATATGTTACACATTCTCAGGATCCCAATTGCCTAGAGAAGTGAAAATTTTTAACATTCCATTTAAAATCGAACCGTATATAGGCCCGGTCATACAATGTTACAACTGCTTAATGTTTGGTCACACGAAAAAGATATGTAAAAACAAACATAAAATATGTCAAAATTGTAGCTCCACTAAAGAGGAAGACCATCCAGAAACATGTACAAAAAAGTGTAAACATTGCGGAAGCAATAACCACATTAGCACTGATAGGTCTTGTCCGGAATTCCATCGCCAAAAAACAATAAAGATAGCGATGGCAACAGATAACCTCACTTTCTTTGAGGCTAATGAAAAATTCCCCAAAACCAAGAATGCTCTTTCGTCACCATCATTTATAGGAATTTCACAAAGGGACTTCCCTGAATTTAATTTACAAACCAACGACTCCCTCTCTTCTAATGACAAACAACAAATAATAATACAAAAACAAAATAGTACAAAACCTTCCTACTCTCAGGTAACTAGGGAAAAAAAACGGAGAGCTGATACTTCCCCTGGATATGACATAGCCGGGCACAATAGTACGCTTCTCCACCCGGATGGTAGGTCCCAACTATATCCAAATAGAAACCTCTTCAATAGTCCCTACTTTATACCGGACTCGCCAAATGCGAGAATCTCGGGATGAAATAGACCAACAATTAAATTGGGATATAACAAACGCCACATCAAATCTCACAAAAAATCACAAGAAATCAGTCCTTGAATTCATAGCTACGCTTATAAAAGAAATTGACGTTACTAAATATGGTCATAGTCCTTCAATGGAACTGTAATGGCCTAAAACACAATATAGTCAATCTCAAAATATTAATATCTCAAGAAAATCCAGATATAATTTGACGAATCAAAATTAAAAAAAAATGACTATATCAATTTTAACAACTTCCTAACTTATAGATTTGACAGAAATGACGGTTATGGGGGAATAGTTACGCTTATTCGCCCAAATATTCCACATAATATACAAAAAATGACCTTTCAAGGTCTACCTAGCAATTGTCAAATTTTGGTACTATTCCTCACGGTCCAGAAAATAAGCATAGTAAATATATATAAACCCCCAGCATGCAAATTTAAAGAGAGTGAATGGCTAGACATGAATAAATTCATTCCAGCTCCCAAGCTGATTATAGGTGATATCAACGCGCACCACACTTCCTGGGGTTGCGCAGATAACGATTCCTGTGGAAAAATTATTCATAATACATTAAATGAAACCAAATTGATAATTTTAAATGATGGTTCGCCAACCAGAATAACTGCACCAAATATAAGGAAATCCGCGATAGACCTCACATTAGTATCAGACTCGATTGCCCATAATTGCGCGTGGACGGTCAGATCAGATTTTGCGGCAAGTGATCATCATCCCACTCTTTGCACTATTAATAGGAGTAATATCATACACCCTTCCAACCAGCCTTCTCAAAAATGGAACATCAAAAAGGCTAATTGGAAAGGATATCAAGAAATGATTGAATCGGAACTAGCGAATTATAACATGGATATCATTCAGTATGAGACTTTCCAAAACGTTATACTAAAATCAGCGGAAAAAATGATTCCCCTTAAAAAAACATACAACTCAAAGTCCAAAAGAATTACACCATGGTGGGATGATGAATGCTCCACAATGATAGAAGCTAGAAAAAATTCCCTTAAGGAATATCTAAATAACCCGACTATGGAAAATTATATTAAGCATAAAAAACAATGTGCGAAAACAAAAAGATCCCTAAAAACAAAGAAAAAAAATAGTTTCAAGCACTTTTGTCACTCCTTAAATCGGGATACCCCTATTAAAACAATTTGGCAATCCATCAAAGCTTATAGGAGCTATTGGAATTTTAATAATTCAAAACAACTTCCATCCACAATGGTGGCGGAAGAAATAATAAATAAATTAAGTGTGTGTAATATAGACCCAAATTTCGAATTTACGGACAATACATTAGAAGCAATCGATCCCTTCAACCTATATGAACTCTGTTCAATATGCAGTAATAAAAAAGACTCAGCCACGGGATTAGACAATATTTCATATTCTATGATAAAGAATTTACCTTTAATAGCTAAGGAAAGATTAGTAGAAATATATAACAACTGCCTTATCAACAATAAAATTCCAGAACAGTGGAAAAACAGCTCCATACTCCCCCTCTTGAAACCTGGCAAAGATTCATCTCAAGCGTCCAGCTATAGGCCAATAGCCCTTGCCTCTTGTCCTGGCAAAATAATGGAAACCATAATAAAGAGACGCTTAGAATGGCAACTTGAAAGAAATAACCAATTTCCTCCACTACAAATAGGTTTCAGAAGGGGGAAAAGCTGCATGGATGCCCTTACCATTATTAACCAATATGTACTAACCGCTCTCTCCAAAAATGAAAACACTGTGGGGGTCTTTCTCGACATACACTCCGCATACGACAATGTTAACCTATCAATCTTATATAATAAAATGCGTGAAAAAGAAGTCCCACCTTGTTACGCCAATCTAATATTTTCTCTTTTAAATAACAGAAGTATAGTCGTTAAAGATTGTACAGGAAACATGACAAACCCACAAAAATGCAGTCAAGGACTAACACAGGGATCTCCTCTTAGTCCATTACTTTTTAACATTTATACTGCGGACCTTCATTCAATCTTTAATGGGGAAGTCATATGTATCCAATATGCTGACGACTTAGTGGTACTTCTCTCGGGTGATAACATACAAACTACTATTGATAGAATAAACAAAACAATAAATGAAATGGTGTCTTGGCTAAATGAACATAATCTAAACATTTCTACAGATAAATCAACTGCGATAATTTTTAGAAGAGGCAAAACCAAAAAAATCTACCCCAAAATCATGGCGGAAAACAAACATATACCTTGGAAGGAGGTTGTTAAATATCTAGGGGTTTATCTATCTTATAATCTTAATTGGAACGAACAAACTAACCAAATATCAAACAAGTGTCAAAAAGGTATAAACATAATGAGGTCACTGGCAGGTGTTTGGTGGGGAGCGGATCCACAAACACTCTTTCTCATATATAGATCAATAATCAGATCACATTTAGACTATTGTTCTTTTCTGTTTAGACTGGCGTCGAAATTTATTAACAAACGACTGGGTCACACAGGGAACCCCGTTATAACACACGTTAAAAAGCTATCGGATACAATTACCCCTAAAAATAAGTTCTGGAGTACAAAGGGTCTACCGTATTTAAGGGAAGCGTTACTACTTAACCAATCATACAGCGAAAATTTAAGGACATACGATATACAAACTGAATTTGAATTTGATATCCTCCATCAAATTACTCCAATTTCAATGATTTTATGGAAAACAGATAAATCGGAATTTGTCAACAACCAAGAATTTCTTAATTTTTTTAAAAGTAAATATACAGATTATACATTCATTTTTACGGATGGTTCGCTTGACCCAGCGACCACAAAAGTAGGAATTGGAGTCCACATACCTAATATCGATTATAATTTTTCCTCCAGAATATACAACCACACTCAAATATGCACAGCTGAAATCATAGCTATTAATAAAGCTATAGAAATATGTATCAATAAGAATATAAAAAAAGCAATTATCTTTTCGGATTCAAAAAGTGCCATTGATAAATTAAATGACAATAAGGGATATATATCACACTACATTGCAGCTACTACCAAAAGATTTTTAATTGTAGCCAGAGAGGAAGGATATGATATTAGGTTATCGTGGATTCCAGGACATAAGGGCGTGGAAGGGAATGAGGTAGCTGATAAGCTTGCAAAAATAGGAAAAGATCTAAATATACCTTCTATAATAAAGGTAGAATCAGAAGATATAGGCTCCATGCTAAAGAAACACATATTGAAAAGGTTTGCAATTGAATGGAACGTACAAGTAAAAGACAAACATAATCATTACGCAAAAATAGGTTTTGAATTCCACAGGATACCCTGGTTTAAAAAAACGAATTTAAAAATAGAAGACACATAACCACCTATATTAGACTTAGATCGGGACATTGCCTAACACCAGAACATCTGCACAGGATAGGGATATCAAACACACCTAATTGCAGGTGCAATATGAGAGGAACTCTTACTCACATCTTATTTGAATGTCCACTAAATTCCACTCCTAACAACTCTGACCTATATCGCGATTTGGTGTTGGAACTAAATGAAAGCCCGTTATCCGTATTTACTGTATTAAGTATAACAAACTCTAACATCATAAACATGATTATGGAATTCTTGAACTTTAACAAAATTGAGCTATAAGACATTTAACATAACGCAGACAAACATACTTCCCTAATCCTTATTCCAACACGTTATATCCTCTGTTTTGTTTTTGGTTTTTGTTTTTGTCTTAACTAACCCCTATCACCTATGCCTCAAGAAGAAAGAAAAAAGCAAATAAAGAAAGGACCTAGAAGAGAAATAAAAAGTGAAGAAAACCAATTATTTCCTCATGGGATGGTATAAACCAGATCAACCTTTGAGGAACAGTAAGGGCGGTGCAATAAACGTCGTCTCTGGGTTAATGGCCAAGTAGCCCAGCCCAAGAAAAAGGAAAGAAGAAGAAGAAGGGATATATATCACATCCCTGTGAGGGAGGAACCTAACCGAACCTTTATTTTCTTTTTTTACTTGATGTCCGCGCTGTGACGTCAACGGTGACGTTTATTCTAACCTATATATTTTGTGGTTTATTCGACAAAATCATGGCTACCTTTGATTTCGGAAAACGTGGCGAGTCCTTTTTTTCGAGAAGACGCGACTCGCGACTCCAGTCGTTCAGGAATTCCGAGTCCTCTCTTAGCTGTTCGGCCTTAAATCATCTCTTGCAATTGCAATTCGACGACCTTTTGCTGAGTGTAAAGCGGCGAGTGGGGTGTGCGCTTTGTGGGCTGCTCTGGGCAGAGCCTGGCGGGGATGTAGTGCCAGGTTCACGAGCAGCGTAGCAACGGACCTCCTCCTCCTAGCTTTTAGGAGGTCCGTTAGTGTAGCGGAGGAGGCGACGGAGACATTCCTCTGCGAGGGATACAACAGAATAACTCCCCTATTCTGCGAGGATGTTCCCAGTGTAGCAGAGGTGGAAGCGTCGCCCCCTTGGGACGCCGTAGAGGCCGCCTCGCCCGGAGGACTGGAAGACGTGCCAGCCGCGCCAACGTCTACCCAGCTTTCACCCAATTCATCGCTATGTTGGCTGCCGGGCGATTTAGGCGGCTCGCCGGATTCCGGACTCCCCATCTAGGAACCCTAATGACGCCACTACAGTTTTGTGGGATGCCAGTTCATTTTTGCCAAAAAGTGTATTTCATCTGAGATCCGACAATCAAAAGGTGTAGCGGAAGGATGGCTGACGATAAAAAAACAACGCAGGCAGCCCCCCCGTGGCAGGGCGGCAAATGTTGGTCCACCCTGAAGTTAAAACGTACAGTTTTCTTTAAATGTTTGTTTCATACTCTTATTATTTTGTTTTTTTATTATTAAAATCTGTTTTTGTAATAAACTTTTATATAACTGTTCAATTTATTTTTTATATACAGGATGATTTTTTTAACTACCACCGCGATTTTCTCACTTATTTTGCGCCCTACAAAAAAAGACCTAGAGAAACAAAAATGTGGCAATTTAGCAAAACAATTAATAGCTGTAGCATGTTTCTTTTAAGAGATAGAGCAAAACTTTCATATTGAAAATTGATGCCACTAAGAAGCTTTATGCAACTGGGTACTCAGATAGTTTTAGAAAATTATACAGGCTCTTCGGCTCTCTTGAGGCTATGATTTTTTTTTGTTTATTTCTTATTAAGCGATTTTCTCGGTTATTTTGGGATGCACAGAAAATATGTAAGAAAAATAAGAAAATAAAATATGACAATTTTCTACTCCGACAGTAAAAGAAAGAAAAGAAAAGAAGACGTTTATTTCCAACAGGATTACACCCAATTATAGGAAATACAAAAGAAAAAGAAATCGAATAATGTGCACTATACATGCATACCAAAATATTATACATCAAAATAAATATACTCTAAAAAGTGATGCTGTTCAAAATAGCCTCCAGAGATTCGTAATGTATATCCCTATCTTTACACAAGCTATCAAACTCCCTACATAAAACATACACAGGACACATATACATTACATTTGTATTGATTGAGGGATTGTAAAACACTGGTGTATGACGGGACTCACAACGCGGTACCATAAAATTAATGCTTTGCAACAGACAGTTGACAATAAATATACATTACAAAAGATTCAAAATGCTTGTATTAGGTACGCCTACACCATTAAAAAATTTGATCACATATCTGGCGCCTTTAATCAAAGTAATTGGCTTAACCTCCAAGAAAGATATATCTATCACATGTCCCGCCTCATTTTCAACATAAGACAGTACGGGAAACCTGAATATTTATATCACAAACTGACAGATCGTCGTGTAATCCATGATCTAAATACCCGCCACTGTAATCTCTACGATATACCCAAGCACCGCACTACCAAGTTTGAAAGAAGTTTTACATACAATGCCGCCAAAATTTATAACAGTCTGTCACAAGTTATCAAAGGATCAAATTCACTTTATAACTTCAGGAGAACGATCAAGGCCTATCTCTTTGATTTGCGCGTTGGAAGCTCGCTATCTTAATCCATATTCTTCTGTTTTTGTTCTCGCTTGTCTTTGGCCTCATACCATAGCATATAATATAATAATTGCATGTTTGTTTGTTTTAAATTATATTGTAATTTGTTTATACATTTTTTTTTCTAACAAGTTGGTTGCATGGAAGAGTGACGTTAAGTCGAATGTCGCCAACACAATGAATCTAATGTTTAGTAGCTACATTGTATGATTTCCAAATAAAGTCACATTATTATTATTATTATTATTATTAAATGGGCAATCGATATTGTTATGTAAGATATTATATAGAAATTTTACAGCGATTAATCTCCGTCTCTCATGCAGTGAGGTCTCTCGACAACGTGACAACAGTAGATCGTGATCATAACCTCTGGGTGCATACACTAGGTCTTCTTTATACACAAGATATTTAAGGAATCTTCGCTGTACTGATTCAATACTATTTATGTGGCAGTTGTATATGGGTGACCAGATTAAAGTGCAGGATTCCAGTCTTGAACAGACGAAAGTGTAATATAAGCAGCTCTCCAAGCGCCGCGAGCAAACCGCACCACATCTCCTCTGGTGGAGGAATGTAGGGAGAGTCTGCTTAAACTGGTGGCTAAAGGGAATAAGGCGACTCTGTCCTGGGTGCTTGGGCATTCGGGTATTGAGGGAAATGAGACCGCCGACCTTTTGGCCAGGGAGGGATCCATGAGCAGGCCGATGGGACCGGAACCCCTTTTGGGGATCGCACCTCGGGTAGCACTTGGAGTCTTGGACGAGTGGCTGCAGGGCAGATTCGTCGAGGAATGGCTCAGAGCTCCAGGGATGAGGCAGACGAGGCTCATGATTCGTGGGCCATTGCCGGCCTTGTCCCGGGAATTGCTGGGTCTGCCAAGAAAGGAGATTAAGGGTTTGGTGAGGGTCCTCACTGGGCACTGTCACTTGGCGCGCCACCTATACCTCATTGGGGTGGAGGAGGAGGGGGAGTGCAGATGGTGCCTGGAAGAAGACGAGACCCCCCACCTCCTAGTAACAGTGGGTCCTGCGCTTGACAGGGTCAGATTCAAGTCCTTCGGCATGGCTAGGCTGTGCACTGAGGACGTGTATGGTCTCAGGATGGGGAAGCTGCGGGCCTTCATTAAGAAGGCCGGCATGCTGGAAGCCCTGTGATACCGGCCGTGGGGGCACAAGGGGCCCATGGAGGCCTACGTGTCGGGCCGATCAGAGGCGGCCACCCCTTGAACTGATGATCATGATGATGACAATTTTGGCCAGCCAGGTGACGTTAAAAAAGAAATGGGCCTCCATGCCCAATTTTCACGCCGTGCTAAAAAAACTTTAAATGACAAACATTTTCATGCCCTCAAGAGAGCCGAAGACCCTGTGTAATTTGTTGAAACTATCTGATTACGTGGATGGATAAAGCTTCTCAGTGCCATCAATTTTCAATATACAAGTTTTCCTATGTCTCTTAAAATAAACATTCCACGGCCAAATAGTTTTGCTCAATTTGAAGTTTTTTTATATTGCGCGACAAGTTGGCCATGGTGTTGGCTTAGGTGTCCAAAATTGCCACATTTTTGTTCCTTACGTTTTTTTTGTAGGGCGCAAAACAGGGCAGAAAATCACAGTAGAATTTCACTTTTTCTTGTTAGAGTTAAAGAAGTATTGATTTGTTTTTTATTTTATGGAATAGGTAAATGTTTTTTAATCAAATGATCAACATTTTAATTTTTCTATTCGGGGGGGCAGGGCAATTTTATTTCGCACGAGAGCGGTCAACTGCCTTGCGGGGGCCCTGGGTAGACAAGCATCGAAATTAAAGGAAAATGGTAAGTTCATAGTTTAACTGTTATTAGATTAGAACATTAAATCTTTTTAGTTGTACCATATCTTTAAATTTGCTTCCATCAGGGGGCAAAAGTAATGAGAGCGCGATCAAAAGCAAGTTGGATAGAACCAAGCGCATAGAGCGAAAACTTAATAAAGAAGTAGGTATTTCAGGGTTATGCCAATGCGAAGAAAATGTTACAACTAAGGACCCACCTGCATCTGTTCTACAGTCTGAAATACATCTGGAATCAGAAGTAGATATTTTACGAAGAAAATTAAGAAAAAAAATCAAAATTAAAATTATACACATATTATTTATTAATTGTTAATTCACAAAAAACTGTTTTATTTTTCCTTCCTACACCAGGACTACCAGGCCTATATTATTGGCAAGCCTTGCCACAAATTAAATTGTTTGGGTTTGTTTATGACTGCAGTATCTTGTCCATTTTTGTCATCGAACTGACAAAACGAATGTCAGTTGGATGATTTTTGTCTATGTCTGAAATATCGGTCACAAATTTTAGTGCAAGATCGACATCTAGTTCCATTTGAACCAATCCATTCTACAAAAGTGTCATCTAAATGCCTCTTCACAGCAAGAAGGTTACCTAAAATCGTAGAGAGCGAATGCCGACTTCGCAGGAACAGGAATGCTGTCAGATGATGTGATTGGCGTTCCCCCGTATGTTGCCCTTGCCGACAATTATTGTCAGCATTCCTATGACAAGAGGCAACCTTCTTACTTTACGGATTTTGTGCTCGAGCACCGTCTCATTGAAAAACAATTTTCGGCTCATTAACTTGATTCGATAGATCAGAAATTACTCCTCTTAAGAGCTGTAAATATTCTCGTCCATTTAAACCACCTTAAAAAAATACTGGATCAATTATGTGATTCCGAAAAATACCACACCAAACGTTTATTAAAGTTCGACCATGACCCATGTCGTTGAATTGAAATAAACTACTGTCGTGTATTTTCTGATGAGCAATATTGAGTGAGCAATATGAGCTGCCACATCACCGACTGGATGTTACCTGCCCCCTGTATAAACGCATCATTTGCATCTTTCTTTGCTTTCGCTATCTCATTTATATACCTTCGTCTATAAGATCTTATGGATTCTTTACTCACCAATTCAGGATTTGTGCGGTCGACTTCCTCCAGAAACCTGAGTGTCTCACGCATCTGCCGAAGCGACACATTAAACCAATTGACTAATGGAGCCAACTATACAAGAAGTCAACTGATTAAATTGAATAGTAAATCAATTGAAGTTACATCCTTTAAATTATTGGGGATACATATTGATATGAGTATGAACTGGAAAGAACATGTCAATTATGTGAGTAAGAAGTGTGCTAGTGGTTGCTTTGCCTTGTTAAGATTGAGGCAAATTTTGAGTATACAGGTACTCAAAATTTTTTACTTTACTAATGTTGAATCAATTATTAGATATGAAATTGTTATATGGGTATGTGGTGCGTCATCTGCAGCTGGTAGAGTATTCCTTATGCAAAAAAGAGCTATACCTACCTTTCATGTTCAATCTTAAGTTTGGAGAATCTTGTAAACAAACCTTTAAAACAGAAGCTATAATGACATTACCCTCTATCTTTATTTTTGAAGTCTTGAAATTTGTTAGACAAAACCTCAGTTCTTTTAAGTCTCAAAATTTGTACCACAGCTATAGTACAAGATATGGTTATGACTTTCAATACGACCTTCACAGATTAGAACTTTACAAGCTAAATCCATTTTACATAGGTGCCGTTTTACGAGATCTTAATAACAATAAATTTAATGCTTACATCAAAACATTTTTGTTAAGGAGTGCTTTCTATTCACTACAAGAATTTTTAAATTTTAATTTAATTTTAATATGTAACATTTGTATCTGGTACGGAGGTACGGTGTTAGGGGGCCCGCTTTGGCCTGGTTGTCGACTCTCCTGTCGGGACAATCTCAGATGGTTACAGTTGATGGCTCGGGGGGGGGGGGCAGTTTACATCAAGTGCATTGGAAATTCAGGCAGGTGTTCCACAAGGAAGTAACTTGGGACCACTGCTTTTTGTAATCTATATTAATAATATCACTGAGATCGTCCCTGATGGTAATACCACAGTTATAAACTACGCAGATGACACTAAAATTCTCATGAGGTCCGATTCTTTCTCTGACTTGCTGGACGTGAGTGATAAAGTGCTTGGGAATGCCAAGAAATGGTTTGATGAAAATATTCTAACTATAAACACTGACAAATCAGTGTTTATGGCTTTCAGAACTAAGCAATCACAAACAAACTTTCCTACACACATTACCCTGTTTGAGTCACAAGTTGTTTTGTCTGACGCAACTAAATTTCTGGGGGTAGAATATCTGTTGGAGTCATCATGTTGAGAATCTTTGCAAGACACTCAAAACAAGGTTTTCAAGGTACAGAAGCGGCCGATTAGGATTATGGTTGGCCTAAGGGCCAGGGAGTCATGTCGGGGGGCGGGGGGTCTTTCGGAGTTTGAACTTACTGACTCTGCCTGGTACCTACATTTATGAATGTCTTGTTTTCTCACACAGACAAAGCTCTAAATTTCAAATTCACCTGCAATCCAATGTTTACAACACCAGGAATCTCAACTTCATTCTGCCAAGCCATCGATTGGCTTTAACAGAAAAACAGCCAACATATACCTGTCTCAAGTTTTTTAATAAACTGCCTCAGCGCATAAAAGCTGTCTCGGAACTTAAACTGTTTAAATCACAGGTACTGCAGCTCTTAATATCACTAGAACCTTATGATGTTCTTGAATTTTTAAATACAAACCTATAAAGTTAGAAACCGAGACTGTTTTGTGTGCTCGGGCAGCCATTTGTATTGACGCTAATTTGATTTAATGTACACTGTCTTGTGCCTTTCTCTCAAATAAAGATTATTATTATTATTAGGGAATTATTGGTGGTTGCACCATAATATTCTTTGTGACTTGTCCTATATCCTGTATGTGATCTTTGGACCAATAAATTTCATTTCCTTCCTCTCAACTCATAACATCTTTGTTTTCTTTGGGAAACTGCCCTCAACACTTTCGGCAATAATCCTTATGAACTTGGAAAACTTGATACTCACGTCAGTGTTGGCGTTGGCATCCTTCACAAAACTCCAGTCCACCCGACTAATCCCTTCGTGCATCCTAAATAATCCCTGCCGGGTAACGGGACTATAGATTAATTTTTCTCTTCTTGTTATCCATGCCCCCCGGGCAAACTTAAACAAGATGTTTAGATTACAAATAACACTAGAAGAGTTTTTTACATTAGTAAAAACATTGTCGAGGCAGGACTCATCGAGTATTACCATATACTGTCTGCCACAGGCCGAAATTTGCAACTCAAGTTTCAAAATTTATTAACTAATACACTCAACGGCCAAAAGTTCGCACAATTTACCCATTCACTTTGGGCCTTGCTAACGCCAACTTTGAAAGAACTATACATGTTGTCTTTTCTTGATTTCAGCTTATCACAGGTACATAAATTTACACCATTTGCCTTGCTAAAATTATTAATATCTTTGGGTGTGGTTTCGGGGGTCAATCCGGAGACAAAAAAGAAAACTGGAAACTTTGCAACCTTCAGAGACTTTTCATCGTTTCGGCTTTCCTTAATAGGTCTCGGCCTTTCGACGTGCATCTTTTCCGACCTCCTTCGTCTCGCGACCACTCTCCATTCCCTCGATTCCTCAGGCCTCAGGCCCAATTTCTAAGTTCTCTTTAGTGGATTTATGCACGATATTTGCAAATACCTCGATGCATCTTTAATAGAATGTCTCGGATCTCGGATTTTCCACGAAGTATAATAAGACTGCTTCCTGCATATTCTCAGTTAAAACATGTCGTGGTTTATTTATTTTCTTTATTTTTTTGAACTACTCAGGCAAATTTTATTTCGGTGTTGTGAAAGTGACAGTGAAGGTTTTCCGGATCATTCAAAAGTGTTCAAACTTTGGGCAGTGAAAATATTCGCGGGTTTTGTACGTTTCATGAGTTTTACCGTTATCTGTGTTGTTCTTGTTCGTGTTATTAGTGCAAATGGGCTCGTTACCTGGACTTTTGACCCGGTTGTATTTTTTGCTGCATTGTTGCCAACTTAGGATGGCGAAATTACCAAAATTGACCGTCCCAGTAAGGACTTCTTAAAATAATTTGACTATATGACACAAACTTGTGTTTTTTTAAATGGAAATCATAGTTATTTTCGTTATTTTTCCGAATAACAATATTAGTCTAATTAAATTACGAAAAAAAGGCCCCTGGAGCTTGCATTAAATTGTAACTGGATGAAACAAATTGTATCTTATGTATTTTGATGCGCTCTGCCCAAAAAAATAAAAAATAAAATGTAGCCCTGGGTCGAAATTTTCTAAATTGGGAAAAACCGGGTTTTCCGGATTTTCCCATAGAAAATTGCTAATTATCTCGCCAAGTGCTACCCCTATGGTAAAAATAAATGCACCAGTCGAAAGAGGAGGCAAAAACAGTTCGGAAATTCATATACCCATATTTTTAAGGCGTATTTCTCGCCGCCAGAGGCGCTTAAGTACACCAAAAAGTTGCTTTTTTCGTTTTTTTGATCAGAACCATGAACACGAAATTCAAGTTGAATTTGTGGCGAAACTATAAGTGTTAGGCCATAATATGTGCCTATGAGAGATTTTGTTTTTTTTTTGGCTTTCAAACAAAATAGGTCCCGTGGCAAAATGTGCCATAGTTTTTCGGAAAAAAATACACAAATAATATACTGTAAATAATTTTAGAAAATTAATCCTAAGCCTGTGTGTAAGTTCCAACTTGGTGATAAGTTTGTTTTTTGTTCTCTAAAATCTGGTTTTTCGTGATTTCCAAAAAAACTTGAAATACGAGAAGATATATATGCTAAACAAAAAATGCGTATTTTCTGGTTACCTTTCGAATGAGATAGGTCGGGTGGCGAAATCTGTAATATTTTGCGAAAAATTTGCAAAACATCAATTTTTTGACCTACTGATTATTATGTATTTTCAGGCACTCTTGTAGATGGAAACAAAACGAAATTGCGCTATTGTCTGTAAGGTGCCCAAATTGCGGAAAAGGTCGACAGTGTGCTTGTTTTTACTCACTTTTACACTTTTACAACTTAAAGTAAGTTCTAATAGAATATTAGTGAATAAAGAAATAACATCTAAACTTATAATGACATAATTTTCAGGGAGTTGGAAATTATTGAATTTTTCTGCAAAACTAAAGGAATCTTTAATAAAATAAGGATTATTTTCTTCATAAGATGTACTAAGGATGTTAGTTAAATACTTAGTGATTTTACTAGTTGGTGAATCAATTGAAGCAATGATAGGTCTAAGAGCTAGGTTAGGTTTATGGATTTTTGGTAATCCATAAAATTTTGGTGCAATAGAATTGTATATTTTTAAAGATTTAGCAACATATTTTCCTATTTCTTTAGTTTTAGTTAAATTACTAACTAAATTATTAGCTTTTTGTTGTATGGTATTAGTTGGATCTCTTGGTAATTTGATATAAGTTGGATCTTGTAATATATTTTTTGCAAGTTCACTGTATTTATTTTTAAACATGATAACTGAAACATTACCTTTATCAGACTTAACTACAATAATTTCTGGGTGTTCTTTCAAAAACTTTTTAGTAGTATTATAACAAGAGGTAATTTCAGAATAATGCGTTGGAAAATGATTAATGAAATTAGTTATTATATTAGTCATCTGACAAAGGATAATGTTTTTTTGATAGTTATTATTTATTTGTTCAAGAGAGAATTCCACATCTGCTAAGAGAATTGAAAATGTCGGATTTAAGAGAAAACCACTTTTGTTTTATGAGCAATTTCCCAAGACCAAAAAATGAGTATTTTTCGAATATATTTTGAATGTGATAGGTGGCATGCCCAAATCTGCAATAGTATGCGAAAACATGACCAAAAGTAAAAATACAACTTTCAATAAATACATTTTAGTTGAAATGTTTGGAATTTTTTTTTACAAAAACACGCAAAAAGTTAAATGTTATCAAGGGTCTCTGAAAGGGCCAGAAATTGCAAAAGAAACAACGTTTTCTAATAACTTTTATCGAAAATGTGTCAAATAAAGCCGATTTTGGATAATTTTTGAAAAAAATGTAAATTTTGACAGATACCGCAAGTCACGTGGTCGACTCTTGTGACGTCATTTTCATCCTCTGACAAGCACAAATCGATGGCAAAGTCAAATTAACATTTTGTCCAAAAATAAAAAAAAATCCCTTATGGTGCCTACTTCAATAGTGACACTGTACGATTTTTGGATCCCGCGGAGCGCGTGTAACGGGACTTTTTTCGGGAGTATTCTACAACTTAGAATAGACATACAGACTTGTAACTTTAGGTTTGCCCACCTTTCAGACCAAGTAATCGAAAATTGCCAATTTTAGGCAACTTTTCCCAAAAAACATGTTTTTTTGGTACTCGCACAATGAACAATGTCAGAAAAATAGACAAAATATTTTTGACGAATTTTCTATAACGTAGTGGTATTCTAGACACATTGAGTTACTGAAAAAAAAAATTCTAGTCATTGGGTGCATTTTTGGCATTTTTGTGCCATTTCAGATTTTCAAAAAAAAAATGTTTTTTTTTTGGGGGAAAAAAATTATTTTAATTCTTTGATATCTTGGCCAATTATAGCCCGATTTCGGTAAAACTCATACAAACATAAGAATGGACAATCAAGAGTAAGCTCTGTAAGTGGCATTAAAAAAATTCAAATAGTTTGCCTGTTACAGGCAACCAATGAAATTAGATCATGGGTACACTTTGCCCCTCCGCCATATGCCCAATTTTGAGATTTTTCTTGCATCCATCTGGATATCAATAGTCTCGTCCCTTACATTCAAAACGCATTTTTGTTATCTTAATTTTTACCAAAGTTATGAAAACTTTAGTGTTTGAACATTCAAATTTTTGGCCTTCAGCACCCAATTTTTTCTCAAAATACTACATACATTTCAATCGTCTATATCTCGGGAACGGTGCCTCGGATCAAAATTTTTCAAGGGACATGAAAATTGCCATTTTTCCTACGCTTTAAAATGGTGTAAATTCCCATTTCAAAATACTGATTCGTTTCCAAGATACGCCTGCGCAAAATTGAAAAATGAACATAACCCCAAATTTGGGCAATTTTGACCCGGGGCTACATTTTTTTTTGCTTTTTTCGGAAAGACCGCCTCAAAATACATAGGATTCACTTTAATTCATAATGTTACAATTTTTTGCAAGCTTGAGTCCATAATTTAATTGGACTATATTGAGTAGGTATATTGTTGGAAAGCTCTAAAAATGCCGGATTTTTTGAGACCATGGCCAACTATGGTTGCCGTTTTAAAAACACAAGTTTGTGTCATATGGCAGCTGTCACGGAAAGTAGGACATGATAACCACATTGGGGACACAATAATTACCTCCAACTTTTGTGTTTACACTTTTTATCTAAAATCAGAAACGACGAAGCTAGACGGATTAGAATAAATCGTCAAAATTTCGTTTTTTCAAAATATCTAGTAAGCCATAACTTTTTTAAAAAATCCACAAGGTGCATTAAATTGGGCCTACAAAACTGCAATTCTTTCCCCATTTAACCTTCCTTCAATTTCTTCTAGTTTCCGAGATCCCCTTACTGATCATAAAAAACTCACCCTGTATACACATAGGGTGATTCAGTTTTAATTCGGGAAACTTCGTCAATGGATTAGGGGCGTCGAAATATGAAAAAGAGTTAATATAAACATATATTATGCCGAAAATCTTATTGTTTATTCGAGATACAGCATGTTTTATAACTTCGGATTCGTCGGAGAGATTTGAACCAAATTTGGTACACAATTCCCTTCCATTATGGTTTTTGAATTTCACGAGAATTTCAAGCTGCTCAGGCCACCAGTGGTGAATTTATGGGGGTTCATTTGCATATAAATTAGGAAAAAAATAGTACAGTCCTGAAAAATTAAAATTTTAAGCAGCCATTAGAAAGACGATTGAATTTGCTACAAAAAGTGTCTCTTGGTATTTTTCATAATCTGTTATGGTTTGGCCGAAAATTTTATTTTTAATCTGCTTTATCCATACTAGCTTTAAATTTGTATTTTACCTAATCCTAATATAGGATTCTACTGTCATTTTTACAATAATTATCAAAAGACAGCTGTGCACGCATTTTACCCTGTACTGTCATTTTAAAGGGCTTCAACTATTTAGTGTCGTTACTTAAAGTTATGCACAGATGAGTATGGAAGGGAACTTGACCAAAGGTGTAAAGTGTAACTCAAGGTCTATAGTGGCCTCTACTAACCTGTTTAAAATTTCTTTGTGGCGCAAACAGATCCATTTAATTTTTAAATGGGTTTTTCGCCATAGGACCTGAACTAAACTGATTTATTTAAGTTCAGTGAAATTCGGTAAAATATTTGCTCTGTTCGCGTTCAAACACGTCTAAAACAGTCCCGGGGATTTTAATTTATACTAATGACAGTACAAACATCGTTTTGGGACAGATTTTAAAATTGAACACGAACAGATGAGCTATTATTGCCAGTTATTCGAAGAGAAGTTAGAATACGTAATCAGACAGGTGGCTAGGTTATTGTTTCTGTTGTCAGGACACTTTAACTCAACATTTATTATTCTGTCATTTCACTTTGACGTGACATTATGTTTGAGAAAGGAGATTTATTCTCCGAAAGCTGAGAAAACAAAGTTGTTGAAGTTCTTTTTTGAGTTAACGTTTAAAGTTTCGTTCATTTACTGTTAAGCATTTATGAATTTTCCTGGCAACTTGAAAAAGTTGTCTTTTAATAATTTCTTCGCGTCCTTTCACGCGAAGTGAGCCGTAAATCCTAGGAGGCCATGGCACATTTATTTGTGTCTGTGTCAATGCCATTGAGATAGTACTATAATACCTCAATGGTCAGTGTCAGTCAAATGTTAAATTTGTGTCACTTGACGAAATCACGGTGTAATTTGTTTGGTTTGGTCACAACAGCATCTAAGCTGCAGTTTGGTTCTATTTAAAGTTTTGAGAATGGTTCGGGTTTCTGTAAATAGTTATATATTTTGTGGTATATAGATAGGTTACAGGTATCACTTGTATTTGAATTGTGGTATGGGCAGAGCATATGATGGGTCCATAAGATTATAGTAATGATCTATTTTAAATTTATTTCAATCAATTTTCCTATAATAGTACAAAATAAACAAATGTTTTATGAAACAATTATAAATTAAATATGTCACTGGAACAAACGGCATGTGAAGGTATCCAGATCATTCATTACAGCTAAATCATAACCTATAAAATAGATATAATTTCAGATTTAAAAGCATTTGAGAGGAGACTCACGGAAGTTATAGCACACTTACACCCCTCAACGACAAGATGGAGAAGTATGTATTCGTAACTTACACACACGAAATCGAAATCTCCATTAATTCCTATTTTCCTTTAATTTAAGTTGTTCTGATAGCAGTATCTGTGTGTGTTGCACTAGGAGCTAGCCAATGGTTATTCGATCCTGAAACGAAAGTAGCATCACTTACTCAGTCACTGTCAAATCATCCTTTTTTCATCTTGTCAACTATTATTTTAGGTAAGTCATTTTTCTGGTTTTTGGTTTATAGGTTTATGCTCAAATATGTGTGATTTGCAGTTATAATTTTACTATTGGGTGTCCATAAACGAGTAATAGCTGCATCAATAATCACTTCAAGAGCTCGAGAAGTTCTGAGTGACTTTAACATGTCCTGTGATGATACTGGAAAACTAATACTGAGACCTCGTCCCTCAAACATTACGTGACATACATTATTTACACGAGAATAAGAAATAGAAATGATTCTTGTTACCATAAGATTCTGCTAAATAAACTCTCCAAAAAAGTAGTGTTATTATTTTAAGATTTAATAATTTTTAATGTCAATGATGTCTAGTGATTTTTTTATTATCATGATTAATTCAATTTTAAGTTAGGTCTTATAATAACTTGTAGTTATTATAATTTGTGATGGAAAATTCTTGAGAATGCAAAATCGGAGAATATTCTCCATTTTAAGAATTTTCTGAGAATGGTCCTTTTAAATGTGTGTAAAGATAACATAAGTATAACCATAGCCTAAGAATAGGCTATGGTATAACTAAGGGGTATAAGGTATCTAGGTAACAGGTATATTTTTAAAACAAAGAAATACAGAAAATAACTAACAAAATTAAAATTGCAAAAAAAAAACTGACACAGTAAACACACACTAGTGGCGTGCTTGATTCCCCGGCCACCGCTGGCGCTCGGAAGCACTCGAGAAAGTTTTGTTTCACGGAAATCGCATGTTTTCGATTTGTATGCTTGTATGGCTAGGGCCAGACACAAACAGTGCGCGAGAATATTCTCATTCTCGAGAATATTCTTTCCTTACATCACTAACTAAAGTTAATAATTGGGTTTTTCGCCACAGAACCTGAACCAAACTTATTAAAAGACAACTTTTTCAAGTTGCCAGGAAAATTCATAAATGCTTAACAGTAAATGAACAAAACTTTAAACGTTAACTCAAAAAAGAACTTCAACAACTTTGTTTTCTCAGCTTTCGGAGAATAAATCTCCTTTCTCAAACATAATGTCACGTCAAAGTGAAATGACAGAATAATAAATGTTGAGTTAAAGTGTCCTGACAACAGAAACAATAACCTAGCCACCTGTCTGATTACCTATTCTAACTTCTCTTCGAATAACTGGCAATAATAGCTCATCTGTTCGTGTTCAATTTTAAAATCTGTCCCAAAACGATGTTTGTACTGTCATTAGTATAAATTAAAATCCCCGGGACTGTTTTAGACGTGTTTGAACGCGAACAGAGCAAATATTTTACCGAATTTCACTGAACTTAAATAAATCAGTTTAGTTCAGGTCCTATGGCGAAAAACCCATTTAAAAATTAAATGGATCTGTTTGCGCCACAAAGAAATTTTAAACAGGTTAGTAGAGGCCACTATAGACCTTGAGTTACACTTTACACCTTTGGTCAAGTTCCCTTCCATACTCATCTGTGCATAACTTTAAGTAACGACACTAAATAGTTGAAGCCCTTTAAAATGACAGTACAGGGTAAAATGCGTGCACAGCTGTCTTTTGATAATTATTGTAAAAATGACAGTAGAATCCTATATTAGGATTAGGTAAAATACAAATTTAAAGCTAGTATGGATAAAGCAGACTAAAAATAAAATTTTCGGCCAAACCATAACAGATTATGAAAAATACCAAGAGACACTTTTTGTAGCAAATTCAATCGTCTTTCTAATGGCTGCTTAAAATTTTAATTTTTCAGGACTGTACTATTTTTTTCCTAATTTATATGCAAATGAACCCCCATAAATTCACCACTGGTGGCCTGAGCAGCTTGAAATTCTCGTGAAATTCAAAAACCATAATGGAAGGGAATTGTGTACCAAATTTGGTTCAAATCTCTCCGACGAATCCGAAGTTATAAAACATGCTGTATCTCGAATAAACAATAAGATTTTCGGCATAATATATGTTTATATTAACTCTTTTTCATATTTCGACGCCCCTAATCCATTGACGAAGTTTCCCGAATTAAAACTGAATCACCCTATGTGTATACAGGGTGAGTTTTTTATGATCAGTAAGGGGATCTCGGAAACTAGAAGAAATTGAAGGAAGGTTAAATGGGGAAAGAATTGCAGTTTTGTAGGCCCAATTTAATGCACCTTGTGGATTTTTTAAAAAAGTTATGGCTTACTAGATATTTTGAAAAAACGAAATTTTGACGATTTATTCTAATCCGTCTAGCTTCGTCGTTTCTGATTTTAGATAAAAAGTGTAAACACAAAAGTTGGAGGTAATTATTGTGTCCCCAATGTGGTTATCATGTCCTACTTTCCGTGACAGCTGCCATATGACACAAACTTGTGTTTTTAAAACGGCAACCATAGTTGGCCATGGTCTCAAAAAATCCGGCATTTTTAGAGCTTTCCAACAATATACCTACTCAATATAGTCCAATTAAATTATGGACTCAAGCTTGCAAAAAATTGTAACATTATGAATTAAAGTGAATCCTATGTATTTTGAGGCGGTCTTTCCGAAAAAAGCAAAAAAAAATGTAGCCCCGGGTCAAAATTGCCCAAATTTGGGGTTATGTTCATTTTTCAATTTTGCGCAGGCGTATCTTGGAAACGAATCAGTATTTTGAAATGGGAATTTACACCATTTTAAAGCGTAGGAAAAATGGCAATTTTCATGTCCCTTGAAAAATTTTGATCCGAGGCACCGTTCCCGAGATATAGACGATTGAAATGTATGTAGTATTTTGAGAAAAAATTGGGTGCTGAAGGCCAAAAATTTGAATGTTCAAACACTAAAGTTTTCATAACTTTGGTAAAAATTAAGATAACAAAAATGCGTTTTGAATGTAAGGGACGAGACTATTGATATCCAGATGGATGCAAGAAAAATCTCAAAATTGGGCATATGGCGGAGGGGCAAAGTGTACCCATGATCTAATTTCATTGGTTGCCTGTAACAGGCAAACTATTTGAATTTTTTTAATGCCACTTACAGAGCTTACTCTTGAATGTCCATTCTTATGTTTGTATGAGTTTTACCGAAATCGGGCTATAATTGGCCAAGATCCTACGATTTACGGCTCTCTTCGCGTCCTTTCACGCGAAGTGAGCCGTAAATCCTAGGAGGCCATGAAATGTGCAAATAAATCCACAGAGAACGGACCTCCTACTCCTAAACTTTATTTAGGACGTCCGTTATTATACAGAGTAGAGAGATCGGTTATTGTTGTCCTTCCTTGTATGGCCTCTATTCTTTTGAATAATTTAGCCAATTCTCACCGTTATATCAGAGATTTTTATTTTTCAATCGTTTTGTTCTATATAGAGGTTATGTTCTCATGTGGGTCCCAATAACGTTAGTTTAACCGTTGATTGAGTTTAGTTTTCACAAATCCGTTCAAATCTTCTGCATCTCGTCATCTTTAAAGAAACTTTCCACACACCTGTGTGGAACCTGGTCTCGGTCTGGTTACTCTAGTTGTAACACAGAATTGCCCCTATTCTGTGGTTGTAATGAACAACTGACCTGAACCTGATAGAATCGGCGCGCGCCGATTGTCGGACGAAAACAGACCGGGCCGGACCTACACACGGCAAAAATCTTTCAAAATTTCGGTTTTTCCGCGGGTTTTCGCAAAGTTTCGATGTTGCAAAAGGTGCAAAATAGGGTGGTGATCAGTTTGAGCTGAATTCATTTCGATATTATAACCACAATCGCCGTGAAAAGTGGTGTTTCAAAAGGAAATTTGAAAATTCATTTTCTCGGAAACTACGTCCGAGCACCACAAACTGAGGTCAGATTCGTGTTCAGGGACCTCGAAAATATGGGGGTAGCCAAAATTTCAAGAAAATCGGGCGGTGCATACCTAGGGTGTTATATAATTACCCCTATACTTCTCATTGGCAGCCTGTTCAGAAACGTGGAAAAATGAATTATTAAAATACAAGTTCGGGCAATAATGCCCTTTGAAAGGCATACTGAGTAAAATCTCGTCCAAAAAATCACCTCAGGAAAAAGAGAGGGGTTTTGAATAAACCTAAAATGATTTTGTAGGGTTAAAATACGCTTATAGATAAAAAAGGCTCTAAACTACAATCATATAAATATGATAAATAATTAAACATTACAATAATTTATATAAATAATATATATTTAAAAACTAAGCGGCACTTTGTCCAATATATTTTTCAATGGGTTCATACTTCCAGGATGTTTCTTTTAAAAAGTCCAGTTCCTTTCTCAAATTCTTCAGTCGATTTTGATGTAATTCTTGTAAACCATTTTCTGCACTTGTTCGCACAATTTCGTAGTACCTTGTACATTTCAATGCAGCGATATTAGCATCTCCACTTCTTTCTTCTTGACCTGGTGAATTTAATATTGATTTCGGTAAGTTCGCACTGTTGTTGGATGCCATTCTTCTGCTGGTATTTTGTTTGCCTTTTGGTTTTGGCATGGAAAATTTGCACTTTTATATTGTTTATAAACTTTTGACTGTTGTGCCGTTTACGTTTACGCAAAACCGCAAAACACAAAGCAGAGCGGGGAGCGGGGATCTCCTAACCTAATGACTTATTTTCTGTATGAGATCACGTTCACAGAAAAATGAAAGTTCTGTATGTAAGTAAATATTATTCCGGTGCTGCCACGTTACATATTTTATTTGGTACAAAATGTAAAGATCAATATCGGAACGTGCGCAACACCGATCTATATTCAAACAGTTCGGTGGTTCGAAACCACGATGGACTTACCCACGGTATGTCAGTAACGAATCCGAAAACAAGGCAAATCTGCGCATCTACGTCAGTTGCGAGTCACGAATTCAAAATGCGGTTGTGTTTTACGATTTTTTATAGTTTACAGTTTAATGTGTCAAGAAAAAAGTGTAAACAACTGCCAGTCCAGCTCGACAGTGCTTTAAAATAGGCCAGAAATGCCGGGATGTGCAGTCAGCGTTTGTCCAAATAATAACGGAAACAGTAAGGGAACGGAAATTAAGTACTATAGATTTCCCAAGGACAATAATCTTGCCAACAAATCGATTGCTGCATGCCGCAGACAAGACATATGGAGCAATTTAAATTCTGACTCGCAACTGACGCGTCACAAGATGCGCAATGACATACCGTGGGTAAGTTTATCGTGGTTCTAAACCACATGTCTTACCCTTTAAAAACTCAGAAAATTTCAAACCGATATGGTAAAATTTAGTAAATTAGCTACAGTTTAACAGTGTAAAGAATTGCTAAAAAAAAGTGGGTTTGCCTTGAGCACTCCATTCCATTCACCATTTTAGCTGCATCGGTATCGGTACCAAAATCAGAGCTAAAGTTTTTTTAACTGCTATTTACATTATTTTTAAAATGGCAAAAACGATAAGGAAAGCAAAAAATAGTTATTTACATTACAAGATGCGTAAGTCCGAGGAGGTTGCTTGAGGACCGAGGCAACGCCACTTCTATGTTTTTTTTATTTTTCTGAGGTTGTTTTAGGTTATTTCACTTGTATCTTGAACCCACAGAGATTTGCTTGAACCACAATGCATAAAAGCAGAGCATATGTGTGTTTGTTATCGTTCAAGACCGAAACTGCACTGAGTGACTTTCTGCACCAAACAGTTAAGAACTAGTGTACACTAGTTTACACCAGTGAGTATTCCAAGCAAAAGCACAGGCAAAGCTTTTGTTGAGCCCCCTCCAGCGTTAGTTGAGACCTAACCTTGAGTTGATACACCTAACCTTTTACCTTTGAGCTGCCTCGTGATTCATTCCCCACTTCCTACTCTTGTTGATCACATTGTTCCCCCACAAAATATATAGGTTAGTTCCCCCGTTCTCCGAGTCGAGTACCCGTGATGACAGGAACTCGGGATGTGTTTTTATTTTAAGTCCGTGATCTGATCTCATACACAAAATATATAGGTTAATCTCATACATCTTTAGAGATTTGTTGTGCAAAGTACAAAGTAAATTTAAATATGTGCTGAATGCTCAATGTGCTTCTCAATCAACGATTATAAATTATAAAGTGTTTTATCGTGGGTGGATGTGGATAGACTGATGTCTCAGATCTTTATCTTTAATCATCTGTAATCTGTGCTCAGATTCACATTGTGGCACAGATCTCAGATCAGATGTAGTGGATGGATGTTATAAAATGGGAAGTGTTTTTAAGCAAAATTTTAATAAGGAAACAATACAGCCATACAAAACGTTAAAATATTAAATAAAGTTATTCTTATAATTAAAAACGATAATGGAAATCAAATCAGAAGAAGCAAATCAAAGTAGAGTACTTTTAGAAGAAACTTTCTACGTGTTAACAAAGAAGAGTTGTGTCTTTCGCGTAAGATTGAGAACAGATGGGTTGTGTCTCATAAAAGAAAGCAACAATATGGTCAAAGAACAGGTAATCCAGACGAAAGATATAATAGGCTGTAGATGTCTTCGAAGTAAAAAACAATCAAAAGGTTGTGCTTGCCAATCATTGCCTCGCTCAAATAGTCTCCAGGTGGTTGAAGAAACGTCAGGAGAGTTAGATGTAAATGATGTTAGTGCTTACCTGTACATATATGCTTATATTTTGCAAGGAAACAAAGCTTCCACGAAGAAAAGGGAAAGAACAGTGATAACTCTAAGGTAAGTGCACAGGCATTCAACTAAACAGGGTATCTCAGGTTTTAATTGGGAAAATTTAGTAGGTGATAGATCCCGAATAAGTATATATATAGCCAAAAAACCTGGATAATTTTTGTAATTTTCGGTAATTATGGAATATATTGTATGCACCGCCCGATTTTCTTGAAATTTTGGCTACCCTCTTATTTTCGAGGTCCCTGAACACGAATCTGACGTCAGTGTTTTGAGGTCGGGCATAGTTTCCGAGAAAATGAATTTTCAAATTTCCTTTTAACACCCCACTTTTGTACGGCAATATTTGGTTATAGTCGAGATGAATTTGGCTCAAACTGATCACCACCCTATTTTGCACCTTCTGCAGCATGGAAAACCCACGGAAAAACCGAAATTTTGAAATATTTATGCCGTGTTTACGTCCGGCCCGGCCGCTGTTTTCGCCCGACAATCGGTACACTAAAAATTTATCCGGATTATATATAACCACAAATATCACCGTGAAAAAGTGGGGTGTCAAAAGGAAATTTGAAAATTCATTTTCTCGGAAACTATGTCCGACCTCAAAACACTGAGGCCAGATTCGTGTTCAGGGACCTCAAAAATGGGGGGTAGCCAAAATTTCAAGAAAATCGGGCGGTGCATACAGTATATTCCATAATTACCTAATTTTCTTGTGGTTTGTACTTTGGCGACAAATCTTGTTTCTCCGATCAAATATCTATACACGACTCAATTTAAGATGCCAACGCCCCAACGGGACTATGCTAACTAATATATGGGCCATCGTCACCATGTGAACGGTGCTAGCCTTGGGTCTACACTGCTTTGTTCTTGTTCATTGTTGGCATGGCCAATAGATTAGTTTAGCATTGAGCCTATAGGGGGTGTATTTCTTATATTCAATGGCGTATAGATATAGCCAGGGCCGGTCTTAGCCGCCTTTGCGCCCCTGGGCAATATTTTCAATGGCGCCCCCTACAATAGCGCTAAAATGAAAGATTCACTTTCAGTTAACGATAGAAGTATTTGAAGTATTTACCTACAGTACATGCAAAAATGTTAATAAATAACAACCAAATGAACCATAAAATTTATGAATGTGGCTATTTATATCTACATCCGACGTAATTCGATATACGTCTTGCACTCTTATTGCCGAGTTGAGTCACGTGACTTCTTCGGCGCGCGCCGAATGTTGGACGAAAATAGGGGGTAGCCAAAATTTCAAGAAAATCGGGCGTGGTTTACAGTGCCCAACATTTTTCAAACGCTAGCGCGCATCGCTGCCGACTGCCACAATATGGTGCGAATGCCCCCTTCTTTTTTCATACGGCAACACCTATCCCCCAAAAAGGAGGGTATATGCTCCTTATTGCAAAGATGCTTGAGAAAATTGCACTTCCGACGTATATATTTTGTAAGTTCGCTTCGGACGTGTATGGAAGTAAATATTCGTCCAAAGAAGTCACGTGACTCTACTCGCCAATGACAGCTCAAGACGTATACCGACTCTTATATTTATATAAATAGCCACTGCCAAAATTTATATCATAGACTACGTTTATCTCGACGCATTCGATCCGATTGAGAGAGGTTTGAATTCACTAGAGCGGACTCAAATAGACGGCGTAAACCCTACAGATTGAAATTCAATCAGATTTAAAATTTCAAGTCAAGCCTCTATTTCCAAACAGATGTTGGCCAGAATGTGCACCAACGTACTGTGGAATATGTATAATAAGATGTCCTTAGAGAGGATTGAAAACCGTAGGTTTCAATACTGATAATGTAAACGTAGAATTATAAAACATATGACATCACTCAATCGGATCCATTTCGAGTTGTCACGAGAGTTGTCACGAGATAAACGTAGTCTATATTGTGGTATTCAAAAAAAAAATACAACGTTCAGTTACAAAAGAAACTGCATATTGCACTAAAAAGGAATTAAAAACTTATTCTTTGGTTAAGTACCAAGTACAAGATACAATATTTACCTTTTAAGGCACTACTTACATATAATTCTCCAGAGAATTCTCATGGTTTTTCTAAAATCATTGTCTCCATACACGAATACAACAAACAAAAAATAATTTATAACAGAAGAATATACGTCTATGTGACTATGGAGACAATGATTTTAGAAAAACCACGAGATGTCTGAAGAATAGGGTACTTGACAAAATTTTACAAACTTCATAAAACAATTCCCGGACACTTGCATAAAACCCTACGATTATTTCTAAAAATAATATTTACGTAAATAGCAAGTTTTTAGACTTTCTTCAAAATTTGGCAGGAATGCACTTATGAGATCACAAGTGTTTCAAGTGTTTTTTTTGGCAAAGTTGGGCCTAGGAACGGAATTCGGGCTCAGTACTTCTAAGCGCTATGAAGCCTTTATAAAAGTGTCTTCAAGATGGTCCCTAGCCCCAAGTTCTACATAAGCAATAAAATAATAAATAAGAATATCACTATAATAAATCACACAGATATCTAATAATGTTTTGATTGTGCGGCATATTTATGCGGTTTCTTCTCACAGGCACAGAGGTTGCCATGTTTGGCGTCCTAGACAATAAAGCGACGAAACTGTAGATTTCAGCCTGAACAAAATTGTGCAACTTCGCCTTTAATTATCATAAATAAATAAAGGTTAAAAGCCATTGTTTCATTTATTACGTGTTATGTTGGTGCATCTATTGGGAATTCAAGCTAAGCGATACGCCACCTGGTGGCCAAATGTAGAACTAGTCTCGATGACATTCGTTTTTTCCTGTCCCATGTGTTTACATTTGCCGGCCGTGAATTTCACCATTTTTATCACATTTTTATTGTTAGTTTTTGTTGAGCTGTATTGCATCCTTGTTTATTGTTATTAAATTCAATATATATGTGATAGGAAGTTGGTTCTACCTGGATAGTACAAAGAAGACCAAGCTAAGAAACATGATTTCTAACAAAGGTTATTGTGTGCCCCAGTGCAATTCCTGGGCCAAAAAAAAAAACACTGAGAGAAAGTTAAACTATAATACATTTCCTAGGAAAAACGCAGGAAAAGTTTATGTTGAGACAGGAGACTAATAATGATTTTTAAAAGAGTTAACTCAGGCAGATTTTTTCTAAAAACAAAAAACACAACAGCTATACAAAACAAACAAGTAGTAGTATTCATTTTTCAATGGACATGGCTCCATATAATGTATTTTTCTTGGAAACTTTATACACCTGTGACCTAGTCAATAATAGTATTATAAAAGCCGAAATATGCTTGCATTGCCCTCCAGCTCCTGCCTTGCATAAACAATGAATTTTTTGCTGAATTTTTGCAGTGCGAATCTTTAAGTCACTAATTATCTGATGGAAATCTGACTACAAAGCACTAGTTTGCAGGTAAAAGGCAAGAGTTTAATAAAAGTAGGTATCCAATTCGTTTATGGCGTGCAAAATAATGTGCCCTGTAGCAAACAATTTTGCCGTCTTTCTCCCCTTCAACCACTGATCTAGATTAGAGTTAATATTGTTAGGTAATATTGCCCCAATCTAAAAGGATAAGGGTTATCCGAGCCATTTTTGTTCTAAAAATTCTCGAAGAGGAATAATTACGAAAATTGAGTACATATCTGCCCTAGAAACAACCTATAACCACTGTTGGATTTATGAACCTATCTCAACAAAATTAACAACAACAAATATATACAATTAGAAAATAACAACATGTAAACAATAAACACACAAAAGAAATACAAAAATACACAGGAAAACTAAATAAATTGTTAAAAATCATCGACCGAAAATGTGAGGTTATAAAACAATGTCATCGACGTTAGTTCAACTATGGCCACTTGGCGCTGCGATCTTAATTTGAATTCCCAATTGTAAACTGAGTACGATTTTATAGCAATTGAAAATATTGTCAAGTACTCTATTATGTGTAGTGTGTAGTGTCATACGGCCTTCTTAAGTCTACTTATTTACTCATGTCATCAATAACAATTAACTCTCCTGGACTTTCTGTCGGCAAACTCCCCTCATCAATAAAAATCAACTTTTCTGGCCTTTCTGTCGGTAAACTCCCTGACGTTTGTAGTCAACCAACATTTATAGTGGAAATCTACCGAAGTAAACAAACATTACGCCCGTGTGTACAACGTTTACCTGTGATAAGTTATATCCTGAGAAATATCAGTTTGGCAACACGCAACACACTACACAATTTCTGTGTCCCATTGTATACAAAATCAGTCACTATCCTAAAAACTAATAAATAGTTATAAATTAACAAAAAAAACCACTTTAAAACACACATGTAAACAATCAAAGAAAATGGCACACTGGAGTAAACAACCAATGCAGAGAGATTGAATGCGGCGGCGGACGGCTGCGTTGCCATGTTGGGCGATTTGAAGTGTCTGTTGACGATTTTTTTAAAGTGATGATTATCGCAGATTAGTTTAAAATTGTCACATACAAAGAATTAATAACTATTTTAATATTGTGGGCAGTTATTAAACCCGTCTATTTTGCAAAGAAATTCTGTAAACAATGGAGTACATCGCAAAAAAAGATATTGGCTCTGTTTATTTTTTGTTCTTACTCCCTCTATCCTTTGTTATTTCTTTTAGGTAAAATCCAAACTGTAATATCAGTAAAATCTAAATGAATACAGCATACAATAAATAAACCGTGGCCAAGTACAGAGGCGCCGGGTTGTCAAAATTCTGAAGGGAGCAAATCATCAAGAAGAAATAATGTTACTTCTTGAATTCACGTTGCTTTCTTAGTTCAACATGCCTCACAAATCTGCTCAAACAGAATTTTGATATCTTTTTGCGTAAAAGAGACGAGATATGTCTAGAAACCCATTAATTCAAATAATAAATAATTTTTTAGTAGTCCCATAAATGTCTGGCACAAAAGATAGATCAAATGCAGCAAAACGAAAAATCTAGGAATTTATGTATTTACGGTTTGAATGAAACTGAAGATGAGATTATTGGAAAAAGTGATAGATATTTTCAACGACAAAATTAAAATACAAGTTAAAGATAATTCTATAATAAAGTGTCATAGACCATAGACTTGGTGGTAACAGTAAAAATCGTCAACCGGCATTGGTAAAGTTCGATTCAATTTGTCTTCGAAATTTAATATTGAAGAAATGCAAAAGACTAAAAGGTACTGGAATAGGAATCATTGAAGATTTGTCAAAAAATCGGCTGGCTATCTACAAAAACACGCAGGAGATTTTTGACAAAAAGTTAGTACCTATTTTTAATGGATGGAAACATTTATGTTAAGGTTGATGGCAGAGAACACAGGATATGGGATCATGCTGACTTGCAGAACATAAGAAACTAACAGGGTTGCTTTGATTAAAATCAATGATTTAAATCGCGGTTTTAATCGTTTGATTAAAATAAAAAAATCATTTGATTTAAATCAAAATTTAAATGTAGTTACATTATGTAAAAAACCACGCCACTGGCTGTGTAACTGAAGGGGAAATGAGCATACATAAGCAACTCCATACTGCAGTAGTATCTTCAGCAGGAGTAGAGCGTATCATTTCATCTTTTAATTTGGTTCATAGGAAATTAGGAAATAAGCTAGGTACCGAGAAGTCTGCAAAACTTGTCTTTCTGCTGAAATCCTTAAATAAAAAACATAAGTAAAACGTTTTCATTTATACATTAAAAAAATCAGATATAATTTCCAAATAAAATAATAAAAATAAAACCACTTTAAACAAAAAATTCTATATACAGGGTGTTCACTTTCAAAATGCCCACCATTGGTATTTTTGAAACGGTAGGAGCTACAAGGTTGGTTAAATTAGACAAAAGTTGCGCATTTTGATGTGTTTCAAGAATCTGTAAAGAAATTTGACATAGCTCACGTGGTTACTAAAATAACCTGAAAAAACTGAAAACTTCCACTTTTTTATTTTGTCCGTAACTTTTTTAATATCAAACGGAATTGAATGAAATTTGGTGGAATTACGTAATTAGGTACGAGCTTTCGAATGCACTATTCAGAAAAATTCTCTGCCTACTGGATCTTTAGGTGTTCATAACCAAATTTCGATTTTCTTATGGCGGCCATATTGGATTTTACCACCATTGGGTAGAGCAAAAAATTACGAATACAACCATGTATCACAACACCTAATTAAACCCACTTAAATGTCAAATGTCTAATATTTTAAATATTTTGAAGCCAGGCAGTAGGCCATGATACAGAAAACAATATCAATAACTGTCACCTAATAAACAGAAACGTCAAATTTGATGTCAAAAGTTTATTTATTTAACGTTATTTTAATAGGAACAAGAAACTAAATACTAATAAACAGATAGATGGCGCCAGGGGTCAGTATCTAACCGGCAGGCCTTAGTTCCCCGGCAAATAAAAACGTCAGAATATGACTTGGAAAAATTTCGGTTTTAAAAGAGTAATTTAGAAATTTCAAATTTTTCCTTGAAAATCTGGAATAAGAATTCTATTAAAATTTCAAACAAGTTTTTTATTTAACGTTTTGCATTAAAATTTATAAAAAGCCAACTTTACTCTTCATCAAATTTTACGTTTTTGTATTTTTTGCATTTTTTGCATACCCTGTACAAAAAAACAAATTTTTGGCATCGTGGATCTTATTTTTAAAGCAAGCAAAAACTTTTGTAAAGAATAACATGTTTTCGTATCTTTCACTTTTTGGTCCATTTGTCCTCTTATTTACCCCATACGTGGACATACTGTATAACGCTTTAGATAATAATAGAAAGCCTTTGGCTATATACTTGGATTTAGCCAAAGCTTTTGATAGTGTCTCGCACTCCTTATTGATATCAAAGCTAGAGGACTATGGAGTTAGGGGTCTACCAAATCAGCTCTTTAAAGACTACATTACGAACAGAGAACAATGTGTCAGAATTGGTAAAGATATAGGCGGTTTAAAATGGATTGAATATGGAATACCTCAAGGAACCGTCCTTGGACCTCTTTTATTTCCTGTATACATAAATGAACTGCTTTTTCTTGTCCTGAAGGGTGAACTAATATCATATGCTGACGACATGGTCTTCTTGATAGAAGCTGATAGTTGGAAAATGGCTAGAGAGATGGCAGTTGCTGAGTTTTCAAAGATTAGTAAGTGATTGAACGAAAATGTTTTAACTTAAAATATTTCAAAAAATTATGTGTTACAGCAATTATAATTCAGCTCAACCAGCTTATAGAACCTTCCTTACCAACTCATTTGAATGTATTTTAATTAATAAACAAAATTTTACATGGGCAGACTTAATAAGTTCAACCGATAACTTTTAAATACCTTGGTTTATTAATCAATAAGAATTTAAAATGGACTACTCACATTAATGAATTATCCATAAAAATAAGGAAACTTGTTTGGAAAGTTTACAAAATCCCAAATATTTTTCCCCTGTCAATCTTGAGAACACTTTATGTAGCTCTAGCAGAGTCAATTTTAACATATGCAATATCGATATGGGGTGCAGCTTACTCATCACACCTCAAAATTTTTAGTATAAGTCAGAGGTTATAAAGTTATCCTTAAAAAAAATTGTTCCCTACCTAGTATCTGAGTGTAACTTTCTAGATATAGAGCTTCTATACATTAAATATGTTTTAATGTCCACTTATAGAAACAAAAACTTAAGAACCTGTATTCCGTCAAATTATGCCACAAGAAGTACATCTAATAAAAAATGTTGATACACCAATTGCGATAAAAACGACTACTCAAAGATTTTTACTATACAGGGTGGTCCATACTTTATCAGCAATACTTTAAAAACTGCTAGAAAATTTAAAAAAGGAGATTTTTTCATATAAACATGTTAAAGTTCATTTTTTTTTCAAGTTTTCTTTTCTTTTTCCTAAAGGAAGACAGTTAAGGCACACCTACTGAGATTTTAATGCCGAACAATTTTCTTTAATAACAATTTGCCATAAGAGAGCCCACTTTACCCGTTTCTCTGACACTGGTGGAAGTAGATGGGCTGAATTATTTTTAATTTATAGTATTGTGTCTAAACTGTACCAAATATGTTTGCCTTAGCTGTCTTCCTTTAGGAAAAAAGAAAATTTGAAAAAAAATTGAACCTTGAAAAATCTTCTTTTTTGAAAATTTCTAGCAATTTTTAAAGTTTTGCTGATAAAGTTTGGCCCGCCCTGTATTTAGTTCCCAGATTTTACAATCTGTTGCCACCTGCAGTTAAGATGAATATTAGTCTTTATAACAAAAAAATTACCCAATTTATAAAACAAATTTCGATATTTCTTACTACTAGAATGAAATTAATCACATAACTCTTTAATAAAATCCCCCTCAGCATCTTTCTTGTCAATACCTAATTTTGTTATTCACTAAAAAAATATATAAAAATTTTAAATTGTGCGCCTTAATTTGGAGCAATGAAATTGCGTTTGCGAGGTTGCCGGTTATACTAGTAATCGAAGCCCCAAAAATTCGATTTCCGTTCTAATCTCAGACGTGCACACTGAATCGAAATCGATTCTCTAGAGAAAGACAGTTGTATAAACGGTTGTCCGAACTCGACCGTACAGACACTGGTAGTTGTTTTGTGGCGTCGTGTGTCATGTCTATAACAATCTGTGGGCTGCTCATGTCATTCTTTAATGTAAACCGAGCTAATAAAACTAAATGTTTTTCTGAAAACCTGCAAAAGTTAAAAGTTAAAGTGTATACCGTATGCTGATTTGAAATCAAATTTAATTGGTCTCGTAATAAGGATGGTGCTAGGCACTTATTTAGCATTATCAGTATTGTTACCTCCCTGAAGAACTGGAAAAAGTGATCCCGTAATTGAGAGATAGGAGAAAGGAATATTTTGGTCATCCAGAAAATCTTTTGATAGCCATTTTAGGAGATGATAGAAAACACATTCGAGAGTTAGCTTTAAGAATATTTGCAAAATGAAGAAGATCAACGGCAAAAACCAATGATGTCAGAATATTTCAGATTTACTTACCTGTGCCAACTCCGCTGCTTTTCCGGATCATCAAGATTTTTGCATAGGACACAACTTTTGTACATACTCGCAGTGTTTAGTTGAAATAAAACTAACACTTTTCACACGCGTTTTTACAAGAAAAACTTTTATCTGCTAAACACATGCAATGACAGCGTCAGCCATTAAACTATCCTGTATTGGTTGGGGCGGCTTTGAGCCCGTAGGGCTGGCGATTTCACAGGGGGAACGGGAGTGATGCCCTCAGAAATTTCAAAAGGGGGCGACGTCTTCCCTGGAAAACCCGACTGTGACAACGCCTGCCTTTGATAACCCCCACTGCTACAAATTCAAGAAGTAACAGTATTTCTTCTTGATTAGTATTACAACTTAACACAGGAAATGGTGAAATTATTCTTTGAAAATTGTCAGCTCTTACGAAAGAATTATTTTACTATCCTAAAGTAAATGAACCAAAGGGAATTGGTTAGTTTACATACTAACCAACATGTTAATTTTTACTAGCAATATTAAGTTCACACTTTATCCAACTACTGTGGATAGTTTGTAAACTAGCCAAAAAACTCAGTTAATTTATGTAATTTTATTGTGGTTTGTACTTTGGCAACAAATCTTGTTTAGTTTGTAAACTAGCTGGATAGTATAAAAACCAATCAATATTCGTAGCTATTAAAAAGATGATTTTCCATCAAAATAACCAGACGTTTGGTTAGTTTGTATACTATCTAGCTAGTCTATAAACTAGCCAAGTAAACACTTTAACCGTAACATATATAAAAGTCTTGTGCTCTTATTGGCGAGTTGATTCACCTGACTTCTTTGAACGTACATTTAACACCGTACACTTCCGAAGTGAACTTATGTGAAGATATGTCGGACGTACATTCTCAAGCATCATTGCAATGAGGAGCCTCTGCCCTCCTTTTTGGCGCTAGATGCTGCCATATGAAAAAATAAGGGGCATTCACCCCATAGGTATTGTTGCAGTCACTGCACTGCCGTATGAAAAAAGAATATTGAAATACATGAATTATTATAAATGCATTTCCAACGTATATTCGCAACTTCGGACATGTATGGGGTTGAATATGTATGTGGAAAGAAGTCACGTGACTCAACTTGCCAATGAAAGCGCAAGATATATATACCGACTTTCATATACGTCGAATGTATAAATAGCCACTTCCTAAATTTTATTAAGTACTTATTTGTTTTTAAACTTTGCGATGGTGGTATCAAAATTCTAAAATATTATAGTATTGCTAAAGTCAGTTGAAACAGCATAACGGCTTCATAAAAGGAATACATCTTCTAGATATTATTTCACTTTTAATGTTTTTAAGGTTGTCACCAAACACAATGTAAAAGTTTAATGCACACGGTAAAGTTGTCAAAAGGTGATATTATATTAGGCGTGCATGCAGCTACTGGTTTTTACTGCGGTAACTATCTTCTGTCTCCTTCTCTTTCTACATATACCGGGATCTGTTTAAATGGTGAAACAAAGTGGTTTGTCTCGTATTTTATTGCCGAGACACCTATCATTTAGCTACCCTCGTAAAATCACTTGTGTCCGAAGTATTTCAATTGAAATTAGATAAATTATACAAGGCTTATTGCGCGGATAAAAAGTTTTTTCTCTCTAAAAGTAAAAGCAAGATAGACAAACAATTCATGAGACAAGAAATTGTATTTTTATTAAACTAATATCAAAAATAATTTAATAGTAATAATGTAATAATACGATAATATATGATATGATATATGACACTATGATAATATAATAATGTAATACCTAATAATAGTGTCATACCTTAAAAACACAGTGGAGTGCTCAAATTTTTTCTTAAAATATCTAGGTACCTAGAATTCCCCAACGTTGCCCCTGGAACAAATAAATTAAATCTAATTGCATAAATATAAGCTCCTTACTTATTACTAAAAACATGTCAAGTTTTATCAAAATCAGCTAAGTAGTTTTTGAGATATTTGAAAAAATAGTTTTTTCTAGTTAACTTTAACACCCTGTCGAAGCTTTCTAACATACCTGCAAGATCATATTGTACCAGATTTCAACAATAACAGTCCAAATTCGTTGTCTCTGATGTATTTATAAAGACTGCTCATGGCTGTCACAAAAATATTCTACAGCTATCTCAGGTGTCTCAATTGCCGGCTAGACCCACTATGAAAATTTGAGCATACTTCATAACTACAGTCAGTTGGTATGATGAGCTAGCTAGGTCTTGACTCTTGGGACTTAGTGGAGGAGTCAGTGTGGCCCTTAGGCTAAAAAGTTTGGAGACTCCTGTTCTAGAATATTCCTGGCCACTGATAGATTTACAAATAATAAAGTTCTAGAGCATTTCTAGAAAACCTATGGCAGCTCCACAGGGAAAACAAAATTAACAAAAATGGGGCCATAGACAGGGTGGGGGAATTGCCTGGAAAAATGTTTGCCCTGCTCGGAGCTACAGGTCACTGTTTATCTATCTAGGGCCATAGGTAACGCCCTGCACCCTGCTCCATTGTGAACAAAAAATGAGGAGAAAAGACATCATGATTTTGTAATTTATGATCCTACCTCATTTAAACTAAATTGAACTTTTTTAGGACCTGCTTTGATAACCTTCAAACAAATTTCTCTTTTACCTATGCGACACTGATCAGAAAAATGTTTGCAAAAATTATTGATATAATGTAATCTTATAATTATAAATCTAAATAGAATACCGAAATGTAAAATTTATCTGCCAAATCTTTTGAGTAGGTAAGAGATAACAATAGGATGTCTTCATTAAAAAAACCGATAAAACAACTTTAAAGGCAGTCGTCGTTACAATATGAACTTTTATTTTTACGAGTTATATCGCCTGTTAAATTTTCCCCATTAAAACCTGATACACCCTGTTAGCTACAGGGTGTCTCAGGTTCGGTTATAATAATTAAGAAGGTACTTACAATGCTTAAGGCAACACATGTTTGTAAGAGAAATTGAAATGAATTAATGTTTGTCCAAAAATACTTAGGAGTGCTTAGCAGGCTCAAATGGTTTATTTTTTATTGAAGTTTTATTATTTGATAAAAAACAACAGAAATGTCGTTAATATGTCGAGCGAGGTGTTGAGAGGTGCTGAATGAAGACAGAAAAGGTACACATAGGTCCTTTTTGTCATAGACACAACTATACATACATAGACTGTCAGGGCCATTGTTAAAAATTTAATATAAGAACTAATAAGTGTTGTATCTTTTAGTTTAAGGATAAGTAATCCGTTCTTAATTTCGGGAAATTGGGGTATTATATTTGGCAACGCCGCGCCAGGTTTCGAAAACCGTTGGTTAGTCTTTTTTGCGACCTAAAAAATATTCAGTTCGGGAATCGATCAGTACCGGTGAAGAAGTCGACAAAAACGGGCGCGGCGGGCGCGTTAGAATTATTTTCTTTATTTCACAATCTTACCGGGTTCACGGTTGCAGATCGGGACAATAATTATTAGGTGTTTTCCTGTAAATTTCCTTCTTTCCTTTTCCTGCTTACTACCTAAACACCGAACGAGATCTGGATAAGAGCAGAGTATCATCTCCGGTAAGTGACTTATTAATTTTTCGTACCAGCGACCTTTATTAATTACAATTTATCATTTACGTGGTTTTGTGCAGACCGGTGCCAAAACATTTGGTCCTTATCGACCCGGATTACGAATTTGTCGAAATTTTGCAGTAAACTATCGGGGTTTTATTGTAAAATTTACTTGGTTGGAGTTTAAAATTGCTTCAACGTCGGTCACTTTCAACGGTGCTCAATTTATAAAAACGTCTGAGTTTTTTTGTCAGATTGTTTTCGGAACTACGGCGCGGGGCTGTTAGTTGAAAATTTGTTGACGGTTGGTACTGAAAAACGGTTTCAGTACATTATATAGCAGTATTTAATAAACATTTACATTTAGTAACGTTGGTGTTTGGGTTATAATTTACTTTCTTGGTTGAAAATGGGTACAACGCCAGAAAGAGAATTTAAGATGCTTACGGCAAAAAAAGAGTCTTTGTATTCGATTCTCCAGACAATGTATGATTTGTCAAAAAATTTGAAGGTTAAAGGTAATTTAGAAAAATTCCAAATGTTGTATTTTTCTCTGGAGACTACTCGGACCGATTTATTGCGGGTTATAGATGAAATTAATTCGGTGGGATTTGAAGTTAAACAGGATTTTTCCCCGGATTATAAAGTTCTGCCCACAATAAATGAAATTTGTTGTCACATTCGGAGTGCCGCAAACAAACTCGAGTTAGTGCCGTCCACCAATCCTTCTACCGCTAGTTCTAGTCAAAATGTCGGAAATGTAAACGTAGAGGAGTATCGCGGTTTACCGTCGTTGCCAAAAATCGAATTGCCAGATTTTTCGGGAGATATTCGCGATTGGGAAACGTTTTATTCGATTTTTAAAACACGGATTCACGATAATAAATCCATAAGTTCGGTGGATAAGATGCATTATTTGGTCGGTCGTTTAAAGGGTCCGGCACGGAGTGTTTGCGCGGGAGTTTCTCTCACGGGAGAGAACTATGAAATTGTATGGCAAACATTGCTTGATAAATATCAAGATAAGCGATATTTGGCGAATAGTTATTTAGATCAAATTTTTGATTTCAAGCCACTGCACGGGGAGTCGGGAAGAAATTTAGATATATTCTTGGAAAAATTTGATGTGGCAGTGAGCGCTCTTAAGAAGCTAACAATTCCGGATTTGGCGGATTTTATGCTTTTGTATTTAGCAATCGGAAAGTTGGACTGTGAAACGGTAAAAGGGTTTGATATGAGCGAGCGTGGAGCGGGAGAGATACCTTCGTATAGTAAGCTTATCAAATTTGTAAAGGAACAGTCTAAACTACTTCATTTACACAAGCCTGGTTCTTCACAAAACGTCGGTAATAAACAAAAAAATCCAAGAACGTTTTTTGGGCAAGCAAAAGGAAAAGATTATAAATTGAAGACCACTTCATGTGTTCTCTGTAACAAGGTGGGCCATTATTTAAGTCGGTGTAGTCAATTTAGATCTTTGGCGCCTTTAGAACGTTATGAGCTTGTAAGAAAGAATAATTGGTGTTTTAATTGTTTATCTAGCGCTCACGGGGTACGGTCCTGTACAGTGGATAGAACGTGCATAGAATGCGACAAAAAACATCACATACTGTTACATGGGGCTAAGGTGGAGCAAGACAGTAATGCTAGAATTGAATCTTCAAGGCAAGAAAGCCATAAGGAATTCAATGCAGGTGAAACCTCTCATAATGTAACACTTTGTACTTTTATCGATTCGGAAAATAATTTAAAGGAGCACCCGGTAGTGATGTTATCTACGGCGGAAGTGGTAGTTTTGAATAGTCCTTTAAAAAATAATAAGGCTAGAATTATTATAGACAATGGGAGTCAAAGTAATTTATTAACGATAAAGACTTGCAAAAAATTGGGTTTGAAGCCTGAGAGAACTTTCGCGTCGATTGTAGGTCTCGGAGAGAATGAACAAGCAATTAAAGGGGTAGTCAATGTGGTTGTCAGCTCACGTTATGATCGCGACAAAAAATTTGTTTTCCAAGCGTTTTTAATCAAAAGCATTACGCGTAAGTTTCCTGATACTAAACTAGGAGAAGAAATAGTTAGTAAGTTTAAACATCTTCCTTTGGCGGACCCTAAATATTATTTACCGGGGGAGGTAGATGGTATTATAGGAGCGGAATTATATCCTTTTCTGATGGGTACCAAAAAAATGTTTGCAGATTCGGCGGCGGCTCTGGAAACAGTTTTCGGTTATGTGATATCAGGCAAAATATTTGGGCCATTAAGTACCGTGGCACGTACATTTTTTACGGCGGAGCAGGGAGTGTCTATTGAACACTTGGTAGCCAGATTTTGGGAATTGGAACAAGTTCCTAAAATTAAGCTGGCTCATCCAGATGATGAGATTTGTGAAAAGATCTACCAAACTACGGTGATTAGGGATTTGAGCGGTCGGTTTTCGGTAGCTTTACCTTTTAAATTTCCTCCTGAAAGTTTGGGAGATTCTAAGCACGGAGCTTTGTCGAGACTCAGATCTTTAGAGAAAAGATTGAGTAAAGATGAGAAATTGCGAATTCATTACAATGCGGCTATGCAGGATTTTTTAAGTCAAGGTCACATGAGGTTGGTAGAAAATTCATCCGAGTCACAGTTTTCGTATTACCTTGCGCATCATCCGGTGATTAAAGCTGGAAGTACGAGTACTCCCGTACGAGTAGTATTAGATGCCAGTTACCCTTCGGATAATAGTCTATCACTAAATGACTTGCTATATTGTGGACCAAAACTTCAAACGGATATTTGCACTCTATTAATTAATTTTCGTCTATTTTTCATAGCAATGACCGCAGATATACGGCAGATGTATAGGCAGATAAAATTAATAGAAGAACATTGGAAATTTCAGAGATTGTTGTTTCGATTTGATCCTAACGAAGATATAAAAACGTATGAAATAACAGTAGTAGCTTTCGGTATAAAGTCTTCTCCATATTTGGCTTTAAGAACAGTTAATGAATTAGTAGCTAGAGAAAGGGAACATTTTCCATTAGTCTCAGAATTTGTTTCTCATGGGTTATATATGGATGATTTTGTATGTAGTGTAGCTTCGGAAGTTGAGGCGCATAAACTTTACAGCGAAGCGATTGATTTATTTGCGGCGGGGGGTTTTGATTTGGTCAAGTGGTCCACAAACTCTGGTAATCTTTTGGAGAAAATTCCGGAAAGCAAACGTCTTTCGGACAAAGTCGTTTTTAAGGCAGACACTAAAATTTTGGGAATACAGTGGAACCCGGACACGGACATGTTCAGTTTTTCCATCCTCACACCAAGTGGCAAATGCACAAAACGAAATATTTTATCCGCAGTAGCTCGTTGTTATGATCCATTGGGTTTAATTGCTCCTTTCATATTGCGTTTAAAGTTATTAGTCAAAGAGATGTGGAAACTGAAATTGGAATGGGATGTGCCAGCACCTCGGGAGATTCTTATTGTTTGGGATCAGTTGCGGGATGACTGGAAGTTGTTGGAATCTTTGCAAATTCCTCGGCATGTAGGGGTTAAAAAAGGGTGTCCAGTGATTTTAGTAGCCTTTGCAGATGCCAGCCAAGAGGGTTACGGAGCGGTTGTTTATGTAAAAACTCTAAGTTCTGACGAAAATAATAGTAAAGTGGCGTTGCTTTGCGCTAAATCGAAAGTGTCCCCGTTCAAAATGACCACTATTCCTCGATTAGAATTGTGTGCGGCGGTTCTTTTATCCTCCCTAGTAAAACATGTTTTAGAAGTTTATCAAGAACGGATTCCTATTTCTCAAGTAGTCGCTTTCTCGGATTCATCTACTGTCATTCAGTGGATTCAGTCTTATGAATTAAAAGACATATTTGTGGCCAATCGGGTGGCTCAAATAAAGGATAATATTCCAAATACAAGTTGGCGCCATATAGATGGCAAGGAAAATCCGGCGGATTGTTTGTCGAGAGGTCTTACAGCATCGTTGCTACTGAAACATGAATTGTGGTTTTCGGGTCCGGCGTGGTTGCAGAAAAATGAAGCGGAGTGGCCTATAACAGTCGTTCAAAACTTTTGTAAAACATTGGTCGAAGATAATTGTGTTTTGATGACAAGATCGGCGAAGTTGACAAAAGAAAGTTCGGATTCTTTTTATCAAATGATGGAGAGAAATTCTTCCTGGATGAAAATTTTGCGAATAACTGTTTGGGTTCTCAGGTTTCTAAAACGTTTGCCTATGAAAAACTATATTGGAATTTTAGATATTCAAAGGGCAGAAAAAACCTTGGTGCGGATTGTGCAGTCGAGGCATTTTGCGGTAGATATGTTGACATTAAAAAATTCAAACGAATGTGCCCCTCGATTGAGAAAACTTCATCCTTTTGTATTAGATGGATTACTAAGGGTGGGGGGTCGTTTGCAAAATACCAATTTAAGTTTAAGGCAGAAGCATCCTTTAATCCTACCCGCAAAAGATATTTTCGTAGAAAGATTAGTTGATTTCTATCACAAAGCGCATCTTCATACGGGACCCTATTTATTAGAGGCGATACTTCGACAAAAATATTGGATTGTCGGCGGTAGAAATCTTATTAGGCAACGAGTGCATACATGTAATACATGTTTTCGGTTAAAACCCTTTTCGCCCACCCCTCTGATGGCCGATTTACCGGCTCATCGAGTGTCAGGAAGTAAAGCTTTTGTGCATACTGGGGTAGATTATTTCGGACCTATTAGAATAACTTTGGGTAGAAAGAGGGGCGCGGCAGTTCATAAGGCGTATGTGTGTCTTTTTATTTGTATGAACGTGAAAGCAGTTCATCTGGAGCTGTCCAGTTCCTTGTCCACAGCGCATTTTTTACTTTCTTTTAAAAGATTTTTGGCGCGACGCGGACCATGCAAGGTTCTATATTCGGATCGGGGCACTAATTTTGTCGGGGCAAAATCGGTGCTTGCAGATATTAATAAGTTTGTTAATTCTGCAGATTTTCAAAATCACCTTTCTTCCGAGTTAACCTTGAATGGTGTCGAGTGGTGTTTTAATACTCCCGCGTCTCCACATATGGGTGGTCTCTGGGAGAGTAATGTTAAATCGGCGAAAAATCACATTTATCGGGTGTTGGGAGATCAGTTATTAACGTACGAAGAACTGGCTTCACTTTTGACTCAGGTTGAATCGGTCCTGAATTCTCGCCCTTTGTGTAAGCTTTCCAACGACCCTTCGGCTCCGGAGGCGCTAACTCCGTCGCATTTTTTGACCTTACAACCTCTCCAGAGTCTCCCAGCGGAAGACGTCACCGCAATTCCGATAAATAGGCTAGACAGATTTCAATTGATTGATCGGATGGTTCAGGATCTGTGGAAAAGATGGAGATTGGAATATTTAACTACTTTACAAGTTCGAGGTAAATGGACTTCCAAGGTTGCTAATATCACGGTCGGCACTGTGATAGTCCTAAAGGAGGATAACACCCCTCCATTGCATTGGCCATTGGCAGTGATTACCCAGGTTCACCCAGGAAAGGATGGGATCGTTCGAAATGTCACAGTCAGAACGAATAAAGGCACCTTTTCACGGCCAGTCGTGAAAACATGTCCTTTACCCAACCAATAAAAGCAGAGCACGTATTTTTTTTAGAATAAGTTTATTATTTTTTTGTGTGTGCTGAAAACCGTTTTTCAGGGTGGGGGGTATGTTGTATCTTTTAGTTTAAGGATAAGTAATCCGTTCTTAATTTCGGGAAATTGGGGTATTATATTTGGCAACGCCGCGCCAGGTTTCGAAAACCGTTGGTTAGTCTTTTTTGCGACCTAAAAAATATTCAGTTCGGGAATCGATCAGTACCGGTGAAGAAGTCGACAAAAACGGGCGCGGCGGGCGCGTTAGAATTATTTTCTTTATTTCACAATCTTACCGGGTTCACGGTTGCAGATCGGGACAATAATTATTAGGTGTTTTCCTGTAAATTTCCTTCTTTCCTTTTCCTGCTTACTACCTAAACACCGAACGAGATCTGGATAAGAGCAGAGTATCATCTCCGGTAAGTGACTTATTAATTTTTCGTACCAGCGACCTTTATTAATTACAATTTATCATTTACGTGGTTTTGTGCAGACCGGTGCCAAAACAATAAGTAAATTACAATACCTATACTTCAACTTAGTACGGAGTCCTAAGAATTGTAAGACATTACAATTTATCTGTTTTAATTTATTTTAAATAAAAAAGAAATATACTTACATCCCGTAATTTAAGAAACGACTATTATTTTTGAAAAATAAAAACAATTTCAATTGACTAAATTTGTTAAATATACCTGAAATTTGTAACCAATGAGAATAGGTCTTGTTGCCATGTTTCCCCGCCATTTATCGATCTGCGTATATTGGCCAGATGCAGGTATATAGGGTGTTTCTAAATTGTGGTGCCAACCTAATGACAGGTAGAAAATGTTATTTTGATCAAAAACTTTCCTATAAACATGTATCCAAAAATGCATAATAAAAAAGTCACAGGGTTTGAAAGACAATATTTTCGAGCATATTTTTCGTAATAACAGAAGTTATGCCATTTAAAAGAAACTTGATGCTGAAGTGCAACAATTTTGTGTAAAAACAGTTTATTCCCATCGTCTAGAGGTGGAGGGTCGGGATAGCACAATGAATTTTATACTATAACTTTTTTGAATTTATCTTTTTGGTCTTGTAGGTTCATCATTTTAGTGCATATTGCCTATAAAGATAAATTAATGTCACAGAAAAGGTACTCTTGTTCAATGTCGCCAAAATGTACCATTTTCTTGAAAATTTGCAAAATTTATTATCATGCACCTGACGAGAAGGATGCTGGAAATCAAGAATGCCATGGAGCATCATTTGTCCTAGCAGCCATGGAATTTTTTCATGAAAAATATTAATCCGAAAATATAATGAGCATGTTTGGTTTACACCTACATTTACGTACATTTAACTTTTTCACTATTTAGGAAACAAACCCACTTTTCAAAAGGTCGGTTTTATTTATTGTTTTCTTGCTTTTTACTTATGTTTAACCTATTTCAGAATTTTCGAAAATTTCGGCCGGATTGCTAGTTCCGGCCGGATCGGCCGGATTTAGTGGTACCGCCGGAATTCCGGTACATCCCTATTTGTAACTGCTTTTAATAAAATAAGATTAAAATATTATAATGTTGAAGAACATATTGATAATAATAATTCCTCTCCTCACGAATTGCATAGTACAGGGTGTCTACCAACCTGGAAAACCTGGAAATGTCAGGGAATTATTTTTGGTCAGGGAAATCAGGGAAAAGTCAGGGAAATCTATCAAATAACCTGGAAATTTGTGGTTTAATAGATATAAAAATAGGAAATCTTTAATTCTTACAAAAACTAATCAAAATTATATCATATTCATTTTGATTCTACTCCACAGAGATCACATTATTTATTTATATGTGATCCCTGTGCTTCTACTATACTCCAAAGATAATCTAACTAAATAAGATTTTACGAAGCTATTTATTTTTGTTTTGAAGATGTTTATTTTTTATATGTTTTTTTTATTTTGGAGAATGTGTAAAATATATTTGTTTGTTTTATACGTGATTTTATATTTTTACAATAAATCGTGTATCTTTATTTTTTACAGGGTGGCTCATTATAAATTGACACGCCATTGCTACTTTTTGAGGTTAGAAAAAAAGTTTTTTTACAAAAGTTATAGATACTAATACAAAGTTTTTTGTGACACTATTGGACCTTATACAGTGTGTTCTAGAAAGTCGTGGCAGACATAACTTATGTTTCTTTAAATGGAACATCTTGTATATTTTTGTTATATGTTCGCTCCGACCGTTCGTTCAGAACTAAGCCTTTTTTTGAGGGATTACTCCTTGGGTCATAGGCTGCCATGAAAGACAAATGCTAAATTATAGTAATAGCTGACAGTTTGCAAGTATATTCATGCTATGAAAAACATAATGGGCTCTTTTAAGATTTCAGGGAAAATGAAGTAGGGAAATTGAGAGAAATAAGAAAATTTAAATAGTAACATAGGTAATAAACTTCGTCAAATTTATTGTTTGTAATTTAATTTTTTGAAAGCGACAATGACATTTAGAAAAAGGATATATTTTTATATGTTTTTGTGGGATTATTTAAAAAACAGAATTTATTATGACAGACCGAAAAATGTAGAAACACTGAAAAGTAGAATTCGGGAAGAAATCCACATATTAAATACTGAACACAGCAATTTTATTGTTGCCCCAATAAACAGAAACTTAGTAGCAAATATCAATAAATTCATACGTATATCCTTTTTCTAAATGTTATTGTCGTTTTCAATAAAAATTAAATTTCGAACAATAAATCCAACGAAGTTTATTAACTATGTCACTTATTATTTATAATTTCTCATTTCTCTCAATTTCCATTCTTAATTTTCTCTGAAAACTTAAAATAGCCCATTTTGTTTTCCAACGCGTGAATATACTTGCAAACTGTCAATAATTGTTACTATAATTTGGCCTTTGTCTTCCATGGCAACCTATGACCCAAGGAGTAATCCCTCTCAAAAAAGGCTGTTCTGAACGAACGGTTGGAGCGAACATATAACATACATGCTTCATTGGAATCGGAAAAATGCGTAGAAAATATACAAGGCGTTCCATTTAAAAAAACAAAAGTTATGTTTGCCACGGCTTTCTAGAACACACTGTATAAGGTCCAATAGCGCCACAAAAAACGTTGTATTAGAATCTAAAACTTTTGTAACAAAACTTTTTTTTCTAGCCTCAGACACTAGCAAGTTAAGGGGGGTGTCAATTTATACTGTACTTTATTAACCTCGTTAGCAACAGTTTCTGCCAAAAAGTTGAAATTCCAAGCCACTTTATAACTTTCTTCGAAAACATAATCGGACATAATTTGCACATTTATTTAATTAATGTCAGATGACATCACTAAAACTAATAGTCCACTTTTGAATTTTTTTGTTAGTAAGCACGATCGTTCAGAGTAATTTCATCCTAGGGGATCTGTTGACTCTTCCATTTTATTCAAATTCGCATATTTATCTCAGTAGGTAGGTATTAGTCAGGGAATTTTTTGCTTTTTGGTCAGGGAAAACCTGGAAAAGTCAGGGAATTTTAAAAGCTCGATTTGGTAGACACCCTGATAGTAGTGCAACCGAGGATGGAACAAATAATTGAAATAATTATTCCATACTCCAAAATTTAAAATTTAGAAATTCCTGAGTCTATAGCCACGGTAAAAAATGGAAAAACCATTTGTTGTATATTAATTCCAAATGAAATAATCGGATCCGAACTTCCAGTAGCGTACGCGAGTAGAACGCTGAATTCTTCTGGAACACATTACAGTACCATAGAAAAAAAATTCTCGCAATAATTTTTGGAGTAAAATATTTTCGTCCATATATTTTTGGTCATAAGTTTAAAATTGTTACTAACCATAAACCCTTACAGTGGTTGTTTAGTTTAACTTAAGTTGGAAGAGTACGACTACGAAATCATTTATTAAAAAGGTACCTTAAATAAAAAAGCAGATGCTCTGTCGCGCATACTACTGAATGCAAACAAAGCTGTGCCAAAAAATTCGGAATCTCCAATTTTTCAATACATGGAAAAATTTTATGAAAATATAGCCTCTACCAGTACTGCTCAAAATGATAGTTTTAACCAAATTAGTAACCTAAATGATAGCAATAATTATGACCTAATAAGCGATCCAGAATTTCACGAGTTTCAAAATAATCAACATTGTTCTATGTTCTATGACTATTTCCGAAATTAATATAGATTTGTTTCATATGTCAAAAAAGGATTCCCTGGCACATTGTGTGTCCTCCGACCTAGTTATGAGTGCAGGAATTGCAGTATCTGAAAGATAAATTAAAAATATAGATTATTTAAACCCCAACAAATAAAATTGGTATACCTACTTGTTGAAAGGCAAAAGTTGAAACAATTATTACAGCATTATCGCCAATCACCATTTACTTCTTTTGTAGCCCTACAATAATAACATAATTTAAACTTTGGATGTTGGTACTTTGGCTTTTACAATTCTAAGAGTTCAGCACAAAAAAGTCTGCATATTGTCGAATTTTTCAATTTCTAGGCCACTGACAACTGACACCAGTGAACCCTGGTGACATTTCGGGGTAACTGGATAATATCTTGCTCTAGAGGTGGCACAATGATAAATTATAAAAATTTAATTTAAATCTCACTATTTTAACAAACTTATATGTGAATATGCAAGGAATTAATTAAATGGTTTTTATTGATGGTGCTTTTTGCATGGTTTAAGTTGAGAGCTAGTATATCTGTAATAATCAGGTTCAATTAGCAATATGAACCAATAGTTCGCACAAAACTTTACGTAGCGGCAACGTCGCATGCAGATTGCTTGCCGTGTTTGGTTTTAATGACTGATTTTGTTTGGCGAGAACATAGTAACATAGTCCGATGACGTCTCAGGTCTGTAATTTGTAATTTTTTAAACAACAAAGAATATGAAAAAAAATAGAGACGACCTTATTTTGCGAGTTGGCATTATTTAATAAGAAAATAAAAAAAATACACGGGACATGCCCATTATAAGTATTCCTTGTTAAAATTCAACTTCAAATTTCTATGCAATAAAGTGGATATTTGGAGATAGTTTTTTAACAACATGTAATATAATAATAATAATTCTCACCCTCACAATACTCCAAACTAGGAGTACCCCAAAAGCAACCACATGCTTGTGCGGGGGAGGGGGGCAATTACTATTATTTTGTCTTCGTTGCCATTTGCGGCTAGAGCCGACTTTTTTCCTGATAGAACTAGGATAGCATTAGCTCAAGTACTACGTAGTAATCCCAGTGAGTGTAGGACAATTAGTAAATCACACGGATAAAGCTATTTAGGAGCAATACCGTGAATCCACATTTGTCCAGCGCTCTTGGCCATAGCGGTGTTTTTCTTTAAAGACATATGCATGCGCCTGCCTCGAACCAAGGTCGATCAAAGGCAGAAAAACATGCAGTCTAAAAAGTCAGCGCAGATACGAAAAAAGTTTTTGCGAAGTTACAAGTTTTTAAAATTTTCAGAAATTTCATAATTATTAAAAATTGGCAAAAAACTAAATCTTTTATTAGGGCGTTCAAATTTGGTACACTTACGTAAAATTGAAAAAAAAGAACTTTTTCAAGTAAAACTTTTTGATATTTTAACAAATAAACCCATTTTTGGCGATATATTTTTTTAAATGTCATGTTTGACAGATAACAAAAAGTCACATGACCACGTTTGAGTGGGTCACTTTTCATCTTTTTTCAAGCAAAAGGTAACCCCAAAATTAAATTTTAAAATAAAACATTAATTACAAATTTCCCCCTTATGCTGTGAACTTTTTGGAGGACACTGTATATATATATATATATAAGAAAAGGTGATAATGGGCAAACACTGACTGAAGCTGCAAATGTGCTGTTGGCTCCTGCCTGGACTTCATTTGTTGCTTCCCAAATCATGCCTATCTTTTGATTTGGTTAATGTTACACCGTACTATATATATAAGAAAAGGTGATAATGGGCAAACACTGACTGAAGCTGCAAATGTGCTGTTGGCTCCTGCCTGGACTTCATTTGTTGCTTCCCAAATCATGCCTATCTTTTGATTTGGTTAATGTTACACCGTACTGATGATTGCCAAATAGCATGAAACACGTGTATGCGGTTACTAGTTTTTTCTTTTTGTTAACTTTGAGTATTTGCCCATTATCACCTTTTCTTGTAATTGTTACATTTACACTCGCTAATCTTACATCCTTATTATATATAGTAGTGTACTGTTGACGGTTAGGTATTGTTATTGTAGTTTTCTCAAACTGTTGTTTTGTAATGGGGTTGATCCCGTATATTAAATAAATAAATAATAAATTCAACAAATTATCAACAGAACTGAAATACTGGCAAAATTCTTTTAATACAGGTAGAGTAGACTAAATTTGTAATTCCCAAATTATTTTGTATTTACAAAATATTACGTCTACTTGAATGCAAAGATTTTGATAGGAATAGTAAATAATTTTTTAGAATTCATAAAGAATTACAATATAATTCTAGAACTTCCAAGAAGTTTTGCTGGTATTTAAGGGAATTCCAAGAATTACATGGAATTACATTCTAATTTCAATCTAATTCCAGGAGTTTCCTGGAATTATAGCAATTCCTGTTGTGTAATAATTTTTAGTATGCAAGTTGAATCCGAAGTTTTGTGTTTTGTTCAAAACCACTACCAAGTTAAACCACATTTTATCAGAGATCTCTAATTTTTTCGTGATTCTTTATTTAAAGAGATAAGATATTATGATCTAATCGATAGTAATTTAACGTGATAAAAAATATTATTGTAGAATTTGTGATCCAAGGTTTATACAACTTTAACGGGGAGAAGTCGCTCACCTCAAACTTTTGCATAATTTATTTAAAAAATTCAAGGAAATTCCCAATACCTATAAACATGAAATTATTATTAATGAACCATATTAACAACATAATATCCCGTTTCTTTACTTTTGATGGGAAAGGTAAACATGTATGCAAGTTTTGGGTTAATGCGCAGCCATCTAATAGTTAAGTGTAGAATGATTCTCATAACTACTTTTAAATGGAAAACGACATTTACGCAACAATTTACAAGGCACAAGGAAATATTATTATGGTTTTCTATCACCGCAAGCCAAGAAGATTACTTAAAAAATAAATAATTGTTTGTTAAGAAATTAATATTTTGAAAACCACATACAGAGTCTCGTATATAGCTTCTAATTATACTTATTAATTAAACTATTATCAGGGGAAATATAACAAGTGGTGTGCCTATTATCGATAATACGTTTCGTTAATTTTACGAATTATAATCCTAAAGCTGAAAATACCACGACTGCGCAGCAGGAGTGGTATTTTCTTAGCATTGGGATTATAATGAGTGATAAATTAACGAAAGGTATTATCTATTATTAGGCATACCACGAGTTGTATTTAAAAAGAGAATTTAACAACTGCAAATAGCTAGCTGTCATTTACATTAGATTAGAGCTTTATTTTTTTTTCACACAGAATGTTAACAAAACATTATGACATTGAACATTGAACTTTCGGTTCTGAATATGTTTTTTGTGCTAATAGATATTTAAAGATCAATGTGTTAACTGAAAACATATATTCTAGTCCTATATTAAATTTGGTAATGTGAAGAAGTTATCGGGTTATCAGTTTTAGCTGGCACAATATTGGTTTAGCGTAAACTAGGACGTAACTAAGAGAGTAGGATTTCAGCGAAAATACCACTAGTGGTATTATCGCTGAAATCATCACCTGATTGGTTAATATTTCAAAAATCATGTCATTTCATTGGTTCATATTGGCAGGCGTTGAATTCTCAGCAATATAATACTTGGTATATGACCAGATATCCTTTTTTATAGAGATAGCTGATGGTATACCAAATTTTAGGCACTGGTAGTAGTAAAACTCATAGTACAGTTTTAAATTCTCACTGCTAATGCATACTTATGTCAGTCTGTTACAAACCAAAAGTCTCGAAATTCTTTCAAATGTAAAAATATTGTTGGACACAAAAATTTAATATTTTTAAGCTCTGATTTCGATTAATTTAAATTTCTAGCTGCTAATCGAACAAAATTAAAGTTAAGTAGCAAATTCATGTGTTATCCGATGATAAGTTGCGCTTGCGCTATTTTGTATTTTTTGTAATACACAGGGTGATCGAAAAAATACAAAAAAGTAAAAATTTCTTTTTTTTTTTACTAGGTGGCTGTGACTTTAAATCTGACATCCAATTTTGATTACAAACAACTTTTGTAAGTAACTTTTTACCGTATTTTAAAAAATAAGGGTACTTTACTCTTGAGCTATTTTGACATTTTTTAATCTACCTCGTATCCAAAAAGAGATATTTAAATTTTGGTATATGCGTTTTGGGTTTGAAATGATGCACCAACTTTTATCAAGAATAAAATTTTCGGAGAAATTTATAATAAAAAAAGTTTTCCATTTGTGTCCAACTTTCTGCCGGTCACTGTATATACAGGGTGGAACTGAATCATGGTACACCCCACTTTTTTTCCTTATTTTTTGAGATACAATTTTGAAATTTGGCATGTCGAGGTTACTTTATAAATGTCACTTTTTGACGTGTAAATTTATTTATTTCCGCTTCCGGTTTTACCGGAAGTGACATTCACTTTTGTCTTTTAAATAGAACACCCTGTATATTATTTGAGTTTCGGATTCTTCTCGATGTACTGAAACCAACGATGCCTCACAAGTGACATTTTTCCTGACAGAAAGTGGTTTTTCTTTAACTTATTTGGATTTGTAATAATTGCAAATCCAAATAAGTTAATTGTTAATTGTAATAATTGCAAACCCAAATAAGTTAAAGAGAAACCACTTTCTGTCAGCCAAAATGTCACTTGTGAGGCATCGTTGGTTTCAGTACATCGAGAAGAATCCGAAACTCAAATAATATACAGGGTGTTCTATTTAAAAGACAAAAGTGAATGTCACTTCCGGTAAAACCGGAAGCGGAAATAAATGCATTTACACGTCAAAAAGTGACATTTATAAAGTAACATCAACATAACAAATTTCAAAATTGTATCTCAAAAAACAAGGGAAAAAAGTGGGGTGTACCATGATTCAGTTCCACCCTGTATATATACATACATACATATATATACAGTGTCCTCCAAAAAGTTCACAGCATAAGGGGGAAATTTTTAATTAATGTTTTATTTTAAAATTTAATTTTGGGGTTACCTTTTGCTTGAAAAAAGATGAAAAGTGACCCACTCAAACGTGGTCATGTGACTTTTTGTTATCTGTCAACCATGACATTTAAAAAAATATATCGCCAAAAATGGGTTTATTTGTTAAAATATCAAAAAGTTTTACTTGAAAAAGTTCTTTTTTTTTTCAATTTTACGTAAGTGTACCAAATTTGAACGCCCTAATAAAAGATTTAGTTTTTTGCCAATTTTTAATAATTATGAAATTGACAATACATATTCAAAGTACATAATCGCATTTATTTCGGAGCCATGTAACAACTGAAACCCCCAGCAAATTGACAAAGGTTTTCCAAAATGTCGAGAATTTCATCTGATTTTAGGGATTTTACAAGATTTCATTAGATTTAGATTAGATTATAAAATTTCGTCAGGTTTCTTTTGATGATATGTTAGAGATTCCAAAGATTCCTATTTGATTTTAACACTGCTGTGGCGTTTGTTTATGGCCAATAAAAGAGTTTCTTTTGCAATCTCAAGAGCAACATAGGTGTGTGGGTTGGCTAGGTGATTATAGCTATACATGGGGCAGATTTTGCAAAATAATTTCGAATAGGCCATACAATCTCAATCGGTCAATCCCTAGATGAAATTATCCCAATTTTGAAGTACTCTTTATACATATGACGTACAGTGTGTCCCCAGATTAGTGTCCGGAGGGGGACTTTTCTTTGTTATTCACTTTTTCAAAAAAAAGTCATTGGTGAAAAGTTTTGCTTGCAAAAATAATTGGATTCCAAGAAAAACATATTGCTTTAAACATACAGGGTGGACAAAAAACTAAAAAATGTGAAAATTACCCAAGAGTAAAGTACCAATATTGTTCTATTTTATGTAACAAGTCATTAAGAAAAAATTTTCGTTATTCGTCACTGTGCAGCTGGTATACAAGGAACTTGAATATTTGGTCATTTTTCAAGAATTTATTTTATAACTGAACAAAGAAGAAAAAGTAAATGGAATAATAATAAATGAGATAGTGTTAATTAGTTATTCAAGTGTTATTGTTATTCCATTCGGATTTCAAATTCTCAGTAGCTTTTCTTTCCTTATAATTATCGATCTGCAATCCTCGACAAGGAATACTCGTCCCCCAAACCATAACGCTGCACCATAAATACTTTTTGTTCTAAAGACAACATCAACATTTACATGAAATTTAACAATAGGGGTACTTTACTCTTGGGTGATTTTCGCATTTTTTAGTTTTTTGTTCACCCTGTATGTTTAAAGCAATATGTTTTTTTTTGCAATACAATTATTTTCGCAAGCAAAACTTTTCACCAAGAATGACTTTTTTCGAGTTTTGAAAAATTCAAACTCGCAACAAATTGGCTAATCTAGCAAATGACATTTGTTTTCAATAACCACGGTAATTACCCTGCTCCTGAGTTGAGTAACTACCGCAGTTATTGTCGGTTATAAAGATGTTGTATGAAGGGCTTTTTTGTGACGTCAGAGAGCTATAACCAACAATAACCGAATCGCGTAAACGTGTTTGGTATTTACCGGTTATTATTGGTTACTCGCCTAAAATCGACTATAGTGCTGACTCAGGGGAAACTAATAACAGCTTTGTGGGATCAGCTGATGAGAAAAGGATTTGGATGTTTATAACTAAAGTGAAGGATCATGTTACAGAAGGTATTGTTAAGGAGTACCTTGAAAAGAGGTCAAAAGACAAAGATCTACTTATTGTAAAAGAATTTGATACATATTATAAATCAAAGGATAACAAGTCCTTTAAAGTCGGCCTGGGTCTGGAGCATAAAGAGGAAGCATATGATGCATCTTTTTGGCCAAAGGGAGTAGCAGTATGTAGATTCAATATCTTTAAAGAGCGTAACTACTTGGAGAGAACCCGCCAAAAAGCCAATACAAAGGAAGCTGATAAAGTAAATTTTCAAGAAGACAGACATCTAAGTCAAAAACCATAGGTACGATTCCACTAAGGAAATCTCAAGATATAGCCAGTGATGGATCTCTTAAAATTCTACACCAAAATGTTCAATGTATAAGAAACAAGTTAGAGACTTTTGAAGCTTTTTTGCACAATGAAAATGTGGATATAGCTTGTGTGACAGAACACTGGTTAAAAGATTATGAACTGAATGCTCTAAAGATAGAAGGTTATATTGTGGCTAGTGCCTTTTGTAGAAGTCAACACAAAGGTGGAGGTGTTCTAATTTTGTGTAAAAATCAATTCTCTAATTATATAGTAGAGTCTGTTATGGTAAAGAGGAAATGTACAGAAATTGATTTTGAGGTATGTGGAGCTATTCTTTCACTAAAAACTGTGCAGATTGTAACATCGTATCGATCACAAAATGTCAGTGCTAAATCATTTCTAGAATCACTAGATGCACTTTTCCATGATATTTGTTATAGGAGCGATAAGATGATAATGATCTTTTGTGGTGATCTCAACATCGACTCTTTGATATGTGGCGTGGAAACGCAGCTTCTTAATAATATCTTGCAAGAATATAACATTAAAAACTATGTAAATGAAAGTACAAGAATATCTCCACATTCTGCAACCTCAATTGATTATATATGTTCAAACATTCAACCGAGTGAATGCAGGGTTATACATAATGGCCTATCGGATCATTCGGCACAGGTGCTTCATATAGGTGTGCCACTCGATATCGAGACATCCTTCAGTAGAAGAAACTTCTCTGATAAAAATTATGCTAATTTCTTTGAGCACTTGCAGATACCGTCTTGGAATCAGCTATATATGGCAAACAACGTAAATAGTGCTTTTGAAATATTTATTAATCAAATTAAGTATCTCATAGATATTGCCTTTCCGCTCCAATCTGTAGATGCTCATGTATTAAAAAAACCTTGGATGACTAAAGGTATCAAAAAGAGTTCGAGTACTTTAAAGGAACTTTACATTCTAAGTAGGAATAGTGAAAATCATTTGCATCGCTACAAACATTACAAAAAAGTTTATAAGCATGTAATTGCTTCTGCTAAGCGCATGCACAATGACATCTACTACAAAAATTCTAATAACAAATCAAAAGCTGCTTGGAAAATTATAAATCATAACGTACACATTCCTAGAAAGGACAATTCACTTGTGACTAAGCTAGTTGTGAATGGTGAAGCTATTCATGATTCCCATCTTATAGCCACCTTTTTTAATCGATCCTTTGTTGACATACCAGCCGAAATCAACTCAAAAGTTAATAAAAATGAAATACCAACCAATACGAAACATAATATATTACCTTCAGTATATGTACAGCCTGCAACAGAGGCTGAGATTCTTCATATTATAAAGAATTTTAAAAAGAAGAATTCATCAGGATTGGACAATATCAGTCCAACCTTATTGATGAAGTCTTGGACATATATTGCAACCCCACTAACATTCATATTAAATTTATCATTATCAGCAGGCCATTTTCCTGATATACTAAAAATATCAAAAATCATTCCAGTTTTTAAAAAAGGAGATAGAACTCAAGTTGTAAACTACCGACCAATTTCACTTTTGTCTACAGTATCTAAAATATTGGAAAAAGTTGTTTACAGCAGACTACTATCATTTGCATCAAAAAATAACATATTTGATAATGCTCAACATGGCTTTCGAAATGGTAAATCTACTGAGTCTGCTATATCTACTTTCTTAAATTGGATATATGAAGCAATTGATCATAGACGAAGTTGTATCGGAATATTTATGGACCTTAGTAAGGCCTTCGATGTGGGTGACCATTCATTGTTGCTGAATAAACTATATTGCTATGGTTTGAGAGGTAGGATTTATAGTTGGCTAACATCCTATTTATCTAATAGATCTCAGCTCGTTGAGGTTAATAAAGTACGTTCAGATACTGTTCTAAACAGACTTGGAGTACCTCAGGGATCAGTGCTTGGACCTTTGTTATTCTTATTTTTTGTAAATGATCTACCATCTTGTGCTGATAGTGAAAATTTAATTATGTTTGCTGATGATAACAGTTGTGTGGCTACTGGCAAGAATATCACTGAGGCCTTAAGACTGGCCCAAGACATGATGTTACGGTTTACTACTTGGTTTCAAACAAATGGATTGTTCTTGAATGTGAGTAAGACAGTTTTTATGAATTTTGGTACTAGAGTAGAAAATAATAGTACATCCTACTTAATAAGAGCATCTCATAAATCCGTTGTGCAAGTTGAAGATACCAAATTTCTGGGCATACATATAAACTGCCAATTAAAGTGGAATGCACATGTCGATGACTTACGTGGAAGACTGTCATCAGTCTCATACGCCATCTTTAGATTATCAAACCTCTGCAACAGGCCAACAGGCAAATACTCATATCATACTATTATGCAAACTTTTACTCCCGCGTTAAGTATGGTCTAATTTTCTGGGGATTGAGTGCGGAGGCTGGTAGAGTGTTCCGTATTCAAAAGAAAATAGTGAGAACTATAGCAAATGCAGGCTTCAGAGCTACATGCAGACCAATTTTTAAGGATCTTCATCTACTGTCTGTACCATGTATTTATCTTTTTGAGGTATTAAAGTATGTCAGAATTAATATTATAAACTTTATCCCTAATAATGTCTATCATACGTACAATACTAGATTCGGTGAAACTCTCAGGGTGCCTTTACATAACTTATCTTTAAGTGAACATAATGTCTTCTATGCAGGGGTGAAGATATATAATAAACTTCCAAAATCCATTACAAACATTCCAAATTTTAAAACATATAAGAATGCTCTGATTAAATTTTTGTCAGAGAACTGTTTTTACTCTGTGGGTGAATTCTTAAATAGTTAGTTAATCCTGTGTTCACTTGTTACAATTACTATCTTCTTAGGTACATGTTGCCTCAGAAATTTGTTCTCAGGTCTCATCAAAACATCTCTAATTTGTAAATTGACGTAACCTATACTCATTGTATTAATTTACTTGTAAGGTCTATTGGTTGAATAAATTATTATTATTAAACCATTTTCAGATTTCGTTCATTTGACAAATACGAGGACAATATCAAAGAAGCACAGAGATGGCGAACTATAATAAAGAAACTAATAAAGGGTGAACCCATCTCGACCTTAAATATAAGTGAATTTTCTTTGGCTCAAAAGCACAAGGAGACTAGGCGACTCTTGATATTTTGCAATCCGAAGAGTGGGGCTGGTAAAGGAAAGGCCATTTTTCAACAGAAAGTCGCACCGATTTTGCAGGAGGCCGAGATACCGTATGACCTAAACATAACGAAGCATGCCAACTTTGCCCGAGACTTTGTCAGGACATGCAATATATTTCAGTGGACTGGCATTATTGTGGTAAGTCTGATTTTTAACAAAAATAATAAAATATGTAAATAGATCTAGGGAGCAGTACAATAACTTATTCCAGGAGTATTGTGCAAAATAAAGTGAAATACGCAATTTAAAAATTTAAATACTTTTACCAGATGACAACATTCAATAAATTTATAAGATAAAATAGTTTTCACTGTTCAGAGCTTAAAGCCCGATTTATAAAATTTGACATTGACTTTGTAGTTTGAAGTTTGACGTTACCTTGAAAGTTTGTCTTTGAGGATTTAATGTTATAGACTACAGGCCGTGTCAAAAATTGATGGGTCATTTGAACCACCAGGAGACCTATTTAGAAAGATAGAAGGGCATAAAATAATAAGATTCAGCACTATGCCGTCACTTGTAAGCTGTCCAACAGAGTGCAGGTGAGAATTCAAAAGTACAGGTAGAGGGAGTACATTTTGGTCATATTTTTTTGTACGGCATTCTTACCATCGATATATCCATGACAAATAATAAGAAAACATGTAGTGCCGTACAAAAATAGTGCGCCTCAGAGTCGGGAAAAATTTTTGATTTTCCAGTGATTTTCAGGGTAAATTTGATCATTTGATTCTGTACGGCATCAGTTCCATACAGTTTCAATACCCCTTCTCATCCATTATTCCGCAACGCCGTACAAAAATCATGCGACAAGGGGGAAAAATCGAAGGTTGCAACCCCCTCCCCTTCCGTGGTCCGGGGGATGATTTGACACAACATAAAATTAATTTATTTTGAAAGTATTTTATGCATAGATAACATTTTTTCACATGCCGTACATTTTTGTTGGTCCAAAGGTCTGTAGGGGGAAAAAACTCCCGAAAAATCCATGTAACGAAATATACTCTAGGTGATATTTAAAAAAAGCAACTTTGGTATTTTTTGCTAATTTTGAATCGCCCTGTATAAATAAAATTTAAAAATTAAAAAATTTCATCGATTACAGACATCTTTTATATTAAACTTTTTTCCGTATCTCTTATATTTTTCCAGATAACCGGATAAAATGTTTATCGAATGCAATTTTAAAAAACTGCAAATTTTTCTGTAAAGTTGTAGTAGGTACTTTTTATTTCCACAGTTGAACAAGTTATATTAATGTTTGAAGTATACAGGGTGAGTATATAAGAATGTATAGTAAATACTTTAAAGGGGTGTTCGGCAGGTGGTTTTAATTATTTTTTGACGGCATTATTTTTAATAGTACTTTTGAGTGCTACATAATGTTTTGGAACCGATGCCGTACTTTTTCAAATCACCCCCCCCCCCGGACCACGGAAGGGGAGGGGGTTGCAACCCTTGATTTTCCCCCTTGTCGCATGATTTTTGTACGGCGTTGGGGAATAATGGGTGAGAAGAGGTATTGAAACTGTATGAAACCGATGCCGTACAGAATCAAATGACCAAATTTACCCTGAAAATCGCTGGAAAATCAAAAATTTTTCTCGACTCTGGGGCGCACTATTTTTGTACGGCACTACGTGTTTTCTAATTGTTTGTCATGGATCTATCGATGGTAAGAATGCCGTACAAAAAAATATGACCAAAATGTACTCCCTCTACCTGTACTTTTGAATTCTCACCTGTACTCTGTTGGACAGCTTACAAGTGAGGGCATAGTGCTGAATCTTATTATTTTGTGCCCTTCTATCTTTCTGAATAGGTCTCCTGGTGGTTCAAATGACCCATCAATTTTTGGCACGGGCCTGTAGTCTATTAGTATTTATAATCTGAGAAACGGCAATGGAATTGAGTTTATAAATAATAATATCAAATCCTCGAAGTCCAACTTTCAAGGTAACATCAAACATATAATTCCAAGTAGTTTGTATCTTACGAATCAGTTCTTTATTAGAAATGGTATTATATTTCCAGTTATAACCTTTGTAATTCTATATCATTGGTTTTATTTAAAAACTATTTACTCTATTTGTTGGGCGAAACCTAACAATGTAGAAATACTTTTTTTGTTTTAAACAAGATATTAACTTGTGGATAGGTATTATTCATCACGGATGTACTCATAATTGTTGTATAATTATTCACCCAATGTCCATATAGGTAATTACTGTTATCATCCACTTGGAAAAATACCTCATATTTTTAAATATAGCTTCTGGTAGTCATTAAAAATTACCTTCAAGTAGACCAGCTCATGAATTTTTGCGTCTTTGTTCAGTTTTATGTTATTTTTAATAAATATAATACAAAGGGGAAACACTTTTTTATTTTAGAGTTTTGACAAAAAGTTCCTCTTAATAAAAAGTTCTGCTTCTCGAAAAATTCTGGAAATTTACCGACTTCACTTTCAGTATAGGCAGGGTCAGTTAAAAATTCAAATATACAGGGTGTTCACTTTTAAGTGGACACAAATCAATAAAAAATTGATTTGTTGGGATATTTTCAAAAAAAAATTTTGATACAAAGGTCTTCAAAATGCTAAACTTTCTACGTGAACACATTTGTCAAATTGCAATTCCAGGGCCGGCTAAGATTTTTGTAAACCCCGATTTTCACAAAATCTATTTAGGCATTTTTTATTTAAAATCTGACCATACAGCGTTAATTAGGACCCTCTAAAACCCTTAAGTTCAAAATTTGAACTAAAAATATACAGGGAGTTCGGTTTTACAGCGCCTTAAAGTTGCGCAAAGTAGTGATTTTGAGGGCCCCTGGAGAGTCAAGCGTGCCATGGAATGTATTGATGGACGAGACTGCAAGAAAAAATAATACAGGATGTTTTTCTCTACCGCTGCTGAAAGTTCAGACTTTTTTCGAATTTTATTCTGATCAAGTTTGCCGGGCTTTTTGAAACAAAGTTACCAATAACAAAATTTATTTAATCTTAACAATAAAATAACAAACAAAATATTTAGATCTTAAACTATCGGGGTTTTTTCAACATAACCGCCTTCTAACGTAATACATTTTTCAAGACGTTTTTTTGTTATTAGAAACAACTCGTCTTAACTCATCTATTGTTACGGAATCGCAAGCTTCAATTATTTTTTGTTGTAGCTCGTTTATTTATTTCAAAAAGCACGGCAAACTTGATCAGAATAAAATTCGAAAAAAGTCTGAACTTTCAGCAGCGGTAGAAAAAACATCCTGTATTATTTTTTCTTGCAGTCTCGGTGGTCCTGTTAATTCTTCAATTGTTTTAAAATCATTCCCTGGCACGCTTGACTCTCCAGGGGCCCTCGAAATCACTACTTTGCGCAACATTAAGGCGCTGTAAAACCGAACTCCCTGTATATTTTTAGTTCAAATTTTGAACTTAAGGGTTTTAGAGGGTCCTAATTAACACTGTATGGTCAGATTTTAAATAAAAAAATGCCTAAATAGATTTTGTGAAAATCGGGGTTTAAAAAAAATCTTAGCCGGCCCTGGAATTGCAATTTGACAAATGTGTTCGAGTAGAAAGTTGCGCATTTTGAAGACCTTTGTATCAAAAAAAAAAAATTTTTGAAAATATCCCAACAAACCATTTTTTTATTGATTTGCGTCCACTTAAAAGTGATGTATGTAAAAATATGTTGATTGGGCACCCGCAAATTTTCAACCTGCTTTGTACGCAAAACAACTCGAAAACAGTACAATTTTTTAACAAACATTTTGGCGAACATGTAGAATAAGAATTATTTCAAGTCTTGATCTTTTTGTAATTTTTTTATTGATTTTAAATGAATGCAGTTCAAATTGTATTATCTATATCTGACTAACTACATATATTTATGTAGAATATATTTTCCTAGTCACACTTTGCAAAAAATGTTGACTGTATGAAATATTTGCAAAAAACATGTTTTGACAACTGACAGAGCATCCTTAGGAAATGTTCTTTAGAATACAAATATATGATCGAACAGGAATTTTTAGAGAAAACAGCCAACTTATCTTCAATGGTAGCTTTGTTCCTATTAAAATTGAGTCAATGAGCCCATAAGATGGTGTTCACTAAGAGTTTTCTGCTCCATCTTTAGATGTACTATAACTGAAGTACGTTTTCCTAACCTGGTCCATGGTCCATTAGTGTCAGTACAGACTGCCAGAAATGTCAGGGGGGACATTAGTGTAAACACGGCGCGAAAATACAGTATTTTCAGACATGATCTTCCAAAAAAACTACAAATTTATCCGCGATCCTTTTGCGCGGAGGAATAGACAAAGGTATGAGGCAAAACTTTTTTTTTTACTTTTTTTAAGGCACTATCTATTTGGAGGGAAAAGCAAACATCATAACGTTCTGCCCCCTCAAAATTACAAATCTACTAAAATATGATTTTTGTTGTTTTTTTTCCTATAGACCTTGTAAATTATTAGGTGGACTGTGATCTTGCAATTTTTGCAATCGTAAGCATCACTATGTAATTGAGATAACTAGCTACATACAAATTAATTGAAATTATTGTTCGCTCAACACAGTCCAAAATTAGTACCTATGTTTATATAATAGGAATTGAAAAGTGGATAAATAAATGAATGAATGAATGTGGATAATTGAATTAATAATAATTGTTGCAGTTTCCAATATTTTGTTTCCATTGTTGACGAAGACATTAAAATTAAATTAGATGTTATGAAATATATAAATGTTTCTAGCATGTAAATGCATTATTAAATTGAAATATCGAATGGACTAATATACCTTTTTTTTATTTGCTCACCAGATAGTATTGGGTGAGATATACTTGCTGTATTTTTTTAAAGAAAATTTCTCCTCCGTTTTGCTGCAATTAATTTTTAAAGTTCAAGATAGGTAACTACCTGTTGGATTTTATTTTTACCTAAATTTACTGCCAGGCGCCATGTTTGGCAATGCCGCACGCCTCAATGTCAACTCTGTGAGAACCTAACCTATAAATCTGCAAGGACAAATTAGATCGCGCTTATTATTTTATAGATTTGAACTATTTTCACTGTATTTTCGTCATTTATTCCATTCCATGACGGAAAAGACTTTTTTTTACCTGTTTGTTCAAATACGAGCAAAATTTCATCAAAATTGTATTTTTGTATGTCAATAATAGTTCTAGTAAGATTAAAGCTTGGTTCGTGCAGCGAATTTATCTTTAAACTTTTGCTTTATTTTAAAAAAGTTGAAATATCGCATATGATCGGGGGAGTTCGTGCAGTGCTTTTACTTTAGCTTTTGCTTTTTCTTTTATTTAAGAGTTGGCCAACTTTCAACTTATCTTTAATTTTTATAAAGAAAACGCAAATGCACGTGCGCAAGCAAACATGTCAAAAATCAAATATAAAGCTTCAAAATTCCCTAGTGTCTATGCATTATGTGAGTCACAGCACAGAAATTGAGATCTATGTTCACAGAACATTGATAGTAGGTTATGTGGATTTTAGATATTGTTTTCAATAAAAAAATATGGCGAAAATCCAGAATAGTCACATCTCATGCATGTCACGACGGCTGCCAACCGTCGAAAAATATTCCTAGATGGACTTCAATTGCGCTTGCGTAAATTATGCATTTAAGACTCAATGTACAACACGTGCGTGGTGATTCAACATTTTGACCCATAAAATGGCTTTTTTCGATCTGTAGCGAGTAACACTCATAATTTTTTGGTCAATACAAATTTTAATCTAAGTAATTACTCACATTTTGAGACAAAAATTATTTAAAAATATTTATCACAATGGCCGTTATTAGCATTTGCGCAAAAAGTCTAAAGGTCTTAAAGGTCTGTGTGAACGCGTACTTTATTTCTTTTAAGTAAAATATAACGCAAAAACTTAAATATAAAGATAAAGTCGCTGCATGAACCAACCTTTAAGTAGGTAGCATCATCACAATCATTCTATTCTCCTGAGCCTGAGAACACTATTGATGACTCAGAGATAATGACAGTTAGTCTACAAAACCTAACAATTTGTTTATTGTAAACAAGAGTTGATTTTATTTAGGTCTGACTAATAAGTATGCGAGTGTGGTACAAAACGATACAATTTGTAAGTAACTGAAGTTATACAAATTAAGATATCTAGAGGTGCTGATACATTATGAAGCAAAAAATTATAAGAACCGGCCAGGTTTAAAATAATATTTTAGTTGATGATTTTAAATTAAGTGTCGTGTCATACAGTTTTCTGTTAAGTATATTCCACCGCTTGCTAGTTGTATGAAGGAACAGATATTTTGGCCTGAATCTAAATCTATAGTCTATCCAAGTTACAGCGGCAGTAGATATAAACAAAGTCACATGACCGCATTGCGATCGATTACCAGGGTCTGACTAATATGAGATTCCCAGTGGCTTGTAATTCTGAACTAATTCTTTTAGAAGTTCTAAAAATTGTGTTTTTACCTTTCGTGGATCTTTATGAATTTCCTTAAATTAAGTAGCAAAATAAATTTACAGAATATACTGCTCGCGATCCGATCTAAAATATGCAGGAAACTCGACTGAGGGAAGAGCCGGCCCTGCATTCTGCTCGCCGCGTAAACGTAAATGTTTTGATCCTCTGCCTCTGTAACTTGGATAGACTTTAGTGCTATTCAAAAAGCATTGCCAGTGCTTTTGAAAGCAAGATATTGACAGTAGAGTGAATAATTGATCGGTTAGAAATTGAGATAGAAATGTCAGTGAATCCTAGACGTCAAGCACTGACCTGGTTAGAATATAAAAAAATGGTTCTAATGGTTTATTAACAAAACAGGGATTAATAGGTATAGCAAATTGGGGATTTAAACATATTGAGCCCTCACTTACAGAATGTATGTCAGTAAGACCTATTGCCACTTATTCAAAGGGAAGTTAGTATAGATAATTAGATAGAACACAGGGTACAATATCAGGCAGGTGGCTAGGCTATTGTTTCTGTTGTCATGACATTTTAACCTGAAATTTATTAATCTGTCACTTCACTTTGACGTGGCATGATCTTTGAGAAAGGAGGAAGATTTATTCTCCGAAAGCTCAGAAAACAAATTTGTTGAAGTTATTTTTTGAGTTACACATTTAAAGTTTCGTTCATTCAGTGTTAAGAATTTATGAATTTTCGAGGCAACTTGAAAAAGTTGTCTTTCAATCAGTTTGGTGGCGAAAAACCCAATTAAAAATTAAATGGATACCTACTTAATTCCTTAGAATTTTTACCATATTACGATTTTTTCCTGGAAAATAATATGTTTAGATTTTTTGCTTTCAATAGTTAAGTATTCACGACTGAGACCTTCCAAATTAATTTTTGGTGATTTTAAGTCCACATAATCTTGCTAGAGGCACAGACGTATATAGCTTCGCTACAGACTGTGCTTCGCCGTATATTTTTAGGCGAACCCAAAAGGATGCCAAGTCCCTCGAGTTGGCATCCTTTGTGGGAATTCGTACAAATATTTCCACTACCGTGCCATAGAGGTCGCTGAGTTCTACATCTTTCCGCTCGTCGTTGCCAAATGCCGTCTATCCGGCCCATTTTAGGGATAAAAATACATCTGCCACTATCCATACAAGCAGATGTATTATGTATATAAATAATAGAGGCACAGACTTGTATCACAGACCTATAGGTATAGCTTCGCTCTGTGCTTGTATCAAAGATCATATCATGATATCATATCATATGCTGATACAGGTCTGTGTTTATAGTCAAAAAGAGGCAAGGAAGCTGGAATTGGTAGGTAAGGATTGTTGAGATTTTTGTATACCTGTATACTTAAACAATAACTTCACTGTTTCTAGTCTCAGCAGTAAAAAAACTGCCCGACAAAAAACTACCCCTAAATGTTTTTGGTCGGATCCTCGCCATTTTCAGCCAGAACGTTCAAAATTTACCCAGACGCACCAATCCGCGGTTGAAAAAATTTACCTAACAAAACTACCCCCTGCATCCCTTTGGGCAAAAAATTGATAACTACATTGTTTCTGGTCCGATTTTCGCCATTTTCCCAAGGACGTTCAAAAGAGTCTCAGAAGCATAAAAAACTGCCTGACAAAAAACTACTACTTCCCACCCCCGAAGTTGTTTTTGGTCGAATCCTCGCCATTTTCAGCAAGGACGATCAAAATTAACCCATACGCACCAATCCGCGGTTGAAAAAATTTACCTGATAAAACTACCCCCTGCACCCCTTTAGGGAAAAAAATTTATAACTCCATTGTTTCTGGTCCGATTTTCGCCGTTTTCACAAGGGTGTTCAAAAGAGTCTCAGAAGCATAAAAAACTACCTGACAAAAAACTACCCCTTCGCACCCCCGAAGTTGTTTTTGGTCGAATCCTCGCCATTTTCAGCAAGGACGATCAAAATTAACCGGCAATTTTTTTCAACCGCGGATTGGTGCTTCTGGAATCATTTTGAACGTCCTTGCTAAAAATGGCGAGGATCCGACCAAAAACAACTTCTGGGGTGGGAAGGGGTAGTTTTTTCCGGCAGTTTTTATTTTATTTCTGAGACTGACTTTTCTTAACATCCTTGTGAAAACGGCGAAAATCGGACCAGAAACAATGGAGTTATCATTTTTTTCCGTAAGGGGGTAGTTTCGTCCGGCAATTTTTTTCAACCGCGGATTGGTGCTTCTGGAATAATTTTGAACGTCCTTGCTAAAAATGGCGAGGATCCGACCAAAAACAACTTCGGGGGTGGGAAGGGGCAGTTTTTTCCGGCAGTTTTTTTTATTTCTGAGTCTTACTTTTTTAACATCCTTGTGAAAACGGCGAAAATCAGACCAGAAACAATGGAGTTATCATTTTTTTCTCTAAAGGAATGCAAGGGGTAGTTTTGTCCGGCAATTTTTTTTTCAACCGTGGATTGGAGCTTCTGGAATCATTTTGAACGTCCTTGCTAAAAACAACTTCGGGGATGGGAAGGGGTAGTTTTTTATTTCTGAGACTTTTTGAACGCCCTACTGGAGGTACGAAGTTATTTCGCTAAAGGGATGCAGGGAGTAGTTTTTGGCAGGCAATTTTCTCCAATCGCGGATTGGTGCATCTGGAATAAATCTAATAATTTCAGATTGTGGCTGCCGTATTATTACTACTCGTATACCGGCTATTCCTCCTATCACAGACCTATATAGCTTCTATCCACATGTTCTTGCACTGACAACGTTGCAGCGTTTTCAAGGCCACTGAATTATTGTCGTCAGGCCGGCCCATTATATTTTTATTCGAATTTACCGCATGCGGCGTTCTCTATTGGTGCCAGCTCAAACAATTGGGTCCCCAGGCACCAGGCACTGTCTGTAACGAACCTATATACGTCTGTGCTAGAGGAAAATAAAAAAAATCAACATACAGTGTGTCCCACTTAAGGACTGACCACCCCGTTAAAATTTTTATTTATGGCTCGATTTCCATAAACTTTTTTTTGTTGGATAAAGCTTCAAAAATGGCATGAAATGCATAATTCAGGTACCTCGTGCCTTAAATTCATGGCCCACTGAGACGGTGTTTTTTAGTGCTGAAATTTCGAAAAGTAGTATTAGGGATTTTTTTAGAGGAAAATCAATGCCAGATTCTTATTCAGCGTTGTTCGAAACGCAAACGTACCAATTTGCATTACCATAGCTCTACAGGGTGTTTCAAAATTTTTAGTGCCCCACTTAATTAGTGACCACCCCTGTAAAATTTTTATTTTTAGCTCGATTTCATAAACTTTTTTTTGCTGGATAGAGCTTCAATAATGGCATTAAATGCATAATTCAGGTGCCTCGTGCGTTACATTCATGGCCCACTGAGACGAAGTTTTAGTGCTGAAATTTCGAGAAGTACTATTAGGGACTTTTTTAGAGAAAAATTAATGCTAGATTTTTATTCAACGTTGTTGGAAACCCAAACGTACCAATTTGCATTAGAAAACGGAGGACTAATTGAAATGACTGAAATTTGAGTTTATGTTATACTGTGTTGTTTATTCATGTATTTGATGATATTAAATTAAATAAAAATTTTGTTCGCTAATAAATTTTTGAAAGAATATGAGTTCCTCATGAATATTTTAGTGACCAACTTACTTTTCCTTTTATTTTTTTTTGAACACCCTGTAGAGCTACGGTAATGCAAATTGGTACGTTTGGGTTTCCGACAACGCTAAACAAGAAACCGGCATTAATTTTCCTCTAAAAAGTCCCTAATAGTACTTCTCGAAATTTCACCACTAAAACACCGTCTCAGTGGGCCATGAATTTAACGCACGAGGCACCTGAATTATGCATTTAATGCCATTTTTAAAGCTCTACCCAACAAAAAAAAGTTTATGAAAATCGAACTATAAATAAAAATTTTACGGGGGTGGGTCACTTAAGAGTGACAATAAAAATTTTGAAACTCCCTGTAGAGCTACGGCAATGCAAATTGGTACGTTTGGGTTTCGAACAATGCTGAATAAGAATCTGGCATTAATTTTCCTCTAAAAAAATCCCTAATAGTATTTCTCGAAATTTCAGCACTAAAACACCGTCTCAGTGGGCCATGAATTTAACGCACGAGGCACCTGAATTATGCATTTAATGCCATTTTTAAAGCTCTACCCAACAAAAAAAAGTTTATGAAAATCGAACTATAAATAAAAATTTTACGGGGGTGGTCAGCCCTTAAGAGTGACAATAAAAATTTTGAAACTCCCTGTAGAGCTACGGCAATGCAAATTGGTACGTTTGTGTTTCGAACAATGCTGAATAAGAATCTGGCATTAATTTTCCTCTAAAAAAATCCCTAATAGTATTTCTCGAAATTTCAGCACTAAAACACCGTCTCAGTGGGCCATGAATTTAACGCACGAGGCACCTGAATTATGCATTTAATGCCATTTTTAAAGCTCTACCCAACAAAAAAAAGTTTATGAAAATCGAACTATAAATAAAAATTTTACGGGGGTGGTCAGCCCTTAAGAGTGACAATAAAAATTTTGAAACTCCCTGTAGAGCTACGGCAATGCAAATTGGTACGTTTGGGTTTCGAACAATGCTGAATAAGAATCTGGCATTAATTTTCCTCTAAAAAAATCCCTAATAGTACTTCTCGAAATTTCAGCACTAAAACACCGTCTCAGTGGGCCATGACTATAACGCACGAGGCACCTGAATTATGTGTTTGATGCCATTTTTGAAGCTCTATCCAACAAAAAAAAGTTTATGAAAATCGAGCTATAAATAAAAATTTTACAGGGGTGGTCAGTCCTTAAGTGGGACACACTGTATATTCGTGACCGGCAGAAAGTTTGCTCCAGAAAAAACTGTACTGTGCAAACAATTTAATTTTTATGGCACTCATGTTTATATTAAATAACGTGGTGGTTTTATTTTATAAACATGGTTAATCATAAAAATGTCGAAAAGTTGTTTTATGGAATAGAAACTTGAAACTTCATTGCTGGCCTTACCTTTTAATTTTAAACTTTTCATAATACATGTTTTCTCTAAAATTAAAAATACCTAAGGGTACTTTACTCTCAAGCCTTTTTCATATTTTCAAACCTCCCCCATATAAGAATAAAATTTTCTGATAAATTAAAATTAAGAAAAAACATGGTGCGAACTTTCTGCCGGACACTGTATATACAACACTACTAATGAAAAAAATAGCTCTTCCAAAATGTCTACAGATGTTTATCATTCAAAGCAAAAAAATTAATGTTGTATTCTAATGCATAGTAGTTATAGTCCGGGAGGCAGCGACACTTTTGATGTAGTTATTCCTACAAAGCTGATTTTTTCTCATTTTGTAGCTTTGACATGGAAGTAAACGGAATGGTAGTCTACCGCGCCAATATGGGGGCAAACATTAATAACAATTTTTTAAACCTGTAAATAAATAGGACGTTAATGACTTATTCCTACAAGCATAAAACTTTTTTAGACTTGTCAGTTAAACCTAAAAATGCAATATAATGATAGTCTACCGCGCCTGAGGGGAGGCCATCATAGGTCTACCACCCACGCAAGATGTTCAGAAAAAAAAATTTTTACTTATTTCTACAAGGCTGAAAATTTTTTCTCAAATACTTCAGTTCATAAGAGAACTAAAAAAATTAGTCTACCGATCATATAAGGGGGCAAAGCGTTGATAGACGCAATGGAATTCACGATCTCCCGAACACAGCCGCCGCACCGATCTGCATAATATTGCATACCGGGATTAAATTAATATCTACAAAGCTGCTTTTTTTATCTATATCCATTTTACAATAACTGTTGTCAGTGGCGTAACCAGAATGTAAGGTTGGGGGGGGGGGAGCTAATTATTCAAAAAATATATTCGGTAATATTTACGGCAAAAATATTGTTTCAAAATTTTATTTAGAAATTAATTTAGAAATTAATACCAGGCGGCAGATTTTTGGGGGTGGGGCTAAAGCCCCAAAGCCCCCCCACTGGTTACGCCTCTGACTGTTGTCAACTAAACGTGTTCTACCTTCGATATAACATGGCTAAAGCTTCGGTAGACGTGGGTTGAACTTTTGCCCGGAAATTTGCAAAAACCGTAACAAGCAATACAATTCCTAATTTAAATGTTAATGATGCTTGTTGGAGCTTCTTACACCATTATTAAAAAGTATGATATAGTAATAACGAAAGTCGCTAGCGAGCGAGTTTTTTACTAGTATAATAATATACAGGATGATTTTTTTAGGTCTACCACCGCGATTTTCTCGCTCATTTTGCGGCCTACAAAAAAAAAACGTAAGAAATAAAAATGTGGCAATTTTGGACAGCTAAGTGGTGCTGCAAAAGAAATCGGCATCCAAGGCCAACTTGTCGCGCAATATTAAAAAAACCTCAAATTGAGCAAAACTATTAATGGCCGTGGAATGTTTATTTTAAGAGCCAGAGAAAAACTTTTATATTGAAAATTGATGGCACTGAGAAGCTTTATCCACCCAGGTGCTCAGATAGTTTCAGCAAATTACACAGGGTCTTCGGCTCTCTTGAGACCATAAAATTTTTTGTCAATTTTAGGTTTTTTTAGTACACCGCGAAAAGTTTGATATGGAGGCCCATTCCTTTTTTAATGTCGCCTCGCTGACCAAAATTGCCTTATTTTGTTTTCTTACATATTTTCTGTGCGGCCGAAAATAAGCGAGAAAATTGCTTAATAAGAAATAAACAAAAAAAGTTCATAGCCTCAAGAGAGCCGAAGACCCTGTGTATTTTCTGAAACTATCTGAGTACCCTTTTGCATAAAGCTTCTTAGTGCCATCAATTTTCAATATAAAAGTTTTTCTCTGCCTCTTAAAATAAACATTCCACGGCCATTAATAGTTTTGCTCAATTTGAGGTTTTTTTAATATTGCGCGACAAGTTGGCCATGGATGCCGATTTCTTTTGCAGAACCACTTAGCTGTCCAAAACTGCCACATTTTTGTTTCTTACGTTTTTTTTGTAGGCCGCAAAATACGAGAAAATCGCGGTGGTAGCCCTAAAAGAATCATCCTGTATATGAAAGTTGAAAATATATTCTTTCCAATAACATAAATTTTGTTCTTTTTTAACGCTGAATAATTTATTTGAATTGAATAGAATTGAGTATAATGTATAAAAAATAAATATATTATATGCAATATTTTTTATTGTTCATTATCACTGGCATTTAATTCCTCATCGCCTTGCTCATCGTAATCTGCCTCTTTATCATCTGCAAATAGCAAAATATCATTAAATATATTATATCTAGAGGGTATTTCAAAATTCAGTGCAAAGATTTTAAGAGCGTATTTTTGAGGCAAAAATAAGACCTTTTTCCGAATAAACATCCTAAATCCCCCCTAAAATTAGGTTTACGGCATTTTTGAGGCAAAAAATGAATAGAGCGCCTGAAGAAACAGGGATTTGAAAATTTTCAGGAGATTCGATGAATAAAAATGTATAGGCACAGTTCAAAATATTCGATTTTTTCGCGCTACTTCCGATGGCTGTAGCACGGAGGGAGTGCATTTTAGGACACATGTTTATAAGAAAAAAAATCCAATTTTTGCCTGAAAAATACGCCCTTAAAATCTTTGTACTGAATTTTGAAATACCCTCTAGATATAATATATTTAATGATTTATTGATATTTGCAGATGATGAAGAAGCAGATTAGGGGTACGATGAGGAAGGCGATGAGGAATTAAATGCCAGTGATAATGAACAATAAAAAAATATTGCATATAATATATTTATTTTTTATACATTATACTCAATTATATTCAATTCAAATAAATTATTCAGCGTTAAAAAAGAACAAAATTCAAGTTATTTAAAAGAATATATTTTCAAAATTCATTATATTAATATTATACTAGTAAAAAAACTCGCTCGCTAGCGACTTTTGTTATTACTATATCATACTTTTTAATAATGGTGTAAGAAGCTCCAACAAGCATCATTAACATTTAAATTAGGAATTGTATTGCTTGTTACGGTTTTTGCAAATTTCCGGGCAAAAGTTCAACCCACGTCTACCGAAGCTTTAGCCATGTTATATCGAAGGTAGAACACGTTTAGTTGACAACAGTCAGAGGCGTAACCAGGGGGGGGGGGGCTTTGGGGGCTTTAGCCCCCCTCCAAAGATTTGCCGCGTGGTATTTATTTCTAAATAAAATTTATTTTGAAACAATATTTTTGCCGTAAATATTACCGAATATATTTTTTAAATAATTACCCCCCCCCCAACCTTACATTCTGGTTACGCCACTGACAACAGTTATTGTAAAATGGATATAGATAAAAAAAGCAGCTTTGTAGATATTAATTTAATCCCGGTATGCAATATTATAGCAGATCGGCGCGGCGGCTGTGTTCGGGAGATCGTGAATTCCATTGCGTCTATCAACGCTTTGCCCCCTTATATGATCGGTAGACTAATTTTTTTAGTTCTATTATGAACCGAAGTATTTGAGAAAAAAATTTCAGCCTTGTAGAAATAAGTAAAAAAAAATTTTTTTCTCAACATCTTGCATGGGTGGTAGACCTATGATGGCCTCCCCTCAGGCGCGGTAGACTATCATTATATTACATTTTTAGGTTTAACTGACAAGTCTGAAAAAGTTTTATGCTTGTCGGAATAAGTCATTAACGTCCTATTTATTTACAGGTTTAAAAAATTGTTATTAATGTTTGCCCCCATATTGGCGCGGTAGACTGCCATTCCGTTTACTTCCCATGTCAAAGCTACAAAATGAGAAAAAATCAGCTTTGTAGGAGTAACTAGATCAAAAGTGTCGCTGCCTCCCGGACTATTACATTGCAACTTTTATATCTTATCAACAAAAAATAGAGAAATAATGGGGGGGTCGGAGTTTTCGCATGAAGTACATAGTAATAAAATACTTATACCTGTGCCTTTTTCAAATTTTATTCACAAACAAAAATTATTATTCGTTTAACCTAAAGTATATTTTTACATCAACAAAAATATTTCCACTAGATACACCATTAATTGTTTTATTTGCAGTTTTAAGAATTATTCTTGTTTTTGATCCTCTGATTGCCACGTACGCACCTGAGTTTTTTCGTTTTTGTGCTACCCCAGTGTCTAGCATGCCTCTAGTGCCATTTTGGTAAATATTTCAAGCTGGCGAAAAATCAATTATTGTGGAAATAAGATTATTACTTTTTTTTATCTCTCTGATCGCCACGTACGCACCTGAATTTTTTCGTTTGGGGTTTGCCCCATATATCAATTTTGCTGGTGGCATCATTTCTTGCAAGATACGAAAACATCTCTGGAAATAAGAATTTGAAACAATTTATTTCATTCTCAATAATTATTACTGTGCTGTACAAATGCACCTCCCTTTTAATTTATTCAATTTTTGTTTTCTGATGTTGTAGTGACTTCACTTCATCATTCAATTCATTTGAATTTACTAATTAAGTATTTTCCCAATTTGTGGTAGACATTGATGCAGTACGCATAGGACCAGTACTTAGCTGGTGCGCTGTAAAAGCGAGATTCTTGATTCTGACTTCGTTGCCGTCTTCAGAAACGTAAAGCTGCATGTGCATAATTTCAGACTAATCTGCTTATGTTGGGCAATCACAACACATATTATACATTCCAAAACCGAATGTCTTTTATGCATTGGTAACGACAATGACATTATAATTATTTTTCTTGTTAACGGGCTCGTGGTAACTTTTGCCTTAACCCTGCATTCATTACTATTTTGTCCTTTCTTATAACAAACTGAGAACAGAAATTTATTTAGTTCCCGTGTAAGAAAGTGAGGTTATAAACGCACAAAACACATTTCGACAGCAAAATGCGGTGTTGCCGCAGATTGTCCTTAAACAATCGACTCATATGTAATCTGTCATATTTTTTTTTGGGGGGGGGGGGCGTCTAATAAGTTCAGAATGGGATCGGTAAAATCCACTTATTTCATTGAAATGCTTGGAAATTTGATTATTTCTCACCAGGCGTATAAAAGCTGGATCCATTAATTTATCTGGGAATGCTTGGTTATATAAAAAAATAACTACTAGTAAAATAAATAGCAAGTACTTATTGAAATTAGAGATCGTGACGTCACATTCCCTAGTGTGGCGACCGTTTTTTTTTTTCAATTTTTGAGAAAACTACTGGATAAAAAAATCTGTTGGTTGGGTTCCGTGATTATCTAGACATGTTTTAGAAATTCCAATGCAAAAAATTATTTTTCATTCCTAAGTATACTAGTCCATTGAAATATTGAAGCAGTTAATTATGAGTATTACACATAATGTATTGCTGTTGTATCAATGTAAACAATCTTTGATTATTTATCTTTCTGACTATTATTCCTGACAAAAGTGTTTAAATATTACGTAATTAAGTTCATGTATGCAGGGAATATTTTTAGTTGTATGAAAAGCACAATTCAGTCTCATGGTTTACGGATATTAAAAAAAATGTTAAGGAAGTAATTATTAAAAATTACCTTTCATATACTTACTTTCTTCATTTAAATTAATTCAAATGAACTGAAATCTAATTTTTATTCATAATATATCTAATTATTAGCACTCATATTATTCATTCAACCATCGACGCTTAAAAATCCTGCTGAAGGTCAAAAATTGGATAGATATGTGTATTGTGGATCTGCTGTATAGTGGATATATTCTAAAACAGAAAAAATAACTTTATGGATTCCATCAAGGTCCACTCTTAGCATTTCAAATGGAACATCCATCTAGGTATATTTACAAACCAAGTTTTATCAAAATTCATTTCATGGAACCATTTACATCCAACTAAATTTGCAAACCAAGTTTTATCAAAATTCATGTAAAACAATTTTTTAAAAAATTTATGCTCCTTTCAGAATCGAATTATCACAGCTTTTTACAATCTGTAAAGTTTTAACCTGGAAGTAGTCTGTTCATGAATCTGAAAGTCGTTTACCAAAAAAACTTTTAAAACCACTGACCAAATAATTTGACCTGAGGTTAAACGGTAATAATAGTAAGAAAAATAATTTTTAAATTTTAGTATATTTAATAACAAATTATTAGGCTTGTTTAATATTTTCTAGTGGCATTATTATCATAGGCTGGCCATTACAAAATGTTTATATTACCAATAGAAGCTTAGTATTTAAGTTGTTTTATTAACAAAAACTAACTTTCATTTGTTTTAAATCATGTCTATGAATAATGGATTACGCTCAACTGGCTAAACCAAAAAACATCTAATGTTATTATCGTTTTCCCGAGGTATGAATCACCTTCTTTTTCAATGAACACTTGCGGGATGGTTCAAAACTAAAAGCCATTCTCTTCAAGGGTTCAATTCCCAAAAAAAATCAATGATTTGTGGAGAAAATGATGCCATATTCTTAATGAGTCTAAGGGCATGTTGTCTTAGCAACAATTATTATTACTATAAATGTCAATTAACCCTAGTTTGCAAGGGCAGATAAAAGCTCAGCACAGCATTCGAAAGTGATATATCGAAATCGATTTAATTAAAAAGAGACAAAAATCGCCTATTTTGCCTGGCAAGTCATAAATCTAAAAGAAAAGACTTTTATTACTATTGTTGGGAGATTCCCTGACCTACTGGACGCATGTGGGAATCCCCATCGTGCTGGTTTGTGGGAATCTCCGTCACGTTTGAATTTCTTTTGGAATAATTCACCATAGGGCTGGGTTAAAGCATTATTTTTCCGTCTCAGTTTTGATCTGTGATTGTTCCATGACTGTTCACTGTAACTAAAACCTATGATTCTGTCACACCAACCAAACACCAAAAAATTCCAACTGCTCTCGTCTCAACTAGGGATGGTATGGATCAGCTTCTATTTGCAACAGGTGCAGCCTTGTCCTTAAAAGATTGTTCCAGTTCCGACGGACTACTTAGTTTTAGAGTTTTGAAGTTTATTTATTTATAGACAAATTTTGTTTTTTTTTGTTGAATATATTTTTGGTTTAAAGAAAAAATAAGTTTTAGCTTCTAAAAAACCACACACATTTATAAAATTTAAATCATGATAGTAAATATCAAAAACTTGATATTTATCTGATCTATATTGGATATTTTGATATCAAAAACTTAATTATTTTGAACCCTAGTTCAGCGGTATTCCAGAATTTAAACTAATCTGAGCGGAAACTTTGTATATGTACTGACAAATAGTCCAATGTTATTACAAAATGTCTTGTATAAAAAACTATATGTATAGTTGATACCACCAATCTCGATCCTTGTGTCACAATGGTTGACAATAATGTCAACCATTGTGACGCAGAGATTAAGATTCGTGATCTCTACTTGGTTTTTCGAACAGGTCAATATGTTTTAGTTATTATTCTTATAAATGGAAATATAAGGCATACAAATAATTCTAATATGTTTAAATAGCAGGTAGAAGAGCACAATTCAGTCGAAATTACTGGTGAGAACCATTAGTGCTAACTTCACTATAACTCAAAAATGATTAATTTTCTAAATATTATACCATAAAAAGAAAATAATCAAAATTCTAAACTTAACAAGTTATTACAGTTTTTCATAATGGCTTGGACTGACCCGTGTGAAGGCAGAGGCGGATCCAGGCAAATCTAAACAGTAGGGCGGCATGATACAATTTTTTCCTGAGGGGCCGGGGTAGGGGAAATTTTTAGAACATAATATGGATTTTTGTGAAAAATAAAATAATTTATTTCTATAGAAAAAACAAAAGCAGCTCTTAAAACACAACTAGTCACCCAATTTGCACGGCAAAACAATGAGGTTATGTTACGAAAATACCGCCCTTGGACCTCTCGGCCCTACATAGTTCCCCGCAGTGCTGCGATCTTAATTTGAATTCCCAATAACGCTGGACATAAATACTAAATACCTACGATAGTTTAGCTGTTTAGCTGTTTAGCCAATGCCGACTACGCGGTTCCTAGGGATAAACGACAACGACCTATTCGCACTATTCGCAGTCGCAGTTCGTGTTCAGCACCAAGCGCGAGCGTCGCCTCCGCAGCGTTGCCATTGTCACGATGCGACTTAGTACTGGTGTTGCCAGAACAAGCTATTTGATTGAGAAACTGATGAAAATACCTAATAATTAAAGGGCGGAATATATGCATTTAATGTCAATCGAAATGAGCGCATATATATGCAACATTTTTATTTAAAATAGGCAATAATATGCATTTATTTTACATGGACAAATACCTTAAAAAAAAACAAAACTGATTTTAGAGAAAGGATAAAGGAAAACAAATACATAAAATACCTCGTAAAATATACCTATATTAAAGCAGAACTTTAAAAACATTTTAATTTGAAATTGTATAGTAGGAATTTATGATTAAATACTTTTCAAAGTTTTCCAATAAAAATCTTTGCCTTCTGTCCGTAAAAATATGTTTATATATACAGGGATCGGCATAAGTCAGGCAACAAATTTGCATTAAGAAAGATCTTTCGAGAGCGTTGCCTGACTTATGCCGATCCCCTGTAGAAAAGCTTTTCTCAACATCTGCCGATGTAATAGGACAATATTTTAATTTGGGTAGTAAGGTATAAGGCCAAGGTGCAACTTCGTTGGATGATTTATCATCAAAAATACTCTTTACTGCGTTTAAAGATTTGATTTGCATTTTTTCTAACTTTAATACCTACATCACCGGTAACCTTTCTACATTTAGAGGAAAATGTTTGAACAAAATCAATCGATTTCTACTTTCTAATATCTGGTATAAAACTAAAATTATAACTTAAACAAGTTGGTTAGTTACATCCGCATTTTTCAGGATTTCTTGACTTTACACTACACACTGCGAGTTGTCTCTGGGCTCTCATAATCTTGGTTATATCTTATATCTATAAATAAGTATAGGAAGAACATGCAAATATGCAACAAAAATATAGTTTTTCCAGAAATATGCAATGTTTTGCGAAATTGAATAAAATATGCAAAAAATGCATATACAGTCTGTCCCAGGATTAGGTGTAAGTGACAAAAAAAAAATCGAGTTGAAAATTGAGCTTCTGGGGTTCCGCCCTGCTTAGTTTGAAACTACTTTTTGACATAATTTTACTTTCGAAAAATCAAGTACGCCTTGGAAATTTTGAAAATACCAATTTTGTACACTAGCAGAGTGCCCCCTCTGTAGCTTTTACGACAAAATGTTATTAAAGAAAGTTGTTCAGAATGAAAAACTGAGTATCTTTGCAAAATTTCAAAATCCTGGGCCTCTTTTGATTTTTGTCCCTTTTTTATTGGAAAAGTGGGAAAAAGTGACATTTTGGTAAAAAGATATTAAAAAATATTATTAAAGGAAGTTGTTTAGAATTGAAAATTGTGTACCTATGCATTAAAATAAGTTTGACAGTAACTCTACCTACACAGACAATATAAAAACCAAGCACACCTAATGATAAAATAACAGTCGAAAAATTAATGTGAACAACTTTCTTTAATAATATTTTGTAATATCTTTTTCCCACTTTTCCAATAAAAAAGGGACAAAAATCAAAGGAGGCCTAGGATTTTGAAATTTTGTACAGATACTCAGTTTTTCATTCTGAACATCTTTCTTTAATAACATTTTGTCATAAAAGCTACAGAGGGGGCACTTTACTAGTGTACAAAATCGGTATTTTGAAAATTTCCAAGGCTTACTTGATTTTTTGAAAGTAAAATTATGTAAAAAATTAGTTTAAAACTAGGCAGGGCGGAACCCAGAAGCTCAATTTTCAACTCAATTTTTTTTTGTCATTTAGACCTATAAATTCGCTAATCCTGGGACACACTGTATATGCAATTTGCATATATTCCGCCCTATACTAATAATACTTGTAATAATGGTTGTAGAAAAGGGGGGAGGGCGGTCACCCCCCCCCCCCCCCTGTATCCGCCACCGTGTGAAGGAGGGTTAAAAGGAAGATGTTAGTTAATTAGAGGAAATAACTGATCTTTATTATGTCCTAATTTGAGCTCCTCTTTCAGGTAGGAGGAGATGGCATACTATTTGAGGTACTGAACGGATTATTTGAAAGATGGGACTGGTCAGAAGTGATAAAAAGCATTCCTATAGGTGTGATACCGGGTGGATCGGGCAATGGCCTAGCTAGAAGCATAGCACACTATTGTTCCGAACCTTACCTACCATCCCCAACGCTTCCATCGGCTCTAGCTGCCGTTAGAAATAATTTTGCGACAATGGATCTAGTCAGGGTAGAGACCACGTTCCGGATTTTGTTCTCGTTTCTTTCGATAGGTTGGGGACTGTTGTCTGACATTGATATAGAGAGTGAAAGGTAAGTGAAAAGAAAAACTACTAAATTCGCCAACAATTGCAGTGCAGTTCGTAAATTCTACAATAAAGGCTTTTATGTAGAGTGTGAAACTACAGATTATTATCTCTTTACCCTAAGGTGGCCCCCAATCTTGTTTGGATGCATTGTGATTTGAAGGGTGCCAGTTCAATTTTTGACCAGTTTACCCATCACTACAATACCTGTGTATGGGTTATATCGTTGATTGACGTATTAATAAAGATTGCTCATGGCTGTCACTGACACTTTTTCAACTCACCATGCGCTTTCCAGAGACAAAATACAATGCAAAACACATTGCTAGCCATCAGAGCAATATGTTTTCCAGGACATGAAGTTATATGACGTGACTTCACGATCATAGAACATTCCATCAGTTGTCCAAGCTTTGACAAGTTGTCAAAATGGTTTATCCCATATAAATCCGTTGCTTTTTTCAATCTATGATTACTATTGTCATACTACGTCCAGAAGTTACGGTTCAAACAGTAAAACTTTTTCAGATTAAGAGTGTTGGGCGGCCAAAGGTTTACAGTCTGGTCATTGGCGAGATTAATAGGGCTTAGAAGTTACAATGGCAAACTGTGGTACCTGCCTGCTGATGTTCCTTTAACAGTTCCAAAATCAAAAGGTGACTCTGTTACCAACTCGCCTAACATAGGAAGCAATTTGGATTTACCAGCTGAAGTTCATTTGGAAACGCAAGGAGGTAGGGTAGAGCAACTTGTGATTTGAGGAGAAACTCATGTTTGTACAAAGTAATTAGTTATTTTACCAAAGTAATACCAAGAGCGTCTATTCTTGCTTATTATTCATTTTTATCTTACACATTTGTGAAATAAACGGAAAGATATTTTGCACTTTTTAGGTTGTTATAAAATATATATATATATCTTTCAGGGGGGAGGCAAAGAGTGGACTCTTGGTATAGCGCCCACTCTCGTCGCAGCACATATTTCTCAGCGACTGGCAGTTCATATCAATCGACAGCCAATAGCGCTGATGATGTTGGAGATTCCCAAGGCAAACCCAATGTGTATGGCCCGGCATCGCAACTTCCCTGCCTTACCGCTCCTTTGCCGCCATCTTGGAAATGTATCAGCGGCAAGTAAGTAAACGAATCGCTAATGTCTATGTCAATGGCTTACCTTGATTTTTTAAACTGAAAATATGCTAGAAAGTAGTTTCTCTAACTCTGTCTTAGAAACTACACATTCCACATTTATGTTCCAATGATATTCGATGCACAACAGCATAACAATTAGACAATATATTTGAAGTTTTAGTTAATAGCGAGAATGATATTACGGTTTTGGGTCTTTTCATTCCATTCCATCATTCTTATGTAAACTCGTTTTCTGTAAACTCGAATCAGGTTGCTTAAGCCACAAGAAGAAGAAGAAAGAAGAAATCTGCAGACAAATTCATTTTTGATCGAATTTTTGAGTGATGGGATGCAAATACCTTGTGCACTGTCTGACAACAGCGATTCACAATATTTACGATATAAAAAAAGTGCCTTGCGTATATAAGCAGAATTGGAAGAAAACTATTACTCAAAATATAGAGAGAATTCCAAAAAGTACTATTGTTTCAGATTCGTTATGGTGCACGCCTCCTACCAAAGCCACCTGGGCGAGGACCTCCTGTTCGCCCCTGGTGCTCAACTAAACGATGGTAAAATATGGTTGCTAATTATCAAAGCCGGAGCTAGTCGATCCCAGTTATTGCAATTTCTACTGGGCTTAAGCACGGGGGCACACGCCCAAAAAACTGAGTGTGGCTACATCGAGCTACTTCCCGTAAATGCCTTTCGGATAGAGCCCGACATGTCCGAATCGGGCTACATGACGGTAGACGGGGAACTCGTCGAATACAGCCCTATCCAGTGCGAAATATTTCCCGAGTTGGGTAGGGTTATGGTTCCCTGATTGGACAGGATAGGGGAGCAAAGCAATACTAAGAAAAAGAAGTCGAAAGTCACGGTGTTATCGACTTTGGAGCCTTTGTTGGTTAGGTTCGATAGTATTTAGCATATGTCCATCAGGGTTTGAGAGTGATAACTCTGTTGATTGGAAATTAAAATGCCTGTCAAGGTTTTACCATGCAATAAAGAAACTGTACAGGTGTCTTCAAATAATTGAAGAACTTGGAACATTTTTTATACCTACTTGTTCAGTTAAAGCCTTACAGAAGACATAGTTAGCAGCTTTTAGGATTTTCTGTGCTTCACTTTCATATACAACATGTCTGTGGTTGGGGTTTACATGTTTACATTAACACCAAAGAAAATTAGTATCTCATAAAGAGTGATCCAAAACTCCAAATTTGACTATGTGCAGGCTAGAACACCCATTTTTTATTTTTGAGAAAATGTTAAATGAAAAATTGTTTCAATCACATAGGCTATTAAGATTTCAATGAGGTGACACACTGCTACTGAAAAGTATTTGATTGACAAAACTGCGTAGTGTCAGTTTGCAAATTTAAACCCACGCCTTGGAGATATAACTACTTGGTTGAAAATCACCCTTTATAAAATATGCTTAATTTTCTTTGTCTGTATTTTTTAGAGATCAAAATCTTGAGGTAGCTAATTGTAAATTTTAAACTTTGTAAGACAAAAATGTTGCAAGTGGTGACATCCTCAAATCATTTCTGCAAATTTTGATTTTTTTTTTACAAATAAACTGCATATTCACTTTTAATTCAAAAGATCACTACTACCAGGCAATAGAGCAAATCTGTAAATACTAATTTAGTCCCAATCAGTGAAAAATGTTGGAAGAGAATTTGACAATTTCATTAAGTTTCTGCCATACCTATACACTATATTGTGATATTAAACTGAAATTTTCTTAATCCAATAAAATCATTTGGTAGTTAATGGACTGACTATCAACATGTGTAATTGTTTCTTCTAATTTAATTATTCTTAAAATGCCCACTTTAAATAAAAATGAATTGGTGGTCAAGATTTGTACAAATACCCATGATTCTTGTATATTGGCTATTTATCAATAATTAAGTTTAAGTATCAATGTTATGTTATCTTGGTTTTAGAAGATTTTTATTTAATTACTATTTTTCAATTTAAATTTTTGTCATATTTTTGCTATTACAATGACTGAAAACAAGTCTAACTAACTAAAAGTTACCAAACAAACCATTGCGATAAGGAAAATATTTTAATAACTTTTAATTTACCAGTGATATATTAATGCAGATTATACTTCTGTTTTAACTTGCCTACAATAACACGAGAGATAAAATTAATATAAATTAAAATTTTAAATTATATACTGAGCACTGAAGCATTTTTGGTACTACGTGTGAAGTTGATTGTCATATTTTTAAAGAGCTGTCACAATGCTATAGTTGGCAAAAAAGGTGAATATTTCGTAACCAGCTGTGAGAACTCTATGTAAATATTTTGAGAAAGTAGTGCCCTTATTTATCCATATCTAGATCTTCCATTTTACTGGAGAGTGGTAAATTATCATTCCATTGTTTACTAGAATAAATATCCACTTGTCCGAATATCTACTATTTATATTACAATTATATCTGATATTCATCTTCCAAAAACCCGCAGGTCTTTGATCGTAATCTATCTAAATTTGATACAAAGTGGAGGGAAATTTTCTATAATAAGGTAGATAATCCTCTTTTTGTCAAAAATATTTATCAAATCTTAAAGTTCCCTTTGTTTGCTTTAAAACACATTCTAGATTGAAATTTTTTATAATTTACCTAATAAAATAAGGCTTATATATGAAAAATTTGCCAAAATATTTTAGTCATTTAACATTTATTTTTTAGTATTAATGAGTGAGATTTTTAACATTGGTTGTGGAACTAGTTTAACTTGCCTAAAAGCAACAAATTTTCTTTTGAAGCAGTATGGATTTAAAGAATTGTTGATCTGCTATTATATCCAATATCCAATCTATCAGTTCATTAAAAAGTTAAAGTTGTATGATGGCATGCCGAATATATTTTTTATTTAGGATTTCCATTTTTACTATAATTCTTTCGGGAATAACGTTTTTTAAGCAGATTAAAAATGGTCAAAATAGGCATCTAAGTGTATATTTTATATGGAATTAGACAACTTAAAAAATATTGTATCTAGTTGCATTTTAGTCTACCTTTAAGTCTGAATATTTTATATAAAATAATAATTTAATAAATAAACAAAAATCATAATTTCAAAAGCAATGAACGGAATTAAGATAATTTCTAAATTATCTGACTTGTCAAATCGATAATTATGAAAATTATTAATGAAAATATTTATTTTATGTCTGTCAATAATTTTAGTTAATTATACTCATCTTGCCAATAATCGTACCCCATAATGGACAAATCGGTAAATTGGTTCATACCAACTGACAAATCAGGGTTGCCAGGGCCGTATTTCATTTTTGTCACAATTTTTTGTTTATACACAAAAGTATTGCTACTTTCAAAGTCTGGAGAGACACAATGCAAAAATAAATCAGTTTCATTTATTTTGATTCGATTTTTCTGGATCTAGGGAGTTTGGCAAATGTCAAACGAACTGTCAATGTCCTAGCTATTCGGTGAGATGACTATACTCTTATATAAAGATAAAGCTTTTAGTAATTTTTGATTTGGCCAAAAATAGGTGTTCACTAATTTCCACAGTTACTTTGTCTAGTTTTATAAACAAAATGCTGCAAAACTGGTATAGCACAGTAGATTAAAAATACCTATAAGCCATGTGCCAACTTCCAAATGAAGAAATTTCTAACATGATTGTGTTATTGCCAGCAACAGCTTGAACATGTAGTGTTGACATTTTTATCCTTTGGACAATGGATTATTCATATAAAAATCAAAACATAAAATATGAAGTAAATGCAAAAATAAAAATGAATTTTTTCCATCCCTTGCCCCTCAATACTGATAAGCGCCCCTTTTGCCCATGTTAAATCGGTGCATATGAATTAGAGTAGGTAGTTATTAATTTACCCTGTTTGTCAATTGTCATAACTATAATCGACATTCCCAATGCTAGTGTCTGTATTGTCTGTCATTCATTCAAATTCTGAATATACAAGACAGATTGAAAGTGAGATTCTAATAAAGTAGCAAAACAGTGCTAAAAGTCAGTCGAATCAACATTTTGGTCCTGTGACATCATGGGCCTAGAGAACTTAACTTCTTGCTACGCTTATAAATTAAAAATGGCTCTGGTTCAAAATCATGCAAGACAAAATGGAAGAGGACTAAAAAGAAGCCTCCATTTGAGCATGTGGAAAAAAGAGCACCTGCACACTACAAAACAGCGTATGGTCAAAAGAGCGGAGTAACAAAACAGCACAGGTCAGAAGAGAGCAGGTTTAAAGAAGCGCAGGACAAAAAAGCGCCCATGACAAACGAGCGTACATAAAAAAGAACAATATTGTGCTTATAGGAAAGGTGTAGAAGAAACCTAAGTAATAAAACTAAGTAGGATTATTAATTTAACCTGGATTAAAACCAAGAAGCAAAAAAAAAAGTTATATAAATATTATATTGTTTATGGTAGTTTAAATGTTTATAAATTCCTTATTCTCGCCAAACATAGAACAAAAAAGACGGGATTTGTATTTAGCGAAGCTAAACATGAAATAGGCAAACAAAGTCAAGTTAAATGAGACAGACTTTAAAAATTCTTTAACTTCTCTAAACGAATATTCTTTCACTCTCAATCTGTTGTTGATTTTCATGTATTTGGCATCTCCAAATGTCTACAGCCGGCCTGGTATCTGGATATAAAATTTTCTAGTTCTGACCATTGTTATCCCGGGGAACTTTTTTTACAGAGTGACAGCTGCTGCCTCAAAATTTGATAGGACGCTCTCGGGACTCAGCAAAGGTCCCACTTCCAACAATTTGCTTAACATCTTTTCATAGGTAATTTGCCATTTGTTTTGTAGAAGATAGTACGTCAACGGAATAGCTCTCAAATATGACAGCATGAATTGTATAAAGTTGTAGGAAAAACTTGGGGTCTACTTTGAAAGTCCCACTGAGGCATCAATGTCGAAATTCTGCCAACAGTTTCAATTTTTGAAGCGTGCCAAATACCAAGATATGACTTTCGTCGTTTTTTCCAGAATCCCAATGTGGGAAATTTTTGACTCTCAATGTCAGGAGTCAGGTATTTCTAATTCTTTGAGCTTTTCGATGGAGAGTTTGGACGTAGACTGGCTAGCTCTAGCTCAGGGAATAAGCTTACGAGACAGTTCGTAAGATGGTAAATATACCGTAGCTTCTTCGGATATTTCTCCAGTACTACTGGTGTTTCTTGGCTCATTCTTGCAAGCTTCTTATTGTTTCCTTTGGCTAAATAGGCTTCGATTTGCGGCTCGTTTGGTGCTGATTATGTGGGGTAGTAAGCTTCTTTTTTATGGGGTATACAAGCAGCCTACCTTTGTACGATGTTTTGGCACATCTCCAAGAAGTTGAGGTCTCCTTTTTTTCCTGTCGAACCGATATCTGTAGCCATCATATACAGGGTGTCCCAATAAGGACTCCCGTCGATGATATCTCGGGAACAAAAAGAGATATTTTAATTCTGCAAATGCCGTTCGGTAGTACGTGAAGAGGGCTTCATTTGCAACTGCTAAGCGTTCATTTTGATATTGGCGTATAGATGGCGTTGCAGTACAAAGAAACTTTTTGATCCTAGGAACGTTGGAATGTAGTGCATCTGAAAGACTGGGTAATTTGGAGAATCTTTTGTTCTATGGATGATTTTCCTATTGTTACTAGTTTCTGAGATAACCGCTCTACAATGTCATTTACCAAAAATGAGCTCTCGCTTAAAATTAACTTTAGAGGAAAAAGTTATTAAAAATATCTTTGTAGTTCACTAGGACGAAGAAAATAGCGGTACCTGTCAAATTATTCCACATCCGATTTGACCGGAAGTACTGGAAGTGACCCATTTTTCAGTTAAAAATGAACATACTGTACCAACAATTTTTCCTCAAAATTGAGAAAAAGTATACCTAATAACAATAACACCATGTAGGTAGGTACATTTATACAACGACAAATTGGTTGAATTTATTTTTATTACTATGATTAACCATTAGTACAAAAATTAATAAATATTAGACAAGAAACAAATTGACAACGATAGAAAATGACCTGGGCGTTTAAAGTTAAATGTCATGTTGAAACAATGGACACAGCCACCTTCGGTTAATAAAAATAAATTCAGCCAAATTGTCGTTGTTTATAGATGTGTGTACAATGTACATACATGGTGTTATTGTTATTATAATATGACACTGGAAATTACCTTTTTTTCAATTTGAGGGATAAATTAGGCAGTGTGTTCATTTTATACTAAAAAATGGGTCACTTCCGGTACTTCCGGTCAAACCGGATGTGTAATAATTTGACACGTGCCGCTACATCTTCGCCCTAGTGAACTGTAGTTCACTAGGGCCAAAAAACTTTTTTCTCCAAAGTTAATTTTAAGCGAGGTAGCTCATTTTTTGTAAATGACATTGTCAAGTTTCTCCAAATAACCCAATCTTCCAGATGCGCTACATTCCAACGTTCCTAGGATCGAAAAGTTTCTTTGCACCGCAGCGCCATCTATACGCCAATATCAAAATGAACACTTAGCAGTTGCAAATAAAGCACTCTTCACGTCCTAGCGAACGGCGTTTGCAGAATGAAAATATCTCTTTTTGTTCCCGAGATATCGGCAACGGGAGTCCTTATTGGGACACCCTGTATAGTAAAGCTCCGCTAATCCGGATCAATTGTATCTGGCTCAATCCGGATTAGTGGAACATTCGGATTACTGGAGGAATATTAAAATATGTAATTGAGCAACAGTGCAATAAATATTTATCTGCTATAGCGCTTTACCACTGACACCACTGTTCAATTTCACCAATAGATCCTGTTTTTCAGCGTGAGTTAACGTTTTGTGTGGCCTTTTTGGTGCCATGTTGATTGGAATTGGCTCGGGGATATCCCGTTTTATGTTCCACACTTTGTCGGGGATTGCCCGTGCTATTCAGTTACAGCGAGAAATTTGTAAAAAAAACACACGACATGCGATCCGGATTAGAGAATTCGCGGTCAGTCCGGATTACAAGGTACATGATATAAAACTTACATTTTTTTATTTTGTCTGGATTACAAGGACATCCGGATTTGTGGAGGTTCAGATTAGCGGAGCTTTACTGTATTAGCATAGTTTCGCCCTTTTGTGATACCGTTTCTATATTCTTTTATGTTTGACAAAACAAAGGCTTTATAAACGTATCAAGTAAATTAACAACATTCTTATATTGTCCTAGTAATGGGATCTGTTGTTTGCGCGCTATTTATTGTTACGCCCTTTAGGATTTATGCGCTATTTTGACTCGCCCTTCATTGTCTGACGCCGTTTTATCCCACGTGCTTTTTGCCATATGTCCTGTTGTCGGGCGCTCTTTTGGACGCATGCTCTTCTCTATTGCGCTAATTTGGCTTTTACATTGCATTATTTTGCCTTACGCTTTATTATCCCGCATTTTTTTGTCCTCCGCCATTTTGTCTTGCGCGTTTTGAACCGGAGCCATTAAAAACGTGAAGACCCATTTGTTTCCTGCATTTATTCTTCGTGCACTCAGTATGCGTGGCAATTACTCTACCTTCAATCCTGTAATACCTATTAGTATTGCTAATTTCATAATTGTTAGCACAATTTTAAATATGGAAAAATCCAGGTTTTGAAACTCTTGTAGTACTTAAGTTATTTCTGCCTCGTGACAACATAAAATTTTAGTTTTTTTTTGGTAGAATAATAGAAGATCGTACATTTTAGGTGAGAGCTGGCTGTGAAATATTGTTGAAAATTACTGTTAGTGTAACAGTTATTAGAGATAAGTTCAAAGTTTTATTTTCAAAAAATGAAACATTTTTTATTGTCTTTTATACGCCACTGAATATAAGAAATAATGGGCTCAATGCGAAACTAATCTATGGGCCATGCCATTTTGTTGTTTTGTTATAATACCGTATATTATATTTTCTGAACAATGAACAAGAACAAAGAACAACGCAGTGTAGACCCAAGGCTAGCACCAATCACATGGCGACGATGGCCCATATATTAGTTCGCATAGGGCCCATCTTAAATTCAGTCGCGTATAATACCAATTTACAATTTTTTACCTAATATTATTTTGTACAACAATCATTATTTTGTTTCTTAATAATATGTAAGGCATTCAGAATGCTATTGAAATATATAAATATTCAAAAATGATTTAACCTATAATGAAAATTCCTTCTGAATGCCCCTTTAACTTTATACATTACCATATTTTATTTGGGAAGTATTTTATATGAATTTATTCCACACTGTATGCTAAGCAATAGTTAAAATAAAAGGTTTACAAATTACTTATGTTACTTTATATTTTAATCTGCTCTATATCACTCATCAATTTTGTCATTTGGTCATCCAATTGTTCTGCAGGTCCCGAATTTAATGATAATTTCATAAGTTGCAAATCATTAACACTGGTTCTATTTAAATTTCGCATCTTGTCTTCTACACCTCTCATTAATAGCGATAATAGTAGGTCAACTACCTATAAATAAACATCAAATTCAACCTACTGACTGACTGAAATTGGTTTGTAAATTTTACAGTATGGTCCGAAATTACCAGAGTTACCGGCTTGATTGACAGAAGAAATCAGAAAACCTCCCGTAATTCTTAACCAGTTGGGAACCAGAGTTGCCGCCTTGGTTAACAGAAGAAATCAGAAAACCTCCTGTAATTCTGAGCTGCTTTTGGCTGCAGTGTTCCAAGTTCCCAATGTGTGAAACACTATTCAGGTTAAGAACCCAAGTCATTTGGTTACTTTTGGAACACCAAACCAGAATTTTGATTAATTTCGAATCATACCCTTATGTCATATCCCACCTAAATATGAACATTTCCATGATCAAAGTGAAACAAAATCTTTTTAGGCTACTACAAAACCTGCCCTTTTCGCATTTCTATTTCAGAATATCAGGGAAGCTAACTATGTCATTTCATTTCTTTAATCATAATCTTGAAGTTCCAGAGCAGACTTTGTCTATGCTCTTCAAGTTAAATTGCTCACTTTTGGTATTAACTTGCAGGGAAAAAACATTGATGGCAAAAGACAAATTTCGCAGAACCTGTTAAAACCTAAATCCGAAAAACTAAGCCTATTAAAATTTGATGAAATGGAGGTAAAGCATGGTAGGTGGAATTTCAAAAATTAAAAGACAATGAACTGGTTTTAATTATGGAAGTGGCTATTTATACGTCCGACGTATATAAAAGTGGCTATATGTCTTGCGCTCTCATTGGTGGATGGTGGATTGAGTCACGTGACACATAACCTTATTTCTACCGTCCGATGGATGATGAATCGGCTTGTTTACTAAGTCAATTGAATGATGTCCGAGATTATTCAGACCCAGGGCCGTATCTGAGGGGTGGTTTTGGGGGTTCAAACCCCCCCGAAATACCACCATTTTATATGCTTTTGCACCACTACTAGAACGAGCTCCCCGAGCATCAGTGAGTGTAATAATTTATTAAACTTTTTTTCCAGTAGAGCATGGAAACCCGCCTGAAAACTGCCAACAAAACATAATTTTTGGATCAGTGCAGTACCGAGTTTTATCATCAGAATATGCTTTCAAATAAATTAAAACAACTGGCAACACTGGACAACAGTAAACGGTAGTGCATTGCTGCGTGCGCCATGGATTAGGTGAATAGGGGATTCCCAGAGACTCTTCTATGAATAGATTATTATAATTTGTATTTGAAGATTTATTTATCAGTTTTATGAAAGGTTCAGTTAGGCAAGTGGCGCGAAGAAATCTTTTACCAAACCTAATACTGGCAATTCTAAAGGTGTCGTCAGGCCAGGTGAATAATGTGTAGGAATATATCAAGAAATCAAATAAGTAAATAGTTTTAATGTTAAACTTGTTCAACTTAAACCTGTTCGACCCCCGGCGCTGACAGAAAATCCTTTTTAATTTTTCTGAAATGATGTCTGACTTTCTTTCTTTCATGTCCATTGGTCTACGTTCTTCTCCATTTCCATTTTCATTTTCAATAAATCCTTACGAGAGATTCGTATGTGAGGGACTACACCAGCATGACTTCCAAGATGTATGGTGGTACAACTGTATCTAACGTCAAGGTTGTGTCTATTAGTCTGGTGTGTTTCGGAGGAAATTGGAGAGTATTTTCTGTGGTACGGCGCGAATGAACGCTTCTCCGTTCAGCTACTATACAAACAGATCGACTTAATTTCAACGGTTCAGCGTAGTGTAGTGGTAGAACGTTCGCCTAGCAAGCGAGAGGTCCCAGGTTCGACCCCCGGCGCTGACAGAAAATCCTTTTTAATTTTTCTGAAATGATGTCCGACTTTCTTTCATAAACCTGTTTCAGTTTTTTATTAAAAACCATTTAAAAATATATTTTTTTAACCTTAAAGCTATTTCAACTCCAACAGCCACTGGTCTAACCCCTCCAGGATTTCCTAAGACTAATTTTAAGTAATTTTCTTTAACATTTCTAAAAAATTTTGCCTGCGGCGCATTTTGCAGAATTGTTTTAAATGCACTTGTTTGAAATAAATTCACAGAAATTGTCCCTCCCCTCCCGAAATTAATTTCTATATACGTCACCGAAGTGATCTAAACTCATCGCCCGGCCTACTTGACATGCAAAAAAAAATACCATTCTAGTGGCATATCAATTTTCAAAAATTTGTTCTTAATGGATTAAATAATTCCTTGTCGGGGCCCCGCATTTCCATCCCAGCCCCACAAAAGCTTGAGCCGATCCTGAACCCCCCCCCCCCCCCCAAATTTCGCTAGATACGGCCCTGTTCAGACCTATCTTGTCTCATATTTTCTATTGCGTATGCCCTCTTTTTTCGGCGATGGGCGCTGCGGTATGAAAAATGAAGTGGTAATTATTTCCAAACGTCGGGCGAAAATAGGGGGTACCTAGCCAAAATTTCAAGAAAATCGGGGGTTACACCATTGGAAATGATTACCACTTCTTTTTTCGTAAGGCAGCGCGCATCGCTGCCGACTGCCACAATATGGTGCGAATGCCCCCTTCTTTTTTCATATGGCAGCGCCTATCACCCAAAAAGGAGGGCATAAGCTCCTTATTGCAAAGATGCTTGAGAAAAATGCACTTCCGAGGGCTTCCGACGTATCTAAAGTCTATCCAAGTTACAGCGGCAGTAGATATAAACAAAGTCACATGACCGCCTTGCGATCGATTACCAGGGTCGGACTAATATGAGATTCCAAGTGGCTTGTAATTCTGAACTAATTCTTTTAGAAGTTCTAAAATTTGTGTTTCTACCTTTCGTGGATCTTTATAAATTTCCTTAAATTAAGTCTCAAAATAAATTTACAGAATATACTGCTCGCGATCCGATCTAAAATATGCAGGAAACTCGACTGAGGGAAGAGCCGGCCCTGCATTCTGCTCCCGCGTAAACACTTGACATTTTATGACGGCTAGACCAATAAGAGAATAGGTCACGTGGTGGACAATGTTTTGATCCACTGCCTCTGTAACTTGATAGACTTTAAATAAGTTTACTTCGGACGTGTACGGAGTTAAATGTACGTCCAAAGAAGTCACGTGACTCAACTCGCCAATGGGAGCGCAAGACGTATACTGACTTTTATACAGGGTGACTGGTAATGAAAGGTATTCCTTTTAAGGAGTGATAGGGGACCTCATTTGAAGTTCATTGACCCATATAATCTATTATACAAAAGGCAATGGATTTTAAGTTATTTCAGTTTTTCCGTTTTTCAGAATTTCGCTGTCCCGTACCACTAATTGTTGAGATTTTTGAAAAGCCTACCAAGTTTTCCAAATTATGTCTATTCCTCCATTTAGAGTACACTAATAGTACACACTATGTAGGAAAACGATTGGAAAAAATTCGCTCCGAAAAAAATGGGACGGCTAAAACCGAAGGTTAATCTCAATAAAATTTATTCAGTTGCACATACGTGGCCGTTTTTTCCGAAAATTTTATAATACATGAAACGTGCAAGTTCTTGCAAAAACTTGCCTGGAGTGTTGGCTTTCCAAGGAGATATGAGGTTGCAAGATATTTCATGTATTCACATAAAATAACACAATTGTTGTTGAACAGGTAGATAACCTACGGATTTGTCAGGTACAAAAAGGAAGGGATTACTTCCCGGTTTTCTATTGAAATCAACTGAGATGATGAATTGATTATGTATTCATCATTAAACAATGCCTATAAAAGGATGTATCTACCATATTCCCTCATTGGCCTAAGTAATTATTCAAATACGCAAGATATTCTATGATGTACTATTGTGAATAGGTACTACACAAGTAGGTAGGAAGACAAGGAAAGAAACCATGAGAGCATAATTGTATGAATTATGTGTTAATAAGTTTACTCTACACCAAATTTTTAAAATATCTCCCTCACTAATAGGAAGTTCCTCAAAACTACCTCTTTTATAGGGTTAATATCATGTATTTATGTAAAAATAAATGTTATGTTTTAAAAATAAATTACGGGATTGTACTAAAACCGTTACAACATATTATAAATTGTATTTTTGCCTCCGGAGTATACCCAAAAATTCTAAAACAAGCAGTTATTATTCCCCTTTATAAATACGGTGACATTAAGCTACCAAGTAACTATAGACCAATAGCACTTGTTAGTACAATTAGTAAGCTTATAGAAAAATGTATTAAATACAAGCTTAATATGTTTTTAGAAAAGTACAGTTTGTTATCAAAAAAACAGTATGCCTTTAAAAGTAATTCGAATACCGAAAATGCATTGTGCAGGGTGACCGAGCATATTTTAAAGGATTTGGATGCGGGAGAAAAGGTTGTTGGGATCTTTTTAGATTTGGCTAAAGCATTCGATACTGTGGCGCACCGGATTCTTTTGGAAAGATTGAGTGACATGGGCATAAAAGGATTGGCAAATGATCTCCTTAAGTCCTATTTGAGTCAAAGAACACAAAGGGTAAAAATTGCTGATATAAAAAGTGACTATGCTGATCTAGAGTTTGGTGTGCCTCAGGGTACGGTGCTTGGGCCATTATTATTTAATATTTATATAAATAATGTTTTTTCGGTTCAGAACGAAGGAGGCGTTTACGGGTTTACAGATGACACTGTTGTGGTAGTAAGTGGAAGTACATGGGAGTCTGTTATAAAAAAATCGGAAATAGCAATTTCAAAAATAAAAAGATGGTTTGATTGCAGTTTGCTTTCCCTAAATGTAGATAAAACTACTTTTGTAACTTTTGCTTTAACTCTGGGAACACTCCCTGATGTTCAAAATATTACAATACATAGCTTGAACTGTAGTTTGGAAATGAAGAACTGTAATTGTCAAACTAAAATCAAAAGAAAACAAAATGTTAAGTACCGTCAAATGGGGTTAAGTGAATCACTGTGGGTAAAGTGAACCGGTGGCCGATTCCAGCCGATTCATCCACGCTGAGGCCGAACCGGTGGGAGAATCATTTTAGAATGGACGGCTCTTGATTTCTGTATGTTTGGCACGGTGGTAGGGTGTGCTTCCCTGCTTCTTCAACAGCTGACTGTTTTCTGAGAAATTGTTTAAAAAATAACTCGTTTTCAGGATTTTTTGGAATCTCGAAAACGTCTTGTTGCTCACATGACACCAGTGAATTTAAATTGTTTGTGCTTAATTCAAATCATGTGATAATTATGTACGACGAGTTGTGCATCACAAAATTTTGAAATATGTTTATGGTTGGTGAATTATAACTACTTTTATTAAAAAATGTAACCTAACAGGGTAAAGTGAACCATTCAAATCTATTTGAATTTGAATGAAATACTAACACTTGGATGCTTCAATAATGTAAATTCCAAGTTAATACACATTGACAGGTGAATAGGGTGATGGGTGATGCAACAGATGTCATGGGCATTGAACTTGACAAATAATTGATTTTTTTCTGCTAAAAAATTTAAAACGCATAAAAATTAAAGTAGACCTAGGCTTTTGAAATTCTTTCACACCTATCCAGTTTTTCATTGTGAACAAGTTTTCTTAATAACATTTTAATGTGAAAGCTACCCAAAGTGCACTTCTCTGAAGAAAAGTGGGAAAAAATACCAAAAAATCAAAGTAGGCCTAGACTTTCGAAATTTCGCAAACCTACTCAGTTCTTCATTCTGAACAAGTTTCCTTAATAACATTTTGTCGTAAAACCTACAGAAAGGGCACTTTACTGATGTGGAAAATTAGATTTTTCAAAATTCCCAAGGCATACGTGATTTTTCGAAAGTAAAATTATGTCACGAATTAGTTTAAAACCAAGCAGGGCTGATCCCCAGAAGCTCAAATTTCAAATCGAAAATTTTTTGTCATTTACACCCTACGTGAACTCTATCCGTGGACACACTGTATGTATATATACTATAATATAATATATTGGTTGGGAAAGTGAATTACATTGTTAATTTACAAAAAAGAGATAGGGTTTTGGAAGTATTCATAGATTTTAATCTAGTAGTAGTTGTAGAAACGGGTTGCCATTAGACAGTAGGACCACACACAGGCATTCATGTCCATTGTGTTTCTGACTGTTGGTGGACAAGAAAATGTAAAATTGTAAAAAAAATGTAGTAAATACATAAATAAATAAATAAAAAATAAATAAATAAAAAAAATAAGGCTACTAAAGATACTGTTTAATAATGAATACATAATTACTTCATCATATCAGTTGATTTCGATAGAAAACCGGGAAATAATCCCTTCCTTTTTGTACCTGACAAATCCGTAGGTTATCTACCTGTTCAATAACAATTGTGTTATTTTATGTGAATACATGAAATATCTTGCAACCTCATATCTCCTTGGAAAGCCGACACCCCAGGCAAGTTTTTGCAAGAATTTGCACGGTTTTTTTTTGAGATTAACCTTCGGTTTTAGCCCTCCCATTTTTTTCTGAGCGAATGTTTTCCAATCATTTTCCTACATAATGTGTACTATTAGTGTACTCTAAGGGGAGGAACAGACATAATTTAGAAAACTTTCTAGGCTTTTCAAAAATCTCTACAATTAGTGGCGCGAAACAGCGAAATTCTAAAAAACGGAAAAACTGAAATACCTTAAAAGCCATTGCCTTTTGTATAATAGATTATATGGGTCAATGAACTTCAAATGAGGTCCCCTATCACTCCTTAAAAGGAATACCTTTCATTACCAGTCACCCTGTATACGTCGGACGTATAAATAGCCACTGCCTCAATGCTTAAAACATAAAACATATTCCTACAGGTACCTACCTGTTGAAGCTCTTCCCTTAACTTCACCATTTCTATTGCTCCCTCCCTCCAGACCCGCTGTAAAATTTGAAGCTTACTCAAAGCTAACTGATACGGATTTCTACCGTGTATATCTAAACAGCTCACATCAGCGCCTGCTTTTATCAACATTGAAATTATCGGTAAATTATGTATGCACGCAGCCAAGTGCAATGGTGTATTTTGTATGGCGTCCCTTTTGTTCGGATCAGCTCCATGTTTCAGTAATAGTTCAACGATATCTCCATATCCCTTACTGACTGCGATATGTAGTGCGCTTCGCAATTCATTATCTGTGCTATTTGCACTTGCCCCCAGTCCCAATGATGTGAAACCTTAAAAAATAAACCATGTATATTATAAAAAATAATCTATAGTTAGATAATATAATATTCACCATATGGTATTTGGGAAAAGAAAATGAACAAAAAAAAAATAAAATTTGTTCTCGAATTTGTCCTTGTGACAAAAATTAAAATAATAAATTTACTAAATCAAATAAAAGACGGAATCTTAAGTACCTAGGTACATAAAAAATTACGCACTAATATCATATGGTTATAAACACCCTTTTTTCGAAATTTGACTATAACTATTGGATGCTTTTACTGTAGAGACAGCGAACAAGTACTTTGCTTGCAGTCACTTTTAGTATGCCTTTTTGCACAAATATGACATTTTAAATTAATAATTTTAATAATGGTGTGTGCTTTTATTTTAATAAGATTCAAAACATAACATAACACCAAACCCACAAAACTTTAAGGTTAGAAGAAAAACTATGGAATTTATAAACGTGCATGCGCCGAGCAACCACTGCTTCAAATTGCAAGCGAACGATTTTTGCGCTTCCATTTGTGTCAAGCGGCTTGCTAACAGCACTGCTGCCCAACGTCTTCTAGCGTAAAAGCGCTTGCATGCAATTTGAGAAGATAAACGCAATCGCAACCATTGTCATATCTCATTTACCAAATAACAATAAATAGTATAGTATTACAAGTAAAAAAAGAGTATAGTATTACAAGTAAGTCATTTCGGTTTACGCTATGAGCAAAGCTAAGAGTTTAATTTTTCACACCTAAAAGTCTCCTAACTTCGTCTGTGTTATGAAAATTTACTGCTTGCAGAAGTCTTGTGTCTTGATGGTCAGCTAACAGCTGTAGTCTGCGCTTGAGAAATCTTACATCTTGAGCAGTAGTGATTTTCTTTTTAGCCTTAAATTCTATTTGTAGCTGCTTTCGGATTTTTTCTTTAAAATGGTCCTTAATTTCGCTGTCGCTGTGGGACATTGTCCAGGTAAATACAATCCCCTTCCTCAATCAACGATACAATACAATAGCAATTTTTTCGTTTACAAAAGTAAAGTAATAATAAAATGAATAAAATGGGATTTGCAAAAAAATAAATATTTATTTGATGTTGATGTTTGACGTTTGACAAACGACAAAGTCGACAAACCACAACCACTAAACAATAAATCTCTTGTCTAAGCACTAAACGAAACGCACTAACCCTTTGCCACACCTTTGTAAGCTGTGCCTTTGTTTTTGATTAAAGAACAAACCCAAGGCAGAGCCAGGGCCAGGCCAGAGAAATGGATTTCTCTGGGCCAGGCAGAGCATATGCTCTGCCCAAGATCTAGTCTATTGGAACAAACCAATGACGTCTAGGTTTTGACGTCATTGGAACAAACCATAAACCAAAATTTGACAATATGGCTTCGTACAGATCTGAGCATTGCGCCGAACGACAAACGGAACAACGAACCCAAGGAATTTTTTAATCCATTAAGAATAAAATTTTCAAAATTGATACGCCTCACTAGAATAGTGAATAGTACCTATATTTTTGCATGTCACTTTTTAAAAAAGTAGGCCGGGGTAATGGGTTCAGATCACTTCAGTGACGTATATAGAAATTTTTTCAAATAAGTGCATTTAAGATAAATTCTGTAAAATGCGCGGCACGCCAAATTTTTTTTTAAATTAGTCTTAGGAAATCCCAGTATCTTCAGATTTTCAAGCTGCAGTGAATATTTTCAAATTCTGAAATGGTTTTGGCCCCGCCCTTTTAAATACCCTACTGACTGGATAACCCTGTACACGGGACTAGGAGGCGCGGGGCCAGTCAAAACGCAGGCCCGCAGGCCGCGTACGCCGCACCGTTCGCACCCGCCTAGAGCCTTCCCTGGAGGGGTTAGATCAGTGGCTGTTGAAGTTGAAATAGCTTTTAGGTAATAAACGGCTAGTGCTCGAGGGGGCAGGGGGGAGGAAAAAAGAGCAACTCTGGAGCATCAAGCTTAAGCATACCCGAAAGAACGAAATGGAAGTGGAGTACTCCTGAGTAGCTCTGGAGTGCTGTAAGTGTAATACCCGAAAGCGACTCGAGGTTCTGTTTTCTGTTCAGCCTTCAGCCACAGAATAGGGCTTCAGCTCAGCAGGCAATAAAAAATTGGCATATGTCAATAATATGTCATAATAAATGAATACGTCTAACGTCTAATAACTGCTCAAAATAAATCAAATCCCAAATATTATGCTATAAAGAAAATAAAAAAGTGTTAATTGTTATTGCAAAAGCTTGGCAAATATCTATCGATTTATTTTTTTAATGATTACCGAATTATCTTCTATTTCAATTTATTTAATTATTTAAATCACGTAACCATCACTTTCGTAAAACAATACTTAATAAATTGGGCGTTTTTTGTGATGTTATTTTTGCGATGAATTGAGTATTTTTGTTTTCTTATTCTTTCAACTAATAACATACATATTTATATATTTTGTCATCTCAACAATGGACACAAATAAGATAAGTCCAACTAGAAGCGGTCCAGGTAATTTACAAGAATGTGCAATCTCAATTCATATCAATATATCAATATTTTTGTTTGTAGTTTCTAATATCGGAGATAATGATGAACCATACCCGAGCTTATCAGATTGCCATGACTATGAACCTAATCTAGAGTTTGATGACTCTGAGCTTCAGCAATCTCCCAATGCTGCAGTATCCACAGGTAATAAGATTTAAATTAGGCAGTTGCTATTTATACGTCCGACGTATATAAAAGTCGGTATACGTCTTGCACTCTCATTGGCGAGTTGAGTCACGTGACTTCTTTGGACGTACATTTAACTCCGTACACGTCCAAAGTAAACTTATTTAGATACGTCCGAAGCCATCGGAAGTGCATTTTTCTCAAGCATCTTTGCAATAAGGAGCGTATATGCCCTTCTTTTTGGGGGATAGGCGCTGCCGTATGAAAAAAGAAGAGGGCATTCGCACCATATTGTGGCAGTCGGCAGCGATGCGCGCTGCCTTACAAAAAAAGAAGTGGTAATCATTTCCAATGGTGTAACCCACTTCCTTTAAATTATTGGTTTGTATTTGCCTACAACGCTACACCCTTCTCTTTTCCAAATCTAATCTTTTCAATAGTAAAGGATTATCATTCTAGTAACTTTACGTCTAATGTGCGTGCATATAGAATATAGGCGGTGGCTATTTATACGTCCAACGTTTATAATAGTCGGTAAATGTCTTGTGCTCTCATTGGTGAGTTAAGTCACATGACTTATTTGGACGTATATTTAGCCCCAATTTAACTTCATATACGTCCGAAGTATAGGTAGCAATAAGGGGCGTCTGCCCTTCTTTTTTGGCGATGGGCGCTGCTATATAAAAAAAGAATTACATTCCATACCCATTATTGTGGCAGTCGATAGTGATGGGCGCTGCCGTATGAAAAAAGGAGCCATTCGCCACATATTGTGGCATTCGGTAGTGACGGGCGCGGCCGTATGAAAAAAGAATATCGAAATACAGGAATTATTATAAATAATGCACTTCCCCGAAATTTTAAAAGATTTATGCCTTGTTTACGTACGCCATTTTCGCCCGACATTCGACGAAAGTCCATTACGCCTACGCTCCTTATGCAATGCTTACATCGGACGTCGAAAGAAGTCACGTGACTCAACTCGCCAATGAGAGCACAAGACGTATACCGACTTTTACATATGTCGGTCGTATAAATAGCCACTTTGTAGAATATAACTACTTCCTATAGGTTTTTTATTTTTAATGGTGTTAAACTCATTTACATATTTCTTGTTTAAGTTGATTTCATTCACATTGAGTCAAACGGTATGGGATCCCCAGTGTGTGATTTTACCGATGACAACTTTGAAGAAGAGCTGGCCGAGGCATGTGACGAGAATTTTGACAGCCTGATTTTTACGTCATCTTCTTATCCAGCTGTCGGAGACACGGATCAAGAGAGATTCTCCACCATCGAAAAGTACAACATTGTCGATGTTAAGGGTGATGATGCCGATGGTAGAAAAATTATCGTGGTGTATGCCTGTCGCCTGCCACCCGTCAAAGAAATCGATCATGCCAATTTACTGAGGTATTTATTAGCAATAGGTACAGGACCAGCCGGCAACATAAGTTGTCAAGTAAATTGTATTATTTCTTATTTTATTTCATATTTTTTTGTGAAATAGTACAGTTTTGCTGTTTGGATGGACTAGAGACCCTTTATCAAGAAGAGTTGGGTATTACGTTAATTACAACTTTAAACTAATACCTCTTAATTTTGTATAATATGATAGCAGTACGGCCTTCGTACAATAAACTGGACCGCCATTGGGCCATAGTCCCTCCACCAATTTTTAGCCATCCGGCAGAGGGCGCTTGCATCCGCCTGGATAGCTGCCATATTGGGCCTATTCTAGGGGATTTATACTAAATCCAAGTTACAGAGGCCGTGAATCAAAACATTGGTCACTACGTGGTTGCGATGTGACCTATACTCTTATTGGTCTGGCCGTCATAAAATCTCAAATGTTTAGGCGGCGAGTGGAATGCAGGGCTGGCTCTTCCCTCAGTCGAGTTTCCTGGGGCGCGTTCACGATCGTCCCCAGGCGTACGTCGGGCGCATCCCGAGCGCGTCCTCGGTCGTTCATGGTTTTACCAGGTAGGTAATTGTTACACCATTCACAAAAGAGGGATAAGTTTGATCCGAATAGTGTCGGAGTAGGCTAATGTTTAACCCAGTCAAGGAGGTAGGTAAACATTGTCGAGCATGCGCTATAGCACATTTTTAGCCAAAATTTATGTTTTGTGATTTTTAGTCTTTAGTCTGACGTCTGACAGTGCTGGAGGGAGGTAAAACAGTAAACAAATCTCTTTTTGTGGTTATTTTTTTGTTGAATTCGCTCGAAATTATTTTACCTGTGAGTAGAATTTATTGTGTGTAATTTGTTTAATAGTTTGGAGTGGAATAGTTGTTTCCGACGGCGAAAATCAGTGCTGATTCGTTGGGGTAGTGTTTTTACCAAACTATTCCTCTCCAAGCTATTTAAACTAATTACACATAAGAAAATATTTGCGCAGCTTAAAGAGTTTTCCAAGATATTGCACAAAGAACAGAGTATTGCCACTTAATCCAACAAAAAAGGGTTTGTTTTACCTCCGGGTCTGTCAGTCATACACGAGACCAATTTGTTATAGTTATATCCATTTTGATTTTAACACGGATTATAAGTACTCACTGTACTGTATGGAACGCCGTTTTAACATTTATTATACTCGGAAGCCATGTATCATAAAAATTGAATTTTCATTATCAAAATGACATGGCTTTTGAACGACATCCAAATTCGAACAATTTCCATTATCAAACTACCATATAAATTCATTTGCTCAAGGTCGAGAATTTTTGTGGTACAATTTCTATTATTTGATAAATAAAATTGTCAGGGTCATTATTTTTACGGTATAATTTCTGTTAGGTATGTCATTTGATAATAAAAATTATATCATAAAAATTCGATTCTCGGTCTCGCTCTTTCAACAGTCTTCCATAGGCACTCGTCCAAGGTCAATAATTTTTATGGTATAATTTCCATTATCAAATTCGATAATAGAAATTGTATCATAAAAATTGTATTTAATTTACATGTAACAATTTTTATTATCACATAATGAAAATACATTGAATAAAAATTCAAGTCTATTTTTATTATCGGAAAGACCACTCTTTTAACTACCATAAAAATTGGTCGAATTTTTATTATCGAAATGCAACGGAATTTTTATGAAAGAAAATTACGGTTTCACTTTGAAGTATCATTTTAATGTGTACACGTCTAATTTCTTTCATAAAAATTCCGTTGCATTTCGATAATAAAAATTCGACCAATTTTTATAGTAGTTAAAAGAGTGGTCTTTCCGATAATAAAAATAGACTAGAATTTTTATTCAATGTATTTTCATTATGTGATAATAAAAATTGTTACATGTAAATTAAATACAATTTTTATGATACAATTTCTATTATCGAATTTGATAATGGAAATTATACCATAAAAATTATTGACCTTGGACGAGTGCCTATGGAAGACTGTTGAAAGAGCGAGACCGAGAATCGAATTTTTATGATATAATTTTTATTATCAAATGACATAATAGAAATTACACCATAAAAATAATGACCTTGACAATTTTATTATTTATCAGTTCATAGAAATTGTACCATAAAAACTCTCGACCTTGAAATTGTTCGAATTTGGATGTCGTTCAAAAGCCATGTATTTTGATAATGAAAATTCAATTTTTATAATACATGGCTCCCGAGTATAATACATGTTAAAACGGCGTTCCATAGTACTGGCACCTTCAATATTTTTTAAAGAAACGCTCAAATGTAGATGATAAGTAATCGAAAAGCAAAGAGACAAGAAAGAAAGTATAACCATACTTCAGTAAATGAGGTTAGTAACGAACAAGCGAATGAATTTTAGCGCATGTGTCTTTTAAATCTGCATTCGGCATGTCCCAGGCGTTCATTGTTCTATCCGGGTATATTTTATCAGGACAAAACGCTCTGGCATGATTTCACCAGGGTAACCCTTTAACTTCTGGGTAAAACCGTGAACACGCCCCTGCATAGGTAGGAATGTGCGCAGACTTGTTGCAGAATCTCATACAGGGTGTCCAACATTAAAACTGTACAAATCCGTAAAATCTTCATTTTTAGAGATAATCGCCGAAACTTTTTTTGGTTGAAAGGCCTTCAAGAACCGCTTCTTTTGACCTTCCTGTCATTTTCAAAATGCAAATCCAGGGCCGGCTGCGATTTTTTTATACTCCCGATTTTCAACAAAACCATTTATCGTTTTATTTATTTAAAATCTGACCCCCACAGCGTTAATCAGAACACCCCAAAACCCCTATATACCAAATTTGAATAAAAAATATATAGGGAGGTTCCATTCTGCAGGGTGTCAAAGTTGAGCAAAATAGGAATTTTAAAGGCATCTGCCAAGTCAAGAGTGCCATTGAATCCCTTCGAAACAGTTGAATGGTCAATAGGACCACTCAAGGTGTTGGTGTGCAAAGGTCCAATACAAAATATACATAGTGTTCTTATCTGTCCCATCTCAAAATGCTCATTTTTTTATGAAACTTTATACGGGTCATGAGTGCTGTGGAATAATTCTCAAATTACTGAATTTTTGGAACTTTATACGGGTCAAAAATCGAGTATATCAAAACCGTTCCACACACTATAAACGAACTAAATCTAAAAAAATACAGAAGTCTGCCAGTCAGTAAGTCCGAAGCAGTTAAGGTGGCTGGTATGCCACAACAGGAAACGCACAGAAAATGTATCATCTTAGACAGTGACTTTGTTGAGAGTAAGGTCCAATAATTTAAATTGTTTTTATTTGTTAGTTGGCATCTTGTAAAGAAATATATTACTTTTGTGTTTATCAATATTTTTCCAATTATTCCACAGCACTCATGACCCGTATAAAGTTTCATAAAAAAATCAGCATTTTGAGATGGGACAGATAAGAACACTATGTATATTTTGTATTGGACCTTTGCACACCAACACCTTGAGTGGTCCTATTGACCATTCAACTGTTTCGAGGGGATTCCATGGCACACTTGACTTGGCAGATGCCTTTAAAATTCCTATTTTGCTCGACTTTGACACCTTGCAGAATGGAACTCCCTGTATATTTTTTATTCAAATTTGGTGTATAGGGGTTTTGGGGTGTTCTGATTAACTCTGTGCAGTCAGATTATAAATAAAAAAATCGCTAAATGGTTTTCGTGAAAATAGGGGGTATACAAAAATCGCAGCCGGCCCTGGATTTGCATTTTGAAAATGGCAGGAAGGTCAAAAGAAGCGGTTCTTGAGGGCCTTTCAAACAAAAAAAAGTTTAGGCGATTATCTCCAAAAATGAAGATTTTACGGATTTGTACAGTTTTAAAGTTGGACACCCTGTATATTATTTCGACCCTGGCAATCGATCGCAATGCGGTCATGTGACTTTGTTTATATCTACTGCCTCTGTAACTTGTAACTAGGGGAGAAGCGAAATTTGTGGAGGCGCCACAAAATTACATTTGACCAGGGCCAACCACGTGCATTTGACAGCCAATTACGTGTGGGCCCAATATGGCTGACCTTTCGGTGGGACACATATATGTTATCTAGGTGGGACAAATGATTGTATTGGAAGAGCAGTCCAGTTTATTTTACGAGGGCCGCGGCTTGCAGTCATGAAACCCGTACTATATGGCACACCTATCATTTAAAATAATGATTTTAATATGGTGTACTAACTGTGTTTTAATATGATTCAAAATGTGACAACTAACACCTAAGACCAAACCCACACAAAATTTCCACATTAGAATAAAAACCATGGAATTGAGCATGTGCCGAGCAACTGCTGCTTCAAACACGAAGTGAAAACTGAATGATTTTTGTGCTTCCATTTGTTTCAGTCGGTTTGCTTTCAGTCTAAAGTCTGTTAGTGTAAAAGCGCTTGCATGCGCATGCATGTGCTTTCCGACAGTAAACGCAACCATTGACGTGATGGAAAGCTACTGCAGCAAGCAGTTATAGTGGATTTTACGAGACTCACAGCAACATTTTTTGCAAAAGTTGTCCCAGATGCATATAAGCTGTTTTTTTATTGCAAGTGACGGCTAACTTTGAAGTCTGCTTAAACAAATGTTAATAAAAGTACACAAACCAAAATTTCAATATATTTCTTCGGATATTTCTGTATCAAAATTCGTTTTGTGTATTCACGCATATTTAAATCAGCTTCAAAGTTAGTACATTCCTAGGCAGTTATTAATGAACTAATCGTGAAAGTTCGTTGGACTGTCCCATAGACCATTTAAAGTAATGGTCATTTGGAATAACTGACATATTCTGTTGGGGAAAAACAAAATAAACAGAAACAAAATTGGCGTTTTATTAGTTTTTTGCTGAGTTTGAGATTTGAGAATAAGGGTCCAAGTCAATAAGCCACAAAAAGTGTGTTTAAAAAAAAAACATAATATATGTTAAGTTTTGTCTCACGATTTTCCCTGTTTCTCTGCTCAAAATGATCGCGCACAAATATGTAGTTTTTTTTAAGACCATATCTGAAAATAACGTGATTTTCAAGTCCGTTTTCGCACCGTGTTTACACTTATGCTACCTGACATTACTGATAGCCTTTGCTGACACTATTGGTTCAGGTCAAGAAAACTTACCTAGTTCAGTGATCTATAGATGGTGCAGGAAACTCTTAGCAAACCCGTTCTTAAAAGCAATACTGGCAAAGAGTGTTTATTATGTAAAGGCACAGACCTATATAGCTTCGCTACAGACAGTGCCTGGGGCCTGGGGACCCAATTGTTTGAACTGGCACCAATAGAGGGCACCGCATGTGGGAAATTCCAATAAAAATATAATCGGCCGGCCTGGCGACAATAATTCGGTGGCCTTGAAAGCACATATCCCATAAAAAACGCTGCAACGTTGTCGATGCAAGAACATGTGGATAGAAGGAATAGCATTTATACGAGTAATAATAATAAGGCAGCCACAATTCGAAATTATTAGAATTATTCCAGATGCACCAATCTGCGATCCGCGATTGGAGAAAATTTCCTGCCAAAAACTACTCCCTGCATCTCTTTAGCGAAACAACTTCATACCTCCACTAGGGCATTCAAAAATTTTCAAAAATAAAAAAACTACGGGAAAAAACTACCCCTTCCCATCCCCGAAGTTGTTTTTGGTTAGATCCTCGCCATTTTTAGCAAGGACGTTTAAAATTATTCCGGACCCAGACACACCCAATCCGCGGTTGAAAAAATTTGCCAGACAAAACTACCCCCTGCATCCCTTTAGGGAAAAAAATGATAACTCCATTGTTTATGGTCCGATTTTTGTCGTTTTCCCAAGGATGTTAAAAAAGTCAGTCTGAGAAATAAAAAAAAAACTGCCGGAAAAAACTACCCCTTCCCACCCCCGAAGTTGTTTTTGATCGGAACCTCGCCATTTTTAGCAAGGACGTTCAAAATTATTCCAGAAGCACCAATCCGAGGTTGAAAAAAATTGCCGGACAAAACTACCCCCTGCATCCCTTTAGGAAAAAAAATGATAACTCCATTGTTTATGGTCCGATTTTCGTCGTTTTCACAAGGATGTTAAAAAAAGTCAGTCTGAGAAATAAAAAACAATGCCGGAAAAAAACTACCCCTTCCCACCCCCGAAGTTGTATTTGGTCGGATCCTCGCTATTCTTAGCAAGGTCGTTCAGAATGACTCCAGAAACACCAATCCGCGGTTGAAAAAAATTGCCGGACAAAACTACCCCCTGCATCCCTTTAGGAAAAAAAAGATAAATGCATTGTTTCTGGTCCGATTTTCGTCGTTTTCATAAGGATGTTAAAAAAAGTCAGTCTCAGAAATAAAAAAAAAACTGCCGGAAAAAAACTACCCCTTCCCACCCCCGAAGTTGTTTTTGATCGGAACCTCGCCATTTTTAGCAAGGACGTTCAAAATTATTCCAGAAGCACCAATCCGCGGTTGAAAAAAATCGCCGGACAAAACTACCCCCTGCATCCCTTTAGGAAAAAAAATGATAACTCCATTGTTTATGGTCCGATTTTCGTCGTTTTCACAAGGATGTTAAAAAAAGTCAGTCCGAGAAATAAAAAACAATGCCGGAAAAAAAACTACCCCTTCCCACCCCCGAAGTTGTATTTGGTCGGATCCTCGCTATTCTTAGCAAGGTCGTTCAGAATGACTCCAGAAACACCAATCCGCGGTTGAAAAAAATTGCCGGACAAAACTACCCCCTGCATCCCTTTAGGAAAAAAAAAAAGATAAATCCATTGTTTCTGGTCCGATTTTCGCCGTCTTCACAAGGATGTTAAAAAAAGTCAGTCTCAGAAATAAAAAAAACTGCCAGAAAAAAAACTACCCCTTCCCACCCCCGAAGTTGTTTTTGATCGGAACCTCGCCATTTTTAGCAAGGACTTTCAAAATTATTCCAGAAGCACCAATCCGCGGTTGAAAAAAATTGCCGGACAAAACTACCCCCTGCATCCCTTTAGGAAAAAAAAATGATAACTCCATTGTTTATGGTCCGATTTTTGTCGTTTTCACAAGGATGTTAAAAAAAGTCTGTCTGAGAAATAAAAAATGGAGTTTTCTTTTTTTTTTCCTAAAGGGATGCAGGGGATAGTTTTGTCCGGCAATTTTTTTCAACCGCGGATTGGTGCTTATGGAATAATTTTGAACGTCCTTGCTAAAAATGGCGAGGTTCCGATCAAAAACAACTTCGGGGGTGGGAAGGGGTAGTTTTTTCCGGCAGTTTTTTTTTTATTTCTGAGACTGACTTTTTTTAAAATCCTTGTGAAAACGGCGAAAATCGGACCAGAAACAATGGATTTATCTTTTTTTTCCTAAAGGGATGCAGGGGGTAGTTTTGTCCGGCAATTCTCTTCAACCGCGGATTGGTGTTTCTGGAGTCATTCTGAACGACCTTGCTAAGAATAGCGAGGATCCGACCAAAAACAACTTCGGGGGTGGGAAGGGGTAGTTTTTTCCGGCAGTTTTTTTTATTTCTCAGACTGACTTTTTTTAACATCCTTGTGAAAACGACGAAAATCGGACCATAAACAATGGAGTTATCATTTTTTTTTCTTTAAAGGGATGCAGGGGGTAGTTGTGTCAGGAAAATTTTTTCAACCGCGGATTGGTGTGTCTGGGTAAATTTTGAACGTTCTGGCTGAAAATGGCGAGGATCCGACCAAAAACATTTCGGGGGTGGGTAGGGGTAGTTTTTTGTCAGGCAATTTTTTTACTTCTGTGATTTTCAGGGTGCAGTTTTCCCGGCAATTTTAAGTATACATCAATATGAATCTCAAAAATCCTTACCTACCAATTCCATCTTCCTTGCCTCTTTCTGTGAATATATTATTTGTATACATACATAATACATCTGCTTGTATGCAGATGTATTTTTATCCCTACAATGGGCCGGATAGGCGACATTTGGCAACGACGAGTGGAAAGATGTAGAACTCAGCGACCTCTATGGGACGGTAGTGGAAATATTTGTACGAATTCCCACAAAGGATGCCAACTCCAGGGACTTGGCATCCTTTTGGGTTCGCCTAAAAATATACGGCGAGGCACAGTCTGTAGCGAAGCTATATAAGTCTGTGGTAACGGTATTTGAATCTCTAATACCTACTTTGCCAAACTATAACATTAATAAAATTTACAGGTAAATTTAGAAAGGTCCACAAAGAACTAATTATTTGCATTCTACAATGAACATTGATATATCAGAAGAAAAATTCATATAAAGGTGGGGTTCAAAACCGCCTAACCTAACCAAAAAAGGTACAGGGTGTCGAAATTTAAGTTTTATTTTATAATTTTCCTAATAACTTTTGAATGAATCGAATTATTTGCACAAAATTTGGTAACTAGGATTTCTTGGGACAAGGAATTTAAATAATAAGATAGTTATGATGTGATTTCTAGGGAGCGCCACCTAAGGCATTTCACATTTTTGGAGATAATCACCTTTTTTTTTGTATGAAATGCCCTCAAAAACCGCTTCTTTTGACCTTCCTGCCGTTTTCAAAATGCAAATCCAGGGCCAGCTGCGATTTTTTTATACCCCCGATTTTCACGAAAACCATTTAGCGATTTTTTTTATTTAAACTCTGACTACACAGCATTAATCAGAACATCCCAAAACCCCCATATACCAAATTTGAACAAAAAGTATACAGGGAGTTCCATTCTGTAGGGTGTCAAAGTTGAGCAAAATAGGAATTTTAAAGACATCTGGCGAGTGAAGTGTGCCATGGAATCCTTTCAAAACAGTTGCATGGTCAACAGGACCACTCAAAATGTTGGTGTGCAAAGATTTACTACAAAAATATACAGGGTATTTTTCTCTGAGGGATCTCAAAATTCTGAATTTTTATTAAACTTTATACTGGTCAGGAGTGCTCTGGAATCATTGAAAAAATATTAATAAACCCAAAAGTAATTCATTTCTTTACAAAATGCCAACCAACAAATAAAAACAATTTAAATTATTGGACCTTCCTCAACAAAGTCACTGTCTAAGATGATACATTTTCTGTGTGTTTCCTGTTGTGGCACATCAGCCACATTAACTGATATGGACTTACTGACTAGCAGGCTTCTGTATTTTTTAGATTTAGTTCGTTTATAGTATCTGGAGCAGTTTTGATATAGTCGATTTTTGATCCGTATAAAGTTCCAAAAATTCAGTAATTTGAGATGGCACAGATAAGAACACTCTGTATATTTTGTATTGGACCTTTGCACACCAATATCTTGAGTGGTCCTATTGACCATTCAACTGTTTTGAGGGGATTCCATCGAACACTAGACTTGGCAGATGCCTTTAAAATTCCTATTTTGCCCAACTTTGACACCCTGCAGAATGTAACTCCCTGTATATTTTTTATTCAAATTCGGTTATGTAAAGGTTCTGGGATGTTCTGATTAACGCTGTGGGGTCAGATTTTAAATAAAAAAATGGCTAAATGGTTTTCGTGAAAATCGGGGGTATAAAAAAAATCGCAGCCGGCCCTGGATTTGCATTTTGAAAATGGCAGGAAGTTCAAACGAAGCGGTTTCCTTTCAAACAAAAAAAAGTGTAGGCGATTATCTCCAAAAATTAAGATTTTACGGATTTGTACAGTTTTAAAGTTGGACACCCTGTAGGTATATTTGATGTACCTAAACATGTTTTCCTCTGAAGTTTTTATATGAAAAAACTGCACTTTGTAGATGTCTCTAGGAGTCACCGTTTTCAGGATATTTGCACTTTAAAAGTTTCACGTAAAAAAACATAACATTTCTATCAAAAGTCACTTTCACTCATAGCAGGTTTTGACTAAGACAAACAAAAGTAAAGCACATCCGACATTCAGGGACCATATGTATGCAAATGGAACAATAAGTTTTCAATTTTAAAATTATATGTTTAAAATTTACTTGCTGTAAATTGATTTACATTATATTTGTTCCCACTTAGACATTCCGCAAGGCATACTGTGTGATGAACTGTTTACTGTTGTTAAACATCTACAAAACTAAAGCGAACATCACAATAACATATTCACCTCCATACACGCCTTTGGTGGCCACACCTCCAACCACCCTAAGTCCTACTGCTCAACTTCTCCCACTATTTTACAAAAGTATTCAGCTGTTCAGAAATGAGTCGCTTTCGGGTATTACACTTAGAGCACTCCAGAGCTACTCGGGAGTACTCCACTTCCATTTCATTCTTTCGGGTATGCTTGAGCTTGATGCTCCAGAGTTGCTCTTTTTTCCTCCCCCCTGCCCCCTCGAGCACCAGCGGCTTATTAGGTACGTGACGCTCCGAGTTGCGCAGTAGAGAAGAGCAGAGTTCATAAAAAGAAATAAAAAATAACCTCAATATCAATTAATTTAATAATATACCACAATCGCAATGTTTTTCCCTTTTTTGAGTTAAAAGTTACTTGCAGAATGATCACCAACTTGTAAGTTGTCCAAACCTAAATAAATCTGGTTTATGAAAACAACTAGACATAATCTTGACAATCAAAATTTAATTTATTAACTCGAAATATTCTTCGCTCAATTATTCTTAAAGCTAACTCTCGAATGTGTTTTCTATCATCCCCTAAAATGGCTATCAAAAGGTTTTCCGGATGACCAAAATATTCCTTTCTCCTTTCTCTCAAATACGGGATCTATAACTTTTTTCAGTTCTTCAGGGAGGTAACAATACTGAAAATGCTAAATACATCCTTATTACAAGACCAATTAAATTTGATTTCAAATCGGCATACGGTATACACTTAACTTTTAACTTTTGCAGGTTTTCAGAAAAACATTTAGTTTTATTAGCTCGGTTTACATTAAAGAATGACAGAATGACATGACAGATTGTTATAGACACGATACACGACCCACAAAACTACCTGTGTCTGTACGGTCGAGTTCGGACAACCGTTTATTCAACTGTCTTTCTCTAGAGAATCGATTTCGATTCAATGTGCACGTCTGAGATTAGAACCGAGATCGAACTTTTGGGGCTTCGATTACTAGTATAAGCGGCAATGTCACAAACGCAATTTCATTGCTCCAAATTAAGGCGCGCAGTTTAAAATTTTTATATATTTTTTTAGTTAATAAAAAAATTAGGTATTTACGAGAAAGATGCTAAGGGGGATTTTATTAAAGAGTGATGTGATTAATTTAATTCTAGTAGTAAAATATATCGAAGTTCGATTAAGTGAACAAGGCCCATTATTCAGCCTGTTGAATATTCGCTGCATCCCTAGTTTTTGACCCCACCTTTATATTTAATTTTCGTCTTATTTTCAGATGTTCTTTAAGTCCTAGAAGTTTGTACACTGTTTTTTAAACACCCTGTATATGAAATAGTTTAGTTTGGACCATTTTTATTATTTGTCTCTTGATTTGTAAATAATTTTAGGATTCCCCGTAATAAACTTTTAAGTTAGCTGGGAATAAACAGTAAATTAATTAAAAAAAAATACAAGTCACACACTTAAATGATCAATTAATAGATGTTGTTAACATATTTCTATCCTGTTTAACTTCCACAATGTCAGATTTTATTGTTATGTTACTTTGGCTTTGGTTTTAGTTTTAGTACCTACCTGTACTGGGAGAGTAGAGGCAATAAATGGCATTTTTTTTATAAATTGTAAATTGTCCTAAAAGTTATACTGTTGATGTGAAATAAAAATTACCATAGATAGAATAGCACGGGAACACGAAGTAATTCCAAAATATCCTTATCCTAATGATGGCATCTCACCATTATTATAACAAATATAATACCTATGAGAAGTTCTAGATTTATCGCTAGTTCCTTTACTTTACTTTAGTATTTTTTTTTAATTTACATTATGCACCTTGTGCCTAGAGCAAGGCAGTGTTGGCTCATTAAAATAACGTCAAAATCTGTCTTATGTACAAAATTCTGTCATGAACTTTAACTAATCTCTTGTTTTTAGTTACTTAAAATGTACACTGGAAAACTATGTAAAACAGGACTACAGTCTTATATACTTCCACTATGGGCTTAATAGTAAGAATAAACCATCTCTAGGATGGCTCGTCCAAGCTTACAAAGCGTTTGATAGGAACTACAAGAAAAACCTCAAGGCGCTTTATTTAGTGCATCCTACTAGCTTCCTCAAGTTTGTATCACAGATATTTAGACCACTGATAAGTGCCAAATTTGGAAAAAAGCTTAATTACATCCATAGTCTGAAAGACCTTCACGAAGTTATACCTATTGATAAGTTGGACATTCCAAACGAAGTTATAGAGTAAGTACCTACTATTGTTATTACAATTATTGTGTATCTATCTTGTATATATATCACCACAGAATAAATAACTTCATTAGAAAATTATCCAATGACATACATCCAAAGTCATTACGTATATTGTTAATTGTCACAATTTATCTGTTTTTTTCTGTGATTTGAATATAGAGTCAATTTTTTTAAGAAGTCCTTACTAGGGCTGTCAATTGGTAATTTAGACATCCTAAGTTGACATCATGCAGCAAAAAATGCAACTGGTGCTTAAGTACAGGTCACTAACGAGCCCATTTGCACAATGAATAACTACTAACAACACGAAAAGTAACAACACAAATAACGGTAAAACTCACGAAACATACAAATCCCGCGAATATTTTCACTGCCGAATGTTTGAACCAGTTTGAACGATCCGGAAAACCTTCACTGTCACATTGACACACAGGTGCGAAATTTCCCTGAGTCCGCGCATAGATGCTGCAACAACCAGCTGATTATACCAAAATACCAAAATGAAAAGTGTTTACATGACGTTTTAAATTATTATTAAAATGAGTTGTAGTAATAATTATTATTGTTATTTGTAGCGGTATAATCGTGATTGCAATAGGGTTTTTATTTTATTATGCTCTTTTAGTATCACTTGGGAAACTTTTACCACCATAAATCAATGAGTGACGTCATTAATTGGTTGCGACGCATATATGCCAATGTTATACCCATGGACAACAGAAAATTACTAGGGATTTTGTAAAGAATTGTCATCTGACAAAATCGGGACTTCTTACAGCAATCGGGGTATACTTAATGATAATCTGAAATTAAATTTAAAATGTGTCCCATATTAAAACTTAACACTTTTCGTAGCTATCTGCTAGTTGTTTGCAAAGCGACGTACTAGCTTTGTTTACCGATATAGTAGTCCAAAGCTACCAAAAAAACTTTTAGAAAATACTATACTTGGATTTACGAACAGGTCAATATTAACAAAAATAGCACATACGAATAATTGTTCAAGCCGACTATACTAAAATCAAGTAACTCTTGTGCCTGGCGTAAATAAAAGCATGTGATCGATGACTTTCTGCAAAATAAGGCGATTGGTCAATAGGTCATAAAATAACAGCGCGTCTGGCAACAGGGATGTACTCAATGGCAAAAGCGTATTTATGTGATTTTATCTTGTTGTTTTCAGCTATTTAGACACTGCCACAAATAATTTTATCGATGTTTTGCCTCATTTTAATTAAGCCAATAATTTTTTTCCGAAATATTTTGACGTAAACAATTGTAAAAGTAAAATTAAATAAAGGTTGTGCCTCAGTGCGGCTCTGGCGATAATCTCAACGGACACGTTCTTGTTTACATCAGGCGTAAGAGTTATTTGATTTTAGTATAGTTTAGTGGATTAGCAGGTATAAAATAGAAAAATGTGCCAGTGTCACTGCCAATAAAAAATATAAGCCATCATTGTTGTGCCAAGAAATGGTCCTGTAGATCGAATATGCAAAGAGTGTCTAATTATTCAAATTAAAAAATCGTTTTTAATTCACTCAAGGGCATGAACATTTGGTGAAAAACACAATGCGTTGCACTTTGTGGGTATTTCCAATAACAACCAGGGAGAGACTCTGAAATAAACTAGTGGTAATGTTGAAAATACTAATGTTGCGGATAATGGAAAAACCAGTACCAAGAATGTGGCAGTGGCCCCTCCAAATATAAAGCCCGCTACATCAGTAAGTCGGATGTCAAATGTTAAATTTCTCACTAAACTCACATCCAAGTGTAGTGTAACACTTTACTTGCATAGTAATTTTGAAAAAATTGTCAGCTGTTACTTGAGTCAGCAAATTGGGGATGTAGTTCCAGAACAGAAAATTGACACATTGCAAGTCAATATTCCAAATAATTTTGTGTCAAAATTAGGTGACCCAAATTGGTGGGAACCTAGAGAAGTAGACATTTTCACAGATTCTGGTCTGTTTTTATCTTTGCTTTGTATTAGTAGGGTTACTCTAGAAAAAAATATCTAATCTTGCAAAAAAAAAAACATAAATTTGGTTAGGTACCGGGTGGTCCAATTTATGTTTTGGCAAATTGAAGAACCCTCCTTAAATATAAAATCTGTATTGTCGGAGGAACATTTGATATGTGAAAAAAGTTTCCTTGATTCAGTTCTGCGTTCTTCAAATGGTGGACAATTTCTTGTTGGCATTACATTATCTCTACCAGTGGAGGATTTAGGAAATACTCGGAGCCAGTCGCTCAATAGGTTCTATTCCCTAGAAAAGAAGTTGTCTAGAAATCCAAAATTGTGAGATTTCTATACTAGTTTGTGGATGAGTACATAAAACTCAATCATATGTCTTCCATAAGTGAAGACCCAAGTAAACAGCCATATTAGTTATTGTTCGTAGTGTAGTGGCGTCTGTGAATGCCAATGAAAAGGGGAATAGCCATATTATTATTACCTCATCGCGGGTTCATTAATGAAAAAAGTTCTAACACAAAGCTCGGGGTAGTGTTTAAAGGCACTATGCCAACAGATTCGGGAGATCATTAAATGGTTCATGTCTTCAGGACAACTTAGTTGATATCTTTCTTAGGTTTAGATAGAATAATATTGTTGTACGTGCTTAGAAAATGTATAGGATGGTGTTGGTAAATCCTGATCATAGGCATCTGCAGAATCTATTTTGATGAAGTGATCCTGGTGATGCTCTCCAAGAATACTTGTCTGTACTTCGTGTGTGCCCACAACCAACATTTTATTCTATTGGAATTGACTAAGAGGGTTCAATTAGTTTAAAAAATAAAGACGCAGTAGCGGATCCAAAACTGGGATGGCATATATAGCAATTTTTACTTGCTTTGTCACCAAATGTATTCATTTGGAATTTAGGGGGAGATTTAACTTCTGCTTCCTTTATTGCGTGTCTGCCGTTTTGTGTCTCATAGAGGAAAACCACGATTTGTGTTCTATGATAACGGCTCAACATTTGTTGGTGCAAATAGAGGAGTTTTTTGGCATCTAAACAATTTGAATTAACAGAGTATTTTCAAAATGAGAGAATCACTTGGAAGTTTATACCAGCATATTCCACAAACTTCGGTGGCTTGTGAAGCTGTTGCAAATATCATAAAAAGGGTTGTCGGATTATTATAGTTCAGTGAATAAAGAACCCCAGGAAGGAGTCAAAGCTCTATATATATTATAAAATACGTGAGATGGAAATCGCCCTATGTAGGAGCCAAGTTTTGACACAAATTTTGATATCTAACATGCTGAGAGGTGCCAGTATGTGGTATTTTGATACTTTTATGCTGTGCGGCTTGTGGCTCTTTCCCGGCGTGCAAAACTAAATGTTTGAGGACAATAATCCATCGGTAAGTAATTTTGTAAGTTAAATTAACTTTTGAGGCCAAAGTGGCATTGGCGTTTGTGTAGGTACCTATTTCTTCATAATTGGAAATTTAAAATTGGAATTGCTATATTATCAAGGATTCCTAAACGTAAAGACATAAACATGCCTTATAATTTTTTGCCTGTATTGTAGGTACTGATTTTAGGAAAAATGAGGGTTCCTGCCTCGATTAGTTTGTTGAAACCACTGAAAGGTGCACGCCACTGCAGGAACTATCTCTATCGCGCATTGATTCAAAACATGTTCCTTCCTGGGGTTCTTTATTCATTGTCATTGTTGACATTTGAAGGTTATTACACACTCCTAACTCAGATAGAAGCCGCTTTGAACTCACAACCATTGACTCCATTTTTGTCTGACCCAAACGACTGGGATGTGTTGGCCCCTGGCCACTTCATGGTCAGTAGACGTCTAACTGCAGTTCCCTATGATGACTACACCAACACACCAGATAATAGCTTAGTCAAATACAAGAATATACAGAAGATGTACCAGTTCTTTTAGTCGCGATGATCTAAGGGCTATTTCCACGAATTGCACATTAGATCTCATTGGAAAATTGCCAATGAAAATCTCAAGGTGATTGTTTTGAAAGAGAACAATGTCCCACCACGCTTTTGGACAATGGGCAGAATTGTGGAAGGTGTTGTAGAACCTGACCAGAAAATTCAATATCGCCCTGGCCAAGACTTGATCTGGAATTGTTAGACGGGCACCTTCCAAATTGTGTCCTATTCCCGAACCTGAGAAATAAAATGTTGGAAGATGCTTCCAAGGAGGGGGAATGTTCAAACCAACTAGTTTAGTTAATGACCAGGTATAAAATAAGAAAAAATTGCCAGTGCCAGTGCTATTCAAAAATATAAGACATTATTGTTGTGCCATGAACTGGTCCTGTGGATCGATAGTCCAAAAAAATGTAATAGATATTTGTTTGTAAATACGTGAACAGTGTGTAATTATACAAATTAAAATTTCACTTTTCCCAAAAATTAAGTATATATGAAATGGCTCGTGGCATATGGGACAAAATGCCTTGGTAATTGCCAATTGGCAACACCAAACTAGTTTCCAATATCTAATGGAAATTCTGCTTGATGAGGGCCAACAAGCCCGAAATAGGTACCTGTCGTGGTCTGCACACCTCCGAAAGACCCATACATAATTTCCATTAGATATTGGAAACTAGTTTGGTGTTGCCAATTACCAAGGCATTTTGTCCCATATGCCACGAGCCATTTCTTTTAAAATTATAATGGTGACACTAAATATTCATTTTGTTTAATCATCGTTTGGCTATAGACGTAAGCACACGAGGATTGAAACTCACGATTCGATCCTTGTTGATTTCTATATAAGATACTCGGTAATGAATCAAACGAGTTTCTTGGCTCCCCGTATGTATGCTTCTTCTGGTTTTTCCACCGCGCCGCCTTGTCGAGTTCTTTTTATATGTCGATCGACCGGTCGATATATACACACTCACATTGCTTTGGTTTTGGCAGTACCAGCTAGATGGCGTTGGATGGTAAATGCTCACCGCATTATGCTATTTCCTATTCCACTTAGCCAAAGTATCTGGGTCTTTCAGTGAGGTGCGCTACGTCTGCCTGATGAGGGCCAACAAGCCCGAAACAGGTAACTGTCGTGGTCTGCACACCTCCGAAAGACCCATACATAATTTCCATTAGATACTGGAAACTAGTTTGGTGTTGCCAATTACCAAGGCATTTTGTCCCATATGCCACGAGCCATTTCTTTTAAAATTATAATGGGGACACTAAATATTCATTTTGTTTAATTAAGTATATATTTTTTTACGTTTTTTTCAACAGTATTAAAATTATTACTATCTTCAGTACTTAAAAGCGAAACTACATACAAGTCAGTTTATCACATGCCGGCGAATCCTCACCATCTTTTTGCAGGATAAGGGGGATTCCCAGAACAATTTATTTCCTACATGAAACCAATATAAACATATGCACACCGCTTGCATGTGATGTTAGGTGTGGTGTTAGGTTGCCGGGCCGTCGTCATCAGTCGAAAGGCAGCAAGCTTGTCTTAACTTGTCCTGATGTTTCTCTGTAGTATCATTAAGTTATTCTCAGATGGTTTGTCTCAGTCACACGGCTTGTAAATAATGTGGGTGACGTCTCGTAATCTGATCCCACAGCAGTTTGTTTATATTTATTTCATATTGGGGAAAAATATATGGTAACACAAAAAGTTATGCATTCGCACGGGTAACAGAAGAAAAGATAGCAAAAACTCAAAATTTGTAAACAATTATTACAATTTTCCATATCGGTCATAAGTGACATGTCACCAAGATGTAGTAATTAGTTACTAGGTACTATACATTTAATTATTTACATATTTTATGTATTACTTTTAAGGCATGATAAGAAACTAGGAGGTACAACTCCAATTCCGCCAACTGTTGATGTAGCTGGTGATCCAAGCTCAACGACTCAACAGTTTGGAGTAACCTTGCAGTTTATTAAAGACAATTATAATGTTACTATACCTCCAGTAGTCAAACAATGCATAGAATATTTAGACCAGCCAGACGGTAATCCATCAAGATAACATATTCTTGCCGATTTAGCAATTTGTGTTTTTTAGCCTTAGAAACTGAAGGTATATTTAGGAGGTCAGCCAATGTAAACAGACTGAAAATTCTGAAAGAAATTGCCAACACAGGACAGAGAGTCACATTCGACAATCCCCATGAAGCTTCAGGATTGTTGAAGAAATTCATAAGAGAACTGAAAGAACCCCTGCTGACTTACGAACTGTATGATGAAATTGTGCAGTTTCAAAGTAAGGACATTATCCAATTATAGAATTGTTGTTTATTTCATAGATTTTTTTAGGTTGGAATAAAGATGAGCAATTAAGACAAGTGTCTATATTACTCATGGAAAAGTTGCCTGAAGATAATTACAAAGTTTTGAAATACATCATTAGTTTTTTGTCCAGAGTAAGTAATAGGTTAAAACTAATTACATAAAATAATGAGTACCATACTACAAAGCTGGATAATATTATCGCAACATTCGCCATCTTGGATTTTGTGAAAATGGACAAACTCAGTTTGATCCCTCTTTTGAACGAGATTATAGAATGAAAAAATGTAAAAACATAAAATCTATGAGAAAATAGAAATTGAAGTTTTTTCTGACCGAATTTCATGACCATTTGATTAACCTTCCATTAGTCGCGCCCAAAAACTTTCGGGGTTGGTCGCGCATGAATCTGAGAGATACATTATCATTTTTAGGTATAAAAAATACACAAATTTTGAGAACTTCTTTATTTGAACACTTTTTCTTCACAAAAAAAAACATGAGACAAAGCTGTACCTAAACTATTCAAATTACACATAAATTTGCATTACTTACTTTGGAACGCAATCTTCACAAATAGATTTGCAATGTTCAAGGCACAAATATTTTAAACATTTCACACAAGAAAATTTTGTGAGGCGGAATTTTTTTGTTTGTGAATAGCACGTAGTACATCTTTTTCTTTTTCTGGGTATGTTCTCATTCTCGAGCAGCACAGAAGCTACGTTATTTTCAAGTGTGGCATCCGGTGGTGGAACTTCTACGTTTGTCACTTGTCGCCTTTGGATCTCTGGTTCAGTTAACTGTTTAGCCAGTTGATGTAAATAACTTTTTCTACTTTTCACTTCGTTTTGGTTTCCAACAAAAAGTATTTGGGAATTAATTCCACTTATGTTCAACATGGGAAAAAAACCACCAACGGCCAGCGTTTTGTGTTCCGAGCAACGTTATAGCTTGCACACATTCGATCTACAGTGTCAACACCTCCTTTGGTTCTGTTGTAAAACGTGATTATCTCCGGTTTCTGCTGTTCATTCGTTGATAAATCTATGTTATTATCAAAATGCATACTCGACAATAAAAGTAAATTTTTTTTCGGTTTTGGTGTATAAGAGACTAGGGTACAATGCTTCTGAAAACCAAACATACTGGATGGAACCTTTCGACCTTTGATATCTTTGAACGCACTAGGGATTTGTGGTTTATTTTTTTTTTAAGGTGCCGACAAGAGAGAGTTTTTTTTTGCCTAAGATCTTCTACTAAATCATAGCTGGTAAACCAGTTATCAATAGTGACGTTGCGGCCAGAATTATGAATAGGAGTAACAAGTCGCCTCACAACATCAACTGGTTTATTGCTTATGGCATATGGTCCTTCTGGTTGTTCTCCAGAATATATATCTATATTGTAAGTATAACATAGTTTTGCGTCTACAAGGGCAAATATTTTTATGCCATACTTGGCCGGCTTTGAAGGTACCGCCCTTTGAACGCTTCTAGTTTTTCATCAAGAGTTACGTTTTGGCCCAAAGAGTATGATTTTTGACAATTACTTACAAATGCCTCAAAAATATTCCTTATTGCTGGTAAACGGTCGATTTTTTTTCTCTCGTCTCGTGTTTCCTTGTCATCAAACCTCATACAGCGCATTAGAAAACGAAATCTCCTCAAACTCATGGTTTTTCTAAACCTCTGTATGCCATCCTCGGACCATAATTCATCTAAACTTAGCCGATTGGCATGGTAAACGCCAGCTAAATACAACAAACCAATAGCTGCCTTAATTTCAACAATATTTGTCATTTTAGCATCCCTAGGACGACTGAATTGTCCTTGGATACTTTGAATGAATTTATTGGTACATTCAACAATCTCCTGTAGCATTGTATCATCAATCAACAAGTTCCAAGTTTCGTATATCCCATTAGCTTTTTTAGCGTCTCCAATTACCCCAGGTAGTTGCACAAGAATATTTTGACTTTTTCAATTGTTTACTACAACATTTCTTTTCTTTTGCACAGCAATAAAATCTGTTGAATTGTCTTCTTCACTTGCACAGGAATCACTTTGTTCAGTCTCGGAATTTTCTTCCCTTTCCTCAAAACAAACAGACGCATCTGTATCACTATTTTCGTCTTCTATATCTACTCTTTGATCTTCATCATCACTTTCCTGTTGTAACATGATATATCTCAGCTCCTCACAGGGATCTTCATTACTCAGATCATACTTTTTACGTCCAAGTTCCATTCTATGGGCTAAAAACAAAGAAAATTACATTAATGGTCGCGTGTATCTAATAGATACATATCATCTTTTCTATTTGAAGCCAATGCACTAAAACTGTGTAATTTTACATGGCTAATGACTGTTCAACTTACCTTTGAAACTAGTGAAAATATGTAAAGAAAAAACAAATGTATAAAATTTACTCCAAGAGTCGCGTGTATCTGTGAGATACAAAACGTGAATAATTCAAAAGCACTTCTCCGCACAAACGCGATTAGTGCACTGGCGGAACCAGTGCCTTGAGCGAGGAAGGTACTGGAACGCTGGGATTAGGCGGCGCCTAAACTAACGGGTGGGGGTAAATACAAACTCTCCATGTATCTGGCAGATGCATGCGACTAACGGAAGGTTAATATTAATCAGCTTGCAGGAAAAAAGCACAACTTAATTCTTGAACAATAATAATTTTTTGGTATTGATGCAAAATGGCAATAGGTATTATTAGAATTATAATTATGTATTATTAAAGAATCTGAAATTTCTAGTAAAGCCCCATTAGTTTTCCATTTGTGACTGATGACGATACTGTCTCTTTTAGGTGATGGAACGGTCGGATCTAAACAAAATGAACGCACAAAACCTAGCGGTAGTTTTTGGTCCGAACCTGGTGTGGTCAGAACTAGTTTCTATGTCGTTAGCCGCCATAGGTCCAATAAACATGTTTACACAATATTTACTCCTGCATCACAATGAAATATTCATGATTTAATTGTCCAAGTCTTGCAAGGCTCTGTAGTACTGTGATTTTTTAACTGCATTGGTCTAAGAGTTGGGACAAAAAAGTAAGTGTTGTGGCTTATACTCTTTAACGATATCCATTTTGTGTTTGAAGCATCTTTATCTTTGACCTGATGACAGTGATAGCTTCCTGTCATTCCTATCATCAAAGGCATGCTATTCCAATTATCAAAGGCAAGGTAACATGTCAAAACAAAGTATCAGCCATAATATTTATAAACAAACTTTTTAGTCGACAACTCTATCCCTTTTTATTATATTCCTAAAAGGCCTCAACAGGTAAAGAAGGTATTAAGCCACGTAAATAGTGAGATTTTAAAAATTTACAATTTGATTTATTTCAGTTACAGTGTGGTTTATATAATTGATGTATATTTTGCTGCTATGCAAATAAAAATCTAGCATAAAATATATTTTTATTGAAGTTAAGTCGCAGATAAAATGTATAAATATGTTAGGAAGGATATAAAAATCAAATATATTACGTTGCTACTTATATATTTATAAAAAGTAACAATATGAGGAAACATTCAAAGACTTATGTAACATAGACTTAGAATAAACATAAACGAATAACAATAAACAAATGTAGTCATTTTGTAAAGCACTATATACCCCATATTTGTGTATCTATTATTGAAAATGGATTTCGTTTTCGATAATGCATATGCTGGTGATTTTATATACAAAAATTAGTCAAGGTACCAAAGAAATTGTATCAAATTCCAAGTTAAAGCTACATTTGTTAATATTTTTTTAGTTATTTTTAAGGATATTTTGTTTATTTATCACTTTGTTTCAGACATGTGTTTGTTAGACAAAAATAGTTTAAAAATGACAATGATACCTTGTTCATAAATATAATAGCTATTTACACAAAACTTTGGTTGAGAGCCTCGAGCCTGTTAATAAATATTCAGAACACTTTCAACTTTTTACGAGCTATGTGAACTGGCATAATAATTCCCTGTAATTATGATTTGCATGGAAAAGGTATTATTTGAAACAGACTTTATCTATTATAGAAGTAAATCGGCATTTTATTATTTTTTAAGTATATCACCCTATCTTTCAATTTGTTGTAGTTCACTTGTCATAATTTTTTCTACTACCTCTTCATTAATTCCACATAATTTGTATTAATATTTTTGTACTTTATAATTATGTATGATTGTAAATATAATTTTATTTCCCATTCGCATATTTTTATACGGAATAATTAATCTATGATTTTTTTTAAGACTACCACCGTGATTTTCTCGCTTATTTTGCGCCCTACAAAAAAAAAACGTAAGAAACAAAAATGTGACAATTTTGGACATCTAGGTGGTGCTGAAAAAGAAATCGGCATCCATGGCCAACTTGTCGCACAATATAAAAACAAAACTCAAATTAAGCTAAATTATTAATAACAGTTGCATGTTTATTTAAGAGTTTGAAGTTTTTTTAGTACAGTGCGAAAAGTTGGCCATGTAGGCCCATTTCTTTTTTAACGTCACCTAGGTGACCAAAATTGCCATATTTTGTTTTCTTACATAGTTTCTGTGTGGCGCAAAATAAGCGAGAAAATGGCACTTACCTTACATCCACTCCATTCAACAAATATTCCAAATCAGCACGATGTGCTGGTCTCGGAATAATTATAATTAAACAGATGTCTAGTATTATATATTTCCTATCCCTATACATTCATTTATTTTGAAATATTGTTATAAATAATCAGCAAGGCAATATTGAAATACACATGGACCACACAGATCAATAACATCAAACCTTGTCACACAACCATTCCGCAAGTTTGTTCTTAAATATATTTATATTTTTGCTTTGTGTAATGAGAAGTGGTAGCTTATTATAAACAGAGATGCACTGCAACATCGGATTATTATATGCTATGTTGGTTCTTACATTATTTAAGTAGATTTTATTATGACTTCTAGTTGCGTATTCATGAATTATGTTCACATTTCTAAATGAGGTATTGCATTTTTGAAAATTATTCACAACCTTATACATGTATTACACTTAACTTAAAAAAAAAAATTTTTTATGTCAACAATCAAATTTAGTACACCCAGGTGATTGCATTCTACATATGTATATGAATGTGTACCCCATTCCAGAAAACCAGTACAGTTTAAAATGGTTAGATGGTTCCCTGTAACAGAAATAAGATTTAAAATGTTGTGAACGTCGGAGACAAATCTGAAATATATATTTTTCTTGTCTGCATGGTTGAGATTTGTCGAAGTGTGCTGTAAAAACCAACCCCGCATGTCGAGTTTTGGAAAAGGGCAATGAAAATATTAGAAACTACAAATATGCAAAATGGATGATTATACAAGAATATATCATAAAGTAACAGACAAGCACATTTATGAAGATAAACTGCAGAAAATGAAGTCAAATATGCTGCCCAAGTATTTTTCCACAAAGTCTGTTCAATTTTGAGTTGGATGGCAAAATTTGGTAATACACGGTGAGTAAAAAGTATGGAAAGATGCTTATATTTCCTGAAATATTCGTTATTTTAAAGAACTGTTTTGATAAAAGTTTTTATTCATTGCCGGGTCTTAAAGTTTACTTTATTATTAAGTTATCAGTGGCACTTTAATGTCCTAGGGTGTTAAAGTTACTTTAATGACCACTAAATTGACACTCGCTTCCCGTAAATTGATTGATACACTTACTCCGTTTTCAATAAAAAAAAATAAGGCATTCAGTTTTATTGACAAAAAGTAAACAACAAAAATTGATATATCTACCTACATTTTTATATTAACGTAAGTAATCTTTACAACTAATAATAATTATCAAATATGGTGAAAATGAAAACTGACTTTGTTGATTCTGTTTCTAAGCAATTGACTGGGCAAAGCTGCCCCATTCTTACTTGATTTAATTTTTGACAGGCAAATTGTCCAATTTTAGTTCTTTATTTATGCAAATACGCTTGCCTCATATCTCGGAAATGAATAAGATTTTATATGAATCTCGGGCGTTATAATGCGTTTAAAGCCCTACGCGTGTAATATCGCTGGGCCTTGGAATATTATCTTCACGCCAGTGGCGCACCCATGGAAGGGGGGCAGGCCTCTCATATTTTAAAAAATTCTCAAGGGTGGTATTGTAGATGTACTGTCCTCTGTGCGACTCTCGGCAATTATTTTCCCAATCCGAAACCTGGCCTGGAAATTTGTTTTAATCATCAAATACGTTGTATGCAATATGTCAAAATTTTTCAGTTGCCCGCTATTGGCGCCTACTTAAAGCCCTTGATACGACAGTAACTACTGTTAGGCATATTTTTTTACACAAACTGGCGACATTCATTTTTTAACAATTTCGTCTGGATACGTTGGTATAAAATTTTAATGGGGTTCATAAAAAAAATTGAGAAAAGTTAACTTTTCTAAAAATTACCTCCTTCTGTTGGACCCATAGACTTATGAACAAGGGAGACTCAACCATTCATTGTTGAATAGGCTTTTGTTGTGAATCAAACATTGCTATGAGTGCGAGAGAGAAAAAAGAGAGAGAGAACTTCATAATTCCGACTCCGAGCATCGCGGCCCAGGTTGACATCTAACCTAATATTTTGTGGTTGACACAATTCCGACCAGATATTTAATACGCCAGTGGCGAAAGATTTTTAAAAAATAATAAAATTAGTTGGGAACAAACATTATATTTTTATGATTTTTGTTATACTGGTTGGAGTATATCTAGGCATTAACCTATAATATACGCAAAATAAACCGAATTATCATTAAAAAAATTTTAGATAATATTTTGACTTTAATATTACAACATATTAATTTTTTCAGTAAAAATAGGAAATAAGAAACACTTACTGTTACTTTACAATCGTTTATTTAGAAAAACTATTGCGGATATAAAATACAGCGAATATAACATAATATAACATATTATACAGATCATTGGTTCCACAAAGGCACAGAAAAACAACAAGCGCTTGCTCTTTTTCTGTGACGAAGGTAAGCAATATATTACGAAGGATTTTTTAACTGGCATCATAATAACAATGTTTTATAATGTTATTGTGCAAAATACTGGAAATTAGTCAGCAATTATTTTACGATATGGAAATAAAACAAATTCCTGTATCAATCTAATATCCAATAATATCTAAAAAAATTGTTTAGATGCAAATCTCTTTTTGTCATTTTGTTCTCAGGAAATATCTGTTGTGAAAATATATCATGTAATTAATTATAATTATCAATAGTATTTACTTAACTACAAATTAATTTATTATTTCAACATAAATTTTAATATGTTTCTGATTTTATATCTTTTTTGTGATTTTTAATTATTATATTCATATTTGTCAGATTTACTTATTGGCCTACAGTGCCCTAGAACTGCTATGGTTTTAGCAAAAGGCAATGAAGACGAAATAATAGTAATTGCTCCCCTCCTCTGCACTAGCAATAATGTGCTTTCTGGGTACAGGTACTGTGAGGGTGAGAATTATTATTATTATTAAATTGATATAAAGCCATTTAAAGCCACGATCATAAACACTAATGCTTCCCTGGCCTCAGGAAGAGTACCTATTTTCATCGATATTGGTACCAATATATACGTATCCGATAAATTTCTATCCTGTGCAGTCAACCTGCCGCCTTACTGACATCTCATCCGGCAAGATTACATAGCAAAGACTTGAATGACTCTTTTTGTTTTAAAGTTAAAGCTGTAAGTGCTTCGTTGGTGAATCCTGGACTGCCATCGATTGATCTGTACCATTTAGACAAGGTTTCTATATGCGGTAAGGAACGGTTTCGCACAAAATTATATGCCTTAGCTGAATAAAATGCCAATGTCAGTACAAATGACCTTAAACTTGAATCTTGAATTATTATACTTTGCGTGGAAGGTCCTTTTAATAATCTTTCAAAGACGTCTACGGCAGGTCCCGAAACTGATACCTGTAATGAAATGAAAATATTTATATTTTCGGCAAATAGGAGAAAGAAAAAACAAAAGCTTCCAATTTCGGCTACCCTGTACAGTGTAATTGGTTGAGAGATACCTACATTTGAATTATTAAGTTACATGACAACACGCCTTTTATGTGCAATAAAAAGTTTAAATTTAAACCTAATATAGTCAAATATATATCTTTACTTGATTGCCAATTTCTAGTACAAAAATATAGTTGTGGTTTCCATCCTTGTTGCATAAATAACTAATTTGCAATAGCTTCTGCATCTCTTTCTCTGTTTAAGAAGCAGCAATAGTAGCTGACGAAGAGGATTGTATTCCGTCTTCAGCTTGTGCTATCATTTTTTTAATAGCTCTCTGTAATTAAATAAAATTTGTATATACTTAGTACCTACATGTCACAGAGAAAATATATATAAAAAAACACTATTTCATATGCAGTGTGTTTCTTTTCGAGTCAATTCCGTTTTTTTTTACTTTATTAACTGATTTTCAAAATTCTTTTTTCCGCTTGCACTCAAAGAGCTATATTATTTGTTGATGTGCATTTTTTAGCAACGTAGTTGCTTGACCTGCTGTGTTTAAAGAAAGTTCCCAAAAGTGACTAAGTTATATACTTAGGTATTGTGACTGAAAAAACTATTTTTGATGTAGTCAAAAATAATGAAATGCATTATATTTTATTTAACATTTTTATACTTATATTAATCTATTTTTGAACATTAAATAAAAAAATATTATCAGACATCACAGCTTTTTTCTTGTAAACTGCGTTTAAAAGACCCTGGTTCAATACATTACTTACTGATTTTCTCTGTACAAATAAATATTAATTAATTTTCATTTCTTAATTACTTTTCAATAATTAGTAGATTTTTTAAGAGCAACGTTTTTGTTTGCTTGAAGATAATAGTTTTTCCTGCCGAACTAAAAGCACCAAATCAACATAAAGCAAAGGCAGTACTTTGGATATTTATCAGTACTTAGTACCTACTACCACTACCTACTTATCTACGCTACTGAAGAGGGCCAAACATTATGGTGAAAATAGCGAAAATAATACATACCAGTGAAAAGGCGGTTCCGAGTTAAAAGAGTTCAACTTTCCGCACACCTGACACCGGCGCACCATTTTTTAAAGTTTTCATATCACGTTTTTGCAAAAAATACACGTAAAAACCTGAAAATGCTTGAAAATCGAAATATTCCGACTACTAAAAACGTCGCAAACAAATCTTATGACAGTGTCAGGTTTGGTACCCGTCACAATGAAATATGTCTAGTGGGAATTAAGGGGCGTTGTCGCTTAATCTCCATAAAATATACATAAATTAGTAAACAGCATTTAACAAGTTTACCACAAAATATATTATGCCTACGGCGTTTGCGTTTGCAACAATTATTCTTCGGTTAACAATGCTTATATGCTCTTCTGTTATTAATAGATAAGCTGTACCCATTTATATCTGCGAAAAGGGGGTTGGGGGACATAACCGAAAATCTGGCAACCACACGCTCTGAGAATTTACAGGGGAACCAAATGAATAGTAGACCAAAAGGATCTCTGATTGCTTTAAAATGTAAATATTTATATCTCCCCTTGCTTATAAGTCTATGGTTGGACCTCATTAATTCACTTCTTGTCAAGTTAGCCCTGGGAATCAAATGAAATGTCAATGTCTAGAATGTAGTGTACAAAGACAAGCCAGTAAATATGGAAGAACAGACAACTAAAGTTACTGGAGAGGGAAGGACATTGCCTTCCACTTTAATAAATTTGATACATTATTCTTTTGAAAGGCGAATACAAAATTGATAATAATGGGCAACATATTCAACATTTATGCCATTAACACTTAGTATTATTATTATTATTTGTATTCCAGTTTTGTATACCTAGACATTGATATTTCAATAGATTTTCATGGTTAGCTTGATAAGAACTGGGTTAATGAAGTCCAACCAAAGAAGGTGATTCTTAGAAAAGTTAATTTGTTTGTACAATTGATTTTTTTTTGTTTTCTGGAAAGTTTAGTAGAGAACGCTTATGCCTTTTTGGCTTGGCACCTCCGATATAGAGTAGACTGTGAGAGCCTAAATTAGTAATCTAAAAATTGCAAACTAATAAGGACAACAAGGCTGACGTACTTTCTAACAATAATTTAATTTTAATTTTTTGAACGTTGGAACCTCCTTCATTTTCCAATCGCTGGGAAGAGTTCTCTACAGGGTGTTTCCGTATATTTTGACCCACCCCTAGAGCCTATATTTTTCGAGTTAGAAAAAAAATACTTAAATGAAAGTTGTAGGGTTTTTTCTGAACCGCTAGGATCTGTTACTAGATAAAACAAATGAGCGTCGCAAATTTATGAAAAAAATAAACTTACTTATTTTTAATGGAACACCCTGTATATTTGAGGATTTTTGAATTGAACGCATTTTTCGGATTCCAACAATATAAATATGTTATTTGTTTGCTCTAATCATTCGCATGATATTCCAAATTGCAGATAAATACGGTCTTTATATTTAATCAAGGTTGCCATGGAAAAACATTTCAACTTAGGCAAGGGCATTCCTGTCAATCCATTATTTTTGGGACAATACACCTTGGTACCCTACAACTTTCATTTAAGTAATTTTTTTCTAACTCAAAAAATATAGGCTCTAGGGGTGGGTCAAAATATATGTGAACAGCAGGATAATAAACAGGATTTTAAAAGCTGGCAGGTGGACAATGCGAGGATTGCGAATATTACTTCATAACATGAGTTCTGAATATACAGAGTTGATGTACGAATTGCCTGATGAGCGAAAGCTGCCATTAGAAGCTTCCGTTTATTTTCCATAGTTATCCACGAAAGTTCTTTAGTTTTGGGATACACATGCTACGAGCATGACCAAAAAATATATCGGCGAGAATTATGTTGGGTACATTGGATTCGAGTTCTATTTACCAATTCCAAACAGAAACAATCTCAGATTTGCGTATCTGTTTTTTTTTATGGGTGATTTGACTGGTCGTCTACAATAATTTCATTTCATTCACAATGAATTTTCTATTTTCTCTATAATTTCATCAGCCTAAAAAACAGAGTATATAGCTAATATTATATGTATATAATCCAAGAAGAAGGCATTATTATTTATATTTTATGTAGGTAATTTTTCTTATGAGAAAAATCACAAGTGCTCTTTTACGATATTGTAGATCTCATTCAAGGGCATATGCCTTCTTCTGCATTTCATTCAAAGATAAAAATACTGTTCCTAATTTTATAAGAAACCAAATTTAAAAAGAAACAAAGGTTAATTTGAGTTATTCAATTTTACTAGTATATAAGAACTATACGCGACTGAATTTAAGATGCCAACGCCCCGAAGGGACTATGCGAACTAATATATGGGCCATCGTCACCATGTGAACGGTGCTAGCCACCGGGTCTACACTGCCTTGTTCTTTGTTGTTGTTCATTGTTGGCATGGCCCATAGACTAGTTTAGTATTGAGCCTATAGGGGGCGTATTTCTTATATTCAATGGCATATATATCGGTTTATTTATTATTTATACTTTTAATTTGTGACTATAAAAACTGAAGTCCATACAATAATAATGTCCGAATCTCCGACCAAATATGGCTTTATTTGATTCAGAGGTACGAGTAATCTTGTGTAGGATCCAAACTGGTTTTTTTTCTTTAGTAGAATAAAAATGTATAAACGGAAGTTTGAAGATTATATGAAATTTATGGAAAAAGGAAATATGAGGTTAATGAAAATTTTAGAAATTTTATATCTTTTAAATTTTCTTACAGTTTTTCGAAATTTCAGTGATTAGAATTACAATGGCTTTGACAATCACATTAAATTGATAAAAAGAAATAGTTGTGTAACTTATTGGTTACGTTATGCCCTTAAGATATAGTCATTGATATAGTCCAGTCTATGGGTAGTTTTTGTTTGGAAAAGATTAGAGAAGGATGAAATTTGGCGGGTTGGGGTAGGAGGGTACGTGAAAATTGTACACCATCGCGGTTTATGAGGACTAGCGCCGTTTATGTGAGTTGTAGGGGGAAAAGGTCTTAACAAAATGTGCAGAACACACAATTTTGCATGTCCTAAACCACTTACTTGTTTCTTTGCAACTAATAGTGCCCAAAATAGAGCACATCAACGTTATGAAATTTTCACAATGGGTGGTAACTAGCGGCAGTGGTTATTTTTTGGTTGTTATTGTACTGACCACGCATAAATCATTGTTAGCAGTGAATATGAATTTCTTTATATTAAATATTATTATTAATTTCATTTCAACACATTTCCACACCACCTAAGAGGTAGGGTCCACGGCATGTTTGTGGTGTCCCCGGTAACCCTAATCCACAACAAATCGAGGTTCTATTGTTTTTGTCATTTCGGGTTTCGTTTTGGTGCTTGAAACAGGTCAGGTTCATAATCGTCATCACATCCATTTGACGGTATATCAGTCTCTTTGGCGACGTCATCTTCAATATAATCCTCATTGTCGAGAATGCTGGGGATATTTTGACACGAAGCTCCATTGAAATGTAGGCAAAGAACCGAACACTTCCAACCAACCTTGCGGCATCAACATGCAGCCTTTCCGGCATTTGCAAGAGATTTTCCTAAGCGCGTCCAGTGCATGTTCCTTGGTGGTGAGTATTTTGCACCCAGTCCTGCAGTGGTCCTTTGCCATCCTTGTTAGTGGAAGATACTCCAGATTGAAGTTGTTTTTGATACAGCCGTCACGAAGTGCTGATACCTCAGAGAATCAAAAGTGTCTTGGTCATCGATTCCCCCATATAAAGCAAACAAAAAAGTCTGTCCAGCCTTAATAATCTCACTGCAGTCTGCATTTGGATCTTGTAATACTTCGCTTTTGTTAGACAAGCTACCGCATTTGTGCACACCCTTGAATCTGATGTTGTGTCACAACCTCAGTGATGGCATGCAAAAATAAAATATTTTGCGCCACTGATTGGCCATATTGCAAGCTCAGACTGGGATAGAGTTTCTCCTTCGTGTTCCCTCTGGAAGGCCTTAGCAAATAAACATTGGAGAGATCTTTCGCCATAGCAGTTAACAAAACAAGTAAATCTATGTCCTCTCCAACAATACTGTTTCAACCATAGGAGAACGAGTTGAAATTAAGTTAATAACACTATTTAATATAAAGAAATTCATGTAATCGTTCAGTTCAATAGAATAACTTAGATTCGGGCCATTGGCGTTTAGTAAACAAATTGTTTGGAAACATTCATGTCAAGTGTTTTTTCACAACGCAATCTGATTTTCCTGAAAATTTCATACCAACCCCCAACTTTGGTGTGTTCTATCTCATCTCTATTCGCAAACAAACAAGGAGTCCCAATATGCAAAATTTTGTGTTCTACACGATTTGTTAAGATTTATTTCTCCCCCAGCCCATATAAATGAAGCTATCCCTCAGAAACTGCGGCGTTGCACAGCTTTCACCCTCCACCCCACCCCCACTTCTCGACCATCCTCAACCTCCCAAAGTCGCAATCTTGGGTGTATTATTGCTGGTGGACCGTGGTTGTTGTTTCATTCGTCCTGCTGGATCTGGTATTCTCGTCTCATAAAAATCAGGACCTTCGTTTTTTTGTTCGGGGAACAAAATGGCCTGCACGTGCACGTCTGACTTATGTCATACCACCTTTCTCCCCTTCAGTATTTAATATTATTATATAGCTTTCTCTATGGTGGTATCTCTTCTTATGGAATCTTATTAGTTAGTAAAAAAATTGTTATTACAGATGTCCTGCATAGGTTATTTGGTCCTTGATTGTATCTTATCTCTTGTGGGATTCAAATGTTATCTTCCTCGCTTCTACCAGGTCAATATTTTCATTTTTCGATTCCCTAGCTCTTATGTGGGATACCTACTTAAATATATAACAACGCTGACAATATCAATGAAAGCTCATGTATACAGTATCGCCAATAAAGTAGGTAAATATTTCATTCCAAGGTAATATTCACAAAGGCTTTTTGGTTAGATGGTTACCCGATGTAAAAAATTCAATTGTATACTAAAGGTAAACCCACACCATTTAGGATGTCTTGGTAATTAGTATGCAATGAAATTGTATTGCCAACTACAGAAGATTTCCACCACCACCATAAAGCTTGTTCCTACATGAAATGTGCAACATATGCAGGGTGTCCCAGAAATAAGTGCTAAAATATTAACCACATATTATGTAATAATTCATCAAAAGCAACTACTTTTCTTGAATATATATTTTTCAAAACTTAATTGTTTATCCAGTATTTTTCCCCATTATAAGGCTAGTCACATATTGAAGGCAGCAAAGCATAGCTTAGGGTAGTGGAGGATTTTGTAACATACGCAATTAAATTACACGCCGCAGTTTGGACGTAGCAGAGGTGCAGCCAGTGCGCAGTAATAGCAGAGTACTCGGTCCAGTTGTTCATTCATTGAGCACTCTGCCAATCTGCAGTTTGTACCTTGTGTCGCGAAAAATAGAATTGTTAATTGAACTGGTAAGTGAAAATAAGGTGTTATATGACACAAGTGGCAAAGATTTTATGCGTACAAAGTACAAAGATGAAATCTGGGAACAGATTAGCAAGAAATTAAATAATTAAATACATACAGTTTGTTCAGCGAATGTTCGGCCCTACGTCACAACTCCCGTCCTTGTCTGACTCGTGAATATACGACCGATATCCATCGTATATTCATAAGTAAGACAAGGACGGGAGTTGAGACGTAGGGCCGAACATTTGCTGAACAAACTCTAAGGTTAAATTCACCATGCGTCCTCCTTTTTTCTAAATGACTACTTTCACCTGAACACTTTTTTCGTTTCTTCAAAATAGCACCAAATTTTCAATATCTGAATCTAAACAGAATTCGTCTTCTGTAAACATTGCTGTGTTTATATGTGGACACAAAAGCAGAGCAGAGGAATAGTTTTCCTCTTAACTATGATGTGCTGCCTTCATGAATTGATGATTCATTTTCTTCATAGTTTTGCTAGCCTCCTGCCAGTCAGCTGATAAGCATGAGGTATAAATAATTAGTTCTGTTTACAGTTTCGTCTGTGCTAACGGTCTTACTGTGGGGAAATTTTTAAACAATTCCAGCTTTTAAAATAACGAATTTACATTCAAAAGCCTCTTAGATTTCAAGATAAATATTATTAAATAATAATGTTTTTGTTACCCGCCATTCGGCATTCTTTAAAAATGTTACCACAAACTCGGTCAGAATGTTAACGCACATAAAACCGTAAACACAAGTAATACTTGATACCTCAAGCTTATCAGTTGACCAGCAGGGAGCTAGCAAACATATGAAGATAGTGATTCATCGATTCCCATATGATATTTTAGAGTTCTTTTATCCTTAATAGCTTTATCAGTGCGATTTACTTATTGTCCAGCACTCACTGGGATTGCTACGGTACATGAGCAAATGCTACCCTAGTTCTATCGGGAAAAGTCAGCCCTAGCCGCAAATGGCAACGAAGACAAAATAATAGTAATTGCCCCCCTCCCCCGCATAAGCATTCAGTTGCTTCTGGGGTACTCCTAGTTTGGAGTATTGTGAGAGTGAGAATTATTAGAATTATTATTATCTCAAACCCCAACTAGTAACCTTGCTAAAAACCCGCATAAACTGACTTTGAATAGAATTACAAATTACAACCAACCTTGGAACGATGACATATATCCGAAACATCAAATATGGGCGTTAGCTTTATTTCGATATTTTGCATGAACCCAAATCACATAACACCAAAATGCTACATGATTATAGCATTTTGCTATACTTCTTACTGCACAAATCATTATTATGAGCTCATTAACAAAGAAAAAATTACCACCAGCTCGTGTAATAATTTGCTCATATTAGATAATTTTTGTTTTTCGTAATTAAATTGTTTGACCCTAACAATTTGAGAAATTTTCGCCTGTGGCGCAATTTTTGTCACGAAAATTGCATTTCAATTTTTTCATATCTTGAATCCCCCACTCCAAATTAAAGTCTAGCTACGGCCCTGGAGATTTCGAAAATTATTTGACTTCTCCCCCAAGATTTGTTTATAATCAGTTTCCACCTATTTTAACTTTTCATTTATTTACTATATAAGGAATCAATCAATTACCGAAGCAATTAATTGATCATGGAGTATTATAATGATAGCACACCTGCCATCGGCCGTCTCCACGGCGTCGGTCAACCAATCGAAAACATCGATAGAACAAAAAGAGTGATAGTCGACCATATACAGTACTGTTTCGGGACGGTAATCCCTCATCAGTATGGCTCACCCGACTATCAAGTGGTAGACAAACGTGCCTACACGATAGATTTATTGCTCATATTGTGAGAAACAAACTTAGTTCATTTGAAAATGTTTGACTAAGCTGCCAATGTAATTTTAACAAAACATAAATTACATACATAGGTATGGGGCTAACTATTTTGCTACCGATTTTTCTCAATAAGTCACGTCGTAGGCAACATTACATAACTAAGCACACATTTAGTGATTTTAACAGGCAATACACTTTTCTATATCCTGTCGGACAGGTGTTTTGGGGCACATTTTGTTGATTTCAACGCAAACGGTCCATTTTATCGTCACGAAACAAGAGTACCTTTTTGTTGCAGAATGAAAAGACTAAAATTATAATCCAACAAGACCAAAAAGATAACCCCAAAAAATTAATGAGTAAAAGCACGATCCAAAAAAACAGCGCAAGTGGCGCCCTCTGTGAGATACGTAGAAATTGACACCTTCAGCTGATTCTCCATAGCAAAAAACAAAGCAGTGCCATTTCAGCAGCTTGATTATTTTAGAAGATATAGCTATAATTCAATTTGAAAAAAGAACTTCAACGGCCTGTATCTCTAACATACAACAAGCAATGTTGGGATCAAATGCCATATTTTGGTTTCCCCTACCCCAAGTTCCGGTATTTCCTGCTGCTGGTAAATCACCCTGTATAAGCTCATCAGAGAAAACAGATATTTTAGATAAGTAGTATGGCAAGATAAAAATAAACTATTCATTGAAAGTTAAAGCTTATGTGTGTATTTTTTAGGTATTTTATGCTGGTTTTCTATTAAACAGACAAAACAAAAACATCAAAGAAAATTGTGTTGAAGAAAAGACAAAACTGCACCTTTTCACAAACTTTTTGAAAACTCGAGGTTTTTGCGGCAGTTACTGTTTTGTTTTGGAAGGGGTAACATCAAAGAGTTTCGACATGTTTACAAACTGAATCTTTCTAGTGGAAACAAGTCGCGTTTCTAGTTTCTTTTTAACTTTGTACCTATAACTGAGGGTGTTCTGTATGGTTAAAGAATCCATAATAGTGTCCTCCAAAAAGTTCGCACCAGAGGGGGGGAAATTTTAATTAATTGTTTTATTTTGAAATTTAATTTCGGGTTACCTTTTGCTTGAAAAAGCTGAAAAAGGACCCACTCAAACGTGGTCATGTGGCTTTCACTATCTGTCAAAAATTACATTTAAAAAAATGGGTTTGTTAAAATATCAAAAAGTTTTACTTGAAAAAGTTGGTTCTTTTTCTATTTTACTTAAGTAATTCCGTAATTACTAATTTTATTAATTAATTAATTACTAATTACGGAATAGGTATTTTTCAAAAGAAAATGATATTAACACTTTAAAATTCTGTTGTTTGCTGCAAAGTTGATGTACCGTCTAGCATTTAGGGTTTAAATTTAGTTACATTACTAGCATATCAGGTAAATGATATCAATTGAAAAAAATGCACTCCAGCTGGGACTCGAACCCAGGACTCCTACTGTAGCCATAGGCTCTTAACCAACTTAAGCTACCGGAGATACGGGTTCCATCGACTAGGTGTTATTTATTCCAATTGATATTAGTTATTAGCGGTGAGATGTAGGAGACTTCTGCGACTTCTACAGCTACTTATATAGAAGGGGTTAGAGGGAGTAGGGTAACCATTCATGATTGTTGGGAGTTCCGGCTGGAGTGCATTTTTTTTTTCAATTGATATCATTTACCTGATATGCCACTAAAGCATCCTTTATTATTTATAATAAATACAGGTATTTTTATTATTGTCTGTTAAACAAACATACTTCTTAAACTATAATAATTATAAAAAATTTGAAAATTTTATTAGAAAAGAGGAACTAAATCAAAGTGCCTAAAAGTTCGTCAAAAAGGCCAAGCGCTAATAGACCCGCTAGACTGTATAGACCCATTGTACCATCCTGCTGTGGCGTTGCCATGTGTTTGCATAGGGCTTGTAAGTTTGAGAAGATTGTGGTTATACATTATTTTAAGGTTTGTATTTAGGCTATATTCAATTATCATAGTTCTACCAAGAAAGTGATCCAGCAGTCTTTAGAATAATCAGTTGCTGTTTCATGCCCAAATAGGCTTGCCATAAGCAGTTGTCAGGTTGATATGAACATATGTTAGTCCCGTTTATAGCTTTCTTAATGTCAGACTTCCCGTGTCTCTTCAAAATTGAGTGGAATATCACTTTTGACATTGTGTAGTATTACCCGACTTCGGATTTAGGATCTTTATTATAAAAATATACATATACTGTATCTTTGGAATCTATAATCACATTTCACTCATTTCTTGCTTTATAATTTTATACTATACTAAATGTACATTAATATTTTTGTATTTGATTAGTTACATATTTTTGCAATAAAATTAATCTACACCTGCCATAATATATTTTACAAAATTAAAATTTGCTACTCATACATTATTGTCCATACAAAACAGTTTCCAATTTTCTGTATAATTCATTTTCTTATGTACACAGAGTGTTTCAAAATTAAATTATATCATTTCAGATTATGATTCTAATAAAAATCAGATGAAAAGTTAAAATAAAGTGGTTCAGCAAATTACACCTACTATGTCATGGAATAGAGACATAGAAGTTAAAAGTTAAAAATGTTGTAACCCATAGATACATACACTATAGTATGCTGTTTAACTTTGAAACATCCCGTATATGAAAATAAGAGACTATTGTAATATTTAAAATTTGCTCTTTCCAGTTGCAATTCTGTCTTCAATTTTCTTTATAAGTTGATCAGCCTAAAGAAATAATAATAACTAAATGGTTCTTAATCAATGATATATTATAATGAAGATAAATAATTCATAATAATATAGCAAGCATGTGGTTGCTTCTGGGGTACTCCTAGTTTGGAGTATTGTGAGGGTGAGAATTATTATTATTATTATTATTATAATGTGGATGATCATGTGCACCTGGTTCTTTTCGTAAACTGCTTCTATAAAGTTTGAAAACTGGCGAGAAAAAAATCACGACAGGCATCACGACCCCTTCAACCCCCCCCCCCCCCCCCACAGAAACATACCAATTTTTAATATACCTTTTTAAAGCCCCTTTTATTTAAAGTATATTTCCCAAAAACTGATGCAGTGTGTCCAAGAAAATCAAAGGAAAATATTTATTACAATTTTTGAAAATCTGATTTGAAAACATGTTATTGACTATTCGAATACCTATTTCCTATTTTGACTCAAATAAAGTTATGTTGCTGTATCGCTTATGTTTAAAATCTGACATTTTGGAAAAACTGGACAATTACAGAATGAAATTATGTCATGCTCAGGTCTTTAATATAGTGTTGGCATTGGTCCAGATATAACTTACCGTAGAAAACCACCAGGTGTTGGGCTTGAACATCACCTTGCTTACAATTGACAAATCTGATGTGGGAGATATAATGTGCAAGTGCAAGTGTTTTACTGAATTAAATGGCGGTATATGAAATCCTATCAGAACATTTTCTAAATCTCCACCCTTCTCCTCTAACACTTTTTTGCCAATTTCTACGAGGTTTTCAACTAAAAAAAGTTTAAGATACTTGCTATATTATATTATAAATATACCTACTATAATAATATAGGCGTTAAAAATGTGGAACAAAAAAAGTATAGCTCGGCTCATGTCGGAGTTATACTGAAGTTCAGTGAAAAATTAAACATTCACAGTGCTATTTATACGTCCAACGTGTATAATAATCGGTATGTGTCTTGTGCTTTCATTGGCAAGTTGAGTCACATGACTTCTATGAAAAAAGAAGAGGGCAGTCGCACCATATTGTGACAGTCGGCAACGATGGGCGCTGCCAGGGACCCTTTAAAGTAAGGGGACCCAGCATTATACTTTCCAAAGTGAGGCCGTTTCTTTCCTCATTCTAATGGTCTCAATGATGCCAAGTATGCCATTTTATTGGAGAATCTATGAATATAACAGGTACTTTGTTAGTAAAAATTAATAATGGTTTCCATGATTTCTAAAAATTAGACTTGACAATGTTCTGTCAACAAACACAGAATATGGCAAGTGCCAAATGAATCAAATTTATTTTATATTTGAATTTGGTTTCCTGGAATTATTTCCAGAAATTTAAGTAATATAAGTATGGTAAATCAGTGCCGATTTTGCTTATTTGAGACTTTGTCGCTATTGCACCTTGTTAATTACCAGGTTCCTCAAACCATTTGTAATATGTACCTAGGTATAATAGGTACGTACTTGAACTTTCTTCCCTTGTTGAATGTATCTACCCAAAGAACTTTCACAGATTTCGGGATGGACTAATAAGATTAGGTCTTGTACTTAGTTCTAATCATGTAGTTTTTCTCGGTGCTCATTATAAAATTTTTGTAATTTTATTTCTCTCCCAAGGTACCTCAGAAACGTAAAATAAACTTATAGTTGTAGAAAAAAACTTGTAGCCTTCAAAAATATTATCGCGCCTTATTTTTTGATTTGTAGATGTGTTAAAGTCACTAAGTTAGATGCTATAGGTTAGGTCGAGTTTATTGGAGAGAAAATGATTGAGTTTTTCACTGCCACTTCGCTGTGCATTTCCCATCATATTCAGGATGGTTAGTAATTGTACTCTGCCGTCTAAAACCGCTTGTTCTGTGGAATAAATTAGGGCAAACTAGATTGGTAAGTCCTTACCTGGTCAACGCCGGTTTTTCCATGGCGAACTTAAGTTTTTGTGGCGTCCGGTGGTACCTACCGTTTTTGTTGGAAAAAAAGGCAGTCTGGGCTGAACCATTGGCGAAATCTTTGGATTATTTCGTCCTCGGAATATTTTTGATATCTTCTGGAGTGCCGTACCTTGCCCTGCCTTACTTTGCCTATCGTTTGCATTCTGGAGAGCCAGTATCGCCTGGTGGACTGTTTCTTTTTAAGTGGGCATACTACCTGCCCGAGTGATTGGGACTGTTATACCCATATCCAGTTCTTTCATCCCTGTGTCACAGAAAGCCTGCAGCTTTGTCTAGTTATCTAAGAAAACCCACAAGAAAGTGGGTTTTCTATTGGGATGGAGCTTACGACAGTTGCTATAGTTTCTTGCATTAATTGGAATAGATAGAGAGGGAGCTATCCCTGGATTCAGTGGCGTCCGAACCTACGCAGGGTGCAGCAAAGACGGTTGCAGCGAACTCCTGCCTACACCCGACAAGCGGTTCTGCCAGTTTGGTTTTCTCCTCCGGCTCTTCCCGACTCAACGCCAAACCAGATAAGTGGTGAACACGTATTATTGTCTGACGTTACAATCGAGTTATTTTCTCGCACACTACAAGCAAACTCAGTATCTACCTACTTACTGTGGTCATAATAAGACCCCCTCATTTTATTTTGAATAGTGATCATATTATTACATAATACTTTTGTCATAAAAGTAAAAGTGTAAACTTTAAGAGTTCGAACTTGAAAAGTACTAGTTACTTTAATGCAATTTAATATATTTTTGGTGCACGTCTCTAATGACATGTCATAAATAAGTTCATATCCATTTGTAGATGGATGACTTTTGTTTGTAGGTAGGTCCTACGCCTATTAAAAATGTGTTTTACATACAAGTTGTGTTTCATTGTTCACATCATTGCAAAGTGACACTTGTTTTTTAATCAATGTGGTTTTCCAGTTTTCCAAAAAAAAAGCTCGGTGGCGCCCTTTTTCTTTTTTTATGAACATTTGCTTTACGTTAAAATAAATTGAATTGAAAATCTCCTTGCCCACGAACCCTGCTCTTCACCAACCCCATAGCTGCCGTACGCATTGTGCACTACCCTTAAGGTAGAGTTGCACAAATGGCGACCAACGTCTGGGGCTTGAGATTTTGAGTCATTTTCTAGTTTATTTGAAATTACTTTTTTTCGTTTTTTGCCTTTGCAGTGATGTTAGCAATATATAAAAAAAATAATAACTTGTCTGGTTATTCGTCTCGGGGAGAGTGAGAGATATCATAGGCTCGAGATTTTTTTACTATCTAAACAATAGTGAGTAGACGTAGTAGATAAGACGTCCTGAATTTTACTAGGATGGCTTAAACTCTCTATAAAATATCTAACGTTATTCGGTTCTGGTTGGAAGTGCTGGACGTTGTTTTTTTGTTAGTTTTTTTTGTCGTATGCCTTTTCGAAGATTTTTTGAGGCACTTGGAATCGGTGGTCAGTTTTTCTCGTTCTAAACAGCGATATTTATCTCTAATTTTAAATTTATAACTATACAGGGGCGTTTAAAACCTTGTTTACAAACATTGTTATAAAATTTGAAATTCGATAGTTTGGTTGTTGATAATAGTAGGTATAGTTGCGTCACTCAAAATGGAGGACACTTTTCAGATCAAATATCTGGTTAGTGACGAAATTGATTACGAATTAGCTATACGGGGCATAGTTACCAAACGAAATCTTACCGATAAAAGAAAAATGTTAGCACGTTTGTTGGCTAGGGAGTCAGCTAAACCAGATGCGGAAGTCGACCTATCTAAATACAAAAAAACGTATGCGGAAGAATCTGCGGAAATTAAAGCTTGCTTAGATACCATTACATCTGCTATTTCGGAGTTTGAGGGAGATGAATCAGATTCAGCTTTTGCACGTCTCAAATCGCGACTTATACATATTACTAAGCGTATCAAGCGCGTGAAAATCCCCGAGGATAACGAAGAAGAAGCAGAGCGTTTCAAAATGGAATCCTTTGCTACGACTCTCCAGTGAGAGGGTGACTTATTTGATAAGCTTCCTAAAGAGGCAAATTTTAAGCCAAAGGCTGATTCTTTTCCTGTCCTTCCTATGCCTCCTACTGTAGTGACTTACGTACATAAGTCTAACATTTCTGAATGGCCTGTAAAATTTTCTGGGGATTCGAAAAAATTATACGATTTTATCGAACGTGTTTCTGAGTTGGCTCATTCTCGCAAAGTGTCTGACGAAGAATTATTTGAGTCTGCAGTCGAACTTTTTACCGGCAGCGCTTTCGCTTGGTTCAGGAGCATAAAGGGTTATGTTAATAGCTGGGGAACTCTGGTAGATAGGTTAAAGACCGACTTTTTGCCTGCTCATTGTGAAGAGGACATTTGGGAACAAATTAAGTCTCGAAAACAGAAATCGGGAGAGTCTGTCGTAATATTTATTGCCCAAATGGAGAATATTTTTTGTAGGTTGTCACATCCACCTCTAGAGTCAACTAAGGTTAAGCATATAAGAAAGAACTTGCTCCCAGATTTTATTTCTCAGCTTGCTCTCTTAGATATCGAGTCAGTAAATCAGCTTAGTTTACTTTGTAGAAAATTAGAAGAAGCTTCTCAACTTAAAGCGAAAGCGTACGCCATGACAGAAGTATCTACCATCCGAGATGTGCCAACACAGAAATCGAACTCGAATGCTTCGAATCAAAATAAAAGTTCTCCAAACAGAAAAAGTTTGTATAACAAAACTGTGTCTAATAACGCTTCAACGTCCACATTTTCTCGTTCTGAAACCAGAAGTAGTAATGCGCCTACAAAAATGCCAAGTGCAGTCACTTGCTGGAATTGCCTACAGCTAATCCATACGTATAATAATTGTTGCCTAAAACGCAAAGTATTTTGTTATCGGTGTGGACATCCAGGTGTCAAACTTTCGGAATGTCCAAAATGTTCCTCAAAAAACGAGTGAGTGAGGAACTTGGGAGTAGCCCCCAGCATTCCTCATCACCTACGGTGGCTACAAATTTCTATTACCGTAATTCCTCAACTTTTCCATCACAAAAAAATAATAAGTCGTTTCCTCTTTGCACTAATCCGACACCATCGGCGTCGCGAAATAATTTCACTGATCTCAAGGACCGCTCAAACTGGCTGAAAAAGCTAAAACTCTTTTTTTCAAACAAACACGAAATTGTTCAACTTTTTAGTACAATGGAAGATGACAACCGGCCATATATAGTAGTAAGTGTGTATAACAAAAGAGATCACTGCTCTTTTAGACACGGGCTGTACCACATCCGTTGTAGGAGCAGCAGGTATACCTTTATTGAAGTCCTGGAATCTAGTTTTCAACGATAGCTCTAATATTGTAGTTGTGACTGCTGATGGAACGCGGAGGACTGTTGAAAGTTATGTTGACTTGCCGATCACGGTGGAAAACATTTGTGAAGTTTTAAAAGTTTTAGTCGATCCATCTTTACCTCATTCGTTTATATTGGGCAGCGACTTCTCAAAGAAATTCGACATTTTCGTCGATTATAAAAATAACACCTGGAACACACAGAAAGATACCGTTGGTATTAAGATTTCTCTGCTAAACATATCGCCGCCATTAACATCGGACTTTCTTTTCACGTTAGACGATCTCACGTTTGCACACCGCAGCATTGCGAAAAAAGTTATTGACTCTTTTAATGATATCTGTAGTGAAAAAGGTTTAGGACGCACCAATTTGGTCTCGATGGAAATCGACACTGGTGATGCCAAACCTTTCAAAAAACGTCCGTATGTACTGTCACCATATATGATGAAAATTCTAAATAGGGAACTTTATGATATGTTGCGCTTGGGTGTGGTAGAACCTTCACAGAGCCCGTGGTGCTCCCCGGTGTTGCTTGTTAAAAAAGCCAATAATGAATACCGTTTCTGTTTTGATGGGCGGGCCTTAAATGAAATTACAAAGCACGATAGCTACCCGATGCCCAACATAGACAGGATTCTAAATATGTTGAGGGGAGCAAATTTCATTTCCAGTATAGATCTGCGGAAAAGTTTCTGGCAGATTCCATTATCTCCTGCCTCTAGAGAAAAAACGGCATTTGGTGTAATTGGTAGGGGTCAATTTCATTTTGTAACCATGCCATTTGGGTTGTGCAATGCAGCCCAAATGCAACAACGTCTTGTTGATTCCATTTTCGGTCCAAAGTATGAACCGAGAGTTTTCTGTTATCTCGACGATATAATTGTCTGTAGCGAGACGTTTGAGAAACACATGCAACTCCTTACCGAAGTGAAGGACCGACTTAAGATGGCTGGACTGACGATAAACCTGAAGAAATGTGAATTTCTAAAGAAATCCCTTAAATTTCTTGGTTTCATAGTGGGCTCCAATTCACTTAAGACGGATCCTGACAAGGTTGCGTGTATAGTAAATTACTCACGCCCTACCACAACTACAGAAATAAAAAGGTTTATTGGTATGTGCTCGTGGTACCGTAGGTTCATCAAGGATTTTTCTGCCCTAGTCTCCCCTATCAATGATCTCTTGAGGGGCAAAAAGAAAAAGCAGTCGATCTTGTGGACTCCCCAAGCTGAAGTTTCTTTTTTAGAAATTAAGCGACTTTTAGTTTCAGGCCCTATTCTCTCCCAGCCTGACTTTTCGCAACCATTTATAGTTGAATGCGACGCTAGTAGTACTGGTCTAGGCGGTGTGCTGGTTCAAAAAATAGATGGTACCGAACGGGTGATTTCCTACGCCAGTCGTTCACTCTCTCGGGCTGAACGCAATTATTCGGCTACCGAGCTCGAGTGTTTGGCGGTTATATTTTCAATAGAAAAGTTTCGTCCCTGGGTAGAAGGAACTAAGTTTACGGTAGTGACCGATCATTTTTCTTTATTATGGCTAAACCGTTTGCAAAATGCAACTGGTAAATTGGCCCGCTGGGCAGTACGCCTGCGCCAGCATACGTTTAATTTAGTTCATAGGAAGGGTAGCTCAAATGTAGTTCCCGACTTCCTAAGTCGTATTCCTCACCCTGATTCACCAGATAAGGTTTCACATGAAAATTTAGTGTTAGTAGATACAGATCATATCGACATATGGTATGACGAGTTAAGGCAGAAAATTAAATCATTCCCCGAAAATTACCCACACTGGAAGGTGGAGAATAATTTTATTTTCAAATTTATCCCGTCTCGTTTGCCGCTCTCTTCCAATATTTCTGAATGGAAATATGTAGTGGCAAAGCCCCAACGAAATGATATCATCAAAGCATGCCATGACCCTCCGACGGCAGGACACTTTGGATTCTCCAAAACTCTTGCCAGGATACAAGAGATTTACTTTTGGCCTAAAATGAGAGTCGACGTACAAAGGTATATCCGTAACTGTGTCATATGTGGGGCCCAAAAATCCTCCACCAACCCGCCTCTTGGCCTTTTTGGTAAAGAGAAAAAGGTCGATTATCCCTTTCAGGTTATCGCATTAGACCTTATGGGACCTTTTCCTCGATCAAAGAAGGGCCATAAGTGGTTATTGGTGGTTGGAGATTGGTTTTCCAAGTATACGTTGCTCGTTCCTTTGCGGACTTCTAAAGCCCACGCAATAGAACGATTCTTGGAGGACAAAGTATTTTTGGTATACGGCGTGCCTCAGTTTATTATCGCAGATAATGCCACCCAATTTTCTGGGAGAATTTTTAGGAATCTATCAAAGCGGTACGAAGTTGAAAAAATATGGTTTAATGCCGTATACTCTCCACAGTGTAACTTCATGGAGAGAATGAATAAAACCATAGGAACGGCTATTCGTTCATATGTATCTGACCATGATAGATGGGATGATGAATTGTCAAAAATTCAATACGCCATCAATACGGCAAAACATTCTGTCACTGGCCATTCCCCCGCTTTTCTCGTCTTTGGCAGGCACCTCCCGATTTCTGGCCGATTCTATTCAGACCAGATTTCTCTATTCGAAGATGTGGAAATTCTTCCCGGTGATCGTGAAAGTTATGCCACAAATCTCCTAGACCTTCGCCACATTTTCTCCGAAGTTAGAGATCGCTTACACGCTGCCTATAATCGCAATGCGAAGCAGTATAATCTGCGCCGACGTGACGCTTCTTTTAACATAGGTGATAAAGTTTGGAGGCGAAATAAAGTCTTATCTAGTGCCGCAGACAAGTTTTCTGCGAAGTTAGCCCCTCGTTTTGTACTCTGTACCGTGCAAAAGAAAATATCAAGATTAGTTTATGAGCTGGTCAATCCCGATGGTTCAAATGCCGGCAAATGGCACATTAAGGATATGAAACCGTATGCGGGAGATGATGACCCTGACTTCTCAGAGGAGTCCTCAAATGATGATCATGATGGTTAATTTATCATTTTAGTTACCTATTCGTACCAGAATTTGTGTCGGAGTATGGGCGGCGCTATAAATAGTCTTCGGATGTTTGGAGTAGCACTCATCAGAATAGGTAGTGGTTTCCCGCGATAGGGAAGGATGTAGTGCCAAACATTGCTGGCTCTGTGCTGTTCCAACCCCATGTCTCTGTCACTTTATAATTATTGGATGATCAGGTAGATACACCTGTAGTTTTAGGGCTAATAAGTTTATTGTAAATACGTTTTTTATTTAAGTTTTCTTATAATTATTATTGTAGTTATGGGTATGGAGGATTGCAGAAATCCTCGTTACTAGGTAAATAGAGAGGCCCGTGGTTCTTGGACTTTACCGACTTTGACTTTTTCCAAATTTCGACCTTACCCGATTTGTTGCTCCCCCATTTTGATTCCTTCTAGGACGGTTGATACACGAAGTTATCATGCCACGGATCCTCTCAAAAGAAATTTAAAAAAAAGGTGAATACCTTTTTTTTCTTTTTGGAGGGGGATAGTGTAGCGTTTCAAAAATATCGCGCCTTATTTTTTGATTTGTAGATGTGTTAAAGTCACTAAGTTAGATGCTATAGGTTGGGTCGAGTTTATTGGAGAGAAAATGATTGAGTTTTTCACTGCCACTTCGCTGTGCATTTCCCATCATATTCAGAAAGGTTAGTAATTGTACTCTGCCGTCTAAAACCGCTTGTTCTGTGGAATAAATTAGGGCAAACTCAATGACGTCAAAACCTATAGACGTGGTGCCCCATTATTAAAATGCCCTTTATTTTGACTCCAAGATTAAATACATCCATACTACTCTCAAAATATGCTACAAACAAAGACAGAAAGTCAACCATCAACCAACTATACACCCGGTGATTCCCGGTTATAGTTCCTCCAGAATCACACTTAGATATCGCATGTTTTTTCTTGTTTGGGGGCGCCGGAAGCATCGGAACCTCACCTGGAGACTCGGTGGATGGTCTAACGACGCCAGCCTCCGAGCCCAGAGTCGAAATAAGTTCGCTACGGCTCGACAAAAAGGGGCAATTTCTGACAATCTCGCGACATTTTCGGATTAATTTAATGGAGCGCTTAGATTGTGATTTGTTCTGGGCGTCAAGCGTTTATCAAAACAAACCTGTCTATAGGTTCAGACGTCATTGGGCAAACTAGATTGGTAAGTCCTTACCTGGTCAACGCCGGTTTTTCTGTGGCAAACTTAAGTTTTTGTGGCGTCCGGTGGTACCTACCGTTTTTGTTGGAAAAAAAGGCAGTCTGGGCTGAACCGTTGGCGAAATCTTTGGATTATTTCGTCCTCGGAATATTTTTGATATCTTCTGGAGTGCCGTACCTTGCCCTGCCTTACTTTGCCTATCGTTTGCATTCTGGAGAGCCAGTATCGCCTGGTGGACTGTTTCTTTTTAAGTGGGCATACTACCTGCCCGAGTGATTGGGACTGTTATACCCGTATCCAGTTCTTTCATCCCTGTGTCACAGAAAGCCTGCAGCTTTGTCTAGTTATCTAAGAAAACCCACAAGAAAGTGGGTTTTCTATTGGGATGGAGCTTACGACAGTTGCTATAGTTTCTTGCATTAATTGGAATAGATAGAGAGGGAGCTATCCCTGGATTCAGTGGCGTCCGAACCTACGCAGGGTGCAGCAAAGACGGTTGCAGCGAACTCCTGCCTACACCCGACAAGCGGTTCTGCCAGTTTGGTTTTCTCCTCCGGCTCTTCCCGACTCAACGCCAAACCAGATAAGTGGTGAACACGTATTATTGTCTGACGTTACAATCGAGTTATTTTCTCGCACACTACAAGCAAACTCAGTATCTACCTACTTACTGTGGTCATAATAAGACCCCCTCATTTTATTTTGAATAGTGATCATATTATTACATAATACTTTTGTCATAAAAGTAAAAGTGTAAACTTTAAGAGTTCGAACTTGAAAAGTACTAGTTACTATAATGCAATTTAATATATTTTTGGTGCACGTCTCTAATGACATGTCATAAATAAGTTCATATCCATTTGTAGATGGATGACTTTTGTTTGTAGGTAGGTCCTACGCCTATTAAAAATGTGTTTTACATACAAGTTGTGTTTCATTGTTCACATCATTGCAAAGTGACACTTGTTTTTTAATCAATGTGGTTTTCCAGTTTTCCAAAAAAAAGCTCGGTGGCGCCCTTTTTCTTTTTTTATGAACATTTACTTTACGTTAAAATAAATTGAATTGAAAATCTCCTTGCCCACGAACCCTGCTCTTCACCAACCCCATAGCTGCCGTACGCATTGTGCACTACCCTTAAGGTAGAGTTGCAAACTGTTTAAAAAAAGACCTGACTGAAGCTACCTGCTTAATAATTTAAAATGTTCGAAATACGATTTGTTTCGAACTATCTACTTATACCAGGGACTCTTTAAAATAAGTAAAGGGTCCCTGACTTATACGTAATGCCCACGTAATGGGAATTGTACGATTACTAAAGGTGAGACAAGAAAAATCTGGTTGCAATTATTCGGAATTGAGACTACTACAGGCGGCCGCATTACCTTTAATTGACTATCTGGAAGTTAGAACTTAAAAATTGTGAACTATGATGGAAAATATTTTGCCTCCTTTAGAATCTATGGCACTGGCATGTTACATAAAACCTGATGGCAGTTGGACACTGACATATAACATAACCTTGTACCAGCCCACTTATGCGGTCTCCTTGGAGTATACAGAAAACAAACTTCCCATCAAGGGTTCACTTTTCCTATGTGATAGACTGTGACATGCTGGGTCCCCTTATTTTAAAGAGTCCCTGGGCGCTGCCATATTTTATGAAAAAAGAGGGCATTCGCCCCATATTCACTAGCGATATGTGCTGCCGTACAAAAAAGGAATATTGAAATACAGGAATTATTATAAATGCACTTTCGACGTTTCTTCAAATAAGTTTACGGTAATTGTTTCGCGTGGTGTCTGCCCTGAATTTTTTGAAATTTTGGCTACCTCCTTATTTTCGGGGTCCCTGAACACGAATCTGACCTTAGTTTGTGGTGCTCGGACGTAGTTTCCGAGAAAATGAATTTTCTAATTTCCTTTTGACATCTTACTTTTCATGGCGATATGTGTAGTTATAATTGAGATGAATTTAGCTCAAACTGATCACCACACTATTTTGCACCTTTTGCAACATCGAAACTTCGCAAAAACCCGCGGAAAAACCGAAATGTTGAAAGATTTATGCCGTGTTTACGTCCGGCCTGGCCGCTGTTTTCGCCCGCCATTCGGCGCGCATCGAGTTTACACCAAGTTTACTTTGGAACTTCAGGCATGTATAGAGTTAAATGAACGTGCAAATAAGTCATGTGACTCAACTCGCCAATGAGAGCGCGAGACATATACCAATTTTCACATACGTCGGACGTATAAATAGCCACTTCGTGGAATATTTGGTTGTTTTAAACGGCAGATTACTACTGAGGCAACAAAAAACATTATCTATTAAAATTGAATTTTTTCAATTCTCCATTGGTTACCTAAAGCTTTATCGGCAGCAGTTTTTAAATTATTTACAGTTTCTATGTGCTTCTTTGGTATGGTCAAAAAGTGAAATTTTGCTGCAGGCCTAATGTCTTTAAATACCATTACATCTTCGTCTTCATAATATATTTCAGCGGAAACCTGTTTGGCAACGATTTTACAAAAAGCACAATTTCCCATCTAAAAACAGTTCATTTGCAAAGATCTATGACAAACATCAACAATACCTACTCACTTCACTCACCATCTTGCTGGTTTTTAATAATAAAATATAGGGTAAAAATAGAGTTCTTTAAAAAATGATCAAGAAACTTCAGAGTGCGTCGTCAGCGGTTTGCGTGGTCCATGCATGGAACAATTACCCTCTTAGAAATATTATATTAGGCTATAAAGAAAAAGAAATCGCTGGCGTAAGAGGATGGAGATTGGGACGTGTGGACAAGAGAGGCATTCGGTTTTCTGGTCCACTACAGTCTCCGATCAATTTGATCGGAGATTACAGTAATTAAATATGTACTTATGTACCTACTTTAGTACATGTATTTTTTTTATAGGTCGCTGATAAAAGTAGGGATTAGAGGTGGAAAACTATCGATAGCACTATCGATAGTTTTTGAATATCTAAAATATCGATAGTTTTCTAGACTATCGATAGTATCGTACAGGTGGCGCCATCTGATGGAGGAGACCAGTAGTTCGTAGTCTTCCTGCCCTTGTACCTGATTAGGTGCTATTTATCGTGCGTTTTTTGCATTTTTTGCGAGACATGCACAAACCGTTATGATTGTTATGTGTATGAACTTGATATAAAGAAAGAACAACAGGGCTATATATTTTCCTTTTGTGATTTGTGGTTTATTACACAGGCAGATTAGTAATTGGTACTATTATTGATTACAGATTCACGGTCGACTGTTTATAAATTATTAATTATTGTTTTTTTGGGTTTGGGTGGAGGTGCATAATATTTATTTGGCAGTTTTACTGTCCTTTTTACAATTAAAAAAGGCTTTGAATATTCCGATAGTACTATCGATACTATCGATAGTTTTTTCGAAAAATATCGAAACTATCGATAGGAAAAACTATCGTACCACTGTACCACTTACCCAATACCCAATTAGGTGCTGACCCAAGAATAGTAGACAGGTACTATTCTTGGTGCTGACCATAGAGAAATATTATTTATTTGTCTATGGTGCTGACTCTCAAAATCGGTCCTATATATTTTGTGCTTTAGTACTTGTACTTGGTAAGGTAGTACAATTTAGGGTCCCTTAAAGGAACCCTAATCCGTCCCTCATACGTACATGTATTAATGTGATCCGTCCTAAGGAAGAAGTGGCTAAGGCCCCGAATTTGTTCGGAAGAGCATAGGCCATAAAAAGATGACAATAAGAAGAACTAACCTACTATACTCTGTAATTCTGTTGGTAATTCTGTAAATTTGTAAAACATCAAAAACAGCTGTTCCTTGAAGTTGCTGATAAACAAAAATAAAAATATTGTTCCAATAAATTGTTATTCTATTTTTACTATTACTTCATATTGATTTGATATCAAACTGTATGAATTTTGAAATGTAATTCAAGAATTTTTCGTAACAAAATTATTACATTGTCGTGGTTTCCTAGAATTAATAATCATGACAAGCCCCCAGGCAGAGGTTCCCCAGCATTACTTAGAACTCTCAGAGAATCCCATAAGATTCGAGGCCGTGAATCAACTCACTAATGTCTTCTTTGATGATTCAAATAAAGATGTATAAGTAAAGAAAACTTATTTAAATCCCTCGCAAATAACTATTCCTCACTTCAGGTTTTTGCCGTTCGTTCTGGAGGTGTTATGGGTGTTGTGGTTAAAGGCTCTTCAGAAGATCAAAAACCATTAAACTTTCGGATGGAAGATCATGGACCTGTTTTGTCAATAAAGTTTTCCTTAGATCACAAAGTATTAGCTGTGCAAAGAACAAACAATTCCATAGAATTTATGAATTTCGATGGCAGCACTCTCGATACCGAATATTCTCAAGCCTGTAAGAAAAACTCAAACATCTTAGGGTTTGTGTGGACTTTCATTAATGAAGTTGCCATTATAAGTGGTCACGGCATAGAATTGTACCTAGTTATCCCGGAGAAGAAATCTCTAAAGCATTTAAAGACAATTTCGGCGACTGTTCAATGTTTTGTGTGGTGTTCGTTTAATCAGATTGCTTTGTTAGCTTCTGCACATGGATCTCAATTACAACCGGTCACTTTTAAGCAAGGATCTATCAATAAACTACCTAAAGTTGAAAGTATTACTCATATAATATCAAATTTTACGTATTGTGTCTTATAACTTTCAGCTGAACCTGGTCGTATGGCACTAGAAAGAGATGTGACGTTAGGTACATTGTATGGCATGCCATCGGTTTTAATTTTGAGACATCAGAGTGGACCTCATACTGCTGAGGTACATGTTTATACACTGAGCGGGCCTGGGAAAGCACCTGTTAAGGCTCATATTTTGAAACTGGGCTTGTCAGGCAGATTTGCAATTAATATTGTTGATAATCTAATTTTGGTACATCATCAGGTAAGTGTGAATATCGAGGTGAATATATAAAAATATATATACAGTTTCCCAGTTGTAAATATTGCTACATTTTATAGCCAAATTAATTACTTTTACACCTGGAGTCTGGTGATCTTAATTAGCCGAATATTTAGAAAACATATTAGCTACATTCGCGGAGTGATCCTAAACTGATTCTGAACTAGTAATCGTCAAAGAAATTCTACAATTCGAACTGACCAATGATATTGAAAGTTACTAGTTTGGAACCGGTTTGGCATTGCTCCGTGAACGCAATCGAAGTCCATCTGCTGATTCAGCAGAATCAACAGTATAAATTCAGCGTAGCTCCAGAGCAGAGCATCAGAGGCATCCGCTTCTTAGCAACCACTCCTGATCCCCTGTGAAAATCAAGGAATTGGCTTTTAGCCCCCTTGGCCATAACAAGTGGGGTTCTCCTTCGTTAGCCGCAAGGAAATTTGCCTTTTAGGCACCCTTGTTTGTGCCGGACAGCCCACACTGCCATAAGGTACTGTTGGAGTTTGGGATCAGGAGGTGCACCCTGAGAAGCCGGATTCCCCAGATGAGCGCCCCACGAGTCTTAGTATCCTAAGAGTAGTTTTGTGAGTCATCATAACAATAAATGTATCAGTGTTTCTCCCTGCATCCACAGCCTCAAAGATCCCCCAGCAAGACACGTGGTACACACAGGTGTGACAATATCATAAATAAAACGGATGGTAGAAAATCTAATTTTAAGACTGAATGTACACCACGTGCGTGGTGATTCAACATTTTGACCCATAAAATGGCTTTTTTCGATCTGTAGCGAGCAACACGCATAATTTTAAATTTTTGTCAATACAAATTTTAATCTAAGTAATTACTCACATTTTGAGACAAAAATTATTTAGAAATATTTATCACAATGGCAGTTATTAGGCTTATTGCGGAAATGCTAATTGTGTCGTTTCTAAAATATTCAGGAAAGTCTGCTTTTTTAGGTAAATTTTCACATCCTTTATGTTTCTCCCAAAATCGTCATTGAAAGCACAGAAATCGTACAATAATGGGCTACAGAGGCCTCGGCAACTAAATTCCACATGAGTCATAAAAAGTTGAACTTCAGTGCCTTGGTACATAAATAACTACTTTTTTGCTTAAAATGTAATTTTCTATCATCAGTTTTATTTATGACATTTACAACTGGGACTATAATATAATAATACTAGAAATTGAAACTAACAAACTACATCTTGCATTGAATATTATTTGACAGAAAAATATATGTCAAGTTGCTTTCGATAGCTCTTCCGGGTCGCCCTCTTTTGTCATAATGAAAGTTGCTGTCCATGGCCACCTATGAAAACTATGGCCAAAAATCGCAGAAATTTAAAATTTTTAAACAGCTATAACATTTTTTATTTCTAGAAGTATTCAACAAAGTTCAACATGGTAATTGTTTGCAGGGACTGTCTTAATCCAAATACTATATCACTTTTGAAATATTAGATATGACTAAATGTGGGCTCTTTTGGGATCAAAAATCAAATTATCTGGTTTTCCAGATTACAAAAAAATCGAAAAATGTGTTATTACAATTTTTTAATTGTAATAAGACATTTTTTGTAAAGCAAAATATCTCATTTAATTTTGTGTCACATTTGCCAATTTGTTCTGTATTTGCTATAAAATTTGAGAAAAATCATTGGTAATATTTGTAATTAGCATAAGATCTAATTAACCATGGAAATTATCGATCATGCATGACGTTAAATTAAAGTAGACATAATAGGCTTTTAAAATTTGCAAATAAAATGATTTACAAGCATTTAATTGAATTATTTTAAATAATAAAAAATGCGAAAGTCTTAGTGCACGGCCACACATAAGGCAGACGGCAGACCATAGAGCAGAGCGGAGATGGTAGCGGAGCGTTCAAAACAATAGGAAGCCTACTATCTTGTCCACACATACCGCGGAGAGGAGAGTGGAGAGTAAAGCGTGTTTGCTCGCTGGTAGCGGAGCGTTCAGGTCATTTGACATTTTCTGACGTATTGGCGCGTATTTAACCTCGAAAATAGAGCGTTGTATTTTTATATACCTACTTAATAATAAACAATATGAATCGCGAAATGCTAATTAGTGAAGTTTTTAGTCGCAAACCTCTATGGGACATAACTCATGCACATCACGACAACCAAGGTGTTTTAGCCAAACTTTGGGTCGAGATTTCCAAAATTATTTTTGTACAGATGATGGAATTCACCAAGTGTTTCCCTGCTTAGGTTTATTTCATGTACCCATATTGCACGTTTATTTTGCAAAATTCGAAATTTGAGTTGTTAATTTTCACATAAAAATAATGTAGAAATCAAAATTTTCATAGCTGTTTCTATGAAGTTCGACTTTTCAATGTTTCCACTTTACTTCCAACCTCTCTGCGCAATGCGCCTTTTAAAGCTGTCACAATCCGCTGACTGTGTGGACACTACCCGCACTACTCTCCGCTTTCCGCCCTGCTCTCCGCTCCGCCGTGCACTTAGGCATCCATTTAACACAACACTTAACAGGTAGGTAAATGCCCTAGGCCTCCGACCTAGGGGTCGGAGCCCTAGGCAATTATCTTAAAAACGACAATAACAAAAATTATTGTACTACTATTACAATAAATGCTCGGTGAATACCTAGTATGTGTTTACACCTACCGTTCACAACAAATAATACCACATTCTTCAGCATTTCAGCTACTGCATCAAATATTCTCATTTTCTAATTTTGCGGAGCTGTTGAGTAAACTTTCCTGTTTAGGTAACCTCATATGAAAAATACCAATGGGGATTCCTGAAAAACATAGCCAAGAAAGGAAAAAGGATCATCCCAATGCGTTTGAATTTAAGTACCTACCGCTTAAGAGGTTACATTTTGGAGAGTAACGAAGGATATCCCTTTCTTATGCAGGCAATACAGAAGTGGACAATACACCGGATTTAGAAACTTTGGCAGAAACTGTTTTGAGTGGTGAATGTTTCTCTCAACTTGCACCTGTCGAGGATGTATTTTCGAATAAAAAAGTTGAACAAAGCTTTACAAGATAATAAAGCTTTAACTAGAAAACGGAAAATGTTAACAATTACATAATAATTTTAATAATTAATAAAATATGATTTTGATTAATGTAAACAGTATTAAATTTCTTAAAATAAAGGTGTTTTAAAATTTAGCTTGTATTTTCCACTACCACAATATATGTATATTGCCACCAAAAAATATAACCATTGCCCTGTCCTAAAAAATACAGTGATTGTTAAATTTTACATTGTTGCCTTAAAAATTGACTTATTATTTTTTTAAATTTCTATCTTTTATTTATTTATTTTTTCAATAATTACAAACTATATCATCGGGATATAGACTGGGGTGGCGCTACTCGATAAAAAAATGGTGACTTATTATACGTTATAGGGGGGTATTCTGTGGTTATTGGTATGTCAGTTTCATAACATGAAATTTCCATACATGTGAAGAAAATGATCTGCACACTACACCTACCATTAGGTGAATTGCAGAAGAATAAACACTATTTTGGAATTATGGGAGGATCTGATCAACCAGCTGAAAATTCTAGATATTATGTCGGAAGCGTATTTTGTACCGTATGCAAGAATGAAAATAGAAAATTTTGTTTATAGCTCCAAAGCGAACCAATAGTCCTTCATGTAAAGAGGAAACTGAAAAATCTAATGTGTTTTATGCTTACTTACACTGGAACTAGCCATGGACTCATTTCAAACCAAAAAGTACCAAATACTTTTGCTTGCTTTTTAGACTCGCTTTTCTTAAGAAAATGTATGGAAATATGCCATGTGAACTTGTCAAATTAGAGGGACATAACAAACAAATATTTTATTTTATTTTGAATATTAAATTCGTTGTAAGAGACATATTATTTGCATGTTTTTATTTTATAAAAGATTCTGCAACAATGGTGTTTTAACATTATACCACCGCATAGTTTTGAATCACCCTGTATAAAGAAGAAACTAAAAAAAACCTAATGTGTTCTATATACTTACACTACTACTAGCCATGGACTTTATTTCAAACCAGAAGGTACCACAATACTCTTGCTTGCTTTTTAGACTCGCTTTTCTTAAGAAAATGTATAGAAATGGGTCACGTAAACTTGTCAAATTAAAGAGACATAACAAACAAACATTTTATTATATTTTGGACATTAAATTCGTTATTACAGACATATTTGCATGTTTTTATTTTATAAAAGATTCTGTAACAATGGTTTTTTAACATTAAACCATGTCGATTTTTTTGTCATGTGGCGCGAGTGGCCATGCCTTGAAACAGCACTATGCAGAATTCTTTAATATAGTGTTGGTCCAGGTCATACATAAATTCTGTCGGTTATTGCAAACAATTTTCAGGTTAAACTTTTTTTCATATCTCTACAAATAAAAAAGTTACAGTGGTTTATTTTTTTATTTCTTCGATTTTTGGCCATAGTATTCACAGCCATATAAGCCACCCTGTATAAGATGAATTTTTAAGGCCTCTAGAAGTTCTCAGATATTTGACATAGCTTTACCAGGCGAAAGCGATGGCAGCGTTAGTTACCACACGTCAGTTGCTCCAGCAAAATCGATTAAGCCTACAAGCTTAGCATTGCCTGGGCTTGTGGAACCCCAGTTTCATATTTGTGAACTTTGTATCCTTTGAGGTAATCATGAACGTGGCAGTCAGAGAAGTGTCTGTTAAGGGTGCATCAAAATCTCATATCAAATAATAAATAAGCTAACTTAGTGGTTACCTGTGTAGACAAACTATAAGTATACTAGGTTGGTATAGAAAGCAGTACCTAGCTAAGCATTTTGTCTTAGTAATATTTTTTGTGAAATCTCAAACTACAATAAAAAAATCATTATACTTCCATCATGTATTTTTCAGCTGTCACTGTTGCTGACGTCAGAACAAAGATTGTTTTGCAGGCCTAACATGTGAAAATGAATATTTTCCTTAATTTTTATTATAGATTCACCAAATTGGGTGATATTCCAACCAAACATTGTAATTGATGCCAAACTTGGATGTCTTTGGCATATTAAACTATGTCTTCAACAACTTTGTGATCAAATTCCAGATTTAAGCATATGCACCCAAGTAGCTTTAAAGAGAATTTATGCTAAGCCTATCTTACTTGAGGTATTATTTTTTTATAGAAAAATAATCATTTTATGATACAACATATAATTTCTAGCTGTTACTAAACACTATTAAACAAGAAAAGCCCCCTTTAGGTAAAATCCAAGAATCGTTGAACCACATAAATTCCAAATACAGAGATTGGTTAGAAACAGAGATTCAGAAACAGACTGCTTCTCCACCAAGTGCATCAGTTTCTACCAAAACCAACCAAAGTCAAGGAGTAGTTATCACTCAGGATGACATTTACAATGAAATATTTCAAAAACTGGAATGTGAAGACCTGAAAAAAATTGAGCGGGTGCTTATTTGCTACATGACATCATTGTCAGAATATGACATCCACGCTCAGCACAATCTGAATGAACTTATTATTACTACTTTGGTAAGTCTATCAAGTATTGTCAAAACCTAGTCCTAAGGTTACCAATCGAAGGTACTCTTAATCGCTTGCTGTCAGTTTTTCTATGTATAAAAAAACGGATATCATTCTGCTTGCAAGCCATTGCTCTGCTTAGTAACCTTAAATGCAAGCAAAGAAATACCATAGTTAATTTGTATTCTATTCTTATCCTTTGAAGTAGTTAAGCAGTGAGAATTTTTCAGTATATATTAGAACACTTTCACTACTCTGTCGACGTTTTGAATTAAATTAAATTCTTCCTCGGAGTTACAATGATGTAATTACAAATTATCTTTTAGGAAATTAAATAGTGATAAAAACAATTACCCACAATTATGTAATACAAAATCTGTTGTTAAAAATTTATTCTTTAAAAAACAGATAGGAGAGCATCTTACCTGGTAGTCACAGATTGTCTTAACAACCATTAGGTTTGTTGTCATATTTTTGAAGAGGCTTTAGTACTACCTTATCTATTTTAAAAATATAGATTCTTTTGCCGCAGGAGCAAAAACTCGTTTTGAAAATAAATACTATAAATCTGAGGGATTAACCAAATATTTGTCTCAATAGTTAGCCGAATATTTGAATATATGAATGTGATTTTTACTCGGGATTAAATGCTGAACAAACTATACACCATGATTTTTTCCAAAGCAATAATATTTTTTATTTCAAATTTCTTTCTATTTGATTTAAGGCAAGACAGAAAAAATTCACAGTCCTCCAACAACTCCTCCAGTATGGGGTTATATCGGACTCTAAGCCGCTCGCCTGCCTACTCTTATCTCTTGGAAACATGCACCTATCTGCTATACAGATGGCTCTGGATATGCTGTCTAGGATAGATGCAAAAGAAGAGATCCAGGAGGTACTGTTAAGCGATGGGCAAGTGTTGGCGGCATTGAAAATAGCTCAGGACACTGCAAACCCTAGGAAGTTTTTGGATGCCGCAAAGAATTCAGAAGATGCGACATTGTTTCATAGTGTGTTGTTTCACTTTAGGAATAACCCACAGTTTGTTGGGGTTTTAAAGAAACGTAAGTATATGAATATTTTCTATAATGTAATTAACATATTTTGAGAAGATATATTAAAGATTTCTGTTCAATGCAAAATCTAAGTATTTATCCAACATCATCATAATTTCTAAGTCCAATCTTCCTTACTTCTTTGAAATGTTACCTCAGGACTATTTTTTCTTCACAAAGCATGTTTACGGGAAAGATCGGGACCAGCAGGCTATCTTCAGCCCCTCGCTTGCTTCAATTTCTGCAACTCTCGACTAGAATTTTTTCTTTGATTTCAATCGTGACGAGTCGGTCACCGCACACCTCCATGATCTTTGAATATAAACATATCTGGTGAACCATTTAGTGAAATTCACAATAAGTTTAATAATTATTCCTTTAATTTTCTTTTTCAGATGAGAGACTAATTAACTTTGTGCAAGACTATGACACTATGTTCAATGAAAATGGTATAACCGATTAAATTAATTTTTGTTTCTATTTGTAAGTTTGTACAATAGCAAATAATTTATACATATATGAAATATAGTAATGTGTAAATATATTAAGACTCCCATTATTTCAGATTTTAAACAAGCAGCAATGGGAAGCTCCTATTTCAATGTCATTTCTTCTAAATTGGTTGAAACACACATAACGAGGTATTAGAAGAATTTTATTTTTTATTTATTTTATTGTTTTTTTTTTGTAATAAATTAATTGTTTTTTGGCAAACTTAAGAGCACCCCGAAAAGTGTCTATTGTGCCCTCTCTATAAGTATACTTAACTATATTACTGTCATTAGTGTCATTTCCGTAACTTGGACCATTGTTGGGCCAGCTAGGGTGCCATCTCTAACAGTACAAGACAAATAAAGAGGTATGCTCAAGACGTGAACGAAAATTCGACCGCGCCGTGCATCACGTCACGTTCGATGCAGAACAACGAGGATCGTCGGCTTGACGCGTTAGATGAGCTGTTTACAAGGTGCTGCCAAAGTCAAATATGATCTTTGATGCTGTTTATAATTTACCTTGCGTAAAAAATATATTAATAGCTGATGAGGGCGGCCTTTTCTAAATGGGGTCGAAAAAGGGCCGATTTGCAATACACTTTTCGCGGCGGGGAGGCCGCGCAACGGCCGACGAGCTGCATCCACGCCAGCGGCCGTTCCCTCCCAGTACAACGCACGTACCGTATTTTTCCTCGAATGTGAATTTACCTTGCCTTGATACAACCTGTGAAATTACAAAATTCCTGTTATTTTTTGAACACACCTCGTATTTTTGCTCGAACGTGACGTCACGATAAAGACAGGCCACGGCGCTAACGCATAATCGCGTAGTCACGTGACCAACTTAGTCGTATATAATAAAAGGCATTTTTGGAGATAAGTAGAAAAAACAAATTTCGTAACAATTTGGCAAGTTTTCTTTCATCTCTAATTGTTTTTTCAAAATTTTCAACTGAGGCAGTTGATTTAGGCTGAGAGTTAAACGGCACTGCACTCACAATATTTTGGCACTTCTCAAAAATTGTTGGGACATCACCTTCCTTTAGCTTCGGTGATATTCTCTATAGGTATTTTCCTCCCACAACACATTTGTCCACTTTATAATTAAATAATAATTTGTTTCACTTTCTTGAAAATGTTAGCCACGCACATACTTAAGGGTTTTTTAGAAATTAAATCTCAGTTGGGATTTGACGAATCCATTTTTGGCGGAAATTTTCATCCCGAGGCAAAACAAATGTTTGTTATGGCGACACTTTCTTCCTGGCTTTTGTAATATGTATAAATATAATATAAACAGACCCAATATTTGGTATTTAGGTTATTTTTTACGAAATAAAAATGAAAACTAACCTCAGTAGGTAGGTATACTGTAAATATTGACGAGGTCTCAGTTGATCGGCAGCGTGAAAGACCATATCAGGGAGTAGGTCGACAACGAAAATCCTCGAGTACGTTACAACACTGATTTATTTCGCACAAGGTGAATGGTGAATACAATAAATACACAGACCCGAACATGGTCAACGGGAACGGCTTCCAGCCACCCGGACCGTCTGAACTCGCGGATCTCCCGTAAGCAGTTCACCCCTCTGTGTGTCAGGCTCCACTGTCCAATACGGTCCATGTCCATAATAGTCCATTCCGGAATTCCGGGCTCCCTATTCTGTGGTTCGGGGGAGAATTCCCCTTTACAGCGCTCACGCGTCGGTGCGAGCGGCACCAATACTCTTGGACGGCACGACTTGCACCCAGATGCCATAATAACACCTGGGCGGTTCCCCTCCGCCAGGACACACGCGCACTAGACACAACCTTTTTTCTAAAATATAAACTAAGACGTTTAAAAACACTTTAAACATTGAAAACTTCTCAAAACCCAAGCTGCCGCTTTCAGCTATGTGAGAAATGACATATTGTAACGTCTGACTAAGATGGTCACGTGATTTTTGTGCGCCAGGGCCTGTCTTTATAGTAGGCCTTGGAGATGCGGGTGAGCATAGCTTTGGCTTGTAACAGTAGACAATTTGCACTCTTACTGTTTATACAGATATTGGGAAAGGGTTAGTCCAGGTCCATAATCTAATTTAGATTTTTATAAAATGCCACTAGATAGCTAGTTATTGAATCATTGTGCAACAAGCATTTAATGAATGACAGCTACAGTTTGTTCAGCGAATGTTCAGCCCTACGTCACAACTCCCGTCCTTGTCTGGCTCGTGAATATACGACCGATATCCGTCGTATAGTCATGAATAAGATTGTCTTATTAGGTATCCATTAAATAGGAGTTGCATATGTTACGGTTAAAGTGTTTACTTGGCTAATTTATAGACTAGGTGGATAGTGTACAAACTATCCAAATGTCTGGTTATTTTGATGGAAAATCATCTTTTCACTAAAATAGCCACGAATATTGGTTGGTTTGTATACTATCCAGCTAGTTTACAAACTATATAAGATTTGTCGCTAAAGTACAAACCACAAGAAAATTACACAAATTAACCGACGTTTTTGGCTAGTTTACAAACTATCCACAGTAGTTGGATAAAGTGTGAACTTAATATTGCTAGTAATACCTACATAATAACCAACTCGTTGGTTAGTATGTAAACTAACCAATTCCCTTTGCTTAATTTAGTTTTCGATAGTAAAATAATTCTTTGTAAATAAATATTATGTATTACTAGCAATATTAAGTTCACACTTTATCCAACTACGATGGATAGTTTGTAAACTAGCCAAAAACGCTGGTTAATTTCTGTAATTTTCTCGTGGTTTGTACTTTAGCGACAAATCTTATATAGTTTGTAAACTAGCTGGATAGTATATAAACCAATGACATATAAACCAACCAATATTCGTGGCTATTTTAGTGAAAAGATGTTTTTCCATCAAAATAACCATCTATTTGGATAGTTTGTATACTATCCAGCTAGTCTATAAACTAGCCAAGTAAACACTTTAGCCGCAACACAAACACTATTTTATCATAACAATGAAAACTAAGTACTTATTTTTGTTCAGTTTACAAAAAATATAAAAGTTATAATGAAATATTTTAAAATAGACTAATGTGTCCATAAATTTCAAATTTGTGGTTTAAATCTTTCGAAATAGGCCCACTTGCGCTCTGGTTAAAATTCGACCCACTTGCCCTCGTGTTATTTTTACCTGATTTCGGCCGGAGCATTTGCGCCCCTCATAAGATAAGATTAACATGTCATTACCGAATAATTTATTATAAGTTTAATATTTTCGTTCCAGGTACCCTTATTTTTACGTAAGATATACATATTTATTAGCACAATATTTTAAACAGTTTATATCTTTTATGCAGGTATTCTGTGTGGAAATACCCCCTCGAATTTTCTCAGAACAGAATAATAAACTAATTTGATGAGCTGTAAGGGCCGGTTTTTCCATATCATTTACAAAAATTGTTAATTGTTTTGGGGTAGGTACTTGTCAATATTTCGATATTTAAGAAGACATCTTTTACTTTTGCAAACAGTATCTCTGTAAGTTTGATTCAGAATGGAAGAAAAGCTAAAAATTATTGAGACTACGAAAGGTAAGCCTTGTGCATTGCATAATGGCTACCGATACAGAGTAAAACTTGGACGTGCACAAAAGAAAAAGCTGAAAAATGTCGTGGTAGACTTGTTAGTGTGGGTGATGAAGAAACTGTGAAAATGATAGTAATTGATCACACATGTAAACCTGATGTGGCACTAAATGAAGTATACGTATGTATATCCGCCGTCAAGAAAAGGGCTCGAGAAGAAGAAAACATTACAAAGCTAATGTCGTCCATATATGAGTCTGAGGTAAAGCAACTGTACGACCGTGGTTTGGAATTTGTCACCACAATTCCCAAATTTTAATCTATGAAGTCAAGTCTCAATCGTCACAGATCCAAAGCAATGGGTACAATAAAGGATCCCGAGGATTGTCACAACATAGTTTGGCCGTCAAAAATATTCACATTTGAGGACAATTCAACATTTCTTCTAGCTGAAGATGGCAATGGCGGAGACAAGATATTAATTTTTGGGACTAAGTTAGGAAAAGAGGCCATGGCCAATGGAAAAACATTTTTGGTGGATGGAACTTTCAAGAGTTGCAGCAAACAATTCTATCAGCTATACACAGTACATGTTGACATTGGAAGTACCCAACAGGAAACTAATGTGATTCCAGTAATTTATGCCCTACTTCCAAATAAGAAAACAGTCACTTACGAAAGATTCATTGAATTGGTGAAAACTCATATCGCAGAGTGGGATCCTGAATTATTAAAAGTTGATTTTGAGGAAGCTGCAATATCGGCTTTAAAAAGCAAACTGCCGGGCGTGAAAGTCTCGGGATGCAACTTCCACTTTGTGGAGAAAGGTGCAAAGTATAGGACTTGTTGACGAGTATACCACCATCTTCCACCTGGTGATGTTGAGGATGGATGGATGACTATTATGGAGAATTCTCTGGAAAATTCAAAAATTTCTTTATTCAACGACTAGCTTGTGGAACATTGGATGGACATCAGTGCTACTTTTCCCATAGAAATCTGGAATGTTTACGAGCAAAGGCATAGGACCACTAACTGCGTGGAAGGATGGCATAACAGACTGAATAAGTTAACCAGACAAAAACCAAATCTTTTTGAACTTATTAAAATATTAAAAAGTGAAGCACTTCATTGGGACTATATTTATCAACGACATTCTTTAAATTTAAGTGGGAAGCGCCGCAAATCAAAATATATGCAACTTGATAGCAATATAGAAAAAATCCTTCAAGATTATAATGAAACTAGAGACTTAGGATTATGTTTAAAATCTCTAAGTTATATTCACAAATTGCAATAATGATACCTTATTCATTTATTGTTTTTTAAATATAATTTTATAATTTAGGTAAACGTGTTTATTGTATTATTGTTACCTGTTTCATTTTCGTGTGATTTAGGTGCTAATTTTGTTTTTATTCCTCGCCCTATAACTATCATTGGTAAATTCAGACATTTTAAAATATTGTTTATATATTTTTCTCATATGTTGTTTTACCAGAAATTTTTATATACCTATAGTTTTTTTTTGTACTGTTTCTTGCATTTATTATAATATATGTGTATCTAACTGCATAACTTTTTCTGGAACATTTCCTCTATTACACACATTAGACAAAAACCCCCAATCACTAAATTTTATACAAAAAGATTCATTTATTCAAAAGTTATTTAAAGAATCATTTTAAACATTGACGCCCTGTAGATGGAAAATAAGCGTCTAAAATAAAAAATGGCATCATGAAAGTCCTATTCTTTTTACCTAAAGAATCTGCTATTTTGCTATGTACCATTACTTATGGACCACCCTGCATATTATATAGGTACGTTTATGATGAGGGGCGCAAATGCTCCGGCCGAAATCAGGTAAAAATAACACGAGCGCAAGTGGGTCGAATTTTAACCGGAGCGCAAGTGGTCCGGGCGCAAGTGGCCCGACACCAAATCTTTCGATAACAAACAAATAATATTTTTGCCTCTAATCCATAAACTGAAAATCAAATTGTTCATAATGTAAAATCTGTATAATAATGAACCTCATTATGCTAATAAAAGTATAGGAGTAGAAAAAGACAATACGAATTTGTTTTGCATGCAAAATTATGCAAAAGCAATAAAGGAAATAACTATAATGTGAAGATCAAGATACACAATTATATATTCGTCGTGGCGCTGCCAAAATCCTACATGTGCATTTTAGTAAATTTTGTAGATCAAAAAAACCAATTAGAATGGTTAAAAGTGATTCTATTGGGGTTCTTATTGTTGCTAATAATTCTTTATGTCACTTCTAATAGCACTTTCAAACTGAATTAAGTAAAACATTGTCTAAAACAATCCAGAATCAATAAAATGCAACCTTCTGTCACATAGCGGGTTTTGATTTTCAAAAAGGGATCACATGGAGGTTTTTGGTTCAGATCAATAAGCACTGAACTTAAGCAGGAGGGAAACAAAAATTGGTTTTCTTTTAAATTTGTTTATTAATACATACACTAAATCTTAAATTTAAGTTGGTCATAAAATATATGATGGTCCTTATGCATTGACTCTTTTAAACTTTGGAGAGCCTCGAATTTAGATTTTTCAATTTTTAATGGTTCACTGTATAACTGCTGAGGCTTATCAGTAAGGTCTCTTTTCTTACGTTGTGGTAGGGGAGTCCACATTTGCGTATGTCTTGTTTTATAAAGAACTTCTCCGTTGTTGTATAACAGCGCCCGAATATTAGCAACAGTGGGATCTCCAACTTTCTTGCCAGGTCTTATGGAAGAAAAATTAAGGGGAAGACTTTGGTAATTTTTAAAGAAAGTATAGTCTAGATGATTTACTATGTATGGGTGAGTTTTTCTGGCTTCCATCATAGTGTGTCCCTTCTCGAGGATAAGTTGTTCAATTTGTATATTTCGATTTTTCGATGTAAAATCAGCAAAGGCACTTGTCAATACTCTATTTTTATTCTGATAAGCACATCCATCAGATATTATAATAATTTTGTCTAATGTTTTATTCTTGTCAATAAAATCCATGATGCAACTGGTAAATTCATTGCATGTTGACATACCATCACCTTCATGCCATACGTAGCAGTGTACATCGCGATTATTGTTAACATAGATAGTGAAGTCGTGAATTTGAAGTTTCTGTTTATAATACTAACTAAAACTAGTATCTTGGGACAAAGAAGTACACTCTGCACGTCCATTGTAATGACCAGAATACTTTCTGAACATAAAGCTATAGCAGACTGCTTAGCAGCCCTTGCTTCATCTTTTTTCTGTGCATGGATGTCATATTCCTCCTGTGATATATTTCCTGCTTTAAAGCCAACACATAGATCGCATTGATCTTTGCGAGGGCTAAATATTGATATTTTTTGTTGCTTTAACAAAAGACTGAAGAACTTTCTATCTACTGGTTGAATTTGGATGTCTTTGCACCAGTCTTGGTAAGTTGCATACATGTGCCGATATGATGAAAAGGTTGGTTCTACATAAACTCTCGAAGTAGACGCCCTGCAATAATGACTCGGCATTTTTGGCAGTAACTTAAGCCATTCCAACACAAAGGCAGTTTTTTATCCTTATTTAATTGGGTTAGGGATATTCTATTTGGTTTGGTTCTTCGTTTCATTTTTTTTAATAAGTTTTCGTTCGTTCTTTTTTGGTTTAATGTTTTCCTCATTTTGTTGTTCCTTACTTTCTAATTTGTTGTCTTGGTTGTTTTCTTCATTGGAGGTTGTATCTGTAGCTGTGGAACTATTAACAGAGCTTGTTTCGATTAAGTTTATTCCTTCGTTTGCCCAGTAGGTAAGACAATCTTTCTTGATATCAAAAGTATCTAAAAAAAACTGTCTGCAGACTCGCACCTTAATACCATTGTTATTAGGCAAATAACAATCGTAAGCATTATTTTTTCGGGCCGTGTAACCTTTGGTACCTTTCCTTCTTCTTAAAACTGGTCTGCAATCTACTAAAGCCTTGATGTAGGATCATTTCGCTTCCCAGCTATCCATTCTCCAAAATATATTAAACTGATCTTGCTGAGTTTTGTTTGAGATATTGCCACATTGAAAGCTTCTAGGGGTAATTTTTTTGGTTTCCATTTGTTCGTGTGGACACGTTTTAGAGAGTGACCTTGCCTTTTTATTTACATTAATATAGTCATTATCTTTAGTTCTTTTTATGCCCTTGTATGGTTTTCCATGCAGCCTTAACAATTGGTTTTGTTTCTTACGTTTTCTGTTAGTCTTACAATTATCCTGGTCAGATTCACTACTTTGATTTTCCACCTCTTGTTGCGAGGTTTCCCCGTTATTTTCTTGTTCTTGCATGCTATTATATTCAATGTCTTTAAATGCCACGATTTCTATTGTTTGTCTATTTTCTTCTCTTAAAGTTTGAGTGACTAATTTACTTTCTTCTATAGTAGTTTTATTTTCTGTATATCCCTTCAAACTTTCATTACTACTTTCTGTGTCTTGGTTTCCATTTTCGAGTGAATAGCGACTGTCTGGTGAGTCAATATCCAATGGAATTATTGTTTCTTCAATTACCTCGATATGGTCATCTTCCACTGCCACCAACATACCATCTTCTGCAACTTGAGCATCAATCATTACAGTGTCATTTTCTTGGCTTAAGTCAGTGTTTGTAGGATCTACAAAAATTGGCGGAGCACATTCCAGTAATATACTAGTACTAGTAGTATTATTTGGTTGAAGTGAATCATCGATCATCGACTCTTCTATATCTTCACTGTTGTTAAGAAGTTCTTCAAAAAGAATAGAAGATACATTTTGTGACTTCTCTCTTGCTAATTTGACTATGTATTGGCTTCTTCAGAGTTTCTTTGAATTCATATTGTAACCACTGAAAAAGAAACACCAGAAATAATTTCTTTGATAAAGAGAAAACTTCTTCGCAATCATAAAAAATTGTGAGTGCATATTATACAGGGTGTCCGGTAAGTACCTCCTAATCTCTCGGAAGCATACAGGGGAGGTCAAAATAACCCTAGTTTGTCAAAGGAAAAAAATTCCTACTGTGCCCCTTAACGGAGATACAGGGCCCCAAAAGAGTACTTAGCGATTTACTTTTTTGGCTCTAACTTTTGAACCGACTTGTATAATTTAATGAAATTTTAATAGTTTATGTTGGCCATAAAGACTCATAAAACCATACTACCGTAGATGTTTCACATCGTCAGGGAAGTCAGGAACGGACTTGCCACCACACTCGTTGGGCCAAATTTTTGACAGGTGTCATTTTACAGAGCTGAAAACTGTTTTTTTTAATACTTTGGTCATTGCTCTTTAAAAAAGGTACTCTTCATTTCTTTCGACCAAATGAGCCGTTTTCGAAAAAATTAAGTTTTTTAACACGTTTACACAATTAACGAGTGCTTGTCCATAAAGGTACGGAACCCTAAAAATAACATAATACAGACTAGGCTGATATGCATTTAATTTATGGTGAAGCGCTGTCCAACTCTTCGAAGGCAAGAAGACTTTATGCTGAAAGATTTCCAGCTCGAAAACCTTTCAAAGGGTTGATCGGAGCTTAATTAATTTACAATGTTATTAAAACACAAAAATAATGAAAACGTTTAAATGTTATTTTGGCAAATGTTCAATATGAGCTCCACGTACTTCAATACATTTTCTTAGTCTTCGAATATTTTCCCGCTGCACTGCAAATAATATTCCGGCATTATTACGAACTTCGTTAGAATGCTGTGTTATTCTCGCTAGTAGTTCTTCTCTAGAATTTACTGGTGTTGAATAAACTAGTTGTTTTAGATGTCCCCAAAAGTAAAAGTCTAAAGGATTTAGATCAGGCGACCTTGGTGGCCATAAAACAGGGCCACCTGATTTTTACCTAATTGTGTTTAGCATTAGTAACTTTTGAGTGTTATACAAAAACTTAATTTTTTCGAAAACGGCTCATTTGGTCGAAAGAAATGAAGAGTACCTTTTTTAAAGAGCAATGACCAAAGTATTTAAAAAAACAGTTTTCAGCTCTGTAAAATGACACCTGTCAAAAATTTGGCCCAACGAGTGTGGTGGCAAGTCCGTTCCTGACTTCCCTGACGATGTGAAACATCTACGGTAGTATGGTTTTATGAGTCTTTATGGCCAACATAAACTATTAAAATTTCATTAAATTATACAAGTCGGTTCAAAAGTTAGAGCCAAAAAAGTAAATCGCTAAGTACTCTTTTGGGGCCCTGTATCTCCGTTAAGGGGCACAGTAGGAATTTTTTTCCTTTGACAAACTAGGGTTATTTTGACCTCCCCTGTATGCTTCCGAGAGATTAGGAGGTACTTACCGGACACCATGTATAGTTATAACTTCAAACAAAACTTAACAATAACTTGAAAAAGACACTGTAAGTATTTGAACGTCAATATCTCGAAAACAGTTGAATTTAAATGTGTAGTGTGTTTCATCAAACATACTTTTTTCCGAATTTTCCGAAGAATTTAAAAATTCCACAATATATAGGGCGTTCTATTTGAAAAAACTTAGTTACATACTGTATCTAGAAAGCTGTAAATTTGGCAACAATGGCAGTGCGATTTATTAATCGAGCACAATTAATTACCCCCATGTACCAGATTTTGTTTCCCCAGTTCAAGCCGTTTTCGAAATATTAGACCATTCCGTTACTTTTGAAAGACACTGTATTATGTTGCACTCTGTGAATTGAAATTTGTCAAGTACTACATAAAGAGGAACATCAAAGTAATTTATAAATAATGTAGATAGTACAATAATATAGTTATTTATTATTACAAAAAATCACCTAGAATAGCTGTTTCTTAAAACATAACCTAAAAATCGATATATTAAGGGAAGTATTAAATTTGACTTTCGCTCAAAAATTATAGCTTTGCCACTAATGACTTATTAGAATAGAAGGCAGTTATTTACTTACCTGAGATAAAACACAGTCATTTAATTACAAGTCCAACAAATTTAATAATCACTGTAATAAGCAACCCGGTACCGACAAGTTAAAAATTGGTTATGTCTGTGCAATTTTGACATTACAATACGGCAAAATGCTACATGTGCGTACAGTCTTCACATAGCGGTTCTTGGATGGGCTAAATATTCCCCACTAGATTTCAGGAAAATGCGCTATGTGTATAGGTTTCACATGGCGTTTTTGATACGAACCAAAGATTATGCTTGCACATATCTTAATTTTCTCTTCGTTTATATATAAGTAATTTTGAAAATATTACACATTGAGAGTGCACACGTCGGATTTTGGACCCGCCACGACGAATATTTTATGACCATATATATTGAAATTAACTTCATAATACAAATAGTAATAATTAGGTACAATAAAATAATTATTGAAATTACAAAAACACATTTTTTTAACATAATCATAATACTCTCTCCTTACTGGAATATATCCACAATTTAATTATATTTGTATTTAAATATATAATCTATTATGTAAAGTAATAATGTAATAATTGTATTTGTCATTATATAAAAAATAACTTCTAAGTAAATGAATACAGTACAGCCATTTATTTTTTGCATAATATAAAATACAATAACAATATAGATCTTGTCTTCACAAAAAAAAATCTTTGGTTTAAGATACTTTGGTAATGGTAAAAATTCTTTGGTAACAAAACATAAAAATAACAATAAAACTTAAGTACTGTAATTAATAGTTAAATATACAGGGTGTTTTACCAAATTAAGCTATAATTTTTAGGGCTGATATACTACAATCTCTCTTTAACTAGACACCAGAAATGACATTTTTTAAATTTAGTTAACCCAAACTTGGCGGCATTGAGAACAGGGGCACATTAAGCCACTTCGCATATTGAGAGATCATGTCAGATATCTTCCCCCATGTCAGATATTTAACCTTGATTTTCTATGGGTCACATTTAAATAAAAAAAATGAAAAAATCTTTGTTTATGATGACCACATACCTACTTAATATGTACAGCCGCGGCCACAAAAAACTTTCAGGCTGGTGGAAATCCGTGCAAATGAGCGCACAACTCGGCAACGCCGCGGCTGCCCGTCTCGTGACGCCGCCGCCGGCCGCCGGTCGCGGACGACCGGCCGCGGTGTGCCGGTCCACGGCGGCGAGCGGGACGGGCGGAGCGGGCGGGCCGCCACGTTGCCGGATTTCGCGCTTCAGAGAGAGATTCAAGGACCAGCTTGAAAGTTTTTTGTGGCCGCGGCTGTACATCATAGAAAATGTAAAGGATAATAATAATAATAATAATTCTCACCCTCACAATACTCCAAACTAGGAGTACCCCAGAAGCAACCACATGCTTGTGCGGGAAAGGGGGGCAATTACTATTATTTTGTCTTCGTTGCCATTTGCGGCTAGGGCCGACTTTTTTCCCGATAGAACTAGGATAGCATTCGCTCAAGTACTACGGAAAACCCTAGAAAACCGTAGTAATCTCAGTGAGTGTAGACAATTAGTAAATCATACGGATAAAGCTATTTAGGAGCAATAACGTGAAGCCACATTTGTCCAGCGCTCTTGGCCATAGCGGTGTTTTCCTTTAAAGACATGTACATGCGTCTGCCTCGACATCGGTTCGAACCAAGGTCGATCGAAGGCAGAAAAACATGCAGTCTAAAAAGTCAGCGCCGGTACGAGCGACGCCACCGCGGCCCCTGAAACTGAAATTAAAACAAAGTAATGCCAATATCCTAACCAAACATCAAATTTTACGAGTACGGCTCTGTCGTCACCTGTCATTCTAGGGGCCCAGAAATTCTAGGGATATGCAACATAAAAATCTAGTGTCCAGTTAAATAAAGATTTTAGTATACCTACTTATTTCTTTACAAAATCGATGTTTTTACGAAATATTCTTTTATTTTTAGATGGGGGCTGGCTGGTAGTCAATTTTAAATTATTATAATAATTTTGGATAGTGATTTACATTGAATATTTCTCGAAAATTTAAAGTTAGTAAACCATGACTAAATCTGTAAATTCATCTTAAATATTCATTAGTTTTCTTGAAGCAACAATAACGAGAAAGAAACACATTTTTGGCACCACTTCCAATCTAACTACCATCATACTTCATTCTTCAGGGACACCCTGTATATCAACTAACAAACTCGACCAAACTAGTATCTTGCAAGTTGTGGCTGTGGAACTCGCAAAAAAATGCCCGACCCTAGCTTCATTTTTCTTACGCTCTATCACCAGCCACATTGTTATCTGTCACGGCATTCGCCAATGGATCCAACTCTGCAAACAAGCTCAACCAAGACATTTGCTGTTTTGCATTAGCCTTAGCAGCATCGCCGCTTTTCTTGTCGGGTTCCTTCAACATCAAATCTTCGGCCTTGGTTTTATTTGGTGAGGCGAAATCGAAAATGCCTTCTTGCAAGAGACTGGATGGCATAAAGTCGTTTGCCATGAAATCCGGAGGAGCAGCGTTTGGCCATTGGAGGTCTAGGAGGGCGGAACTGGGTTTTGTGTCATCGAGTTTTGGTTCTTCCGGGGTAGGCAGCGGTAGTGGGAAATCTTCCCCCAAAAGGTTTGAAACGGCTTCTGAGGAGCCCGAGTCTTTCCTGGAAACAATTTTTAATAGGTTAGAGATGTTATTCATCTACGTCTTAAACATGGTGTTTAAATATATACTATTTTTGCACCTTGCTATTTATAACAATAACCAGAAAATATCTACCTGTGTGAATAACAAGTATATCATTCGAATACCAGAGGCCCCACCCCCCGAAATGTATGGCTGAAGAAATATTAAGTACAATTTTCAAAAATAATGAATAAAAATATATCATCTAAAAAAATGGTCCTGACACGTCTCACCCGAGCAGTGGTGAACTTGTGTAAACCCGCATGATTAATATAATAAGATTTGCACTTTCAGGCTTTATTGCAAATCAAAACTTACTCTGTAGCATTTTCTTTGGAACTGGCATCTTCCTTTTCATCTTTTCCATCTTTAGATGGCTTATCTGTATACTCTGCATTAAAGAATGTACTTCTATCTTTGTCAGTTTCCGACGTTACGGCTAATTCAGGAACTGCACTAAAGTCATATGGTTCTACTTTATCAAGTTTGGCTCCAGCTAGCATAAGAGTCTCAGCAGCTTTGCCAGCAAATAACTAAAAAGGAAACAATCATTTTTATTCATTAAGACTATCGTTATAATTACGGACATTAAGTAGTATACCTGTAATGCACTTTGATAAGGTACCAATGCATGCGAAAACATATTGCATCTGGCAACAGCCAACAGATCCACTTTTTGTAAACAGGCTAAAGTTAAACGATCAAATTTTGTCTTGCCCTGCTTAACATAAGATTGAGCTTTTCGAAATCTTTCCAAACCATGTCCTGTATCTGGGTCTAACTGGGACGATACTGATTTCATCCAACTTAATGCTGCTCTATACTCCGTTCTTGCTTTCTCCATTTCAGCAACTGAAATTAAGACATTACATAATCAAACACTGACCAAGCCACTGTTCTCTACAAATGGTGATTTCCAAATTCGGAAACTTACTTGTTGCCCTTGTATCAGAAATAGCCCTCCCTCTAAAAGTATCAACTTCATGATGCAGTCGAACTAGCGGAGATCTCACAGTTAACCTTTGATGCCCAGTATAAGCAAGAGCTTTGCCAGCTGTTGTTAGAATTTGGCCAGCGCTAGCATTTTTCTCGTTCTTTCCACATTCTTTCAAGTACCGCCCTAAAGCGTTTTCTTCTTGAGCTAGATAACACAGCCTCTCTTGGTATATGTCTATTACTCGTTGTAACTGTACGCAGTTTTCGCTGATAGATTTAAATAGTTCTAGTTTAGCATCCAGTTCAGCATCCGATGAGATAATGCATTCGTCTTCTTTACCGCCCAACTTTCGGAGAACGCTTTTCTTCGTTACCCAATACTGGTGTTGCATATTTATTTATCAGTATCTTCGCGCCAGAAGTTATAAAACATAAAAGGGAATACCTACGTGTTCAAAAAATTAATAACATTGCTAAATTTCGGATAAACACAGAGGTTGACAAAAAAGACCACTGACATTTGCCTTGTTGACGTCTCTGTCACCCGTCACGTCATCTCTCCACAATTCATAAAAATTCTGTGCAATTCTGCACGGTGTTTTTTGCGGTCATAAACCAACGAGAGGCTAAAACCAGAGCATACCACTTTGTCATAAACCCACGTTTCATTCATGATACAAATTATTATATCATGCGTTTCATTGGTCGACTCAAAGTTACATGAACACTGTAGCTTGTGCTCTACAGGTAGGTTTCTATTATGGCATTTTAGGGCAAGGAATATCTTTAGATGCCTGTATCTGCAGTTTTCACCCGACATTCAGAGCGCGCCGGTTTCTATTATGGCATTTTGGGGCACGGAATATCTTTAGATGCCTGTACCTATAGTTTTCGCCCAATATTCGGCGGGCACCGACGACGAGAAGCTTAATATTCACGTAGCCTTGAGTCGACCAATGAAACGTCGAATGCAAAGTGGGTTTTAGCCTCTTATAAACCAGAGAAATGGCTACTCCATTTCTCTGTCATAAACCGGTTTGTTGGTTCCTTGCGTTCGTTGGTTCCCACAACCTATATATTTTGTGGTTTCCACTAGAGATAAGCCGAATTCGAGCGGATGACCGATTTTAACCAGGTTATAAAAAGTTAGGTTAGATTATAAGAAAATGACACATACCAATAGGTATGTGGAAAATGAACATTAAAATAATTTTTGATGATAATAGAAAAATCTGGTGTGTTCACACTGTCTTAAAACCATATAATCTGGCCCTTAATCAAATAAATAAATTTGTAAAATTTACTCAAAATTTAAATTTTATAACCTGGTTCAACCTGGTCATCCGCTCGAATTCGGCTATATAAAGGAGGGCGAATGCCAGAGAAATGGAGCTATTTCTCTGGTATAAACTCAGACTAATGAATAAAGGGGACGAATTTGTTTACAAATGTAAGTGAATTGTTGACAGGCATAGTTGTTTATCTATCCCCATGTTTACAAATATTGGTCCTTTACTGACCTGCCCCAAACAAGTTGTCGCATTTAAGAGTAGCAACCTTTAAACAAGGGTAGCAATAACTAGGAATATCATAAATAAAACCGGCAATTTCTTTAGTAGATGCATTGAACGTAAAATTGCCCCCACTTATAAAATTCACGCGGAACAGTAAAGTAAAATAACCTTTTCGTGTTCAAGAAAGATTATGTAGGTGTTTTATTATTGACAAAATGGTTATAGTAGAGAACACCCATTACTCTTCGCACTAATCGGCAACGTTGCGGCAGTTTGACAGGGACCAAAGTTAGCGCTTGCTCAAATGGTTTGTTTTCCATTTTGTTTGTTTTGGTATTTGCTTAGTTTTACCAGAGAACAAACGCTAAATTCGAGTTTTTCGTGCGGTTCCAAGTTTAAAATAGTAAAAAGGTGCATAAAGTGCAAGTGCCTTTCCTCTAAAGTGAAAAAAGAGAATATTTCGTTCCATAGGTAGTATTTTGTAAATATATTTATCTCTTTCATAAAGTGAGAGGGTTCAGCTTACTGTTTACATCTGTATAAAGAGGCTATAATGCGGTGTCCCCTTTATTCATTAGTAAACATAGTAAATAAAACACGACAATATTTTTTCGGCCGGGAAATGCCCTAAAAATGTTTTTGATATTCAAATTCCTTGGGCCCGTGACGGCACGGGCCCAAAAAACTGATTGGCTACTGTTTTACGGCAATATCAGAGAAATGGAAACGGCAATATCAGCGCATATAAAACAACCAGCAGTTTCACTCCCCATGGCGGGAAAATTCTGCGCACCTGTTCGCGCAGCCGCCATGTGGGCATAGATTGTGTCAAATTGATGCAGTGTCGGTGCGATTGGGCAGTTCTTTTTTGGCTGTAGGAGAGATATTACAGTGCCGTGAAGTGTGCTTTTTTTTGTAAATTGTGCTTTTTGCTAGTATCTTTAAATAAAGAATCCCAGGAAGGAGTAAAAGCTGCTTGTACTTACCACACACTATAATTTTACTAATACTACTCTGTATTTCTGAATTGATTTTCCCGACTACACCTCTGACTTCTATTCCACCAATATGGCTCAAGGTCATTGAATTTGCGGATGATTTCTGCTGGTTGTTTTATATGCTCTGGTAATATCTCTCATACAGCCAAAAAAGAACTGCCCAATCGCACCGAGTCGGTGCGATTGGGCAGTTCAAATTGATAGTGTCGGTGCCACCGACACTGCATCAATTTGACAGAATCTGTGCCCACATGGCGGCTGCGCGAACAGGTGCGCAGAATTTTGCCACCACGGGGAGTGATACTGCTGGCGGCAGAGCATATAAAACAACCAGCAGTATATCTTACTCTTGAGAAATCATCCGCAAATTCAATGACCTTGAGCCATATTAGTGGAATAGAAGTCAGAGGTGTAGTTGGGAAAATCAATTCAGAAATACAGAGTAGTATTAGTAAAGTATATAGTGGGTGGTAAGCACAAGCAGCTTTGACTCCTTCCTGGGATTCTTTATTTAAAGATACTAGCCCAATCGCCCCGACACTGCATCAATTTGACAGAATCTATTCCCACATGGCGGCTGCGTGAACAGGTGCGCAGAATTTTCCCGCCAAGGGGAGTGATACTGCTGGTTGTTTTATATGCTGTGGTATTATCACCACAGACGGACGTTGTTGAGCGGGCGTCGATGAATGCGCGTTGATGTTTTCAGACAATTACGCCCGTCTATGACCAGCTTCTCACGGCTATAGTTTCATGTCCTGGAAAGTAGATGGCGCCTATGGTTAACAATGTATTTTGCATTGCATTTTGTCTCCGGGATGTGCATGGTGAGCCAGAGAACTGTCAAATATGACAGCCGTAAGCAGTCTTTATTAATACGTCAGTCAACGATATTAGTATTAACTATAAGCTGTGTAAAAGTACTATACAGATTATATCATAATGATTTCTATGGTGAGCAGGGAGCTCCGAAAACCGGAAACAATCTCTTGCCTGTCAGTTGCTGTCTCTGTCTCTGTTTTTCTCAGCATAAAACAAAGACGAAGATATAATTTCTCTTGCAACTTGCAGGCGGCTTTGCTTGGAACTTGGCAACTTGGAAATGTACGCAAGCACATAGATACAACAGAAACTTCGATTTCCTCAAATATTTGTCATTTGACTAATCGAATACAAAAAAGATACACTTTAGAAATCTATATATTTTGTGGTATTTAGTACAATCACCAGTTCACAATTTTCCTTTAAAGGAACCCTAGTTCATACTATAAAAATGTACCAAATCCCTGTTTGGTTAGCAAATGTGAGAACCGATCCGCCCAGAACCGCCAATCAAGATGACATAATTGGTATGACTAGTGACAGCAGTAATTGGCAGTTTTGTAAATAATAGAGGAACAAATAACAAATATTTTTGAGCGGTTTGATTCACGATTTGATAAAAGTAAATAAACTACACCCACTCTCCAATCTAAAATATAAAAATGATTGTTGAATAGAAAAATTGCGTCCAAATCAATAAACAACAGTTAAAAAATGTCGGCAATGGGTTCAGAAACAGATTCAATACCCATAGACTCCGATGAATCTCTACTGGATTTTAAAGAGGTGTGTTTAGTCAACTGGAATGTTTGCAGCTTCTGAAATTAACATTTGTTTTAGATAAATGATCTGGAATTCGATATTCCGACTGTCACACCACCTTCTCTTGAAAGTGTCCTATGGGATATGGAATCGGAAGAAGGCAGTGACAATATTTCACTGCATTCTCTTCAAAGTATCACTGCAAAGTTCCGTTCTATGATGTCACATGATATTTTGCAAGGCATCTCCGTTCAAGTTGCTTCTGCTGGGGTACTGATTTTTGTCTCAGAAATAATAGTTAACATTGGTTAAATAATTCGTTCTTGTAGGAACGGGTAAATGCTGGTTTGCCAACATGTATTACAAACTGTGTAAAATATATAGCAGTTGGAACATCCCATGGTTATATTTTTGCTTTCGATGCAGAGCAGAGTTTGTGTTGGTTTTGTAATGATACTGGCAGCAGTGATCAAGGTGCTGTATCTGCTTTGGAATTTAATTTGGATTCTACAAGGCTCCTTATAGGGTAAATTACACCTTTTTTTACCTAGTGAATGTCTGAATGCCAATTATTCTTTTAGTTATGAAAGAGGCTACATATCTATGGTAGACGCATCGAATGGTGATGTAATTCGAAAAATGCCCGATGCTCATGCTCCGCAAACTGCAGTTCTACACCTGCGTTTCACCTTTCTGAATAACTTGGCATTAGTTGGAGATTCTTCTGGATGTGTGTTTTCATTATCGTTTAATAGGAGACTGGGAGTTCGGACTTGGGATTCAAAGTGTTTGTTCTCGGGAGCCAGAGGAGAAGTCTGTGTGTTTGAACCGTTGATTCACCATCATGATATACATTTCTTGAGCAATCACGTACTGGTTGCTATGGCTACTTTGTCCAAGGTAAAGACTATACAGCCCCAGAAAATAAAGTTTCACAATCTAGTTCCACTGTTGTATACTGCCATAAATATATCGACGGCGTCATGACAAAAAGGCTTAAATGGCTTTTGCAATTTTTTTCAGGAAACAAGAAAAACGTGTAATATTTTTATTTTACACTTTTTGTCGATATTTTTACATTGTTGATATTCAAACATTAGTTAGGTATTTTAGATTTTTGTGTTTATGCCTTTTTCTTTTCCTTTATGGCGTTTGCGCACTTTAAGTCTTTTACTTTATGACCATTTTAGTTATAATTTGTCGGGTAGGCCCTACTATGCCTTTTTCTTTTCCTTTATGGCATTTGCGCTCTTTAAGTCTTTTACTTTATGACCATTTTAGTTATAATTTGTCGGGTAGGCCCTACTATGCCTTTTCTTTTCCTTTATGGCATTTGCGCTCTTTAAGTCTTTTACTTTATGACCATTTTAGTTATAATTTGTCGGGTAGGCCCTACTTATGCCTTTTAATTATACAGGAAGAAATAAAAACGGTGGATAAGTCTTAATTTTTTAACAAAAACAAGAAAAACTATTTTGATAAAGTCACGACAAAATTTTGAACAAAAAGCACAGTAAGTCGTTTAGGATTTTTTTTATTTAGCTCTCTGTTTTTAAAAGAAATTTTAATAAAATATCTTAGAACAAATAAAAAAAAATCAAAATATAATTTACTTACCCAAAACAGCTATCTGCAAAAACACTCAAAAGTGGTCTTACTAATACAACTAAGTATTAATCAAATTTTAATACATGACTCTTAAACAAGGTTGGCATGATATATATCAAAAGATATATATCTTGATACATATCAAGATATTTATTCTTTGATATTTATCAAGATATATATCAAGATTTAAAATGCAAGTACATAGTTATAGCCCTGAATGCTTACCATTATCAAGACTGATGTAATGGGGAACTTGAACAATTTTTTTTTATTTCTTTAATATATTTGCCTATCTATAGAAAGAGCACATACCAAATATCAGCTCTAAAATCACAATATTTAATTTGCAATAAATAATTAAAGTTGTGACCGCAAGCTATTCATTTGAAACGACACGAAAAGCGCGGGAATGGTTGTGACGTCATATAGCTCGATCGATCAGAAGGCAGTGACAGGAGTGACAGCTACACAGAATTAGGGAAGGAAGAATGGAAATTGAACATTAAAATAAACAGTTCGGCGACCCATTTCCAGAGGGATCTGACGTAGGTCAAAAATAAGAACCGCCTAAAAGTCCAAATTTAACAAGCACTTCTTTAACTGAATGGTGAGGCTACAGGACTAGTAATTCGTAGGTATCGGGTTCAATCGCACAAGAAGTTTTTTTTATTATCTCTGTATTCTACTTCTTATATTTATCACTGATTATCATTTTTAGTAATAATTGGACAATTATTATGAAGATTATTACACAATCTACTCCATAGTGTATTCAAATTCAAAATACTTACCTACCTAATATGGAATTGTCAGTAGCAGGAAAAATGTAATACATTGCTCGATGCGTAAGCTCTTTTTGGCCTTGGAGAGAGTTTTAAGACCCGAGGCAACACGGGCGTTAAACAACCTCCTCGGCCAAAAAACTGCACTTACGCATCTCACAATGTAAATAACTATTTAATACAGCACACTCTTCAAACATTATCAACAATATCAAGACTGAGATAGACTATAACAAGACGGATAGACAAGGATGGGACGTTCTCGTTGATCTTTCTAAACAAAGCTTGCCTGATCGAGATAGACTATAACAAGACAGATAGACAAGGATGGGATGTTCTCGTTGATCTTTCTAAACAAAGCTTGCCTGATCTGTAGTTTTTGTACATGTGCCGCCCATATTAGTTTATACATGGTGCCGCCGCCCACCAGAGGCGCCACCACCAACGAGCTACTTGACGTCACAACCAAGGAGGGCGCGTTTCAAGAATGATTTGAATTATGCAGTTTTTAATTGCTTACATTTATTACATAAAAATAAAAAATGAGTTTTTTTGTGAACTGAGGTTCATTTAATGGCAATAACCTACGTTTGAAAGTAATATTTTTGAAATGTAATTTTTGTGCAAGTTCCCCATTATAATAATTACCTAATAAGTAGGAATAGCCTATTTTTGATACCATTACTTCTTACCGACAATTAGTTTATAGGAGTTTTTTTTATATAGGTATACAATCTAACGTTTTGTTTTTTGTTTATGAAGTTTAGTATTTATGTGTTATTTAAGAATCATGTTTTGTTTTTATTTTTTTAATTTATTTATAGTAAAGTACAAATAAAAACGTTGGAGTTTTTTACAATATGTATACCCTAGATATATACAAAATTCAATTTTTTAAAATAAATATCAAGATTTGGATATATATCAGATATATATTGATAAATATCCGATATTTTGATATTTATATAAATATCATGATATTTGCCAACCTTGCTCTTAAAACAAAAAGTAGTTTTTCAAAAAATAATGAGACAAATAAAATTAAGTACAAAAATCTTTGGTAAGTACAAAAATAGTAAAAAATGGTTTATTGGCCGTCCTCTATTTCATTTTCAGGTAAAACATCAGGTACAGTGTTACTGGCACTAAGATCAAAGTACTCTGAATGATATTGTTTCTTTATTTTAAGTTCCTTACACAGGTCTAGAAGATTTTGTAATTTTTTTTTCTTATTTATCGGCAGTTCTGCACTATAAGCACGAGGAACAACTTCAGAATATATTTTTTCAATTCAATCAATCTCTTGGAACAATTGGAAGTTATAATCTGTATTAAATCTAATTCTATAGGGTTCAGTTTTGGTTTTAGAAAAGCTAGCTCTTGTTATTTCAGTTATTTTAATATCTATTTCCAATCCAAAATGTCATAAAAAACTAGAATGGCTTCGTAAAGCTTAGGCCGAATTCGAACATTTCTAATAACAGTTGTCCATTCTGTGGGTGCCTGGATATTCATGTTTGATGCATATTTCGTAATAACTCCATGTACACTATCAACAGGCATGTAGGTATGTGTGACCAGAAACTAAATAGGTAATTGTTAGCTCCTCGACTGTTTTGGAATTTTTTTAAAAATAACGGCATAGACAAAACAAACTTATTTTGTCCTGTCCTGGGCAGTTGTCACAGAACAGTGAGCCGGACTTATATTTACCATCTTCGTCTAATTTATTAAGGTACTGGTATAAACTGGAACAAATTTCATTAACTCCCTTTTTTCCATCCTTTTCTCCCGAAACATAACAGTATTCATTTTTTGATTTGCTTTCATATACCTTAAAATTATATACTATGTATTTTTGACTAAATCCAAATAACATGCTCGGTCCGTGTGGAGTAGCTAGGACCTTCTATAGATCAAAGGATACAACAATAAAACTTTCTTCAGAAGATCTTTGCTGTTCTCCTAAAAAAATTGTTTAGCAGCATCTTTATTTTTTATATGTTTCAGATATTCTTCTTTATCTTTCTCACAATGCGAGCAATTTATCTTTTCTGGGCACATGTATGTTAGAGTTAGAGTTTATTTATTCATGAAAATCACAAGACATACATTTCGTCGAGTATACAATAAAAAAACATATTAAAAATAATTGAACATTCACATATTAGAACAATTCACACAAATAAAACATCCAATGAAAATATACCTTTTGGGAAGGAGATGAGATTCAGTAACCCGCAAAAGCGCCGGAGAGCCGCATATAAACACTTTGGTGTATATGTGTTTACCTAACTCACTATAAATCGACTCAAATAAAAGTAAGCCATGATTTCGTCGAATAAGCGTCACCGTTTACGTCACAGCACCTGCGCGCGGGCATACCGTTTTCTGTCTATCGTGGGTTATTGCTCAGATGAATGAATAGTCAATTGTCAGTTAATTAGGTAGGTACTTATTTGTAAATGAACTTACTGAACTAAATAAAGAAAATTAAAGTACTTACGCAAACTATAGTAGAGCTTATTTACTTATTAATCGGCACAACGTTATTAGTTTAAATACACACAACTTTACTACATACAGGGTGAGTTTTTTTCGGTGCCCACTATGGGGATCTCGGAAACTATCAGAGCTAGAACAAAGGTTAAATGGGGAAATAATTGCAGTTTTGAATGCTCAATCTAATGCCCCTTTTGGATTTTTAAAAAAGTTCATGGCTCACTAGATACTTTGAAAAGAGTGATTTTTTCCTATTTCAGCAGATCTCTGTAGCTCCGTTATTTCTGATTATACAGAAAAACTGTTGAGACAAAAATTGTAGATAATTTTGGGCTTATTTTAAAAAGATGCAATATTTGCATAAATAATAATGATGGATTGTTTGAACATCTTTTTTATTTTAAAAGGTGACCTTTTAAAATAACAATAATTTGAATTTGAGTTTTTTAATTTTTGTTTCATTTTCTTACATTTTGTTACCAGCTAAAAACAAAATATTAGAAAGTTTGAAGTATGTCTAATTATAAAATATAACGTAATTATGAAAATATTCCATGTGAAAATTTAAAAAAATCAGTAAATTAGCCATAGCTCTTTTATTTTTTATAATAATTATGCCGAGTATTATATATATTTGGAAAGCTCAAAAAATTGCCGATTTTGTAAGGCCACAGCCAACTATGATTTACATTTAAAAAAACACAAGTTTATGTCATATCTAAAAAATCACAAACAACATAAAAAAATTGGATTAGATTATTTTATTAAGGCTAAAATTATCTACAATTTTTGTCTCTAGTTTTTTTGTATAATCAGAAATAACGGAGCTACAGAGATCTGATGAAATAGCAAAAAATCACTTTTCGAAATATCTAGTGAGCCATGAACTTTTTTAAAAATCCAAAAGGGGCATTAGATTGAGCATTCAAAACTGCAATTATTTCCCCATTTAACCTTTGTTCTAGCTCTGCTAGTTTCCGAGATCCGAGACCCTGTACACCTACTGATACTGCATAAGTAAAAATATAGATGTACATTGGCATCTTCGCAGTATTACCCTTGTTTAATAAACAAGGGTATTATATATCAATTACAGTTAGCAGTCACATCCAGCCGTCCAGGTTCGCAGTGATGCCAGGGACTCTTTAAAGTATGTTAAAGAGTCCCTGAGTGATGCTAATTCTGTGAGTGTGGAGAACTGACGGGGTCGGGCGCGGGGTGAGTGCGTGACGGCAGTGTTGCCAGTGTTCAGTGTTGCCACTGTTTAGTTTGTTTTATTTTGTTATTAGTGTTTAAGTCAGTGTCTATTACCATAGAAGAATGTCTTAGTAAATTCTTCTATGCTATTACTATGCGCAATAACACAAACATGCACGCAACAAGATTAAATCAGCTTAGTAAGGTTTTTAATGTAAACCTATAATGCCAAAACAATTATAAAAATAAACGCTAGAATTTGTCAGGGGGGGCTATTTTCATACCAGGGGGGCTTAGCCCCCCCCAGCCCCCCCTTAGCTACGCCAATGCTGAGTCCTTCCTCAATTTCTTCATAAGAGAAATTTGCGCCCCTCACAAATAAATTCCTAATGAGATCTTTAAACGATTTCACAGGCATATCTCTGACTCTCCCAGGGAGAATGTTAAAAAACCTAACTCCATGGTGTGCAGTTCCAGTCTGTCCCCTAGTCAGCCTCGTAAACTCAACACAGATTTTACCCCTGTTACTTGTGTGATAGCTATGTAAGTCAGAACCCACTAAGTATTTATTCTAATGTTTCTTTATGTAGGTAAGACACTCCAGGATGTAGGCACATGGAAAAGTTAATACCCTCAGTTTCCTGAACGTTGATCGTGTGTCATCCCTATAATTCAGACCCCCCACAATTCTCAAAGCCCTTCTCTGCAAGGCAAATATTCTGTGCCTAATTGCAGAATGACCCCAACCAAGAATGCCATACATCATCCTACTGTGGAAAAGACCATAGTATGCAGTCTCCTAAGAACTTGAGGCGAGAGAGAGCCTGAAAGCTGCCTCAGGACATACGTGTTTTTTGCCAGAGCAGCGCCTAAACGCTCACCATGCACCATCCACTGAAGTCCTGGATCCAAATCCACACCCAAAAAAACGAGCAGATCTGTTATTATTATTCACACTACCCAGTTCCCTTGTAGAGTAGACTAAATTCACGGTTTTATTTTTGTTTAAAATCAGCTGATTGGCCGAGAACCAGTCGTCTGCCATCGACTGTGCCTCCCTTGACTTAGCCGCCAATGCATGTAGGGAACAGTCAGACACCAGTAAAGTTGTGTCATCCGCATAGAGGACACACTTCACACAAGGCAACGCTCTAGGCAAATCATTTACGAACAAAAGAAACAAAACAGGGCCCAATATAGAGCCCTGCGGCACCCCTACCGTCACACATAGCAGCCGGGACCCGGCATCCCCCACCCGCACTGACTGCCTCCTGTTTGTTAGATAGGACTCAACCAGCTTCACCGCAAGGTCATTATAGTCTTTCTTAACAAATTTTTTAAAACTTGAAATTTTTATTGGTGTGGTTTCAATTTCTTCCATTTTCAGTGAATACATTCGATAACGGTTTGCAATACTTTTGGTTTCTGCTGGCAAATATAACTTGGTACTTGACCCGTGACAATAGTGCTACGGAACTGCTGGCAGATTTTCAATAAAATTTTTAAACCCATTTGCTTGTTGGTCGGTGACTTTGTGTTTAGGTTCATGCTTTCCTCTCTTGATTTTCTTCAATTTTCTCTTGTAGAGTATTTCTAATCCACTACTATGTGATGTTTAGCGTATTTAAAAAAAACTGTAAACACACCCGCTTTCGTGTGCTTTCATAACAAAATATTGGTATGTAAGGTTTCGTCGCGAATTACCAAGGGTTCTCTTGCTTTTGACGGGTACAATGTTTACACAGCCATTGATGAAGCTCTTTTTTTCAGCGTTACTGTCAAGCTTCCAAAAACAAGAAAATGTTTGCATTCTTTCTTCTTCGCTAAACTGGTTGCATTGATTAATACACTTTTTATTCAGACACGGGTTGGGCAATAGTGTTTCTTTTTGTCAACTATTTGGTTTTTATAGTTAAAATTGCCTTTGCCGGTATTTCGTCTCCTCTTGTTAACTTTATTTGCTTTTTTTGGTCGTATTGTTCTTCACCGATGGTTGATGTACTGGCTTGAGAACTAGTAGTTTTTCTGGAGGTGGAACTTGAGTTTGATGCATGTCTGACTCATTTGGATTGTACTCGGAGTTTGGAATATTGAATTCTTCAATATCATATGGTGTCTGTAGCATTTTTATTGATGATTTTGGCATCGGAACCACTTTTAGATATTTGAGGGTCCATATCCATATCTTGTTCATCATAGTCATCAACGCTATCTGAATATTCGACTAACTTTTGATGACAGGTCATGTTTAACCCTACATCATCTTTTTGTGGAGTATCTTGATCAGTTTGGTCAAACAGTATGTTGGAAATAGTTTAACATTGATTACTCTGATTACCTTCTGGTTCAAAAATGTCTGCGCTTCATCTAAAATCAGAGTATTCTTGTTATAAATGTCAATACTGAGGTCGTCACAATTTTCTTTGGTGTCTTGTTCAAAGTCAGAAACTAAACCGAAGGTTTTTTGCACCACAATCTGAAATTTCAACTAACAATAATAATATTGATGATGCTTCTTATTCAAAAGAAAAACAATTTAAAGCCCAATGCATGTCAAATGAAGCTAATTATTATTACTTATTGTAGAAAATGTACCAGATGAGATATTACTAAATTAAATCCTTGCTTATAAACATAAGTGTATTATGCCAACATTTCAGATTTGAGATACTTCTTTTAAGTTATATTTTATTTCTCTAAAATTAGAAATAGAAATTGTTGCGTGCGTGATAGATAACCAAATAAATGTAATAAATTGGGTCTCAGTTGGAGAGAAAAAAATGGACTGTATTCTAATATTAAGTTTCAAATAAATGAAATTGAGGAATGCGGGAAGGAAAAAACGTCTGACCTTTGAATCTGCGATCTTTCGTGGATTTCTTCTTCACTCTGGCCAGAGATTTACCTGTAGACGGCTTCTTTGATCCTTGTAGTACAATGGACCCGTAATCTGCCGTTGATGCGGAATAATCACGTCGCGAAGTCGCGAAATCAAAATCTGCGTGCGTACGATTTACAAGAGAGTCAAGAACTGCCCTGTCACACGCGGCATAGGAAATTTTGGGAGAGGTGCGGGGTAAGGAAATGCACGTGTGGTGCGGGGTGCGCAAAATAATCAAGATAAGCAATAACAATAATGACTGAAATTAAATTAACGTAAATTAGACAACACAAAACTATGGGGACGTAACATTACCGCCCACCTAAAATACGAGGTATTTTACGAATCCTCGAGAGGCAAAGGACACAGTTTTGACACTGCGAAGCCGTTTTAACAGACACAACTCTCACCTGACCGTCGGCACCAGGATGGATTTTAATAACACGGCCCATAGCCCATTTTAAAGGGGGCAAATTATCTGATTTTATTAAAACCAACGTGTTTTCTTTAATTTCACAATCAGAATTAAACCATTTTTTTTTTGATGTAAAGTATGAAGATATTCTTTAGACCATCGGTCCCAGAAATCCTGATGCATTCGGTCAAGTAATTGCCAGCGTGTTAGACGATTGATAGGCGTTTCTAGTAAGCTAGGTTCAGGCGGTGCTATGAGGGGCTCGAATGTAAGAAAGTGACCAGGAGTTAAAGCACAGAAATCATTTGGGTCACTACTCAGAGGTTCCAACGGACGCGAATTCAAAATTGCCTCGATCTGAGTAAAAACGGTATACAATTCTTCGTATGTAAGAACCTGTGAACCAATGACTCTCGTAAGGTGAACTTTAACTGATTTTACTGCCGCCTCCCACAAACCCCCAAAGTGGGGGGAAGACGGGGGGTTGAAATGCCATGTAATAGATTCGGAGCTAGCGGCTTGAGAGAACATGACATTAAGTTGACGATGGGCCGATACAAAATTAGTGCCGCAATCACTATACATGTGTTCACAGCGACCCCTCCGAGCAATGAATCTCTTTAATGCGGCTAAAAAGGCATTCGCTATCTGCGAATGCCTGCTGGCATCTGATCTATCGATCAGATGCCAGCTCAAGGTGTACTGCTTTTGTTGCAAAGCAAACAAATAGGCATAAATAACCTTTCGTTGATTTTACACCTCGGAATCTCCCCATGGTGACACAGAAAGGACCGGCATAATCCACCCCGGTATGCAGGAAGGGTTTTGCGCGAGAAATTCTAGCAGGGGGGAGATCACCCATGGGAACAGGCACTGATGGAATTGGGTTGCATTTGAAACAACGAATGCACTTGGAAAGAACTCTGCGAATTGAGCGCTTAAATGACATGATCCAAAATCTTTGAGCAATCAAGCACTGAACCGTTTGTATGCCGGCATGAAAGTACTTGACATGAAAACTCTGAATGATGAGGTCTGTCAGTCGACTACGGCTTGGTAACAACAAAGAAAATTTGCGAGTAAAAGAAATAGGAGCATGTCGGATTCTGCCTCCTACTCTTAAAAGGCCCTTGTCATCGATAAAGGGTGAAAGTTTGAGAAAACTCTTGGGGAGTTTTGCATGGTTACAAAGTTTTTCAATTTCTTCTGAAAAATATGAATTTTGTGTATGCCTAACGAGGTAAAAAGTAGCATCATCAAGCTCCTGAGTACTTAAGGCGCCTATGCAAACTGATGCTTTATTTTTAGAATGTTGAATAAATCGAAGAATATAGCACAAAATCCGTACAATACTATTAAAGGAAGAAAATTTGTTCATAAGTGAATCCAAAAAATTTGGTGGTGACTGATTAGTTAAAAGAACCACCTTACGTTCTTCTGACAGATTATCAGAACACTCAGACAAATCTGAGGCCTTTCGCCAAAAATGGTTAGTAGATAATAAGAAAGGTGGCCCCGCCCACCATAAGGAACACTGCAATAACTCGCGAGGTAACAAACCTCTGGAACCTACGTCTGCGGGGTTTTGATCTGATTTAATATGAAACCAAAATTCGGGTGAAACTTCCTTTTGAATAAAAGCAACACGGTTTCCTACGAAAGTTTTCCACCGGTGCGGAGGAGACTGAATCCAGTTGAGGGCGACTGTGGAATCTGACCAACAGTAGACATTCCGAATCGACAACTTTTCTTGAAATTGTTGAAAAACTAATGAAGCTAACCGTGCAGCCAACACAGCTGCGCATAGTTCTAGCCTGGGCAACGTTATCTTTTTTAAAGGTGCTACTTTTGATTTAGCTGTGATGAAACGAAGCTTTGCCCCGTTAGAATTTAGAACGAAGCGTAGATAAACTACGGCACAGTAACCTTTTTCGCTAGCATCTCCAAATGAATGAATTTCACAGGCCTGAAAACTCAAAGGTAGGACGAAACGAGGAATTTCCAATCCGGACAGGCAAGGAAGATCCTTAAGGTATCGTTCCCACATGCGGAGAACTTCCGAAGGAGGGTGATCATCCCAATTTAATTTCAAGGCCCAAAGCCTTTGGATGAGATGTTTCATAAAAAAGGTAAGGGGAGACATAAATCCCAGAGGGTCGAAAATGCGCGCCAAATTTGAAAGAATGTTCCTTTTGGTGCAATCTTCATCCACAGATTGGACATGAAATCTGAAGCAATCTGATACTGGATTGCTCTAAAGATGATGCTCCTGTCACAATGTCATCGACATAGGTGTCATTTTTGACAGCTTGAGCAGCCAGAGGAAACTTTTGACCATCGTCATCAGCCAATTGCAATAATGTGCGGATAGCAAGAAAAGGTGCACTTGACATACCGTAAGTAACTGTCAAAAGACGATAATCCTGTATCTCGTCTTGCGGAGAGAATCTCCAGAGGATTTTCTGATATTCACAGTGCTCTGGAATAATGCGAATTTGTCTATACATCATTTTGATGTCTGCGGTAAACACGAAAGCGTGTAGACGAAAATTTAGCAAAATAGAGAAAATATCTCTTTGTAATTTAGCTCCAACGAGGAGGTGATCATTCAAGGACGACTGATTTGACAGTTTTGCTGAGGCATTGAACACAACCCTGAGTTTGGTGGAAGTGGCTTCAGGGCGGACCACACAAAGGTGGGGAATATAATAAGATAAATCTGAGGAAGATTTTTCAGCAACTTCCATGTGACCTAACTCGAAATATTCTTCCATGAATAAAGAATATTGTTCATACAAGGGCGGATTTTTTAAAAGGCGATTTTCAAGAGAATGAAATCTGCGAAGAGCAAGAGAACGACTGTCATGAAAAGAAGGCAAAGTGTCATCTTTAAAGGGCAGTTTTAGAACAAATCGACCCTCAGTATCACGCTGATATGTTTTAAGAAAGATTTCTTCACATCTAATGTCTTCCTTGGACATAGATCTGACTTCAGGAACTTCCTCAATTTCCCAGAATTTTTTAACACTTTCTTCCAGCGATGAAATCTCTAGGGAATGACAGAATAAAGTTTTTAAAGAAGGTGATGTGAAGGAGTTTACCTTGCCGCTTAAGACATAACCAAAAATTGTATTAAGTGCGTCCGGTTGCCCTATCTCGCCGCAAATAATTTGCCCTCCTAAAAGAAGCTTTGTATAAATATCAGCCCCTAACAGGATATCTATAGAACCGGGAATGTGAAAAGTAGGATCGGCCAATGACAAATTTGAAATATGAGACCACTGAGCATAGGACATCTCAGTAGTTGGCAAATTGTTACAGATTTTGTTTAAGATTAGCGTATCTATATTTATAATAATTTCTCTTGAGTTGCAAGGCTTTATTGTCAAAGAAATATATCCTTGGTAAGCTACGGATTGCATGGAGTCGAGACCTGATAGATTGACACGGCAGTCTTTGGCTTTGAAACCCAATGATTGAAGACACTTCTTTGAAATAAAGGACGCCATGCTACCTGGATCTAGCAGGGCGCGGACAGTGTGATATTTGCCAAAGTTGTCTAAAACTCGAACTTTTGCTGTTGAGAGCAGTACGCTTGATTTTTCCGACAAAAAACCTGCATTGGTCGATACTGAACTTTGAGCGATAAGTTGTTGCTCTCGATTCTCAGAAGATGATTGTGGTGCATTATTATTGTAATTTGAAGATTCAGAAAAATGCAAAAGTGTGTGATGCTTCTGTCCGCATTTATGACATAAAGAAGCTGAGTTACAACTTATGGTTGCATGTGGGTTCAAACAATTTACGCAAAGCTTGCATTTTCTTATAAGGTTGTAACGATTTCGAGGTAATTGGTTCAAAAGTTCCGGACATTTATAGACAAGATGATCGAGTTTGCATATGAAGCATGGCGAATTATTATTGGAGTTATCAGCATTTACCATGAATGAAGTTGTACTGCGTAAAGATTTCTTATTTTGTTCAAATTTCCTTGTGTATTTGACAGTTTGATTTTTTGACGTATTTAAATTTTGTAACGCACAACAATGTTCGTGGAAAAAATCAAAAACTTTTGAAAATGATGGAAATTCGCTTGATTTGTGATATAATTCAAAACTTTCACCAAATGAAATGTGCACTCTGTTCAACAACATTTGAACTAATATGAAATCCCAGCTATTGACTGGCAGATTCATGTTTTTTAGCGCTTGCAAATTCGTGGAAAAAATGTCTAATAAATTTAAGAGTTCTGTGGGATCATTTGATTTCATTTTTTGACACTCATCTATATTTGACCAATACGCAAGAGCAAGTTTACGCCGATTTGTGTATCTTTTCGTTAAAGCACTATAGGCAATTGCATAATTTGCAGCTGTCATTTTGACATTTTGGATAACAGTATATGCGGAACCTTTTAAAGATGAACTCAAGTGATTAAACTTTTCAACAGCACTTAACTTTGCATTATTGTGAACAAGAACATCATACATGTCGATCCATGTTGGAAATTGGGTAATATCCCCAGAAAAAGGTTTTAAATCAATATGACGTAATTTTATATTTGCGGTATCTTCATCAACCGAAATATTTTGATTTGTAGGAGTTGCAATATTTAACTGTACAAAAATAGCTTTAATTTGATAATACATTTTGTCAAAATTTTGTCTATGTGCATCTTCACCCTCAAATGAATCTTCATCTGAAGCTGAAAGGCCAATGGCACTATTATGATATTGAAAAAATTCGGTTTTTATGTTTTCTATTGATTCATAATAACACTCAAAAAGGGGGATCAAATTACTATCATCCTTCGCTTTAGTTGCCACTTCATAAATCTCTTTAATTCGATTAATTTGCGTGAGACGTAATGCTTGTTGTTTTTTCAATTTTTCCGACATAATTTATAAAGTTAATGCGTTATACAAATATAGGCGAAAGTCTGAAAGGAAATAAGGCAGGAGATAATATAATAATTTATGGTCAAATCAATTTTTTCGCGTATCAATCTCCGTGGTCACTTCGAGCCACCCTGCACCTCACCTGCGCCCATCGCCGTCTTCGTCGAACCACCGGCCGTGCGAGAGTGGTGTTCCGCGATTAGCTACGACGTGCGTCTTTACCTCTCGCGCCTTCGGTTCCACGCTCTGCAGCGGGCGGAACGTATGTCCCTGTTTTGTTCGGATTTCCACCGACTTTGAAGCAAAAAACGTTTGAATTTAAAATCGAAAATAATTTTTAACGGATGGATTATTTTTTTATGCAATCTACTTGCTCCCTAAATTGGCCTAAATATGCAGGTAATTACCTATTGAAAGATAGAAAATGATAATGATAGATGTAAAATAGGTGAAAATTGAAATTAGAATAACTGATTTACCCAATATTAGAAAATCCGGGTTCGAAGAACCATAATATGTTGCGTGCGTGATAGATAACCAAATAAATGTAATAAATTGGGTCTCAGTTGGAGAGAAAAAAATGGACTGTATTCTAATATTAAGTTTCAAATAAATGAAATTGAGGAATGCGGGAAGGAAAAAACGTCTGACCTTTGAATCTGCGATCTTTCGTGGATTTCTTCTTCACTCTGGCCAGAGATTTACCTGTAGACGGCTTCTTTGATCCTTGTAGTACAATGGACCCGTAATCTGCCGTTGATGCGGAATAATCACGTCGCGAAGTCGCGAAATCAAAATCTGCGTGCGTACGATTTACAAGAGAGTCAAGAACTGCCCTGTCACACGCGGCATAGGAAATTTTGGGAGAGGTGCGGGGTAAGGAAATGCACGTGTGGTGCGGGGTGCGCAAAATAATCAAGATAAGCAATAACAATAATGACTGAAATTAAATTAACGTAAATTAGACAACACAAAACTATGGGGACGTAACAGAAATAGAGTTCCTAATTTAGACTTGTACCATTTTCTGGCCACCCATCAGTAGAGAAACCACTCGACGCCAATCTTATTTATTTTCCAAGCCAAAGTGTTTATGAATAATAAATTTTTCACCAAGGAACAAAGTTTTAACATTGGAAATGTTTATGTGCGTATTATATATAGGAGTCGAGTTTAGCAGTTTTCGTTTAAAAGCCAAAAGGACATCGGTGTGGCGGTGATGCATCACTTCACCGGCGAACATTGTGACATGAATCGTGAACAGTAGTGAGATCCAATATAAGTTGGTTTAATTAAAAATTATGTTTCTTCTTACTACCAGCCCGTAAATTGTGTTAGCATATATGGTGTTATCATTTCCAATGTCTCCGATGGTTGCAAGTATTGCGAAATCTGTGCTTACTGATCTGGTCAATCCAGAAGTATAGTCTGGCATAAAATTTGTAAGAATATTGCCATAAGAAGAAAATAAGAAATCTATCTTTCTTACATTTATTTGATTTCGCATTATGGCTATATTCTTACCCATCAGCTGTGTTTATGGCAAGCTGTCGTTGTTGGAGCAAAAAGAGGGAATGGAGGACCAATGCTGGACACAGCTAAAATTGTAGGCCAGACAACACTTCTGGAGTGGCCTTGATCCATATGCATATATATTTTTATTAGTGTCGGAGAGATAGCAGGACCATAATCATAAATGTTTGTTTTTAGTATTGGACCTATTTTAAGACTCTCAGACCTCTCAGTTTTTCTCGAACGTGACGTCAAAATTTATCGGAAGTACCTTACATTCAACGATCTTAGATCCCAATTTTTAAAAAAACGAACACATTTCATGTTGCAAAATAGAATGAAAAACTATTATTGGGACCTTTCTTTAAGAGCCTTCAGCCTTCGATCTTACTCATTTGGCATAGATACTGATATCTTTAATGAAAGTTTGATAGTTTCATTTACCTCCATCTGTATAATCGAGACCACTATTTTCCACGTGGAACTGTTAATGTTAAACTGGAATCTTCCGTGTGGGTTTCCCAGAATATTTGTTTTAAATTAAATAAACCCATTTTAGGTTATAGTAATATCCATAAAACCACGCCTGAAAGTTCACTTCAGCCAGTCACTGCCAAAGGTATCGACCTGCCTCCCGCTGATCTCTTGGCAGTTGGTCTCGATCGGCAAGAAATTCCAACCGGTCCTAGCGTGGGGCCGGGCCAGCGAGATGCACTACACCACCGTCCTTACCCTGGGCTCCAACAACAGCAGAATCCGGCTGTTGCCGCTAAGAAATTTGGTCCAGTTGCCCTACACGCTGTTGGCGCTGCACTGGTTAGGACCGAGGCATCTGGCACTATTGGACACCAGCGAGAATTTGAGGTTGATGGAAGTGCGGTCGCAGAGGGAGTTGGAGGTTCTTGAAGTGGCGAGTGCTGGATTGGTGTATAGCTCGGCGCATTTCAAGGCGTTGGCGGTGGGGGGCGGGGTGAGCGAAGCGTTTGCATTGGCCGGAGAAAGGGCGTGCTATAACAGTATTTCAACTAGTGGCAGTCAGCTTCTCATTTTAGGTAAGTGAAAGAATAGCTTATTTTGTATAAAAGTGTTCAATGTTAGGTATAGTCTTGTTTCTGATTTATATTAATTCAATTTCAAATCTAAATTTAAACGAATTGTATACAGGGTGTTCGGCACAGAGCAGGAGCATACAGGGGAGCCCAAAATAAGGTGATTTAACGCAACTTACTTCTATACTAAGTTGCACCCTTGAAAAGTTATACGCCTTCAAAGTGGGCTTTGAAATTTCGAAAAAATCAATATCTCGGTTATTTTTGAACTTGGAAAACCCAAATTTGGTACACGTTTTGGGTGTATAGTAGTTCAATTGTACCATTTTAAAGGGTTGATACAGAGTGATGCACCCTAAAAATATGACAGAACTTTTTTGTCCGTCGGTGGACTTACAAAATTGTTACTTTGTGTTATGAAGAATTTAATTCTAAAACTTTTTTTACTCTTTTGTTATTTTTCAGAAAACTTTATCTCTTTCGCCAAAAACGCGAATAACGGAAAACACATATTGCAGATGTGATATTTAAAATGTTTGAAAATTCAAAAGTTGGCTATGAAATTAAACGTCAAACTTGAATAACAACCATTTAATGGAAAAGTATCAAAAATCAAATGGAAACAGGAATAACAATAAAATAAAATAATGATAAAACAGTGATCATTTTCAACAATTTCTAAAATAACTCTTCAGTGCCAATTATATTGTTATTCCTGTTGTTTATATTCTTTTTCCATTAAATGGTTGTTATTCACTTCTTCGAAAAAGTCATTCGTGGTGAAAAGTTTTGCTTGCAAATATAACTGGATTGCAAGAAAAACATATTGCTTTAAACATGCAGGGTGGACAAAAAACTAAAAATGAAAATCACCCAAGAGTAAAGTACTATTGTTCAATTTCATGTAAAAAGTCATTAAGAAATAATGTTTGCTATTCGTCACTGACATAAGATATGAAGTGTGGGTAACAGCTGGTATACAAGGAACTTGAATATTTGGTCATTTTTCAAGAATTTTATTTAAAAAAGCAGTTAGTACCTATAAATATTTTGTGTCCCATTGTTGCAATTTGAAACTGGTGTGACAGCACATGTCATAACATTTATAACAAAATTATTATTGACATGTCTTAATGATGTTGTCTTTAGAACAGGAAGTGTTTATGGTGCAGCATATTATGATTTGGGGGACAAGTGTTCCTTGTCAAGGATTGTAGAAATTTGTCGAGATAGGTGGCCGGGAACCAACATAAGCCATGTTGAATTGAAGCGAATTGTTACTCGCTTTAAAGAAACGGGATCAGTAATTATAAGGAAAGAAAAGCTACAGAGAATTTGAAATCCGAATGTAATGACAATGATATGACAACGACATTTGAATAACTAATTAACACTATTTCATTTATTATTGTTCCACTTACTTTTTCTTTGTTCAGTTATAAAATAAATTCTTGAAAAATGACCAAATATTCAAGTCTCTTGTATACCAGCCGCACTTCACATCTTATGTCAGTGAAGAATAACGAATATTTTTTCTTAATGACTTATTACATAAAATCGAACAATAGGGGTACTTTACTCCTGAGTGATTTTCACATTTTGTTAGTTTTTTTGTCCACCCTGTATGTTTAAAGCAATATGTTTTTCTTGCAATCCAATTATTTTGCAAGCAAAACTTCACCAAGAATGACTTTTTGAAAAAGTGAATAATAAAGAAAATTCCCCCCTCCGGACACTAATCCGGGGACACACTGAATATATGTATATAGGTGGGAGAAATGATTGTATTGGAAAAGCAGTCCAGTTTATTTTACGAGGGCCATGGCCACTGGCTACTTGGGGAACTTGGTATTATTACATTTTGTGACCAAATTTTGTTTGAATGTCTTAAATGGTTACACAAGTAAAAAAAAACATTAGTGTGGGGGATCAGTGTACATGGTGATCATTTTTAGACGCTCAGCATCTGTTCGTGGAAAACAATCGAAGATATGTGGATATTATTGATAAGAGATGATATAGGGTGTATAAAGGAATAAATTAGTCTATTTAGCACATCTGCAAATACAACCCTAGAAGTCCCGACAAACAGTGGCGTAACTACAGGGTGTTCAGAGTGTGCGGTGAACACGGGCCCAGAGCTGCTAGGGGCCCACCGTCATCAAGATTCATGCAGGGCACATAAATTTCGTTTTTTTCCATGCGAGCCGATTGATGGGGCTGCGTAATAACCGACGAATCAAAATCTTTAATCGGTTACATATAGAGGGCGATTGAAATTTGACAACAATAAAAATGCAAGGGTAGTACGGTAGTACAAAAATTTATAATAACTTAAGAGTAAATGTACCTACAGGATGATCCAAACTCGACACCCCAGGCCTACTGCGGGAACACGAAAATTGGAAATAAAATTTCGAACAGGGGTTCTTAAATGGGACATACTATAAGGCCCAATTATGACCGAAAATTTGCTTTTTTGTTGTTTGGGAAAATGGCCGCTGTGACGTCATCAATATTTTTCCCCAGAAACCATTTTTTTCCTAAATATTGAAAGTCCTTATCATTCTCAACAACTTTTATAGGAAAAGATTTTCTGTATCTTTTATTGTTCAAAATTTACAATTGATAGTCAGAAATTATTTAAGAGAATGTGAGGTTGTCTTGAGCACCGTTAAATTATTTCAACTGGAATATTAAAAAACAATTTTCGCAACAAACTATAGCTAATAGCAAACAAGTCAGTAACAAGCACAATTCAAAAATTTAAAAAATACTCCAGTCGAACAAATTTAATGGTGCACAAAGCACATACTCTTAAATTAATAATTTCTGACTATTGCAATTATTTTCATGTCTACCTAGACTTCGTAAAACCGATCCTAGTGAATAGAAAAAAATCCATGTTTTTCATTCCATTCCATTTAAGAGCCCCTGTTCGAAATTTTATTTTCAGTTTTCGTGTTCTCCCAGTAGGCCTGGGGCGTCGAGTTTTTCGAGCTGTAGTGAGCAATGTGCATTATTTTTAATTGTTGGTCAATACAAAGTTTAAGTTGGATTGTTCTCTATGCACCTACAGGGTGTCCCATGTCCCATTTTCGCTACTTTTGCGAGGTATCTCGGTTATTTTTAGAAATAAGTAGTTGCGGTTTTCGGGACACTGACCTACTTTTTTTTATAAAAAGAAAGGCTCGTATACAGAATTTTCGTGCGGCCTCCTTATTTTTTTAAACACAAGGTGATTTTCAAAATTTGCCATTTTCAGGCACCCCCTCCCCCTCTATCCGTTATACGCTAACTTGTTGAAATGGTAAAAATCGACCGCTATAGATTTTTTCACGTGAATGCAGTGGCGTACACGCTTTTTTTTCTAGGAGGTAAGAATTTCAAAATATAAATATAACTTGCAAAAGTATCGAAAATGGGACATCCTGTACAATGTTTATCATTGTTACACCACTTTCAACCACAAAAAAACACAGGGGCCCACCTGAAATTTTGAACACGGGCCTACTCTCCCATATTTACGCCACTGCCGACAAATATTTTTTTACCACCAATATACCCATTTTTGTTACAGCACTCGAAAGTCCTAATTTTTCTGAACATTTTTTAGTAAAGCCATTTTTCTTTATTTTGAGCTTTATTCTCTCCCATTAAAAGCTATTTGTCAAAAACATTAAAGTATTAATTTTTTAATCGCTATTGCCAGGGATGACAGAGTTTCCAATGATTTTATTTCTGGAGATATTTGCTTGAAGTTTTCGTTGTTTCAAAAATATTCAAAAATATCGTCAACATTGTCAACATGCAAATCAAGGGTTTTTTGTACCCCCGATTTTCACTAAAATCTTACACCAGAGCGTCAGGGCACCACAGAACCCCAAATTGGAACAAACAATATACAGTGAGTTCTATTCTACAGAGTACCAAAGTTTGGTTAGTTAGACCAAGGTGGATAGTTTGACACAACAGGAAATGCATAGAAAATTTTTTCATCTTATTTTATTAAAAATACATTACTTGCATTTATTAACACTTATCTCAATAATTCCAGTGTGCTCTTGACCCATATAAAGTTTCAAACAATTCAGCGATTTGAGATGGCACAGAGACAAACAAACTTTTGTGTGGTTCTTCAATCGGTTTCAGGTAATTCCATGGCACACTTGACTCACCAAGTGTCTATAAAATTCTTATTTTGCCCAACTTTATGGCTCCCGTTAGATGAAACATACTGTATATTTTTTGTTCATATTTGGTATATTTGAGTTTTGGGGTGTTCTGATTATTGCTGTGGTGTCAGATTTTATATAAAAAATGGCTAAACGATTTTAGTGAAAATAGGGGGTTAAAAAAATTGAAGCAGATCCTGGATTTGCATGTTGTTCAGGCAAATATCTCCAAAAACAAAAACATTGAAAACTCTACGTCATCCATAGCAGTATCGATTAACAAGAATTAATATTTCAATGCCTACCATTTTTTTGATTCAATTATAAGTTGTCAACAGATGGGTTAATATATTTGGTTGTAGTTCTTGCCATGGGCGACATCACATGATATGTTTGTGCTAGTATTAGCTATGTTCGCGGACCAATCCTGAACCAGTAACGGACTAGTAACTGTCAGTATCATTGGTTAGTTTGAATTTTAGTATTTGTCTGAGCCTGTCACATTGGTGGTCACTAGTTTAGACCCAGTTCGGAATCTCCGCGAACATAGCTATTATAGAAAATGTGATTGTTTAGCCTTGACAACAACCCAGCACGCCCCTTAGTTCACATATATCTTGATTAAAATTATATATTTTTAGGAACAAAGGCAGTACATCTTATTAAACTTAGGTCTTGGCCGGAACGGCTGATGTATTTGTGCGACCAAGGCAGATGGACAGAAGCCTTAAACCTTGCAGCAGAAGAAGGCCCTAGCAAAGAGAGTTTTACTCTGAGATTGCTGGATAAATATCTGGAGAGTCTAAACCAGAACACAGTAGATAAGGATAGCTTGACGGCTGCAATAAGTTGTTGCGTCAAATTGGGAAAAGTGTAAGTATCTACCAATTTTACTTTTACCATTGACCAAGACCAATAAGTTGTTAAAAACTTTTAGAGATATACTTTGCGATGAATTGTTAGAAGCTGTTTCGACTGATCACCATAATCAAGACTGGTATTACACTTTGATAACTGACCACATCTGTAATGGAGACCTACATACCCTGTCACCCACAGTCTCTCAAAAACTAGTTGTATATTTAGAGAAAAAAGATTGCCAACTGCTAGAGAATGTTTTGCTATCCCTGGATGTTACCTGTTTAGATTTAAATCAAGTGCTGAAGCTTTGCAAAAAGATGAAACTTTACAATGCTTGGATTCACATAGTAACTAGAACGCTTGGTGACTATACTAGTCCATTGACAGAATTTTTATTGGATCTCACACCCGATAACAATAAACTGGGCAATACTATGTTAGTTTACGTTTCTTCATGTTTAGCAGGTTTAGGGTATCCTAGAGGAAATATACCCAATGATGACATCGTTAGAGTCAAACACGATGTCTTAAGGTGCCTAGAAACTTTACATTCCATTAACGGGGATAAGAACGAACCGAGTTATCCATATTTGAGAGCTTTATTGAAATATAGTACAAGAGAGTGTTTGAATGTGGTGGAGCTGGCCTTTACCGAAGTGGAGTTTTCTGGTGAACTAGGCCAACTACAGAGGCAGAGGCTGATAGAAATATTGATGCAGGTTATTACACCACCAGAGTTTTTGGTGAGCAGGTTTCTCTTTTTTTGTTTATAGTGAAAATTTATTCCCAAATCACAAGAATTAGGTTTGATCTTACAAATACTGGGGGGCCGTTCATAGATGGAGTGACTGTTTTGGGAGGGAAGCGTGAGAGTGACAAGACGTCACAACAAATTACCTCAACTTTTAACACATTCCTGAACGCCGCTAGGTGAATGCAGGGTGATACCTTTTTTAATTTTATCATATTTGGTGTTTGGTATTTCTAACCTCAAATATATTCCAAAACTTCTTGCTTTTCTGTGAAATAAATAAATGTGAATAAAAAGTGAAAGTTTTGCTGGCTTATGTTGTGGCAGAAAATGGCACAAAAATATATAGGTTAAAGGTTAAGGCACGTATTCACTTGCAACAAAATGCTACAAACGCCCAGAACACGCCACGCGCGCTGCGCAGAATGCAACAAACATCTTAGCGCAAAGTTCGTGCCGTTTCCGGCAGCACCCGGCAGCCGTATAGTAATTGTGTTGATCCGCGAGGTCTTCAGAGAAATGGATGCAGATGATAACGTGGAAGTTGCTGCCTGTGCTCTTTTGATTATATATGTTTTAACTAGCAATAAAAAAAGAGATAAAAGAAAAAACCCAAGAAAAAAGAAAAGTGTGGACAAAAAGTCTTTTTTTACAACATAAGAATATGGCACACTCCGGGGTATGGATATCATTTACATACTTGCAAAATTTTACTAGGATGGCTGCAGAAGATTGTGAGAAGAACAACTAATTCCCTTTATGCAATCTGGTTAATTACCGACAAGCCTCGGAAAATGTTCTGTGCGTTTGGCGCGGCGTACTAACTAACATTTAACCTCCTATCACCATTTGTGAGCATGTCACTGTCTTGTCACTCCTTTGTTCCCTATGCTCTCGACTGCGGCGACGATAGCGTCACTCTGGCGTAAAAAACGATTTTATGAACAGGAGTGAAGATCTCGCCAGAGTGAGATACCCTATTTATGAACGGGTTGGGTGACTCTCGGAGGCACGCTAGCGTGATTTTTGGCAAATTATGAACGCAGCCCTGGTAAGCTTGCATAGCCACTCTGCTGTTTCTGGTTTGATTTAGTTAGAATATTGAGTCAAAAATTCTAATATTCATAATTCATGTATCATTTATATTAGTTTACATAACAACGAGACTTTTTTACGTTTGTCAGTTGGCAGTGAGAGCTAAGAAGGACTATTGTCCCCGGTTTAGGATAGTCAGGACCACGATACAATTACCCACGGTATGTCACTAACGAATCCGAAAACCAGGCAACTCTGCGCATCTACGTCAGTTGCGAATCACGAATTCTAAATAATGCATGGTGTTTAATGACGGCTGCGGTTGTGTTTTACGATTTTGTATAGTTTACAGTTTAATGTGTCAAGAGAAAAGTGTAAACAACTGACTGATCGTCAGTCCAGCTCGACGGGACAGTGCTTTGAAATAGGTCAAAAATGCCGGGATGTGCAGTCAGCGTATGTCCAAATAATAATAGAAACGGTAAGGGAATGGAAATTAAGTATTATAGATTTCCCAAGGACAATAATCTGGTAACGAAACAGATTATTTATAGAACAGAGCATTAAAAATAGGGGACTCAACAGAGTTTATGCCTGGTTTATACAGCAAATAAAATAGAATGTGCAATAAAAAATTAGCCTTGTGATGGTTAAAGGGAATCATTATTTGATCCCTATTTTACTCACTATTTATTATGTTGTTTTGTTTGTTGTTTAACTATAAACGAAGCATTAGTTGTGCAGGTTGTGCTTGTGTCGAGGCTTGTGTGCATTAATTGGTAAATAAGGCTTTAATTGACATAAATCGACATAAACACTGGAAAGAAAAAGTTATATTTTTGGTAAGGCTTTGAATTTTATTTATCAATATCTTTGCCTATAACAAGTCATCTGTAAAATACTTTTTTTCGATGGAGAGTTTGTGTCGATAGCCAAAACTTAGTTCAGGATTACCTTACTTACAATAAATAAATGTATTATTTAGATACCTATATGATATTTTTTTATTGTCTACCAATATACGGTCTTTTAAAAGAAAAATCCTGTTAATTTAACAAAATATACATCAATTTTATTTGCATGCTTACGACTAGCTAAAACGCAAAGAAAATAAATTATTTGTAAAATTATAATTATCAAATGAAATGTGTTTTTTATCAAAAGAATATTCATTAATTTATCTAGTAATATAATCTACATATTTTTAACAACACTTATTAAAAAAAATGTTTAAAATAAGCAAAAACCCATAAAAAAGTATCTATTGATATTGCTATGTAAAACATATTATGGAGCAATTTAAATTCTGATTCGCAACTGACGTCACAAGATGCGCAATGACATACCGTGGGTAAGTGTATCGTGGTCAGGACAATGCTTGTCAATTTTATAACTATTTGCATAAGCTGATTTTAAGGTTGAAAATTACATACATTAAGGATTTTTTCCTGAATCCACGGTGCACTAGGAGGAAGTTAAATTGACACCTCGGTTTATTTTTACGAGAAAAAGGGATAGGGGATCGTGCTATGATATAAGCAAGTTGCTTCAATAAACCGGGAACTATTCTTGTTTATGCTCTCGATAGCATGTGTACTAAAGGTAGGTAAACAAGTTTAAGTCAACCATAGATATGAAAACAGCAAAATCCCAAAAACAATTTTTCGTGACCTCAATAAACACTTAAATGCAATGCCATAAAATGTATAAAATATAAAAATCTCCATGGATTTGGTTGATTTTGCACATCGGATACACTAAAATCTACTAAAATCTCTCTTTAACTAAACACCAGAAATGGCATTTTTAAATTTAGTTACCCAAAGTTGGAGGCATTGAGACCAGGGGCCCATCAAGCCACTTCTCATATTGACATATGTCAGATATTTAACCTTGATTTTCTATGGGTCACATTTAAATCAAAATGAAAAAGGATTCTTTGTTATGATGACCACATACTTAAGAGGCTACGATACTTATGAAATCCGCCCGAACTGCCCGACTCAATTCAGGACAAACGTCGCTCGATTAGATATGCCTATCCTTTTCCTTCCTCTGGTCCCCACGACTCCCCACTCCAGCCTGCCCCTTCATAGTGCTACGATTGAGGGGCAGGCCGGCCGTGGGTACTACACTGAGAAAAATCTGTCACTTTGTAAAAAAACCCTGTTTAATTCAATATGAGATATTATTCCTCAAACTCAAGCAGAAGCTTTTTTGTAACTAACAATAATCAATTCAATTATAATTGATATTGAATTCTAATGAATAATTTAAATGTAATATTTTATTTCAATAAATAGCGTGTTCTGGAATTGACTCTATAATACTTACTTACTTACTTACTCTATACTACTAAAAAAATTGTACACATGAGAAGAAAAAAAATTGCAAAAAAATGTTTGCAAAACCACTCCTATTGCGGGGTTCGTAACACGACTTCGACGGTGATTTTTTGGGGTTATACTCAGGACGCTACCATGCCGACGAAGAAGCGCGAATATATATTTAAAAAACGGCGAATAAGTGTGCAAAATGCAAAATATGTAGGTACCCCTCTCTCAAATTCTGGAAACCATATTAGGTACCTACGGGAATAAAAGCACTCAAGCCCACAAATTACTCCTATTGGTTTCACTACATGTGAATGTTGTGACATCATTATCAAACATTATAGGTATTCTTGCCCTGACTGCGGTTCAGTTTCAGAACCTTATTCTGACAAATCTGAATTATCGAACATCCTAGAAAATTTATTAAAATGTTATAAATTCGACAGACTGGAACAATAAAATGTACTATTTTTATTTTGCCCGATTTTCAACTCCAATGACTTTCGAACAATCTTCTAACGAAGAAGTTTCTAAAACTGACTGGATGTCAGAATTATTATCGTTCCCTCTGGAAAGTATATAAATTAGCTTTTATCATGCAGCGATTTACATAGGAATTCGTTTTCAAAAAATGCTTCACATGACTCATTTATTTGGCAAAATTATTACTTGTACCTATCACATTTTTAAAGTAAAAATCAAGCGCACAATTTGGTCTAGAATTTAAATTTACTCTTTTTGCACGACCAGGCCATTTTATGCCCTAGGGATTAAACCATTTTACACAAAAGCAAAAAGTAGGTACTTTGTGAATAATAATTATTTATTTTCTAAAATTTATTTGTGGCGCAATGGATTAATAATTATTTATTTATAATTCCTGGAGGAATAATAATAATGAGTATTATTATATGCCAGTCGACATACATAATGTCGCGGTAGAAAATATTTTCTTCGGGTACTCGGAAATATAAATATTTGCTAACATACTAACATTCAAAACAAGCGAAACACAAATAAGGGAGACTGAGACTAATAAAATGAAAAATGAACCATCTGATATCGATTGAAAGTTCTCCTGACGTGGTTTCCGAGCCCGGTGAGGTACGCCGAAGTAGGGGGAAGTAGGGGAACCACGAGTTCCAGCGAACGCCCGCCCGCCCGCCTATCTCCGTACGTCTAATTCCTGCTCGAATGGCCAATTCACGGATCATTTTATTGCCGGGCAATGGGTTCGTAGTTTTCAAATCATAGGCAAACGAACAAACGTATCGACTTGAAAGTAGTCTTAAAATAATGTTATAGAATGCCTCAATCGTCGTTGTGTCCTTCGAATTATTTTTGAGCGGTGGAAATACTCGAAATTCTTAACCGAATATAGTCGAATTTCGGGTATGTTTGGCATTTTTTTTCACAGTGTCGCATTAGTCCTGCACAGTTCGTGATACACAACGACGATTCTTGGTAGTTTTATCTAAGCCACAAAAAAAAATCATGTGAAAATATTAAGAAATGCAAGTAGGAGATGTAAACTACGAAACCCTTGAAAATGGGGGGTATCGTAGCGCCTTAATATGTACATCACAGAAAATGTAAAGGATACTGATATTAAAACAAAATAATGCCAATATCCTAACCAAACATCAAATTTTCTGTTTGGAGAGTATGGTTCTGTCGTCATGTGTCATTCTATAGTCTATCCAAGTTACAGAGGCAGTAGATATAAACAAAGTCACATGACCGCATTGCGATCGATTACCAGGGTCGGACTAATATATGAGATTCTGCAACAAGTCTTTGGTTTTGTATAATAGTGGAGGAATGTCCTAACTTTAACCTAACCTTGGATTTTATCAAGAAAGTAATCTTAAGGTTAAATCATTGAGTAAAGAAATAATAAGTATTATTTTATTTTTCGACAAAAAAATTACTGGGGGAATAGATAGATATTTACAAGAAGGGCAGGAGCAGGGCCCGCACTAATCGTTTTGTATCCCTAAGGCACAAAAATAATTGCTATTTAAGTAAAAAAACGTTGTTTTTTTTGAAAATGTACACACTGATAAATTGGCCGTGAAATCTTATAATTATTAACTGTATGTATAGAGTGTTCAGAGTTGTTTTATACTTCATAACTTTTTTTATTTTTTGACATAAAAAATTTTTAAATTTAAGTTTTATGTATAAATATGTACTTTTTAACCATTATGTGAAAAATTATACTGGAGGTTCTCAAAAAGGGCTTTTTGACAATATATAATACTCTGTATATTATTCCTCTGGCAGTTTTTTAAATATTAATTATTCGTTAATGGTATTCTCAGTTGCCTATGAAACAAAACAATGTGTCTTCAACTGTCAATAAGGCTTTTTCTTGCCTGTTTTGTAGTTTACGACATCTGAGCCGTAGAATTAAACCAAATTTTCATTCAATAATTATTGTTTTCAATTGAACCTACTTTGTTTACTAAATCAGCAGGTTGTATATCAAATTTGGAATATGAGGAAATGCAGCCATATTTTAAGTGCAGTGTTCATCGTTGTTTGTGATATTTTTTTCTCTATAAAGTATACCCGCAAAGGTCTCATTTCCGAAGTTACACAAATTGACGAATTTTTAAACTCAAAGGTTCTCTACAGAAATTTCTGAGGGGGATGTAGCCTCCTCAGCCCTCTCGAAGCTACGTCACTCCTTATAATGTTGAAAAAATAAATCTCTCGGTATGTGGTAGGTATAGGTATCGCCTCGAATTCGAAAATTTATATATTATTACTTTTAAGTTAAAAGTAAACATTAACATTAACTTAACTAAAACAAACAAAAATGTTTCTGTTACTCAACCTTTGAACCGAACTTATTAAGCAATAATTATCTCTTGGCCTTCTTTACTTTCGATATTTTATTTTGAAAAACACAAATACAATTTTTTTTGACAGGCATCATTCAAATTTTCGAACAGAATTCTGTCTAACAAAACCTAGTTTCTTTTACTCAAACGTTGAACCGAAATCATTAAACAATACTTGACCTAAACCTTGTATAATGGCATTTAATTTTAAATGTTAAATTATTGCCCTATCGTTGATTTTAAAGTAAATTGGAAGTGTTCTAAAGGTAGAATATTTGCCAGGGTCAGCTCTAGGCACATGCGAAATGGTGCAGTGAACTCGGCCCCACGTTTTGACGGGTTCTGCGCATTCGAGTCCTGTACAGGGTGATCCAAATTTGAGGACCCTGTCTATTTTTAGGAAATCGACATAACTTTTCTAAAAATTTGCTTGGGCCATTTTAAGTAAATTTTTGAAAACGGCTTGTGCATGGGTCTTCACAACTCGCTAACTATACTTTTTTCCCAACCAAATCCCAGTAGATAGGCTACAATGCTGTTTTCAAAAATTTGCTTGTAATGTAATGGCTTTAAACCACAGAAAATATACGCTACATGGAAGTCAAACTTCGGATGTAGGGGCCCCGCATTCTTAAGTGGCACCTAGCCCCTCAGAAGCTTGAGCCAGCCCTGATCCGGCAAGTGCGCGTTCTATTGAACATTTGGGGTGAGTGATCTGGCAACGACCAGTGTTACGCGGAAAGGGGATCTGCGGGAAATTATGCCTGGGTTGGATGAAATGAATGGTATCTTATTAATTTTGCTGCCTACTAGATGGCACGAGGGATGAGACTATGATATTTTAATAATTTTGCGGACTACTAGATGGCGATCCCTGTTTTTTACAAATTTGCCTGTTAGCAACTCACAATAAGGGAACACTTCCTCTTCTCCTATTATTCCTTTACTCAATGGTTTAATTTAGTTGTCATGCCAAAATAAGCTTTAAATATTAAATTCAATTGTTTAATTTAGTTGTCATGCCAAAATAAGCTTTGACGGTTATAGATAGTTGACCTCAAACAACTAATAAACTAGTTGTAGTCAGATTTCTTGTTTTTATTCAAAATTGAGTAGGATATCACCAGAGCTGGGCAGATCTATTTAAAAAAGATCGTTTTTAAGATCTAAGATCGCGATCTTGGTCTTAGATCTAGATTTTTTTTGTTTCACTAAAGAACGATCTTTTTTAAAAAGATCGTTTCAAAAACATCTGATCTTTGATCTTAATTTGACAATCTTAGATCATTTTAAAGATCTAAGATCTTTAAAAGGATCTAAGATCGTTATAACGATCTAAGATCTTTTCCACATTTGTTTTCATTCATTTTTGAAACGTTTCTGTGAGATTTTTTATATAAAATAATGTTTTATTTTTGAAGAATAAATAGTGCTCTAGCTAGGTTGTTGTAGGAATAATTGTTGTAAGTAGTTCATTTTTGAAACGTTTCTGTGATTTTTTTATGCAAAATAATGTAGGTAGAAAGGTAGGTATATATTTTTAGAAGAATGAATAGTTTTGCACGAACAAGGATTTTTCTTTTTATACATATAATCTACATTTTATTTCTAAAATATACGTATTACGAATTCAGTTACTTACATTACTATATACGTATCATCACTTGCTCAGATTTTGAAAGATGTCACTTTATACTATGTCAAAATTAGGAAAAGTATTTATAGACATCTATACCTATTAACTATATAATATCATGAAATTTGTTCAAAGATCTTAGATCATTTAGAGGATCTTAGATCTTTTGAAGATCTTAGATCGTTTAGAAGATCTTAGATCTTAGATCGTTCAAAAGATCGATTGATCTTTTTTAAACAGATCATTTTTAAACGATCTTAGTTCTTTTTTTGAAAAACGATCTGATCTAGATTTTTTTTTGGCGCGATCTTTCCCAGCTCTGGATATCACTAACCTGGACCACAACTATATTAAAGACCTGTGCATAGCGCTGTTTCAAGTGATTGACACTCTGACATTCACTGCCCTAACTCTGTTTAGATTTAGGAACTCAACTTTGTTAGATTTGATATTTAATTCGGCAATCATTATATCATATTTTACATAATATTTCAAAATAAGACTGTTTAATGAGAAAGGCAGAATTACATGAGGATTTTATCTAAGAGTGACTTCAAAATTAAATTATAAAATAGTTTTTTATTGTTCTTTCTCATTTTAAAAACACTGCTGCCTTTGCATGTTCGGCTCTTACTCATTTCTAGACAGGGTGTTCCAGAAAAATATATAATCATTTTTTTCCTGTAGATCTATTGTTTTTAATTTATTAGGTAAATTGCAAATATTAGGAAAAAATTGTGAATATTTTTGACGTTCTATCTGCTTTGCTGATGTAATAAATTGTAGTTTTTTTCTGTTTCAGGATAGTCAAATTATAAATCTGGCGTGTTTCATTTCTCGACTAGTCATTTCAAACAATTTGAAAATAGAAGAATACATGTTAGAAGCAATAATAAAGTTGTTGATCGATATGTCAGGAAGTTCGCTGAACATGCGGGACCACTCCGAAAGGGAACAGGCGTGGCTGGATCTCCTGCAGGCGAACAAACTGAGGCACTTGGGGACCGGAGACATGCTTAGGATGGCGCTAGATTCGCGGTGTTACAAAATAGCCGAATATTTATACGAACTTCAAAAAGATTATTGTGATATTTTTGCGTGCTATTTAAACGATCCTATGCGTAAGTCTGAAGTTTTTAACTACATACAAAGCTATATCAACGTGCCTGAAAGGGAGGTGAAGGAACAGTTTGTAGTGCACTTTAAGGACTTGATTTTGGTTAGCAATGAGAAAACTGCGGAAATTGTGATAAACTATTTTCTCGATTTGTTGGAACAGTTTTGTGTGATATTAAACAGTGACTTTGATTTGCAGTACAAGTTTTTAAGTGAAATTGTAGCCAGTGATACGAAACTACCTGCCCAGTTAGCAGAGAAGTATTTAGAACAAATGTGCATAAGGGACAAATATAAGGTGTGCAGTTATGTTCAGCTCGGTCTTTGTAGGAGAGAAGAGGCCTTAGAAATTACACAGAAGTATGAGGTATGTGCTTATGTACAAATTGATCTACAAATTTTTGTCCACTTACATTATGCAACATATTAAGTCTGATTAGTTTCTTAGTTTTTGAGTAGAAAGGCCAACTAAAATCCAGAGTGATTTAGTTTTTCCCGGGAAATCCGAATCTGGTTTCAGAGATGACATACAGGGTTACAATGTTCTTGAAAACCTAAGGCCAAAAACCTATATTTTCGAAAAAATTTAAAATATTCTTTGATTGCATTTTTGACAGTAAGAACCAAAGGTAATAAAACATGCTCATTTAGAATTTGAATATCACTTCCGGTTTAACCGGAAATAAATAAAAATGTTTAGAAATTGTTATTTTTCTATAGTGTCCCAATTTGATACTGGACACCTCAGAAATATATGAAGGACAAGGAAAACAAATGGTCTCTATTTTTTTATTGGTAATCCCAATGGAGAGTATCTTATAGGCGGTGGTATTTTGATGGGGTAATTATTTCATGGCCTGCTATGATTTTTTAAAATAGCAAATTTTCAAGAAACCCTATTAGGGATTTTTTTACGACAAAATGTTGTTAAGAAAACTTGTTCAGAATGAAAAACTGAGTAGACTTGCAAAATTTCAAAAGTCTAGGCCTACTTTGATTTTTAGCTAGTCGCCTTTTTCTTCCAGTTTTTTCTTAGAAATGTGTCCTTTCTGGAGCTTTCACGTCAAAATATTATTAAGGAAACTTGATCATCGTGAAAAAATAAAATTTTGACGTGAAAGCTCCAGAAAGGACATTTTTTTAAGAAAAAAGTGGGAGATAAATCTAAAAATCAAAGTAGGCCTATACTTTTAAAATTTTGCGAATCCACTCACTTTTTCATTCTGAACAAGTTTTCTTAATAACATTTTGTCGTAAAAAAATTCCTAATGGGGTTTCTTGAAAATTTGTTATTTTAAAAAATCATAGCGGGCCATGAAATCCATATACCATCCCCTACGAGATACTCTCCCTTGGGACTACCAATAAAAAAATACAGACCATTTGTTTTCCTTGCCCCTTCATATATTTCTGAGGTGTTGTTCACGCGTCTTAGTGGAATTAAAAAACGATACTTTAATTCTCTATTTAAACACTTTTCGCGTATTTACAAAATAAATCAATTACAAATTTTGGACTGTATGTTTTTCAGACCTGTTTTTCTTGGCACTACCACAACTATATTTTTATTGACAATGTCATATTTTTCTTTTTCATACATGGCGATTAAATAAAATAATCAGCTTGAACAGGTGTTCAGTATCAAATTGGGACACACTGTATAAATTAAAATGTTATTAAATAGCCCTTGAAATTACCTTTCCAATGATATGAAATATTATAGGGTTATCTCTTAGACTTTTCAAGATATTAAAGAAGTGCCTCTTCCAACCAGTGACGTCAGAACCTATAGACAGGTTTGTCTTGATAAACTTCTGACGCCCAGAACTAATCATAGACTAAGCGCTCCATTAGTGACCAAGTCGAAAATGATTCTTAAATAGGGTCGTGGGGCGAGGAAAATCGCGATGGGAACAGTGGCGGATTTAGACTGTTTGGGCCCCTGGGCATTATTTTTATGAGAGGCCCTGTATAGTTATGTGGCGCCCGAGAAAAATATTCGACGAGCAAGACAATCTAATAAAGTGGGTAAAGTGAACCATCAATTCTATTTTACACTTTACTTTTCATATGTTCGCTTCATATTCATATTAAACTTAAACTATAACAAATAATACACAACTTTACTATAATGCAAATTACCACAGACAACGGAACTCATAAATAAAGCTGGACTGTTGTGCTGACAGTAGAGGGGAAGCCAATAAGAAAGCAGCTACATTTTTGGCGGTTCATTTGAAGTGAATTGAATAATTGAAACAGAGGAAGAAGAAGACTTATACCTAAATGTTACCAACAAAAACCATATAAATCAGCACAACATGGCTGCCCAAGCGCCCTCTGGTGGTCGGACAAAAATTGGTGGAGGGGGAAAGCACCAATAGCAGTCCAGCTTTATTTAATAGGTCCGTTCCGCAAACAAAAGTACCCAATAACGCAATAACCTGCAATAACCATTATGTTTTGGTGACACGACCTACTATTTGTCAAGGTCATGTCAAGTGGGATACGATTTTGGGTATTATCGGACGTTACCGAGCAGGTTATTATAACGATTATACGCGATGTCTCGCTAAAAAATGCCCTTTGAATTATTGACAATAATAAACTCACCCGTTTCGTAAGTCACAAACTAAAAATGGAAAATGGTTGCTATACTCGTTATTAAATTATTAGGTATATTTATATTTTTTGGTAAGTACTGTTACTTTCGATATAGTCAATAGCCAGGACTTTTTCACACAGTAGTAGCAGTCACAGACCACAGACCTGCGACTTCTGAGGTCTAGAATTTGAACGAGGGCGCTAGGCCCTTCAAATGTCAAATTCAGATCTGAAATCCCTATACAAAAGTTACCTACTGGGTCTCCGGGGTCTCAAGTGTCTCGACATCGTGTTTTGAGCTACCAGATACTAGAGGGCGCTTCTAGTTCACTACGGTGTAACTACGGCCAAATTTGAGGGGCCTAAACGTGCAGGGAATCAGAGCAGGCCGAAGCTCGAGGCCCCCAAATGAAGTGGGCCCCGGGCGGCCGCCCATTGCGCCCATTGGTAAATCCGCCACTAGATGGGAAGTGATAGGAAGTTCCGCCTAGGAGATTTAACACTTTTTCAGATTTTCAAAGAGGAAATTTCGAGAGATGTTTCAGTTTTTTTCCCGTGGGAAATAGGGTCTTTTTATGTGTCATTCTCTATGCCTCTCCCTCAAAATTATTCCGAAAATGTCGCGAGATTGTTAGAAATTGCCCTTTTTGGTCGAGGCGTAGCGAAGATATTTCAGCTCGGGGCTCTGGGGTCGGTATCGTTAGATCTTCCTCCAAGTATTCAGGTGAGGTCCTGATGCTTCCAGCACCTCCAAAAATCATTAAATAAGAAAAAATACACGATATCGAAGAGTGGTTCTGGAGGCATATCACTGGGAAAGGTCAATGACTATGCATTGCTCATGGTTGACTTTCTATCTTTGTTTTTAGAATAGTATAAATATATTTAATCTTGGAGACAAAATAAAGGGGTGCCACGTCTAGGTTCTGACGTCATTGCTTACAATTAATTGAAAACCGCACGCATTTGCCATAATTAGGCCATGGCCCGAGAGTTTGTTTCATCCAATTTGTCGTGACGGTTCCTTATTTAACGACAAACAAGGAAAACATATATTTCAAAGACGGTAAGTGATAACCCTATAATGTTACATATATCATTGAAAAGGTAATTTTAGGGGCTATTTTAATGACACTTTCTATTTACAGGAAAATAATAATTTCTAAACATATTTATTTATTTCCGGTTGAACCATAAGTAATAGTCAAATTACAAATGAGCAGATTTTATTATTTTTAATCCTAATATTTTTTATTTTCTCCAAAACATAGTTTTTTTGGCCTTAATTTTTCGAGCATGTCAATTCTGAAGCCAGATGAGTAGGTCTTGGCGAGATGTGAAAACCAAACGTCAAACAATTTTTCCCATTTTTGTTCCCGTTGCTTGTTAAACATGGCCAGATATTCATAACCCAGTCAATAAAGTATCATTCAACTTTGCATCCTCATTGCGGAATTGTTACCTATAACAAGGCAATCTTTCAGTATAAGTATTTTGATTGGTTTGAACAAAAAATATTTTCTATAATATACAGTGTGTCTACTTTTAAGTGTATACAAATCGATAAAAAATTGTTTTGCGAGATATTTCAAAACCTTTTTATTCTTAAAAAACGCTACTTTCGTCATTGTTACTTTTGTCAAAATGCAAATCCCACTACGATTTTTTTATACCCCCTCTTTTTACGAAAACCATTCAGTGATTTTTTTATTTAAAATCTGACACCTTAGCATTAATCAGGACACCCCTATATACCAAATTTGAACAAAAAATATACAGGGTGTTCGGGTCTACACCGTATTAGAGTTGTGCAAAATAGGGCCTTTAAATTCACCTTAGGAGTCAAGCAAATAAAATACTTAAGTCTTAAGTTATCGGGGTTTTCTCAATACAGCCACCTTCTAAGATTATGCATTTGGCAATACGCTTTTTAATGTTGCAAACAACATGTTTTAACTCCATTGTAGTTCATCTTAGACGATGGTTTGTTCGTCAAATATGTTTTTCCATGATACTAATTGAATGATGGCACCTCAGCAAACACCCGAATATTTTTCTTCAACGTCCGGGAGAGTCCAGGCCTAATATTGTTAGATCGCCAGGTGTTCGGTTCACACAGGAAGAGATCTGTGTCAATATCCATGTAATCGATGGTTCTCTGCTAATTGAAAACGAAAAGAACAACGGGTAAATTAGCTCTCTGATCCCAGTGGCCATCGCTTGAAACAGCGCTATGCGCAGGTATTTAATGTAGTGTTGGTCCAGACGAAGGCAACCTGCGTATTAAGTTTGACATAATATTCAAATTCTTTGGAAAGTTCTACACAAGTCTAGTTTTTGAGCCATCAATTTATGTTTAAAATTGTTAAGAAAATCTGGTTTATTACAGAGACACCTTACACTCCTCTATGAACTTATTTAAATCGACTTCAAAGGTAACAGTCACTTGTAATACTAAAAACACATATTATACTCGTCTTGCCGAATAATCAGACCCCACAATTGACACATTGGTAAATTGATTCATACCAACCGACAAATCAGGGGTGCCAAGATCATAGTTAATTTTTATCACAATTTTTTGTTTACACCACAAAACGCAGAAATGTATTACTGCTTCTTCTAAAGTTGTTTGTCCGCACGTCTAGGCAGAAACAATACAAAAAATTGTTTTTGTTCCGATGGTCAATGGCATTTCGAACTATGGTCAAAAGTTTTTAACAAGGTCATGTAGACTTGCCAACAAGCATCCCAGACTCGCCTTCTTTTCTAATAAAACAGTTGCACACTATCGTTTGAAAACCTTATAAATATACACAGGATATATCATCATACTTTACTTGTAGTTGTATTTTCTTGAATTTGTATAATCTAGAAAAGCTGTGGTTGTTGTACGTTTAAACATACATTATTAAATTTGCATTTTTGCACTTCTGTCTTGTGAAATTTGACAGTGCCCATTAATAAATAAATCAAAAACTAAAATAATAAACGTTCGCTTTTTGCACAGTGGAGACAGGCGGTCCCACAAAATTAAAAAAAAATCTGGGCTTATGTGAAACGGTGCGACTGTTTCAGGCCCACGCGGCAACGGCCCTCCTGCTCGAACAGGGCGGCGGATGGGCAGAGGCGCTGGACTTGCTCCTCCAGCACGGCATGGTGGACGAGGGGGCCGCTTTGTGCGCACGCGGTGCGGAGCACCTCGATGCCGAAGGCATTCAAATTCTTTGGAAAGTTCTACACAAGTCTAGTTTTTGAGCCATCAATTTATGTTTAAAATTGTTGAGAAAATCTGGTTTATTACAGAGACACCTTACACTCATCTATGAATTTATTTAAATCGACTTTAAAGGCAACAATCACTTGTAATACTAAAAACACATATACCATACCACATACCAACCGACAAATCAGGGGTGCCAAGATCATAGTTCATTTTTATCACAATTTTTTGTTTACACCACAAAACGCAGAAATGTATTACTGCTTCTTCTAAAGTTGTTTGTCCGCACGTCTAGGCAGAAACAATACAAAAAATTGTTTTTGTTCCGATGGTCAATGGCATTTCGAACTATGGTCAAAAGTTTTTAACAAGGTCATGTAGACTTGCCAACAAGCATCCCAGACTCGCCTTCTTTTCTAATAAAACAGTTGCACACTATCGTTTGAAAACCTTATAAATATACACAGGATATATCATCATACTTTACTTGTAGTTGTATTTTCTTGAATTTGTATAATCTAGAAAAGCTGTGGTTGTTGTACGTTTAAACATACATTATTAAATTTGCATTTTTGCACTTCTGTCGTGTGAAATTTGACAGTGCCCATTAATAAATAAATCAAAAACTAAAATAATAAACGTTCGCTTTTTGCACAGTGGAGACAGGCGGTCCCACAAAATAAAAAAAAAATCTGGGCTTATGTGAAACGGTGCGACTGTTTCAGGCCCACGCGGCAACGGCCCTCCTGCTCGAACAGGGCGGCGGATGGGCAGAGGCGCTGGACTTGCTCCTCCAGCACGGCATGGTGGACGAGGGGGCCGCTTTGTGCGCACGCGGTGCGGAGCACCTCGATGCCGAAGGCATTCAAATTCTTTGGAAAGTTCTACACAAGTCTAGTTTTTGAGCCATCAATTTATGTTTAAAATTGTTGAGAAAATCTGGTTTATTACAGAGACACCTTACACTCATCTATGAATTTATTTAAATCGACTTTAAAGGCAACAATCACCTGTAATACTAAAAACACATATACCATACCACATACCAACCGACAAATCAGGGGTGCCAAGATCATAGTTCATTTTTATCACAATTTTTTGTTTACACCACAAAACGCAGAAATGTATTCCTGCTTCTTCTAAAGTTGTTTGTCCGCACGTCTAGGCAGAAACAATACAAAAAATTGTTTTTGTTCCGATGGCAATGGCATTTTGAACTATGGTCAAAAGTTTTTAACAAGGTCATGTAGACTTGCCAACAAGCATCCGAGACTCGCCTTCTTTTCTAATAACTCTGCCCTTATAAAACAGTTGCACACTTTCGTTTGAAAACCTTATAAATATACACAGGATATATCATCATACTTTACTTGTATTTGTATTTTCTTGAATTTGTATAATCTAGAAAAGCTGTGGTTGTTGTACGTTTAAACATACATTATTAAATTTGCATTTTTGCACTTCTGTCTTGTGAAATTCGACAGTGCCCATTAATAAATAAATCAAAAACTAAAATAATAAACGTTCGCTTTTTGCACAGTGGAGGCAGGCGGTCCCACAAAATTAAAAAAAAATCTGGGCTTATGTGAAACGGTGCGACTGTTTCAGGCCCACGCGGCAACGGCCCTCCTGCTCGAACAGGGCGGCGGATGGGCAGAGGCGCTGGACTTGCTCCTCCAGCACGGCATGGTGGACGAGGGGGCCGCCTTGTGCGCACGCGGTGCGGAGCACCTCGATGCCGAAGGCGCCCGGCTGCTGTGGCTCGTGCTGCTCCGCAGCGGTCAGGGCCACGACTCGCCGAGGCGATTGCTCCACGCGGCGGCACCCCACGTACCCCCCGCCGAGCTGCTGGAGCTGGTGACTGGGGCCAACTTCGGGGACATGAGGTCGTTGCTGAGGGGGATTCTGAACGATTGTCAGCACGACGTGACAATGTTGGAGACCACGTTGAAGGTCTTGGGGGAGGATCTCCATCACAGTGAGTATTAGGGCTTAAGTGTACTGTATGGATATTGTCTTATTTATAGTGTTATGGATAAGCTGGATTTTTTTTATAATCCTATAGAGTGTAATTCCTATTGGTAAATTAAACAAAGGCTTTATTGCATTGCCATACAAAATTATTTGTTTGATTATGTTACCGTGATTGAAGGTGAAATCGATCTTGGTTTTTAGATAGAACACGACACCATTGTTTTCAATTTTTAGTTAAATTCAAATATTAAAATGCTTTATTCGATAAAACAATAAAATTTATTGTGTGACTCACTAGATTTATTAGTGGACACCGATAAAATACACCTATATAACAATTTATTTGTTTCTAAAGAGACCAGCAGTTTAGTTCATTGTCAAGTTTGGCAACTGTTATCCCCCCCCCTATTTCATATTTTATCGACTTAAATAAGAAGTGATTGATTTAAAAATAAAATATTTTTGCAAAATAACAAGTTAAATTCGCTGTATTGAAAGTGTCATGTTAGGTATTGCCATTGAGTAAAGGAATCGAGCAAATGACCGGATCTGTAACACCCTGCTTTGTGATGTGCCGGGGAATTTAACCCAGTGCATTCACCACAAATTAAAAATGTTTTTGAAACTGCTTGAGCCTATCTAACATTGCCCGGAGCCTGGAGATCGATGTTGCCTTGCGCGCCATCTGATCCACGGTAGGTTAATATTGGTGTGGACAAGAACCAAGTTCACGGGACCAGGCACACATTGCCATATATTGTCATTATAGCAGTTTTGACCTTGACCAAAACAAAACAAATACGAAGCGGATCTCCTTCAAACAACGATTTGGACAAATAGCAAAGTTCTTTTGATTGGAGAATCCTTTGACGTGACTCCATTGCGTTTTTGTTTTATATATATTAGCACAGGCCTATATAGCAACTATAATAGCTATATTATAGGTCTGTGTTATTAGAAATAATTACTATTTTACTTTTGTTGTAATAATTGTATTTTATTGTTTTAATTGAATCCTGGGTATTATTTTATTTTTCAACGGACAAAAATGAGAGGGGAATAATATAGACATTTGCAAGAAGAGCAGAGCATGGACCCAAAAAAATGTCGAATAAAAAAGTTTTAGGTAGAAATGTGTACTTTTATCGTTGGAAAAATCGCAAAAAAACGTAGATTACAAAAATAGAAAAATAGAATAATATACAGGGCGTTCTATTAAAAAATCGATATATCTACAATCTACAGTATGTATACGGTAGGTATGGTGTCCGATGGGAAAAACTTCTTTATTTTTCATTTTATCGAAAAATTTACTCTTCATAAAAAGTTTTGCTTTTTCTTAAAATAAGATTGGCATAGAAATAATTAATGCCTTTCGTATGGGGTGTTCAAAAAATTAAAAAAAATGTAAAATAATGCAAGAGTACACTGCCTTTATTTGTCAAGATATGGAAAAAATATATAATAAATAATATAAAATATATTAGGAAAGGAACTAAAAGATAGTTCATAACACCAATTTTTAAAAAAACCGGCCTAAGTACTATGATTTATTTATTCGTTAAAATTACCTAATACAAATTAAATTATTCCAAATTAACAATCCACAAGTTACTGAGCACATGTTTTTTCAAAGGAAAAACTAATTCAGAGAAACTTCTTTTCATCTCATCTAAATATATTGAAGAAAACGGCATCTCTAGTAATGGTAGATTGTGGCAGGGCCTTTTTTAGGAGGGGGGAGGTAAATACTGTGTTCCAAAATTTTACTTTAATTTTTTTTTTAACTGTCAACGTTGAAAATTGCGCCGAATTCGAAATTTTTTCAAAATTTCAAAATCAAATAGTTGAATAATGAATGAAGAAACTCAAAATAACTTATTATGAGTAAAAAGTATTACATAAATTAACTGTTGATAATTTTTTGTCTTGGTCTTCTTTACTTTCGATATTTTATTTTGAAAAACAAATGCAATTTTTTTGACAGACGTCATTTAAATTTTTGAACAGAATTCTGTCTAACAAAACAAAAAATTATCTACAAGTTAAAGGTGGATTTATAAACTCGACGTTTGCGTTGGCGCTCGAAGTTGACGGTGACCTTCGCGCAGTTTGCGTCCAGAAATGTGAACGACGGAACGTGAAAGATGAAATTAGTTTATCTCGGATGGCATCGGACGCAGACTGAAACGTTCGACGGTGTTTATAAACGGTTACACGTAAAATATTGGGATTTAATGTTCGACGCAAACGGCAACGGCGAGCGCCAACGCAAACGTCGAGTTTATAAATCCACCTTTAAAGTCCTATTGCATATGTTACAGAAATTGCCAAATAATGTGGTAAATAACCATTCTGTGCGAATTATGCACTCTACTTTTTCTACTTATTATAAGTGTTTGATTTCAAAGTTTGGCTTTTTATTTTTTTATTATCTAATTATTTTGGAAAAGTAGGTATTAAATTTAAAACAACTTTTAATGAAATATTGCTTATCTACACTTATTTACAATACTAAAATGATGTATTAGTACTTGAAGTTATAAAAAATCTTTGGAAAATTTTCTGGAATTAAATTTTCTGCCGTCACATTTGTAGCTTCCAAATTAAGGCATAGTGTCAATTCTATCTTACTGCCGCTGGAACTGTTCACTTTTGTTATAAATAATTAACCAATTTAACTTCGTCACTTTCAAAATATACGAATGTAGACATAAATTAACAAAGCTGAACTGTCACATTCGCACCAGGTACAGTGTCGTACATTTCTCAATAATTAAAAACGAACATACAATGAGGCAATTTCTTTAGAGTCCTAGAAAATATAATAAATGATAGTGCGTTTATTTTTGTATTACAGTAAATCTTAGTTCTAGTCTGCCATGGAACAAAGAAAACTATTGAACTGTCAGTATGCTTGTGTCAGTCAGGTCAGATATATATTTCTTTATTTATTATTTGTAAATCTCACAAAAAATATACCATTCCAGTGATGTAACCATAGGGATTTAATAAAAAGATAAATTAAATGGCGTTGTGATGTCTCACACCGTTTTCACAAATTTACTTGTAATGTAATAGCTTTAAATCACAGAAAATATACGCTACGCGGATCTCAAACTATCTATTTATTTTCGGTTGTAGGGGCCTTGCATTCTCAAGCGCCCTTAGCCGTGCAGAAGCTTGAACCGGCCCTGACCTGGTAAGTGCGCGTTCTTTCGAACATTTGGGGGTGAGCGATCCGACAACAGCCAGCACTACGCGGAAGAGGGAAACAATCAATTTTTAATAATTTTGCAGCCTACCAGATGGCACGAGGGATGAGGTTGCGATATTCTAATAATTTTGCAGATTACTAGATGTCGATCCCTGTTTTCTACAAATGTACCTTTTAGCAACTCACAACATGGGAGCAGTTCCTATTCCCCTATTATTCCTTTACTCAATGGTATTACATAATTTACATCCTAAATATTTTAATACTTAATCTTGAACCTGAAGCCAGAAATGGTGTCAGGTGTGATATTTTGTTACTTCGTCAGCATTATGTAGTTTTTTGTGTCTAACCTGGATCAACACTATATTAAAGATCCATGAATAGCACTGGTTGTGTTCAATGTGCTTCCAAATCTGTAATCGCTGCCAGCGGTTTACGTCAATGTGCACAGAACGGGCCAAAATGACAGATAGCGCTAGCTATCGCTGCCCTCGGTTCATGTTTCTATCCTTTTATATCATTCCTGCTCTCTCTGTTATTCTGAAACGCTTAAGGGGGGCCTCGCCATTGTATGTTTGGTTGCCTGTATCAATGTATTTTTATTTCCAACTAGCTGGAAAAAGTAGCGAATTTCAAAGGATTACAAAAAACACGGGTATTTTTAAAATATCCATAGATACTAATGACACTAGTTTAAAAGCTATGGGCGAGAATTTTTTTTGAATTTCAAACTTTATGCCGGCATAAATTCGTCTATTTTGTCTCTTGAGCCGGAATTTTACCTTCGTTAAGATGGGCAGAGGTTTCCGAATATGCTCGGAACGAAAACCCGGTAGTAAACATTGTAATTATCCAGTCTTGTTGTAAATAAAAAACATAGGCAAAATACCCTTAAATTATGCAGCGGGAATACCAAAAGTGTAGCTATTGTTTATCAGATGGCGCGAAAAACAGACGTTCGATGAACGGTTGACGCTGTTGTTACAGGTCCAGTTTAATAATTACATATATTATGTTCATATGATCAATTTTACGTTTTGGCGATATAATATTTAAGCAACTAAGCTGGCTGATTATTTTTTTATGTTTTTGTATTACTTCCATATTATTATATACTACGAATTGCGAATTTTTAATATTAAAATAATATAAAACTTCAAAAGGTATATTCGGGAGACCCCCGTAGCTCAAAGACTCCGATTTGTGATTTTAACCCCGCAAAAAATCACATAAAAGTTGAAGTATATGAGGTGTAATGTAAGACGCACGTTTTCACTTGTAGGCAGACGACGTTTTCAAGGTCACTTGAATGTCAACTGTGTTTTTTACTGTTAAAGGCATATCTTTAGTTAAAGAATGTTATTCGGCACGTTTTCTGTAGGTATAGTATTGCTGGCTTAAAAGTTCTACAAAATTATGTTTAGTTTTTTCAATGAAATGAAACATGGTCTTTTATGTGTACATAAGGTGTTTCTTCGTTTGCATTAACACTACATTCAAACACACATTTTAAGTAACGCAATAATTAAGATAAATACATATCTCGAAAATAAAAAATGAAAAAAGAAAACGATATATTGATGCGAAAGAACATCTTCTGTACCTATATGTTAAACATCTACAGTGTGACCTCCGTTAAGGAGTTACCACCCTGGTAAAATATCTTTATTTGTTTACCGATTTTGATAAACTTTTTTTTGTTAGGTTCAAAAAGCACATTAAACAATGTGTGTAACTTTACTTTTGGGCTGTTATCACGGCCACCTGTCAACACATGGGCTCAATTTCAAAAAATACTATTATTTGTTTAATAATATTTTTATTAGGTACAGGGTGTCCGCCTGAAGGTGATAGGAACATTCACTTTAACCATTCCGTATTTTTTGAGACAAATTAATGATTTAAAAACCAGTTTGTTGCAGTTTTTTCCAAACAATGTAATGTCGTTTGGAAAAAAACAATCGAACGTCACACAAAAGTTATAACAAAAAAACCTTCTTGGAAAAAATGACGATATGGTGCAAAATGTATCTTTTTATTAATTTAAACATATTTTTTTTATTAACGGATAATAATAGAACACATATGCAGTTAACTTTGGGGTTACCTTTCGATTAAAAACGAGGAAAAATAACCGACTCAAACGTGGTCACGTGACTTTCGCTATCTGTCAAAAATTATATTTAAAAAATAAAATCCCTAAAAATTGGCTTATTTGTCACAATTTCAAAACGTTTAACTTGAAAAAGTCGTTTCTATTTTAATGTTACATAAGCGCCTATTTCCTATTTATAAAATTTCTTAAAATTTTAAAAAGTCATTACTTCGTAAAAACTATTTTATATCACTAGCTATACAACATAATATACGAGTATCATTCTATAATTTTATTAACTTTTTATTATTACTAAAAAATATCGATAAGAATATGTCTTTTTCAAAAGAAAATTATATTAACGCTTTAAAATTCTGTTTGACACAAAGTTGATGTACCGGCAAGCATTTAGGTAGTACCATAGAAGAATTTACGTAGTAGATTCTTCTATGGTACTACCTAAATGCCTAAATTAGTACCTATAAATTTATTTACATTACATTTTCCATTACTCTAAATGTATGCCAAAATAATACATATATTAAGATATCAGCAAATAGTAGGTATTTCAAAATTCACAACTTTACGTCAACTTTGGATCAAATACAACAGAATTTTAATTTCTTTCGGTTTATCAATATTAAGTACTTAATGAAAAGTTAATAGAATGATAAAAGATAAAACTATAGTGTAGTTAGGGTAAGTATTGTGATCATTCATGCGGTTTTGAGGAAGAATTATTATGTCATGACAGTAGATTTGACAGCCGGTAGGTAGTCCTCTTACTTAATATTTTACTCAACAATATTCTTAATAACTATGAAAAAATATAGAAAAATAAAGGAGCGTAAATATTCATATTCAATCCCAAAATACGCCAGGATGGAAGCGATGTGCTGTTATTTGTATAAAAAAGGGGGTCGGTCCGCCTGCCTCCCCCTAGACCCCTGGTTCCGACCAACGACCTTGCCGGGCAACAAAACAACTTATAAGGAACGGAAACTTATTTTAGCAAGGCGAAACATTACTTTTTATTCTCGCTCTGTACCAATGGCCGCTCTCCAACTCCAGCGCCATCTTACAGACACTTGCGCAATTTTTGCGCTCCAGTATCCAATTTCTGTTTTAGCAACATTTATCCTAGTTAGGAACACGGTCAAATGAAGGTCGTCGCGAGGTGATGACGTTTTATTTCCGTCCTTAACCTCGAAATTCTTGTTGGGGTAATGTTAATTTTGTTTTGAATAATTATTCACGCAATAAATAAATAAAAAATGGAAGGTTGGGAAAATTGTAAGAGACAATTGTGGAAAAGTGGTTATAACTGCTTGTTGTATATATCCAACTCAGCTGTTTATTATTTCTTGGTCGTCATTATAAAAATGAGCCAAAGTGGAAAAAATAGACCCAGAAAATCAAGTTATTTTAAACACGAAAATAGAAAATACCGAAAATAAATACATAAACATAACTTACAAAAAAATCTGATGACAGACAAGAGCAAGTTATAAATTTGTCGTTCAACGTACCACGGCGATTACAGGCTGTCAAAGGATGACAGACAGCGCTACCTAGCGATTACAAATATTCAGCCTGCATTGAACGCAACCACTGTTTCAAACGATCACCACTGGTGGCACATGACGAAAAAATCAACAGGGTGGTTTAATGTTTACAACACCATTGTTGCAGAATCTTTTATAAAATAAAAAACATGCAAATGTGTTGACTGTTACAACGAATTTATATGGCATATTTAAATACATTTTATTAAGAAAAACTAGTAAAAAAAGCAAGCAAGTATTTTGATACCTTTTGGTCTGAAATAAAGTCCACGGCTAGTTAGTAGTGTAAGTAAGTATAGAATGCAAATTTTTCTATTCTCATTCTTGCATACTTTACAAAATACCCTTTCAAAAATAGTGTTTATTCTTCTGCAATTCATGAAATTGTCTGCAGTGGCGTAGCTACCATACCGCGAAACACCGCGGTCGCGGGGGGCCCTGCAGTCAAGGGGGCCCGGCAGAGCCGGGCCCCCCGAACTCTCGACCAAAGTCTAGAAATTAGTACCTCTATCTCTGGACGCTGCCTACTCCGTGTTCTGTTCTGTTTTGATATTATATTTTTGACCCTAACCGTTGAGTGAGGAATAATAAGAGGCGCAACGCCCATATAAAATTGCGAGCCGGTTTTCGTGTGCTTACCCTGAAGCACCCCGTTGCCCCCACTCGCTATAGTCGCCTAGCGACCACGGATTTTTACAACTTGTTTATGTTTTCGAGAACACCAATCCCTCTACAACGGGCTAACGGTACAATTTTATATATTTTTATTTTACTCGAAGGATATGTATTTTTTTGTCTCGGAAGCTTTTCGGGCCGCGTTTTCAGCTACGCTGCGTCTTGTAAGATTGCGCCTCTTATTATTCCTCACTCAACGCCCTAACTGTAACTGCGTTGCTTCTTCAGAACGGTAGTTCTCTAAATTAAAATCAATAACAAATTATTTGAGAAATAATTGTTGTTGCCAAGACAGAATAAGTAATTTAGCATTACTTTCTATAGAAGCTGATGAAGCAGCAGCAATGGATAAAAGCGAACTAATTAAAGTTCATCGACATCTCCTACACTAAAGACTATGATAACATCTAGGTATATTAAGCACTCTTTGTACGTTAGGGTGGCAAACTCATTGTGCATCAATCGCCTAAACTTATTTTTGTTTGAAAGGCCTTTGAAAACCGCTTCTTTGGGGATGCAAATTCAGGACCGGCTACGATTTCTTTATAGGTACCCCCGATTTTCACGAAAACCTATTAGCCATTTTTTTATTTAAAACCTGAGACCACAGGGTTAATCATAGCACCACAAAACCATCACGTATCAAATTTGAACAATAAATATGCAGGGAGTTCTATTCTGCAAGGAGTCAAAATTGAGCAATATAGGAATTTTAAAGGCATCTGGCGAGTCAAGTGTGATATTATGAAATCCCTTCAAAATAGTTGAATGGTCAACAGGACCACTCAAAATGTTGGTATGCAAAGATTTAATACAAATATATACAGGGTATTTTTCTCTGGGCCATCTCAAATTGCTGAAATTTTAAAAAACATTATAGGGATCAAGAATGCTCTGGAATTATTGAAAAAATATTAATAAATACAAAAGTAATTTATTTCTGAACAAAATGCTAACTAACAAATAAAAACAATTTAAATTATTAGAACTTTCTCAACAAAGTCACTATCTAAGATGATACATTTTCTGTGCGTTTCCTGTTGTGGCACACCAGCAACCTTAACTGATATCGACTTATTACTGACTGGCAGGCTTCTGTATTTTTTTGACTTAGTTCGTTTGTAGTGTCTGGGGCAGTTTTGATATACCTACTCGATTTTTGACCCGTATAAAGTTCCAAAAATTCAGTACTTTCAGATGGCATAGATAATAACACCTTGTATATTTTGTATTGGACCTTTGCACACCAATACTTTGAGTGGTCCTGTTAACAGTTCGACTGTTTTGAGGGGATTTCATGGTACACTTGACTTGGCAGATGCCTTTAAAATTCTTATTTTTCCAAAAAAAAAACAAAAAAAAGTTCAGGCGATTATCTTCACTTTTAAAGTTGGACACCTTGTAGATATACTTTTGTTTTAAAACTTTTTTGCTTTTATTTACTAAGAAACAGAAATTTGTGATAGTTTCACCTTCATGTATGTTTTTTATTTTCCAATTTGAGGGGCCCAAATTTAATTTTGCGGGGGGGGGGGGGGGGCAAAATTTGAAGCTACGCCACTGATTGTCTGTATATACGATTTTCTTCATGTGCATGGAAATTCCATGTTATCACAAACAAATCTACCGATAAAAACTGTTAATATGACAAAACTGCACAATACTAACTGCAAAGACAATTATTCGTTACTGTAACCTATAATAAGTCGAAATTTTTTTCATACACTATAGCAACTCCAGTTCGCAAACAACAATGAAATTACGATGCCATGCTCGGGTCTTTAATATAGTGTTGGTCCAGGTCTAACCATAAAAGATCCCTAAGGTCAATTCCTTCTTTCAAATAATTTAAATAAATCCTAACCCCAACACCATCATAGGTGTTTTAAATATTTCTCAGTTCAGTTCCTTGTTACAGCTCAAAGAATTTAAACAAATCCCAATCATACATCTAGCACCACCTCTGATATCAGGTATGGGATCTCATGTTACTTCTTCAACACAACCCAAATAACCCAAGGCATTTGAACAAATCCTAATCCTACACCTGACTCAATTTCTAGTATGAAGTGTGGGATCTCGTTTTACTTCCCTGTGTTTTTTGTGTCTACCCAGAAAATATTCCTTAGTTCATTAAATTATTATTCCTGGCAGCAAATAATAATTTCAAAAAAATCCTAAACCCACACCTGAATCCACTTCTGGTATCAGGTGTGGGATCTCGTTGTACTTCTGTGTATCGCTAGCACGTGACTTTGACAGGTCGGCCATTTTGCTTGGAGGATAACTAAAACTATTAAATACCTGTAAAATGGGTAAGTTACATAGTTCTCAGGCAAATGAAAAGCTCATGAGCGTTTTTTTAAATTTAAAATCTGAAACCACAGAATGCCCCAAAAACCCCACATATCAAATTTGATCAAAAAATATACAGGGAGTTCCATATATGAGCAAAATAGGATTTTTAAAGGCATCTGGTGAGTCAAGTGTGTCATGGAATATATTCAAAACAGTTGAATGACCAACAGAACCACTCAAAGTTTTGGTGTGCAAAGATTAAACACAAAAATGTACAGGGTATTTTTCTCTGGGCCATCTCAAAATGTTGACTTTTTATGAAACTTTATATGGGTCAAGAGTGCCCTGGAAGTATTGAAAAACATTAATAAACACAAAAGTAATTTATTTCTTTACAAAATGCCAACGAACAAATAAAAACAATTTAAATAATTGGACCTTTCTCGATACAATCAGTGTCTAAGATGAGACATTTTCTGTTTGTTTCCCGTTGTGGCACACCAGCCACCTTAACTCATATGGACTTACTGACTGGCAGGCTTCTGTATTTTTAGATTTAATTTATTTATAGTGTCTGGGCCGGTTTTGATATTTCGATGTTTGACCCCTATAAAGTTCGAAAAATTTAATATTTTGAGATTGCACAGAGAAAAACACACTGTATATTTTTTGAATTGGATCTTTGCACATCAACACTTTGAGTTCTCCTGTAGAAAATCCAACTGTTTTGAAGAGGTTCCATGGCTCACTTGACTTGCCAGATGCCTTTAAAACTCCTATTTTCATCATATTTGACAAGGCACAGAATGGAACTCAATGTATATATATTTTTTGTTCAAATTTGACATAATATGAGGCTTTTGGGGTATCCCGATTATTTTGCTGTACTTTGACAACTTGCAGAATAGAACCTCCTGTATATTTTTTGTTCAAATTTTTATATGTGGGGTTTTTGTGGTATTCTGATTAACGCTATGGTGTCAGATTTTAAATAAAAAAATCGCTAAATTATTTTCGTCAATTTTATTAGAAAAAAAATGCATAGTACCTAGGCCTTGAAAATTGAGATTAAGACCTGAAATTTTGCACCAAAGTAAAAAAAAAGAGTTTTGTCTGACCTAAAAAAATGGCTAAATCGGATGAGAAATAAAATTTTTACGAGAGTGCTTCCATTTCAAATGGGCCACCCTGTGTATATACAAGGTGATTTATTCGTAACTACATTGATTTTAACAGTGCTTTTTTTGTTTTTTTTTCTAAACTGCATTTTTACCTATTTGGCCTCCTATTTACGAATGCCACTGACTTGCTTCCGGCGTGTATGAGGCATCGGACGATGCTTGCCGTCATGCGCTTTAGCTTTGTTGCCAGATGTACGAAACTTTTATAAATTTAAAGGAATGTTGTACTGAAAGTACATGATCATTTGTATTGTAGGCAAATGTTCTCCAAAAATGCAAGCGGATGAGTCATCCAAGGGAGGTGGGCCTAAGGCGCTAAGATGTCAACTTGGTAAATTTGGTAAAAAAAACACTTTAAAATTTATAGGTGTACAAGTAAATGACAAAAAAATTTCGAGTTGAAAATTGAGCTTCTGGGGTTCCGCCCTGCCCAGTTTTAAACTAATTTTTGACATAATTTTACTTTCGAAAAATCAAGTACGCCTTGGAAATTTTGAAAATACCGATTTTGTACACTTGTAAAGTGCCCCTCTGTAGCTTTTACGACAAAATGTTATTAAAGAAAGTTGTTCATAATGAAAAACTGAGTATCTGTGCAAAATTTAAAAATCCTAGGCCTCCTTTGATTTTTGTCCCTTTTTTATTGGAAAAGTGGGAAAAAGTGACATTTTGGTAAAAGATATTACAAAATATTATTAAAGAAAGTTGTTCAGAATTGAAAATTGTGTACATATGCTAAATTTAGTAATAATCGGCTACATTAAATTTTTCACTGTTATTTTATCATTAGGTGTGCTTGGTTTTTATATGGTCTGTGTAGGTAGAGTTACTGTCAAAAGTTATTTTAATGCATAGGTACACAATTTTCAATTCTAAACAACTTTCTTTAATAATATTTTTTAATATATTTTACCAAAACGTCACTTTTTTCCACTTTTCCAATAAAAAAGGGACAAAAATCAAAGGAGGCCTAGGATTTTGAAATTTTGCACAGATACTCAGTTTTTCATTCTGAACAACTTTCTTTAATAACATTTTGTCGTAAAAGCTACAGAGGGGGCACTTTGCTAGTGTACAAAATTGGTATTTTCAAAATTTCCAAGGCGTACTTGATTTTTCGAAAGTACAATTATGTCAAAGGGTAGTTTTAAACTAAGCAGGGCGGAACCCCAGAATCTCAATTTTCAACTCAAATTTTTTTTGTCATTTACACCTATACATTCGCTAATCCTGGGACACACTGTATAGCACATGGTTTTACAACACGGATAATAATCTACGAGAGTGAAAGCACATGTTCAAGGGCTTTTGGTGCATTTTGATATCTACCGGTAAAATTTTCGTAAATGCCAATTATTTCTTATTTGCGTGCCTAGACACAACTAAATTTGAATGAATTAGACCATACAACTTCCTGATTACTTCCTGGTTATGTTTAATCACGTAAAATTGTTAGGTATAACACTCTCCAACAGTCCAAACCAAAACCCTGGAAAACTGCGTAGGAACAAAATCTCTATGGATGGCCTTAACCTACTTTTCCCTTAAAATGGGGTCTTTAGGGAAGGAAAAAGCGGACACTTTAGGACCGCCTGTGTAGTTTCCCTTGCAGTTGGGAACGGAACACGTCCACGGCATGATTTAAATAAGTCCGAAACTATAGACAACCTAAAACCTATAAACTAAAATTGAATTTTAATCACTGTATTCTGAACCACTGCTGTTTTACCACCTTATTAATAAAACTTCATGTCCTATATAACTAAAAAACACAGTCCAACACAAAATAAACACAACAAACATTCTTTAAAACAGGAAAATCTCCAGACAAGTAAACGTAAACAACTACAAAAAGCTACCTCCCTGTGATGACCTAGTGACTTTTCGCATCGCCAGCTTGCAGGCCTTTATCTCTGTGACGGTGCAGGTATGAGGCATTGGACGATGCTTGCCGTCATGCGCTTGAGCTTTGTTGCCAGATGTACTAAACTTTCATAAATGTAAAGGAATGTTTTTAGTACTTGATCATTTGTATTGTAGGCAAATGTTCTACAAAATGCAAGCGGAAATTATGGACAAATGTTAACGCTTACCTCTTGTAACGGTTAGTTTTGACTATAGACACCTTAAGGGATAAATACCAGCGAGAAAATTAAATGAAAAGACTGCTTATGTGACTTTGATTTTTGGATGCTTTATTAAGTACCCAACTAGGGGGCTTACATGATTTCGTGGACCTTGACACAACTGACAACAATATTTTTCTTAATAGAACGAACTTCACTTTTACTTGGCGTTCTAATTTTTCTGCTCACCGACATGTTCTTATAGTTGTGTTCTGTGGGTGTTCCACTTCCTCTGAAATAAGAACGTCAACATTAGCCAACATCTCGGGTCTAATTGCTTAAACTTACCGTACTTTCGGCTTAGGTCATTTCCAACATGAACGACACATTTTTTCATTTCTTTCTTTCTCGTTACGTTTTCTTGCCATAGTTGTTAGGCATCCATACCTACCTATTTGCAATAGAATCATCGCTGTGGGGGTGGTCCTCTCCTGTGACACCAGATCTTTCTGTACTTTCTTTTCTTGTCTTTAGATATATTACCGGGTTATAGCCTGATGTGTAACCTACCGAGTTTTAGTATTGTTACTGGGTATTATTATTAGTATTATTAGGCGTGATAAATTGCTGAGTCTCCACTTTCTTGTCTATGGCTTGTCGCAACCCTTGTGGAAGGCTTAGCTTTGCACATATTAGGTACACGCGCGGCCCTTGAAATCGTTCCAATACGTGCGGACGCAAAGGCGTTCAACTGACAACATTGCAATTACCCCCTCCTCTCTCTCGCAGTTTGAAAGCCAGCGATAACCTTAAAAGCGTAAGTGACGGCAAATCTAACATCTTATTACGCAACATTACCTTACGTGACATTGCCAGTTACGGTGCAAAAAACAGTAAATTCGGCGCTGTTGGGTTGGCCTTAGATTGCCTGAATAATAGTGGAAAATCTTATAACCCTGCCCACGGACATTGGTGGCTTTTTTCCTAAAAGTCTTTCGACAACCTCGAATAGAGCCGTTCTAAAAATCGAAGGTGGTAAATCTCTTAATTGGGTCGTACTTTCCTCCGGTACCAAAAAGAACCTCGATAATCCGATATCTAAGAGAAATTCCCGATTCACGATTAACCACTTTCGAGAAACGGGGCGGCTGTAGAATCAACGAAACTGACGGAAAATCCTCTGAAACCACTATTCCAAATTGCTTGTTTTTTCTCATTTCTCGATTTTTCGGGAGCCCGGGAAGCATCAGAACCTCACCCGAGGACTCCAGGGAAGCTTTAAAAATTGAAATAAATCAAAGATTTGGTTCGCAGTTAAGATAAAGAAGTGTAATAAACCAATGCAAAAAGCCACTACGAGATTCTTCTATAAAAACACAATTATACTTAGATATTATACCTTATCTAACTAATACCACTTTGACAATCAAAGAAATCCGCGTGATTTCACGTTACGTGACTCTCAAAACACCAAGAAACTGTGTAAAACTTTAAATCCACTTTATGATAATGATAATGCAGCGATTTATTAACCTATTTTCGTTGACTGACGTATCGCAATTTTTATTTTCTACGGGGAGGAGCGGGTCGGTACGAGATAATGTAGGGGAAGTTGTTGATTTGAGAAGCCGTGGAATTTCTCATGCCTAGTGGAACGATTTATGAGGCCGCGGGTGTACATAAGGTGGGTTCATGTAGCTTTCTATAATAATAGTAATAAGAATAAAAGTTCACAGTATTGATTTAAATGTGCGTTCATTCCAACAGAATTAGCAATAGCAATAAAATAAGGAATAAGAAGTGACCTTGAAGTTCCTTAACTTTTAACTTTATTGGTATTTTTATGGCAACACGAAAATTGTGCATGTGTGAAGAGATACAAAAAACGTGGGAAAAATCAAATTTTAATTTTTATCGATGGGCCGGTCAAGGAAACAAGTTTTCCAAACAGACAAGAATTCATTCTTGTGTGGGTATTTAAAAAATTCTTCGGTGTATCTTGCTGAATTGTTTGCATTCCCTGATAAGGATAAAAAATTGTCGTTTTAACTTTCTTTTGCCTATTCATTGCCGAACTGCAAACTGTCATTTCCTTCTTTTTAATTTTAAAGACTCGTGTTAAAAGAAATCACTGTGCTAAACACGCTTTTCTACTTTTCTATGATTTTCATAGTGAAAAATGTATTTAAAAAGTTGTCTAGAGGACTAGAACTGCAGAAAACAAACAACAATGCGGAAAAGGTTGCGACTGTAATCAATTGAAAACTGACATTTAATTTTTTTATTGCTATTGCTATTGCAGGCTGCATGAACACCCTGTTAAATTATTACTAATGTTATTTTTATTCTTATTACTACTCTTATTGCTATTCTTATAGAAAGCTGCATGAACCCAGCTATAGTATCCTAAATGTGATGGGTTTTCTTGGGTTTTGCAGGATGTTGTTTCGTTGTTTTTGAGGTTATGGATAGGTTTGGGGTTTTTGAAGTTATGGATAGGTTTGGGGTTTTCTCTGCTTTCTTCTGTCATCAGAACATGTCCGCATCTGACCTTTGCTTTATGGTTTGGCTATTTTTTGTTCATAGATGGTGCTGTGGGCATCGGCTGTTGGTCACGGCTTCTACCATATTTCAAACAATGATAAAAAAACATTTAAAATTGAGGAAATTTAGCGAACCATTTTTTGTAAACAATGTGGCTGAGAGCTCTACAGAAATCTTTAATGATTACTTTTGTGTATTATACTACAATATTACTCACACAGAGGGTGCCACCGAGAAACCGGCAATGCTTGATTTGACAAGTTTGGTTTGAGTTTGACAGTAATATTAGTGGTATTCTTTTGGGATGATCCTACTGATCCAGTTCATTTATCCCTTGTTTTTTTCGATCGACGTCACATCCCCCTTCACTTAGTTTAAACTGATCCCGTGCGCCTCCCCCCCTCACCCTTCCAGCTACTAGATATTTTAGTTGGCTCAGTCTTTTATTTTCTAACCTCGCTTTATAAAAAAATTTAGGCTAAAGAAAAACAAAAGTAGTAAATATGATAGATTAATATTTATCTATTTTCTATTAGTTCATTTTGAACCAGACCCGTTGACGAGAACGAAAGAATACCACTAATAGCTGTGGATGTGACGGGCTCGATGTTTTTAAAAGTTTTGTCTTAAATCACCAAAGTCTATCGAATTTTGGAAACAGTTTCAGTATTTTCCAATAACTATTTGTTGACACTATGTGCATATCGTGTGTGTGATTGTGATGGGAAAAATTGCCTCTTGTATTGTTAGAGCTCGTGCTGTGAAACGTGTAGTGACGTGACGTAGTGAATGCGGAAAGTCCAAGGTGTGCTAACACTCTGTTATTGTCCCATCTACCAAGTACATTCATAAGCTCTATATTTTTTTGTATTTAAATTATAGAACCGAAATGGCCGAAATTTGAGCTCCTGGGGTTCAGGCTTGCTTGTTTTTAGTTTCGAAAAATCACGTATGCCTTGGAAATTTCGGAAAATAGTTATTTATGTACCAAGGCACTGAAGTTCAACTTTTTATGATTCATGTGTCACACGAGTCATTAAAAAACATAAGGTTTGTTTGTACCAGTTTTACGGAACACCCTGTATCAATTTCCACAAAACCTTGGAAATGCCCACCAAAAATCATAAAACTTTTATCTCAATAATTTTATCTTTAACTCGAAAATGTCTGGAACAAATTCGTCCATATTTTAACTGGTTCTCACTCTTTCACACTTTTAACACGTTGACCGCCATGCGAAGCACGTGTGACTCGCATGGCTCCTTGCTAGATGGGCCGCGCGACTCATGTGTTTCGCATATATAATTTTACGTCAAGCCACGTTGCTCCAGTTGCTTCGCGCTATAATAATAGTCTTATGGGCGATCGACGGGAATGGCCTGGAAGACAAAACATTTGTATTGGCCCAGCTCTAAACTGAATTGATATGGTGTTATATTAGTATCATATTTAGTAATAATACTAATGCATATTTAATGATTTTTGGCCTTTTTATTGAAATATTTAATATGCGCCAAAAATAAATTCAACATAATATATTATTTGTTGTTTGAATATATTGTTTGAAAATATATGTGTGCATCGCATGGCTTCAACATAAATATTTTGCTCTAAAGGCCACGCGATGCACACGTGCATCACACTCAGAACAAAGGCTCAGAAAGTAGATAATGTCAAATGTGGACATTTTATGTCTTATTTATAACATCTCGGACATCTATAAACAAAAAAAATATCTGGCCCCAGACACTTAAGAAATATTTTCTATTACGGCGGTCAACGTGTTAAAGCTCTAATCCACATCTCAGGCCGCTCTTTTGCAAGAAAATTAAGATTTTCTCATATTTTGAAGGGCTTCAGATAACCGATAAAAAGGTACAATAATTATCCCTGTTCCCACTGCACAAAAGGACTGCATTTTCAGATTTATATTAAGCCGAGGTGTTACACCTAAAACCAACGTGATAAAACTAACGCACATTCAATTATGTATTTACACCAAGAAAATAGTAAAAATAACACCACTATTATATGGCAGTTTCTCGTGTTTCTCCTCCAGCAAACATGGCCGCCGATTTGTGACTTCATATGAAAATGATCAATAGTATGTTTGTAGGTTCTGAAAAGATTTCTAATTTGTCGTTTCACTACCTATATTAAAAAACTATTGACAATGGAATGACATTTTTTAAATCCCCCACAATCCAAAATTCCTTGGTCCTTATATTGATTATTTTGTTCGCTACAATATCTCGAAAACTAAATAAGAAACGTTTTCATTTACACTGGAGCGACTTTAGCTATAAAATATCCAAATCGTCTTATTGTAGGCAAACTTAAATACAGAATATTATCCCACATCTGATATCAGAAATGGTGTCAGGCGAAGGATCTCGTGCCGTAAAATTTCTGATGGTTTCAGGATTAGTGAAATCCCTGAGCCTCAGCGGGAGAGGATTGTCCGTATCAAGCCAAACCTGCAGTTTCTGCCAAAAATCGGTGTCGTACCGGAAAGAAGTGGAAGACGACGTGTCAGTTTCAGTGATGGGTTGTGGACACTGTTTTCACGTTGTATGTATGAGGGCCGCTGAAAGTACTGACATTTGTCCAAAATGTAGGTTAAAAACAACGTTATTTCCCAGAGTAAAGACAAAAGTGAGCAGTAATAGTGTAAGTGAAAGCAAGTCGAATTTCGTTAGACCCGATTTAGAAGGCCACTTTTAAGTTGTATTCTAGTCGATAGATGATGGGTGTATTTAGCAAATACTGACAGATGAAAACTGAAAACTAAAGGAAAGTAGTTGCTTTGCAATTTCTTTGTAGAGAAGATACCTTCGAATATTAGACATTTTAATTCAAATATCCATTTTGTACCTCATCATACAGTAAGCCGAAGTCTTATCCATTATCAATTCAGTATTGTATGTGCCCTTATATTATGTCTATTGCTAATAAATGGCTAATATGGCTCAAAATGTTTCTACAGATAACATTCAAAAATTGCCTCTGAGATAAAGTAGAAATAAAATTGGAATTTAAGAAACTTTTCTTCAGGAACACAAACTGATTTTGATGTCATAAAAGTTGTCTGAATTTTGCTGAACGTTTTTTTTGTGCTGTGTGAAACAGTCTTGTGAAAAACTTGCTGATACATTTTCAGGTTAAATTTTATAAACAGAAATATATTATGTAATTAGTGATTTGGTTACCTGCTTATCTGAACAGTAACTTAAAGCAATATTATTTACCTGTATCTACTTAACAACAGTATCGTTTTCATTATAGACGGTCAGATAGTGACAGATTTAGGTGCCACATTTTCCCATACAAGCCTCGAAGAGGGTTGAAAAGTACATCGATGTTGAGTAGAATGAAGGGAAATTTACGAGTGGCCCCTGGGGATAACATTCGGAAAATTAGATTTTTCATTTTTCACAATTCGATTCGATATTTTCCCGAAAGTCGTGTTCATTAAATGATTAATTAATAGAACCTGGCTTCGGAGAACCAAAAGTTTGAGTGTTGCAGGTGGCTAAAGGGTTGAAATAAAGGTGTAATTTTGTAAAAAGATTTTGACTGATTTTTCCACAAAAGCCCATCGAAAGTATGAAAACGTACATCGTCACTAGCCCGAAAAACATATTGGCTTGAGTGGCACGAATGGATAATCTGTCACTATATGATCGTCTGTTACTGGTTCTCCTATATTTTATGACTTAATTTAGCACATTATTATCATGCATCAAAATGATCTTCACAACAGTAATATGTTGCATTAACTGCGGGCATAATGCAAGGAACCAAAAATGGCTTTTATTTGGTATGGCGGTGGGGAGAATGAGGGTCAAGCTGCGCGAACTGACTAATTTTGTCTGGTGCCATTTTGAAGACACTTTGCCCAGTTTATATACATATATTCTAAAAACCTTACATTTAATCCACCTAATATATCTAGGAATAAATGTAATTGGTACAGAAAGGTACAACACTGAGAACTGAAAAAAGTAAACAAACCTATTGGAAAATCCTTACCGGAAAAAATATATTCCCTCACGTCTTTCTCTTGTAAAATTCTTACAGTCTTTCACAGAACACGACATAACGCTAAAATCAATCGAAATCAGTTCAAAACATCAAAACAAAATCAGGTAAGCACTCCGCACCAGCCGGTAAAATGTTAAAAAGTGTCTTCAGAATGGCCGGCAGATTGTAGACGAAAATCATGATGTGCAGTAGGGCAAAGTGTGTTCTCCTCTCCTCTATTTAAAATATAATTTAAATGCTATTAAATCTTCTAGAATTGTAGGAGATTATTGATAATTTCGTGGTTTTATCAGACCTAAACTATAGGAATCTAATTATTGTCCCGAATAACTAGATCTGGCAATGCAGATTTAAAGAGGAGGTTGCTCAATCTAGGGAAATAATCATAAAAATGAAAAGTACCTGAAAACCTGACATAATTTGAAATGCAGGAATTCAAAATTAATTTTCGGCTGAAATAAACATAACATTTACAAATGATGAATGTTATTAGCTCCACAAATTACGACTATATTTCAAAATCATGCAACTTACCTGTTAACTGCAATTTTCAGTGAGATGTGTTTTTACAACTGTTTCTGCCCTTTAAATTGAAAATACTACTGTTTTTATTTGGTTGATAAATATATTATTCAACGAGCATTATAATATTAGTCATTACATGTGTGTAGAATATATATATAGGCTTTGTCCGCAGTATTTTAACATTTTTACATATCAATTTTTTTCTTAATTTTTAAAACTGCTGGTCAGTTTAAAGCATAACTCTGTCTTACACAAATTTTACATGGCAAATTTTTGCGTGAAAAGAATACTTTTATTTTTATTGAGTCTAAGGGAAACTTATTTTTTTTAGACAAATAAGCTAGTGTTGATTTCTGCAATAATTATTGTTGCATCAATACAACTAATTATTAATAGTCAATGATGCTTCCATTATTTAGTTTCAAATATATACCGTTTTGTAGCTTTTCACCTGTCAGTATATGCCATTTCTCTGCTTAGATAGCAATTTTTATTTTCTAATCATGTAAATTGTGATATTTATATTTTTATTATTTGTACAAAAATATATATACATGTTACGGATTATGGGCATTTTCTTTAATAAAAAAAATAATTTATACATAACTTTAATAGTTTAAAATGTTACAGTACAGAATGTGAGACATTTTAAAATAATATACAGAGGTGTGTACAATGGTAATTTTTTAAATAGGTGAAATATACAAACAGAAAAAAATGTAACAATAGCAGATCATACAATTACAAAACAAAAACAGTAAATTACAACAGACACTACCTAAACTCAGTCTACACATCACAATAAATTTAACAGATCTGGGATCATCAAAACTATATTGATTTTGTCTTCATGTATTCATCTAGAAGTTTAACCCTGCAATAGAAAATAAAATGAGGGGGGGCTGTAAAATACCGAAGTTTTGTTTGTGATATTCCAATGTCCAGAAATTTTATATGGTTTTACATACAAAACCGTAAACTTACTTTTAATATGCCATAATTCAAACATTTTAATTAATGGTCTCTTTCGATTCTTTATCTTGCACCAGGCTAAATTTTCTGTGCATGCCCGAATGACCAAAAAAAGATAGCAAAAATAGATAAGCTTGGAGTTCTAAAAAGCGAAATTGGAATTTCCAAAAGTAAAACTGTTTGGCAAAATATGTGATGATGTGAATGAATTATTATCTTGTGCTTCATAAAAAAGGCATCAGAAATAATTACTAGGAGTTTTGAATTTCGAAGAATGAACATTTTCAAAACTTATGGAATCATAAATCTACTCTATACAAAAATTATGAAAACAAGATGGAGATATTCAGGTATCGAGGAATTGAGACCATTCCTATTCTTGACTGGTTCTTAACGATACAATAGGGTACTTGACAATATTTTTAATTACTCTAAAATTGTACTCTCTTTACAGTAGATGCTCCAACATAACACGTAATAAATGAAACAACGGCTTTTAACCCTTATTTATTGATGATAATTAAAGACGAAGTTGCACAATTTTGTTCAGGCTGAAATCTACAGTTTCGTAGTTCTATTGACCAGAACGCCAAAAGTGACAACTCTGTGCCTCTCAGGAGAAACGGAACTGTAATGTTACTGGTGCCCGTTTGCAATACTACGTGGAACAAGGGCAAATTGCAGTTTTCTATTCAAGTATCTCCAGCTTGCCTATGAATATCTGTTACTTAATGTATTGCAACCTTTGAGCTTTAACTAATGCTATTGCACACACAAATTTTGTCACATAAAGACTTTTTTATTACGAATAATATGTTCCGTATATTGACTCCTCTATAGCAAAATGGTGTCTGTTTATGCTGCACACGCTGGAAACTATATTCTTCATCTCTGCCACGTAACACTTTAGTTAAAATATCTGTATACGGGACATACTATAAATATTCTGGTATCAATAATGTGGGAAATATTCGCGTATGTGGCAACGTTACCCGCCCACCTAGGCATCTAACCATATTCATATATCCACATGTCATCTAACACGTATGGTTTTCTGATCGGCAGATAACATCCCATGATGCCAACTGTCATTCCGTATCTCGCTAAATCAAAACATTGGTAGATAATATCTGTGCGATTTATTATCATTTGTTACTATTACATATTGTTTGCGGACCTAGTTATCGTGTTGTTAGATGTGTAAGGTATCATGGACCCTGAAAGGACAATCCGTAATTTGCCTAAATTGGATGCTTTTTTAGTAGCACAATTTTTTCTAATAATCCGATGTTAGCGTCTGCTGAAATTCATGGGATAAAACTGCAAAGGTTTGTACCTACGTTGTAGTAATAGTACAGTGTTATGAGTTATTAAGAAAGAGAGAACCTCGGCCTAGGGACCATCTTGAAGGCGCGTTTATAAAGGCGCCATAGTGCTTAGAAGTACTGAGGCCGAATTCTGACTTTAGGCCCAACCTAGCAAAAAAATTTTGCAGAAATAGAATAGGTATTTACGAAAAAAAAAAACACTTCTTGACTAAATGTGGTTTCACGGGGCATCATAAGTCTGGGAGTTTGAGGTTAGAATTTTGAAATTTCAACTTTCCTTGCAACTTTCACTGCCGAATAAGGTTATGTCTCAGAACACTTCAGTGGTATCACTATATGTTGCCAAATTGCCTTTTTAAAACACCTGTGACGTCATAAGTGCTTTCCCGCCAAATTTCGAAGAAAGTCTAAAAACTTGATAATTACGTAAATATATATTTTTTAAATAATCCTAGGGTCTTAGCAAGTATCCAGGAATTGTTTTATCAAGTTTGTAAAATTTCGTCAAGTACCCTATTGTACTAATTATTTGTTGATGCTTGACGGTCCCTTTTCACATAGTTTAAATCACGTGCATTGTATGATTTTGCAAAATTTTTATTAAAATACCACAATTTATTTCTGAGCAATAAATTTATAACAAAATTGGAGAATTTCAATATTGTGTCACATTTTGGATCGATGAGTTCTCACCTCAGAGAAATAACCAAGGATAGAGCGAGCAAAAGCATCAAAATGCACACGTTTGTAGTCAACCAATATATAATGGAAAGTAAACAAACATTACGCCCGTGTGTACAAGGTTTACCTGTGATAGGTTATGTCCCAAGAAATATCAATTTGGCCACACCACACACTTTCTGCATCCCATTGTGTACAAAATCAGTCACTATATCCTAAATACTAATAAATTATAAATTAACACAAAACATTTGAAAACACGAAAAATACGAACGTAAACAATCAGAGAAAATGACACACTAGGGTACACAACACAAACAATGCAGAGATTTAAGGCGGCGCCAGACTGCGGCATTGCCATTGTTGGGTGATTTGAAGTGTCTGTTGATGATTTTATTAAAGTGATAATTAGTATACTATAATTACAGGGCAATTCAGTTTTAGTTTGAAATAGGGTACACGCCTAGTTTTTTATTTAATTACAATTAACCCTTTCGCTACCAACGCCGTATATACACGACAAAAGGATTTGTGCCACCGCACCCACTGCCGTATATATATACGTTCTGTTCTAGAATGGTCTAGATAACCAACGCCATATATATGCAATAGTATTTTTTTTCCGTGCCTGCACACCCACTGCCGTAACTATCCGACACCATTAACGTACCTACAGACCCACTGTCTTACATATCCGTCACTGATACCAAGCCTCCACACCCAATGCCGTATTTGTACGTCATTTAGCCAGCGCCTCTAGCGGATAAAACCCTTACTCTCGCTGCGCTGCTGAGAGTCACGACAGTCGCGTTTCGGTTTTATTCTGTTGTCATTGTCATTCTAACCTCTCCTGCTGTGATGGATGCCAAACCGGGGCCATCGGGAGTAAAAAGAAAGCGATCTTGTGTGCGAATAACTTGTGTGGTACAACTAGGGAAGAATATGAACATATAATGGGTTTATTAGATTCGGATGAAGAGCCCTATGTAGATAGCGGAAGTGAATATGAACCTGATTCGGACGACTGTGAAACCAGTGATGATGAAGTTGTTGAACAAATGATTTGGGGTGAAAATGAGAATGTAGATGAAGTTGACATTTGCAGTGATGCATCAGCAGATCCCATGCGTGATTTAGAGCAACAGTACTTTCCATAAAGTGGGCCAACAATAAGTTCACACCAGAAGTACATACCTTCCATGGAACAAATTCCGGTATTAGTGGGCAGTTCAATAACCAGTTCAAAGAACTTGATTATTTTTTGCTTTTCGTAAGTCCACAAGTAGTAGAGCTTATTATAACTGCAACGAACAAGTACGCTTGCCAACAAGTCCAAAATAATAGCAAGATCAAATGGAATCCAATTTCTGAAACTGAATTTTACGTCTTTCTTGCCACTTTGTTACTTATATCACGCCACAGAAAAAACAAGCTTACAGAAAATTGGTCTACTGATGAATTGCTACACACACCCATCTTTTCAAAACTAATGGCCAGGAATCGTTTCCAAATGATCCTTCGAATGATACATTTTGCAGATAATTCCGCACAAAAGGAGGGCGACTCTTACTTCAAACTGCGAGGAATATTTGAAATAATTAAGAAATCGTTTCAAACTTGCTTTACACCATTTCAAAATCTAGTAATTGATGAGAGCCTAGTATTATTCAAAGGTCGGTTACTGTTCAAGCAGTTTATAAGAACAAAAAGACATCGTCTTGGTATAAAACTGTTTTTACTATGCGACTGTGAAACCGGTTATATTTTAGATTTCATCGGGTATTCTGGTAAAACAACAGAAATTGATCAATACGAAGACTTAGGAATATCAGGTTCTGTGGTAGTTACATTATTGAAACCCTATTTAGATAAGGGCCATTCCCTATTTATAGACAATTGGTATAGTTCACCTTCTTTGTAGATTTACTTACATAATCACAAGACAACTACATGTGGAACAGTAGTAAGGCCTAATAGAAAGCATAAACCTAACTTGTCGGGAAAATTAGAAAAGGGCCAAACTTTTTCAGCTAGTAGTGACAATTTATTGTCACTAAGATGGAAGGACCGCAGAGAAGTATACATGCTGACTAGCATGCATGAAGATAAAATGATTCAAACCCACAAAAAAGACAGAAAAACCAAGGAGGTTATAAGGAAACCTCTATGTGTTGTCGATTATAATGCAAATATGGGTGCAGTCGACAGAGCTGACATGATGCTGAGTTCCACAGAATGTATAAGAAAAACCATTAAATGGTATAAAAAGCTCTCTAGCAGATTTCCAGCTAAATGTTATTCGTCAACTTCTTGAAAGGTGTGTAAAGTCACTTGGTATAATAGTCCACTATATTACCTACTCTTTTGTTTCAGGTATAAGGTACCAGTATCGATCATTCCAAAACCAACAATTCGAAATCCAGAACGACTGACTGCTCACCATTTTCCTGCTGTTATCCCAGAAAAGAAGGTGCGCAGATGCACTGTTTGTGCAAAATCCAAAACTCAGAAGAGGAGGCGTGAATCCAGATACATGTGCATGGAATGCAATGTTGGACTTTGTGTAGTCCCCTGCTTTTCTGTTTATCATACTGAAGAAATATTATAACAGTTATTGTAAGTAGAATGTGAATAAAGAGCATTGCACAAATGGTGTTTCTTAAAAAAAAAGAATTGTTCAAAAAGTTGCACAAAAATAAATGTTTATAATGAAAGAGCTGCATGTTTTTATGGCTGACGTATATGTACAGTGGCTGGGAATGGTGAAACTAAACGTCTGAAGGGGGTTGGTAGCGAAAGGGTTAAACACTACACCTTTTGTAGTTGTTATTAAAATAAGTTGGGCCAATAAAAAAAAATTAACGTCCATATTTCATAAATTGAACATTTTCAAATGAAGTGGCTATATTTGTGATGACACTCTATTTGTTTATATTAGTTGTCAGGCACGTCATGTTATTTTCCTTTGATATTTGTGGAGTATTTTTGTGATTTAAAATGGATTTGTCAAATGCAAAATATTCACTTCATCTTCTATTAAAACAGCCAATAAAGTATTTATTTTGTTACCTGCCGTTCAAGTGATAAAGGCAAGAAGAAAGAGTATTATGGTTGTGAGCCATGCGACGAAATAAAGGCGATTAAAAACTAGATAACATACCTGATTTACCTGAATCTGATTACCTCTCTAGCTTAGCAAAAAAGTATTCTCAAAATGAAACCTTAAGTGATAAAATGCTTGTTGAAGTTGGAAAATATTTTATATCAGCCAAAACTTCAGAAATAAAAGATTGTTTAGCTTTTTGGAAAAGTTACCAAAAGGAAATGTCTTGGTTGGCTGCATTAGCTCAAAAGATTTTATCTATTCCAGCGACAAGCACTCCTAGTAATTTAAACAAAATATTATTTGTTTGTAATAACTATAACCTATCAAAAATATAATTTTTTATATTCTGGTAGTGGCTATATTTTATTTTCGTGATATTGTCTTCCTTTAATATTTAACAAATTAGTGAAATTAGCATAGAAGATAGTAACTATAGGTATTTATTTTATTCACACACCACGCAGGCAGGGTAGATACCAAAATGTTGTTCTGTTTTTTCCTATTATAAAGAATAAGGGATTATTATTATTATTATTATTTTATTATAATATTTTTACTTAGTATAAAAATACTTTGAAGACTTGTTTTGTTTGTTGTTGTCTTTCTGCTTGTTACTATAAAGAATAAAAGAATATGATTATTATTTTATTATATTTTTACGTAGTACGAAAGTACTTTGAAGACTGATTATGTTTTTTTGCTTAGTTTGGTAAACAAAAAAAACTTTTTTGTGTTTCAGTGGTTTGCATTTCAAAAACAAATCTTTGAAATCTGTCAGTGACTGGTTTAATTTACTTTTTAATGGGAAAAACGCAAAACATTAATATTTTGGTTTTCGTGTACCACTGTCGTGTATCTTTTTCCTGCGCCGCCGCCACTGTTCACATGACAGGATGCAGATACATGCCGCCACCGACGACGAAAAAATCTCCTCGGTGCACATTTCTACATGCAAGGCATAAAACTACGACTAGAGGATGATGCCGACACTTTTAAAATATCCCACTTAATATTATTCTGTAGCATAAGCTGCTTTCAAGTAGATGCAAATATGTGAACAGACAGACGTAAACAAATAGTGACATTACGCGGACTTCGGATTTCTCGGCGTCGCTCAAGTGTTGTTCGTGTCGGTTGAAATAATTTGAATTTTAATTGTAATTTATTGGTAATAGGAGGTAACCACGTTATTATATTAAAAATATTTATTATATTATATTTTGAAACGAAATGCTGTAAACAATGGAGTACTCAAAAAGATGTTGGCTCTGTTTACTTTTTGTTCTTACTCCCTCTATCCTTGGTTATTTGTCTGAGGTTGTTAATTTGTTTAATTCGTGAGGCAATTTTTTAGTTTGCACTATTCTGTAATTAGTTTTAATTTTTAATCATTCGGAGTGAAATAGTTACTTCCAAAGGAAATAATTAGTTAAAATGTATTTTTGAGGTTATTTGGGGCGAAAATTCTTCGCGATAGTGTTTCTAGCAAACTATTCGACTCCAAACTATTAAACTAATATCACACAATTAAATACGAGTCCAAATTATTGAGATATTAAACAAATAACAGAAGATTGCCACTTAATCCAACAAACAAGGGTTTTATCATTTGTTTCCTCCATGGTCGTGCACACGATCAATTTCATTTAATGCAAGGGTTGATTATTCGGTTGATATTATTTTCAAAATGTACCATGAAATGGTTTGGAAGTTTATTAAATATTTATGACTTGGTTTGATACAAAAAAAAACAATTGGGAACTTTACACCACCTAATAAAGGTTAATTTCTGTGAGATCCCTTGTCATTGAACTTGAAATATTTCATATCTTTTTCAAGAATGGGTAAGGACATCTTATTAGGAGATCGACCTTTCATAATACCCATATAAACAAAAGCACAAAAAAGGGCCATTTCCAATAAACTTACAATGCCATTTGCTCATAACTACTTACCAGAGCAAAACAAATTGTTCTAATCATAACTCTTATGGTCTGAGTTGGTAACAACCATCGGATTAATTGATAATTTGCAAAAAAAACCTGCTTGATGTGGAAAAATCAGTGAGGTCAATTTGTAAGTTCACAGACAGACGATACATCTTGCTGTCAAATCAAAACCTCAAGCAGCATCAATATCCAGCTAAATTCTTTCTCGTCACCTCACCAGAATCATTCCGCTTACCTATCGTATAAGATGGTATCGGCCGATCCAAGTAGCTGCTGCAAGACGTTGAGCAGGCCCATTTCTTTGAGCCGGGCCCGCCGCTCTCCAGCACCCTGCTCTCCCAGCCTCGTTAGGTTTTCCACGCAGAATACGGCCGACTCCTGCAGACAGATAGCCGGGTGTGTCATGTAGTCAAACAGCTTCTTCAGGACGTCGTCGTTGGACATGATGTGCTCACGGGCTCGGTCCCCATCAGCGATGTTCGAGAGGATCAGCAAGGCCTGCTCCTTTACCTAGAAGGATTTGTGATCATCAATATGTTTCAATGTATATTCACATTTGAGAACAACTAGATATAGTATTTCTTAAATTTATAATACACTCAGTTTATCACGAGGTTATAACATGAGGCAAAACAATCTCTTAATAGAAGACACAAGTGGATGAACGGCCCATGTAACAAAGTAATAGTTTGAGATAATTGAGTTTAGAGTTTTTGTTCCTCAGTTTTTTTTACTACATAATAAAAACAATATCTCCTTACTATAGACTTTATATTTAACAGGGTTGCTTTGATTAAAATCAATTGATTTAAATCGTGATTTTAATCGTTTGATTACTGTGTAACTGAAGAGGAAATGAGCATACATAAGCAACTGCATACTGCAGTAGCATTTTCAGCAGGAGTAGAGCGTATCATTTCATCTTTTAATTTGGTTCATAGGAAATTAGGAAATAAGCTAGGTACCGAGAAGTCTGCAAAACTTGTCTTTCTGCTGAAATCCTTAAATAAAAAACATAAGTAAAACGTTTTCATTATCTATTTATACGTTTAAAAAAATCAAATATAATTTCCTAATAAAATAATAAAAAGAAAACCACTTTAAACAAAAAATTATATCAGGGTGTTCCTTAATGGCATGCTAATACTTAAGGGGGTTATTCTTGGGCCCATTTTAAGAAAAAAACTTCATATGAACGTATGTCGTAAACGTCCTAACTTTTGAGATACAGGGCGGTAAAAGTTCATTTTTTTAATTGAATTTTGGCTACATCTCCCGAAATAATCAAGCTGCTGAACTGAAATTGGCACTGCTATGTTTTTGGGGATGGAGAATAAGCTGAAAATGTCAATTTCACCGTATCTCACAAAGGGCGCCACTTGCGCTGTTTTTTTATCACGCTTTTACGCGTAACTTTTTTGAGGTTGTCTTTTTGGTCCTGCAGGTCCATCATTTTAGTGCATCTTTTCATTCTGCAAGAAAAAGGTACTCTTGTTTCATAACGATTAAATCAACCGTTTGCGTTGAAATTACCAAAACGTGCCCCAAAACACCTGTTGATTCCAATATTCGAAACATAAAATTTTCACCTAATGCTTTCAGATGTTACATTCAAAATGATGAAAAAAATGCCAAATGGGCATTGGTCAAAACACCAATGGTTTTCTTGAAATGGAGTGTCCAAATTTTGTCAAATTCAATCCTTTTCATTTTGAAAGCGAATAATTTTTGATACATTGTTCATAGGGATTTTTTTCTCAGTTTAAATGGTACAGTTGATCTGTAATACTTGAAGGTAGTAGGTGAAAATTTTATGTTTCGAATATTGAAGTCAACAGGTGTTTTGGAGAACATTTTGGCAATTTCAAAGCAAACGGTTGATTTAATCGTTATGAAACAAGAGTACCTTTTTCTTGCAGAATGAAAAGATGCACTAAAATGATGGACCTGCAGGACCAAAAAGATAACCTCAAAAAAGTTACGCGTAAAAGCGTGATCAAAAAACGGCGCAAGTGGCGCCCTCTGTGAGATACGACGAAATTGACATTTTCAGCTTATTCTCCATCCCCAAAAACATAGCAGTGCCAAATTTCAGTTCAGCAGCTTGATTATTTCGGGAGATGTAGCCAAAATTCAATTTAAAAAAATGAACTTTACCGCCCTGTATCTCAAAAGTTAGGACGTTTACGACATACGTTCATATGAAGTTTTTTTCTTAAAATGGGCCCAAGAATAACCCCCTTAAGTATTAGCATGTCATTAAGGAACACCCTGTATAGAAATAAAAAAAAATCCGATTTAAAAATCCGATTTAAATCTGATTAATTTGATTTTTTCTAAAAAAATCAAAAAAATCAGCAACCCTGATATTTAATAATTTAGAGGAATGTAAATTAAAACTATTCAAAACAAAAATAAAATAAAAGTATACAGAGGCCCTTGATCCGAGAAAATATTTTGTTTAAAAAAAAACATTAAAATTGATAAAGAGCATGGGCATACGTATGTATTTGAAATGATGATACTTTTATATTATACTATGAGTCGGCCATGAATTTGTTAACATTAAAAAAAATTATAAACAAACCATATGACTTACTTGAAATAGTAATTTATAGAGATGGGCTTTGGGTTTACACCTATCAATGGGTTTAAACACTTTATGGTTGCCAAACCTTTGACACCCAAGAAAGGGTGGTTTTAAAGGGTGGCACCTCAGAAAAATAAAAAACGTAGAACTGGCTTTGTATCGGCAAGTTTGTTCCCATAATAAAAAAAATAATGTTTACAGTTCGGGTGACAGATCTGGTGCTAACGATTACAAGGCAGTGGCGTACCTCGTATTTTTTAAAATAGTTATAAAAATAGGAAAAAATATATTTGCCTTTATATCTCAATTTTTTTTATAAAAATTGAAGTATAACCCCAGGTACAACTAGTACGCGTCAATTCTAAAATTCAAACTTATCAATGTTATTGACAGTTACTAGTTGGAGATTGTTCGGCGAACACAATATAACAAAATAAAAAATAAACTTTTTAAAAACAAGCTTTTATTTAAGCCATGAACTAAAACGGATAAAATAAGTTTAGGTTTTCGTTAAGATAATTCAATGCCACACTGCGGCAAGCTTTTTTAAATGAAAAAGCTCGTCGCGCGAGATGTTCATAAAAGTAGGTACCAATTAATTTTATCGGACAGCGATTAGTTGATAAGCAAGTACATGCCAAAGAATATATTTTCTTTACAGTTTGCGGGACAAGCTTTTTGATTTAAAAAAGCTTGTCGCAGTTTGGCATTGAATTATCTTAACGAAAACCTAAACTTATTTTATCCGTTTTAGTAAATAGCTTACTTAAATAAAAGCTTGTTTTTAAAAAGGTTTTTTTATTATTTATTTTATTTTCTGCTTTTTTAGTAGGTACCTATTTGATTCCAATCTCAGAAGGGCGGTAAAGAAATTTAATCTGCCATCTTGGGGCATCGGGCATCCGCCCTATTGGATTTAGTATGACGTCAGTCACCTTATCGTTTTCTACTCTTCAAATCCTTTCATTTGATACCCATGTCGAGGATGTTGTGAAGAATTAGGCAATCCGCCGTCTTGGGGAGGCCGCCATATTAGATTTATTATGACCTTATTCACCTTATTGTTTTCTACCTGTCGAGCCCTTTCGTTTGATACCTATGTTGAGAATTATTTTCCCTCTGGTGGTAAAGGTATCTTTTACCGTGCCCCGAACTAGATACGCCTATGTACTTATGCATGATATGTAACCTCCTTTGGCGAGTTGCTTGATTTGCAAACAATACACTTTTTTGCCCATAACGTATAACTTAATTGTCTATATAAGCATTTTAAACCGACGAATACTTAAGAAACACTTAAAAACAGCGAAAAATTGCTTCTAAAAGACACAGCACCAGTTATGTCAAACAACAGTCAAACACAAGGTGAGGCATACTCTTGACCGATTTGCGCGTTTGTCAGATTGTGCGATTGGTATTGGTAATTATTGTAGGTATATTATTGTTTCCTTAGTTGTATCACAGATTAAAGTACTACACGTAGTATAGAAATACTGCCTAATAAGTGTCTAGATAATTATAAATACTAGATTCACCTATTAGTCAGGTAGACCTTATCTCATCAATACTTAAATATCATATATTATCTACCATTATTTACTTCAAAGCAATCGTATTTGCAACTGATTGGGTATGTCCCTAGTCCCTACATACAACGGAAACCACTGTTGCAAAACTATTATTTGCAATTTGATCTTGAAGATTATCTTAATTTACCAGAGAAATAAGTTTTTCATTATGAATTATTGGCAACCCTGTTAAACTTTAACTAGTAAATAAATAATAGAGTATAAAAAGTGCTACCCCTTACAAAAATTTCAATCTATAGATGCCATTTCTATGTTTTTTATTTTTCTGAGGGTGGCACCCACGATACACACACGTATGCCAGCTAGGAGAACGAAAATAAAACTCTTCTGGTCACCTACGTCACTTCGACAAAAGCGCGGCCAACTTACCAAAAATAGTCCTGAAATTAGTCTCACTGACATACAGTACACTGACAGTTATCAATTTCACGTCAAGTTAAATCCAAAAACAGTATGTAGGCACCTTTGAGACACCGTGGTGTATATGTGGTTGCCTAGCACACTATAAAGGAGTCAAATTTCGGTTTAAAAATAAAAGGTAGCCATGATTTTGTCGAATAAACGTCACCGTTGACGTCACAGCACCTGCGCGCGGACATACCGTTAATAATGGGTGGTTTCAAAGGGTTGAAACTAATGACACCCAAAAATTGCTGTTTTAAATGTTGTTACGGGTTTAAAATCTGTTTTATTAATAATTTTGTTAGTCCTATTATCTTCTGGTAGATTCTAATGATCCGTGAAAATCTTTCTCCTTGTTTATTACATTTATTTTTAGGCTTTAATAAATAAATAATTTAATAAGTTGTTAATTCATATTATTTGAACTTTTCTTGGGCTATTGAATATTGTAGATCTGCGGGTTGCTTAGTTTTGGACCACTTGGTATATTTCTAAAATACTCGAATGCACCGATTCTTGTCGCTAGGCCGAGGAAGGCACCTTTTCGACCTCCAAAATTCACCTTCCGGGTCAGTAAGACGATCGCCGTCGATCACGAACCACCGAACCGAGTGAAAGCCGTATTATTTTCCAAAAAGGGTGACTGTGTTTGAAATCGAGTGCTGCGGGGTCGCAAATCATATTTATTTGGGCCCTATTGTCTATTTGACGGTTTCATCTGCCCGTTTTTCCGGTTTTCTCGGTCACAAGTGGTTCTCATCGCACTCCACGAGGCCATCCACCACCTCAGGTATGTCTATTCCCGTAACTTGAGGGTATTAAGTTCTATTTGAGTCATTTCCTTCCTCAGGCCTCTTATTCTAAGGCTGCGAAACAAGCCTTATCAACTCGCCGTTGTCTTACGTAACCTCCAACCACCTCCAGCTGCTGAGGACAAGGCATCGGAGTAGAACGGCACGGTCCACTCGCCCTCCTCCCTTGGTACCTACCAAACTACTGAGCCTCTATTCTGTGACTGAGTCGTCCACCAGAGCAATCTCCAGAGGCGCGGCTGTTGTGCCGCACGAGTCAGACGTCGATAGGAGCTGAGAATACGCCCGGTGTCTCCAACAAGTCGATCACCCGACCCATGCAGATAAGTCTAAATTAAATGTAGAGCTCCATAATTTTGCCAGTTTATTTGCAAATACCAGTATACATAATATATTTCATACAGGAATATACTTAGGGTATCACATAGGGTTGTGTAACATGTTTAAAATTATGTAACTCAGATGTAGCTACATCCCGGGACCAATAACTGTTATTGATACACATTTAGTTTTCTTATTATTGCATTTAAGTGCCAACTGATTGGTGAATAATTGTTTGTCGGATACCTACTATTAATATTTGAAAGTATTACGTAATATTATACATATTTTTCGCCTCGTACCTCAGTTCCTAAAGGCATAACGTACCTTTCTTTAATAATATTTACTTTTATTTGCCTAGTCTGCCTAATTGTTTTAATGTAATTTACATATTCTGACATAGATGTTGTTGCGTTCAAGTTTGGTGGAATCCCTACCTACCTATTTTATGCATTATTTAATGGCCCAATAAACTGTACCTGATTTACTAAATTTATGGTGTTGTTATTATTTAATATTATCAGAGATTTTGGGAGGAAGGAGCCCATTTCCTGTTTTGGGGTGTTATATTTTGGGGCAAGAACCGCACAGGGTTGAAGACAGGTGGCGCTCATTGATTTTTTGTTTTATTTTTTTTCCCACGATCACGGCTAGCTAGCTAGGGCCTACCCGCTTATGTTCTTTCCTAAAATCGTCTAATTTCTGCCACCGAACAACCAGTTCTCAATAGTTCTAAAGAAAAGTATTATAATTAGAATTGTTGGTAACAATGTGACCAAAATATATTCTAGAATGGATGGAAAGCTGGAAGGGAAGCTAAAGCAGTACAGCCACTGGATTTGGAGCAAAGAAAAAGAAACATAATTTTTGTTTGTTTTTGCATGAAACCTTTTGTATTTTGTAAATGTGTCAAATGTCAGAAATATAAATGGAATGGATTCTAAATTTGTATTCTTCAATATTATTTAACAACATTTGGTACAAACCAGGGACTCTTTGAAATAAGGGGACCCAGCATGTCACAGTCTGTCACATAGAAAAAGTGAAGCCTTGAGGGGATGTTTGTTTTCTGTCGATTCCAAGGAGACCACAAGGGGGCTGGTACAAGATTATGTTATATGTCAGTGTCCAACTGTGCCATAGATTTTAAAGGAGGCAAAATATTTCCCATCATAATTCACATTTTTTAAGTTTTCTAACTTCCAAATACTCAGGTGTGTCAATTAAAGGTAATGCGGCCGCCTGTAGTAGTACCATTAATTGCAACCAGATTCTTCCTGTATCACCTTTAGTAATCCTACAATTCCCATTACGCGGGTTACGTATAAGTAGGTAGTTCAAAACAAAAATCGTATTTCGTAAATTTTAAATTATGAAGCAGGTAGCTTCAAGTTTTTTTAAAGGGTTTTTATCTACAAGTTTATTTTAAGTTTGTGAGGTACCTTGGGAGAGAAATAAAATTACAAAAATTTTATAATGAACACCGAGAAAAACTATATGATTAGAACGACTAGACCTAATCTTATTAATCCATCCCGAAATCTGTGAAAGTTCTTTGGGTAGATACATTCAACAAGGGAAGAAAGTTCAAGTATACATTATTACAAATTACAATTGCATTGAGGAATCTGGTAGGAAGGTGCAATAGCGACAAATTCTTAAATAAGCAAAATCCAAGGTTAGTAGAGAGAACAGGTTGAACGGTAACTCGGGTGAGGCGAGCGGGGAGGGGAAGGCTGTGACATCACATGTGGATAAAATGGATACTTGCTTTGAGTTTACATGCATTCAGATGGTTTAGCGTTCCCTGGTTTTAGCTCATTCAAATAACCTCGATTTTAGCTTGTTTGTTTAAACATGTGTGGCGATTTTTACACTATCTTTGGACAGTTTTATAGATATTATATTTTTATAGTGTATTACCTTAATTAAAACATAAAAATCATGCAGGTGTATTGTAAAACAAATAATTAGATATTATTATCCTGATATTTAGCTCTTTACTAACCTTGCAGGCGTACAAGCCACGTACAAGCTAATATTATATGCGCACGATATCCATATGTGACGTCATCGCATGAACCGAAAAGTTACCGTTCAACCTTGTCTCCACTAGCCTTGAGCAAAATCGGCACTGACTTACCATACTTATTACTTAAATTCGTGGAAATAATTGCTGGAAATTAATTTCAACTACAAAATAAATTTATTTCATTTGACAGTTGCCATATTCTGCACTTGTAGACATAACGTTGTCAAATCTAATTTTTAGAAATCATGGAAACCATTATTAATTTTTACTACTAATCAAAGTACCTGCTATATTCATAGATTCTCCAATAAAATGGCATACTTGGCATCACTGATCCCATTAGAATGAGGAAAGAACTTTGGAAAGTAAAATGCTGGGTCCCCTTACTTTAAAGAGTCCCTGGTACAAACCCATTTTATGCCCAATCCAGTGGCATAGTCAGAATTTTTATAAAAATAGCCCTAATATGATTTGTCCAATTTTCATCCAAAGGTCAAATTGCTGTTAACTGTACGATTGTTTTTAATATGTCTATGGTTGCCTCGTGAAACTGTAATGAGAATTTGTAGGGTTTTGCTCGCAAAAATACGCTTTTAGACAAATTGAAGTTTTGGTAATAACCAGTTTACAATTTGTGATTTTTGAGGAAAAAAAATGACTTTTACGAACAAACCCACAAACAACCTTCAGCTAGAAGCCAACTCTCGATAGTCCATTATAACCAAGTTCAGAGGTTTCATGAGTGAAAATGTGGTATGTTACAACAGAGTGTTCGTTATAGCCGAACAAAATACATAATATATTTGATTCGTAGGAATTTTGGAGGAGTATTTCAAATACTGTATTTTTCAATTGAATTTTTAGACATCTCAGAAAAGATTGGAAGGTATTTGCTTTACTTCTTAGGAGTACAATGACATGAGTGATTAGAAGCTAAGGAATAAACAGTAAAAATCATGAGAAAATGTCACAATATGACATTTGAGAGATGTTTGTGATTAAATATTTCCGTAAATTTTGATTAAATAATAATTCTCAGCCTCACCAAAGTTTACAGAATAAAATATAAGTTGGGTCACTAGACGCGGCTCCTTTACAAATCGGACATCTAAGAGAGTCGCCGACGTCGACTTTTTGCTTCGCATATACCCGGTATATACCATGCACTAGCGCACCAGTAAGCGACTGAGAAACACGTGCTATTTTATTCTGTAAACTTTGCCCTCACCATACTCCAAACTGAAAATGAAAATAAAAACATACACATTTTAGTCAACTATTCTAGTTGTTTTCTAATTTTTTCAACACAGGGCAGTGTTCTGAGTCTTGAAGGTGTGCCAATATTTCTCTGTAAGCCAACTTACATTTCCGTTTCATGAAACATGCCGTTTGTAAGCATTAACTGCTCAAATACCATAAGTTGTATATGTTGTTTTTAGTTAAGTTGTTAATATTAAAATTAAAGATATTAGTTATTAACAAAAGTATGTAGTAGCATCAGTATATATATATATATATATATTACCTACCTCCGGTGTGTGCGGTCCTTCCAATACCAAAACCACACCTTGCATTATTTGAAGTCCGTGCAAAACCATCATAGTGTCAGTGTGAGCCTTAGGCGACACCAAATTCCTTAAAAGTCCCAACGTCTTCATAATCACCCTCGTGTCAGAGTCTGCCAACAGTCGAAATATCTATAAGAAAGTGTAGTTACATTTTCATTGCCCCCGCGACACATATTTGTTAAGTGTTTCATTTTTATTATAACTATTTTTCGTCAAAAACCAAACTATACTCTATTCAAACTAAATGCAAGTGAAACATCAACACAAGTTGATGCATGGCTATAGCGTGATACGCACGTTATTGGCTAGCCGGCAATAAAGTCTGGCCCGGCGGGCGAGTGCAGTGAGTCGGTGTTTCTTAGAGAGGTGTATTGAGTTGCAACTGGATCTTTATTTTTTTCCGATACAATTCTTTCGCTGTTTATTAATTGTTGGAGCTACAATTTGTATCAATAGTATTAAATTTGCAGGTAAGTGAATGACTAGGTGTGCCATAAAAGTTTGTTTTTAAAGTTCTTAATACTGGAGCATATTATTTTAATATTTTATATTATAAAATTCATAGAGATCGTCCTTAATGCGGCCCTGCCTCGTATTAGTACTAAGGCGAAATCGTCAGGTCCGGCTGATTCAAATGTGTAGCTTATTTTCAAAATGTAACAGTACACAATTACAAAAAAAGAATCTGATCGGAAGGCTTATTATTTATTATAACACATGTTAATATCAAGTCTCCAAAGTAACCAGTGGCGGAGATATGAGTAATCAGTACCATTAATTAAACAAAAAAAAATAGTAGGGCCCTGTACAATACAAAAATTTATTATCTTGTTGAATAAACAATACAATATGGAACAAAAAATGTCTGTTTCATTTTTTTCATATCTCTCTCCCTTTCGCGGAAAATTGGAGTTTCTATTTCTCATCTTTTTTGGACTCTTTACTTTACTTTGAAGTAACTATTATTTTAGGTAAACGAAATGATTTTCAATTGGAGTTGCAGTAGGAGTAGGTAATTTTTGATTATTATTGGTTTGGAGGTATAAACAAAAATTGATAGTTATTTGAAAGCTTAATCACCCTGTATCTTCGTAACGAAGCGTTTTTGGACCCATATTGATATGAACTTTTCGTCTTATTTTAACGAGTAAAGTACGCCCCTGAAAGGGTGCCGCATAGTTTTGAATCGCCCTGTATATGCTTGTGATATTTTACCACATGTTTTGTATAAAATTCCTTCTTTGATAATAAGGTTTTTTGAGTTTGAGTTTTCTACTAACATACTTTCACCCTAATTTCAATATGTGGTTTGTGTACTCATCTGCATATTTATTTAAATCGACTTCAAAGTCAGCTGTCAGTTGCAATAAAAAAAAACAGCTTAGTTTTAAATTAAGTTAAATTAAACGTTACGATAACACTTCACCCCACATTTAGATCCAAACTCACCTGGTCCGTGCCAAGAGTCGTCAATATCTGCGACTTGACCCTTTGCTCGGCCTGGAAGGCCAGGTTCATCAGGCCCCAGACACCGTTCAGCCGCAACGAAGCGCTCGGCGACTGTGTGAGATTCGCCAGCATGTGGATGGCCCCCTGCTGAAGGATCGGCTCTTTGGCTGGCGAGAATTCCAGCAGCAGGTTGCATAAGGTGGACGAAGCCGCTGCCACCAAATCCGGAAAGGGGTCATCTGGAAAATTTGGCAGAAAATTACAACACTGAAAAAAAGTGGTGGGATCTTAAGTTGCTTAATTAGAGGAGTCAGGTAATTTAAGGTGATGCAAAATAAGTCCCCTATTACCTTAGCTTCGATCATAGACAATTTTGGAAAAAATATGGTACCTATACTATATCCAAGTTACAGAGGCACTAAATCAAAACATTGGCCACCACGTGGTCGCAATGTGACCTATTCTCTTATTGGTCTGGCCGTCATAAAATCTCAAGTGTTTAGGCAGCTAGTAGAATGCAGGGCCGGCTCTTCCCTCAGTTGAGTTTCCTGCATAGGTAGGATCGCGCGCAGACTTGTTGCAGAATCTCATATATTAGTCCGACCTAGAGGCCCTGTATGACACGAAAAGTGACAGTTATTCGTTTTAACAGAGGTTGGACAACGATCGGATCTCTCTCTCTGGCGAGGGTCTTATTTTCCCTATGAAATTCATTTTGTGCAACAGACATATATTTTTTCGCTCTTTCTAACATTCCCCTAGCAGCACGATGAATCAAAATTGGATTTTAAGGTTAAGCTAACGACAGTTAACTGCCATAAGCGTAGGTAGATGAGGACACAGTTTAAAATGTATAAAAATATAGATAAAACCAATAAATAGGTAAATAGGTTAGGTAGTACTATGTTATTTGCAAAGCTTCACTAATAATAATTATTGAAGTTTGAATGGAAAAGTGAAGAAACATATAATTTGTTCCAAGAAAATAGAAATTTTAGGATATCAGGATAAACACATTTATTAAATTTTTGTAGAAGGGTGGTATATGTAGATAGATATGTACATAAAATTAAACAAGGCTCTAGCATACCAACTAATCAAACTTTCGAATATTTCTTCAATAGGAATCATAGCTGCAATAATAATTATTATTCCGTTCATTTAAAAATAAATAAGGTCTTTTAAATGGTTTTACTGTATGGTTTCGTTTCTTCAAACTCTCTTCTTATACCTACCATCATAATTTTAAGACAATTAATACTGAAATTTGTACGGAACAAAAAGTTGGAAAGTTTGTTTTGGTAAAAATGAGTACCTAGGTATTTAATATCGATATATTAGTCTCTCATTCTTTTTTTTGTAAAATAAAAGTTAATAACTTTTTAATGCAAGAGAGATCATCTACATTTCAATAAAGAAGACAACAGTATTTTTGTTTTCAAAGATATATTGTAAGTAAATAGGAAAAATCAAACTAGTACAAGTTCTCAGACATTTATACATATTTAATAATGATTCTTTCTTGCTAAAGTCACGTTCATCAAACGTTGCAGGAGATGCTCCTTTCTTCAGCACAACCTGACACTCAAAATCCATGTCACAGAAGTGAACCTGTGAAAGTTAAAGAACTATAAATTTAAGCTACCTAAACATAATAAAACGCTGTCATCAAATGCTATTTTTTTATCAGCAAGAAATTTGTAATGGAATATAAGCTCACACATTTAACTGACTACACAAAAAGGGTTCTTTATATTCCCACCCGTGTTAACTTCTTTTTTGTCCGATTTTGTTGGTCTTGGTGTAAAATAAAGCTCCTTCAAAACTTCCTCTCTCTAACACATATACTTACTTACATTTTTATTATTCCATGAAAAGAAAAATGCCTATCCCGGTCCAGTAAACATACCTACCTAACAGGTTTTACCTCCTTGAAGGGCAAAAATTTTAATTTGATCTCTTTAACATTGGGAAATTTTCATAAGAATTCTAATAGGGGGTTTGTAGAACCTTATGGACTTTTATTGAAAATAAATAGGTAGGTACTAATATTTAATACGTATATTAATTTAGGTATCTTATGTTATGTTGCTGATGCAGATTAAGAAAATTATTCTGCAGATTAAAATCACAGATCAAACAAAAAATAAAAAGGAACTTGAGATACTTATGTAATTAAATTTACTTACCTCGCAAATTTTCGTATCATTTCCAACTCTCATGTTAGGGTATTTCATTTGCACCATCCTGCTCGTTCTTCTGCGCTTTTTGGAAAGGGTGTTATGAAAAATTCATCCTGCTCAGAATTCTTGCAGTTTCTTATTACACAAGATGTCACTTTTAACTGTTAACATTCCTTTTTGCAAAAGAAAATGAGCACGCTCAATAATTTGTTGACAGTTTTGTTGACAAACTGGCACCCGCCAAGATAAGAATATAATAAAAACAATGTTACTAGATCTGCCAAAATCTGTTGTCCAACCTCTGTTAAAAGGAATAACTGTCACTTTTCGTGTCATACAGGGCCTCTAGTCCGACCCTGGATCGCAATGCGGTCATGTGACTTTTTTTACATCTACTGACTCTGTAACTTGGATAGACTATAGACATAGAGGTGAGCCAACCTGAGATTTTAGCGGAGCTGTGACAGGATGTGACTGCTCCAGCAATGATTTCTTGGAGAAGTTTATTTTATCCATCGCCTGGCCTGCCCGTACCTATTGCTCATACATAAAATCGCAGTAGAAACATATTTTTTAAATAATTTTTTTTCAAATTCGATTTAGAAACGCCACTTTCTGACACTTTCTGTAACAAATGACAAATTTGATAGCTAACAGAGATCGCTTGGCCAGAACTGTGAATGTCATTTTTGCTCTAATTTGACGAAAACCAAAAAATAACTTCCAAAATCAGGTAAAAATTAAACTTATGCTTCGGCAAATCGACAGACCATGTCTGATTCTGTCTAAGCGATCTAAAACAATTCGGCGAGACTTCGAAAGTGGTGAAGGCGGCTTGCTATTCCCATTTTATGGTAGAGACCCCGGAAAAACAGCAATATTCCAACTCAATCCACTCTGGACACTCTATTAAGCGATCAGTGCGGTAATCCCTTCCAATAATTAAGGATTCGCCATCAAAAAGAAGAACTCGGGGCAAATTCAAATGCAGTTCAATTTTACCCACACTTCACCAATTCAATTTTTCTTGATTACCCAAAACTGAATACCATTTCAAACTCGAAATTTGCGATAAAAGTTCCCGGCGAACAGCCACAAAAAATCTCATAAAACAAGGCATCCGCCGAGCCAAGTAATAAGTATCCCACATAGTCTGAACGGTGGCAATAACGGTCCCACGATCCGAACTACATCGCAACTCAGCAGTACGACACCCCAGAGCCATATAGACGGCAACCTGAACTAACTAGCACTCGGTAGCTAGCTGTGCGCGCCACCTAGGGACAGATAGCTAAACCAAGGTGCGGAGCGAATACGGAGAACTCCGTATTGCTAGAGCACCGGATTGACAGATCGAGCGCACAAACTAGTGTCGAATACTACATAACCTCAAACACCCAAAACGAGATATTCGAAACGAAATTAACCCAAAACCTAAACATATTTACAAGTATCTACAATGCACACCCATTAGGTGCGACTAGTGGAGCGGAGAGCGGATATGCCACCCGATTCTGCGAATGGCGCTTCGTGCACCGGGCTCGCCTGGATTGCGTCCCCCTCAACGGGGCACGGCGCTTCCGGCAGGGTGACCGCCGCTGCAGGCGCTGCGGCGCGCAGAGTGAGATACCCTACCTCACGTCAGTCACCAACCACTGTAGGGTCCATTCGGCTGCATGGCAGCGGCAGCACAACGTGGTCCAAAACCAACTGGTGAGGGCTAGGACCGTGGCGTGCGGGACTAACGGATGGATCGACATAATCGACGTCTCGATCCCGTTCGAGAACGGTCCCGCCGCCTTCCCCAGTGCCCGCAGAGTATATGGTGCTACCAGAGGAGCTCCGGGCCGGCGGCGAGTCGTCTCAGTACACGTGTTTCTGGTGGGCGTGCTCAGAGCTTGGTACCAGGACAATGAGGCAGTGGTGCGCGCGTGTGGCATGAATGTGCGCTATGCGCGCTTAATGCGCCGCCTCACGGTGTCAGACGTCGTTAGATGGTCCCGTGATATCTATGCCGAGCACATGACCGGCAGACGTCGCCTCTGCTACCCCCGGTGGGCACCTGGACGCCTGACTGCTGCGATATTATCTGTGATTAATGAAAAGGAATAATATTGTTTATTTTCATTTATGATAAGGCTGTCCATTAGTGTTCGAATATTTGACTGATTTTGCTTTATTTTATTCTATATGTTTATTTGTATACTCGTTGACAAGTAAGTTAAGATGGAGAGCTGAAGCTCCCCCCCTTTATTAGTGGCCACCTAACAGTCCTGACATGAATCCTATATATCTATGGGACTATATAAAAAAAAAGATTCAAAATTGTTGCACAACCAACTCATAGAGGTCGCTATTGAAGAATGGGAGAATATTCCGCAAGCTTTTGTTAAACATTTGATATCAAGTATGCCTCGACGCTTGAATAGTCATAAGTAGAGGAGGGCCTACATGGTATTAGTGTTGACCCAGATTCATTTATTCTGTTTTGCTGATTTTTTTCTTTTTTAATTTGGAGTAATGCTAGCTTATTTATGCATTTTCAGCAAAAACACATCTTTAATGAAACATTAAGCCAAATTAAGGTCATGTTTGACTAATTTGTAGGTGTATATTATCGTTTCAATGTAACTTAGTTTTATTTTGTGGTTTTATTGTATATATTTCGATTAATTAAAGTGGTGTGTTAATAATTTTGTCCAGGAGTTTATTATCCAAAAAAGAAAAAATGGTCAATATAACTTAAATATAATTCTACATAGGCCCTCCTTGCATTTTATCTATAAAATATTAAAATAACACTCATAATACATGAATGAGGAACCTAAAGCGGTACCTATTTATTCTGTGGCACTATGTGAGTGGAAGCAATTTCCTAGCTCTGATAATTTTAGTGGTTGTTATAAAACTTCAACACTGACAACCATATTATTGTTATTTTCTGTACTTACCTCTACCTATTCAGCTTTTGAAGACTATAAAGTACGGTTTTGGAATATTTTGTAATAGGCGACTCTCGAGTCCAAAATTGAGAGAACAACGGATCTGCTAATCTAGGTTCAGTCATCTGTGGTTAGAGTTTGTTCAAACTGCACAAGTCACCACCAAAACGGGACTAGGTGTCTAGGTAGAGGTGGGATGCAATTTCACAAACTGTTATTTGTCACTGCTACTTATCTGTCGCAGTCACAGTCTGCTTCAGTCCCAACCAAATAGCAGTGACATTTTGTCACAGGTTGGCAATATTGCTGCTTGATAGCGACGATTGCATGTATTTTCGATCCGCTTCGAATAGGCTCCGCACCGCATCAACAGTCAAGGGTGCAAGCAAAAGCAAAGAAGAAACTGTGATTGTGCAATGATATGGGTACGGGTGATGGAAGCAGTGATTTAGCTACAGCGTAGCATGAGCATGTAGCATATACATTGGGCAATGGGAAGGGAACGGGCAGGCCACGCGATGGATAAAATGAACCTCTCCAAAAAGTCACTGCCATTAGTCACTGCGATATGGCTGGAGCAGTCACATCCCGTCACAGCTCCACTAAAATCGCAGGTTGGCTCACCTCTAGCGACAATCATACACCTATAGCAACCTATACGGGCTAGATATTTGGCGACAATTAGTCTTGTGCACATCTGACAGACCCGAAGATAAAGCAAATCATTTTTTGTTGGTGGTGAGCCTCTGTTATTTGTTTAATATCTCGGAAAATTCTTTAAGCTGGGCTGATATTTTCTTCGGTGTAATTTAATTGTAATTAGTTGGAGGGGAATAGTTGGGTAAAAACACTATGGCAATGAATCAGCGCACACAATAACCTCACAAATCATTTTCACTGGTTTGCGCCGTTGTAAACAACTATTCCATTCCGTTAAAACTAATTGCACACATTAAAATAATAGTCTCAAGTAAAAAAAATCACACCATATAATCCTTCCACCAATTAACTATGTTTTTTAATGTACTCTAATTTTCAGTTATTTTCAAAAGAAATTTACCGGTTCAGTAGGATTTTCTGCCGTTTTCCCATCTGCAACTTATACAAACCTGTCAGTAGTGTCATCAGAGGCCTCCACACGCTATGATCTTGGAAAGTCGTTCTCAACTGCTGGACAGATCGGCTGAGAGAGTGAAGGCACCGCACTGCTGCCAAATTTATATCTTTGTTGTGATCGCCAAGACCTTCCATGACTCTATCCATGAGGCATTTTGTGTCGATTATCCTTTTGCGGATATCTTCATCGTTTGCGCCTAATGAGGCAAATGCCCTAGAAAGCACATAAATTGACAGTTATGTATTATCAAGTTATAATAATATTACTTTGGTATAATTTTCTGGGCAAATGCTAGTGAGACACAAAGAATATTGTTATTACAAGAAAGTGTTTGAGGGCAATATTGGAATGGAAAGATTTGATAATTGTAAGCAAGTTTTCAACAAGGATGCCTTTTCAGTTTAGGACAGCTCATAGATAATTAGGCAATTAAAACACTAACTCCTGCAAGCTGTCGTATAAAATATTATGCTTCATCAGGCTACAATAAAAATGAACATAATGTACAATGTGATCACTTAAACTAAAATTGAAAAAGAACAATTTTATTAATTCCAACTTTTAAAAAATCTATTTGATATTGATTGAATTTTTTACCCCTACGGCCTACATACAATTAATTTTACGTTATTTGTACATTCATAATTTATATTAATGTTTTTTGTAACTTTAGTAACTTCCTATTCAATTTTTATTTTTTAAATTTAATTTTTTTTATTTTTTAAATTTAATTAATAACTTGAAAAGAAAACTAATTTCAAATAACAACATAAATTATATAATATATGTATGTATATGTATTTCATAATATCTTAATTATAATTTTTTATGTTATATACTTGTACTCACACAAGCTATGCTTATCGAGTATTTATTATTGAGTTTATTGTATAGTGTAATATAATCAGTTATAAATGTATTTAAAAAAATGTAAATAAACTTATTCAAAAATCAAAATTAATCTATTAAAAGCTTTTATTTTTTACATTATTTTCATTTTTATTGTAGCCTGATGGAGCTATACAGAGTGTCCGACATTTCAGAGGACAATTCCTCAGGTATTTTTAAGATAAAAAGTTATTATAAACATGTATCCGCAAAAACCTTCATTTTTGAGATTTTAAAGATTTATTTTTATTTTTGTTTTTCTAAATAATTTTTTAATTAATGTCGATATTTGGGCAAAAATTGGTTAAAAAACCCAAGTACAAATCAAGTATCCGACATTGATTCAAAGATTATTTAGAAAAAACAAAATAAAAATAAATCTTTAACACGCTGTATCTGGCCCAAGTTTATATGAACTTTTGATATTATGTATATTATGCGAAAGCTTGCACGAGTTAGTATTTCAAGTACCTAATTATTTATGAGCTATCCTAAACCGAAAACCCATCCTTGCTACTATATTTATCACTGTGGATGATTCTACCGTTGTTGCCACACATTCCTATATAGCAGGACATATAGTTAGGGGGATCAAAAATAATATAGGAAAATGTCCAACATGTCAGAATCAACTACTGGCATCACCATCATCTGTCTTTGAAGAACATTCTTTAATTATTTTAGAACGCGACTACAAACCAAATATCCTAGTTGGCGCCAAAATCCAGGTTAGGCGATTATTTTCTACTATAGTGTAATTATTTATGGAAAATATTAAAAAATACATTTTGTAGGACAATATGAAACAAAAATTTGTTAAATTGTTTAAAAGTAAATTGTACAATCCATTTCTTTGCGAAGTACACAACATTTTTTATTTGTATATAGATTATTTTATATTACTCATACCTACTTGAAAAATATTAATGCAATTTTCAGAGGAACAGTATCATGTCATCGTAAATATAAATATGTGTTTGAGAAATAGTAATTTTTAGAGCTGAAAAAAAATATTAAGTTTTATAAATTAAACCACCGGTTTGCTTTTGAGCCCGGTATTTCTCTTCTAGCAGAAACTAACGGCAGAGTCAAATTTTAGCTGAATTAATGAAAACAATTTCCGTTTTTATTTAAACCTACCTGAAGGCAGCACATCTTGCCGCAACACTCCTACATTTTAGCAAATCAACCAGAGCTCCGATCAGCTGATTGCTGATAGCTGCTACCTGTTGCAGGTTGCTGTCAACTTCCGTCAAGTACGCAAGAGTATCGGCCGCAAGCGCTCTATGCGATTCCGGATGCTCCCGTTGGCAGAGACGAACCAGGCATGGGAGGGTCCGATATGTTATGATAGGATCATAGGCGCTGATCGCACAGGCTCTGTGCAGGTTCGTAAGGCATCTGGCGGCCTCCAGCTGAGAAGTCAATAGCATAGATAAGATATTTGCTACACGGCTACAAAAATACTATATCAGGCCTGGACTAATTCTATTGTTTTTGCCAAAATCACATTTTTTGATCACAAAAATATAGAAAATGACAATAATAATACTATTAAAATCTGTACAGGTTCTCCCACTCTAGCATGGAGTGGAAAAGGGTTGATTTGTTAGTCCCGTATATGAATATGTTTCTTCGATTTAATAAGACTCGAGAAACGATGGTAAGTTTGTTTGCATGCTTCGAAAGTTTTCTCAGGGCAGATGAAACTTTTTTATTTGACCTGAAAATTTGCTTGCTAAGAAAATTATTTTTGCAAATGCGATGATCAAAACCAGGAGCAATAGGATACGGAGATATACCCATCCTGCGTGTAGCACAGTTGTACGAAACTCTAGTAAATTATCTTAAAAATCATTCCATTGACCCACATTATTGTAACAGCTTACTATAGATATTGTGAGACAATTTTTCAATTTCTATAAGATTATAACAACTATGATTTTCAAAAAGTTCATATTGACTTACTTGCTGTTCAATAGGTTTATCTCTGGAAATCAATGTTGCCAAATAATGTGTGTTGACTGTATTGACAATTTCCACTGCGACTGTATTATTGTTAAACGCCATTGCAGCTAAGCACATCACAGCTGGTATCCTCACGTTAGAACTTTCAATGGCTAGTAACGGTGCCAACACTGAGGGCGCTTTTATAGCACACAATGCATTTTGTTCCAACTGTGTTTTGCAAGCCGAGCCCAAAATTGTTGCTACACACGACTGCCTCTGCAAACTTTCACCTGAACCCGCAAAGGTTAATAACTTCTGGAAATTTTGCTGGTTAAATTTGGCATTTATGGGAATAAAATCTTGGTTAGCGAGTGTTCGTAAGCAACACAGGCAAGTGTCTATCAATCTCGGTTCATTCTCATCTAAAATATCTAATAACGTCTGAATAATTCCAGAATTAATCAAGAGTTCAACATGATCTTCGGTGCCCTTGGCAAGTGATCCAATTGTTACTGCAGCTTCAACTCTGACAGATGATTTCATATTTTTGTCTTTTAGCAGAAAAATAAGTCGTGGTACTATTCCCTGCGCTATCACACTTTCCTTTTGGCGGTTCGAGCCAATTACTGAATTTTTTATACATACCAGTGAAGATAGACATCTATTTGAATCCTGGGAATATAAGTCATCAATATATGAGCGACTACTTTCAACACTCTAAAACAGAAAGTCTTAAAATAAGTGATGGAATCACATTCAAAATACTTCATCTTACCATAAACGCTGTAAAGGGTTGTATGTCCGAGAACATTTTCAGTGACAAATCAGGTAATAAAAAACTTATGGTAGCGGACTCAGTAGCGGAACTTGGTAATATGCGCCACAGATTAGGGAGGGTTGGAGGGTTAATATGCACCAAAAATGCAGTCCTCTGTTATATTGCCTAATATAGTTTTTTACAAGGGGAATTCACTGGCAATACTGGCATTCTTTCCACTAACTGCCATAACACATTACACAGTTTGTTCATTCATTATAAATTATTTATTTTCGATGAATTCGCAAGAGGTGTTCAGAATTTGCAAAGTCAATTAGTTCTCTTTTTTTGTAGGTAGATGTATAATTTGTGGGTAGATGAGTTGAGTGACTTCGACTTGACGAGACACACGAGAGGAGAATCGGGAAAATCGTAGATGGAGGAAGGAAAAATCCAGCAGATGCCGGATGCCGGACGGCGACTGCAGACGGCCCAAGCCCAAATTTTGACAGTTTCTTTATTTTGATGACATTATTACACCATAAATCACAAAATATATAGGTTGTTGCTGTTTTATTCATTTTATTGGATTCGGCAACTAGGAGCACTATCCATGCTCATCCATAAAAATCAGGAAATTGTTCAGGAAGTATTCAAACTCTAGAAATACGAAATACTATCTCTGGACGCTGGTAAAATGCTCTGCAGGTGTAAAGCACGTCTAACTTGTGTCATACCACTTTTATCCACTTCAGTAATTGATATTATTATAGTTTTGTCTATGGTGGTGCACAAACTTTTCTCTTATGGAGTCCTAGGCATGATACAACAAAAGAGAGATATGATATTTAGCCGCCTCAATTTCGTTCCCTTCTGCGCAATTACGTCACGCGGTAAGTTCCCGCCCACTTATGACATGCAAAGTATTACAGTATGTCCACTGATTGAGTTTACAAAGGGACAAATGGACCAAAGAGTAATTAACAGTAATTTTACAACGCAAACTTCCGCAAATTGGCTGAAAATGCAGAGAACACACTACAATGACACTCAGACGTTTCTGACGTTTCGGTTGTTTATAACCAGATGATACAACTTGTACCATTGTTTATACATATAACCGCGTGACGCGCCAATATGGTGTCCAACCTGCGCAATATCATATCTCTCTTTTGTTGTATCATGGTCCTAGGTACCAAGACCAAGCTAGTTAAAAATGTTTTTTTTATAGGAAACCTTGCTCTATTAGATAAGCATAATATTTAAATACAATATCAAAAGTCAGCAATTTTTAAACAAAAATTAACTTGGACATTTTGTGCCTAGTCGAGGCTGCTTTTCTATGAAGTTTCAAATTTGCTAGCTTGGAATGGTGGGGCATACGAAACTTAAAAAAAAAACTTCAAGGATTTTTCGGACCAATTGTAATTCATAGCATTTCCTCCCATAGAAACTCCGATGTTTGTTTTTGCCTCTTAGGAAAATACGTTTAACTTTGAAACTATAGGCGGTTTCGGCTATTAATGCCACCTTTATTTTTCTACTAATTATGCTACACAATACTTAACACAAAAGAACGAAAGTAAATTCACACTTTCAGCAAAATACGACAGGCAAATGAACTCCCGGTTCCCGGTAGGTTTTATATGCTCAGCCACAACCTTCTCAAGCTTACAAGTATATGCTCTCCTTATAAGCCCTCTGCAAACATGTGGCAACGCCGCAGCGGGACGGTTCAACGGGTCTATGCAGTATAGAGCAGTCTGAATTTTGGCTTAGTTTATCTTTTGTAAGGAATGTTCAACCCTCTTTTTAATTATAATTAGATACATTTGTGAACTTTGTTTCAATAATAGGGTACCTAAGTAAGTAGGGACGTTTGTTTAACAGACAATAAAAGCAGTAACAAGTAACAAAATAAACACAGAAGTATAAGTATTTATAATAAGTACGATTCTTGGTGCGGATAGGTACATTTTCGACAAATAATGTGGCAAATTTGGGCAAATAGAGGGGACTACATTTTGTTGAAAGTCGAATTTTTCTGAGAATTTTTCGCAAAGTGCGTCATCAGGCAAATGATGATTAGGTACCTATATTTCCCTTATGGTTAAATTTTCATAAAAATACAAACAACAAGCAAACAGAGAACGGCATGTTGTGATTGAAATGGCAGTTAGGGTCAATTTCATAATACACTCAACTAAATTATCTTTTGACTTTAATCTGGACCAACAATATAGCTTTAACATATATAGGTAAAGAAACTTTTGCAACAATATAAACATTGGATTGATAGAAAGATCCTTTAATTTTAAAGGGTACTTTAGTTTGTCTCTGCAATTGGTCCTTAATCATTTTATTCTTAAATTTTTGCCCTTTGGAAAAGCCCAAAACGAATACAAGTTGACAGCTTGCCGTCAAGCAAAGAAAACCTAGCTACTTCAAGTTATTATTACAATTTGACTTACAGCGAGGTACCTATATAACTTTCTAGCTTGCCTCGACGGTTCTAGGCAGCTTGATGCTTGAAATTGCAAAGGAACGATTCTTCACTTCGAACTTTTAGAGAAATGTTTTTTTCACAAACAATACGAATTTATAAAAAAGCTGCCGCCAGCACTTCGGGCTGTCTGTTTCCACCCAGAGATCGACACACTGCCTCCTGCCTCGTCGTAGCAATCTGGCGACAATAGCACTACTCGCACTACACAAATTAATTCTGGTAAATTTCTTGTAAAATCAACTGACAGGGAGTGTCAGGGCACGCGACGTGGACCCGCATCCCTTGTTGCCAGTTTTCTCTACTTCAGGGCTTCCCCTAAAGTAGGCTGTGGCTCTGCTGGCACTTGGCCACAGAATAATACTCGGCAGTCCCGGTATTTATTTTTCCTATATACAATTTGTGTCGAACAAAGAAAGGTATGCCTACTACACTCGAGGCCTGCGATAAAGACGATAAAGACAGGCCATGACGCTAACGCATAATCGCGTAGTCACGTGACCAACTTATAGACCGTAAGACAGTGACAGATTCTCCTTACTGATTTTATCATTTATGCCTTATGGAGAGGGTTGAAAGGTAAATCGATGCCGAGTCGGAAAATATAGTAATTTTAAGTTTGGCCCTCGGGGAAAACATGGAAAATTCGATTTTTCAAAACAGAAAAGGTAGGTACTAATTCTCACTTATGCCATGTTCACCGTATGATTTCTTATACCTACTATTCCGACCTCGAAAACCCAAAGGCATAAGTGTAGCGTGTGGAAAAAGGGTTGAATTAAGGGTTTGGTAGATCACACAAAAATGACTTAATTCAACCCTTTTTCCACACGCTACACTTATGCCTTTGGGTTTTCGAGGTCGGAATAGTATAAGAAATCATACGGTGAACATGGCATAAGTGAGAATTAGTCCCTTTTCTGTTTTCCCCGGAGGCCAAACTTAAAATTACTATTTTCCGACTCAGCATCGATTTATCTTTCAAACTTCTCCAAGGCATAAATGAGAAAATCAGTAAGGAGAATCTGTCACTGTCTGACGGTCTATTAGTCCTATTATATAATAAAAGGCATTTTTGGAGATAAGTAGAGAATAGGTACTTATTTATGTACCAAGGCACTGAAGTTCAACTTTTTATGACTCATGTGGAATTTAGTTGCCGAGGCCTCTGGCCGAGGTACATATATTATATTTTTTTTGAAATCGGAAAAAAAAAATGTTTGAACCAACTGTGCGCGGCGTTGCTTGACTTTGACGATTGCTCTACCTAGGTCAAGTATGACAAGACACGGCGTCTTCGAACAGAAAACCAAACTGCTGCTTGATGTGCAGCCTCCTTGCCCTCCATAACAAATCTGTTGATATTCAAACCTATTAAAATATTTATACTGAAAGATTGCGCTGCCGATATACTTAGGTAACAATTTCGCAATGTGTACGAAAAGTAAAATATGCCTTTATTGGCCAGGTTTTGAATATTTGGTCACTTGTGACGGGCGATGGCTCCGCGTCTGACGTTTACATCTCGCCAAGGTCTACTTATTGAGAATTCAACGCCTGTCAATATGAACCAATGAAATGATATGATTTTTGAAATATTAACCAATCGAGTGATGATTTCAGCGATAATACCACTAGTGGTATTTTCGCTGAAATCATACTCTCTCAGTTACGTCCTAGTTACGCTATCCCAATGCTAAGAAAATACCACTCCTGCTGCGCAGTCGTGGTATTTTCAGCTTTGGGATTATAATTCGTAAAATTAACGAAAGGTATTATCGATAATAGGCACACCACTTGTTATATTACCCCTGAAAAAATCCTACAATAATGGGCTACTTCAGTGCCGATTTCTGAGCTTTTAATGACGATTTTAGGACACTTCACTGCCGATTTCAAGAAAAACAAATTTTGTAACAAGTTCTTTCATCTATTATATTATTGGTTTTGTGCATCCAGGCTTTCTCTAATAGTTTTTTTCAAAAATTTTCAACCAGCAATATGAGATTTTTATGTAAAATATACCAGTAAAAGCAAATAAAACGAGCATTCGAGGATACCTATACAACTACAAGCGAGTTATTTTTTTAAGGGGAACTTTTTTATTCAAAAATCAAAGAGAAGTAGAGAAAATAAATTTCGTAACAATTTGGCGAGTTTTATTTCTCCAGGTTTTCCCTATAATTGTTTTTTCAAAATTTTCAACCTGCCCCAGCTGTTTTGGGCTGAGAGTTAAACGCACTGCATTCAAATATTTTGGCACATTCTCAAAAATTGTTGGGACAGCACCTTCCTTTAGCTTAGGTGATATTCTCTATAGGTATTTTCCTCCCACAATACATTTGTCCACTTTAATTGTTTCACTTTCTTGAAAATATGTTAGGCACACATACTTAGGGTTTTTTAGAAATTAAATCTCAGTGGGAATTTGACGAATCCATTTTTGGCGCAAATTTTCATCCCGAGGCAAAGCAAATGTTGTTATGGTGACATTTTCTTCCTGGCTTTTGTACTCTGTATAAATATTATATTATAAACAGACCCAATAGGTATTTTGTATTTAGGGTATTTTTTACGAAATAAAAAAGAAAACTCACCTTAGTATACTGAAAATATTGACGAGGCCCCAGTTAATCGGCAACGTGAAAGGCCGAATAGGAACCGTATCAGGGTGTGGGTCGACAATGAAAATCCTCGAGTACGTTACAACACTGATTTATTTCGCACAAGGTGAATGGTGAATACAAAATACACAAACCCGAACGTGGTCAACGGTAACGGCTTCCAGCCACCCGGACCGTCTGAACTCGCGGATCTCCCGTAAGCAGTTCATCCGTCTGTGCCTCAGGCTCCACTGTCCATTCCGGGGGGAGAATTCCCCTTACAGCGCTCACGCGTCGGCGCGAGCGTCACCAATACTCCTGGACGGCACAACTCCCACTCAGAGTCCATAACACCTGGGCTGTTCCCCTCCGCCACGACACACGCGCACTCGACACTCGCAGAAACCGTACCTCTGCAATATGCGCACTAATTAATAAGGATAAACTTGTTTCTAAAATATAAACTAAGACGTTTAAAAACACTTTAAACATTTAAAACTTCTCAAAACCCAAGCTGCCGCTTTCAGTTATGTGACAAATGACATATGTAACGTCGGATTAAGATGGTCACGTGATTTTCGTGCGCCATGGCCTGCCTTTATCATAGACCTCGCTTATATACTTACATAGTAGTAGTATCTTTATGTATATGGCCTGGCTACTCCCCTATAGCGCTGTCTCTGTCTCTCGTCCTTGCCTCACTTTCACTTTCGTTCGCACGGCTGTTCCAGCACATAACATACTTATTATATTATTATGTGTTATGTGTACTTGGGCAGAATCGGTTGTTAGAGGGGTATATATTTTTTATTTAGATCTGGAGTCCCACAAGGCTCAGTTCTCACATCACTGCACGTATTAAAAAAGCTAGAGCAGCTTTGGCTCAGCTATACCGCTATACCCAATGCTAGCTCGTAATTCTAAGTTAAACATTTCAAGTAAAAAACTTATTTATACTCAAATTATTAGGCCTGACTTACTTACGCCTGCGCAGTATGGTGCTTTGCAGCCAAATCTGACCTAAATCGTCGATGGAGGAAGGAACAAACCGATAAGTTCTCCAAAATTATACAATATCAAAATTCCCGTTCACCCTAACCAACTTTTAACAGACGTTTGTAATTATCAAATTAACCACGACTTAGGTACCCCACAAAACACCTAGACATTTTATCGACAATGACTTACGACAATGACTTCCTACTTTATTAAAATCAATTTCGATTATAAATTTCTACTCAACTTTTAATTTTACATTCCTATTATTTAAGAGCAATGGCACTGCAAATAGTACAGATAAACGCACGGAATTCCGCTAGCTTTCTACCGTATACTTTACATGCAATTAGTCCCAGGACGTCCACCAAAAATGCAAAACAAAATTTGAAACTTCAAAATCTATCTCCTCTGTTATACGTAAACTGATTTCTGTCAAACCTGTCTCAAACTGTGGCGAAAATATAGGTCTACGATTCGTATGGACAATTTTTTTGTTTTTAATTGTAGTTTTTTAATGGTAACAAAAATACTCCTTCAAATACTCCCCAGAAAATGAAACGGTAGCATTTTTGTAAATTTTACAAGTACCAACAAAGTTTTTTAAAAAAATTGTCCATACGAATTGTTCCTCCATCTTTTAGTTACATGTTGGTAAAAAAATCGAATTTCTGGAACTGAAAATAAAACAGTAGATCGACTTCTAGAAAAACACTGCAAAGCCGAAATCAATATGAATACACCGTGCCCCCACTCCTGCCTTCTCCTCAAGCCAGTATCCGTAGAGGGGACACTAAATAGACAAAGATAGGTACAATATGTTCGCCCGTTAGCCGTCGCACTCTTGTTTCCGCTTATCGTATTTTACAAGCTTTTTTATTTAATTTCACCTGTTAGCAGCGTTCAGAGAATACTACTGTTATTGTGTGGGTCGAATCTTGCAAGCTGAATTAGAACCACTTCCTGACATCCGATTGAGCTGAAATTTTGCATACACCTTTAGTTCCGGTGACAATGCAATATGCAATACTCAATATTGTAATACTTTCTACTTTCTAATACTTAATATGGGTATCAAATGAAAGGGGTTGACGAGTTCAAAATAGTAAGATAAGACGTCATACTAAATCCAATATGGCGGACTAAATTTCTTTACCACTCTCCTGATATGGGAATCAAATATGTACTAAAAAGCACAAAATAAAGTAAAAGATTAAAACCTTTTTAAAAACAAGCTTTTATTAAATAAAATGAAATAAATCATGTACTACATCGAATAAAATAAAATAAAATAAAATAAAATAAGTCTAGGTTTTTGTTAGAATAATTCAGTGCCAAATTGCGCCAAGTCGTTTTTGTAATTTAAAAAGCTTGTCGCGAGAAATGTTCATAGAAAGTAGGTACCAATTAATTTTAATATACAGTGATTGGTTGATAAGCAAGTACCTACTTGCCAAAGTATGTATTTTCTTTAGAATTCGCGCGACTAGCTTTTTGATTTACAAAAATTTGTCGCAATTTGGCATTGAATTATCTTAACGAAAACCTAGATTTATTTTATTTTATTCCTTTTAGTAGATACAAGACGTAGGTATTTTATTTTATTCGTTTTAGTACATGACTTAAATAAAAGTTTGTTTTTAAAAAGGTTTTTTATCTTTTATTTTTTATTATCTACAATAGTTATCTAGCCTAATCTTGATTGAAGGCTTCTATAGGCTGAATGTGATGTTTCTGAAATTCTTCCCAATGGAATTCACAAGTATATAAAACCATAAATGCAATATTTTAAATTTTGGTTGTGTTAGTTCGTCTTTATGTACAGGGTGATCATTTTTATACGCCCAGCCTCTCTTAGTGGAAAACGGTCGAAGATATGGAGATATTATATTATATGGGAGATGATATAGGGTGTATAAAGGAATAAATTGGCCTCATGCAGCGACTCTCTGCTAATACGACGCTAGGCGTCGCGTTGCGGCGCCAAGAAATATTTTTTCCCACCAACATACCATTTTTGTTACATCATTCAAAATCCCTTAGGGGATTATTTTTTTTCCTCGAACTTTTTTGTGGGTCATTTTTACATATAACAAAAATATGATTTGTGTAGGTAGCCCTTTTATTATGGACATATCATTTTGGGCATCTACTGTAACACTATATTTTTGTTTTTTTAATGTTCAATAATAGTACATTATACAGTTAGGTTGAGAAGTGAGCCATTAAATAATGGCCTTCTCAACCGAAGTGTCTATAGTTTTTTTTACTACTAACATTGAAATATTGCCACATTTTACATATTTGATTAGATTTTGATATTTTAGTCATTTCTCGCTTTTTTCAAATACTTCGAAAGCCTGGGAGTTCAGTTGTCAAGCTGATAAAATGAAAATAATTTTTAAATGTCATATAGAAAATTGTTCATTATTTACCTAGGTATTTTTTTATTATCATTATTTACCTAGGGAGAGAAATATTACTTCTCATTGATTTCTCAGGTTAGTAGTAAAAAAAAATAATTAAATTGTTGACGCCCGTCTACTATGAATTTTTACTTGATTTTCTGTAGTCTGGGGAATGGCATTTATCATGAAATAATTTTTTTGTAGGAAAAATATTGTGTTTTCGAGAAAAAATGTACAGGGAAAAAAGTTTCTTAAATAAAAGGGCTACGCAAGTCATATTTTTGTTATACGTAAAAATGACCCACAAAAAAATTCGAGCAAAAAAATTAATAGGGGTTGTTAGTTTTTACCCTTTTTAGGGCAGTGTGTAAATCAATAAACTACCCTAAGGCGTCTTCCCGTAAGTAGATAACACATACCAATTTCAAATTTTTAAGTAGCGCCGGTATTGAGATAAAAATAAAAAAATATTTGGGTCACCCTGTAGACCCGAATAACTTGGCAAGGAAAGCCCAAATTGAAAAATTTTATATGAAAGACCCCTTACAACCACCTGCCGAACACCCCTTTAAAGTATTTACTATACATTCTCACTCACCCTGTATAATATCTCCATATCTTTGACCGTGTTCCACTAAGAGAGGCTGGGCCTCTAAAAATGATCACCCTGTACTTTTTTTTGTAGGAAAAATCAAACTTTTAAAATTTTTATAAATGGTATTTTCATGTACAGGGTGGTTCATTATAAATTGACTTTTGAGGTTAGAAAAAAAAGTTTTTTACAAAAGTTTTAGATACTAATACAAAGTTTTTTGTGACGCTATTGGACCGTGTACAGTGTGTTCTAGAAAGCCGTGGCAGACATAACTTATGTTTTTTTAAATGGAACACCCTATATATTTTTGCATTTTTTAAATCTGCTCATCAAGGCAATTAAAATGATATTAAACTTTGTGGCATTATCTTTTTCCGTTTTTGAAAAATTCCGTTTTCAAATTTTATACTAAATTTATTTAACTCGAATTTGTGGATCTCGCGATAAAGATAGATGATCGATGTAATAACAAAAAAATTTGTTTTAAACAAGAGAGTAATACAGTGAAACTCCAAAATGTTTAGGAGCCTTTTCAAATTTTACTGATTATATTCTCGAAATAAAGAACTGTACACGGTCCAATAGCGTCACAAAAAACTTTGTATTTATCTAAAACTTTTGCCAAAAACTTTTTTTTCTAACCTCAAAAACTAACAAGTTAAGGGGCGTGTCAATTTATAATGAACCACCCTGTACAAGGGCAACTAAGAGTAGCCAATAAAGTGGGGTGCCTTTTTGGCATTTGGGCTGGGAAAAATTTAAAAATGAAAATTTTATACCTAAATATAGACGTCGCGATTTTTTGGAAAAACAGATGGAGCCAAAATTGACGAAGTTATATTTAAAACGTTTGCTCCCGGAATTGGTAGATCCGACCACAACACATCTAAAGAGGCACAAAGTAGTAAAAGAAAAAAGTAATAGAAATCCAAAATACCACATAGATATAGCATAACCTACCTACCTACTGTGGAAATAATAATTTATTGAAACACTGTTCTACTTTGGTTGTTTGATTGATAGGAATAATAATTTCATGTCAGAAAAAATTGTAAAAAGTTATAAAAAAATGTCTTTCCAATTCAGTGCACTTATCAGAAAAACAATTATTATTGCATAGAAAATATCGAAATATACAGACAAAACTTATGTTTTTTTTTTTATTAATTTCTATAACCCAATTTTCCGCAAGGCACTGAAGAAAAAAACAGGGTTAGTAAATAACAAAAAAGACCCGAAAAGATACTTTCGGAATTCGTACAAATAGGGGTAGGTATGTGTTTAATATTTATATATGTGTTTAATATTTATATTTTTTCAACAATAGCCCAACAAATACACAAACCGAGTCAACAACAAAACGCCACGAAGTAGTCAGGTTGCAGCCCTACAACTTTTGTATTTGATTTTTTTTTTCTAAGTTGATAAATAAAAAAGTTATGAAGTGGCCTAATTTCGCGGAATCACCCTGTACACCGGCGCCCTTCCGACCGATTCAGCTCTCGGCTGCCTGGCGGTCCGACTCGCTCGGGTCCGAAAAAACGTCGCCCCTCGTCCGACACCGTTCCTCGCGCTAAACGCGCCGCCGGTGAGAGGGGAAGGGACGAGAGTGCGTGGTGAGGGGTGATTAGAGGAGAATATTCCTGAGATTGGAGCCGGTCGTCGCGACCGTTAATTTTAGATCTTGTCTGCGCAGTCATGACTCTTAACTTATAGTTATTAGTAATCTTATAAAAAGCATGCACAAGCTCTCTTAGGAGGTATACATCTCCATCTACTGTCCACCTACTTACTTATTTTATAACTTAAGACAAGACTTAAGAAAGGGAAATGGTAGGTACTTCGTATCATAGCTTAAGGAATAACTAGCTGCGCCACTCTCTTTTTACATGCTTTCTGTGGGAGCATTTTAGGCGGAGCCAGTTTTGGCGGCGGTGGGGCAGGCGGCTGGTTGATTCGACCCGGTTGGACTGCGGCAAGGCCTACTATAAAGACAGGCCCTGGCGCACAAAAATCACGTGACCATCTTAGTCAGACGTTACATGTCATTTGTCACATAACTGAAAGCGGCAGCTTGGGTTTCGAGAAGTTTTCAATGTTTAAAGTGTTTTTAAACGTCTTAGTTTATATTTTAGAAACAAGTTTGTGTCTAGTGCGCGTGTGTCCTGGCGGAGGGGAACCGCCCAGGTGTTATTATGGCCTCTGGGTGTCTGGGTGGGAGTCGTGCCGCTCGTATTGGTGCCGCTCGCACCGACGCGACGCGACGCGTGTGCTCTGTAAGGGGAATTCTCCCCCGAATCACAGAATAGGGAACCCGGAATGGGCTATTATGGACATGGGACAGTATTAGTATTGGACAGTGGAGCCTGAGACACAGAGGGGTAAACTGCTTACGGGAGATCCGCGAGTTCAGACGGTCCGGGTGGCTGGAAGCCGTTCCCGTTGACCACGTTCGGGTTTGTGTATTTATTGTATTCACCATTCACCTTGTGCGAAATAAATCAGTGTTGTAACGTACTCGAGGATTTTCGTTGTCGACCTACGCCCTGATATGGTCTTTCACGCTGCCGATCAACTGAGACCTCGGCAATATTTACAGTATACCTACTGAGGTTAGTTTTCATTTTTATTTCGTAAAAAATAACCTAAATACCAAATATTGGGTCTGTTTATATTATATTTATACATATTACAAAAGCCAGGAAGAAAGTGTCGCCATAACAAACATTTGTTTTGCCTCGGGATGAAAATTTCCGCCAAAAATGGATTCGTCAAATCCCAACTGAGATTTAATTTCTAAAAAACCCTTAAGTATATGTGGCTAACACATTTTCAAGAAAATGAAACAATAATTATTAAAGTGGACAAATGTGTTGTGGGAGGAAAATACATATAGAGAATATCACCTAAGCTAAAGGAAGGTGACGTCCCAACAATATTTGAGAATGTGCCGAAATATTGTGAGTGCAGTGCCGTTTAACTCTCAGCCTAAAACAGCAGAGGCAGGTTGAAAATTTTGAAAAACAATTAGAGAAAGCTTGGATGCACAAATCCAATAATGTAATAGATGAAAGAAAACTTGCCAAATTGTTACGAAATTTGTTTTTTCTACTTATCTCCAAAAATGCCTTTTATTATATAGAACTAAGTTGGTCACGTGCCTACGCGATTATGCGTTAGCGCCGTGGCCTGTCTTTATCGTTGGCCTCGGGACTGCGGGTCGTATTGCAAAATATTTCAGGTTTAATTTTCAACTCAAAATATTAAGTGAAAAATGAATCATTAGACAAAAAAATACTCTCTATACATTGTAACTAAATACGTGTAATGATTATGCGTGGCTCGTTCAACCAGCCGCTGCACAAGCCTCTCTGCCTTTACCCATCCTTGGGAGAAAACGTTTAGTCCGGCCCCTATACGCTTCACTCCGGCTTCATTCCGCCAGACTCTGTTTTGACTCCCGCCGGGGGCTTGAGTGTCTCAGCTATCTATTACTTAAGAGGGGGTTGCCGACAGCGAAAGTGACATACGATTTCGTATTTTTTTAAGTTGTATAGCATAAAATCTAATAACATTTTACCTTGCAAAAATTTAGTACAAACATCTCTGTCTTCATTTTAATCATAAGATCTTAAAAGCAGTATTTTGTTTTATAGGTTATGAAAACCTTGGGAAAAATAATAATTCCAGTGCATATGCTTTTAAGATCTTATGATTAAAATGAAGACAGAGATGTTTGTACTAAATTTTTCCCAGGTAAAATGTTATTAGATTTTATGCTATACAACTTAAAAAAATACGAAATCTAACGTCACTTTTGCTGTCGGCAACCCCCTCTTAAGCTATGCTTCGTATCGACCTTAATCTGGACAATTTAAAAAATGGAAATGGTATTTTTTATGTAGGTGCGCCCACGATAAACTTACCCACGGTATGTCATTGCGCATCTTGTGACGCGTCAGCAGCGAATCAGAATTTAAATTGCTCCATATGTCTTGTCTGCGGCATGCAGCAATCCATTTTTTGGCAAAATTTTTGTCCTTGAGAAATCTATAGTATTTAATTTCCGTTCCCTTACTGTTTCTGTTATTATTTGGACAAACGTTGACTGTACATCCTGGCATTCCTGGCCTATTTTAAAGCACTGTCGAGCTAAACTGACAGTTGTTTACACTTTTTTCTTGACACATTAAACTGTAAACTATAAAAAATCGTAAAACACAACCGTATTTTGAATTCGTGATTCGCAACTGACGTAGATGCGCAGATTTGCCTTGTTTTCGGATTCGTTACTGATATACCGTGGGTAAGTGTATCGTGTGTGCGCCTGGCTTAACCTAAATATTTTGTGGTTGTGGACATTGTGGTATTTTGTGCCTGGAACCATAGAGAAATGAAATATTTCTTTGTCAATGCCTGGAACCCGTTACCTGGAAAAAGAGAAATGGAGCAGGGAGAACGCGCTTTGACCCACTGCGCATCCTATTTCCAGGCAAATGTAATGTCCGGCATATTGTCCCCAGTTTGACGTTTGCAGTTTGTTTTCAGCGATAGTTGTTGTATTTTCAGCAGAGAAATGGTCAGTGTTTTTGGAAAATGTCGTGTGCAGTACCAAGCTGTATACCCCGATTACTGTAAGAAGTCCCGCTTTTGTCAGATGACATTCTCCACAAAATCCCTAGGAGTTTTCTGTTAACCATGGGTATAACATTGGTATATGTCTCTCAACCAGTTAATGACGTCACTCGTTGATTTATGATGTGAAAAGTTACCCAAGTGATACGAAAAAAAGAACATAATAAAATAAAAACCCTATTGCAATCACGATTATACCGCTATAAATAAAAATAACTACGACTACAACTCATTTTAATAATAATTTCAAACGTCATGGAAACACTTTTCATTTTGGTATAATCAGCTGCTTTTGGCAGTGGCTATGTGCGGACTCAGGCAAATTTAGCTTCGGTGTGTCAAAGTGACAGTAAAGGTTTTCCAGATCGTTCAAACTGGTTCAAACATTCGGCAGTCAAAATATTCGCGAGTTTTCTACGTTTCGTGAGTTTTACCGTTATCTGTGTTGTTCTTGTTACTTTTCGTGTTATTAGTGCAAATGGGCTCGTTACTGACCTGAACTTATGACCCGGTTGCATTTTTTGCTGCATTGATGCCAACTTAGGATAGTGAAATTACCAATTGACAGTCCCAGTAAGGACTTCTTAAAATAATTTGACTATAAAGGCCGCTCCACATACGCGGCGCGAAACCCCGCGAAGAGGCGCGAACGTGAGTGTGGAGGTTGTCGGCTTTCGCGTAGTTTTCACGGCTTCACGTTCGCGCTTTCCGGTGTTCCCCGATCGGAGTCGGTTTTTTGTCCCGCGACAAATGAATTATAAGTCTAGGAGACCTCCGGGAGTATCATTTTTTCGGTAAGTTTAGTAAAGTTGTAGTAAAGTTGATTTAATATGGCCGCCACTTTTATTAGGCAGTTCGCCCAGCTTCTTGAGCGTTCTCCCTCCTCCATTTCTCTGCCTGGAACAGACCTAACCTATATAATTTTGTAGAAGTAGAATAGAATAACCTATATATTTTGTGGAATAGAACAGACGAGGAATGAGGATGATATTGCTGATCATGCTGATAAAATTTTGCTGATATTAGGTATTTTATATCCTGTGTATTTTGTGATTTTTAAAATAGTCAAAAATTGTCTTATTATTATTATTATAACTTATTACTGTGTGCTATTTTTGTCATCTGTGCTGTGTGAGTACCTATTTACAGTAGCAAACTGCCCTACCATATAAAATACAGGTGCCCAACAAAGTTTATTTTATTTATATAATAACCTCGGTGCTGCCCTATTATAATAGTTATAATAAAGGTAAAACCTTGGCCCTCTTGAATTTCCTAGGGCTTTGCATTTTGTTCCTGAATGCATGAGTATATTCCCACAATTTTTTAATTTATTAATTTCTTGCCATTGATGATAGCTACTAAAGCGCTTTTCTTAATAATATTCTTCGAATGTCACTATCAATATAATAATAAGAGACATGAGAAACCTGTTGCCCTGGTCTTCGGTTTGCGAAACAGTTTGTTGGCTAGTCCATTTGTATACGGTCTATCTGTAACTGGACCACATATCACAAAGAATGTATGTGCAATGTTTTCCAGGCAGTTTCGAAGAAGGATATAAATACTTTTTGCTGGTAGGTATGTATGTACATAGTATTTTGAAGGACAATAGTTATTTACATTGCAAGATGCGTAAGTCCACATTTTTGGCCGAGGAGTTTGTTTAAGTTTGCGGGCGTTGCCTCGGTCCTCGGTCTTTAAAATCCTCCGAGTCTAAAAAAAGAGGTCAAAATGGTCAAAATAACCATTTCTCAATTACTAAAAATTAAAATCACTAATAAATATAAGAAGTCGAATGCAGCGATAATAAAAAAAAGAAAAAACTTTTGTTTTGTGTGGGACTCGAACCCGTGACCCTCGGTTTACTATCATGACGCTTTTAACCCAGCGCTATGTCCACTGGTGCTATTAGTCTCTTTATTTGTGGCGGGCGTTGCCTCGGTCCTCAAACAACCTCCTCGGCCAAAAAAGTGGACTTACGCATCTTGCAATGACTACGTTTATCTCGTGACAACTCGATCGGATTGAAATGGATCCGATGGAGTTATGTCAAATCTTTTATAATTCGACGTTTACATCATTAGTTTTGAATCCTATGGTTTTCAATCCTCTCTAGGGACATTAACTTATTATACTTATTCCACAGTAGGTTGTTGCACACTCTGGCCAACTTCTGTTTGGAAATAGCGGCTTGACTTGAAATTTTAAATCTGATTGAATTTCAATCTGTAGGGTTTACGTCGTCTATTTGAGTCCGCTTCAGTGAATTCAAACCTCTCTCAATCGGATCGAACGTGTCGAGATAAACGTAGCCAATGTAAATAACTATTATTAATGGTTTTAAGGTCCTCGCTGCATGATCGTTGCCTCGTTGCTAGGCAATACTTTTTGTACCTAGCAACCACTTTTTGTACCTAGCAACAGGGCACCTCGAACATTTCACTTTTGCTTTTGGACCTGTTGGCGAACATGTAAAGTGCACTTACGGGGGAGGGAGCAGGAAAAGGTAATTATTTATAATATAGGTACCCTAGATTTTTTTCTGCAAAATACATACTAAAAAGAAGGCATATTCTTCTTTAATGGGCCTATATAAAAAAGAAGGTTAATTTACTGCTGTTGCATATATAGTCTGAATGTCAATAGTCTGTATGTTAACGGTCTATAATAGTCTGTATATCTTGAAAATACCATGTCATCTACATATGGTCTGAGCTATTTAGGCCGTATACCTAGATATGACCTAGACCATATACATATGGTCTATTTTCATATGTAGCCTGTAACATACAGTGTGTCCCGTTTTTCATGTTAACACCCCTGAAAATCTAAGTAGGCTGAAGGAATTGAACGGAGCAATTTTTTTTATAGATATGTCCCTGAAAGGTCATCATTTGCGAAGTATTGGTTTGGCATTGCCGCGAAAGCCTGGCCTATTGCGATTTTTTAAAGGGGTGCGTTTTTCGAAAAACCATATTAGGCATTTTTTTATTTACAATCTGACTCCACAGCGTTAATCAGGACACACCGAAACCCCCATATACCAAATTTGAACAAAAAATATACAGGGAGTTCCATTCTGCAGGGTGTCAAAGTTGAGCAAAATAGGAATTTTAAAGGCATCTGGCGAGTCAAGTGTGCTATGGAATTACCTCAAAACAGTTGAATGGTCAATAGGACCACTCAAGGTGTTGGTGTGCAAAGGTCCAATACAAAATATACAGAGTGTTCTTATTCGTGCTATCTCAAAATACTGAATTTTTGGAACTTTATACGGGACAAAAATCGAGTATATCAAAACCGCTCCACACACTATAAATGAACTAAATCTAAAAAATACAGAAGCCTGCCAGTTAGTAAGTCCATATCAGTTAAGGTGGCTGGTGTGCCACAACAGGAAACGCACAGAAAATGTATCATCTTAGACAGTGACTTTGTTGAAAAAGTCCAATATTTTAAATTGTTTTTATTTGTTAGTTGGCATTTTGTAAAGAAATACATTACTTTTGTGTTTATCAATATTTTTTCAATGATTCCAGAGCACTCTTGATCCGTATAAGTTTCATAAAATTTCAGAATTTTGAGATGGCGCAGAGAAAAACACCGTGTATATTTTTGTATTGAATCCTTGCACAGCAACACTTTGAGTGGTCCTTTTGACCATTCAACTGTTTTGAGGTAATTCCATAGCACACTTGACTCGCCAGATGCCTTTAAAATTCCTATTTTGCTCAACTTTGACAACCTGCAGAATGGAACTCCCTGTATATTTTTTGTTCAAATTTGGTATATGGGGGTTTCGGTGTGTCCTGATTAACGCTGTGGTGTCAGATTGTAAATAAAAAAATGACTAATATGGTTTTTCGAAAAACGCACCCCTTTAAAAAATTGCAGTAGGCCAGGCTTTCGCGGCAATGCCAAACCAATACTTCGCAAATGATGACCTTTCAGGGACATATCTATAAAAAAATTGCCCCGTTCAATTCCTTCAGCCTACTTAGATTTTCAGGGGTGTTAACATGAAAAACGGGACACACTGTATATACCCACAACTTTATTTTTTGTAAAATTAGTCCTTTGCATCTGTATCAGTAGGTTTCAACGCTCAAGCAAAAATAGGATGGTGGCATTTGAAGAAAAAAAAAACATTTATACAACCCAAGATATTCAGAAATGCCCATTCTCCTAATTAAATTGATAATTATTATTGTGTCATCTATCGGGTAGGTAATTGAACTGTCTAGTGCAGTGGTTTATAGTTAGAGAAATTTGTTTCAGGGTGGGCCCATAATTCTCGATGGATTTTTTAAATGGGTTATATTTAGATTTAAAAAAAGGTTCTGGTCACTAAAATGCACTACAGGACTTACAAGCTGTTTCAACTTTCAAAATAGCTTTGTGGGGTGGAGCTAGCCCCTATATATGCCACTGCTCTGGTGTGATGTAGTTGTACCGACCAGCATTCTTCTACCCATCCCACTTCCATTTCGCTTTGTCTCTGCCACACACAAAACACACGAGTTCCTCTGTATAATTTCAGAGACTCTAGTGTTGTATATCTGTGCCAATATTCACAATTTTATACAGTTCCGCAGTCGGACCAATTGGCATGGCATAGAACGGTACATTAAAATTAACCACTTTTTGCCTAATACTACAGAAAATATAGCTCCACAACAGAAAACTTCTTAATGACACTAAATTTTAAGCTTGGTATCTTCTAAATGATTGTGTCGTTACTATTAAGTACATGTCGGATGTTCTACAACTTTGTAAGATACTATTCCAGAAATAGAGGATTAAAACTAACTGCTGGGTATTTGTTTTTGGATACATAAACTACCTACTTTGCATAACTTATTTGACTGGTTCATTTACGGTTCTTTTAAGAGTACGCCATGCCATAGTGCCTTTGGTTGATACCTACATATAATATGTATTAAGGGGTTCCTATAAATTTGTTATTTATTGGTTTCAAATTGTCCTGCTCGAGTTTCAAGTAAGAAAAATACACTTTTAATTCTAAATAAAACATTGCTGTCACACACTCATCTTCATGGTAAATGAAGTGTGTCTATTGGCCTCTTGGAGATATCGTGACAAATAATATTTTTTTGATAATTTTCTTTTAAAAAAAATTGGTAAAGTAGATTATCTTTTAACCAACATCAAGAGCATACTTGCATACGTACTGCTCCATTATTTGGTGCCCAAATTATTCAAATCTTATTAACGGAGATATTGACAGAATTTAAATAGTACAGAAAAAGTTGGTTAAGTTTTCTTCTCAAGATATAAGCTACGAAGCAAGGATGCAATGCGTAGTATTATTTTTTTCCTTTTAAGTTAATGGTAAAACCAACTGCAGTGAACTTATAAAACAAATTTCATTATTAGTTTCTTTGTGGAGGGACACGACAGTGCCTTAACTACATGCAAAATAAATAGCTTTTATGTATCAACATTTTATTGTTGTATCTCTTAATAATGTAAATCATTTTCTCATAAAATTTTACGGTAACTCACTCCTGTCAAGAAGAACTCCTAAGTGATTTCAATGATTTTCAAAGATAGAAGACTAAACTTAAAACAAATATCGTCAAAGTCCCTTAACTTGTTGTCAACTTATTCACATGACAACAATATAGGAGACAGACACACAGCCTAAGGCCCATAGACAGACATGAAACAAAAGTGTTTTTTTACTTGAATTTTTGAATTTGAAGAAGCCACTTTAATGGACATAGTATAGTAGGTTGTTGATGAACTGCAAGGATAACTAAAAAGAAAATAGTTATGAATTTGTGAAAATATTTAATTGAAAATATAAAATAATAGTTATTTATGTACCAAGGCACTGAAGTTCAACTTTTTATGACTCATGTGGAATTTAGTTGCCGAGGTCTCTGGCCGAGGCAAATAAACCACATGAGTCATAAAAAGAACTTCAGTGCCGAGGTACATATTATTTTTTTTTAAATCGAAAAAAAAAGTTTTATTAGGCAAGAAAATAGTAATAAGGGATCACCCGTCCATGAACCGACTACGCGCGGCGTTGCTTGACTTTGACAATCACTCTACCTAGGTCAGGTATAATGACGTACGGCGCCCTCGAACCGAAAAACCAATCTGATGCTTGTTTTGCAGCCTCCATAATAAATTTATCGATATTCAAACCTACTAAAATATGTAAACTGATAGATTGCGCTAGCTGCTATAGGTAACAATTTCGCAATGTGTACAAATAGTTAAATGGGCCTTTATCGGCCGGGTTCTGAATATTTGGTCACTTTTGACGGGTGATTTCTCCGCGTCTGACGTTTGATGTTTACATCTCGCCAAGGCCTACTTATTGAAAAAATCGTACAATAAAATGTAGCCCATTATTGTACGATTTCTGTGCTTTTAATGACGATTTCGGGACACTTTACTGCCGATTTCAAGAAAAAATTATTATAATATAATTATAAAGTGTTCATCTATTGTGATAATAGCCTAATAGGAACAAAATTAAAATCTATCTATCTGTCATCAAATAAATATACTGATAAATAGTATTATATCTAAATAGTGAAATCAATCAGCCAGCTTTGATTTTTCTTCCTCAGAAAATAAAAAAAAAAACAAAAATAAGCCAATTTGTCTATTTGACTGGGCATCATTTTTAATTCTCAGCAACATTTTCTGACATAATGTGATAATACCTTGTGTGAAAAAGGAACAACCAGAAAATTTGGTTGAATAAGAAAATTCTTATGTGTAGGTATATGACAGTTCTTGAGGCAACTTGATAAAGCCTGATGAAAAATTGTATGTTTATTTATCCAGATCTAATAAATCACCTGCATATTCATCATACTAAGCAAATCATAAATCTTTTAGTTTTTTATTTGGTATTTGTATTTAAGTTGTGATAATAAAATGAGCATAATATAAGTTGATAATTTAAGGTATGCTGTATACAGTAATAAAATTGATTCATAGGCTAAACCATGTTTAATAATTTGAAACAAAATTAATCACCCTTTAAATTATTATTTTTAAAGGATAAAGTATATGAACTAGCATTTTAATTATTATAGATTACCTACACCCAACTGTCATAGTCATCAGTGTATCACAAGAGAGGGAAGGTACGTATGTATTACACATATTTTTCCTCTTCGATGTATTTTTCAATTTTTAAAATGGCGAAATCTTATAATTTCTGACGTTAAGTTTGTCAAGAAATCTAAATTTTTGATTTTAACATACAGGGTGTTGCAGTTGTAAATGTCATATTTAAAATTGGTGGTAGAAAATCTCATTTTGAACATAAAATTAAAATGCATATGAACATTGGTTTAAAAACGCTTAATGAGAAAGATATGGGACGTTCCAAATGACAGCCTAAGTACACATTATAAAAAATTGTTTTTAAATGGTCATAACTAAAAGTAACGTTGAAGAAACTCATTTTAAGCAGAAAAATTTATATGAACTGAAGTGCAAAAATGGTTAATTCAAGCGGCAGATTTTTTTTGGGTTGCAGTCTATAAATTTTCCTGTTTTACACAAAATCTAAGCATCTATGATAAATTCGAATGATACATTTTTTAAATTTAAAATTGAATGTGGATTATCAGAAACCCAACATATATTCCATGCAGGCATGCATAATTTTCCTGAGAAGGAACTTACCCTGTATACCTGCATGCCATTGGTGCAATTAAGTGAACTCTATAGTGCCTCCGTTCTAATGCTTCATATGTTTTATCGTGTTAACAGAAAATTTATTAAAATCAACAAATTTTTCTATTTGTGAGTACAAATCACGAACGAATCAAGATATCTGAGATTTAATAACAGAATATTAAAAAGGTCGAAACAGGTACCTGTCATGGTCTGCACACCTCCGAAAGACCCATACATAATTTCCATTAGATATTGGAAACTAGTTTGGTGTTGCCAATTACCAAAGCATTTTGTCCCATATGCCACAAGCCATTTCTTTTAAAATTATAATGGGGACACTAAATATTCATTGTATAACAGAATATTGTAGAGGTTATGATACCGCAACTTTTGTCTAATTTGACCTATGTTGTATCTGTCATAGTTTCCGAAATACCAATGGTGGGCATCAACATTGTCATTTATTCACATTTATTCTCTTTTGGCATATAATTAAACTATATTTTAACTAACAAAGATTTTTTTTAAAGAAATTCCTAATATTGTCAATAAACTGAAAATCAAAAGCCTTTTCCACTTATTACTGCCTCGATATGTCTCAACATAGTGTTAAATAATGTTTGGCAATCATCTGGAGTGAAACTATTCCAAATTTCTTGGAGATGAGCACACAACTCTGGAACGATTCTTGTGGGTTGTGATCGCAACTTCTTCTTCATTATATGCCATAATGTTTCCATCCGCGAAAGATCTGGACTACTAGCCGTCTATTTTAAAAGTGAAATATTGTTTTCTAACATCCAATCTTTCACTTTTTTTAGCCGTATGACAAGAGGCGCCATCTTGGAAGATACATTCAATATTTTGCAAATGCAGTTCTTCAATTTTTAGTTTCAAATTATTTTGAGGGACGTTAATGTATTTATCAGCGTTCTTGATGCCATCTACAAAGTGTAATTTTCCATACTCTCTAGCTGACATGGATCCCCAAATCATCACGGAGGACGGAAACTTAACTTTCTTCTTAAGGCAGTCCGTGTGATACACTTCTTCTTTAGTTCTAATGACTCTGCTTCGACTATCTTCCACAAACTTCAATTCTAGCCTCATCACTCCATATAATTGAGTTCCATTGATGCTGAGACCAAGCTCTGTGCTTTTTTGCCCACAAAAGACTATTTTTCTTCTACCTCTTTGTTAGTAAAGGCTTTGCCGACAGATCGTAAAATTGAAAATGGGAAAAAATCCGAAACAGTTTGGGCTTACCTTGTAAGTTTTAAACTATAGTTTTCGGGCAGCCCTGTGACAAGTTGCCCTTGAAAAACATTTATCTGTTGCCTGATTCCATAAAACTCTCAATTCTCCATAATTAGCCCGTCGATTTTGCACGATAATCCTTCTCAGAGTTCTTAAATTTGTATCAGAATAATGTGGCAGACTTTCATTTCTCTGCTTCTGAGCAATGGATCGAGTAGTTTTGTAAAGTTTGATAACATTTTGCACTGTATATTATGATAAATTAACAATGTCTGTGATTTGCGCAGCAGATTTGCCTTTTGAATGCAAGTGAATTCATTATAACATTCCTTATTTCTTCAGAAACAGCCTTATCACGAGACATTTTTATCTGTCAACAACAATGAATGCACAAATATGTTGTAAAATGTCACTAACGCCTTGTTTAAATTTATTGAAACGTCAAATATTGTGATTTACTTCAGAGCCGCCTACTAAACTTCTAGAAACAGACTCTCTAACTTAAGCTGTTTTCGTCGTATATTTTGTTACAATCAAATTATTATACAAAACAACCAACTTAACACTAAATATATCTAAAAATGTTTTTAATCATTCTCTAAAATCTGTAAAGAAACAAAAAATAGCACATTTTCAAAAACGTCTGCTTCGACATGCTGTAAATTCATAAATTCGATATTTTGAACGGTTGGGCTAATTTCACTGAGACAGGGCTCGTATGTCCATATGCACTTTTTTGCTTAAATGAGATTTTCTACTATCAGTTTTATTTACATCATTTCAAACTAGGGCACCATGTATAGACTTATCCAAAGGGTTTGTTACTTGGTAAAAGGTCAAGTATCAAGCTCTTGACCTTTACAAAAGACTTGCAACTTTTGCTCTAAGGCAAACTTAATTTTTTCATTTGATATGACAAATCTGCTAAGGTGTTTGTCCAAGAAAGATAATCAAAATGCCAAAAAACCAAGGGTCCTATGTAACTATGATAATCATTTTAAAGTGATGTGGCAAATCTGAGTGAAATTGGTGAAACTAAATTTTCAGGGGTTGTTAGTACTTTATGGCCTGGCTGTCCAGTACTTAATATGTTGGGTAGCACAAGTAATTTTGGTATCCATAAAAGCGTACACTTCACTGATATTATTATTGATAGGTATATGTTTTCTGACCACCCCTGCATTTTTGAGATAATAATTTGACAGTTACTGCTTCTCTTTACATATCGTACACTCAAAGATTCTGGTATTTGAATATTTTTAGTGTCATTTTTCCCTTGCCATAGTTAAACTATTATCGTTTTAAGATTTCATCATTTCGTCAGCTTTGTCGTCAACTATAACCTAAGTTAATACTTATGGTGAAATTGATCCATTACAGGTTGATTAACGATGGCATCAATTGACGAAAATATTGTAGACGCTGTGACATATGGTAGTTTAAAAATGTTAAAGTCCTTGCTTCGAGGTGAAAAACTACAAGAGATCGATACTATAAAGAATAGTGAACATGCACACCTATTACATATCGCCGCCTATGAAATTGAAAGTTGGTAAGACGTGTGTGTTAGTTTGTAATGTATTTGCTAGAATTGAATTTTTCAGTGGCCTTGAAATAGCGGCGTTTTTGGTTGGATTAAATGCAAAAGTTAATGTCCGTGATTCAAATCTGGAAACACCTCTGATGATTGCCATTCAACACTATGACACTCCAAGCCGGGTCCTAAGCATATGCAAGTTATTCATCAAACATGGTGCTGAAGTTAATGTAGTTGACAAGCAAGGAAACAGTGCTTTACATCATGCAGTAAATAGACGTACCACAAGTACAGAATTGGTAAGAAAATATTTTATCATTTAAGAATACTAAGTATTTGATTATGATTTAGATTTAAATAATTTTCTAGTCTTGTTTTTTGTAATTTTGTAATTTTGCTTACCTACAAAATTGTCCATAGGTTAAAATGCTTTTAAAATATGGTGCTTGCCCAACGCTTATGAATATCTATGACTATGTTCCATTTACAATTGCATTGGAGTGGCATAATGAGGAAATTCAAGAGGTCCTATTTGATTGTATGGGCAATTTCTCCATCCCACAGGCAGACTGCGAGTCTTTGTTGCAGTGCGCTATTCGGAATGACTCTCCATTTATTGTTAAAATGTTAGAAAAGGGAGCAGATGTCAATGCAGGTAGCTATATGTTGCAGTGTTTGATCTTCCCATAATATCATTGACTTGGACTTGGATATAACTATTTAGACCTGTTTAAACTTGACATGTTTTGTCAGTTAAGCGTTGAGCGAAGGAATAATGAGAGGCGCATCTGATACGGAGATTTTATGCTCGATTTCCTCTCAATATGTAGATATTTCAGTCCCGGTCAATTACTTTAGGATGAACCAATCGACAAGAAATCGCTTCAGGACTGGCGTCTAAATGCAATTGACCGGGATCTATCTAGGTTGAGATTCGGGACCTGACGCTTCTGCCCGATACATGGAGGTAGCACCTCTTATTACTCCACTTAGCGATTTAAGTAACTTCGTGGCTTGCTTCACGCATAGATGTCACGAGAGATCCAAAAAATTCCGGAACCCGATTGGTCTGAGGAAAAAGTATGAGGACAAAAACTGCAGAACTTGGAATTTACAACAATTTTTATGTTCCGGACTGAGCTTTCTGTAATGCATTCCCAAAAAGACAGAGAGCGCCAAATTTTGCAAAGAACATTTTTTTTCACATTTTGACCTAGGAAAATTAATTTAAAACAAGGAAATTGTTAACAAACGTAAATCTTGAAAAAAGTCTATAAAAAAACATTGGTGTTGTTTATTAGTTTTTTCAAACCTTCTGAGATATAGCATCTTCGTTATCCATACAAGTAAATTGTTAAAAATTCATCTGGCGATTATAGCAAAAAAATCTTCCGAAATAAATTGTTTCCTAAGAGAAAAAAACACAGAAGTAGAATTTTGTTGTTGTTTAACAAAAATTTTATATGGAATTCTAAACTATGTTAACTAAATTAATACCAAAAAAACACCCTTTAAAAAAATAAAGGATATATTGTTTGATTGCATTTTTGATATTCAGGTTTAAAATCTATTTATAATTTGAACATCATTTGCTGTTTAACCAGAAGTAAATAAATATCTTTAAAACTTGCTATATTTAAACAATATTAAATAGCTCTTAACACTATGGGTTCACTAGTTGACAGTATGGACTTATGTAGGATTGTATACATCTATCTCTCTTTCCTTTCTTCACAGCTATATAGAATCGTTGACAGAGAAAAAGTAGCGAGAATTTGTTTCATACAATTGTTGTTAAGAGACACTCCCTTATTCAATGCCAGCTAGGAAAACAAATGCGAATATCTCGAAAACGGTAAGAGATACCCCTATAATATTAAATGTTAGCATCTTCGTTCATATGCAAGTCGTTCAAAATGTATGACTCAGTTTAGTGAGCGCTGAACGAAGGACTGCATCCCACCAAATAGTGCCTTCAAAACTCCATTACGTACAGGTGAAATGGTGTGCGCACATACGAAAAATGGAAAAATGAATCCCTGAGTGGGTGCTCACCACTCACCAGTGAACTAAAAGATTAAAAGAGACAATGCGGAACCAATGCGAACAAGCTAATTACGGTGGCCACTAGTGTGCTGTGAAGAGTAAGAGTGAAGCCCTTGACTGTCTATTTGGTGGTGCACTCTATATCGTTCAAATGAATGACTCAATCTGAATGACTCACTTCAGTAAGCTGAACGAAATGAGCTCATCACGACATTACTTATCATTGAAAAGGTAATATTTATTTAGTTCCGGTTAAACCAAATATTTGCGATATTCAATTGGTAAATAAGCACATTTTATTATTTTTGGTCCTTGATATCAAAATGAAACTAAGCAATTTTTATTTTTTAGAGAAAAAAAAGTTTTTTGCTTTAACTTTTAGAGAACACCCTGTATGCCATTTCTGAAGCTAGATTCGGATAGATCTCCTGGAAAAAATGCATCGCTCTGTATTTTAGTTGGTCTTTTTATCTCAAAAACTAAGGAAATAATAGCTGTTAACTTCACTCCTAGAGCAGCCATTTTAGGGAAATGGCTGCTGGAAAATTGGCTGCCATAAAATGGCTACTAACTTCACACCTGTTACCAAGTAGGCATTTTTATTGATTTTCACTTTGGCAAAAACTGATCTACTCCAAATTAAAAAAAAAAGACTGGACTACTGTTCAAATACTACTCATCTTGTCTCACCGCGAAGTGGGATGTGTGTGCACACGTTATTGGCTGTGAGGTGGCATTTTACAATACGGAGTTTTAGAGGTATATTTTAAATTTGAATAATGTCAAATGTATGAGAGCCGTAGTCATATGTCTGTTGTCACCACAAAATTCACTTCTTAAAATAAATCTCCCAATGCACCCAATATGGCGGCTATCCAGGCGGATCCCTTTGTCAGATGGCGAAAATTTTGTAGAGAGGATGGATCCAATGGCAGTCAAATTTATTTTACGAGGGCCGTGGGCTTCCCTTATAGAGGACTTCGAAAACTGACAAGTTGTCTTGTTGCGAACAGGATTGTTGACAAAATTGCGGCCAATGAGTGATAGGAGCTTTCCCAACCCACACTCTCCAAGGCAGCTGCTGTTAATTAGGCGGTAGGCGGGGCATGAGGGCATGTCTTCAATTCATGATTATGCTTGTTAACAAGCGCCTACCGGCCTATCATTTCCTTTAAAAAAAAACTAACTTTGGTCCATATATCGAACACTATCAATTTTAGTAAAAAACTGAATGCGGCACTGAATTCTAAGTGAAAATGTCTATAAGACACAGTTTTTGCCATTTCAATATCATTAACCGTTCCCAATATAAGAGGTATGCCCCAAAAGCGCAAATTTTCAATTTTGCCCTGTATCTTAAAAACGAAGGTGGGTATGAAAAATCTGTTTACGGTATCTTTCGTTTCACAAAAAAGTAGCAACGGTTCGCGAAAACCGCAACTCCCTATCTCTAAAAATAACCGAGATACCCAGCAGTTACAACCAAATCTGGACACCCTGTACAATTAAAGAGCGTTTTTAGATTAGCACATATTTTGGTCTATGTATTTTTAGTGGTGAGTTTTTCTTCAATGTTAATTTCAGTTACCGTAGTCAATTCTCAACAAATATTGTTTTCTATTTTACTGTAATATATCTCAATATTAAAAATACAATCTTTATTTTGAATTTTTAATATAATAATTGACCCTTTTATAGGCACGCCTTTACCGGTGAGGCTATGGCCACTTCTGAAGATCGTTTTCATAAACTCACTAATATCTGACCTTGACATTAAAATAATTAGTAGTTTCTTGATTTAGCATGATTCTTGCTATTTCATGAACTTGAATATAAAATAGTATATGCTACTTGAAGTACAAGGTCTTTTTGTGCTTTGCCCAGTTGTCGGCCTCGCCTTCGGTTCAGCCATCACCTTCAGCCTCTGCACAAAAAAACTCACTTCTACTCCTTGCGACATAAGCTACTATTACTTAGCCATTTTTGCTAATAATTGGTAAAAAACACCTGACATCAGTAATATCACCTACTTTTTTAAGGTGATTAAAACTTTGCAATAATACAATGACTGTTCTGTATTTTAGGCCACTATGATTTTTCATCCTATGACTACTGTTTAAAATATCGTCGCCTAGATATTTTGAGGTTAATTATTGATGATTATAAGGATTCGAGAAGACACCCTCAGAGTATGATATCAAGGCTATTTTCCGAATGGAATAGATCACTTAGAAAGAGGTTTGATACAGTAGGACCAGCACAGGTCACAAAAGAAGAGCTGGCCGAGTTTGTGAGCATAGTGGAAGGAAGGAGTGTTCAAAAGTTCGTCAAGTCTTTGATGGAGTATGAAGATTATCATGTGTTCATAGGAGCGTTGCATTCGTGCGCCAGAATCCCGAAAAACACAGATGAGTTGGTGTACTATTTGACAAAAGTCCTTATCGAAAATGGCTTTGCTCCCACGTTTTCCGAACTAATAACATGCTTCCAGTTTCGTGGATTTACGAAGGATATCAAACTTATGATTGAAAATGATGACACAATGGACTGTGAAGATTTAGGAAAATCTGTTGAGATTGTTCTAGATGCAGAAGGGGTAAGTAATATCAGGCAGGGGCGGCTCCAAGGGGGGGCACGGATGGAATATTCACTGCAGCTTGTAAATCCATAGATTTTGGAATTTACCACACCTCATTTAAACTATTTGTCCTTAAAATTTCTAAAAAAAATTGCCTGCAGCGCATTTAGTTCTTCTTTAACGATAAAAACATGATTATGGAAGCACGCCACAAAACAATACAAATATGTAAACATAATATATTTTTATTTGGGCTTAACACACGACCGGGACAGTCTCTGCATATGGCGGTAAGCCGTTTCCGTTTTTACAGTAGCGCGCACCTTTGAGTTGTTTCGACAAACTAATCGAGGCAGAAATCGTCATTTTTCGTGAAATCAGTACCTACAATGCAGGCAAAAAATTATCAGGCACTTTTATATCTTTAAGTCTAGGAATCCTTGATAATAGCGTTGAGTCAAATATTTGGATAAAGGACCAACGAGTGTCAAATAATGTCTTAAAACATTAGTCAACAATACCATTTATATTGTTGAAAATTGTTTTTGAATCACACATGGGTTTTTCACGAAAAATTAAGTCTGATTTGACAGCCGCTGTTCCTCTTTATGTGAATTGTTCACTCAATGATAATACAGCAATTCTAACTTCAAATTTCCAATTATGAAGAACTAAAGTCTATCCAAGTTACAGAGGCAGTGGATCAAAATATTGGCCACCACGTGACCTATTCTCTTATTGGTCTGGCTGTCATAAAATGTCAAGTGTTTACGCGGCGAGCAGAATGCAGGGCCGGCTCTTCCCTCAGTCGAGTTTCCTGCATATTTTAGATCGGATCGCGAGCAGAATATCCTGTAAATTTATTTTGCTACATAACTCAAGGAAATTTATAAAAAGGTAGAAACTCAAATTTAGAGCTTCTAAAAGAATTAGTTCAGAATTACAAGCCACTTGGAATCTCATATTAGTCCGACCCTGTTAATCGACCGCAAGGCGGTTATGTGACTTTGCTTATATCTACTTATATCTGTAACTTGGATAGACTTTAGGTACCTACAGCCAATGCTATTTTGTGCATGGCATCAAAAGTAAATTTAAATTACAAAATTACTTACTGATGGATTATTATCCTCAAACATTGTAGTTTTGGCGGTCAGGAAAGTGACACAAGCAGCACAGCAAGCATAAAAACTCGAAAAAGTATCTAAATACCACATATTGACACCTATCACCATGTCAGATATTAAAATATTGTGTCAAAACTTGGTTACTACTCAGGGCGATTTCCGTCTCACATATTTTATAATACAAATAGAGCTTTGACTCCTTCCTGTGACGCTTTTTGGGAAATAGCACCGTTGTGGTAAGCGCTATCGAAAACAAGTTGAAATGAAATATGTAGAGAACAAAATTGTGCACAATTTTTGGTCTTTACATTTTTCGTCTGCGACCAATAGTTTCCGCTCTACGCCGTGCCAAAGTTGGGGGTTGGTTTGCAATTTTCAACAAAATCAAAATTAAGACGAATATTGCTATTAAACAATTTTGCAATATTTTTTTTCTGAAAGAATAATGTTTTCCCAGTCTGCAGATGCTGATTTGATACATTTGGTCGTATATAATAAAATATATGATTTTTTGAAGCGCGCCGCTACATACTCCGATATGGATATTTTCTAATTGTTAATATCTACTGTCAATATTTCCTTATTATAGTTGAGGTAGGCGCCACATTTATTAAATTTGTGCAGACATGTGTGGCATAACCACATCTACAGGGTGAATTTGGTGGGTTCGATCAGTTCGTATGATTTGGGAACAAATAATTCTATGATTGAACTTGTATTTATTTGTACAATCTAAAAATAGAAAAATTCACATGATATGCAAATATTTCACAACATGCAATTTTTATAATGTACCAAAGAAAAGGGACAAACTGTATAATGTAATGAGAAATTATTATCCTATGCAAATATATTAAGCGGGTAAGTACCACCCCAAATGCCCAGATTAATCGGGGAAACTGCGGCACTTACCTAAAGTGGGTAGATGCCCAAGTGGACAGTACAGACAACCCTCGGGGCCTTAGACACACAAAACATTTACAAACAAATATAGATAGCCACCGACCTCAAGGCACGCACTGAATGCTCTCTCCGACCGGCAGTACGCGGTGCGAAGGCGGTACCGGACGCGACATACACGGTGGACCGCCACACATGAAACAAGAAAATGTCATTATCAACTCGTTTCCACACCACCCTTGAGGTAGAGTTGATTGGTGCGTTTTTTTTTAATGTGGTATCCCAAGAGGCCTAATCCAAGGTCTATATCGGAGTTTATTTCACTTTGAGTCTCTTGCGACATTGTAAAGCTGACTCGCGTTCATTGTCATCATCCTCGGACATCAATTCAGAGACAGAATCGGCAAACTCGGCGTTGTCTGTTTGGTGCTCATCATCCTGTATCTGATCGGAAACGTTTTCGGCATCTTCTGTGTTATCGTCGTCTAACGCAATCGGGTCGGGAATGTTTTCGCAGGACGTCCCAGTACAGTGTAAACACAGAACCGAACATTTTAATCCTGCCTTCCGGAAACCACAAGCAGGTCCACAACCTTTCTGGCATCTGCATGAGATGCTCTTAAGTAAAACCTCTGGAGCTGGTTCCTTTGAAATCCGTATTGCGTCCAGTCCTGTACTTGACAATATGTACACAATGAATCATGATGGCACGCGTCGGATGTTGGTGGCAGCGCCGCGAGATTGAATGAATTTTTAGCGACAGCCCGTACAAAGTTCGTATACCGCAGAGATGCCGAGAACGTTTCTGATCAGATACAGGATGATGAGGACCAAACAGACAACGCCGAGTTTGCCGATTCCGTCTCTGAATTGATATCCAAGGATGATGACAATGAAGGCGAGTCAGCTTTACAATGTTGCAAGAGACTCAAAGTGAAATAAACCGACCATGGATTAGGCGTCTTGGGGATACCATACTAAAAGACGATCAACTCTACCTCAAGGGTGGTGTGGAAACGAATTGATAATGACATGTTTAATGTATGCACAAAATTAATAAATATGGCGCCTAGATCAACAATAATAAGGAAATATTACTCTTTCCGAAAAAAAAAAAAAAAATTACAGAATTGTTTAATAGCATATTCGTCTTAATCCGCGATGAAATTCTGATTTTGTTGAAAATTGCAAACAAACCCCCAACTTTGACACGGCGTAGAGCGGAAACTATTGGTCGCAGACGAAAAATGTAAAGACCAAAAATTAACCACAATTTTGTTCTCTACATATTTCAACTTTTTTTCGATAGCGCTTACCAAAATGGCGCTATTTCCCGAAAAGCGTCCCGACGCAGAGTTTTCATCCCCCCCACCCCTCGAGTGGCAACACCCCGAGGTCGCAAACTCAGGTGTACTATCAGGGGACCACCAAATTTCATTTCTTTCCGACCTTTTGCGAATAGAAACCCTTTTTTTTATACCCATTGCCTGACCTAACAGGTTTACCCACTAATATGGACAACCAGTGTCAGTTTGACAACTTGATTCATTATCAAAATACAATGCATAGATAAGAAATATATAATATGCAGTGTTTTGGAGAGATTTGAAATTTTTAAATTCGTGAAATATTCTCTGTTATGTGATATTATGAGATTACCCACTAATATATTTAGTATTTTATTTATTTATTTATTGCTAACAGAAAACATGTTATTTTTAACTATGCAAATAGCTGTTTCTAACATATTTTTTATGGCTCCTAATATGATTAAAAATTATATAACTAAATGTCTAAGATTTAAAAAATTACTTTTCAATAGTGATGTAGTTTCTGAAACACCCAATGACCATGATGTCTGTTAGTTCATAAAATTGACATACCTTATCCTCGCTGAAAAGTTTGCACCACACTATGTTTGTACTATAATAGTAGGCCAATTTGATAATTAAATTAAAGTATCCTTAAAAATTTAAGGAGCTTTTGCAACAATGTTTGTTTATAAAATTGGGCAGAAGTGCCTAAAATTGAAAGTTATTTATGTACATTTATTTTTGTTTTTTGGCAATATTTTTTGTTTTATTATCTTTTCACAAAAAATATTATTTCTTAAAAATGAGTGCTTTCTTATGGTACCATGTGTACTTTGCGGCATGTATTGTATGACTAATTTTACTTAAAATCATTGTTCCAGTGCCGGCTGCTTCTTATGCTTCACGTTGGCCAACACGCAAGACGTGATTGTATTATGACTAAAATCTTAGATTTAATAGTCAGCCGGGGAGATAGCCTAGATTGCTTTCAAGCAGTGGAACAAGTTTTGTCATTCACTTATGACTCTGCGATTGTAAAATTTCTGGTGGAAATGCGACACCAATATATGGCAAATGATAATAAGACCGATAATTTGAAATTTGTGCCTTCTCTTGTAGATCTTTCGAGAAATGTGGCAAGAAACTACATTTGTGATTTTTACAAAATAAACACTTTTAAACAATTTTACAATGTTTTAAAGAAATGTGATTTAAGTGGACATTTATTAGATCTATTAAAGTTCAGGACGGTTCTATACGATGTGAACTTTGCAAATTATCAAATTACGAAACTTTAAATCCTGGTGTTTGTGAAACTGGTTCCTAACCGGCTGTGACTTGTTTTTAGTGAAAATTTTAACCAAAGTATAATTTTAGTATTTCTTTTATTTCACAAAATATATTTATATTATGTATGTATGTATCTCGTAGATGAACCTGAAAAAATATTCACCATTTATTGATATTTTAATTTGTCATTTCAAATGTTTTGAATAGGATATCTTTTTATGAATTATGAATGTTTTTATGAATATGAATTTTCAAAATTGATAATCAAGTTTAGATATTGGATTGGATATATGCAATATATTTTTGTAAATAATTTGCGTTTTATTGTGTTAACTAAAAACTATTCTATGTGGAGGTTGCATGGAAGTTTTTCAGTCAACATAATCCAATCTCTTTAGTATCCCTTTTAATGAGTGTTCTTAATCTTGGCCATTTAAGTGAGTGACCACCTGCTGCAACGAAATACACTCCTCAACAGTTGATACACAAGTAAACAGTAGCTCGAAGTCATCGGCATAAACCAATCTTTCACAGTCGATCTTCTCTATCAGGTCGTTAATAAAGGTCAAAAATAGTAGTGGACCCAGATTTGAACCTCGGGGTACACCTGATGTTGATGTAAATAAGGGTAATCTAAAGCCCTCTACTTCAACATACTTTTGTCGGTTGATGAGTTTCAGAGAAAAAAGCGATACAATATTGCTAGTTATCCCAAACAGGTCCAGTTTTGCAAGTAAGAAAAAATGATCAATCTGATCAAAAGCCTTTTGAAAATTGGTGTAAATGGCATCAATTTGGGCCTGGTCATCCAAATTCTCACAGATTTGTTGAAGGAGGGAGGCAAGATTAGTCACACAAGATCTCTTGGACATATACGAAGTACAAAGTAAGGTTGAAAATTAAGGCTCAATGTACAGCACGTGCGTGGTGATTCAACATTTTGACCCATAAAATGGCTTTTTTCGATCTGTAGCGAGTAACACGCACAGTATTAAACTTTTGGTCAATACAAATTTTAATCTATTCACATTTTGAGACAAAAATTATTTAAAAATATTTATCACAATGGGCGTTATTAGGCTTTTTGCGCAAATGCTAATAACGGCCATTGTGATAAATATTTTTAAATAATTTTTGTCTCAAAATGTGAATAGATTAAAATTTGTATTGACCAAAAGTTTAATATTGTGCGTGTTACTCGCTACAGATCGAAAAAAGCCATTTTATGGGTCAAAATGTTGAATCACCACGCACGTGCTGTACATTGAGCCTTAATTGAATTTTTGCAATGAAATCTTCAGATGTTACCACTCTCTTCTATAACAGGTATCAAAATATTTGAGGTCCACAGAGAACAAGTTGACATTGGGCCCGTTTAGCAAATACATGTTGAGTTGCCAACTGCTAGTTTCACTAAACACGCTGCTAATCCAGCATACTAAGCAGCCTTCACATTTTGCCAGTGCTGTTTGGCAGCGGAAATCGACGCGCTTGTGCCATGGACTTTGTTGGTTGTTTTCATAACTTCTTTTTATTGTTGACCAAGTTGGCAACCTACTGCAAATGGATTCATGCAAAATTGGCGCCGGAAGTTCAATCGATTTCTACATAAATCTGTGCGCCCCACTGCACAGTTGTCTTATTTATCCATTTAATGTGACAAACGCCAAACACTGTTAAGAGCGCGTCAGAATTTTCAGGCCAATAGCGTGAAATTTTCAATTACATTGCATTATGTTCTAAGTAAAAGCAGTAAAAATCCACTACGATTTATTTACTATTAAGGTATACTTTCCAACCAAATTAACGCAAGCAGCGCATCATAACCTATAAATGATACAGTTCTGACAGTTGACAACAAGGACCTCATCATAATAACCTTGATGTACGTGATGCTGCTGTCCGGCCGCCGCATACCATAAAATGTCAACAAATAGCCGCTGAATATAAGCTGCTGCACTCACTAAACTCGCCCATTATCTCACTACCTGTCATCTTATCAAAGAAACTAATTAGGTGACCCAGACGGAATGCCTCCTTCTGGTTTGGTATAAAACTGCAGATTATTTTTGGAATTGCCGCGTTGTCGTGGTTTATTAAAGTTATTTGAATTATGTAAAATATAACATCTCGAGACGTATCCATAATAGTAGCCTGTCTGGCCTAAAGGCCTTTGCTTTGTATGCTCTGCTTTGTGGCACAGAATTTAAAATCTTGCTATGTGAAGAAAATCATTCAGCTTTATGAAAGCTGTCCCGAAACAGCTTACGATTTGTTCTTGGAGTGTCAAAATAACAAATACTCATTACAAAGATACATTTATTTTTGCAACTGTGTCCACAATTTTACATAAGATTTAAATTATGTTTTTATTATATTACTATAACAAAAAAAATATTATTCATCATATGCAATCACTAAGTTTTAAAACATATCAATAAACTAATATTTACATAAAAATTAACTATTGTCACACTCTATGAGAGTTCTTGTGCAAAACTAATCTATAACAAAGCATAAATACTAATTGAGCACAGTAAAATTGCCCATTCAGTGTGTAAGATGTGATAATCATGACTTATTACAAATAAAAATTTACGACAATTTTTTTAATGACTATTGCTTGCCCAATCAACCTTTTCAAATCTTAAGACTTGCTAGGATAATATTAGATGCCTCAATAGTAAATATGTGATCAAAAGAAAATGTCGACAATATTACTTTTATTAATATAATTATTGAAAGAGGTTGTTTGACCAAGATGTTTTTTTATAAAGTATAAAATGGTTAGATAAATACAATATATAACCTTCTTTTATAAATTAGATAGCAGCCAAATGTTATTTTACAAACTAGATCATAACATTTTGTGAAAATAAATCTTTAGTAGCCTCATCAACGTCTCCATTTACATAAAACACAATTTGTTAATTTTGTATGTGAGTATAGCTTTTTGAAGAAGTCATCGTTACTTATTAAGGAAAAAATATTTTTAAATCGAAACAAAAAATCACAGAAATACAAATATAAAATTTAAATCTAATAAAAGTAGGTGTTTCAATTAAAAAAAGTAGGTAATTTAGACAGAGATAACTGATAACTGTACATCTAAAGTTACATAAACTATACAGTAAATTCTAAAAAAGGCCATAATATATACATCTACACATTGTCACTATTTAGAAAGTTGCCTGTGAAAATGTTCAGATGTTTCCATGAAATTGAGCCAAATATTTTTTGTATTTTTTAATTTACCTACGTTAAATGCTAAACATTAGGTATACTTACATAAATAACATAAATCACTGATTTCATGGCAGATAATTACAACTAAAGAGTTGAAAATCTTGATAGCTAACTATAAATAAGATTTACAAAATGTCTAGTAAAGAACGCCGTACAAATATGCAGCAACTAAGGAGATGAATTTTTACTAGTCTTACTGATAGTTGTGTTTATACCTTTTCAAGTTAGAATAGATATACGATTATAATATCAGAATGATTCTGTTAAATTATTTATCGAAACCTGAATTTTGGTGGTGGTAGGTTGACATTTACCTATCAATCCAGTTTATAATTACTGCATATTAAAAGTCTGTAACTTGAAAAATTAAATAATTTTCCAGAAGAAATCCGCCGAAAAGCAGTTGGTTTGAAAAATGGTTCTTTTTATTTGGTAGCCAATAATACAAATTTGTCACATTGATGTTTTTTTCATGTTTCTAATTTTAGTTAAATGTTTTGGTCTTGTATCAACTTTCATATCGATTCAACGAATTTTATTTTTCAAATCATATCACCACAGTCATATACATGAGAAAAGTCATTTCAACGCTAACATTTCACATAAAGGAGCGCCAAAATCGAAAACTATGAGACGGTTCCCGCTTACATGTTGTAAGCCACGTAAATAGGATCAAGTTGGTCAGCTAAGAAACCGTCGCGCAAATGCATGCGTTGCTTCTCGCCCCGAGAATTGATGGGCACCACGCCAGGATCGACGACCACGACAACTCCGACGACCAGATGGTGCTCCTCCAAGACGGTATTGGTGACGAGCGGGACAAGGTCGAGGGCCTCGCTCTCGTTGCCATCCAGCTCCACCACCACAACGAGTAAATTGGTCCATGTGAAGACGGCACTGCAAAGTCGTATATTTTTTTTTACCTGCTTAAAATTCATTCGAAATAAGTATTTACGACTGGAAATAGAGTACTCACCATTCTGCAATTTTCTTATGGCATCTCAGAACACTGTTTTCAACATCAATTGGGTGATACCTCATGCCCCTTAGCATGATCGTCTCGTCTAATGCTCCCACCACAAAAACTGCATCGTGCAACTCCGGCGAATCCGTGGGCACTAGGTGGTGCGACGATCCCACAGATTCATTGTCACTTTCCCTATTCCCTAGTATCGTCTCTTCTGAACAAGTTCTATCAGTTCCTTCTGTTCGCCTTAAAAATCCTAAATATCCTGTTCGTGCATACACTTCGCCCGTGTTGCCCGTCACCAGGCGAGCACTGAAGTGATCTCCATATTCCGATTCATCTCCGTAAATAGTGAAGTAACCGCTGGCGCTGTGTCCACTCTGAACCCATATTTCGCCCAAGTGCGAATCTCCACATTGTCCCTTGGTTTCTGGGTTCGCAATAATTACCTTTACGCCTGGTAGAAGTTTCCCGCTCTCCATGAGACACAAACTATGTGGGCTACCTCTCTCAACCAGACTTACCCTGTCGTTTCTGAGAGCCCTCAAGTCGACGTACACTGTAGAAGGTTCGGGACTCGAGGCGCCTTGCAGGCATATCGTAACATTAACCCTGCATCCAAACGATGTAGATACAGCTCTAGGACTTAACCCTAAAGCGCTGAACAGTTTAGAAAAGCTCGTGGTTAGGTTTATTCTGGGTCGTTCTTCGGCTACTACTACACATGTCCGGACACACGCTAAATTCACACCTCTCGATTTGAGTTGAGTTACCGATGAACCTAAACCTTTCGTACACAGTTCCATAACACCGTAAGAACAAAAAGTATCGCGAACTTTGTATTGGCTCACTGCTGACAACCAGAGAGATGGGTTGACTTCTACTTCGGATGGTGGGATGAGTATTGAGTGGTGGCCAGAATATATACTACTTAAACACCTGTAAAAAAATGGAAAATTAGAAAATAACAATTAACTATACTAATTTTGGATTCCTTGAATGTTATGGAATCCTAACAGATAAAAAAGTAGCACAAGCAGTTAGAGATGCAAAGAAGGCAACGTTCCCGCTTGTGCTTGGAGAAAGTTCATGAACGGTCCCTAACCCTGTGCATGCACGAAAAAGGAACGTTCCCTTGAAAATGCGGAATATGCTCGAAAGTGAGAGCATGAAAGGCACGTGTGATGACATTTTAAGAATTTGGCAATGTGACAATTTTCTACATCTACATTATAGCCGCTTTCCTTTTGCCACTTTTCTTAAGAATTCTTACTTTATCTCAGTTGAGAACTCAAAGTGTTGCTGTGCAAAGATCCAGTACAAAAATATACAGAGTGTCCTTCTCTGTGCCATCTCAAAATACTGAATTTTTGGAATTTTATATGGGTCAAAAGTTAAGGTGGCTGGTGTGCCACAACAGGAAAAGCAAAGAAAATGTATCATCTTAGACAGTGGTTTTATCCAGAAAAGTCCAATTTTAATTGTTTTTTTATTTGTTGGTTGTCATTTTGTAAAGAAAAAAATTACTTTTGTTTTTACTAATGTTTTCTTGAAATCGGCAGTGAAGTGTCTCAAAATTGTCATTAAAAGCTCAGAAATCGGCACTGCAGTAGCCCATTATTGTACGATTTTTTCAATAAGTAGGCCTTGGCGAGATGTAAATGTCAGACGCAGAGCCATCGCCTGTCAAAAGTGACCAAATATTCAAAACCCGATCAATAAAGGACCATTTTGCGAAATTGTTACCTATAGCAGTGCAATCTTTCAGTATATATATTTTAGTAGGATTGAATATGAATCTATTTTACATGGAGGCTGCACAACAGGCAGCAGTTCGGATTTTCTGTTGGAAAGTGCTTAGGTAGAGCAATCGTCAAAGTCAAGCAACACCGCGTGCAGTCAGTTCATAGACGGGTGAACCCTTATGATTATTTTTTTGCCTAATAAAGCATTTTTTTTTTCCTATTTAAAAAAATATAATATGTACCTTGACACCGAAGTTCTTTTATGACCCATGTGGTTTATTTGCCTCGGCCAGAGGCCTCGGCAACTAAATTCCACATGAGTCATAAAAAGTTGAACTTCAGTGCCTTGGTACATAAATAACTATTTTTCAATAATTCCAGAGCAATCTTGACCCGTATATACTTTCATAAAAATTCAGCATTATGAGATGGCCCAGGGGAAAATACTCAGTATATTTTTGTATTGAATCTTTGCACGTCATCACTTTGAGTGGTCCTGTTGATCACTAAACTGTTTTGAATGGATGCCATGGCACACTTGACTCGCCAGATGTAACTTGAATGTATCCTGATCAAAGCGGTTGTGTCAGATTTTAAATGAAAAAATCCAAATGGTTTTCATCATTTTTTACTAGAAAAAAATTCGTAGTAAGCCTTGAAAATTGTGATTAAAAATTGACATTTTGCACCAAATTAGAAAAAAAAAAACCTAAAATCGAATGAAAAATACAAACTTTACGGGGGTGCTTCCATTTCAAATGAACCACCCTGTGTTTGAGCATTTTCAGCATTTTGAGCACTTTAGGAATATTCTTGAGCGTTTAAGGAACATGCTCGAGAATTTTCAGAGAAGTCAGAATTTTCAGAAAAATAGTTTACGGCATATTTATAATCTCTGAAAAAAGCTCTGATCATTTTGCTATAACGAACCGCCTATTTATGCCCTTTATTCTCATTGGTGCTCGTTTGTTCTTGCTGAAAATGCTCAAAATATAAATGCTAAAGCATTTTGCATTTCTACAAGCAGTAATATAAAGTAAAACAAAGCAATTTATATATTCTGTTATGTTGATGACCAAAAGTCCCTTAATTGTTACATATATAATAATTGTAGATACATTCTTCTCTATAGGTTCAAGGGCAACATAGAACAAGTTTATGTTTACTTCTACTTCCTTTGTGTGGATCTTATAATACTTTTACAACATTATAATCAACAAAAGGTCCTTTTCACGTAAATAAAATCATTGACTAAAGGAATATACAACCCAATAATATTGGTATTTACTCCAACTCTGCAATATTTCAGCCAACCACTGGCCTAGGGCTCTAGCGAGAATTTGAATAATTATTTTTTAGGCATTTCCCGGCTCAAAAAATAAATAAAATCCATTTTTATTGGCTTAATGGACCCCTTACATTAAAAAAGTAATAATAAAATAAAACATGAAAAGGACCTATTAACTAAATTATTGTCTAATACTCACCAAAGGGCAAATCCAAGACCACAATATGGATCCAGACACAGTGCAATATGCCGACTAGGGTACAGTTCACAAGCTAATTTCATACTTTTACATAAATTAGTTACAGCAGCATGAGACATTTTTATTCCAGCCAACATGCCAGTCGTCGAAACACTAAAATCTAGGTAAGCTAACATTTCCGATGTCGGAGCTCTGCAATAGAACAGGAATATGTATATGAATTAATTGAATATTATTGAATTTATTTACCTGTAAGCAACAGGAAGTTTTTTCTTGGGCATATCGTCGGTGTCTAATATCAGCGGCCATGATTTTATGTCAACTACGTTACTTGCTTCTTTTGAGCGAAGTAGCTTGATCACAGCCTGGGTAGACAACACCAAAACCGACTTGGACACATCTACAATCATTCGAACAGTCGGAAGTGTGGTCTGAAGGTTTTGTGGATGCGGTGGTCGGATAGTCACAGGAACCTATAAACAGTAATTATAATAAAATTGTGTTTGTGCTTAAATGGTTGCCCTTACCGCTCCTACGTATAAACAACCATAAAATGCACAAATTAAGTCTATTCCTGGTGGGAAAATTAAAGCTACATGATCACCAGTGTTAACTCTTCCTTTTTCGACAAGGAGATTGCCTATCCGTTCAGCTTTTTTGTGCAATTCTGAGCAAGACAGTACTTTAGCCACCGCACCTTTGCTATTTAGAAGGGTGAAGAGGACATGGTCAGAAGTGCTATGGGCTCTCCAACGTAATATTTCTGCTATGAATTGTTGTTGCTGAAAATTGTATTATATTTAGTACCGATAATTATTTGTATTAATATTAAGCGATGTTTACATGAGTTGACTTAAGTCAAATGGGTAGTTAAATATAAATTGAAGATATGAAGTTTGTATTAATAATTTGGAATGAATGTGAAAAAAAAAAACACCTATTTATCTAAGCTGCTATATTTAAGCGAACTTATGTAAACACAACATACAAGGTGGTGCAAAATGAAGTCTCCTATTCGAAGTTCCTATAATTTTATTATAAATGCACTTATGTAATTCATTATGCATCGGTATATACCTGAAGAACGCGCAGGAATTGTCTAGAATCTAGACAATCTAGAAGATTTGTCAGTTATCCTCAGCCCAAAGAGAATTTTGTAGAAAATAAGATATCTAGCTGATGGGACTGCTCCCATCAGCGAAAATATTTTGGTGAACAGTTTCACAATTTGAACAAACTGAAACTACTGCTGATTGATCACAACATGTTACTCCTGGATTAAGATTATGTGTTATCAATAGAAGGGTATGCATAGCTCGTGAGACAATAGCCATTTTTAGGATGCTTCCTGGGGGCATTTTTTTCAAAAACGGCAAAGTGAAATATCTGCCAAGATCATCTGATTTAACAGGGCCACACTTCTTTTTACGGGGCTATCCCAAAGTTCAGGTTTTTATAAATAAAGTTTGGAAGCATTAAAAGACAACATATGGGAAGAATTCACATACCAACTGATATGTTGAACAAAGTAATTGAATATGCTCTAAATGAGCTCACTATTGGCATCACTAGGGGTGGATATTTGGTTGATAATATTTTTAGTATAACAGAATTGTTAAGTTGACACACCCTTATACAAAAAACAAATTGGGGACTTGATTTTGTGCTACCTGATTTGTATATTCTTGTAATAATGTAGAACATAGTGCAAACATGTTTGCCCAAAATTATTATTCTGTTTGCACACCTACACAGATAACTTTAGCAAAAGTGCCAATGAAATTTTAAACATCATTGTTTGAATTTTGTCCAGTTGATTTAGCCGTAATACCCAAATATAAGCTCTGGATTATCTGCTGATGGGTATATTTCCCTATTCTCGTTGCACTTTCCTTAAATTGAAATTACCATATTTTCGAATGCGAAATTTTTAAGCATCGTCCGGCAGTACGTCTCCACCCACCTTTTTGGAGGAATCCCCCTCCTCCTGCTCGAGCAGGCCCCCGACATCGCGGCCCTGGGCGCTCGCCAGCCGGTTACCCTGCACCAGATTGCCGACAATTACCGATGCCGGCCCCACGTCTGAAACACAGTCGCTCGCTGAAACAACGCAGAGGAGACGGCGTGCTGTAGCGGCGAAATCACTCACAAGCGACAAAGCATTGGGGGGGGGGGGGGGGGGTAGGGGGGTTGTTGGGTACAGAAATAGAGGTTTGGGCAAATTGATTTTTTTCCTAATATCACAGAAAAAATAGTCACAACAGAAGCCTCCTAAATGACATGTCTCAAAAATAAACAAGTCTCTATTTCAATTTACAAGAAGGTAGTCAGTACTTTTAAACAATGTAGATTAACCTAAAATGAAATAAAATGCACAATGTTTATCACTTTAGAAGATATTCCGCCTAAAAGCGAGTCTTCTTTTGACACATGTCGGTAAGGAGTTGTCTGTATTACTTCATTAGTCTGTGCCTCAGAGAAATAATCCTTGATTATTTGTCTGAGATCTGTGCTAATATTAATACTAAATAGTATTTCAAAGTGAGTGCGCATTCATTTTAAAAACAAGTCAATTTCATTTGTACATCCCCTCTACTGCCGTGGGGTTAGTAGACTAGTAGACAGCAGGGGTTTGTGCCCATGTAAGTGAATAAATGATTAAGCTTAGTTGCAAAAACAATTTGTTGATTGATGTGAACTTAAACAAAGCCTTTAAAAAAACTTTAATGAGGTGCCACTTTTTTTAGGTAATTCAAAAAGTAGGTCAATCTCTTTAACAGCTTCTTTCAACTAATTTTTTTAAGACACTCATTTGGCAAGGATTTCTTTCTTATGCAAATTATTTTTTTCTCCAAAAACAACCAAAACGAAAGTAGGCATACACCTATAGTTTAAAGAGATCAGAAAACTTTTGTATTAAAAATTGATGACCCTGAGAAGATTTATGCAACTGGGTGCTCAGATAGTTTCAGAAAATTCGGCTATCTTGAGACCATATTTTCTTATGTTACGTTTTTTTTGTGTTATGTTACGTTTTTTTGTGGTGTGCTTTGTGGTGTGCTTTAACATCCAGTTACATAAAGAAAAGTGTCAATTTTTACTATAGAGGCTTTCTTCCACCTCTTACAATAAAAACACGCTACGTCTAATAATAGTTTGGCACAATTTTTTATGTTGCAGTTGGCCATATAAACCAAATCTCAAATCAAAGTTTTGATTAAAATTACACATTAGACTGTACAAGAAAGAAATCTGTGCCAAATTTTAACTGAATGTCTTCAAAGTGCGAATAAATTTGCAATATCACATAAACATGTGATATTGCAAATAAGTCTTTTGAGAAATACTGTTGGTAAACACCAACAGTATTTCTCAAAAGACTTGTGTGTACTATTCAGTTTTTTAAAACTGTTATACTGAGCTACCCGTAGCATATATTTCTGTGCTTATACTTATAAAAGTAGAAGTAGATAAAAAGATAAAAGTTCAGTTTCTTGACACAAATTGTGCTATTTGGAACTATAATATAACAGCATATTATGCTGTTTTCTGTAATATTTCTACTATTATAATTGTAAATCCCTTCCGAAAATTTCTAACTAAAAATGTAAAATAACCACTGTTTAGTGTTTCTACCTTTATTATCCCATTTCAAATTTATATTGCTGAATAATTAATATATTTTTTCATAATAAAGTCCATTTTCTAGATTTTCAAATTTCTAAATTGCAATCATATTTTATTAAAAAGAAGATTTTTTCAAGAACTCAAAAATTAAAAAGCTCATAAATGAAAAAAAAAAGTTCTTTGAGCACACACCATAAGGGGTGTCCAAATTGTACACTTTTAAAGGAAAACTTCTATTTTTAAGGGAGTTAGGCAAAAACTGATGTGCCTGAGATTCAATTTCCATGACTTAATGACGAAAACCGCAAATCGATATTTGGTCCAGAGTTACTGTGTCAATGTAAATCGATATAATATTAGATTACAGAGTTACAGTGGCCATAATTTTTTCCGGTTGAATATTTTTTGTTTCTGTAAAAACATTTCCACAGCACTTTTATGTAAGTAGATTTTTCAAATCAGTAGTTTAGGATATACTGAATAGTTTCCATTTAAAAGTGTCCACTTTGGACCACTCTGTACACTCAAATTCACTTTATTGACACTCAATATAAAATAAAAAACTTAAGTAAGGTTGACATTGTCACATTCGAAGATGGGCATTATCTATCACATTATTGGACAGTTGATTCTTGAGAGCACCTTCCCACAAACTACTTTTTGAATGCTCTATCAAATCACATGACATATTGTGTGTTTGGTCTCTTTTACGTAGTTATCGAGTGCACATTTGGTTAGTAATTATTAATGGGTTAATAATTTTAAAAAAACTACAATTATATTCCTTCTATTCCAAATGAGTGTGCAAAAATGAAATTAAACACATAGTCAATGCTCATAAAAATCGTTACAAAAAAATAAATCAAAATTTATAGACCACGGCAAGGGAAAATTGCAAAAAAGTAATATTTACCTGAATGAACTTCACGTGGCTTCGGTAAGTTGGTAACACAAGTGTGAGGGCACATCAACACATTGGCTGGATGCAAATTTCCTTCCAAAAACCTCCTCTTGGTTTCAGACAAATGAATGCCGCCCAGCGGAGTTTTTGGGAGATAATTCGGTGGCACCAAAGCTAAGCAGTAAATACCAACTTGATGAATAGAGTCCACAGCTTGAAGTACTCTAGACATCCATTGAAATGACTGAAATACAAATAGTTATCAAAGAAATTCTTAGGGAAGACTCGCATTGGTTACTTCTTCTTCACTGCAGTCGGGTCGCTGCTCAGCAATGACACATATCCTCTCATCCCTTAAAACTCGATGGCTAAATACAGCTATTCGTCCTCGGTAGATAAATTTCATTGGTTCTACGGCTAGTACTGTAGCTATGATATCATCGGCATTGTGCTTCCTTCCAGTAACTGTCATAAGACCATCTCTCGATCCGCATACAAAAACTAGACCACCTGGCCCTAAGAAACCAAGCAGTCCACTTCTAGTATATTCGGCATCGGACAATGGCTTCCCATCGGTGCCTAACGGCTGTACTTTGAACACACTATTGGTTAGACCTGTCAACCCCCAGAACTGTGTACCAGTAGCACCAGAGTTCACACAAATTTCGCCCACCTCATCCGTTTTACAAAGATATGGCGGTCCTTCCATTTTCACTACAACAATCACAGCTCCTGGCATAACTTGCCCACAGTCTTGCAGAGTTAAGGAAGTCAAGCTGTTTTCTTGGTCAACTCGGACAACGCCATAGCTAAGTCCTTGCATTGATAGAACTCCCCTTCCAGTTGCGTTTACGCCTCCTTTCCCAGGTCTTCGTACAGACACTGTAAGAACCTCACTAGAACTAGCACATGGGCAAATTGCATCAGCTCTCAGTCCTTTCGCTTGAAATACTGACAAGAATTGATCGCACGAACTTAAGGACCAGGGGTTTGCCCCGTCAGCGACTAGCAACATCTTCAGGGAACTCAAACTTATGTCTTTGTGGTCTTTTGTTGCAAGCAGACCCCAGTGAAGATCACGTGATTTGACAACAGCAACAAAAGCTCTGTATTTCGTGATCATCTGCATCCAACTGGCAGGATTAACCTTCATTAGGGCATACGGGATATACACAACATGCATACCATTGAGGACGCTCGTTAATACTGAATGCCACAGTCCAACTTCTCTCTTAAAGTCTAAAACGCAAACCATATTCTGGCCTTCTGTGTAATTGCAGGCCATCGTCAACATTCGGCAGTGTTGAACCATTGCTGCTCGAGCTACTGTAACACCCATTACGGATCCATCTTTATCAGTGCTGTATTCGATGTAAGCGGGTGTTTCGTCGGTAAGCCTAGGTGCAGGTGACCAATCTTTTGGGGTCCGTGCCAGGTGTTCGGTTACGAACCAATTTAATTTTGGCCACCCTTTGAATTGAATGATTTCTCCCGACGTAGTTTTTGGGAGACCTTTCAAACATGCTTCAGAAGTTAACGCTACCTACAACCGAAGAAATAATTCTGTAATGGATTCTGGGGATAAAATAAAAATTGTACCTGAACTGCGCAGCTGCCTAGTAAGAAACCAATTTGTAAGGAGCCAGCATCCCTTCTAGTAATGGGTACTTCAATTGGTACTGGTACAATTCCAGCTTGTAAACAGCCATAAAATGCACATAGAAAATTTATAGGATCATTATTTGGATAGACTAGAGCTACTCGATCACCAGATTTCAGGCTTGCATCGCCATTTTTGTTGAAGGATTTTGTGAGCAGTGCATATGCTATTTTATGTGAACGACTTAGTAATTTACCTGAAATTAGATAATTTTTGCAAATCAAGAAAATAATTTGTATATTATTATATTTACCATAAGTTAACGTTGTTGAAAGCTTGCCATTAGGATCCAAAACAGTTGCTACAGGAGCCTTGTATGTTCCATTGCCATATCTACTTATCGCAGCTTCTAAACTCCTGGGTAGTCCAGATGGAATCACTAGTTGTTCTCCAACTGCTGGACTCATGCAACTTCCTGCAATGCATTAAGGTGTTGTAAAGGCTTTGAATCAATAAAAGAATAATCTCTAAAACTTACCTTCTGGTTTGGGAGCATTTGGATCTTTTGGATTTGCCGCAATCTCCAACTCGATGTCATCGTCTTCATAAAACTCGGGCAGTGGTCTACGTTTGGGTCGTTTCAATGTGTTGAGCAGCTGTTGAATTTTGGCGGACACCTTCCATCTTCCAGTGCCAGTGCCGACAGTGTCGTCTGATGTGGATGACGCATACCGATTCACACGATCGGCGCCTGTGGCACGTCGTGTGCCTTGTTGGGCAGTGTTGTGTGTAACATCAGGTGGTTGAGAATCTGAAAGTTTTATTAAATAGCCAGTAGTGATCAAAGTAATTGCAAACATTTTCTCAAAATTTTACCAACCAAATATAGCAACATTTTGAAAACTATCATAATCGCTACTGTGAAGCTATAGAGAATAATCACATATAGATACCTACTGCCATTTCAAATTGGCACCACATGAAGATATATGAGAGACTAACTGGCTCTTAATTACCATTTCATTGAAAAGAGAAAGAAATGTGTTCCTTTGCTTGATTTTTGATGTATGGAGAAACCCATCATTTTTAACAATCTGATATTGTAAGTTCTCTAGAAAAAGTTACTTTGTTTGGTTGTAATGCTTTAGAAAATATTTTAGATGATTCAACAAAACTACACCGTTATGTAAAAATGCACGAATTTTTGTATTTAATATTTAAATATAAGGTATATGTAGTCAAATGACTTTCATAATATGGACATATTTTTATTAATTAAGGAAGTTCTATAGGGTCAGTTGTCAAAACAGATTTTTGAGAATATATCCTTTAATTCAAAATTTTGCAAAAAGTGGCGTATCATCCCAAATTCTGTATTTAAGCGGAGGAAATAGTCCCATATCGAAGTGGAGTAGGAGAATATTACAGGAGTAAAACTTGCAGTCTCAGCTCCAAAAACACAGTTTATTCAAGAAAAACTGTAGGATATGTTTCAACCTACTTAGGGGGCCATCTTGAGCAGAAAAAATTTTAGTAAGCCAACAAAGCCAGAATAAAGTAAAAATTCAGATAACGTTATATAAACAAACTACTAGTGAAAAAGGAAAGAACCGGTTAAAAAAGGGGAACTACCTTCCTAGACATACTTAGTCTTAACTCAGTATGTAGTTGTGGAAAAAGTAACTTTAATTTAAAAAAGGCTTATCAAATTCAATCAACTAAAGTTAGTTCATGCAATGGTGGCATCTAAAGGAGGAAGGAATGTGGTAAAAACAGGCCAAAAATAGTAGACAACCCTTACCCAGGATAGATATGAAGCAGCAAACCAAAATCGAAACTGAGGAAAGCTTTATTTTCACATAAATGTTCCCTAGGAAAATACAAGCCAATTTTGAATAAAATGAAAATAAAAACGCATTTTCTTCTGTTAAAAGACGAGTTTTCATTTTTTTAAAAATTGGCGATTTTTATTTGGGTATTTTCTTGCAACATTTATGTGAAAATAATGCTTAAGATACACGTAATTTTTGGATGATAGGTAATTTCGCACAAAATGCCGAATTCAATTATTGCAAAAACGTATAGTTATTATAAGAGTTTTTGAAGGTTATTTTATAGTTAAAGTGTGATTATTACCATTACCATCATGCTCAGAACATAAACGTTTATATGCATCCCACGATACACAGATAAAGGTAAGTCCGCGCGCAGGTGCTGCGACGTCAACGGTGACGCTTATTCGACAAAATCATGGCTACATTTTATTTTTGAATGTAAATTCGACTCGTTTATAGTGAACTAGGCAACCACATATATACCAAGGTGCCTCAAAGTGCCTACATTCTGTTTTCAGTGAAACTAATTTCAGGAATATTTTTTATAAGGTTTTGTCAAAGTGACAGGTGCGCAGAAGAGTTTAATTTTCGTTCTCCTAGCTGGCCTACCGTTATCAGTGTATCGTGGTGCATCCTTACAACTGATGATTGGAAAGGTACACAATAAATGGGTTTGATAGCTGACAGCTGATATAAACATTAAATGCAAAATGGTAAATTAATTTTCATCACTTTGTGTTGTGTGATAAAAACCTGGTTACTACAATTTTATATACTATATTTTATCTACAACCATGTGGTGTACCTATCTATAAATATTTAGATTCAATTTTATTGAAGGAATAATATACTCTTGTCACTTTTGAATTTACCAAAATCATTCGATGCAATATTTTTTTATTGCTATAGTTGTGACGTAATTTTAGTTACAACTGAATAATTATTTGAAATATATCATAACCCAGTACTCATAGTCAAGATGGGGGTAGCAATAATCTCTCAGCACGTACCTCAGGCCTTGCCTTAAGCTAATATCTAAATAAAATAAATTAAAAAGTGTATGTTCATAGCAAAAATGTTGTACTTATGCAATGAAGTTGTTCATCACATACTGCAATTGCCCTTCTCAATAAATAAATTCACTCAAAACTCAAACAAGCCTTAAATGTTAATTCGCCATTTTATAGCTACTCATTTTTTATAGCAGTTATCCCCTATAGCTAACTTTTTCGTATTAGTGTTACTTTATATGGAAATAAATACATTTTCTGATGTCTTCTTCTTTTCTTCGTTATCTTATTCACCATAGCTGGTTACATATAAACATTAGTTATTAGTTACATATAAACCTTAGTTATGGGATGCGAACCTCACAGTTCCTTTAAAATTACTCATGGACCTAGACAGCAACCATGGCTCAACATGGAATACTATACTTACAAGGCCTGAAGTTTTGCAGGACCTCGCTGATGTCGGTGACATCTTGCCTGCCGCCCCCTCGCTGCTGCTCCCAGCTGTTGGGCTGGGGCAGCCGGGGCCGATGATGGAGCGGTGGAGGTGACCCGGTACTGCTGGTATCCGACAACGGGGGCGGGGGGAACATCTGCGGGCCCCTGTCCCTCATGCGCTCTCGTTCTGGGGTGCTCTCGACCGCATCCTCGTTCGCCAGGCTGTCGTCGTCTGATGATGATTCTGGAAAAAGATGAATTTGTGTTTGATAAGTTATACCAACTCAAAATTATCTTCCTTATCCATTAATTTTGAGATCCCAATTCAAAATTATCTACATTATCCATAAATAAATTAACCTTATATTAAGCTGTTTCTTCAGGGGATCATTGAAACAAGTTGTATTCGCCAAAATCGGAATTATTGTGCAACAACATTATTTTTACCCAATCACTTAAAACATATTTTTATAACATAATTTAAATTAATTCTCACCTAATGATTCTAATTTTTTATATCTTGTTAATTTTGAATTTACTTTATTTTTTATACTGGAGGCACTGAATTAAGTGCATTGAAGCACGGAAATATAATAATATTATATGTATTCTAAATTTGTTTGTAGTATTTTTGTTACCATAACCTTCAATGTTTTAAAGGGTATCCAGGTGTTTGTATCATTTTTCATAAAAAAAGGAGATAAAACACAGGTGACGACTGTCAAAAAACTGTCAGAATCTAAATATTATATTAGTTTTCATTTTAATTATCTGGAAACAAATTAATGGCGCACTTTTTATAAAGCGAAATATTACGTTGAATTTGACGTGTACACTTGCCAGGGTGTTCTGTAGTTAATATAAAAATTTGAAAAAAAGTCATTGATAATATGTTACCCGTGGAAATAAAAATTCGATTATAACATTAAATTATGAAAATAAAGCAGTTTACAAACACACACTGATCTAATCTAACTAATCTATAATTGTTATTTTAAATAATAAAATAATGCGATAAACTCGTAGACATTATTTTCTGTTATGAAAATAAACATAAAATAATTAATATTTTCGATTTAACATAACACTTAACAGGTAATGCCACTGCAATTACCTTAATAACGACAATAGTACAATATTTATGGTACAGGGTGGTCTACATAACATTTTACCCCCTCTTAAATCCTTTACTTTTCGAATTAAAGAAAAAATTATAGAGATAAAAGTTATAGAATTTTTGGTGAGCGTATCCGTGGTTTTGTTGAAATTAATACAAGGTGTTCCGTAAAATCGGTACAAACCAAACTTATGTTTTTTTAACACCCTGTATATTATTGAATTATTGGAATCTACCTACAGAGCAAATAGGCAAGTGTGACACATCAAATTGAATGGGACATTTTGTTTTGCAAAACCAACATAATTAAACATAATTTAATTTTCGAGTTCAAGAGGGTCAACATTTACGGTAATCCATACAACAAAACTAATGTCACACATAAATAATTCTGTCGGTTCTTGCAAACATTTATATCACTTTAAACTTTTGTCTGTATGTCAAAAAACAAAAAAGTTACTGCAGTTTAAAAATATTGAATTTCTTCGATTTCTTCAACCATAGTTGGCTATCGATCGCACCCACCACCAATTTTTTTCTGTCAAAAATAACCGAGATATTTTGACTGGGCCACTTATATAAGTTACCCTGTATACCGAACGGATTCGGTTTCATTTAAAAGCAAGGGGCACTTGATGGCATTAAATATATTGGCTACTTCTCTTCCTCGGCCAATTATTGTCAATGGCGAAACTTCCTCTACCAATGATGCACTAGAAAGCAACAGGCCCTAACTACAATGTTTTCTGCAACACCTGGTATATGTTGTGTCAATGATTTACAATTACTTTAAACGGTAAACAACATCTTAGTACCTATATACTTAAGTTAACATTTGTTAGATCTAAAATTATTTTAAGATTACTCCATGGGCGTACCGAGGGGGGGCAGGGGGGCAGCTGTCCCCCCCCCTAGCCCCGAAATGAAGTAAATTTTAAGTATACAGTGTGTCCCAATTTGATACTGGACACTTCAGAACTATATGAAGGAAAATAAATGGTCTATATTTTTTTATTGGTAGTCCCAAGGGAGAGTATCTTATAGGCGGTGGGATTTGGATGGGGTCATTATTTCATGGCCTGTTGTGATTTTTTAAAATAGCAAATTTTCAAGAAACCCTATTAGGGTTTTTTTTATGACAAAATGTTATTAAGAAAACTTGTTCAGAATGAAAAACTGAGCAGAAATGCAAAATTTCAAAAGTCTAGGCCTACTTTGATTTTTAGCTTTTTCGCCTTTTTCTCCCACTTTTTCTTAGAAATGTGTCCTTTCTGGACCTTTCACGTCAAAATATTATTAAGGAAACTTGATCATCGTGAAAAAATAAAATTTTGGCGTGAAATCTCCAGAAAGGACACTTTTCTAAGAAAAAAGTGGAAGATAAATCTAAAAATCAAAGTAGGCCTAGTCTTTTGAAATTTTGCGTATCTACTCAGTTTCTCATTCTGAACAAGTTTTCTTAATAACATTTTGTCGTAAAAAAATCCCTACTGGGGTTTCTTGAAAATTTGCTATTTTAAAAAATCGTAGCAGGCCATGAAACAATTACCCCATCCAAATACCACCGCCTATGAGATACTCTCCCTTGGTACTACCAATAAAAAAATACAGACCATTTGTTTTCCTTGCCCTTCATATATTTCTGAGGTGTCCAGTATCAAATTGGGACACACTGTAGTATAGAATTCATATTTGAGTCAGAACTCAATTTGAGAATTGTTTCCGCAAAAAAAAATGCAACAATTCTTATTTGTAAATCGGTTTAAAATGCTATGAAACTTCGAAAACCAAAAATTCGGCAAAAAGTTGGTCTCTGTGTGCGTGTTTGCCCCCCTTAGTCTAAAAAGCTGGACACGCCCTTGGATTACTCTAATATGCCGATACTCTATTCACCCTAAACGCAAGTGAAAGATAAACACAAGTTGTTGCATGGCTAGCACGTGATCGGCTTGTTATTGGCTAGTTGGCAATAAAGTTTTCAGTTCAGCGAGTCGTTATTTATTACAGAGGTGTATTGAGTTGCAAGTGGACTTTTAATTTTTTCCGATATAATTCTTTCGCTGTTTATTAATTGTTGGAGCTACAATTTGTGTCAATAGTAGAAATTTACAGGTAAGTGAATGACTAGGTGTGCCATAAAAGTTTGTTTTTAAAGTTCTTAATACTGGGGCATATTACTTTAATATTGTTTCCATCGTGTAATTGTTTACACCCAACTTGCATTTTGATTGAATAGAGTGTAGTAAAAAAAATAATACAGAACATAGAAATAGGGATAGGGGAGTAAACAGGGAACCTTTTCGCATTTTTGTAAAGGTTACAGGGATGACTTGCAACTTGCTATTTTGGACATTCTGTCATTCTGATTTCCGTATTATCTGCCTCTATTTGTAATATTTTTTCATATTTTACTTACCAATTGTAGCGACCTACTAAGACTAGATGAAACTAAAGACAAATTCATCTTAAGATATCTTCATCTACAATATCCACATTCGCTTCATGATTGTCCAAATTATTTACACTCCTTTCTGCTCAAGCAAAAACGGCAAATCGTTCTTTTAGCACAATCCACACGTTAATTTTTGCTCGTTTCACGCGCACCGACCCGCAGGAACTGGTTCTTAAAAATGACAATGAAGAAAGTCAAGATCTTACTTGGGCTGCGAGGGTATGACTCAGGCGCGGAGTCATCTGTGGCTGCTTACGGTGTAGGTACACCGATAAATTTCTATGCTGTTGATAATCCGAGAAAAGGAAGGGAAATCCGTTATAGGTAGCGTATTTTGTCGATGTGTTGTCTATATAGTAAAGAATGTAAAATGTTTGCGCTCTTTCTCGCAATACGATATTTGCAGCATAATTTTAATATCTATCTACTTAATATCTATCTACTTAATGCTGGAGTGCGTACTTACTTTCTACGCGTGTAAAATTATTAGTGATCGGAATTATTTTCGCTAAATGCTAACAACAATGGTAAGTAAAGCTTATTAATAATTCATGGTAATATGTAAGGTATTTTTTATTAATAATAAAGCTCAATTTATGCCGTCATTATCATTGTTGTAAAATTCGTGTCTAAGCCTCTTAACAGATCATTGACACCGCGTGCAAGTTAAGTAGTAATGCTAATGATCTTATTTATGTAAGTATACGTATTAATTAGGTATAATAGGAGTTTCGCTTTATGTAGATTTCCAAATCTTCGATGGTGGACAAAATGCAAAAAAAATCCAAATGTCTTGTCAATTTACCCTGAAAGTGTATTGCACTTTGAGCAAATAAAACAAGTTAAAGTTTACTCCGGAAAGTGATAACTTCGGGAATGGGTTTAACTCCCTGTAGGCATTTATTATAAAAAAACAACACATTTGGGATCTACATTTCTAGGCACTTTTTTGCTATTTTTATGCAAACAATCGATTGCCAAGGTCTGAAAGGAGAAATGAATGTCAAAATTTGCAATTAAAAAATTCTGCCACTTTCTGAAAAAAAAACATGGATGCAGAAATTATTTTTGAAAAGGGGGCGTGTCCTGTACTTCCCGTACGCCACTGGTGAAGGTAACGACATGCCGGTAGCTTCATTGTAACCCACTTTACTTATAATTGCATATTGTCTGTTAAATTTTAAGTGAATATCGTTTTTCGTTTCTCACATATTATGTATTATTAAAAGTCCGTTTAAAAAATTAACTTTAACACTATATCTTTTTTTATTATGCATTTTTATGAATCCATGTTCACATGAACTTCTTTCCCTGACATTATTTTTTATAATTTTTTATAATTTTTTATTCTAAAAACCCTTTACAACTGGAACACCCTTTTATTGTACAGAGACAATTTGGAAAAATTACGTTTATTTCAACAATTTCAAATTAAGTAACCTTTTTTCGATAAACTAATGGTAAGTGCATATAGAAAAGACTTCCAGCGACACAAACTTTTTTACCAATTTATTTTGATTAGTTTTTCAGAAAATTTAATTTGAATAGTAACATTTTTACATGTGTGCTGTTGAATCACTATTTATTTAGTAAAATTAAAAGTCCTATCATTATGATACCAATTTATTGATAAGGGTGAACAGCTTGATTATTATCTATTTATTTATTTCAAATCAAATAAAAATTGCTAACGGCTATTACTAAGAACCTAGTAAGTCTCATTGATTTTCTTTGAATTTTTTTAGTTTTAGTTTTTTTTAGAGGAATTACAATAGTCTGTTAAAAATACCTTTTAAACGAGTTTTCACTCTGCCCCAATTAGCATTGCTTTTAGGGTAGCATGGGGAAAACATCTTGTTACTTCTGTTTGGAACTAAGAGACCATAACTGAAAAGATATAAAGAATAGACGATTTTAAGGCACTTCACTGCCACTCACTTCACTTTTCTTAACTAAGCACGGTCATATTTTATGATATTACACTTTATCTGAAGAGCAATGCTTGGTAAACCTAAACGGCGCACAAGCAGTTGTGTTTTGTTATTGCATTTCCTATGAGAAGACCGGGCGACAAACTGATATGCATACAGGTCCGACAACCTTATCATCTGAAGAGAGACCGCGCTATTTGCATTTTAATGGATAAGGCAAAGAAATTCGAACCCAACTTGCGTACCTATCATATGGTAAATATTGAGAATACAGAAGCCAGACGCCCAGACGTAAAAATTAAAATATGGATTCAAGAATTATCGGATTTTAGTTTGAGCGTGTTTTTCTTTTATTTTCCGCAAACTTAGCACAGATTTTAAAAAGTTGTCCCATATACAGTGAAATAAATTAAGTTCAAAGATTTTAAGAGCGTATTTTTGAGGCAAAAAACATTTTTCCTCATCTGCCTTAAAAGGCACCCCCTTATTTTAAAATTAGGTTAGTACCTAGGCAATTTTTGAGACAAAAAATGAATAGTGCGCCTAGAGAAATAGGGGTTCGCGAATTTTCAGGAGTTTTGATGAATACTTATAGTCACAGTTAAAAATAATAGATTTGTTTCGTTCAACTTAGATGGCTGTAGCTTGGAGGAGGCGCATTTTAGGACACATCTTTATAGGGAGGAAAATTTGTTTGACCTCAAAAATGCACCCTTAAAGTACCTATTTGTAGTGAATTTTGAAATACCTTGTGTTATACAAGTATCGAGGTAATGTGCTCCCTTTTTAAAGTCCAATTTTAAGCATTAGTTCAAGACAAGTAAAATTTGTATGTGGGCATGGGCCCTAAAAGTAATTATTTGTTTACCAAGCCACCACTGATGTGTCACAAAAATCGTCACTGCGTGAACGTTTTTTATTCACGGCTAACTTGATAAATTACTCCAGAGCGTCTCTGTGCAGCCCGGTGGCGATAGTTAATTTTAAATACACCCAGTTTATTTAAAATTTAATAAAAGGAAAGGAAAAACTTTCTTAATATATTACACGATGTGCCAACTCCAGTTACGCATCTTGTAGTGCAAGTAATTAGTAACATGCGTGTGAAAAGTTTTTCCAGAGAAAAAATAAATTTGTTTTGCTTTCCCCATACTTACCTCAGCTCAGTTAAATAAATACTTTCGGTTTGAAACAATTTATTTTTATTTTGGGTGGTAGGCTCTTTTAAAAAGGGGGGCTATCTCTCCCGGACTTACCCCTTGTCTGCTTTATAACCTAATAATAAAAAAATGTATAATAATCCTTTATTATCACCTGCAATAGAATAAATTAAAAATTAAATGAAACTGTATAAACTTGTTTATAGTAAAGTTAGTTTTTTTTTCACAGAAACTTCTTATATACATATTATAGGGTGTTAATAAAGTATATCATCATAAAATCTCAAATTTCAATATCAATATAAAATTTCAAGACAAGATTCCTGGGTCGATTTTGAGAAAAATGTTCATATGAACATTAGTTCCTTAAGGTTAAGGGCTTACTTTTTGAGATAGAGGATGTTGAAATTTCCAGAAAAATATCAAAAATTTGGAATACATTTTCTGTAAATGAATAAATCTAAGCCAAATTATGGTACTATACTAAAGTCTACCCAAGTTACAGCGGCAGTAGATATAAACAAAGTCAAATGACCGCATTGCGATCGATTACCAGGGTCTGACTAATATGAGATTCTCAGTGGCTTGTAATTCTGAACTAATTCTTTTAGAACTTTTAAAAATTGTGTTTCTACCTTTCGTGGGTCTTTATATATTTCCTTAAATTAAGTAGCAAAATAAATTTACAGAATATACTGCTCGCGATCCGATCTAAAATATGCAGGAAACTCGACTGAGGGAAGAGCCGGCCCTGCATTCTGCTCGCCGCGTAAACACTTGACATTTTAAGACATCCAGACCAATAAGAGAATAAGTCACGTGGTGGCCAATGTTTTGATCCACTGCCTGTGTAACTTGGATAAACTTTAGTCTCTTGCGGCTGTCAGTGACGTAGTTACGAGGGATCGACATATTATCGACATTACTTAAAAAAATAGTTTGGCCCTGCATAATACAACATTTTATAGACCATTCAATTTTCTACAAAAGTTCTCTTTTCACTTGTTTCCCTATCTGTCAGAGCTTCAAGGCAAACACGATTTAAATAAACACTTATTGCAATTAGCTATAATCACGGGCAGTGGTGGATGGGGCTCAAGATAGTGGGAGCGGTATAAAATCCTATTTTAACACTTCTAACACTATTGAGGACTATGTAGAGCGGTTATATTTATCTATTTTACTTTTATTTATATATATTTTTTATTTTATATGTTATAGGTTATAGTTTAGTAGACTTACCGGAATCATGCCTTTCCCTGTCTGGGCTTCGGGCCATCACACTGGTGCGCTTCGACGGCATCGGCATGGAGGGCTTGTGCCGGCTCTGCATGGCCTGCGCCAGGGCCTGCTGCACGGCCTCCTGTCGCACCTCTGTGGGAATAGTCACGTTTAGAGTAGGTACATTCTAAGTCAAAATTACACTCGCATATTAAGATCCATCAGTTATTATAAAACTGCTGGTATGAAATGAAAAAGGGCTCCGTCTTTTGTGATTCCAAAAACCCATGAAATCGTGAAATGTATGTCACAGGATCTGAAAAAACTAATTTCTACATTTTAGTGTACAAAATTCGATTTTTAATATTTGAAAATCATTTTCGACCATAATAGGTATAGCTACAAATTTGTATGAACGAGTCCCTAAAATATCTATGTATGAAATAAAAGGACATTATTTTAATATTATGATTTTTTTTAGAATTTCAGATAATAAGAATTTTCTAAGATTTCAGTTTGCCAGTTGATGAGCCTTATTATACTCATACGTAGGTACATATCTCGCCGAGGAATGAACTAAGCTATATAAATATTCATAATCTTCATTAAGAAATAGGATGTTTATAATAAAATTATCGAATAAGCTGTTACTTTATTGAGTTTTCTAGTAAGAAAGTAAAATACTAGTAGAATAATAATTTATTATTATCATGCAAAATTTTATCCATTTGGGGATTCGGTGTAGCATTCGTATTTATATACCTCTTCCTATGTGCAGACAGGCGTAGTGCTTTAAGTGCTAAATTCAAAAATTTTTATACACAAATATTTTTAGTATACAGAGTGATTCACCTGAAACTCATCGGCTTTATATCTCAGCAACGAAATGAGTTATTTTAGTTCCATAAAAAAGGATAGCAGATCTCGTTAAACACTTTCTTTGCAGGCTCAAATTGAATTTGTAGATGGCGCTGCGGTCGAAAGACATTTTTAGTGCGCAGTGACCTTGAAAAGTGTTGCATCCGAATTGTCCTTCAAGTTGAAGCAAATTTTGTGCTATAGATAAATTTTTAAAAATCATCGGTTTTTTAGTTATCCTACTTTGAAGTTGGCAGTTCATGCATGTCAAAAATCTTTAGTAGATAGGTACTCTTAATATTATTTCCAAAACGAAAAACTAATTTTCCGTAACAGTTCTTACAATTTTATCCTAATATTTTTTTGTCATTTTAAGTGTACAGGGTGTCCCAAGGAACAATCCCACCCCCCTTAACTCTTTTAAGTTTTTTAGATACAAAAAACTTTCCAAACGAAAGTTGTAGCATATTGTAAACAGTTTTTATGACCCGCACACCCCATACAAATATGTTTTAGTTTCTTGAATATCTACTCGTCATTATGGTTAAAACGACATACAACATTATGTATTACCATTTTTAAATATTTAATTTTCATATTTTATACTAAACCTATTTAACTTATTAGATTTGTGGATCGTATGACGGTCAATGCAATAACAAAAAACGTTAGGTTACATAGTTCTACGTTCTACCTAGTACAAAATTTGAAAATCAATTATTTCGAAAATGGTAAAACAGGCTTAAAAAGTTTTATAGTGTTTCAACCGTAATAACGACTAGTAGTTTTAAAAAACTAAAAATATATATATAAGGCGTTCCTATTAAAAAGTGTATATTAGGAATTACCTTGTCTATTCATAGTACCTATAGGTCACAAAAACTGTTTATATTATGCTGTAACTTTCGTTTAAAAAGTTTTTTAACTCTAAATTTGAACGGATTAAGGGGGGATTATCCCTGTACATTTAAAATGATTATTTCCCTCATACTGCTTGCATCCAATAAGGTAGCTCCTTCCATAAAAATCCAACCAATCATATGCCTCTGCTAGCGATAATTGCACTTCTGCAAATTATCGCGGTAATTGCACTTGTGCAAATTATCACTTCGTTGCTTAGCAACCGCGAATCTGTTGGATACAAACACGTACCTTACCTACTTCTTAAAGTTTGTGTGTTTCACACTGTTCTAAATTATGCAGCTTATAAATTATGTTGCGGTACTATTAAACATTGTATCAATGAATTTATATAACTTTTACATTGCTAAATTTTTGTTATTGGACCTCCGTCTCCGTTTAAATTTATGACACAATAAACTCGTTCAAAATTAATCGTTTTGGAAATGTAAACATAGAAAAAATTAATACAGACATTATTAAATCGTATTTTATCAGAAAATAAAAGACCAATTTATACTCGTGATCTTTGTAGGTAAAATAGCGCTTTCGAAAAAATTATCGATAAAATTTCCGGCACTTGTGATATTACATACGACAAACAACTCTGTGAGAGATTAGAATCGTTTTATACGAACTACTCAAAAAATTAGTTTCTTGTTTTTAGTTTTGGGAATAATCTTTGGATTAGGTATCTACTACACTACTACAGATTTTGCACATACATCCACTGCCAATTTCAATGTGCGATAACTAAAAAACTGTTGGTTTTTCGAAATTTGTTTTCGAAATAATAAAATATATTTTTTCAAATTTAGAAATTCGTTGACTGACGTATTAATAGAGACTGCTCACGGATGTCACGTTTGACAGTTCTCTGGCTCACCATGCGCTTCCCGGAGACTAAAATAGAATGCAAAATACATTGTTGACCATAGGCGCCATATACTTTTCAGAATATGAAGCTATAGCCGTGGGAAGTCTTATTAATATGTCAGTCAACGAATCAAGTCTTCGACGAAAAGGCTTTTTTTCGCGATCAAAATATTTCATTTCGCTGCTAAGATATAAAGCCGGGGAGTTTTAGGTGAATCACCTTTTATACATTCATGAAGCGTAAAAAATTTGTCGTGCTTGATGCAAAGTTTATTTAATTTCTGTAATTTAATAAAAACAAATCTTGTAGTAAGCTTCTTCGATATACCAATTTTAAGAAATAAGTCGCGCTTTTAAAGCCACGTTATTTAATGTAATGTTTTTATCCCTGTACAAGCACAAACCGCTGGCAAAATAAAATTTGAAAATATAAAATGTTGTTTCGTAAGCAAAAATTTAATTGTCACGTCACACCGTATAACTCAACCGTATATTAATTTTGTGCCAATCTGCAGGTAGGTTTATAAGAAGAGGTATTCCAAGTTCACAATTTGTGAGTATTACAGTTTTTACTCTTGGAAAAGCTTATTTCATTTCAACGTACACGGATAAGAAAAATTCAAGGCAAGATGCAATATTAAATACAGAAAATAAGTTAATACCAACGATATATCCGCACAAGCGTGTAATTGATTTTGGGGTACTCCTAGTTTGGACTATTGTTAGGGTGAGAATTATTATATATGAATATATACATTACCAAAGACAACTTGTTTTGTTTCATGACTTTAAATAGATGTTATTGTTGGCACATTCAAGGTTTCCAGTTTTTTTATATAATAAAAATCCTGGGTTTCTACCAATTTGTATTTATTTCTTCGTTTTTTTTGTTGTACAACGTACGTTTCGGCGAAAAATTATGCCATCTTCAGGTACAATACTTGCTAAAATGTAGCCCACGTAAAAACACCACCAGAGTTCCTTCTTCCACCAAGTTTCTAATGTGTCATGTACACTTATGGTCTTGAAGTATTTTTTTAAAAAATTGACTAGACAGAGCTGTTTTTTTCGACCACAATTTACTTAAGATTGTTGCTCTCAAAGAACACCGTCCAAAATGTGGCATAATTTTTCGCCGAAACGTACGTTGTACAACAAAAAAAAAACGATGAAATAAATACAAATTGGTAGAAACCCAGGATTTTTATTAAATGATCTACAAACTACCAGGAGAAAGAAAAAGAAGAAAGTTTTTTTATATGATTCAGGCTATTTTGTAAATAATATCAAAGTATCGCAAAGCATATTATACGATAATACAAGTCTATCAAAAAACTATTTATTATGCATTACAAAATAGAAAAGACTGCATTTAAGAAATGCCAATGTAAGCAAATTACTTCGTCTTCGTGCCCCCGATCCGCTAATGTAGAAGCAAAATAAAGCCGTGTTATTTGTATTAGCGTGAGTCATCCATTCCTATACATCGTTGGTTAATACTATTTATATTTATTAATTAATAATATATTACATTAATATCGATTGCTGGTGATATTTTCTAAATGTTTTAGTTTTCGGGAATTAGTTGATTGATTTTATATTAAAACGAATTCTAGACGGTAAAATCTCTTTGGCCCCGGAAATCAATGAAAATGTAAAAAGCTATTATGTGAATCAAATTAAAACTTATCCCAGCATTTATATTCATAATAAAAATTATAAATTCCATTATTGTTCCCGTAGCCAATTAAAAATATTTTCCATTTTAGAGTGAATACTGAAAATATCGAATACCAAAATAATAAAACCTGCATTTTAAACATTTATGTTCATACGAAATAAAAAAAATGCATTTTTAAATACTGCTTTTTAATGGGTTTTTCCTATATGTAGATACAATTAGAAATACATACATAGTCGTACAGCTAAAAAGTTCTTTACAAAAAATTGTTTTTAAAATGACTTTGTTGCACATTCTTCTAGAGGTATTTAACAAAAATCCTCTGATTTTAAGGAATGCAGATTTGATACAATGATTGTTGACTTGGAATAGTGTTACTAATTTTCCTGCACCAGCTGCACCAGCGGTAGCTATATAAGGGTGCCAAGTTGAACCTAGTTTGCTAAAACTGAAATTTGTTCAAACAGCTGCTAATATATTTCCCCTTCTGCATAATCTGATATGCTAAATTTAATAAAAAGGAAATGAATCCAATTAGTTTACATTTTCGTTGCTGTTGAAATATTTCTGCGAGTGGTTTTTATGAAATTCGCTGGATAAAGTAAACTGAGGCTATATTTCTTGGTATTCGTGAATACACTAAATCAAATGCTTAGCACAAAGGGAAACAGTGCAGCGATTTATCACTGAATAAAGAGAAAAATATAAAGTGAGCAAATACGAAAGCAAACTCATTTCTTTTTTTGTCAGTGTGAATAGTTTCGGAGAGAATTTTAGCTTTTCTGTTTTACCTGAACGAGCTATTATTAGAACTGTCAAAAATAAGTTATATAAATAGTTACTTTTGTTACAAGTACCTAAAATGAAGTTTTTCAGGACGACTCATTGCTGTTTCCGGACGAGGCGTTACAATTCTTCAGATTGCTTAAATTTGCAAATTTTCCATAATTTTTGAAATCTTAATGTTCGAAAAAGTTGGCTTAGAAATTGATATCGTAGCAACAAGTTTATTTATTTGATAATTTTGTCATGTCATTCATTCGTTTAGGGACTAGGCCGAAAAAGAAGCATTTTAAGTACTTAAATGAGTCCGTAAAATAGCTGTTTTTGACAAAAACATATTTACAGTATCTTTCCTTGAATTTGATTTGATCGGGAGTAGGATAACATAAACACAGTAAGATAACAGAACACATCACACACCATAGATATTTACATCTCCAAAAAACATACTTACACATAATAATTGTTGACATGTTAAAAAGTCTACTTACATGCATTCGATGTCTGAGCAAGCATATTTAAATAATAAATAAATACGACTACAATCTTTGAGTGAAACTTATTACACAGGACATGCAGAAACACAGAAATATGAATATCTCTCACTCAATGCCATAATAAATAAATCTCTCATTTCGACTTAAAGAGGCAAACAGTTTTTTTTTTCAAAGAACAAAACATTTTAATTAATTAACTGTTCTTTGATCCTTGACGTTTTGATTTTTTGAGAAATCAAAAATTCGTTAGTGTGTCCAAAAGTAAGTGAAAAAAGTGGTGTGAGACATCAATTTTTGAGTTGAAATTCGAACATTTGGTTCCTACCCGGCTTGATCAAGGAGTTAATTTTTAGCATATTTTCTGTTTTGAAAAAACAAGGTGACCTTGTCAAGAGCGATTTATTTCATTGCTGTGAAGATAAAGTGCATTTTATTTTCAAGATATCGGAAAATTTTATGAGGAAAAACTTTTAAGTATTCAAAATTATGTCCTTGCGAAATTTGAAAATAATTGGCCTACTTTGATTTTTGTGATTTCGATATTTGAATAAAGGGTGAGTCAGCATGTATAGTAAATACTTTAAAGGGGTGTTCGGCAGGTGGTTTTAAGGGGGGGTCTTTCATATAAAATTTTTCGATTTGGGCTTTCCTTGCCAAGTTATTCGGGTCTACATAGGGTGACCCAAAAGCATTTTTTTATTTATATCTCAATAACGGCGTTACTTAAAAATATGAAATTTGGTAGGTATGTGTTATCTACTTACTGGAAGACGCCTTAGGGTAGTTTATTCATTTACACAGTGCTCTAAAAAAGGGTAAAAACTAACAACCCCTATTAATTTTTTTGCTCAGACTTTTTTGAGGTTGTCTTTTTGGTCTTGTAGGTCCATCATAAAAAAAAAAAAAACAAAAGTGTACTCTTGTTTCATAACGATAAAATCAACCATTTGCATTGAAATTGGCAAAACGTGCCCCAAAATACCTGTCAACTTCAACATTCGAAACATAAAATTTTTATTTACACATTGACTGTACCATTTAAACTAAGAAAAAAATTCCTATACCAAAACTTAGTAGCTTTCAAAATGGAAAGGATTGCATTTAACAAAATTTGAACACCCTATTTCAAGAAAACCAATGCTGTTTTGACCAATGTCCAATTGGTATTTTTTCCTTATTTTGAATGTACAGTCGATCTGTAACGTTTGAAAGCGATAGGTAAAAGGAAAGCCCAAATCGAAAAATTTTATATGAAAGACCCCCCTTAAAATCACCTGCCGAACACCCCTTTAAAGTATTTACTATACATTCTGACTCACCCTGTACAAAAATTTGAAAATCGCTTGGCGAATTTATAACTTCTCGTTGAAGACAAACTAGAAAAAGTTGTTCTTAATTTAAAAGTATGCGAAGGTATGTTTATAATTTAAAAGTGTGCGAAGGTATCAAATTTTAGTGCAATTTGCATTTTTTTTTCACTAAATATTTAGGATACATCCAGACAGACAGTTGAATTTCCAGTATTAGTTACATACTTGTTGTTTCCAACTGAACGATGAGCGGTAAACGGTAAAGCTAGCCCCACATCTATGTGTGAGTAATTTTATTTAGCAGGTAATGCCAGGATAGTTTGAATTCCGAATTTCCGTAACTATAGGTAAGTTAAAATCAATTGTTCGCTTATACCAGCGCGAATAAAGTGAGAACCCCTGGCAGAATTCAATTTGCTCATCGGCCTAATTTTATTACGACGTTTGGATAATATATTTCGCTGTTCGCATAACGTGGCAGGCAAAACTTAATAAAAACTGAATGAATTCAATGAGTTTACATTATATACGCCCGGAGCGGGATAAAATTCCCTCAGGAGTTTATCCATAAAATGAAACTAAGGCGATATATCTTGGTAATCGCGAATAAACTCAAGCCAACTAAGTACCCTGCACCAAGTAAACTATGTGTAAATCGACTAAACAGTGTATTAATTTAACAAGAAACTATGTTGCAGCCAGGCGCCTTATAAGTAGTTTGTAATTTGTAAAACTAAGAAAGTCTAATTATGAACGTTAAATCTCAGAAATATTTTCCTTTTTGGATTTATTCTCTGGGGTAATAGGCAAGTTCCAAAGGAAGAAAATAGGTGGCGAGCGTTTTTTTTATAAAAAACAATTATTATTTTTCTTACGCGTCATTTTTCATTTGATACCATAGAGAGAGGCGTCACAAGTACAAATTGAGTTAAATATTGAGTAACAGCTTGGGCGACTAGAATAATTGAAAGATTGATGCAAAAATAACCACAGACTAAAAGAGCGTGAAATATGAACGACGCGTGTTTATCTTTTCTTTAGCTTTTCCACAAATAAAGATCTAATGTTTAAGCTTTTCTTTGGTAATAGTTACATTTGTCGCGGTTAAGAAATTTTGAATATCTATTTATTTCAATTGTATAAAGTAAGAAATATTTCTGAGACAGCCTTTATTAACAATTCGTGGATACACATTAGAGAGTTTTGTTTCATCACTATTATATTTATATCCGAAAAGAAGCTGAGACCATTTCAAAAAAAGAAAAAAAATGTTGGCTTCTGGGATTTAATAATTTTGTCTGTAAAATTAAAGTACCTACTTCTTTCCAAAATTAATATAAAATATTTATAGTTTTCTTCGCTGGGCTATTGTTAATTTAATGTAAGGATTAGGTAATTAATTTATGACAACAAATTAATTTTATGGTTTTCACTATATTCTTTGGGTTGTTTTTGGTAGTTTTGTAGTGGTTAATCTAAAAACAAAAAAAGCAAGGTTACATAAGAAAATCGGTATTATATGCACTTGACTGACGAAAATAAACCTGTTACTCTAATGGTTAGGAGGTCAATATTTTGAACGTTAAATACTGATTTCGTCATCTTGTTTGTTTGTGGTTTTGAATTTATTTTTTACTTTAGATTTATGGGATCCCGTAAATTATTTCGGTTTTCTAAAATTGAAAATTTCCAAAATCGAATCCATCAGATAACTCAGCATGCTTAAGTCCTCTACAAAGGGTACCTAATGGGATCCTGGCATACTTAAACTTTTTAGTATATGATATTCTCAGGACCACAATGAGCAATCGCCACTAATTGAGCCATTTCTAGCAGTTGGACAATTCGGACAATAATTACATGCACGTCAGAGCTATTGCTTTCTTTTTCTGCGGGTAACTCTTATTATACCTTAAAGTTGTCAGTTTGTAAAACACTGCAGTTTTAAATTTTACTTGTAGTATTACCAGGCCTCTTCAATTTTGCTATTTTGGCTGAAATTTCAGAGTGTTATATTACATTGACAGCATTGACATTACGCAATTGTAGATAATTTCTAACGTCATAAAAATGAAGTTTGCTAACAGAATGCGATCATAGTGGAGAACAAACCATTGCTAATGTCGATGTATATATACCGATCTACTTATTTCCACATTGCAGAAATGTTTAAATAGATAAGAAATTATAATGCTTAATTTTCAGTTTGTGTTCAGTGTCTCTGTTAATGTGATACACTCTGTTTTCTCATTAATTTCAATGTAAATCCGCAGTCCAAAAGGTAATCTAATGCGGTTTTTTTCCACGGAATCCTCTCCGACTAAGAAAATAAAAATTGGACGTCAGACGAAAAAGTTATGGTTTTCAAAGCAAAAACAAAATGGGCAATGGGCAAAATGAAATGTTTGTTTTGCATCAAAATCATAGTAGGCAAGTGGCTTCGTAGATCTATTGTGCTGCTCTCACATTTTTATCAATAAAATCAACTAGGTATGTGTAGGATTCCTGGATTAGGAGAGTTTGGACAATAAAGTCATTAGTGTCATTATTCGCCGATTTTGGGCATTATAGAGATAGCTAGATATTTTATATCTTTTGCCTCCTCAAAAATGTTAGATTGCCATAGAAACTGTGTGTCAAATTAGAGGTTTTTTTATTTGGGTTGGGTTATGATTTATTGTCGAATTGATAGGAACTTATGGACGGAGTATTTTTTAAATTGGAAACTGAAATAGTGTAAAACTACACTCTATTCAATCAAAATGCAAGTGGCGCGTAAACATTTACACGATTGACGCACGTGAACAATTCTGAAGGCTAATACGAGGCAGGGCCGCATTAAGGACGATCTCTATGAATTTTATAATATAAAATATTAAAATAATATGCCCCAGTGTTAAGAACTTTAAAAATAAACTTTTATGGCACACCTAGTCATTCACTTACCTGCAATTTCTACTATTAACACAAATCGTAGCTCCAACAATTAATAAACAGCGAAAGAATTATATCGGAAAAAAATTAAAAGTCCACTTGGAACTCAATACACCTCTGTAATAAATAACGACTCGCTGAACTCGCCAGCCGGGAAAGATTTTATTGCCGACTAGCCAATAGCAAGCCGATCACGTGCATATCACGCTCTAGCCATGGAACAACTTTTGTTTATGTTTCACTTGCGTTTAGTTTGAATAGAGTTTAGGCATAAATAGTATGAATAACATTACCTACCGAATATGATTCATATTTTAAATTTTGAGATGAGGAAAATAGTCGCCATGTTGGACACTTGGACATTTTTAATTAAACAACAAAATGCAAAGCATTAATTAATTTATTAAAATATTTGAAAATATACTATTAAAACATACCTATACTACGGTACAATAATATTGATTTAACTATTACAAAAAACAATAATGTTATACAAAGATTATATTCTTTATATGTATAAGGATCAAAAATTAATTTTTGCTCTAATTTTAATAGGTACAGGGTGTTCACGAAATATTGGAGACCCCCCTTAACTTTCTTATTTTTGACCAGAGGCAAAAGTGTTTTATCTGAAAGTTGTAGAAAAATTTCTCAGCTTTCCAACGCCGTTTTCAGAAAGAAAATCGAACATCGCGTTTTCAAGATAGAGACCTAAGTTGTGTTTTTTTAAATGGAACACCCTGTATATTATTGAATTTTTAGATTTTACGTTTCATTCCGATTACAACGATATATATACTTAATATGTTTTTTTATAACTTTTGTCATAGAAAATTGCATTTTAATACAGGATTACACAAAAACTAAGGTGGGCATGGAACTAGATCTAACACATTTAAGAATATTTTTGATTTGTTCCAAGAGAAAAAATCATAAAAACACAACAGAAAAGCATATAAATTCTACTACACAAACAAAATATATAATAAAGTATAACCATAACAATATTTTTCATAAGAACTGTTCGAATTGTAATCCGTTCACTTGGAGGCATGAGCGATATCTCTTTTTCAAATTATTAATACTTGTTAATATTATATCTTGATTGTTATTTAAAAAATGTAACCGTTGTTACAAAGATCCGAATGGAAATATAGAAGAACTGCAAGGGAAAATTGTAAAAACGGATACATTTTTTAAATAACAATTAATATATAATATTAACAAGTATTGATAATTTGAAAAAGAGATATCGCTCATGCCTCCAAGTGAACGGATTACAATTCGAACAGTTCTTATGAAAAATATTGTTATTGTTATACTTTGCTATATATTTTGTTTGTGTAGTACAATTTATATGCTTTTCTGTTGTGTTTTTATGATTCAAAAATATTCTTAATTATTGTGTTAGTTCTAGTTTCATGGCCACCTTAGTTTTTGTGTAATCCTCTTTTAAAATGCAATTTTCTACGACAAAAGTTATATAAAACATATTAAATATATATATCGTTGTAATCGGAATGAAGCGTAGAATCTAAAAATTCAATAACATACAGGGTGTTCCATTAAAAAAAAACAAAAGTTAGGTCTGTATTTTGAAAACGCGACGTTCGATTTTCTTTCTGAAAACGGCATTGGAAAGTTGAGAAAATTTTCTAAAACTTTCATATAAAACACTTTTTCCTCTGGTCAAAAATAAGAAAGTTAAGGGGGGTCTCCAATATTTCGTGAACACCCTGTACCTACTTTTACTTGCTGCAGCGTTGACCTAGGCACTACTTTATGCTTTACATTTAATTTTAGCAAAATATATCCTAACACCGAGCAAACAAAAGTGGTTAATAATTTTTTCTAGCATGTTGTGGCATGTTCGCGATAAACCGGACTTGAGCATTGTATCTTCGAAGTAATTTTTTTATAGAGATTTAAAAAGTAGGTATTTTGAAATGGCAAAATATCTAACAAAAGAATGCAGAAAATGCTTCTTCAGAAGGAAATTTCAACGACCCTGCGCGGTATTCTTTTCAGTTACTATGTAATATACAGGGTGAGTCATTAGTAATGACACATAGTGCAACCGCATATATTTTAGGCCAAAATATTACGATTGAGGCTAGTATGTCTTATAGAAATGTTGTTTGTTTAAGTGATACAGGGCGTTAAAGTTCATTTTTTGAAATTGAATTATGGCTACATCTCCCGAAATAATCAAATTGCTGAACTGAAATTTGGCGCTGCTATGTTTTTGGGGATGGAGAAAAATAAGCTGAAGATGTCAATTTCTACGTATTTCACTTGGACTGTTTTTGGATCGTTTTTACTCCTAACTTTTTTGAGGTTACCTTTTTGGCCCTGCAGGTCCGTCATTTTAGTGCATCTTTTCATTCCGCTACAAAGAGGGAACTCTATATATGTAAACATATAAACTATTTCAACTACAGTAATTTGAGTTTGATATGCCTACTATGATTCTGATGCAAACATTTCCTTCTGCCTAAAAACCATTAAAAACTCGAAAACGGTTAGAGATATAAAAGAAGCAACTTCTATGTTTTCGATAGGAAATTTAATCGGCTATATAATACCAATAAAAATTTGAGAAGATTGTGATTTCCACTTAAACGGTGCGCTATACGTGACGCCTTCTTACCGTTACTCCGAAATCTCAGCATTTCTATATTCTCGCCGGACCGACTTATCGACAGGCCTAACTTCTCAACACCACATTTTCCATTATGATATCGTAGCCGGCTTTGATCTATACACCGAAATCCCAGCAGTCCGACATTCCGGTTTGAGGAATGGATAAAGAACCCCGCAGGAACGTGTCAAGGCTCTATGGACATAAAATACATTAGGCGGAAATCGCCCTGTGTAGGAACCAAGTTTTGACATAATAATAATAATAATAATAATAATAATAATTCTCACCCTCACAATACTCCAAACTAGGAGTAACAGAAGCATGTTAAGTATGATGACGATTTGGTGAAACCTATAGGTAAGTCCTGCGGTATTTAGACGTCGCGAATTGTCTGTCTGTCGGACAGGGGTGGACCATAAGTTTTGGGTGCCCTGGTCTAACATTATTATGGGGCCCGCCATATATTTCGGTAGTCAAAAACCTGCTATTTCTCCTCCAAAAAATGTATAAATTAACACTTCACCAAAACGAATGATCAGTTGATTCAAGCGAAGCGTTTCACAAGCATAAAGAAGGAAATAATAATCTTAAACTGATATGGGTACGATTGACGGGGTATAGATGGCAGCAGGGCCTACAATTGACGCTGTGTACCTAACTTGTTTTTATTTTTTTTGGGGGTAACGTAAACTTAACCAGTGCCTGACACCTTAAAGATCGATTTATCAAATTTTAATCTATACAAATCAATTTGGCGCGTTTATTGCTGATTCTTAATATGGAGTAAGTAGGAGAGACATTAGTGGAAATAATTACCAACAGCCCAAATCAAATCTGCAATATATTTTTTTGTAAACAATATTTTAAAATTTAAATTTTTTATCCAGTAACTGACATAGTGATTTTTGACTAGACCCTTAGGCTGAATCTGATAAGCCCAAAACCTGACACACTATAAAAATTGTCACAGCAATTTTTAGAAAGGAAAACACAAGATTTATTGTATGTATAGGAATGTTTATTTATTCGTAGATTCTCATTTCTGGAACATATAGAAACTTATTCTTGAGTAGAAAACTTTAGATTTCCAATTTTGTAAATTATTTGTTCATTATGACACAGTTGTTATTAAAAATAATATTCGCTTTTATTTACCTATTTCTTTTATTTTTCTATGATAATATTGATTTTCGTAAATGTATTCCCATTTTATTTAGCTCCAACTGTTTTTTTTCTTATTTAATATTTTGTATCTGTTTTATATTTATTGTTCTTCTCTTCCCCTCCCTCTTTTCTTCTCCCTAAATTTATCTTTTAGCGGTGTACACATTTCACGTCAATGGGTTAAAAAATTCCAATACCTGACACCCCTGTCAGCCATTGGCTATACAATCTGTCAGCTATTGGTCACATTTGGCACTGACTATGGCAGGCCTCGAAGTACTGTCTTCAAGAGCATCAGAAAATGTATAGATTTGTCACTCAACGATCCTCAGTCATGTCTTCTTCTTGTCGAAAGCGCTGAACACGACCAATATATTATACGATCTTTACAAGTTTACTGTAAGTAAGTAAGTAAGTCACTTCCCAGTGACTGACACCTAGACAGGCCTTGGATTAACATAAACATAACCTAAGCTGATAGCCGACACCCCAACCAAAATCTTCAAAAACTTAAAATAGTTCTAAATTATTATTTTACCTTATTTGCTTAGAAGTAAAAGCCACAAAAATTAAGACAGTTGTAAAATCTAGACTAAAAACAAATAAATTCCACACTATTTTTTACTACGCTGCACTACACAATTTCGCTAAGAAACTACAATGAATATAACCTCGCTATAAATTGAAAAGTCACTAAAAATAGAGAAACCCAGATGACTAACTTAGGAACATACATAACTCATAACTGTGACTTCCACCAACATAAACATTTCAATAGAATGTATTTATATCTACTTATTACCGTATTTTTTAATTAAATAAAGCATGTCAGGTTTAGACAATGTGTAAGGCCAGAGGCGGATCCAGGCAAATCTAAACGGGGGGTAAGGGAAATTTTTAGAATATAATAAGGATTTTTGTGAAAAATAATAATTATTTTCTTGAAATCGGCAGTGAAGTGTCTCAAAAAGCTCAGAAATCGGCACTGAAGTAGCCCATTATTGTACGATTTTTTCAATAAGTAGGCCTTGGAGAGATGTAAACATCAAACGTCAGACGCGGAGCCATCGCCCGTCAAAAGCGACCACATATTCAAAACCCGGCCAATAAATTTCATTTAACTTTTCGTACACATTGCGAAATTGTTATCTAACAGCGCAATCTTTTAGTATAAATATTTTAGTAGGTTTGAATATGAATATATTTTATATGGAGGCTGCACAACAGGCAGCAATTTGGATTTTCTGTCTGAAAGTGCCGTGTCTCGTCATACTTGACCTAGGTAGACATCAAAGTCAAGCAACGCCGGGTTTTGAATATTTGGTCACTTTTGACGGGCGATGGCTCCGCGTCTGACGTTTGATGTTTTCATTTCGCCAAGGCCTTTTTATCGAATAAATCATACAAGAATGGGCTACATGCAACAATGTGCCGATTTCTGAGGTTTTAATGACGATTTTGAGACACTTCACTGCTGATTTAAAGAAATAGTTATTTATGTACCAAGGCACTGAAGTTCAACTTTTTATGACTCATGTGGAATTTAGTTGCCGAGGCTATGGCCGATTTTTGAGCTTTTAATGACGATTTTGAGACACTTCACTGCCGATTTCAAGAAAATAATTTATTTCTCTATAAAAAAATGTTTACCCAAATAAAATAAAAAACAAACTTAAATAATAAACATAACAAAACAAAATCACAAAACAAAATCACAAAAATAAACAATTATTCTTTAGATTTAAAAAATTCTACTTATCACAAAACAATAAAATCATATTTTCTCTTCTTTCGCGCAAACTGATCTTTTCTTCATTTATGGGTACCTACATTGCGGTGTATATTGGTACGTAACCAAGTTTTAATTCTTTTAAGGGAAGAAAAATATGCTCAAAAATTTTATTGCCGTTGTCGCGATGCGACTTCGTACTGGTGTTGCCACAACAAGCTTTATTGAGAAACTGAGGAAAATATACTAAAAACGCTCTTTTCATTTCATGTCCCTAGAATTCCCTAAAAGGCGGCCATATTGATATTATTGATAGGTGACGGAGGACAGGGCCGTAATCAACAGAATTTATATTTCGCACACACGAATCTTAAATTTAAACAGATAGACATTAACATTAAACTCGGTTCTTTGAACCATAGAAAAAGGCTATAGTTATAGTTTCTGTGTTTGAAGTTAGGTTAGAGCCACAGACACAGAGATCGAATATCAAGGTTAAAGTTAGGCATCTGTCACCAGTTCTGACACACAGGGGCGGATTAGAGCTATGTTGGGCCCTAGGCTAAATTTATTTAAGGACCCCTTGAGCCGTCGCAATACAAAAGTTAGGTAAAATTTAGGTAAAATTTTAATTTCCGATAGATTTTTATCAACAATGTTATTTATTTTAGAAAAGGACATATTGAAAAAAGTATTATAATTTAACATTTAACTTTATGTACTAAGAACAGAGTAGATACATAGGTACCAACTTATTATTCATTAAAACCTTTTTTCCTGGCTTTTTATATTTGCAAAGCTTGCCATAATTTTTTTTGTTTCTATATTAGGTATTAAGGATACAGATTTTTGTTCTCAACAAATACTTAAACAAAGGAAAAAATAATATCGCGAATTATGTATCTACCTAAAGCGAGACCTAAAGAGCAAAAAAAAATCTGAAGAAGCTAAAAAAGAACAAATAAAATGCATATACCTCTAGAGAACAAAAACCAAAAACATAGGAAGAAAGCAAATCCCCTAAGCTTAATTTTTAAAATTTCAACAGGAAAAGATCAACCTATCAACTTGTCGATAATTCACACGCATTTTGACATTCAGAATCAATATCAGTGGTAGGTACTAGTATTAATGCCTTTTTTGAAAAAAAAAAACATTTATTTTTGGAACAATTTTGCAATTTTTCTTTCTTTTTTGCACCACTTCGAACCGAGCTCGTCTGAGGAACACCACTCATCGTTTTATTATTTTTAATTGCTTTGTTGTTACTGATGTGAGTGGACTAAATAGAGTACCCAACAGCCTAGATGAAAAAATAAGGAGTGATGTTTTTTTGTCTGAAATTTGCAATTGCAAAATGTAAAACCTTTTCCAATTCCGATTTCCGATCAAAACATCGAAATAAGAACGGGCCCCCGAAAGCCTTGGGCCCCTAGGCTATAGCCTACTCTGCCTATAGGGTACCCAAGCAGCATTTTTAGTCGCCGTTACGTTCCGGCGACTTTTGTTTGCAACTTTAAAGTTGTGATTACTACTGATAGGAACGTAATTACTACGTTCCAATTACGTCCCTGCGACCAAAATGGGGAACATTTTGAGGGTGATAGACACGTAACGGCGACCACCTAGCAACTTACACCGCTACGACGCGCTTACGTTCCGGCAACGTGGTGGAGACGTAGCGGCGTGGTCACCGCTACTGTGTTGGATTTGTTTGCTTCTTTACATTCGCGTCCTCGCTTTGTCTTTGTCTAAATAATTAAAAAGTATTCTAGCCCAGCATCTTCCGTCATTTTTCAATAACCGTGGAAAATGGAAGTACCTAATATTTATTTTTAACTTATATCTATGAATAATGGTAGGTATAAGAAAGGTATTAATTTGCTGATTTATTTCTCCTTGCTAGATTCAAGAAACTAAAACGATTGAAAATTTTCTGTCAAATATGACGTTGATAGATTGAAAAGTAACAACGCGCCCTCTCAAAATGCATGTTTTAACATTTTTTTATCGGGAGGATAAATTACGAAAATGTGCGAAATTACCTAAAAATGCTGAAAAATGCTTTTTTAATATTTCTATAAGTTATACTAGTTCATTTTTGCTCAATTTTCTCTTTTTTGGGACAATTTTGATGAAATAACTATTTAAGTACCAAAGGAAATTGACATTTGATATTAATGGCGTCTATCATTTTATAAGAAAATATGGCGTAAGTTTCAGTAATTACTTCTAAGTATTATTTACCTTAAAATGGGTGTTTGAAGGCTTTGCCACTTAACTGGTAGTAACGGCAACTAGACTTTTTTCACTTTAAGGTAATTCCTACCTTTAAGACGAAAATTAGTTTTAGATATTTTAAACTCTAAAGTCCCAATTACTACAAGAGAACTTCAAAGTTCCAGAAGCCCCGTTTAAGTTCCGAATGCTACTACTAGGTTCCATTTGGAACTTTAACCTATAACTTTTATATGTGAGTGTTGTTTTCAGCCGGTGTGTGTTCCGTGCTATAATTCGAAATGTTGATATTTAAAATTGTAGCCATTTAAGAGAAGCGTTTTGTAATTTTGTATTGAAGACAAGTGCTCGTGTTTTGATTCGTTTCATCCAACTGCTGCTTTAATTTTCTAAACAATGTGAATGTGTGTCTATAATTTTTTTTCTTTCTAATGGCTGACATTTTCATCACTTCGCAAAAACGACCCAATCCTTCAAACGATTGTAAGGAACTAAATTTAGTTTCCATTTTTGTCCCTATAGAAGTGACAGTTACTTTAAAGTATTTTTTTGTAGTAATTGGAACTTTCTAGTAATTTTAAAATGGAGTGAGAAGTAAAACTTACCATACAGTAGTTTTCTCGAGTAGCGCGAAAGTTAATTTCACTTTAAATATGACTATATAGTTCCGTAACTTTGGAGGTATTTCTAAAGTCGCTAAGATGTAGAAGTTACTTTCACTGTTACCATAAAGTAATGAAAACTTTAAAGTGATAAACAAGTAACACAACAAAGTAATTGTGACCATTGAATACAACTTTAGAGTTAGCGTGACTTTAACGTAATTTTGCATAGTAACAATTCCGTTCCAGATACTTCAAAAACCACTTAGAAGTACTGAAACCATAAAGTTCCAACTTGTAGTAATAATTACTACGTAATTACTCATACTTTCTAAATATAAGTAATAAAAACTAATAAGTCGATTTTTAAGTAATAATTACGTAATAAATACTTATTCAAAGTTCCCATCTCAGTTACCGCAACTTTAATGCTGCTTGGGTAATCCGCCACTGCTGACATACCCCTGTAGGCGCCCTAAACATTGCTACCAATCTTGTATTACCCAAATTAAGAAATGTAATTTCTAGTATACAATAATTAAAGAGCGTTTTTAGATTACCTAATAATACTTTGGTTGTAATAATGGTTGTAGAAAAAGCCCCCCCGCCCCCTGTATCCGCCACTGTGTCAGGCATTGGAACGTTTACGTTATTTTTTTCATTTTCACCGCGGTGGGGACGGGGCCGGCGAGGCCCCTTGTACAAAAGGGGCCCTGCGCTGCAGGCCTAAACCCGTCCCTGCTTTCGGGAGGTTCGTTGAATACATATATGTATATATTTATCTATTTTTGTCCTAACTTTCTAAATCAAATAAACGTAATCCACCATTTTGTTTTTGTAAAAATAAATTTTTTGGTCGTGACTTTTTTATCTGGCGTCAAATTCTCTGTTAATTATTGAATTTTAGTTTCTTAGCGAAGAAACTCCATTTCACGTTTCCTATCACCCGGTGCAGTCTCCCAGAATAAATCCGAATCACCTTGCATCTATGCAAACTGTTGATACACTCTAAAAAGTTCGTCGTGGCCAAGAGAATAACATAACATACCAGTTGCGATGAAAAAGTCTATCTAGCGCCCAGGATTCCAAAAGTAATCCCGTGCCGATTCGTTATTGTTATTAGTCCCAGTACCGCGCGTGCACCTACCTGAGTGGTATCTGCTCTCGTTGCGCGTGAGCCGGCGGTTGCCGCGCCGGTTGCCGCGCGCCGCCGGCGGCGCCTGCGCCCTGCCGGCGGCGTCGGCCTCCCCCGCCGCCATGTGGTGCCTGCCCGGGTCAGCGCCTGCGCGTGCCACAACAAGGCTCTCAGCCACATGCGATCGGAACTAATCGGGTGTGTGGGGTTTGTGGGGAGTGAGGGGGGGGAGGTGCGTGGTGCCAAGACTCGGTATTTCGATTGTGGAGGAAAATTCGATAGTGTATTATTGAGGCGGGAAACCTTCAGATCGACAGAGGGCGCGTAGCGCCGATGTCAGCGGTATCTCGAGGCTGTAACGAAACTTCCGCCGAGCCGTCTATAGGTACCTAAGTACTATTTTACTGACCAATCATGTAGCTTTTGTGAAAATATTTATAGAAAAACTCTTCTAGTTTCTATGAAAATGTGCAGGGCGATCCATCCAAGAGTAGATACCCCTCCTTATTTCTTTATATCATCATATTTTTTAGATTCCCGAACAAAATGTACTCCTATGTGATTATCCCTAAATTTTCCAAACCTACATTATCAGGAAAACAACTGAACAATAAAAATCTTACAGGAGTTAGGTTCGTTTTTATCGTAATAATTCCCTATACATTGTTGCTTTATGCTCCTCCCGATTACAACGATATAAATAATGTTTGTTCTAACCGTTTAGGAAGGATTAAATTTTTTGTAATTTTCATATAGAAAATAGGAGTACCTAGCCATGGAAAAACAACCTTAGGTTAGGGACGGAATACACACTTCTTCAAAAGTGAGTTTGGTTAGCTGTATCAATTGAATTTTACTTGTTGGAAAACTAGTGCATTTAGAAGGTTTACAAAAATAAGTGTATTTTTAAAATATTCATTGATACCTAATATTTAGATGTTATAACTTTTAAAATATTGTCATTATTACACCTTTATACTTTTCAAATGCACTAGCTTTTCGAACTAGTTTTTAAAAAATCCGTTGAAACAGGCAACCAAACCTACTTTGGATGACGTTTTTATAACGCTCTTAATAGTTCTATTGGTAAAATCTGTTATCTAATTAACAGAAGTAAATGACGTTTTGTTTAACACCCTGTATATTTTTGATCTCCTAAATAGGCCTTTCTTTCCTCTTTACAACGATATATATATATATATATATATATATATATATATATATATGTATATAATATAGTTTACGTAATTTTATCACCAACAAGTAGGACATGTTGCATTTTTGGAAGGTTGTTTTCCATGGCCCTTTCGACAAGAGAATTTCAAAAATGTAATCGCTCATGTTGGTTGGAACAGTAATCGGAAAGAAGCTTAGATTTCAAAAAAGCTGAAATATACAAGGCGTTATTCTAATAAAACACACCTAACCCCTGCAACTTCGTTATTTTTTATGTTCCACTATTTTTCTGAATGCTAATTTGGATAAGAAAAATTACACAGGAATACCTCCATTTCCTCGGGGTAAAAAATATGAAAATATAAAGAAATAAGGGGGTGTTACTATTGGATGGATCAGCCTTTTCGATGACAGTAGGCAAGGGTGTCCCAAGATAAGTGAGAAAGAGGCGTGTGAAAGACAAAAAATTCTGGTTAGAAATTTGACCATTTAGGGTCCAGCCCTGCTTGACTGGAAAGTAATAATTTTTGGTATATTTTTAGTTTTGAAAATCAAGACACATCCTACTTAAATTCCAAGCCGTGAACACACATGTATTTACTTTTACTATTAAAACTTCGGGAATTTATAGAACTTGTCAAAATAAGAAGATTTTTTCATATACTTAGAACTTCTAACACCATACAGTAAAGTGTCCTTCATGTATAGTTGCTTTGAATTAAAAACTGAGTATGTGTGCGATGCGAGATGTCAAAAGCCTAGACCTATTTTATTTTCTTCTGTTAAAAAATTAAAACGCCCTAAAATGAATATTTCAAAAACGGTAAATTTTTCGAAAAAAGTCTAGAATAGTTTAGAATGTTTGATTGGGAAATTTAATGATGGCAAAAACGATTACTTTTCCAGAGGCGTACCATTTTATTATTAAAAAATATTATGGTTGACCCCCTCTCTGGCACTGGTGGAAGTAAACAGGGCCAATTATTTTTAATTTATAGTATTTAATGTGTGTCTAAACTGTACTAAATATGTATATCCCATTTTTTCATTGTATGTTATAAAGTTTATAAATTACAGAAAAACAGAAAAATCTTTACACTGCCAAAACAGCTTAACTGAAAATTTGACAGGTAACAGTATCTAAACATTTTTTCACGGTTGTTTCATTGTCTCACCGTCTAAAGCCTATTTGTTGAAAGGGCGCGCTTCCAATTATACACATGAAATCATAAAAGCTATTAGTAACTGATAACTACTTAAGTAAATCATTAAGTGTTATATATTTTTGGAATGGTAATTTTTTGCTCTATTAAAAAATGCAAAAATATACAGGGTGTCCCATTTAAAAATATGTTTTTTCACCGGTAACTCTTAAATCATTGACTTGAAAAAAAAACGTAGTATAAGCATGGGATTCTACGTAAAAAGTGCTTTAGGAATATTTTTACAGAAACACAAAATTTTCAACCCGGAAAAAAGTCGCGGCCACATTTCGAAAACGAACATTTTCGAAAAACGCCCTGTAACTCAAGGACGGTGACAGATATTCGATTTGCGGTTTTAGTCATAAAGTTTATCCTAAAAAATGATCCTCAGACACCTATATCAGTTTTCGTCTATCTTTGTTAAAAATAGGAGTTTCCCTTTAAAAGTGTCCAATTTGGCCCACCCTGTACAGTAATAATTCTTTGTCATTTATTTAACATTTATCTGCGAGAACTGCTAACAATTCGGGAGTGTTAAAAAATTGCCAGTGAAATCCGGTAAAACACGTTGGTATGCGTAGCTTTTCACAAGCGCATTAATAAAGGCCCAACGGGGTCCGATCTAACTTTAAACAGGCGCCGCTTCCATCGACCGTAACGTCGGCGGCGGTGCGGGCACAAAATTAAACTTCCCCGACAAAAAGGCCGTGTAATACCTGCGGTGTGCGGCATATTGGGTGTTTTATGACGCCAGAAATGTCGTCCGCCTGACAAAGTGCCCTGTTTTTATTGTTAATCGTGCAGCCGCACTGAGCCCGGTTAATACTTCACGTAGCCGGATCACGCTGTGGCTTTTCTAAATTCAATCAAGGCTGGTTCCGGCGAGGGCCGAGAGTTTCTAGAAAGAAAAGTAGGGCGGCGGGGTCTAAAGAAATAGGACAGGCAACGTTGCCATGTACTTATTGAAACATTTTGTGAGACTTCGCCCATGATCTATGTATTCGTCTTATTTGCAAGTTAAATAATGTCGCTTCGGAGCTAGAGTAAATGTTTTTTCGGTACTGAAGTTTCTTTTTATAACATATGTGATTTATTTGCCTCGGCATTACAGGCCTCGGCATATTCATTATAAAAAGTTGAATTTCATTACACAAATAACTATAATCAATGGATTTTTTATTTGTACTTATGTTTGGGATCTCCTTACATTGATTGTTTTTGTATATGTTACAGACCGTATATGTAAAACAGGCCGTATACAAAAGGACTAGTCACTAGTCCATATGTAAGGGCACTGAAGATATTGACATTCGACAAACGGTCTAGACTCTAGTCGGTTTGCAAAAGGACTAGTCCATTTATACAGTGTGTCCACGGATAGAGTTCACGTATGGTGTAAATGACAAAAAAATTTCGAGTTGAAATTTGAGCTTGGGGATCAGCCCTGCTTGGTTTGAAACTAATTTGTGACATAATTTTACTTTCGAAAAATCTCGTATGCCTTGGGAATTTTGAAAAAACTAATTTTCCTAATCAGTAAAGTGCCCTTTCTGTAGGTTTTACGACAAAATGTTATTAAGGAAACTTGTTCAGAATGAAGAACTGAGTAGGTTTGCGAAATTTCGAAAGTCTAGGCCTACTTTGATTTTTTGGTATTTTTTCCCACTTTTCTTCAGAAAAGTGCACTTTGGGTAGCTTTCACATTAAAATGTTATTAAGAAAACTTGTTCACAATAAAAAACTGGATAGGTGTGAAAGAATTTCAAAAGCCTAGGTATACTTTGATTTTTTTTCTGCTAAAAAATTTAAAACGCATAAAAATTAAAGTAGACCTAGGCTTTTGAAATTCTTTCACACCTATCCAGTTTTTCATTGTGAACAAGTTTTCTTAATAACATTTTAATGTGAAAGCTACCCAAAGTGCACTTTTCTGAAGAAAAGTGGGAAAAAATACCAAAAAATCAAAGTGGCCTAGACTTTCGAAATTTCGCGAACCTACTCAGTTCTTCATTCTGAACAAGTTTCCTTAATAACATTGTGTCGTAAAACCTACAGAAAGGGCACTTTACTGATTAGGAAAATTAGTTTTTTCAAAATTCCCAAGGCATACGTGATTTTTCGAAAGTAAAATTATGTCACAAATTAGTTTAAAACCAAGCAGGGCTGATCCCCAGAAGCTCAAATCTCAACTCAAAATTTTTTTGTTATTTACACCCTACGTGAACTCTATCCGTGGTCACACTGTATATGGTCTATCTGCAACTGGACCATATATCTCAGAGAGATTTAAACAAAGACAGAATGTATGTGCAGTCTTCTCCGGGGTGTTGCGAAGTCCGCCATTTCTGCATTACCCTTCCTTTTTTATATAGGCCCATCAAAGAAGGATATTACTTCTTGCCGGTACATAGTATTTTGAAGGAAAAAAAAAGGTAATTATTTGGTATAGTATATTATAGATACCCTAGATTTTTCTGCAAAATAAGTACGTACTTACTAAAAAGAAGGCATATTCTTCTTTAATGGGCCTATATAAAAAAGAAGGGTAATTCACTGCGATTGCAAATACAGTCTGAATGTCAATAGTCAATAGTCATTTAGGCTGACGTATAGATACGACCTAAACCATACACGGCCTATTTTCATATATGGCTTGTAACATATTTCAACAAGGAACCAACCCTAGCCAAAAATCACACATAAAATTATCGAAAATTATTTGAAACAACAAATTAATCTTGAATTATCAAGGCACCAATTTTCTATTCTATAGGTAAGCTTCTAAAGTGTGTACATGAATCGGCAGATAGGAGATAGATACATATATAGGCTCAATTTTATTTACCAAAGTCAGCTAGGACCAGTTGTTTAAGAAATCCCGAGTCTGGCATGATGGAATTTGGTGGGAAATGCCCGTGATGTCACGTAAAAGAAAAATAATAGCTACAAAAGCAAGACAAAGGAGTTATGAAGCTATGTTAGTTGGATAAAGCAAACTCAAAGAAGCCAGCTCAACAAGATAAAATAGAAAGAAATGCCTTGAAGCACAAGCTCCTAACAGCACAAATAGGTGTATCTACTTATATTTAGAGTAAAACATACAATTCTCATTAAGTACTTAAAATTAGCTTAATAATTCTTAATACAGATAAAAGATTGAAAGACTGATCCTTGCATACAGTTCATAAACATGCCTCTCTCAACATTTCGATATAATCACGTTCATAGTGTTCACTTAAGACTTACTTTTAAGTTAAGTTTATAAAATTTAAAATTTGTGTAATAAAATAGTCAGAAACCCACATACATAAATAATTGTATATCTTTTCGAAATATATTTCGTTTAAATAAACTAAAGTTATCGATTTAGTTAACTGACAGAAGCTGTTTGTCTTTATTTAAGGATATGTAGCCCTTGGAATTTTTTTAAATTCTGAAAACGTAGGCTTAAAGCAATCAATTTTGTCACTAATTTCATTAAGAAACGTTTGCGCCAACTCTTGAAGTAAAAAAGTTACAAGTCGAGGAAGTTTCGGCAATTTTCGGGTTTTTCAAAAATATTTCCGAAGGTAAGCCATGGATCTCGAGTGTGTTTTCACACAAAAATAGCCCATCAAATGGCATTTTCTTCTGTCAAATAAAGTTCTTCAAAAAATGCATATTTGTCAAGATATTCCCAAGTGGCCCTCCGTCAATAGACATCCTGTATATATTTTTCTCTTTTCATCGCTCACAATAATATACCTGGGACTTTGAATTTGTTACGGAATTGTTTCCTGAGCTACAGAGTGAATTTTACTTTGCAACATACCTCGCCCGTATGGAACGGTGAAACTTTATGGTTCAATCCAATACAGTGTTTTCACCTATGCACCCTTTAATATTTAAACTTTACTTAATTAATTTTTCCAAAAGCGAGCTGACTGGATGGTTTCGTTGCAACTAGCCATCAGTAAATGTGTCGGTAAAGTATTAAAAATATGGATGTCTTCTGCTTGGTTGATTCTAAAAAAAATTATTTCTTGTTATTTTACCGAAAACAGAAAATTAAAGTTAGTTTACTTTTGAGTTTTTGAGTTAATTGCAAAATATACAAATCTTGAAAATCCAGTATAACAAATTAATATTTTCTCAACACGTATCTTCATTTCGAAATGTTAGAAAATTTCACCTCTTGAAAAACCCCATCCGGGGACATAATAATTAATTATAGTTGAAATTCGTAAAATATTGATTTTCGATTTGATTGGGTGCACATTCGAAGTTATATTATTTCCTAGCAAGTGTGAAGTAAGTGCAAACGTGTTGCTTTAACTTTAAAAAGTTTATAGTTGCGTATTATTTTAATAATTTTGAACTGGCCACTGGTAACGGAATCGTGTGCATTTAACAAAAACATTTGTTTTGATTTGGTATTGTATAATATGTTGAATTATTACAATGTCATTTTTTGTTATTATTGGTATATTTCGTCTGGAGGGGTGGTAGGTATATCACTATTGCGTTACTAATTTGAAAATATATCACGTACAAACTACAGGTAAACTTTTAATTGTGAAATAGATGATATCGAAACGTCGAATTCTAAACATACAACTTCTAGCGATTGTCCAAGAAACATGTTTTACTCTAGAACCCAATACCGAACGTGCGCATGCGCATGCTCCGACCACAACCACGTGACCGCCACCGGCAACCGGGCACCGACCTGAGTGGTAGCGCTTCTCGTTGTGCGTGACACGGCGCTGCGTGCGCCGCCTCGTGTGCTGCTGCTGCTGCTGCAGCTGGGAGGGCGGCGGGGGCGGCCTGCCCCCGCCGCCGCCCCCGTCGCCGTCGGCCTCGCCGCCGCCCCCGGCTGCGCAGAGACGAGCGCGCGTGACAGCGTTTGGTTTGGAGCGCGTGCGCGGGGTAGCGACCCGGGTGGAAAGAGGGTTGCGCGTAGGCAGAGATTCGTTTGCAATAAGAAAGGCGCGTAAGAAAACTTTCTGCCGCGTCAGGGCTACGGAACTTCTTGAAAAAGTAATTGACCCGCCAACATTTGAAGTGGCTTCTGATTTAGTGAATTTTATTTATCGTATAATTGATGCATTTGAAATTGTGGTTGCAAATATAAAACTCAGTTTCTTGAAAAATATCATGGTAATGGGTGAAAAAAGTCGAACCATAGATTAAGGAGATATAAATATAGACAGAAGAATTTTTCCCGGCACACCAAGTTTCAAACTTTAAGTTTGGAATGAAAACAAATTAAAACAGATACATTGTATTGTCTTACTATAATTCTCAGGACTCGATACTAAGTCGAGCTATAGGTAGGTATTTTAATTTAGTTAGTAATTTTTATAAAATGTTATGCATATTATTTGGTGTTCCTCGTCGAAATTTCGACAATGGTTCTGATAGTCTGTGTAGCTTTGTCTATGGTCAAAGTAAGTGAAATTGTATTTATTCTAGAGTTTCAACCTGTTTTTATAAAGGACGATTTCAGCAAGTCCCAGACTAAATATATTGTAAAAAGGCAGGTACGCAGGAATATGATTTAATAACTATCTTTAACAAATTATTATTATTTTTCAAAATAATTTAAACTTTCTGGAACTTTCTACTTTGGTATTTAAAAAAATACCACGCGCCAATACAAATTTAATGAAAGAGGCATAAAGATAATAATATTACAGTGTGCATTTTGAATTACAGTTAGGTAAGACTTATTTTTACCTTTTTTTCATTGTGGGAAAATTCTGGAAAAATAAATGGAAGCTAAAAAATTTGAATTATTTTTAAAATTTTTAGTTCCTTGTTAAATTTAGCTTTAGCTTGCAAAAATATTTAAATGTTGATAAGAAAGTCAAAATATAATTGAAAGTGAAATGTAAAAGAAATAAGAATTTTCAGGAAAAGTGCGTATTCGTATAAATATTAACAATACCTAGGTATGTAGAAATATGATAAAAAGTTTTTATTCCAAATAGTTTTTTCTTGCTAAATTAATTTCCTATAATTCAAAATTAATATTCCAAATAATGATAACACCATCTTTTTTAAAAAATAAAAAAAATACATACAGGGTGGACTTAGATCGACTATACGACAGGTGTAAAAGACAAAAAATTTTCGAGTTGAAACTTGACCTTTGGGGGGTCAGTCTTGCTTGATTAGAAACTAATTTGCACCATATTCAATTCAATTTATTCGTTTTCAGTTCAGGTAAACTACATTTTCCTTAAGAGATATCGAAACATTATTTAAGTTCCCGTACCAAATTTTAAAACAATCGGCAGACTTTGATTTTTTTTTAATTTAAACTTTATTTTTTGGAAAAAATCAAAGTATGCCGATTGTTTTGAAATTTAGTACAGGGTCCTAAATTTGCATCTCAAAATTTTTTTCTGATAAAATTTTTTCATAAATGTACTTGATTTGCGCTAAAACCGCAAAAAATTAAAATTTAAAAAAAATCAAAGTGTGCCGATTGTTTTATAGTTTGGTACGGTGATTTGGAATTGCATTCTGAACAACTTTTTTTAATAAAATTTTTCGATATCTCTTGAGGAAAATAATAATAATAATAATAATAATATAATAATGAATAAACAGCCCCTGTCAAGGCCTGCTTGATTTTTAAAATATAAAAATACGGTGCAAATCACTTTATAATCAAGCAAGGCTGATCTCCCAAAGCTCAAGTTTCAACTCGAAATTTGTTTGTCTTTTACACCTATCGCATAGTCCATCTGGATTCACCCTGTATATTTTGAAAGTATTTGATGTCTTCCTATATTTTGTTTGCATGTTTACTCTGTAATACTGCATCTGAGACATCCTGTGGAATACTGAAATTAAATTGAAACTGCTTTCATGCTTTTATTTCGCCTCTGTCTTCTCCTGCAATGCGATATTCTTTCCACACGAATCGCACCCTAGTTTCGAAAGAGCTGGGAATGTAGGTTTTGCTCAAAATAACTCCTATTAGTTTCCTTTGACGGGTTAGATTAAGTGTACTAAATTTAAAGTAAATATCTTAAACTGTTCTATAATTATTATTATTCCAGGAATATTATTTTATGTACAACAAACACTTTAAACACTTTCAGAAAATAACCAAAATTATTTTTAGTCAAAGTGACCATTGTTACAAATTAGGTACCTATAATTATTGTATTTTTGTCGTTACAACTTCATCAGTAGTAATGGGACCGAGAGAAATAATTCGAAATTCCATGAGCTCAATCTTAAAGCTCATCTAGGAACGATATTCCACTGGCCAAAAATATTTCAACAATTTATTTGAAATAATCAGTTAAGCTTCTGAATAGTGTCAAACAAATTTATTTCATTTCGTGAATGACTGGGGCAAACCAATTATGAGAAGGAGACCGACATTTCAACAATACAAAATTAAATGAGTTTAGGTCACGCAAACCCACGTCTTCTATACGGACGTGAATTATTTCATGGAACAGAATGAAGAATATCTCCGAAAATGCACCTCGACAAACACCCAATTCACTGCTCTTTCGTGGCTACATAACATATATAAAGTTCTATAAGGATTGTTACAGAAGAAAATAATCTTTTTTAAAGCATTTTCCGTAACTACCCATTTTGAACCAAATACAATGACCGTAAAAAGTGAAATCATACATACTCAATTTTATTGGAATTATACATAAAGTATATACATTTTAACGGCCAATGCATTTCATATTAAAATTAGTAGAAGCATTAAACCAATTCTCTTTGGCTATAATTGCATACTTATGTATAGACACAAGTTAATTTCCATTTCCCCATTAAACTTGAAAGCTCATTTAACTCTGTTAGTAAGCCAAGCTCTACATACAAGGGTTATGGATTGTCTATGTCATTTTACCACATAAACAAAGGATGTGTCTTTGTATAGAACTCGTATTTTAATATCATACACCTCGTATATAAAGTGCAGTTGGTATTTTTGAAACTAATAAGCACTAACTTTAAAGCTATAGAGAGAGTGAATTAGTATGGTGCACTAACTAATTAACTCTGCTATAAGTTAACTTGGAAATACATATAACAAAATATGGCTTGAATCATGGAAACTATCATATGGATTAATTAATTTTAGTTAACTACTAACTCTTGAAACTAAGATACTAGGTTTTTTAGGTATTATTTTCTTTCTTCTTAGGTACGACGAAAGCTTATATGTAATCAAAGATTATTGATTACATATTACTGCAACTACCACTTTTAATACAGTTAAAAGAGGCACATAAGAGTTTGCTAATGAAAACAACTATATATGCAAATTGCTGTAGTAGTTTCATTAATGGGTAATATGCTCTACACATAAACATATGTAAACCACCACCGTGTTTGGTAATTCAAGCCATATTTCAATTTAATCACACTTACGTGTTGTTATTCGTAAATTTCAAGTGACTAAGAGTGAAGAACAAACCACTTAGAAAAAAACAACAAACATAGAAACAAGAAAATATTCGACGTGACGCCACATGGGGAGAATATGTCTTAAGAAAATAACTAATACGCCTTGTTCCGTTGTTTCTGTAAAGCCTTATATGAAAAAAGTTTGAGACAACAACTGCTACACCACCCGGTTTGCATGAACGTACAAAACAAGTTGTTGGCAACTTCTGGCGACATGTAGGTACAAACTTCCACCGAAGTTTGAAACATCTCGGGCTACAGGAAAGTGAACGAGCTATATCTATCGAATATGGCGTTAAAATATTTATTATATCAGATTAGAGCAGTTTTCATGTGATAGTACGTACAACATGATTATTTTTATGTGGCTTATTAGCTTCACGCCGAAGCGTTTATGATCGTGCAACCGTAAAATGATAAATGAATGGGTAGGTTCATAAGTTCTATTACATTTGGAGCTAGAGATATCATAAATGATTTACAGGTTTTCGATATATTTCCGTTTTATCCCAATGATATGCCACTAAATACATTGGAGGTTCAAAACATGCAACTTAAAATAAAATTGGTTATAGGTTTCGAGAATACATTTCATTTTATATTTATGTTTATTTATTTTGTTTTCCAAGTACCTACAGGGAGTCGCGAATTGTCCCCCTTAACTTTTTTAGACAAAAGTAATTGATAAAGTGGCTTTTTTCTAAAATATATCAAAACAAATTCAAAATGAAATTTTATGGAAACTTTGTACACAAAGCTTAGATATAATCGGACCACTTCGATTTTCTAACGTTTGCATTGTTTTATATTTTTGCGCAGAAATATAAAACAGATTATGGGGCTGCATTCTGAAACTAAAATAGGGCCTAAAAACTTCACGCGGTATACGAGGGGGAGTCAAGAACTTGAACTCGGCACAAGAGTAAAGTACTTTTTTTACTACTAACCTGAGAAATCACCATTATTTACCTCATTCCTCTAATGAGAAGTAATATTTCTCACCTTAGGTAAATAATGATAATAAAAAAATACCTAGGTAAATAATGAAAAGTTTTCTATATGACATTTAAAGATTAGTGACAGTTTATCAGCTTGACAACTGAACTCCCAGGCTACTTGATATTTCGAAGTATTTGAAAAAGCGAGAAAATGACTAAAATAAACTAAAATATGGCAACATTTCAATGTAAGTAGTAAAAAAATTCTATATACACTTCGGTTGAGAAGGCCATTATTTACCTCGCATATTATATCCTTCGGGGCTACGCGCCTCAGGATATAAAAAACTCGGTATATAATGGCTCACTTCTCAACCTAAGTGTATAATATACTATTATTTTGCGTCGTAGAGAAAAATGGTAAAGTTGTATGCGACTAAAGTATAATGCAAATAAAAAATCAAGGCCTTCTATTTACATTTTTTAAATTTTTTTAATGTCATTAGTTGCAGGTTTTTATTTGCCCGTGAAGAAAATTTTACACCACCATGTTATAACATTATTCAACCCATTCGCGCTAAATATGGTATTGGCGTTTATACTGACTATTTAATTAGGAACATGAAATTAAATCAATCACATAGGACCGGTTTTTTAGTTTTCAATTGAAACTAATAATAAAAAAATAATTTTTTTAATAGAAGGCAATGATTTTGTATTTGTGTATACTTTTTCATTGCAATCAACTTTCTGTCATACCATTTTTCTTTTTGACTCCCCCTTGTGTATAGGGTATTCCCGTATATTTTGACCCATCGCTAGACCCTTTATTAGTTAGAAAAAAATTACTTAAATGAAAGTTGTAGGGTTTTTTCTGAACCGCTAGGATCTGTTACTAGATAAAACAAATGAGCGTCGCAAATTTATGAAAAATATAAACTTACTTTTTTTTAATGGAACACCCTGTATATTTGTGGATTTTTGAATTGCACGCATTTTTCCGATTCCAACAATATAAATATGTTATTTGTTTGCTCTAAGCATTCGCATGATATTCCAAATTGCAGATAAATACGATCTTTACATTTAATCAAGGTTGCCATGGAAAAACACTTCAACTTATAGGCAAGAGCATTCCTGTCAATCCATTATTTTTGGGACAATACACCTTGGTACCCTACAACTTTCATTTAAGTCATTTTTTTCTAACTCGAAAAATAAAGGCTCTAGGGGTGGGTCAAAATATACGGGAACAGCCTGTACCGCGATATGTGCATGAAGTTTTTAGGGCCCCATTTTGGTTTCAGGACATGCCTAATGCAGCCACATAGTTATTTTACTTCGGCGCAAAATAAAAAAAAATCCTTTGCATCAAACTCAAGAAAATGTTTGCGCTTCAAAAATATGTTTTCTTCAAAATATGTACCCGAGACGGTAGTTAGCTAAGAAAATGTATTTAAACTACGAGTTTCTTTACAATAAAGAACTTTATGCAGTTAGAATTTGTGAAAAAAATGAAAGAAAATAATTCTAAAACAAAAATTGGTATACGGATAAAGAATTGCAAGGAAAACATTTTTTTCTAATAAGTTTTGCGATATTGCGTAAAGACACGTGACCCCTTTAGATTACGTCATTTTTTATCCCTATACAAGTACAAACTGTAGGTAAAGTCAAATTTTAAATAGTTTTGTAAACAAAAAATGTTTTCCTGTTAACTGTGTCTTAGGTTATTCTTTTATGTATATGAGTTTTTAGTACTTGGTTAATATTAATTAGATGATGTCCAACGTTTACGGCAAATTTTAAAAACATTTTAATGTCTTTGATTTTCGGTTTATATGGTTATTTTGAAATTAATGTAGACGACAGCTTTAACTGAGACGGGCCATTTGATACCGATATACATATAAAAAACGTAAATAGTTGGAAAAATTAAAAATCTCTCTATCCTTCTTGTTAAATTAATACAAAAAAAAAATCACCCACAGAAATTGTCTGTTCCAGAACACTTTAATATTTTTTTGAGAGAACTAAAAATGAACTGAGCGGGATAGACAAATAAAGTTAACCGTAGGGCCCGAATTTAATAAACTGTAGCACGGAAGTGAAACGATATGATCAAAGGATCTCGATTGACCCACATTTTTCCCAAGCGAAAACAAATATAAGGAAGGATTATTTTTGACTTGTTTATCTTTATCCCACTATTTTTTCACCAAGTGTAACACGATATGTCTAAATATATAACTTGGATAAATATTCATGAATGTAATAGATAAAATAGCAATATCGAAAAACCTCTTTTAAACTAGAGTCTCTATGATGCATTATTTGTTCTTCCCTTACCAAGTTTTTTAAAATATCAGAATATAAAAAAAAATTAAAATTTTTAAATTCAGACTAAATAAAGTTGATTTTAACTTAAAAAATGGTAGTCGAACACAATTTAAATTTCAATAATATTTCTTGTTCGCACAACGCAACTAGGTATTGATATTTTTGTTCAATTTGTTAAAACATACAATTAGTGTTGTTTGTTTATTTATTTACCTATTTTTCATTTTATAATAAAAATTTGAGAGAGGTATTTAGAGCTTGGGGCATAGGAGAATATAATATACCGCTTTTATTGTAAAAATAACCAATAAATTTAACAATTAAGGTTGAGTCTCAGTTTCAAATGGAAGGAATTTACATCTGCAAATCTTTTATGCAAATGCGCCATATTCGAATGAAAGAAATAAAATCACCCCGTAAAAAATCGCCTGAAAAGGTTTGAGTGTTAGATTCCCATTCAATTTAAAAAAACCCTCTCCATACCCACTATTGCTTTGTTTTACCCAGCGGCCCTGTCGTTTGTGACGAATGGAAATAGATGGGGGATGAAGCAACTTTTTTTACAGAAACAAGGGACATGGCGTTTCCAGAACACGTGTCCGTATATAACGAAACTCCCATGGGGAAACTTACTTGAATTTTGTTTAGGCACGTAAGGGGATAGAAGCCTGGTCTTCTTTTTCTCATATCCTTTTTGTGTGATGTCTCCTGAAAAAAAACCAGTTATAGTTAATTATATCTCACAAATGGAAGGGTAGGAATATAAAGATGATATTATTATTACCAGCAAAAATAAAATAAAGCCTAGCAATATTTTCTTCCAATTTTTTGTGACTGACAAACAGTAGGTATATTGAAAAGGAACCGAAGACTTTTTTAGAATGACTGAACCTTAGGCGTAGACCAATACTTTCGGGATTTAAATCTCTCGTACTTAATCGAGTGCTCGCGCATCTGGGGGCCGAAAGTATTGGTCTACGCCTAAGGTTTTTTTCTAAACTGTTCCTGGCCAATCAGATATCTACAAAATCAAAAAGTTTTAGAGTACTTATAAAATTCCTGTGGAAGCATTATACATATAGGGAAAAACAAACAAACGCACATTGAAAAAATGGGATCCTGGAGGCTTCAGGCCTACAAGTTTTGACGGAAAATTCCTCCAAACTAATATTAAATTATAAAATTGTAAGTAGGACACCGAAACATAAAATTTAACTGCCAAGTCTTTGAGCATGTTAGAAAACCGTGCAAATGTGCTCGTTAAAAGTGCGATAAAACAACTTTAGAGGCATTTTTCGTTATAATATTCTTTTGGGTGTTTGGCGAAGAGTCAACTTCGATGGAGCTAGACTTAATGAACTCCTAACTTTTTAAATACCTCAGAAACGTGGACGCCGAACACCCGCACGTTATTACATTCTTTATAAGTTTTTTCTGGGCTAGATCATTTAATTTTTAAATTTAATATTTGACCGGCGACTGACTTTCAAAGAAAGCCCCAAATTTAAAATCTAAAAAGATCATTATTCTTCTGCGCCGCATTGAAGGCTTAAAATAAATTCAGTTCTTTCCGTAATTTTCCCGTGTTAGATATTCAGCCAGCTGCCTTGTCAGCCCGGAGAGTAATTAACTTATCCTTTTAGACGCGGCTAGCTATTAAAACCCTGCAAATTAGATCATAATTTAATTAATAATTGCACTTAGGGGAAATATTGACACGAAATCTTAAGTTTTGATGGTTTTCGAAATCGGAAAAGGACTATACTAGCAACGTTCTAATGAAGAAGTCAGTCAAACTTTTCCATTTAAAGTTCTCGTTTTTAAATTGAATTAGAAGTTATTCCTGCTTCACTTTCCACCAATTACGCACCACCATTTATAAAGCTACCGATATTTTTAATTATGGGATTGTGTTTTAGTGATTAATGTTTGAAGTTCCTGCTTGATCGGTGCTAAAACAGTTTGTACAAGGAACATATTATACACGGTTTAGATGTGTAAAAGTGGCTGAATGTAAGAAATAAATAGGTACGACGACATAAAAAAAACTGCGACGTTTCCGAAAGCGGAGACATGAGGATACGGACTTGAGTACATTAAAATATCAGTAGGGTTAGGAGAAGCGAGTCGGTTCAAAATTCGTTCATACCTAGGATGACCGGCAGGGAACTATCACCAAAAAATATGAAGGTAGTGAATCATCGATTTCCATCGGTGGTGAGGCTCCTGCAAATTGGATATACTACATAATCAAATGATAGGGAAACATGCACACCCAGGAATCAAATCGAACTGACCCTACACTTCCACATTTTATCGATTTTAGGGATCCGTATAGTCCCATGTTTTTCCTATTTTTATGGTTAGTGCTTGCCCATACCGCCTTAAGTTGAACCGCTTAGATTTCTGTAGGAAGTATTTTGTATTGAAGTATTGATTCCTTATTATGGCTATAATATATTATCAAAGATCATGATGATCTTTGATATTATATTCTTATATACAGGATGATACATTTTTATTCTGGGACACTTCAACAGGAGATAGAAAACCAAAAAATAGCCGTCCTTTCTTCTATAAACTATATCATTTTAAGGTCTTATAAAAAAGTTACAGGGTGTTAAAGTTCTAAGAAATATGTGGACTTTATTGAATATTTACCAAACTAGTTGAGATATTTAAGTAATGTTTGGGACATGTTATAGCGGCATGGGTTAGTATAAAACCTGTTAATATCAAACACCTTGAACAACCAGTGGCGTAGAAGTGAGTAATTAATATAATTGATTTTAGAAAAAAGAAACGAACCACCTTGTATAACAATAAAATGTATTTAATTTCTTATGTAAATTTTAATTGTAAACTAAAACGTACTCTTAGCATTGTTTCCTATGTGTCATGGTTCCATAGCAAATTTGATTTTTTCGTATTTTTCGCTCCATAAGTAAGACTCAAAGTAGAAAAAATATGTGTTTCTTACTTTAAATACAGTAACTTTTCCCAATAAACTTACCCATTCAAGGTTTTACTTTTCAAGATACAGAGCGTAACATTAATTGTATCTTAAATGTTTTAGACCCTGTATCGTCAAAAGTATAGCCTTAAATATGTAAGTTTATTGAAAAAAAAATACTTTATTTAAAGTAGCAAACACATTATTTTTACTTTACGTGTTACTTATGCAGCAAATTTTTTAAATAATTTTTCAGAAATACCCCGAAATAATACAAAAAATCAAATTTGCCTTGAAACCATGACACACACGAAAAAATACCAAGAGGACATTTTTTTGTTAAAAATTAAAATTTACATAATAAATTGAATACATTTTATTGCTATACAAGGTGGTTATTTTTTTCTTCTAAAACAATTACACTAATTACTCGCTTCTACGCCACTGGTTGTTCAAGGTGTTTGATATTAACAGGTTTTATGCTAACCCATGCCGTTATAGCGTGTACCAAATATATATATATATCTCAACTAGTTTGGTAAATATTCAATAAAGTCCACATATTTTTTACAATTTTAACACCCTGTAACTTTTTTATAAAGCCTTAAAATTATATAGTTTATAGAAGAAAGTGCGGTTATTTTTTGGTTTTCTATTACCTGTTGAAGTGTCGCAGAATAAAACTGAATCACCCTGTATAATATTGTACTCCAGACAATATTTCTGGACAGACCAGATAATATGTATGTATATGTATATCTCCATTGACGCAGAAATTTTGTTATATGCTCATTACTGGATAAAAATTATCTAGAGAATGAAAAAATATAGGTGAAATAAATATCCAAACTGCACAAACAGAGTTAACGATTTTAAATAATCATCATTATTTCGACTGTCCCACATTCCTACAGTGATGTGCCCATGCCAGATGCAAATGGTTTAACGAATAATTTAAATTAATGGTAGGTATTATATATACGTATTACCTAAACAGCATTTAATTAACGGACATATTAATCTCAATTTTTGCCCATTTCCGGCACTGTTTCTGACAGTATATATACTGAGAAGTTTGAAAGTTTAATGAAATTTTAATTTGTTGGTCGCCGCAGGCTTAACGCAGATTTGTATAAAGGTTGTCCAGGATTCCTGCAAATGCTGTTCTATGGAAGAACAAGATTTATTTAGAATGTTTCAGTTAATCTGAATATGATCGTTGAGTCTGGACCAATGACGTCAAAACCTATAGACGTGGCGCCCCATTGTTAAAATGCCCTTTATTTTGACCCCAAGATTAAATATATCCATACTACTCTAAAAACATGCCACAAACAAAGACAGAAAGTCAACCATCAACCAACTATACACCCGGTGATTCTCGGTTATAGTTCCTCCAGAATCACACTTAGATATCGCATGTTTTTTCTTGTTTGGGGGCGCTGGAAGCATCGCAACCTCACCTGAAGATTCGGGGGATGGTCTAACGACGCCAGCCTCCGAGCCCAGAGTCGAAATAAGTTCGCTACGGCTCGACAAAAAGGGGCAATTTCTGACAATCTCGCGACATTTTCGGAATAATTTAATGGAGCGCTTAGATTGTGATTAGTTCTGGGCGTCAAGCGTTTATCAAAACAAACCTGTCTATAGGTTCTGACGTCATTGGTCTGGACCAACACTATTTTAAATTCCCGAGCATGACGTCATAATTTCATCCTTTTTTTTGCCATAAATAATAATTTTAATATGAAATTTAATACTATTTGGCACAGCAATACAAAATTTTAAGAGGTAAATTATTTTTTTAATATCGGCTGTATATAAAAAGTATATACTTAATAGCTTCAAAAATATTTTTTCTGTCGTGTAGGTAATATTACTTATTATAAAATGTAATAAATATGTATTTGCTTAATATAATGTCCAAATATTTAGGAAAAAATATAGGCATGTTAGTAATGAAAATATTGAATTGTTAGGTACTTCAAATATATTTTATAGTAATTAGATAATATAAATTAATATATGAGAACAAACTTACAGGCTGTCGGGCCGTGGTCGATGTAAATCTTCTAGACATTTTTGCTGATCATATGCCCGTAAGAATCTGCAGTGACGACTCGTCCTATCTTGGATCTCAACTGATTATCAGTTAGGTCGCCACTAGATATTACTTAGGCATTTGATGATCAGTTTTACAATCCCTCAATAGACGAGTCACCACTAAAGATGCTCTCAGTTACGACTAGCGAAATGTCTAGAAGATTTCCATCGAACACGGCGCAACAGCCCAGAAATTCATTCTGACATGGACAACAGCCGTGAAAGCCTAAATATAAGAGAAATAAAAATTACGTAGAGGTTTTGAATTTAATAAAAAATATTTATGTATTTACTTACATTTTTGCATTGGAGGGGAAACCAAAATAAAAATAACTTCCCAAATTATTGTATTGTATCGTAAATACCTAATCTCTCTAGTCTACTAATTATATCCAAATAAACATAAAAGGAACTCACACCATCCCAGAAACAGTCCAAATAGACTAACTCAATTCACATCTTCTGGAGTCCATCGAGTACAATAAATAGGTTTAAGAGTAATGTCGATAACATTGTGAAAACAAATATATTACACTTATCTACTGTTCGAAAATTGGGACGCAAAGACGCACTTCTACAATACATATTTTTATTTAAAAAATTCTGATTTAGTAAATTTAATTATCTCGAATAATATTAAATGCTCTACTCATTCGTAAAATATCTGCATTCTAGAAAATTATACTTGAAATATGTAAATTACAATAGAATATATCAAAATGTAATTAAACGAATTTAATAAATAGTAAAAAGAATATGATTAAATATAAAACTTTGTACATTACTATTTGGTAATATAAAAATATGTTAGCTGATATTGATGGGTGTTTTTAAAATTAAAAATAAATTGTTTTTCATTTTAACATATTTTCGTTAAAATACCCATTTTTGTATATTATCTGACAATTTTTGCTCCGTGTATGTCAGTTCATAGTGTTTAGTAAGTCTCATATTCTAAATATACAGCTTTGTTACGATTTACGTTCTTTTTGCGGTCAGTGTTTTTCAATTTTGCTATATGCAGAGTTTTATAGGTAATGTTCATACAATTTAACTAGACAGGCCGCAGGAATGCTTATGGAATGCAGCCTACTGGGGACACGGCACACCATTGGCTACATTGAATCCCTACTACGATCGCTATTGACGACAAGGTTGTCAGTTGTACGACATCGCATTTAAATTGGTACATCTGTTTATAAAGAGTAACAAAGACGATTTTCAAATATTTGGTGACAGCGCCCGGCTCACTGTCTGTTGTCTTTGCCCAAGGATGGTGTAGTCTTTTACACCATCCTTGGTCTTTGCCTGGCTATTTGGTAATATAAAAATATGTTAGCTGATATTGATGGATGTTTTTAAAATTAAAAATAAATTGTTTTTCATTTTAACATATTTTCGTTAAAATACCCATTTTTGTATATTATCTGACAATTTTTGCTCCGTGTATGTCAGTTCATAGTGTTTAGTAAGTCTCATATTCTAAATATACAGCTTTGTTACGATTTACGTTCTTTTTGCGGTCAGTGTTTTTCAATTTTGCTATATGCAGAGTTTTATAGGTAATGTTCATACAATTTAACTAGACAGGCCGCAGGAATGCTTATGGAATGCAGCCTACTGGGGACACGGCACACCATTGGCTACATTGAATCCCTACTACGATCGCTATTGACGACAAGGTTGTCAGTTGTACGACATCGCATTTAAATTGGTACATCTGTTTATAAAGAGTAACAAAGACGATTTTCAAATATTTGGTGACAGCGCCCGGCTCACTGTCTGTTGTCTTTGCCCAAGGATGGTGTAGTCTTTTACACCATCCTTGGTCTTTGCCTGGCTATTTGGTAATATAAAAATATGTTAGCTGATATTGATGGATGTTTTTAAAATTAAAAATAAATTGTTTTTCATTTTAACATATTTTCGTTAAAATACCCATTTTTGTATATTATCTGACAATTTTTGCTCCGTGTATGTCAGTTCATAGTGTTTAGTAAGTCTCATATTCTAAATATACAGCTTTGTTACGATTTACGTTCTTTTTGCGGTCAGTGTTTTTCAATTTTGCTATATGCAGAGTTTTATAGGTAATGTTCATACAATTTAACTAGACAGGCCGCAGGAATGCTTATGGAATGCAGCCTACTGGGGACACGGCACACCATTGGCTACATTGAATCCCTACTACGATCGCTATTGACGACAAGGTTGTCAGTTGTACGACATCGCATTTAAATTAGTACATCTGTTTATAAAGAGTAACAAAGACGATTTTCAAATATTTGGCGACAGCGCCCGGCTCACTGTCTGTTGTCTTTGCCCAAGGATGGTGTAGTCTTTTACACCATCCTTGGTCTTTGCCTGGCTAGCCCCCAGTGGCTGGCTTATGGCGTCACCTCCAAACCGCGAGGCGCGAAGTAGGAGTAAAACCCAACCCACACCCCGCTGCACGCTTCAGACCCCGCGTTTCACCTTACGCTGATGTACAAACTGTAGATTGGTTTCTGGTAACATGAAATCGTATGCGTTCAACCAGTTGAAGATCGACAGCGGTTGCGCTTCTTATTGCACTCAACGATATGATCTCATATTTCCTATACAGGAGGCGATTAAAAACGGTTTTTTAAAAAATCACAAGTTTTGATTAATTCCATGCAAAATTTATTAAAAGCAGCTAATATCGATAACGCTTAAATATAGCGTAGATAGATACTCCCATGTGGCGCCTGTGTAACCCAACTTGACAGTATAATATTAATGAGGCGCGCGTTAATATATCAACAGCCAATAATTCGGAACGCAAACGCATCCACACCTTAATATAATTATGGCTTTCCAGTTGACGTTCAGCACGAATCTGCCGTTAATGTGAATTAATTGCAGCCGTGCAGCGGAACTTTTTGTGTTCCGATGAATGATTTGTTTACGCCAGTATCCGAAAATCGAAATGTGTCCGCAAAGCCGTAGGCCATAGATCAACATGTGTCGAAAATGCATAGACCACATGCGTGCGTGTTGTGTGCCAATAGGTTGACGTATTCGCACGGAACCGGTGCGGTGGTGTGAGAATCTATTTGATACTAAGTATATGAGCCTAGAATGTAAATGGTTTTAGATAATTTGGTCTTAATTTTCCGATAAAACTTATTTTCAGTTTACCGGTTTCGCAAAATCAACAAGTTTGGCATCTTCAGCTCCTTGAAACTGCAGTTTGTTCAGCGAATGTTCGGCCCAACGTCACAACTCCCGTCCTTGTCTTACTCATGACTATACGACGGATATCGGTCGTATATTCACGGAAGTCGTGACGTAAGGCCGAACATTCGCTGAACAAACTGTATATACGATTGAGAAACATACACGTGAGAACCTTCATCTTTAAAACTATAAAAAATGTAAAATCACTTACGTTTAAAAAATCAAATAAGAGAGTTGTCAACAACGGAGCAAGGATGTACGTACATACTAAGATTATTTTCGTCTAAAAAGATCGAATCAATCAACGTCAATTTCCCATCTGTATGACTGAACAAACAAGTTAAAAAAAGGTTTTTAGTTCTTTTTATAAATTCAAACTCTCATTTAATTTGAGGTTATAGTAAAACTTAACCTCAAATTGTTTTTTTTTCATTATTTATTTATCGAGATAAATATTTTCCTGAAAATGAGTATTCGCCATAACGCCAAAAGCGGTACCTAAATTATATAATATACAGATATGTGGGAAACTTCACTGTTTTATCTCTATCTCACATAGGAATCCAAGAGACACCAGATAAGTAACATTGCAGAATTAATTTACCAGAATGTTCCTAGCAGATCACTAATATCAAAATCATTAAATTTTAGAACATTTGTAGAAATTATTGAATCTCTACATTAAAAAATAAAAATTACGTTCTCTATTGTTTCACGTCCTGTACCTTGAAATCAAACGCATTAAACAGGGTAAGTTTATTGCATTGATTACGTCTAGTGCCTAGTTTAAACTCCAGAATATTTATTCTACTGATAAAAATTATCTTTCGCAAAAATCACGAGTTTTAGGCAAAATAGCCCAAAACTAATTAGAAACATTATTATGTAATGTGCTCTATCCTCCCACACACGCGACACTGTCGACACATATAAACCTTGTTCGCGTGTAATTGAAATTTGCCGGGAACGCCTGGTATAAGACAGAATAACACCGCAGAGCAGCCGATAGAGCGCCAAAAAGACCGTATTGGATCCCGACCGGTGTGTGCCTAATCCTTAATTAAATTGTCTAATTGCGCCTGGGGAGACATCTGCCCTTGATTAAAAAAAAAACGACGCGTGCCCAGGGTTGGATCAATCGGGGCTTATGGGGATGGAGGAAAATGTGTTTCGCCATATAGAAGAACAAGAAGGTTAATCCTTATATGGGCGCACTTCGCGGGGATAAACTGGTGTAGCGTTTGCAACGTAGTAGGCCAAAACGACCGAAAAAGGAAGCGCCGTTGCCATCTTCACAACACCGCAGTCAAGCTCGCATTGAAAACCAATAATTGCCGATTGCCGAGCGGCTCGGCTGTGGCAATCGGCATTATTATTTTTCCTAAGAAAAGACAGTTGAGGAAAACATACTTGATACAGTTTAGACACACCTTAAATACTATTAATTAAAAATAATTCGGCCTGTCTAGTTCCGCCAGTGCCGGAGAGAGGGATCAAACAGCATCTTTTTTCTTAATAAAAAATGGTACGCCACTGGATAAAGTAATGTTTTTTCCTTTACTAAATTTCCCAATCAATATAAGAAAAAAATATTTTTGACTTTTTTCGAAAAATGTACCGTTTTTGAAAAATTCATTTTGTCTGAAAATGCAGTGAACATCAAACATCTACAATTTTTATTTGTTTCATCGTGTCTTCTCGAAATTAAAACCTGTGCAGTAGATTTGAGAACGCGCCGCCATATATTAGGCACGTCGGTCGCAGTGCGTAACCGTAACATATTTTGCACAATTACAGTGTGCACCGCCACGCCAGAAAAAAACATTTTCAAAACTGAATATTTTGAAAATTTATATTAGAAACAATATTAGCGAAAACCGACTGAATGGGTTAACACTCCTTTATGTGTACCCTGAAATACCCACATCTCCAGAGGAGATATTTGAAGAGCCCAAGACCAAAAAAAGAATACTTGATTTTGCGATATAGATTTTACTGGTTCGAAGAAGAATTATTTTTATGTTATACAGGGTGTCCGGTAATAACTTAAAAAATTAAAAAGGAAAATGGAAAATATGACGAAAAGTTCATATATGAACATAGGTCGGTAGATGTTTGGTTTTCGAGATGCAGGGTGTTGAAATTTTATTTTCGATTTTTTTAAGTAACTTTTTGAGACGAATTGCATACGAGTGTCGATATGCACCTTCATCGATGCAGAAATTTGAAAATTTCTCGAAAACGGTCATCTTTGGCGATATTCACCAAGTATACCTTTTTTGCTTAAAAAACGTGTGAGAAGAGAATACATTCACAAAATGTCGTAAAAGTTTACTGTCAAAAAAGTTAGGGCAAATTTTGCAAGAAAATTTTGTTGTCTCAAAAAGTTAATTGAAAAAATCTAAAATAAAATTTCAATTTCAACAACCTGCATCTCGAAAACCACACATCTGCGGACCCATGTTCATATGAACTTTTCGTCACATTTTCAATTTTTCTTTTTAATATTTCAAGTTGGTGCATTTGTTTCCTGTATTTATTTATTTTAGAAAATATGTTTTTGTTCTGTTTTTATTGATTAAAATTATCGAGAGACTTTTGTTATTTATAACTGATTCCCCCCCAGACGTTAATCCTGGATACGCCACTGTGTGTGTCTAAACTGTACCAAATAAGTTTGCCTTTCCTTTGTAAGAAAAATAAAAGAAAACTTGAAAAATAGTTTTGTCCCTGAATGTTGAATCACCCTGTATATAAGTTTACTCGTGTTCACTACACTTTTTATCAAGATTGTTTTATCCCTTTTAAGAAAAATGAGACATTCCTACCTATTGCAGACACATGCTTCCGAGACCAAATTCAGTAATATAAGATCATCGTCAAGACCAACGATATAAGGAATATATGACTCACGCTAATACAAATAACACAGTTTTAATTTGCTTCTACATTAGCGAGTCGGAGGGAAGAAGACGATGAGGTACTTTGTTTACATTGGCATTTCTTAAATTCAGTCTTTCCTATTTTGTAATGCATAATAAGTAGTTTTTTGATAGACTTGTATCTCGTATATGCTTTGAGATACTTATATTTACAAAAGAACCTAAATCGTATAAAAAAACTGGAAACTTTGAATGTGCCAACAATAACATCTTTTTATGAAACAAAACAAGTTGCCTTTGATCTATCTATTCCTATATCTATACCGTTGGTCAAGACCCTGTTAAACTACGCATATTTTAGGACAAAAAAACAGTTTTTCATACACATTTTCTGACTATAATATTAGTACAGTTTATTAGACTATCTGCAGAAAGGTATTTGACACAAAAAGCCATCATCCTTTTAAATATGGATATAGATATGTTCATTTCAAATTAACTCTCATTTATATAAATAAATGCAAAGATTATATCTTTGAAATATTTATGATATATTTCTCATCGGTATAAAAAAATTGTCCCTTTATTTTAAAAACACGAATTCGAGGAGTAAAACAGGTTCAGGTATATCTTTTAAATTGTTTCTTGTTTTTGAAAATGTACCTTTAATTCGCTAAAAATGTTCAACCCATTATGCTCCATTTGGTTTAATGGAAAAAATTGTATAACCATCTCTTTGTTCCACTGCCCCAGCTGATTCTTGTAAATACAAATGTTTATTGTTTGAATCCACCTTTAAATTACCGGATACGTGATCGGCTTGATTTGGGTAAATGCAAACAAAACATTTTATTATGAAACAAGAACAGCTTTTAATTCGGTTAGCGTTAATTAAATCTGTTGCAATTTCGAGGCTGGTTCCATATAAATTCCGGCGTTTTCGAGTATTGTATTTTGGATTTTTTGGAATCTATGTACGCGCAATGCTTCGGCGAAAACACCATAAAACAGAATTCTGGGAAATGTATCGATATTTCGTTGTTTTACAATTAGAATCCGTACAGTAATGGAGGCTTAATATATCAAATTGCATTTTTAGATAAATTTGGTTTGCTAAATGTGGGCTTTGGGCTATAAGGCGATGACTCATACACTGTTCTTTGGTGTTTTGGGATTCACGTACCGTGAAATTACGCGGATTTCTTTGATTGTCAAAGTGGTATTAGTCAAATAAGGTATATCTAAGTATGATTGTGTTATTGTTATTTTAGAAGAATTTCGTAGTGTTTTTTTTACATTGGTTTATTACACTTCTTTATCTTAACCGATAAACAAAACTTTGATGTAATTATTGAATTTTTAAAGCTTCCTCAGAGTCTTCGGGTGAGGTTCTGATGCTTCTCGGACCCCCAAAAAATCGACAAATAAGAAAAAACACGCAGTTTCCAAGAGTGGTTTCAGAGGATTTTCCGTCGGTTTCGTTGATTCTACAGCCGTCCCGTTTCTTGAAAGTGGTTAATCGTGAATCGGGAAATTCTCTTAGATATCGGATTTTCGAGGTTCTTTTTGGTACCGACACCCCATTAAGAGATTTACCACCTCCTTCGATTTTTATAACTGCTCTATTCGAGGTTGTCGAAAGACTTTTCGAAAAAAACCGCCAATGTTCGTGGGCAGGGTTGTAAGATTTTCCACTATTATTCAGGCATAATCTAAGGCCAACCTAACAGCGCCGAATTTACTGTTTTTCGCACTGTAACTGGCAATGCCGCGTAAGGCAGTGTCGCCCAATAAGATGTTAGATTTGCCGCCACTTACGCCTTTGATGTTATGGGTGGCTTTCAAATCGCGAGAAAGAGGAGGGGTAATTACAACGTTGTCAGTTGAACCCTTTGCGACCCCGACCCCACGTATTGGAACGATTTCAAGGGCCGCGCCTGTACCTGTATTCTTACATTAGGAGATTTAAGAAATATCATTTTATTGTTATTTTAAACATAATTGTTGACTTAAAATAAGATAAATGTGAAAATATCACTGCAGGACTAAAGAATGGGGACAATTCAAGGGTTTACAGCAGAATAGTATAATATAAAGACCTTACACTATATTTCTAAAGATCCAAGCTTTTGTTCTTGTTTAAGAACTTCGTCGGGGTTAAAGTTAATATGAAAATTAATCATACAATAAAAAAATATATTGTAGTAACTATTTACAGTTTAGTAGTTATAGTGAAATCATTATAATAAATAAATATTATGATATAAATCAGCCAAAAATGACAAGAGAAGGCATCACGTGAACAATTTTTGTAAAGCATCAATAAAAAAGTATAAAAATTATTATATGTATATTATACTCACGAAGTTTTTAAACAAACACGAAAGCTTAGATTATTAAAAATAATATAGTGTAATATTGCTATATTACGTGACTGACATATTAATAAAGACTGCTCACTTGTGTCATGTTTGAGAGTTCTATGCCTCACCAGATGATTTCCGGAGACAAAATACAATTGAAAACACATTGTTGGATATCAGCGCCATCTATATTCCAGAATATTAAGCTATAGCCGTGAGATGTCTTATAAATACGTCAGTAAACGCTATTTTGCTATAAACCCATGGTTTTTCTCCATTAAGTAGAATAAGAAAGTTCATGTCACTTCCAATTAAACTAGAACATAGTCGAAGTATCTAGTTAAAGGTCTGATTACACTAAAACGTGGGTAGGTACACTAGTGAACCCTTAAAAATTCTTTTTTCTACAAGCGTGCGGAAAAGTAAATTCGTGCGGAAAAGTGTCTTACTTTTCCGCACGCTTGTAGAAAAAATAGTGTTCCTAACTCTTGCGGGAAGTGTCTTTTCCACACTCGATTTCTTGGCTGAACTCTGCTGCGCGTCGTTCAGGCAACTGCAATCGCGTGTGGAAAAGTTGCACTTTCCGCACTTGTTAGGAAACATACTATATTTTATTTGAGTCGCTCAGAAGCAGAGAGGGAACTGCAATTTTTCCATATTTCAGTTAGGCAACACAATAAATACCAATAAGTATATTTTATATCATAGTGGCCCAAAGAACTTTTCTCTATTCCCAACAGATGGCGCATGTGAAACAGGTGGGTGACATAACCATTTTACGTTATATTATTACGGAAAAGTGGCCTTATTTTATAAATTTTATAAAATAAAAAAGTTAATTACTTATATACAACCATGAATAGTTAATAGATACTGCCTATTAGTGCATGTTTTTATTTTGTAAAAGCTAAATGCATCATTTGTTTAAGGTCACTGATAACATCCATTTATAAATTCAGTTCAATTTGCAATTTTTTACCTGTATAACTTGTATTTTCCGATAAAATCGCATTCAGCCCAAATCAAATAGATGAGAGTTGCCGTAATCAGTGCAATAAACGCAATGGCGCGAACCAGTCCGCGTGTTTGCTCAGGACGCGACCGGCGTGCGCGGCGAACAAAAATCCGGGGATCGCGCGTTGACCGGATTATTTTCTGGCAAACAAAAGTGACCCGCATGGAAATGCCGCAATCGATAATACGCTGGAGCGGCGAAGTGAATGCCTGCAATGTCGGTGCCGTTATACAGAGTATTCCACTTAAAAAAACCTTTGCCTAGTTTTTTTTAGTTTCAGAGTGGAAATACTGGACACAGCATCAGTCACAAGCTGCCTACTCATTTGTGATTCAGTGTATGGCTACAAAATCGTTTGGTACCTAACAATTTCTTTTTTGATGCGCTTCCTCATTACTACTACATTACTAAAAACCTTGAACATTTTATTATAACCGCTTATCCAGAACAGAAGTTCCGCTAGGCAAAAAATATACAGGAACTTCCGGAACAAGTTGCGACAAATGGATGGTCACTTCATGGAAACCCGTAAACATAGAGACAGGCAAGTAAAGTATTCCTTTTTACAAGACCTTAGCCAAATATGTTTCTTTCTTCGGAAATAAACCCATCCCATATCCTATCCTTCAGATAAGGTGGACAATTAATTTTCAAGAGAAAAAGTAAGCGTTTCAGAAGTTTTCTCAATTTGTTCATGGAAGAAATCTAAGAAAATAAATCGTCCTAATCTAGTAAATATAAATAATAACAAATCACCTTTTGAGAAGCAAACTCGGAGGCTTAAAACTTTTAAAGTCGCGTTAACTTCTTTAGCTTTATCCGTCTAAAAATCATAATGAAAAAGTATGAATAGAGGACCTTAAAAGTCCCTTTATAGAAATGGAGGCTTTGAAAGGGGACTTGATTAAAAATCACAAAGTATATTATTTGAAAGTTCCTTAGAGAATCTCGCAATTATGAGCTTTTTCCTTTCCGTTTGAACGCAGAAGATTCTAGCGGCAGTAAAAGGCATTGGGCTGTCGGAGGCTTTAATCCCGCCGACTGGTGGGAATCGCGAATTATTACTAACACTAACTTTAAATACGGGAATCAGTTTTAAACGGGGAGATTAGCGATAGGTGACAGAAATACATTTAGCTGGACACTAGATTTATGTTGCATAATTTTCTTGGAATTTCTTAAGGCCCCCTAGAATGACAGGTGACGACAGAGCCGTACTAAGAAAATTTGATAGGTATTGGCATTGTTTTGTTTTAATATCAGTATCCTTTACATTTTCTGTGATGTACATATTAAGTATGTGGTATGTCAAGTATGTGGAAAATCAAGGTGTTAAATATCTGACATCATCTGTCAATATGCGAAGTACCGATGGTTACGGAAAGACAGGACTTGGGACTTTTAATGGCAATGTCAATTTTTTATAAATGGTTTTCGTTTTTGAGATAAGACGCTCGACTTTTCATTTTCTTATGGACACCATTTAGGATTTGTACAAATTTACCTCTTTTAAAAAACTGGCATTACCGTTAAAAGGGTTGAATACAAGTGAATTAATAAGTCCTGTTTCTACGTAAGCGTCGCGTCGGTTTCTAAGATATTCAACAAAAACGAAAATGGGAAATTTCTGGCCTTTTTTTGTGGAAATAACTCGAAAACGACCGCATTAGCCTTGGTTTCTCAACGGAATCATATCGATCATAAAGTTGTCTAAAACTGGTTAATCGACTTTCTCGTAGTTACCGAGATCCCAATGGTGAGCGTCGAATTTGGACACATTGTATAAGGAAGTTTACAGAAATTTTTTTGTTGCCTATATCAATAGAATTAGGTGGAAAAACTAATAAACTTTAAAGACAGACAAAAATAAGGTTATTTTTAAAATATTCATAGATACCAATGATACTCTTTTAAAAGTTGTAGCCACTAAATTAACTTTCTTTTTAATTCCTTAGCTATTAAAATTGTGTCCTTGGTATCTACGAATAGTTTAAAAATATCCTTATTATTTGTAAACTTTCAACTAGTTTTTCCACCTGTTATAAATACAATTTTATTGATTTCACGTATGGAATAAATAATAATATATTTTCTATTAATAAAAAATACACATCACATAATTTGAGAAAGGAATATTGTTTTTGAAAATGAAAAAAATTCAATTGTTTATTAAGTAAACTTTTTGCAGTATACCTACCAACCTGCTGCGATTTCTTGATCTGTATACTTCAAAAAACATAGCATTTTAGCAGCTTCAATGCATTTTTATACAAGTACAAAAAACTATTTGAAGATAAAACGAATACCGTTCTTCGTTTAACATGATATATTTTGTAGTTTTACGCTGCCTCTGAAGTAACAGTAATTTTAAGCAAAATATGAACCGTCGCTATAAGGGATTACAGTGTTCTTAAACTTTGTAGGTGTGAACAAGAAAATGCTCTTAGCATAGTTAGCCCCAGGTTATTCGGCCCTTTAAATCTTCTCGTCAAAACAAGGTTTCACTTTCTTTACATTTCACATTCATGTTAAGCGTAAGCTGTTTTTTTCCGTTTGAGTAGTACACACCTTTTCAATTTCTTACTAATCAGATCAAAAAATGCCATGTATTAGTCTCAAAACTAATTGTATAGATAGACTATAGCTGTTTATTGCTTTCTAATAATTAATTTCAGACAGTTTATAACCTATTTCGTATTTTAATAACGATTTCGGCGTTCTTCACTGCTGATTACAAAAAAATGTCTCTACAAAAACCACTCTACATGGTGACTTTTTTTCGATGCCCACTATGGGGATCTCGGAAACTAGCAGAGCTAGAACAAAGGTTAAATGGGGAGAGAGTTGCAGTTTTGAATGGTCAATCTAATGCCCCTTTTGGATTTTTTAAAAAGTTCATGGCTCACTGGATATTTTGAAAAGAGTGATTTTTTTGCTATTTCATCAGATCTCTGCAGCTCCGTTATTTCTGATTATACAGAAAAACTGTGGAGGCAAAAATTGTAGATAATTTTTGGCTTAATAAGATAATCTTATCAATTTTTTTATGTTGTTCGTGATTTTTGAGATATGACATAAACTTGTGTTTTTTAAATGTAAATCATAGTTGGCTGTGGCCTTATCAAATCGGCCATTTTTTGAGCTTTCCAAAAATATAATACTCGGCATAGTTATTATAAAAAATAAAATAGCTATGGCTAATTTTCGGATTTTTTTTAATTTTCACATAGTCAGCCATAGAATATTTTCATAATTACGTTCTATTGTATAATAAAATAATAAGGCATACTCCAAACTTTCAACTATTTTATTTTTAGCTGGTGACAAAATGTAACAAAATAAAATAAAAATTATCATGATGGAACTCCACCACATAATTATTTGCCCGTAAGAAATTAACTAGATCAGCTCTACCCAAATAGTTGGATAGGGAGAAATAGACCTATTTCCTGGCAGCCCCGATCCCCCGATTTGTCTGTTTTGGATTTATTTTTGTGGGGAACAGTACAAAATAAAGTATGAGACAATTGTTGAATTAAGAGCAGCTGTTATTTTAGAAGCAATTGCCAGTATTGACAGGCGCTCTCTAAGAAAGGAGACAAATTCAGCTTTATAAAGATGCAATATTTGCATAAATAATAATGGTGGATTGTTTGACCATCTTTTTTAATTTTAAAAGGTGACCTTTTAAAATAATAATTTGAATTTGAGTTTTTAATTTTTGTTTTATTTTGATACATTTTCTTACCAGCTAAAAACAAAATAATAGAAAGTTTGAAGTATATCTAATAATTATAAAATAGAACCGTTGAGTGAAGAAATAAACGACGTAATTATGAAAAAATTCCATGGCCGACTATGTGAAAATTTTAAAAAAATCAGAAAATTAGCCATAGCTCTTTTATTTTTTATAATAACTATGCCGAGTATTATATCTTTGGAAAGCTCAAAAAATGGCCGATTTTATAAGGCCACAGCCAACTATGATTTACATTTAAAAAAACACAAGTTTATGTCATATCTCAAAAATCACAAACAACATAAAACATTGGATTAGATTATCTTATTAAGTCCAAAATTATCTACAATTTTTGTCTCTACAGTTTTTCTGTATAATCAGAAATAACGGAGCTACAGAGATCTGATGAACTTTTTTAAAAATCCAAAAGGGGCATTAGATTGAGCATTCAAAACTGCAATTCTTTCCCCATTTAACCTTTGTTCTAGCTCTGCTAGTTTCCGAGATCCCCATAGTAGGCATCGAAAAAAACTCATCCTGTATATCTATAAAAAAGAAGACAAACACAAGATTGAAAATTATCGGCAAATATATAAAAAAATTGAAATCTAGAATTCTTAATTTTCTAGAAAAATTCAATATTCTGCCACAAAACCAGTACGGTTTAAGGAAAAACAAATCTACTGAAGATGCTATCATGTCCCTAACATCAAAAATAAATGGGTCTCTGGACAAAGGAGGGCCTTCACTATGCGTTTTTATTAATTCAGGTAAAGCGTTTGACACTCTGTGTCATCAAAAACTCCTAATGAAACTAAAACAATATGGAATTAGAGGGAAAATATTCGATTTTTTAAAAGATTACCTACCTTTCTGGCAAAACACAGCCGGTGAGTGTTTACGCAGCGTGCCCGAAAATTATAACTTACGACGTCCCTCAAGGGACAGTAGGTACTTGGTCCCCTACTTTTTATAATTTACATAAATGATTTATTTCATTTGGAAACAGAGGCAAGGTTTAAGTTTCGGGGATGACGCAGTCAACTTCTAACAGGCGGATACTTGGAATAACCTTGAACAAGTGGTCCAAGAAGATCTTAAGGTATTTAAAAAGTGGTTTCAAGAAAAGAAGACTAACCCTGTTACTTATCATTTGCGTCTTATCCTAATCACCTGCCAAATTTTGTACCACTAAACATACAGTGAGATCCACTTCAAACCGGAATACTCCCATAAAATTTGTAGTTATCATCTGTTTTTGAACGCTTTTTTTTAAGATAGGTCATCAAAAACTATACTTTAGGGCAAAACAGCACATTTTATTTTAAAAAACCAAGGCCTGCTACGGGTCAAAATTGGACAAATCATATTAGGCAAATTTTTATAAAAATTCTGACTACACCACTGGATTGGGCAAGGGCTTTGTACCAAATTTTGTTAAAAAATATCGAACAACTCGCGTAAATCAACTTGCAATTCAAACTGTAACTTAATTTATTACAAATAATATTAATGTCGATAAGTATATAATAATAATAATGGTCTTTATTTTCCGATTGATACAATAGATAAACTGAACTAAACTAAGCCAACAATATTGATTAAATACAATCGGACGGAGGCGAGATTCGGTCCAAATTTGACTGTTCTTCCATCTAACCCCCAGTATTTCCCCACTATCCCCCATTATACAGGGTGTTCCTAAATATCATGTACATACGGAAGGGGGTAATTTTTTGGCTTATTTCATGACTAAAACTTCATATAAACATAGGTCGCAAACGCTTCCTTACCGATCTACAGGGTGTTGAAATTTCAAGTTTTTTTTAGTTTTTTCTTTATAGCTCCTACAGTTCAAGAGATATTTTGCTCAAATTTTTAATATAGGTTACGCTATAGGGCCTACATCATTGGGCATGCTATACTCAAATTATTTTAAGAAGTCCTTACTGGGACTGTCAATTGGTAATTTCGATATCCTAAGTTGGCACCAATGCAGCAAAAACTGCAACCGGGTCAAAAGTTCAGGTCAGTAACTAGCCCATTTGCACTAATAACACGAAAAGTAACACGAACAAGAACAACACAGATGATGGTAAAACTCACGAAACGTAGAAAACCCGCGAATATTTTCATTGCCGAATGTTTGAACCAGTTTGAACGATCTGGAAAACCTTCACTGTCACTTTGACACACCGAAGCTAAATTTGCCTGAGTCCGGCCATAGACGCTGCCAAAAACAGCTGATTATTATAAAATACCAAAATGAAAAGTGTTTCCATGACTTTTGAAATTATTATTAAAATGAGTTGTAGTCATAGTTATTGTTATTTATAGCGGTATAATCGTGATTGCAATGGGGTTTTTATTTTATTATGCTCTTTTTTTCGTATCACTTGGGTAACTTTTCACATCAAAAATCAATGAGTGACGTCATTAACTGGTCGAGACACATACCAATGTTATAAACATGGTTAACAGAAAATGCCTAGGGATTTTGTCGAGAATGTCATCTGACAAAATCGGGACTTCTTACAGTAATCGGGGTATAATTGGTTGTGTGAATCTACAGGGAGATATTTTTCAGGGGTCATGCCCCCTTTTCTGGCCCTGAACATTTTTGCGGTGTGCCGCTGGTAGATTCTAAAGTACAAAATAAATTTCCTGTTTTGTTTAGAAACTTTTTGGTTTCTTTCAGTTTTTTCGTACCTGCGACCATTATCGAAAAAAAATAAAAAGCTATTTTCTGTAATCCCCTAGATTAAATTAAAATAATATCGGATAATCTCGTTTTTATTAATTTCTGACAGTTCGCATTTGAAATCGTAACTTGTGTCTGCATATGTTTATAAATTAAAGGTTTCAGTTTTAAACTGTAAAATCTAAAAGTGTTTTAAATACTCGTTATAATCTCGTAACATTGCCAAATTTTACGAATTCTGAAATGGCTGAGATGCATTTCATCTATGGCCTTGCTAATCGAAATGCAAGAGATGCCAGTTTGTTATTTAGGTTTTTTGTATTGTACCTAATAAATCAGTGCTACAAAAATTACTAAAAATTTTCATTTCATTCATTTTCATGTAGCGAATTACAAAAAATGGATTTGTATTTTTTTTTCGATAACGGTCGCAGATACGAAAAAACCACAGGATACCAAAAAGTTTCCAAACAAAACAGGAAATTTATTTTGTACTTTAGAATCTACCAGCAGCACACCACAAAAATGTTCAGGGGCAGAAAAGGGAGCATGACCCCTGAAAAAATATCTCTCTGTAGATTCACACAACCAATTGGCATTCCCAATGATGTAAATAAATAATATCTCATAAACTGTAGGAGCTATAAAGCAAAAACTAAAAAATCTTGTAGATCGGTAACGAAGCGTTTGCGGACCTATGTTTATATGAAGTTTTAGTCATGAAATAAGCCAAAGAATTACCCCCTTCCGTATGTACATGATATTTAGGAACACCCTGTATATCTTTGAATATAAATAAAAAGAAAAATATAATACAGGGTGTTTCAGACCTAAATAAAATAATTTTAACCACATACTCAGAAAGGTGTATAAATACGAAATATCGAAAAAAAAATTTTTTTCGGAAATATTTTAGACATAATTAAACAATTTTAATTTCTCCCCTAACGAGCCGCTCAGTTTTATTATCGGGTAGACGCGTAGCCAAGGCGCGAGGGAGACGCAAACTGGTTTCAGGTCTTCCTTCGACGTTGCCAGATCGCGGCGCCAGGCAACGAACATTTTTATCTAAATGTGCCCACCTTTTTATATCCTTTTGTTATCCTTTAGGATAATAATCGCTGATAGCAAATGAAAGGTGGTTTAAAAACTATCCTCCTCGCCACTCACATTCGCACTTGCCATATTATCAGAAAATTGCTCCAGAGGTCGGTACACGAGCTTCCTGGTCGCGTTCACAACCTTACCTACAATCCAAAAGATAATCGAGTTGAGTAAGCCTTTTTCGAGCCGTCCGGTTCGGCAATTCGCGACGCGACGTCTGTCACCCAACCACGCTTGACCCACTGACCCACACTTCCGTCTCGCCGGCCGGCCGGCCGGCCGGCTGTCTCCCCCTCCCTGCACCGCCTCGAGCCTTCGCCACTGCATGTTCTGTTGCTATGCAGGCCCTTTTTTATTTTAGTTTTTTGCTGCGTTTCCGAGCCGAGGATCTGTCGTCCCACAACACACGGCTCTTAGTTCGGGGAATGCCGGCTAAAATCGGCAACATTGCACGTCGCCCAATAATGTAGCTTTTGGCCCGTCTACTTCCCGGTCGTTTCCTCGCCAGTGGCGTCGTTATTGTCTTTAAAAAATAGCTTCCTTAAAAAAAAAATCTGGCTTTATTATTGACTTTTAATTTTTTTTTAATTGCGGGTTCGTATTAAGCTCAATTTTTTCCACATGTGGTTAAAATTATTGTATTTAGGTCTAAAACACCCTGTATAACGAAAGTATCCGCGTAGTACCCCATAAAGAATATAGAACATAGCCATCATCCGCCCGCCGCTACTGGCCCACTGGCCCCCTAACAGAAAACTTCGAAGACGTACTTTAAATCTACAAACACTGCTCGCCCTCACTGACTGCGGAATGGAATTGTATATTTTAGCTACATTAAACAAGAAAGATCTTTCATACAAAGCGGTCTGATGAGCGGGAGGAGTAATAAGAGACTTTCTACGTATGTTCACATTATGTAGATCCGATCGATACCTTATCTTGTAAAGATATGGAGGTGTTTGGGTCACTATAATCTTCTGGAAAAAAACAGATATATGGAGTAGTCTACGATATTTCATAAAAAATGACGCAACTTCGCAAGACCTTTAACTACCTCGTTATGCTGGATTACTTCGCTTTGCATTATTCGTTTGTTGTTGTATTTTAATTACATGTATAAGGTTATAATAAAAATTTATTTTGTATTGTTTTTACATCGATGTACAACATTTAAGAAATAGGACATTTTTAAGACCACACACGATCATTACAAAGGGCTATAGTGGTCTACCACCACTGTTTATTTCAATGATTATTTTTTCTTTTATTATTTATAAGTTGCAACACATTATATACGTCCCGATTTGCCCTGTTGTCATAATTTAATGACCTCAACTTAGTATCCAGTACTAAAGATTGTAAAACATTACAATTTATCTGGTTTAATTTGTTTTTGCTCTAAAATTAAAGTTTGAAAGTTGGTGTAGCAGGATATTTGGGGACGGTTTCAACAATGCCTCCGACTATCTATATATGGCTCCTTTAATCTATGATTAAAGTCAATTAGGTACTTAAATATACAAGCCTGAGGAATGGGGAACTTGCACACAAATTAAATTTGAAAAATATTATACACAAACATAATTTACATAAATATTACACACAAACATAATTTACAAGAAAACTCATTTTTTATTTTTATGTAATAAATGTAAGCAATTAAAAACTGCATAATTCGAATCATTCTTGTAACGCGCCGTCCTTGGTTGTGACGTCAAGTAGCTCGTTGGTGATGGCGCCTCTGGTGGGCGGCAGCACCATGTGTATACAGGGTGTCCCGAAATTAGCCTGCCATAATTTACCAGCGTATTCTACAACCCAAAAAAATGAAAAAAGTTCCTATAAACATGGCCTCAAAAATGCACCCTAATGGGGCTATAGCCCCCGAAAGGGGCAATTTCACAAACGGTTTTTTCTAAATATTTCCAGAACGAACAAAGATAAAATTCTGAAATTTGGTATGTGATGTACCTGTGAGATTTGACATTTGCCGAGGTTATAGCGATAGTTAGACATTCTTAATCATAGGCGTCCTAAATGGGGGGGTTAAGGGGTTAAAATGCCCTAAATTTTTTGTGTGTGCTTTTTCCCAAAATTTATTACGATATTATAAAATTTCAGGGTATTCTACGAAAAAATGGTGCTCTTGTTGAACTTTGATAGCATGCACCGTTTTCGAGTAAAATCGTATTGGAATTTTTTTGCGGAAGGCCATGAAAATGCGTATTAGAAATTAGCCTGCGATATTTTACCAGCTTGTTCTGCGACCCAAAAAAAAAATGAAAAAGTTCCTATAAACATGGCCTCAAAAATGCCTCCTAAGAGGGCTATAGCTCCCGAAATGGACACTTTGGCAAACGGATTTTTCTAAACATTTCCAGAACAAGCAAAGATAAAATTATGAAATTTGGTATGTGACATACCAGGGAGAATAAATCATGAAAAAAGAGCACAAAAAAATTTGGGATATTTTTAACCCCTTGAACCCCCTTATTTGGGACGCCTATGATGAAGAATGTTACTATCTCTACCTCGGTAAACTTCAAATCTCTCAGCTATATCACACACCAAATTTCATAATTTTATCTTTGTTCGTTCTGGAAATATTTAGAAAAAACCGTTAGCTAATGTGTCGATTTCGGGGGCTATAGCCCCCTTAGGGGACTTTTTTGAGGCCATGTTTATAGGAACTTTTTTCATTTTTTTGTACCAAAAAAGGTGGTAGTAAATTGTGGCAGGCTAACTTCTAATAGGCATTTTCATGGCACTCTGGAAAAAATTTTTAAAACGAGTTTACTCTAAAAAGATGCATGAGATCGAAGTTCAACAAGAGCACCTTTTCTTCGTAGAATACCTTCAACTTTCATAATTTCGCAAGAAATCTGGAAAAAAGTGTACAAAAAAATTTTGTGGTTATTTTAACTCCTGAACCTCCCCATTTGGGACGCCTATGATTAAGAATGTCTAACTATCGCTACCTCGGTAAATGTCAAATCTCACAGGTACATCACATACCAAATTTCAGAATTTTATCTTTGTTCGTTCTGGAAATATTTATAGAAACCCGTTTATGAAACTGCCCCTTTCGGGGGCTATAGCCCCATTAGGGGGCATTTTTGAGGCCATGTTCATAGGAACCTTTTAAATTTTTGTACGTCGTAGAACACGCTGGTAAATTATGGCAGGCTAATTTCGGGACACCCTGTATAAACTAATATGGCCAGCACATGTATAAAAACTACAGCACCGCGCACGCTTTGTTTAGAAAAAGCAACGAGAACGTCCTATCCTTGTCTATTCTTGGTAAAATTTTGATAAAAAAACGCTACTAACACCACCAGTTTAATATTTATTTTCTAATAATAATATGTATGATTCAAACCTATAAATAGCTTCCCGCCAAAACTAATGTCGGATCACAATAGCTGATCTCACGAAAAAGCAGGTTCAACAACGATGATCCGAAATGGCTAAATCCCTATCAATCGAACGCGTTATACCGATCTCAAATCAATTTCGATCGCTCCAGATCGAACGTTTGAAAAGTGCGTGCTATATTAAATAGTTATTTACATTGCGAGATGTGTAAGCGCACTTTTTTGGCCGAGGAGGTTGCTTAACGCCCGCGTTGCCTCGGGCCTTAAAACTATCTCCGAAGCCAAAAAGAGCTTACGCATCTAGCAGTGTACTACATTTTTCCTGCTACCGACAATTTCATATTAGATAGGTAGGTACTTTGAATTTAAATACACTATGAAGTAAATTAATTGTGAGTAATAATCTTCATAATAATCATTGTCCAGTTATTACTAAAAATGATAATCAGTGATAAATATAAGAGGTATAATGCAGTGAAAAAGACAATAAAAATAAAACTTGGGGTTCATGTGGGATTGAACCCGGGACCTACAAATTACTAGTCCCGTGGCCTCACCACTCAGTTAACAAAGTGCTTGCAGAGGCGGATCCAGGCAAATCTAAACTGGGGGCGGCGTGATAAAAATTTTTCCTGAATGGCCAGGGTAAGGGAAATTTTTAGAATGTATAATATGTATTTCTAAATAATAAACGTACCTAACAAAACAAAATCACAAAAAGAAACAATAATTCTTTAGATTTAAAAAATAATGTACTTATCACAAAATAAAATCATATTTTCTCTTCTTTGGCGCAAACTGATCTTTTCTTTATTTATGGGTACATTATGGTGTATATTTAATAGGGCTAAATTACTTAGTCTGTCTTGGACCATATTGGTACGTAACCAAGTTTTAATTATTTTAAGTAAAGAAAAATTTATTTCCGCCTATGCATTGCTTATCGGTAAACTGGCAAGTATGCTCAAAAATTTTCTTGCCGTTCTCGCGATGCGACTTCGTTCTGGTGTTGCCAGAACAAGCTTTATTGAGAAACTGAGGAAAATATACTAAAAACACTCTTCAATTGTACACTAGATTGTGATTCATATTTACATATTGATATTATTGATAGCTGATGAAGGGCAGGGCCGTAATCAACAGAATTTACATTTTACACACACGAATCCTAAATTTAAATAGATAGAAATTAACATTAAACTCTGTTCTTTGAAGCATAGAAAAAGGCTATAGTTATAGTTTCTGTGTTTGAAGCTAGGTTAGAGCCACAAACACAGATATCGAATATCAAGGTTAAAGTTAGGCATCTGTCACAAGTTCTGACATTTCCGCCGGTACCCGCGCTTTTCGTGTCGTTTATTGCAGACTAAATATTGCGATTTGAGGGCTGATATTTGGTAGGTATGTGTTCTTTCTATAAATAGGCAAATACATTAAATAAGTAAAAAAGTTCAAGTTTCCCATTGGGCCTGAAGCGAAGTTAAAGGTTCTAGCGCGATTTTGTAGCGAATTTAGAAGCTGAAGAATATTCTTGGTTAGCGATAGTATCCGACAACGCAGCCAACGAAAAATACTGGCCGTGGCGCGCAACAGCTCGAGCGAGGTCACGTAACATTAGAGTTCTAGCATTGCATAATAGGCCAGGAATAATAGAATTTGACCTAGAAAAAAATATTAACTGCAATTTTGTTTTACCATATCAAAGTTATAAGTAAATACGTTGGTAGAAACCAACATTTTGAAAAAACGGAACCTTAAGTTATCTGAAAAAAACACCTATTTTTCGTTAGAAACTTCGACTAAAAATGTTAACTGGATTTTTTTAGACTCTTTAGGTAAAAAAACTTCCCTTGCTAACATATGTATATTAAGAAATTAAACATTTTAAGAATATGGAAGTAACTTGGATCGACAAAGAGGGATAAAAATCGGATAATTTTCTATTTCGGCAAAAGCAAAAATATTAACTACGTTTTTATTGCAGATGATCATTCCCTTTTACAAATAGAATGTAACTTATACAAAATTAAACATTTATCTGAGCCGCACGTACGTCAGCTGTCACTTCTCATTGGTATAGACCACGATAGACTTACCCACTGTATGTCATTGCGCATCTTGTGACTAGGCAAAAATATTAACTGTTTTTTTTGTTTAACTTTTTACGATATAACTACAGGGTGGTTCACTTTTATGTGGTAGGACTTTAACATTAGATAGAAAAAGATAATCTAAAATGAAAATTTTATATCAACATATATCGGGGAAAGCTTAGTTTCCGAGATACAGGGCGTTGAAGTGTTGGAAAAAATATGAAGTATTTTTTACACTGTCCGAACCAGTGGAGATATTTAAACCAAATTTGATGTGTAGTACCACCTTTTTGACTACGATATTTAGTGATAATATGAAGGTCCTGAAATAACCAGTGGTGGAGTTATGGGTTTTCACTATCACTATATTTAAAAAGTAATTAGTACGGACCTGTCTCACATCAACGTAAATTTTTTTTTCGTAAAGTTCTTTCAATTCTCTACAAAAAGTGTATCTTGACATTTTTTTGTATCTGCCACGGTTGTGTAGTAAATAAATTATTTCGTTTTCATCTCAGCCTTTTTTGCCTAAAAATGTGTTTTCTAAGATTATTGATAAATATCGCAAATAACAGAAATTAATTATGGAACACTTATCGGATTCAGCTATTTTATTTTTAATTTTATGGAAACAATTTTAAAAATAAACTGGCACTTGGTTTGAGGTACATTACTTTATTATCATTTTAACATTTTTATCAAATCTGTATTATTTCTTAATAATTTTTATAATTCTAAATTTGTAGAATTCTAAATTATACCACGACGAGTAAAACATGATTCTTCCGACCATAAAATGTTATTTAAAAATTGTCTTACTTCCTTTGACTACAAAATCCATCGGCAAAATACTAATGTCCTTTCTGCATCGCCGTACTGGTGAAGATAAGTGTGCCATGGAAAAGAAAATCTTATTGACAGTTAATAATACAATAATCTGTCATCCAGTAGATGAACGTAGCAGCGCCGCAGTTTGTCTTTGTTAATAATTAAAATGCCGTTCCAATTTACAAATGAAGAGCAGGCTGACATCCATTTCTGCTATGGAGTTGCAAATGGGAACTCTGCGGAAGCAGCCAGAGAATACCGGAGGCGATTTCCAAATAGGCGCCATCCGCGTCCCTCGGTGTTTGTTAACAAGCACCGGCAATTCAGAACTCGCGGTCTGAGAACTAGAATCGTCGAACGAGGAAATGAAAACAATATCCAACAAGTCAGACGCAACAATGAGATTCTTCGTGAATTCGATAGGAATCCTACAACAAGTAGCAGAAGAGTGTCAGTGGCCCTACGTGTTTCAAAGTCTGCAATTTTGCGATCTTTAAAAAGAGATCACAGTCATGCGTATCATCTACAACCCGTACAAGGTTTAAGGCCCGGCGATGCAGAAAGAAGATTAGTGTTTTGCCGATGGATTTTGGAGTCAATTGAAGGAAATAGACAATTTTTAAATAACATTTTATGGACGGACGAGTCGTGTTTTACTCGTCGTGGAGTAGTAAACTTTCATAATCAGCATATTTGGGCACAAGAAAACCCACATGCAATCCGGCCAAGAAATTTTCAGGTCGAATTTAGTGTCAATGTTTGGATTGGACTGTACAACCATCATCTGTTTGGACCCTTTTTTTTGCCACAGCGAGTGAATGGTGACAATTTTTTGGAGTTTTTAGTAGCTGAGCATAATAATATGTGGGAAGACATTCCTTTAAACTTAAGATTGTTGGCTTGGTTCCAACTTGACGGCTGTCCTGCACATTTTCACCGAAATGTGAGGAACTGGTTAAATAATAACTTTCCAAATAGGTGGATCGGACGAGGGGGACCGGTCGCTTGGCCACCACGTTCTCCGGGCATAACACCTCTGGACTTCTTCGTATGGGGATTTTTAAAAGAACAAGTCTATGCGACTCCTGTAGAAACAAGGGAACAACTTATTGATCGTATCAGAAATGCGTGCGATGAATTGAGAAATGGCAATTTAATCGATGCTGTTCAATCCGTTAGGCGTCGAAGTGAATTATGTGTGCAACAGAATGGATCACATTTTGAACAATTGTTGAATGTTGTACAAATTTAGAATTATAAAAATTATTAAGAAATAATACTAGATTTGATAAAAATGTTAAAATGATAATAAAGTAATGTACCTCAAACCAAGTGCCAGTTTATTTTTAAAATTGTTTCCATAAAATAAAAAATAAAATAGCTGAATCCGATAAGTGTTCCATAATTAATTTCTGTTATTTGCGATATTTATCAATAATCTTAGAAAACACATTTTTAGGCAAAAAAGGCTGAGATGGAAACGAAATAATTTATTTACTACACAACCGTGGCAGATACAAAAAAATGTCAAGATACACTTTTTGTAGAGAATTGAAAGAACTTTACGAAAAAAAAAATTACGTTTATGTGAGACAGGTCCGTACTAATTACTTTTTAAATTTAGTGATAGTGAAAACCCATAACTCCACCACTGGTTATTTCAGGACCTTCATATTATCACTAAATATCGTAGTCAAAAAAGTGGTACTACACATCAAATTTGGTTTAAATATCTCCACTGGTTCGGACAGTGTAAAAAATACTTCATATTTTTTCCAACACTTCAACGCCCTGTATCTCGGAAACTAAGCTTTCCCCGAAATTAAACATTTATTTACGGCGCATGTAGGTCAACTGTCATTTGTCACTTCAAAATACTTCCGTTACCAATTTTTGTTTAATTTCAAAAAATTTAACAAGACTTAGTATCCACTTACAAAGTTTAACAAAAATCAGCCAGTTAATAATTCTGCTCTCAAAGACAGCTTCAAATTTCTTTAAAATGCGATTTCCGGCGAAACAATGTGTTTAATTTCTGAACAAACTGTTAATACTTGATTTTTAAGGTAATGGTAAATAATAAAAACGCAGTTAATATTTTTGCCAAACAAAATATTACGCAAAATGTCATTTTTACATCATTCGGATACTTGCGCAAACGTAATCTGTTTAATTTATCAATCTCAACTTTATGTACCTTACTTACTAATAAATGCAGCTTAAAATTCGCAGATAATATTTATGCCGTCTTTATTACAACAAGAAAATGTATTTTTCTAAAAAACGCCCACACGCGTATATTTATTTTGTATAAAAAACAATTCTGGCGTTCATTTATTACCAATATTTTGTGATGGCATTATAAAAATGCGGTTATGAATTTTGTCTAGATTTCGTTATTTTTTACCGTAATTTCCCTGGCCTATAAGTTTGCCATTGCGTCACTTGTAAAATAGTGTAGGAAAAATGCTATACATGCTTTACAAAACTTAAATTTGATTCAAAAAGGGCTTTACGCATTTGTTTTACATGTAAGTGAGTTACATGAACACATATGCCATGTTTCTGGAAAGAAGACGCTACATGCTGAGAAGACACTTTTAATATTATATATACTAAAACATGTTCTATTACGACAGTCTCTCTTGTAACTTTTGCCAATAAACATCTTTTTAAAAACAAATTTGTTACGCTCGCCCACGTAACTAGTGTGAGATAGGTACCTATATACTCAAAAAAGCAAAATATCTCAAATAAAACTCGTTCATTATAAGTTTTGTGCAACACGTGCGCGAAGCTTCTTCGGTGCCTTTGACAAATATATCGAGAGGAAATCCTTTGTATAGCTGCTCGCTCCTATATTCCTAGACGCTCCTCGATATGACGCTGGCGTTATCCACGATACAACGCGGGATCCGCAATCGATATAGGGGTCGTCCCACGGCAAAGTTTACCTGGGACAACCCCTGATCCGGGAACGTCTTATAAGGTCCCGGGAAGACGCACGGTTCCCAACTATTTACGCAAACAATACACTGGGGCCTAAGATACGAAATTATGGCGCATCCGCGGTGGCCCGTGAAATTCTTCGGAAGGGCGGCGGAGCCTAAAGCGTGGGGGAATGCCCGAACGACATTCATTCATACATAATTAATAATATCCCCTATTAGAGGGCTAACGACTATGAAAAATGCGCTGCTAAGTGGTAGCACGTGCCATTGTCTACTCACCACCTAATTATCCAGCTTCACACTGGTGCCAATTAAATCGCTACGTATGTCAAGTTAAACTCATACTACGTAGGCCAGGGAAATTAAAGTTTGACCTTGACGCACTTCATATCTGCAAGCTTCAAATATTTATAATTTAGGTAAACTGAAAATGGAACATTTCAGCATTTAATTTGATACTCCCTGTATATCTGAATAAAAATAAAATCAATACGTCCTGTGTTCACTGACTGCGGTTTTAAACTTTGGTACAAGGAAATTAAACTGATAATGTTTATTTGAGTCAGAGTTTCCGCCAGTCAAATTTGTAAGTAATACCAGTGGTGTTCTATGTATAATACAGGGAAGTATCCCGAAATTAGCCTGATATAATTTACCAGCGCATTCTGCGACCCAATGATGGAATCATCACACAATGTAGGTACTTGATCTAACGCCTTAGGCAGTTGGTGCATAAGGTTCAATTGCCTGCGTGAAATTGTATCTATATAGAATCTATATAGAAAAAAATCTTGTGGTATTTTCGTAATTATATTGTAATTACAAACGATCGAGATTGATGAACACTATATTACCACTTTTTTTAGAAAAGTCATACACAACGTTGTTTTTTACTACGGCCCCAAGCTTTATAACATTTTGCCAACGGAAATAAAACTGTGCCGAAATATCAAAAAATTTAAAAATAATATAAAAAAAATTATAAAAGACAATCAATCAATAATCAGCAAGCAATTTTAATGATGCCTGCCTCAATATATAGCCTCCCAATTTGACTATATCAGAATGCCTATGGCTCCTTTTTTTGTTTTTGGATATCTTTTTGTATAAAGTTGCAGTTATGTTTTTGATGTATTTACAATAATGTTTTATTTTTCTTCCTCGCTTGTCATCGACTTTTAATGTTAATTAAGGGGGCATTATCACACATAGTGCCAACCCAAGTGGGTTTTTGGTGTTTGTTTTTAAAATTACTAGGTCTTTCAAAAAACCAATGCTCAACTCAAATACTACATTATATTGCGCATATTTGGACAAAAAAATCAGCCAAATCTGATGTTTCGTTTGCGAAAACAATATACCTGAAATGTATTTTCTTCTTCTTCTCTAATAAAAAATTACCAGAAACTTTAGGTATATTGTTTTTCCAAACGAGACATCAGATTTGGCTGATTTTTTTGTCCAAATATGCCCAATATAATGCAGTATTTGAGTTGGGCATTGTTTTTTTGCAAAACATAATGATTTTCAAAATAAACACAAAAAACTCACTTGGGTTGGTAGTATTTAATGCCGTGTGTTTATGCCACCTTAATATAATGTAGACCCATTTAGAATTCCTTAGGAACTGTAGGCCTACATAACACAAGCACCGTGTGCTTAGCATGTGGTCTCGGATCCAAGGGATTTACTATGAAAGAATTGTGTGTACTTGTTTACTTACTTTACTTTAAGATGTAGTCAATATATACAATATAATGCATTTACCAATATTTAATATGTAAATTGTAATTCATTGTATGAAAAATTGTACGAAATCTTATAATAGGTAATAATAAACTTTGAAATAAATGAAAATAATTCCTATAAACATGGCCTCAAAAATGCCATTGAAGGGGATATAGCCCCTAAATGGACACTTTTGCAAACGTACTGAAAGAATTCCGCCAAAAGTGAGTTGTTTTGCTAAGATTCTTTTGCTGCGGTAAGTAGATATTTTGCTGTCATGGCAAAAAAAATTGTGGCAAGTAAACATGTTTTGCTAAAACTTCTTTGCTGTCACAGCAAAATTTTTACTTGCGGTTATATGGATGGGTTACTAGAAATTTCCTTTAGTTAGCCCACTTACTTATCTGAAGCCAGTCCTTTTGTTACCACAGGTGAGTGCAGTCTGCTAAAATGCGCTCAGCTGTGGTAATTCAACTACTCGTTTGCGGCTAGCGAGCCCTTACTTACAACAAGTGAATTGCTTCGCTGAAATTAAAGGTAATTTGTAAGTGCGCTTGCGCCAGCTGGCACGCCAGTGCCTGCTAGGTGGCCGCGCCGCAGTCATCGCACAGTCGTTGGTTCGTGTTAATCGTACTGCATGAACGTCTAGACCTAGACGGCCGTGGCTTCGTTCTTTTCCGTGTTGGGAGTTGGGGGAGACCGAAAATGGCCGAATTTAAATTACTATTAATAGAATTATGGGGGCTGTAGACATTACATTGCCGTCTTTGAAGATAAGTAAAAATTAAGATTTTAATACTTAATGTCCGCTTGGACATTATCATCATACTATACATAATCTGCAGCCAACTTAATTGTGACAGCTAGAAAACGGGATCTTGTCAAAGTTTACAGAATATTTTATTCTGTAAACTTTTATCTTGTATTGTAGCACAGATTGTAGTGATGCATGTAAAATTTAAAATTGATGGATATAATATTATCTACACTTGTATATAAGTAGGTATATCTATAAGACAACTCTTTTTATTTTGTTTTGTCGTCTTTGCAATTGTATTTTTGTATTTTAGTTATTTGGGTTAATATTTCTTCCACAACATAGAATAGGTTCTAAATTAGATCGGGCTCTTTATAATACCTAATTTATATAGGTGGTTGTATAGGAGCAGGCAATGATTGGATACCGCCACCTTTTTTGTGTATGCATGCTCATAATGTAATTTGAAATTATCTAAACAAAGGCATCATCATTATTATTATTAAACTCATTAGCAATAGTTAATATACTTGCTGGAATAGGTAAGCAGTTCAATTACCATTACTGACTGGACTCATTTACAGCAACAAAAATTAATACAACCACAAATAAATTATTTGCTCTGGCAGGTAAGCAACTCACTAGTGAGCAGCTTAATTATCATTAATGAGCTGCTTAAATTACAGCAAGAAAACATAAATAACCACAATAAAATTATTTGCTATGGTCGTTAAGCAACTCACTTGTGATTAGTGAGCTGACTCACTTGCATTAATACAAGAGTCGAATTATAACAGCATAGTGATTTTCAACAAATCTGCTTACTTACTGCAATTGAGTTGTCTTTAGCAAAGCGTGCTTTGCTGCGGTAGCAAAGTAACTCACTCGGCGCCTATTTAATGCAGATATTTTGCTGCGGTAATTGAGTTCTTCCTAACCGTAGCAAAGTAATTCTTTCAGTGCGGTGTTTTCTAAATATTTCCAGAACTAGATAAGATAAAATTATGAAATTTGGTATGTGACAAACCTGGGAGAAAAAATGATGAAAAACCCAAAAAAAAGGGTATTTAAACCTCTGTAAATGTCAAATCTCACAGGTATATCACATACAAAATTTCAGAATGTTATCTTTGCTCGTTCTGGAAATATCTAGAAAAAGCTGTTTTCCAAAGTGTCTATTTCGAGGGCTATAGTTCCCTTAAGGGCCATTTTGAAGCCATATTTGTAGGAACTTTTTTCTTCTTGTTATCGAAGAACGCGCTGGTAAATTATGGCAGGCTAATTTCTTAAAACGCATTTTTATGGCATTTTCAAAACGATTTAACTCGGATTTTACTCGAAAACGGTGCGTGCCAAACATGAGCATCTTTTTTTTCGTAGACAAAATTTCGTAACTTCGCAAGAAATCTGGAGAAGTACACACCCAAAATTTGGGGAATTTTTAACCCCTTGACCCCTCCCCATTTGGGACGCCTGTGATTAAGAATCTCAAACTATCTCTAACTCGGTAAATGTCAAATCACATACCAAATTTCAGAATTTTATCTTTGCTCGTTCTGGAAATATTTAGAAAAAACTGTTTGCCAAAATGTCATTCTAGGGCTATAACCCCCTTAGGGGCCATGTTTGTAGGAACTTTTTTATTCTTTTTTTGATCCAAGAACGCGCTGGTAAATTTCGAGACACCCTGAATAGAAAAAAAAAGGAATCCGGGCGTTAGTATTAACACGTCTCAACAAAAACCGACATTGTTATCTCCTGAATTAGATGTGGGGTATGTGGAAGTCCAGATAAAATCAAATATTAATGATAGTGACTTACCACTACCACATCCGTTGAGCGCTTGAGGGATTACATACCTGAAACAAATAATTATTATTACTAATTACAGCAAACTAATAAAACATATGTAAGTATATAGGTACATCAAGTTTTAGAAAAACCTTTAAGGCTTGTTATTTCAGGAGGAAGAAAGCTACCACAGACTGAGCATGTTGAAAATACGAATTCACTGTGAAGAGAGCGCTTTTAAAACCCATCGCTACTTCACTCAACTAAACCGATGCTGGTCTAAATCCTAATCTTAATGTTTATTTCCAGTGCAGTAAAAATACTTCCCCTTCAAGGAAATCCCCCATCAACTCCCACAAAGCTTAAAGATATTCAACGTAGGTGGTGGTGAAATAAAAGAAAAAAGCTTTTATGGCATATTTCCGGGAAATAAAGGGCACCGGTTGCAGGAAGCAAGTCGAGCGGAAAGCGATTGATACGGTCAGAGCACCCTATTTCGTAAATGTTCTGCAATATGACTGAAGGATGATATTATAGTAATTTGATTTCGCGATTAATGTTAATATAATTATGTGAAATAGACTTAAAGTTTTGCAAGTTCAGATGTCAGAAAAGTTGCTGTTCGAGACAATTCTTTAAATTTTACGAATATAGAGGTGGCACAAGCATGCCACTATTTATGTAAATAGGAACAGTCATATCCAAGACCATTCGGAGATCATGTTCATTGGCAAGCCGATAGGTTCCTAACCCAACAGTATCTGCGTGAGAAATTTGTATTACAAATTACCTGCATATGGTAGAGATATAAAAGTAAAATATGTTCCCATTCATATTTAGAGAAATTTCTGAAACAAAAATATATAGGGTTAAAATAGTAGTTTATGGTACAAGGCCGAAAAGTTCAGTTTTTGGACGACTGCGGAGTTCGAACCGCAGGAATACGAAAAACTTGGATACATTTAAAAAAGTACAAAATTTAAACCAGAAAAAAATTAGCAATTATGTAATTCTAGTCGACCATGGAACAGAAAACTATTAATCTGTTAATGAGCTTGTGTCAATCACGGCAAATATTTATTATAATTTTAATAACACAAAAATAAATACAACAAAAATAAACAATAACGAAATTTTTCCCTGAAAAAACGATTATGTGCACAAGAAGTGTACGAAAGAATTTACCAGAGATTCAAATCAAATTTGGAAGAAAACAACATAAAAGTAATTTCAGAGAATGTCTTGCTTGCTTACACGGCTAAACTCTTCGAAATTCATAAATCATCATCTTTATGGTCTACTTATTCAATGATAAATTCGATGTTAAAAATTAAGAAAGATATTGACATTTCTAAGTTTATGAAGCTGAGAACTTTTTTGGAAAAGAAAAATGTTAGAGATGTACTCAAAAAATCTAAAACGTTAACAGAAAACAGTTCAAAATTGTTTGGCAGAAGCGCCGAACAATACATATTTTCTGCACAAAGTAATATTTCATTTATTGTTTTGCAATGTAGTTAATATTTTTTTAAGTTGTATATGATATACAGTGCCCGCCAAAAAGTTGGAACCAAAGGGATTTTTTTTTTATTTTTGAGCTAAGATGAAACTACTCTGGGGCGATCATCTCTGCTTCCAAAAAGATTCGAAATGAGATCATTAAACGTCGTGACGTCATTTGACTTACCTGTCAAAAAGACATTGAATTAAATAAATAGCCAAAATACGCTTTATTTGAGATTTTATCGAAAAAAGTTATTTAAAAAAGTTGCTTGGAATTTTATTTTATGTGCAAATTTTCAGACAAAAATTATAACAATAATAAATTTTTGATTTTTGAATTAGAATAAATTGTTTGCCTATCATCCAAACATGACATTTTTTAGTTATGGACCCTTTTTGGGTCGTAATCAGCTAGTTTCAAGAAAAACTTTACTAACAAGATACAATTATTATAGTTTTTCAAAAATCAAAAATTTATCATTGTCAGAATTTTTGTCTGAAAATTGGCACATATGGGTATAATAAAATTCCAAGCAACTTTTTCAACTAACTTTTTTTGATAATTTTTGTCTGAAAATTGGCACATATGGGTATAATAAAATTCCAAGCAACTTTTTCAAATAACTTTTTTTGATAAAATAACAAATAAAACGTATTTTGGCTATTTATTTAAATAAATGTCATTTTTGACAGGTATGTCAAATGACGTCACGACATTTAATGACCTCATTTTGAATCTTTTTGGAAGCAGAGATGATCGCCCCAGAGTAGTTTCATCTTAGCCCAAAAATAAAAAAAATTCTCTTATGGTTCCAACTTTTTGGCGGGCACCGTATTAGATATTACATATGTTACGGCTAATACGAGAAATTAGTTAATTCGCGTTTCAGCCGGCTAATTCGCGAATTAACCAATACAGCTGGTTAAAATGGCAAGATATACATATATTTTAAGAATTTTAGCAAATTATCTGGTTAGAACGCGAATTATACGCTAGATAATACCTACGCGAAACTATAAGACACATTCGGGTTTCCCCTTCAGCAACTGGCTAATTCGCGATTTAGCAGGCTGAAACGTGAATTAACTAATTTCTCGTATTAGCCGTAACATATACACAAACAAAAAGTTTCTCCTAGGTTTCACAGAATAATTTGATGACACATATCGCGAGAAGCGATTATTATCTGATTTTTAGTTTGTTTAAATAGATGAAGAATCTACTAATACTTTTGGAAATAGGAGATACTAAAGTAATGGCCTCAAATTCACGGAAAACTTTCAATAACTTCGATCATTCGGCGAATAAGGTATGAACTAGTTTGCGAGGTCGCACTTGCGAAGTTCTAAATTATCTGGCATCGTTTTTGAGAAGTTCGAGAACTGTATCAATTCTCTTTCTGGCAACGCCTTATTGAATCAGTAGGTATTCCTAGTTTGCGAGAAAGTCAAGCGTGCAGGTCACCGATTTGCAATTGATATGAGATAAAAATATGGCATTTGATATTTCTGAAGACATCTCATAGACAGAAACGCTGTTTTAGTTGAGAACCTAAACTTTCCCATTAATTTATCGTTCTTATACTCCTTCGCAGTTTCTGACCTGGCATCTAATCTTGACGTTTATTCAACTGCGATAAAAATACCTCCCGCAAGAAAATGCCCCATAAAATCCCTTAAACCTTTTTAAGATATGCACGTGGGGGGCATCGGCGTCGAAATAAAAGAAGAACGAGCGACGCGTCAAAAGATTGATACGACGAGAGCTCCTTATTTCCTAAATGTTGTCAGAAGCAAAAAGGATATAAATGTAAAAATTCACAAACATTTTTTTAAATCGGCATTAAAAAGCATCCAACCAGTCATTAAAAGCTCAAAATGCGGCACAAAAGTATCTAAGTCATCATAGTACCCTTTTTTATATTAATTGGCTTTGGCGCGATATAAACAAACCAAACATCGGACGCGTTCATCGCCCGTAAAACGTGGCCAATAAAGTATCATTTAACGTTTCAGCCTCATTGCGGAATTGTTACATATAACAACGCAATTTTTCAGTATAACAACGCAATATTTCAGTATAAGTCTGTTTGAACAACCGCATCGTGCTCGATCTAGGAAAGCAATGACGCGCGCGGTGGGCTCATGGATGGGTGACCTTTTTTTAATTATTTTACCTAATAAAACTTATTTTTCCCGATTAAATAGTATATAATGTGTCCCTCGACACTGAAGTTCCTTTTTATAACTCAGGTGGTTTATTTGCCTCGGCCTTAGAGGCCTCTGCAACTATTTGGATTCGGCAATTTGGTTTTGTTTCCAACTCAGTATGCATATAAATGTGGGCTACGGTTTTCATACATTATATTGAAATTTCCCAAAACAATTAGTCAATTCTTCTAACTGATAATTAATAGTAAATATTTGTTACTAACTGCGAACACAATAGTCAATTTGACAATGCCAAACAAAAGAATAGCCTACTTGATTTCTTCTTTAGCGAAGATATAGAATTTTATTCGATGACCATTTGTGAACAACCGAATTAATTTTAGAGAAAAACGAGAGCTTATTTGTCACTCACAAATCATAAAATATGAATATGAAGAGAACGTTAAATTATCCCGTGGAGTAACATTCTTCTCCAATCAAATGTCTACTTCAATCCCCATCTACGCCACACCAAATTTCAGCGAGATGTCTACACGGATTTTGCCTCGGTTATAAAACAAGCATTTTTTGGGAAATTAATCTAAATGTAATTATTTTTAATTCTAGAACATGCAATAAGTTCAATAATTCAAGACTGGATGATAGCAGTGACTATAATAGTCACTGATGATAGGCACCTATACCTAAGCGATAGCAGTAGGTATGTCAATTTTATGCGCATTTAAAACTAAATTAAATTCTCACGATGCCAGAAAACAACGAAAAACTCACGGAAATATTTTAATAACTTCAGTCCTCCGGTCCAAGGTATATAATGGCAGTTTTGGGGGTGGTACTATGCAAAGTTTAAAATTAACCGACATCATTTTCCTAAAGTTCAAGAACTAAAATAACAAGCTGTATTTTAATTATTGTGATATTGTTAAATTGTGTGTCCTTCTGGCAGGTCTTAGGAGGTTATAATTTTCTTCGTTCTGATTTGTCAAATCGTAGATTATTCTATAAACTTTATTAACATTATTAACAAGTTCAGATGTTTCGTTTTTTTCGTTTTTTACTATTGTTCCAATGAGGACGGCGTGAAAAACGCCCTGTTCCCCAAGTAAGAATATACAGTGAAATATATATACATAAGTGGTCAGTGCTTGAAGAGCATAATCTCCTATCGAAAAATTTTTGCGTGTGCTTTTTACATTCGGTACTTAAAATATTAACAAAGGGGTGTTAATAAATTCAATAATTAGAAATTAATTAATTAATTAAAATAACCTAATCTGCTATTAAATTTAGTGTTGTGGGTTATCGTCAATGTCATTCGTCATCGTCATTAGCCTCTATAAAATGTCTAGGTCTTTTGTGGGGTAGTCTGTGGTCAATTTTGTATGTGCAGGGTGTTCCCGTATATTTTGACCCACCCCTAGAGCCTCTATTTGTCGAGTTAGAAAAAATTACTTAAATGAAAGTTGTAGGGTACCAAGGTGTATTGTCCCAAAAATAATGGATTGACAGGAATGCCCTTGCGTAAGTTGAAATGTTTTTCCATGGCAACCTTGATTAAATATAAAGATCGTATTTATCTGCAATCTGCAATTTGGAATATCATGCGAATGCTTAGAGCAAACATATACTTATATTGTTGGAATCGGAAAAATGCGTGCAATTAAAAAATCCACAAATATACAGGGTGTTTCATTAAAAAAGTAAGTTTATATTTTTTCATAAATTTGTGACGCTCATTTGTTTTATCTAGTAACAGATCCTAGCGGTTCAGAAAAAAACCTACAACTTTCATTTAAGTAATTTTTTTCTAACTCGAAAAATATAGGCTCTAGGGGTGGGTCAAAATATACGGGAACACCCTGTACATGCGTCCGTAAGTAGTCTGTTTGGGTGATTAGGTATTGTAATATCATATATTTTCCGTGCGTGCGTCCTTATGTATTGAGTCACTGTCGGTATATTCAAGTCATTGTGTATAACAGTCCTGTTTGAAACGTACCACTCCGCACCTACAGCCATACGGAGGCACTTATTTTGTATGATTTGAACTCTGTTTATTTGCGATTTGGCTGCGAAACACCAAGCGGCGCACGCGTACAATAAGTTCAGATGTAGAATTAAATTTTTTGAAACTTGTGGTCTTGAAAATTTCTTAATGGAAAAAAAAAAAACAAAACTAAAACTTACAGATAGAATTTCTTTTAGCATGTTTTTAGTTATTTATACACTTCCCCCAAAAATTAACGCACCACCAAAAAATACCCAAAAGTTTGAGACACCCGGTATTTATAAAAAAGAGGTTTCTATGCAAATACAGTTAGTACACTAACGTGGAAGAGACAACCTATCATTCAAAAAAAAATTCATCCAAATCGGACTATTGGTTTTGACAAAAATTTACTTTAAACTTTTGGGTATTTTTTGGGTGGTGCGTTAATTTTTGGGGGAAGTGTATATTACGAAAGTATCGTTGTTAATAACCTTGGCCAATAGAATTCTATAAATATTTCAAGAACGCACAAAGATGAATTTCTAAAATTTGGTATATAATATACAGATTTGACGATTACCCAGGTTAGACATATTATGTAATTTGACAGTCTTCATCATAGGCATCCAAATTGAGGGAGTTAAGGGGTTAAAAATACCCCAAATTTTTAATTTTCATGATTTCTTCTCACAGGTTCTCATACAAATCTTAAGTTTTTGATCTTTGTTCCTTCTGGATATATTTAGAAAAAACCGTTTGCGAAACTGTCTATTTTGGGTGCTATAGCCCCCTTAGGGAGCCTTTTTGTGGCCATGTATATATAGGAACTGTTATGGCAGGCTAATTTCGGGACACCCTGCATGTCCAATTCTGAGGCTTTTTCTATGCCACAAAGGCATCGGAAGCACCATTGTCTACAGACACAGAAACTAAAATATGTTGGGATACGAAATACACTAAATTAGATACCTATACCTGTCATTAACATAATTTATGATTCGGAAACTGCGACTCAAGCGACCTTATGGAGCTAATACATGGAATTTCACACTCGATGAAATCTTTAAAGTGCAATATAAAATGGACCTCCCATCCAAGGTATAAAAGCAGTTTTCGGGGTCGCATTGTGGAAAGTTTAAAATTATTCGACGGCGTTTTCGCGAAGTTGAGAACTAAAATTTATCCGTTCTATTACGGGCTCGGCCTTACTGCAGCAGTTTTCTTAGTTTGGAGATGCTCGAAAGTATGCAGGGCACGGATACGTGTTTGAGATGGGTAATCAATAAAATAAAGAAACGGAGCAAGAGTTGTGTAATCGAAAGATGTCCTTTCTATATTTTAAATGGAAATCCCGGAGTCCTATACTGTACATGAATTTAAAATACAACAAAAATTGAGATAAAGCCGCTCAATCCCCATCGAATTGATAAGTACAATGGAAGTCGCACAGGTACCACTTTCATTGTTGTTTGGGGCAGCCAACTCTAGAGAGAGATAGGTTTCAAATGGCAATAAGTAAGACAAGGACGCCTAATGAACGTGTCAGCTGATTCAGGCAAAGGAGGTATATAGGGATGTTGCATATTAATGACCGAATTTAATGGGCATGTTCCGTAATTATCTTTATTGTATGATCTGTATTCCGAAATTCGGGGCTTGTTTGTAGGAATGAGAATTTTTCTATATAACCACAATTATGTAAATATTGCACAAAAAAAGAAGTGAATTGTTTAAAAAAATTACATGGCTATTTTATGTACCTGGAAGTAAATTGAGACAAATAAAATACAAATTCCAAAATAAAAGTTTATTTTAAAATAAAGGCGACAAAATATCTAGGATAAGGTACACATTTTCAACTTTAATTACTTATCTTAATTGATTTATTAATTTTAAAATTCAATTTAATAGGAAAAGCATGTAAGACAGGTAGCTGTTACATATTTTTATATAATTTTTAATGTTTAGGAATCTAACAAAAATAATTACAAATAATTACCTGAATGACCAGTTTCCATCATGACTTGGAAAATAAAAAACTGTAGTAATTACATACTTTTTAAGTTTTCGCTGCCCAAAATTCTCTATGAAATTGCTCTCAATAAATTGTTGACTACAAATGCAAGTAAATACTTGTAGACAGTAAAAAATTTTTCCTTTTTATTGCTGCAATCCACTTCTCTCTAATATCACCTTATCTCTTGGAAAACTGCAAAGTTATTAGCAAAGATTTTTAAGACTTACGAATGAAAAGAAACCCCACTATTCTTATTCTTTCCGCCCCGTTTGGTACCTTCAAATGCACAACAGGAGTTGACCCTCTTTTTTTGTAATTTACAACTTAAACAGAGAGAATATAGCCACATAGCTAAATTACATTTTCTCTCCGATCTAAAAATAATATTAAACCAAACACCAACTAAGAAAACTCAACGCCGTTTTATACGAAACTGCCACCACGACACGAACTCAAATCAAATATAAATAATACAATAATTACTCCTATTCGTACTGGGACTTGGGACAGAAGGAAAATTAAAATGAAGTTTGACAACGGAACTCGTTTGAAGCACAGGACACAAAAAGAGAAAGTTAGGACAAACACCTCTTTTGTGTTATGTGGTTTTTGCCGGAATCAGCTGATTTATTTACTATTTCACTTACTCAAGTTTGGCTGCCAGTTTCTCTCTCTACACTCCTTCTATCTACTTGTCAATTCAATGTCAATCCCCAATTATTACGTTATTAAACCATACATTATGCAAACTTTGATTTTTCTATACAGTCATAGGCAGAAGCGTATTGATCTTTAGCTACTGAGAATATGATCGTAAAAACAAGTTTTTTGTTGTTTACAAAACAAGTTTATTGTTTGCCAAATGTTGACTGTCAATCGTCCGTCTGCCTTTGCGCGTACGGTAAGAATTTAAAATAAATGCCTTAAAAATTATTGGAGTTTTTCACTTTCGTTTTCTATGTCATAATTTCTTTATTTTTGAGCGCATCGTTTTGATTTGTGGATTCAATTGTCTTCGTGTTGGTTATGCCCAAGTTTTAGCTAAATATCTAAATAAAAATCAGGCATTTATCTCACTTATTTTCTACGATTATAACCAAAATAAGCTGAAAAGTCGAAAATCATTGAAAATCACAAGAAATCAATACTCCTAAACTAAAAAAGGACATAAACTAAAAAAAGGACATAGGGGTGATTCAGATTCCCCGAGGAGTGCTCTATCTCTGCTCCACTTCTTGACACTTTTTTTTGGGAAACTCGCATTTTAAGACCATTTTTTAATTAACAAAACCGAGTGTAAATTTTCCAAAAGACCTTGCCATAGCCTCGTCGTCCTGAAGTCAAAGCACCGACGGTTTTAATTTTAACGAAACACAGAGTGCTTGTTTTCTTAAATTTAAGTTTCTTCGATATAGCTTTTACCTGAGGAGTTCTGAGCCAGCAAGTTAGCAATTTTCTGGTGAAAAGAGGTGGGAACGGGCCACACCTATTATACAGGGTGAGTTTTTTTTAATGATCAGTATGGAGATCATGGAAACTAGCGGAGATAGAAGGAAAACTAAATGGGGAAAGAATTGCAGTGTTGTGATATTTTGAAAAAACGAAATTTTGGCGATTTATTGTAATCCGTCTAGCTTCATGTCTCTGATTTTACATAAAAAGTGTAATTACCAGTTAGGGGGATTTGTGTCCCCAATGCGGTTATCATGTTCTACTTTCCGGGACAGCTGTCATTTTCGAGATATGACAGAAACTTTTGTTTTTTAAATGGAAACCGTAGTTGGCCATGGTCTCAAAAATCAGGCATTTTTAGAGCTTTCCAACGATATAATACTCGATATGGTTATACAGAAAAATAACGGAAATAACTACTATGGTTTCAATTTAAAAAAACACAAGTTTGTGTCACATCTAGAAAATGGCAGCTGTCGGGGAAATGAAGACATGATAACTGTATTGGGGACACAATTCCCTCCAACTTTGGTACTTTTTATCTAAAATTAAAAACGAAGCGAGATGGATTAGAATAAATCGCCAAAATTTCTTTTTTTTTTCTAAGTATCTAGTAAGCCATGACTTTTTTCAAAAATCCACAAAGCGCGTTAAAATGGGCCCACAAAACTGCAATTATTTCCAATATTTGTATATATCCATCCTAGATGGGGTATGAAATCGAAATCAACCATACCAGTTAAGCCTTCTCCGGTACGTGTTGATACACGTACACAAATCAAGCATTCCTTGAATTTATTTTATTTCAACACAAGTGTGTGATCTTTCAAATTATTTCCACCGCTTATCCAAATATCCCTTTAGCAGTTATTCCACCTAGAAAAATATACTGTAGAACTTCAGTAGAATGTCCATATCGCCCTCGAACGATTGAACAACCATAGTCTTGTTATACAATAGGGTGGTCGTGTTGTCCATATTGTGACCTTGCAAAAAATGGGGTTGTGGTGTTGTGGTAGTGCGGACAAAAATGAGAGAGTTTTAAACAGCTTACTTTTAGTAAAAACTATGAAAGTGTATATAATCTAAAAGAAATGCAATAATTTAGGTAAGATAATTGACAAAATAGATATCAATAATAGAAACATATTAATAGTAAATTTACTCAAAATCCACATAACTTACGATTTAAAAAAAGAAATAATGGCAAAAAATATTAAAGCGACAAAATAACTCGCCTAAATGCACGTAGATGCTTGAAAAACAGTTCAACAACCAATTATAGGCATTTAAACTTTCACACAACCAGAATAGTGTTTACCCGTCGAACGGTAGCTTACATCCGGCTTCAAAGAACCGAAAAAACGCAGTATACAAAAAATAGTGGCGGCGACGGCGGCGTACAGGGTACGTCACAATATATGGTCTCATAAACGAAAGTTCTTTTGGCTAGTATATTGTTTTTAGCATCCATGATCCAAAGACAATAGATGACAATAGAAAGACTCCTGCCCATAAAGTTCCTCAAGGCTCTACGTACGGAATAGAAGCGGTGAGATAAAAGCAGAAGACTTTTATGGCATATTTCTGGGAAACAAAGTTGTCAGGATGCAGAGAGAAGACGAAGGGGCATACTATCGATTCACAGCACTTTATTTTGAAAGAAATTTATCCGTAAAGTTGTTGGCAGCATAGTGAGAATAATAACTGTTTCTATATCTATATTGGGAGTCTCCAAAATTACTTAATTAATTTATACCAAAGGTATAAAAATAGATTTCGGGATTTCACTTAAAAAGTTTTAAATTATTCGACGCCGTTTCTGAGAAACAATTGCGATCTAAACTTTAAGCCCCAGTTAAAAATACCCAGCCAGTATCCACGGAGATCAGCTGTTAAACATATTTAGAGTGAATTGATATTTTTTTGTTTTAATAAAGAATGCCAATTGAATATCACATTTCATATCTGGAAGACAGTATTTTCTAAAATTTATTTGTGGCGTAAATAGATCCATGGAATTTTAATTGGGTTTTTCGCCACCAAACTGGTTAAAAGACAACGTTTTCAAGTTGCCTGGAAAATTAATAAATTCTAACAGTAAATGAACTAAAAACTAAACTTTCAACTTGTAACTAAAAAAATATCTTCAACAAATTTGTTTCCTGAGCTTTCGGAAAATATATCTTCCTCCTTTCTCAAAGATCATGTCACGTCAAAGTGAAATGACAGATTAATAAATTTCAGGTTAAAATGTCATGACAACAGAAACAATAGCCTAGCCACCTGTCTGATATTGTACCCTGTGTTTTACCTAATTATTTATACTAACTTCTCTTTGAATAAGTGACAATAATATTTTACAGAATTCCACTGAACATTCAGCAACACAGTTGTCGGTATTTCCTAGAATAAATGCTGATTCTTAAATTGTTCGTCTATTTCTTACTTCTTCTTTGAGAATTGGTTTGGAACTATCCCACAAAATCCTATGATTGTTATTAAAAGAGTGTTCACATATTTTCGACTTCGAAATTTGATTTTGCCTGATATAATTTTTATGTTCTTTTAAACGAACGTTAAATGGCCTACAAGTCTCCCCAACATAGAACTTTCCACATTCGCAAGGAATTTTATAAATGCAATTTTTTGAACTTTGTACCTCATTAAATGGTTTCGTTTTAACTAGCATCGATCTTAATTTATTTTTGGTTTTAAATACTGTTCTGACATTAAAACGATTGCCTATGCCTTTTAGCTTATCTGATAGTCCAGGAATATAAGGAGTAATTAAATTTACTGGCCGGTCCACCAGATTTATTTGTCTAATTCTATTAGCATTGTTATTTTGTTGGCAATCCTGAAAAACCTGCTCAATAAATTCAGTAGGATAACTATTCTTCTCAAGAACATGTTTTATATGTTTAATTTCCTCCGCAAATTTTGTGTTTTTAGAACAAATCTCTTTAGTCCTGTCATACAAACTTTTAATTACTCCTTTTTTTAACACTAATATGATAATTGGAATTAAAATGGAGATATCTATTAGTATGTGTTGGTTTTCTATGGACACTAGTTTCTATACTATCTGATTTCAGTATAGAAACATCTAAGAAAGGTAATTGATTATTATTTTCAATTTCTAAGGTAAACTTAATAGAAGGTTCTTGCGAGTTTATAAAATTTAATAATGAATTTAAATCATCTACTCCATGTTCCCATATAACAAATATGTCATCTACATATCTCCACCAAACATTAGGTTGGTGAACATATCTAGTCAACTCATTATGCTCAAAATCTTCCATAAATAAATTGCTTATGAATGGTGATAAAGGAGAACCCATAGCCATTCCAAATTCCTGCTGGTAAAATTCATTTCCTAGTTGAAAATAAGTGGTTTTAACACAGAGTGTTGTTAGTTCTAATATTGCAAATATATTCAAATTTGTCCTTTCCACTAAAGTCTGATCATTTTCTAACTTTCTGCGTAAAATATTCAATGATTTGTCAACAGGGACATTAGTAAAAAGACTAACCACATCAAAGCTAGCTAATATATAATGAGCCGGAAATTGATGCTCCCTAATTTTTTCCAAGAAATGATTACTGTTTCTGATAAATGAATTTGAGTTTCCTACTAACGGATTAACAATTTTAAGTAAATATTTTGCCAACGAATGACATGGTGAATTTATTGAACTTCCTGATATATTATCCGAAAGCTCAGGAAACAAATTTGTTGAAGATATTTTTTGAGTTACAAGTTCAAAGTTTAGTTCATTTACTGTTAAGAATTTATTAATTTTCCAGGCAACTTGAAAAAGTTGTCTTTTAACCAGTTTGGTGGCGAAAACCCAATTAAAATTCAATGGATCTGGAAGACAGTGTTTCAATCCAAAATTCCCAACCACCCCACAGGTCCGTTTTACCAACTCGAAATAACAAGTTTTCTATCATTAAAAAATAAACATCCCGTAATTTAAAAACGACTATTAGATATTTTCAAAAAAAAAGAAATATGATTTCAATTTTTTATCGACCAAACTTTTTGCAGTATACATTAAATATACCGTACCCAGAAATTAGCCCTTGTTGCCTAGATTACCCCCAATTTATCGATCTGGATCTGGGTATAATCAGCCATGCCCAGATATACCTTTTTATTAGGCCGGAAAACCCGTTAATACTGGCGCCAACATTCAAAATTGTCGGCGTAGTCGTTAGTTAAACAATAACGTGTGTTCCTATGTAAACGAAGACAGTAAAGAAAATAGTGGTCTGATAAGCGTCAAAATTTGTGTATAATTTTTATAATATGCTAAATTCTATTATAAGGTTATAGGGTCAAAAATCGAAATGTCAGATATAATAATAAAACGTTAAAGCGTTGACTGATATATTATTAAAGACTGCTCACGGCTGTCACGTCTGACACATTTTTGGCTCACCATGCGCTTTCCGGAGATAAAATACAATGCAGAATACACTGTTAGCCATCAGAGCCATCTGTTTTCCAGGACATAAAACTATAGCCGTGAGAAGTCTTTATAAATACGTCAGTCAACGGTTAAAGCCAGGTCGGTACTTTCTCAATACAGCAGCTTGCATAAACACGGCAATACTTCAGTCAATCACGGTTCTAGGGCCATGACGTCACGGCCCTAGTAGTAATTTGAATAATTAATTGTTTTTAGGCATTTCCCCGCCGAAAAAAATTGAAATAAATTGTGGGCTTAATTGACCCCGACATTAAAAAGAACATGAAAAGGACCTATTCCACCCTTAGGGATATTAGGAAAACATGAAAGTTACCAAAGTGGTATAACTGCTGAAAATCTCTAACATAATTTCAAATAAAATAATCGTTTGGTAGATTTACAAATGTAAAAAACACAAACAGGCCATTGTTTCACGAGCTCCTCAATTTTCAATTCCTTATTTATTTCCAGACAGCTCAAGCTGGAACTTTGGAAAATTAAATTGATAAAACGAAAAATATTCAAACGTCTTATAAAGAATTAAACCCAAACAATCCCAGTTCACTGTGAACACCTAAGAAATGGAAATGGAAATCGCAATAATGTTTACAAGCTTTAAAAAACCCGAAACACAAACTTCTATCAATGGCCTTGATAAAAATCAGACAACGTAACATAAATCGAAAATGCTGCTTCAGGAAATACAAGATCCACTTGATGGAAATACGCATTCTGAATAATAACTATAACTACAGAAATTTTACAAAACGATATTTTCCCGTCCTTCACAATTTGCGCAGAAAGCAACAGATAAAGGTCGCCGGGGTGCATTTGCATTTGCAAAGGTGGGCCCCAACCAAAGGAAATATTCCCGGGAAAATGTAAACGTAATAGGGACGAGTTTCTATGGAGCGGGATGCACTTGATCTGTCAAGAATGCGTATAACACTGCTTTGTTTCCATTTTCCAGGGAATAAGGTAAATTTAAGTGATTTTTGAGCATCGGATCTCGGCGAAGATTCCGGAATACCGCAATGCCAGGCGGGAGAATTATTTTCACAGAGCTTGTATAGTCGACTAGGATTTACAATATATTTTTTTTAATTTTCAAGGCGAACATATTTTTTATTATTTCAGTGTCTTGGTACATGCCTTAGACAAGGAAGGAGAGAGGACTCCTAACAGCGCTCGCGGCTGTGTTACCGACTGCCACATCGCACGACAGGCCAGTGGCGTAGCATTAAACGCGGTCTTAGCCAATATCACAAAAATGTTAAAAATGAAAAGGTACCTATAGTCTATCCAAGATACAGCGGCAGTAGATATAAACAAAGTCACATGACCGCCTTGCGATCGATTGCCAGGGTCGGACTAATATGAGATTCCAAGTGGCATGTAATTCTCAACTTATTCTTTTAGAAGTTCTAAAATGTGTGTTTCTGCCTTCCGTGGATCTTTATAAATTTCCTTAAATTAAGTAGCAAAATAAATTTACAGAATAAACTGCTCGCGATCTGATCTAAAATATGCAGAAAACTCGACTGAGGGAAGAGCCGGCCCTGCATTCTGTTCACCGCGTAAACACTTGACATTTTATGACGGCCAGACCAATAAGAGAATAGGTCACGTGGTGGCCAATGTTTTGATCCACTGCCGCTGTATCTTGGATAGACTTTAGTTAATTTTGACTTACATGTAATTTGAAATATTGGTATTTATTTGCAGATAATTTCCCAAATGTAAAGCTAGTGTCAAGTGCTGAAATATATTTATTTGCGGCGATTTCGAATCAATCAAAATAAAATAACTAGTGCACATGCACGCCCATGAAAACCAGCCCATATTTTATGAAACTATCATAATCAATTAAGAAATTTTCAATAAAAACTATGTTAAAACATAATTATTCAGGTCCTATTACAAACAAAACAATGCACTTTATCATACTAAAAGGTGGAAGAAATTTGAAGAAGGTTTATTGACAAAAATAAGGTTTTAGGGCATCTTTCAAAGATAGCTTGTTAAATATTTACCTGTGAAACGAAATCCCGGGCTTTTGCTTTTCACTTCTGCTTTTTCAACCAACCATTGAATAATTCACCATCGTAAGAGTATACAGGGTGGCCCACCACGAACTGCATCGATCTATATATGGAAAACTAAAAGTAGGAAAATTCTGAAAATTTGGCACCTCACCAATGCCGATGGGCGCTGCTCAACTAAAATATTTTGGTGAATCTGGCACTTCCGGTTATACCGGAAGTCGATATAAACTTTCTTATTTCAAATGGAACACCCTGTATATTATTGCATTTTTGGATTCTAGGCGTCATTTTGGAACAAAAACATGCAACATGCCCTATGTTTAAATCTAACCGTTTTTGAGATATTTGCATTTTTCCGAAAAAAATTACAGGTGCTGACCTAAAGTCAATTAGCAATTTATACGAGGAAACCGCGAAAGTTCAAAACGAATTTTTGGCATCGTGTAACAGAAGCCCTGGCCTAGTGATCTCTGCTGAGAAATAAATCCGTTCTTATACAGGGTGTTCAAAAAATATGAATGAAAATTACAATCAAAATGTGCTTAAATCTCGAAATTTTCAAATGGAAACCCCCATTTTTTTTAATGCGATCTTATTCACCACTAAATATGATGACAACTTTGTGTAAGGTTTCCTATACCAAAATGCAGTAATTTTCGATTAATTTACGAAAAACCCACTTTTCGCTCATAAAATGCGGGGTTTGCTTAACGCTTGGAAAATCATATTAGCCGTGGAAGTTGAAAAGACAATCGCGGCTGAGTAAATGTCACTTGGTTTATAAATTATTGTAAACAATAATGCCGGCGCGCTTAAATTACACAAACGAAGAATTATTTAAATGTTTTATTATCTACGGAGAATACAACAAGGTAATATCAAGAACGTGCGATACATAATCTTCGTTTGTGTAATTTAAGCGCGCCGGCAATAATTTATAAACCAAGTCAGTAACATTTCCTCAGTCGCGATTGTCTTTTCAACGTCCACCGCTAATATGATTTTCCCGCATTTTATGGGCGAAAAGTGGGTTTTTCGTAAATTAATCGAAAATTACTGCATTTAGGTATAGGAAACCTTACACAAAGTTGTCATCATTTTTAGTGGTGAATAAGATCGCATTAAAAAAATGGGGGTTTCCATTTGAAAATTTGGAGATTTAAGGACATTTTGATTGTAATTTTTATTCATATTTTGTGAACACCCTGTATAAGAACGGATTTATTTCTCGGCAGAGATCACTAGGTCAGGGCTTCTGTTACACGATGCCAAAAATCCGTTTTGACATTTTGCGGTTTCCTCGTATAAATTGCTAATTGACTTTAGGTCTGCACCTGTATAGGAAACCTTACACAAAGTTGTCATCATTTTTAGTGGTGAATAAGATCGCATTAAAAAAAATGGGGGTTTCCATTTGAAAATTTCGAGATTTAAGCACATTTTGATTGTAATTTTTATTCATATTTTGTGAACACCCTGTATAAGAACGGATTTATTTCTCGGCAGAGATCACTAGGTCAGGGCTTCTGTTACACGATGCCAAAAATCCGTTTTGACATTTTGCGGTTTCCTCGTATAAATTGCTAATTGACTTTAGGTCTGCACCTGTAATTTTTTTCGGAAAAATGCAAATATCTCAAAAACGGTTAGATTTAGACATAGGACATGTTGCATGTTTTTGTTCCAAAATGATGCCTAGAATCTAAAAATGCAATAATATACAGGGTGTTCCATTTGAAATAGGAAAGTTGATATCGACTTCCGGTCTAACCGGAAGTGCCAGATTCACCAAAATATTTTAGTTGAGCAGCGCCCATCGGCATTGGTGAGGAACCAAATTTTCAGAATTTTCCTTCTTTTAGTTTTCCATGTATAGATCGATGCAGTTCGTGGTGGGCCACCCTGTATTTTCGCCTTAATCACTGTTACTTTTAATTCACAAATTCACGAAATTAACTCACAACGTAGGTACTCGCTTACTTTGTCTGCCACATATAAAATGGCCACCGTTCAAAATGACATAACAAAATCTACACACGGCAGGGTAGGCAAGCGCGGTGTCCTCTTTCTTTCCTCTTGCCTAAGGTACAGACATAAATAACTATTTTTATAACTATTGAAAAACATATTATGTATTATTCCGAACTATGGTTTTGTCTTAAAAGAAAAGGGATTCAATGATTAAATTACTAGCGTGCATTTAAGATTTATAGTGTCTTAATATCGAAAATTTCGCAATTACTATTCCTAACCTTACATATTAAGGTCTGACGTTTTAAGCTTGATGGTAAATATACGTGTATATTAATACGTGTTCGATTCGATGGAATTTAGGTGAGTTGAAACCGTTATAAGAGCCAGCTCTTATTCCCCTGTGGTAATGAAATCTTACGATTTAGGGTCGTTCGTGGGATTGGGTTTTTCCAGATAATTTTCCCAATATAAAGCGGCCTTTAAATGCTCTCAGGTTTTTCCATTCTACGGTACGTGACCTGCGTGGAAATTGTTAATGAAATACCATGGGATAATGATTCGCCCTGCTTTAATATTCTGTTTTTAAAATTTAATTTAACAATAATGAAAGCAAACATTAATTTAATTTAATTGAACTTTGTTTTTTAGTATTAAAATGCTCATGTACTGTTCCAATTAAATTGATATCTAATAATAAACCCGTACATTATTTTTAAAAGAGGAACTAAAGCGTGTAGGTACCTATTTGCAAAAACAGATTTAATATAAATTTCCACACACTGAATAATGCGCGATTACAAAAATATTACTTGCTATAATATAGAGTGCTCATAACAGTTCTACCGTACTTTCACCGTTTTAGTAGACATAGCCATGGCTGGGCGGCGCGCCGCCGTGTATTCGGCTAGGTTCGTCAGTCGTTGGCGGGGGGCGGGGCGTGTTTTTTTGCTCGCAAAACTCGACTGATAAGCGGTGCGGGACTACTGTGTACTCCCCCCGCCAACGACTGACAAACCTAGCTGGACTCACGGCGACGCGCCGCCTATTCCCTTATGTCTACCAAAACGGTGAAAGTACGGTATACATGTTTTGACATTATTACTAATACTAAAATACGAGAATATTTTTTACAAACATTTTAGATTATAGATATTCATTATTAATTTCGGAGTATTGTGTGGGTGAGAATTATTATTATTATTGCACAAAAATTTTATTGGGATTCAAAATTAAAAAACATGGGATAAACTTGCAACACTTCATCGAAAACATAAATGTAACATTTGTTGTTTGTTTTGTTTAGAACACACCAATGAAACATAAGATTTTAATCTTGAGAGTACGCACCATCGTGGATCATATCAGATTGTGTCAAATAAAAAGCAACAAACCGCACCTGGTGTTTTAAAAATTACGACATTAGGGGCCCAGGCGAAAAGAAGTCGGAACATAATGCCGAATATTATAAAAGATTGTCTCCATTACTGGGATACAGAGGCGCACCTGTGGGAATAATGAAAAAAGGTATTTGTGCTTTTTTACAGGGTGATTCATTGCGAATGGAAAATCCCGAAACCAGAGATGGGGAGGATCGAAATATGAGACTGAGGCCAATATGCCTTATATAAACTGTTGTTTGTTTAAGAGATATAGGGCGCTATAGTTCTTTTTTTGGAAGTGAATTATGGCTATATCTACCAAAATAATCAAGCTGCTGAACTGCAATTTTGCACTGATGTGTTTTTTGTGATGAATAATTTGCTGAACTCCATTTCTACGTATCCCTCAGAGGGCATCTTTTCATTCTGCAACAAAAGGCAATTCTTGTTTTATAACGATAAAATCAATTGCAATAGTGCAAAATTTGAAAAGATAGGCGTTAATTTTATTTTTCGAAATTTGGAGTTAACATTGAGTTTTGGGAAACATTTTGACAGTTTCAACGTTTAAACGGTTGATTTTATCATTATGAAACAAGTATACCTACACTTTTATTGCAAAATGAAAAGACGCACCAAAATGATGAACCTGCAAAACCAAAAAGATAATCTCAACGAAGTAACGAGTAAATGTACGATCTAAAAAACAGCGGGAGTGGCGCCCTCTGAGAAATACGAATAAATGGACATCTTAAGCTAATGTTTCATCCCAAAAACACATCTGATCAAAATTTAAGTTCAGCAGATTGATTATTTTGGTAGATATAGCCATAATTCAATTTCAATAAAAGTATTTCAACGCCCTGTAACTCTGAAATGAATAACATTTGTATAACGCATATTAGCTTAAGCCAATAAGGGTTCTGGTATGTTCTGATTAACGCTGTGGGGTCAGATTTTAAATAAAAAAAAAACGCTAAATGGTTTTGGTGAAAATCGGGGGTATAAAAAAATCGCAGCCGGCCCTGGATTTGCATTTTGAAAATGGCAAGAAGTTCAAAAGAAGCGGTTTTTGAAGGCCTTTCAAACAAAAAAAGTTTAGGCGATTATCTCCAAAAATGAAGATTTTACGGATTCGTACAGTTTTAAAGTTGGACACCCTGATATGATGTTTAATAAACCACTGTACAGGTTTCTAGGACAGAAAGAACAACCCACCCCGTTTTTGACCCCAATTTAATAGGTGGGGTCAAAAACGCACACCTAAAAAGATACCGGGTGTCGAAATTTAAATTGTATTTTATATTTTTCCAAATAACTTTTAAACGAATCAAAAGATTAGCACAATATCTGGTAACCGGGGTTACTTTGTCGCAAGAAATTCAAATATTGGCATAGCTTTGATGTGATTTTATAGGAGGCGGCACCTTCGGCATTTCACGTGATTTAAAACGTCATAACTTTTTTGGGTCTCTATGTATTAGTTTTCTTTGATTAGTTTTCTTAACGTAAATATGTTTTCCTGTGAAGTTTTACGCGGAAAAAGTGTACTTTGTAGATGTCTCTAGGAGCAAACCTTTTTCGGGATATTTGAACATTAAAATTTTCTTGTAAAATTTTTATCAAAGTTTTGAATACGACAAACAATAGTAAAACGCTATTAAGTGAATTTTGTTTGTTATTTAATACACAAATTTTCCGGTTTTTATTAGTTTTCGTCATTACACAATAGGTAATTATTATATTAATGGCTCATTTTGTATTTTGACAAAACTAACTTGAAAATGGTTTATTAAATAACATGGTCTAGAAATAACAAACAATTAAAGTCGTTTTACTGTTAATTGTCTTAGTCAAAACCTACTCTGAGTGAAAATGTATTTAAAATATAAGATAAAATTAAAATTTTTGCAACTTTTGCAATTTTTTTAGTTAGATCCGTTTTTGACCCCACCTTTATACGAACTTTTCGTCTTATTTGTCCATGCACTTTTAGCCCATAAACCTGTTTTTTAAACACCCTGTATAAAACATTCTTATTACTAACTGCTTCCATCCAATTAAAAAAACAGAGTAGAGCATTCTTTGATTTAATATCTAATATATTTTATTTATCCTAATTCATTACAAATTTTAAATATGGCGGGATGCCGTTTCCGTTTTTACAGTGGCGCGCACCTTTGAGTTGTTTCCACAAACTAATCGAGGCAGAAATCGTGATATTTCCTGAAATCAGTACCTACAATAGAGTACCTACAATACAGGCAAAAAATTATAAGGCACGTTTATGTGTAAGTACTTATAGGAATCCTTGATAATATAGTAATTCTAATTTTAAATTTCCAATTTTGAAGAAGTATTATTTAGGTACTTACACAAACACCTATGTCACTTTGGTGCATGGCATCAAAAGTTATTTTAAATTACTAAATTACTTACCGATGGATTATTTTCCTCAAACATTTTAGTTCTGGAGCTCAGGAAAGTGCCACAAGGCACATAGCTAAGCATAATAACTCGAAAAAGTATCTAAATACCACATACTGACACCTATCACCCTGTAAGATATTAAAATATTGCGTCAAATCAGGGCGATTTCCGTCTCACGTATTTTATAACACACATAGAGCTTTGACTCCTTCCTGGGATTCTTTATTAAAAGGTCCAGGCAGTGATTACAGTATTAGAATAAGATCCCTTACCAACTAACAATATACGACTCAAAAATAAATCCCCACGCGAGGTGTCGCTAGCATTTGCCCCCTAGTAGAGTTATTTGAAATTAACTCGAGTCGTAGGTATAGTAAAATGGAACATAATAACTCTGCATAGCTTGGTGCTCAAGTGTGGAGTACAGCTACTGTCCGTTAGATGGCGGCAGCAAAAAACATTCGATTGAAGCTGATAGTTTATCATAATTTAATATCTACTTCTATCGGCCGCGGTGGCGTCGCTCGTACCGGCGCTGACTTTTTAGACTGCATGTTTTTCTGCCTTCGATCGACCTCGGTTCGAGGCAGGCGCGTGCAATATGTCTTTAAAGAAAAACACCGCTATGGCCAAGAGCGCTGGGCAAATGTGGGTTCACGGTATTGCTCCTAAATAGCTTTATCCGTGCGATTTACTAATTGTCCTACACTCACTGGGATTACTACGGTTTTCTAGGGTTTTCCGTAGTACTTGAGCGAATGCTATCCTAGTTCTATCGGGAAAAAAGTCGGCCCTAGCCGCAAATGGCAACGAAGACAAAATAATAGTAATTGCCCCCCTCCCCCGCACAAGCATGTGGTTGCTTCTGGGGTACTCCTATAGTTTGGAGTATTGTGAGGGTGAGAATTATTATTATTATTATATTATTATTTATATGGTTTTCCGGCGCCGTTGGGGGCATCCAGTGACCAATATATAGGTAGCGAAGAACCATAAAAAATAGTGGGAACTTTTTGGCATCCATTGTACAATCTTATAGGTCTCCGAGGCCTGGCCTGGAAATTTCTTTTAATCATAAAATATTTTGTATGCAATACGTCAAACTTTTTAAGTTGCCCCCCCAATTGTATTTTCTGAGGGCGCCACTGTTCGAGTAAATAGACATTTTATGACTTACGCATATAAAACCTGAACAAGGAAGCGTTGGCCAGCAATGTGAAAAAGTTTAGGAAATAACCTTTTTATTCCTCTATTTGGTTACTGAATAACAAGGTAAAAGTTGTGCCCGCAAAAAACTATGGAAGCGTAAAATTATATTTACCCAAAAGGGGACCGCTGGGGCACACGAAATGAGGCCATTTTACCTTCTCCTTTTTTCATCCGGGGCTCTAAGTTCTGTTATTCATATTTTCCGGTGGCAATTACAATAAATTCGGATTACGCGGGCATTCTTTATGGTAATCGACCACTGGTAGGGTACCTCTTCAGCGTTTTCCGGGAAAAGTTTTATGAAAACTGAGAACAGACTACCGCGGGTGTACGTTAAAATGTGACCGAGCTCAGCGGCGTATCTGTTTAATTTTGCTAATTAAAAGTAATCCGGCAGCAACGAAGATTTTAGCTATTTTTAGTATAGCTGTGGACTGCGTGCAGATGAGTAGAAATCGATTAAAATAGGCTTATTTTTATTAGTTCCAAGAAGTAACAAGAAAAAGTTGTTTATTTTTCAGTTTACATGCTATACCAAATTTGAACGCTCTAAGTATTAGAATATGTAGTTTTTTGCTATTTTTTTAAATACTTGTGAGATTTATGAATAATTTAGAAACTTGGAACAGTAGTTTTATCATTGTACTAACTTTTTATTACTAAATATTTTCTTTATTTTTTCAAAGAAAATTAAAGCCTTAAATTTTCATGTACCATCAAGTATTTGGTATAGATATAAATTCATGTACATTAAAATATTCAGCACTCAATTAACGCTAAAATAATAGTATATCGAAATATCATAAACTATTTTGACGTATCTGACCAAAATTCAGAACTTTTTACGGAAAGAATTACCTTTCATGTTAATTATTGTATTTTAGCCGTAAAAAATGGTGAATTTTGGTTATATGGTGTGGTCATTTAAGTGTGCAATATATGGGATTTTTTTTATTAATTGCACTACGAAAATACACAGCATACAGGATAAGTCAAAAAATATAAAAATATACAAGAATAAAGTACCCTTATTTCAGAAAATTCAGCAAAATGTGATTAAGAAAAGTTGTCTAGAATTAATAGTTATGTCTAAACACCAAAACATGGCCTCCTAAGACAAAAAATAATTTTTTTGAAAAACATTAATAATTTTCTAAAAAAAAAATTGTTTTAATATTCACCTTAAACAATTTCATAAATCAATCAAAATTAAATCAATTTCGCATAACTTTGTTAAAATTCAAGCATATTTGTAAAATTAACTTAGATTTTTAATTTTTTAGGGAATCACAAACTTCATGTTTGTTGCAACGATATTAAACAAAACTTTAAAATTTCACAATAATTCTTCTGAATTATTATTAGTAATGATTATGTGTATATTAAAAAACTCTCATTTAAGGTGCAAAATTTTATTTGAAATGTTTATTAAGAAACTGGAAATTATAATTGACGAAAATTTTTTTCTTAGGAGCCCACGTTTTGGTATTTGGTATATGTAAGGAAATTTTGTATACTTTTGATATCCACTCACAGAAATAGGGCATCCCATTTAAAATTTGTGAGAAAATTTTGATTTAGCAAAATCCAACACCCTTAATTAATGGGAATTTTATGGCAATGAAAAAAAGCATTTTATAAACCTCAAGACCGTTAGTGACTATCTGCGAAGAAAAATCGTCACCAGCTTCTTATTCTGGGTGTTCACATACCCTCAGATATGACCCTATTTTCGGCTTTAAGAGCGTCTACAGGAAAATCGGCTAATTAAAACCCCTGCGACCCATGTATCATTTTGCTGCATTTTCATAGCGCTATCCAAATATGCAATAAAAACATAGGCATTCCATTTAAAAAAACATAAGTTTATGCCAAAGTCTTTGGCAAAAATCTATCATATACCCAAAAGTTTCAAGAAAATAAGTTTTTTCTTACAGATATTATTGTAAAGAGATGGCAATTTACTAATAATTGCGATAGATCAATGCTTGTAGCGTCCTACTTAAGTCAGACTAATCAAAATATATAGATCCACTATCACTTCAAGTTGAGTTATCAACCTTCCGATGTAAAGTAGTTCGCTCAGAAGCGAGACTAGAAAGAACAAAACGAATTCGTTAGAGTTCGACGATTCCTCGTCTACCGAGTTAAAGCAGAGTTATCCCGGCAGAGCCTTTACAAGCCTCAGTGCACTGCTTAACAAACCGTGGCGCACTTGTTATGCGAACAGAGGTCGAGGGTTGCAGATCCGGGTATATGATATAAAGGCGGTATTACAGTGCTTAAAGCAAATTAATTGTTTGCTTTAGTACAGACGTTTCCAATAGAGTAGAGAGGCCCAGAAAAGATGGACAACCCACTAACTAAATCGGGTTTTGGTTACATTTTTGTCAATTTTAGAGATATCGAGGTGAGATTTGGTAGCTTATTATTATATACGTACAAGTAGATCACTTGTTTCTCATTGTTGTAATTCAAAAACAAATGAAAATCGCGGGAAGACGTTATATTTGATTCTTCCCAACTATTTTTGCGGTATGTCTATAGAATCTGCAAAACATTTTTATGGTGAAGAATTTTCCCCATTTCATGTTTCTCGTAAATTTTTCTTCAAAATTCGAAATTCCTGGTGTCAGATGCGAGACGTCAATGGGATAATTTATTACAAAGGAAAAATGATTATGGACGGTAATAACAGCACCCAACAATAGAGAAAAATTGCTATAAACATTCAAAATAGACCCTCAGATACATACATGAATGAAGGGAAATTTATGAGTAGTCCCTGGGTATAACATATGGAAAATTCAATTTTCCTATATAATATATAATATGTTAAGTTTGTATAATATGTTTGGAAAAATCGGTCAGTCTGGATTTTTCCACATAAGATTACTCCCTTATTTCAAACCTTTAGCCACCTGCAACACTTAAGTGTTGGCTTCGGAAAACCAAAGGCTTAAGCTTTGGTTTTCCGAAGCCAGGTTCTATTAATTAATTAATTAGTAAACACGGCTTGCGTGAGAATATGGGCAACAGACACCTTTTATTTCTGTTAAGGAAAATCGAATTTTCCATATGTTATCCCCAGGGGCCACTCGTAAATTTCCCTTCATTCTGCTCAACATCCATGCTTATATGGCAGGCTTGTATGCTAAATCTGTCACTATCTGACGGTCTAAAATCGTTCTCAAGAAATATAAGGAATGACTTTTAACACATTGTACCTTTCCCAAGAAAGATTTTGGCGTCCATGCTTACAAAAGTTTTTTCTTGTCCTGAATTGTATCATTACCTTCTATAGTCCTTGTTCCTAGTTCCTATTTTATTTTCCTTTAGAAATTACTCCAATCGCATCACGCATATGGAAATTATCTTATCCCTATTTATCTCGAAAACGAAAGTTTTTAAGGCAAATTTACAACATATAAAAAATTAGAGAAATTAAATTATTCTACACCATAAAAAATGTTTTACAGATTCCACAGAATACCGCAGAAATAGTTGGGAGGAATAAAATATCATGTATTCACGCGATCTTTTAAGGGAAGCATTTTGACATATTATGTACAGTGTATTTCATTTTGGGTCTAGACAATTCCGTTTTCGAAAACGGACAGATTTTCAAAAAACTTTATTCTACATTTTGGGTTCCATGGCCTACTGTTATTAAAAGAAGACCCCCCAAAAATTACAAAACCATGTTAGGCATTTTTTTAAGAATAAAATGAATAGTGCAATCGAATTGGTTCAAACCCTTTGGTACAAAATTCCAATACTCTAAGTTATATGTACCAAATGCGACCAAATTTCGGAAAAATGGGTTTTTAAAGTACCCTGTATAAGCCACCGGGCATAATGGTGATCTTTTTTCGAAAATCGATTAATCTCTGCCTAAGGAATTATTTTAAATAGTAAAATCCAAATTTGACGAACCCTCCTAGGCGCCTAGATAATGGGGAACTTTTTTTTAGTTCTTTAATATATTTTCCTATCTATAGAAAGAGCACATACCAAATATTAGCCCTCAAATCGCAATATTTAATTTGCAATAAATAATTAAAGTTGTGACCGCGAGCTATTCATTTGAAACGATACGAAAAACGCGGGAATCGTCGTGACGTCAAATAGCTCGATGGATCAGAAGGCAGTGACAGGAATGACAGCTACGCAGAATTAGAGAAGATGAGAATGGAAATCGAACGTTAAAGTGAACAGTTCGGCGACCCATTTACAGAGGGCTCTGATGTAGGTCTGGGTAAGTGGGATTTCATTTGCTGTCAGAAACGTGACACTTGCTGCTCAGGACAAAAAATTAGTACGCTTACGCATCTCGCAATGTAAATAACTATTTAATTCAGTACACACTTTTCAAACGTTATCAACAATATCAAGACGGACAGACAAGGATAGGACGTTCTCGTTTGGTCTTTCTAAACAAAGCTTGCGTGGTGCTGTAGTTTGTTTACATGTGCCTTCCATATTAGTTTTTACATGGTGGTGGCGCCTCGAGCTACTTGACGTCACAACCAAGGAGGGCGTGTTACAAGAATGATTTGAATTATGCAGTTTTTAATTGCTCATATTTATTACATAAAAATAAAAAATGAGTTTTTTTGTGAACTGTGGTTCTTTAATGGCAATAAATTACGTTTGAAAGTAATATTTTTCAAATTTAATTTTTGTGCGAGTTCCCCATTGTCGAATTCGTGGTACGCCTGATTTGACTGATATGTTTCAAGTTGTTGAATAAAGCAGAATTAATTAAGGATGGAGGACGACGCCTCCAATTCTAAGGAAATGTTAAAATGAAATTTATTCTCCCAAGGAAGACTAATAGAAAACAGTGAAATCACAATTTTTTTATTGAAATATATTTCTTAAAATAGACGATTTTTTCGTCAAATTTTAATTTTTTTACGAAACACGCAGTATGAGCTAGGCTATATTATTCGTACATTGGGAAAAGCTTAATCGATTTGCGAAAAAATATCACCAAAATATGCCCTGTGGTTTATACAAGGTACTCCGGAAAACCCGATTATAATTTGGCCCCAACTTAGAGTATTGAAATTTTGTACAACGTGTTTTGAACTATGGCCAATTGGCGCTATCTATTTTTTTTTTAAATGCTTAATGTCTCCTTTTAATTAGAGTATACCCAGGCCATGAAATAGGTTCTTCGAGTAGGTACTACAGGTTGAAAAAGGATTTTTGAAAATCGTCCCATATTTCGAAAAATACCGAATTGTCTCGACTCAAAGTGAAACACACTGCATATAAGTGTTGTTCTGGGACACTCTGTATAAGAGACAAAAGATATATAGTTTAAAGTTACACATTGTAATAAATGGTAGTATTTTAATTTTTGCCTTTCGTTAAATTCGTTATTGTCGATAAAATCGATCGAGTCACTTTTAAAAGATTTCTCGAAAAAATGTGCCAGGGCGTGCTCTTGAGCGACAGCTATGCGAATTTGCGATCTAAGAAATCATGTAGACGAGCAAGCTTAGAAAGGAGCTTCCTTTTTTAAATAGATCGACAACCTTTTCCGAGCATCGGGCACACTATCGATTACAAACGACGACACTTGGATTTAATCTATGTTTGTCAACAAGAGGAAATGCAGCTCGTCGCTTTACATGTTTATGTTTATGGCTCGTCAGATATTTTTCGGTGAACTTTCCTGTAGGTTTTTACATAGAATAGGATTCTCGGCGCCCTTTTAAAGCGATATTCTCCTCTAACATTTTATTCTCCCAGCTAGTTTCTGTAAATAGCAGCATTATTTCTGTATGAAGGAACATTCCACATAATTTTTTAAATTTAAACAAACATTCACACAATAAAGTAGCAATGTAATAACGGAGGGTACACGTACACGTGTCAATAGGTATTTATGTAACCAATTAAGAAATATCTGATTTTGTGCAAGGAGTGCGATATTTGACAAACCACCGATGTTCAGAGATCTCTAGTCCAATATTCTTTGCCAACATTAAGAAATTTAGCACTAGTATTTAATTTAATTTAAGAGTGTAAGTATTTTAGTTTTTATACTGAATATTTGGTATGACTTGCGCAGATCTGAATCAGAACTGAATAGATATATAGATATGCTAGAATATTCTAAATACTGCCTTCGTTTCCCTTTTGTAACTACCCTCCCTTTTTCTTATTAACCTTCCTTAAATCAGATCGGCCGTGGGGGTTCGTATTTTTCGGCGCGGCCAATTCGGCGCCACCGTTTCGGCGCGGCCGTTTCGGCGCAGAGACAGTTCGGCGCGGGACGATTCGGCGCGGGACGGTTCGGCGCGAGATATTGTTGTAACATAAAGTACCCCAAACAATAGCTACCTACAGCATATTTTTGTTGCTTCTCAGAAATAAATTAGAAAAGGAAAGTAATAATCTTATTTTCTTATAAATTTTTACCTTTACCTCTCTAGTTTCAAGAAAGGGTTCTCCCAGATATTATTTATTTTATTACTTTATTGCTTCTTTATGTGAAAGGCATTAAACTATTGTTCAGATTATTCAATTTACCTCACAAACATAAAATTTGCATATTTTACAGTCTGGAATTATAAGAAACTACTAGTAATTATGACCTGGCCTTTTGTAATAAAAGGGAATGGTATTAAGAATTTATCTTAGTTGCATCTGAATTTGAGAGAAAAATTAAAACTTTTCAATCTAGTTCGTCTGTGAAAATGGCTAACCAAGTCAATAGCAAACGCGGCAAGCCAAAATTTATCAAGGATGGCTTCTCATATGTGTTCGATAAGTTGAGTAGCGATCAGCTAGTACAATTCTACAGATGTGAACAGAAAGACAGATGTAAGGCAAGGATCCATGTGCGGGACGGAGGAGTCATTAGAAGCTTGAATCACCATTCCCACGACACAACCCCCGCCACAATAGAGGTGAATAGAGTGAAAACTCATATCAAACGTCGAGCTGAAGAATCTCAGGAACCAACGGACCAGGTTATCAACCACTGTGTGGAGAATTTGTCACAATCTGCTCAGGCCACCATGCTCAAGCCCGCTTCGTTGAAGAAAATTGTTAGGAGACAACGGAACCAAATCAATGCACCACCACCCGCACCCGCATCTTTGACTGACATGATTTTGCCTGAGAATTACAAAGTGTACAGTGTAAATGGTAGAGAGGAGAGGTTTTTGCTAGCAGATAGTGGTCCCGTGGAAGACAGGATTTTGATTTTTGGAAGAGAACAGAACATTAGATACGTTTTCTTTTATTAATTGCCACGTTTATTTTTTATCTTATTGTTGTTATTATTTATTTACAGATTATTGGAAAACACAACTTTTTACGTAGACGGAACCTTCAAATCTGCTCCTCCCTAGTTTGCACAAGTATATGTAGTTCTGGCGGAAGTTTATGGAGCGGTTGTACCGCTAGTTTATGGTCTCCTGCCAAACAAGACCAAGCGGACGTACACTTCATTTATAAGAATGTGAAAGAACTGAATCCAGAAATGCGGCCAATAAGGATATTGTGTGATTTCGAAACAGCAGCAGTCAGCTCCTTTCAAGAAGAATTTCCTCAAGCTACAATATGTGGCTGCTTCTTTCACCTGGCCCGAAATTTGCAAAGACACCTTGCCCAGCAGAGATACAACAACGAACCAGATTTTGCCCTACAAGCTAGAATGATTCTGAGTCTGGCACATGTTCCACCTATCCAGTTGGATAACGCTGTTGATCAGCTTTCGAATAATCTACCAAACGAGCTGCAAGGGCTTATGAACTGGTAGGAAGAAGAGGAAATATGAGGCGCCCTCCCATATTCAGCGTGGAAATGTGGAACCTTCATGAAAGGGTTTTGCAGGGGATAGATCGAACCAACAACCATTCAGAAGCAGCAAACAGAAGACTGCAAAACGAATTGGGGATGGACCACCCAACAATATGGCGGTTCATCGATTCGTTGAGAAAAATCCAGAGTGGCCGGGATTTGTATTTAGAACAGATTGTTGCAGGCCACGAACCAGCTCAGAAGCTGAGAAAATATAGAGAAGCTGACGAAAGGATATGCCGGTTGGTAACCGACTTTGAAAACCGGAATATCCTGGACGTTTTGAGAGGTATCGCCCATAATTTCGAGATGGGACTGAATTGATGCTTTCTATAAATATTTTCCAGTGTATATGTTTACATATTATGACCACGTACTTTTTGTATTTCTCTTTTTATGTATACGTAATTTTATTTTTTGTGTACATAAATTTTTCCGAATTTACTACCATCTATTTATTTTATTATCTCGCGCCGAATCGCCCGCGCCGAAACAGCCGCGCCGAATCGGCGGCGCCGAACTGTCCTGGACCCCGGCCGTGACCTTACATTTCGCGGTGATATGAGGGGCCGTAACATAAGTGGGCCATTTCACAGCTAGGCGCCGGCTGATATTAAATCCATAGATTTCCCCTGTTCTCGCATCTCTTTCGTATTTCATTATTATACGCGACAACGCCGACTCGTGTGACAAATAGATACAAGGCAATTTTCTCGCACATATATAAATTCTGCCCGCATGAATATGATTCTCATCCACGACAGGGTTATTTAATGTGCGAAAAGCCGTTCGTCTCACCAACGAAAGAGGAGGATTTGGTAGCATTACATTCGGATCTATGGCAAAATAAATATTTTTGCTAAAATCGTTTCTCCGATATTAATTTCGTATAATATATTTTTTTATTTTCCATAACAAAATTTTCTACAATAATAATTTAATCTTTAGTCGATTCGCGAATCCAAATCCGGTGCACTCTGAACTTAAAAAACATGTGGATTTCATATTAGATTTAGATCAGATTATTTTTATGCCATAAAAACAATTTTAAATACATTAACCAACTACCATACTCTGAAAATAATAACTATAAGCATACACTTTTGAACAATTGCTTACAACTAAACAAATTACAATATACAGTGTCACACATACCTATAAAGTTTGCATGATATGGGAAAATTTTGTATTACTCGATTTAAGCAAATTTTGACAATAATTATTATTGCTGGCTTAAAAAATGGCGAAATTGCTGAAAATTTTATTAATTCTCAAAATTTTGAAAATATTGTATAGATTTCAGACCTCCAGAAAATAATTTTATTTTTTGATTCTTTATTTTCAATTATAGGTAAAATTTCTAACTTCAAATTCGTCAAATTTGATGGAAAGTTTATGTAGTTTCGATAGTTCTCTCCAAAACTACATTCATAATAAAATATAGCATAAAAACACTGCATTACTTTTAAAAAATATTTTCTTTACAAACATCTTTATTCCATGCCGATTAATAATTCTATTACAGAAAAACAAAGAAGAAAGAAGAGGGCCATCTACACGTGGATGGTGGGTTTAAAACGACATTTAATAATGAAAATGCATAAATATAGACAGTAAACGTAATAAAATTGAATAATAATAATAATAATAATAACAAAAAAAGTATTTAAATCTAGTGTAACGGTATAACGACTTTTTCATACGGCATTTTTCTAAATTATGATAAATTATACAAGTTATCGTCATTTCTTAAGCAAAAACAACTGAAGAACTGGGAACATCAAAAATCAATTTAAAAGTTCATAATAACAAAAGTTTCACTTTCGTAACAAATTACGAAAACTTCCGATATCCGCCTACTTTGATTTTCCCCATTGTTAGCCAAATTTTATACTGGACACCTCGGAAATATATATGAAGGTCTATGGAATCTATTTTTTTATTGATAGTCCCTAAACGTTATTAAGGAAACTAGTTCATCCTGAAAAAATAACATTTTAACGTGAAAGCTACAGAGTGGACACTTTTCTAAGAAAAAGGTGGGAGAAAAGGCTAAAAAGGAAAGAAGGCCTAGACTTTTGAAATTTTTGCAAATCTACTCAGTTCTTCATTCTGAACAAGTTTCTTTAAAAATATTTTCGTCGTAAAAAAACGCTAATAGGGTTTCTTGAAAATTCGCTATTTTAAAAAATCCTAGCAGGCCATTAAATAATTACCCCATCCAAATACCACCACCAATGAGAAACTCTGGCATGGAATTACAATAAAAAAATAGAGAACATTTGTTTTCCTTGCCCTTCATATATTTCAGTATCAAATTGGGACACAATGTACACCCACATTACTATTTTCAGCTTATACATAATAATAATAATAATTTTCACCCTCACAACACTTTAAACTAGGAATACTACAGAAGCAACCACATGCTCGTTCGGGGAAGGATTAAGAAGGATAAAAATGCATATCATATAGGTAATTTTTAGCATTTATAATTTGTTCTATATTTTTCGCAAATTTTATTTTTGTTATTTCCCTTGAGCTATAGAGGCAAATCGTCAAGTATATTTCCATTATATTAAATTTATAGCAACTAATTTGTTTGCCACAAAAGAACGAGCGCGATCTACGAGAATAAAGTTGCCAGACATTATCATCCTATTGTGTAGCCTTGTAGGCTGCGAAGGTCGAAAGGCCAGCAACAACGCCAACAATAGCCCACAACGGTGCAAAAATATGGGGTAAATGTGCCATAAGAAAATTGCAGAAGGGGGAGTATTTCAAAGTGTTTACTCCCTTGAGCGCTTAATTTCCTTCAGAGCGACCCCAAAACTAAATTACCAACTTGCATTTAGATAAATTCCGCGATTCTGCATTTGTGCACACAGTTAAATGCAGTGTACGAGGTACGATGTTTGTGAAAAGTTGCGGGCCACGGAGAATTCCTTAAAGTTCGTTTATTTAACTTTAAACCGGTGTCTCGTGTTTAATACAATTAAAATGTTAACTGGGGTTCTGTATAAAGAAACAGAACTGGTTGTATGAAAAAATAAGAAGTTTGGGAGACGGGCGTATAATCAGCAACTTAAAGGAATCATATTTTTAATTTTATACTTAAGTAATATAAATTAGATTATTTTAAAGAAAGAGTGAAACATTTATCAAAGGAAAATAATACATATCTAGGTTTTTGGCACAGTAAACCTTACAGATTATCAAAATTTATCGGTCCAGTTGACAAGACGAAGGGGTAATCACCGTTACCGAGGCGAATGCATGGGCATGCTGTCAGTTAGTAACGCTGTATTTTTTTACGAATAAAACGAAGACATACATATTAAGCTAGTTGAAAGTGCTTCCTTCGCTCGGTAACGGTGATTGCACATTGCATCCAATGTTTATAAGCTTAATAGATGATTATCTTGGACTGGACGTCCGCTAGCCAAAAAATGTTTCCGATTTTCCAACTTATTTCTGCTCGGCAATTTTGATGAAGTGAAAGCCACAAAAATATTTTTGAGTGCGTTGATCAAATTGTGGGTCATGTTTTAAGTAGTTTTTGAAATTTACTCCAAAAGAAACCTATTTGACCCATTTTAACAATATGGACTAATCAAGCTAAAATCGATTTTTTTAGTTATTTCGTCATATCACAGAAAGGAGTCAAAGCTCTATGTGTATTATAAAATACGTGAGACGGAAATCGCCCTGAGTAGTAGGTAACCAAGTTTTGACCCAATATTTTTATATTTGACACGATATGATAGGTGTCAGTATGTGGTACTTACACATTCTATCGAGTTATTATGCGAATTTTTTCACACCTAACCAGTTTTTCATTGTGAACAAGTTTTCTTAATAACATTTTAACGTGAAAGCTACACAAAGTGCACTTTTCTAAAGAAAAGTGGGAAAAAATTACAAAAAATCAAAGTAGGCCGGCCTAGACTTTCGAAATTTCGCAAACCTACTCAGTTTTTCATTCTGAACAAGTTTTCTTAATAACATTTTAATGTGAAAGCTACACAAAGTGCACTTTTCTAAAGAAAAGTGGGAAAAAATGACAAAAAATCAAAGTAGGCCTAGACTTTCGAAATTTCGCAAACCTACTCAGTTCATCATTCTGAACAAGTTTCCTTAATAACATTTTGTCGTAAAACCTATAGAAAGGGCACTTTACTGATGTGGAAAATTAGATTTTTAAAAATTCCCAAGGCATACGTGATTTTTCGAAACTAAAATTACGTCACAAATTAGTTTCAAACCAAGCAGGGCTTATCCCCAGAAGCTCAAATTTCAACTCGAAAATTTTTTGTCATTTACACCCTATCCGAACTCTATCCGTGGACACACTGTATACTTTACGTATAGTAACCCTTGTTGGCATATAACTATAGACATTCTAATTCTAAGTTATTGTTTTGTCAATTATCTACTATTATTTATTGCTGGAAATCTAATTTTTATAATAACTCGTGGGAACCTGCATTGATTAAAATTTTATCAAAATGACAATGATGGCGTACTAATCTTTTCACGAACTGTGATTCTATTTATATTTTAGTTATAGTTAAAGTTAAATTATAATTATGCTTATTCATTGTTAGTTATCATTTAACATAACAGAGTTTTGTGATACTAACAGCTACGTGTAAGGTTAACAATATACGGATTGCTATTTGTAAATAGCACTATTATAGAAAAGTGTTTTATTAAATAGAATACAATTTTTCCGGAAACACTACGAAAATCTACTGCCAACTGCCAACAATAATTGTTTGTTGGCACGTATGTTGTTTTTGTTTTTTCTGAGTGTAAAATTCCACAACGTTGGCAGCTATTTGAGATTTTACTGAAATTCTCAAAATAAAAATAAAAAATATTTTATCTTTGAATTCCAGCAATATCTAAAATGACTCCTAACATTCTACAAAAGTGGACAGTTCCAGCGGCAACAATATGGAATTAACACTATTTTGGAAGCTACAAATGTGAAGCTACAAAAGTTTTCTTTATAACTGTAAGTACTATATATCATTTAGTATTGTTAATAAGAATATATAAGAAATATGTTGTTAAAATTTGTCTTAAACTGAATATCGACCGACTAGTTCATGTTCAAAATAAATAAATTGTAAAAAAAACTATAAAGCCAAAATTTAAACTCAAACACTTATACAATCACAGAAAAAGTAGACTGTATAACTCGCACAGAATATCTATTCATTTACCATGACTTCCAGCACTAGACGGTAGCTTGTGACACAAACTTTCAGATTCGTAGGAAATGAATGTCATTTTGTGCTAGTTATACCTGGACCAACACTCTGTTAATATAATAGTGTCGGTCTAGGTTATACAATATACTATTTTGCAAGACCTGTATAACAACGAATAACTTGGAATGCCGCACTCACAGTGTGACAACCAAGCGCTGTGTTTTATTGAGATTTAAGTAGAACGGTGGAAAGCTTAAACGATCCAATTCTAAGATGATATAAATTCAACAGAAATTAGCATGAAGATTTAGTTTTCGAGAGAGTCAGATTTGGTTCGTAACGAACGTTAAACCTAAGCGGGCCTATTTCGAAACAGAATAATTTTGTTGGCGACTTTAGTTAACATTCCTGAATACACCTGGGCCATTATTCCCCTAAACTTTGCCATTTGCTCTCAGAACGGAAATGTCGGCACAGGAAGTTCGAATTTATCAGTATACCTATAGTATTCATTACATTACATTTAGTAATCATTATAAAGAACAAGTTTATACAGGTTGTTAGAAAAAGTTAAGTAATGTGACTTTATTATTTCTCAAAATACAAGGTGTTAAAGTTAAGTTTTAAAAAACAAATTTTATTATTAACCCCTGTGCTTTTTAATACAGTTTTCAACAAATTAGTATTCTAGTCCTGCAGCGCAGACTTGGTATTTTTAGTTTGGAATTATTATACTTCGTAAAATTAACGAAAGGCATTATCGATAATAGGCACACCATTTGTTTTATTACCCCTGACAATATTTTCGGGGTGTATTATAGTGCCTCTAAGCCAATTTTCAGAAAGATATCAGGATATTAATTTTTTTCTTAATAATTTACTGGTTGCTCCCTTACTAATTCATAAAAATTTTAACGCAAAGTTAAGGAAATAAATAAAATTTTTGAAAATCTAATAATAAAAAATTTTCCCATATATAATACCTCTCACCCTCACAATACTCCAAACTAGGGGTACACTAGAAGCAACTGAATGCTTGTGCGGGGGAGGGGTCAATTACTATTATTTTGTCTTTGTTGCCATTTGCGGCTATAGGGCCGACTTTTCCCGATAGAACTAGGATAGCATTCCCTCAAGTACTACGGAAAAACCTAGAAAACCCCGAGTGTAGGAGAAATAGTAAATCAGACTGATAACACTATTAATTAATAACATTATTAATTCACATTTTTGTCTAGCGCTCTTGGCCATCAGCTGTGTTTTTCTATAAAGACAAGAAGAAGAAAGGCATACAATCTGCCCCGACCTAGATTCGAACCAAGATCGATCAAAGGCAAAAAAGCATGCAGTCTAAATAGCTGGGCGATGATACGAACATCTCCACCGGACCGCGGCCCCGCCGTGCAAACTTTATGAATAGCATTGTATATAGTTGTATAAAGAAGCTGGTGGGACAATGTTTTCAAAACCTCCCAAATCTTTCAATTCCTCATTCTATGTTAGTAAAATTAAGAGATATTGTTTATAGAACACTTATAGCCAATTTGAGCTCGATATTTAAAAAAAAAAACACAAAAATTATTAAAAGGGACCAAGCCTAAAATTTTAAAAAAAAGTGAATAAGTTGTAATGTTTCTTAAACCAAATCAGAGATAAAAATAATTTTACAAAAGTAAATTATGGAAAATTAAGGCTGATTCTAAAGAATTATTCGTTTAAACCATAGTCATACCCAGAACATGTTTGGGGAGGACAAATTGTACGTCACCCCCATTTTGTTTCTTTTCTTTTTTTTGACTAAAGTTCCGCAAAAATATGTTTATATGGAAAAAAAACATGTCTCATTCCAACTAATCTTAAAAAACACAGGAGTAATTACAAAAATTCAACTTCAATACTCTGTATTTTAAGATAGAGACGTCCAAAATGAGAAACTTGGTTTATCTACTTTTTTTGTAACATTCTGTATATTATCGTATCTATTAGTAATTAAGTAAAATTACTTCTAATTTTTATCAGTTAGATACGATCAGAATTTAGTCACAATGCTCAAAACAATTACTACTATACCTCTTCATTGTTATTTGGAGAAGAATGCCAAAAGCTTTTGATTCATTATAATCCTGTTTTGGAAACATATATAGATAGGTACTAACTTGTTAATTCCAGGAGAATATACGATCCTGCCTTAATCTAATGTTATATTATGAATTTTTGTTCGGTAAATATAAATATCCTAGAAATACTAAGTAGATAAAATAAGGAGTTTTGCAGCCAGAAAGGTATATATTAACTTATTTTTATAATACCAAGCTTTCGGTCTACTTCGTGACCTTCATCAGGGGTAGAAAATTTTTAAATTATTAGAAAATATTGAGAAAAGGTTGAAATTTTACTCACAATTATGTTGAAGTTTTATACCAATATTAAAACCAGATAGATTTTAGGTTACTTGCAGATATTGAAAATATGTTACATGGTTTTGATACTCATAAAAAAAACATTTTTAGAGCTAAACTTACTAATACGATTACTAATTGTTTACATCATAATAAGCATAGTAATCAATTCATGAATAAACTTTTTTATAAAACTAAAAAATTTTTGAAGGACAATCCAAATATTTTCATAACTAGGCCTGATAAAGGTAATGTAACTGTAATTAAAGAACAGTATATGACATTGGCTAATGTTTTATTATCTGATGAAAAATTTTATAAGAAAGTTAACAGGGATCCAACTTTATTAACACAAAATTGTGCAAATCAACTAATTAAAAATTTAGTTAGTTTAATCACCTAATAATGAAATCACCGACTTAATATGTGATATTTTAACACGTTCTTACAATAAATATAATGATTACTATATTAAAGATTCTTTTGAATTTGCAGAATTTATTAATAACAAACAAATCCCTAATTATCATGTTCTTATTAGTCTTGATGTTAAATCTCTTTTCACTAACATTCCATTAAATTTAATTGTTAACAGTATTAACAAACATTGGGACAATATTGAAGATAATTGTACAATCAACAAAGAAAAATTTATTGATATTTTGAATTTTATTTTTAACTCTAACCATTTTTCTTTTAACAATCAATATTACAAACAAATTTTTGGTACACCTATGGGTAACTCAATTTCTCCTATTATTGCGCAGTATGTTATGGATGATTTATTAGATTACTGTATTTCAAGACTTTCATATAACGTTATTTTTCTAAAAAAATATGTAGATGATATTATATGTTGTATACCTTTCAATAAAATTAAAGAAACTTTAGATATCTTCAATAATTCTAACCAATATTTACAATTTACAATAGAAATGGAAACAAACAACACTATTCCTTTTTTGGACACTAAAATTATTAAACTTGCTAATAACACTCTAATTACTGATTGGTATATCAAACCAACTAACTCTAATAGATACTTAAATTATCATTCTTATCATAGCAATAAAATGAAAACGAATCTTGTCTTGGCTTTAAAAAATAGAATAATAAAACTAGTTCATCCAACTTTACTGCATAATAATTTAGTCAAAATTAAATCTATATTTTTGGACAATTCTTACCAAGAAAAATTCCTTAACAAATTACTTTTCAATACACGTCCCCACGAATTTTCAAATAATGTTTATAATAATGATAATAATGATAATATTACTGCAATTCAAGAGGTTGATAATATTCCTGATCATTTCTTTTATAGGTCATTACCTTATATTAAAGAACTTAGCCCTAAAATAACTAAAATTTTTAAAAAGGAAATTCTAAAATAGCTCTAAAAAATGTTAAATCGATTGGAAGTTTATACACAAAATTAAAAGATAAGACACCTATAATTAACCAATCTAATGTTGTTTATTCAATACCTTGTAACAACTGTAATAATTCATATATTGGTCAAACATCACAAAATTTAAAAGATAGAATTTCAGGACATAAAAGTGATGTCAAATTACAAAAAACTACTACTGCTTTAAGTGAACATGCTTTTATAACAGGCCATCATTTTAAATTTGACAATGTTTCAATATTAAATAGGGAAAAAAATCTTAATAAAAGGTTATTTCTTGAAATGGTTGAAATTAATAATGATAACAAGTCAATTAATAAAAAAACAGACATCAAAGATTTAAGTTCCATATACTGTTTTATTTTATCTTTAAATAATTCTAATAACAATACATCTATTACTATTTCATTGTAACTCTTACATCTTATAATAATTATATAAAATTTGGATTTCCAGAATGTTGTAACATAACCTTATATCAACTAAGGTTATATCTAACCTTGTATCACACCAAGTTTTCTGACACTTTTTGATGATAACCTAAAAAACATTTTTTCTTATTATAAATTTATCTTTTGTTTTTTGAAACTAAATTACCTTATTAACAAAAAAACAATTACAAACAAAATTGACGGTATAAATTTTCACACGAAATTATGTAAAAACCTTTTTCTGGCCCTTTTAAACCTAAAATCTCTCTGGTTTTAATATTGGTATAAAACTTCAACATAATTGTGAGTAAAATTTCAACCTTTTCTCAATATTTTCTAATAATTTAAAAATTTTATAGCCCTGATGAAGGTCACGAAGTAGACCGAAAGCTTGGTATTATAAAAATAAGTTAATATATACCTTTCTGGCTGCAAAACTCCTTATTTTATCTACTTAGTAAAACTACACAGCCGTAAACTAGCTATTTATCCTAGAAATATTAGGGAGCCCCGAAATAATTTAGAAGGTAATATAATTACCTTCCTAGACCATTGCTTCGGTTCCGGTTCATAATGATTCGGAAAATTTCGTGCTTGGAAAAAACAATTCATACAGAAGTGAATTTTATAGAATTCTTAGCACATGAGCACAAGTGTCTGGAAAGAGACTGACAAACTCTTTGATTTAATCATAAATTATTGCAGCTCTTCCTCCAGGAAACGTTTAGGTATACCACAATGCAACGCTTCCAGTATTCGCCTGCCCGGAAGCATCCCCATGAAAATAATAAGGATCGACAAGCGCCGTACAACAAGATTCCGCCCAGTGTCTAAACTTCCCGTTCAGTATTCCGGGGAGGTCCAAATTAAAATTGAACGTCGCAAAGAAAAGACATTTTCCGGTGATCTATCGCCCTCGGGCGTGTCAGCCTGAATTTATATAGACTTTATAATGTCCCCGGGTGTCGGTTGAAAATTCATCTTTCCTAAATCTACGGGCTAGCCAGCGGCCCCGGTTCGGCCTTTGTCTAAAGCCCGACATGAATAACGCCCTGCGAAAGAACAGAGCGGGAACGACGAATACAAATCGAGGGTGGGTTACGCCTTTTACCAATCGAATGCGAGTATATCTAGTTTTCAATTTTATACTTGTCAGTACTTCGGCTGTTGTTTTTTTTTTCAATAGAGTCGATAGTCTTGGATTTTCTTTTGACTCTAATTTATAGTGTCGTATTCCAAAAATATTGATAATTTTTTTGTAGGTATAATATACAAAGGGTTCTATTAAAAAAAAGTGAATGTCACAGTAGTATAGCAAAGGGTACTCCAGGGCGGAAGTGACGTCACAAGATGGCCGCCAAGGCGGGAAATTTGAAAATGGCCTTGACCTGCGGGTTGAATGAACTTTAAGGGGTCACGTTCAGTTAACCTTGACCTGAAGGTTATCTAGAGGCCAAGGGGTTACCAGATCGATAACCTTTAAGGGGTCATTGACCCGCGGGTTAACCTTGAACGGGTCACCTTGTTACCTTGACCGGTCAATGAACTTTAAGGGGTCACCAGTTAACCTTCACCTGAAGGTTATCTAGAGGCCAAGGGGTTACCAGATCGATATCCTTTAAGGGGTCATTGACCCGCGGGTTCAATGAACTTTAATAGGTCACCTTGTTACCTTGACCTAAAGGTCAATGAACTTTAAGAGGTCACCGTTAACCTTGACCGGTCGATGAACTTTAAGGGGTCACCTTGGTAACCTTGACCTAAAGGTCAATGAACTTTAAGAGGTCACCTTGTTAACCTTGACCTGAAGGTCGATGAACTTTAAGAGATCACCTTGAGTTAACCCCTGAAGGTCAGTGATCTTCTTGGCACGTGGACCTTGATATAAAAAACGTAAGCAAAAATTATGCTGATTGCACTAAAACAGTTGACGTAGCATTTAGGTGGGGGGCATTGGGGATATAAGCAGGATGCCGTTGGGAGAGCTCACTATACCCAGTCAACAGTGCTTGAATAATATTGAAATATGTCTTTTCTGAAACAGTTGAACGAAAATAACTTCGTAAAAGAAATTGTGAGTGCAAGAGAGTTAGTGGTTGGTGAAAAACATAAAATTTTATCTTTTAGAAGAATTGAAACAAGGTACGGGGAGAAAGTGTTCGTCGAATTTGAAAATTTTCAAACTGCGCTACCTGCACGGTTCGTAAAAGAATTTACGTCTGAACGCATCGAAGACATAAACCGGGAAATCACCAACGGAAAGAAGATCTTCTTGACGAGTCTGGGCCTCATTGGTAGGACAACGAATATTAAATTTGAGGAAGAATGAATCCCACTGACAAGAGGCGACGCAGACAACACTACAAAAGAAGATTGGAATTTTATCTAAGATCTCTTCAAAATTTGAAATATGAAATAAATAAAAAGTTCAAAAACATAAATTTAGAAAATTGTAAAAAATAAAATATGAAATCTAGTCTATCTTTTATTTACCCCTACAACATTGAAACTCAAATCTGAATGTTCCGATTGCTTCTGAGCGCCGAACATATAAACACGTCCAAGTGCATTTGACAGGATTCATTGACACTTGATAGACTATATTAATAACAATTTTGGGTGCGGTTACTTTAATTCCTAGTATATTTTTGGACATTTTCGTTTATTTTATTTACAAAATTATTCTTCATTATTTTTTATAAGATTATAAGTTGGCTGAAGTAGCTGCATTAATGTTAAGAAATCTAAAAAACGTTGAAAAGTTATAAGTCTAAAGGAATAGCTCTGGATATTCTTATCTATTAATAAAAGTATTTCATTTTCTGACACGTCAGGTCAACAATCTACCGAACAGCGAAATTATACGCTGGTTTCTTGACGCAGCAGGTCAATAATCGACTCACATTGTAAACTGCAACATCAGCTAAATATATGCTAACGCCGCAGGTCAACAACCATGCTATGTCAACAGATTGTTTTCTGCCGAATAGCATGAAATTTGAAACCGGAAATGAAACATGATACCACGGTGTCAGATTACAAAGGTGTCAAATTTCATGGGTTTCTTGACTCATCGACTCACATTGTAAACTGCAACATCAGCTAAATATATGCTAACGACGCAGGTCAACAACCATGCTATGTCATCAGATTGTTTTCTGCCGAATAGCATGAAATTTGAAACCGGAAATGAAACATGATACCACGGTGTCAGATTACAAAGGTGTCAAATTTCATGGGTTTCTTGACTCATCGACTCACATTGTAAACTGCAACATCAGCTAAATATATGCTAACGCCGCAGGTCAACAACCATGCTATGTCATCAAATTGTTTTCTGTCGAATAGCATGAAATTTGAAACGAATTTTATCTAAGATCTCTTCAAAATTTGAAATATGAAATTCAAATGTATGAAATAAATAAAAAGTTCAAAAACATAAATTTAGAAAATTGTAAAAAATAAAATGTGAAACCTGGTCAATCTTTTATTTACCCCTACAAAATTGAAACTCAAATCTGAATGTTCCGATTGCTTCTGAGCGCAGAACATATAAATACGTCCAAGTGCATTTGACTGGAATCAGTTCAATGTCATCCTTCACAGGTGAAGGGTTGGTGAACACGCTAATAAATAAGTTGCCCGTCGAATTACATCTTCCTGGATATCAGTTTTGTGGTCCTGGCACAAAATTACAAAAAAGAATTGCGAGAGGTGACGCTGGTATAAATAAGTTAGACGCTGCGTGCAAGGAGCACGATATTGCATATTCAGAAAATAGATCTTTAAAGGAGAGACACGCAGCCGATTTAGAATTGGAAAATAGGGCTTGGGGACGTGTTAAATCAAAAGACGCAAAATTTGGTGAAAAGGCTGCCGCTCTTCTAGTCACGACCGCAATGAAAACTAAACGAAAATTGGGAATGGGAATAAAGCCGAAAAAAGGTTCGGTTTCTTTTAAAAAAGATATCGTGGGAAAAGTCTCGAGATCATTGAAAAAAACATTTGATAGAGATCAGCTTAATGATGTCAGGAATTTAAAGAAAACTTCATCGGCAGCTTTGCGCGCTGCACGATTAGCCATCAAGAAGGTGGGAGGGAAACGAAAAATTCGAGTACCGAGAGTGATTCCCTTTGAAAAGAAAACAGGGGTTTTTTTACCCCTACTGCCCCTCTTAGGAGCTTTGGGGGCCCTCGGTTCGGTAGCTGGTGGTGCTAGCGCTGTTGCGAAAACCGTTATAGACGCAAAAAACGCGCAGAAAAAAATGGATGAACAAATACGTCATAATAGGGTAATGGAAGCTATTGGAAAAACGGGATCTGGGCTTTACTTAAAGAAAAATAATCACGGAGGATTCGGTTTATATTTAAAGAAAAAAAACTCCCATTGATGCTACCCAATAGACCTCTAACGGATAAAGATTTAATTTTTTACGCTAAAAAGATAAAAATACCTTATTTTAGAGGTGTCTTTATGAGAGACACGCTTCCAAAACTTGGTCCAAACAAAAACGAATCGGCAATTTTGAATTTAGACGTCAAAAGTAATGCTGGAACACATTGGGTAGCATATGAGAAAAGAGGTAACAACGTTGAGTATTTCGATAGTTTCGGGGCGCTGAAGCCACCGAAAGAACTGATCCTATACTTGGGGAAACATGCTAATATCGTATACAACAATAACTCGTATCAAACATACGATGAAATAAATTGCGGACACCTCTGTTTGGAATTTTTACGTGGAAAAACCCTATAAAACAGAAGAAATTATCATATTTTTGCTCAGTCATGTCGCAGACGTTTACTTTGACGGGTAACGGTAGCTACATCTCCAAATCGTTTTTTCCGCCCCTTGAGCTAGATCCTCAGTACGAATATTCGCTAGCGTTAATTTCTCTATCTACTTGGAATTCAATTCCAAATATAGAGGGAGGACAGAACAAGCTATATTTCGTAGATCACAGAGGAAGCGAGATAGAAATTGAGATTCCGACAGGAGCATATGAGATTCGGGATATTGAGAATTACGTTCAGAAACAACTAGGAAGTTCGCTGGATAATCAGCAAGAACTAGACGAAATTTTTTCGTTGAAACCTAACAATAATACTTTAAAGTGTGAACTTAAATCTCTGTATAACGTAAATTTTAAACAGCCCGATACTATAGCTAAATTGCTTGGCTTTTCCAATAAAATATTGAAATCCGGAGATTTACATCAATCAGACCTCCGAGTAGAGATTGTGCAAGTGGTAACAATAAGAGTGGAGTGCAATTTAATTTCGGGATCATATTACAACAACGCACCTTCGCATACTCTTTTTGAGTTTATGCCTACAGTAGACCCGGGATACAGTATCAATATCGAACCTAGGAATCTAATTTATTTGCCTGTCAGTAGGAAAACCATCGACAATATTACAGTGCAACTTTTAGATCAAGATTCAAGATCGGTAAATCTCAACGGGGAAGAAATCATAATCAGATTGGAGCTGAAGAGAAATGGTGTTAGTTTTTGATGGTAGGTACCGACCATATAAAAGGAGTGTCGGTCGGTCGAGAAGTTCACAACCAGCAGAGCTGTACAAGAGTAGAGATCGTAATACGAGTCTTACACCTGAAAATCGCTTGTTCCTAAAATATCTCGGTTATCATGTCATTGACGCATCAAGTGTTCGACGTGCATCAGAAACCAAAGTTCGATGAATCTATTCAACGTTTAGAAGCACGCTCCTATTATCCGTTCGTAAAGTCCTTCATGAACAATGACATCGTAGAAATAACCGTTAATCAAGAGTTGTTGATGTATGATGCTGCAATTTTCGTAAAAGGTAAAATAAGCAAGAAATCAGGCACTGGTACTTGCAAGCTTGTAAACAATGGTGCATCGTTTTTCTTTGATTCTGTCTCATACGAACTTAATGGCAAAGAGTTGGAAATGGTGAGAGATCCTGGAGTTGTGAGTGCCATGAGGGGATATTTATGTTATTCTCCTAACGATGAAAAGTACTTGGTAACTTCAAGTTGGAGCTATCCCAAGGACAATGCGCCAATCTTGAATAAGGACGGAACATTCAGCGTAAGAATACCGCTTAAACATTTGTTTGGGCTCTTTAATGATTATCAATATGCCATTTGCGGTAAGCAAACAATAAGACTAATTCGAGCCGGCAACGACAATAATTGCCTGCTACTAGAGAAAGCTGCCGACTCCACTACAGAGTTGACAGCAGAATTATTGATTACCAATATAGAACTAAAAGTGAAACATATACAGCCAAACGATATGATTAGATTAGATCTCCTGCAATCCATAAAGCGAGATCAACCCATTATTATACCCTTTAGAAAGTGGGAATTACATGAATTGCCAACTCTTACGGCAAACTCTCGTAAAGAAATTTGGTCAGTGAAAACATCTGCAGCAGTGGAATCTCCTAGGTTTGTTGTAGTTGGTTTTCAAACTAATCGCAAAGAAAATAGCAAAAGCGATCCCACAAAATTCGATCACATAAGTATATCAGACGTTAGGTTAATTCTAAACGGTGAATATTTCCCATTTGAAAGGCAGAGGCTGGATTTCAAAAATAATGATTACTTAGAAGCTTACAATAGTTACATTGAATTTTATTCAAGTTTTATGGGCGTTCGTGAGAAACGTCCACTGCTAGATTACAAAGATTACAAAGATAACGTAACTCTGTTTGTTATCGACTGTTCTAGAAGAAATGAGACCCTTAAGACCAGCACTGTTGACGTCAAACTAGACATAGAAAGTGATGTCGGTTTTCCTAAAGACACTCGAGCGTATTGCTTAATTATTCACGACAGTCTTATGGAATATCTGCCGCTAAGCGAAGTAGTCAGAAACTTGATGTAAGACCGCTTACCTCAATAAACTCCCAGTTGCTAGTTTGACTCGGAAGAATGAAGATCGCAGTCGTAGACACTCAAGGGTTTATAATTGACGGACTTTTCTACCCCAAAGAATTGTCGATCAAAATTAACAATCAAATTTTACACCTGCTGATAAAACCCCCTAAGGATTATTATTTGCTAACTGCGGTGGATAGAAAGCAAGTATCTTATTTGGAACACAATTTTCATGGTTTATGGTATTCCAATGGATATGTGGAGTGCATTCATGTGCGAGAAATTTTAGAAGAGTTTCTTTTCGATGTCGACATCATCTACATCAAAGGATATCAGAAAGAAAAATTCTTGCAGACTATCGACATCGATCCTACGAAAATAATCAATATTGAGAAACTGGAGAATAATTTTGGAAATTTACCGAAATTCGAAAAAGATGTACCCCTTTGCTTGTATCACCTAAAACATTCTAAATATATGTGCAGTTTGAGAAATTGTGAAAAGTTGGACAGCTGGTTGAAGAATTTTCTATTTAAAAGGAATATCGAAGCGACGACTTCACAAGGGTTGAAGGAGTAAAGGAAAAAATGTTTTTTAATATATATTTAAGTGTAGAATGTAATATCTAAAAATTTTAAAAATAAAGCAAAGCAATTTTTAATTGTTGTTTCATATTTCACCTTACACTTGAAATTTGAGAACAAATGAACTCGACACTACCCCTCCTCATATTTCACCTTACACTTGAAATTTGATAACAAATGAACTCAGCACTTCCCCCCTCCAACAATACTTATATATAAATAACGATCTGCGGAATCTCTAGCCAGTAGTACTCGAATCGTGTATTAAAAAATGGAACTAGTGTCATATAAAAATATTGATGACAGACTCAAATCGTTTGAGTCTTGGCCATCAAGTAGTGTGATTGCGGGGCAAAAACTGGCGGAAGCTGGTTTTTTCTATAAAAATAACGAAGATGTGGTTGAGTGTCCATACTGTCATATCGAAGGATATCATTGGGAACCTGAAGATAATCCTATGCTCGATCACGCAAGTTGGTCTCCGAACTGTCCCTTTGTGTTACAAGGTGGTGATACTGATGCGGAATTACCTGAAATTCGCCCGATTGAAATTCGCCCGAATGCCGTTCCCGAAGATGAGGTGTGGACTAGAAAAGTTGATGCTTATTCTCAAACTGAGCAAACTTGTAAAGATGAAGAAAAAAATTTATGTAAAATTTGTTTTTCTAACCCTATAGAGGTATTAATGTCTCCTTGCGGGCATTTAGTTTTTTGTATGGAATGTTCAACATCAATAAATAGATGTCCGTTGTGTAGACAAGTTATATGGAATAAAATGAGAGCATACCTCCCATGAAAACATTGTATTTTTTTCAATAATAAAAATTACAACAATGTTAATTTTTGACTGCCCCTTATCCTACCAAGAAAAAGCTTAAAGCGTCTAAGCGACTCAAAAAACGACTAAACGACTCTAAAAACGACTAAACGACTCGAAAAACGACTATAAAAACGACTAAACGACTCGAAAAACGACTATAAAAACGACTAAACGACTCTAAAAACGACTAGACGACTCGAAAAACGACTAGACGACTCGAAGCGACTCGAAACTATAAATACTTACGTATCTTTGTCGGATCAGTCAGATTCATTCATAATGCAAATCGAACAACAGCAAACATCGCTCCCTATTGAAAACTTAGATGTTCTGGCTGAGAAGCAGCTTAAGTCGAAACATGGTAAACTATTTCCAAATTCAATTCGTGCAATTTTTTGTGGTCCAAGTGGATGTGGAAAAACAAATGCACTTTTAACTTTAATATTTAACCAAAATGGTTTGAAATTTGAAAACGTGTATGTATATAGCAAATCGCTCTATCAGGAAAAATATCGGCTACTACAAGATGTTCTAAAAAATATTGATTGTATCGGATATTTTCCATTCAAAGCCAGCGATGATGTAATAGATCCATCTGATGCTCGAGAAAATTCCCTCATTGTTTTCGACGATGTGGCTTGCGACAAGCAAAATAAAATCAGGGAGTATTATTCTATGTGCAGACATAAGGGTATTGACGCGGTGTATCTTTGCCAGACTTACTCCAAGATACCCAAGCAGTTGATTCGAGATAACTGCAACTTTATAGTACTTTTTAAGCAGGATGAGACAAATCTCAGACACGTGTATGACGAGCACGTGTCACCTGACCTAACCTTCGCACAGCTTAAAGATATATGTCGCCAGTGTTGGAATGATAATTATGGCTCTTTGGTAATCGTGAAAGACTTTAGCATAAACGAGGGACGTTATCGACAGGGATTCGACAAATATATAAGGTCTGGACAATAGCTTCTACGGATCATTAGCGCATCTGACGATATGCCGTTAACATCTCAAGAGCAAATTGCTGAAGCCCAACGCTCAAAAAAAATTAAAGATCTTACTCGCTCTATCAGGAAAAAGTATACGGCTTTAAAATTAGGTAGATTTGAAGAAGATGAGGTCTTGGAGAAGGTATTTCAACCTATTACCAAATCTCTTACAAAAATTGAAAAAAATAAAAATGAAAGAGCGGAAAACATGAAGTTTGAACTCAAAAGAGATAATGATGGTTTATGTAAGGTTGAGAAAAAGGAAGGAAGCGTCGAGAAAAAGGAGGAAGAAAACGTTGAGGATAGAATCAGCAAGAAACTCGATAAGTTAATAGCAAGCATTAATAGAAACAAGCAACAATCCCTCAATGAGTCACATTATGAAGCTACCGTACCAACTGATAACGATACCGTTTTCAACGAATCATTTAACATGAGTACATTTCGACCGGAGGTTTTGGAGGAGTACTTGGATGCCTATCCCGAAATAGCTAAGAAGTACATTTTAGACCACAATGAAAAACTTCCAAAAATTGATCCGGTTTATGGACCCCTTTACAATGCGTCACAGTCACAATGGATGCTAGGAAAAAAGTTATGGACTTCGATAAAAGTAGCGGAGACATTTTGATTGATGGACACCGCTATAAAGGTACCGAGGGACTCTACGATTTAATTTTCTACGATGATCCACGTATAACTACTAAAGAGGAGAACGATAGGTATAGACATATTTTAGTTAATACCGAAGTTCACCAAAATACTCTTGGAAGACTGAAAGGCACAAATCGTTCAAAGTATATTGACATCATAAAACCTTTCGTTACGACTTCAACATCTAAATCGAGGCCCCGTGCGAATACAATATCTGGCTCGGGTACTTCCGGGATGCATTGGATTTTCAATAAAAAACCCATAGAATACGTTTATTGGGATGATGCCAATGAATTAGTTGACCGTTTAAAATTGCTCGTGGCATCTAAAAACGCAGGCAATACATCGAATGACAACGAAATTGTAGCAATAATAAATGAGCTCAAAGAAGCTAATATAATCAGATAGATGCACAAAAGGTGTTTAGTATCAAAATGAGCTTGAACAAGTTCGGACGTTCTTCCAAAGCGCCTAACGAAGTCAAAGTTTTTCGTACTCAGAATTTGTTTGCGGTAACCAAAGAAGGAGACTACGATCTTCAAAACCGTAAATTGTGCAACGTTGAACTACCGACTGAAGGTGGCGACGCCGCAACAAAAAAATACGTCGATGCTAGCTGTACTTCTATAATGAATTCGATCGATGAAAAATTTCAAAATATCTCTAAGATCTTTACAAGCAATTTCGATAAAAAGATTTCGAGCTTGAATAAGATAGTATTGAGTTCATCTTCGACGTCAACCGATAACACGACTCTACTCAATAAAAACGTTGAAAAAACTTCCGTGATTGACCAGAAAGTGACATCCCTGCAGACTCAAATCACTGATTTGAATATAGAATATCAAAATCGTTTAAAATCAATATCCATTCAACTTGATTCACTAAATAGCGACTACAAAAAACTAACTACCATACTTAATAGTGTGGATGCAAAAGGATCGTCTCAAAAGAAATCGACATGAACTCCAATCACTCAAAAGAAAAAATTCAAATAGTTAAAGAGCTTCATAAGCCTGCACGCAAAAATTATACACGACGATGAACTATCATCAAAGGGCTGGACGATCTCTGGCAAGCCGATCTTGGACAACTTGATCAATATAAATCCTATAATAGAAATTTTAAATTTATACTTGTCGTTATTGATGCTTTCTCAAAATTTGTTTGGTGTAAACCGTTGAAAACGAAAACTGGAGAAGAGGTTACGAGAGCGTTTGCAGAGATCCTTAAAAGTTCAGAACGGCGGTGTCCGAAAAACCTTCAAACTGATCACGGAAAGGAATTTTACAACACTCATTTCAAACAGTTGATGGGAGCTTACAACATTAATCACTATAGCACATTTAGCGTCAAGAAAGCAGCCATTGTTGAAAGAGTGATACGTACTTTGAAGGAAAAGCTTTTTAAATTTTTCAGTTTGAGCGGAAAATATAGATGGATCGATGTATTGCCTACCTTGACAGATGATTATAATAGTCAAAAACATCGCACTACACAAATGAAACCTAAAGATGTAAGCAAAAGTTGCGAAAAGCGGTTATTAAAAAACGTCTAAAGCCACTTGAAGACTTGTGGTAATAGAAAATTTAATGTTGGTGATATAGTTAGGATCAGCAAAATGAAGCACGTTTTTAACAAAGGTTATACCCCCAACTGGACTACGGAATTGTTTAAAATTGTGAGGATTCAAATCACCAATCCAGCAACATATTTGCTTGAAGATATGAATGGAAGTCCCATAAAGGGTGGATTCTACGCTGAAGAACTACAGAAAACGGTTAATTCCGACGTCTATCTAGTTGAAAAAGTGTTACGTAAGAAAGGGAAAAAAGTTTTAGTTCGGTGGCTTGGTCTTGACAAATCTCACGACTCCTGGATAGATAGCAATAACGTTTTATAAAAATGTAGAGGGGATAGGTTAGAAGGGGTAGAGTGGAGGGGGTAGAGTGGAGGGGGTAGAGTAGAGGGGGTAAGAGTAGTGGGGGTAGAGTAGAAGGGATAGAGTGGAGGGGAGTATACTATAAGAGACAGCTACATAAAAAAATACTACTTACCTTCAAGAAATATCTACAGTGGCAGTTCGAACATTTTAAAAATGAGTGACAGTGCTTACGCTTCCGAATTTAGTGAAGATACATCTGTAGATGCTGCCAACGATGATGATCTTATTCTAAATACGTGCTTTGTGTTGAAGCCCAATCATGTGTTTACTGTTCATTGTGGATTGAGCGCCGCACGATATTTCACTCCAGCTATCAAGATTGTTAACCACCTAGATACGCAAGGTTTCGCTAATATTTTATTAGATCGCCTCGAATGGAACGAGCTAATTCTAATTTTGACAGGATGCGTCGAAGATTTTTTCAATAAACCTAATTCGTCTGCCATATCGAGGAGATTTGTATCCAATGAAAATGTTAGAATAAATACAATGATTAGAGTGGATGGATTAAAAGTTGCTATGCTTTCAAAGGAGGGCGTCGACTGCTATTTTTCTCATTCAGATATTTTAGAATTAATAAGCCTCGATAAGATAATTTCTTCTAAAATCGATGCAATGTTAAAACTAAATATTTGCGAACATTATTTAAACTTTTTAGATACAGTAAATGTGCTTTTGTTTAGATGTAATTACATGTTGAATCCTATAGATTTAATTACAGCATTATTTAGTTCAACGCTCAATTTAGAAATGTATTGTATTTTTGAATTTTTTAATTTTAGTAGAGATAAGTTTTTAATTGACTTGTATAACAGAAGGTATTTTTGAAATAAAACAATATAAAAATATAAATGATTTTTATTTCTTAAACATAGATACATACAAACAGTAATACAAATCGTGCGAATACTAAAGGTAAGTAAGATATTCTGCTTCTAAAACAATAATACAAATCGTGAGAATAGTAAAGGTAAGTAAGATATTCTGCTTCTAAATAGTTGCTCGGAAAGTAAAAAAGTGGTGTTAATCTATTATACTATAATGACCCCAAGGAAGCGTATCGTGAGAATGCTTTAATAAAAATCGTTTATCATCAAAAGGATTAAGGGCGATTTTTTTCTGTTCCACGCTGTAGACATCGTGGTTGTAAGATCTTATACAGCGTTGTGTTTCACTATTAATTTTAAAATTTTGAAGGGCGTGCAAATAATCTTCAAACCGAATTTTTTGTTTAACTACATTATATTTAACACCCTTAGCCTTCTTAACGCATGTTCCACCTTGAACTTTATAAGTGTATTGTTTAGAACGTAAGCCGACAAAGTGAGTCATGATTTTTCCGTTATTCTCATCTTTCATAAGGCCCGGCACTTTTTTATTCGCAGATGGTATATTATATGGGTTGTCAGCTAAATAGTCGCTGGTATCAAACCGATGTAGATCTCTTTTTATAACATCTTCGTACACATCTTGGCAATGTATTTCATAAATCAATGAATCCGTGTCGGTATATAGCAGCTTACATTCAGACGGTTGAAATTTCCGAAGCATATATCCATAATGAAAATCATAAACACAAGTTTTCGAAATCTCTAGAATTGCTGCTCCAATATAGAGGGGTTTATTGAAAATTATTTTTGATTTGTTTAATTCTACGCTAATCAAACATTCGTCGAAGATCGTTCTACTTCTAAAGTGTGGACTAGAAATTAGATTTTTTGCACCATATCTACCCTCCCATTTTCGAACTAATTTGACTACGCGATGTTTTCTTATATTCTCCATCGTTTTGCCGTAGACCGCGTTATTCATTAGCTTGAAAAGATTTTTTTCAAATTCGTTTTTGGCCTGCGAGCGGAGTCGTGTATTGACATCTATATATGGTTTCAACCACGGTGCCTGACTGAATTTTAAAACACGATGTATTTTTTTAAGCACTAACCCATTATTCATAGCTTGTTTTAAGTTCCTATAATGTAAAATATATTTCTCTTTAGGATGTAAGGTTGTCATAAGTTTTGATAATTTCGAATTTTTGGGGGTACTATGTTCGGCACAAAACGGAAGATCTTTGTGTAAGTCATGCAGACGTTCCGGATAGTCTAAATCTACCTCAAGCATATAACCTATTGGACCTTCGTCGGGAACGGTAGTTACATCGATATTTGAATCGAACCATTTAAATTCTCCGTATGGAAGGTATTCACTCATGGCCCAACCGTATAAATTGTTTACATCTAAATAGAGGAGATACTTTGAAATTTCGTTTGATTTAAAATTCTCCATATATTTGTTGTTTGCCTCTGCAAAGCGATTGCAACATTGACTTATACCTCCTCTTATAGATTTCTCAAAAAACATTAGCATATCTATATCTTGAAAAGATTCAAGCCGACACCCCGTATATTTGAGCATACAATCCCAAGTGTATCCCGGAACTGTGTAATAATGTGCAGGATCCAACCCGTAAGTCTCGTGACATGTTTTACGAAAATTTTCAAAAACGTCTACTAACAGCATCACATCAGTTTTAAGGTACAAATCTGAATATTCACCTAAATTTTTAATATTAAATTTTTTCCAAACGTTTTGAGCATGTATATACTCATTTTCATCAATATTAACATTGTTTAGTTTGCTATAAAAATCATCAATTTTAGGTAAAGATGTTTCCTCTAGTCTTTCAATTGTGTCTATATAGTCATAAGGAAAAATACCTTTTCGGGTTAACAATTCGAAATTTTCTTTAGGTAAACCGCGAAACATATTTCTGGTATTTATTAAATTCCTTTCATTGAGATTTGAGACTAGAGTGCTCAGTGATGAGTTCATAAATCTAAAGGAATCTATAAATCGAAATCTAATATTAGTATTATTATCAAATATTGTGAAACTAATATACTGTTCTTTGTTTACGGGAAGCAATGAGACATTATTTCTCTTCGCTAAATCTCTAATTATAAAATGACTATCGTATCCAGAAAGGTTGTGAAAGATAACGGGAATTACAAAAGAATTGGTATAATTTAGATTACATTGATTATGCGCATATCCCCTGAAGTTACCTGTCAGGTGACAATGGTCTCGCACTATCTTATCGGTAAGCTGGAAATTTTTATTGCAAATATGACATGACTTTGTAGCGTCCTTGAGACTTACGACTTGATTCATTGATTTCACGTTTTTCAATTTTGATGATACTATAGCGGCAACTTCAGCCAACTGATCTGCGAACCAACTCATACAGTCTGTATTTCGATAACTTTTGTAACAAGAGAGACTATCATCATAACTGCATTTAAAGAAATATCCGGCACTAAACGCTTCATGCTTCTGATATTTTTCAGTCTTTAGCGTTCGTTGGGAATCATTGTATGGTTTTAAGATGGACTCAAAATCGGAGTACATTAAAAATGGAACGCTTTCTTTGTTAACGTAGTTTTTAAACTCAATATACTTCTCCGTAGGGAAAATTATTTTACATTCATTCATTTTTTCACATTCATCGGTATGCTCTTCCAACTTTTTTTGCGTTTGAAAGTAATTTAAACATCTGTCACAGAGAAACTTTTTTGAGTGATGCTTATTTACTTGTTTAAATATTAATCTAGACATATCCTTTATCAAAACGTAGTGATATTTTATTTCAACATTTTCATTATCGTTAGTGTCCCAGGTATCATAATTTAGTTTAGGAAAATATTTATCTTGAATTAATAAGAGGTTAACGTGTTTGTCTACTTTCTGTTTGGTTAGACGACTGGGTACAACAGAGAAATTATATTTTGTATCCATCTCTAAACAAAAAACATTAATTGAGACATGGTTGAGTTTTTCAAATTTTGTAATTTGAGGAATAGTCATTGTAAACTGGATTCCGGTTAAATTCAAAACATCGGAATAGTGAGGATACGAAGAAGTTCTACAGGTTTTTTTGTTTGTCGGATATAGACCAGCTACTATGCTCCAGACAAAACAGGCTTCATCTTGATTTTGTATATTTAAGCAAGCATTTCTATTAGAAATTTGTTCGGGTAACCTTATGAAAGATGAAGCTCCATTGCCCAATTCATATTTGTTAATATTTACTTCAAGAGATATTATTCTGTTAAGAGCATACCCGCTTTGTCCTTCTTCGAACTCTTCGAGCGAATTTAAAATTTTTTCATATACGTTCGTTCTGAACCAGTAGTCTAAATCTACTCCTAAATCGATCTCACAGTTTTTGGTGTTAAAATACTTATTTTCTAGAATTTCATCATCTCCAGATTTTTTTATAAACTCTGCGCAAAAGCAAGTATTCACTTTAATCATGGAATGAGATTTCAATATTTTTTTTATTTTTAATTTAAAAATTGTGGAGCAGTCGTTTAGAAATTCCTTTACGTCTTTGTGTTTTAAATTGATTATTATGCTCGTCTGCAGTCTGTTCGCGAAAGCCGAGTTGATATTTTCCCACTTTATGCGTTTTGCTAATTTCCCCTGAGCTAAACCCATTCCTGTATGAGAGTTTTCATTTAATAACTGCTTGATGGAGGCTCGAAATGCTTTAATCAACCCTAAAGAAGATTGTAATTTTCGACGAATACCCACCGAAAGATTTTGTTTCTTAAGACATTTATTGAAAAGGGTAATATTTATGTTTGATAAATTAACCCACCTATTTATTTTTATCGGTAATGGATTTATGTGTAATAACTGGTAGGCTTTAGTAGCATTCTCACAGATTCCTTTAGTAATTTTTGTGATTTCTTGTTCATCGTTACTATTTGAAATTATAAGCATCTTTACTTAAATGAGCAACTAAATATTCTAACCTTACTGTTAAAACTGATGAAAAGGTTCTTGGAATCTTAGACCAATTGCGCGACCACTTGCATTCGCTCTTCGCCGACTAATATAAAAATTAAACCATTTTCAGATATTTATACATCTCCAATCTGATGACATAGCATGGTTACCTACCGAGTCAACATATATTTAGCTGATGTTGCAGTTTGCAATGTGAGTCGATGAGTCAAGAAACCCGCATTATAATTAAAACATTTTTTTTTAATATATGCGTCTCCAACCAGGCGATCGAGAATTTTTTTCGAGGTGTCATGTTACATGTAATTTGACACCATTTCCGGTATCATATTACATCTCAAATTACATCTCAAATTTCACTTCCGGTGTCAAATTTCATCTCAAATTTAATTTTCGGGTGTCAGATTACATCTCAAATTACACTTCGGGTGTCAAATTACGTCTCAAATAACACTTTCGGTGTCAAATTACACTTTCGGTGTCAAATTGCATCTCAAATTACACTTTCGGTGTCAAATTTCATCTCAAATTACGTCTCAAATTTCATCTCAAATTACACTTCCGGTGTCAAATTACTTCTCTGCGTGGCATCACTCGATTTTGAAATTTAACACCTTTCTAATCTGACACCGTGGTGTCATGTTTCTATTTCCGGTTTCATATTTCATGCAATTCAGCAAAACAAATATGATGTCTTAGCATGGTTGTTGACCTGCTGCGTCAGGAAACCGGTATATGATTTCGCTGAACTTGCAATTTGAAATGTGAGTGTCGATTATTAACCTCAGAACATCAGCATATAATTTCGCTGTGTTGCAGTTTGGTTTGTTGAAATGCATCACGTAATTTAAGTATCTTATTATTTTATTATGTAATCTGGGTACATGCACGGAAGTATCAAGTTTCTAGTATCAATGCTCTGGACTGAGGTTAAACTTTTTTATGTTTTAGCGTCAATTTTTATTACTTGAGTTTGTCATATTAAAAGAGATCGAAATTTTTATATTGATAACATTGACAGCTCTTGAACCATGTACAGGGTTTCCCCGTATATTTTGATCCACCCCTACAGCTTTTGTCTAGTTAAAAAACTTAAGTTAAAGTTGTAAGATTTTTCCGAACCGCTAGGATCTGTGATCAGATAAATAGTAAAAATTAGTACATTTCAAAAATCCATGAACATACAGGGTGTTCCATTAAAAATAGCAAATTTATATTTTTTCACAACTTTGCTATGCTCATTTCTTTCATCAACAGATCCTAGCGGTTCGGAAAAACCTAACAACTTTAATTTAAGTTTTTTTAACTAGAGAAAAGCTGTATGGGTGAGTCGAGATATACGGAAACAACCGGTATTTGTACAAATATTTCATTAAATCTTTAACATTTTTTTTTCTGATTCGTGACTTATGTTGTGTTAGTTGATAAAAAATCAGTATACAGTAAATAATCTTTATTTGGTTTATTTATAACCATATCGATTTTCCTCAAAACTCTGCATCCTTGCCCGTTCTTGGTTGCGGAATTCTCGTCGGGCAGCTCTGCTCAAACCTGGAGGAACTTGGCGGAGAACGTTTCTCTCCTCCGCTCTTGGTTGGTAGCACTCCTCCTCGCCCCAAGAGTCCCAGTAGCGGCCTTCAGTTCTACCAGCGTTCCAGGATTCGTGTTCACCCCAGGGTTGATCTTCAGTTCCACCAGCGTTCCAGGATTGGGCTTCAGTAGCAACGCCTTCACCCCAGGATTGATCTTCGCCCCAGTAGGGGTCACTTGTACCAGCGTCTTCATCGCAGGGTTGCTCTTCTGTTCTACCAGCGTTCCAGGCTTGGTTTTCAGTTCTTCCAGCGTCTTCGCTCCAGGACTGGACTTCAGTAGCAGCGCCTTCACTCCAGGATTGATCTTGGCTCAATGAGTTCCAGTAGGGATCAATGTCCGTCCAGGATGTTCTTCCATGATCATGTTTGCAGTCATGACTTGGTTTCCACGTTGAATCTTCACTTGCCACTTCGACTTCCATCTTGTCTTCAGTGGAATCCCACTCCATAGGGGTGATGATATTTGTTGTTGTTGAACGGGTACTGATATAACTCATAGTTGAAACTGAATGAATTTGTTCACGAACGTACAGCTTTATATATTGATAGAAAATGCTTAAATCACCTTGTTTACCTAAACAAAAATATCTGCAAGATTGCAAATCTTGACCCTCGGTCAAGGTTAACTCAAGGTGACCTCTTAAAGTTCATTGACCGGTCAAGGTTAAAAGGTGACCCCTTAAAGTTCATTGACCGGTCAAGGTTAACAAGGTGACCTCTTAAAGTTCACTGACCGGTCAAGGTAACAAGGTGACCCCTTCAAGGTTAACCCGCGGGTCAATGACCCCTTAAAGGTTATCGATCTGGTAACCCCTTGGCCTCTAGATAACCTTCAGGTCAAGGTTAACTGAACGTGACCCCTTAAAGTTCATTCAACCCGCAGGTCAAGGCCATTTTCAAATTTCCCGCCTTGGCGGCCATCTTGTGACGTCACTTCCGCCCTGGAGTACCCTTTGCTATACTACTTGTCACTTCCGGTACAATCGGAAGCAGAAAAAAATTATACGTCAAAAAGTGAGATTTATAAAGTAACATCAACGTGCAGGGCCGTGTTAAGGAAAAAATTTGCCCGGGGCAAAGTTCTTTTTTGGCGCCCCCCCCAAATCAAAATTATATTAACTAAATTAAATAAAATATGTACACTAAAATCTCTCTTTAACTATACACCAGAAATGACATTTCCTAATTTGGTAATACAAAGTTGGCATCATTGTTTTGGGCGCCTCCAGGGGCGTATTTAGAATGTCTGGCAGAAATGTCAATTCTTGTGACAGAGGCCTAACCTCTAACCTTAACCTTGATATTATATGGTTATAACCTAACTTCGAATACAGAAACTATAACTATAGCCTTTTTCTGTACTTCAAAGAACAGAGTTTAATGTTAATTTCTATCTACTCAAATTTAGAATTCGTGCGCGTCAAACGTAAATTCTGTTGATTGCGGTCCTTTCCTCTGTTACCTCTCAATAATATCAATATGGCCGCCGCTTACGGAATTCTAGGGACATTAAATATTTACCTGTCACAATCTGGGGTATATACAGTTAAAGAGCGATTTGAGTTTAGTTACATATTTTTCATTTATACTTCACAAGAGCAAATAACTTTTAACTTTTACATTTTATTTTGCACCAGAAAGCAGAACCTCATACCAGAAAGAACATTTTTACGATGTACAAGATACGAAAATTTGCCACAATAGAATAGAAACGACCAGGTTGCTACCTATTCTAAACACAGTGTGTGTTTGTTTGGTACGTTTGCCATTTGTTAATATTCAAATTCAAGTTAAACAAAAACAAGTCTTCATTAAAACAGGGTTTCCTTAGATGCTACAGATTCAGGATTCAGCTAATATGAATGTATGTAGGTACATACATACTTATTGTACTTACCAAATAATTTACGATTAGTATCCAGAAACCAAAAATCTATGTCGATTCGATACCTCTATTTAACTAACACGTTGCTCGTTTGCAAAAGTTGGGTTCTTTATTTACAGAACAATCCTTTTTACAACGATTCACGTCAACGTCAAATCGTCAAGCGCCGGCCGCCACCGCGTCATCTCGGGGAGAATAGCGAAATCAATTAAAATATTCCACAACGACATAGACATCGGTAGACGTAGACAAGTTCCGAATTCACAACTTACAAAGATTTCAGTAGTTGTATGCGAAATCATCGTCCTAGAAAAATAAAAATCGGTAGGTAACTGAAAAATTAAAAAATGTTTAAATGTTTTTTTGAAGCAGTAAATTATTAGTACTAGCGCCTTTCTTGATTTTGGCGCCCCCTTGAATAGGGCGCCCGGCGCGAACACCCCCTTCGCCCCCCCCCCTTAACACGGTCCTGTCAACGTGCCAAATTTTAAAATTGTATCTCAAAAAACAGAGTGAAAAAGTCGGGTGTACGGTATATCATGATTCAGTTCCACCCTATATACTCAAGAACATTCTGGAGCATTGGTCAATCATGTAATTAAAATGTTATCTACAAACTCCGTTTTCGTTCCCCTATTTTCATAAACGAAAAACACGAATGGACTTATGCTTTAAATTTGAATTAATCGCCGAAATCGGGAGAAAAACTGCTTTCACTGCAGTCCGTTAAAAATGCATGACGGGAGCGCGATGAATTATTCACATTTTAAAAGTGTTGCTACGTCTGCTCTCACAGATATAAAACTTCAAAGATGCTATCGTATTTCAGCCCCGCTCGTTATAGTTCTTTTTTATACTCGATTATTTAACAGCTTCAGGGGCGAGATAATATATTTGGTGGTGTTCTGTGGCGCACAATGTTTAGCCATAAAGAAATCAACTAAGTAAAATTGTGACGTTGCACAGTACCTAAAGTAAGTGTAATAAAATATTACAATCATGGTGGGGACAGAAATGGAACACCCAGTGCATTATGCCACGAATTGAAAGCTGGTTTAATTCTGCAGACAAAACTCTAGTGTGAAAATGAATTCAAATTCACCTCAGTAGGGGAACCTGGGCAACATTGAGACAAAATATCTCTGTTCCTATAAATGGATCATAAATGGCGCTAGATGTGCATGTTAGCAAGACCCATAAGTCAACCATCCCCCCTATTTTTAAAGCTCCGGTCCATTTAGTTTACAATTTGTGATGCAGGTTTGCACGTCATTCTAATTTCTTAATGGTTAGATGGAGCTTCTGCAGAAACTATGAGAAAACTACTAGGTACGTTTTTTTTTTATTAAATTGGAGCTGTATCCTATAGTATTGAACAGTATTTAGTGCAATTAAAATTCAAAAATAATATTTGAGATTAGTATTGTTAGCAGTACCATGGGTATTAGTAAGAACAGTAAGACATATTACTGTTACCCGAATATGTCCCACTGTTCCCAATATAACAGAAAATATTTGCTTACATTTATTTGTATACTTACCGTTTGCTAAATAATTTAAAGATTTTCAATTTTCTTTCAGATATAAACCCATAAAATTCTCTATTCTCTAACAATAAACAGGTACTTTCATACCTAGAGGGTCTCACTCTTCCCCTTGCGCCTGGGTAACAGTGAGACAAATGAGGAGTATTTACGCAAAAGTAAATAAGTCCATTTATTGAAATTTTCAGGAAAGAGGTTTTTTTATAACTTCAAGGGGAAACACTATTTCTGGAAATATAAAGATGACAAAAAAGAAAGTTATTCGATTTTATTTAAGAACCCATAAAAGCGTGTAATGAAAAATTGCATTTTTCTTCAAAAATACAAAAAATAATATTGACTTATCGAGTTTTGCTTATTAAGATATGGATGAAAACAGTAACGAACATATTCATTTTTGTTTGAAACAAGTTTATTTAACTTTCTAAGAAGTTTTAGCGATACAGATCAATAAAAATCTTATTATCTTAATAAAACAACAAAATAAAAAGAATATAGCCAAAATGAAGAACACATTTTTGGGAATTACAATACTTTTTGTTTAACGATATTTTCTATATTTAGCGTGCCTAGACAGTGTGTCCACGGATGGACTTACCTATACTTCAAAATTTTTCTTTTAAATTTTTCTAAAAAAAGTTATTCTTGATAAAAAAAAGTCTGCTTGTTCTTAAAATAAGATTGGCATGGAAAAAGTTAACATTACTTATACCTACTGGGTGACCAGAAAATGGAAGAAACATTAATTCGTATAAGAGTAAACTGCTTCTATTTGTAGAGATATAGAAAAAAGTTAGAAAGAAAATTTGTTCGGCGTGATAAGTTACTTAGGTGTGCAAAATTTTAACGCGTTAGGCCTACTTCGATTTTTTTATTTTTTCCCGTTTTTCTTCGATTAAATAATTATCTGTATGTAGTACGACAAAATTGTATAATTAAAAGTTACTCAGAGTAGGAAACTGTGTATAATGACAATCCTAGGACTACTTTGACTTTCCTCCAATATTTTCCAAAATACAAAGAAGGCCTAGAATCGTCAAATTTTGTCATCATGCGCAGTTTTCCATTCTGAGTCAGTTTTCTTTATAGATTTTGTCGTACCACAGAAAACCATTTATTTGAAAAAAAAAAGAGAACAAAATCAAAAAATCAAAGTAGGCCCAACGCTTCGAAATTTTGTACACCTAAGTAACTTACCACGATGAACAAATTTTCCTTACAACTTTTTCCACTATCTCTACAAATAGAGGTAGTTTACTCTTATGCTATAATTAACGTTTTTTCAAATCTGGTCACCCAGTATAAGAAGTGTTAACTTTTTCCATGCCAATCTTATTTTAAGAACAAGCAGACTTTTCTTTATCAAGAATGCCTTTTTTTTCGAAAAATTGAATGTAATTTTTGTTACTAGTATAGTTAAGTCCGTGTGTCCGTGGACACACTGTATAAATTTGCATAAGACAATACAAGCTTCGCATACTATTGGGGTTGTGCATAAATAAATATAGTGTAATAAGATGTTAGGAATCGAAGCTTTTTGCAAAATTTGATCTCGTTATTTTTGCAATTTTGGTTACGTTTTATACCTATGGGACCATAGTTTTTACAAATAATTAAAACACACAAGTAATTAAAAAACTTTCATTTTTGAAGCTTGGATCCCGAGGCTAATTAATATTTTACATCAGTTTGCAATACTTTCTTTGAGACGAATAAAAATATTGCATAAAACTAAAATATTCATAATAGTTTTGAATTTTAACTGTATCTTGCTCGCCTTAGGACACATCGATTTTGTTTTCCAATTTTGTTCCATAGAAATCGAGATAAAGCGATTCAAAATCAGCGTCCTATTAGGACCTATTGCAGCGTGCCTCCTTCACTAACATCCACTCCGGCCGATCGCTAGGTTTTCGAGCGCGAACCTTTTTTTTTTTGCATTGATTTTACATTATACTACAGAACTATATTGAAAGCTATGTAGTTCTGTGATTATAGATTATATATATTCATTTTTGACACAAATATGCAACTAACAAACTTGGGAAATTTCTGTACTAAATGTACTGTAAATATCATTATTTAAATAACTTAAAAACGATGCAACAGCGTCATTAAAATTGAAAAAATATACGAAATCGAATTTTGTAAAAAGGCTCTTACATCATATTTACGCATAATTCTAAGCAAAGTTACAGGCGGGCTATAGATATGTTTAAAACTTCGTTAAACAAAAAGTGTTGCATATCTGTCTGATATTGGAGATAAGGTTGCTTATTATTGTAGATAGTCTGAAGTCCTGAAGTATATTATGTTGCATGAGTTTCGTTTATTTTGATCGGTTAGCGCAACTTAAAAATAACTTTCTATTTTGTTTGTGTAAAGACTGCAGTGTTTTCAATGTTGTAGCTACTTGCATTGCGAACAAATTGCATTCCGGACATTTTTGCCATAGAAGTTGTTTAAGAAAATATGGCGAAAAATAGTTTGGCTATTTTCATCTTAAATAATTATTGTTAATACATTTTTTAGGGGTGCACGGATTTAGTGTACGCATTTACGAATGTTGTTACACACATTATTGTGAACAGACTCTTTACTTTAATCCACCTGTTATGGAGAAAATGCACTTTCGATATCATTACCGACTAGACTATTTCGGGCATTGGAGAAATAAGTAAGTATCGAGAATTATTTCCTAAGAGCCGTGATTGTTGTACAATATTTCTCGCGTTTGAGTACCTACATCGTGTACCTACATAGTGTGCTTCTATTAATTGTATTGTATACTTATGCTAACAAACAATTTTATTAATTTTTCACCATTGTAATCACCACAAACTTGCAATTATAATATTGTCTTCCAAGTCTATCTTTAAAAATAATAAAGTTAGCATTGAACACTTACTTAATACCTATGGTACAAGAGAATTTAGCTTTGGGGGTGGTTTAAGAAAAAGAAAAATTCCCGCTTAAAGAAAAATTTTTTCATATGGAAATTTTCCGGAATGGAAATTTTCCCCGAAAATGTTACACCAAAAACAGGAAATTACCCATATTTAAATTTCGCGCCAGAATAAAGCTGATAATTATAACCAAGGAAAAGAGGTTAAGTAAGGAAAAAGTGTTGCCGACAAAATTATTTGATTCTTGACGTTTCCTTAAGAGAAATAAACTAGAAAAGGAAAAATCACGACATGTAAGTATTGCAATAAATAATGATAAATTGAAAAAATAATGATAAATTGAACACAATACATGTGATTTTTTAAAAAATCTGAACATTTTTTTCAGAAATTTTCCGGAAATTTGGCAACAACAAAAATTTCCCACTCATATTATTACCCAATCCAATATAAATACCCAAGCGGCATTGCTAAATTTGTCACATTGTAGAACGTAATGGTGCTAATTTCATGTAGGTATTTCTTACTTATACTGACGTTGTCTTGGGGAGGGGGTTGACCCGTCACCCCCCCTTCCGTCGCTGCGCCACTGGTACAGGGTGTACAACCCAATAATAAAAAAAATTCAAGAAATACAACTTACGACTATTATAGTACCGCTACGAGAAATATGCGCTCATAAAGCTTTGCAGTTATTGCGGATATACAAGTCACGTGAAGTACAGTTATACGAATAATTTAATTATTTTGGGTTTACTACGGGTGCATATGCGTATATTTTATACGCGCCGCATATAAAAATGTTTACTGCAGCAGTTTCCGCGTATAATCAAGTCCCCTCTAATGTAATCAAATATCGCGAAACTTTATTATCAATATTTCTGTGCGCGGGGATTTTCTAGAACTAGCACATCAAAGTTCACGATGGGTTGGCGAGGGTAAATCTACTGACGTATAAATTATTCATAGGTTAAAATGTTCTCTTGGATTTCAAATGCAGCCCATGCTATATCGTTACGTACGTCAGTTTGTAATTAAAAGTTTTAACCTGAAGGTTTTCCAACGGAATGAATAACCCCAATAAAATTTTTACTTTTGATGGTATAGCTAGGGAAGTGCATCATCTCCACCCGCGGATAATTTGATGTATGATGATCTAATGAAGAGGCAGCATTTTCATGTATGCAGTGTAATAATATAAAGAGGGTGACACCTAAAAAGTTTGAATGGACTATATCTAAGAAAATAAATGAATATACCAAAAATGGCTCTAAGCAATGCGATACCAGGGAGGGGAATCAAAATGGCGTTGTACCTGCCACCCCCAATATGATCCGCACCCACTTCAAAAACTTAAATGGCAACCCCCATTTGTGAAACAAGGTTGAAGAGCTCTCAAAAAATGCTTTACACTGATACCAAATTAGGGTACCTACTTTTGATTAACTAATATCCACTTATTCAACAATAATTGATTTAAGTTGAGCATTTAATATTTCAAATAAAAATTTCCACAAAATTTACCAAATCCATTTCCATTGCATTTTTTCATTTCATTTTTGATAGTTTCTAGAGAAGTAAAGTGATTAAAGCAAAACGTAGGAAAAATATGAAATAAGAAAATAACAATAATTATTGTATTACTCAGCGAGCGGGTTATGATAGTCATTACACGTTAGAGTGAATTGTGAATCGAGCCCGCAGGGCCAGATGACTATTTATGTTTATACTATTGCTATGGAGGGCCACTCGAAAATATCGCGACAAATATGTTTTTGCAGAGACCTTTACTTGAAAGAAAAAAAAAATACCTTTTTGATAGGCTAAATTTGTGTAAAAGCACTTTTGAGGTCCATAGCCTAATTTCCTTTTTTTGAAAAACTTGAAAACTGACGAAACATCTTCGACTTGTTTATAGGTTTGTTTCAAAGAAGCCTTATTACGTCCCAAAATTTTTTTATTTTATTTTAAAAAGTGTGACCGGTTTCGTGAACCACAATGTTCACATCCTCAGACACGCAAACACTAGAAAAACGGATCATTAAGAAGGAACACCTAATAATTTTTAAAAATCTACAAATTACCTTTTGTTACACTAACGAGATTTGTCAAACACATTAAAATTTTCTTAAAAACATCTTTAAAGTTACATCAGCCTTCCACAAAAAATCACTTCAACTTTAAAGATGTTTTTAACAAAATTTTAATGTGTTTGACAAATCTCGTTAGTGTAACAAAAGGTAATTCGTAGATTTTTAAAAATCATTAGGTGTTCCTTCTTAATGATCCGTTTTTCTAGTGTTTGCGCGTCTGAGGATGTGAACATTGTGGTTCACGAAACCGGTCACACTTTTTAAAATAAAATAAAAAAAATTTGGGACGTAATAAGGCTTCTTTGAAACAAACCTACAAATTGATTCTCCTAAATGGATACGTTAATGCAATTATCTTCGACTTGTATTTTTTTTTGTTTCAAGAGTTATCGAAAAAATTTTCTGAACAAATTTGTGAACAAAACTGATTGCATTAAGCCTACTTTATTATAATTTGGAAAAATGCCATGGTTTAGTGGGTGCTCTATTAGTATCCACCTAAAAAATTTTTCTATTTACTTTATTGTAGCGGGCCGTGGCCTCGAATATTCTACTTTCAAATTAAATTATTTGGGAAAAAGGGTCAGAGAAAGACTTTTTTTTAATTTATTACCGACGTTTCGACTTATTTAAAGTCATCTTCAGGGTTCTAAAATACAATGGATATATTAAAATAAATAGATCCACTTGCTATAAGTTATTATAAATTATGAGAATTTTAATAAAACTTGACAAATTGTACTTTTCTGTCTTTAATTTGGTAGTTCTACTTTTATGTTAGCAGTATTTTTTTCATAACATACTACATTCCAAACCTTGGAAACTAGTCACGAGATAACTGTATATCTCCCAAATTTTTAAAATTTCCTAGTGTGCCGATTATTTTTTTTTAAGTGCTAAGAGAGCACCGACTAACCATGACATCTTTCCAAATTCTGATAAAATAGGCTAAACTGTGTGCTTACACAAAGTTAGTCCTTCAAAAAAACAATACTTTTTTTAATAATATTCTCGGAAAAATGCATATTTATTGTCAAGATTCTCTAGTGGCCTTCCTTTAATATTCAAATGAAAATAAAAAATATCAATAGGTACTTTGTCTGAGTTTACATATATCCCACTGCACCACTCTATAAATGTTTGTTCGTAATTTTTAGACCACTCCGGCATAAATCTTTAAATATTTGTTTTTGCAATCTCCAAAATTTCGAGAGGCATACAAAATGCGTTCATTTTCAATAATCATCTGAAATCATATGTAGAATATTTTGTACTCCTTTTCTACAATAATTTAATCACAAATTCTATCTATTTTTAAATACTTATTAGAATATTAGGTATTTATAGAAAATAATAGCAATTTTCCGTACCACCACCAAACTATATAATTTGTGTTTTCATTTCCACCCATTTAAACCCTCTACCGTGAGGCGATTGCGCCTAAAAGCAATGCGAATCGTCGAAAGGATACCATCACACCAAATTTTAGTTTTCAACGTTTCCGAATATTCTGAACCGATTTAGCGAAAATATACATTTTCTGAAATTATGTTCCCGAGACAATACTTCTACTCACTTACTGACATATAGGACTCCAGATGCTTCGAAAATCACATGCGTTTGACAGCGGACTTACCTAAAAAGAAAAGCAAACAATTAGGTAGGTATAATATAAAATATAATATTATGATATCATTTATGATTTTCCTACTTTCTGGGTACCCAGAAATTGAGGAGATATGCCTAAATAATCATTTCTAAAATGATTGGCCAATATAATTTCAAATTGAACGAAGTGTGAAACAACCTGTTTTATTTCTGCTGTAATAGTTTTTCGAGATTTTGAGAAACATCCATTTAGTCCAAGAGCCGGCCGCATGATTTGAACTCTCATAAGCGTATAGAGTATAGAATACGATGTTATGTAAAATGTAGAGAATATATTTCTTTACTTGAAGCGAGTAGGTTGCCTCAATTAATATGAGCCCGATCAAAGAAGTTCATAAGCTTATAGAACAAAATAGGTACCATCGGAAAGAAGGCCCATGGAGCAACAAGAATAAAGGGTTTGCCACATCCTAAGCAGTTCCTTCGCATTGGGACCCACCAGTAAAATGGTGTTGTTTTGTTGGCTTTCAACTCTCATAAGATTATTAAATAAATTCGATGCCAAATGAAAGCTTGAATTTTTCTCTACAAGATAAGGTGAGGTTGCCTGTTACATGGTGGGCCCAATAGCCTACAGCCAGCATTTTGGGACGCGGTGGGCGGTGGACCTCCCCCGTAGCCATCGTCCAAGACAAGGGCATACTTTCGGTAAACGAGGATGACTCTTCGCTGGCAACTGAATGTATGTATGTACACCGTACAGGGTGGTCCAAAATTCATTTTCTTCAAAGTCCCATAACTTTTTATCTGTTTTTTTTTTGCGTAAATAAATCCTTAGGGCACTTTTTTATGTGTAATTTACTGAAGTAGACCGCAAGTTTCTAAATATTTCCGTTTTTGAGTTATGTATAACAAAAAATATATTTTTTTAAATGGGAAATCTTAATTAAAATGAGTAAACTGCAGAAAACTGCCCTATTCACTAGTGTATCAAAAATGTTTTTAGAGAAATGAAAAATATTCACAAATAAAAAAAAGTATTAAACTGAAAGTATAGAAAAAACGGCCCATAACGATGATTTACTCGACAACCCACTAATGTCTTGAAACACCCTGTCCAGGGTATCCCAAGTCTCAAGATATGTGAAACGAAAGATGTGAAACGCAAAACATTTTTGAGTTTAAATTTGACCATATTGTCAACTTCTAAAAATTAAAGTGGGCCTTGGCAAGAGAAAAAAAATCATTTTCTGCTTACGTATGCCTTCTCTGTGCAAGACACGAGAAGTGGTTCAGAATAAAAAACTAAACTCACGTACAAAGTTTGAGACTAATTGGCTTACTTCTAGATCTCCAACATGGAAGTATTTGACTGTAATGAAAGCCTTCTACTTGTTTTGGGAAATGCTATCTTCTTTTGACGTTGTTTTTTTAGGTTTGTATGTAGCTATGTTTATACAGTATAGTAATTGTTTTTTACACTGTACATAAGGGTTGTGAATTCTTGAATGGCATCAATTTTTGTTTCATATGTCAACAATCAGGGCTGGTCCAACACATATTATTTTGGTTAAATATAAGTTAACTTAATTATTATCGCTTATTGGCTTCCTGTGCACCTCCTCATCTATTGGGTGCATTATAAAGGAAATATCCTCTCCAAGGAGAAATGTCCATAATTTGTGCGTTATTGATTTTTATAGTGAATGGAAGACAAACTGGGAATGGGATGTGTGTTACATCAAATTAAATGGGACATTCGCTTTATAAAAAATGCCCAATTAATTTTTCATACATAATTTATTTAAACTGATATTATATTTTCACTTTGCCAGTTTTTATCTTAAACTTAATCCTGAATTTTTCTATTTCCCCCCATAATTTTTACAGGTGGCCATGGACCGCAAGAAAGCCGTCCATACTCCATAGTAGCCGTGGATCCCACCTAGTCGCTCTTTATAGCAAAAATTAGCCTATGTATTTTGAGTGAGCCACTTAAAGTGGTCACCTTGTATATAATGATATATACATATAGCCAATTGTCAGCGAGGAGTCATCCTCGTTTACCGCACGACGTAGCAGCGTGTTCTGCGTTCTGCCCTTGTCCCTTGTCTTGGACGCTGGCTACGGCGGAGGTCCATCACCCACCGCGTCCCAAAATGCTGGCTGTCGGTTATTGTGCCCACCCTGTAGCAGGCAACCTCACCTTTTCTTGTAATGAAAAATTCAAGCTTTCATTTGGCAGGTTGTGAGAGTTGAAAGTCAACAAAGCAACACCATAGTTTATTGGTGGCTGCCAATGCGAAGAAACTGCTTAGGAGGTGGCAACCACTTTTCTTATTGTTGCTCCATGGGCGTTCTTTCCGATGGTAACTATTTTGTTGCTTATGAGAGTAGATTTGCTTAAAAATTAACAACAACTTCTTTAATTAATAATGATTGGGCCCATATTAATTGAGGCAACCTACACGCTCAAACTAAAGAAATATACTCTCTACATTTTATATAACATCGTATTCTATAAGCTTATAAGAGTTGAAATCATGCGGTCGGCTCTCATACTAATTTGAAAATTGCAAATTATGTTTAGTGCACGACCTACCTGCAATGCTGTCTATTTTGTCACCGTACAACGGGTGGTTTTGCCAGCCAACGTGCAATAAAACATTGCATTTGAATTTGAAGACATTGTACAGGGTGATCCACATAACATTTATTTTACACCCTCAAGACTTCTTTATTTTTCGAGTTAAAGAAAAAATTGTAGAGATAAAAGTTTTAGTATTTTCGGTGGGCGATATTTTGAGTAACACCCTGAATCTCCTAAAGTAATCAAGATATCCAGATACGGTTTGCGGTATCCAACTTTTCTTGAAAATAGAGTTCAAAACACCTTATCTACTTTTTGTCTTTTGTCTATCTCTTCGGGAAATTGGAGAAACACCCAAAAGTGTCTAATTTGGGACACCCTGTACACTGTTGTGTCAAATAATGTCAAGAGCACCAGAAGCAATGTAGGTACGAGCATTTTTAAATTTAATTTTTTTCAAATATTAAGTTCGTGCACAAAGTTTATATTATTGCATGCTTGTGCACTCACATGCAATAAATATGCCTTATTGATTAACTTGCTGCACAATATACTATCGCCTCGTAAATACTTAAAAATCCTTAGTAGAGCCGTGTTCTAAACAAAAAACAGATTGCAGGTATTTCAGTTATTATATCTCCCTATCTTTTATCTTAAACGAGGCGCGAATTTTTTTCAGCTAGCAAATTAAGATACTGGTGGCTGTTTGTTCAATTTACTGCAAGCTGCCCGCCTGGTCGAGCCTCATTCTTAAGCCGGGAATTTTGAGCCTAAAAAGGCGACCCACGAGCGAAATTGTTTTCTATCTATTGTCTTCAACGGTCGAGGGAAATTAGTGTCAAAGGCAAAAAAGTTTTTCTCCGTCCCGTCCGCCCGTCGACGCAAACAAAATTAATGAACTCTTTGGAATTATTTCCGCAAAATTACCACCACCGGAAGGTGTCCTTGTAAAGAAAATTCACAAAGTCGTTGCGCCAACGAAGTCAATTATAATCGCACATCACTTAATTGGACGTTTTAATTCGGCAACGAAATTATTTATTATTTGCAAGAGTATTACCACCCTTGTTTTCTCGTTTAACTTGAGACCCACACAAAAAACCTAAGAAACAAAGACAAAGCAATTTATGATAGCTACATAGGTGACTCTGAAAGAGAAATCGGCATCCATGGCCAACTTGTCGCGCATTATAAGAAAAAACCTCAAATTGGGCAAAACTATTAGTAGGTAACCGTAGCATGTTTATTTCAAGCCGCATAGAAGAAAACTTTTATATTGAAAAATTGACGGCACTGAGAAAGTTTAGGCAACCGGGGACTCAGATAGTTTCAGAAAATTACAGAGGGTCTTCGGATACAACTATAACCTTCCCTGTGAGGTACCTATCATACTTCCCCGACTTGTATAATTAAAAATGAAGTGCTTTGTCAAATGGCCAAATAAAATGTTTTGCAAGAAAATAATCACAGAATGCCGAATAATCGTCATGCTCGCGAAATAATAATTGCTTTTCGACAGCGGAATAAAATTAGTTAAAAAGAAAAAAACATGTTTTCTTCCAGGCTTAATTTGACGCAAACAAAATAAATAAATTCTTCGATATTTCCTTGCAAATTTCTGCCATTTACGAGTGCCCTTTTATAAAGAATTATAAAAGTCGCTACGCCTACTTAATAACATTTTAATATATTTTAATTTTATTTTAACCTTCTTCCCTCTCAATGGGCTTTTTTAATACACCGGAACAAAAAATACAAAATCACATTGGTGCTATTTTAACGGATTGGCCATAACTTTTTTGTTTATCAATCGATTTGAACAAACTGGGCATCGTTGCTTGCAGAAAAGAACGGACTATTGACAGAATACTTCAAAATAGCCGTTTTATTAAATCCAACATGGCGATGTTTAAATTTAGACCTTTGTTTGTGTCATTTTTTTTTATGAAAAATGACGGTAATACAACAAGTAAATAAAATAGGCATTCTTAACATTTTAAGATAATTATGAGTTATACCGTTGAGTGAGGAATAATAAGAGGCGCAACCTTACGGGACGCAGCGTAGCCGAAAACGCGGCCCGAAAAGCGTCCGAGATAAAAAGCGTCCGAGACAAAAAGCGTCCGAGACAACAAAATACATATCCTTCCAGTAAAATAAAAAATATATAAAATTGTACCGTTAGCCCGTTGTAGAGGGATTGGTGTTCTCGAAAACATAAAGAAGTTGTAAAAATCCGTGGTCGCTAGGCGACTATAGCGAGTGGGGTCAACGGGGTGCTTCAGGGTAAGCACACGAAAACCGGCTCGCAATTGTATATGGGCGTTGCACCTCTTATTATTCCTCACTCAACGGTTATATGCAATAATAGAAAGAGTTACTTTCAACATTGTTGTGAAGACAAATTAAAACAGTTAAATTGTAATGTCAATTCTTAGGACTCGATACTAAGTTGAGGTATAGCATTTTATAGTCCAAAGCACGAAAGAAAACGTTTCTAAAGAATGCGGGCAGCGTTGCGAGATTTCCTATACGAGTAGTCGTTATTTATTGGCGAATACAAGTTTTATCATATTGATGCCGAATTTCTGAACTCTATTATACCGAAAAAATAAAGCTCGCATCACGGGACCACCCATTTTTGTTTATCGTTTATTTTCAACGCGGTGTGATAAAACACCTATTATATTTTGTTCAACATCGTCGCGTCTACCATCGCCTTTGAAATACGGCAACACAGCACTTCTGCGAAGGAGTCGGCTGACAAAATCAGTTAGCCAACACGTTTTGTGCCTGTTTCTATAGTACGTAAAGTTAACTGCGTATTTGGGCTACCATACAGACCTCATTTTTTAGGCCGCTGGCAAGTTTTCCGCCGGCTCAGAGAGCTCAGTGGCGTTTCGTATGTTCGGGAGTTAACGTGCGCCAAATGAGTAAACAGGGAAGAACGTTGCATTCTCAAGCACGAGAAATAATTGCCAATGTTATAAGGGTTTGCCTTCCTCCATAATCTAAGGCATCACCGTTAAGAATAATATTAACAATAAATTAAATAACAATTATATGAAAATTAAGTCAGTGAGTTACACAAAATTGAGCTATGCCCCTGAACTGTGACTAATTCTATAATATTTGCGAGTTCTTCCCCCTTACGTCGCAAGCATTCTGCCGTAAGGAGGACTATAATGTAGTTATTAGTTTTTATATAAAATTTAATACAAAATATTTGATGTAGCATGCGGAAATTTTAACAATGGTTCTGATAGTCTATGTGTAGCATTGTCTATATGGCTGTAGTACTGAAACTATCTTCGTTCTTATGCCATATTTTCTTATTTACTTACCGATTTCGTTGAACTTGCACCTTTGCTTAAAAAAGAACGTATTATTACCGGAAAAGTTCAAAATGTCTCATTTTCTGAATTCCAAGATGGCGGCCATCATTGAAATTTGCCCTTATACCTTGGGCTAATTTTCTTTCTTTGTAAACCTTTATTTTGGCATTCCAAATGTTGTCTCAAAAGTCTCATAAAATCTCGTGTCCGCGTCTTAATATATTCAAGGTCAAAGGTCACAAAAACCGTTTTTTTTTCGAAAAAAATCTTGCTTCCTGTGTTTTCAATGACATTTGCATCTATTATAAAAATTGTAGAGCGTAAAATTCTCTACAAATTTTGTTCCAACAAGCCAGAGATGATTCTGATGTTCTTATCATCGAAACAGCTATTGAAGAACCAAAACATCAAAGGACTTCCGTCATCGTAGGAGAAGATATAGATTTGCTCGTCATTTTAATTGGACGTGCCCAATCAAATGAACCAAAATTTTTTTTTAAAGTTGGCAAAGGCAATGTTAAAATACAAATATATACTCCCCCAAAAGTTTCGATAAATATCCCCATTCGAAAAACACATTTTATTTTTGCATGCATTTAGTGGCTGTGACACGACTTCTGCGCTGTCTTAAAAATAGGAAAAAATACGTTCATTAAAACATTAGACAAATTTCCCAATTTCGATCAACTGGCTCAAGTATTTTAACAAGAAAACTGCCCGTTATAAACATTGCATCTTGTTGGCAATATAAAATTGATCATTATGGCTACACTCGATTCGTCAAGTCAACAAAGCTTAATAAACCTGTGCAGTTATCCAATCTTCCACGAACAGTTGCAGCGGCTCATCAACATATCAACCGTGTATACTATCAAATTCAAACTTGGTTAGGGAATGATTTAGAATCCCAGGAATTGGGGTTGGGTGTTGGTGTTGTAAAATGAACCCCTGGAACCGATAATGACAAAATTACCACCATCTCCAGATAAACTACTGAATACAATATTTTGCAACTGCAAAAATGGTTGTGGTTTACGGTGCGGGTGCAGGAAATCGGGATTGGAATGTTCTTTAACTTGTGGCCAGTGTAATGGCAAGCTTGCCTCAATGCTTCATCGTATTAAAGCTATCTCGATGAAGAAAGTGCATTTGACCCCGAAATCCTCGACTGTTTAATGACAAATATCCTTGACAACGAAGATGAAGAAGAAAATTGAGACTCATGTCCTTCTGATATTAAAGTTCACGTAAATCCACCACACATTTGAACTTCAATTGTAGTAAATATAATTACTAAATAAAGATATAATTAAAATATATTTACTCTATTCCTTTTCTGCTTAAAATATAAGATATATTAGAATATAATTAAAATATACTTAAAGTATTTTACTTAACATTTTTTTATAAAACTTGGTAGGTAAGTTATTAAACGAATATATTTGACAAATTAATTAATAAATAATGCGAATTATTCATAATTATGGATTATTTAGTAGGTCATTAAATAATTTAATACGACGTATTATTTACCGCGACTCACGGTTGACCTTGCATTATGCTATATGTGTGTCAGAGCGCTGCGCGCTCTCTGCTCTCTATATCTCAAAAACGGTTAAGGGTATAAAAAAATGTTCGGAACAAAACTTGTAAAGAATTTTACGCTGTACAATTTTCATAATAGATGCAAATATCATCGAAACCATAGGAAGCGAGATATTTGCAAAAAAACGATTTTTGTGAAAGGACTTTGAATATATTAAGACGCGGACACGAGATTTTACGAGACTTTTGAGACAACTTTTAGAATGCCAAAATAAAGGTATATACAAGTTTACAGCTTATTATTTTTCATTCCGAGGTTGACCCTCTTTTCTGGCTGAAGCCTATTAAGCAAAAATATTGGCATAATGCAAAATATACACAAAAATCAATAAAACAGGCCTTAATCTACATTTTAGGGCCACCGTGAAGAAAGTTGGTCTACCGGGGGCGGAGCTATAGGTACGCAATGTAGTCATTTTCATAATTATTTTTATGCTATACCTAGTACTAAAACTGCATTCTTTTGCACATAATTCTTTTATTTACTAACCGATTTTGATGAACGTCACACCGTTGCTCTAAATGACGGTTTATTGAGAGAAAAGTTCAAAATAGCAGTCATTTTCAACTTTTTAATATAACATTAAAAAATTTGGCAAAAGCAACAATTGTTTATAGCTCCGCCTCCGATGGACCGATTTTCCTCGCAATGGTCTTAAAATGTAGAGGGTAACCATTTTCTTTAGTTTTTAGATTGGTTGCGTCATTCCGACATTTTTTCTTCAAGAAGAATTAGTCAAAACAAAGGGATAAAATTTAAACAACGCCATCATGTTGTTTTTTTTATAAAGGTCTTTGTCAATAGTCCGGTTTTTTTGCAAGCAACGATGCCTCGTTTGTTTAAACCGGTTGATAAAAAAAATATGACCAAAACAAAGTCCAAAATTTGTTGGCCCATCGGGTATATATTCATCATGTCTATTATTATTATTACAATAAATGTAGCAGACATGAAGATTATATCCATGTTTATAAGTTGCATTTATTTAGTGTTGAAATTTCAGATTTGAAGTCCATATTTAATTCGGACAACTTTTTCTTAGTTGCCTTACAAATAGAAGTACATTAGCCTTGTAACATTTTATGCATAACCCTGTATTACAATCTTCAAAATCCAGCTGAAGACTACGTCACCGGTGCTCTAAAATTAGGCCGAAGTAGTGGTTAGCTCATGACACGTTCAAGTAGGCGATAAATCCATTAAAAGTTTTTTATATTCTTCGTCTCGATTTGTGCAAAAACCTAATAAGACTGGCAAAGTTGAGTTGGGGGATGTGCCACTTAAAACCGGTGTCCTTGTGAGGCAACTCGGGAATTCTCAATGAGTTAAACGAGATTAACAATCCCGTCCCCATGAAAATGAAATCGTCTAGACATCTAATTAAGCGCTTTGAAAAGTTCGAATGTTAGAAAATGGAATCTGAAGAGAAAAAGCAATTTGGTAAATCGAACTTCTCGTTAAAATTCCGAGGATTCCCCGCTGCTCAAATAAATCGGGCAAATAAATCAATCTGGGAACTTTTTGTGTAAAATATATATTTAGATAAGAATTTAATGATTTTTTTGGTTAATTCAATAACAAATCAAGCCAATTGATTGTTTAAAATTTATTAAGAGGTCTTGTCGGAAATTTCTTTGTGGCGCAAACAGATTCATTTAATTTTTAATTATTATTGTAGTGAAATGACATTTCACTTTGACCTGACATTTTCTTGGATAGGAATAGCCAGGCCCTTTAAACTCCCCTTTGTACTTGGCAGAGCCTTCCCAATAGTTTGTACTTAGCTCGGTTGAGGGCACTGTACCTGGTTGTGACGAAGGACAACGCGACGGTCGAAGATGGAAATGCATATTCTTCCCAAAGACAAAACGGTAAGTAAAATTATATCTAGGTTTTATTATCTAGGTTTTATTAAACTACACTAGTACCTAGTTCTCGTTGGGAGTCCCCGCAGCCAAACCATCAATACTTAGAAACATGTAGATTTTAGATTTTATCTATTTAAACAATACATTTCTTTCCTAATTTACTTATAAATAATCTTAGAAAGACTGAAATGTAATATATCCGTGATGTTTAGCATTATTGTTGTGAACGTATTTTCCAAATGTTTGTAATATATAAAATCACTCCTTTGTTATTTTTGCCTTCATTATACCTACCTATCCTAATATTGTCACTTCTCACCTTTTAATTTTATAACTCGGCATAGATACATATTTATCATATGTCTATGTGGAGTTATAAAATTAAAAGGGGTCTTAAAAATTGTAAGTAATAACTATAAAAGATTTCAAATTTCCCGCTTAAGTAGTCTAGTGTGAACTTAGCGCAGCAAGGGGCGTATGGCATCCAAAAAGAATATGGAGTTGCCTATCTAACTCTATATACCGTACTTTCACCGTTTTGGTAGACATAGGGGAATAGGGGAAAAAAACACGTCCCGCCCCCCCGCCAACGACTGACGAACCTAGCCGAATACACGGCGGCGCGCCGCCCAGCCATGGCAATGTCTACTAAAACGGTGGAAGTACGGTATAAATCCCTTATCTATTGGAATAACTAATCGAAGGTCGCTTTGTCGTGTATTGAATCATCCACATCAGGGGTAGTTGATAAGTATCGTATCCTATTAACAGCTAGTATGTCAATTTGAGAAAACGAATTTGTCCGTGCTTTGTTTTCATTTTCGGATTTCCTCTGACAAAAATAAGGGGGGCGGCGCGAAATTTGAAACACCTGACGTGAATGCCGTCATCCGTGGTAAATACAAAAACCTCGCTTACCATACTATAGACAAAAGTAAATTGGTGGCATAAATGCCATGTCGCCAACTTAACGAAAATTGCCATAACAAAAGAAAAATAATATGTCCGAGTTTAATTTGAAACCATTTAGCAAAGCTACTCTTTAAAGGAAAACGCTAAATACTACAAAATACTGGCGGTTAACAAAGTAAGTATATAAATCGCGCAAAATTCTACGCTGGAGCCTAAAGCCGTGTAATTTATGGCAAAAGTGCCGGCTCTCCCCCCTACAAATGCTTTTAACCTGCAATTAAAAACTCTAAAGTACATAATTTATGTCTGGGTAAAATACTTTGAGGATTGTAATTACAAGCGCCGCTAGTTTTCTAGGCCCGAAGTGGACTTTTTGTACTGTAAATAATTAAACTTGTAATTTAAATCGCCTCACTTCATTATACATTTTCGGAAGCATGAAAAAAGTTTTCTGGTATTTTTCAATAGTATGTTTCCAAATCACGATTCAGAAATGTGACATGAATATCCAAATGTTTCCGGACACATAAATAAACTATCAGTAAATGCATATTTGTGATGTACCCATTCGAATGCAAATAGACAGTATAAATTGAAATAGCCGTTTATCTGCTGCAAAAAGTTCACACGAATATATGTAGTGCTGATTAAACATTATTACAATAACTATAAGGAGGTTTTTTATACTGTAACGAATCATAAAATATTGCAAAATCGTATTGATAATTTAGGAACATTATTTTAGCTCAAAGTATATGCGGTTAACCGATTGAACTTTTTTTGGGGGGTTTTAAAACTACCGTTGAAAATTTTTTTTTTTCATAAATATATTCGTAGCGATCTTGCACACTACGCGGAAGCGGCGCGTGATGCTAAATTGTATCGTTTACACGGACGCGGACGCGGCGCGGCAAAAAAATTGAACCCATAGTTTTATAGGCTACGCGATATCGCGGAGGAAAACCGCGCGCGGAATACCGTGCCGCTTCCGCGTAGTGTGCAAGCTCGCTTAGATAGAGGTATCTGTTGTGATCATCCGTTATGGAGTATCGGATATAGACATAATACCTATAAATAAATAAGCTTTGATGACGAAGCCAGTTTGTACTGTAGTGTTACATTTTTCTTTCAAAATCCCTATCAACTGTAGGTATCAAAAAACCTTTGAATAGGAAAAAACTCCACTCGGTATAAGAACCTTTTCAAGAAGGCAACGTTATATTTCATCTCTGGCCCGAGTTTTTTTTTGCGGGGCAAATGAAATACGACCGCCGGTTCTGTTCATTTGGTTTTCCGCTTTTTACGACAGAGAAAAGAAACAAAGTTTTCTGGGGCAGCCGCGGTTTATGCAGGCGCCTACCGCATTGTTTTTCATCGCTTTAATTCCCACATAGAAGTTTTCGCGTTTCAGTTTTAATTGCAACACTTGATAATAGCGTTCTTTATTAGATTCTTTGGATTTACGGCAAACTTTACTGCGCGCCATGCTTTAAGTTCACATTATTCGCGTTATTAAAACAGAAAGTCCCAGCTTTGCTGCAAACATTAATGAAATTTAAAGGGGGACCACTAGCTTTAAAAGCAAAATTAAATAATAAAAATAATGTGTCCTACTTAAGGTGGAAACAAAATGTCCCAGAAAACCTCATCTCAGATTTCTAAAGTATTGATTTAATAAAAAATATGTTTTATAGTCTGATATTTATATCCACACTGTAATAGAGGCAGGCCACAAGCTATAGCTGATAATAGATGAAATAATCCATTTTTCTTAACACGCTTTTATTAGCTTCACTTGTATGTGCGTATGTATGTACGTACGTACGTACGTATGTGTGTACGTACGTATGTATGTACGGTTGGCGTCAGATGAAACCGAACGCTAAAAATCCATTTCCTTGATTTATTTGGATTCTGTTCTGACATTTGGCAACGTCGCTTTCGTCGGACGCTTTATCCCACGATCTGAGCTTGAATCCGTTGATTGTTAAATGGATTATTGGTATCTTTACTACAAAAGTGTCAAGAAAATGGAATTACGTCGTTCGGTTCCATCTGACGCTAACTGTACAGGGTGTTCCCGTATATTTGGACCCATCCCTAGAGCCTATATTTTTCGAGTTAGAAAAAAATTACTTAAATGAAAGTTGTAGGGTTTTTTCTGAACCGCTAGGATCTGTTACTAGATAAAACAAATGAGCGTCGCAAATTTATGAAAAAATATATTCCTACTTTTTTTAATGGAACACCGTGTATATTTGTGGATTTTTGAATTGCACGTATTTTTCCGATTCCAACAATATAAATATGTTATATGTTTGCTCTAAGCATTCGCATGATATTCCAAATTGCAGATAAATACGATCTTTATATTTAATCAAGGTTGCCATGGAAAAACATTTTAACTTAGGCAAGGGCATTCCTGTCAATCCATTATTTTTGGGACAAAACACCTCGGTACCCTACAACTTTCATTTAAGTAATTTTTTCTAACTTGAAAAATAGAGGCTCTATGGGTGGGTCAAAATATACGGGAACACCATGTACGTACCTACGTATGTATGTAACTTTGTAAACAAAGGACCCCGCACACTTTCTTAGTAAAATCCGGCTCCCGTTAATTTTGCTAATTTTTTTCATGATATTCTACACATCATTCAGATCAAGTCCCCATGGGCATAAAGGTTCAGAGATACAGGGTGATCACGAAATATTGGAGACCACCCTTAACTTTCCTATTTTTGACCAGAGAAAAAGTGTTTTATATGAAAGTTGTAGAATATTTTCTCTACTTCCAAACGCCGTTTTCAGAAAGAAAATCGAACGTCGCGTTTTCAAGGTAAAGACCTAACTTTTTTTTAATGGAACACAGTCTAGTGTTGGCAGTCAACTGGTCACGGTCATCTTGACTGGACAATTACCGGTCATTTATCGGTCAGACAACATTCGGCGGTCACGTCATTAAGCAACTTGTCCAGGTGGTCAAGGACATGGTCAACTTGACCGGTTTGACATAATTTTAAATTTCCCGACAATTTTTTTGGAACTTTCACATTCATACCTTATGATTGACTTAGTTTACTCAGTTTATTGGTCTTGTTGGAAATGGAAAGTAAAATCAGCGGGATTAGGAAACGATTACTAAATGTAAATATAATAAATAATAGAATAATAACAATAAACAATAGTAAAACAAATAATAAGGAATAAGATTGCCAAAATCCAACAAAGTATAATTTTGGTCTTTTTCAACAAAACAACACAACATTAACAACTGCCTAGTATTGTACTGGGTAAATTTACAGTTTACGGATCTAGAAATCCAAATCAAAAATATAGTATACTAAAACGAGTAGAACCGTATGAATGAAAGTTCCAAAGTTACAGATTGAATCTTCAATTATTTACAATTTATAAGAGAAATACTTTCCCGTAACTATATGTATATAAGTATTATATACCATTTTGATATGAAAATTATGACCGATCGAATGGCACACTTTTTTGCAACTTTTGAATTTGTCCACTTGCGTGACCCAAAATGACCGGTCATGATTGTCCGGTCAGTCACGAATACATCGTGACCGGACATTTACCCATCACTAGAACACACACAACTTTCATATAAAATACTTTTTTCTCTGGTCAAAAATAAGAAAGTTAAGGGGTCTCCAATATTTCGTGAGCACCCTGTACAAACCTTCAAAGATCGGTATTTTAGCCATACGGTAACATACAGGGTGTTCCATTAAAAAAAAAACAAATTTAGGTCTCTACCTTGAAAACGCAACGTTCGATTTTCTTTCTGAAAACGGCGTTGGGAAGTAGAGATAATTTTCTACAACTTTCATATAAAACACTTTTTTCTCAGGTCAAAAATAAGAAAGTTAAGGGGGGGTCTCCAATATTTCGGGAACACCCTGTATCTCTGAACCTTGGGGTCCTAGGACTTTCTGCCCATGGGGACTTGATCTGAATGGTGTGTAGAATAACATATAAAAAATTAGCAAAATTAACGGGAGCCGGATTTTACTAAGAAAGTGTGCGGGGTCCTTTAGCAAATCGATTTTTTCCCACTTCTAATTATTACTGCAGTATTAATCTAATCTTTTCTCACACTTTTATCCAATTCCGGTGACAATATATGTCTAATATTCCATCGAGCTTTTATGATGATGGATTAAGGAAAGAAGTAAGGAAAATGTAAATTCCTTGACTAGTGGAATTCCAGGACCAGATAAACAACAAAAAATTTGTTACAATGGATTCTACAAACACCCTTCTAACAGCATGACTTGCTATGTATGTTTGTGATTTTCACACACTTATAATGGGTAATTATTTTCATATCGATTCGAAATTATTATTTAATTCCGGTGACTATACAATATTAAGGTCGAGCCTTTATGATAATGGACAAGGGAAGTGGTTATAGGGACTCCTCAATGGTTCCCTGTAATAGTGACTCATTAGCAGAGATGGAGAGAATGCATGTCCAGATATCTTAATGAAAGATACTTGATTAGATTTGGATGTAAAAGACCCTGAAGTACTCTAGATTCATAAAATTCTACGTTTATTTAAAACTGAAGTTAAAAGTTTAAAAAATAAAAAAAACACGTTTTTATTGTCGATTAACAAGCAATAAATAATTAATTTGATAATGTGCTTGATATTTCTTAATACGAAATTATTTAATGTATTTGGTATGATTTGGTGTTGTGGCGTTTTCAAAAATGAAAACAATAAACACAACAATACAGTAAACAGAAACCTCATAATCGAGATTAAAACAAAGTAGAATAAACTTCAAGTGAGTAAGAGCTATTCACTACCCCCTTGATGCAGATCTACGAGCACAACACGGCCACCAGCTGAGAGCGGAGGCGGGCTGGGTCAACACTAAGACAATTTGTAATATACGGGTGACACTTGTTTTATTTACGTGCTGGAACTCGTTCTATTAAGCTAAAAACGAGAAAGCTAGGTATTCCTAGATTTACCCAATTTAAAGTGGTTCATGAGATAACAGTTTATTTATTTTACTACCCTACTATATCTTTACTTGATCAACAAATTTAAAGTTACATACCTTCGCACTGGAGCGCAGTATCGCTAGGCACAGTATTAACACATGAACTAAAGTATAATGATTCTTACAAGTCGTTCTAAATCCCCGGTACACGCGCAGTTCACTCAATGTCCGCTAAAAATACCAATAAACACAAAACATCACAACGTACGCAAAGATAACAACGTACACAATAATAAGTAGCAACGCTCTCGAATGAACACGTAATAAATTTAACTATACTTGTCAAGGCACTGTAAAAAGTAAAATATAGTAAGACTTATCTGTCATTGAATCTTTGAAACTACGACGTCCTCGAGTGGAGGTTGATAATCCTTGGCACTTAGCTGTCGGAGATTCTTCAAAACACGATGACCACGAGTAGTGGTCGATAACCCTTAGAACAGTCAAAAAGAAAAACTCACGTAGGTTTCAGCTTTTCGTAACCACACTCCAAAAAGAAAAACACAAGTAGGTTTTAGCTACTGGTAACCACACAAAAAACCTAAAACAAAAATGACGGCCACCCAAGAAAATTTACCTCTGAATTGAGGGTTCTCCTTCCAATAAAACAATAAATCAACCACTTCGTGGTTGAATCCATCCAATTATTCTTCTCCGTCACAACGCAAGACATCCAAAACAACCACGTGATCGTAGTAGACGCTCAAAAACTTGATACTAGTCAGCTAAAATAATTTTCGCTGATATAGAACCAAACAAAACCAAATAACAGGCTAGAAGTTGCATTACTTACGAAGAAAGTGATCCAGTCGGATGGAAAATAAAACGAGCCCGGAATTAGAACCCGGACAATTTAGACGAGACTTACTTAATATCAGTTAGGTACCTACACGTGGGCTTGGAGAATACTTAAGGAGAATTATCTTCACTCTTACCACATTCAAAAGGTTCACGCAATGGAACCAGGCGATTTTCCTGCTCGATTAGAATTTTGCAACAGGTTTTAAAATCAGTCGGGAGCGGATCCAGCTTTTTCCAGCAAAATTCTGTGGAGCGCCGAGTGCTCTTTCACACGATGCGGCATTTTGAGCATATAGGTAATTAAATTATTTTTATTTTGTTAATACCTATTTTACCTAATGTTTCAAATGTGGCGTATTTTAACTGGTTCATTAAAATATTTTTTCGATAATTTTTAGATTACATAAGTAACAACTTTTGTTTTCTTTACAAATACCTAGCATTAGTGTTAATTTATTATAGTAAGGGGGAAACTAGTGGAAATATTAATTTTATAGCAATATTAATTTATTTTGGAATGTCACAAATAATAATTTCCATTTAAGGACAATATTATTTAAATATAAACGGGGTGCGGTGAAATAACAAGTGATTTGTACGTATTTCCGTAAAAAAATATAACGCAGTGTTATACGTTCGCGGCCATCGTGTGAAAACAGTGCGACTACTCACTTCGTGCATTTTGCGATTTTTCAGAGGATTTTCTTGACAATAAACACTAGAAAGGAGTACAGCATGCACAAGGAAAATCATCGATGCATCTGAAAGGTATGCATGCTATTCGCTAAAAGAGCCATTAAGGAGTTGCCCAAAAATTAGTTGAAAGACGATTTCTCAAGTACTGTTAAAAAGCGATACGTCTGACAACGCTGCACAGGGAAATGGAGGGGAAGCCGCCTCGGTCCGTGTTGATACCTGGCAAGGTCACGGGCGCCTGGCTGTGGCGACAGGATAAGGGGTTTTAGTAGCGTTTAAGAAAATATATTACTGACGTTAATATGCACTTTAGAAAATTTTTAATTGCAGATTCGTAACAAGCGCATTGTTCCCTACCTACCCTTAAAATTAATGTACCTACTGGTGACCTATACACCCTGTATTTTGATAAGCCAATAAACCGCCGATCAGTCAATTTACAACATTACACACAATTAGGGATTAAATTATTACTCTGTTCAATATTTCATTATTTATTCATAGATTTGGTTTTATCTACACCATGGATAAATTATTATACATTTTATTTGAAAATTTAACACATGTCATAAACTATGTTTACATCGTTTATTTTATCACTATTAAAGAGCAAATAGGTATCTGAAAATTAAACAATTATTCGCAGACATTTTTTGCTTTGATGATTTTTATACTGAAAATAACGCAAGAGCTCTATCTGAACAAACAATATATTGTTTGATTTCAAAAGGGAGCGAGGTCGATAATTCCTTTTATTAAAAATCCGAAGTCGCACTCAACGTTGAAAGCTTTGAAGGGTTCTACGATAAACATATCATGTCTTATATCAACAGAAATGACAGGTCATGGATTCCCTATTGGAAATCCGCAATTGTCTCCGTTGTTATCCTGAGATGCGGCTTTCTTGGGTGCCGCAGAATTCATTTCTCACGCCCCGATATCGAGAAGTTTGCTTTTGTCTGGGGTCACTAGTCAGAGGACATGTCTGCTGTTTAGGTAGCGTCTATAGGAGAAACTGTATTAATCATTGGAAAAACCTCTTCGTTTGCCCTTCTGAGAAAGATGAAATTTCTACAGAACAAGACAAAACGAATTACTCAGTATGCAAGTATGGAAAATTGTATATATAAAAGCATTAGTTACTTATGTACCAAGGCACTGAAGTTCAACTTTTTATGACTCACATGGAATTTAGTTGCCGAGGCTTCGGCCGAGGCAAATAAACCACATGAGATAAAAAATATCAATAAACACAAAAGTAGTTTATTGTTTACAAAAGACCAACCACATGTAAAGAATTATTGGACCTTTGGACCCTATTGAGGCATACTATCCGCCACAATTCATCTGAACTTACTGACAGGCAGGCTTCTGTAATTTTTTTAGACGTATTAGTTCGTTTTTAATTTCTGCGGCGGTTTTGATATAATACTCGCTTTTGACTCTTATAAAGTTTCAAAAAATTCATCACTTTGAGATGGCACAAAGGAAATCAGTCTCTATATTTCCTATCGGATCTTTGCACGTTGCAAGTCAACACTTTCAATAATCCTGGTGACCATTCAACTGTTTTGAGATAATTCCATGGCACAGTTGGATCGCCAGATGGCCTTTAAAATTAAAATTTTGTTCAAGTTTTGCTTCCTGCAGAAAAGAACTCTGTAGGTATAGATTTTAAATAAAAAATCGGAAAATGGTTTTACTGAAAAAAAATCGGGGTACAGAAAAAAACGTAGCTGTCCCTGGCATTTTGACAACGAAAGGTAAAAAGAAACACTTTTTGAACACTTTTCAAACCAATAAAGTTCAGGTGAATATCTCTAAAAATAAAGATTTCATATGATTTTTCTGGAGTACTTCTACTTTAGAGTGTAGTAAGGAGGAGAATTATTTTTAATGCCTATAGAATTAAGAAAATAGTAGCAAGATCTGTCACAGAGAAGACAGAATGCGGAGAGCTTTTTTTTATCAAATATGTAGAGTTGAGCCCAACTTTAAACGGGAATTAATCTATTCTATATTTTTCAGTTTTAAATTATAAATCAAGTACAAAAAAATGTTTGAAAATAGATATTTTCGTGATATATGTTGAAGGCTGCCTCTGAAGTAACAGCGATTTTAACCAAAACATAAACTGTCATTATAAGGGATTACGGTGTTCATAAACGTTGTAGGTGTGAACAAGAAAATGCTCTTAGCACAGTTAGCCCTAGTTTATTCGACCCTCTAAATCTTCTCGTTAAAACAAGGTTTTACTTTTTTTCACATTTGATATTCATAAGAGATGTTTGATGTTTTTCTTGTTTCAGGGTAGGCACGTTTTCAACTTCTTACTTACCAGTTTAGGAGTTATGGTTATTTTTTTTATTTTTCAGTGATTTTCGACTTTTCAGATTATTTTGGCTATATATAATCGTAGTAAATAAGTGAGATAAATGATTTTTATTTAGGTATGTAGCTAAAACTTGGCCATATAACCAACACGAAGACAATTGAATCCACAAACGATGCGCTCAAAAATAAAGAAATTATGACATAAAAACAAAAATTAAAAAGTCCAATAGCTTTAAAGGCATTTATTTTAAATTCTTACTGCACGCGCAAAGGCAGACGGACGATTGACACTCAACATTTGGCAAGCAATAAACTTGTTTTTGTAAACAACAACAAAAAACTTGTTTTTACAATCGTGTTCCCAGTAACCAAGGTCAATACTGACATTACTAACAATTTCTTTTCAAAACAAGTAGGTATGTTCGAAAACCTGGTTTTTAGTTTTTTAATGCCTTTACAGTTATTGAACTTTTTCACTTTTGTTTTTTGCCATAATTTCTCTATTTTCGAGCGCATCGTTTTGATTTGTAGATTCAATTAACTCCTAAACTTCGTGTTGGTTATGCCAAAGTTTTTGCTAAATATCTAAATACAAATCAGTCATTTATTTCACCTATATACTACTAAGTTACTAAATAGGTTTTTGCTAAATATCTAAATAAAAATCAGGCATTTATTTCACCTATTTACTACGGTTATAGTCAAGAAAAGCTGAAAAGTCGAAAAACACTGAAAAATCACAACAAAATCATAATTTCTAAACTAAAAAAAGAATAATATACATGCGAGTGATTCGGATTCCCCTAGGGGTGCTCTTTCTCTGCCCCACTTCTCGATACTCTTTTTGGGACACCTTGTATATATATAATGCACTGCTTATTGTTTAGTTATGATTTATTTAAAACAGTTTCCAACTGGGACCACTACCTATTTCTTATTTTAAAGACGATTTTGGCGTTGTTCATTGCCGATAACAAAAAAATGGGCTTTTAGGTAAATAATTATTAAATCCCACCTATTCACTTTCCAATTCCAAGTCCTGGATCTGCGGCGTCGCACAGAAAGTTTCAAATTTCACCCTAGAAAATTTCTTTGAGATATCTCATACAACGTTTACTTATTTCGTGGTAGGTATTTATAAAAGTTAACTCTTAATTTCTGGAAACAGCTCTTTCTGCTTCCAATTAAGTTGTTACCGGAACTTTGACTTCTCCCACCAACTTTTTTAATTACATCTTCATCTGAGATTTAATAGATATATTAATGTGTTGTTACGAGATGGCACTAATAGTTTTGCTGGGGTCATCCATTTCTGCCGCAACTTTCATAGCAGAAATGTAGTTTTATTTTATTTTTGAGGGATATCCTTTTCTTTGTCTCGCTTTGACTGCAATATTTTTAAACTTGTTTGCCTCAAAAAACAGTTGACAGCCTTTCTAGGGCAAAAAGAACATATAGGTAAGTAAGAGAAAAGTTAATAAACTGGAGGTCTAAAATGCTTTTTGAAAGAAAAAAAGAAAATGATACACGGTCATACCTACTAGATCATAGTATATCCTCTATTGTTTCATTCTAAGTAATGACCGTGTGAATGAAATTGTTGGTTATATGGTTACTATGCGGGAAGAGTTCTGTTAAAAAAGCGAAAATGAGAAGAAAATATATAAAATGTAAAAAAGTGACGTTAAATTAAGACAATCAACATACTTATTTCCAAAATTGTATATTATTGACATATATAAAGGAAGAATGGGAGGTGTAGATGTCGAATATGATCCTATTGTCTACGTAGGTACATTTCTGATCAGGTTAAAATTCCGGTTTTCAGATACACCGACCAACTTAAAATTACTATTATTTCTTTATAAATGTGCGCAGATAATCTAAAATTACTAACAGATTTTTTTATCTAATGACAAGTCAAATGCTTCAAATATTCACTACTTAAAAACGGATATTCGCAAGCAAATATTTCTGTAGACTAAATTTATAGAAAATTAAATAATTCATCCGGAAATTATATATAAAGTTTACAAATAGGCATTGGTGCAGAAAATACATATTTTTAACTGCTTCAAATCACAATTTTTACGCTATTTTCAAGTTTTAGTTCTAAGTAGTATTCTCATTGGTTCTAATAGCGATTTTAAACTTCAGGTGCGTTTTTATCAAAGACATTATTTTCGCTAGATTGATCATACTTATCAAGTCTTGTTTACAATAATTTTCATTTTGTGACAACTTTTTGCTGTTTGAAATTAAACAACGAACACAGAATACAAGCAGCAAATGAAATATTTACCAAATATCAAACTAGAAACGAAACCATGGCCACCTATGAGTTCTCCTAAAACTTTTAACTTTTTATAATTTAATATTCTATTGCAGGTGTAGTAGGTATACAAAAATATGGTAAACTACAGATTGTAACTGATACTAACGCTTTTTTGATATGCAGCTTTTTAAATAAGTACAAGTTTGATTCCCGAGTAATTTGCATGTATGTAATAAGTAAAAAGTTGCAAATTTTCTGTTTATACTGGATTTTTGAAAAAACTGCTAGAGATAGAGGTACTGTGTTAGGTATCAAATTAAAGCTGAATGAATGCTCTATCCAATAGAAATGTTAGATATAGGGTGTTCCATTTGAAAAAAAAATAGTAAATTAAGTTTGAAAATGTCGGAGTTTTGGCGGAAAAAAGTGAAACATCCTGTACAAAAATTTTCAACTTTGTCCTTAGTCATTAATAAAATGGTTAAGTGTAAATCCACAACCAAAGTTTCAAGAGCAAAAATCAAGCCGCAAGAAAAATATAGCAATATTAATGAAGGGTTGGTATTTAGCAAAAAATACCTTAAAACAATTATAACTTTGCAACGCCGCAGATAGAAGCGGAAATAATTTAGGGATATATATACTATACTTTGATAGCCTTCATTTGCGATAAAAAAAATCGGGTCGTTCCATTTAAAAAAATTAATTTTTTTGTCGCCACACTTTTTTGAAACACCCTGTATATACCAAACTAATTTTAAAATGTGCTACATTTTCCCTTATTTGGATCCCCGAACGGATTTTTTTTATCCTTAAAAGTATAGCTACAATCGAAGAAGGGAATAGTAAATGGACACGCTGTATATGTCGTAGGCATCGGGCGTAATACGTCATTTCGCGGAAAGCCTAGTCATTAAAGGTATTCCCGGCAAAAGCTGTAATAAAATAACTATTACCTCGTTTGACGCAAATTATGCGTCATTTCAGGGATTGCCCTTGCCCTTGTTAGTCAAACAGAGTAATCGGTCGAACCATTGAACGTTACAGCGCCTGACTGCCGTTTGTTCAGTGATTTGTAGAATTTGACTGAACAAACGGCAGTCAGATGCTGTAACGGCCGATTACTCTGTTTGACCAACAAGGGCAAGGGCAGTCCTTGATATGATGAAAAATTTGAGTCAAACAAGGTAATAGTTATTTTATTACAGCTTTTGCCGGCAATACATTATGTAATGACTAGACATTCCGCGAAATGACGTATTACGCCCGATGCCTACGACATATACATGCGTCCTCTCCCCTCCCTTGTCTAAGGTATAATCTCTTTACTATGATGAAGCAACTGCGAAAACCAAAAATCAAATTATTGCTGGAAAAAATATCAATGGAGGAATAGTAAAGTGTTTCCTTTCCATCGCATATTATGACAAAAGGCTCCAACGAATAGTCAATGCATGATCCTGGGGACTTTTAAGATGCATTATTTCCTACTGGACATTTTCCCGATTTGTTTCGGGAGGTATGCCTGATGGCATGGAGGCATTGCCAGCATGCTGCTCCGCATTTACACGCGGGGCCGACCGGAGAGGCATGCGGCAGCCCCGCGTATTTATTTTCGTCGCATTCGGGGCCGGTCGGGTTCGTTCACATCAAGCAGGCGAATAATTCAGCGGTGATATGCGACGAGAGAAGTCCATTACAGGGAGGTTAGATTACCGTCACACCTGTCCGTTAATAAATGATCTGCCCGGGAAGTCGACAGTAACGTCCAGAGGGACGGTTTGTATTTTGCGGGGTTTGGAGCGACTTGAAATTATTGAGGTTATATATCAGTGACCTAGGAAAGTCAAGGCCACGTGATTTTTAAACACTAGTCATAAACTGTTATTAGCAAAGCTATGTTAATAATAATAATTTAATAAGTCATTCGATTGTATAGAGTTTCCTGAAAATATGTGTAGGTACATATGTAATAATAATAGTTTTATTCTCTAGAATAAAGCTAAAGTTTACATAACATGTGGAAAATCGGGGTTAGTTTTTCAAAAATACAAACTGCATTTTTTGAGCAAAAATGATTTCTTTCAAACCAAATCCAAAGCCTACTATGTCAGTAGACATAGGAACAAAATTGTACCAAATAAAAAAAATTATTAAAATTTTTAGTAGCTTTTGTGATGAAATTTTCATTTTCTTTTGTTCTGTATAAGCCTACGACTAGTCTTAGTTGTTAGAGTTTAATTTTGTTTGTTTTTTTCATGGTCACCTATGATTGTTTTAAAATAAATAAGTATCTAATGTGCGTTTTTAATTTTAAACGGAGGAAATAGTCTATATCTTGAAATCGAGTAGGAGATTATGAGAATAGGGTAATCTTACAGTCTGTAAATACGTTTGACCCTACCTAGGGGGTCATCTTCAGCATTTTGCAAATTTGTTCAAACAATTCCACTGTTAATTGTTTGAACAAATTTGAATCTTTTTACTTATGTTCACCTTTTTCCACATTCACATACTGAGCTTGACTATGCCTAGGAAGGTAGGTAAATTTCATTTTATTGTTTTCGTTCCCTTTCACTTATTTATGATAGGCACCTATAACGTTTCAATTTAAAATATTTTTTCTAGCTTTGTTAGCTATTACAACATGATAGACTGCTGAAGATGACCCCCTAGATGGGTTGAAACATATGTACATATAAACTGTCTTTGTGGACCTGAGACTATAAGATTGCCTACCCTCTTCTCGTCATTTTTAATTTTACTTCAAAATCGTTATTACTTGATTTTTTTTAGTAAAATTAGATACGAGGGTGTACTTATGAAAAGTGAAGCACAGTGATTTTATAGTGTCCCCCAAAAGTTCGCATCATAGGAGGAATTTATTTTGGAAATTAATTTTGGCTTATTTCGTTGACTTATATATTATTAAAGACACATTTTTGGCACACCATGCGCTTTCGGGAGATAAAATACAATGCAGAATACACTGTTAGCCATCAGAGCCATCTGTTTTCCAGGACATAAAGCTATAGCCGTGTCTTTGTAGGTCTTTATAAGTCTTTATAAATACGTCAGTCAACGCTTATTTGTTAAAATTTCCAATGGTTCTACTTGAAAAAGTTGTTTCTTTTTCAATTTGAGATAACTATACATAATATAATTTGAAGGCTTTTTTAAAAAAACAGTTTTTGCCATTTTTTAATATTATTTATAAACTGTCTGAAAATTTAATAAACTTGCAACCTCATAAAAACTATCGGTATTTATTTATGTCAGAGCGGTTAAAATAAAGTTAAAATGTCAACCTTAGTGCACCTTGGTATGTTGCTGAACCCCGCACCTGATTATACAGGGTGAATCTGAAATAACTGGCATCCTTTTTTTGGGTAATAGAGATGGTCATTCTGAACCACTTTTCTTAATAATTTTTTTTCCTAGCGCCCAGATTTTTCTATAATTCATCCCCTCAAAATCCCCCCTCTATGAAAACACGGCACTGGTTCCCTGCCAACAACCGAGTAGAAAATGGTAAATCATCAACTAGTCTAGTATTTTGAGACCGAGTTTACGCTATTCTATCCGCTGTGTATGAAATAAATGTTGGTAAATTTTAAAAAAAATTGAGAAACATTTCGGCGATAGGAAAAAAAATTATTAAGAAAAGTTGTTCAGAATGACCATCTCTCTTACCCACTTATTTCAGACTCACCCTGTATACGGTGATCCTAAGAGGATTTTTTTCCGATAAACATAAAATTTCTATCGGGCTTCGTTTTCAAGGTACAGAGCGTAATTTTTTTTAAATGCAGTTAGTCTACTGTTTATACGAAAAAATCGTGTTCTTTTAGCCCTTGGCAATACTTCCCATCAATCTAGAAACACCCTCTATATGGCAATTCAAAGGATGAATGACATGTTTTTTAAAAATAATTACCACATTACCACAGTACACTATATCAGCGCCAAATCCGCTGTCTCTATTTTGCATTTATGTCTGTAAGAATTTTATTTAAAGCGTTTTGTGATTGACGCATGCTTCTATACACTTCAGTTTAGTGAACTCACCTATTGTGTCTCTCAGTAGGTATAAACGCATATTTAGCAGTGGCGTGACCAGAAATGGGATGGCAAGTTATTTCCAATAATAATAATAATAATAATAATAATTGGAGTCGATATGTGATAATTAGTTCAACATAAAAATCGTACAGCAGATCTTGGGGGAGGGGGGCTAAAGCCCCCAAAGCCCCTCCTGGTTACGCCACTGATATTTAGTATCTAGAGGACGAATTTATAAACAAAAACCAGAAAATGTGATAATGACGCTGCGAGTGGAGCAAATATGTCATCCAACTAATCAGAGGCTATAATCTACTATATTAGAGAATAGCGACGTGTGAGGTCTATAAACGCCCCTAGACGTAGATAAACGCCCGTAGCACGAACGGGAATAATCTTGGGGGATGGTAGACACACAAAACTCGTCGGGGCGACATCCATCCACCCTCGTCGGCCCCAGAATTTCGCTAATAAATCGGATGCGAAAACTTGGAAGGAAATTGCGTGCCGGGAAGAAGGATGTGGGCCCCAAACGAAGTCCCCGAAAGAGGCTTCAGAGGGAACTATAAAATTCATAGAAATATTAAAATGACGAAATGCACACATAAATAATAAGCGCGGGCAACCAACTTAAGGCGATCGAAAAAGATATTCACAGTTTATTTAAAATAAAGTGATACTGCTCCCACCCCACACCTGACACCAAATGGCAACAACTTAGGTCTTCTTTAAGTTTAACATTTCGACAGTCAAGTCCAGAGTATTTAATGATGTAGCCGATTTAAAATAGATAGAGTCACACATTAGTTACCTATTTAATTTTATTTGAAAACTTGTTAAAATTCGTTTTAGACTATCGAAATGATTTGAATAACTGCAGTCTCTGTGTTTAAACAGTGGAAATACAAAATTTTGTCAATCCTAACTTTTTATCATTTTTTTTATACATTCTCAAAAATGTTAACGCTTTATTTTCATTTCTCTAACTGTTAAAGATAATTCAAACGAAATTTGGTACATAGCGCGCACTGATTAAGGGGGGCCTCGCCATTGTATGTTTGGTTGCCTGTATCAATGTATTTTTATTTCCAACTAGCTGGAAAAAGTAGCGAATTTCAAAGGATTACAAAAAACACGGGTATCTTTAAAATATCCATAGATACTAATGACACTAGTTTAAAAGCTATGGGCGAGAATTTTTTTTGGATTTCACACTTTATGCCGGCATAAATTCGTCTATTTTGTCTCTTGAGCCGGAATTTTACCTTCGTTAAGATGGGCAGAGGTTTCCGAATATGCTCGGAACGAAAACCCGGTAATAAACATTGTAATTATCCAGTCTTGTTGTAAATAAAAAACATAGGCAAAATACCCTTAAATTATGCAACGGGAATACCAAAAGTGTAGCTATTGTTTATCAGATGGCGCGAAAAACAGACGATCGATGAACGCTTGACGCTGTTGTTACAGGTCCAGTTTAATAATTACATATATTATGTTCATATGATCAATTTTACGTTTTGGCGATATAATATTCAAGCAACTAAGCTGTCTGATTACTTTTTTATGTTTTTGTATTACTTCCGTATTATTATATACTATGAATTGCGAATTTTTAATATTAAAATAATATAAAACTTCAAAAGGTATATTCGGGAGACCCCCGTTGCTCAAAGACTCCGATTTGTGATTTTAACCCCTCTCTTTTTAGCAATGGTTCATTGATTTTTAGCTTGAAAGGTACACGGCGGCACTAAAAACTGCTTTAGTTGACTTTGCATTATTTATACGTATGTCGCCGTTATGTATTTTTCGTGAGGAAAACACAATCGTTAGCATATAAACTGACATTAGGGGAGAATTCATATGTCTATGTCTCTATATGTATAGGTATGTCGAAAATTCTCTATACCGGGTGTTCCATTTTAATAAATGCAGCTATTATAAATATCTCAAAAACGAAAATCGCAAAAAATCACATAAAAGTTGAAGCATATGAGGTGCAATGTAAGACGCACGTTTTCACTTGTAGGCAGACGACGTTTCCAAGGTCACTTGAATGTCAACTGTGTTTTTTACTGTTAAAGGCATATCTTTAGTTAAAGAATGTTATTCGGCACGTTCTCTGTAGGTATAGTATTGCTGGCTTAAAAGTTCTACAAAATTATGTTTAGTTTTTTCAATGAAATGCAACATGGTCTTTTATGTGTACATAAGGTGTTTCTTCGTTTGCATTAACACTACATTCAAACACACATTTTAAGTAACGCAATAATTAAGATAAATACATATCTCGAAAATAAAAAATGAAAAAAGAAAACGATATATTGATGCGAAAGAACATCTTCTGTACCTGTATGTTAAACATCTACAGTGTGACCTCCGTTAAGGAGTTACCACCCTGGTAAAATATCTTTATTTGTTTACCGATTTTGATAAACTTTATTTTGTTAGGTTCAAAAAGCACATTAAACAATGTGTGTAACTTTACCTTTGGGCTGTAATCACGGCCACCTGTCAACACATGGGCTCAATTTCAAAAAGTACTATTATTTGTTTAATAATATTTTTATTAGGTACAGGGTGTCCCCCTGAAGGTGATAGGAACATTCACTTTAACCATTCCGTGGTTGAGACAAATTAATGATTTAAAAACCAGTTTGTTGCAGTTTTTTCCAAACAATGTAATGTCGTTTGGAAAAAAACAATCGAACGTCAAACAAAAGTTATAACCAAAAAACCTTTTTGGAAAAAATGAAGATGGTGCAAAATGTATCTTTTTATTAATTTAAACATATTTTTATTAACGGATAATAATAGAACACATATGCAGTTAACTTTGGGGTTACCTTTCGATTAAAAACGAGGAAAAATAACCGACTCAAACGTGGTCACTTGACTTTCGCTATCTGTCAAAAATTATATTTAAAAAATAAAATCCCTAAAAATTGGCTTATTTGTTACAATTTCAAAACGTTTAACTTGAAAAAGTCGTTTCTATTTTAATGTTACATAAGCTCCTATTTCCTATTTATAAAATTTCTTAAAATTTTAAAAAGTCATTACTTCGTAAAAACTATTTTATATCACTAGCTATACAACATAATATACGAGTATCATTCTATAATTTTATTAACTTTTTATTATTACTAAAAAATATCGATAAGAATATGTCTTTTTCAAAAGAAAATTATATTAACGCTTTAAAATTCTGTTTGACACAAAGTTGATGTACCGGCAAGCATTTAGGTAGTATCATAGAAGAATCTACTACGTAAATTCTTCTATGGTAGTACCTATAAATTTATTTACATTACATTTTCCATTATTCTAAGTGTATGCCAAAATAATACATATATTAAGATATCAGCAAATAGTAGGTATTTCACGTATCTAACAAAATTCACAACTTTACGTCAACTTTGGATCAAATACAACAGAATTTTAATTTCTTTCGGTTTATCAATATTAAGTACTTAATGAAAAGTTAATAGAATGATAAAAGATAAACCTGTAGTGACATAAATTCTAAATGTCAGTTAGGGTAAGTATTGTCATCATTTATGCGGTTTTGAGGGAGAATTATTATGTCATGACAGTAGATTTGACAGCCGGTAGGTAGTCCTCTTACTTAATATTTTACTCAACAATATTCTTAATAACTATGAAAAAATATAGAAAAATAAAGGAGCGTAAATATTCATATTATTATTTTGTGTTTAACAATTCACAGTTTCAATCCCAAAATACGCCAGGATGGAAGCGATGTGCTGTTATTTGTATAAAAAAGGGGGTCGGTCCGCCTGCCTCCCCCTAGACCCCTGGTTCCGACCAACGACCTTGCCGGGCAACAAAACAACTTATAAGGAACGGAAACTTATTTTAGCAAGGCGAAACATTACTTTTTATTCTCGCTCTGTACCAATGGCCGCTCTCCAACTCCAGCGCCATCTTACAGACACTTGCTCAATTTTTGCACTCCAGTACCCAATTTCTGTTTTAGCAACATTTATCCTAGTTAGGAACACGGTCAAATGAAGGTCGTCGCGAGGTGATGACGTTTTATTTTCGTCCTTAAGTATCATGTTCCCCAAATAGCCAGTGACGGAGATATATTTTACTATACTTTTATTTTATATTTTATCAAGAAAAATGCTAATACAGCTACAGAATTTTCTTTTATGTCCTTGTATAACTTTTTTATTGTAGGTCAGCAAAATCTTGTCCCTTGACATTTTGTTTTCTCTGCCCGAGTTTCTCGGCAAATTTGGTTTATCGTTTATTCCTTTTCTTGGAATGCAAAAATAATACAATTTCATTTGAAAAGAAAAACTCATTTTACATTTCTATTTAGCCAGAATTGACGAGTTCCGACTAAAATGGCGTAGTAATTCAACAAAACAATAATGTCGTCCATAGCCAACTTCTGTTTTAAAACCATATTTTTCTTTTGTAACCGAAAGTCAAATAGTCAAAAACGTTACATAATTAAATGCGCACAACGGGTTTTCGACAGCCACGTTTTAATTTTCTTGACCATATTACTTTTTTTAATACCCTCTTCCCTAAAATAATAAAAATCTGCAGGTGTTATTTTTTCAAATTACATCATTTTTTGTTTGGCATTGCAAAAGGGAAAAATTAAATTAGTCATGATACTGTGGCAGAGGCAAATAGTATATTATACACCTAGGTTGAGAAGTGAGCCATTATTTACCGAGCATTTTTATATCCTGAGGCGCGTAGCGCCGAAGGATATAATATGCGAGGTAAATAATGGCCTTCTCAACCGAAGTGTATATAGAATTTTTTTTACTACTAACATTGAAATATTGCCATATTTTAGTCATTTCTCGCTTTCTTCAAATACTTCAAAATATCAAGTAGCCTGGGAGTTCAGCTGTCAAGCTGATAAAATGACACTAATTTTTAAATGTCACATAGAAAATTTTTCATTATTTACCTAGGTAGAGAAATATTACTTCTCATTAGAGGAATGAGGTAAATAATGGTGATTTCTCAGGTTAGTAGTAAAAAAATATATATTTATACACACAAAATAGTCTTATTTTAACATTTTTACCTATTGAAGTAGGTATCTCAGAATAAAACTGAATCATCATATACAGTGTGTCCCGCTGTGATGTCCGGAAGGGGGAAACGTTTACGACAAAAATCATTCTTTATAAAAACTCCTGCTTGTTCCAAAACGCCCAAAACTATTAAAATATTTTTGATTTTTTATACAGGGTGTTCAGTATTTCGAAAAATTTAGAAAAATTTTGTTAGTCACCAAGAGTAAAGTACCGTTGTTTTTGACAATATCGAAAATTATTATCAAAGATGTCATTTAGAATCCACAGGGAGTTACAAATTTTGATTTTTTAACAAGGCGGGCAGGTAATTTGTTCGTGCCGCTTTATTTGATATTTGCAGAATTTATACAATAGTCAATTCCTTCAATGCTATTACGTCAATTTATTACTAACAATATGGAAAATTACTTAAACAAGGAATAATTTTTTATTATCAATAATTTTGATACTGCTCCTGGACATACCAGAAACCAGATATCCTTGAGTGTAAATGTCAGCTCCTTCTTGTCTTTTTAATTTTTGAGGTTAGAAAAAAGTTGTATACAAAAGTAGTTGATAAGTTTTTCTACAGCTGTATTTCAAACTTTCTATGCGGTGTTTCAGAAAACCGAGGCATACGAAGCTTATGTTTTTTAAACACTGCATGTTACTGCAATGTTGAAATCTGATCATATTGACGATTCCACACGACCTACGACATACAGCGTGTCTCGCTCTGATGTCCGGAAGAGGCAAAAGTTTTTTTTTTATTCGTGGGTTTACGAAAAAAAGTCACTCCTTATAAAAACTCCTGCTTGTTCCAAAACGCCCAAAACTATTAAAATATTTTTAATTTTTTAAACAGGGTGTTCACTATTTCGAAAAATTTAGAAAAATTTTGTTAGTCACCAAGAGTAAAGTACCGTTGTTTTTTTTTCTAACCTCAAAAATTAAAAAGACAAGAAGGAGCTGACATTTACACTCAATAAGGATATCTGGTTTCTGGTGTGTCCAGGAGCAGTATCAAAATTTAAGTTAAGGGTACACGAAAAAAGAAACTTAAGTTGGTCAGATCGCTTCTTCAAATAGGTACTCGGATTCTGTTAAATATATTATTATTAAAGGGTGTATTTACAGGCAATTGCAGATAAACCGAAAATACTACCCAGTCTACAGTTTTGTATTTGAAACATGATGACATTTCAATCAATCAAGTAAACATATTCTGGTTGTTGCAACTTTTAAAGTAAGCCCTGCCCCGTGTTACTCGCTTTATTGGAGAAACTTTGGTCGGACGCAGCATTTGCTTTAGCCGGTTGGCCCAAGAGACAGCGCCCGTTCTGGTTCGCCTCGGCCAGCATAACAACTACCTGGCATTCCACTGTGGAAATTCCAAGCGCGACGAGGGTAGATGGATGTCGCCCCGATGAGTTTTGCGTGTAGGCTGGTTCCCAAGATTAGGCACCCGTGATTTTATCTGCTTCTACAGCCATTTGTACAGAATGTTCGTTTAGGCGTTTTCATAGGAACTTATTTATTTTGTAGTAATGACTCTAATTATAATGTTACCAAGAAAAGAAAGCACACGTAAACGGATTATCTCTGTATTTTTTTAACGTAATAATATTTCTCACAATCACAATACTCCAAACTATGAGTACTTAAGAGGTAACTGAATGTTTGTACTATTATATTTCGTCTTCGTTGCCATTTGCGGCTAGAGCCGATTTTTCCCGATAGAACTAGGATAGCATTCGCTCAAGTACTACCGAAAGCATTAGAAAACCGTAGTAATCCCAGTTGATTGTAGGACAAATAGACAAAGACATGTGCACGTAGTTTGTATTGACCTCGATTCGAACCAAGGTGCATAGAAGGCAGAAAAATATGCAGTCTAAATAGTTAGTAATGTTCCGAACATCGTCACAGCGAAAGTCTAAAGTTATAGGCGCGTTAAAGCCTCGTTAAACAAAATTTTTTGCATATCTAATATTGGAGTTATTGGTGCTTATTGTAAGTAGTTAGAAGTAGATTTAAGTTTCGTTTATTTTGAACAATTATTATTTAAATTTTCCCAACTTAAAAATAACTCTTAATTTTCGTGTTCAATTTTGAAAGTTCATTATTGCATTTATATCTAACATTCAGATTGGCGCCATTTTGAAGCTAAATTCATAGAAGCCATCCTGAGTTATTTAAGAAAATGTTTCAAAAAATATTTTGAAAACGCCTATCTTGTCTTAAAAATTGCCGATAAATTTCATCAACCTGTATAACTGCTGATTAATAAAAAATCCGAATATAATAACTTTTACCAACTAGAACAATTTTTACATAAAATTTGATGAGCTTTTACTTGTGCATTTTTAGTTCGCACATATAATTTATGTAAAGCAACAAAATTTGCAACGAAGGCATTTGTGGACGATGAATTTAGCAAAAACAACAATAGAGATCTTCACAAAATATGTATGTTTAAACGCCAGTAAATAACCTGCAAATAAAATTTTTGAAATATAAAAAAATCAAACAATATTTGTTAGGTACTGCAGAAAAAAGCAAGAAGTACTTGCATCCATTTGAATTCAACGGTCTCATTACCTTGACGTTACTGCCGCAAGTGAGAAGCATGCCCGTCTCTGTCCTTTGTACATTACCACAGTATGGAAACTTAACTATCGCGGCATAAATAGGTTAATATTTTCTGTGTTCTCAGAATAGGTGCCGTAAAACTATCGATTGTATAGCGGCTAAATGTAGCGTGTCGTGGGCTTGCATTTATTTCTGTAAGAATTTTATTTAAAACCATTTTGTGGGCGGGAAAATCGACTGTGCTTCAAGTTTCGGCGAATGTCGCAAGTACAAAGCACGAAATTTACATCGGCGCATGCGTGAGAACTCCGATTTCACTCTAATCATTTATTCAAAGTTTATGGCTGTTTCTTTATGTTTACATGTTGAGAGTATATTTAGTGTACTGAAAAACCTCTAAACTTCCTAAAAAGTAAATCGCGAGTATATGAATTAAGTGCAGCTTTTGCGATTTTTTTCCGCTACCGCAGTCCGCGATTCGCGACTGTATGAACTTAGCTTTAGTGAACACTATTTTGCATAGGTTTTTATTACAAAATTAAACAAAAAGACAAAAAATTACGAAAAAAATAGAGGTTTGAAAATTGCCATGGGTATAAAACAAACAATTAAACAATTTGTTCATTAGCATTATTAGAAATCTTGAACTATAAGAGGGGGTTGCCGACAGCAAAAGTGACGTTAGATTTCCTATTTTTTTAAGTTGTACCTATAGCATAAAATCTAATAACATTTTACCTGGCAAAAATTTAGTACAAACATCTCTGTCTTCATTTTAATCATAAGATCTTAAAAGCATATGCACTGGAATTATTATTTTTCCCAAAGTTTTCATAACCTATAAAACAAAACACTACTTGTAATATCTTATGATTAAAATGAAGACAGAGATGTTTGTACTAAATTTTTGCCAGGTAAAATGTTATTAGATTTTATGCTATACAACTTTAAAAAATACGAAATCTAACGCCACTTTCGCTGTCGGCAACCCCCTCATAAAGCAATTTTTCGTCATTTTTGACAAAAAAATTCAAATATGACACGTAAAGAAAACGACCTGTACGCTCTGAGAGTCGACATTTCTTTAATAAAAAATACAAAATCCACGTGCGTTTAGGGAGTCCGTATTAAGGTGGGAAACATCAAGGAGCTGACAGTTTTCGTCAAAAAAATTTTACAAGTTCAAATATATTTTTTAGTCGGTGCACAAATTTCAAAATTGTCATTAAAAGGTCAGAAATTGGCACTAAAGTAAGTCATTATTGTACAAATTTTTAGCCTTGGCGAGATTTGAGAACCAAACGCCAGAGGGGCTCGTCGCCCGTCAAATTTGAACAGATATTCAAAACCCAACCATAATTAAACTTTTCAACATCATTGAGGAATTAACTGTTACCTACACAACAACGTAACCTTTCAATATGAGCAGTTCTGTCGCTTTGAACAATGATAATATTCTATAATGTAGACTGCAAAAGGCGAAGATTGGACAGAGGACAAGCGATATGGAAGATGCAGCAACGGCGCGATCGGCTCATAAATTACGAGTATTTTGCGTAATAAAACTTCTTTTTCCTGATTAAAAAAATATAATGTGTACCTGGGTACTGAAGTTAACTTTTACAACTCCACATTCGTCATAAAAGTTGAACTTGGTGTACAAATAACTACTGTTCCTGGAGGGCGCTTACATATAGATGGAGCCCCCGAAAAGTGGTGGTCAATTTCAGTTTTTCCTTCCTAACTTTTTCTCTACCGATTTTAATAATGTTTGAGCCATTGAAGAAACTAGTTATAGACTGTCAGATAGTGACAGCTTTAGGTGCCCCATTTTCAAACACAAGCATCGAAGAGGGTTGAAAATGACATCGATGTTGAGTAGAATGAAGGGAAATTGTTTGTGTGAAGTTAGCAACGGTTTTGTCAGCCGCGGTTTTCGACCGCGCCGCAATTTTTGCCTTGTAAAATTTGTATGTCGTTGATCCAGCCCCATCCAGCCACGGTTTTATTGTAGTAAAACTAGGGTGTCGTGACGTGTGTCACAAATTAAAAAATTTAATTCGCGTTTTTGTCTGCCCGTTCGAAAGAAGGGAAAAAAATATTTTTCCACAACACCCGTGTTTCGCGCTCTTCGAAACCCGAATTTTCCAATTTCCCGGTCGTGTGTCACAAAATGAAAAATATCTGCCGAAAGGGCATACCCAAGGGCGTCTTGGACCACCTTCAGATTTTTTTGTCTGCCCGTTCGAAAGAAGGAAAAAATTAATTTCTCCACAACGCCCTCGTTTCTCGCTCTTCGGAACCCGAATTTTCCAATTTCCCGGTCGTGTGTCACAAAATGAAAAATACCTGCCGAAAGGGTATACCCAAGGGCGCCTTGGACCACCTTCAGATTTTTTTGTCTGCCCGTTCGAAAGAAGGAAAAAATTAATTTCTCCACAACACCCTCGTTTCTCGCTCTTCGGAACCCGAATTTTCCAATTTCCCGGTCGTGTGTCACAAAATGAAAAATACCTGCCGAAAGGGTATACCCAAGGGCGCCTTGGACCACCTTCAGATTTTTTTGTCTGCCCGTTCGAAAGAAGGAAAAAATTAATTTCTCCACAACACCCTCGTTTCTCGCTCTTCAGAACCCGAATTTTCCAATTTCCCGGTCGTGTGTCACAAAATGAAAAATACCTGCCGAAAGGGCATACCCAAGGGCGCCTTGGACCACCTTCAGATTTTTTTGTCTGCCCGTTCGAAAGAAGGAAAAAATTAATTTCTCCACAACATCCTCGTTTCTCGCTTTTCGGAACCCGAATTTTCCAATTTCCCGGTCGTGTGTCACAAAATGAAAAATACCTGCCGAAAGGGCATACCCAAGGGCGCCTTGGACCACCTTCAGATTTTTTTGTCTGTCCGTTCGGAAGAAGGAAAAAATTAATTTCTCCACAACACCCGCGTTTCTCGCTTTTCGGAACTCGAACGGGCAGACAAAAAAATATGAAGGTGGTCCAAGGCGCCCTTGGGTATGCCCTTTCGGCAAGTATTTTTCATTTTGTGACACACGACCGGGAAATTGGAAAATTCGAATTGGGTGGGTCGAACACGACACCCTAGTTTTACTACAATAAAACCGTGGCTGGATGGGGCTGGATCAACGACATACAAATTTTACAAGGCAAAAATTGCGGCGCGGTCGAAAACCGTGGCTGACAAAGCCGTTGCTAACTTCACACAAACAGGGAAATTGACGAGTGGTCCCCTATGGGCATAATATATGGAAAATTCGATTGTCCTATATAATATTATATTATGTTAATTATGTATAATATGTTTTTTTTATGTTTTTCGGGCCGGTGACGATATACATTTTCATACTTTGTGTGGAAAAATCGGTCAAACTGTCGATTTTTCCTTACAAGATTACGCTCTTTTTTCAACCCTTTAGCCACCTGCAACGCTTAAGCCTTTGGTTTTTCGAAGCCAGGTTCTGTTAATTAATTATTTAGTGAACGCGGCTTGCGTGAAAATATGGGCAACAGCCATGCACTTTTTATTTCTGTTCAGAAAAATCGAATTTTCCATACGTGATCCCCCAGAGGCCACTTCTAAATTTCCCTTGATTCTACTCAACATCGATTTACTTTTCAACCCTCCTCGAGGCTTGTATGCGAAAATGGAGCACCTAAATCTGTCACCATCTGACGGTCTATTACCTAACCCAATTGGAAAAACGTAATGGGTTCTTGCCAACTACTTATGGGGGAAAATATCCTTATAAAAGAAAATGCGCGGTTAATAAAACGTCCTAGCCTAAGCTGAGGAAAGATTTTTAAGGCCTAAAAATAATGTCGCCAAAAATAATATTAGTGCTTTCGAGACGAGAATTCTCGCACAATTTCAAAAATTCAAGACGAGGGTAAAACACTAAGTAATATGACGGAAAATCGCCACCTCTGACTAGTAACAATATTATGTTTCAAAACCCAATTATCGAATTTAATATGACGCCACCCGTAGGGGTTGTAGAATGGATCATTCGTCTCTGTATTGACATATCAGTCACAAAGCGAGCAAAGCTTTGTCTTCATCCCTCATGTAGCCGACCGCCAATTATAGTGGGATTATATTGACAAATAGTAAATGTTTGTCACAACGCCTGACTTGTGATGTCGTTTCTGCTTAGGATAGAGGCCGCATTCTGTATCGAAAGCTAATTAATTTATAATGTGCAGTAAATTGTATTGATGAGAAATCTACTCAAAATTATTAGTCTCGTGGTTACTTAAAATAAATAAAAAAACTTTATTTATTACTTATAGAGTAATATAATTTTAAATTCCTTACAAAAATAACAATGCTGACGTTAGTTGTGCTTTATAATTTTATATGTGCACACTGTAGGGGAAAGTGGGGCAAAGCGGAACGAGGGGCAAAGCGGAATTGTGTGTATCGTGTAGTGCCATCTAGAAGGCAGTAGCACGCTAGTTATATTCTAGAAAGTGCAGACTCGTTCCTTTAACGGTTTAGGCAATATGGCCGAAAATGTCAAAACAACGTAATTTTTGTGTTTGGAAACTACTGCGTTCTTTTTTTTTAATTCGTGCTGGACAGTTAGAAGGTAAGGTGTTGGCTATGTTTTGCAAAATATTAGAAGTCAGTCATTTATCGCATGTTTGTCACATATCAAATTTTCGTAAAAAAAGAAGATTGGGGCAAAGTGGAATGGCACACCAATGTTGCATTCCACTTTGCCCCACCTGCTACTTTTTTGTAATTTACTAAATAAAAACGAAAGTAATGGTTTTGGACTGCTGTGCTTACTTCAAGCCCATATTACTATGAACTGCAAGAAAAAAATAAAGCTACCCCCAAGGGCTCGGTAAGTGCTGTAAAGAAAAATATGGTAAAGAAAAATGTATTTAAAAATAAAACTAACAAACAAGAAGCAAATACGGAAGAGTAAGCAGTTGGAAGAAAAGCTAGACTTGAGTGACGATAATGATTATACATAATTTGTAGAGGATACTTTCTACAATTTAAACCAGGTGAAGGGTGGCTATCGTGTAGCAGGTGCAAAAATTGGGCCCACGAGGAATGCACTGGTTATGGGTCAGATTCGGAAAATCTCTTTGTTTGTGACTTTTGTGAATAATCACTTAGCTTGTTTTAGGTTTTCTGATGTTTATTTTATCAATGCAATAGATATTATGTAACACTAATATATTTTTTTTTCTATTGAAAGACAATATACTACATGTTCCACTTTGCCCCACTACACGTTCCGCTTTGCCCCCTCTGTGGGGCAAAGTGAAACATATGTAGCACATTTTCCAAATGGCGTTTAGAAAAAAATCCTTGACGATGGACATTAGAAATTAAGGTCATTTTTTTGTATCATTAAACTTCTAGTACATACATTTCTCACAATATTTTTATTTATTATATAAGAATTTCAAGCAAAAAATAAAATCCGTTCCGCTTTGCCCCACTTTCCCCTATTATATAAAATTGTAAAATAACAAGCAAGTGGTGAACCATTGAAATAATAGTTTAAAAAGTAGTAATGATATATAGGATCATTCATTAGGAATCGGAAATCCAGAAACTATAATATTCAAGCTTCAGAACTGCCGGGCTATAATTCGTGTACTCTTGTTTCATAACCCTAAAATCAACCGATTGCGTTGTATAAGTTGTATTTCGTTTATCTTCAGATAATGTCAATCACATCTTTGAACAACATAATATTATTATGTTTATTACTCAACCTGCCATAGCTTCAGTCACCATCCATTGTATAAAATTAAGTTCAAGGCCTGATTGGACAACAATAATAAAGCGGACTCGAAAAATCGACGCAATCGGGTGAACCGGGAATTCGTTCTGTTTTTGACAAAAGAGACAAATTGAATCAATTTGTATTGCCGCTGTTCATTGAAACTTCATTTAATTTGTTAGCGCACAACGACTGACAAGTATGTAGTTACGAGTTATGTTTCCTATTTAAAAAAATATATCGTTTCATATACTGGACATTTAAAATAATAATCAAAAGTATAATTTACTTTCTAACACAATAATATTATGCCATAATAACTTTAAAATTTGCCATTGCGTTTTAGCCAAAGATTGTTTGTATAGAGGCATCACTTTAATTCTGTTAAACTACTCACAGACAGATACAAATATGTTAGCTGGCTGTGCAAACTTTATCTGGCTCAAATTTAGATAAATGGGGTCCCATCCATTTTGCATCTAGTGGTGTCGCAACACTGGTGTTCAGTGATTTATCCGCACGCCATGACATAGCCAGGACGAGAAATACATCTGCATTTCTGGTTATTCAGGAACGGCTACGACGTTTTAGTAGAGATGAATATATACCCAAAAAACTACTTCTTTTTTGTTAAATTAATGCACTGAATATAGTTTGAACAATTAACTTAATTTCAGTAACTTTTTGTGAAAATAAACCTTGTACATTTTATTGCAATTTATTCGTTAGCTTATCTGTGAAGGAAGTTTCGCTAGTCGCGTTTCACCGTAGCACCTCCCCTACGCGAATTGGAGGCACACCGAAAAAGGCCCCAGCGGAAAAAGGCGTTTCAAATAATCAGCACATCGAATTTACATTTGGCAACGCTGTGCTCTGTATTTGACACATCCCGCGAAAATTAAATGCTGGGAGGAAGAACGTGGAGGCCTCCGGTTTTAAAGCTCATATAAATATAAGTGTTTAACAAGAATATCACTTTTCACAAATGATCCTTCTTCGAACTACGCGACAATTTAAAGAGGAGAAGGTTCACTTTTCGAACTTTCGACAATTCGATGCTGCACTCTTTCAGTTTTCCGCTCATTCTCTGTGGCCACATTTCGCGGTAATGGTAGGCACTCGGTTTAACTTTTTAACTTACCAGTCTCGACCCATTATGGATTATAATTTCCCACACGTATTACGTACCTGAAACAAATAATCAAAATTAATAATCAAAGTATATAATTTAAAAGTCTAATATTATAGTTTGTTGAAACTGTAACTAACTGTTGATTTTTTCGTAATACTTAATTGGTTCCAAATAATTTTCAAACAAAATTTTGCAGATAAACGCTATACGCCTATAATAGAGAATATACTAAATTTAATATACCTACATCTATTGTGAGAGTACACAACGAAAATATTTCAGAGAAGTAATATTCCGCGTCGTAAAACTAACGGACAAAAGGGAGAAACAACAGCAGAGAAAACGCAATATCTGGCCAGGGCAAAGAAACTCTATTTCGTTAAAAATAAAAAAAAAACTGGCTTTGTCCTTTGCAACAAACTACCAAGGCGACACGTTGCACTAGCTAAATTTGCACTATAATCGCCGACATATTTACGTCAATCTGGACTAGGCCTGAGACAAAATATCGATAAAATCGAAAGTATCGATACTATCCATTTTATCGATACTCGATATTCAATTTCGATAAATCGAAATATCGATATTATCGATTTTATCAATATTTTCGATCTTTTCGATTTTATCTATCTTTTGAAATGGTTTGCAAAAATAAAGGAAATTGCTGCACCCATTGCGTCCAGACCGTGCCCGCTGCAAGCCGATCGGCCTTTTTTTGTCTAGCTTCTTAAATAAAATTGATTATATCGATTTTATCAATAAGATCAATTATATCGATAAGATCGATTTATCGATAAGATCGATTTTATCGATAAGATCGATTTTATCAATATGATCGATAAAATCGATTATATCGATAAGATCGATTTTATCGAAAAGATCGATTTTATCGATTTATCGATTTTATTGATATTTTTTCAGTATCGATTTCCGATACTGAAATTCGGAGATCGAACAGCCCTAATCTGGACAGAATATAGAACGAAGGAATACACCAGCTTGTGAACGTGTGAAAAAATATAAAATCAACATTACTTGGGTCCCTAACGGGATACGGGGATGAATTTCAAATTCACCTTAGTAGGCTCTGAATTTGTTACAAACTTGATCGGCCATCAATTGTTGACATAAGTACATACAAACTTAAAAGTGACAGTGTGGTAAGATAGATAGGTTATTTTCAGAAGACATGCTTTATATTGTGTTCAATAAGAATAATTTTAGGGCAATGTAAAGGTAGATATTGTGAATTATTTCTTGATATTTCTTGCGCTTGTAACGGTATTGCAAGTGAATCGTGTAGATTATACTTTACCTAATTATTGCCACACTCTCCTAGTGTTCGTTTTTCAAAAAACTGTATCAGGCATTTTTTAATCGGAAAAATAACTAAATATCCATTCCATGTTTGAAAGGTCTTAAAAACCGCTTCTTTTAACCTTACCGCCGTTCTGAAATCCAGGGCCGGCTACGAATTTTTTATGGCCTCGATTTTCACTAACACCACAGCGTTAATTAGAACACCCAAAAACCGCTATACACCAAATTTCAACAAAAAAATATACATACAAGATGCTAAATTCGAGCAAAAGAGGAATTTTAAACGCATCTGGCGAATCAATATGACTAAGTTTAACAATTACATAAGTCTGCCAGTAAGTAAGTCAGTTAGATGAGTTAAGGTGACTGGTGTGCCACAACAGAAAAGGCGCAGAAAATGGAAAATGTATCGGTGACCTGATTGAGAAATGTCCAATAATTGAAATCGTGTTTTATTTGAATTCATTAATATTTTTTCAGTAATTCCAGAACGCTCTTGACCCATATTAAAGTTTCATAAATATTCAGCATTTTGAGATAGCCCACAGAATAATAATAATATGTATACCTATATTTTTATATTGGATCTTTGCACACCGATATTTTTAGTGGTTATTTTGACCATTCAACTGTTTTGAGGTAATTCTATGGCATACTTGACTCTCCAGATGCCTTTAAAATTATTATTTTGCTCAAGTTTGGCACCCTGTAGAATACGAGTAGAACTTCCTGTAGATTTTTTGTTAAAAAAAATTATATGAGGTTTTTGGGTGTTCTGATTAGGGCTGCGGTGTCAGATTTAGTGTTTCACAAGACAATATTTCCCGTCTTGCCCGACTCTCGCTGGAAAAAAATCTTGGCTTGCAAGCAAGAACTCTTGCAACTTCTTGTTTTTGCATTTTTTAGTGAAATATATATAGTTAAAGCAAACTTATAAAAATAAATTAATCCACTGTAGTGGATTAATTCAAGAGTACATATCTATTAATTTGTTGAATTTATAAGAAATATAATTAGAATGATTCTGTTTGTCCTGAGAAGTGGGGAAGTATGCATTTCCTGACGCGATAGCAGCGTAATATGTTAACTCTCAATTTCTTTTTGAGTACCTACCTGTAATGCCTGGAAACATGGATAAGTATTACTAACTAGGAGTATTGCAAATAAAACATACAGTGTGTCCGCGGATGGAGTCCCAAGACGACAATAAATGGACCAAAAATTTCATTTTTCGACAAAAAATCATTCTTGATGAAAGTTTCTGCTTCTCGAAAAAATGTGGTCTACGGAGAGATTTTTTTATTTTTTTTTATACAAGGTGCCCAAAAAATACAAAAACATGAAATACCATAAAGAATAAACTACCATTATTTTTGAAAATATCAAAAACTTTTATTTAGAAAAGTTGTTTAGAATTAAAAGATGTGTACGATTGTCACTTTTCAAACAAATCAGTCAACTTCAATTTTTTTTATTGCCAAGTATGAAACTCCTTTGTCTAAAAAAAAACATTTATTTAGAAAAGTTGTTTAGAATTAAAAGACGTGTCTGACTGTAACTTTTCAAGCACATCGGCCGACTTTGATTTAAATAGGTAAAAAATAAAAAATCAAAGTCGGCCGATTTGCTTGAAATTGAAACAGTCGGACCATATACCTATAGCAACCTATACCGCGCAAGAGAGACGTCCGACCGGGGGAATAATTTGGCGGCCATTTTTACCCCTAAATGAGGCGGGAAATTTGAAATAATTTATACGGGTGGGTTCCATAAATAATGGTTGTCGTTTTGTGTAAAATGGAAATTATTTTAGTTCAAAGTCCACTATTTTTGTTGGTTTTAATTTTAAATTAATGCATTCGGGAAACGAAGCAGTTAAATGGGTTGAGTCATTTTTTTTAAATTCCGAATTTTGAATTTATTTTAAAACTATATGCAAAAATATATTAAAATGTTTAAAATATGCGCCGTATGTGAAATTTTCCCAAGTTTTTTATGGTGCTATCAGAATCTGCGTATCTGGTTCCGTATACAGGGTGTAATACAAACTTGCATTTTTTTAAATGGAACACCCTGTATTTTATTGCACTATGTAATAGCACTTAAAAAGAGATTTTCAAATATATATACATGTCTATATTTATGTTTTACAGTTTTAATAATATTCACATTTTTATTGTGATTTTAGGATATTATTAAATTTCAAAAATCGAACAGTGTGCCATGGAAAATGAAAACAAAGAATAAGTCTGTCTGTCATTTTCGTAAATTAATATTGTAATGATCATATTAGTGTCACAAAATTTAGTTTGCTACTGGTTTTACATTATTTTGACTCATTGGCAGAAAAAATGGTATATCCAGTGAAGGAACGAAACAATATTTATGAAGTCTACAACGTAGTGCAACTCGAGCGAGAAGATTGTATGCCAGGAAATACCCGCAAAGACATTGTCCTGATGAAAGTTATTTTCGAAAACTTGCCTTTAAAATTCAAAACACAGGATCGGTTTTAAATAAAAAGAAAGAAAGGAGAGGACAAGAAGATGCTCAGCTGCAGGTTTTATTATACAGGGTGTAACTAAACTGATGGTCAAAAATGAAACCACGTATTCTTGGAGTCAAAATAAGGGCACTTCTTCATATATTTTTTTCTCCTACGGGCCATAGTTTTTTTTATACAGAGCGTAGAAGTTTGGAGAAAAATACACATATTTCTTAGTATTTCTAGAAGTATACGAGATATTTTCTTCAAACTTGGCGTGTCACATGAGCAGATGAGCCGTCAAACTTAAGGTTGACATGAAGCTTCTGAGGCTCCCAGTTGCGGAGATACAGGGTGTTAGTAAAATTAATTCGTTCAGAAAAATATGAATACCCTGTATAATCGCATTTTTTAAATTTGTTTTGAATGGTAAATTCAATGGTTAACAAAAAGTATCTCTTAGTATTTTTTCATATTCGCAGCCGTTTCTTAATTATTTTCGAAGAACGGCAACGCTGCAATGAACAATAGTCACTTGAAGAATAAATCTAGCAATCTATGTCAATTAAACTTTATTTAACAAAATACAAAAGCAAAAACGATAATAAAAGAAACGTATTGCTATTAGAAAATTAAATTATTAAATGTTCGAAATGACCGCCGTCTCTTTCAATACACGCAACTATGCGTTTCCGCATGTTTATTATTGCCATTCGCAAGTCCATAGCAAAAGTGCATATCAGTCAATTCTTCAAATGAAAATATAATTTTTCAAAATATTGATACTAAGGTGCAAAGTTAGCAGCCAAATGATTCAAATAATGCCAAGTTTAACTGACATCCACAGATTGTTAGATTTATTCTTAAAATGACTTTTTTATTGCAGCATTGCCGTTCTTTGAAAATAATTAAAAAACGGCTGAGAATATGAAAAAATACTAAGAGATACTTTTTGTTAACCATTGAATTTACCATTCAAAACAAATTTAAAAAATGCGATTATACAGGATATTCATATTTTTCTGAACTAATTAATTTTAATACCACCCTGTATCTCCGCAACTGGGGGCCTCACAAGCTTCATATTAACCTTAAATTTGACAACTCATCCGCTCATGTGACACGCCAAGTTTGAAGAAAATATCTCATATACTTCTAGAGATACTAAGAAATATGTGTATTTTTCTCTAAATTTCTACGCTCTGTATAAAAAAAACCATGACCCGTAGGAGAAAAAAATATATGAAGAAGTGCCCTCATTTTGACTCCAAGAATACGTGGTTTCATTTTTGACCATCAGTTTAGTTACACCCTGTATTTTGAAGAAGATGGGAAGAAATCAATAGGCGATGCAGTAAGAGATTTAAATTATTCCTACAGTTTTATTCAGAAGACTTAAAAAAAACATAAATATAGACCATTTAAATTCACAAAAGTTCAAGAAATTTCCAATAACGACTATGAAAAAAGGCTTCATTTTTGCAATGTTATGAGAGGGTATTTAAGAAGAGATCCAGAGTATTTAAAGAAAATATTATTCACCAATGAAGCTACTTTCACTACCTCTGGAATATTCAACCGAAAAAATTCCCATTTTTGGAGCAGTGAAGTAGAACATCCATTGGTGTCTGGTGTGGAATTTTAAATAATAAAATAATTGGACCAATATTTTTCAATGGTGGACTTACTTCTCAGAAATATAAACATATTTTGGAAAATGATATTGAGCAACGTTAACGGAATTGCCCCCTGGAATTATCGATTCAATTGTTTGGCAACAGGATGGTGCGCCATGTCATTCAACTGTCGAAATTAGGAACTATTTGAACGAAAAGTATCCAGTGTGGATTGGACGATATGGTGTAATAGCTTGGCCACCTCGCAGTCCAGACTTATCACCATTTGACTTTTTCTTGTGGGGTAGCCTAAAAAATGAGGTCTACAAGAATAAATCACGGAACCTCGAGACCTTAAAAGTGAGAATACATGAAGAAATAAATAAACTAAATAATAAACCCCATATATTTGCCAAATTATGGAGTAATTTAGAAAAAAGAATAAACCTTTGCATAGAACGAAATGGGGAATCGTTTGAACAGTTTTTGTAGTAGTTTTAAGTTTTTTTTTAAGATAGAGATGACAATTCAGAAGTTGTAGATATGTTTATGAGTTCTTAATAAAAACAAAAATTACCTACGCTATACTTATATATCATTTCATGGCACACTGCTCGATTTTTGAAATTTTTTGAAATTTTGAAATAAATAATAAATATATCCTAAACTCACAATAAAAAAGTTAATATTATTAAAACTGTAATACATAAATATAGACATGTATATATATTTAAGAATCTCTTTTTAAGTGCTATTACGTAGTGCAATAAAATACAGGTGTTCCATTTAAAAAAATGCAAGTTTCTAGTACACCCTGTATACGGGACCAGATACGCAGATTCTGATAGCACCATAAAAAACTTGAGAAAATTTCACATAAGACGCATATTTTAAACATTTCAGTATGTTTTTGCACATATTTTTAAAATAAATTCTAAATTCGGAATTTTAAAAAAATAACCCTGTACAACTTAATCAAAACAATATTTTAATCATCATAAGGAGAAGTAATATAATTATTATTGTACATTACACTTTATACAATAGCTACATTAAAAATATGAAAATATTTTTAATTACCTAACATTTTCATACACTATTACTTGGTATAATTATTTCTTTGAATACTTTTAATAATAATAACCTATTTTCCAGGAACATATACCTGTTTCGGAATTTTTAGGCAGCTAGTTTTATTCCTCAGAGCTTTTTATTTTTGTTTGTTTAAAAAATACAAGCAAGAGAAAACTTGGTAACTTCAACTTCTACCACTTTAATCTTTGCTTCAAAAATGAAAGTGAAGTGATTTTTAATACGCTCTTCTTTGATAAGCTTCAATAATTTTGCTGGCGGTGATCTGTGCAGTTAACAGGTTTACTTGCTGCTGCTGTTTGCATTTCTTCGGTTAATTCTATTTGCTCCAGAAATGCGACTCTCTTCGTCGTATCGAGAATTACAATGTCTAAATTTTCCTCATCTCCCAGAGTTATTTCTTGAACTTCTTCTTGAATATTATAGTCGATGACACCTAGAGTACTAAGTCACTTTCTAAATTTAGTTTCTTCTCTTGAAAACCTAAAAATCAGCAAGAAATCAGAAAAATATGGATGAGAAAAATATATTATTTGGCAAAAAAATATACTTATTTACTTACCTATGGAATGCAATTTCACAATCTGGATGTAAAAGCCTCTTTGCATTTTTGCACCAGGTCATGTTTTGATCTCGTAAATATGAGAACGAAAAACTATTAACCGTACAAAAGAAAAAATCGCGATTAAAAACTAAAAACGCATCTCTCATCAAAAAAGCATGTCACGGTGACTTTTATGATTTTACCGGCGCCTTCAAAAATATAATGCAATTTCATTTATACTGTATACAAAAATTTAAACAGGGGATAAGGTAGCCACCATTCAAACTATCAAAATAGGGTTAAAATGGCGGCGAATTCCATCTCTTTTCGTTCCCTGCGCCTTGCCGTGCGCAATAGGGCCAAAAGCGGTATATGTTAATATACAGGTATATGAGTCGGACACGTGTTTTAATTCTACACAACTTTTCTAAGTAAAGTATTTGATATTTTTAAAAAAAAAAGAGTTTCACACTTGGCGATAAAAAATATCGAAGTTGGCTGATTTGTTTGAAAAGTGACAATCGGACACATCTTTTAATTCTAAACAACTTTTCTAAGTAAAAGTTTTTGATATTTTTAAAAATAAAGGTAGTTTATTCTGGACGGTATTTCATGTTTTTGTACTTTTTGGGCACCCTCTATAAAAAAATCAAAAATTCTCTTCGTAGTCCATATTTTTTCGACAAGCAGAAACTTTTATCATGAATGACTTTTGTCGAAAAATTAAATTTTTGGTGCATTTGCCCTCTTAAGGACTCCATCCGCGGACACACTGTATTTACTATGTAATATACTAAGTATAGATACAGTAATTATTATTGAATTAAAAAAAACGCTAAATGGTTTTAGCGAAAATCGGTGAAACGGTGGCAAGATCAAAAGAAGCGGTATTTTAAGACGCTTCAAACAAAAACGTTCAAAAATAAAGATTTATGGATTTGTATAGGTATAAAAGTAGGCACCCTGTATATGCGGTGTGGTCTAATGAATTCGTAACAAATGGGAAATATTTTTATTGCGACATTTCAAAAAAGTATTTTGTGAATCTTCTCTGCATGTCCAAGAACCTAAGAATCGATCTTGATATAAAGAATTTATTTAGGTACGTTTATGGGGAAAAGTTACTGTATTTAAAGTAAGAAACAAATTTTTTCTACTTTGAGTCTTACTTATGGAGCAAATTTTTTAGATAATTTTTCAGAAATACCCCGAAGAAATACAAAAAATCAAATTTGCCATGAAACCATGACACATACGGAAAATTACCGAGAGGACGTTTTTGTTTAAAATTAAGATTTACAGAAATTGAGAACATTTTATTGCTACACAAGGTGGTTAATTTTTTTTCTAGAAACAATTATACTAATTACGCACTTCTACGCCACTGGTACTTCAAGGTGTTTGATATTAACAGGTTTTATGCTAATCCATGCCGTTATAACGTGTACCAAATATGACTTAAATATCTTAACTAGTTTGGTAAATATTTAATAAAGTCCACATATTTTTTACAACTTTAACACCCTGTAACTTTTTTATAAGGCCTTAAAATTATATAGTTTATAGAAGAAAGTGCGGTTATTTTTTGGTTTTCTATCACCTGTTGAAGTGTCGCAAAATAAAACTGAATCACCCTGTATAGTGTTGGTCCAGGTTTAACGTATACCAAATATTACTTGAATGTCTCGACTTGTTTGGTAAATATTCAATAAAGTCCACGTAGTTTTTAAAAGTTTAATACCCTGTAACTTTTTTATAAGGCCTTAAAAATATAACTTTATACGGGAAAGTGCGGTTATTTTTTGAAGACATATCACCTGTTGCAGTTTGGTCCCTTAAAAGTTAACCACCCTGTATATTCCGTATATTGGAGAATTCGATTGCTGTAAATGAAATTCTGGAGCCGTCTTAAAATTTTTCCTTCGACTAGTGGCATCCGGCAAGCACGGGAAATTTTTAAGGGCCCCCTGTTCCATATATAAGCCGGGCTAGGGCAGAACGTGTGGCGAATATCGCCGCGCGTTCCCGCGTCGTCACGCGCCCCCGTTCCGCCGTATATCGCCCGTAATGGTTTCGAAAATATGTGTAATTTACTATTAGGTGGCGGCGGTCGCCCGCCATATTAATAAGATAATGCCCCCGGCCGGGATTTGGGCGGAAATCGTGTTAAGGGGCAGCCCGAAATTCCGGCGCATGGTTAGTGCCGGGGCAGAACAAGTGGGCTTCGATCCGGTTAACTGAGGCCCGATAGAAGAGAATTTGCGCTATGCCCTGTGGAGTACACAGGAAAGGATGTGCACAAAGCGCCCGTGAATGGAGGACAAGAATTTTAGACTCGCAGGGGCTCAACCAATTTTCATTCCAGAAATTTTTTTATCATTTTGAACGTTCCACGATGTACCAGATTAAGTGTTCACTGTTGATAACTTTCTTATTTTTAAAGATAGACTATATAGGTTGATTTGGAAAAGATTTGTACTAAATTTTTTGTGCCGGAAACAAAAAACATTTGAACAAATTGAACGTGGAGTCCTTAAGTAGAGTGACATGGTTTGACATGTTTTGTTTTAACTATACCTAGAGGGTGGCTCACATAACATTTTACCCCCCCCCCTCCTTAACTTCTTTAGCTTTCGAGTCTTATTGTCTTATTGAAGTTGATACAGGGTGTTCTGTAAAAGCGGTACAAACAAAACTTATGTTTTTTTTTATGAAACAGCCAGATTCCAACGATATATATGTGTGTTTGCTTCTGCCGTTTTTACAGGGTGTTCAAACCTTATGTTTTTATATTTTCACATCCTGTATCTCGGAAACTAAACGTTTTCGGATAAATTGAGTATAAGAAAAAATATGAAAATAATGCACCTATAACACTTTCGTAAGCATTTTTAACCCACTTGGAATCAGGGTGCATTTTTTCGCACATAATGTGTACTATAAAATTATATAAAACAAAACTTATTTAAGTACGATCCGCGTTGTTGCAATGCTTCCTTACGTCACGGCTGTATTCAAATTCTTGTCTAGTTATTTCTGGAAAACCTTGTGGTTGTAGGTATTTAATTAAAAGTAATTAAAATTTTCTGAACAAGGACACCATATTTTTGAAAAACTGTTTTTTTTTGCACAAAGGTCTAAAATTACATTCTAAACAACTTTGTTAAAGAACTTTTTGTGATACTTTGTCATTTAACCTCACATTTCTAAACTTAATGGTAGTTTTTTAATATCTGCCATATTGGTGGTGATTTGGCATATTATACAGGATGATTTTTTTAGGACTACCACCGCGATTTTCTCGCTTATTTTGCGCCCTACAAGAAAAACGTAAGAAACAAAAATGTGGCAATTTTAGAGAGCTAGGTGGTGCTGAAAACTAAATCGGCATCCATGGCCAACTTGTCACACAATAAACCATGCCGTTATATCTCAACTAGTTTGGTAAATATTCAAAGTCCACATATTTCTTACAAACTTAACACCCTGTCACTTTTTTATAAGGCCTTAAAATGATATAGTTTATAGAAGAAATTGCGGTTATATTTTTGTTTTCAATCACCTGTTGAAGTGTCGCAGAATAAAACTGAATCACAATATATACACGACGAAACAAATTTACACGGTCGTTTAATGTTAAAACAGCATTGTTGCAGAATCTTTTATAAAGTAAAACCATGCAAATATGTCTCTTACAACGAATTTAATATTCAAAATAAAATAAAATATTTGTTTGTTATGTCCCTCTAATTTGACAAGTTCACATGGCATATTTTCATATATTTTCTTAAGAAAAGGGTAAGAAGCAATAAGAGTATTTGGTACCTTTTGTTTTAAAATGGCTAGTTGTAGTGTAAGTAAGCATAAAACGCAATAGATTTTTCAGTTTCTTCTTTATATAGAGGACTATTGGTTCGTTTTGGAGCTATAAACAAAATTTTCTATTTTCATTCTTGCATACGTTACAAAATACAGAATAATATATAGAATTTTCGCTTCTGCATACCATTCTTCACGTGCATGGAAATTTCATGTTATCACAACTTAACTGCATATAAAAGCTGTGTTAATTGGATAGAACTGCCAAATACTGGACGAAAAGACAATTCGTTGCCAAAAAAAGAAGGTAAATTGTAATAAAGCTGGATATTTAAAATTTGTGACATTTTAAACGTCAGAAATTGACATACCTATAACCTATAATAAGTCGCCATTTTTTTCGTCGAGTAGCGCCACCCCAGTTCGTAAACAACAATGAAATATGACGTCATACTCGGGTCTTTAATATAGTGTCGGTCCAGGTTAAATAGCATGGGTAAGCATAACACCTGTTAATATCAAATACCTTAAACAACCACTGACGGAGAAAAGGTAATTCGTACAATAATTTTGATTTTATTAGAAAATATGAATCGCCTTGTATAATAATAAAATAGAGTGAAATTTGTTTTTAAATTTTAATTGTGAATAAAAATGTTCTCTTGGCATTTTTTCATAAATGTGTCACGGTTTCATGGCAAATTTGTTTTCTTTTGTATAATTTCAGGGTATTTCTGAAAAATTAACTAAAAAATAAGTAAGATTAAAAGTAGAAAAAACGTGTTTCCTATATTAAATAAAAAAGTAAAAGATCATATCTCTTCGCATTCTAATTAAAGAGCGCAGGACAAAATACGGATTCACGGTATTTAGCTTTATATGTGTGATTTACTAATTGTCCAACACTCACTGGGATATCCACGGTTTTCTTTTTTCCGTAGTACTTAAGCGAATGCAATACTAGTTCCATCGGGAAAAGTCGGCCCTAGCCGCAAATGGCAACAAAGGCAAAATAATAGTAATTTCCCCCTCTCCCGCACAAGCATTCAGTTGCTTCTGGGGTACTCCCAGTTTAGAGTATTGTGAGGGTGAGAAATATTCTTATTAATTATTATTCACTGATCTCAAAATTGCTATTAAAACATTAATTTAATGGAAACATCGAAGACTAGGTACTGTATTGTTGACACAGAATTCGGCGCCAATTCAAATGCCATTTAGCGCAAGAACAAACCCATAAATTCCACCATTTTCACGTTTGTTTCTCCTACAGTTGAAATATTGAACGCTTTAATTGCTCTCAGTCGGAGTGGAGTAGATTCAGTGTTTTAGGTTTCAGTGCTTTTATCTAATTGGCCTTCCATCTGTATGTTTATTTTAACGGTAAATCAATACGGTTTGCATTTGGGTCTACTAAATTATTTAAATTAATCTATTATTCAGCCGGATACCAAAAACAACGGTTTCGCACATTACGGTTTTCCGTGAGGATTAATGGGAATGGAGGAAAACAGCTTAATGATCGCCGAAAAATGAAAACGAAAGGTTGTCACATCAATGGTAATGGTTGGTAATTTATCGCCTTTCAATAATTATTCTCTGATCGATTGAACAATAGAGGGAGAATTTATTGCTGTATTATTTTTTCGCCATCGCTGATGATCTAAAATAGTGTATTGTACAACGAGCATTTGATGCTAGTTAAAGACAGGAGTATATGAATATAAGTCCCTTAATAGTCATTAAATGTGAGTTTCATAGACTATTTTTTCTAGGGCCAGCCATAATAATAAGAATAAGTAGGTAGGTACCTTAATTTTCAATAAAATGTTTTGTATTTGTCGATTTTACGTGTTATATACGGGTCAGTTACATTACAAATTACAAATGTCAATTGAATATAAATTCACTTTTTGTCCGATAGGTTTGTTAGACCGGGAGATAGTGACAGAATTTTGGACGTGATTTTACTCAGTATGCCTTTCAAAGGGCATTATGTTGCGTATATTCTCACAATCACGATAATAAGGTTTGAATCAGAGAGTCATCCTGGGTTCTTCATATGGAAAACGTAGTTTTCATTTGTTTGAAAAAATATGCGTTTTGATTTGATTTTAGCCAGGCTGCCATGTGTTTTATAATGAAGTTCAAAATAGGAAATTCCTCGGAAAACCATAGGCATACCGTTATCGCAGGCCCAAAGGGCTGTTATTTTGGTAATTAATTTCTGAACAGGCTGCCAATGGGAAGTATGCCAGTTCTTGCTATGAAACTGCTGAAAAAAGGATGGCATACCGTTATTTTATGTTTTTTATGATCGAGTCTAGGTGGTCTACAAAAAGGAAGGTGCCCGTTTGTAATAATTTGATGTTTTGGCGAAGAAAAGAATGAAGAATAAAAATAAGAAAAAAGAAGATTATACGTCAAAATAGTGTTGAAGAAGTTGAGTGTCTACTTAGTTTCGATAGAAAATAACTTGGATGTTGGAGCATCAGAATAAATGAGAGAATCAGTGGGGTATAATGTAGTTTTTCTACTCCTATGCTAGTAACATACCTATTAAGTGACGGTTTAGGTTATAAGTAAGTTCATTGTTACGAACACTGATACGTAATGACTGACCGTAATGACTGACACGTAATAAAAAAAATTACGTATCTGTTCTTAATTAAAACGCAATTATCACGGGTGCCTTGTTAGCGCGGCATCCTCGTCACCATAGCAACTAACCAACATACTAATTGTTGCCTGACAGATAATCAGAAGTATAGTTTATCTATTATAATAGTTTTTCTTTCGTCGAAGAAAAATTATAATACAAAACTCTAGTTGTAAGCTTATTACATACTCGTGGAATTACAGCACTCGCCGCTGCGCGGCTCGTGCGCAACTTTTCCACTCATACGTAATAAGCTGTTTACAACTCTCGCTATGTAATATACTATTGTGTATCAACGTGACGTTTATTTTTAAGATCAACTAATAATATCTACAAAATGAGCAAGAAAATCGGCAACAATAATTGGATGAGTTATGACAGCAACAAAAAAAGACAAATGGAAAATTACATCACAGATTAAGATTTACATTTAGAAGTTTATTACAATACGTGGGAATAGAAGAACCATTTACAGCTGTAAGAAAAATTTCTGTCACTTTTGGCCACTAAAAACCTTACGGGGAATTACAGACATCCGCCCCAGTAGATATCTATTAAAAATTTTAATTTATTAAACTGATCAAATACAAAAAGACGACGATTGGTAGTCCCAGTTGTCCCTTTATTTTTTGTCGAAATATTTACTCGTTTCTTTTTTATTTTTGACCATATTTTAAAGTTTCGTAAAGTTTCACCATGGACCGCCGCACTTAATAGCTTTCTTTTTGTATTTCCATGGTAATAGCAAATAGAACTGTTCGTTTATGAAGAAAAACGATATACCCCGATTATTGTAAGAAGTCCCGATTTTGTCAGATGACATTCTCCACAAAATCCCTTGGAATTTTCTGTTAACCATGGGCACAAAATATATAGGTTACCATGGGTATAACATTGGTATATGCGTGTCAACCAGTTAATAACGTCACTCATTGATATATGATGTGAAAAGTTACCCAAGTGATACGAAAAAAAGAACATAATAAAATAAAAACCCTATTGCAATCACGATTATACTGCTACAAATAAAAATAACTACGATTAGACTCATTTTAATAATAATTTCAAACGTCATGGAAACACTTTCATTTTGGTATTTTGGTAAAATCGGCTACTTGCGGCAGCGGCTATGGTGCGTACTCAGGCAAATTTTATTTCCGTTTTCCGTGTTGTGAAAGTAAAAATGTATATATATATATATATATTTTGTGGTTCAAAAGGGTTTAAACTTTGGGCAGTGGAAATATTCGCTGGTTTTGTACGTGTCGTGAGTTTTACCGTTATCTGTGTTGTTCTTGTACGTGTTATTAGTAGTTATTCATTGTGCAAATGGGCTCGTTACTGACCTGAACTTTTGACCCGGTTGCATTTTTTGCTCCATCTATGCCAACTTAGGATCTCGAAATTACCAATTGACAGTCCCAGTCAGGACTTCTTATAATAATTTTACTATATCTAATTATAGAACTGTTTCTGCATGATGTGCATTGATTGATAATGATGCTTTGTTCCAGGGATAGAATTATTTTGAGAGGATATATATTTTTGAATTATATTGATATGTTTTGTCAGTTAAGTGAAAATTCAGAAAAAGCTTTAATTGGCTCTTTCGGTAAATCAGATAAACTACTATTTTGACAAATTGATGTGGAATGAGCATTCTGTGGGTAAAATTCAGAAATATTATTAAAATTTGGTGATGGTCTACAAGTTTCCCAAATTTTGTCAGGTAGTTCTAATAAATCGTTGACAGTTTCCTTACGAGATGCTGCTAGGGCTACTAGAATTGTTTTTGGCAATTTAAGCAACAGTTCTTGGTTTACCATTTTTAAGCCATTGAGCATACTATGGTAAAATTTTAATTTCATATCAACATAAATACCTAACTATTTGATAGAATCAACAACTTCTATAATTTTATTTCACCTTCAATCCTAATTTTTAAATTAAATTGATTTACACTAAAAAATACTTTTTTGAAATATTCTTTGGATTTGTTCTTTTTGACGAAAAGTTTCGTTTGTTTTAATTCTTCTCAGACTTCTACACTTCTCGCATAAGCTAGGTTCTTTTATTCTAAGAATTCCATAGTCTTCTGGACTTGTTTTGGTATATTAGTGGAGCTAACAATAACACCATTAGTAATACCTACCTAATTTACCTATAAACGGGTGTACAAACGCCACAAGGTCACAAATAAAAAAAGTCTTCACAGGAACTAGAAACATTTGAGAGTACCTTTGAGTTGTTAAAAAACGGCAACCTCGTCAAGGCATCTTAGTCATATCTTGGCCCATTTAAAGTTCCTTCTCTTTTTGCATGGATATTACCTACTCTACAAAAAGAACGCATTTTGTTATTTCTCGTATAGATTCGTTAACTTATTCGCATGTGTGTTTTAATTTAAATAAGTGCATACTTTGGAACCCATCTAAATCATGCAGTGTCGCCACAATCACGCCGTGTATTTAGGTTTGAATTTATAGCTGCGAGCTCTATATGACCGCAACCACTGGCCAGGCCCGGCCGAACGACCAGGTCAATTCCCTAATTCGGAAAATGATTTAGGTAGTGGTCAACACGGGCCCGACCTCTTCATCCCACGTAATTTCCCGAAATCCCGCAACCAACCCAGAAATCCGGCCCTGTTGGGGAATTTTCCGCACCATAAATTATTGGGGTAACTCTAAAACGTTACAGTGTAGGGCTCGGACAGAGCTGCCCTTGTCAAACCTCCGGCAGACGTTATTAGCTTCTTGCATTATCGCAGGGTCCTTTTTAGGACGCGCGTTAAGAAAAATTACCTCTGGGATATTTGGATATTGCATTTGCTATATATTGCATATTTAGACTAAAATGTTAAGAGTTTTCTGCAGAGATGTCAACAATATTTGTTTGTGCATCGATCAAGTTTGAAATTTTTATTAACTATAATAAATTCAAACCAAATTTTGTTCGTCAAAAAGATTTGGCAGATATGTATGAAAACAATTTTTAAATCAACCGACCTGGTTGTATTTTTTGCACTAGAAGAAGTCAAGAATGCAAAAAAGGAAGATTCACTCAAAATCTGCAACGTATTTAACGCAAAAGACTTCGCGTATTAAAAAATGTATACGAAAGAAATTTTAAGAAATTAAAAATACCTTTTCAGCAAGAATAATAATAATAATCTATACACTCATACTTCTCAAACTCAAACTAAAAGTACCCCAGAAACAATCAAATTCTTGAGCGGGGTAGGAAGAAATTTACAATAACTATATTATGAATTTATATGATCTATAAGCTTAAGTATAAAAATTGCAACTATACAGGGTGACACTTATGATGTAAAAATGTTTAACCACAGGTGGAAAAAAATAGCTTAATAAGAATCCGAACTTTAAAAAACATCAAAGTCAACAAAAAAACAAAAAAAATATTTTCAGAAGTTAATTTATTACCTGTTAATTTATTACCTTTTTGATTTTTCAATGCCAATCCACAGTACCTAATTGGTAGGTGTTTACTTAGGAGTATAGGGAGCTCTTAGTTTTCCACAACGGATGCACGTTGCTGCAGAGACTGCAGTTGCAGACAAAAAACATAAAACTATGCACAAAACGTGCAAATATCCATCAAAATTAAAACACTCTGTCAGGGAGCTCTTAGTTTTCCACAACGGATGCACGTTGCTGCAGAGACTGCAGTTGCAGACAAAAAACATAAAACTATGCACAAAACGTGCAAATATCCATCAAAATTAAAACACTCTGTCACTGTTTACTTTCAACTTAAATGAGTACAAGTTCAAGGCCTCGCGAATCGTAAAACTCTACACGCCACGGTCCACACACCTTAACTTAAGTTATTGATAAGACTGAGTCGCCACAGTCTCTAGAGCGCCTCAGTCGGTGTTGTCCCTTCCTACAGGATGCTACCGCCACCACCCGACCATTGCTTTTGTTTCCGTAGTTAGTTCACATCAACGAAACTCAGGGGACCCTAAATTTACTTTAACATAGGACTATACAATATACAGTGTGTCCCAGGATAAGTAAAACGAGAGGTGTAAAAGTCCAAAAATTTTCGAGTTCGAATTTGGCCATTTGGGGTCCAGGCCTGCTTGCCTAGAAAATAATTTTTACCATTTTTTTAATTTTGAAAAATAAAGTAGGCCCTGACAGGAACTATTTATTTAATTTCTGTGTAGGTTAAGTGCCCTTTCTCGACAAGATATCGAAAAATTTCATTAGAAAAAGATGCTTAGAATTGAAAACTATGACCCTGTGTCAATTTTCAAAATAATGGCCCTACTTTGATTTTCGTCCACTTTATTTCCTATAAGTAGGTGCACTATTATTATCGTTTAAAATATTGAAAAATTTCATTAAAAAAAGTTATTCAGAATAAAAAAGTATGCAAGAGAAAGAAATTTGGACTCAATCGGCCTACTATGATTTGTTTGAAATAATGTCTTTACGAAAATGAAAATCAAAGTAGGCCAATCATTTTGAAAATTGACACAGGATCATAGTTTTCAATTCTAAGCAACTTTTTCTAATGACATTTTTCGATATTTTAAACGACAAGGATAGTTCACCTACCTACAGGGTGTTTCATCTTAAGTGCGAACACCCCCGTAAAATTTGTATTCTCCATCCGATTTTAGCCGAGTTTTTTTATAAAAATAGGCCACAAAAAACTCTACGTTGGTGCAAAATTTCAGGTCTTAATGTCAATTTTCAAGGCCAACTACAAATTTTTTTCTAGTAAAAAACGACGAAAACCATTTAGCGATTTTTTTATTTAAAATCTAATACCACAGCGTTAATCAGAACAACCTAAAACCCCCGTATACCAAATTTGAACAAAAAATATACAGGGAGTTCCATTCTGCAGGGTGTCAAAATTGAGCAAAATAGGAATTTTAAAGGCATCTGGAGAGCCAAGTGTGCCATGGAATCCCGTCAAAACAGACGAATGATCAACAGGACTACTGAAAGTGTTGGTGTGCAAAGATTCAATACAAAAATGTACAGGGTCTTTTTCTCTGGGCAATGTCAAAATGCTGAATTTTTATTAAACTTTATATTGATCAGGAGTGCTCTGGAATCATTGAATAAATATTATTAAATACAAAAGCAATTTATTTCTTTACATCATCCAACCAACAAATAAAAACAATTCAAATTGTTGGACCTTTGTCAATAAAGTCACTGACTAAGATGATAGATTTTTTGTGCGTTTCCTGTTGTGGCACACCAGCCATTTTAACTCATATGGACTTACTGACTAGCAGGCTTCTGTATTTTTTAGACTTAGTTCGTTTGTAATATCTGAGGTGGTTTTGATATACTCGATTTTTGACCTGTATAAAGTTTAAAAAATTCAGCATTTTGAGTTGCTACAGAGAAGAACACCTTGTATATATTTTATTGGAGTTTAAAATTCCTATTTTGCTCAACTTTCACAGCCTGCAGAATGGAACTCCCTGTATACTTTTTGTTCAAATTTGGAATACGGGGGTTTTAGGTTGTCCTGATTAACGCTATGGTGTCAGATTTTAAATAAAAAAAAATCGCTAAATGGTTTTCGTCATTTTTTACTAGAAAACAAATTTGTAGTAGGACTTGAAATTGACATTAAGACCTAAAATTTTGCACCAACGTAGAGTTTATTGTGGCCTATTTTTAGAAAAAAAAAGCGGCTAAAATCGGATGGAGAATACAAATTTTACGGGGGTGTTCGCACTTAAGATGAAACACCCTGTATAGGAAATAAAATGGACGAAAATCAAAGTAGGCCAATTATTTTGAAAATTGGCATAGGGACATAATTTTCAATTCTCAGCAACTTTTTCTAATGAAATTTTTCGATATATTGTCGAGAAAGGGCACTTAACCTACACAGAAAATAAATAAATCGTTCCTGTCAGGGCCTACTTTATTTTTCAAAATTAAAAATATGGTGAAAATTATTTTCTAGGCAAGCAGGCCTGGACCCCAAATGGCCAAATTCGAACTCGAAAATTTTTGGTTTCATTTATATCCTGGGACACACTGTATATATGTACATGTGTTCCTATCTACCTACCTAATTGTATTATGGTTATAAAGTTATAATTATTATCAAAATACTAGGCATGTGGTATATTTAAATAAGAAACAATCCCCGAAACAATTGTGTTAAAAATGCAGGTTACAGCAAAATAAACTATATTATTTGAATGTATCTTTAGAATTATTGCAGTTTTATTCGGATCAGAAATATCCACGCCTCTGACTAGCAACCGATTTGGGTCTAATCGGATGATTTATTACTCTCTCTCATTTCGAAATGAACTATAAAACGAATTGTGACTACTTTTTTAAGAATACCTGGAAATAATTTTTCCGATATGAATTAGCTGCGGTTGAATATAACTGTTCACAAAAACAATCCTCCTACTTTCCGGGATTAGTGGCCATCGCCATCTATCCGGCGGTGTCTGAACTTGCCCTCCGGTATAAGTACTCTGTCATAATTGAATTACCAGCGCATCTGATGCGCTAAGTCTCTGACAGCCAACGCCGCCAGCGTCTAGTGGCCGGCCATTCAGTAAACTAAACAATCATGCCATAATAACCATTGCCAGGCTTTGTTGCTTAGAAAAAACAATAAAAAAAAAAACGAAAACGTATACAAAAAAAGATTGAAATGTGGCAACATAGCCTCCAGTGCCAACCTGGACGGATTACATTGAAGCAGAAAAGTCGAATTACTCAGGTAGGTATTAAGGTTTAATTGCCCCACGTTTTAAACTTCGAGAAAAAATTCTTTCGCATTCTCCTTTTTAGTAGACCTCTCCCACTGTGTTTTTAAAATTTTTTATATCATGACTTAATCACCCTGTAGATTATTAATTGACTTGCATTGGCCGATCACGTCATTGCCGATAGGATAGTCATACTACTGACTATAACTACTCGGTACCTACTTGTCAGCATTAAGTTGCAATTTCTTATTTAGACACCAGCATTACGTTCAATTCCCAGTAAGAAATAGTTATTTTCTGGCGACTTTATGGATACGATCACTCGATGTGACCTGCGAGATCATCATAACCCGTGAAAAAACAGAGGTTCACGATACGGCACACCCAGATACTGCCATGTATTTAGGAGAGTCGAACCCATTGTTCGAGACAGTGGCGCAACCAGAAATTATTGTCAGGGGGGGCCTGGCTGGTCAAGTTAATTTTTCATTGTTAAGAAATGCGCCGCAGGAGAAAATAAGTAACCTAATATTGGCAAAAAATATTACGCAACTGATTGTAGTTTTTTCTTTGTTAACTGTGGAACCATAATAATAATAATTCAACTATGCAGTAACTGTAAGAAGTAGCCTACTTCTTACTATTTCTTCTACTTCTTCTAAGTAGGTAGGTACCCTTTTTTCTTTTACATAAAAGCCGGAGAGAGAATTCCTCGAGTGATGTGGAAGTAAAAATATGAGTTAGCGCCCTCGCGAGTGTCTATAAATTTATTTGCCACATCCTCTCAAAGGTTCAAATGTAGAATATAGATAGGTAGGTAACTTCCTATAGGAATCCATTTCCTTGAAGATTTATAATGATTATTGATTTTTAAAAGCGGGAATTAAAAGGAGATGTTCGCTTATTAAAATGCGCCGCATGCGAAATTTTTTAGAAATTTTAAGGACAGAAAATTTAACTGAGGCCTAGAAAATTGTAAAGTTACATCACCACGATATGTTTCCTCTTCTTTTTTTCTCAATGAGACGGGTTTGAACACTCAACCTCCCGCTTATCTACGGCCATGCCGTATATGAATGACAGTAGAAAACAGAAGGCCAGGCGCATACAGGGTGATTCAGTTCCGGGATCTCGGAAACCGTAACAGATACGAAGTGGGTCAAATGGAGGCAAACTTGCGCCTTTGGGCGCCTAACAATATGCTGTTGAGAAAGTTAAAATATTTTCAAGGGTTGCTGAGATATTTAAGAAAAACCGAATTTTAGATTTTTTTTTTTTGGCGCCATTTGCGATAATATTGAAAAATAAATTATACTTTTTCATTGCAACTTTTTCTGTGCTACGTCATGGTGTTTTTAGATTTTCGGGGCGACGTTTCGTTTTTGAGATAGAGGGATCATCTTCATTTTTTTAAATACGGACCTGGATTTTTTATTGCACATTTCGAAATGAATCGTTGTCCTGAGTACAACGATGAATGACACATATATATTTTTTCTCGTTTTAACGGCTAAAATGCACATTTACTAAGAAAAAAATTAATACGGTCCTGAACTATGCATTATTCTCTCTTTTTTTCAAAGTTAGACCAATTATAACAGGTGATCATTATTTTAATACCTACTGGATTAATTATACTCCATGTTTGTCATATTTTGAAATTATTTTTTATACTTTAGGTAAATAACCACAATAATTATTATTACCTACTAACAATAGTGAGGTACATTTTACCTAAAGTATAAAAAAGAATTTCAAAATAATATGATAAACATAGAGTTTAATTAATCCAATAGGTATAAAAAAATGATCACTTGTTATAATAATTGGAATAGCTTTGAAAAAAAAAGAGAGAAAGTGCATAGTCCAGGACCGTATTGATTCTTTTCGTAGTAAATGTGCATTTTGGCGGCCAAAACGAAAAAAATATGTATGTGTCATACATCGTTGTACTCAGGATAATGATTTATTTCGAAACATGGAATAAAAAATCCAGGTCCGTATTTAAAAAAATGAAGATAATCACTCTATCTCAAAAACGAAACGTCACCCCGAAAATCTAAAAATACCACGACGTAGTTCAGAAAAAGTTGCAATGAAAAAGTATAATTTATTTTTCAATATTATCGCAAATATCTCAGCAACAAATGAAAATATTTTAACTTTCTCAACGGCATATTGTTAGGCGCCTAAGGGCGCAAGTTTGCCTCCATTTGACCGACTTCGTATCTGTTACGGTTTCCGAGATCCCCATGTTGAGCACCGGAACTGAATCATCCTGTATAATTCAGGTCAGATTAGTTTTAAGTTCGGCGCAGGTTTGGTTCGGTTTTAAGGCCCGCGGCGCGAAGCGCGTGTGCGTGTGACTTGTGTTTCTATTCTGTGACTGCTGGCTAGACAACTACTAATCTTTCATACTAATGTATACCATCGATATCCGATATCCTCAATATCGTAAATTTGATAAATCATAACATAAACTTTAAAAATACAGATTAAACAAAATACAAATCATTCGGTCTTGTAAAAAAACGATCCTGTAGCATTGTTTTTATCTAGCATTGTTTAGCGCTTTTTCGCTTGGTTGGTACGAGCTCGGCCTGGCAGCCCCCCCCCCCTCGCTGCGCCACTGGTTCGTGACATAATATCGATAATATCAAGTAAGCTGGCATAAAACTAATCGCAGTATCGTTAAATTCATAGAGTGGTAACCTTCTTAAACATCAAAATATAATCAAGCCTGTCAAATACTTTCTTAAAATTCGTATATAGTGCATACACCTGTACCAGAGCATATAAAACAACCAGCAGTATAACTTACTCTTGAGAAATCATCCGCAAATTCAATGACCTTGAGCCATATTGGTGGAATAGAAGTCCGAGGTGTAGTCGGGAAAATCAATTCAGAAATATAGAGTAGTATTAGTAAAGTATATAGTGTATGGTAAGCACAAGCAGCTTTTACTCCTTCCTGGGATTCTTTATTTAAAGATACTAGCAAAAAGCACAATTTACAAAAAAGCACACTCCACGGCACTGTAATATCTCTCATACAGCCAAAAAAGTACTGCCCAATCGCCCCGACACTGCATCGATTTGACAGAATCTATGCCCACATGGCGGCTGCGCGAACAGGTGCGCAGAATTTTCCCGCCATGGGGAGTGAAACTGCTGGTTGTTTTATATGCTCTGCCTGTACTATGCTGTTAATTAAACTGTACACGTATGAAGTAAATACCCACAAATTCCATATCGTAGATCCCTTATTCAAGACGGCTTAGTTGAGCTTACTTTCATTAGGCAGGTACTTGGGAGAAAGTGTAGTAATTATAGTCGGTACAATTTCAAAATTCTTGAAAAGGTGGACAAGACAGTCCAGGTATGGTCAGGAAAGTGTTAGTTGTAATTACCAGATTAACTAGCTTGAGTAAGAGAGTTGTCAATAAAGTGATGATGACTTCACGACCTTACTTACAAAGAAAGCCAGCATATCAAGCAATCATCTAAAGATCTAAGTTTACAGTTTACAGAAACTTTACAGCGTTGACTGATATATTATTAAAGACTGCTCACAGCTGTCACGTCTGACACATTTTTGGCTCACCATGCGCTTTTCGGAGATAAAATAGAATGCAGAATACATTGTTAGCAATCAGAGCCATCTGTTTTCCAGAACATAAAGCTATAGCCGTGAGAAGTCTTTATAAATACGTCAGTCAACGTTTACAGTTTACTTATTTTGAAAGTTGAGTTTGAAAGATAAACATTTAGGTATATAGTGTAATTTGTTAGCACCACAGTAAAGATAACCAACCAAGTTACTCTGAAATAAGTTATGTCTTATCCTGCTTTGATATAAAAGATATACTCCTAGGTACCAAATCTGTTTATCCGATGGGAAAAATTCGAGAAAAAATTCAACCGCAGCAATATGTCAACATAAAAAGATAAAAGCCAAAAATGTCAGTTCGGACTGCAAACAGCATTCCGCTGATGTTCACTAGCGCCTATCATCCTGTCACTTTAGCTCGCTTGGCAATCGTAAATGTAAAAACGCTTTAAACATGCACCGCGTGCCCGATTATCCCACACACCCCACACCCCTCCGCTCGGCATTTCACGGGAGTTGTTGTTTAACCTTTTTGACCCGCTCTGACCCGGGCGGAATGCCCTTTCCAGCTGGAAAAACCCGTCGCGCCCGCCAGTTTCCACTGCTCCATTCGCCGAAAGTCGGAGTAATATTAATGAGCGTTGAGCATTTGACCGGCGGCGAGTTGAAAACAAAGCTGCGTATCACAAAAAGTATGAATGACCCACGGGCGTAGCCAAGGGGGGGGGGGTTTCGGGGGTTCAAACCCCCCCCTCGAAATAAGCAAAATATTACCTAATATTATACCGAAAAAATACGAGGAGTGAAGAGTTAAATTATTATTACGTTTGAATATATTATGTAGTAATAGTAGAGCCTAGCGCCATCTTTTGACGAGAGGCAGACGCAGTTGCAGCCGAACTATTTTGTATTGTAGGGACACTTTGCGTTGTTTCTCGATTATTCGCCACGCCGCTAGGTCGAAATGAGCGGAACTTTGTGGAAGTTCGTGGAAGTTTCTGGACGGCTACTGGGCTGCTATATAAGCGGCGCCGCGGCGCGTGACCGCGCTTACGGCAGTATTGTTCCATGCGAACTCGAAGCGAATAAAAGTGAAAAGTGGTGAACGAATAGTGAAGAGAATTAAGTGTACCGTGTAAGTGAGTAATTTTAGTGCACTGTTATTCGATGACCTTGTTAAGGATAGATACGTGAATCATTATTACTGTCGAAAAATGGAGGGGAAAAAAAGGAAGGGTGATAAACCTAAAGGTATGGACTACTGGAAAAAGTGGTGTAGTCAAGGTCAAGGGGTTTCTAATAAAGAAACAAATTTGGATTTAGCTATCAAAGCTTCAGCTACCTTGCATGCTGATAAGAAGACTGCCTACCCCGAAATCTAGTTTGGAATGCCTAGATATGTGCGATAAAAACCTTTATCCTAATATTTACACATTACTACAAATCTTGGCTACCATTCCTGTATCCACTGCTACCCCACAAAGGTCTTTCTCGAGCCTAAGGAGACTGAAAAACTATTTACGAAACACTACAAGTGAAAACAGACTTAATGGTTAATGAACATTCACTATGGAACAGAAATTCATGCAGATGAAGTAGTGGATATATTTAAAAGAAAAAGCCGAAGATTTCTTTTTTAATGGTTTTAGATTTAGCGCAGAGGAACGAAATTAATTTATCCATTTCATTTAAAGTTAAGAACTTTATAAATATGTCGTAGTTTTTCGGATGAATATATAGATATTAAATTTCATGTAAGTATATTTTTGTTGTTTTATTTACTTCTCAAACTAAACCCCCCCCCCAAAACTAAATCCTGGCTATGCCCGTGGAATGACCACTTGTCAGTTGGAAAATTCAACATGCGGGGTAGCGGAGGATTAGCTTTTTCGATGTATACCTAATGATTTTAGGAAGAAAATTAACAAAAATCATTACGGGTAAGAAGGGTGAAAAAATAAGAGTTCTTCGCTCCCGTTCCTCGAAGGAATTATTAAAAAAAATTGATACTTTGACACCAAGATGGCCTGTCATGAATGAAATTAATAATGTTAATAATATGTTACAGACCGTATATATAAAACAGGCCGTATACAAAAGGACAAGTCCATATGTAAACGGACTGAAGATATTAGTAAGAAGCTTGTCCGTCAACAAATGGTCTAGTCGGTTTGCAAAAGGACTGGTCCTATTATATACGGTCTATCTGCAACTAGACCGTATATCACAGAGAGATTTAAACAAAGACAGAATGTATGTGCAATGTTTTCCGGGCGGTTTCGACGTCCGCCATTTCTGAATTACCCCTTCTTTTTATATAGGCCCTTCAAAGCAGGATATTACTTCTTGCTGGTACGTAGTATTTTGAAGGAAAAAAGGTAATTATTTAGTATAATGTATAGGTACCCTAGATTTTTTTTCTGCAAAATACATGCTAAAAAGAAGGCATATTCTTCTTTAATGGGCCTATATAAAAAAGAAGGGTAATTCACTATGATTGCACATATACAGTCTGAATGTCAATAGTCCGTACGTTAAAGGTCTAGTCCGTATATGAAATGCCATGTCATTTACATACGGTCTGCGCCATTTAGGCCGTATAGATACAGCCCAGACCGTATACATACGGGCTGTAACATATACATAGAGAAGGGAAAGCAGTTATTGGCCGCATTTCTTTAAGTGTGACCCCATTATATAAATTTGGGAAGAAGGTCCTCCAGAACAACAATTAGTAGGTACATCCGTACTACATTAATTCGAGTCTCAAAAGTTCAGAAATCGACAACTAAAGTTAAGTCATTATTGTACGATTTTTTTCTATATGTTGGTCTTGACGATATTTAACGACCAAACTCTGTCGCCCAAAGTCTGTCGCCCGTCAAACGGGGCAAGGTTTTGAAAAGCCGGAACTGGATCATTAAACTAAACATCAATCTCATTGCGGGATTGTTACATATAACCACATAATGTTTCAGTCGGTTTGAATAATAACGATAATAATATGCAGTATGTAGACTGATGTATCGATTGCAGTCCAATCTCAAGATCGGTCTAACGACGCTTGCGGTTTATTTATGACAATAGAAGGATTTGTTTTATTAACCAACGTTTAAAAAAAGCTGTACGCAAAGGATGACATTAAAAAGATAATAAAAACAACATAATTTTATTTTCAGTTCAAAAAAAACGCGCATCTCTGGGCACCATCTGCTGAATATCTTTTAGAAATTTAATTTCGCATATTTTCTAATTTTCCGTAACCGAAAGTTTAGCTACGCCGTTTTTTGCATATGTTTGTTGTAGGGCCAGACAACTAAATTGGACATTCGATATAAGATGTTGAACTTCAGTGCCTTGACAGAAAAATACCTAACTATTTTACGAGTTTCAAAACAATAGGTTTGATTTCACAAGGAGTCAGCAAACAGTTTCTGACAGTTTGCAAACTGTACGTTATGCGCTTGTCTCGAATTTCGTCAATTTCTGATCAATCAGTGACTGGATGTGCGAACAGTTGACTTAGAACCTTCTGGTTGTGTAACTCTTATTTCTAACATGTTTGTTTCTAACCTAACAAATAGGCCTGTTTTGGTCGTTTTTTGGGTTGGGACATAGTTTTCATTCATGAAACGATCGAAATTTTCATTGAGTTTAGTGACCGGCAAACCATAAAAAATTTAGGTAATCTGCAGTGCACTTAACTTTAAAATATCCACTATTTTCGAATCGTTCTGCAATATCAGTTGCTACTTCAGGGGCTACTCGAAAATGACCGATAAATTCAAAACTGTTAAATTGCGGAATATAACCTAAAAAAGTTTTATTTTTTTGGTCCCAATTGATCACATTTTCGATATGAGAATTATTCTGTTGAAGGTTTTGATAAGTCGGAATCTTCTGAAGAAAAATAGTTAATGATAATTATGGCTTAATTAGCCATTTGAAACCTACAAAATATATCACTTATTAATAAATCACCTACAGAAATTTTTTAGCCGCTTAATTTTAGCATTGTCATTTTTTATATATTCAAAATAACAAAAACAAACTTGATTCACTGGAAATCACAGAATAGGTGGATAAGCTGTACAAAAAAGCAAAAGCAACTGGGTATAGAATAGAAAGGAACAATAGTAGTCCGAAATTAACAATTAGTAAAACATAAAACAAGCTTGGATACACCTCGCGCCACCATCTTGAGGGGTGCTGAGTTGTCGCCTCGCTGAAACCGCGGCAGACTTACAAACGCCTACGCGCAATACTCCTTTTATTAAAGTTGTTTCACAAATAACAATTTTCCCCCAACAAATCCCCCAATAAATCGTACAGTTTATTGGTATAAATCGTAGAATTTTTTGTTTTCAATTTAATGGTAGGTATAAATTACAAAATTGGCGAAGAAATTAAAATATTGAGATGACGATTTACAGATTAAATTATTCCAAAATTCCAGAGCTGTCAACACAAAGCATTCTGCTGTTCGCGGCAACTTGTGGCTAATTTTTCTATTTTACTGTATAGAGGTATTTTTTAACGAATTTTGATATTAAATTTTGAATTTCTACTGGGAGGGAATTTTTTATCATTTATTTTACTTTGACGGGGCTTATCTTAATTCAAATATTGTATCAGTTTCGATAGAACTAAGATGAGTGCCATGGAAAACCCAAGTCGTTTGTATATCGCTAATAATAATAAACTTGTTAACCTCCAAACTCTGAAAATAAAAAATTGTTAAATTCCCTTATACATTCCAAAGACAATGCAAGTTGTACCAAATTTTTATCTTTAATAATAAAAAAAAGTTACGCCTCTTTCGAAAAATAATTGAAATATTGACCGTTCGGATTGCTTTCTGTCTATAATAATACACTAACTTCAGAATTTTTGCGCTTACCATCGATGAAATAAGAAATATTTTTTAAAAACTATCCTTTTTACGGCCGTTTTCTTCCTTTTGATATGTGGGGTCAAACAAAAAAAAATCCCATGTCTCTACCTGCTCTAATAAATAAAAAAGTGATTCACTTCCAAAAAATCCTTGGTGGCCATGAAAAAAATTTGGTTCAATCCCTTTTTACATTCTCAACACAACGCAAGTTATTGTCTTAATTTCTATCTTCACTAATAAAAATAAGTTAGATTTTTTTGTAATGTCATGGGATGTTTTGTTGATCGACATTTAAAAATCGCACACTTTTAATTGGAGATTAGCGGTACTTATATCAAACAAGTCTGAAATAAAAATATAGTTTAAAAAACTAAAAAAAAAAACACGCTTACGCTTAGCAAACCGAACTAAAAAGTAAAAAATAATAATAGCAAACCGAATTTTATTGTAAAAAAAAGAAGCGTGGGGTGCATGATATCAATTGTTATAAATATTTCATTAGTAGCTATTGATAAAAGTAGAGTTATCATAAAAAAATATATATAATAAAAAAAGCACCCCGCACGCTTCTTTTTTACAATAAAATTCGATTTGCTATTATTATTTTTTACTTTTTAGTTCGGTTTGCTAAGCGTAAACGTTTTTATTGACTTGTTTTGAGTTGAATAAATTTTTTATAATTGGGGATATATGTAAATGAATAAGTGCGAAAAAATTCAGGAGGTGATTGCCTTTTTAAAAATAAGGGGGGTTCTCGTATAAAATTTTTCGATTTGGCGTTTCCCTGCAAAGTTATTCGGGTTACAGGGTGACCCAAAAGAATTTTTTTTTATTTATATCTCTAAATAATCAAGTTGCACAGCTGAAACTTTGCACTGTTATGTTTGCGATGGAGAATAAGCTGAAGGTCTCAGTTTTTATGTATCTCATAGAGGGCGCCGCTTGTGCTGTTCTGTGATCGTGCTTTTACTCCTAACTTTTTTGAGGTTATGTTTTTGGTCTTGAAGGTTCGTCATTTTAGTGCAACTTTTCATTTTGCAACTAAAATGTACTCTTTTTCATAACGATAGAATCAACCGTTTGCGTTGAAATTGGCAAAACATGCCCCAAAACACCCGTTAACTTCATCATTCGAAACATAAAATTTTTATCTACCGCTTTCAAACGTTACAGATTGGGCAAAACACCATTGGTTTTCTTGAAATAGGGTGTTCAAATTTTGTTAAATTCAATCCTTTCCATTTTGAAGGCTAATAAGTTTTGGTACATTGTTCATAGGAATTTTTTTCTCAGTTTAAATGGTACAGTCTATCTGTAACGTTTGAAAGCGGTAGATAAAAATCTTATGTTTTTAATGTTGAAGTTAACAGGTGTTTTGGGGCACATTTTGCCAATTTCAACGCAAAGGATTGATTTTATTGTTATGAAACAAGAGTACAATTTAGTTGCAAAATGAAAAGGTGCACTAAAATGACGAATCTCCAAGGCCAAAAACATAACCTCAAAAAAGTTGCGAGTAAAAGCACGATCAAAGAACAGCACAAGTGGCGCCCTCTGTGAGATACGTAAAAACTGACACCTTCAGCTTATTCTCCATTTCAGTTCTGCAACTTGATTATTTTGAGATATAAATAAAAAAAATACTTTTGGGTCACCTTGTAGACCCGAATAACTTGGCAAGGAAAGCCCAAATCGAAAAATTTTATTTATTTTATACTATTTATTTACACCCTGTATATTTAATAAATGGAGTATTGCGCGTAGGGGTTTGTAAGTTTGCCGCGGTTTCAGCGAGGCGACTACTCGGCGCCCCTCAAGTTGGTGGCACTCAGAGGTCTGTGCTTGATTTGAGTTGAATAAATATTTTATAATTGGAGATAAATGGAGTATTGCGCGTAGGCGTTTGTAAGTCTGGCGCGGTTTCAGCGAGGCGACTACTCGGCGCCCCTCAAGTTGGTGGCGCTCCGAGGTCTGTGCTTGTTCTTCTGTGACCATTAAATTTCCATTGATGCAATATGAATTACACATAATTTCAAATAGAAAATTGAATTGAATACTTATTATTTGTATCTATGGCGAATGCGCTGGGATAGTTAAAAGAAACATTAAATTAATTACGTGAACGATATCTAGTCTTACTTTTCTGTGTAATTTCATTTGGAGTATTTTGTATATTCCATCATTAGTGTTAAATTTTTCGTAAATAAATAAAACTTCCAGGACCTCTTCACTGCAGTTTATTTTAAATAAAGTACACATTGCATCAGTTCGATAACTTCTCGACAATCATAGGGTAAATACTCCTGCAGCTGTGGTCCATATCTGAGTGTACTAAAAAGGAAATTATATTTAGGTGATTATTCACAACTACTGAGCCAAGAGACTAACTCTGTAGCTTTCCATTAACCCGCCTCGCCGATAAGGTGCTTTCAGTTTTTCGTTTAAACACGTATAGACAACAATAACAAACTTTGAGGTTATGGTTGGTTGGCCGAAGGATTGAGGCCTGTCATTTCTGGCAGTTCCGTCTAGCTGTCATTTCTGGCATTCAATATTTGCGTTCACTTTTAATACAGAAAAACAGAAACTAAGAAATTGTCTCCATGTCTCGTCAATCTCTGTCGCTACTTCGGGAGATGTACAAGATCCAGGGGCCGCTGTACTTTACGGTTAAACGTTTGAGGTCCTTAAAATAAGATAGAAACTGACGGTGGTGTTTCGTAGCCATAAGACTAACTAATCAAAACTACCCCACAACTTTCCCGCCAGGGGTTCTTTTGAGCACACATTGACTGTATTATAGGCGAAGACTTCCAAAGCAAGAAGAGGGCTAGTGCGAGCGTTCTTCACACCTGAAACAAAATTTATGTATTGAGATATAATTCTGCGACAATTAAGCAGATATTTAACGTAACATAACCCATATCGACAGAAACAGGTTCGAAATATGTATATGTGCTTTTTTAAACGGCAAAAACATATCTAGAAATATCTACTTACGACAAAGTTTTCCGTCGGGTTAGACGCCAGATCACCACTAGAGGGACAAGGGCACGGCCATAAGTTCGTTCTAACACGGGTTTCTGAGTTTCTCAAGCCTGATTTTCCAAGAAAGGCAAAGTAATAAGTGGATCTCTCCCGTGGCGTTTTCTAAAACCGAAATTTTACATAAAAACCTACATACATACATACCTAACCTACAGTGCGCCCGTACCTGGAAAACTTACCCATGGAATAACAGATGGGTTTCTGAGCTCCCAAACTCCCAAACCACTACGAATGTTGGAAATTTGGAAATTGTCCACACCAAAACCAAACGACAGCTGATTACCACCATTTTGTTTCTGAATTCTAACTAATCGATATATTATCTAGCGAGTGCGCCTCGGCCACGATGAATATACAGGGCGTTCTCGGGCCCTTTCTTTCCAAAATAGTCTAAAAAAGTCGGAAAAAAAATTCCGGGGGGCCGAACGGCTCTTTTAATCCGGACGCTTTTTAATAGTCTTCTTCCTCATGTACTCCCGCGGACGTACGCGAAATTTGGGCTCGAAAAATCGAAAACTGCGTCCTGTAGAGTGTTGCCAAGACAGCCCGGACTAGCTAGAGGCAAGGGCCATAACAAGCGCCTTTCAGGCGTTTGTTAACAAGGAGTTTATCTGGGAATTGCTTTCCAATCGCACTATTGCGCATGCTCTGACTATTAGTTTGTGAACAGTTAGTAAACCGTTTGGACAGTTAGCAAACTGTCCGAAACTCTTGTGAGAACGATCAGAAATGAACTGCGCAGAATCCTGACTGATTCTGACTGTTTCTGACGCCTGTGAGAACAAACTTAATATCGTTTTAAAGATTGTTCTGCCAATGACACGACGTGGCATAATGCCATTAAAAAAATAGAGAGGGTGATTCTGAAGGGGAGGGGGTTAGCTTTGCGTAAATTAAATATAATTAAAAATATGACCCCCTTGAAACCAAAATCGGCACTAGCAATAACAATAATTATAGACAACATAATTATATACTTGAGACAGCTGCTGGGTTCTTTAGAAAATAGTATCATAAATATATTTCCGCAAAAAAATAAAATAACCCACATTAGCCAGCGCTAATACCTGCTATAAACCAACTAATTTATTAGGACACGAAACTTGTAACATTGTGCTCCCAGACCAGTGTTTACATTGCTCACATTTTTCCTCTAATCTACACAATCCAAACAGAAGCTGCGATCTATATACATTATTCTCATCGGGACATAAGTGTAAACATCGTTTGGGCTCGGAAATAGGACGAAACTATTTCTGACCGCCGAAACACCTTCGCCTTGTTATAAATCAAACCACACCTAATGGCGCTTTGTGTAATATCCTATTAGTCCGTTTCGCACGTATATATTTTGCAAAGTGCCACCGATTTTATGTTTGTAATAACTGAGAAAGGGCGAAATTAAATTTCCAAGGGAATATTGTCGCGATTTATGACGTATAAAAGACGGGCTCGCAAAGCTTTGTTCATATTGGACGGTCGAGAGAAGGGTTATTGAGTGTCACATTTCCAGTTATTCAGCATACAATAATTATTGAAAGTTCCAGTCAATAAATGAATGGGCCTTTTTCCTAAAAATCTCTTTTGGTTGGTTTCTATCAACAATCGCTAAATAATTATTAATAGGCTAAAGCTTAATGCTTTGCCTTAACAAGTGTATTTTAAAACTTTTAAACTTAAATTCTCAATATTGCGGTCACTAAGGATCCGTGGGGCAATTTGTGCAGGAAATTTGAAATTAAGAATTTTTCAATAATTTTTCTCACCAAATTATGATTTTTAAAAAATCGAATAAAGAATGCATAACAATTAATTAAAAGAGCGACCCTCAAAAATCAGCCTAGATCGAGATTCACGTACTTTGTTTATGATGTGCAAACATGAGTGGTTAAGGGAGGTCCATATTTTTTAATTTAAGCCTCCCCTGCAAAGTTATTCCAGTGTTAAGAGGAACAAAAGAATTGTTTTTCCTGCTTCTAAAAAAGGTAGGTAGAGATACCAAAAACAAGATTTGGTATAATTATGGTCCGAAATGACGTATAATAAATTTTCCCGAGACATTCTAATTACTATTGTGATTTATTTCCTGTGAAAATGGACATTCGGCTACATCCTTTTATTCTACATAACCTTCCTTAATAACATTTACCAATGAATTATTATGATGGTGCTTGTTTGAAAGTTTTGGCAAGTTCAATCTGTAGAGTTCACAAAAAATTCTTAAATTGCCTTTTTTTCCTGCCCCCTAGACACTTTTATGCCTCCCTGTAGAATATTTCAAATTTACTCGTTTCAGCTTCATTAAAATAAATTGTATCATGCGGCCCTAATTCACTCACCAGCACGCTGAAGGATCGTCGCACTCTGGCCGCGTATACAACTTTTTATTTCTCAAATTTATAACTAAGAAATGCTTCATCATAAACTTTCTCGGAGAGGGTCCTAAAAAAGGATATGGGGCAAAATTTGGACGATATATTAATTTCAAAATTTATATTTCAGGAGTTAAATTATATATGGTCACTGAGTAAAGGAAAAATTCCTTTACTCAATGGGATGATGGAGTTAAAGCTTATTGATATGTACCTAGTCCCTAGTCGCACCAAGTTTCAAACAAGGCAACGATGACTCTTATTGAATTACGATCTTTAAGGGACCCAATCTCGGCCGGGGGACCGTGGAGCCAAATATTTTATTAAGGAAATCCTCATAATCTGATATGAAGAACATCTAAGAGAGCCGGGTTCAGAACAAAATAATGAATTTAAAGCATTTTTACAATTTCTCGGAAAGACAAGCCAGTGTCTTCCATACCTTTTGAAAACTAATTGATAGGTTCAATAACAAACAAAAAAGTTGGAGTACATAGATTATAATGCCAGTTTCAATGGTTTACCCCTTCTTGAGTTGTTACATATAATGAAAGCAAGTAGGCTTCTGGAAACAAAGAAATGCCAGAAATGTGCTATATATGGCTTGAAAACGAGTGAAATTGACAAGTATATTGAGCACTCCACATAGGCGTGTGGTTTATCATTCATCAAAACTAAAATTTATTCTGCATTCTGATTAGCATTAAATCCATATTCATAGATGTAAAAACCTATTATCTACTTTTTCATAATTTCAGTTCGTTGTGTTATATAGGTAAACAAAGTTTTTTTACATTGATAGCTGGATAGTAATTAAAGCATCAATCACTTGCTTTGTTTGTAAGCATGGTAATCTACGATTTTATTTTGAATAGTTGTTATAGACTCCTCACGATCAATGAAATGTGTATTTTTCGGAAGTAAAATTTGTTGTAATCATATCAGGACACAAAATTCACGGTTGAGACTAGGTATAATTATTGACTTATACCATAGACCGTTTGAAATAAAAAATATATAATTTACAATAATTTATTATTGCAAACAGATTATTTAAAACCCACAGAATGTTTCGGTAACTAGACTTTTCTCACTACTAGTAGTTTATGCAAGGCGTTCCAGTTGCAAATGTCATAAATAAAACGATGGTAGAAAATCGCACTTTAAGCAAAAAAGTTCATATGAACATATGCTCAAAACGCTTAATAAGAAATATACAGGGCGTGAAAGCATATCTAAAAAAAAACAGATATTCCTGAATATTTTGGAAAGGTCAAAAGGTGCCAATCTGCAGTTTGGTACGGTTTATAAGAGCATGGAAGAACGAAGAAACTAGAGTTCCCGTAATTGCACCAATGGCATGCAGACGGATAATTTTGTTGGGTTCCAGATAATTCCCACTCAATTTCACATAAAAAATGTTTCTTGCTAATTTGTCTACAATGCTTAGATGTTGAGTAAAACAGGAAAACTGAGGTTGCACCAGAAAAATCCGCTACTTGGTTAATTTTCAGCGACCTGTACTTTTCTTATTATGTGTTCGGCTCATGCTCATATGAACTTTCTGATTAAAATGAGTTTTTTTTCGCATTAGGTTTAGTTATGAGTTAAAAAATAAAATTAGAGTGTGTAATTAGATTGTCCTTTGCAACGCCCTGTGTTTTTCCTATAAGGCATTATTATATGTTCTTATGAACTTTATTGCTTAAAATGATATTTTCTACCCTCAGTTTTATTTATGACATTTCCAACTAGATCACCCTGTATATGTTTACAATTATCCTGTATTTGTCAGTGAACTAATCGAGATTTTCTTGCTCTTCCTCTTAACAATCGATGCTGATGAAAAACAGGGGAACCCGTGTAATAGCATAAATGTCTTTTGCACTTTCAAGTTTAAAATAACATTGATAGAGTTAAAAATAATTTACTACATCAAATCTGAACGCAGCGAAATCCTTTCTATATTTCTGTGCCAAAAATCAGTTGCAGACAAAATAAAACCGTAGATTTTGTCAACGAAACACTTGACAAATAAACCAAATAAAACAAATACGAGTAGTCTATTTTGCAAACTAGCAGCGCTGACTAACTTATGATTTCTTGGATGCGAATATATAAACGTTTTATATACGAGTATACCCTGAAAACAAACAAAGATGACATTTAACTCGTTCCGTTTCAATGTCTCTCGGAATTATCGACCAAAAATATATTTCAGTTTGGGTATATTCTATTCGACACTGACTAAGCGAATTCGTGATCAGTGACCATAAATTCATCATCAGACGTCCCTTCCTCGTTTCATCATTTGAACGGTGGAGGGAAAGGGACTGAATTTCCTGTTAGATATTGGCCGAGGTTGGGCGTTTCGATTATTGTTGAATGAAGTTGGTGAATGGCCAAACGGGCCCACTGTCCAAGGAATTAATTCTTACATTTAGGTATAGATTAATTTTAATTTCAATTCGATAAATAATCTGTTGATAGATTTTGCCAGCAAGCACATGCATCTTTCGTTCTTTGTTTGTTTTTGGTTCTGCCATTATTTTCAAGAGATTACTGTTCAAGATTTCTTCCGCTTTTAAATGATGAACTGGCCAATTTAGTAGTAAAGAAATAAATATCTCATACTGTGACATTTTCTAAAACCAATAGCATGAACAAAGCGACATCTGGCGCCAGAAGCTAAATTGATTTATTCAGTTCACACCCAGTTGCAAAATCATAAAACCAAATTATGTGATGTCAAGGTAAACGTTGTAACGGAAATATTATCATTTCCATTACAACATAATAGCAAGCAACAATTTGGTCAGTCATTTAAAATATTAACTTCTAAATTCAAACTATTTAATTTCGGCGTATATCAAAATACGAATATTTTCCGCAAGTTTTTTTTTATACATATAGGTTCAAGTTTCACATTTGATAAACTTTTCGTTTAATTCAAGTATATTTCGCCGTCTCCAATACAGACCGCATTCTTTATCGAAGTTTTTCTACCCTTTTTATTTTGGAACGTGTCTAGGGTCTCGTTTATTTTTATTTCTCACAGTTGGTATAGCTCTGGTGTTCAAATAATCCTTGGTCACTAATAATTGTCGATAGCTGCGTTCAAGTATTGTTCGGAACTGATCCAGTTTGTCCGGTACAATGTAGATATTATTTCTATTATTTTCCTAAATTCCCCATTAAATTTATTAATTAAGCTTCACTTTTGTCTCAAGAACTCATTTAACACTTTTATATTCAATTTATGCTGTAATATAGGTAACATTTTATATCACTTGATGGCTACAATCAGTGACTATAGTCACTGCTACAATGTAGTGCAGAACCAAAGAATATCGATTTTCTATGCGCCTTCCTTTTTGTTGGTCTGTTTTCGGACATCTTGAACGATTTTTTTGTTAAACCTAAAAAACAGTATTTAGCACCGAAATTTTACGAATGTTCATTGACTCCGATTCAGCCAAACCCAGAGGCCGCCCGAGAACTACCGGTGATAATATATACTTTTGTTACTATTTTTGCATATTTTTCTTGTTTGAATTATTGTCTTTTGTGAAATGTATTTATGCCAAATTTTTCTATTGTCGTAAGCCTCAAAACTCAAACTCAAACCTCAAATTCAAACTCAAATCTGTACTAGTGTTGCTGTGATTTTGGACGATCCCAAGTTTGGTTATGGTCGTGCTAGTCAAGTGTATAGATTACGCAAGGTATTTTTTATGGTGCCGACCACTGTTTGTCTTTTGCCAGTGATATCTAACAGTGCTGTTGCCGTTGCGAGTTACGCAGTTACGCAGTTAGGAGAATTTTGGTTAATCGAGAGAAGGACGAAGATTGGTTGTGTGGAAACGTATGGTTTTACGTTCGAGTAATCGGATCTGCTGTCACACCAGTAACTTTTTATTGGTTTTTACCTTATTTGATTACCAAAATTCATTGTTGGGCCTATTTACACCATTGTAACATCAAACTGACAACATTTATGTAAATATTTGTGTTTATTTGCTTTATCGAGCTACGAAAGCTTAACTATTACCTACTTTCGTTTGTCAAGATAGGATAACTTATCTATTTTGGTTTATTGAACTACGAATGCCTCAGTTCAATTTAAATATATGTTTAAATATTGTACATTCAAGTTATTTAATGAGGATAGTATGAGATTTTGTCGGCTAAAGTTTGCCCGCATTTATTTTGTCGCTTTTGAAGTTTATCGCTACTTATAAATTTTGCCTTTATCTTACCTTATTATTAAATTTATCATTATTATTGATATTTTTGCTATTTTTGTAGGTACATTATATTTTGGTTATTTTGTAAATATTTAGTTTTAGAAACAAATCCATTATTTGTTTGACATTTAAAGGTTAAGTTGCGAGTTGAAATATACTTAAAAATAGGTACCTATTATTTTTGTTAAGATTTTGATTGAAGGTAAACATTTATAACTTTACTTGCAAATGTTCACTTGTTTTGTTAATAGATGACAAGTATGTAAATATATCTAGTTAGGTTAAAGAAAATCTATCTTTTATTTTGGTTATAGAATCTCAGTTCTGAAAATAACTTTGATTTTCATTTTGTAAATTTTCAATTTTTACAAATTAGCACATAAAAATAGTGCGAAGTCAAGTGTGATACAAAATTAAAAATTTATCTTTCTTTTTCTTCTGTGTCTATTCAGATGGCGCCCACAGCCTTTTGAGTTAAAAATATCCTTTAATTACCTGAACCACCCCTTTTATGCTACTCCAACAAGCCCCGGACAGTCCGGCTATATAACGTCACAAATCAAGGCTTGCACATCAAAATTTTGTATTAATAACTACGTTATATATTCTCTTAGGTAATTAATAAAAAAAGAAACATTTAAGCCATTCACCAACATCTGATTCTAAAAAATAAATTAATAAAATCAAAACCTTATTATTATTATTACAACGTTAAAACGAACAGTTTGATGGCATCGCACAAAAATGCTGAGCCAGCACCTGCAAGAATATAAAAATGAGAATCCATACAGAATACGGGTTGTTATTACGACAAATTTCAGGAGGCTAATTATGCAAACTGTACCTCTTTACAGCTTTTCGTATATCATTTAAATTTCTATTGCCAAAAAAACCCCTAAGTTTAGCCCGACATATTTTTTCCGAGCGTTAAAAATCCACAAAATCCAATTTCCGGGCGAACGCGCCCCGTCACGGCTGAAATAATCGGCAGTTGTGTTGACCGGAGGCAGAAAGGGCGAACAACTCCTCGAGCAACGGCCGACGTTGATGGATGTGGCCAAAAATAATATCGGCGGCGGCGAGCGCCACGAGCGCCCTCTCTTCTCATTAAGTGCAAAAAGCGCCCGATGCCGGATGCCCGCGCGCCCTTGTACCACAATGGTTTCGATTAATTTTTTTTCCGTGTTCATTAGGACGGACCTAATTCCTGGCAACAACAAATTCTTCTCATGTTTGCGAAGTTTTTTGAGAGAAATTTCTTCTTGCTATATGTACTGCTGAGAGATTATAACGGTTCGATATATTATGCAACAGAGAACAATTATTATTCTGTAGTTGTAGGTACATATCCCGTCAGATTTTGGATTCATGAGAATATGTAATGTATTTGCCAATTTTGCCCTATGATGTAATAATTGTTTTTAAATTTATTATCACAGCTCTATAGAAAACTTGAATGTAATATTTAATTTTAGATTGAACATTATTTTTGAATATCACTTCCAACATATTATATTCACACTTATGTGTAAAAAAGGACCATCGAAATAATAATAATAATTCCCACATTCACAATACTTCATAAGAGTAATTACCATTATTTCGTATTCATTACCATTTGCGGCTGTAGGGTGGACTTCTTTAGATATAACTATGGAAAACACTAGAAAACTCTAGTAATCCCAGTCAGAGAGGACAACTACTAAACGACACAGAAAAAGCTATTAAGCATCAATACCCTGAATCTACAACTTACAATTGCCACCGAACATTAAGTTCGGTGCAAATGCCCAGCACTCTTAGCCATTAGCGGTGTTTTCTATAAACACAATATATTGTATATATGTTACAGACCGTACATGTAAAACAGGCAAAAAAGGCTAGAAGGACTAATAGTCGTTACGTTAATGGACTGAAGATATTAATGTAATGTAATGTAAGAAGCTTGTCCTTCAACAAACGGACTAGCCCATTTATACCCGGTCTATCTGCAACTGGACCATAATATTAGAGATATTTAAACAAAGGACCGAAATATGTGCAATGCTTTCCGGACGGTTGAACGTCCACTATTTCTGAATTACTCATCATTTCATCAAGGAAGGATATTACATCTTGTTAGTACGTAATATTTTGAAGGAAAAAGAGGTAATTATTTGGTATAGTGATTGTGATTACACTAGATTTATTTCTTTAAAATACTAAAAAGAAGGCATATCCTTCTTTAATTGGTCTATATAAAAAAAAGGGTACTTCACTGCGATTGAACATACAGTCTGAATAGCATATGTTAACGATCTAGTCTGTATATGAAATACCATGTCATTTACATCGGTCTACGCCATCTAGGCCGTATAGATACGACCTACGAGTAGATCATATACATACGGTCCGTAATATGGCCTGTAACATACGCACTCTCGCCCCTTTTCTAACCAAGATCGATCTAAGGCAGAAAAACATGCAGTCCGGTATATATGCAGCAACATTCCGTTGCTGGTTGCTGGCTAGATCTGAAGTCTATGTATCAAATACAGATTTTTAACAGTTGTTGTCAAGTCAATCAATTGACCGAACGCTACAAATAGTAGACGGTATTGGAGGGATTCAGCAATAAACAGTATAAACAATGTTCCTGAATAAAATAGATTATTCTGATAAAATAGGGTTTGTATATTCTGATTTGACAACGGTTGGTTATATTATATTGCTTATTTTTTTAAAACCAAACAAAACAATTTCATTTGATTTTAAATGTTTCTCATTGCAAAGTAATCTTATCTTTCTTAATAAAAGTAATGTATACCGTGTGCCCCAGGTAAAAGTGTCCACTTCTTACAATTAAGCGCATGCGCGCTACTGGAAAAATCGCTCGTAGCCGTCTATTTTGATTTCGAGGGGAACACTTTTTGAATCAAATTTTATTTTCGAGGGGCTTTCCAATAACATATCCACGTATGTGATATGATAAAGTTCCATTTAAAAAATAGAGGGGTGGTTCTGCAGGAGAGGGGGTGGGCTTTACAAAAATTAAATATGATTAAAAAAGTGTCCCCATCCAAACCAAAAACTACGGTTGCGAGCGATTTTTTAAAAAACGCGCACGCGCATGCGCTGAATGGTGGACACTTTTACCTGGGACACATTGTATACGTCCCCCTTGAAAAATCGAATGAGCCTATAATATATCTCATCTAGACCTTGTGGAAATACCTATCTGGTACAGACATCAACGAAGCTTTGCATCAAACATTCAATAAAAAAGGTAACAATACCGCCCAGCAAATCTGTATGCTGGCGTGTGGCTCCCTCACAACAAAGAATATATTTCGCAATTTCCGCAAGATATACTTTTTCTAAACTTAAGCCCCCACCGGAGTTTAAATCTCGCACGGGAATTTTGCTTGGAAACGGCCAAGCGCTTTTTAAACGTGAGAGTTTTCCTCTTCGTTTGGCTGCCACGGGATATGTGCGTGGAAATTCTTCTGCGGGCCATTATGCAAATCCAGGAGAAACCTATTGGATAATGTAAAACAGTTAGACGTGATACCACAGAAAATATAACTGCCTTAGGAGGCCCATTACATTATGGAAAAGTAAAATCGCAATATTAAGAACATAGAATATACACGTGGGGCCAAAAAGTGTGCCCTAAAAAATGGTATTCTTGAAATCGGCAGTGAAGTGTGTCAGAATCGTCATTAAAAGCGCAGAAATTGGCACTGAAGTAGCCCATTATTGTTCGATGTTTCAGTAAATAGGCCTTGACGAGATGTAAACATCAAACGTCAGACGCGGAGCCATCGCCAGTCAAAAGTGACCAAATATTTTCAGTATAAATATTTTAGTAGGTTTGAATATCAATCTATTTTTCATGGACGCTGCAAAAAAAGGCAGCAGTTCGGAGTTTATGTTGGGAAGCGCAGTGCCTCGTCAAACTTAACCTAGGTAGAGCGATCGTCAAAGTCGAGCAACGCCGCGCGCAGTCTGTTCATGGACGGATGATCCCTTATGAATATTTTTTGCCCAATAAAACATTTTTTCCGATTTCAAAAAATATACAGGGTGAGTCGAAGTTAAACCGCCATACTAAAAATTTGAGTAGTATTTTTAAAAATAAATGGGGCTCTTCATATAACATTTTGTCCAAAAACGCTTCGTTTTCGACATACAGGGCGTCAAAGTTTTCTTTTAAAAACAGAAAAAAATTAGTATTTTCGGTTACATTTATGCTATCGAGTTGAAAATTGGTACATTTATGTTTTCTGGGACGGCGATTATGAATTTTCTATCAACTTTCTTCTAGCCGCTAGAGGGCGTTGGCTATGTCGTTACTTTCGAACAAAAGTGTTTTAAACTTTTTTGTCGTTGAAACATCTGCATTTTAGACAGCGGAATATTAAATTACATTCGATTTTGAACAAAAAATGTCTCTTGTAAAAATACGAAAACCTTAACCGTTTTCATGAAAAACGCAATTTTGTGTCGCGGTGCGCGTGAATTCGAAAAAATTAAAATTTCGTAGTAGGCTGAGAAATGGGATTTATTCATTTGGAATTCTTTATTTACAGTAGGTATTGTCCTAAATTAACAATTTTTGTGAAATTAGTAATAAAAAGAACTTTAACCAAGACAACTTTATTAGCAAAAACAGAGAAAAAGCGCTTCAACGTTTAGTAGGCTTTGAAAACAATTGTGGGTTACTAATTTCACAAAAATTGTTAATTTAGGACAATACCTACTGTAAATAAAGAATTCCAAATGAATAAATCCCATTTCTCAGCCTACTACGAAATTTTAATTTTTTCGAATTCACGCGCACCGCGACACAAAATTGCGTTTTTCATGAAAACGGTTAAGGTTTTCGTATTTTTACAAGAGACATTTTTTGTTCAAAATCGAATGTAATTTAATATTCCGCTGCCTAACATGCAGATTTTTCAACGACAAAAAAGTTTAAAACACTTTTGTTCGAAAGTAACGACGTAGCTAACGCCCTCTAGCGGCTACAAGAAAGTTGATAGAAAATTCATAATCGCCGTCCCAGAAAACATAAAAGTACCAATTTTCAACTCGATAGCATAAATGGAAGCGAAAATACTAATTTTTTTCTGTTTTTAAAAGAAAACTTTGACGCCCTGTATGTCGAAAACGAAGCGTTTTTGGACAAAATGTTATATGAAGCACCCCATTTATTTTTAAAAACACTACTCAAATTTTGAGTATGGCGGTTTAACTTCGACTCACCCTGTATAATATGTAGCTCGGCACTGAAGTTCTTTTTATGACTCATGCGGTTTATTTACCTCGGCCAAGAGGCCTCGGCAACTAAATAACACATGAGTCATAAAAAGTTGAACTTGCTTGGTACATAAATAACTATTATTTGCATTTTTAATGTTACTGTCCAAAAATGGACAAGTCAATAATACTTATTATGATTCGCATTCCCCAAAAATAAAAACAATGTCATCTAGGGCTTTGATTGCTTCTGAGGACTCTTGAAAAATATCGGCAGTGTTCGCCAAAAAGTGTGTACCATAATGGGTGTAGATATTATTTATTTTTTATCGAAAATGGTTTTCGGCGTCAGTCGCTGCATCACTTATAACCAACAAAGATAACATTGGACCTGTTACATTCCATTCTGCATTCCCCTTAATCTGAACAACATCCTTTAGTTGATTCTAATTCAGATAAAGAAAAAAGATTAGATCCTATTTCGATACAAGATAATTTCAATCTAGCTGCAAATGTTCCCCGCCGGAAATATACTGTTCGTTCATAATAAAGAAAATGTATACGTGCTCCTATAAACTCGAATAAGCCTATCCGATCCCGACTCCATCGATATCCCTTCCTGGCGCAGACATCAACGGGGCTTAGTATCTATATTCAATAAAAAAAACCTAACGAAATTTCAATCCCAATCTGTATGCCAGCGTCTGCCTCCCACACAGCGTCGAATATATTCCCGAACAATCGACTTTTTCAAACTAAAATATTGAAAATTTCAGTCTATCTGCGAACAGCCCCACACGGAAAAAATCTGATTCGTTAGACTTCATGGAAATCCTGTCTCAGGCTTAGAATCATATATTCAATAAAAAAAAGTTAACGAAATTTCCAGCAAAATCTGTATATCGGCGTCTGCCTCCCAACACACCTTTGAATATACACTGTGTTTATTTGAAAACAGTCCACCCTTAATATTTTTAAAACTACGAAAAAAATTAGAAATCGCCGGGACCCGTCAATTTTTGTTCGGAGGGGGGACTTCTTTGACGTACAGGTCATGTTGACAAATTCACCCATGTGACCCCCACCACCCCTAACTTTAAAATTTCAAATGGGAATACCCCCTTTGTGATACATCATTTTAAAGCTGATGTTATTGCGAATACAACTCATTTTTATTTTTTGGAAATCCGATGATGTTTGAAGAAGTTATGGGTAAAAAACGGTTTTTTCATAATTTAAAATAAATTACTTTTTACCCTAGATTTTCAACAGCATTGCCATGGGGAAATAAAACAAACGTGTATAAAACCCCTCCCACAAAAATTGAGGATCTGAAGAACAGAATAACAGAAGAATGCCAACGTATTTCTCGCGACACATTTGTTAAAGTAAGAGCGGAATGTGAACAGAGATTGTACTACTCTCTAGCGACTAATGGAGCTCATTTTGAAAATTTAATAAAATAAGTAGCCACACAATCATTGTGTATTATTTCCCCATGTGAATGCTGTTGAAAATGTAGGGTAAAAAGTAATTTATTTTAAACTACGAAAAAACCGTTTTTTACTCATAACTTCTCCAAACATCATCGGATTTAAAAAAATAAAAATGAGTTGTATTCTCAATAACATCAGCTATAAAATGATGTATCACAAAGGGGGTATTCCCATTTGAAATTTTAAAGTTAGGGGTGGTGGGGGTTATAGGGGTGAATTTGTCAGCATGACCTGTACGTCAAAGAAGTTCCCCCTCCGAACAAAAATTGACGGGTACCGGCGATTTCTGATTTTTTCGTAGTTTTAAAAATATTAAGGGTGGACTGTTTTCAAATGAACACAGTGTATATTTAGCAATTGCCGAAAAGTCTACTTCCCCACTGGAATTTAAATCTAGCCCTGGAATTTAAATCTCGCACTAGAAATTAATCTCGCACTGGAATTTAAATCTTGCACTAGAAACTAATTTTCCACATCAGTAAAGTGCCCTTTTTGTGGGTTTTTCGACAAGGAAACTTGTTCAGAATGAAAAACTGAGTGAGTTTGCGAAATTTCGAAAGTGTAGGCATACTTTGATTTTTTGGAATCCAATATAATAATAATAATAATAATTCGCTGCACGGGAGGCATCCTAACAGACCGGACCTTATAATAGTTGATAAAATTTTTAGGCAGACAACTCTGATTGATGTGGCCATCCCGAACAACAACAACCTGCGTGTGAAGCAAGTCGAGAAGATCGCGAAGTACAGAGATTTAGAAGAACGAATTAGAAGGCAATGGGAAATGGAGAACGTCCAGACGATTCCAATCATCATGTCAACAACTGGTGTTATACCAAAAAGTTTGCTGAGAAACATCAAGGAGCTGGGTCTAACTGATAGTCTTTACAGGTCCATGCAGAAAGCGGTACTACTTGCGACAGCCCGAACCGTCAGGAAATTCATGGGCAATGCAGGATCATCCAACAACATCAATGTCACCTAAGGCCCGATAACATGGCAAGGGTCTCGTCCGAGCCAGATCCTTTTGGTATCCGGGATACCCGGGATCTGAGTGAATGTTCCCCGTAGAGGGAGTGCGAATGCCTTTTGGCTAAGTCGAGATAATAATAATAATGATAAATGGAATGGAGATTAATAGGAGTTTTGTCATAGGGCCGCTGCCTGGGGATCGCCAGGGCATGTCTGGAGCCGGCGCTGGACATGACAGCGAGCGGGACGTCGGTGACAGGGCGCTGATGAGGCGGGCCCCTGTTGCACAAACAGCTACAGCCCAACAACAACACGAACATCTACGAGAACTAGGGTTCCACCCACCGAAGGTGCTGCGCGGGAACTTCAGCCAGCGTTCACAGAGGCGGGATTACAACGACGACGCATGAAATGGACTGTGTCCATGAATGAATCGATTATGCGTATTTTTTACAGGGTGACAAACTTAGGACAAGAGATGATCGGCTACCGACAACAACTGCATGCCGAGTTCTGCAGGGAGTTTCCACACATGCAAGTGTCTGAACAAAGAGTGTCAGATCAGTATCGAACTATTCTAAGAAATAACCGAATTCCAGAAACGCGACTTAACGCTATCAAACGGGAAGTTGAGCTAGAGATCCACGGCGAACACATAGACATAGATGACAACAACAACAATGGGGAACTTCAAGCGCCTGGACAACAACTAGAAGCCGAAACGGTAGAACCAACAACCGAGAGTCTGGAATCGGTTAACGAAGAACATTTTGAAGGCTTAAACGCACATATGAGACAGGCAGTATTGCGATACGAAGGCACAGACCCACTGAGCAGGCCACCGCTACCAAGATTAAATTCTTCCAGGAAACTTGCGATCGTGCTCGATCTTATGAACACACGAATTTTACCAAACTATGTTTCAGTGACACCAACATTAGAACGTATGCACATGTTAATCTACTGTGCCGCAACGGCAGTCACCACTGTAATGGGTGCCAAGATCCGAACGGCCCAAGAGTTGAATCGTGCAAGACCAGAACCACGAATGGCTCAATGGGAAATGCGACTAAATCGGAAGATCGAGAGTCTCCGTAAAGACATAGGACAAGTGACGGAATATATCAGAGGAGTTAGAACTAGAAGGATCCAGACGGCGGTGCAGGCAATAATGAGCCGCACCCAAATGCATTCTCGGCATGACCCCGCGAACATCACTGCTCAACAATGTCTTGACACATTAAAACAAAAACTTTCTGTTTTCGCAGGGCGTCTGAGGAGATACAAGGCTAGTAACAACAGGAAACGAGACAACAAACTCTTTGAACGATCAGAAAAGGGTTTCTACCGTGCTTTTAATTCTAGCGCCGATGCCACAAATGCGAGTTACCCTAGCAGAGAACAGGTCGACGGTTTCTGGAGAAATCAACTTGCCACACCAGGTCCATACAATGTCAGTGCAAGCTGGATCAGCGAAGAACCCGAGATGGGCCGGAACTATAGCCAGATGCAACACGAGCAATTCACAACCGCTGAGGTCTCCGATGTCATCAAGAATTCCCACAACTGGAAGGCACCAGGTCCAGATCACCTCCAAAATTATTGGATTAAGAAGTTGTGGTGCACGCATGAACAAATAACTACCTTAATTAATGAAGTCTTGCTCGATCCTCTGAAAATGCCATTGTTTCTTACACAGGGTGCAACCTACCTGTTACCAAAAGACCAGCGGAATACGGATAACCCTGCCAAGTACCGCCCAATAACCTGCTTGCCTACGCTGTACAAGATAATCACATCTTGCCTTACGCAGCGAATATATGCTCACTGCGAGCGGAACAACATCATTGCAATGCAGCAGAAGGGCTGCTCGAAGGGCGCAATGGGATGCAAAGAGCAACTCATCATAGACTCTGTCATCTGCAACCAGGCTCATTCCAAGCAACGAAACCTCCACATGGCTTATGTGGACTACAAAAAAGCATTTGATTCCGTACCTCACGACTGGCTCACAGGTATCTTAAAGCTGTATAAAATAGATCATCATACAGTTTCCTTTTTAGAACACGTTATGACAACCTGGCGCACTAAGATACAACTCAGAACCGCAGACAGTAACATCGAGACCGACACAATCAACATCCGAAGAGGGATTTTCCAAGGGGATTCACTCAGTCCACTGTGGTTCTGCATGGCGATGAACCCTCTATCACATCGGTTGAACTCTACAAAATATGGCTTCGCTATCAAAAGCAACAACGCAGAAGCGATCAAGTTGAATCACCTATTATATATGGATGATTTAAAACTGATCGCAGCAACCAAAAACCAACTAACGCAAATGCTTAAAATTGTAGAGGAGTTCTCCAGGGACATCGGAATGCTGTTTGGACTGGACAAGTGCCGCACCCTTAATATCATCCGGGGAAAGCTCGAACAAAGCGCACACGAGATGCAGGACGGCCAGGAGATCGAAGCAATGAGCAAGGGAGATACATACAAGTATCTCGGGATGAAGCAAGCTCAAAGGATAGACCATCGAACAATGAAGACTGATTTAACGAATGAATTCATCAAGAGAGTAAGACAAGTAGTGCGAACTGATTTTAACAGCAGGAATTTGTTTAAGGCCCTGAACACATATGCGTGCTCTGTACTCAGCTATTCGTTCGGACTAGTGAATTGGACCAACACGGACATCGGCAACCTGCAACGAAAAGTTAGGACACTACTGACAAAAGCTCATAAACATCATCCCCGTAGCGCCGTAGAAAGAACAACTCTGCCACGTCAACTAGGAGGAAGAGGATTGGCAGATCTCAGCAAGCAATTGGACCAACAAATATTAAATCTGCGTAATTATTTCTACAGGCAGGCCAACAGCTCCACACTACATAGGGCTATATGCGGAGCAGACGTCTCAACACCGCTACGTCTGACGGAACACGAGCGTCAAAATCACCACCGAACCGACAACGATAAACTACAGAGGTGGTTGGGGAAGCCGCTGCACGGGAGGCATCCTAATGAGGTTAACCAGGAACATGTCGACAAGTTAGCGTCGAACTATTGGCTGACCTCGGGACGAATGTTCCCCGAAACGGAAGGCTTCCTACTGGCCATACAAGATCAGGTTATACCAACTCGCAACTACCTAAAATTCATTGTAGGAGATGCATCGGTAGTGGATGACAGATGCAGATACGGGTGCCCAACTTCAGAAACAATCCAGCACATAACAGGAGGATGTCAGATGTTTGCATCAACGGAATATAAGGAACGACACGATTCGGTTGCCAAGATCTTGCACCAGGAACTGGCGGAAAAGCTGCTGCTTGTGCAGGCAGAGAGGGTCCCATATTACAACCACACACCTGAGCCTGTTCTTGAGAACAGCAACTACAAGATGTACTGGGATCGTACAGTTCTGACAGATCAACGAGTTGCCCATAACAGACCGGACCTTATAATAGTTGATAAAATTTCTAGGAAGACAACTCTGATTGATGTGGCCATCCCGAACAACAACAACCTGCGTGTGAAGCAAGTCGAGAAGATCGCGAAGTACAGAGACTTAGAAGAACGAATTAGAAGGCAATGGGAAATGGACAACGTTCAGAGGATTCCAATCATCGTGTCAACAACTGGTGTCATACCAAAAAGTTTGCTGAGAAACATCAAAGAGCTGGGTCTAACTGATAATCTTTACAGGTCCCTGCAGAAAGTGGTACTACTTGCGACAGCCCGAACCGTCAGGAAATTCATGGGGAGTGCAGGAACGTCCAACAACATCAATGTCACCTAAGGCCCAATAACATGGCAAGGGTCTCGTCCGAGCCAGATCCTTATGGTATCCGGGATACCCGGGATCTGAGTGAATGTTCCCCAGGGAGGGAGTGCGAATGCTTTTTGGGTAAGTCGATATAATAATAATAATAATGCCTTATTTTAATTCAAAATATTGACAATAATTACACAAAAATGAATAAATAAAGCAGAGATAGTCACAGAAGCAGTAACATTGATACCGCTTGTACGTGACATAGGTGTAATTACATGATTAATAGTTAAATACAAATTTACAAAGTAACATAGATATAAGTACTAATTTAGGATATATTTTCAAATTTAGGGTTTGTCGAGTCCGTGTTATGAATATCGTAAGTAAGGTAAGTATTGTTATATATATATATATATATATATATATAAGGATGTAAGATTAGCGAGTGTAAATGTAATAATTACAAGAAAAGGTGATAATGGGCAAACACTCAAAGTTAACAAAAAGAAAAAACTAGTAACCGCATACACGTGTTTCATGCTATTTGGCAATCATCAGTACGGTGTAACATTAACCAAATCAAAAGATAGGCATGATTTGGGAAGCAACAAATGAAGTCCAGGCAGGAGCCAACAGCACATTTGCAGCTTCAGTCAGCACATCCCCTATTTTGGGGCTTGTACTAACATCGCCACGGAGGCTGCTAAAGCATTGTATCTTGGGTTATGAAGATTTCCACGCAGGTCGCTTTAGCAGCCTCCGTGGCGATGTTAGTACAAGCCCCAAAATAGGGGATGTGCTGACTGAAGCTGCAAATGTGCTGTTGGCTCCTGCCTGGACTTCATTTGTTGCTTCCCAAATCATGCCTATCTTTTGATTTGGTTAATGTTACACCGTACTGATGATTGCCAAATAGCATGAAACACGTGTATGCGGTTACTAGTTTTTTCTTTTTGTTAACTTTGAGTGTTTGCCCATTATATATATATATATATATATATATATATATATATATATTATATATATATATAAGGTAGGTGTCATATTCGTGAGTATAAGGCAGTTAAAAGTCGGTAATCCATAATATATAATTCCCGAATTAATGTCATTTCTCAAGTAAGTTCTACTTCGGATTTCACAATATATTTTATTATGTCTCGTTAATCAAATTATGTAATATATTTCTGTCTAAATCATTCATCCAGTTTTTGAGTTTTGTTTTGAATGTCTTGTGATTTATTAAATTTTTTATTGTTTCAGGTAATATATTAAACAGTTTAGGCGCTAGGTATTTTGCTTGTATTTTGCTTATATACAGGGTGATTCAGTTAGGCTTATTAAAGTTAAAGTTGCATGAAATATGTGGACTTTATTGAATATTTACCAAACTAGTTGAGATATTTAAATCATATTTGGTACACGCTAAACGGCATGGGTTACCATAAAACATGTTAATTCAAGTCAAACACCTTTAACAACCAGTGGCGGAGAAGTGGGCAAGTTTTTAGAAAAAAAAATGAACCACCTTGCACAGCAATAAAATGTATTCAATTTCTTATGTAAATTTTAATTTTAAATAAAAATTTTCTCTTGGTAATTTTTCGTATGTCTCATGGTTTCATGGCAAATTTGGTTTTTGTATTATTTTGGGGTATTTCTGAAAAATTATCTAAAAAATTTGCTCCATAAGTAACACTTAAAGTAGAAATAATGTGTTTGCTACTTTAAATAAAGTAACTTTTTCCAATAAACTTACATATTTAAGGCTATATTTTTGAAGATGCAGGGTCTAAAACATTTAAGGAAGATACAATTAATGTCACGCTCTGTATCTTTAAAAGTAAAACCTTTAATGGGTAAGTTTATTAGAAAAAGTTACCGTATTTAAAGTAAAAACACTTTTTTTTTCTACTTTGAGTCTGACTTATGGAGCGAATTTTTAAGTTAATTTTTCAGAAATACCCCGAAATAATACGAAAAAATCAAATTAATTTGCTATGAAACCATGACACATATGAAAAAATGTAAAGAGAACGTGTTTGTTTACAATTAAAATTTACACAAGAAATTTAATACATTTTATTGCTGTACAAGGTGATTAATTTTTTTTCTAAAGAACAGTTGTACTAATTACCCACTTCCCTGCCACTGGTTGTTCAAATTGTTTGATATTAACAGGTTTTACGCTAACCCATGCCATTATAACGTGCACCAAATATGACTTAAATATTTCAACTAGTTTGGTAAATATTCAATAAAGTCCACATATTTTATCAAACTTTAACACCCTGTACTTTTATATAAGGCCTTAAACATATATACCTAGTTTATACAAGAAAGTGCGGTTATTTTTTGGTTTTCTATCACCTGTTGAAGTGTCCTTGAATAAAATTGAATCACCCTGTATAATAATATGTGATAAGTTTTAATAAATGCCGTAGCAGCAATAATCTATTTGCTGGATTCATTTTATTTTGGTTTTAAAAATAGATTTATTGCAAAACTTTTACGTTACTAAGACTCTGTATTTATACATTATATTTTTTAAATTGTATTCTTAGGGGACTAAATGAAAGACACATAATAGTATTATTATATTTCTGACATAACTGCTTTTAATATTTATGTCAACTGTTTTCTTCGAACATTTAAACTAAAAACCTTCTGGTTTCTACACCTACACAGCGAAGGCGGTCATAGTTTTGTATAATTCATAAAAAAAATTCCAGCGAGAGAAACCTATATGATGTCTTGGAAAAATCCTTGAAAACACCTATGCTAACTATACAGGGTGTCCCGTTAATAATGGTACATAGCTCTAGGGGGTGTTATTCACACCAAAATAAGCCGATTGGGCCAAACTTGCCTTATCCGAAAGTCGCTCTATTCCTATCTACAGGGGGTTAAAGTCAAATTTTTTTTTCGAAATTTTATAATATTTTGGGCACCGCTGAACGGATCGAGTTGAAAATTTGTATTTTTGGGTTTTTAAGGGTAACAATTTTGAATATGAGGTCAATTTTGAGTTTCCCGCAAGAGGGCGCTACTTATGCCTTACTTATGTGATAATATCACTCATAACATTTTTGTGTCTTAAGATTCGGCAATTTTGCAAATTTTATGAAAGTGCGTTTAATTTTGTACAAAAAAGGTATACTTGTTGCAACTTCATAAACTTGACCGTTTTTTATCTAGAGGCCATTTTAGTTGGCTCGGATTTATCGGGCATTAATTTATAAGTAAAGGGCGGAATATATGCATTTAATTTCAATCGAAATATGCGCATATATATGCATCATTTTTATTTAAAATATGCAATAATATGCATTTATTTGGCCAAATATGCAATAATATGCATTTATGTTACATGTACAAATACCTTAATACTTTTCAAAGTTTTCCAATAAAAATATTTGTCTTCTGTCGGTAAAAATAGGTTTATATATAGAAAAGCTTTTCTCAACATCTGTAGATGTAATAGGACAATATTTTTATTTGGGTAGTAAGGTACAAGTCCAAGGGGCAACTTTGTTGGATGATTTACCATCAAAAATACTCTTTACTGCCATTAAAGATTTGAACCCTTCATTCTATTTTACAGTAGAGCATCTAATTTTTTTTCTAACTTTAATACCTACATCACCGGGAACCTTTCTACATTTAGCGGAAAATGTCTGAACAAAATCAACCGATTCGCTTAAACCTAAATTTCTACTTTCTAATGAAAGATTTTTTTATCTGGTATAAAACTAAAATTAACTTTAATAAAAACAAATGCACTACACACTGCGACTTGTCTCTGGGCTCTCATAATCTTGGTTATATCTTATATCTATAAATAAGTATAGGAAAAACAAGCAAATATGCACAAAAATATAGTTTTTCCAGAAATATGCAATGTTTTGCGAAATTGAATAAAATATGCAAAAAATGCATATATATGCAATTTGCATATATTCCGCCCTTTATTTATAAGCATTCATTATTATCGTAGGAGGCATGGAAATTGGAAAGGTTCCTGTGGGTAATAACAAGCCGCCACAGAGTTATTATTATAATAAGACAAGTATGAGAGGAATATTTAAACAAATAAATAAAAAATATTTAATAATATAATAATTTAATTAATATAATAATTTAATAATAAATATTTAAATAAATAAATAATATTTAAATAATAATTATTCAATAATAATAATAGGTGTCAATTAGTCAATTAATACCTAAGTACTCGTAATTTGGAAGTTCAGTACTATTTGTAGGATTGTGGTTTAATTTGTAAATATTGTTGCAAAACATAGGAGGCTGCTGTGAATGAAAAAAATCATAAAGGAAGCTGGTAAGCATTAGTCCCGTAGTTTTTCTCCTCGTTGGTTTTGGTATTATGCCTCGACATAATCATTTTTCCAATGCGGAAATGCGAGATATGCTTTGTGTTTATGCTCAAGAAAACTTTATTGTCAGTAATAGTATATTTCATTACGAGTCTGGAAATAAAGATTTTTCCGTGCGCGCGGAAAAATCTATTTCTGGACGTGTAATGAACGATATTTTTTATTATACTTCTTTGAAAACGGAAACTTAAAACGTTTTATCGGCATATAATAAATTTAATTGACAAAAAATAAACAATGCAGACAATATATATGGTCTTTGGTATGTGTGATGCGTTTCCATGGTTACTCTCAAATTATTTCAAAGGTGCTTTGTTGTAAATTAGTTATTGTCAGATAAGGTGAATAAAACGTCAAAAATATTACAGAAATGTATCTAAATTTTTTGGTTTTGCACAGGACCGTATTCCATTTTTTTTTAATTATTTAGAGTTACTATTTGTATCTACGCCGCTGGTCATCTGAATGGGGCCAAATTATTGCACAAAATGGCAACCTACCGATGCATAATGTGTACCAAATTTGGTTGAAATTCTTAAACGGACTCGAAAAAAATTTCAAAAATATGTTATTTTTGGAGAATTTTCAACACGCTGTATATGGAGAACCAAGAGTTTTTGAGATAATGTTTATTAAGCATATGTACTTATTTTAGCGAGTTCTACCTTGTGTTTTCGGCTCTGTCTTTAGATGTGACTCACCCTGTATATGTTTCTCACGTTTTTAAGTTGTCTGAGAAATTTAAAGGAACATTTCACATGATGGCAATAGTAAAGTGAATTTAATATTGGAGGGCCTTTTTCATACTATTTTGTGTATCATGAAATATGCTGAATATAAAGAAGTGGGGTTATAAAATTCAATATAAAGATCATATTATTTCTTAGGCTATGATCATATTTTCTATAGGGCCGTGATGGATGTCATGCCCAAAAATGCTGATTGTTTCAATAGCGTTGTTGTCTCACGTTTTTGACTGCAGAAGAAAAAGAAGTTGAGGATAAAAATGCCCCCGATGAAGTCGTACATCAAAATTATGAAAACTTCCACTGAAGTCGGGCTTTACCGCACGTTTGCAGACAAAATCCGCAGTGTTTAAGTCCTTAAAATCGGCCGCCCCCTGGGTAATAGCTTTTATTAGTATTTCACCAAGCCGTTTTATCTCAATTTCAACAGCAAAAGGAAAATTCAACGCCTCTGTTTTCGGGTAAAAAGTTTTGGAGTGTGCGATTTCAGGGGACGATATAGAACTCCAAAACAAAATTAGGTTTACCGTTGAATAAGTAATGGCGAGTTGATCGTGAAACAAGTCCAAGGTTTTCTATAAATTTTTGTTGATTGAAAGCGGTAAATAATCAACAAAGGTGATGGATAATTTCTGTCATAAGTGGAAAATTCTAAATGAAATGTTTTTTTTAATGCCAGTTTGAGATTTGAGCTGGCCTGTATCCTCCGCCACCAGAGGGCATGTATGCGCTTGATATCTGTTAGTAACGCCGTCCCATATTTTCTACGTATAAAACTGCTTTGCAAGCGTTTCCTTCGGTTGGTAATGATGATTGCACCCATTTATCTAATATTTAAAAAAATGGTGTTTTAGTTTCTGTTGTTTGTTCATATCGCGATATAGGTACTGTGACGGGATTTTTGTAGGTTCAGAGAGGGCTGAGGGCCGTTGACAAAAAACAGATTCGTTCGGGCAAATGGGAGGTTTTACTAGTATTCTTGGACAGGTTTAAAAACTGGAAAATATACAAATTAAAATGCACACAAACATCATATAATAATTCTAAGATTACCTGGCACCAGACTAGGTATTCAGACTAAAAAGAAATAGCTTTAACCAATTGCCCTAAGGCTGCCAGCTTGTACCTACTTAAAGTCAGGCCACAAAATGGCCTCTTAACGTCTTCAACTTTGGTATTGTAACATTTGCTGGAGGTGGACAGTTTTTTATAGGCAATAGAAAAAATATATTCTGGGAACACATTCAAATTGCCTTGAATATCTCTGGTTTCAGTACTCACAGCGCCACCTACTGGCCAATAGCCAAATATACTCCAAAGGGATAGAGGAAATTTGCAGACAAGCTAGCCTAATATTTATTAGTTATTTGGTTTGGCTTTACAGGGTTCTAAGCATATAAAATAAAAGGAAGCACCGCAACGCAGGTTACTATCCTGAGTTAATTCAAAATCTTTTCCAAAATATATTCCTCCACAGTACATGTCATTAGTTCTAGATGTCGTAAAAGGTATATTACGGTTATGAAAACGTTCGCGTTCTCTATTCCACTTTTTCCGACAATTCCCGCAGGGCTGGTCCTTAAAATAGGCTGCTCTCCCGCCAATAGCTGCATCATTTATTGTTCACCCTCCGCGAAGAACCCTTCTCAATTGCGACTGCAAAATGAAAAATTCAACGATGCCGCGTTTCACAGTGAAAGTTGAGGAGGAGTCGGGAAGAGCCCAGAGCACCTGAATCGACAGCTGAAACCGGCTCCAGTTTCAAGGAATTACAGGTACAGCCGTCTTCATAAAAATGTGGGACAATTCTTGTATACTGTACTGTATCTTAGTGGTTTAAATTTGTCAAGCCTCGTATTATGGCACAGTTGGCAACTCCACAGCAGTAAACTTCAACCAGCAAGATTTAAAAATATCCAGTCATCAACGAAACAAGCAAAGTTACCTATTAATACAAAATTATAGCGCGCACCACATTTTCTTGAACATGACTTACAGTGAGTTCTCCGCAAGAAACATAAATAATATGTCTCACATTTCATATTGACACTGCTTGTAATGGGAAGGCTAAGTAACTGTGACAGTTCTGTCAGTGGCTTTGTCTGTGGATGATCACTCTGCCTATGGTTGCAGTCTGCAGACTACTTAAATTTCTCTTAATTTTTTTCGTTTTTTTATGTGTCTCCATTTAATTTTCGTTGACAAACTTGTCTTTTTTAGTCAGCATTGCTGTTTTTCTGTGGTCTGGTATCCTTCCTGGTCCGTACGTATAGCATGTCTTGGTAAGTAACTATATTATTGGTTCGGACCAGTTACATTTTATTTTTATTAATAGTGATGAAATATTATTGGAGAATAATTCCCAAATAGTTTTTTTTAATTTGGTGGGCAGGTGAAAAAACATTCAAATTGTTTTTTACAAATTTTCATTTTAATACCTCCAGTGGCATAGATTTTCAGAGGATACAGGAAAGCGAGATGCTGTTTTATTTTTTTTTTTTTATTCGATTTTGATCCAATTTCCGACTAAAGGTAGTGAAATTTGAAATAGTAACCATAGCAACAACATATCTCAAAACTATACCTGTAAAAGGCAATCGAATGAAAATGGAATTCAGGAATATTATTTAGGAAATTCAGATACTATTAGAATTTTTGTTTCCTAATTATCTACAACATAGTTTAGTCAAAAAGCCAAAAGTGAGACAAAAAAAATTAAAAATGTGAATAAATTCCAGGATATTTACCAACCATGTTGTCTACAAAATTAACGTAGTAGGTACCTGTAATTCGTTGAATTAACTGTACTGTATGATGGACCTTTTTTGAAATTATATTGCTGATGCTGTAATTTTAGTTAATTAGTTAAAAGGTTAAAAGTCTTAAAACAAAAAACAAATTCATAATTCAAACAATCAATGTTGATTTAAAATTCGATCTCCTCAATAACAACTACTTTCTGACTAGCATCAGAAAATACCAAAAAAATAAAACTACCAGATGTCGAAAAATTGATCATAATTTTTGTTGTTTGAAACATTTTCTTCTTAAGCCAACATTTGAATAATATACAGAGCGTTCCAAAAATTTAAAGATAGTGAATCATCGTTTCCCATGCTTTACTTGGATGTTTCTTCTGTCCATAAGTAAATCATTTTAGTGGGGAAAAATGCCGGATAAAAATTGAGTTTTCGAAAAAATATATTTGAAAAAAGTTGTTGATGAGTTAAATACGTGGTTACAATTTTCACACTTATTTCTGTATAGAGAAAATTCGATTAATATTGGGCGTCCTATACGTAAACTTTTAAATAAATAAATGTAACGGCAGAGTGAAATAAAATACAAGTGTTGCTCGTTTAACGGCTGGATTTATTCTAACTTCTCATTCTTTAGTCACAAAAAATTAGTCCCACAAAAATAAATGTTATTTCTATTCCCAATCGGGTTACATAGGAGGCATATTGTACTGCTGTATGAACTGCCTCTCTTGTATAAAGTGCTTTCATAACAGAACTATTCTTTTAAAACAAAACAAAATCAGAACAGATTAACTATCAAGTAAATTCCCACAAATATTCTACCTAACTATATTTTTATTACCATTAAATATAAGTACATGGAAGTATAAGTAGAAGTTTCCGTTACATAAACCATCTAGAAGACACACTTTGCGATCACATATCTCGTAAAATAAAAGCATACAGAAAATTCACAGAATTCTTTCACTTATCTGTATATTTACTGTTTATCACTAAGTAGTACTTGCCCACCAAGGAAGAAGATTGTTCTTATCAGCATGCAGTGACATGGCGTTAACTTTATAGGTACAAAGACAAAGTTTGTGGTAAAATGTAAGAAATATGCTAAATAAATTTCTGGAATTCAGACATTCCCTGTGTTAAAATTAGTTTTTAAATGAATATTCATAAGCAGTAAGTAATATTAAATTCTTATCACACAAGGTATTGTAGATAATTTATTTCTGTGTAATAATGTCACATGCAAATAGTTGCCTTTATTATTCATTTCTAAGGATTAAGGATTGTACACTCACCAAGTTATGCATATCAATGAATACGTACCTGAAACAAAGAATAAAAATTAGAAGTTATAAATAACTTTTTAAAGCAGCAAAAATGTATACAATATAAAGGGTAATTCAGTTATGACGAAAAATATTTTAACCACATAGTGGCAAAGACCCACTAAAGAGGAAAATGCGAAAAAACCTTTTTGGCGAAGTTTAAAACGATGAGTAAATCAACCTTAGCACCCGTGTAACTACACGCTCCTGCTTGAAAGCACACAGTCTAGGTGACTACTGGACAGCTATGTTGCGACACTTCATTAGGTATTCAATCTTATTTCCGAATGTAAAAGGTTAAACTGAAGAAATAAAAAAATACCTTTAATTCACAAAGAGCAAGCGTTATGACACTTCAAACAAGCACCTGCACTTATTGCACCTGCACTTATTGCGAGTTTCCGCAGACTTCAGTTTTCTCAATTTCGGATTCATTCGTCTTAAGCTTTTTTCCACCTGTAGTTAAAATTTTTTACCTCATGACTGAATCACCCTGTATATACCTCGACGAAAAAATTTATTGATACATACATGTACAAATATAAATATTATTAGAAAGTGAAAATCTGCAGTTAGTTAATTTAGAGCTCCAAAATTGAAGCCACGTTTATACCAGGATGCACAGGTCAATTCGAAAGCCCAAGTTGAACCGTTAATAGCAATGGCATTGTGCCAATTAATCCTAATAATAATGTGACAGCATGTATTATTAGTAATTGACACTTTACGACTACGATTGGGGACAAGCCAAGACTGCATGAATACTTGATTTCATTTCAATGCATGCACGCAGTGCTTAATTTTGATAATTACATGTTAAAAATAGGTCTGTGGGAGATAAGAAAATTGCAAAGAAGGAAAGTGCATATATTATATTATAAATCCTTGAAGGCTGAATGGATTACCATAAATGTGTTGAAGATTGTATTTTTTTTATCACACAAGAATATTTATAAATAATCGACTTGGAAAATATTGTGTGATATACAGTGTGTCCCAATTTGATACTGGACACCTCAGAAATATATGAAGGGCAAGGAAAACAAATGGTCTCTATTTTTTTATTAGTAGTACCAAGGGAAAGTATCTCATAGGTGGTGGTATTTGGATGGGGTAATTATTTCATGGCCCGCTATGATTTTTTAAATTATCAAATTTTCAAGAAACCCCATTAGGGATTTTTTTACGACAAAATGTTATTAAGAAACTGGTAAAAATTTAGTAACCCTTAATCTTGAATGTGTTGAGAATTGGTAGGATTTAGGGTTAAAACCAAATGGAAATTATATTAGTTCATTGCCAACGTTTCGGTATATTTTATAACCATCATCAGGGCTCTACAAAGATATTACATAATATGTTAATGAGTTTCTTAAAAAATTAAAATATATGGAAAAAAAAGGAACAAAAAACAAAAAACAAGGACAAAAAAAAACGAGGTACAAATTTCAATGCTTACCCAACTAGTAATTTCCTTTGTCAAAAAATAAATAATTATATAAATCAGGTAACATAGATAACATAATATAAACAATCAATGCTATGGTAAAATGACGATACAAACATATTAAAAAGGTTAGTCTGGTGGTTGAAAGCAGAATGAATTCAGCAGCCGGAACTACCTGTGTTCTACCATAAAAAGAAGAGTAAAAACAAACGGTCAGGTACACAGCGGCAAACAAAAACCACTACACAGTGGTGCAAGGTGCAAGAAATTTTTTCTTCAATCTATCAATAATGTTGTAGTAAGAATTATTGAGGTGTTCAATATCTTTGCGGTTATTGACACTGTTACATTTCCTAACGCAAATCATTTCTTGCAAGAGACGATTAGAGAGATTTTTCTGTGTTCCCAAAATCTTAGTTTTATCAAAGTCAAATTGATGCCTTTGCTCCCTCACATGTTCGACGAAAGCCGTTGGGTTTAATTTATTTAAATTATTACAATCTCTTTTATGTTCCTTTAATCTAATACAAATATATCTGCCAGTCTGACCAATATAACATTTGGAGCAACCCATACAGGGAATGCTGTAGACGACTGAAGATTTAAGTTCAAAAGGAGTTTTAGCTTTAGTTTTTGTGAAAAACAACCTTCCCAAAGTGTTGTCATTACTGAACGCGACCTGGAAATTATCAGATGTTAAGCAATTACCTAGTTTTTCAGAAAGGCAAGGCACGTAAGGTATCTTTCCAAAACGTCTTCTATCAGAAACAGGACTTGATAAAGTCTCCTCATTATACTTCGAGTTAAGTAATTATTAAGAAAACTTGTTTAGAATGAAAAACTGAGTAGATTCGCAATTTGAAAAGGCTAGGCCTACTTTGATTTTTGGATTTATCTCCCACTTTTTTCTTAGAAAAGTGTCCTTTCTGGAGCTTTCACGTCAAAATTTTATTTTTTCACGATGATCAAGTTTCCTTAATAATATTTTAACGTGAAAGCTCCAGAAAGGACACATTTCTAAGAAAAAAGTGGGAGAAAAAGGCGAAAAAGCTAAAAATGAAAGTAGGCCTAGACATTTGAAATTTTGCAATTCTACTCAGTTTTTCATTCTGAACAAGTTTTCTGAATAACATTTTGTCGTAAAAAAATCCTTAATTGGGTTTCTTGAAAATTAGCTATTCTGAAAAATCATAGTAGGCCATGAAATAATTACCCCATCCAAATACCACCGCCTATGAGATACTCTCTCTTGGGACTACCAATAAAAAAATAGAGACCATTCCTGAAATTTCCAGTATATATATTTTTATTCCAGATTCATTTCTACTTTTGAAATACACAAATAAAAACAAATTCCCAGTCGATTTATGGTGGGGTACATATTTATTGTGATATCGTGCCCAGACGAGACGCAACGACGACAAATAATATCGGATTTTTAAAGTAGGCATTAAAGTAAATTATTGGTCCATTATCTTATGCCGCAGTGCGGCCGGTCTACCGCTTTCAGCGTGGCGAATTTATAACCTAACTATTCCTTTCTAAATTACCTACCCGTTTATAATTAGTCGTGCCGGAGGCAACATTTATATATTAAGGTTTTTTTTTTGTTTGTGTTGGGCCCTGTTGGTTTCAGCTTGGGCTGCTCGGATGCTGTCGTGAATACTGAATATAACTTTTGGTTCCAGTTGCTACGGTTTCCCTAATTTGAAATTATTTAGTCACGGGTGTACTTCGGTGAACAATGATTGTGCGGGACAGAACTAAGATGGTAGAAGATTTTCGTAATAGTTACCGTGGGATTAATACGAAATTAAACATGTATAGGTATGTATATGTCGTAGGCATAATGCGAATTTAGGCTTTTTATAAACTTCCTAGGCATTTTATAAAAAGCCGGCAAAACTCGAGCATACAATGCATTTTTCGTTATGACTACACCAATTCAGGCAAATTGATAAAATGCCGGCAAAACAAGAACAGAAGAATATGTATCACATTGAGACTGATTATTTATAGGCATTTTACGATTTACCAAAAGCGGTGCAGTCAAAACGTGAAAATAAAAACGAGTCGACTTTTTCGATCGAATAGTTTAACGAGTCGGTAGTTCATTATTTAGGAATTACTTATCTCACCCACTTTAAGCGTTGGGTGAGGATTCTTCAGGATTCACTCTTCAGTCAACGCATTAAGATTTGTAGTTGGCTAACAGCAGTTGGTCAAGTCGCTATATTGCGTTATTATTTTATAGTTCGCGCCAATCAGTTGTATATCAAAAAGTACATAAAATGCGCCAAACTAAAAAGTGACCTTTGTTTTGTCATTTTGATGTGTTTAAGCACATAAAAATATTATTTTTTATTGTATTTTCACGTTTTGACGGCCCCGCTTTTGGTAAATCATAAAATGCCTAAAAATAATCAATCGCAACGTGATATACATTCTTCTGTTCTTGTTTTGCCGGCATTTTATCAATTTGCCTGAATTGGTGCAGTCATAACGAAAAATGCATCGTATGCTCGCGTTTTGCCGGCTTTTTATAAAATGCCTAGAAAGTTTATAAAAAGTCTAAATTCGCATTATGCCTACGACATATACTTTTGATAAAATTCCTCATAAGTAAAATTAAATGAGATTATATTTGCTATGGAAGAATCGCACAATGCGACAAAGCCGCATTATTAAATGTGATAAAAGAGAAGGGTATATAATTTTAGGGTCTAATCTTCCGTAAGTTTGAATTTTCCACAAATCATTAATAATATTATGTTTTATTTTTAACACGCTTTTATTAGCTTGCCTTTTATGTTTGTTTGTTTGCAACTTTATAAGCAAATCTAGCAAAGCGGTTTTCATCCATTTCTAATTGTCGAAACTTTGCAAACTTATTCAAGTCCGGATAATATTATTATGATATCTAAAATCTATCTATAAATTCCCAGACTAATGGATGTCCAAGACTAATAAGCACTTGTAGCATAGCCGGGGTATCGTTCGGTTCTGCTTGTAGGTGACCGGTGACAACACAATAATATATTATGGTCGATCTTTCAGGATCATGGGTAGTTTATTTAAAATTAAAAAGTTAAATTAACAGTATAAAAAACTAAAAAACACGTTTCTATTGTCATCTAAAAAGTAAAAAATAATTGATTTGATATTATGTTTGATATTTCTTAATATGAAAATATTGAATTTAAAAGCGCGAGGCGCTGTATGTATTAGTTTGCTCCATTTCATAATTCAACTGCTGTCGAGAGGCATTTAGATGATACTTTTGTAGAGTGGACTGGTTCAAATAGAATTATGTTATAGCTTTCCAGAAGCGAAGCCCAGACTTGACCCCACTCGATTTCTTAATGTGGGACAGTTTGAAGGACCGCGTAGATGCGGAAAGGTCAAATAATATCGACCAAGTTAAAGAAAAAATATCTCTGGAGATCAGAGACATGAACGAGGCAGGTATCGTGGCTAACTAGCCACGATACCTCTTGTAGTTGCAAAAGAAGTTTTTTAAGGAGGTATATGCTCTCTGTGTTGCACAAAATGGAAGCATTATAGAACACCTTTTATAATTTAATAACTAATTAAATCATAAATATGCCCTTTAATAAGACTAAAATGACAGAAAAAATAAAATATAACTTATGGAAAATTTCTACAGAAGTATTGGCTTTGTAGAATTTTCAATATATATTGTATGTAATTGTGCGAACACAACAATTATTGAAAACTGTCAAATAACCATTTATAATATTCTCGTAATAACTGTTTTTCGTCCGACATTCAATAATTCAAAGGACGATTTTGTGCAAACTACTGGAGCAAACGTATACCTAACATATGCAGTATGTTCGCGGATAGACATCCCAAGAGGACAAATGGACCAAAAATTTTATTTTACGGCAAAAAGTCATTCTGACCAGAACATTGAAGAAACGTTAATTAGCATAAGAGTAAACTACCTCTATTTGGAGAGATACCGAAAAAAGTTATAAAGAAAATTTGTTCAGCGTGGTAAGCTACTTCAGTGTTAGCTAACTTTGATTTTTTTGATTTTTTTTCTTGTTTTTCTTCGATTAAATAATTTTCTGTAGGTAGTACAACAAAACTGTATAAAAAAGTTACTCAGAGTAGGAAACTGTGTATGATGAAAAAATTTTTGACAATCCTGGGCCTACTTTTTTGTTTCTTCCATTATTTTCCAAAATACAAAGTAGGCCTAGAGTCGGTATATAAATTATATCATCATGCGCAGTTTTCCATTCAGAGTAAGTTTTTTAATATTTACAGTTTTGTCGTATCTACTATTTACAGAAAACCATTTATTTGAAAAAAAAGAATAAAATCAAAAAATCAAAGTAGGCCTAACGCTTCGCAATTTTGCACTCAAGTAGCTGAACAAATTTTCTTTATAACTTTTTTTAGTATCTCTACAAATAGAGGTAGTTTACTCTTATGCTAATTAATGATTCTTCAATTTTCTGAACACCCAGTATAAGTAATGTTAACTTTTTCCATGCTAATCTTATTTTAAGGACAAGCAGACTTTTTTTTATCAAGAATGACTTTTTGTCGTAAAATTAAATTTTTGGTCCATTTGTCCGCTTGGGATTTCGGATGTCTATCCATGATCATACTGTATACATATATCGTTGAAACCAAAAAAATGCGTAGATTTCGAAAACCGACAAATATACCGGGTGTTCTATCTAATTTTGATCTATATCTCCAAAAGGTGACATTCATTTGTTTTTCTGAATACACAACTGAACTCGCAAGAAAATTTTATACAATTTTTATATTTACTTTCTTTTCCAAATTTAAAAACAAAAAAGTCAAGGGGGTAGAATGTTACATGAATAACCCTGTACAGTAGCGTGTCAATCCCAAATATTTTCAGACTCCAGCGCTTCGTCTAATTACGACTCGGCTTATTTTCGTAGTATACAAGGTGTCCAAGGGTCAGTGGTCCAAACGAAGCCTGCGGATAGGGGACATTACTAGGATGACCTTGAACCCCGTCAAGAAGTTTGACGGTTTAGAGGTATGATTTGAACTTTTATGATTTTCGTTACAATTCGTACTTCTCCCAAGAAAGTTCACTATTTTGTTAAAACTAATGAAAAGATTGTTTTCATTTTCACTTGACAATCGAAAACGGCTAGAGATTCCAACTGACCTAAACGTCGTGAATAAAGAAATAAAAACAATGAAAGCCCAACAAGACAGTATATATTGCCCAAACTTCCACATTGCATTCAAACTTCAATCTTGGTTTGGAATTTGATTTTATCCCTATACGCAAAAATTCCGACAATGGTAAATTTTCAAAAAATCTAATGAATTTCATTTTTTCTGAGTGCAATATATTGACTAGAATTATTTATTTATCATCCAAACATGAAATTTTTTAGTTATGGACCTTTTTTGGGTCGGAATCGGCTAGTTTCGAGAAAACTCAACTAAAAAGGTAGAATTTCCCTATTTCTTATTTTGCTATTTCTGAACAACCAACCTGAAAATTTGAAAAATATAGGAGTAAAATCAAATTCCAATCAACTTTTCAAAAACTTTCGAGGAAATAGGTAACAAATAAGGCCTATTTTGTCCATTTATTGAATTAAGTGTAACTTTTGACAGGTATGTTAAATAACGTAACGACGTTTAGCGGTCTCTTTTTAGAAGCAGAGATGATCGCCTCAGAGTAGTTTCATCTTAGCCCAAAAATAAAAAAAAACTCATATGGTTCCAACTTTTCGGCGGGCACTGTTGTACTACATACTCCAAAATATAGGAATGTTTCACATACCTATTTGCCGACCCGATAAAGTCTGTAATGAGTACATTGGGTCACACACAGACCTATCGTCGTTCTTTGTTTTTTCAGTTCAATCGGTTGGGTGGAAGTGGTTTAAAATTCAGTTGCAAGATTTCAGTACAGACACACACATCACACTCACTAACACACACACACACACTAACAGAGCACACTAAAAGCTCGTAAAAAGTGGTGTATTAGCCCATAATTAGCACTCAAAAGAAGTTTGGCGGATTTGGAAAATGTCAAAATTTACCAGACATTTATAAAGCAATAAAATATAGTAGCAGTGAACCCACAACAGTGGCAACTAAGGAAAATCCCGTTCTCAAATCCTATCGAAACGCTTTTAATTCCCGCTGTCCGGATTAAAAGACACGCCGCACTGGTCAAGTTAAAAATGCAGTTCGTAAAAAAGCGCAACTTAATAACATGCTAATAAAATGCGGCGAGGGTAAATTAAATTTTTTTGCGTCGCGCAATTTTCACGAACAATTAAACCCGTATAAATTTTAGGCGGCACTTACCATGCGCGGTCCTCGTAAAAAAACGACAATTTCGAATAACCCTGTTTCGGGTGCTCTTAAATTTTTTACAACTTTTTTATGTTAACAGAAGTGTCCCGAGGAATTTAGAGATTTCATTTCGTTTTCTTTATTCGTGCGATATCTAGAGGGAACGTGGGTGTGAAAGGAATGATTTAAATAACCTAAATAAAACGTTTTGGTGGAAAGAAAAATAAAGAGGGTTATGAGGTTTTATTAGATCTGTTTGTTGGATATACGAATGTAAAAATTGGATGGTTTAAGAAGCAGTTCGCTAAGCGGCTTCTGCACCACCTCTATATATAGGGTGTTTCTAAATTGCACCAAAATATTTTACAGGGCGATTCTCCCGTTAAAATTAAAGGGGGGTCTTTCATAACTGAGAATGGCTAGTGGATTGATGGACAAAGTAAAGTCAACATTGACGCTACCCAATATTGGCATCAGGGGCTTTTAATGTTTTTGATGCTGAGTAGATAAACCCAGAAACTGGCGATTTTCTAAAAGTTCTTAGAACGGATGTGGAGTCTGTGTTATATGAGAAGTTGAAGTTTCGAGAAATTTAAGAAGCGTGTCATATTTTGTTTAAGAGGTATAGTTTCTGTGATTAATAATTTTTTATAGAACATGTATAACTGAACAACGTTTCCCTATAACCTGGATCATTAGTGTCAGTAAAGTCTATCAGGTGGAATCAGGGTAGACACAGCGCGAGAATGGCGTAAAACAGGTTATTTAGGTCTTACGAAAAACTACAACTTCCGCGAACCTTTTACGCAAAGGAATAGAAAAATATATGAGGTAAAACCTATAACATAATATTTCATTTTAAAAAAATATTTCTGGCACTTTCTTAAGTGCTCTGTTTTTAAATTTTTATTAAACTTCATATCTCACCACCATGACATGAATTTTGAACCAAATACCTATAATAAAAAAGGTAATTATACAGGGTGTAAATGAATAAGTGCGAAAAAATTCAAGGGGTGAATCTTTGAATGACTCTAGACCAAAAGTCCATAAACATAGGTCCGCTAATGCTTCGTTTTCAAAATACAAGGTGTCAAACATTTTTTAATAATTATTATAATAAAACAATTTTTTTTATAGCTAGCATTACCGTTTATAGCAATTTTTAAGGCTAGAATAAACTATCAATATGGAAAACATATCGGGTATACCCTAGTTTTTGTTAATTGGTAGTTAATTTTTTATTATGTTTTCCCGGAGACGTGCAATAAAGTGATTTTTATTTTTTTTTTCTCGAAACGAAGCGAGATACGAGAATAATTCAAGAGACAAAAAAGTTGTATTTTTAGTTGCTGAATGCGAAAAAAAAAGTTTTAAAGAAGTCAGTCGCGCACACTTTTTTTTACAAAATTATTGGTTAAGGTGCCCTCGGGACGCCACTGTACTAAATAATTTTAATCTAGTAGGGGCTAAATTAGCCTATTTCTACCATAAATAACCCTGCCATATTTCAACAAAATCGGCTTAAGGTTTATTAAGATATTTAGAAAAAGGGATTTTTTTAAGAAGAGTTTGACTGTATCTTGAAAAGGAAGCGTTACCGGACCTATGTTTATATAAACTTTTCGTCTTAGAATCGCTCAAAGATTCACCACTTGAATTTTTTCGCACTTATTCATTTACATCCTGTATAGGTGGACCCAGATCGACTATACGATAGGTGTAAAAGACAAAAAAAATTCGGTTGACCTTTGGGGGATCAGCCTTGCTTGATTAGAAACTAATTTGCACCATATTATTATATTTTAAAAATCAAGCAAGCCTTGACAGGGGCAATTTATTCGTTTCCAGTTCAGGTAAACTACATTTTCCTTAAGAGATATCGAAACATTTTATTGGAAAAAGTTGTGGAGAATGAAAATTTAAGTCCACGTACCAAATTTTAAAACAATCGACAGACTTTGATTTTTTTTTAATTTCAACTTTATTTTTTGGAAAAAAATCAAAGTATGCCGATTGTTTTGAAATTTGATTTTCCATTAATATCCTGGGAATCGACCATCATTTATTTATTTAAAATTCACATAAATTATTGGTTAAGGTGCCCTCGGGACGCCACTGTACTAAATAATTTTAATCTAGTAGGGGCTAAATTAGCCTATTTCTACCATAAATAACCCTGCCATATTTCAACAAAATCGGCTTAAGGTTTATTAAGATATTTAGAAAAAGGGATTTTTTTAAGAAGAGTTTGACTGTATCTTGAAAAGGAAGCGTTACCGGACCTATGTTTATATAAACTTTTCGTCTTAGAATCGCTCAAAGATTCACCACTTGAATTTTTTCGCACTTATTCATTTACATCCTGTATAGGTGGACCCAGATCGACTATACGATAGGTGTAAAAGACAAAAAAAATTCGGTTGACCTTTGGGGGATCAGCCTTGCTTGATTAGAAACTAATTTGCACCATATTATTATATTTTAAAAATCAAGCAAGCCTTGACAGGGGCAATTTATTCGTTTCCAGTTCAGGTAAACTACATTTTCCTTAAGAGATATCGAAACATTTTATTGGAAAAAGTTGTGGAGAATGAAAATTTAAGTCCACGTACCAAATTTTAAAACAATCGACAGACTTTGATTTTTTTTTAATTTCAACTTTATTTTTTGGAAAAAAATCAAAGTATGCCGATTGTTTTGAAATTTGATTTTCCATTAATATCCTGGGAATCGACCATCATTTATTTATTTAAAATTCACATAAATTACATTACGCGTTTCGGCTGTTAGCCATGAATTTTTAAACTTGCTTGGTTTCGTTCTCAGTTCCGACCAAAACGTTTTAACTCCTCGATGATTTTATACTATTGATAAATATTAAAATGTAAGGATCTAAGTAGATCTTGATGTAATTATAAATTGACATGAACTCATACATGATTGTAAGTATTTCCTATTTGGCTGTGTAATTTAAAAAAAAAATTAATGTGTAACATCTTTTATCTGTTTTTAGCATTATATAATTTAATTCTGATGATGGGTATCAGCCGAAACGCGTAATGTAATTTATGTGAATTTCAAATAAATAAATGATGGTCGATTCCCAGGATATTAATGGAAAATCATATAGAGTGTGTTCCACTTTAAGTGGCGACAATTCATTATTTTTAACAGGGCGGCCTATTTTCGAAAACTTTTTTTTTAAATATGGTACTCCAAAAGCTCTACATCCTGGTACATGCTTATTTAAAATTCGCCCTTTCCCTAGCCTACTACGATAACAAATAAGACCCCAAAAATGAAGAAAGTATATTAGGCATTTTTTTTACGAAAAAACAAATATCTCTATCGATTTAAGCACATCTGGATACCTCGAATTCCAAGTTTCAATGTCGTAACTTATACCGAGTGTTCACAATTTAGGTGCAAAAAATGAAAAAAACTACTTTTTGAGAGTGTCCTGTGTAAAAGATACTGAGTTCCTTCCAAATGTTAGGTTGCTAATGGATTGGGAATCACCTACTCTATCAATTTGCACAATATCATCCGCTTATCTAATACAGAGTGTTCATAATAAATACGGAAATATCGAAAAAATCGGTACGATTATTTTGTTACTACGTGTGCCACGAAATTTTAAAAACTAAGTCTATCTTTTTATTCTTGCTTCTAATTTGCAGGAAATATGCATTGTGTTACTTTAAATCAATTCAATTCAAAGAAAAATTTTAAAAATACCTAATTATTTAATTTTTTTTTTTACAGACTAGTACAGAAAAGTAAGAAAGAATAACAAAAGGTCGCTACATTTAATTCCAGATCCTTTTTAGTTTCCAACTTATGGTGCTGGAGGTTCTAGTTGTCGCATTCTTGCAAACTGTTAAATAGCTATATATATATATATATATATATATATAAAATTATAACAATTATATTAATTATATTAATTATATTAACAACTGATATTCAATTATATATATATATATATATATTATATATATATATATATATATATATATAATAATTTTAAAAACTAAGTCAATCTTTTTATTCTTGATTCTAAAACTTAATAATGTAGCGACCTTTTGTTATTCTTTCTTACTTTTCTGTACTAGTCTGTAAAAAAAAAAAATAAAATAATTAGGTATTTTTAAAATTTTTCTTTGAATTGAATTGATTTAAAATATATATATATATATATATATAAATGTACTTGATTTGCGCTAAAACCGCAAAAATTGAAAAAATAAAAAAATAATAAAATATGCCGATTGTTTTATAATTTGGTACGGTGATTTGGAATTGCTTTCTGAACAACTTTTTTAAATAAAAATTTTCGATATCTCTTGAGGAAAAGGTAGTATACCTGAACTGAAATTGAACAAGCAAGGCTGATCCCCCAAAGCTCAAGTTTCAACTTGAAATTTGTTTGTCTTTTACACCTATCGTATAGTCCATCTGGGTCCACCCTGTACAACTGGTGACAGAGCTGTGATTTTGTCGAGACAAAAAAAAGCAGAATGTTCACGTAAAGATATTCGTAATTTCCATCGAATTCCGCTATTCGAGCTCCAGTTTTCCCCAGAAAAAGTTGTTTCACCTATAAAAGCTAATCTGAGCGAGAAAAGACCACAGCAGAACAATAAAAGCGCATTCGCAAATAAAAACACAACAGGGTTTTGGCCGCTTTGGTGGTTTTGTGCTCAAATCAACGACAAGCAGATAAAAATCAATCATATATACATTTAAGTCGATGAATCTAGAAAAAAACTGGAAGCATAGTAGACGAGTAGGTAGGGATATCCAAAGTGCATTTTCGTCATAGTAGCTGGTTTAATGACGGAATCTGTACAGAATAACGGATACGAGTATAACAATTAAACATTAGTTAACATACCTGTATAGTAATGTGTGTTTCCACGGGTTAATCTAATCCCCACTACGGCTAATAGGTTTTCGGGCGAGTGCCTCATTTCTTTTGCATTTATTTTACAGTTTACATTGATTTTTAATACAAATATGCAAGTATAACAAACCTGGAAAATTTCTGTACTAAATGTATGGAAAACTTATGCACAATGTCAATAGCATGCGAAGTTGGTATTTTATAGGCGTGTTAAAGCCTCGTTAAACATTTTTTGCATATCATCTAACATTGGAGTTGAGTATGCTTATTGTAAATAGTTTTAAGTAGATTTTGTAGATAGTTTGAAGCAGTTTCGCTTATTTTGATCAATTATTATTTCACAAAAACTTAAATATAACTCTTAATTTTCGTGTAAAGATTGCAGTGTTTTCGATTTTGAGCGTTAATAATAAATAATAATTGCATTTATAACAATCAGACTGTCGTCGTCGTTTTGTAGCTAAATTCATTCCGGACAAGTTTGCCATAGGAAGTCATCCTGATGAGTTATTTAAGAAAATGTATAGAAAAATTCTTCTTTTAAATTGCCAATAACTTTCTTAGCGGCCGACAAATTTAGTAGGCATTCACATATATATTGTTATACACATTATTCTAGACAAATTCCATCATTATTCCAGCTGTCATGACGAAAATGTACAAAATCATAGGTGGCCTAAATGTTGCAGTTTACCTACACTAAAAAAGTAACATTTCATTTAAATGGCTTTGCATACAATTAGAAAGCTGTACAAATTGAATTCGCTATTGGCCATTAGTCATCTAAAAGAACTTGTAATTCTGTTGATTACAAAAAGCACCACGGTTCCAGCTTTCTATTCGATACAACTGCATTGATAACTGCCTTGTTTCCGTGTAAATACCAATGCAACAAAGAAAAGCGGGGACAGTAGGTGTAAGCAATTGGCACGGCTTTTAGCTGGACATGTTTTGCGAGGTTAATAACATTTGCACCTTGCAGTATTCCATCTATAAATAGGACGTATATTTATAGTGAGCAATAGATATTTAGGATGTGCGCTTTCATTTTCGTCAAGGAAAGTACAAGTCAATTTATTAAATAGCCTGTGCTGTTAGTCAAATACACGTACATCGAATAGGGTATGCGGAATTTCAGTAGGTGTTTCACTCCAATGCTGTAAAAGTAACACACAATCCAAATAATACACCTATAGTAGGTACCTATATCGCAAAGCCGTATTTACATTTTATATTTTGGAACTTGGAGATATTTTGATGCTCTACCAAAACCAACTGCGCTATGAAAATATTATTTTCTTGAAATCGGCATTAAAATGTCCCAAAATCGTCATTAAAAGCACAGAAATCGTACAATAATGTAGCCCATTATTGTACGATTTTTTCAATAAGTAGGCCTTGGCGAGATGTAAACATCAAACGTCAGACGAGGAGAAATCGCCCGTCAAAAGTGACCAAATATTCAAAACCCGGCCGATAAAGGCTCATTTAATTTTTCGTACCCATTGCGAAATTCTTTCCCATAGAAGCGCAATCCTTCAATACATATTTTAGTAAATTTGAAAATCAATAGATTTGTTGTGTAGGCTGCACAAGAAGCAGCAGTTTGGTTTTTCTGTCAGAAGGTGCCGTACATCATTATACTTGACCCAGGTAGAGCGATCGGTAAAGTCAAGCAACGCCGCGCGTAGTCGGTTCGTGGACGGGTGATCCCTTATTATTATTTTCTTGCCTAATAAAACATTTTTTTTTTTCCGATTTCAAGAAAAATATAATATGTACCTCGGCACTGAAGTTCTTTTTATGACTCATGTGGTTTATTTGCCTCGGCCAGAGGCCTCAGCAACTAAAATCCACATGAGTCATAAAAAGTTGAACTTCAGTGCCTTGGTACATAAATAACTATTAATAAAAATGCTTCCTATTAATGGTCACCGTCGATTTTATCAAGGTACATCCAACAGATAATATGCCAAAACATTAAATGTATTATAAAAGTTTTTGTGTATCTGCGAATAAAATATTCATACATATATTTTTATGACAATGTATTTAAAAAATAACGCAACGTAATATCAAAATGTAATAAACTTTTTGATGAATGTTATTAGTATAAACCGGGAGATATACAAAAATATGATATAAAAATATAGTATAAATAAGTATGCAATTTAGACGATGGTAGTTTGGGCTTGAATTATAGAACATATATTTCAAAGCTAAAAATGGATATTATCCGACCAAAACGAGCATAAAAATAACCGTACAAAATTTTATCAGACGGTCGTTTTGAAATTTAAACTATAAATACATTTAACGATCCCTAAAATATTCCCACGCAGATATTAGATTGTGTTTCCTGGGGATATTGCATTGTTGATAAAGTACAACTTTCCAATAAAGTGGCAATTAATTAACAATTATAATTTCTTAATTGCTGTCAAAAAGCAATATCATAGAATAGATCATAAATGAGTTTAAATAAAGGGATTAAATTAATAAATTATTAAATATGTTAAAGCTAGTAAGGATATTCGCGGGAATGGTTGACTTTTTCAAAATTAATCAAGAGGAAATTTTTATTCAAAAAGAGTTATTGATATTTAGTGGAAAATGTTGAAAAAATTCAACCTTCAAAAAATTATTAAATTTTAATTTTATTTAATTTTTAAATCTTATTAAAATCGATATTATTGTGACGGGAGAAACACGTGTTGCATATAAATTAATTTCCATTAATTTCTATTTGTTATTATTGATTTTACGACGAAAATTAATTCTTTATAAAAATTGTTTTCTAGAATATAAATATGAAAATCCTAGATCAGGTATGATAAATTAAGAAAACATGAAAATGTTTCCTATCATTATTTATTATTTTAGACGAAACAACAGAAAGTTGTTTATAATACAAAATAGCCTCAAAAAAACGAAAAACATTTTATAACTATCAAACGAATCAAGATATCGGGATGCACTTTGCGGATTTCAACTTTTTCGGAAAAGATACCATGACCCAGCTATTTTTTCGTTATCTCTTTGGGAAATAGGAGAAACTGCTAAGTGTTGATAGATGACAGTGGGTGACGAAAATACCTTAAAAAATTAATGCAATAAAAGTTTTAAAAAAGTCAGTGGCGCACATTTTCTTTTCCTCAAAAATATTGGCTAAGGGGCGCCACTGGACTAGATAATAATTTTATTCTACTTTTATATTTTTTTCACATTAAGCAACTAAGAGTACAACTTTTTCGTCTCTTGAATCTTGTTCGTATCTTGCTTTGTTTTCGAGAAATCAGCAATGCAACAACAAAGCATTGACATTAAATAAAGTGATTTTTATTTTTTCTCTCAAAAACGAAGACAGATACGAAAAAATATCAAGAGACCAAAAAGTTGTATTCTTAGTTCCTTAATGCGAGAAAAATATAAAAGTTTTGTGCCCCCCGGGACGCCACTGGACTTAATAATTTGAATCTACATAGGGCTAAATTAACCCCTCTCTACGGTAAATAACACTGCCAGATTTAAACAAAATCGGCTAAAGGATTATTAAGATGTTATTAAGATGTTTTTAAAAAAGTTTGACACCCTGTATCTTGGAAACGAAGCGATACCGGACCTATGTTTATATAAACTTTTCGTCTTAAAATCACTCAAAGAATCACCCCTTGAAGTTTGGCTACGTACTTAAATTACACCCTGTATAGACGCAGAAAAACAAAATCTGCATATTTACCGTTTCTGAATTGGTAGGGTGGTGGTGGTCTCGGCGCTGGTGGCGGATCTTCGAACTGCTGCAACCACTCGTAGAGCTGCTCCAGATCCCGAAGGCTCTGCTGCCTCTCGGCCTCTTCTCGCGCTGCCACTTCTTCCAGGCTTTCCATGATGACCAAATATTGTTCACTTTAATTTAGAGTTCTCATAGTCAACGTTTTTACACCAACAAAAAATCGCTTACGCTAATTTTCCTTTAGAATATTTTCGCAGGTATAAAGGGCTTGGTTCTTTATGATCTGCGGAAAGAATAAACTAAGAGAATATTAAATAACCCCAACCAACCACCTTCAGTAGCTTGTGGAACGCACGATGTACGTGAGTTTTATTATTTAAACTATCACCGATCTATTACATCATTTCAATAAATTAACGCGTCGATTAGAAATTATTATTTGGTTTGTGCATTACCAAAGTAATAAGTTTGTATTTCGTATCACGAAAAACTGGTTCGTAATTGAATAGTACCCTGCTCCCTATTTTCAATGCTAGTAATGATACTCCCTGTTACTGAATAAAATAAGATTACACACTGTTCCTCCTTGTAATGAAAAACAATATCTTGGGGATCCAACTGTACTGTTGCAACTGTTCCCCCTATGCACAGCCTCAACTCCGCAATAACATTTAAATGAAGGCAAAACGAGTAAAATATGACTAGACTAGGCGAGGCTCTGGGAATATCTTGTTCCCGAAAGTTTGCCTAAAATACGAGACTATGTAAGTGCGTTTAGAAACGCCGTAATTACTTAACTCTATTTAAACCAACTGAGAAGACGATTCGAGTCGAAACTACAGCCGGCATGCAGATATATATACCGCACTCTTTGTTTCAGGGGCACTGCAGTCGAAATAGTTATCTGGCAGGACAAAGCAGAAGTGGCCAGGGGATAAATCTCAAGATAAACTTTAAGCTTTGTTTCCAAGAGACTTCAATGGAAAATGTGATCTGAAGGATCGTCGGAAATGTTAAATTTAAGGTAAGAGTGTATATTATATGGCAATATTGCAGAATAATTGATAGCTCAGTACTATAGTAGGTAGATTTAATTCATACTACACTCACACCATCCGGCATCCTTTACAGACTTGCAAAAGAAGCAAATATTGCCCTTTACAAAACAGTGTACCTATTTTGACGAACCTACACGTTCTGACGATGAGCAGATCTGCTCATAGCTAACCAGTATACCTATTTTAAAACTCGCCTCTTTATAAGCATTATACCTAACCAATTCTGGACTTAAATTGCAACAGAACTTTCAACTTTATGCTGATCTCTATATTTGGGTACGCGCCTTCTGTTCCACGATTAATATCGCGAAAAAACAAAGGTCGGATGCGAGGTTTTCATGCCACCCCAACAGAAAAATTCCGATGAATTTATGGCATCCCTGAATTTCTCTTTTTCGCAACATCCCGGACACGGAAATTCGGTTTTCGCTGGCATATGTGCCAGATAAAAATTACCGGATTACTGGAAATGTAGCTTTTCCGCTTTTCCTTTCACCCATAATTTACATTTTGTGTAACGGCTTGTCGGGTGGAAAAAGCATTTTAGGGCAATTGGCCCGATTAAGGGCGTTACATAACCTGGGATATACGTATATACAGGGTGATTTGTGAAATGTGGGACACATTTTTTAGGGGAGGGTGACGTCACAGGAATGCTGTCAGATGATGTGATTGGCGTTCCCTCGTGTGTTGCCCTTGCCGACGATTATTGCTAGCATTCCCATGACGTCATCCAGAACGCTCTCTCTCTCTCAACAAGAGGCAACCTTCTTACTTTACAGATCTCGGGGGGTGATCAGGCACGTCAAAAGAAGATAAAAAAAGTTAATGATGAACATAAATATGTCCGAAATTTTCCCGTTTTCAAATATCGATTATTTTTCATATCTTCCAAGGGAATGAATATATTTAATAGTAGATAGTCGCCGCCTCTATTATCCAATTTGGGAGAGCTTTACTTTATCCCACTACCTTCCCTCATTATAATATTTTATGCCTCTCCCTACCCTGGTTGTAATGTTTTATTGCTTTCAAGTAGTGGCAACGCCACATTTATACCTATCCCTTTTCAACTTATTCGATTTCTCATTATACATATTATATTCTTACACATTAAAAGCCAGACGACACCTTTAGAGCTACCAGTACAGTACCTATGTTATAAAAATTCAACACTCTGTATCTTGAAAACGAGACCATTTCAGACATATATTTATTTGAACTTTTCTATATTGTTTGACGCGTCTGATCCTTACCGAAGTTTTTCCCGCATATTATGAACCATCCTGTATATAAACGCCAGCCTCGACGCCAGCGTTTGAGCCTTAGTCCCTGCATGCGACCGTTTATTACATGGTTTTTATTTTTTCGTGGAAACGTTTGTCCACAATTACATGGGACGTTGAACATAGAGTTTACTGTGTTCGATTGCTATTTACCCTCTCAATAAAGCAGAAGAAAGGAAAACACCCGCAAATAAGCAAGACTGCGGTTTGGTCATGGACTACACATTGTTGTGCATATATTACATATTACACATGATTTTAGTGTAGAGGTATCTACATTATTTAGAACGGAAAAATATTAATTTAAAGGCTATATTACCTGTATAATAATATCTAATTAAATTAAGTTCTGACTTGCTCGAGAGGGGTAGACTGCTACTGTGACAGGTTGATTTGGAATTCTTGTTTTTTCCCCAGGAAGACGAAACTAAAACCTCCAAAAACTATTTTGAACATAAAAAAAATGCAAAAGAAGCGTGAAAACTCATCAGCTGAATTCTGTGTTCTCTTTAGAATTTTTATTTTCTTATGAAACTATAACTGCCCGCAAGATGCATCTCTCTTAAACGAAACTCCCTGTATGCGTGCATAAAAGCGGAAGAGTCTAGCAACGTTTGTGCTTCAATGACCCTCCATATTGAGTACCTACCCTCATATAGTGACCTCATATTACACACAGTCACCTTGAAGGAAGGGTCCCATAAACAGGGACGAGGGCTTACTGCACATAAAAAGGGATGCTTGTTAGATATTATGAAAGTATCAAAAAATGCGCTTCGGGCTCGTGACGTAAAGGGATATTATTAGAAAAGGGTTAAATATATAATGGGGGTCAACGGTGCGGTAAACGACGTCAAAAGATGTAGCCGCGTCTTGCGGGATGTGCCTTCATAATAAGAAGAGACTGCCCGCAAGGGAGGTTTTCACGAGAAAAGTAGAACAGCGAATATACTGATCTGCTAAAGGTGTCGTCTGGCGAACAGTGTGTAAGAATACAACCATAATAAGAAATCGAATAAGCATACGAGAGATGGTTATGAAGGTGACGTTACCACTACTTTCTAACGCAATCGAAGCGGTTCAACGAATAGCGGTGGACGGGCACTAACCGCAAGTAAGTCCTCCCTACTAATCGAGTAGGCAGGGAATCCCTCAGGGGTGGCGTGGCGCCGCCTCTATATCAAGTTTGCCCGTGCTTCACCCCACCACATCTCACTCAGGGGCGGACCGTAAGTTTTGGAGGCCCTGGGCTAACACTATTATGGGGCCCCCGTTTGTTTCGTTAATCAAAAACCTGCTTTTTCTTCTTCAAAAAATGCATAAATTAACACTTCACACTTCACCAAAACGAAAGATCAGTTGATTCAAGCGAAGCGTTTCTCAAGCATAACGAAGGAAATAATAACCTCAAACTGATATAGGTACGATTGACGGGGTATAGATGGCAGCAGGGCCCACAATTGATGCTGTGTGCCTAACTTATTTTTATTTTTGTGGGTAATGTAAACTTACCAGTGCCTGACACCTTAAGGATTGATTTATCAAATTTTAATCTATAAAAATCAATTTGGCGCGTTTATTGATGATAATGGAGTAAGTAGGAAAGACATCACTGGAAATAATTACCAACAGCCCAAATCAAATCTGCAAATATATTTTTTTGTAAACAAAATTTTAAAATTTATATTTTTTTATCCAATAACTGACATAGCGATTTTTGACTATACTAGACCCTTAGCCTGAATCTGATAAGCCCAAAACCTGACACCCTATAAAAATTGTCATACCAATTTTTAAAAAGGAAAACACAAGTATTTATTGTATGTAGAAATGTTTATTTATTCGTACATTCTCATTTCTGGAACATATACTAACTTATTCTTGAGTATAAAGCTTTGGATTTTCAATTTTGTAAATTATTATTTGTTCGTTATGTCACAGTTGATATTAAAAATAATGTTCGCTTTTATTTACCTATGCCTTTTATTTTTCTATGATAATATTGATTCTCGTAAATGTATTCCCATGTTATTTACCTACAACTGCTTTTTTTTCTCATTTAATATTTTCTATCTGTTTTCTATTTATTGTTCTTCTCTTCCTCTCCCTCTTTTCTTCTCCCTATCTTTCACTTTTTTTCTTCTAAAAATACTGTTTCTTCTTTACCCCTGACAGACCGCATAAATTCTCTAGGGTCGTTCCTTAACTACACATCTTTGGACTTATTTTGAATGATTTGACATTGTAAACTTGTAAAGATCGTAGTAGTAGTTATTGGTCCTGTTCAGAGCTTTCGACAAGAAGAAGACATGGCTCAGAATCGTTGAGTGACAAATCTATACATGTTCTGATGCTCTTGAAGACGAAGACAGAACTGCGAAGGGTTGACTGATCACCCAACGTCCGAAGTCTGCCATAGTCAGTGCCAATTCTATAGCCAATGGCTGACAGGGGTGTTAGGCATTGGAAATATTTAACCCATTGACGCGAAATTTGTACACCATTATAAGGTTTTTTGTTAGAGACTTTAGAGATCATTTTTGCATGACTTGTGATTTTACCATGGACTGACACCTACGTCAGTCATTGGCTTAGCACAAACATAACATAAGCCAGTAGCTGACACCCCAACCAAAATCTTCAAAAACTAGTTCTAAATTATTATCTTACTTTGTTTGCTTAGAAGTATAAGCCACAAAAATTATTTCCCTTGAAAAATCTATACTAAAAACACGTAATTATAGACTATTTTTTACAACGCTGCACTAAACAATTTTGCTAAAGAAACTACAATCAATATAACTTCGCTATAAATTGAAAAGTCAGTAAAAATAGAGAGATCAAGATGACTATCTTAGGAACATACATAACTCATAACTGTGATACTGTGATTTCTACCAACATAAACATTTCAATAGAATGGATTTATATCTGCTTATTACCTTAATTTTTAATTAAATAAAGCATGTGTCAAGTTCAGGCAATGTGGCAGGCACTGGTACAGGGTTATTCACTGAGAATTAGCCCCCCACCTAACTTTTTTGTTTTTTAAGATAAAAGGGTGATTCAAAAAACAAAATCAATGGTTGGGCGAATACTTTTTTATGCCATGACCGTTTAGTGTACAGGGTGTTCCAAAAAAGTAGGACCAATGGCAACTTAATTTTTTTAAATGGAATACCCTGTATATTATTGGATTTTTGAAATCTGCTCATCAACTCGAATTTGTGGATCTCGTGATAAAGATAGACGATCAATGTAATAACGAAAAATATTTGTTTTAAACAAGAGAGTAATATAGTGAAACTCCAAAATGTCAAATGCCTTTTCAAATTTTACTGATTATATTCTCGAAATAAAGAATTTCAGGAAAATCGTAAAAGCTCCTAAACATTTTGCAGTTTCACCATATTACTCTCTTGTTTAAAACAAATATTTTTCGTTATTACATTGATCGTCTATCTTTATCTTAAAAAAACAAAAAAGTTAGGTGGGGGGGCTAATTTTCAGTGAATAACTCTGTACATTTAGGTTAATTTTTTTTAATATTTATAATATAAATATATATATATATTTAATATTATGGGCTGTAGCCCATAAAGCCCATGCCTAAATCCGCCCCTGATCTCACTACTTCATTCCCTAATTATATTTTATTATAATCACATATCTCATTTGCTATTCGCTGCCTCTCCCTATCCTGGTTGTTGGTTTTATTGCTCTCAAGTAGTAGCAACCTAACCTATTCCTTTTCTACTTGATTTCTCTAATAAGGTGACACCCAAAATCTGCTACGAAATTAGTTTCATAATAATTTCATTCATATTTGGACATTTCATGAAGTTCCTACACTTTCGCCACAGCATTCTGCTATTATAATGATTTCAATTGCATTGAAGAACTTATATAACATTTGCTTATTTATAGACAGGGCCGTAGCTAGAATTTACCGATGGGGGATTCAGATATAAAAAAATGTTGCTAATGCTAAAAATTACAAACAGTTTAAACGTTTAAACAAATGAAACAATATATATCTAAATATATGAGCAAAAATACTACGTAAATCAACTAGTGGTATGTTAATAAATTGGTTACAGGTTTACTGGCGTTAACTATTAATTTTTACAGTTGGAGTTTTGTTGGATACACGCCAAAATTACAAGATAAGCTGCAAGTAGTTTTTGATTTCTTTAGATATTATACACAACAAATCTGTCGGGAAAAGCAATATTATAGTAATATCCCAGGAATACAATATATCTTGACAGGTAGTGTTATATTAGTCGAGAAATTGTATGATTGATGAACGGCAATCTATTTTTTATAGCTTGTGTTCGCGCCTCCCTTGGCTTATATAGGACGTATTATTATAAACCTTTAAGGTGAAGCTGTGTGAGAATTTGGATACTAATCTTAATGTCGAAAACTATTAACTATACGTAATTGAATATTTCATTAATAGCACAAAATACAGTAATACCAAAATAGTTACAGGGTCCACTCAAAATGAGCGTATTGAAGTGCAAAGTGTAGCTTCATATTCCAGGTACCATATTTTGGTCTGAGTACGATACGCAGTTTTTAGGTCCTAGTCTGCAATCATAGAAAACCTAGCTATGTCACAGAAGACTTCAAAGAGCGGGCTTGTAGTTTTCAATAAGATATACAGACTGAGTCATTTTCGATGGTTTTATGGGGTATCTGCGTTATTTGTATAGATAGAAAAAACAAGGTAAGTGTTCATGAGTTAATTTTTTGAGATATTTACGATGCTCAAAACAGATCTCTGATATCTCCAATACTTTAGGAGATACAGGGCGTTTTTGAAATTTTTGCTATTTTTTACAATTATCATAGCTCATTTGTTTTTAAACCTATATATTTCCTTGAAAACGCTTTATACGCACTTTTTTACGTAGAATCCATTGGAGTAAACAGTTTTTCTAAAAAATAGTTATTTTACCTACCAAGGCACTGAAGTTCAACTTAATAATTCAACTTCAGTGCCTTGGTACATAAATAACTATTTTCGTTTTCAACGAAATATATAGGTTTAAAAACAAAGGAGCTATGATAATTGCAAAAATTTCAAAAACGCCCTGTATCTCCTAAAGTATTGGAGATATCAGAGATCTGTTTTGAGGATCGTAAATATCTCAAAAAATTAACTCATGAACACCTACCTTGTTTTTTTCTATCTATACAAATAACGGAGATACCCCATAAAACCATCGAAAATGACTCAGTCTGTACATGGCCCGTGATATATAGGATCAACCGAAGACATTTGGACGCCATCCCGGACACCTACTAGCCTGAAAAAGCAGGTTGTATATTTTAAGGAAATAAAATAACAATAATCGGCAACGCCGCCCGCAACAGCAGCTGCCATGGGCTTTGGAAGATAGAAGGACACTACAATTCTGCACCCAGGCGGCATCTATTCTCGAAAAGCGGAATACAATTCGTTGCCAGTTGCCATACTAGTATATGTGCTAGAATTAATCAAAAAAAGGTATCCCTAATTTTTTGTTTAGGATACCATCAAAATTATTTTTCCTGTTCCCTCCCCCGTAAGTTCAGTTTACATGGTCGCCAACAGGTCCGACAGCGAAAGTGAGATATTCGAGGTGCCCTGTTGCTAGGTACAAAAAGTGGTTGCTAGGTACAAAAAGTATTGCCTATATAGGAACGGTGCAAGGATTATACAGCAAGGTCCTTAAAACCATTAATAAAATATGTAGCAACTTGAAACTGGAGTCAAATTGAATATGTTTTGATCAAAAAGAATACGAATTATGCCACAGAAAAATTAAAAATATGAATATATTTTTCAGTGTCAAATACAGTAGCTAATAGCAAAGTCAAGCAGCAGTGGACGTAGCGCTGGGTTAAAAACGACCGGATAGTAAACCGTAGGTCACTGGTTCGAGTCCTACACAAAACTCATTTTTTTTATTATCGCTGGATAATATATATAATTATATTATTATATATAATTATTACTGATTTTAATTTTTAGTAATTGGGCAATGGCAATGCACGATGCGTAAGCTCTTTTGTGGCATCGGAGGTTTTTAAGGGCCGAGGTAAGGCGGGCGTTTCCTCGGTCGTTAAACAACCTCCGAGGCCAAAAAAGTGGACTTACACATCTTGCAATGTAAATAACTATTTCCTATGATGCTCCTCTCCAGTAAGTACGTTTTATATAGGTACTCGCCAACAGGCTCGAAAGCGAAAGTCAAATGTTATTTTGGTTGCTAAATGCGAAAGTGGTTGCTAGGTACAAAAAGTATTGCAGCAATGACCTTAAAATCATCAGAAAGAATAATAATTATATCAAATACAAATTAAACAGCAATGTTTCCCTGGCATCAGATAAGAGAAGCCTAACAGAACAAATTTGACAGGCACCTCGCTAACCGCAGGGTGAGACCATGCGACTAGTAATTCGTAGGCTCCGGGTTCAAATCCCACACAAAGCCAAACTTTTTTATTATGTTTTAATATTTCTGCATTCTGTCTCTTATATTTATCAATTATTATCATTTTTAGTAATTGAACAAAGGCTATTGTGAAGATTATTATACTCACAATCTACTTAATAGTGTATTTAGAGTTTAATTCAAAGTACCTATAATCTGAAATTGTCGGCAGCAGGAAAAATGTAATTCATTGCACGATGAGTAAGCTCTTTTTTGGCCTCAGAAATATTTTGAACAACCGAGGATTTAGACAACCTCCTCGGCCAAGAAAGTGCACTTACGCATCTGGCAATGTAAATAACTATTACTTCCATTTAGGTACTTCTGTAAAAACCCACTTGCCAGTATTATCACGCACAGCAAAAATCATACGTATAGACAGGTTTCTGCCTCTTTTTATAGCGCAGAAAGATGTTGGTATCATCTACACCGATCTAAGAATTTACAAGGTTATTAGTGCATTATAATATTTTTTTATGCCGCAAATATCTAAAAATAGAGAAACTATTTTAATTAATCTCCTAAAAGAAAATTTCATACTATGATTAAACGAACAGCGAACAGCAACGAGAGTAAAAAGAAGCTTCTTGTTTCCTTTCATGTCCTACATCAAAAAAGTCCATGGAAAATTATTAATTCACTCAACCTGCCGCTCGACATTGCATATAATAATCCCTTCTCAATTTTTAACTCTCTGGTTCTCTTCAAGCTAGTCCAGAAATATTAGACAATATATTACGCAATCCCACAGAGATGTATTAGCACGAACGTTCTATTCCTCAATTTCCTACTGTTTAGAGCCAATAAGGAGCAGAAAATATATTTTATACAGTGTGTCCAGGAAATGGGCGAAAATTATTATTAAAATTTTTGAGTTATTCTTTGTCTAATATTCCTGGACTACCATCATAACTCCCTTAATGGATAAATAGAGCAAAAATCGGGCAGGAAGCCGCCGACACATTGTCTCCGCCCGGCCATTTTTAAATATTAATAATACGCCGCCAGCTGTCAACCGGCGACTTAATTTACCGGCCGGAAAACAAAAGAAACGAAACAAAAGAACGCGAGCGCGGCGGCGGCCGACTGCGCGTCTCACCCAGTTGCCGTCGTTAAATTTAATAACGAGGGAGCGATCCTGAGCGCGTGTTTCGTACAATGCCGAACGACGACTACTCGTGAGAACGTGATAATTGTCAAATAAATGGTGGCGTGTTTATTTCAAACAAAGAAATACACAGACAACGTAATTACCTAAGACGGTCGATTTCCTATACAAAGTCTCTTTGAGAATTGAAATTCCGTCTTCCAGGCTTTTGAATAAACACTGGTTGTCCTTGAGTTAGTTGAGCAATTTTCATTCATTTTGGTTAGCGAGTGCATTAGTTCTTAAAAAGTTCTGATTGGACATTAAAGTCTTCAAGCTTCGCCCTCAACTGAACAATAGTAAGAAGATTTACGCATCTACACAGAGACAATGTCTCGCTTGGAGTCTGCGCAATTATCGAATTCACTTCATTCTAAGTATCTTGCACCAGCTACAACTGGGTCACTTAAACTTCTTAACCCAGACCAAATGTATGAATCATCCATCAAATTAATTGAGTTTGTTGTAAAGATAAATTATTCACAAGCTACAAAATACCTATTTATATGGTAAATTGTAGGCTCTAAATATTACACCATTAGGTCAACAACAGAAAGGTTGCTTATTGAAAGATTGCAACTTCAAAACCCTACAGTTGCAAGAAATTGAACCAACCTATATTATTATTTACTAACATAATCAATATTTAAATTTAGTTCGCGATCTTATTGCTTTCTATTATGGATTTGTTTTTCAATAACCCTTTATTTTTCAAAATATCTATTTAAGAAAGAAAAAGAGGGAAAGTTTGGTTCATGGATATAAACAATCATTACAGACATGCAGTGAAAGAGTCCGAAAAACGCGGCGGGAATAATTTCAATTAGCCGGCCCAAGACACACTAAACACAGTATTTAAAAAGGCGCAATGTGAAGTCACAAAAAGTAGCAGGGCAAGTATACGGGCCACTGGTTCTAGTTAACGCGGCCCTCGATAAAAAAGACTAATTAACAGGGAAAGCTTTTAACGCTCAGCTCCTCTGGGTGAAATAAAAACTGTATCACGTGAGCTACTGTTCTATTTTAATCAACGCGAAGCATTGTACAGGGTGTCCCATTTTGGGTGATTTGGGTGTTTTTCTCAAAAATCTCGGTTATTATTAAAGATAGAGGGTTGCGGTTTTCTATAGTTTCCGCGCATTGGCGCAGGACTGAAATTTTCGATTTTTTGGAATCCTCTCTCCTGGCTACAACTTATATATAATATCGACAAATTTAATCAACTATTTTTATAGATTTTTTGGCGTAGAAATCGAATGGAATAATTAGTTTTTTGGTAGCGTTAATAGTTTTTGAGATATGAACTATGGTTTCCATTTAAAAAAATATATAACTTTGGTTCATATCTCAAAAACTATTAACGTTACCAAAAAACTAATTATTCCATTCGATTCTACGCCAAAAAATCTATAAAAATAGTTGATTAAATTTGTCGATATATACAGTGTGACCCATTTGTTTTGGGGTCAGTCTGTAAAAAGTGTATCAATCGTGCGATTTGGCTGATTTTTTTTTAAAATTGTAGAGCTCGATGAACTGCACATTTTGAACAAAAATTGCCTGGTTCGCATAAAATCCAAAGCCTACTATGACCGTTTTTATGAGCAAAATTTTAAGAAACCATATTAGCGTTTTTTTTTGAAAAAATCTGTGTGCGCCAATGGATTGAGCACCCCTCGAAATGGGTATGTACAAAATTTCATCAAAATATTTCAAGTAATAACGATTTTGTAGAAAAATTAAAAATGCAGCCAAGGTACGTCTTTATTTTCAAAAATTCAAAGTTGGCCATGGAAAATAATTGAATTGTAATAATACAACCTTATGCTTATAAACACAAAACATAAAAACAATTAAAATTATAAAATTTTTGTAACTTCTACCAAGCCTCCATTTTCTACAATGCATTTGTCGTTCCTCTTGCGTACATTCAAAATTACATTTCGTATTTGCTGTGGAGTAATTTCCTCACAACTACGGTTTATCCTAGCTTGCAGTTCTTGTAAATTATGGGGTCTTGACTTATAAACATTTTGCTTAAGTGTACCCCAAAGAAAAAAATCTAAAGGAGTTAAGTCCGGAGATCTCGGTGGCCACTCACAGAAAGGACTATTTCGCCCTATCCAACAGTTTTCAAAATTATTATCTAGCCAGTTTCTGATTAAACGAGCATTATGAATAGGACTGCCATCTAACTGTAACTTTAAATTTAAACGGTATCTTAATGGTAACTCATCTAAAGCATTTCTAAATTCAATTTCTAGAAAATTCAAGAAGCCAGCCGCATTCAAATTCCCTTCAAAGAAAAATGGGCCAATTATTCTGTCGCGTAGTATTCCACACCAAACGTTAATTTTTTGTGAATATTGTCTCCTTGCATTTATTATAAACTCTGGATTTTCAGCTGACCAGTGACGGCAGTTTTGACTTGATACTACACCATTTGTAGTAAACGTGGCTTCGTCGGTGAATAAAATTTCATTTAAAAAGTTGCCATTATGGAGATATTCACCTTGCAGCCAATAGCAAAATTCTAATCTTCTCTCCTCATCTCCTGGTTCCAGGGTGTGCAAAAATTTTGGCTTAAACGGTTTTATTTTGTTTTGTCTCAAACATCTCCTTATACTCTCTCTGGGTATATGAAGGTCTAAACTAGCCGTTCGAACACTATTTCGATGATTGTCACTAAAGTATTGCAGAATTTGATTGTTATTTTCAACAAGTCCACGGCGTCCATTTTGCCTAGTTTTTAATAAATTTTTAGAAATCGATCCAGTTTCATCAAAAATATTGTTTATACGTTGTACAGTACTTCGACTCTGTCGTTGTACAGTACTGATCTACCTGGGTGTCTATTGTTAAATTCGGCCGCAGCTTCTGCTGCCGAGCGCTCGTTGTCGCCCACGAGTCGAACAATTTCTATTTTGTCTCTTATGCTTAAATATTCCATAATTATGATAATTAATTGTATTGAGCACAAACAATTTCTGAACTCAATTTAGACAGTTTGACACTTAATAAAAGTAAACAATTCAATTATTTTCCATGGCCAACTTTGAATTTTTGAAAATAAAGACGTACCTTGGCTGCATTTTTAATTTTTCTACAAAATCGTTATTACTTGAAATATTTTGATGAAATTTTGTACATACCCATTTCGAGGGGTGCTCAATCCATTGGCGCACACAGATTTTTTCAAAAAAAAAACGCTAATGTGGTTTCTTAAAATTTTGCTCATAAAAACGGTCATAGTAGGCTTTGGATTTTATGCGAACCAGGCAATTTTTGTTCAAAATGTGCAGTTCATCGAGCTCTACAATTTTAAAAAAAAATCAGCCAAATCGCACGATTGATACACTTTTTACAGACTGACCCCAAAACAAATGGGTCACACTGTATATATATATATATATATATATATAGAGGTTTCCAAAAAATCGAAAATTTCAGTCCTGCGCCAATGCGCGGAAACTATAAAACTTATCTCAAATCTGATTGGTCCACCAAATTCCTCTCAAAAAAGTAGTACAGTGACGTGAAAACCGCAACCCTCTAGCTTTAATAATAACCGAGATTTTTGAGAAAAACCCCCAAAAACACCCAAAATGGGACACCCTGTACGTACTTTCAGCAAACCTTTTGAATGCATTTCTACAGTTTCGGACCCAAAACTCTCATTTGGTATTACTTGGAACCATTTAAGTGAGCCATTTCCAGGCATTTTTTTATAAATGCACCATGAAGCATATTCCCCCCACCTTTTTTGATTCCAAGAAAGGCACTAGAATTGAATGTTCAGTTCAAGTCGACGTTCTACATTATGTCCCTATAAAACGCTGATTGCTTCGACTTGGCACAAGCCTGGATATTTCTGTTAACTTTATTTTTTAAACCATACTGCACCTATCCAAATCAGTCAGAACCAAATTAAATTTTTTTTTTGCAAACTAGTTCATAGATTTTCGTTCAAATTAACCATCATCAACTATGAAAAGTTTCTTAATGAATATTTTATACAGAGCGTACCAAAAGTCAACGTCATCCTTTGGAGGGCTAATAGGCCAGCTCAAAAGTGACCAGAATATCAGAATATAACCTTAGTAAAAAATCATTAGTTTTCTAGATATTATCACTTTTATGGCTTTCGTGAAAATCGACACATTACACTAGTTTTTCGGTGCCACAGCTACAAAATTCCATATTCTAAAAATAAAATTTTTGTTACGCAACCCCGAATAGTCTTGATATTAATCGCAATTCGAAATAAAAGTATGTAGTACTGCTAAACCTTTGGGATCTTTACCACCCACGTGGTACAGTTAGGTCTTGAGTGTCCCCTTTGTGTGGGGGGCCCTTATGGTCATATTTGATATTCTGGTCACTCACGAGCTGATCTATCAGGCCTCCAAGGGATGATGATGACTTTTGGGACATCCTTTATAAAAAAAACCTAGCCATACAAATCACGTTTAAGGGCAAGGACAATAATACTGTATTATTGTTATTAATTTACCATAACACAAAACACACTGATTGCAAGTTTCTTGCAACAACTTGACCTATTGACCTTTTAAAGTGTTTTTCTATCGAACTCATCCACTTACAGGAATTCGTGATAATTTTTTGCAAAGTACAAACAAAACAGAGACAAAGACTATGTTGTTTGTATTACGAGCTTTAATACAGGGTGTAACAGAAATGTTGATACACTATGTTCTAGAGCTAAAAGTAACTACACTTCACCTTTATTATTTTTTCCCTGTAAGCTAAGCTTTCCATGACCCATGGTATTGGAATTTTCCCAAAAAAACGTTTTTTATAACCGTGGCAACAAAATGCGAAAATACCAAATACCTACCTACGTAAATTGGTGATTTTTTACAACGTATGTATTAGCTTTTTCGTTGATTTGATATTGACTGGGGATATTGTTGGGCAAATTAATGTGGAAAGAAGTAGTCTTTAGCAATGTATCACTTATACCTAGAAGTTGTCTTTAAGAATCTTTAGATTTACAAAAGCAGAAGTTTGACATGAAACCTTATAATTTATAATTATAATATTATTAATGCCAGACTATGACTTTGATGGTGGTGAAGGTGAATTTTTTGAAATCTTGACGACAGGCCCCCATGTTTAGCTTCATAGCTTGGTATTCTGGGAAGTGAGTGGATCTAGAATAAATTGTATTATTCACTCATCTGGAAGAAACGAGCTAATGTAGATCCGTGTGTTTCGATATATCCTCGGATAAATCCTCGAATATATTCCTACTATATATAGATTCGACAAACACACTTCTAGATTCGCCCTTCTCAGCTTGCTGTTGTGTTATTAGATCGGCCCGCAGAATAGAACGGAAACGCAGGCACCATTCTCTCTTCAGCCTGGCATCGCAAACACTTCTTGACATGACATGTGACGTCTCTGGCGGAGAACAATTATTACGTATCGTGTTATACACGCCACCATTCGGCAAACTGATAACAACTAAAGTAACACTATAACGCATCCACTTCCTAAATTACTGCCCGCATGCCGTGTTTACGTTGAGATAGTTATATAGTGCAAGTATTAATTTCCGACATGCTATTCAGTCAGTAAACGGCTAGAAAAGGTGATTTTATTACTTGAAAGGAATAGTATGCTATCCTATGCAACAAATTTTTATTAAAAACGACAAATTAATCATTTCAGTCATCAGTTTGTAAAACATGAATATCAAATTGAGCATAATCTTATGTTGACAACAAATAATTAGCAATCACATAACACTAAAGGTAGGTAAGTATAAGGAAAATAGGTTAAGTTAGCAGAGACATAATAAAAATTTTAAATCCCGAGCTAACATTATTCAAAAGCAAGGTTAATAGAGGCATAGGCTGCACAGTAAATCTTGAACCAATCCTCACACAGCACGGGAATGGCGTCAACCAGTATGCCCGTTTAAATTTATAGGAAATGGAAGTCGGAAAACTGGAGATATTCTTATACCGTTTATCTTTTTTACACTTCAGACCTTTTAAATATAAAAAAAATAGGGAGAATGATTATTTTCTCACAGTTACATTTTTATTGGTGAGAGTAAAATAGAAAATATAAGTAGGGTTTATATTTTTATATCAAATTCGTGACACTGACGTCACCCAATATGTCTATCCCCCTTCAGGCTTACTGGGCAACTTGTGCCTGTGCTAACCTTTATTCAAAAGCGTCGGTTTGGTTGCCTGTTGGATAATTATTGATATACCTATCTATGAGATTTAGATAAAAATTAAGACATAGGTAATTCTACGGAATGAAAAGCCGACAAGTGCGCTATATAACTTCAGCCTGCGATTAAAAATTAAACAACAGAAAAACAAACTTTTTATTTTGAAAGTTAAGGAAGATGACTGCATGGGATAACCGCAAACATAAAAGTCAAAGCAGTGTTGCCATATTGAGGAAAATGTGGCAGAATGTTATTAATTGGAAATCTGGAAAGAAATGTATTACCACATGATTTGTACAAGTGCCCTATCATTTGACAATACCCACATTAAAAATAGCATCGGCATAGAGGTCATTGAATTAGCAAGCGATCCCTTGCCAACCAAAACAAAGAAAACGGAAGATTTAAGGTGCTGCATGTGCCAGGCCTCATTGATATATATCTCCTGCATAAAAGGTCACCGCAGGTAGTTTAAATACAATCCCGATATATTCACCTGCCTCCCACCTAAATTGCAATCCAGTATTTAATATTCAATAACTTTCGCCTCGGACAAAACCACAAGTCGCAGATTATTAGGGTTTATGCACTTCTTTATGCTGGACCTCCGCGATAAGATTTTTTTCTGCAAAGAAAACGCAAACTCGATTCTCCGAAATGATATGCAGATGACTGGCCGGAGGACGGCGACATAAAAAACAAAGTACGAAGCGTTGACCGATTTAATCTTCATTAACAATGATTGACCCATAACACAGATGATTAAACTTAATAATTTGGGAACGGGGACCTCGGCAAGTGTTGCTACTAAACGTTTCAAAGCAGTCTATTTATAATTTTGACACCAAGGCACTTAATCAGGAGGAGTCAGAGGGCCCCAGCGCGCGAATTTCACAATGCAGCAAGCATCAATTTTCATTTCCCGTTTACAATTAGTGCACGTCATAAGGATTATTCGAATAATAATGTTGATATAAAGCTTTTCTAACTATTTTCCAGAAAGGGTCATATGATTAAATAGAATAAGCAGATTATTTCTTTAAAGATACTACTGCTGAAAACATTCTACTTAAGTTGTGTAGGTATATACTCGTAGACAACTACAATTTGGATATTACTGTTATCTGAAACCCAAACTATTCCTGTTCGGTTGTTATACATACACTTAGATATGTTTAGGTTAAAAACCCACACATGGGGTAAACGTATATACAAAAGAAGTCAAGGTACGAGAAGAATTATTAAAAGCATACATAAGCCAGTAGCAATATTGAGAAACATAACTTTTCGAAAAGAATCACAAGGCATTTTAGAAATTTATTGTGATTTAAAATGCAATCAAAAATATTGATTTTTACTGTTTTGCCATGTTATACCAGTTTTGTATTATTAATTCTTAAACTTCGATATAGTCGATATAGCAAATGAGTTCCTCTGATGCCGTGTTGGCATCAAAGGTATACGGCATTGTGTACTATTTCCCAATTTCTCGCAAGTGTCATTAATTTCTTTATAAATACCCACCGATGGTTAACATAATCTATTAAAAGCTATTTTTAAAGCCGAACAGATGGTAATAGAATATTTATTACATTTTGTTTTAACGACAACATTAAAGTTTGGTATTATGTAAAAGCAGTAATGATTAATCGGTAAAGTATGACAACATTTTAGTTATGACCTAATATAGGGAATGTCGAATTCTGGTTTTTTGAAGTGTAAGACGAAATCTATTAAGCGAATTTGTCTAACATGACTAAAAGTACCAATTAAGAGAAAATAGTTCAACGGTTTATGGTTGACTCACTACTTATGATATGGATAGACGGAAGTGGTTTTATTACGTGATTTTAATAACACAAAAACACACATAACGCACAGTTTCTTACAGTTTTAGTACCGTTTTTGACTTCTTTGGCATATCAAATAATAGTTTAAAAAAATGTAGCTTATACATATAAATACGTATAAATGAACAGAGACGAAAAATAAGTCGATTTACATTTGAATTGCTAATTGGAACTAATTAATTAATAATTATTCCACTTAATTTTCTTCTTTATTGAGTTCTAATGTTAGCGTCAATAAGTGAACAATTTTCTTATTTACCTTTTAAATAAAATCGAACCTTTAGGGGTATTTTATCTACTCTTCTCCTGCGATCTATTTAATAACTCCACTTGATAAAAATCAATCAAAATTTGATTTTGAAGTACTAAACTATGAATCCAGTATGAAGCATTTCCAGACAAATATTTTTCTATAAATTTTGTCACGCTTTGTCGGTGTACCAGTGAAGGTACTAAACTATGAATCCAGTTTGAAGCATTTCCAGACAAATATTTTTCTATAAATTTTGTGACGCTTTGTCGGTGTACCAGTGAAGGATTCCGTACTTTGCTCTCACGGGAGGGGTTAACACAATAAACTTGGTTTATATCATTAGAATGCCAACGGAAACACATAAATACACGACACTGTAAAAATATACAAGTCAATCAATGTGTTGGATATTTTGGGACATAAAATTACAGAAATTACTCAAGAGTAAACACTGGTCGGAAGATTGAGACAAGAATATTAAAAACCTTGAAACTAATAACTTAAACACAATTTTCTACAATATTCAGACGAACACATATATTTATACTTAAACAAGTAGGTAACATGCGTTCCACAATTTACAAATTAAACATAATATTTTCAAATGTTATAGAGCACTTGACCTATAACCAGCAACCAATTACTGTCGGTGGTCGGTGTATAATTGGTAAATTTATGGCCTACCTTTGCAAATAATCTGCACCTATACTAATCCGCGAGGACGTCTCCCGCAAATATAAACTTTAGCAAACACAATAAATCGTCAACGAGCGCTAAATTTCCAAAAACCTCAACAACGAAATTCCGCACAAGAACATTCGATATAGGACTAATTTTAAAAAACCGACCTATACGGTTGCTACGAACCTACGATAACAACTACTTAAACCTATTCGCGCAGCGATCTCCCTAACTAGTTTAGAATGCGTGCTTTGTGTGGGCGCGACCCCGCCGTGGGGGTGTCGACCGCGGGATAAACTCTGTCAAACACAAGAAAAGCGCGACCGTCGCGGCGGCGGCGGCGGCGTCAACGTAGACGGGCGTCGGCGGCGGGCGGCCGGTGCAGCCGGCGGCGGCGGACTGGAGCGGCGCCGGCGGCAGCCTCCGCCGGAGCCGGTGGCCCGGCGCACCACGTGGCCCGGCGGCGGGGCATGGCGTCGCGGCGGGCCGGGCGGAGGGCGTCGCGGCGACTGACGGCGCCGGGCGTCGGGACCGCGCTCGGCGGGAGGGCGCGCGGGCGCGGGGCAGTCGCGACCAGACGACTTGCGGAGGGGCGGGCGCGGGGGCGATTTGTTATAGCAACACCACTTTTGTAAAACGAATTTTGTTCTTATTGAAAAAAATTAATAATATTGGCATCACAAGAAAAGGTGATAATGGGCAAACACTCAAAGTTAACAAAAAGAAAAAACTAGTAACCGCATACACGTGTTTCATGCTATTTAATGTTTATGATAGGCATGATTTGGGAAGCAACAAATGAAGTCCAGGCAGGAGCCAACTTTGACTGTTTGCCCATTATCACCTTGTCTTGTAATTATTACATTTACACTCGCTAATCTTACATCCTTATTGTCAATATTAGGATCCTTCTTAAATCGATACGAGTTAAATAAGGCTGTTTCATACAAGATGGTACCTAAGAGTCGAGCACAGAATATATTTATTCATCCACATACAGTGACCGGCAGAAAGGTGGACACAAATGAAAAACTTTTTTATTATTAATTTCTCAGAAAATTTTATTCTTGATAAAAGTTGGTGCATCATTTCAAACTCAAAACGCACATAACAAAATTTAAATATCTCTTTTTGGATACGAAGTAGATTCAAAAATGTCAAAATAATTCAAGAGTAAAGTACCCTTATTTTTTAAAATACGGTAAAAGTTACTTACAAAAGTTATTTGAAATCAAAGGTGGATATCAGCTTCAAAGTCACTCAAAAAAAAAAAGAAATTTAACTTTTTTTGTATTTTTTGACCACCCTGTGTATTACAAAAAAATATATATTGAAAGCAAAACTTATCATCAGATAACACATGAATTTGTTCCTAAACTTTAATTTTGTTCGATTAGCAGCTAGAAATTCAAATTAATCTAAATCAGAGTTTAAAAATATTAAATTTTTGTGTCCAACTTTCTGCCGCTCCCTGTATAAAATCAAAATAAATACGTAATTTATGAATTAGGAGGGAATGAAAAACTCTTTTACATTTTGTCGTCCAAATTTTTATCAAAAGTTCTGGTTGTTTTTTCTGAGTACAACGTACAAATAATAATAATAATAATTCTCACACTCACAATACTCCAAACTAGGAGTACCCCAGAAGCAACCACATGCTTGTGCGGGGGAGGGGGGCAATTACTATTATTTTGTCTTCGTTGCCATTTGCGGCTAGGGCTGACTTTTTTCCCGATAAAACTAGAATAGCATTCGCTTAAGTACTACGGAAAACCCTAGAAAACCGTAGTATTGCCAGTGAGTGTATAGGACAATTAGTAAATCACACGGATAAAGCCTATTTAGGAGCAATACCGTGAACCCACATTTGTCCAGCGCTCTTGGCCATAGCGGTGTTTTTCTCGATCGAAGGCCGAAAAACATGCAGTCTAAAAAGTCAGCGGTAACTTTATTTTATAGATTAAGGAGTGATCATATAAGTTGAGAAGAACAAAGATGAAACTTTTTTGTGGGGATGCAGTCAAATATTGGCCAGTAAGAAGAAATTTTTTTGTTATATTAGTACCTATAGAAACCTTAATAAAATATCTAATAATAGGTTATATTTTTGTTTACATAATAATTTTCAAACATAGTAGGTTATATAATTTTGAAATGTTTTTTTTGACGTAATTATTTTCTAAATATACCTACCTAATTATTATATTTATATAAAAAAATAAAAAAGTAGAAATTGGACAACAATTCCTTTTATTACTTCTTTTGGAGTAAATACGAATAAATATTATTTAGGTCAGGTCTAATCTATGTAATATTTATTCGTATTTAAAGATCTGGCCTAATCTAAGTAATATTTATTCGTATTTACTCCAAACGAAGTAGAAAAGGATTTTTTCTCCATATCTCTAGTTTTTTATTCTTTATATAAACTTTATAATACTTTATTACGTACCTATATTTAGACAATTGCGCCAAAAAAACATTTCAAAATTATAACCTATTATACAGGGACCGGCAGAAAGTTGGACACAAAAATTTTATATTTTTAAACTCTGATTTCGATTAATTTAAATTTCTAGTTGCTAATCGAACAAAATTAAAGTTTAGTAGCATATTCATGTGTTATCCGATGATATGCGCTTGCGGTATTTTGTTTTTTTGTAATACACAGGGTGGTCGAAAAAATTCAAAAAAAGTTAAATTTCTTTTTTTTGACTAGGTTGCTGTGACTTTAAATCTGACATCCACCTTTGATTCCAAACAACTTTTGTAAGTAACTTTTTACCGTATTTTAAAAAATAAGGGTACTTTACTCTTGAATTATTTTGACATTTTTGAATCTACCTCGTATCCAAAAAGAGATATTTAAATTTTGATGTGTGCGTTTTGAGTTTGAAATGATGCACCAACTTTTATCAAGAATGAAATTTTCTGAGAAATTAATAATAAAAAAGTTTTACATTTATGTCCAACTTTCTGCCGGTCACTGTATAAAAATAAAAGAAAATTATTGTAATCAAGTCTTCTTGTCTAATAAATAAGTCGTTATTAAAATTTGAAGATCTATTTAGAAATACATCAAAAATTTGTATGTAATGTCTTGTTAAATTTGTATATAGATAATTTATTAAGATTTTTATACTAAGCTTTTAAACTTAACGTTAGTAAGTAATATATATTGTAGTTGTCCTGAAGAAGGAATAAAATGTTCCGAAAGCTTGACAAATAAATAGTTTTCTTTTTACTGGCCAATATTTGACAGCATCCGCAAAAAATTTTGTTCTTTGTTCTTCTTTACATTTATAAGTAATAATAACATAATCACAATTATTAATCTATAAAAATAAATCAACATGTTTTTATAATTTATACATTAACATTTATAGGAAGATATATCACGTCACCTAGATACAATATACCGGTGATTTATTTTATCATACAAGCAACCAATAATTCTCCAGTTATTCTAAAATATTGCCCCGATTTCTTGATTCCAAAAGAGGCGGATTACTAGATTAATTTGCAAGCTAAATTACAATAATTAGTCAAACTATACGCCCATACTGTTTGAGCTTTAATTAACACTACTTCGTATATATATATACCACTTGTTAATCATTTTGTTCAGTAATAATAACAATAATCAGTTAGAGCAAATTTTGATAATGCGTTTAGTTGTTTGTTCTGCAATTACATAACAATTAAATAAAATATGAAATGTTGATGAAAATACAACAAATCTATTTCTAAAATGACTGTAAAAATAACATTTCTCTATCAATGAATCCGGGTATAAACGGAATCAGACTCACATATCGTTTTTCGTTTTTTTCGTTTCATTTTATTTTTCCGCGATATATATTATGTCCATGCAACTTAATATTTTTTCAGTTATCTCTGGAAATTTTTGCTGAAAAAAAAAATTATAGCAACGAACGCAACAATATAATATGTGGCTCAAGTTATAGTTCCGCGAAAGATATATAATATATTTCATTTTAAACAATTACTAAAAAGTAAAAATTGATTACCAAATAACTTTCCTACGTATTTTTGGGTTCTGAGGTGTAGCTTCCGAGTAAATTTCAGAATGCCACTCGGTATAGCAATATCCTCCATAGTTGCAAAGCATAAAACAATTATCTGTAACAAATAAGTATTGAGAAACCGCAACATAAACTTCACTATTGTTCCCTTGAAATTTGATCCAAATCGATTCCAAGGTTAGGTTAATTAGTTTTTAATTTACACTTTGATATTCCACTGTTATTAAACACACCGGGTCGTTAGCCGATGAAACCGATAATGTCGAACAACAAATACAGGAACTTATCAGACTGCTGGGAAACACAAAGCAAGAACCGGCGATAAGAAATTCGTTACCTCGAATTTGGACAAATAAGCCACATATCAGACACAGAACGTATATATCTCGAAAATTGTTGTTTTTATAGGTTCATTCACATTTCAAGGTAAACCTTTTAATGTCATTGCCTTGTAATAAAAATATGCGAAGCAAAGAATGTAATTTTAAACAAATATATAGGTTATTTAATCAATAATACAACTAGGAAGTGCAACCACATTTATTTAAGCTATAACAGCTGCAACTCCTCAAAGAGGTTTGAAGGGTAATAATGTTGTTATGATAAATAAGGATAGATATTGGGGATGCCTGGATTCATACCCGGGGCTAATACTTGGGCAGTAGACACTTTGTTAACCAAGTAAGCTTCCGAGGCATATGACTTCCATCGACTAGGTGGTATTTGATTCAACTGACTAGTAGTAAGAGACTCCTGGATTACCTAAAACTACTATATACTAAAACCAAGTAACTCTCTAAATGAAAGCACGTGTTCGATGACGTTCCGTGAAATAAGGCGAGTGGTCATGGGCCATAAAATATCAGTGCGACTGGCAACAGGGATGTACTCGATAGCAAAAGTGTATTTATGCGCTTTTATCTTGTTGTTTTCAGCTATATTTAGACACTGCCACAAATAATTTTGTCGATGTTCTGAATCATTTTAATTGAGCCAATAATTTTTTCCGAAATATTTTGACGTAAACAATTGTAAAAGTAAATTTAAATAAAGATGGTGCCTCAGTGCGGCTCTGTCTAATATCTCCACGCACACATTCCTGTTTATATCAGGCGTAAGGCGTAAGAGTTATTTGATTTTAGTATAGAAGTGGTTAGAGGTTGTAGTTGTGAAGGGTAACCATTCATTACTGTTCTGATATTTGTTCTTATACCCACAACATTCGACATATAGCGACTTAATGTAACTCACGTGGGAATTCTAACCTATAGAATGTCAAACCAAGAATATTAAGAAATAAGGATACATTTTTTATCTGTGAATATAAATCAAGAGGGATGTTCTTGTGGCATAGCAGATAAAGGACAATAAGTTGACAAAAAAGCACTCCAAGCGGGATTCGAACCCGGAACTCCTACTGGAGGCGTAGGCACTTTATTAACCAACTAATCTACTGAAAAATACGGGTTCAATCGGCTGGCTAGGTGGTCACTATTTCATTCAGCTTTTATTGTGGCAAACATTTGGCATACTGATTGTAAAAATATTCACAAATTATTTTGCTGACAAGCGTTCAAAATGGCATATTGTAAGTACTTTCTAGTTCATTCTAATATATTGCAGTATCCATGCAATTAGTAAACAGTAAGTTGCCTTTGGCTCTATACTCATTATATCTACTAGATCCAGTCACAGCACGATCGCTATTTTATCTTTAATCTTGATGTCATCATTAGTTATCAGGATTATCATTAGCTACATAATTAACCGCTCACCAGTTATTCGCTGAACACAGATAAATCTACATTAGAAAACCATCAGTTTATACCAGAATACATTATAACTCGCACATAATTAACGTATTGGCAAACAAACAATTTACTACACATATGTATACATTTGATTTAAGTGGAAACTAATACAAAATAAATGGGGAATAAACTATATCAATTTTAAAATGTTGGAATCTAAATGCATATAAATTCTTATTTTGTGCCGATATATTTGCAAAACCTCGAGAAATTCTTTTCATGAAACGAAGCAAAGTGAATATTTAAAAAAATTAAGACATGTGGGCGCTACCCTCTTTCCATTAAACAAAAGGGTGCTTTACTTTCGGCAACCCTCTTTTGAAACACCGTAATAAGAAACAAAGGGTGGAAGTATAAGGTAAGCCAAAGCAGAGGGATTTCCAAGGTAAAGAAGCCATAGCGCAAAAGTAAGACGTGATGCGAATGCTCAATTTTTGCACCATGTACTGTATGTGTATTTGTCCCTGGATTTGTATTTGTATTTTGACAATGGTAGGAAGGTCAAAAGAAGGTTTTTAAGATCTTTCATAAAAAAGTTCAGGTTCCAAAAATAAAGATTTTAATGATTTATGTAAAAGTAGACACTCTGTATGTATGTAACTCAATTTACCAATTTGGATTGTCGTTAGTATACCTAGTTTAAATAGCTATTTTTGTTACAAGTACCTAAAATGAAGATGAGTCCTGAAAAACTTTATTTAGGTAGGTATGTATGTGTGAAAAACACTATTTTTTGTTATACGCTTTTTACAATTCTTCAGAACGCTTAAATTTGCAAATTTTCCATAATTTTTGAATTCATAATGTTCGAAAAAGTTGGCTTAGAAATTGCTATCGGAGCAACAAGTTTGCTTATTTAATAATTTTGTCATGTCATTTAGGGACTAGGCCGAAAAAGAAGCAGTTTACGGACTTAAATGAGTCCCTAAAATAGCTATTTTTGGGAGCGTATGACAAAAATACATTTAAAATATTTTCAATTATGTGAAAAAAGACTTCTTGTTAAATAACAACTATCGTTTCGTTTGCTTGAGTCAAGGTAATCCAAATCAGTTCGTGGTATACAGTTCACTTGGTATAGACACAGACCTATATAGCTTGGCTAAGCAGCCTCCGTGGCGATGTTAGTACAAGCCCCGAATTGGGGATGTGCTGACTGAAGCTGCAAATGTGCTGTTGGCTCCTGCCTGGACTTCATTTGTTGCTTCCCAAATCATTCCTATCTTTTTGATTTGGTTCATGTTACACCGTACTGATGATTGCCAAATAGCATGAAACACGTTTATATGAGGTTGCTAGTTTTTTTTGTTTTCTAACTTTGAGTGCTTATGCCCATTATCACTTTTTCTGTGGTATAGAGTAGGTATTTCCAAAATAAATAGAAAGCAATGTTGGAACTGGAACTCAAAGTTTGAATTATAGTGTATTTTCAAGAAGCGAGAATACATTGTTCGTGGAGAGGTCGGATTCAGTGGCGTCGAATATCTCCACTAATTAAATTATTTTTTTTAACAAAACATATTCGGAATTTCGGTCAACGACAGAACTAAATATTGACCCGCCAGAGATATCAGTAATAATCACTGAATGTGTACAACTGTACAGGGTCTTCACGCGAAAACCCCGCCCCCCTATTATTTCCCAAATTTTTGCAAATAGAATTTTTTTTATATAGAAGTTGCAAGGTAAGTATCGGGCTTTAGAATGGTGCGTTCAAAATTTAAAGTGAACGAACCTCTGACAAAGCGCCAAAGCTTATTTAAAAGTCCCTGAGGCGAAAAAAACAATTAAAAATTAAATGGACATTGCCACATTTACACTTACCACTTTAAAAGTGGGCCAAAACCGAAAAATAAAAACTACCCTACAACAAACAATCACCGTAGAACTACCGAAAACACTGAGGAAAAAGCAACACTAATTAAAGTCTATCCAAGTTACAAGTTACAGCGGCAGTAGATATAAACAAAGTCACATGACCGCCTTGCGATCGGTTATCAGGGTCGGACTAATATGAGATTCCAAGTGGCTTGTAATTCTGAACGAATTCTTTTAGAAGTTCTAAAATTTGTGTTTCTAGCTTTCGTGGATCTTTATAAATTTCCTTAAATTAAGTAGCAAAATAAATTTAAGGAACATACTGCACGCGATCCGATCTAAAATATGCAGGAAACTCGACTGAGGGAAGAGCCGGCCCTGCATTCTGCTCGCCGCGTAAACACTTGACATTTTATGACGGCCAGACCAATAAGAGAATAGGTCACGTGCTGGCTAATGTTTTGATCCACTGCCTCTGTAACTTGGATAGACTTTCGTGTTTAAAGTGTGATTTACGAGTCTTGGAACGCCCTGGCTTTTTTCATTAAATGATTTGACAGCCGTTGTTTCTCATATCACAACGACCAGAGTATCATCTGCCTAACAAGAGAAAATGTTTTGCGCATCCTCGTCCCGGCCACTGAGCTCAGGAGGTAAGTAGGACTCTCCCCCTCTGTTGGTACAGGGCCGGGGTGACGCGGGGCGTGGGTTGTTACCTTAATTAAGGTCTTATACACTTACAGCGCCCCGAAAACGTAAGCCGTCGACGGGATTGAATTCTATGAGGGGCCCAAGGGTTGAGTCGGAACGCCGACGAAGGCCGCAGCTAGAAATAATAAGCCAAACGCTCACAATAGTTTTACGTCCGCTTGGGCCCTCTAGCGGGATTTTCTGGGCCATGCAGAATGGTTGAAATGCGGTTTGTCACATTTTTTCTACAGATATACTCTGTTCAAAAAGGATTGCTGGCACAGAGGAGATTTCAGGGCCATAAAATCTTAAACCATCTTATCTTATCTTATCTCATTGGCGGCGTTATTCTTTTTTATTTGCAATGAGTAAAATAGAAAAATTATCTTTAAAAATATGGTTGTTGTCTATCAAATTAGTAGCGTATGCTGAATTTTGTTTTTTTATTGTCAAAATCTCTTTCAGACCATTTCAACCATGTTTTCATGGATAATTTTCCTATTTACACATTGAAAATAAAAGTAAGAAGTTACCTTTATTAGATTTACAATATTAATGCCCTTTTTTGAGGCAATTATGTATAATATTTAGGAGATAAGTAATTATCTTAATTCCTCGCCATTTTAATACAGGCAATAGGGTACTTGACAATATTTTTAATTGCTCTAAAATTGTACTCTGTTTACAGTAGATGCACCAACATAACACGTAATAAATGAAACAAGGGCTTTTAACACTTATTTATTCATGATAATTAAAGACGAAGTTGCACAATTTTGTTCAGGCTGAAATCTACAGTTTCGTCGTTCTATTGTCCAGAACGCCAAAAGTGGCAACTCTGTGCCTCTCAGGAGGAACGGAACTGTAACGTTGCCGGTGCCCGTTTCCAATATTTCGTGGAACAAGGACAAATTGCAGTTTTCTATTCAAATATCTCCAGCTTGCCTATTAATATCTGTTACTTAATATATTGCAACTTTTGAGCTTTAACTAACGCAATTGCACACACAAATTTTGTCACATAAAGACTTTTTTATTCCGCATATTGACTCCTCTATAGCAAAATGGTGTCTGTTTATGCTGCACACGCTGGAAACTATATCCTTCATCTCTGCCACGTAACAGTTTAGTTAAAATATCTGTATACGGAACGTACTATAAATATTCAGGTATCAATAATGGGGGAAATATTCGCCTATGTGGCAACGTTACCTGCCCACCTAGGCATCTAACCATATGCATATATCCACATGTCATCTAACACATAACTGTCATTCCGATTCCGTATATCGCTAAGTCAAAACATTAGTAGATATTAATATCTGTGCGATTTATTATAGTTTGTTATTAATATTTACTATTATATATATTATTTGCGGACCTAGTTATCGTGTTGTTAGATGTGTCAGGTAAGATATCATGGACCCTAAAAGGAAAATCCGTAATTTGCCGAAATTGGGATGCTTTTTAAGTAGCACAAATTTTTTCTAATAATCCGATGTTGGCGTCTGCCGAAATTCATGGGATAAAACTGCAAAGGTTTGTACCTACCTACGTTGTAGTAATAGTACAGTTGTATTATGAGTTATTAATAAAGAGAGAACCTCGGCCTAGGGACCATCTTGAAGGCGCGTTTATAAAGGCGCCATAGTGCTTAATACTGAGCCCGAATTCCGGCCCAACCTAGCCAAAAAATTTGCAGAAAAACGATTGAATAGATATTTACGAAAAAAAAACACTTCTTGACTAAATGTGGTTTCACGGGGCATCATAAGTCTGGGAGTTTGAGGTTAGAATTCTGAAATTTCAACTTTCCTTGCAACTTTCACTGCCGAATAAGGTTATGTCTTAGAACACTTTAGTGGTATTGCTATGTTGCCAAATTGTCTTTTTAAAACACTTGTGACGTCATAAGTGCTTTCCCGCCAAATTTCGAAGAAAGTCTAAAAACTTGATAAGTACGTAAATATATATTTTTTAAATAATTGTAGGGTCTTAGGCAAGTGTCCAGGAATTGTTTTATCAAGTTTGTAAAATTTCGTCAAGTACCCTATTATTAAAACCCTAATTATGTGCTTTTTATTGCTTTTATATTAATTATGAGAATTAAAATCGTAGGTATAGTTACACCTATTTGCCTAAAATGCTTATAAATGGAATAATCATAAAGGTGACATATTCACTTGTGGTTTGGCAGTATGGCTTCGAGTTCATGTTTTATACCAAGACCCTCGAACCAGGTTTGCAAAAGCCATTTTTCTGCAAGAGAAAAAACTATAGTTTTAAATGTTCACGATGCGCTGAAACATTAGCAGCCCTCTAGCACTGTTTTATTGCAAAAAAGAGCTGATGCTGAAAGAGAAATGATGCCCAATGTGAGAATAACCACATTATGGACAGTCCTTAAGGATATGAATTTTCGCTGGAAGAAACAAAACCGAAAGTCTATTCTCATAGACAAACCCGAATTCATTTGTTGGAGATGAGAATACCTACGGGCGATAAGAAGATTTCGAGGTGAGAGAAGACACATTTTTTAGGTACTTGGATGAAACTTGGTTGAACGAAAGACATACTGTTTCAAAAGTGTGGAAAGACAAAAATATTCAAAACTCTCGGCAAGCATTTATGGAAGGATGGTCAAGAGGTATGAACCCTATTGCCAACATTATTATAAATATCAAATAGTTTGTTTTATTAGTGTCTCAAAATTTAATATTTTTGGAAAATGGTTCGGTTGGTTTTAGCAACAGGTAAAAACGATAATAAATGAATAAACTTTTTATTTTCCTCACCTGTCCCTTAATCCAAACAAACCATTTTGTAACCGACCCTCCGCCTATGGCTTATAAGTTCCTTTATTAGCACTTTATTGCTATTTTGAGATTACGGGGTGCTCCCAAGGAAGATAAATGCATTAAAAAAATGGCAAAGCTTTTTGTCGGACCCAGGTAGTCTCTTGAATTTATAATAGGGGCAGCGTGCTAAGAATTCTATTTGATCAGAGTATAGAAGAGTTGCAGCAGATATAAGACTGTAATGAGAATACAGGGTATACCCCGAGTTTGAATGACCCTGTACGTTGGTTTAAAATATTATTTTGCAGAGCCTCTAATTTTTGAAATATGTTTATACCTTTATTATTATATTCACAAAGCCCGGCATCTAATTGGTAAAATAAATAAAATAAATAAAATATTGTAAGTAAAGGGAAGAATTCACCGTTATATTTATTGCTTTTTTTGATTATATATTGGTTACGTTTATTAATATTAACAAAGAATGCGTATCGAATGAACACTTACATGTGTTGGGAAAGTCCAAGGCATTTAGATGACTTACCTGAAAAAAAAAAGTAAATTTTCTTCTTCAGATTAAAAAACAAATAAGAAATTAAAAGTACGTATATACACAGAGTAAACAAAAAGCAATTACCAGCCACTAACTTGAAAGCATTATTTAAAATATTCGATCCCTATTATATTAAAAACACATCGACAGCCATGACAACTCACATTACAAAGTATAACCTGAGGATATTATATTTTTTCTCGGCAGATATTAGATGTCAAAAAACAAATCACGATTAACTGAGCTGATACAATTTTATTTGCTTTGTTCTTTGCCACATATATATTTTAAGTAGTGTCTGGTCATAATTAAGATCGCTCACATATAATCCTTGTTCTACATTTTCTTTAAAAGATGTTATTATTTACGACTCCATTGTGAACTTTTTATTTATCTGTTGGGTAACGTGAACAATTTTTAAATCAAAGTAGGCCATACAATAATAGTTTCTTTTTCACTTTTCTTTGGCACATTTCATAATAGTAATACACCATTATTATGTCTATCAGGCTTGAAGGAATACATTTATGTGCATTAAACTATTGTACAAAATCGATTATAATACAATTATTAATAACTAGTAAGAAAAAGTTCCTTGAAAATAAATCGATATAAGTGCTGGATTTGAATTTAGTCCTTCCTAACTTACGAGCACTATATTACAGAAACGTACCCAGACGTACCCAATAGGGTATGTACCCAGACAAAATGTTATTATCTCTTAAGAAATAAATCGTGGAATGCATCAACCTGTTTTCACGTCTGCACCTATAAATTATATATTATTCACAAGATATACCAACGATATATTATAAATTATATTTGGAATAATAAAAGTAGAGTTTGTATTTTATACATTAATAGTTAAATATCGTGAAATGTTGATTTTTTTTCAGACGATCGCACTATCCGGCAAGGCCATGGTCAACTGTTTTATTTGCTTCGATTTGTTTGGATGCACATTCGAAGTTAAATTGTTTCCTAGCCTATATAGTGCCAAGCGAGTGCAAACAGGTTGTTTTAACTCTAAAAAGTTTAATAGTTGTTAAATATTCGCATATTTCATTTGCTCTTTTGAGTTACCATTACCTAAATTTCTTAGGGCATTTTCGCGGGAATTATTAGATCATGTTTAATTTGTAAATCGTTCAATTTCCGTACATATGGAGAGATGCCAAGCCGCCCAAGAAGAATTCGACACCTGCAGGCAGTAACCAGTGTGTTATCTACCCATAGATAAGAAATATATAATAATATACAAGTCATACGCTCGTTAATTTCCTTGTAAAAAGGCAATCTTCGCGACCACGCTCGGTCCTACTCTCCGCACGTGCTTACATTGTTAATTCTTAATTCCAGTTTTCAACTCTTATATGTTTCCGGACGGATCGTAGTTCCTGCGAAAGATAGAACGCCCATCCCAACCTCCAGGAAGAAAAATCGAAGCGGACTTCAGAAGGCAAAGCGTTAAGATCAGTAGAGCTTTGGTTGAGGACGTAACCGATTATTAGGAGGTATTTCTCTATCCAATAAGCGTTAATAATTTTGAACAATTCTATGGTGCGGGGCGTGTAATAAAAAATTCCACTGGCAACGGAATCAGCCCGTATGGCATTGTATAAGGTTGAATGGATTCAGTGTCATTTGTTATTATTGGTCTGTAGTTAGTGTAGTCAAAGTCAAAGCGACAGCGGCTCTATTTGGCAAGTCAAGGGGATTGAAACCAAAAATGATCCTATGGTCCTACCTTACGGTGGTAAGGCCAATCATCACATATGTCTCCCTTATATGGTGGCCAAAAACCAAGGAAAAAGTGGCGCAAGGCAAGTTGCAGAAAACTCAACGGCTGGCTTGTCTAGGTATCACAGGGGCTTTAACTACATGTCCCACAGTTGCAATGGAGGTAATGCTTGACCTCTCCCTGCTAAACATCTTTGTGCAGGAAGAGTCAATCAAAAGTACCTCGCAACTTTACCAAGCCGACAAACTAAAACCAGGGGACCTTATTGGACACCTAAAAATTCTGCACACTGTCCAACTTCAATCCTTGACAATGCCAAAGGACTATATGCAGACGAAATATGACTTTAAATTACTATTTGAAGTGGTCATCCGAGATCGCCAAACAAGTCAAATTGCAATACCAGAAACATCCTGTGGAACAAGCATCTGATATACGGACGGATCCAAAATGGACGATGGGGTTGGAATTGGGATATACGGCCCTAATCACAGGACCTCACAGTCCCTAGGTAAGACTACCTCCATTTTCCAGGCAGAACTCCAAGCCATAAATGTATGTGCCCATGAGTGCATCAACAGACGCATCAAGGGGGTAAGAATATACATCTTATCAGACAGTCGGGCGGCACTAAAAGCTCTGAACTTATGAGTCTAACGTTGCCTGGGAATGCAAAGCACATCTAAAGCAACTGGCCATAGGCAATAGATTGACTTCAATGTGGGTGCCAGGGCACGAAGGTATTCATGGCAATGCAATAGCTGATAGCCTCGCTCGAGAAATGGCTAAGGCCCCATTCTACGGTCCTGAACCTGGCATAAATAAAAGCCACCTATTGGGAGAGATCAAAATATGGGAAAAAGAACAAAAATAATTCTACTGGAGAAACACTCTGGGCCAAAGACACCGAAACGATTTCTGACCTACTCGCTTGAGAACGCCAAAAAGCTTCTTTAAACAAGAATGAAGTAAGACTAATTACAGGTCTCCTTACTGGACAGTGCCCATTAGGATATCATCTTAAAAAAATGGGCTAAACAGATAATGGACTATGTAGATTCTGCAACGAACGTGATGAGACTAGCGAGCATAAACTCTGCGAGTGTCCCCTCTTAATCCGAAGCGGACTCAAACACTTCGAAAAGATTGATATAAATCCAAACGAAATTGGCAATATGGCCCCAAGGAAAATACTGAGCTTTATTAAAAGCTTAGGTGACCTCGGCATTTATTAGAGTAGGGTCACTCACAAAAGATCTACATAGGTCGCAGTGAAGAAAAGCCATTAGAGCCAAACGACCTCGAGAAAATCTACAATCTATATAGTGTAGTCACAATATTTTTCCTGTATGTTATGATGGAGCAACACAGAATGGGCCAATATAATTTCACAACTTTTGAAATATCATGCAAGATATAAACCTCTCACTCCTAATAAATTTCGGTCAACTCCACCCCCAAAAACCAATCCATTTTTCACGGTGTCCCCATCGATACCCCTTTTGTTTCTGGGGCGCCATTATGCAATATACATATCAAATACGCCCTAGTCGGGGTCCCCCATTATTGCCTCTCAAGCAATTCGCTTTACAAACGATTGGGACTAATACCCTAATAAATCACGGTATGAATTTTGCGCGAGAATTATGAGACAGAACGAATGTTAAAGCGATAAATCACGGGGTATTACAAAATACTTATTGAGAAACGCTAGTTAGATGCTGCTGAGCCCTGCGCGTATACCTCTGATAAATGCGGAGCAAGCTGAAGGATTATATTATTTGGGGTTATTACCTGTTTTTTCACCATATAGTTGGAAAAACACTTTATTGTCAATATTGAATAGTGAATTTTCCAAGACACTCCATCAAAATAGAGGCAGGTTTCGCTTGCGAAAGACTGCTTCTATGATGTTGCCAGTCTTGTATAAAAAAGAACATACAAATGCAAAATTCAATATTAATTATGTTTTTAAAATGCTTAAGATAAAAGCGTAAGGTAAAGCTTAGGTACATGATTTAGTGTAATCGGTTGACAATAAGTTTGGAAAAAAATGAAAAGTAAAGAGTACCTGTCTACCTGTGACTATATCCAAAATAACCAGAATCTCTTTCACTACACAATCTAGGCGGACTTGCTAGATGTACACGTCATTTCACTGAATTTGTTCTAAAGAATTCACGAGTTTTACGTATAAAACTTCCCTGACAGATGTAGGCGATAAAATAACAAAACAACTTAAAACAAGCAGCAGTAAAAAGACGAAAGTATATGGGCGATTTGCAGTTTCCAGATCCAATAAAGAATCCAAAATAAAACCAGGTGTAAAAAATACGGGATCGTTCCGTAGTTTTACGGAGACAATAAAACGCCGAATTAGACAAATTAAGAGCTCCGAAGAGGAGTAAGTAAACCTATAAAAATGTAAATGTTACCTCGCATTTCGTGAGTTACAAGCTATTTTCAGAAAACAAGGGGTTTTCCTGCTAAAAATAAGTACATATAGGTATATATAAAATGAGACGAAGGTACAAGAAAAACATAATCATCTCAAAATAAAGACATCATAAAAATAATACTGTCCCGCACAAAGAAACAATTCACATTGAGTAAATTTTATTCTCCTTGTTATACTGTAGATACATATTGCAACTTTTTTTTTTTTGGACCAAGCCGATATTATTGCGCAAACGGCAATGTAGAGCATCCACGATACAGACGTGACGAAAATTAAACTCTTCTGCGCATCTACGTCACTTAGATAAAAGCGCGGTCAACTTATAAGAAATATAGTCGTAAAAATAGTCGCGCTGACATCCGTCCAGTTATCAATTTCACGTCAGGTTAAATTGAACCTGGACCAACACTATATTAAAGATCTGTGCATAGCGCTGTTTCAAGCGATCGCCACAGGCGCCACACGACGAAAAAAAAAGACAGGGAGGATTAAAGTAAAAAACAACATTGATGCAGAATTTTTTTTTCCAAAATAAAATAAAATGCTTGTTTGTTATGTTCATTAAATTTGACAAGCTTACATGGCATACATTAATAGATTTTATTAAGAAAAGCCAATCTAAAAAGCAAGCAAGATTATTTTGGTACCTGTTGATTTGAAATGAAGTCCATGCGGCTAGTTTTAGTGTAAGTAAGTATAGTATTCAATCTCCACAATGAATTGATTTTTATTCTAAAGTATTATTGCAAACTGAACAAGTTAATTTTGTTGTTTTGTATATATCTATCTTTCCGCGTATATATTCATACAAGTGACAGTCTCTGATTGGCCGCCTTCAACGAAGAAGAAGTGGTCACCCGAAGTGCTTGCGCTTGCGCAACTAGTACCTACCTAGCGAAGAAGGACATATACGAAGCTCGCTCGCGATAGCACCCGCACGAATCGCCGCGCCGCGACATACCAATAAATTGGCCGCTTTATTACCACATTTTCGGGATCGTGTACACATCCTGACGCCACCTCCAAAGTCGCAGAGTCGGCAGGGACACCTAAGGGACCATCTAACGACGCCATTCAATCAGCAGAAAAGGTAGGCCACAGAAAAAAGGGATTGTCACGTGTCGCAACTCACACCAAAAATTTAGGTGTAGCAAACTCAAAAAATACAGTCCACTCTTATCTCGTTTCCAACCATTGTTTGATCCTTCGAGCCGGATTCTTTTTACTAGTAAAATTAATTAAAAATTGGTTCAGTTTGCAATAATACTTTATAATAAAAACCAATTCATTGTGGAGATTGAACATACCGCCCACCTAAAATGATAGATTTTACCCAAAAAAATGTTAAAGTGATCCCAAATAATTAAAAATAAAATTAAAAGAAATTATAATCCTGTTATCCATCCAAAATAAAAAACCACTTTTCTTTTGAATGCAAAAGCCAATAACGCATGTCCTGTCTGTCAAAAGGAAGGTCATTTCATTTATACTTGCGCTGATTTTCTCGCAAAATCTCCGGCTGAACGCTACAAACTTGTAAAGACTAACAAATGGTGTACCAACTGCCTAGGCCTCAAGCATACTCAATCTTATTGCAAATCTCAAACCGTTTGTCGCAAATGCGGTAAACCTCATCATGCTCTCTTACATAATAATAATATAAATTTTCAAAATTATCAAAAACCTCAGCGACCGAATGCTACTCCCTCTCCCTCTATATCTACGCCATATATTTCGGCACAAGCTTCCACAGCCTTGTGTTGTACCAATACATCGCAACAAAGCACAGTTTTGCTAGGAGCCGCAAAGGTAGATGTCCTTGATTTTCATGGCGCATTTAAAAGCGTGCGAGTACTTTTAGATGGTGCCAGTCAGGCAAATTTTATGACCAGTCGATGTGGTAACCGTTTAGGCTTAACTCGCTCACCCCTGTCGTTAGAAATTCGGGGCCTCGGGCAAATGTCATCCGCTGCCACTCACGAAGTTTCGTGTACCTTTAACCTAAAGGTGAATATCAACCGCTTATCATGCTCGATTTTGCAATTGTACCAACAATCTGTGAGAATATGCCCTCCTCCAATATGCCTCTCAATTATTTCGCCCAGTTTTCTCACTTAAACTTGGCCGATGAAGATTTTCATATCTGCGGTCCAATCGATATGCTCTTAGGTGATATCTTCGGTTATTTGGTAAAAGACGGCACAATCAAAAGCTCTATAAATGAACCCGTTGCATTAAACCTTAAACACGTTATTAGGTTATGTAATTACCGGTAGAGTGCCTCTGCCGTCCGTTAGACAGGTTAGCACATTTTGTACTACTTTAGGTGGAGCTTTTGAGTTGAATGAAACCGTCAAGCGTTTCTGGGAACTGGAACAAATCCCTCACGTAATCCCTGTTTCCCCCGATGATGCAAAAGCAGAAAAATTATTTCAAAAAACCTATAAAAGAAACCCAGAAGGTAGATCCATAGTATCTCTCCCCTTTCGAGATACATATGTTCCGACTTTTAACGGAAGTCGTGAGGTAGCTCTTAGAAGATTTTACTCTCTTGAGCGTCGTCTTCTCGCTGACCGCACAGTGTTGCAAGAGTATCGAAAATTTATGCGTGATTATCTGGACTCTGGCCATATGTCACTGATTCCATCTCCAGAGAATTCCTCTGCCTCGTACTATATCCCCCACCACTGCGTAGTCCGCCCTGAAAGTACTACTACTCGTTTGCGTGTAGTCTTCGACGCATCCGCGAAAGATTTTAATCGCCACTCTCTCAATGATTGTCTGCTTGTAGGACCTAAGCTTCAACAAGATATATTCTCACTCCTCTTACGATTTCGCCTTCACGCGGTTGTATTCACCGCCGATATTAAACAAATGTATCGACAAATCCTTGTTGAGCAAGAGCACCGAAATTTCCAATGCATATTTTGGAGATTTTCCAATTCTCAACCACCGGAGAGCTATAAATTACATACTGTCACTTACGGCGTTTCATCCTCGCCGTTTCTAGCCATCCGGACACTTCTTCAGCTAGCTAGAGACCATAAAAATGATTTTCCGGAAGCATCTTCAATTCTTGAAAAATATATTTATGTTGATGATGTCCTCTCTGGTGCTTTAGATGTACGCTCGGCTCTCTCTCTCCAAAAACAATTAATTGAATTGTTAGATGCCGGAAAATTTGAATTACGTAAGTGGGCATACTCTGCTGGACCATCGCATGATACATTTCTCTACAAAGTAGACACCCAGCAGAAGAGCTGCACAAAAAGAAATTTGTTATCCGAACTCGCAAAAATCTTTGACCCCTTAGGTTTTTTGACCCCTCTTACTGTATTCATAAAGTTATTAATTCAAGCTCTTTGGTCTTTAGGTCTAGAATGGGATCAGCCTGCTCCCGATGAAATTATATTACGCTGGAAACAGTACCAACAAGAATTACCTTTGTTATCGCAATTTTCTTTACCTCGCCACATAGGCGCGAATCCTGTCAGATTCTGTGAAATGCACGGCTTTTGTGATAGCTCGGAGAAGGCATATACTGCCGTAATTTATTTTCGAATTCTCGACAATAAAAAGCAACTATCCATTTATCTCGTATGTGCGAAATCAAAGGTAGCTCCTCTTAAAAGAATAACTCTACCCCGACTAGAGCTATGCGCAGCAGTGCTATTGGCTGATCTAGTTTCAACAGTGCTCAAGATCTATGACAACCTCATTTCTTTTTCTCAAATCTATGCCTGGACAGATTCCACTGTCACTTTGTCGTGGATCCGTTCTTCTCCTCACAAATGGTCTACTTTTGTAAGCAATCGTATTACCCGAATCCAAGAAAAGGTTGACCCTTCTCTCTGGCATCACATACCATCAGAAAACAACCCCGCAGATTGCGGTACTCGTGGTGTATTACCTAAGTTTTTTTTTTTGCAAGATACCAAATGGTGGGCGGGGCCGTCATTTCTCAAAATGCAGTCAACAAGTTTTCCTCTTTATCCACAATTAATCGAGTTATGGCATATGTTCTCCGTTTCGTTTCAAAAAAATCGAGAATTAAATCGGATTCCGCAGGTTATTTTTCTGCAATGGAACTAGAAAGTGCTCTGGTCGCTCTAATAAAAATTGTGCAGTATGTTTCTTTTGAATCAGAAATATCACTTTTAAAAAAGAAAAAATCTTTACCGAAATCACTAAGAAAACTTGCTCCCTTCCTTGATGAAGACGGTGTCCTGAGGGTGTTAGCTGTTAAACCCCGTTACTACTTATTTGTTGTAGAACAAACCTTATTAGACCGGGAGATAGTGACAGATTTTTGGACGTGATTTTACTCAGTATGCTTTCAAAGGGCATGATGTTGCATATTATATTCTGACAATAATAAGATATAAATCAGAGAGTAACCCTTTCATATGAAAAACTGAGTTTTCATTTATTAGAAAAAATATGCGTTGTGATATGATTTTAGTCAGACTGCCATGCGTTTTATAATGAAGTTCAAAATAGAAAATTCCTCGGAAAACCATATAGGCATACCGTTAGCGTTGACTGACGTATTAATAAGACTTCTCACGGCTATAGTTTCATGTCCTGAAAAGTAGATGGCGCCTATGGTCAACAATGTATTTTGCATTGTATTTTGTCTCCGGGAAGCGCATGGTGAGCCAGAGAACTGTCAAACATGACAGCCGTGAGCAGTCTTTATTAATACGTCAGTTAACGCCGTTAGCGTGGGCCCAAAAGGCTATTATTTTCACGCGGACTTTTATTTTAATAATTAATTTTTCCACTTTTCCGAACAGGCTGCCAATGAGAAGTATGCAAGTTCTTGTTATTAGACTGCTGAAAAAAGAATGGTATACCGTTTGCGCATGCCCGAGTACAGTTTAAATTAAATGTTATTTAATCATTTAAACGATTTATTCAATGTAATGTGTATTTGGACATGCACAAACGGTATACCATCTTTTATTCAGCAGTTTTATGACAAAAACTTACACATTACATACTTAAGATTGGCAGCCTGTTCAGAAACGTGGAAAAATGAAGTACTAAAATACCAGTTCGCGTGACACTAGTAGCCCTTTGGGTCCACGTTAACGGCATGCCTATGGTTTTTCGAGGAATTTTTTATTTTGAGCTTCATTATGGCAGCCTGACTAAAATCATATCAAAACGCATATTTTTCACAGTCCCACTAGTTACCAAAGTTTGTCAAACTGAAAACGGAAACACCCAAAACTTAAGACTACAATATGCAGATATAACTCCAAACCGATATAGGTAAAACGTTGTTACTTTTCACGGAAATGTTTAACATGAATACAAGATTTCTTACGTTAACGCATCCATATCTGCGGCAAATTCATCTCTAGTCTCCCACACCATCCTCAGCGCCCGATTTTTATCCCATTAGCCACATGGCGCCTCTCGGACAGCCTCTCAACGACCCTTCCGCTAATCGCCGCAAGAAGCGCAACGGTCTGCTCGGCCGGGGCCAATGAGCGAATAGTTTCGTCCGAAGCGATGTTAGATTGCGTTGGCGGAACCCGAAAAATTCCAGGAGGAGGGTCGACGCGATCAAAGATTCCTTGCCCTCGACCCAGCAAATTGCTCAACTAAAGGGTGCACGTTTGATGTCTCAGCCTGAAGACTATTAATAATTATCTTTCGCTTTAATTATTCTAAGCAGAACTGATAACTTATACACTTTATAATATTTTGTATAAACGTTTACAAATTACTGGAGATAATTTTGACAATACAGGGTGATTCAAAAAAGTCTTATTTTGGTATCAAAAATACGTCATTAAAATTTGTGCATGGAGTTGTGAATCACCCTGTATGTATACAAAATAGCGAACAAATTCAAGGAAGTTAGGTATATCCCTCGTCACTATATCTGCTATAATAAAGTTATCTACTATTTGTATTATATGCAGTGGATCGTACGTAGAGTATACAGGGTGTCCCCAGTTCGGGTTGCCTATACAACAAATGGGCAAAATATTTCAAAGTTGGAGGAATCATTCTTCTAAAAAAAATGCTTGCTTTCAAACCCACGAAAAACAGTTCTTTGTTCTATTTAATACACAAGGACTTAAAAAAATTAAAAATAAAATAAATTTACCAAAAAACTTAACGCTACTTTGAAATTGCAGAAGATTGATATAGTAAGTCACAAAATACGCACTGGTAACCTGGACTGGCCCTGTAGAAATGTTAATCGACGATGTAAAACTTAGGATATTGGGGTATCAGGGGATGGTCAATAAAACTACTTTATCAAAATTCCGATAAAAATCCCTAATAGCATTTTCCAAAAAAATCACATCGAAAAAATCATAGACCGTGGAATAGTGCTGCCACGATGACGGTATGTCCCACAAGTGCATATAAGGACACTTCCAATTAATAAAGAACCCCAGGAAGGAGTCCAAGCTATGTATATCATATTAGGAACCAATATTCATTGAGACACTTCGCACACACACACACTAAAAAACATCATTATTGTGATGTCAAAATTGATTAGATGGCATTTTGAAGTTTCTCGGGTCGACTCTTTCTTTTGGTTATCCAGTTATCTAAAATCAGAAGAATTATTCCTATAGTTCAAACAAAAACCAAAATGTGTAGGTTAGTAGGGCAAGTGAATCTGGGAAAAAACATTATAGGTACCCTATCTCACTACGTATAGGTACAAAATACCCATAATGGCCCTTGTTCACTCAATCGAATTTCGATGTTTATTACTAGGATTAATCACATAACTCTTTAATAAAATCCCCTCAGCATCTTTCTCGTCAATACCTAATTTTGTTATTAACTAAAAAAATATATAAAAATTTTAAACTGCGCGCCTTCATTTGGAGCAATGAAATTGCGTTTGCAACGTTGCCGGTTATACTAGTAATCGAAGCCCCAAAAATTCGATCTCCGTTCTAATCTCAGACGTGCACATACTGCAATCGATTCTCTAGAGAAAGACAGTTGTATAAACGGTTGTCCGAACTCGACCGTACAGACACAGGTAGTTGTTTTGTAGGTCGTGTGTCGTGTCTATAATAATCTGTGGGCTGGTCTTTAATGTAAACCGAGCTAATAAAACTAAAAGTTTTTCTGAAAACCTGCAAAAGTTAAAAGTTAAAGTGTATACCGTATGCTGATTTGAAATCAAATTTAATTGGTCTTGTAATAAGGATGGTGCTAGGCATTTATTTAGCATTTTCAGTATTGTTACCTCCCTGAAGAACTGAAAAAAGTTACAGATCCCATAATTGAGAGAAAGGAGAAAGGAATATTTTGGTCATCCGGAGAACCTTTTGATAGCCATTTTAGGGGATGATAGAAAACACATTCGAGAGTTAGCTTTAAGAATAATTTGCAAAATGAAGAAGATCAACGGCAAAAACCAACCATGTCAGAATATTTCGAGGTAATAAATTAAATTTTGATTGGCGCGATTATGTCTAGTTGACTGACAAAATGTTGTTATAAACCAGATTTATTTAGGTTTGGACACCTTACAAACTTGTGATCACTCTGCAAGTAACTTCTAACTCAAAAGAGGGAAAACATTGCGATTTTGGTATATTATTAAATTAATTGATATTGAGGTTATTTTTTTATTTATTTTTATGGCCTCTGCTCTTTTCGAGCAATCTAGCCATTACGGGGTGACGTACGGTGCCAAAGCGTGGGGAACCATGGAAGACCCACCCACTCGTGCACCGCCGCGCCGCCGCCGCCGCCGCCCCCTGATATTGAGATCATGTGCTATATCTATTTGGGTTTTTCCACAAAATATAAGTTAGGTAAATTTTCTTCTTCTTCAGTCTTCACAAATCTCAAATAGAAACATATCGATATTGTCGTAAATCGTGTCGACGTCGCAAAACAGTAGCCACTTAGCTTCTGACGTCACGGGCCCAAGGAATTTGAATTTCAAAAACGTTTTTAGGGCATTTCCCGGCCGAAAAAAATTATTTACTATTAAGATTCATACTTAATAAAAAAAAGGTGTGAAACAGGCACATTGTTTTTTTTTAAATATTGTGTCCAATGAACTAATTGATGAGATATCGAGTTCGTTCAAATTTTGATCGTATTTGAGTAATGTGGTTGTTTGTAATGTGTTAGTATCTGGCTGGAGCACCTGCAAATATTTAAAGCACTTCGACGCTACAAAAGGTTCTTTACACGTTTTCTCTCGTATGTGAAAAGTGCTTCTAACCGTACATTTTCCGCAAGTTTAACGACAGGGCCAAGGCGTTGATTTTCGCGGTTCCGCTAGATCCGACCGTAAAAATGCTCGATAAGTATTTATAACCCATAAAAAGTTTTTTACGAGGCAACAATATCGTTTAGATGTTGCGCAGGGCCGCACCTCCACGAGAATGCCGGCGCATACGCCGCGTATGAATTGGATATTAAGTATTACTGTTTGGAGGACGGCAACTTTACGACCCTTCCACCCCGCCTTTATGGCTCACTACAACCCTGTGTGAAACGACCGTGGAAACTGATTTTGTTTTAGGACTTCGTAATGCGGACGTTCGCCGGCCGTTTCGCACACCGATCGGAAATGGGTTAAATATAGAGAAAAAGCTGGTTTTATCATGCCTCTTACCCAGTGGCGTAACTTCGGAAGAGTAGGCCCGTGTTCAAAATTTCAGGTGGGCCCCTGGTTTTTTATGTTTGAAAGTGGTGTAACACAAAAAATTTACAGGATGTCCCATTTTCGATACTTTTGCAAGTTATATTTATATTTTGAAATACTTACCTCCTAGAAAAAAACCGTGTACGCCACTGAATTATACGTGAAAAAATCTATAACTTTCGATTTTTACCATTTCAACAAGTTAGGGTATAACGGATATAATAGAGGGATGCCTGAAAAGGGAAAATTTTGAAAATCACCTTGTGTTTAAAACACTAAGGAGGCCGCATGAAAATTCTGTAAACGAGCCTTTCTTTTTATGAAAAAGTAGGTCAGTGTCCCGAAAATCGCAACTCCCTATTTCTAAAAATAACCGAGATACCTCGCAAAAGTAGCGAAAATGGGACACTCTGTAGGTGCATAGAGAATCCAACTGAAACTTTGAATTGACCAACAGTTAAAAATACTGCACATTGCTCACGACAGGTCGAAAAACGCCATTTTGTAGGTCAAAATGTTGAATCTCCATGTACGTTCTATACAGGGTGATCCAAACTCGACGCCCCAGGCCTACTGCGGGAACACGAAAACTGAAAATAAAATTTCGAACGGGGGCTCTTAAATGGAATGGAATGGAATTTTTTCTATTCACTAGGATCGGTTTTCCGAAATCTAGCTAGCCATGAAAACAATTGCGATAGTCACAAATTATTTAAGATTATCTTAGGGTGCCTTGGTGCACCATTAAATTTGCTCGACTGGAGAATTTTTTAAATTTTTGAATTGTGCTTGTTACTAACTTGTTTGCTATTATAGTTTGTTACAAAAATTGTTTTTTCATATTTCAGTTGAAAAAATTTAAGGGTGCACAAGACAACCTAACATTCTCTTAAATAATTTCTGACTATCAGTTGTAAATTTTGAACAATAAAAGATACAGAAAATCTTTTCCTTTAAATGTTGTTGAGAATGATAAGGATTTTCAATATTTAGGAAAAAAATTGTTGTTTCTGGGGAAAATATTGATGACGTCACAGCGGCCATTTCCCCAAAAAACAAAAAAGCAAATTTTCGGTCAAAATTGAGCCTTATAGTTCGAAATTTTATTTCCAATTTTCGTGTTCTTGCAGTAGGCCTGGGGCGTCGAGTTTGGATCATCCTGTAGGTACAATTACTGTTAAGTAATTATACATTTTTTGTACTACCCTTGCATTTTCATTGTTGCGAAATTTCAATCGTCCTGTATGTAACCGAAGGGATACTGATATTAAAACAAAATAATGCCAATATCCTAACCAAACATCAAATTTTCTGAGTACGGCTCTGCCGACACCTATCATTCTAGGGGCCTTCATGAATTCTAGGGATATGCAACATAAATCTAGTAGTATACATTCTAATCACGGAAAGTTCTATCACGAAACATAAAGGTGAGGTTAGGACCATGGACCATAGAACAAGGTTAGGTAGGATAGGTAGGGTTAGGTATGTTAAAGTTCTCTCCCAATTCAGAGCAACCCCGCAAACCACAAATAAAATAGATGATCACTCAAAATGTTCTTTGCGTTCTTTCACAAATCAGTGGCGAAGAAGAACCCCTGAGAACCGTATTTTCGCGTACGGTCCTGAAGTTGGACCGTATACCGTACTTTAGTTAAAATTACCGTACAAACTGAGTGTGTGGATCCTCCGCAGTTTGTTCAGTCCGCCGCAAAGACGGCGGCCTGACCGGACGGACTTCAAAATCGAATAGAAATCGGCCTGCGCAGTCTTGCCGGAACTGCGCGTGTGGACGGTCGTCAGGCCGCCTCTCATTTTGAAAATCATGGAAAGCGAGAGGAAGGCTTTAGAAGAGTTTATAGATATATACAAAGAAAATACATGTTTCTAGAAAGTGAAGTCCAGCAGCTAGCTTATGAGAAATTAGTACAAAAACTGCGCGAAAAAGAACCGGCAGCCACAAAAGAAAATGTCGTATTGTTTTAAATCAGCATAGGTTTTTTCCTTTGGCAAGGAATCTTAATTTGACTGTTAATCTTTCATGACTAGTTATTGCCATTCTCATGACGGTGTCACCAGGTGCAGGAGCGCCAGGTAACTTTCCTCGTCAATCCGTATAAATAATTAAATCAACCTTGCTTTTCTTTCCTAATTTTTGTCTTTTCAATAACCCGTGTATTTTTCTCTTTCAACCACGTTAATAACTGCTACGGCAGCTCCAATCAATAATAACTCGTTGGAATCATTGAGTAAAATTCCTTTACCTACTCAACGTTGGAATTCGCTTGAAAAACAGAAACTAAATAATCCGGACAGGCGGCCTGTATTGTGTGGATGCGAGTCACCGATTCAGTCCGCCTGTACAGTCTTGGCCTGCGCAGGCCGGCCGGACAGGCCGACTGAGCGTGTGGATGGCCCTTAACACTGGGTTTTTAAAGAGTGCCCGTCTTTCGGGTAATCCCGTTTCAACCCCGGATATACGATTTTCGGGTAGTTCCGGACACTTGAACGTGAAACACTAATCAGGCATAAAGCAATGCAAACAAAACCAAAAAAATATATATAAAAAAGAAACGAAAAAGAAAAAAGTGGATATAAGTAGACGCAGTAATCATAAATAAGTTTAGTGCTTATTGGGAGTGAATAAGATGCTCTTTGATATGTTTTTTGAACAAAAACAATCGACTTCACTGGGTATTTTAGGTTATTTTTGACAAATAACCTAATTTTTTTTACAAGTAGGTAACCCAAATTAACATTTTTTGTTTATTGTCAAACTTTTTTGTAACCTAAAAATTTTTATAACCTTAGAACAATATTACTGTCTGCTATCATTTGTTTTTTCATAACTTAGGTACTTCATAATATGAAAACTGTCTTTTATTTCAAATTTATACAGGGTGATTTATTCATAAATACAATAATTTTAACCACGTCATCAGGGAGGTACATATATGCCAAAAACGCAAAAAAAATTTTTTCGCTGCATGCATGGGGCAATTTATCCCTAATCCCACGTAACGAGGCGCACCTGAACGCATGTGAATGAGGCTTTCTGGTGGGGAACATGGCGCCGGCCGCGACGTTGCCGTTTCGTTGCCATAATTTAAATAAGAAAAAATATCCAGTTTATGAATTTACCTCTGGTTAATGGGACATGGGACAATGAAAGAGTGTTAGCACATCTTGGACTTTCCGCATTCAGCATCTAACTGACACATATTCCTTCAGAATGTCACTACACTTTTCACTGCACAAATCACGATCTCTTAAAACAATTTTGGTAAAAGTTCCCCACTGTGTATACGCAGCCTGTTTTTTTTAATTTTGGCTACCCCCCTATTTTCGAGGTTCCTGAACACCTTAGTTTTTGGTGCTCGACGTAGTTTCCGAGAAAATGGATTTTCAAATTTCCCTTTGACACCTCACTTTTTACGGCGATATTTGTGGTTATAATCGGGGTAAATTTTTACTGTACACAGCTCAAACTAATCACCATACTATTTTGCACCTTTTGCAACATCGACACTTGGCGAAAACCCGCGGAATAACAGAAAATATCCAAGATTTATGCATTACCCTGTCCGCTGTCCTCCGCTCCACTACTTAGGTGCTTAGGTGAAGTTAGCGTCACTAACGCCAGCGCCATGGCGCCGGCGTCAACGCCGAAAAGACAGCGTCATCGATTTTTCGTCCACTAGCCCGTTCCACCATCGATCATAATTAAAGTCCGTGTACCAATATTATTTTTTCTAAGGGTGTTTCTGGCATTTTTTGGGATACCATTCCACAGATTACCTCCTTTGGAAAGGGGTCATCTCCAGTTTCAACGAAAATCTCGGATCTCGAGGGACAGGGGTCCATTCGCCCTCGGGATGTACCTATTTCCGTTTTTAATTTTTCTAAGTACCTACGTTCCCCCTACTTTTTGGGGATGCTATTCCACAAATAAGCTCCTTTGGGGACGGGTGGTCTCCAGTTTTAAGGAAAATCTCGGATCTCGAGGGCAAAGTGTACATTCGCTCTCGGGATGTATTGTGGAATGGCATCCTCAAAAAGTAGGGGGAACGTACCTACTTAGAAAAATAATTAAAAACGGAAATACACTCCGCCGAGGGCGAAGAACCCTTTACCCTCGAGGTCCGAGATTTTCATTAAAACTGGAGATGAACCCTCTCCAAAGGAGGTAATCTGTGGAATGGTATCTCAAAAAATGCCAGAAACACCCTTAGAAAAAATAAAATCGGTACACGGACGTAATTATGACCGATGGTGGAACGGGCTAGTGGGCGAAAAATCGATGACGCTGTCTTCTTTTCGGCGTTTTTGACGCCTGACATTTGTGTGGCGCTGATTTAAAGTACCACCGATATTAAGAGAAGTAAACTGGAGCACTTGTTCTCAAAACCCGCACGAGGGAATTTGGCATTCAATGCTTTACGTAATGAAGAATTACCCTTCCTTTTTTAAAGAAGTAGGTACAACCTCCTACTTTTAAGTGGGTATTTTGAAGAAAAATAAAAATGTTAATGAAACGAAAATTTAAACATTCATTTTTATAGGTCCAGTTTTGTCAATACCTAACCCTAACATTACTTAAATTGGTGTTGATAGAGGTCCCACAATCTAACATAATGTTGGTAAATACTCTTAAGAGGCTACGATACTTATGAAATCCGCCCGAAATGCCCGACTCAATTCAGGACAAACGTCGCTCGATTAGATATGCCTATCCTTTTCCTTCCTCTGGTCCCCACGACTCCCCACTCCAGCCTGCCCCTTCATAGTGCTACGATTGAGGGGCAGGCCGGCCGTGGGTACTACACTGAGAAAACTCTGTCACTTTGTAAAAAAACCCTGTTTAATTCAATATGAGATATTATTCCTCAAACTCAAGCAGAAGCTTTTTTGTAACTAACAATAATCAATTCAATTACAATTGATATTGAATTCTAATGAATAATTTAAATGTAATATTTTATTTCAATAAATAGCGTGTTCTGGAATTGATTCTATAATACTTCTTTTCTAAGCACATTCTTTTGTCAGAACAACATAACGTTTCATGGTGTTGAATTGAATAGGGATACATTTAACTGTTCATTATACTGAAATTACAACTATTGTCACTGAATTTTTGCTGGATTTGTAATACTTAATTGTGGGTACTAATATCAATTATAGCCATTCACTTGCAGTGTTCATTATGACTACGAACGATATAGAGTGTAGGGTTGATTCAAAACCTTTAATTTGCGATCACTGTGTGCACTCCTAAGTTAACCCCCAGTTAACCCTGAAAAAATCAGCTTGTTTTAAACAATTTTTTTTTACCCTTATAAAGCACTTTAGATAGTGGTGATCTTTTACCTATATCTCGTGAAGTATTGAAGTTAAAAAAAAAACTTCATGAGAGAAAGTTGTAGAGAACGTAATAATGTATACATAAGAAGAAAAAAAATTGTACACATGAGAAGAAAAAAAATTGCAAAAAAATGTTTGCAAAACCACTCCTATTGCGGGGTTCGTAACACGACTTCGACGGTGATTTTTTGGGGTTATACTCAGGACGCTACCCACAACCAACCCTGAAAATATCTACCTGTTAAGAATCATTTTTTTTCTACCTCCATAAAAAAATGACAATTTGCTTGGACTATGATTACTTACATTGATGAATATAAAAGTTGCAATTAAGTTTTTTGTTCATCCAATGAATTATAATGTTTTTTCAGTTGCTTCTGGGGTACTCTTATATAGTTTGGAGTAGTCTGAGGGTGAGAATTATTATTATTCAAATAAAATAAATTTAATTGTTTAAATAAAACATAAGATATTTTAAAACCGAGGTTATGCTTTCATTGTAGTATGCCAATTTTAGTATCGAAGTGACAATACGTCTTCTTAACGGAAATTCAAACTATTTTAAACTTATTGGTTCATCTGCAATTACGTCAAAAGTATAGATTATATTGTTGGGACCACATGGATTTGCTTGTATATTTAAAGTAGGTAATGGAAAAGTGACTATATACACGAACTCACTAAAATCACAACAGTCTTTTTTTCCTGTGTAGACGTGTAGATAATATGAAATAATAACTCGTGCCGGCCGCCGCCGACGGCCGCCGGGGTCACACGAGTCTCGCCGATGCCGACGAAGAAGCGCGAATATATATTTAAAAAATTAAATTAAAAAAATATTTAAAAAAAAGCTTTTATTTAAATGCGCTAAAAAGAATAAAATAATCTTTTCTTTTAAAACTTTTACTATCAACTTATAACGTCATTCCACAATTTATATGATATAAAAGCTTGTCGCGAGATTTAAGTAGTGGTATTTACTTAGTTTGAAAACTTAAATCTCGCGACAAGCTTTTATATCATATAAATTGTGGAATGACGTTATAAGTTGATAGTAAAAGTTTTAAAAGAAAAGATTATTTTATTCTTTTTAGCGCATTTAAATAAAAGCTTTTTTTTAAAAATATTTTTTTACTTTTAATTTATTTTGTAATTTTTAGTTTGGCCAGGTGTCTGAGTCTATTCATCTCAGTTAACGCATCATTGTTGCAAGGTCGTTTGCCGGTTAGTTTAGAACAGTCTAGCTCTTCAATGAGGAGACCTTCTAACGACCATCTTGGGTGTTCCGCCATGTTGGATTTAGAATGACGTCACACATATAATCATGCATTGTCATCCAAATTAAACGTGTGTACAAAATTTCAGCTCGATCGGTTGAAATTTAACTAGTCCGCCATCTTGAGTGTTCCGCCATGTTGGATTTAGAATGACGTCACACATATAATCATGCATTGTCATCCAAATTAAACGTGTGCACAAAATTTCAGCTCGATCGGTTGAAATTTAACTAGTCCGCCATCTTGAGTGTTCCGCCATGTTGGATTTAGAATGACGTCACACATATAATCATGCATTGTCATCCAAATTAAACGTGTGTACAAAATTTCAGCTCGATCGGTTGAAATTTAACTAGTCCGCCATCTTGGGTGATCCGCCATGTTGGATTTAGAATGACGTCACACATATAATCATGCATTGTCATCCAAATTAAACGTGTGTACAAAATTTCAGCTCGATCGGTTGAAGATATCTGCTTCAAAATTGAGTTGCAAGATTCCACCCGAACAAATTACATACATACATACATACATACATACATTGCAAGTTAAATAAAAGCTTTTAAAAAACGGCGGTGGCCTGTTTGCTTTATTGCAAAAATGATATTTTTCAGGGCGTTCACTTTTCGTTGGCAACACACTGCATAGCTTTTTGGCGTCGAAGCAATTTTACTATTATTTTTCATATCAGCAAAGGTGCATGCTATGAAGGGTTCGTGTATAAAAAAAACTTCTGTAATTGCTCAATTATAAAATCTAAATTAACGATTCGATTACCGAATTCTTCTTGAACCACATTAGGGTCAGTTGAACATCTATTAATGTTTGATTGGATAATTGTTCTGCATAATAGTGTTGCTACGACTAAAAAAGTGCGTCTAAAGTCTACTTCTTCAAAATGTTTTATATAACTAGTAGGTATTCCATATTTACATTTGTGTAATAATAAATAAATCTAACTAAAAACTTTCTACACTGTAAGAGTTCACTTTAGAGGGATTAGAGTGAATAGGCCATATTATATCACAACGGTTTCGTTAATCTATAAAATTACATCCTCAAGGACTAATTTATAGAGTTACGAAACTGGTCTCCCTTTTTAAATAAAGTAATAGTTGTGAGATAATAGGAGCTATTAATTTCTAATCCCTTGTAAATGTTCCATTCAAAGCCCTGTTTTTCCCAGAAAGTTTGTTTCCCAAACCCTATGCACCTGCAGTACTACTTATACCTAAATCCGAATAAGTGTGCAAAATGCAAAATATGTAGGTACCCCTCTCTCAAATTCTGGAAACCATATTAGGTACCTACGGGAATAAAAGCACTCAAGCCCACAAATTACTCCTATTGGTTTCACTACATGTGACTGTTGTGACATCATTATCAAACATTATAGGTATTCTTGCCCTGACTGCGGTTCAGTTTCAGAACCTTATTCTGACAAATCTGAATTATCGAACATCCTAGAAAATGTATTAAAATGTCATAAATTCGACAGACTGGAACAATAAAATGTACTATTTTTATTTTGCCCGATTTTCAACTCCAATGACTTTCGAACAATCTTCTAACGAAGAAGTTTCTAAAACTGACTGGATGTCAGAATTATTATCGTTCCCTCTGGAAAGTATATAAATTAGCTTTTATCATGCAGCGATTTACATAGGAATTCGTTTTCAAAAAATGCTTCACATGACCCATTTATTTGGCAAAATTATTACTTGTACCTATCACATTTTTAAAGTAAAAATCAAGCGCACAATTTGGTCTAGAATTTAAATTTACTCTTTTTGCACGACCAGGCCATTTTATGCCCTAGGGATTAAACCATTTTACACAAAAGCAAAAAGTAGGTACTTTGTGAATAATAATTATTTATTTTCTAAAATTTATTTGTGGCGCAATGGATTAATAATTATTTATTTATAATTCCTGGAGGAATAATAATAATGAGTATTATTATATGCCAGTCGACATACATAATGTCGCGGTAGAAAATATTTTCTTCGGATACTCGGAAATATAAATATTTGCTAACATACTAACATTCAAAACAAGCGAAACACAAATAAGGGAGACTGAGACTAATAAAATGAAAAATGAACCATCTGATATCGATTGAAAGTTCTCCTGACGTGGTTTCCGAGCCCGGTGAGGTACGCCGAAGTAGGGGGAAGTAGGGGAACCACGAGTTCCAGCGAACGCCCGCCCGCCCGCCTATCTCCGTACGTCTAATTCCTGCTCGAATGGCCAATTCACGGATCATTTTATTGCCGGGCAATGGGTTCGTAGTTTTCAAATCATAGCCAAACGAACAAACGTATCGACTTGAAAGTAGTCTTAAAATAATGTTATAGAATGCCTCAATCGTCGTTGTGTCCTTCGAATTATTTTTGAGTGGTGGAAATACTCGAAATTCTTAACCGAATATAGTCGAATTTCGGGTATGTTTGGCATTTTTTTTCACAGTGTCGCATTAGTCCTGCACAGTTCGTGATACACAACGACGATTCTTCGTAGTTTTATCTAAGCCACAAAAAAAAATCAAGTGAAAATATTAAGAAATGCAAGTAGGAGATGTAAACTACGAAACCCTTGAAAATGGGGGGTATCGTAGCGCCTTAAAGGCCGTAAATAGTCTCCAAATCAAATTTGTGAAATACAAAAAATAATCATGAGAAACTAAGCGCGCCCCGAATGTCGGGCGAAAATAGCCTACGTAAACACGGCAAAAATATTTCTTAATGTTTCTTCTTATAACTATTGCCGTAACGCTTAGTTTAAAGAAAGGTCATGCATGATTCTTTTTTGTATTTCACAGATTTTAATTTGGAGACTATTGACGGTATTTTTATCATGCCAAATTCCCTCGTGCGGATTTTGAGAACAAGCGCTCCAGTTTAGGTACTTCTCTTAATATCGGTGGTACATTAAACGTCGCTAACTTCAGGCTGCAAACAGAAAACAGAACAGAAATAAGGGATAGGCAACCGGCCTGAAAACAATGCAAAATTAATCTTGGACACACAGATTACCCACCTTATTTCCTGTTTTTCCGCGGGTTTTCGCGAAGTGTCGATATTGCAAAAGGTGCAAAATAGTCTGGTGATCAGTTTGAGCTGCGTACAGTAAAAAGTCAACCGGATTATAACCACAAATATCGCCGTGAAAAGTGAGATGTGAAAAGGAAATTTGAAAATTCATTTTCTCGGAAACTACGTCCGAGCAAAAAAACTAAGGTCAGATTCGTGTTCAGGGACCTCGAAAATAAGAAAGGTAGCCACAATGAAAAAAACGGGGCTGCGTAGGTACATCGTGGGGAACTTTCACCACTATTTTTGCCATAACAAGCACGAGACGTACACAGTTTCAACAAACAGTGATTGGAAAATACTGAAACTGTTTCAAAAATTTCGATTCTATTGGAAATAGGTATGAGTCCTTAACTATGACAAGAAAACATAACGAGAAAGAAAGGACTGGTGTGTCGTTCGTGTTGGATACGACCCGGAAAGTACATGGTAAGTTTAAGCAACTAGACCCCAGATATGTTCGCTAATGTTGACGTTCTTATTTCAGAGGAAGCGGAACACCCACAGACGCTATTTTTGCCATTACAAGCACGAGACGCACACAGTTTCAACAAACAGTGATTGGAAAATACTGAAACTGTTTCAAAAATTTCGATTCTATTGTAGTTAGGTATGAGTCCTTAACTATGATAAGAAAACATATTGAGAAAGAAAGGACTGAGAAAAGTGTGTCGTTCGTGTTGGATGCAACCTAAGCGGAAAGTATACGGTAAGTTTAAGCAACTAGACCCCAGATATGTTGGCTAATGTCGACGTTCTTATTTCAGAGGAAGAGGGACACCCACAGAACACATCTCTAAGAGCGTCTCCGTGCAGTAAAAAGGATTATCAGTGAACTAGTGAGCGGAAAAATTAGTGCGCGAAGTGAAAGTGAATGAAGTTTGTTCTATCAAGAAAAAGATCGTCCTCGGTGGTGTCAAGGTCCACGAAATCCAGCTTAGTACTTAATAAAGCATCAAAAATCAAAAAGCCACGTAAGCAGTCGTTTCATTTATTTTTCTTGTTGGCATTTATCCCTTAAGGTGTCTCAGGCCAAAACTAACCATTACAAGAGGTACCTAAACCTAAGTGTTAACATTTTGGCCATAATTTCCGCATGAATTTTGAAGAACATTCGCCTACAATACAAATAATAATTATGTACCGAAACATTCCTTCAAACTTATGAAAGTTCCGTACATCTGGCAACAATGCTGACGCGCATGACGGCAAGCGTCCTCCAATGCTCTGCCGATGCCTCATGCGCCCTGAAAGAAAGTCAGTGGCAGCTGCAAATAGGGGGGCAAATAGGTAAAAATGCGGTTTAGAAAAAAATTAATTCCGGCTTTAAGAAAAAAGTTGGAATTTTTTAAATTGCGATTTCGCATTCAGGATATTTTTCCCTACCCACTGTTAAAATTAATGTAGTTATGAATAAATCACCCTGTATAACAATCATAAATATTTAGGTATTACAAAATTTTCAGTAGACAACAGCACAGATATTTACAAAACAATTTATTACATTTTTGGAAGTTTATATCCATTAGGATCATAACTTTTCAATATTCATTTCAATAGTAAGTATATAAATAATTCTTACTCAATGAGATATTTTACCCAACACTATTTTAGTCCTGACGAAGGCCAAGAATATGGCCGAAAGCTTGGTTCATTGTAAAGATTAAATAACACATGATTTTGGCTGAAATACCCATTATTTTACTTCATTGAAATCTTGGATCAGCTCACGATAAACTTATCCACGGTATGTCATTGCGCATCTTGTGACGCGTCAGTTGCGAATCAGAATTTAAATTGCTCCATATGTCTTGTCTGCGGAATGCAGCAATTCATTTTTTGGCAAGATTATTGTCCTTGGGAAATCTATAATACTTAATTTCCGTTCCATTACTGTTTCTATTATTATTTGGACAAACGCTAACTGCACATTCCGTCATTTCTGGCCTATTTTAAAGCACTGGAGCTGGACTGACAGTTGTTTACACTTTTTTCTTGACACATTAAACTGTAAACTATAAAAAATCGTAAAACATTTTGAATTCGTGATTCGCAACTGACGTAGATGCGCAGATTTGCCTTGTTTTCGGATTCGTTACTGACATACCGTGGGTAAGTGTATCGTGGATCAGCTCACATTGTTGCAGTTGAGATTTGACAGCCGTTGCGCCCCTTTATATTCCATCACTCCACGATAAAAGCACAGTAGGTATACAAAAAGCGAAGCCGTTGATTGGCATATTAATAAAGACTGCTTACGGCTGCTATATTGTTGGCTCGCCGTGCGTTTTCCGGAGACAAAATGCAATGCAAAATACATGAAGCTATATCCGTGAGAAATCTTTATAAATACGGTAGTCAACGCAAAAGGTTAGTTTTCACCCAGATGAGTAAACCAAGAAGGTCACTAAACCGTCATAGGGAGCGCGACGCCTATATGTCACAGGAATGCTGCCAGTAATTTGCACTAGTGCAATTACCGGTAATTGCACTTGTGCAAATTATCACTTCGTTGCTTAGCAACCGCGAATCTGTTGGATACAAACACGTACCTACTTCTTAAAGTTTGTGTGTTTGACACTATTCTAAATTATGCAGCTTATAAATTATGTTGCGGTATTATTAAGCATTATATCAATGAATTTATATAACTTTTACATTGCTAAATTCTTGTTATTTAGACCTCCGCCTCCGTTTAAATTTATGACACATTCAGAAAATAAACCAACGCCGACAGGGTGTAGGTATAATCGCATTTGCCTTGGGATACCCAAGCGTCATGTTTGTTTACTCGAACGCTACAGTCGAAGCTGTCAATAAACTCGTTCAAAATGAGTCGTTTTGGAAATGCAAACAGAAAAAATTAATACACAAATTATTAAATCATATTCGTGAAATAATCTCGACAAATACCCAGTTACGCTAAACCAATAACATATTCAGAACCAAAAGTTTAATCTAAATGACAGCAGCTGTCAAACTAACTATTTGCAGTTGTTAAATTCTCTTTTTAAATACAACTCGTGGTATGCCTAATAATAGATAATACCTTTCCTTAATTTATCACTCATTTAAATCCCAATGCTAAGAAAATACCACTCCTGCTGCGCAGTCGTGGTATTTTCAGCTTTGGGATTATAATTCGTAAAATTAACGAAAGGTATTATGGATAATAGGCACACCACTTGTTATATTACCCCTGAAAATACCACTAGTGGTATTATAGCTGAAATCATCACCTGATTGGTTAATAGGTATTTCAAGAATCATGGCAGGCGTTGAATTCTCATCAGAATCAACTCGATTGGACAACGGGAAATAGGTGAAACTTGAACCATAAAAAGTTGCCCTTTACCAAAGAAAAGACTTTGCATAGTTAGTATTTCCTTTGCCCTAACGGAATTTTTAACATAAGAAAACCATGTGGAGTCTGTGATTGTGGGATGTGCTAAATCGGTTTATAGGGGAGAATTCAATTTTCATCAGCAACCATAACAAATTTTTGTAATAATTTTTATGTTATTTTTGTCCTAGGCATTCTCCAGGTTTAAAATATACCCTGTATAGTTTCTGATGTAATGGGAAATAATTACGCTTAATAAAATTTAGATAACATGCGCATCGACTTTTTTGCGCTGTACACCAAATCAAATTAATGCCATACCAAAGTTAACCACCCGAGCCTCACCCAAGGGACAATGGTGTCCCTTGCGTAACACAACCACGCACCGCTTGTCTACCCTAAAAATTAATTGCTCCCTTCCCGCCGTAGATAAACCCTTTTTTTATCACCCAGACCTGTTTACGGGTTGGCCCCTGGCACATCATCAATAACACCTGTTAGACTTATCACGAACTTGGCGAAGGCAAACTCCACGCACCCCATTGCGGGGGGTTGTTTTCGGGGGCGGTGCCCACGCCGCCCTCCCAGCGGGATTTACATTTTGCCGTAGATAAGGAGTTGCGGGAGAGTTAGGTACGTAAAGTAAGGGACCAGGCGCCCCAGAACTTTAACTTCGGGCAGTCTTTTCAGGTGGGCGGATTTTTCGCATAATAAACATTCTTAAGGAGCTTTGTGGGAGACAAGTCCATACTTTGCGCGGCTTAAGTAGGTAATTTTTATAAAAACAAAAAAAAAACCGGAGGAAAGCTTAACCTACACAATATTTCAGCCAAGCATCCTAATACATAATGAAAGTGTGGAATTTCGTCTCCACTAAACTTGAAATCGCAAGGCATAGAGATACCTATACCTATGATATACCTCCTGCAAACTAAATGAGCCTATAACTTCCTTTCTTTAAATATATGAATTAAAATAGACTGGCTGCTATTGCTACACATTTTTATACCGTTCCTGTTGTACAGCGTCTCCCAAATAGTTTGTCCTACCCCCTGGATCTCAGGAACCGTAAGAGATACGAAAAAAACTTGAATACAAAAAGGTTCTCAGTGAACGTAACCTCTCTTTTATTTTCACATATACAGGGCGATTCGTATTTGCAGGACAAAAATAAAATATTTAGATTTTGACAATTGCATTAATCCTTTGGAATATTTGCATTCTCCATGAAATTTGCTATAGAACCGTTTTTTTGTTTTGTATTTTGGATGGAGCGTTGCCAAGATATCGATTTTTTTTTAAATTTAAGGATTTCGTGGAGGTTATGGAAACTGAATGCTGTATCTTTATTTTAATAGATATCAAAGGTATATTTTAGCCGAAGTATGACAGCACAACCGTGTGTGGTGTGGTATGTCTAAATTGGTTTTTGCATATACAGTGTGTTCCTAAAGGCTCTCAAATACAGATAATTTCAAACAGCAATAACTAATTTTTTTCAAATGGAATGACCCATATTTCTATAGTTTGTTGGATGCCGTTTTGTTACACAAAACAACACCACACAAAAATCTATATACAAAACCAAAATCCGTAAAATAAAGGGCAATCCTTATTACCGTGCACGGCACTGGTTATACTGGCCTAACTGGCCCACGTGAACACCTGCTCCATGGATCTCCGAAATGCCGACCAATCAAATCGCTACGCTAGCTTTCTTATTGGCTGCCTCCTTGATTAGGAGGACCGTATAAAAACCTTTGAATTATATACGGGTGATTTCTGTTGATAAGTCTGGTATTTTTGCCAGTGGATGCAGAGCGTGGTAAATGCTATAAAATAGATCGCGCCAGTAGGTAAGCTATGCGAATTCGAGCGCAGTTTTCCCATGCTAATCCTTATGGGCCTATATAAATGGGTAAAAACGTGACCAACCGCCCGCGACTTGGCCTGATTTTGAATTTTCCGACCACAATTTCCTGGAACCTGGGTTTTGAATTTCAGAGGTCATTTTCCAGGACAACTCCCTTGACTGTTCTCGCCGAAATGAATCTATAAAAATAAACACAGTTGATGTTAAGTTGGACATAGAAAATAGTGATGGATTTCCTAATAGAACTCATCGTGGTCGTCGTCACGCAAGAGGTTAAGCGACGCGGCAGGCGATGATTTGGTAGCACCGAAGCGGCCCTCCCAGAAGTCACAGACAACGCGTGGGGGGAAGAATTTATCAATGTTAAATGAAAGGGGGAGATTTAGAGTGAATGAGGAGCCCCACGCGTTGTCTGTGACTTCTGGGAGGGCCGCTTCGGTGCTACCAAATCATCGCCTGCCGCGTCGCTTAACCTCTTGCGTGACGACGACCACGATGAGTTCTATTAGGAAATCCATCACTATTTTCTATGTCCAACTTAACATCAACTGTGTTTATTTTTATAGATTCATTTCGGTGAGAACAGTCAAGGGAGTTGTCCTGGAAAATGACCTCTGAAATTCAAAACCCAGGTTGCAGGAAATTTTGGTCGGAAAATTCAAAATCAGGCCAAGTCGCGGGTGGTTGGTCACGTTTTTACCCATTTATAGGCCCATAAGGATTAACATGGGAAAATTGCGCTTGAATCCGCATAGCTTACCTACCCGCGCCTCGTATATCACTGTGTGCCAAGTGAGTTTATTTATACTATACCATAACGGTAATCTACACAAAAAATAATGTGAACCGTGTTTTTTCTTTTTGGGCCGGATTAAGGGAGATATGGACCCTTAAAAATGGCCCTTAATTTAAGTTTTTCCGTAGGCTGGCGTATTAATAAAGACTGCCCACGGCTGTCATTTTTGACAGTTCTGTGCCTAATAAATTTCCAGAGACAAAATACAATGGAAAACACATTATTGGCCATCAGCGCGATCTAGATTCCAGAATATTGAGCCATAGCCGTGAGATGTCTTATATAAATAAAACGTCAACTATTTTTCGGTCATAACTTACAAACGGATTTCCGATTTTCCTCAAATTTGGCACAATTTGCTGAAAAATGGTTTCGCAGGACCTTGATATAGCCACCTTTGCGGAGGCCGCTATTTATACAAACCGGGCAGTTAAATTTTTCTTATACCTTTTTTTCGCATACCTTTTCTCTAAAGCTTGATTGAATGTAGAATTAAATCCTCTAAAAAAACATTCTTTCAATCTTCTAATAAAAAACACCGTCTTCCGAGATAACTCAAACCAAGCTTGCAAGCGCCAATTACAGTGGATATCACGAATCACGAATCTTCATCCCTACGTCACAATGGTCGACAATGCAATTTCCATTGTCGACCATTGTGACGTAGGGATGAAGATTCATGATATCCACTATTCAACATCAACTCAAATCAAGTTACTATTGGAAACATAAGCTTATTACCTTGTAATTTGGAGTTTAGTGTAACATTAAAATATGCTTTCGACACCATAATAATTCAAACCTAAAAATTCAAATACCTCCGGATTCAAAATTTTAAAAATTATTATAGATTTTACGAATAAATGAATTGCAAAAAGTTTTTAAAACGTTTCTGTTGGAGACGTATAATTCTGGAATATGGATAGATAGCATCAACAAAGGGAAATGGAAAAATATGCTAAGTGGGCTTACTGAAAATTAGCACCAATATAAAGTGCTTTCTTTGCCCTGGAGGCGCTTCCAAGTGGAATCTATCAACGTCAATAATTGTTTAATGATACTATTTACAAAGCGCTTAAGGAGCTTTCAGATTTGTGGTTACACTGAACGACTGAACACGGCTATAACGTCTATCAAACGCTTGGCACATTTTAATGCCAAACTAAACGTCAAATCACAAGCCAAGAAGCTTTTGTTTCCAATGGTAACTTTGATTTGCGGTAATGCTGAATTTTTGCCGCTTGTAAGCCTGGTATTTTTTGAATCGTCTCGAAAAAATTAAAGGAATGCTTTTTAAAGAATTAAGTTCTAGCTGGATGACGCTGACAACAAAATAGGCTCCCATGGTCACAACTTGTATAAATATAAAAAAACTCAACTTGGACAAAACTGTTAGTAGCGCCGTAGCATGTTTATTGTGTAAGAGATTGACGACAACTTTTAGGTATATCGAAAACTGATGGCACTTGAAAGGTTAATGCAACTAGGTGCTCAAATAGCTTCAGAAAATTACAAGGGCCTTCGGCTCTCTTTGAGGTCATGCAATTTTTTGTGGATTTGAGTATATTTGAGTTTTGCGCGAAAAGTGGACTATGGATGCCGCCTATTTCTTTTTTAACGTCGTCTATTAAGCTGTATAAAATTGCCATATTTTATCATCTTATGTTTTTTTGTGGGGCGCAAAATAACATAAGTCATCAACAAAATCATCAAAAATAGTTTTTTGGTTATATTTTTGTCAATTTTGGAGACATCTCGAGATTTGGTAAAAGCACAGACTAACGAGTAATACAGACAACGCCTTAGTAACGTGTCCAAATGTCTTCCAAAAAAATTAACAACAATTATTGGAATCAAATTTGTGAATAAAAAACGGGATATTTTTCTGTAAATTGAAATCGCTTATTTTTGACACATTTTCTTAAGGAGGCTGCTGTTGCGAAGCTATTTATTCTGTGGTAAAAGGTTATTATTTTTTATGTCAAACTCCAGTTTTGTTGAACAAGAAAAAGAAAATCTTGGGGACATGATATTGTATCCCCAACTTTATCTGATGTAAGCTAGCATGTGATTTCACCCAACGATGTGATACCTTTTTATCGTTTGTGTGATTTATCACTTTGTATTAAAACGCTTTATTCTATTTATAAATGAGAAGAAAATAGCAAAAATAAGTGCAACACATCCAAATAACAGAGTTTGAATAAGCATGGGTTGCAAAATTACCCTCATTTAATAAATATAATATGTATAGGGTGTTAAATGAAAAAGTTAAATAGGATTAATTCATTTGATTTGAGTTACAACAATGGGAACCAAGTGACGGAATTTGATATAAAATATAACCAAAAGGCAACTTTGGAGTTCCAACTGTAACCCCTTGCCTCCTTTAATTTTTTATAGGCAAGTAGGGTTAAATCGTATTATTTTTGTTCTACGGATCTATAGTTATACGGTGGGACTCTTTTTGAGACACCCTGTATATTGAACTAGAAATAACTTAGCTTGATATTTTTGGTTTAAATTTGAGAACTTTTGTTGTTGTGCATTTAAATATAAATTTAGTATAATCTTTTTCTGATGGTCAATAAAATCTCAGATGAAAATCTTTCAGAATAAAACGATTCGTTATGTGGCTACATTATGATCAAGTTTATGTTTTTGTCGGTTCATAAAACTAATATTGGCGTAAAAATAAAATATTGAATAAATTCAAAATAATTAGATACTAAGCAACACTTTCTATACTAAAAGAAGGAATAATATACAGAAATAGATCAATTAATATATGCTTAACTGTTACTATATTCAACGTGTAATTAAAACAATAACATATCGTTGTTAATTATTCCAGTTAATTACAATAATTTATTAGATACTATTTAAAATTCTGGCGAACACGCCGGTTTAGCAAAATAACATGTTCGTCAACTATCATCCTCGAAGAACTAAACTTTACAGTAGGAAGTACAATACAACGTTGTGTGAATGTTTGTATATCTGGTAGAAAAAATATTATACGTGCAAAGTGCTGACAGTCAAGAACAAGAATATTTAGTTATTTACACCTTGATAAATATTTCTGTGCATAGGGTGTAAAAGCGTTATCCCATTGAACACAATCGGTTAGAATATAGTAGTTTATACAACAAGAATTGTCCATATCGTACGAGGATGAGGGTTGATCGTTCGATGAGGGCGATATGGACATTCCACTCGTTACTATACAGTATTTTTTTCTACGTGCACTTGCTTAACTACTAACAAATATTTAGATATAACTGGGAAGATAATTTGACAGATCACACTAATCTCTTGAAAAAAATAAATTTAAGGGTTGCTTGATTTGCAAATACGTCAAGACTGAAGTGGAACAATCCCACCGGGTCCACCAAAATTAACAATGCCCAGAGAACTAGGTAACTGGGGTTACGGGTGTTGTTTATTTTCATTTTGATTTTAGAAAACAAAACTTGTCATTTGCTTTTATTACTCTTTCTCAAAGTAAAACAGACTAGGGTGCAACCCTACGGGTTTTTTATCCATTATTTGCGAATATAAATAGGCTTACCCCGGTGTGTTCCTAGGTAAGACCATAATGGCTGAAATTCTTAGTTAGTTTAACATTATTGTGTTCCTAGTTCTGTTTTAGCACTAAATTAAGAAACCGCTGTAACCAATGTGATTAGAGTATCTCATCCAAATTTAATAAACTTGGTCTTGGATTTCATTTGGTTTAATGAATATGGAGTCACCTCGATCGACTGAACCATAACCCCGACAGAATCTCGCCCGGAAAACAAACGTTCCAGCTCAAGACAGGGGAAGCTCAACTGATTTCGATTAATTTAATATCCTACTTAGGGGATATAAAATTATATCTGTTTAGTTAACTGAAATTGCCTACTCGTCAATTCTGTAGATTGTATAGAAAACGGATGATGATTTTTTAGTTTTTCTATATTTACCAGAATAAACCCACACTACATACATCCATATTATGTTTATTCGGTTTTATTTAATAAGTTGGACAAACTTTGGTAAACATTCTGTTTTTTATTTAAGTGTTTTTTTTTTGAGGGCGAAAATAATCCAGAAAATCGCGGTGTTACTCCTAAAAAAATATTCTGTATATAGATGGGAGTGTAGATAAAATATATTTTTCTACTCCCACATATCTACATATTTGCCTTTTCTTTACAATCTTCAGAATGGATAGGAGGGTAATTCGAACTGAACGGATATGATTTCGTGTTCATCCTAGGTACGATATGAAATCGAAATGAACCAATCATAGTTAAGCTTCCTTCGGCGCATGTTGATGTGTTAGCAAATAAAGCAACCCTCGAATTTATTTTATTCAAAAAGGTCAGTGTGATTTTTCAAATTATTTTCACCGTTTATCTGTCTAGTATTTATTACATGTAGAAAAAATACTGTACAATTCGAGTGGAATCTCCATATTGCCTTCGTAGGATATGTAGGCTACCTAGTCCTCGTACAAAATTTATTAGATTATACATGCTCCCGCACATGACCTCTACCCTTTAGAAATAATTCAGAATAGAACAACCTACCTGCACCGGCGGTTATAAAAATAAAGCTTCAATATGTACAGCAGAAATTAGTTTATTTGAGCAAACATTACAAATACAGAAACTGTGTTAGTAAGTTGGAGTATTCTACATATTTAAAATAAACCTACGGCATATACAAAAGAAAAGTTAACTAACGCTAACAGCATAGAAGTTAAGTATTATGTGTTAGTCATCACAACTATATTATAATGTTTCGACAACAGTATTGATAATTTGATATATTGAGAAATTAGAATTTTGATTTGTTATATAAATTTCCTCACAGCCACAATGCACAATTTAATAAATCCATTTGAAAATATCCATATTACCTGACAAATAAGTAATAATTAAAAAAATTGGATACAATGTGATTTGTAATAAAATATATTTACAGCTTCCAAGAAGCTTCTGGATTAGAAATATTGTGAAAGAAAAAGAAGAAAATCATGTAGGCAACATGTAATAGTATCTAGAATATTTTAACAAAATTAGGTTTTTACAGAAATTAGACTTTGTACAAAAGCTACAACCAATTATATATAATATTTTATAGAGATAGAGAAAAGAAATATAGGTGAACATATTATTTACATAAATCCCGTAGAGCTATAGTTTTTGGAGTAATACTCGATACAGTACATTACTACATTATCTGATTTTCATCTCAAAAACTGTGGCTCCATTTGTTCTCTTCCTAATTAAAAACCCTCTCCTCTAACCCACAACCATAAATTCGATAGTTTTTTTTATACAAAAGAAAAAATCACGTTTTTGGAAATGAAAAGTGCCTTTATTCTATTTTTAACCTTGACATGCCAATCGCCATTGCAGACTCTTCAGATTTGGATTGCTTTTTACTCTTACCTGAAACAAAGAAAAAAAAATAGTATCGCATAAATAGGACAGAAGAAACTAAAGTATTTTTAAGTACATAGAGGGAAAAATAATATATAGGCAAGGATTGGTAGAAAATTATGATGGAAAAATATTGTGTTTTCGAGGAAAAATGTGGAGGGAAAAAAGTTTCTTAAATAAAAGGGCTACACAAATCATATTTTTGTTATACGTAAAAATGACCCACAAAAAAATTCGAGCAAAAAAATTAATAGGGGTTGTTAGTTTTTACCCTTTTTTAGGGCAGTGTGTAAATGAATAAACTATCCTAAGGTGTCTTCCAGTAAGTAGATAACACATACCAAATTTCAAATTTTTAAGTAGCGCCACTATTGAGATATAAATAAACAAAAATACTTTTGGGTCACCCTTTAGACCCGAATAACTTGGCAAGGAAAGCCCAAATCGAAAAATTTTATATGAAAGACCCCCCTTAAAACCACCTGCCGAACATCCCTTTAAAGTATATTTACTATACATTCTGACTCACCCTGTATATGCTGGCAGTGTAACTTGGTGATATTCACTAATTAGCATTTTAATTAGAGGAAACTTCGGTATTGCACGAATATACAAATTTCTCGAAACAATTTCGAAAGGGATAATATTATCTATGTCCTTTTAATTTACTTACAGATAGGAATCCAGGCATCAATAATTCTACAAGGGATTAAGATTAAGTGCCTAATCATGCCCATATTATAAATTAAACAAAAATAGTTTATGGTTTCTAAAGACATTAGCAAGCCAATAATTTGCTTACAGGACAGGTACCAAAAATTCCACAAGGGTTTAAGTGGCTTATTAAATACACTGTTGTGGTGTATAATTAGTAATTTAATTGGGGCTGGGAATACAAAGAGTCTATGGTTTCTACAAATATCAATCATTTTTGACTTCAGCATCGAAAGTGACTCATTGATAGCGACAAATATGGCTTTAGAGTATGTCCAAAGTGAAAAGGGCAACCCAAAATTGTTAGTTGACGGATATTTTTGTTCGTCAAAGACCAGCAAAGGGATAACAAGATATACTGGAAATATGACCAATTTGGAAGAGAGAAATATTGTACATCATGAGTTATTACAGAAAGCAACGAAATTATGAAACAACCTACCGATCACAAAAATGCAGCGAAAGTAGATGTTTCCAAATTTATAGAAAACATGCGACAAGCTGCGAAGACGGCGCGAGATACCTACACCTCACTGCATACAATATCAGACAGATGGCTAGGCTATTTATTTAATCGTTTCTGTTGTCATGACACTTTAACCTGAAATTTGTTAATCTGTCATTTCACTTTGTCGTGACATGATCTTTGAGAAAGGGTGAAGAAACAAATTTGTTGAGTTACACGTTCAAAGTTTTGTTCATTTACTGTTAAGAATTTATGAATTTTCCAGGCAACTTGAAAAAGTTGTCTTTTAATCAGTTTGGTGGCCCAACTAAAAAATAAATGTATATATTTTTTAAGTACAAAGTGGTTGGGATTCGGGGTCGTAAATAAAAGGGCAACAAAAATTAAATCATGCTGCCCTTTTATTTACGACCCCGAATCCCAACCACTTTGTACTTTAAAAATCAAATTTGGGTCACTAAATATATTATTAAGATAAATGTAAATGTTCTAATCTTTTTTGTTTCGTGTAGTGGTGTAGTGAATCGTTTTAGACAAAATCGTGAAAACCCATGTCAATGTACCCTAGGTTGTGCTAGAAATGAGTTTCACTTTATACAGGACGAATCGGTTTCAAATGCACAAACTCCTGGGATCAGTAGAACACGGAAAAATATTGCCGGTTTGTTCTATAAACCTTTTTATTTGGAGGTCTTACAAGAAAAATACAAAGTGTTATATATTTTTAAAACTTTAATACTCTGTATCTTTCTTTTTGAGCTATGTATAGGGTGACGCTAATTCCCGGAACACCCTGATGTAGTGGAGATAGGCTATCGCTTTTAGAGGGCTTTGCAGATGCCGAACCCCTCGAATTCAGCTAATGAGCAAGACTTTAGTTTTGTAATTAGAAGCGGAGCGCGGAGCCGTGCAGCACACATCCGTAATCCCAAGACGGAAACTATCAACAATTCTGATCTTAAATTTTCAGCGCGCTGGCCTGTTTAATTAAATTTCCGCAAACGAATGTAATTCGCATTATACACTGTCGGGCGCGAACGACTTCAAAAGGGGCTCAGCAACGCCGCCGACCGTGAGCAGAGGAAATACAAAGGGAATTATTTATAGTTTGCCCGAGGTTGCCCTATCAATATCTAGCTACTCGGGCTTAGGTTGATACTAGGCGCAGGGAGTTGTGCGTATACAGTCCGTGCACTCTAAGTTGACACGCGAGAACCTCAGTCTAAGCGACGCACAATAAGCTGCTTATGGATCGCTGGCGCTTAGACTGAGGTTTTCGCGAAGGTATCAGCTTAGAGTGCATAGGGGATATCCAAGAATTCGGTAGTATGATGAGGATTTTTTTAATTTGGCTTAATAAAGATAGAATCTCGAACAGTTTTCCATTATAAAGTTTTGTATACAGACTATACCTACAAAATGAAGTGTTCAATATTGCTAAATTTTGCTAACTTTCTTATTTTTAACGATGGACCATAGGTTGATTTGGGAACGAATTTGTAACTACTTGTTCCTCTAATTGTTTGCTTACACAAATAAATAAAAACTTCAAAGTGACAGGGCATGTAGCACAATGCACAAAACCTCAAATTTTTCTCACCTTATACAGGGTGAGTCTGAAATAACTGGCATCCTTTTTTGGGTAAGAAAGGTGATCATTCTGATTTTTTTCCTATCGCCGAAATTTTTCTCTAATTTACCCACCTAAAATGCTCTATGAAGACACGCCACTGACGAATAGCGTAAACTCGGTCTCAAAATACTATACTAGTTGACTAGTTGATGATTTACGATTTTCTACTCGGTTGTTGGCAGGGCGCCAGTGCCGTGTTTTCATAGAGGGGGGATTTTGAGGGGATGAATTATAGAAAAATCGCGGCGCTAGGAAAAAAATTTATTAAGAAAAGTGGTTCAGAATGACCATCTCTATTACCCAAAAAAATATGCCAGTTATTTCAGACTCACCCTGTAGACTCATGAAAAATGTCGGTCCTAAAATTTACAGATATTATTAAACTTATAAAAAGAAATAGGTATTGGTTGATTTTGAAAAAATCAACTGTTTCTGAAAAACTTACAAAAGGTATTATATACAATGTGTCCCGGAGAATGAACAGCATGGGGATCTTGCAAACGGTGAGAGGTAGAACAACGGTTAAATGGGGGAAAAGTTGCGCAATTTTAAGGTCAATAAAATGGTATAAACATATTTCTAATATCTTTTTCATTTTTGAGTTATTTTGACAGAAGTAAAATTGTCCGTTTTCGATTTTATTTTTTTAAATACGGACCTGGATTTTTTTGCAGCATTTGAAAGCACTTTTCATTGCAAATACCATGATGTATGACGCGAAATATTTTTAAAATGTTTTGAGACATTATTCTGAAAATTCCTTTTTATCCATTCATTTTTTTTTCTAATGCGGCCCTGTATTTAATAATAAGAAGTCTAAATATTAATCAGTATTGTCAAAAATTTAATTTAAAACTTATGTTTCAATCGGAGAACCAAAAAAGGACGGCAAAGACTAACAACAGTCACATACGATAATAATAAATAAATAAAAATCCTCCACCTAGAATGCTTTGAAACAACGAAACCAACCCCTTGCCATTTGTCATAACTCCCACTGTATCATTTAGTTAATAATTTGTATTATTAGTTATTATAAATGAAACAGTATTTAAAAATATTAAGTTTTCGAAGTAAGAAAAAACGAAATGTAGAACAAATCTAAAAACGCGATCTTAAAGCCCGTTAAAAAGTGCCACGAGAAAGTGTTTTTCTTTTTTTCCTATCTGTGATAAAAACTTCAGAAAAAAATAAAATCGAAAACGGAAATACAGCTAAAGTTTTTTACTTTTCGAACTTCGAATCTGTAATAAGATATGGCGTAATTTGCTGGGTAAATTCTCACGAAGCAAATAGAATCTTTATACTTCAAAAACGTGCAATTAGAAATTTATTTGGACTGAATTATAGTGAATCATGTAAAAACACATTTATAGATAGAAAACTTTTAACATTTCCTAGTTTGTTCATTTTTGAGGATTTAAAATTTGTTAAACATTATCTGCAAGATTTTGTTCATCTAAATAACTCTCATGATTACCCTACCAGGCCTGGTTATGATTTACAGTACAGTAAACACAGAACATCTTTGCTTCAGTCAAACCCTTATTATATTGGAGCAATTATATACAACAAATTACCAAATAGCATAAAAAATAGCAGTAACCAAAATTTCTTCTATCGTGTAAAATAACTACTTTTGAAGAGTGCATTTTACTCAGTTCAAGAATACTTAAATTTATCACTTTAATATACATATTGCACCTTCTGAATTTAGCATTATTTATTTTTACTTTTATGTAACAAAGCCATCATCATTAAAATAAGCACAACATTTAAATATCCCGCCACATATTTTGGATTAATACCTACTAATAGTGTAAGCAAGTTAGACTTTTTAGAAGAAAAAAATTATAAAGTTTTGAAATTTTGGTTGGAAACTCCCAGTAGGAACCCGAATACAGATCCGAAGAGTTCCCACCCCCCTGGGGGGAGCTTCATCCCCTTTTGCCCAAAAAACCACCCCCAAACGTGATCATGACGGTGTTTTTTGCGTTTTGCACGTAAACCGTAACTCTGACGAGGAAATGTTATAGGGCTTTTTAGATTCTCCATTAAATTCTCCACAAAAATGGTCATATAATTTTTTTGCGTATCTCCCAACCAACGCTAATAAATGACCTTGGAAAATAAGCATAGTTTTCAGCGCGAACAAAAAATAAGCCTTGCGCCGTCTTTTGCGTCGATTACCTCGAAAAGTAGTAGCGTGAGCAAAAAAATGTGTAGGAGCATAATTGTAGAGCAGTTCTTTCCCTACAAGATCCATATAGGATACAATATTTTTGAGAAAGTATTACTGGACATACGATGATTTTTTTATACCTGTGTATTCTGCACTTTGAGCGTGTTTCCACACCACCCATGAGGTAACACTCTCGGTGCGTTTTTTTAATGTGGTTTCCTCTATTCTAGGCCTATTCCACTAATGAAATATAAATATTTAATCAATTGCCTCTGCAAAATGGTCCTGCTCGATGGAATTTAAACAATTCTGCCCATGAGAATGAGAACACATTGTAGAGCAGTGCAGGCCAACCTTTACACATGTAGGTACAACGCTTTCCACAGCCCTTTTTACAGCCGCAAGATATGAGCTGCAGAATTGAGGCTGGAGCTGGTGCTGGTGAGCACTGGCATTAGAATGTTGTTACTTTTTCTCCAGCCCCATTCAGTTGATCTCAAATTTCTTCCTTTCCACAAATGAATTTGATGAAATACGCGATAGGAATGTTGTCTTACCGCATCAGATGTAGGTGGTAGTCTGGACAAAATGACTGCGTTACTCGACTGGCCAACTAGCTTATTAAATAAAATAAAGCGATCATGGTTTAAAGATGTCTCTTGTCGGGGTGCCTTCATCTTTTGCCGATAAAGGATTATTGAATACGGCGACCACTTCTTGCAAATCCTTTCTTGTATTTATTAAGCTTACGGTCTGTGATTTTCCTTTGCCAAAGAAAGCAGTCGAGTTTTGTAAGTTTTTCCACTCTCGCTGCTACTGATGATGCCGTCTGGCTAATTGTTCAGACTGCGAAAAATGCAGACACCAATGATGAAAAAGCCGTTGTTATTGGGCAGGATATCGATTTGCTTACACTCCTTATCACTCTATGTCCTCCAGAGAAAGACATTCACTTTTTGAGGGACACCCAAGGAAATATTAAGGAAAGGGTATATATAGTTCCCAGGACTTAGTGGCTGCGACTGCTTTCTTTGGCACAAAAAAATCACAGACCGTAAGCTTAATAAATGCAAGAAAGGATTTACAAGAAGTGGTCGCCGTATTCGATAATCTTTCATCATTCAAAAGATGATATTGCAAGAGCTGGGGAGAAATTTACGCTTGCTCTATATAAGCCAACAAGAGACATCTTTAAACCATCATCGCTTTATTTTATTTAATAAGCTAGTTGGCCAGTCAAGTAACGCAGTCATTTTGTCCAGACTACCACCTACATCTGATGCAGTAAGAAAACATTCCTATCGCGTTTTTCATCAAATTCATTTGTGGAAAGGAAAAAAATTGAGAGCAACTGAATGGGGCTGGAGAAAAACTAACAACATTCTAATGCCAGTGCTCATGACTTAAGCACCAGCTTCAGCCTCAATTCTGCAGCTCATATCCTGCGGCTGTAAAAAGGGCTGTGGAAAGCGTTGTACCTACATGTGTAAAGGTTGGCCTGCACTGCTCTACAATGTGTTCTCATTGTCATGGGCAGAGTTGTTTAAATTCCAGCGAGCAGGACCATTTTCCAGAGGCAATTGATTAAATATTTATATTTAATTAGTGGAATAGGCCTATAGGGGAAACCACTTAAAAAAACGCACCGAGAGCGTTACCTCATGGGTGGTGTAGAAACACGCTCAAAGTGCAGAATACACAGGTATAAAAAATCATCATATGTCCAGTAGTACTTTCTCAAAAATATTTTATCTAATACGGATCTTGTAGAGAAAGAACCGCTCTACAATTATGCTTCTAGTTCACAACCAAAATTTCAAAACTTTATAAATTTTTTCTTCTAAACGTCGTTTTATTTATCTAACTTGCCTACACCTATAAGAGTACGTACTGACGTTCTCTATTGTCATAATATATCGACTTATCCAAAAAGGCATTCGCACTCCCTCTACGGGGAACATTCACTCAGATCCCGCACAGATAAAAATTTTCAAAAATATCTAAATAAATCATTTATTTGTCTTTTTTTTATTTATTCTAAATAATTATCGGTTGGTTCAATTAAAATATATTTATTGTAAAGACATCGTGTTGTTTGACATTTTTGCAAAATTTGTTTGAGCGATTTATTATTTAAATAAAATAAATATAAATTTCCTTCGTGGTTATTTCTTTGGTTAGCTCATTTAAAAAAAAAGTATTTGGTACAAGCGTTTACATATTTGTACCAAACAAATTTTTATTTCATTTAGTGCCCAGCGACGAGCCTCGACTCGCTCCGGCCTCAGTCGCTGTAGAACCCGGGCCGAACCAACAACGCGCAAATATCGGGAACTTTTTGGAGTGTATTAATTAGGTGTATTTATAAAAATGGAGGTGCAAGCTTGGCTGGATAATATTAAACTAAGCCACCTTTGTCCCTCATTCCAAGGTAAGTAAGACATCTAGCGTTGGGTGAAGATTTAAACTTCAGTCAACGCATCTAGTCCTTTATTATTACTGACTTGTTTATTTTATAAATTACCATAGCAAGCGTGTAGTGGCACCGGTGGTGGTATTATGTATATAATAATAATACCGCAGACTATATCTACATAATATAGATTTGCTACGCAGGTTGCTCTTTAGAAAATAAATAATGGTGCCAATAATTGGCCATCTATACATATAAAATGTAAATGGATTTATTCACTCCATTGTAGCGTTATTCTTAATCGGATATTTGGAACAAAAGGCAAATTTGTTTAAGTTTAATCAATAGCGTCCACCGACGCTCATAGATTTCCAAATAAATAATTATTTAAGTTTAAGCAATGCTATTTGATTCAAAAGTCAAAATCAATTAGGTCAATTGTTAAAGATATTCATAAAAATGCTTATTACTTTTCTAATGCATAATATATTTATTTAATAATAATAGGTAAAATATTATTTGTTTTGGGGCACATTCTGTCAATTTCAACGCAAACGGTTGATTTTATCGTTATGAAACAAGAGTACCTCTTTGTTGCAGAACGAAAAGATGCACTAAAATGATGACCCTGCAAGACCAAAAAGATAACCTCAAAAAAGTTACGAGTAAAAGCACGATCCGAAAACAGCGTAAGTGAAGAAACTGACATTTTCAGCTTATTCTCCATCTCCAAAAACATAGCAGTGTCACATTTCAGTTCAGCAGCTTGATTATTTTGGGAGATGTAGCCATAATCCAATTTCAAAAAATGAACTCAGTAACTATTGAGATTTGATCCGTATAGTTTACACAAAAACTTTTTTATTTTTTTACAGTGTTGTTATATGTAGTAGATTTTCTGTGGTTACACCTATTATTTAGTAGATGATATTTAGGATATTATGGGGCGAAATTAACTAAAAGTAGCCGAAATGTATATTCCATATATTGTAGCATTTTTATTTCAGATTTTTGCCATTTCATTCCTGGTTAGTTAATTTCACACTATATAACCTAAAGTCGTTGACTGACATATTTACAAGACTTCTCACGGCTATGGCTTCATGTCCTGGAAAACAGGTGGCGCTAATAGCTAACAATGTAAAAAAAAAGTTATCAATATTATAATATCAAAGGGTTATATTGCAGTGCTTTTGGAAAGAAAACTCTCTACATAATATTTTGATGCAAAGTTTATATTTCAGTTCCTAATCTCAAGATCTGCTTCTGTTTTATTGCATCTTTGCTATCTTAAAAAAATAATAGCTAAAATGGACGGGAAATAAATATATGATTTCTAGTCGAACAAACGCATGATTGAAACAAAAATATAAAATAGCAAATTGGAAGATAATATATATCCAGTCCAATAGTGTTTTATTTGAGCCAAATACGGTAAGTATTTAAGTACGGTATTAATAGGCCAGTAATATAGTAACGACCAAATATTACATAGTTCTGGTCAAATAATTATGTCATTGATTTTAATTACTATGTATTCGAGATGAATAAATTGTTAATTCAGAGAAATAAAGAGGTATCTGTTATCAATTTATTATTATTCCATCAAATAACATATTTGTTTACGGGAAGAGTACAAACTTTGAAACCAATAAATATTTTCATTGGCTGAAAAAATAATTGGTCGCCTTAAATAAAACTTGTAGTTTTTAACTTAAACATATTAGCACACATATTCAAAAAAATATTTGTTTGGCTTAGACCAAACAAATATTTGTTTGGTGGAATGCCATTTTTTTTTGATCGAAATGCGATTTGTTTTATCAGTGCGGGTATCCCGGATAACATGAAAATCTGGCTCGGACGAGACCCTTGCCACATTATCGGGCCTTAGGTGACATGGATGTTGTTGGATGTTCCTGCATTCCCCATGAATTTCCTGACGGTTCGAGCTGTCGCAAGTAGCACCGCTTTGATGTTTCTCAACAAAGTTTTTGGTATAACACCATTTGTTGACACGATGATTGGAACCGTCTGAACGTTCTCCATTTCCCATTGATCTCTAATTCGTTCTTCTAGCCCCTCTACATCGCGATCTTCTCGACCTGCTTCACACCCAGGTTGTTGTTGTTTGGGATGGCCACATACATCAAGAGTTGTCTTGTTAGAAATGTTATCAACTATTATAAGGTCCGGTCTGTTAGGGGCAACTCGTTGATCTGTCAGACCTTAACGATCCCAGTGAATCTTGTAGTTTCTGTTTTCAAGAACAGGCTCCGGCGTGTAGCTGTAATTTGGGACCCTCTCTGCCTGCACAGGCAGCAGTTTTTCCGCCAGTTCTCTCCTGTTATGTGTTGGATTGTTTCTGAAGATTGGCACCCGTATCTGCATCTGTCATCCACTACCTATGCATCTCCTACAATGAATTTTAGGCAGTAACGAGTTGGTATAACCTGATCTTGCATGGCCAGTAAGAAAGAAGCTATCCGTTTCGGGGAACATTCGCCCCGAGGTCAGTCAATAGTTCGACGCTAGCTTCTCGACATGTTCCTGGTTAACCTCATTAGTATGCCTTCCGTACAGAGGCTTCTCCAGATACATTTGTAGTTTACTATTATCATTAATTAACGTATTAATAAATACTGCTCACGGCTGTCATGTTTGACAGTTCTCTGGCTCACCATGCGCTTCCCGGAGACAAAATACAATGCAAAATACATTGTTGACCATAGGCGCCATCTAATTTCCAGGATATGAAGCTAGAGCCATGAAAAGTCTTATTAACACGTCAGTCAACGCTATTATTGTTGTTATTATTAAGGTCAGTTCGTAAGCCAAATCGAGAGAAACTGAATATAATCGCAAAACATTATTAAAAAAAAATAACGGCTTTTGGGACAACCATTTATTTCGGCAACGAACAGAGTAAAGCATCATCCAATATCTAATGGATTGCATCGTTACACAATCAATCAAAGGCGGGTAGACCTTGACAGTCGACTGTTTCTAGCTTGTTATGGCATATAAAATACCTAGGAACGATGCATGGCTTAGTTAATCTTTAACCAGCCGTAGCCGGTAAGGTGTATAACAACGCCATCTAGTGAACTCTGTCAGAAACCGAAAACACTGAAAGTTTAGGAATTCGGCAGAAAATGGCCAAGGTATGCAAAATTACAGGTACCTAGGTACCAATCATAAAACAAATAAAAGAATAAGCGCACATGGGAAAACAACTGTTTGGCCATTGACCCAGCGTCTTCTAACGTGTAGAAATCAACTAGAATCTGAACCCTGAGTTGTATCCACATAAAGCTTAAATTTTTAGCCCATAAATACTGTTATAGAGCACTAATACATATCAATAAATAGTGTTATAGAGCACTGATACTATAAAAAAATATACATTTGATACTGAAGACATAGTTTTTCTTTGCTATGATATACGCTTGACGATACCTCCAAAATACCTTATGTTTTCATTAATATAATTTGTAACCTCATCACTATTGTCAGATTTGCAACAGACGAATTCCCCGATGCCCATTGGAATTCGAGTCACGTAACGAATTGAATTTTGACAGGGAGCAACAAGCGATGCAGCCGAACCTAGAATAATGAAAGGTGTCTAATCTGAAATTTGATTAATTATTAATATTACCCTCCAGCGTGAAATTACCGCAAGAGATTTCTGGTAGTTGCAAATTAAACTTAAACGTTTGCGTAACAGTGGAACAGCGACACCGATTTTGTAAATGATTTATGTATTGGATTGACGATTGGAATCAAAACTAAACATTTGGAATACATTAAGCCAAATCTGACAAAAGCGTTTAAAATGCCAGAGAGTAGCAATGTGAATTGGTAATAAATAAATATTAAATGAGGGTTAGTTTATGGGCAAAACGAATTATAAAACAATAAACTTATATCATATTATGAGCAAATGAAAAATTGAAGTGATAAAACTTGAGCAAAATAATTTATTTTATTTGTATTACAAAAATAGTTAAATAATTAAAAATGGGTTTCCGAAGATTGAAACGTTATTATTTGAAATTAATATAGGTATCTATAGACATACCTAATATTCTGAAGTCGGTTTGTACATCTCGTTTTAGTGACAGTCATACTAGCATAAACATAGCTTTAGTAGTAATTAAAGGGAATCGTTTATACAGAACAATTTATTCATGGCAGGACTCCAAAAAGAAAAAAAACTGGTAGCAGTTGTTTCTAGCACTTTTTGGTTACAAACCTAACAACAAATGCGTAGAACATATTTTGACATACTTAAACATAAGCATAAAGTTGATTTTTATTTAACTTCGCTGTGCTTAAACCACAAGTAAATTGTGCTTAAACTATGACGTTCTGTGAAAACAGACACAAACGATTGGGGAAAAAGACCAAAACAAAAAAGGTCGAAACATTAAAAAAGGTCGAATAGTAAAAATATCGAAAACAAAAGGAAAAAACTACAAAAGGTCGAATCACAAAAGGCTTAATTGATTAAAAAATTAGTTCTAGTTTTTTAGTGAATAATTGAAAAAAAAAAATGGTTGGCGGAAAAAACCATCAGACCAGAAGTGAACGTCACAGTTTTTTGAGACACCCTGTATATTTTGCCACCCTGTATATTTTGCCGCAAAATATACAGGGTGTCTCAAAAACTGCGGCAAAATATACAAACTGTCTCAAAAAAAGGTAAGTCAGAAATGAGCTTCAGGTTTTTTAGGTTAATAAATATATTCATCTGTGTGATTTACTATTTGTGTGATTTACTAATTGTCCTACAAAGAATTATTATTATTACTAAAACCCAGCTTTAGTGATTTTTTAATTTGGTTGCTATTACTTATCTTAAATATTCACTAGCGGAAATTGGTTCACAGATTAGCGCGAATTCGATAAAAAAATCATTTTGCATTGGGTGCAATCACCATTACTGAGCGACAGAAGCGCGTGCAAGCAGCTTGATAGGTATATCATCTGTCTACGTTTTATACGTAGAAAAATAACTGCGTTGTCAGGGCCAACTTTTTTCTACGTGTAAAACAAAGACAGATATATCAAAAGCTTTATTCCCTTGGCCACGGTAATTGCACCCATTGTTTCTACAATATAATAAATACAAATTTGAATTACTATATCAACTACAAGATAAGCGTATAAATAAACAACAGCAAAAGTAATAAAGTTATTTATCGGATTTTTGTACTTGTAAATATAAATCAAGATGCATGTTTTTGTGGCAGAGCAGGCAAAGGATAATCAGTTTAAAAAAATGCATTCCATGCATTTCCAATTACAGTCGAACTCGGCTATAGCGGCGATGGGATATAACGAATACTAGGTTATAGCGCATTTGAAATACCCGTCTGATTAACAAGATATTTTTTGTCGGTCTTTTACAATGAACGTTCGCATATTACGAATCAATTCCACGGTCCCTCTATAACCAAAATCGATAAGTCCAAGTCTACAGTGCGTCCCCGGATAAGTGAACAAAGAGGTGTAAACGACAAACAAGTTTCGTCTTGAAATTTGATAATTTGGAAATAAGACCTGTTTGACTAGAAACTAATTTGTGACAATTTTAGTTTCGAAAAATCAAGTAGGTACCTATATGCTTTGTAAATTTGGAAAAAAACTTATTTTTCCACCCGCAAAGGGCCTTTTCTGTTGATTTTACGACAAAATGTTATTAAGGAGACTTATTCCGAATAAAGAACTGAATAGGTTGCAAAATTTCAAAAGCCTAAGGCCTATTCTGATTGTTTTGCATTTTTCCCCTTTTTTTTGGAGAAGCGTCCTTTCTATAGCTTTCACATCAAAATGTTAGTAAGTACGAAAATTTTCAAAAGCCTACGTATACTTTTATTTTTTGCGGTTTAAATCTTTTTAGCAGTTTTATTAGCAGACAGCAGGCTTTTGAAATTGCACACAATTACTATGTTTCATTCATATCTTTCATAACTTTCCCTAATAACATTTTGTCGTAAAACCTAAAAAACGGCCCTTTTCAGGTTGAAAAAAAAATTAGTTTTCAGTTTAATTTCCAATTCATACTTGATTCTTCCAAACTAAAATTATGTCACAAGTTAGTTTCCTGCACGTGTGATTTTCAAGTGATCAAATGTCAACTCGATTTTTTCCTTTACACCTTTTTGTTCACTTATACGGAACACACTGTACAGAAACATGAAAATATAAAATCGCTTTAAATAAAATTATTCTTATACCGAAATAAATGCAAAATAGAAGCAAGTTTTAAGACGGCTATAAGGCAAATTACACGTCACTGCCTTACTCAGCACAAGAAAATAATTTTCATCGCTAAACGAAAACGTATTATTGAGATTATTGCGAATTCCACATTTGTTTCAACGGTCCGAGCAGCTTGAAGTCAATAGCGTTGAGTTATTCAACAATTCCGCACTCGGCGCATTGTCTCCAACATAAATGTCGCTCGCAGAGTGAATGCACTACGGGCACTTAATTTTATAGTATCGAAATCTAAGTCAATAAATTTTCCTGTGCGCGATAATATCAAGTAATTTATACATTACGTTATATTTTATGTGCGGAGAGGCGTAAAATAATTCATAGTTGACAACAATCAAATTTAACGGCAACGGAGGAGAAAAGGCTTGGCTCCGGGAAGCACATAAATCTCTATCAGGAATCACTTTGTATAGTTCGCGAACAATCTTGGATATACAAGTATACGTAGGTATGTGTAAGGCTATACGATCTATGCTAGGGGATTTTTCGACGAAGTCCATAATTCAAATTCTGACGTTACTCGTTTATACAAATCGCGGAAGTTGTAGTAGAATAATAAAAAAATTTGTGTTAGAAATATGTATGTCTAAAGGCAAAGGCTTATACCTGCTATTGTCTAATAGTGCCCACCTATTGAAATTGTAGAGGGAAAAGGCCATGTTGTGCCAAGGAACAATAATTAACTCTTGTATACCGGTATTTATTTATTTACATTTAGTATAGGTGTTGTGAAACACTGACGCTAAGTTATTTTTTTTACAGTTTTGAATGTCTTGTTTAAGCAAACATTGGTTCAGTATGATGTGGTGAATAAGTTAATAACTTGATATGCGAACATAATTTTCACTGTGTGCCTAGTCAGGCAACCAGGCGTACCCAATTTATAACATCGCATCTTGACATACCTAATTACTCACATTCACCTGTGAGCAGAACTACGCATATTTATTCACGGTGTACCCGGTTTAATATACAGGGTGGACCATTTGAAATTGAAGCACCCCGTAGGAACGTTTTTATTTTTCATACGATTTAACCGGTTTTTTTAAGGTAGGTCGCAGAAAACTCTTTTTTTTACTTGGGTGCAAAATTTCAGGTCTTAATCTCAGTTTTCAAGGCCTACTACGAATTTTTTTCTAGTAAAAAGTGAAGAAAATCAGTTCGCGATTTTTTTATTTGAAATCTGACACAACAGCGTTAATTAGGATACTCAAAAACCCCCACATACCAAATTTGATCAAAAAATATAAAGGGAGTTCCATTCTAAATAATATATAGTTTCAAAGATAAACAGAATAGGAACTTTAAAGGCATCTGGCGAGTCAAGTGTATCATGGAATCTATTCAAAACAGTTAAATAGTCAACAGAACCACTCAAAATGTTGGTGTGCAAAGATTAAATACAACAATATACAGGGTATTTTTCTCTGGGCCAACTCAAAATGATGAATTTTTATAAAACATTATACAGGGCAAGAAAGCTCTGGAATTATTGAAAATAACAGTAATAAACAAAAAAATAATTTATTTCTTTAAAAAACGTCAACCAACAAATAATAACAATTTAAATAATTGGACCTTTCTGGATAAAATCACTGTTGATAATACATTTTCTGGAGTTTCTTGTTGTGGCACACCGGCCACCTTAACTTATATGGTTTACTAACTGGCAGGCTTCTGTATTTTTAGATTTAGTTCGTTTACAGTCTGGGGCGGTTTTGACATATTCGATTTTTGACGCCTATAAAGTTCCAAAAATTCAGTATTTTGAGATGGCACACTCTGCATATTTTTGTATTGAATCTTTGCACACTTTGAGTTCTGTTGACTGCTTTTAGGGGATTTCATGGCACACTTGACTTGTCAAATGCCTTTAAAATTCCCATTTTGCAGAACCCGCAGAATGGAACTAACTGTAAATTTTTTGTCCAAATTTGATGTGTTTTTTGGGGTATTCCGATTAACGCTGCGGTGTCATATTTTAAATAAAAAAAATCGCTAAATTATTTCCGTCGTTTTTTACTAGAAAAAATTCGTAGTAGGCCTTGAAAATTGAGATTAAGACCTGAAATTGTGCACCAAAGTAAGATTTTGTGTGACCCATCTTTGAAAAAAAAACGCCTAAAATCGGATGAAAAATAAAAAATTTAGGAGGGTGCTTCCATTTCAAATGGGCCACTCACTGTAGGTATATCTAATTTTTCGGGATATATGGACTTACCTACAGATATATATGGGCATTTACGTTGCATGAATTATGTAACGTTTAAATTTATTTACAAACAATAGATGCCGGAGCCACCAAAGCTATATTTGTTTATCCAATTTTACTATATGGTCAAAAAACACAGCACGTTTATGCAGTAATTAATGCTTTTAGCATCCTCAAATCTTGGCTAACTGCATTCATCGAATGCATTTTCCTACACAATGGGCGCATTGAAGTGCAATCTCTACTTTGTATTTACCGACGTCTTACATGCTGTTCCCTAATAGGAACATTACAAAAGAGTTTCAGACATTTATTATTACTAGCTGCGATATAAAGTCATAAAATATTACTTTACAGCGCCATATTTGTTATAATGTAATAAAATGGCCTGTACTCGAAATGACAAGCTTTAAACGGATAATGTTGGCAACAAAATCAAAAGTTTACCAAATACGCAGGTGTGCACGAAAATAATTGTGACTACACATTTTTTATATAGCAGCCAGTATGTTTTACATTTTTGAATTTACTCATACCAATATGCTTGTTTATGTTCATACTCTCGTTTCAAACTTCTGGTGTTCATGAAAACGACAGATGAGCCTTGCGTATTTTTTTATCTAACGATTAGATATAAATACATATATGATTGCAAATCCTTCCTAATACTTCTTTCAACCTGTAACTTATTTGGGCAATTAGATGAGTGAGTCTTCTTAATGTGTAGCCTCACCCAAAGCACTATTCCCGACAAGAGTATAACTAATACATTTCAAATAAACTGAAGGATGCATCTAACTAGTTTAGACTTCTCTTTTGAAACTAAGTTTTCTGGTTCCCATTTTACACATATCCGCTGGAGGATCTAGTATTTAAAACTAACATCATTCCTTGTCTTTTACCAGAATGAACTTGACGTATCCAGAAAATTAACTTCCATAGATATTGTTTTATTTCAGTGGCATTCTCACTTAATGACAATAAGAATAATGCCAAGCAGTTAAACAAACAAATATTAAATCTTCGTAATTATTCTTCGGTTCGAGGCAGGCACATGCACATGTCTTTAAAGAAAAACACCGCTATGGCCAAGAGCGCTGGACAAGTGTGGGTTCACGGTATTGCTCCTAAATAGGCTTTACCCGTGTGATTCACTAATTGTCCTACACTCACAGGGATTACTACGGTTTTCTAGGGTTTTCCGTAGTACTTGAGCGAATGCTATCCTAGTTCTATCTGGAAAAAAGTCGGCCCTAGCCGCAAATGGCAACGAAGACAAAATAATAGTAATTGCCCCACTACCCCGCACAAGCATGTGGTTGCTTCTGGGGTACCTACTCCTAGTTTGGAGTATTGTGAGGGTGAGAATTATTATTATTATTTTTATTATTATTATTTCCAACATGCAGGCCAACAGTTCCACATTACATCGAGGTACATGCGGAGCAGTCGACTGAACACGTCTCATTGTGTGTTCATGCAACTTGGACTGCTTTATATATTTGAAGATAAAGTAAATAAATTTGAGTTAACCTCTGTTTTTGGACCTGTTCTGATTTTACATAACATCATCACCAAACAGATTGTTCCAGAACTACGACGCGCGTCGTATCGAATTTTTAGGCGTGTTTCTGGATCTATATGCAATAAGATTGTTGTTTGCAACTTAAAAAACTGAGCTTGAACCGAAGCTTCAGAACTCTCAAAATAGAGTTAATAATTCAAGAGATTTCTAATGTGAACGCGAGAAACTTCCAGTAGCAGAACTCGAGTAACGAATGCATATCAGACTAGACCGACATGTGCACGAAGTCCTATTTTTAAAGTAGTTTAAACTCCTCCTTGGAAGATCTTTTAATACACTTTCGCCGGTAAACCCAGGATTCGAAATTAAGGCGAGCTCCTCTACCTTTAATCAAATTGTGTTTCGCAATAGTGAACTTCCTCCCGCGACTCCCGCGTATCCGTGAAAGTTAGTTTGCATTCTGAGACATGGAAATAGGGCTGATATTATGATTGGATTTCCGGGGAAGAAACTTCGGCAAACTTGATAATTTCAGGCACTGAGACGGAGGCGCCGTAACGAAATGGGAATATGCGTTGTTTAGACCTTCATCTAATTGTAAAAGGGCCGAAATCTCGCTCTTCAAACAAAAGAAAAATAACGAGAACAGCGAGATTTTGGATCTTGTCCCTGAATGAAATTATGGGCACTTATTCTAACAAAACTGTCATGTTAAATAAATTTCTTGTTTCCAATGACATTGATAATGTACCTGTACGACAAAGAATCGAAAAATAAACCGCTGCCAGTAGAACCACTACTTCCAAATTACATTTTTTAAATCCATCATGTAATGGGGCATTCCAATAAACCACAATATGAATAAAGAGACAAAATTGTGGAGAAATAGTTTCCCATGAGAAAAAACTTAAAGATTTTACTCTTTAAAGTAAATTAATTTTTATTGTTTAGTTTTAATAGTTTTTGGGCAATACTGACTGCCATAAAGTTACAATAAAAGTTAATTCAGTAGTAATTATTTTATTTAAATGACATCATAAAAAAAGTGTTGAAAGCAAATAAATAATTCTTAGCTGCGTCGCCTTTTCTAGTAAAACTGTTATTCTTCGTTCAATTCCTAAATAAATAATTGTGCTGGCAACGAGAGCATCGAACCCTGACCACGATTCTATTATAAAAAATAAGTAAGTAATAAATAAGACATTCTCAATTAACGGACATATACATACTTGAAATCTGACAAGGTATGATGTCATTGCCTAATAAAGCAGATAATTCCTCCTTTTTGTTAATTCGGCACAAAAAGCTTTAATAGCTTTTGATTTATGGTTCTTAAAAATAGCATCACAATTTACCTTGATGTTGCGTGTTGCCATTCTTCATCTACAATATGTATTTACCGTTGGCTGTAGCAGAACAACATTACAGATATTGAATTTTTCTACCAAGTTATGTACATACTTTCTTTGACATATCGCACACGTCGAAGGAATAGAGATGATTATTTATATACACTAAAATTAATTATTTGGGTGGACAGCTTATTGCGATGTATTCGGAATTACATTTTGATAGCCACCTTATTCATGTAAATTAAATTGTTTTTTTCATATGAGATTCTTAATTAAAAAAAAAAAAATCAAAATGTTCAAATTACTACATAATAACTAGTACATAGTATTTTTACATTATTATAAAAATGGAGGTGACTCTCAACACAGATAGCTTTATAGATTTTCACTTTTTTATTGTAAATGTAATTTACTATTGGTAGGTACCTACTATTTTGGAGGCAACATGTGACTGAGAATCGTAAATCAGCCCAAAAAAGATGGCAGCAAAAATCTTTCGTGGATTTATTACACTGTTACAGAAAAAACGCAAGAAAATAGCTGGCTCCCCAATTTTTGCTGCCTTCTGCCCATACACCTTCAACCTGCAAAGCTATTACCTTATGGATTTAAAAAAGGGATATAGTCAATGTTTTATATACACCGTGTCCGGGAGCGGTATAGATTTGGAAGCAGTAGGTGAAAATGTTATGCTTGGAATGTTGGAGTTAAAGATGTTTTGGGGCACGTTTCGCCGATGTCAACGCAAACGGTTGATTTTCTTGATTCTTAATTCAATATTATTTTATCTTTACTTTAAGGTTACACTTAAGATGGCTTGTAGGCCGAAAGCGCTCTGTCATGATTTTTTAAAATATATTGTGTGCCAAGTATAAAGTCTAATTTTCATGATAGCACAATTATTAAGTCTTTGCATGTTCCCCTCAAGTTACTCAATTCACCCCACACATTGTTCGTCTTCCTGTCTGTTTGCGCGTCTAGTTTGTCAGTAATGTCATCGAGTTATAGGGCTGTCTGGTGCGCTTGCATAATCAAGAAAATAAATTGTAAATCGTCGATCCCGGTGGACAAAGTATTGGGTGTGTGTGGGAGGCCCTTAACAACTTGGTGAATTAATATTGCCTTATGCTTATATAGGAGAAAATAACACAAAAAAGGAATGGAAGTTCCGTCACAAAAACTGATAAATTTTGTAGCTACCAAGCCACCATTTTCTTCAATGAACTTGTCATTCCTTTTGCGTAAGTTCAAACTTACATTCTGTATTTGCTGTGCAGCAGGACAGTTACCCGGGTCATATAATGTCCGGCCCGTTGAGGAATTTCTGAACACATAATTGACACGGGAGGCATAATTTGTTGGCCTCCTCGATCTCCAGACATGACGCTTAACGACTTCTTCTTTCGGAGTTATTTAAAGAAAACAAACTAGAGAAGTGAATACGAGAAGCTCAGTACATTCGGGCTAAACGAGTACCTACATAGAAATTGAAGGTTACTACCAGAACCTTTGGAAATGTATTTTTTGGCTTCGTCTGTGGATCCGAGCATCCCTAGACCTTACATATTAGACATTTTTTGGCTTCGTCTGTGGATCCGAGCATCCCTAGACTTTACATATTAGACATTAACTGCCCTGTTAAGCTTTACCGATTAATCTCGGCCCCGCTTCGGTATACAGTTAGCGGTGTGTCACTCGCCGGCGACGTCGCTACGTCGTTAATTAGGCGTATCGGTGACCGGACATCGCGCGACCCTTACCTCGCATCTCCGACGCCGCCGGCCGATCGACGGCGGAATGCGACGGCCATTATCCAGGATTTGTGATTCCATTCGGCGAGAGCGACGGATGAGTCTACTTCACGACGTCACTGGCAATTAAAAGGAAGTTGCGAATACTTCAGTTATATAAATTACCTATACCTATAGGTTCTGTTAGTAATGAGTCGAATTACACTTCAACGAAGATCTCCAAGAATAAAGCGGAAAACTATTCGCGGAGACATCTTAATCGACTAAGAACATATGCAGGAATCTAAGTTAAGAACATTCCAATACTTTAAAAGGTATTATGCGAGTAACCTTCCAATATTTCCATCTTATGCTAATTTCTTAACAATAAAGAATGGACTCCTCTGTTGAAGTAGGGTATCACCTCTTAATAAGTTTTAAAACGCGCGACCAAAAATATAACATTTTCCCTTGCCAATAATGAGTTATCTATTAAGGCCTTGGAAATCGTATCTATAGATATATTTTTGTGTGGGAAATTTTTCTACATTTGGTTGTTAACTGGGGTGTTGACGATTTTTCCCAAATTAGCGCTTCACGAAAGTTTCTTGATGCTTCGAAACCCGCACGCAGTAAAAACTATTAATAATTTAAAGTTGAAATTTTGACATTCTCTAAAACGCTTCTGACGTCACATTGGTAATATCAAGGCCTACTATAAAGACAGGCCCTGGCGCACAAAAATCACGTGACCATCTTAGTCAGACAGTCAGACGTTACATGTCATTTGTCACATAACTGAAAGCGGCAGCTTGGGTTTTGAGAAGTTTTCAATGTTTAAAGTGTTTTAAACGTCTTAGTTTATATTTTAGAAACAAGTTTGTGTCTAGTGCGTGTGTGTCCTGGTGGAGGGGAACCGCCCAGGTGTTATTATGGCCTCTGGGTGGGAGTCGTGGCGTCCAAGAGTATTGGTGCCGCTCGCACCGACGCGTGAGCGCTGTAAAGGGGAATTCTCCCCCGAACCACAGAATAGGGAGCCCGTAATTCCGGCATGGACTATTATGGACATGGACCGTATTGGCCAGTGGAGCCTGATTCACAGAGGGGTGAACTGCTTACGGGAGATCCGCGAGTTCAGACGGTCCGGGTGGCTGGAAGCCGTTCCCGTTGACCACGTTCGGATTTGTGTATTTATTGTATTCACCATTCACATTGTGCGAAATAAATCAGTGTTGTAACCGTTGATTTTTGTTGTCGACCCACGCCCCGATATGGTTTATCTATTCGGTCTTTCACGCTGCCGAACAACTGAGGCCTCGTCAATATTTGCAGTATACCTACTGAGGTTAGTTTTCATTTTTATTTCGTAAAAAATAACCTAAATACCAAATATTGGGTCTGTTTATATTATATTTATACATATTACAAAAGCCAGGAAGAAAGTGTCGCCATAACAAACATTTGTTTTGCCTCGGGATGAAAATTTCCGTCAAAAATGGATTCGTCAAATCCCAACTGAGATTTAATTTCTAAAAAACCCTTAAATATGTGTGACTGACACATTTTCAAGAAAGTGAAACAATAATTAAAGTGGACAAATGTGTTGTGGGAGGAAAATACCTATAGAGAATATCACCTAAGCTAAAGGAAGGTGATGTCCCAACAATTTTTGAGAAGTGCCAAAATATTGTGAGTGCCCAAAACAGCTAAGGCAGGTTGAAAATTTTGAAAAAACAATTAGAGAAAGCTTGGATGCACAAAACCAATAATGTAATAGATGAAAGAAAACTTGCCAAATTGTTACGAAATGTGTTTTTTCTACTTATCTCCAAAAATATGCTTTTCATTAAATAGCACTAAGTTGGTCACGTGACTACGCGATTATGCGTTAGCGCCGTGGCCTGTCTTTATCGTTGGCCTCGGGCAATATGAAGTTATCCAAATATTGCTGTTAGCATCAGTATCAGAAGTTAAATTAGTAACTGAGAAGAAGAAGCAGAGAGCAGATTCTACTCGTATATGATAGATTGACAGATTGAAGGAATTTGGTATTTGCAATCATTCGTATAATACACTATGTAATAAAATAAGAAAAAAAGAAGAGCAATCTTTCTAGTTCATTAAAGTTGTGCTCGGCTTCCAGGGGTCGCAAAAAAATTCAAATAGGATGATTTTTCAGGGTTACTTGGGGATTGCCTCCTGAGTGTGCAACCAGAAGATCAGCGGTGGTTTCCTAAACAATTTTTAGCGCAAAAAGACCCTAATAAAAGTTGAATAAAAGTATGAATAACTTTTCCTCATAATTTTTTTGTATCTCTAACACATAACGAGTTACAGCGCATTACGTATAATAATATGACAAAAATTCCGCACGCTGCAGGGGTGGTCTTCTAAAAATTTTTTTACAAAAAAATGACCTGAATAAAAGTTTTAGAGGATGAAATTCTGGTCAACTCTTTCTTATAAAATTTGTTTGTGACTCTAATACTTAATGATTTACACTGCATTACATTTTTTAATTATTTTTTCTTGAAATCGGCATTAAAATGTCTCAAAATCGTCATTAAAAGCACAGAAATCGTACAATAATGTAGCCCATTATTGTACGATTTTTTCAATAAGTAGGCCTTGGCGAGATGTAAACATCAAACGTCAGACGCGGAGAAATCGCCCGTCAAAAGTGACCAAATATTCAAAACCCGGCCGATAAAGGCTCATTTAACTTTTCGTACTCATTGCGAAATGTTTCCTATAGAAGCGCAATCCTTCAGTATACATATTTTAGTAAATATGAAAATCAATAGATTTCTTGTGTCGGCTGCACAAGAAGCAGCAGTTTGGTTTTTCTGTCAGAAGGTGCCGTACATCATTATACTTGTCCTAGTTAGAGCGATCGGTAAAGTCAAGCAACGCCGCGCGTAGTCGGTTCGTGGACGGGTGATCCCTTATTATTATTTTCTTGCCTAATAAAACATTTTTTTTCCGATTTCAAGAAAAATATAATATGTACCTCGGCACTGAAGTTCTTTTTATGACTCATGTGCTTTATTTGCCTCGGCCAGAGGCCTCAGCAACTAAACTCCACATGAGTCATAAAAAGTTGAACTTCAGTGCCTTGGTACATAAATAACTATTTTGTCATAATAATGCCCTTTTAATGATTAAGTTTTAGAGACACACAAAAATATTATAAGAAAAACATGACCAGAAGTTCATCTAAAACTCTTATTAAGGTTAACGTTATTATTGTAAACCTCATTAAATAATGGAAGCAAACTTAAAGTTATTTTATTAAAACCCTTGCAGTCTAAGTATCTTTGCAACTTTTATTTAAAGAACTCTTGAAACGTAGCAGATGCCGGAAAATTTCAAGAGTAGTTATTTGTATAATTGCTGTAATTTCTATATTCGAAAATAATGTTTCAGTTTAATAACTTAACAACAGTGTCACAACATTTTTCATGGCAAGTCTAAATACCCTCAAGTCCACAACTGGTTGGAATAAAAAGTCTACATTCACAAATCGCATGCTCCTTGTGCGTGTGTCTTGTCTGCCAAATTTCGTTAAAGTATTTCAACCGGTTCGCAAATAAAGAGATAAAATCTAGCATTTTTCAAAAACTTTCACGCCCTGCATATACAGGGTGTCTCATTTTGATCTGGAACACCCCTGTACAATTTGAACTGGCTTACGGATTTTAACGAATTTTTTTTTGTATACAGGGTCCTCCTAGACGCACTTATCAAACACTTTTCAATGACCATACGATTATTCCAGGGCCGGATTTAAAAATTTTTTTGGCCCAAAATTTCGAGTTAAGGTATCAGCGATTTTTTTATTGGAAATCTGATAACGTGGCGTTAATCAGCGCCCCTGAAAACCCCCAGATTCCAAATTTCAAGAAATTATTCCCACGAATTATACTTTTTACACTGCATCACAATTGCAAAAAATCAAAATTTCAATTTGAGTTCAGCTATTAAGGTGGCTATGGAAACAAGTGAAAATGGTAAAAAGAGGTCCACAGGGGACAATGGTAATAAACCTGATCGGAAACTGTACTCGATTTCTCTTTTCATTATTGCTGTACAATACAAATTTTATGCCATTTGAGACGCAAGAGAGCTCGCTGCCGTCGCAGGCAGCCGTGGAAAAACAATGGCTTGCAGAAATGTCAGTTTATGCATTTTTACAACAAATGTTATTCAGGGGTTGATGTTGCTAAAATAATTTAGGTTTTACAAATAATTTAGTGGGTATAAAATATAGTTTCTAATCGATTCGTCAATACATTTCTGCCGTTTAAAATATTGCTGCTTTTAATTACATTCTTCAAATACGTACTTTGTAGTGTATAACCTTATAAAAAATCGCTGATACCTTAACTCGAAAATTTTGGGAAAAGAAATTTTTAATCCGGCCCTGGAATAATCGGATGGTTATTGAAAAGTGTTTGATAAGTACGTCTAGGAGGGGCCTGTATACAAAAAAAATTCGTTAAAATCTGTAAGCCAGTTCAAATTTTACAGGGGTGTTCCAGATCAAAATGAGACACCCTGTATGTCTTGGAAACGAAGGCTTTGTATAAAAATAAAAAAGTTTATAATGCAAGATGGTTTAATTTTTTTGAGACCTCGCCTCTGTTAGAGTTGTAGACATAAAAAGTTAACCATATATACATAATATACAACGATATTCAAAGATATCACAAAAAATAATAAAGTTGAATTAAAAAATAAAAAGCCTGATAAACTTGCTAGAAACATGGATTAATGAAATAAACTTACTCGAACATGTCGTATATATTACGAATAAAATAAAAATCTCAGTAACAAGGGCTATTTATGGCCAGTTTGTACACCGAGCGGATTGGATATCTATTAAGTATGCAAGCCATTTTAACCGGCCTCTAAATTTGTTATTCATTATCGGCACGCCACGGCGAGCCGAGTGCCGGCCGAGCCGGCCAGCGTCTCTAGCGTGAACGTATATTAGAATTTTAATTAGGAACTGTACTGCTCATCGTGTCCATAATTTATTGGTTATTATATTGTTATTGTGTATTCGTGCACAAGCACCGCCGGCCGGGGAGTATTCCTGGAAATTTTATACGTTGCACGGTTTATTGCGCTGCAAGTTTCAGGGGGAAGGGCGGCCAAGGAGCTACCGCGATATTTCGCGATGAAAGATGGCCGGCAGCTCAGCACCCTACCAGATGCAGTATTTTATTTCGCAATTCTCCAGACTTTATTATTTAGTCCAGAAGTTGCATCCCGGAAAGTGTAAAGTATATTAAAGAAATAAACTAGTTTCTCTTACCCTTTTTTATATACGATATTCCACAATGGCAACATTTGAAGAAACAACCCGTTAGATCATTGTATGGCGGATTCATTTTGCTTTTTGAAGAACCTTAACTTCTTAAAAGGGTGGTAACATCGTCTTTTCATTTTTCTTCCGACACAATATATTCATGCTTACGTAGTAAAGTATGTATGTTATGGCTACACGTCTAAAAATTACTCATCAAAAGCAACAACCTTACAGTTTCCAAAATAAATATTTAAAAAAATATAACTCTTGGTTGAATAAGTAATAACATACCTACGAGTAGTAGGTACTAAAAATCACAAAGAATGGGGACGAATTCGGTTGTCAAAATCCTATTTTCTATTTCAAAATAATAACATCTGTGATAAATTTAGTAAGAAAAGATCAAAGTTATTAAAACTGCAACACTTTTGTTTTAAAAAATAAAATTAATAGTGAAAAAAATATTTTTAAAAATAAACTTTATAATAAATAAAACCAAGGCAAACCCATAATTTTGTTACATTATAAAATTGTATATGATATACTTAAAGGCTTGTCGCGAGATTTTCGTGTGTAAATTTCTTTTATAGAAAAATATATTTTCTAGTTAGAATTACTTTCAAGATATATTTATTCTCGCGACAAGCTTTTATATCATATACAATTTTATAATGTAACAAAATTATGGGTTTGCCTTGGTTTGATTTATTATAAAGTTTATTTTCTTCTTTTCAGAGCATTTAAATAAAAGCTTGTTTTTAAAAACATTTTTTTACTATTAATTTTATTTTCAACTTTTTAGTTCTACTCTTCAAGCCCTTTCATTTAATGCTCATATTATGGGAAAAGAAAATGTAATCCGCCGTGTTGGAGCGGCGGCCATATTGAATTTAGTGTGATGTCACTAACTTTATCGTTTTCTACTCTTCAAGCCCTTTCATTTGATACCCATATTAAAGGGGTTGACAAAAAAAATACATCATCTGCCATCTTGGAGCGACGGCCATATTGAATTTAGTGTGATGCCACAACTCTATCGTTTTCTACTCTTCAAGCCCTTTTATTTGATACCCATATTAAGGGAGTTAACAAAAAATACATCATCCGCCAACACTCTGGATGGTATGCTTCAGCCAAGAAAAATTGGAAAAATGCAAATAGAGGCAAAATTATTGATTTTAGGTATGTAGTTGTTTAGCCAAAGTCGACAAATAATTTAGTAGGGAGTTCAATTTTAATACTATTTATAGGCCGTTCCAGTGTTGATATTTTTTCATAAGAGAGTTGGAGAGAAACTGACATTAAAATTTAGCAAGGAATCCGAATATGTAATAATATACAGGGTGTTCTATTCGAAATAAGGAAGTTTCCGTCAACTTCCGATATAAACGGAAGTTGCAGAAAGTTGAAAATATTTTAGTTAAAGTGGCCGTGTCCGATAACATAAGTATATTTTTCTGATTTTTATTCCGTTTGGTTCTACAGATACCTTTAATGCACGGTCTTCGCGCCGCGTCCTCTATATGTACCCGTATAAATGCTGTTTGCTTTTCAACGTTGTGCAGTAAAGCCCATCTACTATACTACAAGTGCCGATGCCAGAATAATTCGCAACACTGGCAACAATACTATTGGGCCGCTTTCTGCCTCTGCCGCGATCGGAAAAATACCTGTTTTCTCTTGTACGATAGGATCGAATAATGTGTGATGTGCGCCTATTTGGGGTGAGACAATTCGGGAAACCTTCTGTATACTTCCGACGAGTCTGAAGCCAGTGTTGCACTAAGCTTATATCACACTAATGAATTCGTTATTGTGACAAAATGATGCCGCACACGTACCTAGCTCACTACCTACTAGCGTTGACTGAAGGTTAAATCTTCACCCAACGCTACTAGGTAGTGTTTATAAATAACTTGTGCCTGGTCGACAGGAGGCTAGGAAAATACCTATATGAAGATAACAACTCGTTTTAATGAAACAAAATACCGGATCAAAAATGAGTTTCCGAAACAACATTGTGGCTTTCGATAAGTTAGATACGTGGTTAAAATTTTGGCATATGTACCTACCTATATTATTTAGCACTCTTCAATTTACTGCGTAAATTTAGGTATTATGGTTCATTAAATAATAATTTCTCATGGAATTTCCGATGATAGTGACCAACGGCATAATATTAATAGGCACTCGAGCAGAAGAATAACAATTCTCACAAATCATTGTCTTGAATGACAATGATGTAGTGAGTCTAAGATACGAAAGTATAGGTATGAAAACGAACTAGACTTGAATCTTTAAAAGTGTAGTTGCGATGTTCGTGACCCCTTATGATCGTTAATACAGAAATTGTGATCGTTAATAATTTATTGAGCAAATTATAAATATCATATCTACACTATCTAGGTAATAAGTATGAGTTATTATGTTACAAATCTTTATTTATTTATAAAAAGAAAAGAAAAAGAAATGGGTCTTTTCCACTTGGTTGAAGTTAAGTAATTTGTATGAATAAAAATAAATATTATTAACATTAAGGTACGACACAATTTTTTATTGGGAAAAAAAGTTGTCTCAATCTTACGCCACATTTTGGCTAAATGAGAATTTACTAGGTACTGATTTGCATTCGAAATTTGAAATATTGGGATTTATGACACCTAAAAAACTAAAAATAAAATTAACGTCCACCTCTTTCAAATATCACCGATTAGTTGCACATTCCAAATGAAGAAAAAAATGCCAAATGAGCAATGGGCAAAACATCATTGGTGTTCTTGAAATAGAGTATCTAAATTTTGTCGAATTCAATCCGTTCCATTTTGAAAGCGAACAATTTTTTATACATTGTTCAGAGGTAGGCATTAATTTTATATTTCAAATTTTGTAGTCAACAAGTGTTTTAGGTCACATTTTGCCGATTTCAACGCAACTGCAGAACCAGCGCAAGTGGCCTTCCACGAGACACGGCTGATTTTCCAACCGAAAAACAAAGCAGTGACAAACTTTAGTTCAGCAGCTTGATTATTATATGGTAGATATAGTCATAATCCAATTTGAAAAACTTCAACGCTCTATACAGGGTGTCCGGTAAGTACCTCCTAATCTCTCGGAAGCATACAGGGGAGGTCAAAATAACCCTAGTTTGTCAAAGGAAAAAAATTCCTACTGTGCCCCTTAACGGAGATACAGGGCCCCAAAAGAGTACTTAGCGATTTACTTTTTTGGCTCTAACTTTTGAACCGACTTGTATAATTTAATGAAATTTTAATAGTTTATGTTGGCCATAAAGACTCATAAAACCATACTACCGTAGATGTTTCACATCGTCAGGGAAGTCAGGAACGGACTTGCCACCACACTCGTTGGGCCAAATTTTTGACAGGTGTCATTTTACAGAGCTGAAAACTGTTTTTTTAAATACTTTGGTCATTGCTCTTTAAAAAAGCTACTCTTCATTTCTTTCGACCAAATGAGCCGTTTTCGAAAAAATTAAGTTTTTGTATAACACTCAAAAGTTACTAATGCTAAACACAATTAGGTAAAAATCAGGTGGTTATTGTTTAATGAATTACCTACTATTACATTTGTTTTGGAAGGAAGACTTAATGGTGAGCTTTATTTGCAATTTTTGCAGCAAAATTTAAATAATTTATTGGAAGACGTACCTCTTGATAGAAGAATGCAAATGTGGTACATGCATGATGGTGCTCCACCTCATTTTAACCGTATAGTACGTCAACACTTAACTAACGTTTTTGGCCCTCGATGGATAGGTCGAGGTGGCCCTGTTTTATGACCACCAAGGTCGCCTGATCTAAATCCTTTAGACTTTTACTTTTGGGGACATCTAAAACAACTAGTTTATTCAACACCAGTAAATACTAGAGAAGAACTACTAGCGAGAATAACACAGCATTCTAACGAAGTTCGTAATAATGCCGGAATATTATTTGCAGTGCAGCGGGAAAATATTCGAAGACTAAGAAAATGTATTGAAGTACGTGGAGCTCATATTGAACATTTGCCAAAATAACATTTAAACGTTTTCATTATTTTTGTGTTTTAGTAACATTGTAAATTAATTAAGCTCCGATCAACCCTTTGAAAGGTTTTCGAGCTGGAAATCTTTCAGCATAAAGTCTTCTTGCCTTCGAAGAGTTGGACAGCGCTTCACCATAAATTAAATGCATTTCAGCCTAGTCTGTATTATGTTATTTTTAGGGTTCCGTACCTTTATGGACAAGCACTCGTTAATTGTGTAAACGTGTTAAAAAACTTAATTTTTTCGAAAACGGCTCATTTGGTCGAAAGAAATGAAGAGTACCTTTTTTAAAGAGCAATGACCAAAGTATTTAAAAAAACAGTTTTCAGCTCTGTAAAATGACACCTGTCAAAAATTTGGCCCAACGAGTGTGGTGGCAAGTCCGTTCCTGACTTCCCTGACGATGTGAAACATCTACGGTAGTATGGTTTTATGAGTCTTTATGGCCAACATAAACTATTAAAATTTCATTAAATTATACAAGTCGGTTCAAAAGTTAGAGCCAAAAAAGTAAATCGCTAAGTACTCTTTTGGGGCCCTGTATCTCCGTTAAGGGGCACAGTAGGAATTTTTTTCCTTTGACAAACTAGGGTTATTTTGACCTCCCCTGTATGCTTCCGAGAGATTAGGAGGTACTTACCGGACACCCTGTATATCTTAAACAAACAACATTTATATAGGACATATTATTGGCCTCAATCGTTATATTTTGGTGTCCTTTATCTCCGGTTTCGTGATTTCCCATTCCTAATGAACCTGTATAATAGAAAAACGTTGACACGAACGCTAAATTCTAACCAATCATCGTTTTAGGAGTTTGACATCATCATTGCTCTAGAAAATTTGAACTTAATAATATAATAATTTAATTGTAAGAAAAAGTTGAAGTTTTGCAAGTGTATTTAAAACTTGGAAATAGTAAAAGTAAAAGTCCGTAAAGCACGATGTTTTAAGAACAACAAAAATAAATCCTTTTCTAACTGCTTTACTCGCAAAGAACAAATTTCTAACCTTCTAAAGATGTTTCGAAAAGGAGGTTCTAGGTAGGATGAATTACTTTGATATATCAAAAGGAGTTCTTGCCAAACGATGTCGCACCCGTGCCAAGTTAAATGATGAAGAGATGGACAGCTTCTGTCTGACGGGTGGGGGAAATAAAAACTCATCTGTGTGGAACGAGTCCTTCGAGTTGTTCGGAGCAACTAGCCAGATAGTAAAGATTTGAACCAAGGTCGTGATTGGAGAAGGTCTTCGTTCTTGTATCGGGTCGCCAAGAGCTTCAAGAGTATTCCAAAAATAGTGATTAGAGATTTGCAGAGGGTCAATACTTGGCAAGAGACTTGAAATAGAAACACCTGTAGTTTTAAGCAACAGTTATATTATGATCATGAAGTGAGGGGTTATTTAGACTTAGGCCATATTCATAAGTTCGGTCACCAGCGACCACTGACTTTCTTGGAGCAGATGGATGTGTGTTTTTTGATATTAAACTGAAAACCAATCAAAAACAAATCAAAACCAATCATACAACATCTTCCTAAAATCAGAAATCACAGGTTTTAAAAAAGAGACATACCTATATGTGGTCATTGTATAGCATTATCTCAATGCAATTTATACTATTTATGCGCTAACTGACAGTACAAGAATGAGCTCAGTGCCAGTAATTTAGTGCTTATTGTTAGAAAATCCCCATGCAAGTTTTTGCTCGCCTGCACTTATTGCATAAGATTAATAACGCCTTAATGACGCGGTTTTGTTGTTTACATTTTTGCGAACTGACGACGCAACAATGTCAGCACGAAGATATTAATTATCGCAATGGCAATTACCCATTACGATTTAACTGGGTATTAATTTTCTCACAATTGTTCGTCTTCCGCAGGTCGGTTTCAAGGATTGCGCAACCTGGCCGATTGAATGACGCATGTGTTTGTTCGTTTCCTATAGGGTAATCGCATTGTGGTAAAATAATGCACAGAATGGCATTTAGTACAATTGCAATTATGCAATGATTGTGCGATCACAATGGGGGATCGATTGATAGACAACGCCCAATTTCCCAGGTATATGGGTTTTGCGGATTGCATAATTCGGGAATGGATGCCGCGCCACAGGAAGGGGTATTTCCAATTTTCGCATTTTCGAGCATGTACTAACTACACTATGGATTATTACACGGCATTACCTTCGAATATTTCTGCACAGATGAAGAAATATTAAGCATTGCTTAGAACTTCGAATCAGACTTACTTAAGTCTAGAGCAATATGATTTTGACCCAACCCAATTGTCTGGCTGTGACCAACACAAACGAACGTGGTAGTTGGGAACCAGGAGAACACAAATATGTTACGCCAAACAATGATGAAAATATTTGCGAAAAAACTGATGAAATAAGTCGAAAGGGACAACAAAGCAGAATGTGAGAATAAACAAGAAAAATAAGAATGAAAGCGAAATGAAGATCAATTGTAAAAGAAATGAAGAAGATAGTAACAAACACTGTACGTCTGAGACAAAGACATAGGTATGTTTTTTATATGTCTTTGGTCTGAGATAATTTTGGTGGATACATAATTATATGGGTAATGCATAAACTGTTAGGTATAATAGTTCTTTTAAGAACCCTATAGAAAGCACGAAATCATAAGGATCTTAAAATAATATAATAGTTATCGTTGTGCCAGATATAGCGTCAGATTATTATGGGTACCAGTTTCTGTCATTATTGTGATGGTGGTGGTGGGTTCTAATACCTGTGTAGAGAATTACTGCCAATTTGCATTAGACAAAAACTTGAAAATTTGCATATAGTTTGCTTGCTACAGCCGGTACTGGTCAGCTTTGTAGGTGTAGTTGCCTCGGCAAGTTCTGCAGATTTATATTTTCCTATGTTACTCTGTAATACAAGGTGTCTGCGGGTATAGTGCGACCCTAGAATTCGTTAGATGGTATATATTGTTTCTAAACGCTCTTCTACATTAAAAAATCGTATTACTATTATTGCTGAAGGTTATCTAGCGAGGAATCGACCCCAATCATACCTATATATATACCTGTTGTTTCTTCATAAAGTGTGGTTTCTTCAAATTTATAAAAGAAACTGGACCCAAGGCGAAAAGAATTCGAGATTTCCTATTTTTTGCGGATATCCCTTAAAACTACCATATCGCTTTCGGCTTTCATTCTAACCCCATACAGGTAACGAACCGAAAAGCTGCAGACTGTGTGACAATCTCGATAAAAAAGAGTCGGCAAAAATCTTTCTAAGAACAAGATCACCAGAAAAAATCCCTGATAGATATAAGTTCTGCAGCTCGTGTGGTCAGTTTCTGTTTTAGTTTTATGTTTGAAAAATAAAGATGCACATGCAACTGGACGTTTCAAGTTATGGTACCATTCATTTCGGGACAATTACCCATTATTAAGGTGTCACACTTTGAATTTTTTTATAGTATCAGATGAGGTGTTTCCAAAACTTCTGGGCCACTAATAGCCTAAATCAAGATGATTCATAAAATGGTACTTTTTCGAAAGAAAATCTTGGCTCTTTCATATTACAAAATGCTATTACTACTAAAGGTTAGCTCTCGAGGAGTCGATTTCAATCATATAGATACCTAGTTACATACCTGGGGTTCCTTAATAAAGTATGATTACTTCAAGGTTATAAAAGAAAATGGACCCAATGTGAAAAGAGTTCGAGATTGCCTATTTTAACCGGATATCCCTTATAACGCCATAACGCTTTCGGCTTTCGTTCTAACCCCGAAAGTAACGCGCCGAAAAGCTGCGGACCGTGCGACAATAATTTCGATAAAAAGAGCCGGCCGTCGAGCGGTCGCGCCCGAAACAATAACAAATGGAAAACTCTATCACGGCGACAGTCGCAATAGCCGCCCGTAAATTCTCTTTTTCGAAGGGCCGTCTAAGCCGATGGCGGGCGGGCCTGCGGGGCCGCCATGAAAAATGTATGGCACCTAAGCCGGCTGCCACATGATGCCATAAACCGCCGACGGCGCGGCGTTATTAGGGAGCCGCTAACGACCCGAAGGGATGGAGTTGCTGGAACCGCACCTATAACTATTTATTGCTTCTCGCGCTTGTACTACTTCGATCCGAAACCTGAAGCAAACTTTTTCATGTTGCAAGAACTGCAAGAAATAAGGTCTTGTCCTCTTCCTCTTGTCTTGGCTGTTACATGTTTATAACCTCAGAGAAATAACCAAGGATAGAGGGAGTAAGAATTAAAAGTAAACAGAGCCAACATCTTTTTGAGTGATGCTATGTACTCCATTGTTTACAGCATTTCATTTCAAAATAAACGTGTTTAATAGGTGTCGGACCACTTGCGCCCGGACCACTTGCGACCCAGTAATATAATCGTCGTTTGTGTACAATTCAACTAAGCCTATGTCCTGAATTTTACGCCACAAACACTGATTAAAATGAAAATTACATCCAGAAATTTTCAGGGTCGGGAATATACTTTTTAATGCCATTATTGCCGCCTCCTCATAATAAATTTCCCGAATATAGGATTCCAATCAGAAATCCGCCGTTTTATTAACTCGAAAAACCTCTCATAAGTTTGAGTTCTCTTATTCGGCAGAAGAGAATAAACCACTGGGATTATATTGGTCTCGACTTGATTACTTCCAACATCTACGTGCACAGTATAGGTACAACTGATAAAACTGCTTACTGCAACTTTTGAAAGTTCCGTCCATAAAGAAGTTCTTTCCACTCTTCATAGCTTCAATTCCAGACATCGTGCTCAAAATCACTATTTTGTCCTTTCCATCTTCAGCTAACAAGAAGGTGGAATTTTCTCCTAACTTAAAGATGTTTATAGGCCAATCCAAATTATCGCAATCCTTGGGATCTTTGATTGTCCCCCTTGCTTTATATCTGTGCCTGTTCAATAAACTTTTAACAGACTCAAATTTAGGTAGAGTTGTTACGAAATCCAGCCCTCGGTCATAGAGGTGTCGAACTTCTGACTCATATATTGACGACATAGGAATTGCAATGCTCTCTTCCTCGCGGGCTCTTTTCTTGGCTTTAGAGATGCAAACGCGCACTTCGTTCAGAGCTTCATCAGGTTTACAAACGTGAACAGTCACCATTGTCTTGAACACATCATTCTGGTCACTGATCATTCTACCGCGACACTTGTCCTTCTTTTCTTTGGTACAAGCCCACGTTTTGCTACCGGATTTTTCAATTTTCAATCGGTAGTGATAACCATTATGTAACGCACAAGGTTTGCCCTTACTGGTTTCGATAAGTAGGTACTAACTTTTTCATTTCTAACAATTTTTAATCGCTGACACTGACGACTGATCACTTATTACTGTCTGTAAAAGGGCGGATTCTTATCTTTAAATACAAAAACTTAACCATTGTAGTATTATACCATAATAGTATTTATGATTACCTGCTATAGATTTATGACGGGCCGCAAATGGTCCGGTCATCCCAGGCAAAATTCCTTTCGGTCGCAAGTGGTTCGATTTTTCCCCGAGCCGCAAATGGCCTGGCCGCGAGTGGGCCATATTCGTTTAATAATGGGATTAAATGAAGGCACACCTCCCACAATGCTATAAATTAACAAATATAGCTATTAATTTCTTGTATGTAACAATTTTAAATTTAAACTAAATTGCTCTGTAATTATAGCAGCTAATTATCACTTTAATAAAAGCGTCAACAGATACCTCAAACCGCCCAACATGGCAACGCCGCCGTTGCCGCCGCGTTCATTACTCGGATTTGTTTTGTGTTCGGTTAGCAAGTCAAGTTTTCCGATTGTTTACGTATGTATTTTTTGTGTTTTCAATTGTTTTTTGTTGATTTATAGACTATTTATTAGCATTTAGGATATATAGTGACTGCTTTTCTATACAATGGAACGCAGAAAGTGCGTGTGGTGTGTGGCCAAATTGATATTTCTGAGGATATAGCCTATCACAGGTAAAAGTTGTACACACGGGCATAATGTTTGTTTATTTTGGTAAATTTGCATAAGATGTTGATTGACTACAAATGTGTGTATTTTGATGCTGTTGCTCCCTCTATCCTTGGTTATTTCTGTGAGTTTATAACAGTATCTTCAATTTGAAGATGCGAACAGAATAAAGAGACATCAAATGACTACCTCTGCGAGTGTGATATACTGATAACCGTTTTCTCACCATATCCGAGTGATGAAAGAAAGCCATCCTCCATCATATCTTACGTTGATCTTTACGATTCAAGAGAAAACATACACATATATTAGGTACCTATGTCTGTCCTAAAAAAAACGCAATCAGTAATCGAATTATGATGAATATTGTTTTTTATATATATATACCTATATTCCCATATGAAAATGGCTGCCTCTTAGGCAGACTGGAGCTATGGAGACTTTTTAGGGGAACTTAGTTGTTGAGAATTAAAAAAGCACAGTATAACGACCAGTATAGCCTCGCTACGAAATGTTCGTTCAGTAGGTAAATATATTTCAATGCGTCGTTACGAGTAATGTTAAATATTGCTTGAATACAATTTTAACAGCAAAATAACCTTTAAACATTACAAATTCCGAAAAGTTTCGAAAAGTCTCTCCCCATTCACGAATTTCGGCTATATTCTCGCTATGCCTCGTTATACTTTGAATCCCAACATAAATTAGCAAGTGGGGTAACTAGGGCAGGAGCCAAGAAAGCGGAATCACAGTACTTTAGGAGAAGAACAGAAAAGAAAATATGTCGCATTGAGCAACAAACTTGAAGTGTAATTTTTCAAGTGTATATCTAGATTCTTTAGAACTTTATCCGTCATCATTATAGCCTTCCTCTTGGAGCACATTTCTCTAGCATTCAATTTACGTAGATAAAACGCCTTTTAAAGATAAAATTCAGTTATAGAAGCACTCTGTCAAATGTGTGGGAACAATTATCCTAGTCCTTGAACTAGGATGCAGTCAATAGTGACATTTGGTCTGGAGATGACGGACTTTCTCTACTGCCCTTTTCTGTGCCATGGCCTAACCTTGCCATCGTTAAAGACCGAATAAATCTAAATTTTCGAGCAATTAGACCGCGGCGCGGAGCATATTTCAATCTCAACAAGTTGTTTTGCGTCCAAGGCGGACGGGATAAGCCGTGCCCGACCCCCAACAAAACACACCCCTTCGCTCGCTATATAGCCCTGGGGGCGCCCGCTGATTTATCGGGGGTCCAAATTAAACGCAGAAGTTTATTCGTGTTGCGTGGGGTAGGGGGAATGGTTAGAGGAAAATAATGTAAAAACTTATGGTACTCGTAGGATGATTAGTATTTTTTAAATTTCTCCACCAAATCTCAACAAGTCCTAGTCATATTAAACTGAGTATCACTCGAACATAGATAAGTCGACAACTGCTGCTTGTGACCTCTGCTCAAGTGGTTGGACAGCATCTGTCAAATTCAATTGTTTAATCACTCGAACCTATACTGGTCATTTATGGATAAGATTAATCTTGAGATGTTCTAAGTTGTAATAGTAGTAAAGTGTAAGAAGCTGGCTTGTTTCTTGTCAAAAACCTACTAGACTGAGCTATCGACAACCAGATAATGGAGGAGTTTACACAAAAAAATGTCTTAAAATATCTAAAATTAAAATTAATAGATATAATTCCAGATTCTCCATACTACTTCAAAAGTATTATTTTGCTGTTAGTCACAAATAATTATGTTGGACTCTAGATCTTTAAGAAGGCAATTAGTTACATAATTACCCACTAAAGTCGAAAATGTATTGTGGGAAGTTCTCATTCTAATATTGTGAATATTAGACGTGCATTGCTTTACTGAACCATGCAATTAATACACGTTTGTTACTTTTGTCAACTTTATTCTACAAACATGAATAAAATCTGCCTACATGAGCACCACATAATACCATCAAATAATCAGTAGGTGTATAGCCGGTTTTATTACTTTTCTGCTAATTGTCAATGAATAAATATAAATTCTATTGGCTCGTGCAATGCATTTTCAATACCTCTATGCAGTTTACGTCCTCAACGAATACACGTGCATACGCGTGCTATTACGCAATGAACAATTCAGGTCAACTGTGTATTGTTTATTGGCTCCAAACTTGATTTTCCGTTAATTTGTGAAATTTAACAGCGCTCACGCTGCACGATCGCCCATGCAGAACAAATGTCAAATATCAGCCACTGATATACAATTAGGTTGACGCGTGTCGGCCGATAAGGGCATTTTTCACCTTTTGCCTGTTTAAATTATTGCGCAACGCGTACAAATAGTTGTTTGCATTTCCGTGAAAATTTCGAACGTTGGCTATCGTACCTCAGAAAACCTTGGGAGGATAAAAGATCATGGCGATTTTTATTTGTTTAGACTTACAACAATGATAGTAATAACTAGTATTAAATATCAACAAAATTGACAAAAATGTAAGAAAAAATCGATTTTTGAGATTGAACTGTAACTCCGGTATCTATTAAGAGGGGCATTTTTGTATAGGTAAGTATGGTTAAATCGCCATATTTTGTTGTCAAAGACCTACAGTAGGTACAGGGAGGCTTTTTGTAGTTGTTTACGTTTACTTGTCTGGCGATTTTCCTGTTTTAAAGAACGTTTGTTGTGTTTATTGTGTCTTGGACTGTGTTTTTTAGTAATATAGGACGTGTAGTTTTATTAATAAGGTGGTAAAACAGCAGTGGTTCAGAATAAAGTGATTAAAATTCGATTTTAGTTTATAGGTTTTAGCGTTGACTGACGTATTAATAAAGACTGCTCACGGCTGTCATGTTTGACAGTTCTCTGGCTCACCATGCGCTTCCCGGAGACAAAATATAATGCAAAATACATTGTTGACCATAGGCGCCATCTGTTTTCCAGGATATGAAGCTATAGCCGTGAGAAGTCTTCTTAATACGTCAGTCAACGGTTTTAGGTTGTGTCTATAGTTTCGGACTAATTTAAATCATGCCGTGGACGTGTTCCGTTCCCAACTGCAAGGGAAATTTCAAAGGCGTTCCTAATGTGTCCGCTTTTTCCTCCCTAAAGACCCAATTTTAAGGGAAAAGTGGGTTAAGGCCATTAAAATAGATTTTGTTCCTACACAGTCTTCCAGGGTTTTGGTTTGGACTGTTGGAGAGTGTTATACCTAACAATTTTACGTGATTAAACGTAACCACCTTGAAATCAGTAAGTTTTATGGTTTTATTTATTCGAATTTAGTTGTATCTAGGCAGGCAAATAAAAAATAATTGGCATTTACGAAAATTTTACCGGTAGATATCTAAATGCACCAAAACCCCTTGAAAATGTGACTTTCACTCTCGTAGATTATTACCCGTGTTGTAAAACCGTGAGCTATATATGTAAACAATCATTTTAAAGTATTTTTTACCAAATTTACCAAGTTGACACCTTGAAATTTGAATTTGGCGCCTTAGGCTCACCTCCCTTGGATGACTCATCGCTTTCAGCAAATGTCCTTTTCGATCATAGATTCCGTCCGAAAAATGTCAATATTTGACATGTACGAACAAAAATAAATATCTCTTATATTTTCAGTTTCTAAAAACCAAAGTAAGCCTTATCATGAAGAAACTAGTTATTTATGTACCAATAGCCACCGAAGTTCAACTTTTTATGACTCGTGTGGAATTTAGTTGCCGAGGCCTCTGGCCGAGGCAAGTAAACCACATGAGTCATTCTTGATAAAACTTTCTGCTTCTCGAAAAAATATGGTCTACCGAGAGAATTTTGGATTTTTTTATACAGGGTGCCCAAAAAATACAAAAACATGAAATACCATCAAAAACTTTTACTTAGAAAAGTTGTTTAGAATTAAAAGACGTGTCAGATTGTAAATTTTCAAACAATTCGGATGACTTGTTTTTTTTACCTATTTAAATCAAAGTCGGCCGATTTGCTTGAAAAGTTACAATCTGACACGCCTTTTAATTCTATACAACTTTTCTAAATAAATGTTTTTGATATTTTAAAAAATGAAGGTAGTTTATTCTTGATGGTATTTCATGTTTTTGTACTTTTTGGGCACCCTGTATAAAAAATCAAAAATTCCCTATGTAGACCATATTTTTTCGAGAAGCAGAAACTTTTATCAAGAATGAGTTTTTGTCGAAAAGTGAAATTTTTGGTCCATTTGTCATCTTGGGGACTCCATCCACGGACACACTGTATATATTTTTTGAAATCGGAAAAGAATAAGTTTTATTATGCTTGAAATAAGTTTTATTATGCTTGACTTTGACGATCGCTCTACCTAGGTCAAGTATGACGAGGCTCGGCACTTCCCACTCCCGTCCCGTGGTCCAGCAGCAATCTCATCAAAACCGCCGAACCAAAACCGCCGAAACGGCGCGGCGTCCTTGCCGCGATCGGGAGACAAAAGCGGCCGCGGGAGAGTTTCCCACGTTCTGGCCGCGCCGCAATCCTGTCGGAACGGCCGGGCAGGGGAGAACCCCGATGCAATCTCGAGCAATTACCGCTTATTACGCACAGAGCGGTTCGCAGGATTGTTCGACGTGTGAAGTGTGCCAGCCGCGGGCGGCCGGCCGCGCGACAGGATGTGTCTTTTTGCGCGTTTAGTCAATATCGGTTGGCGCGTGCGGGAGCGGCATGCGAGGGGATAGCAATACTTGTTATTAATTACATACGAATCGATACGTAGGTACAGGTATTTTTCTTGAAATCGTCTGTCTCAAAATCGGCATTAAAAGCTCAGAAATCGGCACTGTAGTAGCCCATTATTGTACGATTTTTTCAATAAGTAGGCCTTGGCGAGATGTAAACATCAAACGTCAGACGCGGAGCCATCGCTCGTCAAAAATGTGACCAAATATTCAAAACCCGGCTCATTTAACTTTTCGTGCACATTGTGAAATTGTTACCTATAGCCTATAGCAGCGCAATCTTTCAGTATACATATTTTAGCAGGTTTGAATATCAATTTATTTTTCATGGAGGCTGCACAACAGGCAGCAGTTTGAAGTTTCTGTTGGGAAGTGCCGAGCCTCGTCATACTTGACCTAGGTAGAGCGATCGTCAAAGTCAAGCATAATAAAACTTATTTCAAGCATAATAAAACTTATTCTTTTCCGATTTCAAAAAATATATACAGTGTGTCCGTGGATGGAGTCCCCAAGATGACAAATGGACCAAAAATTTCACTTTTCGACAAAAACTCATTCTTGATAAAAGTTTCTGCTTCTCGAAAAAATATGGTCTACATAGGGAATTTTTGATTTTTTATACAGGGTGCCCAAAAAGTACAAAAACATGAAATACCATCAAGAATAAACTACCTTCATTTTTTAAAATATCAAAAACATTTATTTAGAAAAGTTGTATAGAATTAAAAGGCGTGTCAGATTGTAACTTTTCAAGCAAATCGGCCGACTTTGATTTAAATAGGTAAAAAAAACAAGTCATCCGAATTGTTTGAAAATTTACAATCTGACACGTCTTTTAATTCTAAACAACTTTTCTAAGTAAAAGTTTTTGATGGTATTTCATGTTTTTGTATTTTTTGGGCACCCTGTATAAAAAAATCCAAAATTCTCTCGGTAGACCATATTTTTTCGAGAAGCAGAAAGTTTTATCAAGAATGACTCATGTGGTTTACTTGCCTCGGCCAGAGGCCTCGGCAACTAAATTCCACACGAGTCATAAAAAGTTGAACTTCGGTGGCTATTGGTACATAAATAACTAGTTTCTTCATGATAAGGCTTACTTTGGTTTTTAGAAACTGAAAATATAAGAGATATTTATTTTTGTTCGTACATGTCAAATATTGACATTTTTCGGACGGAATCTATGATCGAAAAGGACATTTGCTGAAAGCGATGAGTCATCCAAGGGAGGTGAGCCTAAGGCGCCAAATTCAAATTTCAAGGTGTCAACTTGGTAAATTTGGTAAAAAATACTTTAAAATGATTGTTTACATATATAGCTCACGGTTTTACAACACGGGTAATAATCTACGAGAGTGAAAGTCACATTTTCAAGGGGTTTTGGTGCATTTAGATATCTACCGGTAAAATTTTCGTAAATGCCAATTATTTTTTATTTGCCTGCCTAGATACAACTAAATTCGAATAAATAAAACCATAAAACTTACTGATTTCAAGGTGGTTACGTTTAATCACGTAAAATTGTTAGGTATAACACTCTCCAACAATCCAAACCAAAATCCTGGAAAACTGTGTAGGAACAAAATCTCTTTTGATGGACTTAACCCACTTTTCCCTTAAAATGGGGTCATTATGGAGGAAAAAGCGGACACATTAGGACCGCCTTTGTAGTTTCCCTTGCAGTTGGGAACGGAACACGTCCACGGCATGATTTAAATTAGTCCGAAACTATAGACACAACCTAAAACCTATAAACTAAAATTGATATTCACTTTATTCTGAATCACTGCTGTTTTACCACCTTATTAATAAAACTCAACGTCCTATATTACTAAAAAACTCAGTCCAACACACAACAAACGTTCTTTAAAACAGGAAAATCGCCAGACAAGTAAACGTAAACATCTTCAAAAAGCAACCTCCCGACCTCCCTGTGATGACGTAGTGACGTTTCGCGTCGCCAGCTGGCAGGCCTTTATCATTGCGACGGTGCCGGTTGTGATTGGTACGTGAACATCCGCAAAAATATCTACTTTTGCGGACGCTGACCATGTAAAATGTAATTCACTTCCGTAGTAGAGTATTCAATCCCGATATTTTGGCAATAGTTTAAACTAACCAAGTTTGCAGCTCCCGATGTGTGCCCTATAATGCATTATAGGGCACACATCCTGATTGTTAGTAAAAATTAATAATGATTTCTAAAAATTAGACTTGACAATTTGTGTCTACAAGTGCAGAATATGCCTTGTGGTCTCCTTGGAGTCTACAGAAAACAAACTTCCCCTCAAGGCTTCACTTTTTCTATGCGATAGACTGTGGTATGATGGATCCCCTTATTTTAAAGAGTCCCTGATTTATTCTAATGAAAAAATAAACAGTATCATTTATCATTTTAATTTCCTACTTTTTTAAGTATATCTAATAAGCACATTAATGGGGCGGATGGCACAAAATAAACGAGTCTGTGATTGTGATAGTGAATAACCCTATGTGTTTAAGTTTATCTACGATTGAATGTGAGCATTTAAACGCAAATCTCATGAAGCCGATGATATAGGGACCTACTAGAAAAAAATACTTTTTGTTAGTCTGGTTAATAGTGCACGCTAAAATAGAGGTAATTCAAGCTGCCCCCCTTTAAAAAATCGAAAAACTATTTTTTTATCAACTACATTATATTGAACTGTCCTGAATCAAATTTCACATTCATATTTTTTTAAGTAACAAGACGAGATCAAATTATATTGGCTCACTGCAATAAGACATGTCTTTTTTTTTGTAGAGGATATAAAAAAATAATCTAAAATTAGATGAATGGTAGGATGTAATCATTTCGGAACACAAGTTTCTCTAAATAATTATTTGTATAACAGATACATTTCCGCCTTTTTCATTTTGCTATAGCGTGAGTACCTAACTAAATCTCTCCAAACACTGTGAACAGTGTGAACACTGCCACAGGATGTCCTTTTTCGTTTCCTTGCTTACATGAACACAAAAAATAGGGAAAATAGAGCCTGTTATGGTGTAGTTCCTTACAATAATGTATACCCGTTAATTAGTTCATTCACTTGTGGCGATTACGCAAGGCCGTTGGGAGGCTGTTCTGTGAGAATTGTATATGAATGAGTAAATTAGCTTTTCAAAGAGAAATCTGTGTAGATTATTTTACATTTAAAAACAATACAAAAAAATCCAAGGAGTTTCTTGTTTTTTGTTCCTAAAATAGCCCGCGGTTTATATTGAAATATTCCGGACATAGCTAACATTCTGTGTTCGTCGGATGCCGGCGAACTAAAAATGATTCAAGGCCAATCGAAATGGAATTTCTTCCATCGACATCGGTTCTACGGAGAATCTCAAGAACAACAGGCTTGAATTTAAATTCTATGTTGGGTTTTATTCGCCTCTTGAGATTTCCCCGGCAAACGTTCATTGTACCCGATCAAAAAAATCGAATAGATGGAATTAATCTGATTGGATTTGTCTGTTTGAGTCTACAAGATTTAGTGCGTGTGTAATTTTTGAGGCATTATAATTAGGCGTACAGTGTCCACGATAAGTCGCCCGCTGCACCTAACTTTAACTTTTTAATTTTTTTGTGATAGAAAAAAGTTTTAGATAAAAGTTGTATAGGGAATTTATGCAGTTTTCTGAGATACTAAGAAATTTTATAGAGGCTATTTTGATGCTTGGCAAACCAAACTTTTATTTATTAAAATGGAACACTCCAAATATTCTTGCATTATTAAAATCTGCTCGTCAAGCAATCAAAGTGATATAAAACTTGGTATCAGTATCTTTTCCGGTTTTGAAATATTCCGTTTCTCAATTGTTTACTAAATTTATTTAACCTGAATTTGTGAATCTCGCGATAAAGATAGACGATCAATGCAATAACAAAAATTTTTTGTTTGAACCAGGAGAATAATATAACAAAATCCAAAAATATTTAGGAGCTTTTACAATTTTCCTGAAATTCTTATTTTAATTCGAGGATATCGAATATCAGTAAAGTCTGAAAAAGCGCCTAAACATTTTGGAATTTTATTATGCTGTTGTCTTTGGTCAAAACAGTGCAGTGATCGTATATGCACAATTTTTAATGTAACTAATTACTACAGAAAATGATCAATCTTGATATAGTATACCTGAACTTACGCAACTTGCACCATCAACGTCTGACTTACCTGTAACAAAAGACAATCTGTTAGTGAAAATAAATAAGGTTATTGTAGATAGATATATGATAAATTAAATAAACTATTTTCATTAAATTCCGGAAATATCTACCTATATATTTACCGACCATTTCATAAATTTCGAATATTACAGAACACCACAACAATGGCCACGAAGTACCTATCAATATTATTGTTGAAACATAATACAAATAATAACTGTGTTTTGCCACAATTGATATAATATGGGCCTATTGATACAATACCTATATGTGGTTGGCTTCGATTTAGCCAACCGGGAATTGGGACAAAACCCTAAATTAAATGAAACAATTTCCGGAAAGTATAATGGATTTTTAAAAGGCAACAAGCAGGAGACAATGATTTATAGCAAAGAAAATAAATACTTCCGTAGTGTCTTTGTTTATATAGTAATGAGTGAGCAGTGTGAAGTGGGGTTCATTAATCCAACGGTTTTGGCTGTAAAAAAGAAAGTAAAACAAATTTAATTCTATTGAACCGATCAGAGCGAACAGCGAACGATGGCAAGTGTTTAAATATACTGAGGCCTTCATAGTTTAAATCGAAAGTGAATCTGATTAAATGTACAAAAGATTACATGTGTAATAATTAGAAATCGATCGATGCTGGCATAGGTGTGGCAAAACATTTGTAGTATTTAATAATTTACAACATCAAATAAAAACCAACTGATAATTTAATTATTCTACCAAATCAATATAGCATTATTCCAAACTTTTAACAAATTACTTGAACTTGTAGTCAAGGTGCTTTAAGTTAACAAAAAAAATATTCGCAGCACGCGAACCAAATATCAAAAGTAAATGAAATATTTGACACAAACAACACAAAAGGAACTATATTTCAGAAAAAATAGATACCTAACAGAAATTTAACACAAATTATTTCCACATAAAAACCAATAATAAATTATAATTTGCACATGCGAAGCAATGATGCTATCAATAATTAATGGACTAAATTTTCGCTACTTGGTAATTTTAAATAGGAAAAAAAAATGAATAAATAATAAACTGTGCAATGGAATTTTCTCAGGGTACAATTCTCAATATCATTGTATTCCCCGGGTTACAAAATCATTATTTCAGCTCGTTACACAGCTAGTAGATGTTGCAATACAGTATAACAATATTTCTCATAAATGTGGGAAATGTTTTCAAACATCTTTTTTTTCTAGTAACACCGTTCTTTTGAAATAATAGTATGGCTATTGTACTCGTATCGAAAAATAGTAGGGAATATTGATTTAATCCTAAATTAAAACGTAAAAAATATGTACGGTATGTGGCCATTCCAGCGATATTATTCGTAGGACCAATGATAATAAATCGAATTGTAATCATTCAGCCTAATCAATATCAAAACAAACATTTGTCTAGGAGCATATGGCTGATTCTTAAACGTAATTTAGAATAGAGCCAAATGAAACCGAAATTTTTTTCGATCTTGTGTAAGTTTGAGGCATTTTGTAAGCACTATTTTTGAAATTGATACACACTGATACCGTAGCGCGTAGCATATTATAAGAGAAGTATTTTCTGTAGACAGGCACTTCATTAAAAATGTCCAGATTGTTGAAGTTCATTTGTTTCATAGCCGCCTTTAGTTTATTATTACAAATCCCAATAACTTATACAGGGTGATTCAAAACTATGCGGCACCCTTTCAGGGGCGTAATTTACTCGTTAAAATAAGACGAAAAGTTCATATCAACATGGGTCCAAAAACGCTTCGTTACGAAAATACGGGGTGATTAAGCTTTCCAAAATATATCGATTTTTGTTTATACTTTCCAAACCAATAAGAATATTTAAACCAAACTTGGTACACAATAATACCCTCATAGGGTGACATAACACATGTTAATATCAGGTCTCCAAAGTAACCAGTGGCGGAGGTACGGGTAATCAGTACCATTAATTAAACAAAAAAATAGTATGGCCCTGTATAATACAAAAATGTATTATCTTGTTGAATAAACAATACAATACGGAACAAAAAATGTCTCTTTCATTTTTTTCATATCTCTCTCCCTTTCGCGGAAAATTGGAGTTTTTCCTATTTCTCATCTTTTTTGGACTCTTTACTTTACTTTGAAGTAACTATTATTTTAAGTAAACGAAATGATTTTCGAATGGAATTGCAGTAGGAGTAGGTAATTTTTGATTATTATTGGTTTGGAAGGTAAAAACAAAAATCGATATTTTTTTGAAAGTATCTTCGTAACGAAGCGTTTTTGGACCCATGTTGATATGAACTTTTCGTCTTATTTTAACGAATAAATTACGCCCCTGAAAGGGTGCCGCATAGTTTTGAATCACCCTGTATAAAAACCTTTCTGTTGGTCAAAATGTCACTTGTTAGTTTCAGCGAATCGAGGAGAATCCGAAACTTAAATAATATACAAAGGGTTCCATTTAAAAAACAAAAGTGAATGTCACTTCCGGTAAAACCGGAAGCAGAAAAAATCATATATACGTCAAAAAGTGAAATTTATAAAGTAACATCAACGAATCAACGTGCCAAATTTCAAAATTGTATCTCAAAAAACAATGGGAAAAAGTGGGGTGTACCATGATTCAGTTCCACCCTGTATATGTAGGCACATTTACTACCTATATTTTTATTATTAAAATAAAATAAGCCTTATTTTTTACCAAATCTCATTCGGATATTAATTGAAGTGGCGCTGGATTTTTGTTGTAGTTACTATCGCGACAGGGATCTATTAATCGACCCCCAGGTTCTACATAATGCCCGGGTAATAAAAGGCATTGCTCACGTTGCTGGCATGTTTGCGTCCTGGATAATGCAACGGCTTGGCAAACAGTCTCTCTCTGGCTGGAGAATTCTACATCTAGGGCAAAGGTCGAAACGTGATGTTCCCTAGCAGGGTAGTAGGCGCTTTTATATACTTCATGCATGGTGCGCCATACACACTTATTTTTCTCTTCAAAACTTGTGGTTAGCTGAGTTTTTGTTCAGGGAATAATTATTATCACAGACCTGTATAGCATATAGGTCTATGTGTTATTATGAATTGTGACTGAATTGATATAACATATAGAAATTTAAATTTTATTTTGGTGTTTTGGTGTTTGAGAAGACAATGACGGCCTTGTATTTGGAACTATTTTTTCACAGGCAAATGTCAACAATTCAGACGAATGTACGGAGAATAACTAGAAAACCAGATTGGCTATACTTCATTTATGTTAGGTATTGAGTGATTAGACAGTAGATAAAATTGCACACGGAGGTAGAAGCTACGTGAGCTACAGAGACGAACTCGCTCCGTTTAACTATTCGCCGAGTATGCTTATACAGGGTGTTCCTTAATAACATGCTAATACTTAAGGGAGTTATTTTTGGGCCCATTTTAAGAAAAAAACTTCATATGAACGTATGTCGTAAACGTCCCAACTTTTGAGATACAGGGCGTTAAAGTTCATTTTTTTAAATTGAATTTTGGCTACATCTCCCGAAATAATCAAGCTGCTGAACTGAAATTTGGCACTGATATGTTTTTGGGGATGAAGAATAAGCTGAAAATGTCAATTTCACCGTATCTCACAGAGGGCACCACTTGCGCTGTTTTTTGATCACGCTTTTACGCGTAACTTTTTTGAGGTTATCTTTTTGGTCCTGCAGGTCCATCATTTTAGTGCATATTTTCATTCTACAAGAAAAAGGTACTCTTGTTTCATAACGATTAAATCAACCGTTTGCTTTGAAATTGCCAAAACGTTCTCCAAAACACCTGTTGACTTCAATATTCGAAACATAAAATTTTCACCTACCACCTTCAAGTTTTACAGATCAATTGTTCCATTTAAACTGAGAAAAAAATTCCTATGAACAATGTACCAAAAATTATTCGCTTTCAAAATGGAAAGGATTGAATTTGACAAAATTTGGACACTCTATTTCAAGAAAACCAATGGTGTTTTGACCAATGCCCATTTGGCATTTTTTTCATCATTTTGAATGTACAGTTGATCTGTAACATTTGAAAGCAGTAGGTGAAAATTTTATGTTTCGAATCTTGGAATCAACAGGTGTTTTGGAGAACGTTTTGGCAATTTCAAAGCAAACGGTTGATTTAATCGTTATGAAACAAGAGTACCTTTTTCTTGTAGAATGAAAATATGCACTAAAATGATGGACCTGCAGGACCAAAAAGATAACCTCAAAAAAGTTACGCGTAAAAGCGTGATCAAAAAACAGCGCAAGTGGCGCCCTCTGTGAGATACGGTGAAATTGACATTTTCAGCTTATTCTCCATCCCCAAAAACATAGCAGTGCCAAATTTCAGTTCCGCAGCTTGATTATTTCGGGAGATGTAGCCAAAATTCAATTTAAAAAAATGAACTTTAACGCCCTATACCTCAAAAGTTAGGACGTTTACGACATACGTTCATATGAAGTTTTTTTCTTAAAATGGGCCCAAAAATAACCCCCTTAAGTATTAGCATGTTATTAAGGAACACCCTGTATATAAATATAATTTACTCAAAAGAAGTTTTTTGACGGATAGCTTCATTAGAAAGTGTCAAGCATATGAAAATAATATGCAGCACTTCCAACTAGTAGTTTTCCCCAGAAAATAACTAGAACCAAATATACGCGAGCTCTGCGTGATCCTTAGTGCGGCCCTGTGAAATTCAGCCTTCGCGTGGTTTTGTTTATACAGGCTGAGTTCTTTTATGATCAGTATGGGGATCTCGGAAACTAGCGGAGATAGAAGGAAGGTTAAATGGGGAAAGAATTGCAGTTTTGTGGGCCCAATAAAAAAAACTCATCCTGTATTTACTGACTATATATAAAATGAATGGATTTTAGTAACTTCTTTTGGATCTATTCAAGGGCTAATTCCTTCTTTCTACTAGGTACTGGCATAGTCTTTATGTGTGTATCATCCCATCTAGCTTCCATACTCTGTCGCCACAACTTATCCTCATTACTTCCCGCAAATAGCACAAAAACGTTCAAACCTTATTGCGGGATAGATATTAATTGCAGTGGTGCAATTGAATATTTCATTGTGGCTATTATCTCGACAGGGCTTATTAATCATCCAACCTACATATTCTGGGGAGACAAAAGGCGCTGCTTGCGTTGCGGGATGTTTATAGCCTGGTTTCTGGAAGCCCGCAGCGTTTACCTTTAGAGGGCACTGATTGCGCAACATGTTGTGTATCTGATAATACTCAACAGGGCGACAGAAACAACAACTCTTTACTGGAGTAGATACAGGAAATCCATTACGGACGCAAGCCAGAATGAAACACCTATAGTCTATCCAAGTTACAGCGGCAGTAGATATAAACAAAGTCACATGACCGCATTGCGATCGATTACCACGGTCTGACTAATATGAGATTCCCAGAGGCTTGTAATTCTGAACTAATTCTTTTAGAAGTTCTAAAAATTGTGTTTTTACCTTTCGTGGATCTTTATAAATTTCCTTAAATTAAGTAGCGAAATAAATTTACAGAATATACTGCCCGCGATTCGATCTAAAATATGCAGGAAACTCGACTGAGGGAAGAGCCGGCCCTGCATTCTGTTTGCCGCGTAAACACTTGACTTTTTATGACGGCCAGACCAATACCACGTGGTGGCCAATGTTTTGATCCACTGCCTCTGTAACTTGGATAGACTTTAGGTCAGAGTTATTGTAGGATTCATACTAAGACCTCTCGTCGATTGCATAGACAGAACCTTCGTCCACCAATTTGATAAAGATATTTGGCCTGGGAGAGTTGGGGCATTGGCAAGGAGTTTGGAGTTCGCCTAAAAATAAGGTCGATTTGGGGATATGAGTAGATAAACTATGAGAGTTCGGCCTCACGATTCCCATTTAATCGCCCATAAGAGTTTTTGGCGCCGAAATCGTACCATAACCTCACTTTTTCACCAAACTATGCATTAGGTACTAATACGCGCGACGAGTAGGTAAGGCGGCACTTTTGACCATCCCCTCCACTTTCCCCCTAGGGCTCTGCCCCCTTTCCCCCTTCACCTCTAGGCCCCGCCCCGCACGGATTGACGTTTTGACACACCCTTTGACGTTTTGACGCACGTTTTGACGTTATGACGCACGTTTTAACGTTTTGGCGCACGCTTTGACGCACGTTTTGGCGTTTTGAGGCACGCTTTGACGCACGGATTGACGTTTTGACGCACGCTTTGCCGCACGGATTGACGTTTTACGTGGGCGGGGCCTAGAGGTGGAGGGGAAAAGGGGTCGGAGCCCTAGGGGGAAAGTGGAGGGGATGGTCTCAAGTGCCGCCTTATCTACTCGTCGCGCGTATTAGTACCTAATGCATAGTTGGGTGAAAAAGTGAGGTTATGGTAAGATTTCGGTGCAAAAATCTCTTATGGGCGATTAACAGGGGAATCGTGAGGCCGAACTATCATAGCTTATCTACTGACATGTTATTATAAAGTCAAAGAGTGAAGCAGGGTTGTTTATTAGCAACTTAGGATGAGTTACCGTAATGAGGATAAAATAATTGATTAAACAAAAATAACTCCTGATTCAGCGAAGCAGCAAAACTTTGGTTGCGTACGTTTGCTAAAAGAATGAGCTGCACGACCAAATTTTCTGTTGTCTAGAAGCCAGCGGCGCGTCTCTACGCGAGTGTGTCAAGGACGATTCGGAGCGTTGCGCCGTTTTGTGCAACCGTAGTTACCTGGAATATAATTTTCTGGGTGGCTTGTGCACTTGATTCGTTTGAATTGAACATTTAGACACTACCGTCTCGCGCCTGCAACCGACCTCCGCGTTTCACGATCGTTCCGCTGCGTTTAGCCGACCGGCCATCCGCCCAAGCGTAGTTTTAGAAATGCTGAATGTCAAAGGACAATAATATAGTTGGGTGAAAAACCGATCAGAGCGGCAATGTTGATTTCATTGCCAACAGGGTACTTTACCATTTTTTAAAAGCTATCCTTTTTTGTCAGATGCATACCAAGATCGCTATTTTTCCCTTTACTTCAAAATATTTTGGGGTTTTATACATTTGGATACTTGGTAAGTTTAAATTGTGTGATTGTGATCCTCCACCCCATTCCAGCTGAGAAATGCCAGATTGGGAGTGATGACAGATTTACACCCTATAATGTATGGATAGTAGTTCATTATTACTCCCAGTTTCAGTGCACGTTTGATACATAAATATATGATGGTGTTTACAAATCGGTGATGTCAGAGGCGTTTTTAAACAGGTGGTCAAAACCTCTTTTTAAGAATTAAATTATAGAAACATTACCTAATTGTGTTTTTGAAGTTGGAAATAGCGAATAGACAACGTTTTATTCTATATAAATTTTACATAAGAAGAAAACGTTAAGTACCCTGTTCTTTCTCAAAATGCGCTGCATGGGATCTTATAAGTACGCGATTGGTTATATTTTCCTATAAAATTACACATTTGAGAATTTAACGCCTATACCAATGAATCAATCAACTTTTTCAAGATCTAATCAATCAACATCGTATCATGGCTAAAGTAATCTCATCTGGTAATAACACTAGTGGTGTGACTATTCCCGAGAATTCAACGCCTGCCAATATAAACCAATATAAAGCAATGAAGTGACATTATTTAAAAAAAAAACAACAATATCACCTCAGCAATGGTAGCAAAGGCACATAGTATGCCTAAAACAATAGATATCTAACACATTGCGGTTGGTTTTTGATTTTCGTGAAACAGCTTCCCTTGATCTCTAACTGACATGATCTTAAATGGAGTTGAATCAATTAAGTTACCGCGTGATTTAAAGATTAAGTAGCGAAGTTTTATGAACGAAAGTTCCTTACATTGCAAATTTGAAACAATATTAAGAATTATATTAAAATTTTCTTCATAAAGAAGAAATTAGTACTTTATTCCCTAAAAGAATGCAAATCGAATAATCTTGTTTTCCACTCTGCTCGATATGGCATAGTTGTTACATTCTACATCATTTGCGCGCAAGCGGTATTATTACCGCTATTGAAGCACAAGTTACGATAAATTTATGCTATAGGGACAGGTCGGCATTTGGGTGCGACGTTCCAATATCTTCTTGGCGTTTAGCCATGCGTGCCACGCGCACAGTTATGATAATTCCATTTCTCGTTTTTTTATACATCGTCAACTTTCGCCTCATTGAATGCGCGACTATAAAGAGGTAATCTACCGTTCACCGCAACGAAAACGCATTTTGCAATGCCTTGCGATAGATCCCCGTAGATAATTTTATTTTCCTAAAATAGCTTTAAATTAAGTATTGTTCGACTGCGACATGCGTTGGATAACTACTGCATTGTAATGACGTCATTATGTGGGATTGGTGGAGGGAAATCTGGCTTCCCTGGCGGAATGCAGCTGCTCGGAACATTTAAATTGATTTACTGCATAATTTGACATATTTAAAAATACTCGGGATTATGCATATGGAAATACAATACACCATTTGCGATAAAAAAAACTTCAGCAGGCAAGCCATGATCGTTTGACACATTCCACTCAGTATAACAAAGACTGCACTCATCAAATATAAACCAATAAGAAGCTTCATTTTATAATTTTGCGACCAGTTACAGCTTGTTGTCAGCATAACACAACGCGGGTGTGTTATCACACTTTTTGTTGAAACCGTACGCAGAAAATCCTAGCACACTAACTTTGAAACTTTAATTTTGAATCGAAAACAAATTAAAACAGATAAATTGTAATGTCATACAATTCTTAGGACTCGATACTAAGTTGAGGTATACCTAAGTATTTTAATTTAGTTATTAGTTAGTTCGCGAAGGTACTGACAGTATAATATGTAGGTATAGCTTTGTCTCTCTATTAAAGTCTACTGAGATTTTTTTGTATGTCGTCGTTTATGTTTAACCTTATTCGATGATGATTAAATAATACGAAGAGAAATATAGGGCAATTTTTTGGCAACTAGACGGCCTATGCTATATATTCTTTTTTCTTCTTTTCGGGGCTTGAATCTAAAAGCCCGTAATACCTGACCTTCCGCATGCAATGCCCTGCAATACCCTCCAGCGTCAATGTCGGAAGTCGAGGCGGTTCGAAACTGAATCATTTTTGCGCAAACCGAACATTAATAATATCCCCCAGTCCGTGTCTAACCTGGAAAGCGATACGGTACGCGGATTTTTCCTTCTTCGTCGTTAAACTGCTACGCAAGAGTAAGCCCGCGCTGCAACCGATTTTTCCCTTAAAAGAAGATCGGGCGCTTACGCTTAACATTCTGGTTTTGCGCAGAACACAGTTTTGCAAGAAAATTATATCATCCGATATCCTCAAATAATATAATTTTAGTAAAAAATATGGAAAAATAACGAAAACATTTTAGAGAATTTGAAGCCGTATTTGAACGAATGCAAATTTATTGGAAATATACAGGGTGTTGTCGAATTGTACCAACAACGCTTGACATGTGATAGAAAAAGTTATTGCAAGAATATATTGCACACACTTTAGTTTTTGACACACGGCGTTAATTTCATTTAAATTCTGGTTTTCTAACTACAAGTTTTTTCTCATTCGGGGTGTTGCAAGTTCGGTTATAGTTTTTAATTCATTTTAATTTGCAGATGGCGTAAAACTTCAATTAGACTGCTGGAAATAAATAATAAGCATTTAGTAATATGCAATACTCGTATATTAAATTTAATTTGCAGTTGTACAATCATTATTTTTAATACTTAGGTACTTTGATTCAGTTCTTAAACAATTTGAAATCAACTACCTAAATCGTGTGTCTGAGCAAATTGGCATGGAAGGCCTCATTATACTTATACAGTATAATAATATAGAATTTTATTGATCTGTGTTAAATACTATTTTGTCACGGATAGTGTCATTTTTTCTACACATATTAAAACTGTTATAAATTTTCGAATGTAAAGACAACTCAGGTGGTTTCACGCTGGTTGCTCCGACAAACAATTTCAGCGGCTTGTCCTCTTCGGCAAACACGACAAGGCTGCGAACAATGCGTTGCGGTTTTAACATAATTGGAGGCCCACTTTCGCTATCTGATAAACTGTGTACTGGGGTGTTTGCTCGATGTTATGCCTGGTTTCGAACGATGACAATCAGTTTTCGGCGGAAATTTCTTAATTTGCCTTAAGAATTAAGCAACGTGTTTTCCGGCTTGGAACGCTAATCCGTTTGAAACCATTTACTCTTGACGCTACCCTAATGAACTTAACAGTTAAGTACTCATATATATTGCCAAAAATTAAATTGCGCGCAGGTACTTTGCTCAAGTTTTCCCGTTAGTGAATTTTGATTTTTTTAATTTGGTGTTAATAAGCACACGTACCTTTGTTCAAATAAATAAAGCGCAAAACATTTTTTATTAATAATTTATTTGGATAAAGAATCCCAGGCAGGAGTCAAAGTTCTATGTGTATTATAAAATAAGTGGTAAGGAAATCGCCCTGAGTAGTAACCAAGTTTTGACACAATATTTTGATATCTGACATGGTGACAGGTATCAGTATGTTGTATTTAGATATATTTTAGAGTTTTTATGCTTAGCTGTGCGGCTTGTGGCACTTCCCTGACCGTCAAAACTACAATGTTTGAGTATAATAATCCATCGCTAAGTAATTTTGTAATTTAAATTAACTTTTGAGGCCATGCACCAAAGTGGCATAGGCGTTTGTGTAGGTACCTACTTCTCCATAATAGGAAATTTAAAATTAGAATTGCTATATTATCAAGGATTCCTAAACTTAACTACATAAACGTGCCTTATAATTTTTGCCTATGTATTGTAGGTACTGATTTCACGAAAAATGAGGATTTCTGCCTGGATTAGTTTGTCGGAACAACTCAAAAGTGTGCGCCACTGTAAAAACATCTGGCGAGCTAAGTGTTCCATGCGGAGTTACTTCGAAATAGTTGAATGATCAACAGAACCACACAAAATTGTTTGAAACTTTATACGGGTTAAAAATCGACTAGATAAAATTATTATTATTTTAAAAGGTGTTCAAACAATCCACCATTGTATTAATGCTAATATTGCATCTTTTTAAAACTGAATTTGTCGCCATTCTTAGAGAGCGCCTGTCAATACTGGCAATTGCTTCTAAAACAGCTGCTCTTAATTCATTAATTGTCTCATACTTTATTTTGTATCTACTGTCACCCACAAAAAGAAATCCAAAACAGACAAATCGGGGGATCGGGGCGGCCAGGAAATAGGTCTATTTCTCCCTATCCAACTAATTGGATAGAGCTGATCTAGGTAATTTCTTACGGGCAAATAACTAACTATGTGGTGAAGCTCCATCATGATAATTTTTATTTTATTTTGAAAATTTTGTTACCAGCTAAAAATAAAATATTTAAAAGTTTGAAGTATGTCTTATTATAAAATAGAACGTAATTATGAAAATATTCCATGACTGACTATGTGAAAATAAAAAAAAAACAGAAAATTAGCCATAGCTCTTTTATTTTTTATAATAACTATGCCGAGTATTATATCTTTGGAAAGGTCAAAAAAAAATGGCCGATTTGATAAGGCCACAACCAACTATGATTTACATTTAAAAAAACACAACTTTATGTCATATTTCAAAATCACAAACATAAAAAATTGGATAAGATTATCTTATTAAGCCCAAAATTATATACAATTTGTGTCTCTACAGTTTTTCTGTATAATCAGAAATAACGGAGCTACAGAGATCTGATGAAATAGCAAAAAATCACTCTTTTCAAAATATCTAGTGAGCCATGAACTTTTTTAAAAATCCAAAAGGGGCATTAGATTGAGCATTCAAAACTGCAATTCTTTCCCCACAAGAATACAAATCTTACGGGGGTGTTCGCACTTAAGATGAAACACCCTATTTATATATTATAATCTCGCAAGCTACAAACATTTCCTGCAATTTCTGTATTCTTTATTATTTTTTTAATAATTAGTTGCGCCGATTTCTGTTTTGTATTAATTATTGAAAAATAAGACCATGAAATTGTTTTCAGGTGTGTTCATTTTCATTAAAAACATAATTTAATTTATTCAGGTCACTGATCTCGGTAGATTATATTTTCAAAACGTTAAATAGCCGTTTAAAACCCAAATTAATATGGACTGTCAACTATAGATTAAGTTTTCACTTTTAGTTGCCGATTTCATTCAATTCATTCAAAAATATTTGTATGCTTAATCGTTTAATGGCGTTCCTGGAAATGGACAGCAAATGATAGATAATTAAGGTAAACTACATTAACAGGTTATTTCTGACCGTTACATTCGCAGCTCCTGCATTTGCTTTCGTTCGTTTCATTCACTAAATACCTATAAAGGAAACATTTTCTTAGAAGCATTAATGGGAAAATGGGAATGATACTTAACACGCTTGATTGGTTTTCGAACTAGCTGCGACTGTATAAAATGCGAAGTATTTTCCATACTAAAAGGCATAGTACCTGTGGTTAAGGAAATAAAAATTACATTTACTTCAGCCAAAGGCAACCTAAATTGAATATTTCCACAATTAATGTAAAGGTATACTCCTTTGTATAGGGTTCCATATATTCCATATGACTTTTGGAGATAGAACATACGAGTATACGTGAGAAATCTCATTTAACAAGTAAAAATCTTATTTACAAATATTTGCAAAATAATAAGACCTGAATAGCACAATGGTGTGGCTTCTATTTATTTTTCCAACGAAGAAAAATTTGTTTTGTATTATATATTAAGAAAATATGTTGTATATTCGTACAATAATTTAAATTATTATTTTCATTTCAAACACAATGACGTATTGTGTAAATTAGACCCAACCTCAAAAGTAACTGCAAACAAAAAGAGTTATTTTAAAGTGTAAATCCCTTCTTTCATTATGTTACAGTGTGAATGGAGCGATGAATTCGTAGGTCGCTTTGAATAGGTATATGACAACAAAGGATTTTTTTGCCTAGACCAAAGTCAAAGAACTCTGTAGATTAATAACAGTTTCTTATTTCACCGTTGTTGAAGTATACATTAGTTTTGTGTCAAGCTAGATGAATTTAACAAATTCATACAACAAGCATAGAGCCGTTAATGACTGAGGAGCAACCACCTGTGGTCAATTTTTAGGTGATGAAGTTACAACCTGTATAATAGTACTTAGGTAAAATTTAAATAAGTGAGCGGGGCAACATTATCTGTAAAAAAAATTTAAAAGATGTTTCATAATATGCAAAATATTCTCAACTCTCACTGAAACCCCCAGAAAACTGGAAATGATTTATGCATTCACTAAAGGCCAAACAGTTTTTTCTTTTCTCTTAAGATTTTTTCCTCGTATTGACAATAAATCCACATTTGCCCACATAAAATTAGTTACCCTACACAATCTCTCAGACTGGGACAGTTTAACATATCATTTAGGAATATGTTCCTTTAGAACTTGTCTAGATGTTACTCCACAAATTAGTTTGACAGTTGGGGCACCGAGATTGACTGGCCTGCAACGTATTTTCTCAATTATTCCGTCTATAAAGAGAACTAAACAATGGCCTAGCACAGAGAATCCAATGTCTACAGGGAAATGCGAAAGTGCACCTAATGAGGTAAAGGCAAAAGGTATCACGATCACGTCAGCCTCAAGGCATTGTTTACAAACGTAACAAGTTTGACGGACTAAGCGAATCAGCATAGTCAATGAAGCAGAAACACATCTCTAAATTCTCCTGTAGGAATCAAACAAAATGTTTGTTCCGTATACAGGATGATTCATTAAGATTAAGAAATCTCAAAACTACATTCATTACTGCAAATGGTCCTGGCTTAATTTTATCTTGACGTTTTTCGATAATTTTGACATGGGAATTGACAGCCTTAATTTTTTTATTATCACATATATTATTTCTCTCATACAAACTATTACCTTATACTAAGGTATGAAGAAAGAAACAATCATATTTATGCCCTTGCTAGCGATAAATGTTCACTTCATTGCTTGGCTACTTCGTATTTGCTCAACACACATACATCAACGTGATCTGTTTTGTATTGTTCTAAATTTTTATGTAGCTGAAAATTATATTTGGGTAATTAGCAGGCACTGTGTAAGTGAATTGAAGCTGTTTATATTAGAATTCCGTTTAAATCCACAACACAAATAGGTAAAGCAGTGTTAAAAAAGTGAAAAAATCGCGCCTACTTTGGACATCGAAAAGCAATGTTTGTTTTCGCAATCGCTTCAGTCGTAGCTGTTATTTTTCCGATTATTCCAAAGAGTGAACTCGTTCAAAATGAGTCGTTTTAAAGATATAAATTTACAAAAAAATAATAAAGAAATCGTGGCCATGAAATAATATTCTCAACAAAAACATACGTGACGAAAATTTCTCTTAATACATTATTTATTCTTATAGGCGCTATTTTGTCTTAAACAAGCTCACCGTACAAATTGGCTTTTTAATTTCTGGGGAAAATCCCTAAAGCAAAAGGGATTTGATCAGAAAATAATATATATACATGACATATACATGACTGATATTTTCAGATAAAATAGTGCTTTCGAAAAATTTATCGAGAAAATTTTTGTCACTATAGTGAGGGCATATTAAGGTATATATAGAAGTATGGATCGCAAATCTGAAAGTATTTCTTATAAAGTGTGTCCCCAGATTTAATTCACATAATAAGGTGTAAATAACAAAAAAAAATTCGAGTTGAAATTTGAACCACTGGGGATCAGCCCTGCTTGGTTTGAAACTAATTTGTGACATAATTTTAGTTTCGAAAAAATCACGCATGCCTTGGAAATTATGAAGAAATTAATTTGCACATCAGTAAAGTTCCCTTTTTGTAGGTTTTACGACAAAATATTATCAAGGAAACTTGTTCAGAATAAAAAACCGAGTAGGTTTACAAAATTTCCAAAGTAGGCCTTTTTTCCACCTTCCTTTAGAAAAGTGCCTTTTTTGTAGGTTTACGGCAAAATGTTATTAAGAAAATTTGCTCATAATGAAAAACTGTTTAATTGTGAAAAATTTCAGCAGCCTATGTCCACTTTGATTTTTGTGCGTTTTAATTTTTTAGCAGAAAAAATCAAAGTCGACCTAGGCTTTCGAAATGTTTTACACCTATACAATGTTTCAATATGAACAAGTTTTCTTAATAACATTTTGCCATAAAACCTACAAAAAGGAAACTTTACTGATGTGGCGTACCTACGTGATTTTTGGAAACTAAAATTATGTCACAAATTAGTTTCAAACCAAGCAGGGATGATCCCCAGAAACTCAAATTTCAACTCGAATTTGTTTTTGTTATTTACACCTTATCCCAGAATATCTAAAAATTCTGTGACCTTATGTGAACGCAATCCGGGGACACACTGTATACCTATCTACATAAAAGTGATTTCTGTTTACTTTCAATATCTTATATCCATTTTCGAGATTATTTGTTCTTAAATATTGCAATATATTCCACTTGCAATCACAGTTACCGAGCGAAGGAAACGCTTGCAAGAAGATTGATAGATATGTCTTTATTTTATAGAGTGACCGGCAGAATGTACGCAACATATGGGATTTTTTTTATGTGGAATACGAGGGGAAGTCAAAAAATTAAACACGGCACAACGGGAAAGTACCCATATCTTGCGTCGTAGAGAAAAATGGTATAATCGAAAGTTGCTTGCGTGTTAAATCCTACACGCAACTTTGAACTGTGCGCATTCCTCAAGATAAATGGACCACCCTGTACGCCCTCTAGCAAAATCCACAATCCTGTCCTGGAGGTCCAGTCGCGCAGACGTAGCAGGCATTGGCCGCGCGCCGGTAGCCTCCCGGGCCATCACGCTCTCACGACGGAGGAGCGTGTCCTCGACTCCTTCGACTCACCACCGGCGGACCGGCCGGGCCGGCATTCTTCTTCCTCTGCTTTGCGGTGCCGGTAATAAGCGTCACGAACGTTGCGGGTGGTTCTCTGCATTCGTGCTTTAATTTAGCCCGCGCATGCCGCTGCTTCTCGGACCTCGGGCGAGGCCGATTTTCATTTCGAGGAATCGTAACAAACCAGCGGCGAGGGACAAAAGCCAACACGCAAAAATTACTTTGCATCTGCTGCATAGCTACACTGAACTATTATCAGCCAACCACCTTGCGTTATTACCAACATTTTGATACAAAAATGCCCAGATGTAAATTTCCGTGGGCAGACCTTATACTATATTGTGACCATTATTACTCCGTTCCCGATAATCTTTTATGGCACGCTGTCATGTGGGTGTTCAGTTTGTTTTCCCTTTATTCTTGCTCAATATTAACAACTCACTTTCGACCGAAAACATAATTTATAGACATCTTAACAGTGCCAGCCTTACAGCATCACATTCTATACAGAAACTCTTAGGAAACTGTTTTGATATTATTGTTGGTTGGGCCAAAGAACCTTCTCCTGGATGTAACACCTTTTCTTTGGCATCCTAATGAACCTGTCACACGAGCTTAAAATTCGGCTCTTTTTTGAATATTTGTCTACGGAGCTGGCATTGTAGAACAAATGATAAGTCACCGCAGGATTTGAGGAACCCACTCTTACAATTTGAGCATAGTTTACAGATTGAGGATCTAACTTTGCTTTATTACGGAAGATGCTCCGATCAACAACGAACAGAGCAGCAGTGTGTCGTTTCACCTGTTGACAATAATTACTTCTGTTGTCCACACTCTAGAATGTCTTTCTTAAGGCCGGTCCACACGCAACGATGTATCGTACGATTTGCATGCTCAAGTAAATCGTTACAGATAAATCGTTGCGTGTGGAGAGCAGATTTGCACAAAATTTAGAACTGTGCACAGTTGGACGTCGGAGTTGAAAGTCTGAGCCGAAAAGCACAGATTTGGGAGATTTGCTTATGCAAATCGTAACGTGTGTACGCTTGTCCGAGATTTGTATAGTTTTTACTACTATTTTTAGTCCAAAAATTATTACATTAATTAAAACTAAAATAATAACTGATTTATTTTAAATTTGTTATAAAATATGTCGACCATTTCGCATAATTTTATAATAGAATTCAATGGTAAAATAGACTTCGTTTTAACAACCATGCTTTAGACCAGCTAGTCCTATTTAAACGTTTCCTGATTTCCCTCTTCCTTTTAATATTTAAACAAAACGTCAAAATACTCCAAAAACCCTTCCTCCATGATTATTGTATCAAGCGAAAATTGCAGCTTTACTACGATAAGTTGTTATAATGTGGACGCACTGAATTTGTAACGATTTATCTGTATCGATTTACTTGCGCATGCAAATCGTACGATACATCGTTGTGTGTGGACCTGCCTTTAGAAAACTACTGTCGGTAGAGTCTTTCTTACCTATTTTTAAAATTGGTTGTTCATTAACTACTCAAAATGAGTTATAGTTATCAGTCATTTTAGTACCCAGTGTAGAAAGTATTACATAACAAAGTAGGATGACATTTATGGTGTTTCGTAAATTAAAGTATTTCTTCGTTCTAAATAAGTTTCGATATTAATTCCTGTTTTCCTATAAAATCGAGTTTATAACTAGACATACAGGGAGGCTCATTTGAAATGGAAGCACCCCCGTATTTTTTTTATTTTTCATCCGATTTTAGCAGTTTTTTTTCTGAAGATAGGTCGCAAAAATCTCTACTTTGGTGCAAAATTTCAGGTCTTAGTCTCAATTTTCAAGGACTACTACGAATTTTTTTCTAGTAAAAAAAGACGAAAACCATTTAGGGTTTTTTTTTATTTAAAATTATTTAAAATCAGACACCACAGCGTTAATCAGGACACTCTAAAACCCACACATACCAAATTTGAACAAAAAATATACGGGTTGTCAAAGTTGAGCAAAATAGGAATTTTAGGACATCTGGCAAGTCAAGTGTACCATGGAAACCCCTCAAAATAGTTATGTGGTCAACAGGATCACTCATCAAAGTGTTAGTGTGTAAAGATTCAATACAAAAACGTACAGGGTGTTTTTCTCCGGGCCATCTCAAAATGCTGAATTTGAAACTTTATACTTTATACTTTATACTGGCCAAGAGTGCTCTGGAATTATTGAAAAAACATTAATAAACACAAAAGTAATTTATTCCTTTACAAAATGCCAACCAACAAAAATAACAAACAATTTAAATTATTGGACCTTTCTCAATAAAGTCACTGTCCAAAATGATACATTTTCTGTGGCACACCAGCGACCTTAACTCATATGGACTTACTGACTCTCAGGCTTCTGTATTTTTAGACTTAGTTCGTTCATAGTGTCTGCGGCGGTTTTGATATACTCGATTTTTGACCCAAAAAAAATCAGTATTTTGAGATGGCACACAGAAAGACACCCTGTATATTTTCTATTGGATCTTTACACACCAACACTTTGAGTGGTCCTGTTGACAATTCAACTGTTTTGAGGGGATTCCATGGCACACTTGACTTGACAGATTTCTTTAAAATTCCTATTTTGCTCAACTTTGAGAACCCGCAGAATGGAACTTCCTATATATTTTAAGTTCAAATTTGGTCCATATCTCCGCAAAATGAAAAAGATTAACAAATGAGAATACTTGAAGTATGCAGCAGCTTGGAAATTTGGATGCTGCTAGAGCTGAAATGCTGAAGAAAATGGTGTTATTTGTTATGAAAAGTAGGTGTTCACAATTTTTTACCACAAGAAAACGGGTATCACTTTTGCAGTTGTAACAAACGAATTTCATGTAAAAACTTTTTTTCGTATCTCAATGAATAAAAAAGTTACGCCGATCTCGATTTAGATTTTTAAAATTTTCACTATAATTTTTCTAGGTGGCTATGGAACGGTACTTTGTTGGTGGCATAAAAAGGTATAGTTATGAATCGCACCTAGCGCCATAGCCGAACGATACTTCGATCGGCTATGTTGGAGCCGATATTTTTTTTCTCAAATTAGCTGAGATATTTTGAGACTTAAAATGGACACCCAGTAAGTCGCTTATCCTAAAACAACCTGTGCAATATACATTTTTTATATTAAAAATTTAGAATAACAACATCAAAGTAGTAATTACATTTCGTTTACACGATCGATCAGATCAGTTCCTGGGACTACAACAATATCCGTGAGATGAAAAAGAAAAGCAGTTTTAAAATGTACCGCTCTTATTGGAAATATATTGATGGTTTGAACAAGCAAGCGGCATGGCAGGTGCAATGGCGGCCTTCAAAGTGGAATAGGATTTAGGTGAACCTTGTCCAAAGAACGGAAAAAGATTATTTCCAAAGAAGTGAAGACACCATATTGCTGTATAAATTAAGTACGAGAATATATAAACTACATAGTAGAGATATATAATATGTCGCCTAGAAGTCACTATCTGCGATCCTCGTTTTCAAATTTATTGCTACTAGACCAGTTGTTGATCGCATATGATACCCTTTGTGATTCTTGAAACTATGCACGAAAGGAATTTTGACTAAAAAAATATTTCGGTAAAGCCCCGTCTCGAGAATGTAAATCGCATGGGCACAAAACAAAAGACAGTGGAGATCGGAAATCATAAGCGCCGATCTCAGTGGGTAGCGCAGGTGAGACGAGGAATGGGCCCCGCCGCCGTGACGGCATCAGGTGTGGCTGTGGCGGCGACGTGATCACAACTTGAACTTTCAGAACCCTCGCACCGGTGCCTCGGGAATCTAGGCCGACAGGCTACCGCAACGGTTATGTTATCAAAAAGGAACTGCAAAATATTTGCCCGATAATATCGGGGCCGGAGCTAGCCATTTAGTACAGTAAAATTGGGCCAAAACCCAAACATAAAAAAAAAGTTCTTTCTAGCGCGAAATAGTTCCATACCCTCCTAAGAGTTAGTACTAAAAAGTTACACCACCACCAGCGTCGGGTTTCGGGGGGAGGGGGTGAAAAGGGCAGAAAATTCTTATTTTTCACAGTTTTGCGTGAATATCTAGTAAACTATGAGGTTTAGCGCAAACGTCATCCTATACGCAAATGATATAGGTACATTAAATTCCGAACAAGAATTGTTATATACAGAATTATGGTAAAGTGGACGGTTTCCATGATATGGAGGGGTAAAGATTTCTTTGTTTTTCTTTCACGTAGTTTTTGTTGAAATAACTTAAAATGATTACAGTATAAATTAGTAACTGAATAATGTATGTAGAATATACAGGGTGTTCCTTAATAACATGCTAATACTTAACGGGGTTATTTTTGGGCCCATTTTAAGAAAAAAACTTCATATGAACGTATGTCGTAAACGTCCCAACTTTTGAGATACAGGGCGTTAAAGTTATATATATAGATATATCTATGCATATATAGATACATATTACACCCATAGATTGTTATTTTTTTGTCACAACATAACTTCATATGACAGTATATGACTGTAAATATGTCCAATACAAGTTAGTAGCCTTAGTTAATTTGTACTCACTTTTTGCCCTCATTCATTATAGCGTTCTGATTTCCATTCGTTCTTTTATGTCAAATCATCCCCATAATTTGTCCTTAGCTTGTAAAAATGAGAAAGTCATAAATAGGAAGCTCATGTGAAAAACAAGAAAATATATTAAACAATCTATATTGAAAAAATGGGAGGGAAATCAAAATGATACAAAAGGTTATAAGTTTTAGGTGAATCATTAATTGCGTCAGCACCAAATAGTTCACTCGGGCTGGTGAGAGGAAACAAATCTTCGTGTTCTTCGTCCACTTGAGAATCATCATTTAAATCGTCGTCGATGATTACAGTATCTCTACTGAGGCATGCAAGTCCTAATCAATTGCTGCACATACTTGAACAATTGAGACCACTTCTTCGACACTCGCAGTTTTGGACGCATCCATCTCTGCAGAAGCATACGATGAGGATTGTTTAATATATATTTTCTTGTTTTTCACATGAGATTCCTATTAATGACTTTCTCATTTTTACAAGATAAGGACAAATTAGATATGGGAATGATTTGACATAAAAGAACGAATGGAAATCGGAACGCTATAATGAATGAGGGCAAAAAGTGAGTACAAATTAACTAAGGCTACTAACTTGTATTGGACATATTTATGAGGTTATGTTGTGACAAAAAATAACAATCTATGGGTGTAATATGTATCTATATATGCATAGATATATCTATATATATTCTACATACATTATTCAGTTACTAATTTATACTGTAATCATTTTAAGTTTTTTCAACAAAAACTACTTGAAATAAAAACAAAGAAATCTTTACCCCTCCATATCATGGAAACCGTTCACTTCACCATAATTCTGTATATAACAATTCTTGTTCGGAATTTAATGTATATCATTTGCGTATAGGATGACGTTTGCGCTAAACCTCATAGTTTACTAGATATTCACGCAAAACTGTGAAAAATAAGAATTTCCTGCCCTTTTCACCCTCTCCCCCCGAAACCCGACGCTGCGGTGGTGGTGTAACTTTTTAGTACTAACTCTTAGGAGGGTATGGAACTATTTCGCGCTAGAAAGGACTTTTTTTTTGGATGTTTGGGTTTGGCCTAATTTTGTGATAGTTTTACTGTACTAATTGTGCCGCCTGAGCAATTCTCTTCTAAGTCACATTATCTCTTATCACCAACTCAAAAAAATAACTTCAGCAACTTTGTTTCCTGACCTTTCGGAGAATAAATCTTCCTCCATTCCCAAAGATAATGTCACGTCAAAGAGAAATGACAGAATAATAAATGTCAAGTCAAAGTGTCATAAATGACAATAGAACAATAACTTAGCCACCCATCTGATATTGTAAAGTAGTCGCACCGAAATACTGCGTCCGAGGGGAAGTGGAGAAGCGCGGGGTACGCTTTGTTATGCTATTGGCTGGCCGTAACAACGCGATGCAGTGCGCTTCCCTATTCGAAATTATTAGAACCACGCGACGTTGAGAGGAGAAGTGATCATCCTTAGGCGTGCGCCTCGAAATTTATAGTTTTGAAAACATAGCAACAATACATAGCCAATCGCAATCTCATATTATATTTTTCTATCAATTATTTCCGCATATGAAAGTATAAGTAAAATAACAATTTATTTACTTTGACAAAAAGTAATCTTTCCGCACGCCTATGCTTCCTTCGGTGCTAGTTCTGCCCACGGGCGGATCTCCACCCCTCTTACTTTCCTCACCGCAGACAAAATCTTTCGCTGCGCGTACTATAATATCTATTCTGTGTTCTATGTCTATCTACGTATATTAACTTCTCTTTGAATTCCACTGAACATTCAACAACACAGTTGTACGTATTTCCTAGAATATTTTCCTATTCTTTTCTTTGAGAATCGGTTGGGACCTATCCCACAAAATTCTACGATTATTATTAAAAGAGTGTTCACATATTTTTGACATTGAAATTTGATTTTGCCTGTTAACATTTTTATGCTCTTTTAAAAGAACGCTAAATTGCGTACCAGTCTCCCCAACTTAGAACATTCCACATTCACAAGGAATTTTATAAATGCAATTTTTTGAACTTAATAAAAGGAATAATTAAATTAACTGGTCGGTCTATCAGATTTATTTCTCTAATTGTATTAGCATTGTTATTTTGTTGGCTAGCCTGAAAAACTTGTTCAACAATGTTAATAGAACAAATCGTTTTAGTCCTGTCGTAATTTTAATTACTCCTATTTAACAACATTAAAGCTAAAATGATGATTGGAATTAAAATGAAGATATCTATTAGTGTATATTGATTTTATACAAGACATTAGTTTCTATACTATCTGATTTTAGTATAGAAACATCTAAGAAAGCTAATTGATTATTATTTTCTGTTTCTAGGGTAAACTTAATAGAAGGTTCTTACGAGTTTATAAAATTTAATAATGAATTTAAAACATCTACTCCCATATAATAAATATGCAATTTACATATCTCCAACAAACATTAGGTTGGTGAAAATATCTAGTCAACTCATTTTGTTGCTGGTAAAATTCATTTCCTGGTTGAAAATAAGTGGTCATTTAAGTGTGCAACATATGGGATTTTTTTTTACTAATTGCACAAATATTCCCGAAAGTTGGTGCATGTTCGATAATCATATTAGGCCCACTTAGAATGGTTGCAAGTCAAACAGCATACAGGGTAGGTCAAAAACTATAAAAATTGTACAAGAGTAAAGTACCCCTATTTCAAAAAATTCAGCAAAATGTTATTAAGAAAAGTTCTCTAGAATTAAAAGTTATGCCTAAATACCAAAACATGGCCTCCTAAGAAAAAGAAAAATATATTTTTGAAAAACATTAATAACTTCCTAAAAAAAAATTGTTTTAATATTCACCTTAAACAATTTAATAAATCAATCAAAATTATATCAATTTCGCATAACTTTGTTCAAATTCCAGCATATTTGTAAAATTAACTTAGATTATTAACTTTTTAGGGAATCACAAACTTCATGTTTGTTGCTAGGATATTAAACAATGCTTTAAAATTTCGCAAAAATTCTTCTGAACAAAGGTAAAACATTAGTAGGTAATGACAATATGTACCTATATTAAAAAAACTCTCATTTAAGGTGCAAAATTTGTATTTTAAATGTTAATTAAGAAAGTGTTGAAATTAATTGACGAAAAATTTTTTTTCTTGTTAGGCTATGTTTTGGTATTTAGACATAGCTTTGAATTCTAAACAACTTTTCTTAATAACCTTTTGCTGTTTTTTTTTTTAAATAAGGGTACTTTACTAATGTGCAATTTTTATATTTTTTGACCTACCCTGTATGCTGTTTAACTTGCAACCATTCCAAGTGCACCTAATATGAGTACTGAACATGCATAAATTTTCGGCAATGTCTGTATTTTGGTTGTAAAATTAATAAAAAAGTCCCATATGTTGCACACTTAAATGACCACACTGTATATTCAAATTCGTCCTTTCCACTAAAGTGTGATCTGCGTAAAATATTCAAGGATTTGTCAACAGGGTCATTTGTAAAAAGCATACTTTAGTATAAAAGTAAAACAACACAAAGGAAAAAGAAAATCAATTAAAAATGAAAAATTAAAAATATTGGCGACCGTGGAAATTAAAAACCATTTGGATTAAAGGGTCAAAGCAGGCTTCTGTCACAAGTGAAATAAAATTTTTTTCATAAACTTTTAGTTAAACTAAAAATTCAATATTTTGAAAAGTATATTCTATAATAAAGTCATTCAATATGGGGATAGGTGTTGTTGCAACTAGTTTTGAAGTGAAATAAAAAGTGTTAAATACATTTCATAATGGCGACAAGCCGTCTTCTATTGCAAGACAATTTGAAATTGGACGTTACACTGTATCAAGGATTATTAGCAACTACAATTAAAGAGGGCATCTAATAACTTTACTAAAATCCGGAAGACCACGAAAGACCACTATTTACATAGACAGATTAATTAAAACAATTAGTCAAAATGACCCTTTCATGACGGCTCCAAGAATTAAAGCCGAAATCGCTGGTCTGAATGTTAGTTACAAGACTATTCAAAGAAGGCTGGTTGCTGCAAGGCTTTTCAGTAAAAGACCTGCAAAGAAACCGTTAGTTTCAGCAAGAAACAGCGCCGTCCGGCTTGATTTTTGTCATTATCACTTTGAAACCCGGTATACAATTTTTAATTCCGATGGAATGCGTCGCGTAAGACGACCAGTAGGCGAAATGTTTAATCCCAGGTTTGTTACACCACTCGTATAAAGCATGGTCATGGAAGCGGGTTCTTATGTGGTTGCTTCTCTTGGAATAGCGTTGGCCCTATTGCCCTATTCATTTTATTCAAGGAATTATATGGATGCACTTGTTTTCAACTGGCGGTGGTCGTTGGCACAAAATACCAAATACCTCCAGGTCTATACCGACTTCTAATCTATAGGCGCACAAGACGTGTTTAGAGAACAGACATGCACACAGACACGAAACAAAAATTGAATCATCGTAAAGATGAAGTGGAATTTTTAAATTATTTTTTTCCCTATTTTGGAAATCACAGCTCCATCCTGCCCTTCATGTGTGGTGAGAAATCAAACAAAATGTATGGAAACTATTATCAAGTATAGGACAAGAATATTTCTTGGGAACAAATTATACTTAAGTGACATAAAACAGGATCTAATTATTCTCTAGACCACTGAACTAACATGCTGTTCAAAACCCACTACAGAATAATAATTGATCCGTCTCATAAAGCCAAAGCTCCACCGCACGAGAGAAACTCCCACAGACGTCAGTTTAATCCTCGATCCAACAGCGGTCGCCACAATAACCCATCATTGTTGCCGGATCGGCCCCAGCCAGGCCAGAGTTATTCGCTCGGGAATACCGTTTTAAGTACAAATTGAACATTTGCATTTACGGCCCGAGCAGCGAGCAGTTTCACTTGCTCTGCCACAATCGCCTACTTGATTGTGATGAATATTTACGGCAGAACGCGGAGGAATATACACGACCATTCGCGAGCCTCGCCAAGGTGAGGCATAATATATAAGGATAGGTCGAGAGAGAAGTTATTCTCGGTTACTCGGTATACAGAGTGCTTAAATCATTGGTTTTGTTGAGAGTGTCTTCTCTGGCGAAAGTACTATGTCAAATGTTCGTTTTCCTTTTTGACAAACACTATAGCTATAGGTGAGTCCACACTTACAAAATATTCATGCAAATAACCTTTCTTTTTGTACGATCTTTATAGTTTGATTTCCATTTTAATGTTTTCTTTAAGCATGATTGCTAAAGAGTAAATTGACGTTGGATCTTATTACAACCACTTTATTAAATTATAAATCTAATCAAAAAAAAAGGTTAAAAATGACGTTAAGATTGGGCATCCTTAGGCACGTTATATCTACCTAACTTTTTATATAGATGTGACCACAGATAACATTATTAGAGAACAGATGAACCATCGTGACAATTTCAATACAGAGCTTCAGAAGCTCGCTTTTGGTGCTAAATATTTTGGTGCGGCCAACCACTAGAATACTTAAATTTTCTTTTGAGATGTATATTTACACCATATTATGCTCCACTGCATTTTCCTAGTTAATGACAAACGTATTTTTCAATAAATTCAATCTAAAATATAATTATATCACTTATGTGATCCCTCTGTTTCCTGACATTCTCTGTGGATTTCACCTTTACTAATGACAACATTTTACTTACATTTTTGTAAATGGCGCCTTAAGAACACATAATCTTACCTAAAAAAAACAAGAAGTTAAATTCTTAATCATTTCAAAAGTTCATTTTAAATTTAAACTTGACATTACATTTGTATATAAGTTGAAAAAACTGACTCTTTCACGGTTCTTTGTGTTTTATGTCGGCTAATTCTATACCGCGCGCTTCTTTCTAATGACAACGGGGCCTCTTCACACCTTCATTATAAATGTATCAGAAATAATGTCGAAAATGAAGCTGAAAAATATTATGTCCATTTTTTGAAATCGAAAAGGCCTAAACTTAAATATAAGCTTTTTACAAAAAGAAAGTTAGCGGCTTTCTGGGACTATAAATTTTGGCAACTGGTAATATCATGCCAACATCCAAGTTCTAATCGATGTGCTGGTGTTTCCATATTTGAATCGTGCGAGAAGGTAGACTACGACAGCTGTTTCCCCTTATTAGGTTCATCAAGGCAGCCATAACCTTCCCGAACAACTCAAACCGAAACAGTAGCGGTTATAATAGTGTAACTTGCACTTGGAGGTGAGAAACCAACCAGTGGCGCCATCTAGTATTAAGCTGATAGTACCAGAGCCGAAATTTCACAAAACATAGTAAACACCAACAAGAACAAGTTAGGTTGGTGTTTAATTCAGAAAACTACAAAATAAATGTGAAGAAGAATTGACACCGGAAACAGGCTCAAATTTGTGGAAATCAACAAGGATCTGGCCGGGAGCCCTATCGTTGTGAAACTTGCAAATTATAGCAGAAGAAATATTAAAAAGATGATAAAATTTCACGTCCCCAATAGATTTTTGCGGTTTTATGGGACTATCAATTTTGGCAACTGGTAATATGATACCAACATCCAAGTTCTAATGGATGTGCCGGTGTTTTCATATTTGAATCGTTCGAGAAGGTAGACTACGACAGCTCTTTCCCCTTATTAGGTTCATCAAGGCAGCCATATAGTCCCATAAAGCCGCTAACTTTCCTTTTGTAAAAATCTATTGGGGACGTGAAATTTTATCATCTTAAATATAAGCTTTGAATTTTCTAGAGTCGCGATATCATGCCCATAAAAAGCTGACTACTTAGATTTTACCGTTGTTAAGGATTTGCTATTATTATATTTGTCGCGTTTTAAAATTGTCAGTAAAATTCAGGAATTTTGAATGAATGACAAGCAACTCAATTTAAAATTGGAAATGTCAACAAACAATAATGACAATTCTCGCAAATATATAATATTGATTGTATGCGATATTCGGGATATTCTCAGGGTCCGACGATCACTCTGAGACTGATTGTTTTTATACCTGTGGTGGTATTTATAATGGAGACGAAAACTCAGGAAAATTAATGATATGATTAAGGGTGGTTTTGCCGCGTATTTAAGAAAAACGCGCGCCAACAAATATGTGAAAATAAAACCTGATCAAGGTTCAGATTGTTAGGGTGTTTAAGGATTTCAATGGATTCAAGGATTTTTCTTTGGATGGGATGGGTCGATTTTGATCTTAGGATCTTAGTATCACTAAGCAAGACTTGGTGCCTCGTGTCCAGATAATGTTCGGCAAGTGCAGAATGGCCCGGTTGACGCTATCCTATACAACATTCATGTTCTCTAACACGCGTTGATACAGTACGTCCCGTTTCTTCAATATACACTTGCCCACACGATATACAGCACTCGTACTCAATGGTATAATATCCTTAATAGGTCGGTAATATTAGGGAGAGTGGAAAATCTTGTTAGTATATGTTATGCCGATTTAGAATTTTGAAGATCCATATCCGCAAGAAACTCAGATTCATCATATTCTGATTGTGGACGTTGTCAATCAAGATAATATAATCTTGATTGACATTTAAATTTTGTCTCAAATTTTTGTTCTAATAAAAAATGCTGTCCTGTATTAAAGAAACATTGGCCTCTCCTACTACATGAATGTACAGAACGTATTCCTTCTTTCGGATTATACATATTATCACAGATGAAGATGATAGCAGTGACTATAGAATTCTATAGTCACTGATGAAAGGAAACATAGATAGGCAAAAGCATTGTTGAAATTGTCCGCAAAAAAATTCGACACACCACTATCAACTTTAATTTTGGAACGAAAACAAATGAAAACATATAAATTGTTATGCTTTACAATTATTATTAGGTATTTTAATTGAGTTACTAGTGTTTATAAAATCGTAGGCAGATTATTTTGTGTTCCTCGCGGAAATTTCTACAATGGTTCCGACAGTTTGTCTGTAGCTATAACGTCGACCTAGGGAAAAAGGCCATTGTAAAGTTTGAGCACTCTGTAGAACTCGAGCAGGTTCATTGTCATTTAGTAAAGGCGGTTGTAGCTTTCATCTACAGAAACATCGAGATATTATCCGTGGGAGGCAAAAAATGTCGTTACACTGAATTAGCCGGCCATTTATATTCATTCATACCATTTTCGCTACAAGCAGTATTGCAAATATATTTGGCGGCGAGATGAAATACCGGTTCCTAATTAGGTACCTAGCGACAAAGAATCATCGAACCTGAATGCGAAAATACGTTACAAAACTCGCATAACGCAGATAATAAATTGGGTGATTGTTGAATTTCATTATGATAAACTTTCACTTGGCCCGAAGAGATGTAAAAGAGTTCAGGGCGTGGGAATAGACAAAGAACATCAATCTGTTTTATCTCTACACAAGTGGATATACACGTACCACTATACTAAAACGAATGGTAGGCTGTTTAGCTTGAAAGCAGGCAACTTGGACTTGGAATACCTGTCTTGAAACACAAAAAAAACTGAAATAAGGGAAAGTCGCCGAATTTCGGATACTACTTTAAATTTACTAAGTATTTAATATACAGAAGTGTTTTTCTATTTATTTTTTCATATAAGCATATGCAACGTGTTATAATGAAACAAAATTTATCGTCAAAAGAATTTTACTACATTTGTTTTTTCCAAGAAAACGACGTTATATGAATTCGGTAGATTTTTGTGCGACTGAAAAACCTAATTTCGGACACTGTATCCGAAAGACTACTTTCTACAAGTGTAAAAACTATATATTTAAACAAAAGGCGCACACATACGTTTTTTCTAGCTTCTTTATTAGCCTGTTTGATGTAATTTCCAATGTTTCGGGACTGAAACAAAATGGGAGATATTAGAATAGGTAGGTATCCCATTTGTTTTCCTCTGACCTCATTATAATCAGACTTGGGTAGTATTCGAATCCTCAGTATTCAGAATCCTATTCAAGCTACTTTGCCAGTAATCGTATTCATATTCAAATACTCCCGAGAAGCAGGTATTATTATTATTATTCTTATAGCTACTTTTTAAAGCAGGTATTCTGTATTCGATAATTTAAATACCGATTTTTTGAGGATTCTCTTAGAAAGAATACCGATGTTCAAATCTCGGTATTCAGAATCAGAATACAGGATTCAAAATTTGAATCCTGTATTCAAATGTTGAATACTAATAAGATTACCTACAAAAAAATGTGGACAATGATCGGTATTTCTTATATGTATTTAAATTTTTTGTTTTTACCTATATAAAGGTTTGATTTTTATTGTATGTATAGATGTGTGTTCGAAAGATGTGCCGATTTTCAAAAAACTTTTCAATTTTTTAACCTATAGTTCTCGAAGAGCTCTACATTTTGGATTATACTTTACATGGTCGACTGTTATTAAAAGAAAACCCCAAAAATTACCAACCGTATTAGGCATGTTTTTAAGAATAAAATGCATAGTGCCATCGAATTGGCCCTAGTTCAAAACCTTTGGTACAAAAATTTCAATACTTCAAGTTGTCCACCAAATGTGGCAAAATTCTAAAAAAATAGTTTTCCGGAGTACCTTGTATAAACCACAGGTCATCTATTGGTGACCTTTTTTCGCGAATTGATTAACTTTTCCAAGATATTATTTTACATAGTATAACTAGCCTATGTTATACAGGGTGTTTCATATATGGCAATTAAATGAACACAATATTCATCATATGAATACATGGATTCGAATACTATTCGGTAATTGAATACTTTTGTTAGAATGTTATTCAAATCTCTAGGACTCGAATCCAGTTCAACTTGAGTATTCTGTATTCGTATTCGAATACTGGTTTTTGGTATTCTACCCAAGTCTGATTATAATAGCCAGTTTCAATGGATCTGTAACTTTTTCTGAAAATGAACCATTTACTCGCAACCAGCATATTATATTAAGCCAGAATTTTTGGTTTCTGGTATCCGAAATTAGGAACTTCAGACTATCCGAAATTAGGCACCTTTTCACTTTTTAGGTTAGAGTAATGCAGTACTCTTATTTTTGAAATATGTTTAATTGTAACTATAATGCCGGCTTAATTAATATATTAACTTACCTAGGACGCAAACACAAAATTCTGGAACGATTATTTCAAAGATCGACATCGACAGAGCTCAAACCGCGACTGAACATAAAACTCCGCCATGCAATTTAGACGTTTGGAGCTGCCATCTAATGGAGAGAGATTGTACCACCACAATATTGCATAGTGGGCTTAATTTGACTTTTTGCATTGTATAGGGTGAGGTTTCAATTTAAAACAACAAATGGCTTCTTAGATAAACCACTATCCGAAATTAGGAAACCATCCGAAATTAGGCGACTTTCCTCTACTCTGATTTTTTTATCTTATACATGTGTAAACAACTACTTGCACCTATTCATTTATGTATACCACATTATTCAGTTGTAGCAAATAGTTTACTGTGCAAGAAAGTGCGAAATCCCACGTCATACAATGTCGGGTCCATTCACCTAAACGCAGCCTCAGAAACGAGCCCAAAAATAACGTGCCCGGACTTGAGAAAGTCGCTTGTTGTTCTTCCTTGTACTGTTAACGCGCTGTACGCGAATCTTTTATTAACGGATGAAAATTGAAAGGAAGGAACATGTGATTTAATTTTGCTCTATGAAATCGTGCCGGAAAGCGAAAGTCCGCCTCTGCACTTACAGAACATTCCGACTAGAAATTGACAAATAACTGGAACGTGACATTGCGGGATGCTACACGGCATGGTATTTGCTGATTTTTTCAGTTTTTCCGCATGGCTAAGAAACTAAACAATCGAATAATTTATGTTACAATATTGGTATTATTGTACAATTATCGGACTACATCTATGCGGGTTGAAGTCAGAATTATACACAGTAATAAAATTTGGTAAAATTGAAGCACTAAAAGTGGTCACATCTCAGAGAAATAACAAAGGATAGAGGAAGCAACAGCATCAAAATACACACGTTTGTAGTCAACCAACATCTTATGCAAATTTACCGAAGTAAACAAACATTAGGCCCGTGTGTACAACGTTTACCTGAGATAGCTTATATCGGGTTATATACTGAGAAATATCAATTTGGCCACACACCACACACTTTCTGCGCGCCATTGTATACAAAATCGGTCACTATATATGCTAAATATTAATAAATAGCCTATAAATTAATAGAAAAACAATTGAAAACAAGAAAAATGCATACGTAAACAATCGGAACATTTGACTTGCTATGGGCAAATACAAAACAAATACCGCCGTGTTAACGAACGCGGCGCCCGCGGCAGCAACGGCGGCGTTGCCATGTTGGGCGGTTTGAGGTATCTATGGCGATTTTATTAAAGCGATAATTAGCTACTATAATTACAGCGCAATTTAGTTTTAGCTTAAAATCGTTACATACAAGAAATTAATGACTAAATTTGTTAGTTTAGCGTTATGGGGCGTGTGCCTTCATTTAATCCCATTATTAAACCCTTCTATTTTCAAATGAAATGATGTAAACAATGCATGGAGTACGTGGTATCACTCAAAAATATATTGGCTCTGTTTACTTTTTGTTCTTACTCCCTCTATCCTTGGTTATTTCTCTGAGGGTCACATTAATTCCACATGGATTCTGGTTAAATAAATCACTTTCGTTTTGGTACACTTTGAATTTCTACAGGAATATTTACACGGTCGTGTGTGGCATAATACACGCCTTTAGTGTAAAATTTACCATTTTCCGTGTACTGTGTACTTATTTTACGACAACTGGTGTTTCATAATACGGATTTTTTTTACCCATATACAGGCTTTTAGTAAACATATGGCAAAAATTCAATGGACAGCAGCTTTATTTAGGCGATACCTACACGGCTATAAAGGTTTTTCGACAAAACAGTTTTTCATATTTTTAAATTTATTAATCTACAATTAAAATGTAGTAGAATTCGTTGAATCGCTTGTGTAAAATTGATAGCTAACATTCAAAATATTATTATTGCCGAAAACCCTTTAGGTATAGTCCTGTTACTTCGAAACAAAAGCCGCTTTCAGAAAATCATCAAACGACAAAATATTCTTCAAATAACCTATCGAACAACCCCTTGAATTGTTGCCATATGTTTACTAAACATCGTGTATATGTTACAGACCGTATATGAAAACAGACCGTATGTATACGGTCTAAGCTGTATCTATACGGCCTAAATGGCGCAGACCGTATGTAAATGACATGTCATTTCATATACGGACTAGACCGTTAACATACGGACTATTGACATTCAGACTGTATGTGCAATCGTAGTGAATTACCCTTCTTTTTTATACAGGCCCATTAAAAAAGAATATGCCTTCTTTTTAGTCTGTATTTTGCAATCTAGGGTACCTATACATTATACAAAATAATTACGTTTTTTCCTTCAAAATACTATGTACCAGCAAGAAGTAATATACTTCTTTGATGGGCCTATATAAAAAAGAAGGGGTAATTCAGAAATGGCAGACATCGAAACCGCCCGGAAAACATTGCACATACATTCTGTCTTTGTTTAAATCTCTCTGTGATATACGGTCTAGTTGCAGATAGACCGTATATAATAGGACTAGGACTAGTCCTTTTACAAACTGACTAGACCGTTTGTTGACGGACAAGCTTCTTATACATATGGACTAATATCTTCAGTCCGTTTACATATGGACTAGTACTTTTGCATACGGCCTGTTTTACATACGGTCTGTAACATATACAATTAAAAATCGAAAGTTAGAAAATATCTACACCTACCATGGTGTAGCAAGTAGCATGTGCTGTTTGGGCTAGATACTGTTCCTTCACAACTAGTATACAATAAATTCTTCAACCTTGAATTCTAGATGCAAAGCCAGAATTTGGAACATAAGAGTCACTTGTGTGTTAGAGGTTGGGTTATTTTAGAAAGCCACCTACACATTAAAGTTGAATTTATTAAATTAATTTTTAAAAGTATACTGGTAGTTATTCAAAATGACTAACATTTGAAATGTTTAAACTTTTGATATTTACTTGAATTATGTAATGGCTAATCACTGAAGCTGTAAAAATTAGAGAATACCTATTAGTGAATAATATTTTAGTTATTGGGCTAGATAATTGCTTCCCTTTAGATATTGCAAGCACATCCGAACAAGTCCCAGCAGTGTCATACAAAGATTTAAATTTGGTTAGAAATATAACTTTCTTTCCAACCTACAGACCTTGATCACAGAAATGAAACACGAAACGAAGGTATTAAAAAAGCACGACAGGTTTTAAAAATAACATGGAAATTATACTTTAAGATATTTGTTTTTAAAAATACACACCGTGTATTATATTCAACACCCGCTCGTGGATTTTTTACATAACAAGGAATTTTTTGGCGAAGAAATATATTTACCAAAAGTAAGTTAGTAAAAATAAGTAATCCATTTTAACGAAATATTATAGTGTATAAATGTATAAATTTACACGAGAAACTCGCGTCCCGAAATTAGATTGTCATTATTTACCAGCGCGTTCTGTGATCAAAAAAAAGTTACTATAAACAATAAACATGGTCTCAAAAATCCATCCTAAGGGGCTATAGACCCCGGAATGGACAGTTTGGCAAACGGTTTTTTCTAAATATTTCAAGAACGGCCAAGGATAAAATTCTGAAATTTGGTATGTGATATACCTGTGGGATTTGACATTTACCAAGGTAGAGATAGTTTGACACTCGTCATCATGGGCGTCCCAGTCAAAAATACCCTAAATTTTTGTGTGCACTCAGATTTCTTAGGAAACTATTAAATCTTATAGGGTATTCTACGAAAAAAAGGTGCTCTTGTTGAACTTCAGAAGCACGAATTGTTTTTAGAGTAAAATCGTTTTGAAATTTTTTTGCAGTGAGCCATAAAAATGCTTATCAGAAATTGACCTGCCATAATTTACCAACTAGTTCTGTAGCCCAAAAAATGAAAAACGTTCCTATACACATGCGGCCTAGAAAGCCATATTTATTGGAACTTTGTGGTTTACACCAAACAATATTAGGTTGATCCTAGTAGGTAATGGTCTGAAGCTGAATCAGAAAAGCGACGAAAACTCCTCTTTTATAATATGAAATCGTTGGTCTCGTTTAAAATTTTGATTGCAACTATCAGACTACCCTGTGTATTTGCTTCGATATATTGAGCCTTATTGTGGAACACATACATGAAATTAAACCGAATGACACCGCGAACAGTTACAATTTTTATGGTTTTTCGCCGAATCACTATAGACTCAACGACAAACTCGCAAACCGTCATTCCCCGAACCAGTTACGTTAGTAAAACATAAAATATCGCAGAACCAGTTGTCCTGGTAGCAGATCTTTGGTGAAAAGGCCACATGAAACACTGAAGTCGTATTATAAATCTTATAGATGAAATGATCAGTTCGTTGACATGTAAGTAAAACAACACGACGAAATTAATTAGACGTCAATTTGGTGGGACTCTACGAGAATATAACGGTGCCAACGAAACTACCGTGATGGGAAACAATTTCTAATAAGATAGAACATATTGAATATATCTTAAACAAATAATACAATCTACCTATACCGAAAGACATATTGAGAATAAAACCCCCTTTACCTTCCTCTGAGTTCTACTATAGTTAGTAGAACTGAAACCACATTTCGCTTGACTTTATAACTTGTGCTTTCGAAATGATTGTATCGAAGATAGTTTGTTTTGTTTAAAAAGAAAATCACGAAGGGTTTCATTTTTCTATGCGAATCTTACATAATATACATACATATATATACATAATAATAATATACATTTCGTACGTTTCAAAGAAATAATAGTATATTATACACTTAGGTTGAGAAGTGAGCCATTATATACCGAGCTTTTTTATATCCTGAGGCGCGTAGCGCCGAAGGATATAATATGCTAGGTAAATAATGGCCTTCTCAACCGAAGTGTATATAGATTTTTTTTACTACTAACATTGAAATATTACCATATTTTAGTCATTTCTCGTTTTTAAATATCAAGTAGCCTGGGAGTTCAGTTGTCAAGCTGATAAAATGAATCTAATTTTTAAATGTCATATAGAAAATTTTTCATTATTTACCTAGGTATTTTTTTATTATCATTATTTACCTAGGGAGAAAAATATTACTTCTCATTAGAAGAATGAGGTAAATAATGGTGATTTCTCAGGTTAGTAGTAAAAAAAACAGGTTATAGACCGTCCAGAGGATTTTGAATTAATATTTTCTAATTTCTTTGAGTTTCAAAGCAATTTGATTGAGTCTAGTGTACGCCCATGCACAATCACAAATTATATATTATTGAATAATTATAAAAAAATTCAAAGACTTACCTAATTTCTTGGTCGGTCTTCTCAACGTCGACGGAGCCCTGATGATCGTCGGCTTGACGACATACGTGATGCTCTTTTTATGTGACAATGTCGACTTCTTCCTCCGCACCGGCCTCCTCTTTGGCACAGGTGACACACCCGGAGGAACATATGGACTCACTACTTCTCTGCTGTCTTCGTCACTACTCGTAGACTCTTCTGACAAAGGAGAAAAGTCGTCCAAATAGTCGTCCCTTAAGCTGGTCCTTGACATTGGTCTCTCGTCCGAAAAATAGTCGTAGTCTCCTGGAAGGCTCTCATATAACCCTTCATCTGCACTATCTGGTCGACTGTACATGCTTGCCTCCAGAGGATTAAAGCTTCTTATCTCACGCATGCCGAACTTAAAAGAAGGCTTCCGTGACACAGTCTTTCTCTTTTCCGGAGGAACGAATATCATAGGGTCAAGTTTCAGTGCTCTTAAAGATTTTGCTGGTCTGCTAACAACAACTTGATACAAGTCGCTGCGCACCGTGCTATTACCTTTAGGCGTCTTCTTCGTCTTCCCTTTCTTCTTTCTACTACTCTTACGTCGCACAGAATTCCGTTCGGTTTCTACCACCAGAGCACCGCTAGTCCTTTTAAAGTAACCATCCCTGCTAACTGAAAGCTTTGGTTTCGGCCGCGATTTTTTTCTGAAGAATCCTCTCGATGTTGAGGGGGCGAAGTTTGCGTGGAAGTCACTTAACTTAGGCGCGGAAATTGAAAACGAAAAACCGGAATCTTTACTCGAGAACAAACCGGTTGATGTGGTGTTATTGCTAGTTGATGATAATGTCCTTGCGACTGGGGGTGTGGGTCTTTTTTGTAATCGATTTAAAACGATAGGATCATCGCGGAGGTCTTTTAAGGCACTATCTAGAGAATGGTGGACGGGCGCAGCCGATGTGGAAGGTTTAGGTAGTTCTAAACTTCTAGGCGCCATTGCTTGAGGCGCATCCATCCAAATTCTACCTAAACTAATCGAGAGCGAACACATTTCTTCGGCTCCAGAATCAGTTGGCATAAGTGGTGGTCCAGGTGAATGTTTCGATCTTCGTTTGAGCAAAGGAGATTTCTTTACTTCTGTCGAGTCTCCCCAGGGAAACATTTCAACAGCGGAGTCGTTGCTCTCTTTTCGTTGTAAAACGGGGCTAATAGTTTTTCTTCTCGAAGGAGGGGTTTTCTTTCTAAGAATAGGTGACGACGACAGTTGTCGTATGACAGGTGAAGGAGCCCGTTCGTCGGAAGCTGGCACATAAATAATTGTACGTTCGGAACCTTTAATGATAGAACTGGCTGGGGTGTCATCCTTACGGATGCCTTTCAACCATTGGTTGTACGCTATTACACTTTGCCCGGTTGCATTAGTCCGTTCGTGGTACTTTTTGTTATTGCACGTAACTATTTCCCTTTTCGGCGAGACCATGGTAGCACCCAATTCGCTCTTATCGACTTGCACGGAACTGTCGACCTTCTTAACCTCTTCCTGAATGGTAGAGATGAGTTCCTCTTCCGCGACGGTTTGAGTAGCCACCTCCAACTTGCTTGTCGGTAGGTGCTTCTTCTTCCCTCGGTCGAGGTAGCTCTTCCTGATGGAGATGCGCTTGAAGGAGTCGCTGCGCTTGAACGACGATTCCTTGTCTTTCTTCTTGCGACCGCCGCCCACCAGACGGCGGAGGTTTTCGAACGTGATGGGTTTCATGCTGGCCGTTCAAGTGGGACTCACAATGGGGGCCATTGTGGGGCGAGGGCGCGCCTTCCCCGCCATCCAGACGTCGCGTCGGGTCTACGGGATTCCAGGCGCCATTGTCGCCGGCTAGTGTCCCACGTAAGACCTGGGAACATTCGGTCATTGTACACGAGCTGTTGGTAAATAAAGGCGGCCGGAGCGGCTGTTGTGTGGATGGTATATAATATTCGTGTTTTTCGAGGCGAGACCTAAGCGTCGGTTTCGGTATGGCTCTTAAGGATTGTTTGGCGTATCAAAAGAAATATTGTTCGGGATGAGAATAAAAATAAGGTTAAAGTGCTTTGCATGCGTGAAAGATAACAGCTTGCAGAATAATGTAAAGTAACTCAGTAGCAAGATAATACATAACCTTCATGCTGCTTATAATAGTTATTAAAGGACTGTATACTATACCTCCCACACTGACTTGTAATACTTCTATTGATGCATTTGATTGACTAGATTAAAAAATGGAACTTATCAGAAATGTGTAGTGGCGTTAGATTTTTAAGCACTTTTGATGTTTAGTTGAATATAGGTACTCCTATGTATTGTACCAGTGTCTCTTGGAATACACAGACTACTGGACTTTAAAGATCCAAAAAACAGGTTGTTTACGTCAGGCAATCCATTTGTATTTGCCGCCTTTATTAATTTTGTACCGGAGACGTTGCAAAAAACACTACAGCAGAACAAGCCATTCAAATTAGCCGGACTCTATCGCATAAATTTCGATGCTAATCAAAAGATGATTTCCTATTGTTGCCTGTTCCTGCACCATGTGCATAAAAAAATACCCGTTATAATAACGGCCATTACGTGTAATTTGATTTGGTCTTGCTGAATTAAAAACTAAAATTGATATATCGTGCGTTATCCAGCGGAATACGTGCTGCATATCTGTAAACAGTTAAAGAAGTCATTGTACTTTTTCCTTTAATATTCATAAGTTCCGTAGGAAAGTATAATATCTATGTTTATACGAGTTTTGCCTTCAGGCGGCAATAAACTCTCTGGCATCGAATTAAGTGATTTATTTTATTGACATTGTAACTTTACGTCCTCGTATTATTTAAAACTAGATTTCGGAGGTTGATGACCCCCTTAAAGAAGAGATGATACAGATGCTGATGAACTAAGAGGAAAATTGTTTACACATAGTTTGTAGCGCTCAAATTTAAGAGGTATGGCTTAAGGTTGCGTAGTACAAAATACAAAATATTGATTAATAGGTACATCTCGGGGTACTGATAAAAAGCATAAACAACAATATGAAGATATGTTGTTAACCACATATCACCGCGGAATCGGTTTTATAGATTAAAGTCGGTTTCCATCAACGAACAATATCTAAACATATTTCGCGCTTGCGGTACTTCTAGTTTGGAGGGTGAGAATTATTATTATTGTTATTCTTTAATGTACTTTACTTTGACGTTTTACGGAAAGTTCGAACTAGGTGTAACTTCATTTTAACACACCACTACACATATATTCAATTTTCAGCGCTTTAATTGATGGCTTACTTCAAACCCCGTACCGAGATCAGCTTAATTCAATGTCATCCGAGAACGGCAACTATCTGTGTTGAACACGCGACCGAATGATCGAGTGGTCAGCCGTTTCCTGAATGCGATTCTTTGATTCTAACGCAAAAGCTAAGGCATTCTAGGTGCAGGAAATGCCCTCATATCGATACGAATTCCAGTGTTAAAATGACGTTGTGAATATATTTATTATCGACACAATGAGTTATATGCAAATAATATAGTTTCCACAAACACATTAAGAATTAAGAATATGTACTAGCAATGATGTAAACTGGACTCGACTGTATAAATGTAGGTAACTTTGTTATACAGGGTGGCCCACCACGAACTGCATCGATCTATATATGGAAAACTAAACGTAGGAAAATTCTGAAAATTTGACACCTCACCAATGCCGATAGGCGCTGTTCAACTAAAATATTTTGGTGAATCTGGCACTTCCGGTTATACCGGAAGTCGATATCAACTTTCTTATCTGAAATAGAACACCCTGTATATTATTGCATTTTTGGATTCTAGGCATCATTTTGGAACAAAAACATGCAACATGTCCTATGTCTAAATCCAACCGTTTTTGGGATATTTGCATTTTTCCGAAAAAAATTACAGGTGCAGACCTAAAGTCAATTAGCAGTTTATACGCGGAAACCGCGAAATTTAAAAAATAATTTTTGGCATCGTGTAACAGAAGCCCTGACCTAGTGATCTCTGCTGAGAAATAAATCCGTTCTTTTACATGAATAAAAATTACATTCAAAATGTGCTTAAATCTCGAAATTTTCAAATGGAAACCCCCATTTTTTTTTTAATGCGATCTTATTCACCACTAAAAATAATGACAACTCTGTGTAAGGTTTCCTATACCTAAATGCAGTAATTTTCGATTAATTTACGAAAAACTCACTTTTCACCCATAAAATGCGGGGTTTGCTTAACGCTTGGAAAATCATATTAGCCGTGACGTTGAAAAGACAATCGCGGCTGAGGAAATGTCACTTGGTTTATAAATTATTGTCAACAATAATGCCGGCGCGCATAGACGTAACTGAGTCGTATTTTTAGGGGGGCTGATCAGGACCGGCTCAAGATTTTGCGGGGCCGGGTGCCGCATGAAAATGCTGGGCCCCGACAAGGAATTATTTAATCTATTAAGAAGAAATTTTTGAAAGTCGGTACGCTACTTACAAAGGTATATTTTGTACATGTCATTCTGTAAAATGGTAGGCCGGGGCTACGAGTTTGGATCACTTCTGTGACGTATATAGGAATTAATTTCGAGTGGTGGAGGGACAATTTTTGTGTCTTTTTTTTAAACAAGGGCATTTAAAATAATTCTAAAAAATGCGCCGCAGGCGAAATTTTTTAAAAATTTGAAGAAAAATTACATAAAATTAGTCTTGGGAAATCCCAATACCTTCAAATTTACAAGCTGGAGTGAATATTTTCAAATTCCGAAATGAGTTCGGTCCCGCCCTTCTAAATACGCTACTGATTGGATCACCCTGTACCACCCTCGAGGTGCCACACCCAAAAACGTTAATTTTAAGGCTTCGAAAAATAATGTATAGGTCTATCTACTGGTAATTTGGAATCATCTTTAATTCATTTAAGAAAAAACATTATGAAAAAGTAGAGGTTTCCAAGTAGAAACCAGAGAAGACATGTTGGGAATGTCTGCTATTTTGTGACGCAAGATTATTTACATAGTACATATTATAACGAAACAACAATACACTGGATGAATAACAAAATAAAAGTCTGGAGTCTGGCACAGCAAAAGTACATTCTCCGACGCCCGTCTCGTCTCTCTTTCTCTCGGCAGCAGGCACGGTGTGTTCGCTCTCGCTTGCGCGTTTAAATTTCAGTCGGATTTTGTGGGGGCACAAGGCGCAAGATTCCGCAAGAGCAAGCGATTCATCGAAACTGGTGAATTTAAAAAGGCGCGTGCGGTGTTCGCCGTGTTGCGTAACGTTGCGTTGTCAGAATGTTAGATCTATTCTGTTTACGAGAAGCATATCTTCGCACATCCTTTACATTTTAGGGAGGGCTAATAGAAATGTAGGGGGGGCTAAGCCCTGATAAACATAGCCTCATAGGCCAGTATAGGAGTTCTAATTATGTTAAACCACCAAACAAATGGCAAAGCTTCTACCAAATATCGACGCCAAAAAACAAAGGTCGTTTTAAATTGTATGGAATTTTTATAGTCGGTTGTATTTAATACAGCAAAGTAAGCCGTACCGGTGTGTGTTGTTAGTAAATGCTAATAAAAGGTAATCTACAGGGTGTTCTTAACTCGTTGCTTGGTTTGTATTTTTAGGCTATTGCCAAATCTCACTTAAGTCTCCTTTGGGTGTTTAATCTGTACTTGACATTTACTCATAACCAGGTAAAACTAGAATGTTTGGGCAAGCAAACTTCCTATTAGGATAGAGCCAAATCATTCGATAGTTTCCCTGGTAATTATGCCTCTTTAATGCAAAGGCGCAGATAGAAGTTAGAACTTGCACCCTCGTTGTTAGCGTGTTTGCTACATCAGTATCAGATAAAACCACGTTTTCGTAAGCTTTCAGTCTCGCAATATATGCATAGAAGTAGATCGCGTGTTGCGGCAATGCGTTCGAGGAATGGAGCCAAGCCGGCGCGCTCGCGATCCATCAATTAATTCACCTTCGCGAGGCAATCCGGAACGTGCGATTCGAATTACGGCGAAGCCGACGCGGTGCGCTCCCCGAATGCATCTCCAATTCCGCGCACGGCCAGAAGACTATTAGGGAAATACCAATAATCTCCTGGGGGGGGGGGAGGACGGGAGACAACTAGAGAGCCTCTCCGTATTACCGAGAGCAAAAAGTTGACGCGATGGAGCTCTGCGACTGCCTAGTACCACGAGCAGATGGTGACCGAGATATACCAGAAGACTACCTTCGACAGTTTTTATTGTGTATATTATATAGGTTCAGGAATGCTTTCAGAAGGAGGAAAATAGCGGGACGAAAAATGCCTCCAGCAGTTTGCTTTGTCTAATTTAACACTTTCTGTGAAACTATAGACCAGTCGGGGTGCATTTTTTTAATGTTAATGAATTAATGTTGGAACCTGTTCAGAATAATGTGAAAAACAACACGTGTTAAATCCCTGCAAAATTACTTTTTTACACTAACATAGATAATGGCAAATTCACGAAATTAAAAAAAATGCAATTTTTACACGAAAATTAAGAGTTACTTTTAGTTTAAAACATTTAAATAATAATTAAAACAAATTAAATGAAACTCATGCAAAATATACTTCAAACTATCTACAATAAGTACCCGGAACTACAATATCAGATATGCCAAACTCTTCGTATACCGAGGTTTAAATACATCTACCGCGCCAATAAATTTGAATTAATATACAACGCAAGCTTCGCTACTATCAAGGTTGTGCATAAATATAGTGTAAAATGTTAGAAATCGTAGCCTTTTTGCAAAACTCGTTTTAGTTTATTTTTGCAATTTTGGTGATGTTTTATGCGGGTGCATATCTAATTATTTATAAACGTAAAATCTATGCAACCGTATAGAACGTAACTAAAATTGGAAAAAATAAAAAAAAAACGAATTTTGCAAAAAGAGTTCGATTCCAAACATCGTACACGATATTCATCACCTCTATGCAAAGCTCAAGTATATTTTACATGACTTTCGTTTAATTTGACATCAGCTTAAAACTAACTCTCAATTTTCGTGTAAAAACTGCAGCTTTTTCAATTATTTCCGAAGTTAATATTTGCATTTTTACAAACCGACGCCACTATTTTCATTACTAACAATAGTTTATATTAAATAGTTAGTAACTTTTTTAGCGGAGAACGAATTTAGTACGCATTCACATAAAGTTGGTATACACATTATTGTAAATGGATACTGATTGGACTGAATATTCTCTAGCTCGTGCATGAGTTTAATACGATAATTAGATTCCGGGAAAGCAGAACATTTTTAAAGCAACATTTAATGGGGTACTTAAATACGATAAATATTATATAATATATTATACATTTAAATAAAATATCCTCGGTAGATACTCTACCAAAGTGTATTTAAATACGACAAGCAAAAATTTTCTTATAATTTTTCTTGTACAACGTACGTTTCGGCAATTTATGCTATCTTCAGGTACATTTTAAATTTTTTTTTAGTATTTTTGAAGCATAACAATTTCTTGAAAATTATGTTCTAAATACGGTTTATCTCGTCAACTTCAATATGAACACATCGTCCCTCTTTTCACGTATGGGCGTATCTGATGTTTACTTATTTTACAGGAAGAGGAAAAAACAAAATTGGTTAACCTATTAAATACTCTTACATGTAACTTCTACGATAGAATCAAATAATATTTTTATAGTGATACGACAAAAGAACGTAGTTTAAGCTGGTGCATGATTTGTTAATAAATTTAATAGGTAGTTTTTTAAAAATAAAAAAGTTTGCATTTACGCCTCTACGTAATATTCTTTTTCTGTATAGCAATCAAGTTACGACCTTTTTAAAAATAAAATTTGGAAACAAGAGTATTGAAACATTAAACCATAAACCATAATATAGTTGCAAGTGAAAGATTTTATTTCTACCAAGGTACAGCGACAATACAAAAATAAAAAATAGAATCATTTGTATTTTATAAGAATAAAACCAAAACTTAGGTTCCTACTCCGTTTCATGAGGCAAACTTTTAAAAAAATCCTGAAATTCACGGCACTTCGGCGTAACATTTAAGTGAGTGTTGTAATAATATGTCTTATAATATTTATAAAATATTATAAAACAGATTTTGAGAAATATTGCTATAATGTTTTATAAATGTTGCAAAATTTTCAAGTAGGTACTTTGGAATTATTTTTAAATATTTGTAAAATATTTTGTGGGAATATTAATATAATGTGAGGAAAAATATTTTAGCAAAACATTTTCGTCATATATTATATAAATATTGTTATATTTTCTGAATCTTTGGAATCATTTAAAAATATTTTTGAAATTATTTGTGTTGTATACCACCGGCGTTTGTATGTATAACATTTTAACTGCACAACCTTTACGTATTTTCCGGCACTTCACAGTTTTTAGTTCTAAAGACACTACATTCACGTTACCGTCTTTCCAAACCATAAGTACGTCCATTTTAACAATAGAAAAATATGAACTGCGCTGGTTTATAGGTTAGAATCATATGTTTCTTGGTTCCTTTGCGCGCATTTGCTGCAAGTTACGCCCACAAAATTTCTCTTCAAGTTGTCACTTAATTTCACACGAACGGGCGTATCTTGACTTACGCCTATACGTGAGAAATATTTTGTGGATGTTCGCATTTACGCCGTCAGGTGATGTGTTGACTATGCCCCACCTATAAGTTTTAGAGATACGCGACTTTGTGAAAATCAAAGCCATCCCCAAGAGGGACTTATTAAGCGGCGTAACTCAAATTCGCATTTTTTGTTAGTTACGCCCTTACGTGATAAAAGGGACGACATATTCATTAAAGGCAAACAAAAGTAAGAGGTTAATCTATAAAAATGTTGTGGAGGATGTAATTTTTCAGTATAAAATTTTCCTAAAAGAGATGTTTCATAGGAGGCTACATGTTAGCAAAATAGATGATCTATAACTACCAGGAAGAAAACAAAAGAATTTGTAATATATACAGGTTGGTCCAACTCATTTGGTACAGTTTAGACACTTATTAAATTAATACTAGAAATTACAAATAATTCAGCCCATCTATTTCCACCAGTGCCAGAGAGACGGGGGTAAACCATCATATTTTTTAATAAAAAAATGGTACGCCACTGGAAAAGTAATCTTTTTTGCCTTCACTAAATTTCCCAATCAATTTTAAGAAAAAACTATGGACTTTTTTCGAAATATGTACCGTTGTTGAAAAATTCACTTTTGTGTGTAAAACCTACACAAAGGCCACTTTTACTGGTGCCCAAGTATTTTTTAACTCCCAGGACATTTGATTTTTCGAATATGGAAACGTTTTTGTAGGTTTTAGGACCAAATGTTATTAAGGAAAGTGGTTCGGAATTAAAAACTCAGTAGGTGTGCAAAATTTCGAAAGATTTGATTTTGGTCTGGGAAATTAAAACTTTAAATTCAAGTTCAAACTTAAAAAACTGTTTCAAATAAATCGAAGAAGTGAAAAAGGGGTGTAATTAAAATGTAGCACGTATCTGGGCAGTGTCTTGTAAACCGACACTATCGCATCTCCCAAGCCTAAAACCTACTATATTACCCTTTTATTGAGTCTGAAAGTCTTGGGAAATTGTGATATTTTTAACTTAAACTTGGTGTAATCCTTTTTAAAGCTCTTACATAGAAAGCATCAATACTCAAACAGAGCATTAATTACACCAAATGAAAGCGTCACAAATAATACCTACGTATAATGCGCAAGCAAATGTGAGAAAGTAGTAAACTACTTGTTGACACTTTTCGAGGTTATTTTGTACATTGAACGTGTCGATGCTCTTGCAACGCGAATTTGTTTTAAAGCGGTACATCATCGTGTTTGCAACATCACTAAAAGATAAATACCTACACTTTTTCGATGGCAGCTTTCTGTCACGCAGCCTATAGATCTAGATTGCGCGTAGCGGCAATGCGTTAGGGGAATTGAGCCTAGTATTACGGAGATGCCGACGAGTTGCGCTCCCCAAATGCATCTTCAATGCCACGAACGGCCAGGAGAGTTATTTAGGAAAATACCAATAATCTCCAAGTATAAAGAGCAGACGGTGTCCAAGATAACTTTAATAGTTTATTGTGTTGGCTTTACCTATTGTTATTATTATTACCTTTCGTACGTTTATTACGCGATTGCCACGCAATAGGTTTGTGCATTCTACATCCCCGTGGTTTTTAAGTCTGAATAATCCTATAGCTTACATATACTAACTGCATTCCTCGATCACTTAGGTCTATGTAAAGAGTTGCCAATCCCTTCACAGTAATAAAAACTAGTACATCACAAGTTTGTAAATATTAGTCATTTGACTTGACTTGATAGATATCCAGGGAAATGCCTACGATAAAACAAGTAGCGGAAGCGGTATGAAACTTTAGTAAGCAACTTGCTTCTTGAGCTTGTGGGTCATTTGCTGTAGAGCTGGTTAATTTTGAGCAAGAAATTATTCTTTTCTATTGTCAAAAGTGCTTGGTTCAACTCAATCGAATAATCTTTCTGTGTGCTTCTGATTTCAGGAGCTACAACTCTTGTCAACTTCGACAATGAGGAATATCGCACAAGAAGGTCCTTTCTTGTGGTTACATGTTGTGTTCTACTTGCCTATTTTTAGATTTCGCTGTGTGGTGCTCAAGTGTGGAAAAGTGTCTGGCCATGCTGATGATTCTTCTTTTAGCCATGAGGCCTTCCATGGCTCCACCATAACTTAGTGTCAAGCAATTGGTCGGGCTGTAAACCGTGAAATTATTTCTCCTGGTGGTAGATACAGAAGAAAATGGTAAAGCTTCCGTATAGGTAGAAAATCGAAGATTTCTGCCGATGTGAGACAAATCAAGAGCTACGCTCAAAGCAGAAAGCAGCAATTTAGCAGAATTCAAAGACAGAACACGATTTTTCAAACTTAATTTTAATAACTTTCGACTGGGCAGAACGATATTTCCTGATGTATTCAACTCCTTTGCTGTAGATGAATAGGTATTTCTTATATATAAAGTTTCAATTGTTTTCTGTCCTGTTTACATTACAAGATCAAGGAAACATTAGTTTTTTTATTGTTTTCTGTTGTTAGAAATTAAACATTTATATTAAATTATTACCTATAAATCTTAACTTCTCTACCATCTATACCTCTATATCAAAGTTAATTATATCTTCTTCTGAAGAACCAAAAACTTGCTCCTAGGCGAAAGTAAAATTTCGTCTTCTTTGATTAAAATTTACATTGGTAATCTGTCATGCGATACTACAGACGTCATATTAGGTATATCTAGGCAAGTTTTCAGAGCATCTATGTTTTATCTGAATTGTTCAACGAAACTAGATTATCTCTACCTGCATATCTACCTGGAATAATCCTTATCAGGTGGATATTGAATGCCTCATTAACATCATTTTCTTTTGGAAAACGGATGTAAAACTGTAGGTATATTATTATTCTTTGGGAGCTATATTCGTAACACAGGAAGAGTGACATAATAATCCATACAGGGTGTCCAACTTTATCTTCATTTTTAGAGATAATCGCCTAAAAATTTTGTTGTTTGAAAGGCCTTCAAAAACCGCTTCTTTTTACCTTCCTGCCATTTTCAAAATGCAAATCCGGGGCCGGCTGCGATTTTTTTATACCCCCGATTTTCACGAAAACCATTTAGCGATTTTTTAAATTATATGCCAAATTTGAACAAAAAATATAAAGGGAGTCTCAAAGTTAAGCAAAATAGGAAATTTATAGACATATGGCGAGTCAAATGTGCCATGGAATCCCTTCAAAACAGTTAAATGGTCAACAGGACCACTCAAAATGTTGGTGTGAAAAGATTTACTACAAAAATATACAGCGTATTTTTCTCCGAGCCATCTCAAAATTCTGAATTTTTATTAAACTTTATACTGGTCAATAGTGCTCTGGAATCATTGAAAAAATATTAATAAACACAAAAGTAATTTATTTCTTTACAAAATGCCAATCAACTAATAAAAATAATTTAAATTATTGGACATTTCTCAACAAAGTCACTGTCTAAGATGATAGATTTTCTGGGCGTTTCCTGTTGTGGCACACCAGCTACCTTAACTGATATGAACTTACTGACTGGCAGGCTTCTGTATTTTTTAGATTTAGTTCGTTTATAGTTTGTGGAGTGGTTTTGTTATACACGATTTTTTACCCGTGCAAAGTTCCAAAAATTCAGTAATTTGAGATGGCACAGATAACAACACTCTGTATATTTTGTATGTTTTGAGGGGATTCCGTGGCACACTTGACTTGGTAGATGCCTATAAAATTCCTAATTTGCTCAATTTTGACACCCTGCAGAATGGAACTCCCTGTATATTTTTTATTCAAATTTGGTATATAAGGGTTTTGGGGTGTTCTGATTAACGCTGTGGGGTCAGATTTTAAATAAAAAATAGCTAAATGGTTTTCGTGAAAATCGTGGGTATAAAAAAATCGCAGCCGGCCCTGGATTTGCATTTTGAAAATGGCAGAAAGGTCAAAAGAATCGTTTTTTGAAGATCTTTCAAACAAAAAAAAGTTTAGGCGATTATCTCCAAAAATGAAGATTTTACGGATTTGTACAGTTTTAAAGTTGGACACCTTGCATGTATGTAGTTGGAAGATAATCCTATAGTGCACAGTGCTTTAAAATGGCGACCATCAAAAATATGCAAAATGTTGGACAAAAAACATTTCAGTGCACTTCATTCGCTACGCTAAATTAGAATGACAGTAAACATTAAGCTTGTGGAAACGAAAAATTTTAATTTTAGAAACCATAAGCAAACTAAAAACTGCCGAGCAGGTGGATTTTATCATCACCTCCCTCTTGCCCAATTTAGACAAAATTAGCAAGCAGATATTAAATCCGAATTGTGTATTTAGTTCTGAGCTGCGGCGCCCCAGGCATGGCTAAAGGCTGCTCCGACACAATTTTTGCTGAAAATGGAGTGAATGTATTCACAGACCAGAGCTTTTTGCAGGTTCTCACCAGGAATCTTTAAACTCAGATTGTCTCGGATTATTAAATTAGTATCTGTACCCATTGATTTGAGTGAGCAAGTGGAGCTCTACACACGAAAGTCGACACTTTTCTTGTCTTAAAATTACTTCTTGCTTATCGCGGTTGCTTAATATAATACTTCTGCAGTTATAATAAATAATGTTTATGCTGTGCTTCCGTAGATAATTTAAAATAATTATTGCATGTTCTCGTCACCAAAACCCTAAGCTAAAATGAGCTTATTCAATAATCAGAAATGCTTTAACGGGAAACATACCATTCACTAGTTTCACAAAACTAAAATTGAGGGTTTATATTATTGAGAGACTGGACAACAACAATCCAAGCGATTAGCATTAGCTACAAACATTGTATCCAACAAACGAATACAAAAGTAGCAAGACGAAACCAAAACCTATTTGTGAAATTGGTGCTCCCATTGCACTTCCTTTTTCTTCTTTTAATCAAATAGTTAAAAATTTCCCAACTTATCGACCGTAAAGCCACAGTAATACGAAATAATATACGGTTATTACATGAAGTAATTCACGTCAGTATAGTTTCTTGCCTGAAGAAATTCAACCTGAACTAGTTTTCTTCCGATGTTAATTTTTTATTCGAAAATGTAATTTATGAACTTGGAAACCACACATACCTTTAACAATATAAGGCTTGTGTCTAACACGCAGGCACAATACATATTATGTTACACGTTAGGTAAAATATCTCTGAAAGAGATAAAAGTTGTAAATTTATTTCATTTTATTATTTTCCTGTAAAGTGAGTGGACCCAGCTGATCTGCAGAATCACTGTCTATAAAATTGGGCTTTCAACTGAGAGAATAAGAAGCACTAAAGTTATTAAGATTAGGGTTCCTTTATTAGGAGAGTTGTTGCTATCAATGTCACCATGAGATTTAAATTGGTTTTATATAAAAGTAACGACTCTGAGGTGAAGAAAAGACTATGTGGGATATTGCCTTATAGGCTTGCAAGTAAATTTTTAAGAGAGCAATTATTAAAGCAATATGAAAATTTGACACTAGAGAATGACACTGTCATTTTAACATTAAAACAATTCAAGAAGATTATAAGGGTGATTATCTGAAAAGTGTTTAATTCCAAGTCCTCGTACATAAAAATATAATTGTTACTTTATTCCAATTTTTAAAAATGCCCTGTTATTTAAATTGTTTGTATTTTATTGGTAACAACATAATTTTGTTCACAAACTTCTTAGTAAATTCGAAATTATTTATTATTACTAAAAAGTATCAGTTTCGTGTCAGGCCACTCGCCTACGAGACACCTTTTCAAAAACGTATCTACATTTATCCTTGAATGTTTAACTCTCTACTTTTCAATGAATAATAAAAAGGTGTAAAAGTTTTGAAATAAATAAAGCTTACTCACTTAGAAAATAATATTCGGGATCTAGTAGTTATGGAAATTTGTCTCACACCTCACACATCAGTTTAATGTCCCCTAAATATTTTTAGCTTCAACGATAGGGCATTCTAGATTTCAGCCCAACTTTTTCAGAAATAGTAGTTATTTTGCTCTAGTAGACACACATGCCCGTTCAGTATTTCAAAAGACTTCAACAGAGGAGGGTGTGTCCATTTTTGGATTATATTTGGAGCTTGTTACGTTCAACTGCCTCAGTCTTGTGGTGAGTGTTTTTAGATGTTACCATTTGAGTATTACCCAAGAATTAAAATTTATAATGGCGTTTTAGATCAAACTTCTTAACCTAAAAAGCAATTCTATTCATTATATGAAATATTCAAATTGTGACCAAAGAACTTGTAATTTTGTCAGTTTCGTGTGCTCAGTTTCGTGTCAAAAGTCCAACACGAAACTGATTAAAATAAGCATGGTACTGACCATGTGACAACTGCCTTTTAATAATTAATAATTGCGGACGTAATAATTATGGCAAAACACAAGCCTAAGCAGAGCTCTAATAAGAAGACAGAGGAAGAATTACGTAAGAAGAGAGAGAGAGAACGAGAGAGAAGGAGAAAGATAAATGAAGATCCAGAAAAACTAGCACAATATAAAGAGACAAACAGGCTGAAGTATGTGAAACAGAAAGAGGCAAAAGTGAGAAAGTGCATTACTGAACTGACACCAAGAGAGCAGCGTCAACGGAGAAAATGCTGCAAAAAGTATTCTGCAAAATACAGATAGAAAAAGAAATCCCAGCGGGAAACACAAGCATATTTAAACGAAAATACTCCCCCTGAATCTCCTCAAGGATCACAAGATTTACCACTGGAAAATCTGCGAAAAAAAAAGAAGAAAAGAGAAGATTTGACTTAAATAAATCACGCAGATATAGAGAAAAAAAGAAACTCAAGCTTTTAGTCGATGCCCTAAAGAAAAAAGTTCAAGTTTATAAGAAACGTCTAAGCCGTTTAAAGAATTTTAATAATAAGCAGCCTCGGTCAGCTAAAAAAATCCCTAAACATTTGACAGCGAACACCAGGGTGAATCGTGAATCTTGTCCCGATAGTCCCTGGTTTTACACCATTCTGCGCTTTCTGCTGCAGCGTTACCGGTGCACTTAAGGATGCGCGGCGCGACCTCTGGTGACGACCGGTGGTACCCTAAATTATTATATATTGGCGCACCAAATTAATATATCGTGTTTTGATATATTTTTTTGCGTTTAGTGTAATATATACTTTTGGGCGATGCGTAATATACAAATTTGACTAAAAACAGATTATTCACGCAAATTTCTGTAAATATCGTATAAAAAAAATATTTCGACTTCGGGCTTCTGCGCTTTCTGCTGCAGAGTTACCGGTGCACTTTAGGGATGCGCGGGGCGACCTCTGGTGATGACCGGTGGTACCCTAAATTATTATATATTGGCGCACCAAATTAATATATCGTGTTTTGATATATTTTTTTCGTTTACTGTAATATATACTTTTGGGCGATGCGTAATATATAAATTTGACTAAAAAAAGATTATTCACGCAAATTTCTATAAATATCATATAAAAAAATATTTCGACTTTGGGCTTCTGCCCTTTCTGCTGCAGCGTTGCCGGTGCACTTTAGGGATGCGTGGCGCGACCTCTAGTGACGACCAGTGGTACCCTAAATTATTATATATTGGCGCACCAAATTAATATATCGTGTTTTGATATATTTTTTTGCGTTTCTGTAGTATATACTTTTGGGCGATGCGTAATATATAAATTTGACTAAAAAAAGATTATTCACGCAAATTTCTATAAATATCATATAAAAAAAATATTTCGACTTTGGGCTTCTGCCCTTTCTGCTGCAGCGTTGCCGGTGCACTTTAGGGATGCGTGGCGCGATCTCTGGTGACGACCAGTGGTACCCTAAATTATTATATATTGGCGCACCAAATTAATATATCGTGTTTTGATATATTTTTTTGCGTTTCTGTAATATATACTTTTGGGCGATGCGTAATATATAAATTTGACTAAAAAAAGATTATTCGTAATCATTTTTGAATATGGAACAAAATAAATATTTGAATTTGACATTTTAGAGATAATTACCCATAAAATATGGGAATAATAAATTTGCAAGCATTCATTGCTAGTGTAGTAAAATTAGATAATCTCTGCCAGGTATTATGTTGCAAGTTGAAATTTTGTATACTTCTGTGTTTTGACCTGTAGAATTCGAAAATGCAAAGTTTGCAGCGATCCCATGTTTAGGGGATGCCCAAATTGGGTATCCGAAATTTTTGTTAGCTTTGTCAATATTGAGAACGCAGAAAACGTTGATGTGCAATGGGAAGAGGGTATTGGCGTTTGAAAAAAGGCGTTCTATCACGCATTTTAATTTCATGTTCATAATAGTCCGTTACCCCAGGAGTTTCGGAAAATACTTCATCAAATTCTTTAAGTAAATTGTACAACCTTTCTTTTTCTTCAGAGTTTTAAATGTTTCAGATTTTTCAGATGCATTCTTAAATTCTTCAACGGAATATTTGTGCCGTTTTGATAAACCGGTAGATGTTTTTTCATGAATCAGTCTTAAAGATAATTCTTCCCTATTTAGATTATTTTCTACACCAAACTTTAGCTTTAACCCTCTACTACGAATTTTCATTATGTTTCGTTCAAAATCTAATTTGACTTTTTCTTTCTTAAGAAAATGCACTCCCAAAACACAATCGATATTTAACTTTGGGATTACTAAACAAGAGATTTGAAAAATTTCACCCCCCATTTCGAAAGGGAGTAAAACTTGTTGTTTAACCCTTTGACTTTTCCCTCCAACTGCAACAGAAACCGAAAGATTAGTCACTGGCAATGTGGGCAGCTTATTTTCCTCACTTTGCAGTTTTTTAAACCACTGGTCCGAAACACCGTTACAGAGGCTTCCAGAATCTAACAGAGCCTGTACCTCTTGAGCACAAATTATTGGAAAAATGACAGGACAAGAATCCTCATCGTCACTTTCGTCCTTGCTGTGCTCTTCCTCACTCAACAGCTCCTCATGCACACTTATAAATCGCATCGAAGTATTATTCCTAACATTTGCCTGACAACTACTATTATTATTACCACGCAAAACATTATGTGTACGCTCCCCTCTATTTTCTGCATCTACACGCCTTTGAAAATTATTGTCGCTCCTATCAATTTGTTGTGATATTTGTGTTACTGGGTTTCATTTAGACTTGCCCTCTCCTGATCATACGTCTTATCTAACCTTCGCAAATATTCCTCAACTTCATCTACAGATCTTATCCCGGCAATTAAAATACCTCTTTGGACCTCCAAAGAAAAATGCTGAATTAAAAATTGTACCAAATCCTTTTCGTTTATTTGTTCGCTTAAAAACGATGCTTGGCCTGCCATCTTTAAGAAATAATCTGCTCTACTTCCTGTCTTAAATTTACCATACTTTATTTCTAAAAATAAATTTCTTTCCTCGTCCATAGACCAGTATCTGCGTTTGAAACATTCTTCAAAGTGATGAAAATCTCTGAAAGAATTCTCTTTTGCCAACGCCCAGTCAGCAGCCGAACCTCGCAATGCATTCAACACTAAACCTAATCTACTTAATTCTGGCACGCTAGCTTCGACGAACATTTTACGAATTTTTTTCAAAAACATGATCGGATTCGTTGAACTTCCGGGTGAAAAATTTATGTTCTGACCACCCAAATCACGCCATAGCGAAGTATAATTTTTTTCGTCACTTTTGTGACTTGTATTAACCTTGTAAATACTAACTTGTACATCTGACATATTGTCAGCCAATTTTAAAACCATTTCTTCTAATTGTTTTTGCTTTACGTTTCCTCCCTCATTTCCTTCCTCTATTGACCGATCATCTCCACACCCCATTCCTTTTCTTTCTTTTGGCATATCGAACGTATAATTAATAACCTGGTACGACGAAGAAAACTCTCCGGTTAACCAACTACGAAGACTCTTCAAAAAAAACTCCTCACAGGATCCTCTTCACGTAGAACGAGCTCCCGCCTTTTCTTCCCTCGTGCTGATGTCTGGACTCTGGACACACCGTGGCAAACTACTCCTCACGGCATCTCCTTCATGCAGGAGGGACGAGTTCACACAATTTTTTCCTGCTGATGTCTTGACACCCCGACATCTCTTCTTTTTTTTTCAAAACCAACAGTCTAAACAACCGTCATCACCACATCACGAGTGATTACATGTGTGCACATCAACGTGTAGAAAATTTGAACCGTCTATGTCACCTAGAAGTTTGTCAAATCAAGACGAACCATGAGATCCACCCGCTTATACAATAGCGCTAGTAACCGCATCTATATATGAAAAAGTCACGGCCGTTGTATATAGATTTTGCGACGCGATCTATTTCACTTGAAAGGTAATGCTAAAAATACGCATTTTTTTGTCCTATAAATATCGGTCCTCCGATAAATAATTTTCAGTTGAATTCACCATTTTTAATTAAATACCGTTCATTATTGTGCAATCCGGTATTGAATAAGCCCTCAGTAATACAATAATTGTTTCATGTGCGACTGTTCAAAGGAGCAGCAGCTACAATTACCAATAAATATTATTAGAGTTTATTTCATTTCAATAAATAGATACTTCTGTACCAGTTGTTTTTATTTTTGTTAAAAGCAGACATGATAAACTACATCGCATACATGAGTTTCATTGTAACGTATGATTGCAATTTTAATTCGGACGCCTTTGTTGCAGTGTTGAACAAATTATTTTATACGGAGCGCTGGAAATAATTTGAAACCAGCTTCCATAGTTGTCCATATTGATCGGCTGACAAACAAAAAATGAACATTCACTTTTAAGTTTCGGCTTATCAGTTTCGATGCCATCGGAAATGTTCCTCTATTATCTCCGAACGGGCATTAATAGCCACTCAATTAACGTGCATATACATAGTGATGTAAATTGCATTACTGTGCGTGTACCGGTTTTTCAAAAAGAGCAAAAGTTGTAGTGTTTCCTGTGAAATTGCCGAGCAGGATGCAGAAATAAAAAATGCTTCAAATAGAAGTGCCAAGCAGAGTTCAAACCTAATGAAAATGGTTCCCACTGAATCATTTACGAAGGGTTGACACCCTAGGATTTTACTCTTCCTGATTGTTTGGTCGTCATTAATTCATCTATATCAATTACCAGCAAGCACAAACAGATATACATAGGAGAGACCAATATAATATTTTCTACACTGTCAGGATAAAAACGAAAAAACAAACTTAGTTGCTTCAAACAACGAAGGATTTGCCATTGCACCGACACCAAAGTATGTTATGATACATTTCGATTCAGTTGTATTGAGGAAGGCTTCAACACCCTCTTTAAAAGGTGATAGATAGAAAACCACAAAACCCATAAAATAATATCAATAAGATAGTAAAGTTGGAACAATTAAAATGTACTGGTTAAGTACTAGAGAAAACCATCAATTTTTTTATGTGGTGATCCATGACCACACAAAATAGGGCTACAGCAAAATAAAGCAACACACAGTGGGTGGATAACCAGGGCACTAAACTAGACAGTTAACAGCTTATCCAGAATTCTTACATTCTTTTCTGAACTTGTTTATCAAGGTTTGTGAATCGCAGACTGAAACACACAAAACTATAGAGTAGGATATATAACCCTGTGACCCCGATTTGCACATAGGAGATTAGACCAGGCACTGCCGAAGTTATACACAGAAAAAAGTATCTTAAATTCGGTACAAATATTTCTTTAAAATTTTGACTTAGCACCTCGAATCTACGTGCAGACTGATATCGATTAAGCGGAACATGTCTCCCTCGCATAACAAATCTGAATAGCTGATTCTTATGATCTAAATGTTTCCGGACTTTTTTCATTCCAAACATAAGACCATAGTGTTGGGCAAGTAATCCAGTTGAAAAGTTTTAAAAAGTGTTTTTTCAAATTTACTCCTTACCTCCTCCCCTCCCCTCCAAAGGAATTTATCGAATTACCAATAACCCTGTATATACCGATCAAGCGGAACATGTCTCAATGGCATAACAAATCTGAATAGCTGATTCTGAAGCCTTAGATATCAGTTAACACATGGGTCAAAGTAAACAAAACCTGATTGGCATGGAGTCTAGACAGGAGAATGAATCTTTGTTTTTGTGAGATATTAACTCGGAAGAATCAAGTTATTTCTAACGTTGTTGAATGGCATGTCATTAGCGAATACAAGCGAAAAGAATTGTCCAACTGTTAATCCAATTCAATGTATCCCTCTCATAGAAGGCACACCTAAGCTTCATCATCTGCTGGATTGCATTTGCGTCGAATTAAGATGCGAAACTCAAAGGTAAGTCCAGAGGACCCAACGCTGGAAAGCGTCCGCACGGAGAGCTCGGACGTTTGGTCCGATACCGGACCCAAACTAACGGGACCCGACTGCCGGCCTCGGGCCAATCACGTCTTTGATTAGCATGCATTATCGCGCGGCAAACGGCCGCGCAACGTGCGCCTCGCCGGATTATACGTAGCCCCGGTCTGGCCGCCGTCCAGCCACGGATAATGCCGCGAAACTCTCGCCGGCCGAGTGGAAAAGCGATCGAGATTGCGGGATGGGCCATTTTAGACGAAGTTGCGAGGAATATGAGGAATATTAGAACGGAGAATACAAACGAAACGTTTTCGGTTGGCTATCTGGAAAGCAATCCAGGCAAGGTATGATAGCTGCTATGCTATGCACCAATGATGTTGGCAGCGCAAGCAGAAACAGTCGGACAAATGTTCGGTTTGGTTCGTTAGGCGCGTATTCACCAAAAAAGCGAGCAAGAGCGAACACGAGCGAACATTTGTTTTTGTTTGTGTATGTTTGCTAGCGTTCGCTCGACAATTTAAACATCTCGTCCATACCAGAGCGAATATATTCAGGTTCGCAGTTGATCCATCTATTTTCTGCGAGCGTATTCAATATGGCCGACCATGAGAAATTATTGTTATTAGCCAGTGCTGCTTTCGTTGTATTGAGTTTATTGAAAAAGAAAAAAAGGAAAAAACAATTTTGGCAAGCAATATTCAAAAACAGACGTATTTATAGTGGCAGCCGAATTCGATACGCGTCTATCAGTTGCAACACACTATCATTAGACCATTCCATTTTGAATACGGGCCACTAAACTACTTACAAATAACCCAATAATAATTAATTTAAAATATAAATATTACAATAGTTATTAAAACTGGCCCGACGAAGAAGGATGTACGAGCAGAGTGGAATCCCGTCCACACCGAACAAGCACGAACACGTATTTTTTTTTATGTACCGCCTTCCTCTCGATCTTTTTTGAACGCGAACAAACAAACGTTTGCTCGCTCGCAAGCCCGTACTCACCAGATGATTATTGAAGCAGAATGCTCGCTCGCTCGTGCTCGCTCTTGCTCGCTTTTTTGGTGAATACGCGCCTTTTAGGCGGAATGCTCGTGCTCGCGTGTGCACACAAAAGTTCGTTGATGTTCGTTTTTAGCTTTATGCCAGGAAAGCACCCTAAGGCGAAAAAACAAATAATCTTCTAAGTATTCCAATGCGTCTAATATCATTTGACACTAAATTTCCCAGTATCCTGAGTGAGAGTTCGACGCTTTTACATCTACATGGTGTAACTGAAGTATTGTAACTTACTTTCTCTGATTAAATATGCGTATGGATGCATTATATGAGACGAAAAGTACATAGAAGTACCAAGACTACAATATAGAACAATGTGAAACTACAGATCAACTAAAATAAGACAACCACCAGAACACGTTGCATAAGAAGCGAACTTTGGGTGGAGAGGACCAATCTCACAATGCCAACGTTTTCATGTTTAGCTTTCCATTTGAAGAAACTAAGGGCAATGAACTAGATAAAAGTTCATAATTATTTGTTAAGCCATTTATTTATTCACGTTTTCAAGGTGTGTTTTGAATGGTTGAGTAAAAAATATAGGTTGAAGTTGATAATGTCAGTTTTATCTTTAATATATGCATGGTTATTACTATGTACAACTATAGCACGCAAATACTTTTATCCATGAACTCGTACACATGCGACTTTCCTATAGATATCACTAATTTATTAACTTTCCGCAGACTGTCTTCGTTAAAAAAGTAATTCTCTATAACAGCTGTTCGCATCAGTTTACGCCAAGCGTAAACATTTTGAAATTCGACCTTGCATTGTGTTGCGTGAAAACAGTTCAACGTAAAACGACCCTACTACTTGTTAACATTTTTGATTTATTGAGCATTTCCTGTTTAACACTAAAGCTGCTTGCGTTTTAACGGTTACCATTTTTTTACCGTTCCTGAATACATTTTTAAGATTTGCTTCCGCATTTTTCACAGACCATTGTTTTTTATATCAGTTCTACGAAAAGGAAATGTGCCACAAAAGTAGAAAAGTAACGAATTTTTTGTTTGGGTCGGACTCAGAGTCACGAGTGAATTTCGTTTTCGTTGCATATAAATACCTTTCGAAATTTTCTTTCGAGAATAATTTATTTCTATAAATAAAAAATCTTTAAGAACATTTTCATACTAAACTTGATTTATTTTATTCATACCAGCGTTCTTGTGAAAAAAAAAACAGGTAAAACTTATTTTGGGAAACGTGGACGTGAAAAAAGTGTGTGTTTATTGTTTCTAGCGCGGTGAACTTCCATGCTTAGAACTTTGAAGATTTTCTAATTTAAATTAACTATTATTTATATATTTGGAAAACGGAGGTGTATATATTTCCTTCATTTTACTGGAATCGATTTTTTTACTTTGTAATTAACATCGTATTTTAAAACTAATCTGCATATTTATGTAGGAAGAATATCAATCAGCAATTATTGAAATCACAACTGCTTGTGGCAGTGAGAAATAATTATTGTTTACTTTTAACACGGTACTTTTTCTTCTATGAGCAACACGACAAAATAGTAAAACCCAAATGTAAATGAAGAGAATTCCAGGCCTGTGATGAATACCTAATACATCTAGACCATAATTAATAACGCTCATGATTAATAAAAAAAAATAGATATTGTAACTAAGCGGCTGTCAAACAGTAAACATGCAAACCAGAATGGAAGCCAAAACACGTTACAGCCGTCCTGGTAAGACTACATCCTTGCCTCAGTTTTGATTAAAAATTTATTTTTCCAACTCGTCAGCCTTGTACAAAGGTCGTTTACACCGATATTCGTCCAGGTGAATGAAATTAGAATACATGCCGGCATCTTTGAAACTATGCGCTCTTTATTAGGCAACTAAAAATTTTATTACCGAGAACCAAGCGATTGGACTAATTAATAATGAAAAACTGGTCCTCTCGATCTTCATATTTCGGAGATGATTGGACCCGCTGTGTACGAAAGCTGGGTGGACTATTCCCACATAAATTTTGTTGCTTATTATAAGGCAGTATAATGAAACTACCAGTGAGGATGTTCAACATATTTATAACTACGCCTATTAACAAAAGGAACATTTAGTATTTTTATAGGACTAAATATATCAAGTCATGTTATACGAGATCAAATAGATACGTACCTACCGGTTTTTTAAATCTGAATTGTTCAATGAGGTGGACTCGTTATTATGTTATTGGGTTCGTCAAGGCAGCCATAACCTTCCTCGAACAATTCAGTGGTAGCTAGAATAATAGAGTAACATAAACTTTGAGGAAACAAACCCATCAGAGGTGCCATCTATATCATCGAGCATATAGTACAGGGTGGCCCATCCAAGCGGAAAAAGTGCGTGTCACGAGGAGACAAGTTAACATAAAATCTTCATTCCAAAATTGTGTTTCTAGTAAACAATTAAGCGGAATTCGATGGTGTACCCTAATTTTGTATACGGGGGTCGGTAAAAAAGTTATCGCAAAAAAACTTTTTTTTTTGCAAAATAAAAAAAAATACCTAGACAACCATTATAAAACCTTTAAGTAGTATTCCTGAATATTTATTTTTTTGAAATAGCATCCGGTTATAGCGGAAACGAAGTGACTTTCTCTATTTTACAACTTACACATTTCATTTGATCATTATAGGATTCCTTTTTTAATTTTGAATCCAAGGATATAGAACGCAGGGATAATAAAAAATAAAAAAAAGTTGGGCTTGATGTGGGATTTGAACCCGGGATCTATAAATTAGTAGTCGGCTGGTCTCACCCTGCGGTTAGCAAGGTGCCTGTCAAACTTGTAATATTGTTAATTTTTCTTTAGTATAATTCGTGTTTTTTCTGATCAAAACGGTACAGTTTGTAAAACGATCGTTGTGAAACCTATTATAAAATTGACGTAAGTTTCGCGTTGCTTGTTTATGGATACTCTAGTTAGCCAATGTCTGACACTGACATAAGGACATGACAGAAATACAGTAGATTTTGCAAAAAAATAAAGTTGTCCAGATATTTTTTGGTAGATTTTAATAGCAGAAAATTAGTAGGCAATGGCTGAGCCACTTTAATTTTTGGCGCCATCTGTTGCTTGTATCCAATATTGCTCTCGTATCCTCATGACTCACATTGGCTAACTAGGGATTCCATAAACAAGGCTTTATTAATGGTTTTACGGTCCTTGCAGCGTAAAGGCTGCTATGCAATGCTTTTTGTACCACTTTCGCAGCTAGCAGCCAAAATAACAGGGCACCTGGAACATTTCACTTTCGGGCCTGTTGGCGAGTATGTAAAGTGTACTTACGGGGGATAGAGCAGGAAAAGATATAAATACGTGGCCAATGTAATAACAATAGGTAACAATGTTTCATGTAACCAAAGGAATATGTCACTAAAATTATTATAGAATGTTAGGTGTCATTTTAGATATTACTGAAATTCCTATACAAGATATTTTTATTTTGAAAATTTCAGTAAAATCTAAAATAGCTAATAGCTACCAAAGCTGAAATATTTTATTATGACTTTACCTTGGTTTTTATCTTCTTGTTGTTATTGCATATTGTCGATCTTTGTTATGCGATCCACAAATCAAAGTTAAATAGGTTTAGTTAGTATAAATTCTAAAAACGGTAGAAGATAATGTTATGAAGTTTATACCATTTTAACCGTAATAGCGAGTGGACTAAATGGGGTGCTCGCATTAAAATATATGGTTTGTCACGCCTTTAAGAAATGCCCTGTACCTGTACATTAAAAAAAATACTATTTAAAAAGTTTTTTGTATCTCAAAAACTTAGTACATTTAAAATTACAAAACAACTGTGTGAGATATTAGGATAGTTGTAAGAACTCTTCAGAAAATTAGTTTCTTATTTTAGTTTTGGAAATAATCTTAGGATTCGTTTGCGAATAAGGAATCTATAAAGTCCTACACAACTCCAAAACTAATCCGAAATTAGCCTAGGAGGCTCACCAAAACAATGAAAACATTAAAAATTAAATTAAACAGCTTTCATTTAAATGTTAAGTTATGAATTTTAAAATATAACATAGACCTGGATGTAGATTATAAATTTGTGTTCAAAAATTGTAGTTTTCTTTTATTAATTAATTTAATTATTTTATCGAATTTCTCGATAACGTTATGAACATTTTATACCATAATACTGTTTTATGGTTAACTCATCTAAATATTTATTTCCAGCCTTTATGAATTGAATCTCTTATAAAACCACAATTTGCTTTATAAATCATTATCATTAACCTAGATTTTGAATGGATAAGTGCATTATCCCGCACAAGCATGTGGTTGCTTCTGGGGTACTCCTAGTTTGGAGTATTGTGAGGGTGAGAATTATTATTATTATTATTATTATTATGAATAGCAGTAAGAGGTACACTATAATATTATTATATATTTCAGTTTATTTGCAAATTTGTTTACGGGCTGTATATCAAGTTAATGGTGCAGTTTCCAACGCACTCCATCAAATAAATAAGACATTTTTCCGCGGCTTTACACTTTCTAATTTCTAATTCAAATGAAACCGGTAAAATTTCCTCTAATTTAAATAGTTAACAAGATCATTTACCAATAGTAACTACGTAATAAAAAAATACTTATAGAAAAGAGTTATGTGTTTTGTGATGCTGAAAGAAAGATAATGTTGAAGCTCAAAACCGTGTCCCAGTGTAAGAATGAAAGTGAAAACATTCCATGCACGAAATCCCTCAGGTCATCTATCAAAACTCGATCACAATGAAAAATTATAATATTTTGAAGGCTCCCCGAAGCGCGCTATCACATACTAAATTATCTCTGCTATATCATATACACACAATTCTCACTTTCCCTTGCTGTCAATCAGGAGCTTTAAAGAATGCCAACCAAAACATGAGGCAACACGCCACCGAACGAGAATACAAAATAAATATGTTTCAGATTTGCGATAATATATAAGATCGGCCTAACAGTGTATTCGATCAGCCTTTTCACAGTATTACAGGTTGCCATTCTAAACTTTCTATAAATATATCAAACTGGGATGTTACTGTTAAACACGGCTACATCTGCATACCAATTACCGCATTTAGGTAATGGTACCAGCATGCAGTTAATGCATGTAATTATATCTCATCTTCCTTGAGGCCTTTCTACTGGAGTGAATCATATTACACTTGCAGAGAGAAATAGTTGGCAGACCAGCACATGATAGGGGCTATATTTTATTGAAGTATAAGTTTTATTTACTCCTCATCCTCAAGAAGTCGAAACAATTACTATTGTTTATATAGTCCAAAGCACGAAAGAAAACGTTTCTAAAGAATGCGGGCAGCGTTGCGAGATTTCCTATACGAGTAGTCGTTATTTATTGGCGAATACAAGTTTTATCATATTGAAAAAATAAAGCTCGCATCACGGGACCACTTACCCATTTTTGTTTATCATTTATTTTTAACGCGGTGTGATAAAACACCTAATAACTATATTTTTTTCAACATCGTCGCGTCTACCATCGCCTTTGAAATACGGCAACACAGCGCTTCTACCAAGCAGTCGACTGACAAAAGCAGTTAGCCAACGCGTTTTGTGCCTGTTTCTATAGTACGTAAAGTTAACTGCGTATTTGGTCTACCACACAGACCTCATTTTTTAGGCCGCTGGCAAGTTTTTTCCGCCGGCTCAGAGGGCTCAGTGGCGTTTCGTATGTTCGGGAGTTAACGTGTGCAAAATGAGTAAACAGGGAAGAACGTTGCATTCTAAAGCACGAGAAATAATTGCCAATGTTATAAGGGTTTGCCTTCCTCCATAGTCTAAGGCATCACCGTTAAGAATAATATTAACAATAAATTAAATTACAATTATATGAAAATTAATTCAGTGAGTTACAAAAATTGAGCTGCGCCCCTGAACTGCATGTGACTAATTCTATAATATTTGAGAGTTCTTCCCCCTTACGTCGCACGCATTCTGCCGTAAGGAGGACTATACACGGTTGGCCCATACGGGCTATAAGGCGGGAAAAATAAAATAAGTTCTAAAAAAAAACAAAAACAAAGAAACGGCGTTATATAAGTATTTATACTAATATGTGTGTATATTCTAAGCGGACTGGGGACAGCACAATTTTTGTGCGCAGACTGATGTCACAACCTGCTTGTGAGCATAACTTTATGGCTTATAATGAAGCCCAGTATCACGAGTTGGATTTGTTTTTCTAAACAAATATTGTGATTGTTTGCCTTTATAGTGAGATTAACTGGAAATACATATAAATTTAAATTCAAATTGACTGGCTTGCCATAAATTTTCATAGCACTTCCGGTTTCATCATATCAAACGTATAGACAGTTTACCAATTTTGTTTTATTTTATTTTCCCTGCTGCCTCCTCTGTAAGCACACTTTACATAATCTAAAAACGTTCTTTAATTGTACACTAGATTGTGACAGGTAAATGTAAGTAATATAAACCTTCGCCAGGCACCATATTACATAAACGATGCTCTGTCACTCTTCGGGCCTTATTCTTGTCCTGCCAATGGATGTGGCGTGGCGACACAAAAATTAACGCATTCTTCCCCGGTGGGGCAATAAATATGCAGGTTTCGCGGAGTGCAACACGGCTCCTCTCCGTGGGGCGGCGATACGGAAATGTTCGTCGAGATCGTGACTGAAAACGCAGGGGAAACAATGGGTGTGCGAATATGATTGATAGAGCACCGGGCCGCTATGGGAATGACGCGAAATTCCATGAGGAATGGCCTCGTTTATTCGAGAAAAGTTACGCGCGGGACATTGCTAGTTTTCTGGCGAGGGGAAATATATTTGCAAACTGAAGCATAATGAGGGATACGGGTAATCGAACTTTCCGTTGAGAACTGATTCTGTCAGGAAAACAACTCATCACATCGTGGCACAACTCGAAGAAAAGGGCTGGACGAGGGTCTGGTGGGACCAACTAATATACAGTGTGTCCGCGGATGGAGTCCCCAAGAGGGCAAATGTAAGTAATATAAACCTTCGCCAGGCACCATATTACATAAACGATGCTCTGTCACTCTTCGGGCCTTATTCTTGTCCTGCCAATGGATGTGGCGTGGCGACACAAAAATTAACGCATTCTTCCCCGGTGGGGCAATAAATATGCAGGTTTCGCGGAGTGCAACACGGCTCCTCTCCGTGGGGCGGCGGTACGGAAATGTTCGTCGAGATCGTGACTGAAAACGCAGGGGAAACAATGGGTGTGCGAATATGATTGATAGAGCACCGGGCCGCTATGGGAATGACGCGAAATTCCATGAGGAATGGCCTCGTTTATTCGAGAAAAGTTACGCGCGGGACATTGCTAGTTTTCTGGCGAGGGGAAATATATTTGCAAACTGAAGCATAATGAGGGATACGGGTAATCGAACTTTCCGTTGAGAACTGATTCTGTCAGGAAAACAACTCATCACATCGTGGCACAACTCGAAGAAAAGGGCTGGACGAGGGTCTGGTGGGACCAACTAATATACAGTGTGTCCGCGGATGGAGTCCCCAAGAGGGCAAATGTAAGTAATATAAACCTTCGCCAGGCACCATATTACATAAACGATGCTCTGTCACTCTTCGGGCCTTATTCTTGTCCTGCCAATGGATGTGGCGTGGCGACACAAAAATTAACGCATTCTTCCCCGGTGGGGCAATAAATATGCAGGTTTCGCGGAGTGCAACACGGCTCCTCTCCGTGGGGCGGCGGTACGGAAATGTTCGTCGAGATCGTGACTGAAAACGCAGGGGAGACAATGGGTGTGCGAATATGATTGATAGAGCACCGGGCCGCTATGGGAATGACGCGAAATTCCATGAGGAATGGCCTCGTTTATTCGAGAAAAGTTACGCGCGGGACATTGCTAGTTTTCTGGCGAGGGGAAATATATTTGCAAACTGAAGCATAATGAGGGATACGGGTAATCGAACTTTCCGTTGAGAACTGATTCTGTCAGGAAAACAACTCATCACATCGTGGCACAACTCGAAGAAAAGGGCTGGACGAGGGTCTGGTGGGACCAACTAATATACAGTGTGTCCGCGGATGGAGTCCCCAAGAGGGCAAATGTAAGTAATATAAACCTTCGCCAGGCACCATATTACATAAACGATGCTCTGTCACTCTTCGGGCCTTATTCTTGTCCTGCCAATGGATGTGGCGTGGCGACACAAAAATTAACGCATTCTTCCCCGGTGGGGCAATAAATATGCAGGTTTCGCGGAGTGCAACACGGCTCCTCTCCGTGGGGCGGCGATACGGAAATGTTCGTCGAGATCGTGACTGAAAACGCAGGGGAAACAATGGGTGTGCGAATATGATTGATAGAGCACCGGGCCGCTATGGGAATGACGCGAAATTCCATGAGGAATGGCCTCGTTTATTCGAGAAAAGTTACGCGCGGGACATTGCTAGTTTTCTGGCGAGGGGAAATATATTTGCAAACTGAAGCATAATGAGGGATACGGGTAATCGAACTTTCCGTTGAGAACTGATTCTGTCAGGAAAACAACTCATCACATCGTGGCACAACTCGAAGAAAAGGGCTGGACGAGGGTCTGGTGGGACCAACTAATATACAGTGTGTCCGCGGATGGAGTCCCCAAGAGGGCAAATGTAAGTAATATAAACCTTCGCCAGGCACCATATTACATAAACGATGCTCTGTCACTCTTCGGGCCTTATTCTTGTCCTGCCAATGGATGTGGCGTGGCGACACAAAAATTAACGCATTCTTCCCCGGTGGGGCAATAAATATGCAGGTTTCGCGGAGTGCAACACGGCTCCTCTCCGTGGGGCGGCGATACGGAAATGTTCGTCGAGATCGTGACTGAAAACGCAGGGGAAACAATGGGTGTGCGAATATGATTGATAGAGCACCGGGCCGCTATGGGAATGACGCGAAATTCCATGAGGAATGGCCTCGTTTATTCGAGAAAAGTTACGCGCGGGACATTGCTAGTTTTCTGGCGAGGGGAAATATATTTGCAAACTGAAGCATAATGAGGGATACGGGTAATCGAACTTTCCGTTGAGAACTGATTCTGTCAGGAAAACAACTCATCACATCGTGGCACAACTCGAAGAAAAGGGCTGGACGAGGGTCTGGTGGGACCAACTAATATACAGTGTGTCCGCGGATGGAGTCCCCAAGAGGGCAAATGTAAGTAATATAAACCTTCGCCAGGCACCATATTACATAAACGATGCTCTGTCACTCTTCGGGCCTTATTCTTGTCCTGCCAATGGATGTGGCGTGGCGACACAAAAATTAACGCATTCTTCCCCGGTGGGGCAATAAATATGCAGGTTTCGCGGAGTGCAACACGGCTCCTCTCCGTGGGGCGGCGATACGGAAATGTTCGTCGAGATCGTGACTGAAAACGCAGGGGAAACAATGGGTGTGCGAATATGATTGATAGAGCACCGGGCCGCTATGGGAATGACGCGAAATTCCATGAGGAATGGCCTCGTTTATTCGAGAAAAGTTACGCGCGGGACATTGCTAGTTTTCTGGCGAGGGGAAATATATTTGCAAACTGAAGCATAATGAGGGATACGGGTAATCGAACTTTCCGTTGAGAACTGATTCTGTCAGGAAAACAACTCATCACATCGTGGCACAACTCGAAGAAAAGGGCTGGACGAGGGTCTGGTGGGACCAACTAATATACAGTGTGTCCGCGGATGGAGTCCCCAAAAGGGCAAATGTAAGTAATATAAACCTTCGCCAGGCACCATATTACATAAACGATGCTCTGTCACTCTTCGGGCCTTATTCTTGTCCTGCCAACGGATGTGGCGTGGCGACACAAAAATTAACGCATTCTTCCCCGGTGGGGCAATAAATATGCAGGTTTCGCGGAGTGCAACACGGCTCCTCTCCGTGGGGCGGCGGTACGGAAATGTTCGTCGAGATCGTGACTGAAAACGCAGGGGAAACAATGGGTGTGCGAATATGATTGATAGAGCACCGGGCCGCTATGGGAATGACGCGAAATTCCATGAGGAATGGCCTCGTTTATTCGAGAAAAGTTACGCGCGGGACATTGCTAGTTTTCTGGCGAGGGGAAATATATTTGCAAACTGAAGCATAATGAGGGATACGGGTAATCGAACTTTCCGTTGAGAACTGATTCTGTCAGGAAAACAACTCATCACATCGTGGCACAACTCGAAGAAAAGGGCTGGACGAGGGTCTGGTGGGACCAACTAATATACAGTGTGTCCGCGGATGGAGTCCCCAAGAGGGCAAATGTAAGTAATATAAACCTTCGCCAGGCACCATATTACATAAACGATGCTCTGTCACTCTTCGGGCCTTATTCTTGTCCTGCCAATGGATGTGGCGTGGCGACACAAAAATTAACGCATTCTTCCCCGGTGGGGCAATAAATATGCAGGTTTCGCGGAGTGCAACACGGCTCCTCTCCGTGGGGCGGCGATACGGAAATGTTCGTCGAGATCGTGACTGAAAACGCAGGGGAAACAATGGGTGTGCGAATATGATTGATAGAGCACCGGGCCGCTATGGGAATGACGCGAAATTCCATGAGGAATGGCCTCGTTTATTCGAGAAAAGTTACGCGCGGGACATTGCTAGTTTTCTGGCGAGGGGAAATATATTTGCAAACTGAAGCATAATGAGGGATACGGGTAATCGAACTTTCCGTTGAGAACTGATTCTGTCAGGAAAACAACTCATCACATCGTGGCACAACTCGAAGAAAAGGGCTGGACGAGGGTCTGGTGGGACCAACTAATATACAGTGTGTCCGCGGATGGAGTCCCCAAAAGGGCAAATGTAAGTAATATAAACCTTCGCCAGGCACCATATTACATAAACGATGCTCTGTCACTCTTCGGGCCTTATTCTTGTCCTGCCAACGGATGTGGCGTGGCGACACAAAAATTAACGCATTCTTCCCCGGTGGGGCAATAAATATGCAGGTTTCGCGGAGTGCAACACGGCTCCTCTCCGTGGGGCGGCGGTACGGAAATGTTCGTCGAGATCGTGACTGAAAACGCAGGGGAAACAATGGGTGTGCGAATATGATTGATAGAGCACCGGGCCGCTATGGGAATGACGCGAAATTCCATGAGGAATGGCCTCGTTTATTCGAGAAAAGTTACGCGCGGGACATTGCTAGTTTTCTGACGAGGGGAAATATATTTGCAAACTGAAGCATAATGAGGGATACGGGTAATCGAACTTTCCGTTGAGAACTGATTCTGTCAGGAAAACAACTCATCACATCGTGGCACAACTCGAAGAAAAGGGCTGGACGAGGGTCTGGTGGGGCCAACTAATATACAGTGTGTCCGCGGATGGAGTCCCCAAGAGGGCAAATGGACCAAAAATTTCATTTTTCGACAAAAAGTCATTCTTCGATTTTTTTTATTGCCAAGTGGGGAACACCTTTGTTTTTAAAAATATCAAAAACATTTATTTAGAAAAGTTGTTTGGAATTAAAAGACGTGTCCGATTGTAACTTTTCAAGCAAATCGGCCGACTTTGATTTAAATAGGTAAAAAAAAACAAAAAAATCAGTCATCCGAATTGCTTGAAAATTTACAATCTTTTATTCTAAACAACTTTTCTAAGTAAAAGTTTTTGATATTTTTAAAAATAAATGTAGTTTATTCTTGATGGTATTCCATTTTTTGTATTTTTTGGGCACCCTGTATAAAAAAATCCAAAATTCTCTCCGTAGATCATATTTTTTCGAGAAGCAGAAACTTTTTATCAAGAATGACTTTTTGTCGAAAAATGAAATTTTTGGTGCATTTGTCCTCGTGGGGACTCCATCCACGGACACACTGTATAAAATGTCATAAAGGTATATCTACGATATGATTCTATTTTAAATTGTTTATGGAAACGAGCAGTACAAAAATACTTCACGTTTTTAGTTAATTCTTATCTTAATCAATTAATAATTAGTTCGTAACACAGGGAAGATTCTTCTAATGATGTAACAATTATAGTTGCTATCATGACTAAAAATGAAGCCCCTAAAAGTCGTCGCATGGCTTCCACTACGTAGAGGTTGTAACAGAAATTGTGGTCGATACTGCATCGGTGTGAAAACAGCCAGACTTTTCTCAGCCACACATTTGATTCGGCAACGTCGCAACTCGGACACTGATTATATTTAAAAAGCGACGGTCTTGAATCGGGGGGCCGAAAACATGTCTTAAATGTATAAAAGAAGTTCTACAGGGTTACTTAGTTCATGTCAGTGGCGTACGTGTCGGGTAGGAGCAAAAAGTATATTTAAAAAAACCGTGGCGTTTGACTTGGCGGAAGAAAATACGTCCTATATGCCCAAAAGAAGACCTCCGAGGTAGCTACTTTATGTCAGGGGCGTACGCGTCGGACGGAGGCGAAAAATGTGTTTAAAAAGAATCATGGCTGCTTTCAAAGGTGACAGCGCTTGATCTGGCGGACGAAAACACGTCCTAAATGCCGAAAAGGAGATATCCGGGGGTAACTAGTTTATGTCAGGGACGTACGGGCTGGAGGGACGCGATAAATATATTTAAGAAATCGTGGCTGCTTTCAAAGGTGACGGCGTTTGATCTGATAGCCGAAAACACGACTTAAATGCCTAAAAGAAGATCTCCAGGGGTAGCTAGTTTGCGTCAGGGTCGTAAGTGCTGAACGGACGGGATAAATCAATTAAAAAAAATCGTGGCTGCTTTCAAAGGTGACGGCGTTTGATCTGGGGAACGAAAACACGTCCTAAATGTCCAAAAGAAGATCTCCTGGGGTAGTTGCTCGAGAGCAGCCACGATTTTTTTTTAAAATATATTTATCGCCTCCGTCCAACGCGTAGGCCCCTGACATAAACTAGCTACCCTTGGAGATCTTCTTTTGGGCATTTAGGATGTATTTTCGTCCTCCAGATCAAAATCCGACATTTTTTGCAGCAGCCACGCTTTTTAAAATATACTTACTAAGTAACCCTGTAGAATTTCTTTTATACATTTAACATATGTTTTAGGCCACCCGATTCAAGACCGTCGCTTTTTAAAAATATTCAGTGTCCGAGTTACGACGATGCCAAATCAAAAGTGTGACTGAGAAAATTGTGGCTGTTTTCACACCGATCGATATTGTTCTGTTCTAGAGCTAAAAATATTTATAATTTTTCTTACAGTCAATTCTTCTAACCAAATTGAATTTCGGAGACAGATACGGTCGAGATATAGGAATTTCCTATTCGTAGGGCCGTATAAAATTTCGCGTAAATTTTAATATAGATAGGAACTCATGGATATACAGCATAATCAATAAATTTGAAATTTGCATAGAAATAAAAAATTAAAGCCCACGTAGATCACCATCATCCACGAGGACCAGGAAAATGACATCAGTTTATTGCAAAATATTTATTAGCGTTTCTATAGCGTTCATGTATTTGGCAAGCGGTGAAAAGTTTAGTATCGCTGTGATTTTTTGTCCCTTTTCCATAAAATATAACTGCATAACACACTTTTTCCGATATTTATTTTGTGCACTTTTAATACAGGAATTAACATAAGCAGTGGAAAAATAAAAATAGTAACTTGCCTGGATCACCCGTTGTCAATCCACTGTTTTTAGTTTTGAAACTGGTAGAGTAGAATAAAGTTCATATTACCTCTTTTGTAATGTAATGCACATACAGAGTGATTCAGTCATGATGCAAAAAATTTTAACCACAGGTGGGAAAAAATAGCTTAATACGAATTTCGAAATTAAAAAAAATTCAAAAGTCAACCAAAAGAGAAAAAATATTTTCAGAAGTGTATTAAAACCCCTCCTTAACGGCGTTCACCAGATCAGCTGTTAAGCTCGCGTGGCGAAGCTACCAATTCCGGGGCGCGGAGTTGCCAGTTGCCCAACAAATCGTAAATTTACGTTTTTTTACCTTTTCCCAGATATTTAAAAAATGTATGAATAGTCTAAGTGAATTTACTACCTTTTCGATTTTTCAATGTCAATCAAGAGTAATTAGTGGGTGTGTATGAGTATAGGGAGCTCTTAGTTTTCCACAACGGATGCACGTTGTTTTCAGAGACTGCAGTAGCAGACAAAACACAAAACTAAGCACAAAATGTGCAAATATCCATCACAATTAAAACACTCTATCACTGTTTACTTTCAACTTCAATATGTACAAGTTCATGGCCTCGCGAATCGCGTAACTTTCTACACGCCACGCTACGGTCGGTATTGTTATTGTTCTTTCCTACCGTATGCTACCACCACCACCACCCGGCCATAGCGAAACTTTAACGAACGAATTGTGACTGCTTTCTTAAGAATACCTTGAAATAATTTTACTGATATGAATTAGCTGCGGTTAAATAACTATTCACGAAAACAATTTTACTTTCCTAGATGAGTGGATCCATTGCCATCTATCCGGCGGTGCCTGAACTTGCCGTCCCATATAAGTATAAGTATAGGTAATCTGTAATAATTGAATTACTGGCGCATCGGATCGGCATCGTCGCAATGACAAGGCCCGGCAGCTGAGAGCGATGAGTCATCCAAGGGAGGTGGGCCTATAAGACGCCAAATTCAAATTTCAAGATGTCAACTTGGTACCTTCATTTGGTAAAAAACACTTTAAAATGATTGTTTACATATATAGCTCATGGTTTTACAACTCGGATAAAAATCTACGAGAGTGAAAGTCATATTTTCAAGGGCTTTTGGTGCATTTTGATATCTACCGGTAAAATTTTCGTAAATGCCAATTATTTCTTATTTGCGTGCCTAGATACAACTAAATTCGAATGAGGAAAATCATAAAACGTCCTGATTTTAAGGTGGTTACGTTTAACCATGTAAAATTTTTAGGTATAAAACTCTCCAAACAATCCAAACCAAAACCATTTTTACCCTGGAAAACTGCGTAGGAACAAAATCTCTATGGATGGCCTTAACCTACTTTTCCCTTAAAATGGGGTCTTTAGGGAAGGAAAAAGCGGACACTTTAGGACCGCCTTTGTAGTATCCCTTGCAGTTGAGAACGGAACACGTCCACCGCATGATTTAAATAAGTCCGAAACTATAGACACAATCTAAAACCTATAAACTAAAATTGAATTTCTATCACTTTATTCTGAATCACTGCTGTCTTACCACCGTATTAATAAAACTCCACTTCCTATACCTATTACTAAAAAACGCAGTCCAAAAGACAATAACAGAACAAACGTTCCTCAAAACAAGAAAATCGCCATCAGACAAGTAAACGTAAACAAGTACAAAAAACTACCACGCTGTGATGACGTATGGACGTTTCGCGTCGCCAGCTGGCGGGCCTTTGTCATTCGGTGGCGGTCGGATGCGCTAAGTCACTGACAGCCAAAGGCCCCAGTGTCTAGTGGCCGGCCAGTCAGTAAACTAAACAATTATATGTCATAATAACCACTGTCAGGCTGTTTTGTTGCTTAGAAAAAAACAATAAAAAAACAAAATAGTGCAAAATATGTATCGCGGTAGGCGTCGTTACGCGTTGCCGGTAGCAATATTCAATATTCCCGTGCAATTTAAAAACTGTGATACAAATGTGTGTGCGGAAATTTGCGAAAAGACCTTAAGAAAATACTGGTGCGCTTATGCTGTGAATACAATATTTTCTTAAGATGTTTGAAGTATTATAACGCCTGCCTTTTATACTATAGAATCAAGACTGAATACACCAAAAATGCAGATGAAAAGTAGGTATTTATTACTTCTTCAGTTTCACCATCCACAAAAAAGATTAAAATGTGGCAACATAGCTCGCCAGTGTCGACCCTGACGCTTGACATTGAAGCAGAAGAGTCGAGTTACTCGAGTTAAGGTTCATTTGCCCCACGTTTTAAACTTCGAGAAAAAAATTTCTTTCGCATTTTTTTAGTATAGACCTCCCGTACTGTGTGGTCAACATTTTTTACATCATGACTGAATCACCCTGTATTTTCCAAATTCAAACTAAAGTTTAAACAACTTTCTCCTTTCTTTCTTATTCCTGATTTTACTTCATTGTTTTGTATGTTCGTAAGCAATCCTTTTAGCCCCTATTGCGTAAGTATATGCCTCCTTCGTTTCTGTCAGTTGTTACGATGATATATTTACCAGATTCCAATAAAAATATTTCGCAATTTTCGCAATGGCCCAATAATGAATAACTTTTTGTGCTTTAAAATCGTTTTAATATTCTGGGTAATAAACTATATTAATGAAGTTGCAATTCGTGTCGTATATAAAAATGCGTTCCTGAAAATAATCTAAACAAGCAAGCAATATTCCAACCTAAACACTTTGCACTTCACAATGTGTTCCGCTTCCTTTGGAATCGAGTTGCTCAAACTCCACTCTGCCTGATTACATTGTTTACGAAATTTAATCAATGTTTAGGACCTGACCTACATGAGGTAACACACCTACGCAATGACGTAAAACCAAATAAGATCGGCACAAACACTTTAAAAAGAAAGAGTACGTATTAAAATATATCTGTTTCTTTATGTTATTATTGGTCAATAACTGAGAATGCATTTGCAACAGTTGAAGACATCGAAATCAGTTTCAAACAGTTGCAAAACACGACACTAAGTAAATGGTGGTATTGTAAAAATCTACATTTCACGCATAATATGACTCCACGTCACTTAACTGCTGCAGTATTATTTACATTTAGATTAATAGCATAACAGCGGGATACGCAGGAGAAAGAGAAAAGAGTACCTACATTAAGTTCCTCGGTGAATGTCTTTGAAAAGACCTTATACAAGTTAAATTCCTATTTAATCCCAAGATGACCTATTAGTAAGAAAGCTAGAATCTTTAAATTCGTTTGCTGGGCAATTGTCCAAAGTGTATTTTTTTGTGTTAAAAATAATGAACTTATGCCTATATACCTACCTATTTCGGCTATATACACAGGGTGTAACTGAACTGATGGTCAAAAATGAAACCACGTATTCTTGGAGTCAAAATAAGGGCACTTCTTCATATATTTTTTTCTCCTACGGGCCACAGTTTTTTTTATACGGAGCTAGAAATTTAGAAAAAATGCACATATTTCTTAGTATCTCTAGAACTATACGAGATATTTTCTTCAAACTTGGCGTGTCACATGAGCGGATGAGCTGTCAAATTTAAGCTTAATATGAAGCTTCTGAGGTCCCCAGTTGCGGAGATACAGGGTGTTATTAAAATTAATTAGTTCAGAAAAATATGAATACCCTGTATAATCGCATTTTTTAAGTTTGTTTTGAATGGTAAATTCAATGGTTAACAAAAAGTATCTCTTAGTATTTTTTCATATTCTCAGCCGTTTCTTAATTATTTTCAAAGAACTGCAATGCTGCAATAAAAATAACAATCTGTGGAAGTCGATTAAACTTGGCATTATTTGAATCATTTGGCTGCCAACTTTGCACTAGTATCGATATTTTGAAAGATGATTGACTGATATGCACTTTTGCTATGGACTTGCCGATGGCAATAATAAACATGCGGAATGGCATAATTGCGTGTATTGAAAGAGACGGCGGTCACTTCGAACATTTAATAATTTAATTTTCTAGCTTCTAGTAGCATTATGTTTCTTTTATTATCGATTTTGCTTTTGTATTTTGTTAAATAAAGTTTAATTGACACCCACAGATTGCTAGATATTTATTATTAAAGTGACTATTGTTCATTGCAGCGTTGCCATTCTTTGAAAATAATTAAGAAACGGCTGCGAATATAAAAAATTACTAAGAGATACTTTTTGTTAACCATTGAAGTTTCTATTCAAAACAAATTTAAAAAATGCGATTATACAGGGTATTCATATTTTTCTGAACTAATGAATTTTAATAACACCCTGTATCTCCGCAACTGGGAGCCTCAGAAGCTCCACGTCAACCTTAAGTTTGACGACTCATCTGCTCATGTGACACGCCAAGTTTGAAGAAAATATCTCGTATACTTCTAGAGATACTAAGAAATATGTGTATTTTTCTCCAAACTTCTACGCTCTGTATAAAAAAAACTATGGCCCGTAGAAGAAAAAAATATATGAAGAAGTGCCCTTATTTTGACTCCAAGAATACGTGGTTTCATTTTTGACCATCAGTTCAGTTACACCCTGTATATATCTACAAAATTCAATTTAGGCAGTTAACGAAATTTTGTAGGCTGCTCCATGTTATTACCCTTTTTTGTAATAACATTTCAAAGAAAATTTAGATTTCTATCGGAGAGTTCACAAAGTTTTCTACTGTACCTTCGGCGTGGATAATTTTTTGCGCAACTTGATGTCTACACTTTTGTGTTTAGTTAGAAATGTCGTAGTCTACTTTGCAATAAAAAGTATTAGTTTAATACCAGTCAAACATTTTATATAGAGCATTTTCGTCAAGTGGTATTTAACTTAAGATCCACTTAAGATGACAGACGTATGCCATTTACTATTTGAATTGGGTGGTAGGTAGTATTAACAGGTCGAAATTTGTTAGGTAAGTAATTTTGAATGCATTGCCTTGCACTTAATATCAAAACGTTGTCGTTTACTTCTTTGTTTTTCCAATACCTCAATCTGTCCCTTTTTAAATACAGAAACAATATTTCCACTCAAACTGTCAGCAATATTCCAGCTTCAAAAACAACTTTAGAGTTACCTACCTAAAGCGACCAGCTTCTACGGTCCATAAACTCCTAAATGTAAGGATTGAGCCAAAGCCCCCGCACAGCTTCTTCCAGACACAAATGCTTCATAACTTAGAGGGGCCACCATTTCCAATTTCCAGGCCGCCTAGGATGCAGACCGCGAACTAAATGATCCCATTCATTCTGCTGGTCGTTTGTTTCGGTAATTGGTTGTACGAGGTGTACCAGGACAGTGCCGGCAGACGGCAGGTAATTGGTTATGGAATAAACGGTAAATTTGAGGATTCTTTTATCAAATTTACTAAGGAGCGTTTAAGATATGTGGTTTCGAGATGCAGCCTGCAAGGCGATCGATGAGGAGTACTTAGTATAAATTGGAAAGTATATTTTGTACAAACTTTAGCAAATGATTTGCCCAATGAAAACAGTTTACCTAATTAACTGAAATCGTGTTATGTTAAAAACTTTAAATACTTGTTTACGAGATGTTTGCTTTATCCATACAGAATCATACTACTGTTTATGTGAACCATAATCATATGAAATTGTTTCTCATACCTAGTTACTACTCATAATATCTCATAATATGTTGTAGATTTTTTATCCCTCCTTTTCAGGTATTGCTTAATTTTTGGATTATAGTTGTTCTTGCACTATCGCTTATCATTTATTTGTAAGAGTGTTAAATTTCGCTATGTGCCTAGCTTTAGCTTGCTGTTGGGGGGTTGGGTGGAATAGCTGCTACTGTTAGACTTCGCCTCCCGTCGGAGAGCTATTGCTTTATGTATTGTAATGTTTGTTTGTGATTGGCTTGATTAAAGTCGGTTTATTATTAATATTATTTTAATTTTAGAAGTGCGAGTGAAAGTGAGAAATGGAGCTTACCTACAGGAAAGTCATCTGCAACCGGTCCTCATAAATCCTATGTATAAATACTTACATTAACATTAATATTATCGTTATTGCTTCAGACCAGATGCAAACAATATAATGTTGCTAGGTATAGAGAAAGAACTTGAAGAACACAAGCTGGCCACTATATAATTGCTTTGCAACAGTTCACAAATTTACCGGCCTTAATACCAATAAACGGCTTTAATAATCTACTTTTACAATGCGGATGGTGGCGCTATGTTGATTTTGAGCTGCTTTGGGACACGGTGTACAATGCGCATAGAGGATAAGGTCAGAGCAGCGTATTAAACTGCACCGCGATGGATGCAGGGAGCAACTCTTACTATTATTATTTGAATAAGGACATAAATTGTGCGGGTGCACACACATAGGAAGATCTATTTAAACACGGTGCCAACGACTTCGTTAGTTACGCGGATATACCTACTCCATATTGTCTGGAAATGCAGTCAATTTATTTCTGCGACAGTTGCGGATTTAAATGCAGTGGCACTGTATAATTCCTCCATTATTTGGTTTTAGAATTTGGTAGTCATTAGTGTCATAGTGTCATTTTAGGCATAGAATATACCCAATACACAACCATATAAGTGTAAACATCTTTTATCACAGCAACACACCATATTTTTTGTCCTCTTCGTTTCTAGACGTTCTAGAACACGTTAAATGAATATGTATGTAAATATTATTAATAAATAAACATATTAATAATATATAAACATTAAGAAATTTCTATTAATTAACAAAAATATACTTCCAGAAGAATGGTGTATTGGTTTCCCATATTACACACTCAAGAATGATAAGTTAAATTTTCGGTGTGTACCATAATTAATGGATACAGAATACTACTTGTGATTCCAGCAAAATCCGATTATTGGCTATGATCCGATTATAGATTACGACCAAAGTCGCACAACAAAGAATTAGGAGACGGACAATGACACACAGATAGGCAGAGGCAGATAGAGAAAAAAAGGTTTATTTGCACCAGAACCAGAGAGAAATGTGGAGTGTTCGAAAAACAAAGATTAACTTTTCGTAAATGATCATATAGCTCCCTAGAGGAAGAAAGCATAACAATAGACAAATAATATTCTACAAAAAAACAGCAGCATATTAAAATAAAAAGTTATTTCTGTCCAAATTTTTTTAACGAAACTGGAATTTAGTAAATTAACCACGAGTTATAAAAAGGGAGTTATGTGTCGAGGGGCACAATATCCCTACAGTGTGTCCGCGTTTGCTTGTGAACACTATGAATCTATGAAGTGCCGAGGAAAATTCGGCTTTATATTTTTTTCTAGATTGACCTAAGGGAAGGCTCACATATACACTACCATGTACATATTTCGAATGAGTGATTATTTTTATTAAAAATGTGACCCTTTAGCATCATTTGCCGTTACGTGAAACCTCTATACACAATTTGAAGAAAAAAAAAACGATCGGCAGAAATTGCCGTCCAAGCCAAGCAGTTTATCGCATCAGATGCCAAGTTTACGACTTATACAGTGTGCCGTTTTTCATGTTAACACCCCTGAAAGTCTAAGTTGGCTGGGGAAATTGAACGGGTGAAATGTCCCTAATATGGTATTCTGAAAATTGACCATTTTAAAATTTCAATAACTAGCTCCCAGTCGAAATAGGATGTCTGAGATACCTTCCTTGGGCCAATCCAAAAAATAATAATGCTGCTTTTTTCTCGGCTCTTCATAGATTTCTCGAGTGTTCACAAACAAACGCGGACACACTGAATATATTTTCTTGAAATTTGGAAACAATAAGTTTTATTGGTATGCAAAAAGCAGCGTTGATAAGCAGCACAATCTTTCAATTAGATTTTTAAAAAATTCCACAAAATTCCCCCTTACGAATTTAAATCAATCTTAAAAGGTACCTATTTAGATTTTGCGCAAAGCTGAATTTATGTCGTTTATATTGTGTTGTAATTTTTGGAATACCGATTTAAAAAAAAATAATGTTGGTTAATTCAATAAATCCTTCCAATGTTATAACACAAAAAATGCACGGGCTATTAAAAAATACATAATTTAAAGCCTGGTCACCTATCCATAAAACGACCGCGCCCCCCGATGCTGCACTTTCCATATCTTTATTTTTGTCTGGCTAGATCGTGCCAATGGACTATGGATTAAAAAATATAATGAACAATTTAATTATAGTAAGTATGATACTAGATAGAAGATAGAAGGAATGTGAATACCTCAGTATTTTGTTTAAATAAATAAAAGATTATTTTGTTTTCGGTGGCAGAAATTCAATAGCATTTTAAAGTACCTGTAGTTAATAGTACCAACGATAGTTAGTACCTATGTTCTATCGTTTGAGAAATTATATATATTTGAATCGCCCCGTATAACTCCTGCATATAATTTAGTGTCAATATTAACAACCACTTACATTATGTTGTTATCGCGTGTGCCACAACAAAGAAAATTGATTGAAAATATGATCCGAATCCCTTCATCGATAGCTAACTCCACGCAATCTCTATAGGTAATAGGCGGATTCTCAAATTCCTGAATACATTACCATACGAATGGGGCACAATGAGCATCTAAACCAAAACGAAATTGATAGTCTCCAGTGCCAGAGCCTGATAGCAGCCGTAAGCGACCGCAGTAAATTAAATAAGGTATACGGTTTTATTATTGCATACCGCCCGGTACCACACACAATAAAATTAATGGATCGTATCACATATAATTTCTTTGCTCGGTGCATAAAGCGTCGCTCTCAGCTATCTTGGAATTGCATTATTATTATTATTAGTATGCGTATCTCGTATCCACGTACGTGCGCTTGTAAATATATGCGCGATCCTGATGGGCCGCATAGGGGGGCGTTTTGTGTTTTGAAATATGGACTGCCGCATGGTGTGTGCAATTTTTGGCTTTTTATTGAGCTTATCACATTTACGAAAGCCTACAATTTGCGGTGTCTCACCTTCAAGCTGATATTAAACCGTTTACACTTTCGCATTTAATATCGTTTTTCTTCAGAACGTACCTAGCCCTAATAGCTACAAACTTTAGAGGCAATGCTACAGGTATAAAATTATTTTTAAGTCGTGCAAGTAAAAAATTAACTTAAGTAGTCTTGAGTGTAGCAAAATATGGGACGCTGCTGGCTGTGTTACTAATTGACGCAATTCCAGTGAGGATTTTGCATTATTTCCAGTGTCCGTATATAAACGACAACGAAACACTCAATCTATGGCGATTAGGTTTCCGAAGAGAAAGAAATCTAAATTGTTCCAAGAAGAATTGGCAAGAAAAGGTTGAAATTGCATAGAAAATTAAACTGGTATGCGGCACTTCTGGGATACCATTATCAATTTCCCGTTAGCTTAAGCCTATGATCGCCACATCTATTGTTTATTGTTTTTCCCGAGAGGAAATCTTAAAATCGATGGTAAATTTGTATTAAAATACACGTTTTTAAGATCTTTACTGTAAAAAAATTCATATAGCCTTTTAAAGCACGACGAAAGCAATTCGGGTATCAAAGCCTCATATACAACAAACAATAAACAATGTACAGAAATTAGAATTAAAAATAAATTATAACACAAAAACATGATAAAATATGAAATAAACCTGAAAATAAAAAAACCTTTTTAAAAACAAGCTTTTATTTAAGCCATGCACTAAAACGAATAAAATAAGTTTAGGTTTTCGTTAAGATAATTCAATTCCAAATTGCGACAAGTTTTTGCAAATTGAAAAGCTTGTCGCGCGATATGTTGATGAAAGTAGATACCAATTAATTTTATTGGACAGTGATTGCTTGATAAGCAAGTACCTATTTGCCAAAGTATGCATTTTTTTATTTACAATTCGCGCGACAAGCTTTTCAATTTGCAAATACTTGTCGCAATTTGGAATTGAATTATCTTAACGAAAACCTAAACTTATTTTATTCGTTTTGTACCTGGCTTAAATAAAATCTTGTTTTTAAAAAGGTTTTTTTTATTTTCAATTTTATTTTGTGCTTTTTAGTACCTATTTGATTCCCATGTCAGGAGGGTAGTAAAGAAATTTAGTCCGCCATTTTGAGGCGGTCGCCATATTGAATTTCGTATGAAGTCATTCACCTTATTGTTTTCTACCCGTCCAGCCCTGCTTTATATGGGTAACTTTTTCGTTTTCTACTCTTCAATCCCTTTCATTTGATACCCATATTAAGGGGGTTGACAGAAAATACATCATCCGCCATCTTGGAGCGGCGGCCATATTGAATTTAGTGTGATGTTACTAACTTTATCGTTTTATACTTTTCAAGCCCTTTAATTTGATACCCATGTTAAGTATTACAACATTGAGTATTGCATTATTGTATTGTCACCGGAACTAAAGGTGTATGCAAAATTTCAGCTCAATCGGATGTCAGGAAGTGGTTCTAATTCAGCTTGCAAGATTCGACTCACACAGGTGAAGTTAAATAAAAGCTTGTAAAAAGAAAAAAAATCAAGTAAGACTTCCTTAAATTAGAAACATTTAGCTGATTCTAACCGGAGTTGTGGCGGCAACGTGATTAAGATACAGAGTGAATCCTCGCAGAGACAACTTTCACATTATTTAGAAGAGAACAAACAAATAAAAATAAATAAACATATTACTTCAACCAAATCCCAATTTTTGCTGATATAAATATATCTGCCTCCTCAGGGCACTACATTTTATAATTAAATGTGAACTGAACGTTTTCATACATTTTCAGTCAACTGTCAAAGTTGTACCAACTAACCTGTGATACTGACAAATATGGAAGTCGTGTTTTTTATGCTTTTGTGAAAAAGCTATAAAAATAAGTGTTTAATGTAAAATGCAAAAATAGTTTAAATATCTACTTTTTCTGAGAACACTCAAACTGTATATGATTGATGATTGTGTTAGGTCTACCACCGCGATTTTCTCGCTTACTTTGCGCCCCACATAAAAACGAAAGAAACAAAAACTGGCAATTTTGGACAGCTAAGTGATGTTGAATAGAAAATCGGCATCCATATCCATGGCCAACTTATCGCGCAATAAAAAAAGAAACTCGGATTGTAAGAGAAAGAAGAAGATTTCTGTAATGAAAATTGATGACATTGAGAACGTTTATGCAACCAGGTGCTCAAATAGTTTCACAAAATTACACAGGTGCTTCGGCTTCGTGAGGTCAAGAACATTTTTGTCTAAAATTGCCATATGTAGGTATTTCGTTATCTTAGTTTTTTGCGGGGCACAAAATAAGCGAGAAAATCGCTTTAATAAACAAATAAATACTTACAAAAAATTCCCGAGTAATTTTCTGAAATTATTTGTTCACCTGGTTGCACGAAGAGTCTTAGTGTCGTCAAGTTTCAATATAAAAGTTTTTTCTACCTCTTACAATAAAAATGCTATATACGGCTACTAATAGTTTTGCCCAATTTGAGTTTTTTAATATTGTGACACGTTGGCCATGATGCCATCTCATTTTCAGCGTCACCTGCTGTCCAAAATTGCGACGGTTTTATTTGTTACCTTTTTTTGTGGGGCGCAAAATAAGGGAGAAAGTGGCGGTTGCAGACCTAAAGAAAATCATCCTGTACTATACTCGATTACGGAATCTGTTTCTGTTTGTCTGCTCTTATCTGGGGTGCTGTTTATGGCGGTCTGTTCTTGAACACGGGGTTAGAGGACTGGGGGACTTCTGAGTAGGGCTTCGGGAGAAAATGAAATTGTGACACAATCCGTATCTCTATAAATAGAATAATAGCATATTATTCAACGACGATATCATGATGGTTACTATATTTGTAGAATGTTGCACAGGGTGATTCAGTTTTTATTCGGGAAACTTTGTCAGTGGCTTAAGCACGTCGAAATATGAAAAAAAGTTTATATAAACATATGCTGGAAAATTTATCGTTTTCGAGATACAGGATGTTTACATTTCAAGAAAAAAATACCAAGAGACACTTTTTGTAGCAAATTAACTCGTCTTTCTAATGGCAACTTAAAAATTTTCATTTTTCAGGACCGTACGTTTTTTCCTAAATTTATATGCAAATGAACCCCCATAAATCCGCCACTGGTGGCCTGAGCAGCTTGAAATTCTTATGAAATTCGAAAACCATATTGTGTGTTGTGTGCTGTGTACCAAATTTGGTTCATATCTATCCGACGAATCGGAAGTTATAAAAGATAAACGTTTTTTTCTTGAAATTTAAACATCCTGTATCTCGAAAACGATAGGTAAGTTTTTGAGCATATGTTTATATAAACTTTTTTTCCATATTTAGACGTGCTTAATCCATTGACGAAGTTTCCCGAATAAAAACTGAATCACCCTGTATATTAAATATAAATGGAATATTTTTTATTAATTTAAATTTTAATTATTTTGAAATTTGAGTAATTAATTTGATGTTTACATAAGAGTCTACTTGATAAGAATATATAGATAAAATAATCATTATTCACTGCTAAAGAGATGAATAAAGATTAATCACTGCTAGTGAAATTTATAGTAAAGGCGAATAATGCATTATAAATATTATAAAACAGTCGTGAACAAAGATTTTTATTTGAACCGGATAGATCAACCTTGTTTTTTTATAGCAAGTGCCGAAGTTTTGTTAAAATATAATATATATTTATGTAAACTGAAAATGGAATTTCTTCATACATTGTGTCCGAGCTTGCTTGTTAACGTTTCAGAAATCTATGAAGATATGATAATAGGGGGGCCCAAGCGTGGATTTCGGGATTTACTAGTGCGGCAGATTAACATACAGGGGGATACCTTATACCCCGTTAAGTACCTCCACCAAATATGAGTCCCATTTAATATATGGCCGCCCGTCAAAGATAAAGGATCAGATTAGTAAAAAAAAATTCATCATCGAAATTCTAGAGCGCGTCAGATTAAGGTACTAATCTGACAATTTTCGAGTGACTTAATGAAGTGGGATTTTTTTTTATTTTGAAGTCAATAATTCAAGGATAACGAAAAATATACAATCTGACAATTTCCACAAGCCGAAGTAATTAATTAATTAATTTAAAAAAATAGAAAAAAATTAATTGTCAGATTAGGCGAATCCTTCCAGATAATCGTCAGATTATGGGACAGCACGTCTAGGCCATAAAGATGAACCATATATATCTTAATCTGACGCGCTTGAGTATTTCATAATGGCGATTTTTTTGCACATTCCAATAATGGCCGCGAGTTTGCGTCACATCCAAGAAAATCTGACGCGCTTGATTAATTTTTTTTTTCATTTTCAACCCTTACGTACGACCACCCCCTCCATGCAAACGATCAGATTAACATACGTTCATTATTAAAAATACGTAGGACATGGATGCTATCAATATCTGACGCGTTTGTCCATGAAACAGTTCTTTTTTACATTTTTAAAAATCTATAGACGCTCCCCCCACCGATGAAAATGTATACATTATACAGGGTGTAACTTTGATAAGTACAGAAATTTTAAGGGCAGGTCGGGAAAAATGCACTTGTTACGCCTATGCAATTAAAATTTTTCTAAAGTGCATATTAACGTCAGAAATAATTTTTTTTAAAACGCTATTAAAACCCCTTTTTCCGACGCTACGGCCATGGGTCCTTGACCTTGCCGGGACCAGCTGGAACTGAGGCCGGTTCCGGCGGATCCCCCCCAATTCCGCCGTGCAGCGTTGTCAGACGTATAGCTCTTTCACAGTATTTCAGGAATAGTCTTTCAACTAGTTTTTGAACAAATCTTTAATGGTTCTTTTAGCGAATAGCATGCAAAAAAACTACCTTTCGGATGCCTGGATGATTTTCCTTGCGGGTGTCGTACTCCTTTCTTATGTTATCCAAAAATCCTCTCGAAAATCACAAGAAGCACTAGGTAACTGGTTGCCAGTCGAATCGCTTTTTCCGAGGCTTTTTCGCAGTATTTGAAGAATATTGACGCAACCATGTATCATTTGGTGTATGTGGAGATTAAATAAATAAATAAATAATTTTTGGACAACTCCTTAAAGGTTCTTTTAGCGAATAGCTCGACGAATAGCATGAAAAAGCCTACCTTTGAGATGCATCGATTATTTTTACTATTTTCTTGTGTTTAGATACTATCCAAAAATCTTCACAAAATCACATAAAGCACTAAGTACCTACCTAACTAGTGGCACTGTTTTTATACGATGGTCGCGAAGGTATAACACTTCATAGTCTCTTTTTACGGAAATACGAACAAAACACTTGTTCTTTTTTCACTGCACACTTAAAGCGGCGCGATGCCAAATATTAGGGACGTCTCGGTTTCCCTCAGCTGATTTATTCCAACGGGGACTCGACTAGGTGGATTGTACGATTAGATCCATACCGTATGCGTCTAATAAAACCCGAATTTTCGCGAACCCTTGAAGCTGCTTCTTTTATCCTCGCGCGTAATTGGGGTACCTAGTAGGAACCTATCTAGCACTGTTTTCATACGAAGGCCGCGAACGTTTAACACTGCATTTCTTAACGGAAATATGAAAAAATCACTTGTTATTTCACTGCAAATTCGTAGCGGCAATTGCAACAGGTTTGGACATCACTGCTGGTCCAAAAAAATGGCGAACGGATCTGGAAAAATGTACAGAAGCAGGTTCAGTTCCGACGACAGTTCGTAAAACAAAGCAAAGTAACGGAACAATATCGGTTAGCGAGACGCGACGTTTGCATACGCGTCCACGTTTTGGAAACAGAATTGTTATACCACAGAATAGCCACACGTAAGGCATTCTGTATAATAATAAATTGCTTGTTGAAGCTGGCGCTCCCAAAAATTACAGGCGGACGCGGATCGATATCAATCAGCTGTTAAATCCCAAAATCGGACGGACGATCTTCGACTAGCGCGTCGGCTACGGCGCGGCGGTACGGTGACGGAGACGGCGTACGTGCGCACAAGCTTTCCCCCATACCATTCAATACCACTATTCGGTGTTGCCGTTTATGCCGACATGTCCCCAAACTGACTTAAAGTCCCTTAAATCCGATTTTTGATTTTCGCGGATTTATACGGGGTTTCATTCGTTATAAGTTAATCTACTATCTCGTATAATTATTACGCACAAAAACGGGTAAATCCATGTAAAAATCCACTACACAATTAAATTTATACGGAATTAAATTACTAAATCAGGTAAATTTTCAGCACACTTGGCAACATAGTAGCGCCGCCCCGAGAGAAGTAGGGGCCGCGAGCCGCGATTGGCTAATATCGCGCACTAGTTATGAGTAGTGGGGATCACCTGTAGTGTCGATGTCAAGTGGCGCCCCGCGCTTGCGCTCCTCGCCCAGCTGTAATTTAGTAGGTCGGCCGGGCCGGGCGGCGTGGAAATGGAGCAAAATCGAGTGAATCAGTGCCAGTGAATTCATTCGTAATTGTAATTATTGCGCGATTCGGTGCGGCGTCGTTTTTGTGTGAAGTTGGCGTCGGACGCCAGCGCCCGACGCCAACGTCATATGCCCGCGCCTGGCGAATCTCGGCGAAGGAATGTCGGGCAGTAGTCAAGGGCACGCAGAAGCTTAAATTCACCAGGAGGAGTCGCTGTTTTTCGGTTTTTGGGGACATTACGCGACATTTCGCCACCAAGTTTTTACGAAAAGTAAGAGGAATGGTAAGGAATTAACTTGAGAGAGTTCCGAAACGGCAAAGGGTTAAAAAATGCGGAAATGATAAGCACGCCAATTTGACAGTCTTCCCCAACTATTTTCGGAACCGAATAATTTTTTATTTACAACCATGTATGTAATATCGACATTTCTGACTTTTTAGAAGTTTGAAAGTGTCAATTTTTTGACTTTTACTTCCCGCCCTCCCGCCCGGGTGGAAAGTTTACTTTATCTCGAGACACCTCGGTGTGTAATATACTATTAAAAGTAGACAATAGACAGGACAACAACCCTGAGGGGGTTTAAAAGTGGCGCACCATCAGGCAAGGGTAGAAAAATATTAAAAACGATGAACAAATCGGGGCCGCGCGTTAAATTCACATCAAATGACAGTCTTCCCCCACTTTTTTCGGAAACGAATACTTTTTTAAAAGTAGATAATACATAGGACCACAACCCTGAGGGGGTTTAAAGGTGGCGCACTATCGGGCAAGGGTTGAAAAATATTAAAAACTATGAACAAATCGAAGCCGCGCGTTAAATTCACGTCAAATTACAGTCTTCCCCCACTTTTTTCGAGATGATAGGGCTACAGGCGAACACTCGCTAAAAAAAAGTAACGCGCCGCTGCTCTACGCTCTACCCTATGGGTGGTTGTGGAAATTTGCAATTTTTACAGATAATTTGTATTTTAAAACAAATACTTTATTCAGTTGATTGCCGATCAGAAATTTATTATCCCAAGGTGTCCCAAGAGATGGCTAATTATTAGTATAAAAAAATTGCGGCCTGAAAATCAGTTGTAAAATAGGTAGGTAGGTAGATACCTACTCCACAAAAGACTTGTCAAAAAATTATGAGTGTGAAATCAGCAATGAGTTTTCTAGCAATGACTTCTCCGAGCGGCGCTCGGATACATTTCTGCTGCCTAGGGACTTAAAATAACAGTAAAGTGATAAAAACTGACGTGTTTGTTAAATTATTGTGTGCGCCTGTGAAGAAAGCAATAAACAGTTCGTCACAGCAACCGACATCATAAAAAAACGTGGATACCTACCAGCAGTAATTTTCAAAGGTACCTAGGTACCTAATTCTGCAAGCAGATTTATTCCACTCTGACATGCGGCAACGTCGCGGTATTCCCCTTCCTAATCTAACGTTATTCCCCTCCATCTCCTAGGGAGAGGTTAGACCTCCCCTCTAAGCGCTTCTAGTGACGATCCAGCGGCGTGCATTGAGCACGGATAAATATTGATTTGCCCCATTTTCTAAACATCGATTAAAAAAATTTTTTTTTTCATTTTTCGGTTTTATGAACGTCCCCGATTACGTGGTTAAAATTTCTGTACCTATCAAAGATACACCCTGTATAACATTTTTTTCTTTTTATCATCTAAGCTTCGCAACCCAATAGGTCTCTATGACGTCGAGTAAATCCCCATTTGGCATCGTGGGCATCTTCACTAGACAAGATCATTAGTATGATCACTATGAGAAAAATTCGGTATTATATATTTTTTCAAATTGAGCTAAGTAAGATATCTCTCAGACACTACTATTTCGATTGGGTAATTATTTCATGACCAGCTATGATTTTTTTAAAATGGTCAATTTTTAAAACAACATATTAGGGATTAAAAATCTGACTCCATGGCGTCATTTGGCATTACGTCAAACCTCTGTATACCAAATTTCAGGAAGAAAAAACTAACGGTTTTCTTTTCATATTAAAGGTTTCATTAAAACAGAAATTGCTGATCAAGCTATGCGCAGTTTATCGCATAAGATGTCAAGTATGCCTTGAAATACGAGACGAATATAACAGTAAGCATATAATAATATGATGAATATAACAGTAAGCATAAAATGTTATAAAGGATTCCTATACCTAACTCGGCTAACTTGCATAAGTAAATTTTTTCCAGTGAAATCTTTAGCCACTCCTTCACCCACTTATTGGACCAAGGACGATTAGTTGCAGCCAGTTATTATTGTTTCATAATTTACAACGGCTCCATTGTACTTAGGATGTGAATAAGATATGAATATGATTTCTAGCAATTAATTAGTAGTTCCACCACTCTAACAATCTCAAATTAAAATTCCTAGTTTTGACTTCTTAATAAAATGAACACACCGAATACAAATTAACAGCATTTTACGACTTTAAATATTATCTTTTAAATTGCAATTAGTTTTGAAATAGAAAAAAAATAAATATTGCGAAATAAAAATGCTTTGCAAAAATTCATATATGTATGGACCGCCGCAATCTTCAATCATTTAGGTACTCTTCAAATTTGAGAAACAGTTATTTCACATAGTACCGACATTACAAAAATGATCGAACTATTATTTCAAGTGACTAATAAGCAAATTGTTTCCGCAAAAAAAAAAACAATCATCAACAATTTTGCAGATGGTGTTCGTTAGAACTGCTAATTTTGGTTATTTCAAAACAAGGCAAAGAGCAATTATTAACAATGCTTTTGTTTTGTACAGCAAGAATTTAACCAATAGTCATAACAATAATTTTTTTCATGATCTTACAAATTTACTAATAATTTTGCTTCTTTTAGAAGCAACTTAAATTACAGAGCAACTAAGGGACACAGTTTTAACTTAAAATTTAATGTTAAGTCAAAATATAAAAAGTTTACTCAGAAGTGAAACATAATGTAATACAATTTGTGAACTGAGCTCTTGAAATATATGCCACTGCTCGGTATCTTCAACACGACAAAATTAGAACAATAATTACCAACATATCCCTCTATCGACGTACAATAATGAAAGTGAAATGAAATGAAATTATCTTTTTCGGCCAATTACTTTTGGATATGTTTGAATTTTCTAATAATTATTAGGTGCACCTATCGATAGTTTGCTGGTAAGAAATTAACTATTATGTATTGGAAGCTGAAAAAGCGAAAGTTAGTTTGACATTAAATCACAATCTATTTCAATCACTTACATGATGTTATCTACCATCAACTTATTCCGCCTTTAAGATGTAGCTATAATAAAATAATAACATTTCCCATATTTTATAAAACAAAACAAACTTAGACTGAAGCGGCAAAGTTCTGAGAACTGATATAAATGTTCTACTTATTTGTCTAGCCACAACGTCCGTCAATTTTGTAGTAGCAGTGGCCTTGCTATTGGGTAAGTCCTACACGCTGTACCAACATACGGTTCTTATAATGTATCATTATATTTGGGACAAATTATTTTCGACGGAGTGAACCCATCGAATAGGATGAATTGCATGGTCACATGCTGAACGTTGAAAGGTGTTAGGCAAAATTTGACCTGCTATTAATATTCCACTAGAAAATAATTAATGATTGCTACTAATTCATTATTCCTGGATAAAATATTACGGCAAATTCCAAGGTGTTTATTGGATCTTATTATTGGCATTAATCAAAATTAGGAGCTATTCATGATGATAAATTACACCAAGGATGAATTAATCCACGATTGTTTGAAAAAAATTTGCATCGTTGTTATAAATTTATCAATCTCGCAACAATTACCTTGGCTTCTTATGTAAATTAAATTGTTTTTCGCAAACAAGTTTTAATGAAGAATTATCGATATCGTTTCAGGTTAATCAGGGCTAATTATAATATTCCGTGGTTGGCTCGTTTCAAACCAGACTGTCCTAAATAAACTGAAGCCCGGTATTGCTCTACAACCCAAGTTTCTTTAAGAAAAAACAAATTTAACTATACCGGGTCTGAGTAATAGAACAGAGATACATCTTTTAGAGTATACTGCAAAGTTAGCGCTGGGAAGCCATTTTAAACAGCGAAAGCATACAAGAGTGTATGAATATGACATATGATATTATCCTGTCTTGTCTTCCAAGAGAGAAAATAATGTGTTTACAAAAGAATAAATTTCTGTTTAAACGCCATAAAAATGGTGTGGATATATTTATTATAGCCCCTAATCTGTTAAATAATAACTTTAAGAATATCTTTTTACTTTTGCACTTGCAAATTTTTCTGACGATATGTCAAGCACAGCGCAAAACAATTTCTTAGCATGCTTCGGAAAACAAAACTTGTGATTTTTAAAAAGAACACCTTCTGTTGATTCTTTGAGAACTTCTCATCAGTGGATGTAAAATGATATTCGTGTAGAGGTGATATGTTATTTTATAAATTATTATTAGTATCGTCTGTATATGTAAGCGCTTTGTAGCGGAAACGTGTTAATTTCGTGCACTGTAATTGGGTTTTACGCCACTTAAAATTATAAATAAATTAACCAAAATATAACACAAGAATTCAACAAACATTTAAATATAATCTTTTAGTGAAGTCTTTGAGGTTTAGGAGTTGGAATCTTGACATCTTCTTTACTTGCAGCTGGACCAACACGATATATTGAAGTCCTGCGCATAGCCTGTTTCGAGCGATCGCCACAGGCACCTCATGATGATAAATCGACAGGGTGGTTTAATGTTCAAAATACCATTGTTGCAAAATCTTTTTTTATTATACTTCTTTGAAAACACCTTATTTTCATCTGTTTTAGCAATAATGAAAGATGGGGTTTTTCGGGCTAGCGCACGGAATCAGCGCATGGAAAAACTTTCCGTGCGCTGAATAAAAATACGGATTATATGGCTTTAAAATAGAAATATACAGCAAAGTAAACTAAATTTAAGAAACTCTATATGCTCTTTGATATTTAACATGTACCTATTTTGTATTTTAATTCGTAAGTGTTTCAATATTTAGATACATTTCTGTAATATTTTTGACGTTTTATTCACCTTATCTGACAATAACCAATTTACAACAAAGCACCTTTGAAATAATTTGAGAGTAACCATGGAAGCGCATCTTACATACCAAACACTATATTGTCTGCATTGTTTATTTTTTGTCAATTAAATTTATTATAATCTGTCGATAAAATGTTTTAAGTTTCCGTTTTCAGAGAAGTATAATAAAAAATATCGTTCATTACACGTCGAGAAATAGATTTTTCCGTGCTTGCATGACTTTGTCACGCGCACGGAAAATCTTTATTTCCAGACTCTTAATGAAATATACTATTACAAAATTAAAAACATGCAAATGCGCCTCTTACAGTGAATTTAATATTCAAAAATAAAAAATGATGCTTCTTTGTTATGTCCCGTTAATTTGACAAGTTTACATCGCACATTTCCACACATTTTCTTAAGAAAAGTCTAAAAAGCAAGCAAGAGTACATTTTGGTACATTTTCCAAAATATTGCAAAATATAAATTCCAATTTATGTTTTGCATGCGCCATGGTAACTTCAGAATCCTCTTCAGATAAAAATTATGATTTTTTGGTTCCTTGGAAGCCCAAAGAGATCACGCTATAAACGTTAAGAAATTGATAGCCTACTTTTTGATGATGACGCTATTTTCAATGATAAAAAACTAATAGTATGTGAAATTTTTTTTTAATTTTAGCTTATTGGATATATAAAAATTCCTATTATTTTATTGATAAATTTTCCACATACAGCCAACTTTTACACCATGTCTAGGAAGCTTTGTTAGCTTACATATAAGATAATTTACTGCTGAAGATGACCCTCTAGATGGGTTGAAACATGTACAGTTTACCTTGAATACACTGTGTTTGTGGAGTTTCGACTGAAAGTTTTCCCTTCTCATTGTACTTATTTTGTTCTATAAAAATTAACCACTTCTTTAAATAACAATGATCGGGCCCATATTAATTGAGGCAACCTACTCGCTTCAAGCGTTGAGTGAGGAATAATCACTCAACGCTTCAAGTAAAGAAATATACTCTCTACATTTTACATAACATCCCATTCTATAATCTCATGAGAGTTGAAATCATGCGGCCGGCTCTTGGACTACTAGCAAACATTAAAAATTATACTATGATTATTTTTTATAAATATGTTTAATATATTAGATTTTTCTTTAAGGTAAAATGCATTGTTTAACCTTTTTCGCTCAAACAACAATAATGGTTTCTATGGAACACTAATTGTGTTGTTATTTTTTTATTTTGTTAAAACGTTGTATATCCCATGACTGTTTTGATGAAGGAGCTCTAAATTCTAACAATTAAGTACCACTCAGCCCTATTTAAATCTCCCTTTTCCATTTCAACTCCCTTCAAGGTTCCACTCGGGGGTGGAAAATAAATGTTTCAAAGTAAATAGATTAGGTATACCTACTTAGATCAATCTTAGATCTTAGGCATAATAGCCGCATATGACGCTAGCGTCATCTGGCTCTGTTCAATGCAACTTTAATGTTAGCCTTCTAGAGGTGGTCTAGGGAAAATGTTATGACAGGCATTTTAATGTGTTATTAAGTGGCCTAGAAGTTCTCTGTACAGAATAATATACAAGGATTTCCGATTTTTATAGTCTTGAGTCTATCTGGTATCGTCTTGTTCTGTTCAAGTAAAACGTATTCATCCAATCTTCCTTGTCAGTCAGAGTGGCTTTAACGGTTCGTATGTGTGGAATTCAAATCTCCATCACGCATTCCATGCGGTTAACTTTTAAACGAAATCGAAACTTGAAATATGGCAGCCTTGCCGTCCGAATACAAACCTCTCCCAGTAGGCGAACTAGTTATAAAGTGGATGCGTAGGCACAATGATTTACGGGGAAAAATGCTGGCGTATATACATGTAAATTTATATTTTATGTTAATGGATTGTTCCGTGGTCGGCGATTTACCTAATAGCAATTATTATCGTTGTTAATAATGTTATTACGCGCTGCCAATTTAATTTCCTTCCTAGAGGGCTCGGGCAAGAAAATAATTACGGCATTATTCGGACTTGTGTGTGTTCACGTTGTTAAATTGATGCCTCAATTAAGGGACTCTGGAAAATTTCGTTTTATAGTTGTTTTGCTTTCCTGAATATTGAATTTCTTAATTATTTGCTCGACTTTGAAGGGGTTAGGGCAAGTATTCATGCTGAAATTTAAAACTGCCTTTGCTTAGAATGAAATCGAAACTGAAATAGGATAAATGGAGATTGATATCTTTTTTAAAAGATCATTAGACGCGTACCTTTTTAAAAATAGATTGTAAGTTATAACCATGGAAAATAATATTTGATGATTCGCAAATATGAAAGCAATAAAGACTTTTAGTACAAGTGTGTCATTTCTAGGGTCAAGGAGCTCAAATTGGCTGCGCTCTTCGGCTCTGAAGTATAACTTTGCAATAATACTCAACGCATTAACGCATGTCTAATACTGTAGAACCATTGTCCTTTCCATAGTGAAGTGAAATAATAAAGAGGGATGTTTTTGTGGCATACCGGATACCATAAGGATCTGGCTCGGACGAGACCCTTGCCATGTTATCGGGCCCTAGGTGACATTGATGTTATTGGACGTTCCTGCATTGCCCATGAATTTCCTGACGGTTCGGGCTGTCGCAAGTAGTACCGCTTTCTGCATGGACCTGTAAAGATTATCAGTTAGACCCAGTTCTTTGATGTTCCTCAGCAAAATTTTTGGTATAACACCATTTGTTGACACGATGATTGGAACTGTCCGAACGTTCTCCATTTAACATTGCCTTTTAATTTGTCATTCTAAGTCTCTGTACTTCGCGATCTTCTCAGCCTGCTTCACACGCAGGTTGTTGTTGTTTGGGATGGTCACATCAATCAGAGTTGTCTTCCTAGAAATTTTATCAACTATTATAAGGTCCGACCTGTTATGGGCGACTCGTTGATCTGTAAGAACTGTACGATCCCAGTACATCTTGTAGTTGTTGTTTTCAAGAAAAGGCTCTGGTGTGTAGCTGTAATATGGGACCCTCTCTGCCTGCACAAGCAGCAGTTTTTTCTCCAGTTCCTGTTGCAAGATCTTGGCAACCGAATCGTGTCCTTCCTTATATTCCGTTGATGCGAATATTTTCCTGTTATGTGCTGGATTGTTTCTGAAGTTTGGCACTCGTATCTGCATCTGTCGTCCACTACCGATGCATCTCCTACAACGAATTTTAGGTAGTTGCGAGTTGGTATAACCTGATCTTGCATGGCCAGTAGGAAGCCTTCCGTCTCGGGGAACATTCGTCCCGAGGTCAGCCAATAGTTCGACGCTAACTTGTCGACATGTTGGTTAACCTCATTAGGATGCCTCCCGTGCAGCGGCTTCTCCAACCACATCCGTAGTTTATCATTGTCGGTTCGGTGGTGATTTTGATGCTCGTGTTCCCTCAGACGTAGCGGTGTTGAGACGTCTGCTCCGCATATAGCTTTATGTAGTGTGGAGCTGTTGGCCAGCCTGTGGAAATAATTACCCAGATTTAATATTTGTTGGTCCAATTGCTTGTTGAGGTCTGCCAATCCTCTTCCTCCTAGTTGACGTGGCAGAGTTGTTCTTGCTACGGTGCTATACGGGGATGATGTTTATGAGCTTTTGTCAGTAGTGCGTCCTAACTTTTCGCTGCAGGTTGTTGATGTCTGTGTTGGTCCAATTCATTATTCTGAGTACAGAGCACGCATACGTGTTTAGGGCCTTAAGCAAATTCCTGCTGTTAAGATCAGTTCGCACTACTTGTCTTACTCTCTTGACGAATTCATTCGTTATATCAGACTTTATTGTTCGATGGTACTTTGAGCTTGTTTCATCCCGAGATACTTGTATGTATCTCCCAAGCTCATTGCTTCGATCCCCTGGCTGTCCTGCATCTCGTGTGCGACTTGTTCGAGTCTTCCCCCGACGATGTTATAGGGTGCGGCACTTGTCCAGTTCAAACTGCATTCCGATGTCCCTGGAGAACTCCTCTACAATTTTAAGCATTTACTTTAGTTGGTTCTTGGTTGCGGCCATCAGTTTTAAATCTATAGCAAGTGATTCAACTTCATGCGTTGTTGCTTTTGATAGCGAAGCCGTATTTCATAGAGTTCAACCGATGTGATAGGGGGTTCATCGCCATGCAGAACCACAGTGGACCGAGTGAATCTCCTTGGAAAATCCCTTATTATTATTATTATTATTATTATTATCGATTTAGCCAAAAGGCATTCGCACTCCCTCTCCGGGGAACATTCACTCAGATCCCAGGTATCCCGGATACCATAAGGATCTGGCTCGGACGAGACCCTTGCCATGTTATCGGGCCTTAGGTGACATTGATGTTGTTGGACGTTCCTGCATGCTGTCGCAAGTAGTACCGCTTTCCGCATGGACCTGTAAAGATTATCAGTTAGACCCAGCACTTTGATGTTTCTCAGCAAACTTTTTGGTATAAAACCAGTTGTTGACACGATGATTGGAATCGTCTGAACGTTGTCCATTTCCCATTGCCTTCTAATTCGTATTATTATTATTATTATATTGCAGTATTTTATTATTAGGTAATATGAGTCGAATAAACCTCTTTAAATTGAATCAACGGTTTTGAGTGCATTAAGATAGTAGAAATTTACGTGGCATTAGCAGTTTTAAGTATGGATCCGTTTGTTGTAAATTTTGAACCAGAATAAATTAAGGCTAAATCAACTGATGACCCTAGAATACCTATACGATAGCATTGTCGACCAAATATGAAGGTACACAGATGAAAAATTTACACCTAAATATTAGAATTATTAGTAAGAACTTTGATGAGCTTTCATAAATGAATTTCAGACATAATTTGGTATTGTAATATTGACTGAAACTTTTGTTGTGAGCCTCAGTTGTATGGGCTAATACAACCAAATATATAAAGACAGGCGTCATAATAAAAACATTGGTATTATTATTTTTGTTAATACAAACATGGAATACAAGTATAGCAAACACATGAATATAAGTGAGGTCAAATGAATAAAGTTGAATATAACTATACGTAACCAAATTATTGAAATCTTGGCGATTTATAGACCACCTAATACATGTTCCCAACTTTTTTATAAGGATTTTTTGGCCCATCCGAGTGTAAATAAGAATCATACTGAATACATTTCAATTCTCATATTTTGTTAATCAATGCACAAAACCTATATTATTGGTAGTTGCATAGCCCACATACAGATTAGAGATACCATCAATACTACCATGTTTCATTCTAACAAGTGGAAGTCATTTATTTTTGGCCACTGGGTAACAGATCACTTCCCAGTGGATGTCGTTTTACAATTAAAAATTTTAATAAAAAAGTAATATACAAAAACAGTACACAGGGTAGTCCACTTTTTTGTAGTAGGACTTTAACAATTGATAGAAAAAAAATATTTTAAGAGGAAATTTCATGTAAACATAGGTCCGTAATCGCTTCGTTTTAAAGATACAAGGTGTTGAAAGTTTCAAAAAAATATCGATTATTTTTATAGTGTCGCAACAAATGAAGATATTTAAACCAAATTTGGTGTGCAGCACCACTTTATAGGGTAGCCGATTTGGTGATAATATAAAGGCCCGCACAAACAACCAGTGGGGTTTCGCTTACAGTAATTTAAAAAAATAACTAGTACGGCCTTCAAAATCAATTTTTTTTATTCCAAAAGAACGATTAATTCTCAACAAAAAGTATCTCTTGGCATTTTTTCGTATCTGCCATGGTTCCGTAACAAATTTTCAATTCTTTGTCAAATTCAAAAATTAAACTCGAACTTGTTTTGGGTTAGACAACAACTTCATTAATGGCATTACTTAAATAAGTAAGATTGTAAGATTTTTAATTATATAATATGTAAATCATGGTAAATAAACATATATTATTATCTCACCAGACACAGGAACTCATATTCAATACTTAATTTACAGATACGACATGCCTTTTGAATGCTTCAGATATATTTGACTTGCATGGCCAGAACCTATATAACACTTGCCGACATTGTATGCATATCAAGTAAATAAACCTAAATATTTCAATCACGCGACAATAACAACGAGAATGAAATCCAGATGGTAATAGCTTTGCTCCAATTGTTCTGCTCTCTATATCGTGGTGCATGGAATTTCCCTGGCATATAAAGTTTTACTATTATTTCCAGCAGTTTATTTTCTCAATAACAATATGAATATGGTAATTCTATAGAAAATAGAAACAGCAGATTATGTGATAAATGGTATGGAAATTTAACGGAAATCTAAAAACTCTATATAATTCTACTTTCAGCAAGAAAAAGGAAGTCGACTTGCACATTTCTCAATAATTATAGGGTTCCTTTATTGGACGAGTAATGCAATCAATGTGAAAAGCGGCCAAGTTCATCTGATAAGATATAGTAGTTTGTACCACAAGAGTAAAACATGATGTCCATATCGAACGAGGAGGAGGGTTGACCACTCTGCCTACGGCGCTTTCGAGGGCGATATAGGGATATTGCCAATGACGTCAGAACCTATAGACAGGTTTGGTTTGATAAACGCTTGACGCCCAGAACTAATTACAATATAAGCGCTCCATTAAATTATTCCGAAAATGTCGTGAGATTGTCAGAAATTGCCCCTTTTTGTCGAGCCGTAGCGAACTTATTTCGACTCTGGGCTCGGAGGCTGGCGTCGTTAGACCATCCCCCGAGTCTTCAGGCGAGGTTCCGATGACATTTTAATAATGGGGCACCACGTCTATAGGTTTTGACGTCATTGGATATTCCACTAGAGTTGTGCCGTGTATTTTTTTGCATGTAATAGCTGATAAGCGATAATTTGACAAATTAGTTTCTGAAATTTATTACTTGACGAGTTTGTTATGTTATATTTTCTTAGGTTATAAAATAATTCTATAATATCTTTTCCTAATTGGCAACAAAGTCCTAGTTTTTCTAAATGTAACCTAAAATGTTAAAATACCTGCGATCGTACCCAAATATGACCGGAGGGAAAAACAATGTTGGTTGCGTTCAATGCGCCCTCAAATTTGCAATCGCTGCCAGAGCTTTACGTCAATGTGCATTGAATGGACCGTAAATGACAGATAGCGCTAGTTAGCCCTGCATTTTTGCTAGATTATCTGGTAGCGGACTTATTACTTTTCAAGCGTTTTTTATCATTTATATATTCTGGGCATTTTATCGTTATTAGTAACATGAGTAAATAATACAAATTGCGGTATTGTTTTTAAAAATAAGTAGATATGTGCAGTATTTTAGTATTGGCCGCTTCGAAAAATGGTTCTTTATTAACTAGCCAAAAAGGTAAAATAAGCCATTTTATATTATTATTAATTATTAAAAAACGTAAAATAAATACAAAAAAATAGTGTTGTTCAACAACCGTTTAATGTACTTTTGTAAATATTGACAGATATAGCGCCTGGATTGAACCATGAACGCAACCACCGTTTACGACACCGGCGCGTGACGTCAGAGCGCCCAGGCCTTCAGTAACTGAAATACCGCCTGGACACAAATTAATATACCCAATTCTCGGAAAGTGTTAGGCTACAGCGCTACACCAGAGAAGTTACGGTATTCATTAAAAAAATTTAACGGGATATTTGATCCTACTCTACCTGACTGTCGATATAACAACACATACCTCCTCTAATTACGAATAAAAAGCGTTGCCCCGGCTATTTTAAGAATTTAATTTCGACCAAAAGAAAGACCGTATATTATGCCGTTGCCAGTACAAAGAAGAGTACGGATACATGGTTCGGGGGTAATATGCGCCATACCAACGTAACGTTCGTGATTTTGTGGACAAATATTAACCACGCAGCCTCAACTGAACAGCCTCCTGTGTGCATGTTTTGTGAGTAAGTTAGCATTATTTATACATTCTCTTCAAAATTTGCTCGACTAAATTTCACTAAAGTTCAATATAACTGTAACCTCGACGTAACAGAACAAAAAATTGCACAATTCCTTAGGTCGGACAAACTTGAACTTATATCTCTCTATACAGAAATGAAAAAAGTTTCATTAGGAAATGAATCAGCTAAAAACTATTAAACTAAACACGTATTATCATTGTAATTGTTATAATAGAAATGTAAAACTATTTATCATTAGTGATAGTTAAATATATACCTAGCAATAAAGTTCAAAGTGAAAATGGCCTATAATAACACTCATTCAAAAACAGAAATACCTTTCATAATAAAATGTTGTGCGGGTGCAACATGCGTTGAAAAAACAAGATAACGCTATTTTGTTTAAATAATGACGGATTTTTGTACCTGTGAAATATAAATGAAGAGGGATGTTTTTGTGGCATACCAAGTAGGTACCTAAAGGATAATCAGTTAAAAAAACACTATTTTTTCAACTTTCAACTGATTATTCTTTACCTGGTATATATGCCACAAAAACATCCCTCTTCAGTTATTTTGTTTCATTGATAATTAACACAAAGTTCCTTATACAGAATGCTGTCCAGAAAGGAAAGAGAGGGTGACTCCCAGGATGGCACATCAAAAACATTCTAACCCTTATTTTAAAATTTGCAGATTTTCTAAATACTTTTTTAATAGTTGTTTATATCAAAAGTAGAAAAAGTAATCAAAATAAATATACTCTCTGTCTCGACACAAAAGTTTCGAAAATATTGTATACATAGTCTATTAATTATTAAGGCTTGTTCTCATAAATATATTCGTAGTATAGGGTTTTCCATTAAAAGGTGTCATTTTAAATTTCGTATAATATTTTTACTGTTAATCTTATGGATGTTATTTTTTTACAGTTGTGAAGTAATAACTATCCGATTTAAAAAAATGAAACGATACACGTTCCACCAAAGAATAGAAATCGTAAAAATTCACTACAGATAATTAACGATGTCAGTTTTGCAAAAAAAATCCAAACAGAATGATATTTTAGGGTGGTTTCCTAAACAATGGGTGTGGTTTCCTAACCATTTTTTAGAGCAAAATGACCCTAATAAAAGTTGTAGGGGATCAAAGTATGAACAACTTTTCAACATATTTTTTTGTATCTCTAATACATAACGAGTTAAAGCATATTACTAAGATGACCAATAATAATTCCGCACTCTGGAGGGTTGGATTTGTAAACATTTTTTTTACAAAAAAGTGACCTCAATACAAGTTTTAGAGGATGAACTTGTGGTCAACTTTTTCTTATATATTTTTTAATTTTTTTAATACTTAATGATTACGGGACATTGTATTTTTTAATTCATTTTTTGTCATGTAATGGTCTGTATATTTTAAATATCACCCAACCAAAATTTTTTTATAGGCGGCTGAATAATCTAAATGCTGAATTGCCCAAGTTAATTCATTATGCAACAAAACTAAATAAATGTCCCAATAAATTTAAAAGGACATTGTCACATCGACACATAATATACAGGGTGAGTCAGAATGTATAGTAAATAGTTTAAAGGGGTGTTCGGCAGGTGGTTTTAAGGGGGGTCTTTCATATAAAATTTTTCGATTTGGGCTTTCCTTGCCAAGTTATTCGGGTCTACAGGGTGACCCAAAAGTATTTTTTTTTATTTATATCTCAATAACGGCGCTACTTAAAAATTTGAAATTTGGTATGTGTTATCTACTTACTGGAAGACGCCTTAGGGTAGTTTATTCAATTACACAGTGCCCTAAAAAGGGTAAAAACTAACAACCACTATTATTTTTTTTCTCAGGTTATCTTTTTGGTCTTGCAGATCCATCATTTCAGTGTATCTTTTGATTTTGCAACAAAAGTGTACTCTTGTTTCATAACGATAAAATCAACCGTTTGCGTTGAAATTGGCAAAACGTGCCCCAAAACACCTGTTGACTTATTACCTACCGCTTTCAAACGTTACACATCGACTGTACCATTTAAACTGAGAAAAAAATCCCTATGAACAATGTACCAAAACTTATTAGCTTTCAAAATGGAAAGGATTGAATTTAACAAAATTTGAACACCCTATTTCAAGAAAACCAATACTGTTTTGACCAATGTCCAATTGGTATTTTTTTTACTTATTTTGAATGTACAGTCGATCTGTAACATTTGAAAGCGGTACGTAAAAATTTTATGTTTCGAATGTTGAAGTTTTGGGGCACGTTTTGCTAATTTCAACGCAAACGTTTTATCGTTATGAAACAAGAGATACACTGAAACGGTGGACCCGCAAGACCAAAAAGATAACCTTAAAACAGTTTGAGCAAAAAAATTAATAGGGGTTGTTAGTTTTTAATCTTTTTTAGGACACTGTGTAAATGAATAAACTATCCTAAGGCGTCTTCCAGTAAGTAGATAACAGACACCAAATTTCAAATTTTTAAGTAGCGCCGTTATTGAGATATAAATAAAAAAAATACTTTTGGGTCACTCTGTAGACCCGAATAACTTGACAAGGAAAGCCCAAATCGAAAAATTTTATATGAAAGGCCCCCCTTAAAACCACCTGCCGAACACCCCTTTAAAGTATTTACTATACATTCTGACTCACCCTGTATATAGGGATACATCGATATTTTAGGTTTATATCCAGTAGGACCGCTCGCAATACCTTATATGGTTCTCGTATAGTATATGGCTTACCTATGCCAAAATACTCCATTTGCATCAAGAATATGCGTTGTGAGTCAACCAAGGAGTCCGTCATTGATTATTGCACAAGTGATATTTAAATGAATACACGAACATTAACCTCATTGTTAATACGTACATAACTTTGCAACCATATTAAGAGATTTAATTTTGTTGACACATATCGAAATAATTGTAGTTATTGTTTATCGTAATGGTGTTTTAGTCATCATTTCATTGTATGAATAATTGATTTTAAATTGATATATATATATAATGCTTCGATATATTAAGTAAGTAAAGAGTAATAGCAATCTCCAAAAAAATGTCATGCAATAATGTTACAGCAATTTGATACAAGTCATTTTAGTGTAACGAAACTAGAGTAAGCTACAAGAGGTAGGAGTACATAAACAAACTGCTTTGGGATTTTGTGTTTGTACAATTATTTTTCAATGTTTCCCACGATATGTACTTACCAACTCAATTTTAAGGTTTTAAGAAGAACCTTAAGGCACTAAGTTTCGTTAATTAAACAAATAAATAATGATGTTGTTCCTTTTAACCAATTGAGCGTCACACGGCTTTCTTTTTCCAAACCTTATTATTTCGCACTGAAAAATGTTGCATTGTTTGAGACCTAAATAAATGCAAATTCCCCACTGTAATAGTTTCGCAATTTCACCCATTTAATTCCCATTAAATAATGTTTCCGTTTTAAAAATATTGCGTAGGAGTAAATGAATCGTGCCTACAAATTTGAAGGAACTACAAAGACTTTCTATTAACATTTTAGAGTGCTATCTTCAGATCTATAAAAACAATTATTACGAACTTAGACAGCAAGGTTTTCCAAGCTAATATTTCATGTTGTTTTATACGGGAAGGTGTACTTCCTAGAAGTAGCATTTTATTGAATATAATTAAGTTTTACATTGCAAATGAACATGTTGCCATGTTTGAAACTATTGTATTTTTTGCTGACAACTTCTAATCGTATGTAAATCAGCTCATAATCCTCTGGCACGGTAAAGTGCGTAGGACTTAAATAAGTGAATAATTGCTGCAGGGTAATTAACACATGAGTGCAATATATCACTACTAAGTATAATATAGTTCAATTTAAGTTTAAAATACGGTAATCAGACAGGCGAATGCAAATAAAAGTAAACATGGGAATAAATCACTTCTCAGGACTTGATATTAAACAGAATTCCATACCAATATTTTCCTATTTCTACTGAGTACTACCCATAGCATTTCCAGGCGTATTTTTTACTATCATAATTACATATATCTAAGATCTTGGTATAATAACATTTATTTGAACTTAATAAGTATTATAACACAGTTTCCTTCTGAAGCTAGGAATAAAAACGAGGATAAAAATTAGTTAGATTTAGTATTTTGTTGGGTTGTGTAAAGTATGACTGAACCAACGGCATGTTTTTTTACATAAATATATACTTCGATAAACCAATACATTCAAAACGTTGGGTGTCAACAACTGGTAATTTTTTGCACAAACAATACTTCCGCGTACGTTGCGATGTAGCTAAACACAACAATAATAAGCTGAAAATTTATGTTTCAAAATTTGTCGGGTGTGTCTATATAAATATACGTTCAATTAGCGAAACCGAAATCAGCACACGTACTTATAGGTGCCAGAGGATTACCAATCAAGAACCAAGGCAACATGAAATTGAATAGGGGCTATTGTACTCGCATTTGCATGTTTGGTATCGAAAGATCGAATGTAGGATTTGAAGTAGATCATTAAATAACATATCGCCAAATTTTTACTCCATAATTACTCTGAAATTCCTTGAACTACTTAGCGAAGTGCTCGCCCAATTTGTTGATCCGATTGCATTCACACCTTTGCAATAAATCTACACGTGTATTATTAATTTATCTGCAATATGAATATAAATATATAAATTTATTATGTCCGCCATTAATTCAGCCAAACACAGAGCAAAAAACAATTGTTGCAATGATATATCTACATTGATTGGCAAGTTTACTGCTAATCGTAAGTTACACAGTGCGGTACTTTATGAGTGATTTTATAGCCAAGTCTCCCAGCTGTCCATTTACATAAAATAACTCTTTCATCTGTATGAACTAACCGAACCATTTTTTTATTTGTTTATTTTTATGGATGGAGCAGTGTTTCGAAACAAATCGCATAGCGTTTGAAACCAAGTAGCGCCATAATTTTTTACCGTTTTAGCAGCGATGCGTGAAATTGTAGGTAATTCGACGAAATCTATAGGTTTTGTAGTTTAGCAATAATTATAAATGAATTTGGGCAAATTAGCCTTCATACTTCAGTGAAAATAGCAATAAAAGCGGCGATATTTACCTTGCTACATATTCCACTATAGAAGCTAAATTATACGGTGTGTTTCACTTTGATACTTGACATTTCCTTATTTTTTTTTTCACCTATATCACTGAAACTTGGTAATTAGGGTTCTGCTTTGCCGCAGTACGCCATAGAAGATGGAGTAGGTACATGACATATCAAAAATAATTCGGGCTCTAGAAATTTTCACTTACCTACTGTTATGTAAAACAAGAATTTTGAAACTCAGCCAATCTGCTGAAAAATACCGAATTGTCAAGTAACAAACTGAAACACATTCCAGGTAGGTATAGTGTGACTATAAAAACGTTGTTTGTTTGCTTGGGAATTCTTCTTAACATTAATTTGTTGCCAATTGATATAAATATTTTTTTTGTTGTGCTTGATGCAAAGATTATTTAATATATCTAATATAATTTATTCATGCGTAGATCAACATTACATACATGTGCAAAGGGAAAAACATCAAAATACCTAATTGTGAAGTATAATAAATCCAAGCATTAGGTATGTATTTTGTAAGAAGTTTACTACCAATACCATTGGATTTTTCCATTTGAAAATAAAGTTGAACATGACAACATGATGTCACTTCAGTAGGTTCTTCTATGCATGAATTGTTGTGGTGAGAAACAACTATTTGGAATAAATAAATTTTTCGAGTCAAGTCTGACATTTACCTCTAGTCACGTGAACGCTTTTGCATGTGGCATATTTTATCCTTTATTGGTCACACTGTTTACTTACCTACAAGTTGAGAAAAAATAATAACAAGAAGAAAAGATAATAACATCAAAGGCTCGATCAAAGGATGACAGGGATACAATATTGAGCATTATATTATAAAGAGCATACGTTTTCTGTACTAAGCCAACAAAAAAAATGAAGTCTGGAATGAAGCGTAATTCCAGCATATACAAACTTTTTTAATTAAATTTCTCCTCAGCACAGAAAAGTTTTGCACATGGTAGGTAGGGGTCTCCGTTGAAGCTAAGGACCGAGATTAGTTTTTCAACTCTTATTCCACGATGACCACGAATCCTTATTATATTGGGCCATCCACTTGAAAAATGTCTTACAAGATTTCTAGATCACACGAGAAACATCATCAACAACAATTTCTTCAAGCTCGTCTTGTACTCGCGCTTGCTTGCTTCCACAGCAACAAAAGCATGAGTGCGAAGTTAGGAAAAATTATCGGAAAGTAATTCGTGTAGGAAGATTCTCGGGAAGAGAGTGAATATTTTTTTCGTGTAATATGAAAATTCTATTATTACTAGGCATTTTCCACATTATCACATGATTTGCCAGACAACATCTTTGGAGTGGCCAGCGGAATATGTCGTTTTCAGTCCCGTTTGTAGCAATATGGTTTTTCCGAGAGATCTAAGTATGTAAGCAGGGCATGCTTACATGGCATTTCTTTTCTTTAAAACAACTAATCAATGTTTTCTTTAATTTCATTTTTCAAATATAAACAAATTACTGGCGATAAAAAACTAGTTAGTGGACAAAATATGACTAGAGACATATTTCTTAAGAAATAAATCGTAGAATACATCAACTTGTTTACTGTTTGGTAAATTTGACGGGATAGTCACGTTATACAGGGTGATTTATTCATAAATACATTAATTTTAACAGTGGGTATGGAAAACTACTCTGAATGCGAAATCGCAATTAAAAAATTTCACCTTTTTTTAAAGCCGGAATTGATTTTTTTCTAACCCGCATTTTTACCTATTTGCCCCCCTATTTACGACTGCCACTGACTTGCTTCCAGCGCGTATGACGCTTGGGACGACGCTTTCCGTCGAGTAGGTTAGCATTGTTGCCAGATGTACGAAACTTTCGTAAATTTAAAGGAATATTTTCAGTACACGATTATTTGTATTGTAGGCGAATGTTCTGAATAATGCATGCGGAAATTATGAAAAAATGTTAACACCTACCTCTTGTAACGGTTAGTTTTGGCCTTAGACACCTAAGGAATAAATGCCAACGAGAAAATAAATGAAACGACTGCTTACCTGATCTTTTGATTTTTTGATGCTTTATTAGGTACGTACCTACTCAACTAGAGGGCTTACATGATTTCGTGGACCTTGACACCACCGAGAACGATCTTTTTCTAGATAAAACGAATTTCACTCACTTTCGCTTGGGGCACTAATTTTGCCGCTAACTAGTTCACTGATAATCCTTTTTACTGCACCGAGATACTCTTACGTAAGTGGTTGTGTTCTGTGGGTGTTCTGCTTCCTCCGAAATATTAACGTCAACATTAGCTAACATCTCCTGGGGTGTAGTTGCTTAAAATTATCGTACTTTCCGCTTAGGTCGTTTCCAACACCGCCACACTTTTCTCATTCCTTTCTTTCTCGTTATGTTGTGGGGGTGCTCCTCCCCTGTGACTCCAATATAGTCGTAGTCGGCCTTGTCCTTGTCAAGTTTCTGGAGAGTGCACTGTGGTTTTCTTTCCTTTCTCACTCTCCGCCTCACTAATCGCACATCTTGGATACGCATTGTAACTACTTTGTAAATATGTTTGGGTTTCTTGGGACTTTTTAGGATATTTGTTTCCCATATTTCACAGAACACCCTCTTCGTATTTTGGTTTGGATATTTGAAGGTTGTGTCGCATTCATTGACACTACTAGTTGGCCTTCGTAGAAATCATTCCTTTCATGAAACGGAAGTTTTCGCACGAGACCCACTATTACTTTCGCTACCTGCCGATAGGTGGCGCGGTAGCTTGATTGGAATAAAGGAGCATCATATCTACTATTTCCGCATTTGTCTACCAAACAATTTTTGTAAAAAAGCAAACATGTTGCACAAAGAGTCGCCAATAAACAGAAAATAGAGAATTAACGTTACACAGAGGTCTTTAATCTAATTACGTAAATTCGGCGACGTTAACAACAATTAGGAGAAATGGCGCCACAGAGAAACCGTCAGCAGCTCCTTGACAACTGACAAGTTTTAATAGCTGCGGATGCGACGAGCATCTACAAAGTATATTGACTTTGAAACAGTTTCGGTTTCATTATTTTTCAGTCGCTGTTTGTTGACACTGTATGAGTGTCGTGCGTGTGATTGTGAAAAAAATGGCCTCTTGTATTGTTATAGCGCGTGATGTGAAAAGTGTAGTGATTCTCTCGAGAAATATGTGTCAGTTAGACGTAGAACGCGGAAAGTCCAAGGTGTGCTAACACCAACACCCTCGCCAATACCCTGTTATATTGTCCCACTTGTCCCATCAACTAGGTAAGTAAATATCTCGGTAAATATATAAGCTGCTTTATTTTTTCGTATTTAAATTACCAAAATACAACGGCAACGTCGCGGCCGGTGCCATGTGCTCCACCATAACGTTACAGTTACGTGCCTTCGGGTGCACCTCGTTACATGCGATTTGGGATAATTGCCCCATTATTTAAACATGCAGCAACATTTTTTTTGCGTTTTGGTTATATATGTAAATCCCTGATGACGTGGTTAAAAATTAATGTACTTATGAATAAATCACCCTGTATATATACTATTCATGGAGATACAATAAATTATGTGGTATTTTTTATTTGAATAATAAAAATATAGATTGTAAATGTGCCGACATACATACGTCATATAATATTATTGCAACGACTTATTTCCGTCTTAATTTTTTTATATATGAACAGCTGAAATTCCTAAAATATTGATTTTCCCAGACAATCGCACTATCCGGCAACGCTGGGACCGCACAATCAACTGTTTGATATGCTTATATTGTTTCCTAGCAAGTGCAAAGTGTTGTTTTTACTCTAAAGAGTTTATGGTTGTATATTAGTGCAATTTTGAACAATGAAACATGTGCGTGGCATGCTCGTTGGCATGTGGCATGTAAACGGAATCAGCCTATACAACTAAAGAAATATTTGTTTTAATTTGGTGTTAGGTACATCTTATATTTTGAATGATTGCAATGCCTTTTCTTATTATTGGTCGATTTATATTTTGTCTAGAGGGATACACCTTGAAGATACAATATCATACTACTTTTGCAATTTATGTTTTACTCGCATATAGGTACTTTAGCACACGTTGAATCAAAAAAGAAAGAAAACTTTCAATCTAGGTTCAGGTTATGCAGGCGTACAAACCAGGAAAATCTGAGAAATATAATCCGGCGTAATTCCCAAGGCAACGATCTAGAATTTTTATAATTTCCTAACGTAACTCCGTAGCCTACTTGCGGGGCATATCGCAACGGTAATCTGGGAAGCGTTGCAATAAAACCTGCCAATAGTTACAGTTAAATAATAACAAATCGCGATATGTAATAAGTAATAGTAATATAAATGCAAATTATAGGCATTAATGAATTATTGGCCAAGCAAAACGTATCATTAAAAACTGCAACACCGATTTCAATTAATAGCGGAAAAGGGTAAGCCACGGGCAAGGGCACGAGCTTGGCTGAAGAATTTACCATACGATTACTCAGAGAATAATTCTAGTCTCGGTTCTAACTAGAATTAGTTGGATTGTAACCCAGGTTGAATACAACGCCACAAAAGTGCCTTATTACTTATTAAAATATACCTACTGAAGGAGTCGTGTGTGTTTGGTTTGTAATTTGCATTACATGCTGAAAACTGGTAAGGCGAGCAATCTTTTTAAGTAAGAAACTGAATACATTACGACGCCTTGGTTATAGGCGGTTTGAAATTTGAATGAAAAATAAAGGTTCATGGGAAATGGCTCATGTAACTATAGTTGTTTAATGAAGTTCTTTGAAACATGAATGCGGCGAGGTGTAGTACATAACCTTCCTTATACAAGGTTCTTATGGATTGAAAGGAGGTTGCTGATAGTGTTAAACGATCGAAGTGGAAGTAGGTGATTTAAATCTCCTCTAGAGCTGACGTATTTTCAATTTTAATGGAAGGGTTTACGCAAAAGTGAACGGCTTGTTCTATCTGATCACGTCTTAGAGGAAGGTTTTAAGTACTTAGGAACCTTTTAGCTATGGGAACTGTCATGCAAATATTCAGGCATGAATAAGGAACGAACTTCGATATAATCCACTGAAGTATCGAAGCCTGATGAAAATAAGTTTAGAACTTTTTCATTCAACTTAATGCTAAAACTAGTTTATAGAATATTGTATATCTATCTTTTAACACCAGATAAATAGTATTACCCATATCTCTACCTAATCGACTTAGTAAACATTACATTTCAGTGTTGTGTTTATTGTATTAGTAGTTATAATATATTTCGTGACAACACACTAGCCTTAACAATTTGTTGTGCTTATATCTAGCGTAATTTTCCGTAATGGCACCATTCTTATACCTATCAAGGTCTCTGTAAGAAGCATATAAAACAAAACAGAGCACTTACAAAACTATTTGATCTCAATCACGAGTCACGACATATTATAATCGGCTTCTTCCTGACAAGAGCATCTTGAAAAAGTATCAACAACACGAGAAAAAGTACTCGCTGCATCCTCGTTTGAAGATCGACAATGTATCTGGAACATAACTTGTCCTTCAAATTGTTTTATCCGGTTATATCTCTCCGGCGCAGTTTTTAACTGCACAACGTGAAACTATTTGCTCGGTAAAACGAGCACTGCTCAGCACTAGATGCATCTTACAATATCGTAAATGGCAAATAGCATTATGGGGACAGGGACAGTCTTTGCTTGGAACAGGTTCAACGCGTTCTTAGCGATAGAGAGTAATTAATTTGAAAAAATTAAATATTTTAAGGAAATAGTCAGCCATTCATCCTCTCAATTCACACTCCAACAAGATGTTACTAGTTTGAGTAAAATACAGCCTTTCTTTTCACCGACATGATACAAACTTAGCATTGGCGATTAAACGATGAAAGCATGGAACTATTAAATCATACTTCGTTCCAAAGTTTCAATTAATTGGACCAATTGGCCTAATCGAAGGCTAAAGGATAAAGTCTAATCGAGTTTAATACTCGGCCTAATACTTAACAAAACCGGTATGAAGTTAGCAGCCATTTTTTGGCAGCCAAAAATTTTAGCAGCTATAATAAACATGGTGTGAAGTTAGCAGCCAATTTTTGGCAGCCATTTTATTCTTGATTAAGCAACCCGAATTTTTTGTAATGTTTTATTTACTGCACAAATAATATTGGTTCCTCCCTTGCTAGCCGTTTTAAAAAAGCCACCTAGTGAGAATTCCTTGCAAGCCGTTGGAAGGGATAAAAACCGCCCTTGAATGACATAATAATTATTTTCGCGTTTTCAGAAATGTTGTGCACAATTCGTTCCTACGCCAAAAAGTAGCCAACTAAGAGAGGTAAAAAAGCCCCCTAGTGAGAATTCTTTGCTGGCCGTTCGAAGGGGTAAAAACCTCCCTTGAATGACATAATAATTATTTTCGCGTTTTCAGAAATGTTGTGCACAATTCGTTCTTACGCCAAAAAGTATCTAACTAAATGAGGTAAAAAAAGCCCCCTAGTGAGAATTCCTTGCTGGCCGTTCGAAGGGTTAAAAACCGCCCTTGAATGACATAATAATTATTTTCGCGTTTTCAGAAATGTTGTGCACAATTCGTTCCTACGAAAAAAAGTAGCCAACTAAGAGAGGTAAAAATGCCCCCTAGTGAGAATTCCTTGCTGGCCTTCCGAAGGGTTAAAAACCGCCCTTGAATGGCAAAATAATTAATTTCGCATTTTCAGAAATGTTGTGCACAATTCGTTCTTACGGCAAAAAGTAGCCAACTAAGAAAGGTGAAAAAGCACCCTAGTGAGAATTCCTTGCTAGCCGTCCGAAGGGGTAAGAACAGCCCTTGAATGGCAAAATAATTATTTTCGCATTTTCAGAAATGTTGTGCACAATTCGCTCTTACGGCAAAAAGTAGCCAACTAAGAAAGGTGAAAAAGCACCCTAGTGAGAATTCCTTGCTAACCGTTCGAAGGGGTAAAAACCGCCCTTGAATGGCAAAATAATTATTTTCGCATTTTCAGAAATGTTGTGCACAATTCGTTCTTACGGCAAAAAGTAGACAACTAAAAGAGGTAAAAAAGCCCCCTAGTGAGAATTCCTTGCTAGCCGTCCGAAGGGGTAAAAACCTCCCTTGAATGACATAATACTTATTTTCGCGTTTTCAGAAATGTTGTGTACAATTCGTTCTTACGCCAAAAAGTATCCAACTAAAAGAGGTAAAAAAGCTCCCTAGTGAGAATTAGTTGCTGGCCGTTCGAAGGGTTAAAAACCGCCCTTGAATGACATAATAATTATTTTCGCGTTTTCAGAAATGTTGTGCACAATTCGTTCCTACGCCAAAAAGTAGCCAACTAAAAGAGGTAAAAAAGCCCCCTAGTGAGGATTCCTTGCTGGCCGTTCGAAGGGTTAAAAACCTCCCTTGAATGACATAATAATTATTTTCGCGTTTTCAGAAATGTTGTGCACAATTCGTTCCTACGCCAAAAAGTAGCCAACTAAAAGAGGTAAAAAAGCCCCCTAAAGAGAATTCCTTGCTGGCCGTTCGAAGGGTTAAAAACCGCCCTTGAATGACATAATAATTATTTTCGCGTTTTCAGAAATGTTGTGCACAATTCGTTCTTACGCCAAAAAGTATCCAACTAAAAGAGGTAAAAATGCCCCCTAGTGAGAATTCCTTGCTGGCCGTTCGAAGGGTTAAAAACCGCCCTTGAATGACATAATAATTATTTTCGCGTTTTCAGAAATGTTGTGCACAATTCGTTCTTACGCCAAAAAGTATCCAACTAAAAGAGGTAAAAAAGCCCCCTAGTGAGAATTCCTTGCTGGCCGTTCTAAGGGTTAAAAACCGCCCTTGAATGACATAATAATTAATATCGCATTTTCAGAAATGTTGTGCACAATTCGTTCTTACGGCAAAAAGTAGCCAACTAAGAAAGGTGAAAAAGCACCCTAGTGAGAATTCCTTGCTAGCCGTTCGAAGGGGTAAAAACCGCCCTTGAATGGCAAAATAATTAATTTCGCATTTTCAGAAATGTTGTGCCCAATTCGTTCTTACTCCAAAAAGTAGCCAACTAAAAGAGGTAAAAATGCCCCCTAGTGAGAATTCCTTGCTAGCCGTCCGAAGGGATAAGAACCGCCCTTGAATGGCAAAATAATTAATTTCGCATTTTCAGAAATGTTGTGCACAATTCGTTCTTACGGCACAAAGTAGCCAACTAAGAAAGGTGAAAAAGCAGCCAAGTGAGAATTCCTTGCTAGCCGTTCGAAGGGGTAAAAACCGCCCTTGAATGGCAAAATAATTAATTTCGCATTTTCAGAAATGTTGTGCACAATTCGTTCTTACGGCAAAAAGTAGACAACTAAAAGAGGTAAAAAAGCCCCCTAGTGAGAATTCCTTGCTAGCCGTCCGAAGGGGTAAAAACCTCCCTTGAATGACATAATACTTATTTTCGCGTTTTCAGAAATGTTGTGTACAATTCGTTCTTACGCCAAAAAGTATCCAACTAAAAGAGGTAAAAAAGCTCCCTAGTGAGAATTAGTTGCTGGCCGTTCGAAGGGTTAAAAACCGCCCTTGAATGACATAATAATTATTTTCGCGTTTTCAGAAATGTTGTGCACAATTCGTTCCTACGCCAAAAAGTAGCCAACTAAAAGAGGTAAAAAAGCCCCCTAGTGAGGATTCCTTGCTGGCCGTTCGAAGGGTTAAAAACCTCCCTTGAATGACATAATAATTATTTTCGCGTTTTCAGAAATGTTGTGCACAATTCGTTCCTACGCCAAAAAGTAGCCAACTAAAAGAGGTAAAAAAGCCCCCTAAAGAGAATTCCTTGCTGGCCGTTCGAAGGGTTAAAAACCGCCCTTGAATGACATAATAATTATTTTCGCGTTTTCAGAAATGTTGTGCACAATTCGTTCTTACGCCAAAAAGTATCCAACTAAAAGAGGTAAAAATGCCCCCTAGTGAGAATTCCTTGCTGGCCGTTCGAAGGGTTAAAAACCGCCCTTGAATGACATAATAATTATTTTCGCGTTTTCAGAAATGTTGTGCACAATTCGTTCTTACGCCAAAAAGTATCCAACTAAAAGAGGTAAAAAAGCCCCCTAGTGAGAATTCCTTGCTGGCCGTTCTAAGGGTTAAAAACCGCCCTTGAATGACATAATAATTAATATCGCATTTTCAGAAATGTTGTGCACAATTCGTTCTTACGGCAAAAAGTAGCCAACTAAGAAAGGTGAAAAAGCACCCTAGTGAGAATTCCTTGCTAGCCGTTCGAAGGGGTAAAAACCGCCCTTGAATGGCAAAATAATTAATTTCGCATTTTCAGAAATGTTGTGCCCAATTCGTTCTTACTCCAAAAAGTAGCCAACTAAAAGAGGTAAAAATGCCCCCTAGTGAGAATTCCTTGCTAGCCGTCCGAAGGGATAAGAACCGCCCTTGAATGGCAAAATAATTAATTTCGCATTTTCAGAAATGTTGTGCACAATTCGTTCTTACGGCACAAAGTAGCCAACTAAGAAAGGTGAAAAAGCAGCCAAGTGAGAATTCCTTGCTAGCCGTTCGAAGGGGTAAAAACCGCCCTTGAATGGCAAAATAATTAATTTCGCATTTTCAGAAATGTTGTGCACAATTCGTTCTTACGGCAAAAAGTAGCTAACTAAGAAAGGTATAAAAGCACCCTAGTGAGAATTTCTTGCTAGCCGTCCGAAGGGGTAAGAACCGCCCTTGAATGGCAAAATAATTAATTTCGCATTTTCAGAAATGTTGTGCACAATTCGTTCTTACGGCACAAAGTAGCCAACTAAGAAAAGTGAAAAAGCACCCTAGTGAGAATTCCTTGCTAGCCGTCCGAAGGGATAAGAACCGCCCTTGAATGGCAAAATAATTAATTTCGCATTTTCAGAAATGTTGTGCACAATTCGTTCTTACGGCAAAAAGTAGACAACTAAGATAGGTAAAAAAGCCCCCTAGTGAAAATTCCTTGCTAGCCGTCCGAAGGGATAAGAACAGCCCTTGAATGGCAAAATAATTAATTTCGCATTTTCAGAAATGTTGTGCACAATTCGTTCTTACGGCAAAAAGTAGTCAACTAAGAAAGGTGAAAAAGCACCCTAGTGAGAATTCCTTGCCAGCCGTTGTGCACAACATTTCTGAAAATGCGAAATTAATTATTTTGCCATTCAAGGGCGGTTCTTACCCCTTCGGACGGCTAGCAAGAAATTCTCACTAGGGTGCTTTTATACCTTTCTTAGTTGGCTACTTTTTGCCGTAAGAACGAATTGTGCACAACATTTCTGAAAATGCGAAATTAATTATTTTGCCATTCAAGGGCGGTTTTTAACCCTTCGAACGGCCAGCAAGGAATTATCACTAGGGGGCTTTTTTACCTCATTTTGTTGGATACTTTTTGGCGTAAGAACGAATTGTGCACAACATTTCTGAAAACGCGAAAATAATTATTATGTCATTCAAGGGAGGTTTTTACCCCTTCGAACGGCCAGCAAGGAATTCTCACTAGGGGGCTTTTTTACCTCTCTTAGTTGGCTACTTTTTGGCGTAGGAACGAATTGTGCACAACATTTCTGAAAACGCGAAAATAATTATTATGTCATTCAAGGGCGGTTTTATCCCTTCCAACGGCTTGCAAGGAATTCTCACTAGGTGGCTTTTTTAAAACGGCTAGCAAGGGAAGAACCAATATTATTTGTGCAGTAAATAAAACATTACAAAAAATTCGGGTTGCTTAATCACGAATAAAATGGCTGCCAAAAATTGGCTGCTAACTTCACACCATGTTTATTATAGCTGCTAAAATTTTTGGCTGCCAAAAAATGGCTGCTAACTTCATACCGGTCTTAACAAATGAATTAAAATATTATGTTCAATGAAAAATACACTTTATCTACAACGAAAATAAGTTTGAAGTTCTTGACAAGACTAAACGCATAGCAAACTCTGAACAAAAAGTGTATCCCCTTTTTTCCATTTCGAAAAAGATCATACCTATATGTGTAGGACCCTCATCTTATCCTTGGGATATTGTGATTGGTTGTATCTGACAAGGCAATCTAAGCATTTTGAGAAGGTTCCTGATCTAATGCATTATACGATTCTCGGGGGCATAATTTTCTGATGTTGTGGCCAGATCAGGTGATATTAGTCACAAAGACAAATCTGCAATTTGTGCTTCCGTAGTATTTCAGCTCGATGGGGATGATGGTGCTAGGGATAATCAGTCGCCTAAAATATATTGTTCTAAATAACAATTCCACCTAATTCCGTAATAGTAAAGCTTTCTTGAAAATACAAGATACACTTTTTGCCCGATGCGATAAGAAAATTTGATTTAAATAAAAATTTGTAGGTGGCCACCTTGATGGCCACTGTGTTACAGGTTGACTCTTAAGTGCTCGCTTAAGTGCTCATGTTATAATTATTATTGCCTCATACTCGGAGAAAAAATTAAAAATTTGTATTTTACTTGAATTTTGAAATAACGTGAGTCATTCAACCAGTTTATTTTACATTTAATATTCTCTTAATGGTGACAGTTGGAACAAATACATTTTGGGTCTGGCTCAACAAGGCGTTTGACTTGATCGAGGTCAATATCAGAATGATAAACCAGTGATCTACTAGATATTTGACGCTGGTCAGGGACCAAACACACACTTGTCCCAGTTGCCACAATTTTTTTTCTATATTATGTGGGGGGGGTAAAACATTCTAACATTGTGGATGTATATTGATGATTCGAAATATTTTGGTGATGAATGTTTGCACGAGGAGAAACGTGAAAACTAAAATGTAAATTTAATCTTTGCCGCCAAATTTAACATGATCATCTTGTTTTGGTCTAAAGTTTTCTTAGTTCGACCATACACCATTACATTCCATGTTTCAGATTTCCCTTTATGTATTGTGTACTAACAGGTCCTGCTCCTTCTGATGTAACATCATGTCATCGAAAAGCATCCTGTACTCTGAAATGCTTTTATTGCAAATCAAGTGTTCATATGTCAAGTGTTATGACAGACAATGTACTGTACTGTAAACAGCACTGACTTTGAAACCGATGCTTCTTATACGGCACTACGGCCTCATTAATACCACCACACAACTCCGCTCCTATTATATCCGCGTTTCACGTGGTTTTACCCTTACATCTTCGTCGCCGCCGCTAGCTCCACATCGCGTATCCTCGCACCACAACAACAGAACACACCGCGGCGCACCACCGGCTTTCACTCGCGCGCTTCGGCGTACGTTGGCGTTGTTGCGACGGCGCCGGGCGGCGGCTGCGCGTCCATAGCGACTGAGCCGGAGCGGCGCGAGTCGCGGCCGCCGCCGCGCCTGCGGGGGAGGAGGGGAGGGGGGGATGGATGGCGGCCGGAGGACCGGAGGAGAGAGTGGAGATGCTACGCGCTGGCGGCAGGCGCGGCACCGGCCGGCGTTGCCGCCACGGCGGAGGGCGCGTAGCGAAAAGACAAAAGACAACGCGGGTGAGACGGTTAGGTTGATGGGAGAGGCCCCTTTCGAGTTATAGCACAGTCAACCTGTCATTGGAGATCGTAAAAATTTCGGGAAAGCCGATTTTTTTTATATACTGGACGCGTTTTATTGAATATTCTCCTCTACCGGCGCTGCCGACTATACCATCAAAGCGTTGACTGACGTATTAATAAAGACTGCTCACGGCTGTCATGTTTGACAGTTCTCTGGCTCACCATGCGCTTTCCGGAGACAAAATACAATGCAAAATACATTGTTGACCATAGGCGCCATCTTCTTTCCGGGACATGAAGCTATAGCTGTGAGAAGTCTTATTAATACGTCAGTCAACGATCAAAGTCTATAGAATATCTCTAGACTTTGCTACCATCTTCTAAGCGAGTAATGAAGGTATAGGATAGTGCACTGAGCGAAATGCGCTTTATTCTTTATAAAAAAAAAACCTTCAAAATACTCTTTTATACGATTTGGGACAGCAACTCATGCTTATTACCTTTACATGACAAGGACTGCTAAGACAGTATATACAGCAAGAGATGCACAGGGCTAAGTAGGTATTATAAAACGGATTAGAAATATAAAACTCTGCGTTGGTATAATTATCCTTTCCATTAGCCTCTATAATCTTGTCTCGTGTTGGTCATAAAACAATTTTCTTGCCCCAGCGTCTACAGCTCGATTTTTGAAAAAAGTTTTATGCTGCAAAAGGCAACTCGATACCTTGATTAATTTAGGAGATATAGTGTTTCATTTTCTCGCGTTTCTGAAATGTGCCTTAATTTTTTGTTAAGAAATATTTGATAACAAAACTGTTTGTTATGTTTTCTTCTTTAAAACCAATAACCAAAGAAAATATCTCCAGACATCAATGAATTGTACATATTATGTATGTAAAAAAATGAACAAAAGAACGTTGTTCCATTGAGCACTCACTATTTTTCGAAAATCGAGCTTTAGACACCAATCTACTTTTGTCTATCTCTTTGGAAAGTATGAGAAACCCCCCAAAACCGTCCAATTTGGGACACCCTATTGAAGATGGGCGACAATCAATCTTTAAACAAAAATTATTGAAAATACATAGGTAGATATATAGGTATTTTTCATTTTACAACAACGATATATTGTTTGAAAAAGTCTGGAGATGAATTTTATTATTACGCTTCATTATGCTTAACTATTTAAATTGCTTTTAAAAATTCAAATGGACTTGAACTTTTACGCCTATTGTAAATTGAAATATAGAACAGATTTATTTTAAAAGAAATACATTAGTGACATGAAACCCATTATATATAAAATTAAATAAAATTGGAAACTTGATTAATTATATTATAATATTGTGTTGTCTGAAATAATTGAAATCAGAAACAATTTAAGTCGCCTAAAATTCATACCAAAAACACAAAAATGCCCTTGGATAACCGCAAGGTTTAAGCCAAAAGTAACAATTTACTTCGTTAAAAAATAGTCCAATATTTCCATAAATTGTTTTCAAACCGTCTGAGTTACAACGAATCGCATGTCCGTTATGCATTAAAATCAGGTGAGCTTTCTGCAATTACCAAAGAATTTTTTGTGCGGTCTACCGGTCCCGCAACTGTCTACCTACCACCAGCACTGATGTCATGGCGTTCTACCTGTGTATAGTAATGCAAATAAATGTTTACACAGGGTGGTTAACTAAAAAGGAAAAACTCAATATTTTTCGAATTAATTTATTATCTATAAACTGTACGAATATAGTCGTGAAAAGCCTTTTTTGACGCATTATACTGCCACATCGAAGGCAGTCGTCCGCCTTGCCTTTGCAAAAATGAAACTGCTGCTGCTTCATTTAAGCTTTCAGTTCTATAGAAATCCTTGAACAACATGGTGGTCCTACCATCTAAAGATTTGTATTTATTTATGGTTTATTTATCTCTTTAAACAGACCCAAACTAAATATTATTAATCTTAACTTTGCACTGCAGGTAGTATAAGGGTAAACCGGCTATGCCAGTAGACCGCTCACTACAATAGCACCAATTTTTTTATGTTTTCACGACGAATCATTGAATGTTATTCATAAATTAATTGTTAAATATGTATTATGTTTCTGGTGATTACCAAAAAATTCAGAAATAAATTATTGTTTACATAATTATAGAAAAACCGAAAACTGCTTTTTGGAAACTTTGGCGCTCTCTATCTTTTTGGAAATGAATTTTCTTAGCGGGTTCCATCGGCTAGGTGTTATTTATTCCAATTGATAGGTATTAGTTAGTAGCGGTGAGATGTAGGAGACTTCGGCGTCTTCAACAGCTACTATAAGGGGTTAGAGGGTGTAGTGTAACCATTTATTATTGTTGGTTATGCGAGGAGTGCATTTTTTTCAATTGAGATCCTTTACCTGGCATTCCACTAAACATCATTTATTATATGTATTTTCGCTACAAATATTAAACAATATCCATGTTGGTTTATTTTTACATTAGAGGAGTAGTTTGCAAGAACAGTAAGAAAATATATACGCACCTGTTAATATTGTAACTGCTTGTGCAATGACTATTAATTAGCCTTCATTCATAGAGGATGAACTATTAAAGGACACAAATCTGTGATTCTGGGACAGACAGCGTGAAATGAAGGGACAGAGACCAAGTCTCTTGAAGCTACAGTTACTAAGAAACTAAAGAAAAAATATTATAAGCGCATTGTCTGTGCTCTAGATCAATGTCCACAAATTAGCACTATGGCAAAAGTAAGCAAAATACGGATGGATATGATCAATATCTTTATAAGTGTTCTGATTTTGGATGAACCTGTCTTGGATATGAGATTACTGTATAAACATTGTGAATCACTACTGATTGGTTAGATTTTAGCCTTGTTGTCGATACTTTGCTATTATATATACATTTTTGTAAAGTTTTTGAGCTGTCAGAAAAAAATATTTCAAATCTTGAATGAATGACAAACAACTGATATTGGAAACGTCAGAGCAAATTGGCAGTCTCATCAATTCGAAATGTGGCGGGATATTTAATATTCCTTAAGAAAAATCTAGTAAAAAAATTGATGGTAGGTACCTTAATTAACAATCGGAACACAATTTAAAAAATAGTTGCTTGGACCATCCTAATCTCTAAAAATTATAAATATTTACAAGAGTAATTTAAAATTTCATTACGCTATACCTTTTTTATACTAAATTGTAGAGAGCAGAATTTTCTTCACTTATAGCATTTCTAATTATCATGGCACTTTTAAAGGGGAAATAATTAGAGCCTGCAGGACGCTGGAGACTGAGAGGGCTCTTTTTGAGGTAGCAGAACGAGTTTGAGCTTGGGATCCTCGACCTGTGTGTGTGGTATCAAAATTCGACTAATGGGAGCTAGCGACGGTATGAGCCTTGCTTAGTGTCATTAGAATTTATATAAATGTTTCCCTATAGATCCAGAAAGGAAAAAAATAACACAAACAGAGCGTTCGCAAATACATACCTTTTACTAGGAAAAATTATGAAAAGTTTTGAATATTACAACAAATTAAAATGTAAATTTCAATCAATGGTGAGTGAAAAAACCCTTAAGAACAATCGGACAATATAAACTAGGTATGCACAATTAGTTTTTTCATCGAAAAAATCTAAAATATTGGGGGAATATAAAGGAAGCTTGATTTTATTTCTTTATAAAGAGTGCAGCAGATTTGATTTAGTTAGGTACTAGAGAGCCAAGAAAACTGTTGAAATTCATAGGCTAGGCTACGATCTTGAAGTTAATTTCGTTAAACAAAGTAAAATTAAATATCTTGTAACAAACCTTAATTAGAAAAAAAAACACTGTGTCCGTAAACTAACATAAAATCATTATTTTTGAAAATATTAATAAAAAATCCTCGAAAACGTCGAGGATATGACGTCATCGACAATTTTGTTATTTTGTTTGAATATTATTTAATAATTGAAATAAATTTATAAAATTTTCAAACTTCAAACATAATTTTTATCGAAATTTTTGTTATGCAACATAACAAAATTTTTGACAATTTCAATGTAGGCCGTGACGACGTTTCTAATTACGCCATAAAAAGGGGGGGCTGCCACATGAAAAAAATGTCGATTTCGTGATAGACAGAACAATGATAACCTCACAGATTTAAATGTTATGTTACAAAATGCCTTTTTTAAACAAAATATACTTTAACCTTGTATTTTAAAAAATTGCGATATTATGCGTTGCATTACGGACACACCGTGAATATGAACTCAAACAAAATTAAAAACTTCTTGCCGAAACAGTCGTTCGTATTTAACAACTTGTTCAAAGCCTTTTTGTTATACTATAGTTTTCTTATTCGCCTTGACTCCATATTTAAAAGAAACTTGCATAGATAGGTAGTAAATCTAATAGAACCGCAGTACTGTGTATTTAATGTGTAATTAGCCAGTGATATCTTATTTATGTTCTTGGGGTCCGGAACTCGATTCGTGCATTATTTTGGAGGAGCAAAGTACTTGTAACTTTCTAATTATGGATGATTCCGAGACGATGAAAATTAAACAAATAATGTCAATTTGCCAGTTTCTAAAAATTATTTCAAACATTGTGGGTAATTGTAGATTTTAATTTAGAAAGGTGATGTGGAAGTAGAAGAAGTGATTCCACCTGCAGCCAGTTGTTATACTGATCTACCTTTAGAAATCGATATGAATCTTCAAAGCTCTTGTATTGACCCTGGAAAGCTTTCGAGGAGATTTCCCCGCGAATAAAACCTTTTCTAAGTTTTAAAACAATTGACTCGCCAGAATTACTGAACACCTACTGCACACTTTGAAGTGCACTTCGTTTAAGAGCCACGATTCAAAAAAGAAACCACAGGAACATCCCGCGTCAGAATTCGACCTCGCATTGCTCGCCCCTGAAAAAATTTTCTCGGTTCGTTTTGCAAACAAACGATGACGGGACGCGCACTCGAGACGAACACTTTTCGTTTCGACCTGCAATAAATCTTAATTAGAGGCGGCGATCGAGCGATCGCAACAGAGCCGTCGGCCGCCGCCGAGGGTCTTTGACACGCCGCCGCCGGCCGTCCGAATTGCCAGGGCGGCGTTGCCGGATCTTCCGGAGTTCACCCGCCAATTATCTAACCCCGAAAAGTGCTAGGTGAACGTAAGTGATCATTACCTAGAGTAGAAGGCATATTGGCAACCTTGGAAATGTAATACATGCATACATCCTTGGCCTAGAAGCTAGGGAGGGAGATTCTCGCTATTCAAGTCAAAGAATGAAGGTAAAAGGGCGTTTGGGTGAGTTATCGCCTTTCTGACAGTTCCCCGGGAGAGTTCCTTGATCAACTCGTTCAGAGATGGCTAAGACTAAGAGTATGACTATTGGTGACCTGCCTAGCAACCAGCACATGCAGTTCTAAGAACTTTGTTATCAATCATAAAGGTCTGCTAGACTCAACTTTGATTTTAGACTTGTCGAACACATCAGATTGGAGGTTCCGGTATGCATATTATGTGGGACGGGCGGGGTATATGATCGCCATACACGTAAAGTTTACCGTGTTCGAAATGTGGAATGTCGCTGATGAAGATGTTAGCAATCTTATGACCACTAGGAATACGAATCAAAAACAAAATCAATAAAGTGGTGAAGAAATCGGTTCATTGAGTAAAAATTCACATAGTTTGTCGAAAGAGGTTATGGTTCACGTCTGGTTTAGTTAACATTTATTTAATGAACCGAATACTTGCATATGGTCAGATATATGATGTTGCAAACTTTAAGAATTACCCCGCAAAATTTCATTTTTCCTATCCAGATTGGAAACTGCGGTAATGTCGTTAAGAACTCAGAAATCGGCACTAAAATCATTACTGTACGATTTTTTCTACAAGTTGGCCTTGTAGTTGCTCAAACGTTACCAGACATTCAAAACCCGGCCAATAAACTATTATTTACTGTTCAGGCTCATTGGGGAATTGTCACTTATAACAACGTAATCTTTCGTATAAGCATTTTGGTCGGGTTCAACAACAATGATATTTTCTATGTAGTCTGCAAGAGAGTGGACAGAGGACCTCGATTTTGGCGATTTAGAGGCATAAAGCAATGGCGTGCGCGATCGGCACCCGGATGGGTGACCCTTTTTATTTTGCGATTTGAAAAAAATATATAATGTGTCCCTCGGCACTAAAGTACCTTTTTATAGCTCATGTAGTTTACTTGCCTCGGCCTTACAAGGCTCGGCAACTAAGTTCCATGTTCGTTATAAAAAGTTGAACTTCAGCGCCTTGGTACACAAATAACTATTTTTAGTATCCAAAAGTGCCGGATAGCGACAATAAAAATCTTTGAACAGGTTGGAAGACTTGGTAAAAAATGGCCAAGTGGGGAAGAAAACAAAATAATGGATCATCGCAACTTCGTAATTTCGACTCAACATTCATGTTCAGTGCTAATTGTATTATTGTTTAGTAAAGTTATGACTACGCGGTACTTGTACATACTTCACCCTAATCAACCATCGAAAATACCTAATAGTCTTCACCCAACGCTAATAGTATTTTAAATAGCTGATGGCACGTCAAGGCAGATTGCGATTTTTTAGGATCTTAAAATATATGCACCATTTATAAATTAATAATTATTACCACTGTCTCAGACCTTAATTACTTAAAATTTGCAACAAAAACACATAAACAAAGTTTATTATGTTCAGTTTCAGTAATATATAAATATGTAGAAAAATGTCAAAAACATTCACAAAGGTCAAGAAATAAATTCAGCAAGCAAAAATGAGAAAGTTGCATACATCTTAGAAACACAATAAATCTTAGTGCCTTAAAATTACCAAGAGGTAAACAATTATTACGTCATATTTATCAAATCGTTTCCCGTTGCCTTCAAAAGCGGCCGTACCTTGCTTTTATCTCCCGCATTCTAACCGTCTCATTGGTATTTTTGATTCACCTCCAAGTAGAATGAATTCCTAAGTACACATCAATTCAAAACTTATTTGGTTAACATGTTCAGCTGCTTGTTGTTCAAACAAAGTTGTAATAAAACAAACAGCCATGGTAATGACAATATTGGAACAATCGTTCGGGAAATACAGAAGCGCGGAGATGATAAATTTATTTGAAATTGTGTTGTAATTGTTTCTCACATTGAATACTTAATTTGTATTTGGAATTTCTCTAGAGAGTTTACACAAGACAAATCAAAGCATAGGTAGGTAAGTATTTAGGATTCGCAAGTTTTGTTTGGAGACAAATGAAAGTTTCATAAACTCGGATGAAAGTTTCATAAACTCGGATGAAAGTTTTCAGGAATGCAATAGGATTTTTTAAATTAACAGTTATTTATGTACCAAGGCACTGAAAAACAATGTTTTCTTGAAATCTGCCGATTCTTGCCGATTCTTGAAATCTGCCGATTTCAAGAAAAACAATGTTTTCTTTAAATCTGCAGTAAATTGTCTCAAAATCGTCATTAAAAGCTCAGAAATCGGCACGAAAGTAGCCCCTTATTGTACGATTTTTTCAATAAGTAGGCCTTGGCGAGATGTAAACATCAAACGTCAAGACGCGGAGCCATCGCCCGTCAAAAGTGACCAAATATTCAAAACCCGGCCAATAAAGGCCCATTTAACTATTCGTACACATTGCGAAATCGTTACCTATAGCAGCGCAATCTATCAGTACAAATATTTTAGTAGGTTTGAATATCAATAGATTTATTATGGAGGCTGCACAACAAGCAGCAGTTTGGTTTTTCTGTTCGAAGCCGCCGTGTCTTTGTCATACTTGACCTAGGTAGAGCGATAGTCAAAGTCAAGCAACGCCGCGCGTAGTCGGTTCATGGACGGGTGATCCCTTATTATTATTTTCTTGCCTAATAAAACATTTTTTTCGATTTCAAAAAATATATGTACCTCGGCACTGAAGTTCTTTTTATGACTCATGTGGTTTATTTGCCTCGGCTAGAGGCCTCGGCAACTAAATTCCACATGAGTCATAAAAAGTTGAACTTCAGTGCCTTGGTACATAAATAACTATTCTGTTAATAAGTGTTCTATTACACTTTATGTCTATCATTTTTGTGATAGAAAATGAAAAATCATGGAAAGCTTCTCCCAAAAGCATGTCGCCAAATGAAGAATAAACTCCTTTCGTTTTGACATGAAAAAATAGCAGGAAATTGATCTTGTGTTCGCGCGAAGAATTACGATTTCTACAGGTAATGGTCAAGGTAGGTAATAAAAATAGAACTGGAAAAATCGGTTTTTGTACGGTTCTGCATTAGGTACCTACTCGTCTGGCGAGGAAGAGAATTACGACAATCAACAGTAATCTTTGTAAATCGTTCTCTAATGACTAAATGTTAGATAATATCGTGGATGATTCCTATAAATGATTTTTTTAAGATGAAAGTTGTGTTACCGCAGTGCGTTGCACTGAAAATTGATTACAGCTTTTGTTTGTTTGTCTGACTTTCAATGTTTCTTTTTCTAGGACAAGTAATTTCTCGTTATTTTTAAACAGGTGTGATGCAACAGCGGCAACAATATTTTGCATGGACAATGCTCAATACTGGTACATCCACTAGGATTCATTGTTGTCTGATACGTCGACTCGTCGCTCAGTCTATAATCTAGAATGTCATATGCACAAATATAGAGAAAAGAGAAAAATCACACAAAATACGCTATTGAAATTAATTCAATGAAAAAACGATTCCCAAATGTAATTCGCGATCCACTCTAACCCGATATTTCGAGTTTAATGACTTTGCCTACCACTATTGTAGTGGTCTGAATACTTTGCTGTCTTTGTGGTAAATATATTTCTGAATGACGTAACTAGTATTCTTCTCTTTCAATTTGAGAAACCATCGGGCTCAAATAGAAGATAAGGTACCATTAAAAATGCTATTACAAATAATAATGGCCTATTATCTGAAATTAATGAGGCTTTCAACAAATCGCCTAAAATGTTGCCAACTGTCTATTGACAAGAATAATGATAATGGAATGGATTAACTTTGGCATCAATTTCATTTCGTTCTGAAGTGCTTTTTTGCTGATTAAAATAGAAAATCATTTTTGAATTTAAAAACTATTCATGGGAGTATAAAACATTATGAGATGATCAGATGAAAGGTTTCTGACTATTTAATTTTTGCATTAAGGAGTTTATGAATTTTAGGTAGTCATAAAGAAGTGTACTCAGGTCAGGTTACCTAAAATTCAAAATATATAGCTATCACTTATGTCCTAAAAAATCGCTGGTATAGGTGCGGTCGATAGCCCTTATTTTCTACCCAATAACGTTATAAACTCCATGGACACTTGTAATAAATATGACCGAAAATATTTAAAGTATAAAAATACAAAAAGATTACCATGAAACTTGTTTCAAAAATTCAAGTATGAGTTTTATAATATTGAATATCGCAAAGTTTAGATAAACGATTTTAAATTAACTGTTCCGCTAAAAAGAAGCCAAAAGTTGTAATTCTATTGTCTATAATAAAAGTACACATAATTCGATGATTTGAAACTCACACAGGACTGTTAAACTGGCGATAACTAATAAAATAACTAATTAAAGAACAATATTAGGTATCTTTGCTACAAGTTTAGGAAGTAAATCGGTCTCTTTCAATTAGCATATATTAGAAGAGGTATAGACCTACAAATCAGAATAAATATATATGTGAAATGAATAAAGTCACTAGGTACTTATACAGGGTGGCCCACCACGAACTGCATCGATCTATATATGGAAAACTAAAAGTAGGAAAATTCTGAAAATTTGGCACCTCACCAATGCCGATGGGCGCTGCTCATCTAAAATAATTTGGTGAATCTGGCACTTCCGGTTATACCGGAAGTCGATATCAACTTTCTGATCTCAAACGGAACACCCTGTATATTATTGCATTTTTGGATTCTAGGCATCATTCTGGAACAAAAACATGCAACATGTCCTATGTCTAAATCCAACCGTTTTTGAGATATTTGCATTTTTCCGAAAAAAATTACAGGTGCAGACCTAAAGTCAATTAGCAATTTAAACGAGGAAACCGCGAAATTTCAAAACGAATCTTTGCATCGTGTAACAGAAGGCCTGACCTAGTGATCTCTGCTGAGAAATAAATCCGTTCTTATACAGGGTGTTCACAAAATATGAATAAAAATTACATTCAAAATGTGCTTAAATCTCGAAATTTTCAAATGGAAACCCCCATTTTTTTAATGCGATCTTATTCACCACTAAAAATGATGACAACTTTGTGTAAGGTTTCCTATACCTAAATGCAGTAATTTTCGATTAATTTACGAAAAACCCACTTTTCGCCCATAAAATGCGGGGTTTGCTTAACGCTTGGAAAGTCATATTCGCCGTGGACGATGAAAAGACAATCGCGGCTGAGGAAATGTCACTTGGTTTATAAATTATTGTCAACAATAATGCCGGGGCGCTTAAATTACACAAAAGAAGATTATGTATCGCACGTTCTCCGTAGATAATAAACAAATTTAAATAATCTTCGTTTGTGTAATTTAAGCGCGCCGGCGCCGGCATTATTGTTGACAATAATTTATAAACCAAGTGACATTTCCTCAGCCGCGATTGTCTTTTCAACATCCACGGCTAATATGATTTTCCAAGCGTAAAGCAAACCCCGCATTTTATGGGCGAAAAGTGGGTTTCTCGTAAATTAATCGAAAATTACTGCATTTAGGTATAGGAAACTTTACACAAAGTTGTCATCATTTTTAGTGGTGCATAAGATCGCATAAAAAAAAATGGGGGTTTCCATTTGAAAATTTCGAGATTTAAGCACATTTTGAATGTAATTTTTATTCATATTTTGTGAACACCCTGTATAAGAACGGATTTATTTCTCAGCAGAGATCACTAGGTCAGGCCTTCTGTTACACGATGCCAAAGATTCGTTTTGAAATTTCGCGGTTTCCTCGTATAAATTGCTAATTGACTTTAGGTCTGCACCTGTATTTTTTTTTCGGAAAAATGCAAATATCTCAAAAACGGTTGGATTTAGACATAGGACATGTTGCATGTTTTTGTTCCAGAATGATGCCTAGAATTCAAAAATGCAATAATATACAAGGTGTTCCATTAATATTTTAGTTGAGCAGCGCCCATCTTCATTGGTGAGGTGCCAAATTTTCAGAATTTTCCTACTTTTAGTTTTCTATATATAGATCGATGCAGTTTGTGGTGGGCCACCTTGTATAGGCATGATCTATTTTTCTAATCGATCAATTTTGTAAAAATGTCTAGGTTACATTACTTTTTGCATCTTATATTCGAAGATATACCTATAGAAGGAAACTGTGCGAGTATTATTGAAGATTAGCCCATAGGTTGCTTTTAGAAAGAATTGTATTTTTTGTGCTGATTACCGATGGCCAAAAATGTACTTTTTTAAATGGAACTCCGTGTATATTATTTCACAGAAAGAAACACAATTTAATTTTGCACAGAAAATCTTTATAATTTTTTTATGTAAAACAAACAACCGGGCAGAAATTTTGATACACCCTGTATCTAAATCGTTTAAATGAAATATGGCATAATAAAAATCACATTGTTTTAGCCCAAAGAACTCGCCACTAATGTTTTGAATTTGAATTACTTTTGTTAAACCATCATCGAATCAGCTTGAAGTTTGATTGTGGCTGAAGTTCAACTTTTTATGACTTATGTGGAATTTAATTAAAAAATAAACCACACGAGTCATAAAAATAACTTCAGTGCCGAGTTACATAATATATATATTATATATTTTTAAATCCCTGCTATAAGTAACAACTTCGCAATGTGTACGAAAAGTTAAATGGGCCTTTATTGGCTGGGTTTTGAATATTTGGTCACTTTTGACGGGCGATGGCCCCGCGTCTGAGGTTTGATGTTTCCATCTCGTCAAGGCCTACTTATTGAAATGGGCTAATTCGTTGCCGATTTCTGAGCTTTTAATGACGATCTTGAGACACTTCACTGCCGATTTCAAGATAACTTAATTTCAGTCATTTTGATTTGAGATATATAAAAAATTTCTTGGAAAAAATGATGGGAATCAAAATTATGCTCACGTGGCAAAATCAATATTTGTTTTACACAACTGTTGAGTGCTGAAGCAATGGTAAGTGTAGAAACGTCGATTATAAAACAAAATAAATCTCAGTTGAATGTCAACCCTCAAAGCCATTAATTGTTAAAAATTGTTCATAAAACTCCGGACTATGTAGTGCGTCTCGCATTTTTCTACCGGTCCTTGCTTCCATAAATCTCACCGGCACACATACTTACAAAATCGGTGTTCCCCGCTTGTCGTGCAATCGATCTTACCTGCAAAAAAGAGACTAATTAACAAAACATACGGCTCGAGCGGTCGCGCAGACCGTTTCCATAAACATTTAATGTATGCACATAAAGACGCGATGCAAATTAAGGTCGCCAGGGCGTGATGTCGGGTATCCCGAGGATTTTGCATAAGTTTTTGTAACCGACACCTTGATTGCGTCTGTGGCGCGTCCTGGCACGCATTCGGCATGTCGGAGGGCCGTGCGAGCGAGCATTAGGCAATCCGAGCTTCTTGCGGCGAAAGCTATTTTAATAACAATATTAGTTTATTTATGGATATCTGTTAGAATAATATTTAGAACATCGACACTAAGGGTTCAATTTCGACCGCATGCACTCTGTTTCGAATGCACCCTTGTATCTCAATCAATAGTTAAAAAAAATCTAAAAAATACGCTTTTAATTATTAACTAAATAGTATTATAGGAAATAAAATTGTTTATGGAAAAGCGTGGGGCGATTTTTGTAAAGATTTAACTAACACCAATTCGGTTCCGTTTCACAAATTTTGTTATTAGTTATTTTCTTAATTAAAACAATGTCTAAATAGTAAAGCTGTAAATTTGATTTCAAATTTGTTTTAATACACACTCGTATAGTGCCCCACGCTTTTACATAAATAATTCTATTTCTTACTTTTTAGTTAACAATAAAAACATCTTTTTTAGATTTTTAAACTATTGATTTTTTATCTTTTATTTTTTTAGCCAACAATAAGAACGTGTTTTTCAGTTTTTTAAACCATTAATTTGCCTTAAAAGGGTGCAGCGGTAGTGGGGTAATTTTTGCCCAGCAAATTTTTTCAACCACGGACTCGTGATATACCTACGGGATACACGTGCTTGGTACGAGAAGTTTCTGCCTATATGGAAGTTACTAAACGCCTTTCAAGTATTCCGATAATGCGGGACCAATATCAATGATCTTCTCGGGGGTGGGGAGGGGTAGTTTTGCGCGCCAGATTTTTTCAACCATGCGCCCCTGCTATAACCGGTTAGAATTGCTGGAGTAATAAGAATGGAGTTATCTTTTCCCCTTAATTTACCTTCAGTCCGGCATTTTTTTTCTACCATGGGTTCGTGAAATACTGATATACTGAATGCCATTTAAAAAAACCGTAATAATCGGGCCAAAATCTCTTGGAGGTGGGGAGGGGTAGTTTTTAATTGTAACCAAAGAAAACCAAAATCGACAGATCAAGTCTATAGAAACATATGTATCAATCATAGAACCGATTTAAACCATTATTCTTAAATGCAGCCGCTATCATCCACAGACATCACTTTTACGGCGGCTGTTGTGCGGTTAACACAGAAAAAGGTCTATATTTATGCTGCGATAGTTAAGTTTATATTGTGGTAATATGTACAAAGGACAGCAGTTCGAGAGACGCACGCACTTCCCAACTGGGACAGTGACTAATGAGAGCATTCCGCGAATTCACACGGTTGCAGGTACTTCTTGCTATTTTTTTTACAGAGTGATATTTTCTTGTATTTCACAGATTTAATATGGAAGCCATTTGCACCCTTTTATGGAGTTTAAACATTTTTTTGTGAACTGAATACGTATCACTATTTAGTCATTTTAATCATTTCATTAATTTTTATTATTTCTTAAGTGTGCAGTTCTGTCCAAAAGGCTTAATACCTACTAAAACTAAAAGAACCTAGAGACAAAATATGTTGCCAAGCCTAACGTTACGCAATAAGGGTTCAAAATTGGGGATCGAATATAATACCTTTTATCAAAATTTATCACATTCAGATTATATAGCGACCGGGCTTGGACAAACTGAAAGTAGATGACCAAAAATGTCAAATTTTTTGAGTGAAACTTACATGTTGTATTTTTAGATTTATAAGATACAAATATTATACCTATTAAAGTGTAATAAAATGTTAAAAAATAGCACTCCTAAAAGGCAGGCAGTGAAACATTTATAAAAGTTAGGTATTATAAAAATTTTATACCACATAATTTCCTAATCTTCTCTGTTGCCTATAATGACTGCAGATGTCACCTTGCTGCCACCAAGGGAATTCCAATTTAGATGTTCTTGATGTATACAGCATTCAGCTCGCTGAGGGTATCCCCGTTCCCGGTTGGTGCTCTCAAATTTTCTCTAGGTATCACATCGTAGTTTGTGGAATAGTGGTAGAATAATTGAGATAACATTGGAGTACACAATGAAAGCATTCAGAAAATATCAAGCTTAAAAGTTGGAGTTCCTTTGAGATCTGTCATTAAGGAGCTTTCTTCTTTGCTATCTTCTGCGACTTGTATAAAAGTTGAAATGCTAAAACCTCAATAGTGCGAATTTATATAATGCACAATCAATTTGTTGACACCGCGGAGATGCTGTCAAAGTGGAAGGGGGGAAAAATACGGAAGTTGAGGAAGAGCAGTTTCGCGAGGAACTTTTGGTGTTATTGAGATTGGATGTAGCCGAAAAAGATCATAGCTTTGCAAACTAACTTAGGAAAGATGTGGTCGGGAATATTGAAAGACGGATGAGGAAAAGGTCAGACATTATTAAAAATATTCTATACCCCCAAAATTGAACGCTATGATATCAACAGCGATATCAGAGTCGGTAACAAGGCGAGATAATGGACCGGGAGATAGTGACAGATTTTGGGACGTGATTTTACCCAGTATGCCTTTTGGAGGGTACTATAGTAGGCATATTCTGTTGTTAATAACTGATAAACTAAACAGTCATCCCGGGTCCTTCATATATTAAAATTAATTATCATTTGTTTGCAAATTAAGCGTTTCGATACGATTTCACCCAGGCTGCCATTAAGAAGTATACATGGTTGTGTGATACATCAGCTACAGAAAAAATGGCATACCGTTTGCGCATGTCCAAGTATACCTCGCATTAAAAACATCTAGTAGAGTCATTGAACAAGTATCCGTCATTTTACTCAATGAAAAATGCATTGAAATAAGAATTATGTATCCTGAAATGTCGATATTTAAAATGGCATACCATTTGGACAGGTTTGTCATATTAGAAAATAGAAGTGAGATTCTATAATAAAAAAATATTTTCTGTGTATTTAATCAGTATGCCATTCTATGGTTCAATGAACTATGATATAATGAAGTGAAATAACAAATGGCATACAAGTTGTGCGAGTTTTACGTACTCAAATTAAAAAGAAACGTTGCGAAATTGAGAAAAAATTTGCCGTCATTATAATCAGTATGCCTTTAAGTTTATACTTCAATTTAATTATAAAGTTCGAAAAAATAAAATTGCATACCAATTGTGAGAGTTTATGGTACGAAAAATAGCATACAAACAAAGCACCTACCTAATTTTCACAGCGCATCCAGTCATTGTTTCCCCCTTACTTCGGTCAAGTCCCTGCGTTTGGAGGTGTAGCCCCTTTTGAGAACACGTTCAATATTAACTCGCTATATACATATTATCATTATGTTATTTGTTATTATAAAAAAATTATAAATATTTGATTAATGGAAATTTATGAACATATACCTAAGATTAAAGGAGCCATAGATAGTCAGAAGCATTGCTGAAACCGTCCGCAGAAAATTCCGCTACACCAACTTTCAAACTTTAATTTTGGAATTTTAACGGCCTAAATGTCATAGCACTCTAGAGTTGAGACGTAGACTGTTGTTAAAGTACCTACTTTAATTTAGTTAAAAGTTATTATCTTATTTTACTTCAATTTTATTGTGGATTCATGGCAGCCTGGGTGAAATCGTATCGAAACGCGTAATTTGCAAACAAATGATAATTAATTTTAATATATGAAGGACCCGGGATGACTGTTTAGTTTACTAGTTATTAACAACAGAATATGCGTACTATAGTACCCTCCTAAAGGCATACTGGGTAAAATCACGTCCCAAAATCTGTCACTATATCTTCCGGTCTAAATAAACTTGCATTATTGCAAAAGCAGATTGCTTCAAGCCGTTCTGCGATTGGCCAGATGATGCCCTCCTTGTTAAAACGAGGACGAGGGGAGGATCGGCAAAATGTAAAGAGGCTAAATGATGCTGCATGACACCTGATAGACGTTCACCATTCCGAATCTATCTTAAGAAGGGAACTGGCTACCTATAACTTAAATAAAGATTTAAAATATACCCTCGAGAAAAGCTCAATAGACGAATGGTTGGTTGGGACAGATTTGGAAGATAGAGTGAAAGCTTCCAGGTGTCTGGGAAGGGCTTCGTTGGACTTAAAGCCAAAATCTAAAAAACCAAAAAAGGTATTACAACGAACAATCGTTCTTTAAACTGATGGAAAAGTCCGTCACGTCCATAACGATAGGGACCTCTTGCAGGGCGGACGCCAACAATACTAGAGTTACCAATGCAGAGACCTCGGCAGAGACCCAACAGAATCGGTCGAAATTCCGAGAGGAGCCGAAAGCAAAGAGGCTACTATCGAAACTCAACTTAAGAGGGGGTTGCCGACAGCGAAAGTGACGTTAGATTTCGTATTTTTTTAAGTTGTATAGCATAAAATCTAATAACATTTTACCTCGCAAAAATTTAGTACAAACATCTGTCTTCATTTTAATCATAAGATGTTACAAGCGGTGTTTTGTTTTATAGTTTATGAAAACCTTGGGAAAAATAAGAATTCCAGGGCATATGCTTTTAAGATCTTATGATTAAAATGAAGACGGAGATGTTTGTACTAAATTTTTGCCAGGTAAAATGTTATTAGATTTTATACTATACAACTTAAAAAAATACGGAATCTAACGTCACTTTCGCTGTCGGCAACCCCCTCTTAAGCAGATACCGTAATTAACACCTCACCAGATCAGCCAAGTTGCAGAAAAAAAACCAAAAGGTTTTATCGTGCAATATCAAAAGAAAACCCATGCAATGGACAATACTTATAAAATATTTTTCTTACCCCGAAACCAGATGGATCTCAGAGATTGATTCTCAATGGAAAATCATTAAACAGTTTCATACAACGTCTCCACTTTAAGTTAGAAGCCAGGAAAACAGTTTTATGATTTATTAGATTTATGTTTGATAACTAATTATATCAATTAATTGTTATAACTTCAAAGTCAAAAACAATGAGGTAATTCCGATGAAATTTCAGCTGTCCTTGTAAACGACATCTTGATTGCGTCCGATGCTAGCACACATTCGGCTCGGGCCAAGCGGACGCGACGCAAATTCGCGAACATTAAGCAAATTGCGCTTCTTACAGCGAACGCTATTTAGAAACGGAAGCGGTAGCGGTGGCTAAAATAATTTCCACTCGCCCAAAAAGTTAGATTCTGCCTCGTCACAGCACATACGCGTCTACTGCACTAATGCTAATAACGTTTCGTTTAAAATGTTCAATGCATATACAATGGGATTGTGAACGGGAATTTCCCACAAATTTTGTTTCTGTTGATCAATGTATGCTGTGAACCAAATGTCGTTTAAACATCTAAAACCTTAAAGCTTTAAACAATCTCGAAAACGAGGCTAACGCTTGAACGGAAATTATACCTACTTGTTTAAGTTTCCCAGAATAAAATTGAATCGCTCTGCATAAAACATTTTCTTTTATAGGGTAAAAAAATAGACGGATCGACTAAATTAGATGAACATACCTTATTGTATACACAATTCCTGAACAAATGGTATAAATTACCGTTTTTTTTAACAACACATCTTGTGATACCGCAAGGAAGAGAATTAGGTAAATAATCCCATGTATAGCAAATTAACGAAGCAACAAAATTAGTTCCTGGTTTATTTAAAGCAAGGATAATCGCCCTCAATGATATCAAAATATCGTTAGTTTTATGACAATTCGCTTGGGAACACTGGCCACACGCGGCATATCGACGATGTCATTAATTAGACAAAATATAAAGCATCATAAACGAGTCCGATTCGTATTTGGATCCCCAATGCCGTATCTGAAACAATTAACGTCAAAGGCTCAGCACAAATTACACGTTAAATCGAATTAGTACCAGAGTTATTATTAGATCGAATGCCGTATATTACACGGAGCAGGCGCGCTGCCAGAACGCTGCACCGGCCGCTCGCCATGCACCAAAGGCCGGACATATGTTTTCTCGATGGCAAAATGTGCATCGAACGGCCATAATGGAGAGGTGTTGCAGATGGTTTCTTCTCGTTTATGGGTTCCTTGACCGCCCAGATGGAGACGAGCCAAAGGTCCTCCTCGCCAGTTTGTTTTGTGTTAAGGAAGATTTGTGGCCGATTGTTGTATCGGGAGCGTATTCCCACAGTATTTATCGGCTTGGCTTATGGTTTAGCGAGAAGATACATACCATGCGAACGCGGGCGCTACATACGTAATAAGCAAAATAATTGAAATAAATTCGTGAGTGCGGCAGAAGATAAAGTCAAAGTCCATCGGGGTCTTGAAGAATTTAGTATCGTTGTCCTTTACGGGCCTGTGACTACAGAAACGATCAGATAAACATTCGAAAGATTCCTATTAAAATTTTGTCTATTGGCGTGATTTATCTCGTAGACGATCCATACAAGCTCAAGGCGCCTTGTCTGAGAGAGAATTGCTATGCCCGCAATTTGCAATGGATTTCTTTTTGACGAGAAGTCTCAGCTCCACAAATACAGTTTATTCAAGGAAAACTGTATACGTTTCAACCCACTTAGAGGGTCATCTTCATTGGTAAAACATTTTAGTAAGCCAACAAAACTTCCTGGACATGGTTTTAACTTAGCATGTGATTGTGAAAAAAGTAACTTTAATTTAAAAAAGGCCTATCAAAGTTAATCAACTAAAATTAGTTCATGAAATGGTGGCATCCAGGATAAATATCACACAAGCCAAAGACGAAACTGCGATGACGTCGAGATTTTTTAAAATAAAGCTTGTGTCTTGAACCAAACAATGGAATAATTTGAAAGTTGGGATCGATCCGTACTGTTATTTTTAAAAGTGCATTTTTTTCGAATGTCATAAATGTTAATTTTGAACATCTGACAACGCAGTTGATACTTTGTAAATCTAAATAAATAATATATTTTGAGGTTTTGCAAACCAATTTATAGAGATAAGTATACTTATAAGTATATATATATATGTATATACTTAGCAAAATACATTATTTATTTTGCCCATTCAAATATAAAAATTGGAGACACGCAACATAAATTTCATCCAATGCAATATTTTAGCTTGCAAGAATAGTCTAATTAAATTACGAAAAAAAGACCCCTCGAGCTTGCATTAAATTGTAACTGGATGAAACAAATTGTATCTTATGTATTTTGATGCGCTCTGTCCAAAAAAATAAAAAATAAAATGTAGCCCCGGGTCGAAATTTTCTAAATTGGGAAAAACCGGGTTTTCCGGATTTTCCCATGGAAAATTGTTAATTATCTCGCCAAGTACTACCCCTACGGTAAAAATAAATGCACCAGTCGAAAGAGGAGGCAGAAATAGTTCGGAAATTCATATACCCATATTTTTAAGGCGTATTTCTCGCCGCCAGAGGCGCTTATACGAAAAAGATGCTTTTTTCGTTTTTTTGATCAGAACCATGAACACGAAATTCACGTTGAATTTGTGGCGAAACTATATGTGTTAGGCCATAATATGTGCCTATGAGAGATTTTTGGTCCCGCGGCGAAATCTGCCATAGTTTTTCGGAAATTTGCAAAAAAACGGAAAGGGAAATTTTTTGAAATTCTTTCTCGTGTGATTTTGACGCGGTTTTCTTTGACTATCTAAAAAAAAATGTTTTGGTAGAAAGCTTACTTCACCTTCGGAAAGAGGGCAAAAAAATACACAAAAAATATACTGTAAATAATTTTAGAAAATTAATTCTAAGCCTGTGTGTAAGTTCCAACTTGGTGATAAGTTTGTTTTTTGTTCTCTAAAATCTGGTTTTTCGTGATTTCCAAAAAAACTTGAAATACGAGAAGATATATATGCTAAACAAAAAATGCGTATTTTCTGGTTACCTTTCGAATGAGATAGGTCGGGTGGCGAAATCTGTAATATTTTGCGAAAAATTTGCAAAACATAAATTTTTTTGACCTACTGATTATTATGTATTTTCAAGCACTCTTGTAGATGGAAACAAAACGAAATTGGGCTATGGTCTGTAAGGTGCCCAATCTAAAAGGAATTATGTAGGCAATAGTTACTGACTTCATAGCCTACTCATTTTTTTTACTTAAACTGTTATCAGAGATAAATTTCCATCGGGAACTGCTAATTTAATTTCCAAATGAACCAAATGTGTTCATTTATTTGTATTCTCTTTACATAACTCCTTTTAGATGAAAGTATTTAACGACGTGAAAAATAGACTAGGTTTGTGTTCATCAAACCTTTGAAATTAAATCAACTTTGCACCAAGCTTGACATAATTTTTTAAACCAAATAGAGATTTTCTAAGAAATCAACTGGTTAGGTTAGGTAAAAATACAACTTTCAATAAATACATTTTAGTTGAAATGTTTGGAATTTTTTTTACAAAAACACGCAAAAAGTTAAATGTTATCAAGGGTCTCTGAAAATTGGTATGTAGGCCAAAAATTGCAAAAGAAACAACTTTTTCTAATAACTTTTATCGAAAATGTGTCAAATAAAGCCGATTTTGGATAATTTTTGAAAAAAAAAGTCAATTTTGACAGATACCGCAAGTCACGTGGTCGACTCTTGTGACGTCATTTTCATCCCCTGACAAGCATAAATCGATGGCAAAGTCAAATTAACATTTTATCCAAAAATAAAAAAAAATCTTTTCAATAGTGACACTACGCTTTTTGGATCCCGCGGAGCGCGTGTAACGGGACTTTTGTCGGGGGAATTCTACAACTTAGAAAAGACATACAGACTTGTAACTTCGTACACATGTTAAGATGACATCCAATTTAGGTTTGCCCACCTTTCAGACCAAGTAATTGAAAATTGCCAATTTTAGGCAACTTTTCCCAAAAACCATGTTTTTTTGGTACTCACACAATGAAAGATCAGAAAAATAGACAAAATATTTTTGACGAATTTTCTATAACGTAGTGGTATTCTAGACCCATTGAGGTACTGAAAAAAAAAGTTCCAGTCATTGGGTGCATTTTTGGCATTTTTGTGCCATTTCAGATTTAAAAAAAAAATTTTTTTTTTTTGGGAAAAAAAAATTATTTTAATTCTTTGATATCTTGGAAAATTATAGTCCGATTTCGGTAAAACTCATACAAACATAAGAATGGACATTCAGTAGTAAGCTCTGTAAGTGGCATTAAAAAATTTCAAATAGTTTGCCTGTTACAGGCAACCAATGAAATTAGGTCATGGGTACAATTTGCCCCTCCGCCATATGCCCAATTTTGGGATTTTTCTTGCGTCCCTCTGGATATCAATAGTCTCGTCCCTTACATTCAAAACGCATTTTTGTTTTTTCAAATATCTTAATTTTTACCAAAGTTATGAAAACTTTAGTGTTCGAACATTCAAATTTTCGGCCTTGAGCACCCAATTTTTTCTCAAAATACTACATACATTTCAATCGTCTATATCTCGGGAACGGTGCCTCGGATGAAAATTTTTCAAGGGACATGAAAATTGCCATTTTTTTATGCTTTAAAATGGTGTAAACCCCGTTTCAAAATATTGATTCGTTTCCAAGATACGCCTGCGCAAAATTGAAAAATGAACATAACCCCAAATTTGGGCAATTTCGACCCGGGGCTACAGTTTTTTTGCTTTTTTCGGAAAGACCGCCTCAAAATACATAGGATTCATTTTAATTCATAATGTTACAATTTTTTGCAAGCTTAAGTCCGTAATTTAATTCGACTAGAAAGGAAGCCGGCTACTTTTTATGAGCGCAAGCGCAAATTCGATTGCAGGTACTGCTATTCTCTAAAAGATGGCGCGACAATCAAATCAACTGTAGAATGCTATGAACGGGAGAATGCTGGTATAGTCCACCTTACCAGAGAATACGAGCCTCAAGAATGCGAGCAAAAAATTTCGAATGTTGCCAAACTTACAAATATAATTCTCTTTAGGAAATATAATAGACAAACCAAAGCCATTACGCTAGTGCACCAGAATTTTACAGGTTTTTTGCGATACGGCAACGCCTAGCAAGCCCAGTAAAGATTCATCCTGCAATCAGCATCCCAAGCTGAATATTTCTTAGAGCGACTGGCGGTCGTAAATATCACGTACACTAGTCTTCGCCTCATAGCCGTACGCAAAGGGAGACAATTTGAGTTTTGCGGTGTTAGTAGTGGTTGTATAATGACCCGTGGCCGCGGAAAGACCATACATAGTCAAGCCAGGGAAATTATCGCAAACGTAATAAGGGTTTGCGATGAAGAGGCAACTAATAACGCTTTCAAATTACTTATTTTATCAGACTCCTCAACTGACTACCAAAATTTTCACTGCCGTTATTACCGACGCCTATGTGGTGGTAGCAATTTTATGGCCTATTCCCGCGTTTTTTATTTTACTTCCCCTCTGCGTCTCTAGCGTTCTCTCCTATGTTTTACTATACCTATAGATGCCGGATTATGCGTATTTTCCCCATGGATACAAATCAGTCTTTAAATCTTTTCTATATCGTAGGCTAGTTTCAAACCGGAAACAACTGTACCAACAACAATTTTATTTGAATTATAATCAGATAAATTCCTGAATTTCCCTTTAATAATTGGGCATGTTTAAATCTACAATGTTTTGAACATATTATTTCGTTCTGTTTTGTAAAATACCTTACTTTGATAAATATTCGCTTTTCCTCAAGTTCTCATCAAAATAAGGTCTTTGAATTTTCTCTCGACATTTTCCTTAAAGAAATCGCATTTCTGGATTTAATTCTCAGCTTTTCGGATGGCTTGGGCGGTTTTGTATCTTGTGTGTTGTTAGTTTCGCTGTGCTAATATTATTAGATTTTATCTTTTTTCTTGCATGTGACACGAGCACATGGGGAAGTGAACCAGGTGAATGGTTTTCCACGTTTTACAGTTTGAGTAGCGACCTATAGCAGTGTGAGGTCACAAGAAGGGCACAGAGAGCACTGTTCTGGGTGAGTTAGCTACTTACTTATTAGTTTCTTAATAAACAACACATTCAGTCAGGGTTAACTTTTCCCATCCTGACTAAGGGTCTGTTCTCATTTTTCTGTGGGCTTCATGTTGCCCGTTGTGGCCATATTTTGGTTATTTATTTATGTTTATTTAGCACAAAATTGCCTTGAAAACCACCACTTAATTCTTGCAATTTGGTTCAATTCAATCCATTTGGTTTAAAAATCGAGACAAGTTAAAATAATATCTTTCAACTTTCATTAAACATTCATTCAGTCAAGCTTAGATCCTTTTGTCATTCTTTAAGTTAACTATATCTTTAAGGTTATAAATTTTAATCACAAAATCTCTATATAGATTGATCTATTCATACAGATCTTTCTGCTTTTAATAGTAAAGGAAATATTTAGCCATTGTAAAAGCGGCGACTTGTCGACTTCATTACCTAACACACTGTTTTGTTGTTGTCTTTACATGCGAGCACCATAATACCGGAGCGAGGCACCAACAACCCTAGAACACGGTGCGGAGGGACAGCGTATATCATCTAGTACCAGCTCGGACCCAACAGAGTCTAGCCGAGGTCGTAGCCAAGAAAGGAGCTTGGAGCGATGGTGTCGAGTTCTAGAAGGGTTTGAGGTAGTCTGCAGTGCTTACAAAATAATAAATTTAAACGCCCACGTGAACTTTTCTTGTTAACAGTTCTCTAGCTAATGGTCATTACACGCACTTTTCAAATCGACCGAGAGGAGTGACAGGCCACGAGACGGCGGGACCGATCAGTGAATTCGCAAGCCTTGCTGCCAGTTTTTTTCAGATCGAGGCTTGAAATTTATGTCGGTTGTGGTTGTGATTAGCAGGACATTTTTGTTGAGATTACTAGTAATCTCTAAACACCAAAAACTTTCTGACCATACCCAGATTACACAGTGTATTAATAATTTATGTATTTTACCTATTTAATCCTAGTTTACCTGTTTTATGAAGTTTGTCATTTTAAGATATAGTGTCCAGTCTTTTCTAGAAGAAATAGGAAGTTCTAGGAAACAGTTCAGTAATTATGTAAATAATAATAGCATGAGAATAGAGAAGAGATTTAGGAAAATTATTTAGAACATGTAATATTTCATGTAAACGTGGTAAATAAACAAGAAGAACGTTCCATATATGCGTATATCATTTAAAAACGCATCCGAAAATTGATTTAGATTGGCAGCGCCATGCGATAATCCACCTCTGGAGCGTTAGGCCTTCACATCCGAGATCGGAGCGGGCTTCGCGCCGATAGTTCCATCCCGGCAATTTCGCACTTAGGTCGGTTCACGCCTCCGCCACGGGCTAGATCTTCGCCCGGCGAGAGGAAAAAGTGCCGTTGGTGCAATTACGGCCCGCACAATGCCCTTCCCAACAAACAAGATCAGATGGGCAACAATAGAACGATTTCATAGTTCGATGCGTGATCGCTTCATTCGTTGGAAACCTCCTCATAAGTTTTCTCTGTGCCGCGGTGCGGTTTCTTCGTGGTTGGCACTAATAGAAATACGAGAGATTGCTCGGTGATTTAGTGAAATGAAGTGAACAATGGGCTAGAATAATAGCCTCCTAGGCGAAATATTCTTTTCCATTATAGGTTAAATAAAACTTATGTTCAATTTCATGATTTACTGGAAATTATTGAAGTACATAATGTATCGAGAGTAGACGACGGCTCGAGTGGACAAGAGAAAAACATTTTATTTCCAATTTTATAGGAAAAGGTCATTAGTTTGCTTGCGTTTTAAAAAAAATATTATTTATATATAAAAAAATTAAACTCTGACAACACTATATCGGGAGTTGTGACGTAGGGCCGAACATTCTCTAAACAAACTGTATGCTGCTTTGTTCGCAAGTTATATCATAAGGGCATCTAATTTTTCCGAAAAAAAAATCGAAAAAACACGTTGCTAAGTAATATTTTAACAAGAAGCATGAGTGCATGCTGGTGGCAGCAAAAATCCGAGTCGAAGACGAATTGAATTTTATTAAAAAAATATTACTGTGTTTTTTTTTGATTTTTTCACAGAAAAAATTAGATGCCCGAATGGTATTTGACAAGACTATTTCATGAGTAACAGATTATTCTGCATACCTACACATAGCTTACAAAGCATACTACTTATTATACATGCATACATAATAAATATGTAGGTATTCATTTGAAAACTGAAAAACAGGTAATTTATTTAATCACAAAATACTACAAACTTAATTATTTATGGTATACAATTAAAATATAAATTGCAATTTTGATACACAGTAGGAGTATTGTTTGAAATCTTTGTTAACTCATTGATAACGTTGGGTGTAGGTAAATCATTAATGTTGTTGATGGATTCAGCTTTAGAGTGAGAAGCTCGAAAAGTGGCTGCAGGATCTTCTGTTTTCTGTTTTTTAGCTGGAGGTTCTGAGGCGTCACTTCTAAGGGTGTTTATGATGTTGGAATAATGCTCATTATCCATTTGCAGATAAGGCTTAATTGAGTTGGCTGAACTGTGGCCAGTAATTTTAATTAATGGTTGTTCACCCACCCCTCCTTTAGCCAGGTTACTGACTGCTGTCGACCGCATAGAGTGGTTTGTTATTTATATTTCTTTTCTATTTAATCCTGCCTTCCCTGCTGCTTCTTTAGTCAATTTCGAAAGTTCGTTTTTTCCCACTGGAGTGTTTTTGTACCATCCACTTGATTGTTCTGTGTTCCATGATGGGTTTACTGTTAAGAATAATCTATCAGTTGTTATTCTAGATCTAGATGAACGTTTACCCATTAGAATTTTAAAAAGATGGACTGGACAAAAGGTAGGGTTCTTCGTGTTGGGGACCAGCCATTTACTATCGGCCTTTTTTTCTCCACCCTGGGCCGTTTTATTTCAGAGAGGATTATATACTACTCTTCCTAAAAACTAGGATTTTTGAAAATCAGTTATTTTAAAAAATATGTAACTATGTTACCTACCTGTTTTAATCCCAGAATTATCCCCTTCCTCTTTAAAATAATGAACTCTGCAATTGACTGCTTCTCAACCTCTCCAGGCAAGTTCTACTGAAGCGATATGGTAAAATTTTCGCTGGAAATATTCACATAGCCTGATGTACTATGATGTAAATGTAATTTTTGGAATGTGCTTTTGAGGTAATTTCACAAAACAACATATTATGAATATGGTGTTATTCAGCTTATGAATTTGTGAATTTGATGCTTTTACAAAGTCAAATGTACCTACATGGAGTAATTTCCCGTAAATAAATATGATTTTGGAGTATTTACAAAAATAAATTTATCCTTCCCTTTTTCAGTGTAGATTGTTAGTAATAATCTTCATAATAACTGTGGTTCAATAACTAAAAACGGTAATCATTGACGAAATATATCGTCCCTCTTATCACGTAAGGGCGTAACTAACAAAAAATGCGAATGTGAGTTACGCCGCTTAATAAGTCCCTCTTGGGGATGGCTTTGATTTCACAAAGTGGCGTATCTGTAAAACTTATAGGTGGGGCATAGTCAACACATCACCTGACGGCGTAAATGCGAACATCCACAAAATATTTCTCACGTATAGGCGTAAGTCAAGATACGCCCGTTCGTGTGAAATTAAGTGACAACTTCAAGGGGAATTTTGTGGGCGTAACATGCAGCAAATGCGCCCAAAGGAACCAAGAAACATATGATTCTAACCTATAAACCAGCGCAGTTGTTGTATTTGGAGGAAGTTCCAGAGGCGTGGATATTTTTCTATTGTAAAAATGGACGTACTTGTGGTTTGGAAAGACGGTAACGTGAATGTAGTGTCTTTAGAACTAAAAACTGTGAAGTGCCAGAAAATACGTAAAGGTTGTGCAGTTAAAATGTTATACAAACGCCGGTGGTATACAACACAAATAATTTCAAAAATATTTTTAAATGATTCCAAAGATTCGGAAAATATAACAATATTTATATAATATATGACGAAAATGTTTTGCTAAAATATTTTTCCTCACATTATATTAATATTCCCACAAAATATTTAAAAATAATTCCAAAGTACCTACTTGAAAATTTTGCAACATTTATAAAACATTATAGTAATATTTCTCAAAATCTGTTTTATAATATTTTATAAATATTATAAGAAATATTATTACAACACTCACTTAAATGTTACGCCGAAGTGCCGTGAATTTCAGGATTTTTTTTAAAAGTTTGCCTCATGAAACGTAGTAGGTACCTAAGTTTTGGTTTTATTCTTATAAAATACAAATGACTCTATTTTTTATTTTTGTATTGTCGATGTACCTTGGTAGAAATAAAATCTTTCACTTACAACTATATTATGGTTTATGGTTTAATGTTTCAATACTCTTGTTTCCAAATTTTATTTTTAAAAAAGGTCGTAACTTGATTGCAATACAGAAAAAGAATATTACGTAGAGGCGTAAATGCAAACTTTTTTCTTTTTAAAAAAATACCTATTAAATTTATTAACAAATAATGCACCAGCTTAAACTACGTTCTTTTGTCGTATCACTATATAAAAATATTATTTGATTCTATCGTGGAAGTTACATGTGAGAGTATTTAATAGGTTAACCAATTTTGTTTTTTCCTCTTCCTGTAAAATAAGTAAAAATCAGATACGCCCATACGTGAAAAGAGGGACGATATATATATAACGGTTCAGTCATATGAATCGGGTTTCTCTTTAATTAAAATTAATTTATAAAATGATCGTTGTAAAGAACATCAAAATTGAAGCAAGTTTCGTGTGGCAACACATTTTTTGAATGGTTTTAAGGTCCTTGGTGCGCAAGTGTTGCCAGTCAATACTTTTGTACCTATAGCAACCAAAGTAACAGGGCACCTCGAACATTTGACTTACGTTTTCGGGTTTGTTGGGAAGTATGAAAAGTGCAATTACTGAGGAGGGAGAAGGACAAATCTGTTAGACGTTGTGTGGTATTTGAACCACTGGGCAGGACTAAATTAACCAGCTGTGGATTGTTTCATATTATTTCAATTTGCTTAATAACTTTCAGACCCTTACTAAGCAACATGGTTGTACGTAAAGTATACTTTTGAGGAAGAGGGAACAGGAAAAGTCTATTTTGGGGAGTAGGTATACATTATCTCTTGAATTTAGTATCTGGCCTCTTATTTGATAAGTTTCGGCTTTCCAAGTAATGTCACTTCTTCAAATCTAAACCTATTTTTTGTTGCATGCAGTATCTCCCTGGGGTACTATATGCCGTCCTTTCAGAGTAAACGGAATTTTAACGTCTTAGAATGTCCTATTCAGAAAATAATTTCCTTCCATGCAAAGACATTAAGCCGTTTTACAGTTTTATGTACGAACCATCGGACGCGCGGTTGTCGTTTGTATAGAGTTCACTTCAAAGTACATTTTTAAAGGCATTCATTTAAATGTCAGGCAAACGTTCAATGGAGACAATTTCCGAAGATACTAGAGCCCGGTTTGCGGAAGCGTAAATCGAAAAGGTCGATACTATTGTTAATTAGTGCGTTGTCCTTCAACGACAACGAGAAAACGACATCATAAATATGGTACCGGATCGGGCAAGATTTAGACGTCCTGTCTAGCATGTAAATTTAGATCATTTTTACAAAGTCACCGATAATTAATTCTAATCGACTTTCTGTTGTACGATACATGGGTTTATTATCATAATTCTATGCTAATGGGAATAAAAGGCGTGAATAAATAAATCAGAATTCGGATGTTGGAATTATTTATACGTTTTGAGGCACTTCACCGAGGTGGCGACAGTCTGACAAACTACATATTGCATATCTAATGAAGTGAAATGTAAATACCCTGGGGGGAAGATAGACCACTAGATTTAGGAATTTCATATCTTTATCGTATGCTCCTATTTATGAACGGGTGTGTGAATACTGGGATAGAATTTTTGAATTGAATATCACTGATCAAACATAAAAACAAAAAGGAGCTTTTACATAATCCATCTTGCAGAAATTCGGTATGTAAGTATGTATAATAAGAGGTCATTATATCGTAAATATATTTCGTCCCGGGTTTTAAACAGGAACATCTAATAGGCGATAGAATTAGTAAAAAAGAAGACACAGGGTGCTAAATTGAATTATTTGTTTTTAAACTTTGCGGTTGCGGAATTATTTTGAGTGTTGACCAGGGATAATCAAGATTTTAAAATATTACTAGACTTATTGGACAAAAAGATAATTATTTAATTTTATTAATGGAATTAAATGGAATGGAATTATATTCTTTAAAAGTAAACGCGATATAGAGTAAGAGACCCAAATTTGTACAAAAACAAACAAACTGAAGCGCTCAACTCCCACTTTAACACTACACCCCAGTTTATTTTAATTAGTCTAGGCTATTTCTGTTAGATGGCGTTACATATCCTTTAATATAAGGAGCTATCTGAAATTAGGCAACTATCTCAAATTTGGGTCTCTTCCTCTATACAAAAAAAACTATAAAAAAAGCAATGTGCTAAATGTGCACAATTTTTTTCAAAATATCTAGCTAGGATGAGTTGTGAACTTTCTGTTTATTTTTGCTAGGTCTAGTGCCTGATTTCTGATTAAAACCTAATAATGGAGAGCCTGATGGCCTGATGCACATCATCATATTAAAAGTCGACTTCAATCCACACATAGACGACGAACCTGTACAGCGAAAATTCAGGTTAATGTCATTCGATTAGAATTATTAAGGGCGCCACATATACAGTGTGGTCATTTAAGTATGCAACATATCGGAATTTTTTTATTAATTGCACAAACAACATACATAGAAACTGGTAAAAATTTAGTAACCCTTAATCTTGAATGTGTTGAGAATTGGTAGGATTTAGGGTTAAAACCAAATGGAAATTATATTAGTTCATTGCCAACGTTTCGGTATATTTTATAACCATCATCAGGGCTCTACAAAGATATTACATAATGTTAATGAGTTTCTTAAAAAATTAAAATATATGGAAAAAAGGAAAAAAAAAACAAAAAACAAGGACAAAAAAAAAAACAATGTACAAATTTCAATGCTTACCCAACTAGTAATTTCCTTTGTCAAAAAATAAATAATTATATAAATCAGGTAACAGAGATAACATATATAAACAATCAATGCTATGGTAAAATGACGATACAAACATATTAAAAAGGTTTTAGTCTGGTGGTTGAAAGCAGAATGAATTCAGCAGCCGGAACTACCTGTGTTCTACCATAAAAAGAAGAGTAAAAACAAAAGGTCAGGTACACAGCGGCAAACAAAAACCACTACACAGTGGTGCAAGGTGCAAGAAATTTTTTCTTCAATCTATCAATAATGTTGTAGTAAGAATTATTGAGGTGTTCAATATCTTTGCGGTTATTGACACTGTTACATTTCCTAACGCAAATCATTTCTTGCAAGAGACGATTAGAGAGATTTTTCTGTGTTCCCAAAATCTTAGTTTTATCAAAGTCAAATTGATGCCTTTGCTCCCTCACATGTTTTTAATCTAATACAAATATATCTGCCGGTCTGACCAATATAACATTTGGAGCAACCCATACAGGGAATGCTGTAGACGACTGAAGATTTAAGTTCAAACGGAGTTTTAGCTTTAGTTTTTGTGAAAAACAACCTTCCCAAAGTGTTGTCATTACTGAACGCGACCTGGAAATTATCAGATGTTAAGCAATTACCTAGTTTTTCAGAAAGGCAAGACACGTAAGGTATCTTGCCAAAACGTCTTCTATCAGAAACAGGACTTGATAAAGTCTCCTCATTATACTTCGAGTTAAGTAATTTATTAATTAAAGAGATTGGATAGTTATTTTTGATTAAGAGGGCTTTAATTATTGTGAGGTGTTTAATGTGATATTCGGGTGAAGAAATTTTAATAGCTCTAGTCTTTAAATTGTTAATGATATTTTTCTTTTGTTTAAAAGGATGACTTGAGTGGAAGTTGAGAAATCTTTCCGAGAAAGTAGGTTTATGTACCAATCAACTGTCAACTTATTGCAATCAGTTCTAATAACTTTGGTATCCAGAAAAGACAAACTACTATTGGATTCCTTCTCTATAGTAAACTTCAAACTTGGATGGAAAGAGTTAAACACATTTAAAATTTCTGATTCTCCTTCTATGGGAACAGCTGTAAATATGTCATCCACGTATCTGTAGAAAAAGGGTAAGGAAAAACTCAGTTGACCAATGCAGCACCCCTGTAACTCGGACATGACTAAATCCGCGCAGATCGGCGACATGCAATTCCCCATACCAAGGCCATATATTTGCTTAAAAAATGTATCTTCATATTTGAAATAACTCGAATCGATGCAGAATTGAAAAAGTTCTAAGAAAGTATCAAGGGGGCATTGAGTATTGGGGGCAATCCTATCATTCCATCTCTCTCTGATGATGGTGGTCACCAAATCGACAGGAATGCTCGTAAAAAGTGATACAACATCCAAGGAAACCAAACGATAATTGTCAGGCAAATTCTTATTCCTAACAGCGTCAGAAAAATGAAAAGAATCCTTGACATATCTGTCATCCTTAAGAAAGGCGTAACTCAAGAGTTGGGCCTCAAGGGCATGTCATTCTTGTGTATTTTGGGAAGAAAGTAAATTTTAGGAAAAACACCATTGGACGACTTAAGGTGTTTGGCACATTTCCCTTCAATATAGTTGTTTTTGTAAAGTTGGTCTATAAGTTTGTTGTTCTTGTTTTTGCTCAGTATGGGTAAAAAGAGACAAAGCAATTCATTGTTGACAACCCAGATATTGTAATCACTAAGGCTGATAAGGGCAACATCACAGTTGTTTTGGACAGAGAGGATTACCAAAAAAAGGCTTTAGATCTACTTAATGACACTAATACCTATGTAAGACTAACCAAAGATCCAACAATTAAAATTCAAAATAAGAACAACAAACTTGTAGACCAACTTTACAAAAACAACTATATTGAAGGGAAATGTGCCAAACACCTTAAGTCGTCCAATGGTGTTTTTCCTAAAATTTACTTTCTTCCCAAAATACACAAGAATGACATTCCCTTGAGGCCCATCGTAAGTTTCATAGGCTCTCCCGTTTACAAACTATCAAAGTGGGTTTCTGAACTCTTGAGTTACGCCTTTCTTAAGGATGACAGATATGTCAAGGATTCTTTTCATTTTTCTGACGCTGTTAGGAATAAGAATTTGCCTGACAATTATCGTTTGGTTTCCTTGGATGTTGTATCACTTTTTACGAGCATTCCTGTCGATTTGGTGACCACCATCATCAGAGAGAGATGGAATGATAGGATTGCCCCCAATACTCAATGCCCCCTTGATACTTTCTTAGAACTTTTTCAATTCTGCATCGATTCGAGTTATTTCAAATATGAAGATACATTTTTTAAGCAAATATATGGCCTTGGTATGGGGAATTGCATGTCGCCGATCTGCGCGGATTTAGTCATGTCCGAGTTACAGGGGTGCTGCATTGGTCAACTGAGTTTTTCCTTACCCTTTTTCTACAGATACGTGGATGACATATTTACAGCTGTTCCCATAGAAGGAGAATCAGAAATTTTAAATGTGTTTAACTCTTTCCATCCAAGTTTGAAGTTTACTATAGAGAAGGAATCCAATAGTAGTTTGTCTTTTCTGGATACCAAAGTTATTAGAACTGATTGCAATAAGTTGACAGTTGATTGGTACATAAACCTACTTTCTCGGAAAGATTTCTCAACTTCCACTCAAGTCATCCTTTTAAACAAAAGAAAAATATCATTAACAATTTACAGACTAGAGCTATTAAAATTTCTTCACCCGAATATCACATTAAACACCTCACAATAATTAAAGCCCTCTTAATCAAAAATAACTATCCAATCTCTTTAATTAATAAATTACTTAACTCGAAGTATAATGAGGAGACTTTATCAAGTCCTGTTTCTGATAGAAGACGTTTTGGCAAGATACCTTACGTGTCTTGCCTTTCTGAAAAACTAGGTAATTGCTTAACATCTGATAATTTCCAGGTCGCGTTCAGTAATGACAACACTTTGGGAAGGTTGTTTTTCACAAAAACTAAAGCTAAAACTCCTTTTGAACTTAAATCTTCAGTCGTCTACAGCATTCCCTGTATGGGTTGCTCCAAATGTTATATTGGTCAGACCGGCAGATATATTTGTATTAGATTAAAAACATGTGAGGGAGCAAAGGCATCAATTTGACTTTGATAAAACTAAGATTTTGGGAACACAGAAAAATCTCTCTAATCGTCTCTTGCAAGAAATGATTTGCGTTAGGAAATGTAACAGTGTCAATAACCGCAAAGATATTGAACACCTCAATAATTCTTACTACAACATTATTGATAGATTGAAGAAAAAATTTCTTGCACCTTGCACCACTGTGTAGTGGTTTTTGTTTGCCGCTGTGTACCTGACCTTTTGTTTTTACTCTTCTTTTTATGGTAGAACACAGGTAGTTCCGGCTGCTGAATTCATTCTGCTTTCAACCATCAGACTAACCTTTTTAATATGTTTGTATCGTCATTTTACCATAGCATTGATTGTTTATATATGTTATCTATGTTACCTGATTTATATAATTATTTATTTTTTGACAAAGGAAATTACTAGTTGGGTAAGCGTTGAAATTTGTACATTGTTTTTTTTTGGTCCTTGTTTTTTGTTTTTTGTTCCTTTTTTTCCATATATTTTAATTTTTTTAAGAAACTCATTAACATATTATGTAATATCTTTGTAGTGCCCTGATGATGGTTATAAAATATACCGAAACGTTGGCAATGAACTAATATAATTTCCATTTGGTTTTAACCCTAAATCCTACCAATTCTCAACACATTCAAAATACATAGATATTGCCCAAAGTTGATGCATGTTCGATAATCATATTAGGTGCACTTAAAATGGTTCAAATTAAACAGTATACAGGGTAGGTCAAAAATATAAAAATTTTACAAGAGTAAAGTACTCTTATATTTCAGAAAATTCAGCGAAATGTTACAAAGAAAAGTTGTTTCTTAAAAAACATTTAATATAAAAGTTTTGCACCTTAAATGAGAGTTTTTAATATACACATTATCATTACTAATGCCTGGTTCAAAAGAATTTTTGCGAAATTATTAAGTTTTGTTTAATATCGTGGCAACCAGGGACTCTTTAAAATAAGGGGACCCATCATGTCACAGTCTATCACATAAGAAAAGTAAAGCCTTGAGGGGAAGTTTGTTTTCTGTATACTCTAAGGAGACCACATAAATGGGCAGTGGGCTGGTACAAGGTTATGTTATATGTCAGTGTCCAACTGCCATCAAGTTTTATGTGACATGCCAGTGCCATAGATTCCAAAGGAGGCAAAAAATTTCCCATTTCCAGATAGTCAATTAAAGGTAATGCGGCCGCCTGTAGTAGTCCCAATAATTGCAACCAGATTTTTCTCGTCTCACCTTTAGTAATCCTACAATTCCCATTACGTGGGCATTACGTATAAGTAAGTAGTTCAAAACAAAAATGGTATTTCGTAAATTTTAAATTATTTACGTTTGGGAGAGAAATAAAATTACAAAAATTTTATAATGAGCACCGAGAAAAACTACATGATTAGAACTAAGTACAAGACCTAATCTTATTAGTCCATCCCGAAATCTGTGAAAGTTCTTTGGGTAGATATATTTAACAAGGGAAGAAAGTTCAAGTACGTACCTATTATACCTACATATTACAAATGGTTCGAGGAACCTGGTAACAAGGTGCAATAGCGACAAATTCTCAAATAAGCAAAATCGGCACTGACTTACCATACTTTATATTACTTAAATTCCTGGAAATAATTGCAGGAAACCAAATTCAAATATAACATAAATTTGATTCATTTGGCACTTGCCATATTCTGTGTTCGTTGACAGAACATTGTTAAGTCTAATTTTTAAAAATCATGGAAACCATTATTAATTTTTACTAACAATCAAGTACCTGTTATATTCATAGATTCTCCAATAAAATTGCATTCTTGGCATCATTGGGACCATTAGAATGAGGAAAGAAACGGCCTCACTTTGGAAAGTATAATGCTGGGTCCCCTTATTTTAAAGGGTCCCTGGTGGCAACAAACATGACATTTGTGATTCATTAAAAAATAAAAAATTGAATTAGAACAAAGTTGATTTAATTTTGATTAATTTATGAAAGTGTTTAGTGCTCATTATTGGGGAATCTAGTGATTAATTATTAGGTAGTTGAAATTATTAATCTCCTTTTTTTTAATTATTTTAAGATTTGCGATTTTCTTGGTGTATGATTAAACGAGAATAGCTTCTCTAAATTTATCAATTCTTTCTTTTTTTTGTTGTTTCTTTTTCGCGTTTTTTATCAGTAAGAGTACGGTTGCTCGAATACCTGGTGTGAAGAGTTTAGTCGTATACGGGCGCGCGCCGTGAAATCATTGTCTACTCATCTGTCGGTTTGAACCCAGATTTCTCATCCAAAAAAAAGGGGGAAATGTGGCCACAGAAAAGAGAACAGCAAACTGGGTAAGTAACCAGATCTTACTGAGCTCGCACATTCCACGAAATCTCGGGAAAAACATTCTCTCAATTTCTTTGAAATTTTCTCCACTCATCTCTCACTCAAATACGCTACATTTTTGGTCCATCAGAACCGGATCATCCCGTTATTCTCGTTTATTCTCGCACTCGCATCTCGCAAATCTTAATTTTCTAAGATACAATTGTCCGTATTTAAAATTATCTAGGTATAAAATTAAATATCAATATCAAAACTCAACTTAAAAGCTATCGTTCGGAACTAGCTATTTTTAGACCCTTTTTTTAGGCACTCGCGCGCCTCGAGCCAGTTCGCAGGTGTTTGTTTACTTTAATAGTTTTTTGCAGCATTTCGGTGTTCAGCTGGGATTTGTTTTGATGTGTATAGTGGATTTTTTCCCACATTAAAAATACTTACAGTATATCGGCTGTTTGTTTACCGCCGGATCGTCTCACATTAGCGCTTGCAATTTATCGCTCATAACTCAAAAGAAAAACTCTATAAACATGACAACCACCACTAAAATAAAACAAGTGGATGCTTTATGCCAAAACGCGATTAAGCGAATGGAACGATTATACTCTTTTGCGGGCGCCGCGTCAGATGCCGTCATAGCTTCAGATAAAGCAAACATCCAAATCGAATTCAAAATACGATGTGACCAGTTGGAAGAGATTTATTCGGAGTTTAAAAAACATCATTCCTCTCTAATTTCGTTAGTCTCACTCACTGAAGCTCCCAACTTAGAACAGTATGCAGAAATACAAAAGGGGGTGGACGATAAATATTTTTTTATTAAGGGGATATATTCCAAATTATTTGTAACACAGATAAAGGAAGAAACCTCCGAAAATCACGCGCTAAAATTACCAAAAATAAATCTCCAATCTCCCGACATTTTTTGATTTATTTTCTTCTCTAGTGGAATTAAATGATTCTATTCCAAAGGTTCAAAAGTTTCAGTACTTAATTTTAACACTTTCAAAAGAACCCCTTTCTTTAATAAAATCTTTAAAGGTGACTGCTGATCATTATAGAATTGCCTTTGATACACTCAAGGAACGCTATCAAAATCGTCGTTTGCTCACTGATCATTATTGGCATCGCATATTGGACTTGCCAAAATTGAAATCTGAAGATCCAAGTGCAATCGGGCGTTTGTTGGATATATTACATGAGAATTTAGAGGCTTTGCGTAATCATAGTTTACCGGTAGATTCATGGGACTTTGTTTTATTTCATTTAGTGATGTCTAAATTGGACTCGGAAACAATAAAACGATTTGAGCTTGCTTACAGTTCTAATGAGATACCGTCCTTTATATAAATCGGTTGCGTTTGGTCCCAAACCAAAACCAAATCGGAACATACCATGTCGGGAAAGGCAAAGTTCATCCTTTGTTGTTAGGACAGACGAAAACAACCAGTCTAGATCCTTTTGTTCATTTTGCTCGTCCAACAGTCATACAATCTATAAATGTGCCTCCTTTTTAGAAAAATCGCCTCAAGAACGCTACAATCTTGCCAATCAAAAGGGTCTCTGCATAAATTGCCTTTGCAATAATCATGCAGTCCGTAATTGTAGCTCGGCATCAGTCTGTCGGGTGTGTAAAGACCCTCATCATACCTTGCTTAATTTTCGATCGTCACATGTTAGTTCTCGGCCCTCAGCGATCAAAGCTGATACGCCCCGCGATGTCGACCCACGTCCGGTACCTTCGCAAGCAACTTCTCTCACTAGTACGTCAGTCTCCTCATCAGGTACTATCCTCGCCACAGCTCTCGTCAAAATCGCTGATGCTTATGGCGGTTATAAACAAGTTAGGGCTCTTTTGGATCCTGGAAGCCAGTGCAGTTTCATTACTGAAAAATGTGCTAACAAACTTGGTTTACGACGCTATAAAATCCAACTAACAGTTGTAGGAATTGTTCGACAAACTTTTCCTTCAACAAAAGAAATTTGCAGTACGCTCCATCCATGTGATGTCCAGACTCACTCACTTCCTATTGAGGCAGCAATTTTACCCACTATATCTTCTGATTTACCCTCAACTCCTTTTGATATTTCTCAATGGCCACATTTGGCAAGTCTCAAATTGGCCGATCCTGAATATGGAACGCCTAGTCCAATTGATTTACTCATAGGAGCTGATATTTTCCCACTTATACTAAAGGATGGACGAATAATTTCAGACATCCAAGCTCCTTCGGCTCTATTAACTATCTTTGGTTGGGTAATTTTGGGCAGACCATATCCTGTTGGCTATTCTCCAAAGGTTTCTCTATGTGCTTTTCTCAATATAAATAACTATGAATCGTCTCTAGAGAATAATCTAAAAAGATTGTGGGAAATTGAAAAACTACCTCAAACCGAACATAAGTCACCTGATGATGTCTTGTGTGAAAATCATTTCCTAGAATCATTCAGTCGCGATGAAACCGGAAGATTTTCAGTTTCCCTGCCATTTAAAGAACCAAATCCAGTCTTTTCAGGTTCTCGCTCCATTGCTTTACGTAGTTTTCTTTCCATGGAAAGACAGTTGAGCAAATCTGAATATTGCGAAGCCTACGCAGACACAATAAATGACTATTTGGCAAATGGCCACATGGAAAAGGTCCTAGCACCCTCCTCAGATTGTGGAAACTTCTTTTACATCCCTCATCACTTTGTTTTGAAACCTGACAGTACCACCACAAAGGTACGAGTGGTTTTTGATGCGTCGTGTCGAGACGTGAATGGAAATTCCTTAAATAAAGCTTTGTTTGCTGGTCCAAAGCTTCAAAAGGACATTGCCGTTATTCTGCTCAATTTTCGACTCCATAGGTATGTCCTCACCGCGGACATCAAACAGATGTATCGTCAGATATTCATAAATTCACAGGATCAAGACTATCAGCGCATACTATGGAGGATTTCTCCAAATGGCCCTATTGAAGATTTTGCCCTCAAAACTGTCACCTTCGGAGTATCATCGTCACCATATTTGGCTCTTCGCACTATACTTCAACTTTCAATTGAAGGTCGTTCAAAATTTCCATTGGCCGCTCAAGCTCTCGATTCTGACATATTTGTTGATGACGTGGTAACAGGTGCTTCTTCACTTCAAGAAGCAAAACGCTTACAAATCGAGCTCATCGAATTATGTGCTTCAGCAGGTTTTATTTTACGAAAATGGGCGAGCAACAGTCAGCAGCTCATCTCGCATCTTGACCAAGGACATTGTCAAGATGTGCATTATAATTTTGATTTTGAAAAGGATGCGGTCATAAAAATCCTTGGATTGCAGTGGTCTCCTTCCCAAGATATATTTTCGTACAAAGTGGCTCCTCTGGATAGAACCTGCAGTAAGCGAACTATTCTCTCGCAATTGGCTCGCATTTTTGATCCTTTGGGATTTCTCGCCCCACTAACTTTGTTTGCTAAACGATTAAATCAGTATTTGTGGACATTAGGATTGACGTGGGATGAAACTCCTCCAATTGAGGTTATTGATGTTTGGAATCAATATAAAGCCGAGCTTCATCATCTTGTCGAATTAAAGATTCCTAGACACATGGTTGAAAACAGCGTGGTAGATCATGAATTGCATGCCTTTTGTGACGCCTCAGAGAAAGGGTATGCAGCCGTCGTTTATATTCGGGCTTTGCACCATAATTCGACATTTACCATCTCCTTCGTCTGTGCAAAATCAAAGGTTTCTCCTTTAAAGCATCTTTCCTTGCCTCGGCTAGAACTTTGTGCAGCGGTTTTGCTGTCTGATATTGTAGGGTTCGTTTTGTCGACATTGAGAAACACACTTTCTATAAAAGAAATCTTTGGCTGGACAGATTCCAGAGTAGTCATTTCATGGCTAACCTCATCTCCTCACAGATGGAAAACCTTTGTGGCCAACCGTATTAGCCACGTTCAAGAGGTGGTCCCTCCATCATGTTGGCGCTACGTGCAATCGTCTCAAAATCCTGCAGACTCCTTCCTAGAGATCTTGTGGACCATAAGTCATGGTGGGCGGGTCCTCCTTGGCTTTCGCTTCCTCAGGACGAGTGGCCCACGTATAAGACCTCCTCTCTATCTCTCTCTGATGATTGTCAATCGTCTCTCAGAAGCAGTTGATTCCTTACTTTCTCGGTTCCTTACTTTCTCGGTTCTCGTCTCTCTCCAAGATCCAACGGATTTTTGCTTATGTCCTCAGACTTATTCATAACTTAAAAAATCCCAGTGATCGTTCTAATAGACCTTTCTCAGAACAAGAGCTTAAAACTGCTTTGTTTATTTTGGTGAAGAGGGCTCAACATGACTCCTTTCAGAACGAAATGGCTAGTTTACAGGCTAATCGTCGAATTTCTAAATCTCTGAGAAAATTAACACCCTTTATCGACAAAGAAGGTATTCTTAGAGTAGGGGGTCTTCTTGCCCATTCGGATTTAACATTCTCACAAAAACATCCAGCGTTACTACCTCGCAATCATAGACTTACTTACCTCATTATTGAACAGGCTCACTTAAAGTACTTGCATGTTGGTTTGCAAACTCTCCAATACCTTCTTTTTCAAACGTTTTGGATACTCTCACCTCGACGAGCAATTCGGCAGGTTTTATCGAAATGCATAAAATGTTTTCGAGTCTTTCCCCGCTGCCTTTCTCCTTAAATGGCTGATTTGCCTTCGCATCGCATTCAGCAAGTTAAACCATTTCAGACAGTCGGCGTTGATTATGCCGGACCGTTTCTCATCACCCTTGGTAAGCATAGAGGGGTTAGATCACAAAAGGCTTATTTGTGCTTGTTTGTGTGTTTTGCCACAAATTCACTCCATTTGGAATTAGCTACTGATCTTTCCACTGATTGCTTCCTCGCAGCACTTCGAAGATTTATAGCCAGGCGTGGCAAATGTAACCTATTTTTTTCTGATCAAGGAACTAACTTTGTAGGCGCTCGAGCTGAATTTGATCAGTGTATGCAAAATGCTTGCGCTGAAGATAGAATAAAATGGTCACTCAACCCTCCGTCTTTTCCTCATTTTGGGGGGCTTTGGGAGGCTGGGGTCAAATCGGTGAAGTCACACTTACAACGAGTGGTCGGCAATCAAGTATTAACATATGAGGAACTGTATACTGTATTGGTGCAAGTAGAGGCCATTCTGAATTCTAGACCTCTCTGCCCACTTAGTTCAGACCCGAATGACCTTTCTACTCTCTCTCCTGGACATTTCCTCACCCTTGCTCCACTCTCATGCCTGCCTGAAACTGATCTCAGTGATGTCCCAATCAACAAATTAAATCGTTGGCAACTTCTACGGAGAATCCATCAAGATTTTTGGAAAAGGTGGCACGTAGAGTACCTTCACACTTTGAACCAACGTACCAAATGGACTGATAATGCGGATAACATAAAGGTTGGCGCTCTCGTTTTGATTAAATGTGAAATGAATCCGCCTTTAAAATGGCCGATTGCTCGAATAACAGCCTGTCATCCGGGAGCTGATGGTATTTGCCGTGTTGTAACCGTGCGAACTGCTCGAGGGATTCTGCGCAGACCTGTGGCGAAAGTCTGCCCATTACCTCTCGAATAGATAGTTGAATACATAGCTTGCTACATAGGTACCTATTTTTAATGCTAAGTTGAATTTCTTTTAATTTTCTAGGTTAGTACTCTTTAAAAAATATTCATTTTGGTGGGCGGTATGTTCATTATTGGGGAATCTAGTGATTAATTATTAGGTAGTTGAAATTATTAATCTCCTTTTTTTAATTATTTTAAGATTTGCGATTTTCTTGGTGTATGATTAAACGAGAATAGCTTCTCTAAATTTATCAATTCTTTTCTTTTTTTTGTTGTTTCTTCTTCGCGTTTTTTATCAGTAAGAGTACGGTTGCTCGAATACCTGGTGTGAAGAGTTTAGTCGTATACGGGCGCGCGCCGTGAAATCATTGTCTACTCATCTGTCGGTTTGAACCCAGATTTCTCATCAAAAAAAAAAGGGCGGAATGTGGCCACAGAAAAGAGAACAGCAAACTGGGTAAGTAACCAGATCTTACTGAGCTCGCACATTCCACGAAATCTCGGGAAAAACATTCTCTCAATTTCTTTGAAATTTTCTCCACTCATCTCTCACTCAAATACGCTACATTATTTTTTTTTGGGAAATTAGCAATATTTTTCAAAAAAAGCCATGTTTTGGTATTTAGGCATAACTTTTAATCCTAGACAACTTTTCTTAATACAATTTTGCTCAATTTTCTGACATAATAGTACTTTACCAACTTTCGGCAATATTTGCATTTTGGTTGTGCAATTAATAAAAAAATCCCACAAAGTTTAAGGTGGATTATTCTCTATGTATTTATAAATAAATAAGTGCTTCGGGGTGGCTTCAGACAAATTCTTTGAATTCAAATTCTACGTACCTATACGGGCGTTGTGATATAATTATTTTAAAATAATGTTGGTCTTAAAATGTTAGTAATTACTTAGATAAACTGTATTCAGCAAAAGTTTAAAATTATATGTGTTCCTCACTACAGATCAAAAAAAGTCATTTTATGTGTCAAAATATTGAATCAACACGTATGTGCCGTATACCTACATGTAAAAACCGCGCGGGGATTAATCTGTGTGTGTGTGTGTGTGGCGACAAGTTGTTGCGCACTTCATTCTTTTGATATTAGCGTGCGAGCAAGTTCTCGTGGTAGCTGATGGTTCTCTTTTTAACATGAATAATGTCAGCAATAATGCAATTCCTCCAACATATAAATGTGGGAATATTAATGGCGAACCAGAAACACTATACTCTGTCCACCGGGATCGACGATTTACAATTTATTTTCTTGATTCTCCTTTCTGGATGACATCACTGACAAACTAGACGAGCAAACGGAGGGTTTGTCAGTCATTGGCGGGGGGAGTACACAGTAGTCCCGCACAGCTTATCAGTCGAGTTTTGCGAGCAAAAAACACGACCCGCCCCCCGCCAACGACTGACGAACCTAGCCGAATACACGGCGGCGCGCCGCCCAGCCATGGCTATGTATACTAAAACGGTGCAAGTACGGTATGTGGGGCCCTTTTATGATAGATAGACAAATAATTTTTTCTACCTTATATTTTTTCTTTTTTTTTTCTTTTGCCATGACAATTAGGTACTCAACAAGCTGAGAAATTTAGGACCGGGACACACGGATGAAGCGATTATTCGAACGGGTAAGAAAGCACACTTCGCAAGTTGAGTACTATATGCTTTTTGCATATTTTTTCTTTAGACAAGAATATTTTTCTTTTTGCTCAAGGCGGAGAAATGAGAGTTCAAAGAGGTTATCTAACAGGGAGTGTTTTTAACAATTTAAAATCCAAACATTTTCTAAAATGATAGAATTTCTGCTAAGGCTTTCGCTCTTCTTGACAGTAAGTAGTAATAAGTTATAAGTTCTTTCTGTAGGCACAATAACTATAAACAGAGTAAATATTCTCCAAAGGAGTAGTTAGCACTTAATTAAACTATCATTGTATTTCCTCTTTCAAGGTCATTTTATAGACCACTTGGGATCTCAGTGCACAAGTAAACGCACTCGGTATCGGTTAGGCACCTTAACAGCCGTTCGAAACCCACTGCTCAGTTTACCACTTGCAACTGTATACTAGTTCTCAGCTATATATATATATATATATATATATATATATATATATATATATATATATATATATATTTGATCAGTAGATAACCAAACATTTTAATTTTATGTAATTTTTATCTTATTTACAAAAGTTGTAGAAGAAAATAATATCTATTAGCAGGGAATTGCTCTTATAGAGTTTAGCACCCTCCGCTCATAGCATCGGGAATCAAACTACTCGCGAGAGAAATGCTGAACAATCGTCGTGTTCCTTGTGGAATTATCCGGCAGCAGGAAGCCTTATATAGTTTACTGCATCATATTTAAGCGCGAAGAAAAACATTGACAGATTAAAAGCACGTAATAGCCCTTAGTTAGAAGTTACAAGCCGTCTGCCGGCTGAAATTGATAAAAGCGATCGCTTTAAATATATTTTATTATTTATACAGTTAAGTTGTTCAGAAAATTGCTTTGAAATCGTTTCCTTGTTTTGAGAAAATCGGCGCGGCATGGCAATTCCCGCCGTAACAAGTATCCATCGAACGCGGTACGGCGCGCGGATAAAGGGACTTTAAAAGCGCCGAGTGAATATTTTAAGCGGAATTGGCTCCTTACCGGGAAATAGTTGGGGAGTTGTTTGGACAATGTCTTGCTGTACAAATAGAGAGGAAAGTTTCGTTTAGTGTTACTATTGCAGACGACCAACTAAAAGTCTACTTCCGTTTAAATTCAAAAGCTATAGTTATTCGGGTCTGGCAATTCCGAGAGTGTCGTCTGGCGCACAATGTGTAAGAATATAGCCATAATAAGACATCAAATAAGTAGGAAAGGGATAAATTAATTTAAACGTGTGATGCCACTAGTTGAGTGCAATAAAATATTAATATAATATAAAAAATATTATAATTAGGGAATGAAGTAGGTAGTGGGAGGTGGTGGGGTAAAGCTCGGTCAAATTGAATAATAAAGGCGACGCTAAGGAACTCCCTACATAATCGATTAGCAGGGAGAAAACATCGACACCCAGGTAACCATAGAAGGTTCAGTTGCCGAATACGGCCCATGCGACTTGTCGGATTATGGTTATCAATCGAGGGTGGTACCTACTAACCTTCCACTTCCACATTTTATCTATTTTAGGGGCCATACCTACACTTATTTTCCTACTTAAGATTAGTGTCCGCCAACTGCAATGGGGCGATAAGGAGACCACTCAGTATTCGGTTACTATTGGCTTTATCTATCCGTCGCGGCCGAAACTTCAAGTATAAAGTATAAAGGTAAGCGATCTAGATTTTTGAAATTTTAGTTCGCTAGTATTTTATCGTGAGTGTATACATACAGGGTGTTCGAAAAATAGACGGAGATATTTTAGAGGGTGATTCCTTGTTAAAAAATATGAAAAAAGTTTATATAAATATGGGTCCGGAAATGCAGAGTTTTCAAGATACAGGATGTTAAATTTAAAAAATATATATATTAATATCTTTAAAAAATATCTATTCAGTTGAAATTTGGCAATGTTATTTGTTGTATTAAGAGGCTAATTTAGTTCTAATATGTAGATTAAAATTATTAAGTCCAGTGGCGTCCCGGGGGGCACCTTAGCGAATATTATTGGAAAAAAATGTACGCCACTGCCTTTTTGTAACTTTAATATTTGTTCATATTTTTTAACAAGGAATAACCCTCTAAAATATCTCCGTCTATTTTTCGAACACCCTGTATAATAATTTTGAATTTCGTATACCGATAGCTTCACAAGTTGGACATAATTAAATAATTTTAGACAAAACATAACCTCCAAGTGTCGCTAATAAGTTTTGTTTTCTAAATGTCGCTTGGGGCGAATGCGGGACCAGGTCAAATGGGGTGATGAGGACCATACTGCTCCTTATCGCCCTATGGTTAGTTTTATTAAAAATCAATACAATGAGTTTATTTTCAGATGGTTTGAACGTACAAAAAGAACCGCGCACAGACGTGGACTGCTGAAGAGATGGAGGCAGCTCTACAAGCAATAACGACAAAGTCAATGTGCATCAGAAAAGCTAGCCCACAATTACAGGTTCCCAAGACTTGAGTTCACAATATTGTGAATCATATGGAACCAAGGAACGACATATAGACACGTTTTCACAGTCGAACAAGAAAACCTTCTGGTTGATCATATATTAGATTTGGAAACCCGTTTTTATGGAATAACAGCAATAGAATGTCAAAAACTAGCGTTTGATCTTGCCAAAAAGTTGAATCTAGAGCACCCTTTTAATAAAGGGACAAAACTTGCTGGCCCCGATTGGTTGGCAGATTTGAGAAAAAATCCTAAAATTTCCATTCGTTCTCCTGAGGCTACCAGTATGGCTAGAGCTGTCGGGTTTAACAAAGCTCAAGTACAGAGATTCCAAAGCCTTCTGCAATCTTCCCTAAAAAAATATGGGTTTCAACCTGCCCAAATTTTTAATATAGATGAATGTGGTATAAATACTGTTCCTGTTCCAAGGAAATTTTAGCTAAGAAGAGAAAGAAACAAATGGGTCGCATTGTGAGGGCAGACTGGGGATTCAATATTACCACCGTCTGTGGAATATCTACCTCTTGATTTTATATCCCCCCTTTCTTTCTTTTCCAAAGACAGAGGATGAATCCTCTGGATAGGTTGGATACGGTTAGATACGCTAACACTTCGGGACGGATAGACAATAACCATTTCTTGAAATTTTTGGATCACTTCATAAGTGTTGTGAAGCCAAAAGAGGATAAATAGAATTTGTTGAAAAACACTATACGATACGAATGTTCTAAAGCAGCACATGTAGGTGGGTAGTCGTGACAATATCACTGCATCATCTCTTGATTGACCAACAAATTTGTTCAATGAAGTGAATCTAAATCGATTTAACAATGTAACAGTTGTTGGATGTGCCTTGCATAAAGCTATAGTGTGATTTTCTCCAGCTATATACAGGGTGTTTCATTAAGGGTGAAGAGGTACCATATCTCAGGAATTAATAGTCCTAGAGCTTTGGGAAAAAATCTTCTTAAGTAATGTGGTCAGGAAAAATCGCTTGAAATTATTTTTAAGTTCGTATACGAAACAGTAAATTTGAAAAATGAGTTTTCTCAAAAAAAAGACTAATAAAGGTATATCAAAAAATATTTTAATCACTCTTCAGCAAATTCTGAACAACTTTTGTTAAGGATTTTTTGCTCTTGTTCTTCAAATAGATGTGAAACGGGCGGATAAACCTTGAAACATTGAAAATATAAGGCAGGCATATCGTAAGCCTCGACATCCGTATAAGGCATTTTTTAATAAATGCAGCACATAATTTTAACTCAAAATTTACAAAAATCAAGATTTGACTGAATACTTATTAAAGCTTGATTCATGTGACATTTACTTTCATGGCTTACTAGATAATTTCCGAGATAATTTCGTATCAATACGACAGGTATAAGTTAGAAATACGTTTAACGGAATGAAAAGTGAGAAAAATAGCAATTTCCGAAAAACTCAAGCAGATTTTTATTTATTGCATGGAATACTTGACCACGAAAATCTTTGATAAAAAATTCTTACCTTCTTTCAAATAATATGTTAATAATTATTCTTTTGACGATAACTCCGAAACTAATGAAGATATCGATTTGAACCTTGGGTATTTTTTGTTGTAAATTTTACCTACTTCGATTATAACAGAATAAATATGTCATTGCATTTAAAATTTTGGAGAAAATTGTAATAGAAGGGAAATTTTTCAAATTGCGCCCTCTAGCGGTGACCACGAAATTCGAGATGACCTTACTGGACAATCATTTGATAGAAGAAGGAACGCTCTCTTCAACAAGCCCAAATTCGATCAATTCGGTTAATCCAAACCGGAGTAACAGGCATATTTTCAAGTCAAGGTTTATCCGCCCGTTTCACCTCTATTTAAAGAGCTAGAGCAAAAAATCCTTAACGAAAATTGTTCAGAATTTTCTGAAGAGTGCAATAAAATTATTTTTTATATACGTTTATTAGTAATTTTTTTGAGAAAACTCATTTTTTAAATTTACTGTTTCGAATACGCCCCCTAGCGGCCAACCTACGAACTTAAAAATAACTTCCAGCGATTTTTCGTGACCACATTACTTGAGAAGATTTTGTCCCAAAGCTCTAGGAGTATTAATTCCTGAGATATGGTACCTCTTTATCCTTAATGAAACACCCTTACAATGTCTGGTTTCATCGATGATGATGATGTTAAATACATAGGTAATATGTATTATATACAAGGAATCGTCCAAGTCTCTTCTAGTATTTATCAAGTTTACAGTTTGTGCTTTTCGTTAAATGGTGATGTAGTATTACATCAAACTTGATTTAAGCAAGTAGGCAGGTAACAGGTATATGTACTTAAATTGCGATTTTAATTGGTTTGTAGAATTTTTATCGTTCGATATTTTTTTAACCAACAACCCCGTTCTAAGGGATGGCCAATCTAGTGGCGTAGGAATTTCTATATAAATATGCATAACATTATTTGTCCAAAATATATCGTAGTAGGCCTTGATTTTTTAACATAAAATGTGCCGTAATATAAAATCGAATGGTAAATACAAATTTTATGGGGCTGTCCCGGTTTGATGTGGGTCACACTGTATGTCTATGAATAATAAATTGGAGATATTTAGATCTGTTCCTTTTATTTAATAGTTATGTTTCCTCTTGGCTTCTATAATACTTAAATAAAACATTATTTTAGAGAACTTTTGTTTCTCGAAATTTCATTGTATGATCTGTATAAAAAAGGTGTTGTGAAAATGCAAAAGCATGTGATGTTAAACGTATGCTACTCTTATATTACGCGAAGTAATACGAGATTTGAAAGTTTTAGATGTTTTTCCTGTATAGCATTTACCACAAACATATACAGTTTATCTTATACCTACACAACGTAGGTATGCGTTGGTTAGTTTAGTAAAAAGGTTTCCAACCCTTGTTTTTTTTTTTCGGGAAGTAATTTAGTATTTTACTATTGCACAATTACGATTATTGTTATAAAGACGACTGATAAAGCAATAAATAATTTGCGAAAGCTTCCATAAGAGAAAAGAGAATTTGTCAATAAAATATTGTCTTTTCCCACTAAGTATATTTGGCAACGTGCGTTTTACGATGCAGACTTTTCAGTTTTCTGTCAGCGGCTCGCAAAAGTTTTACCGGTTCCATTAATCGTTTAAGTTTCTTTTCTCCGGGGGCCCAACTTTACCCCCGATTAAAACTTGTGTATGGGTCAAAGGTAAAGACCCTGACTATGTCCGCTCTTAGCGAGTCTGGCCCTCCCATAAATCCCGGGCGTACCGCGGTACACTCGCCAGCGTCAACGCGCATTCCTCCCCGTTTCTTTGTTGTTGGGTGTACGAGCACCGCGTTGCTAGTACCACCGTATATATAACCGTAGTAGCTTCACTGGGTCGCGGCCACGGCACTTTGATCTCTTTGAGTCAAAGGCGGCTAGCCGCTATTGGCCCGATGTATATCTTTGAAATTACCGTCCAGGTGGCGGGCACCAAAAGTAGAATTGGAACCACAGAAGGAGGCGCTCCGTTCCCGTCGCCTTCACCATTATCACTCGCCGACTGGACCATGGATGAACTGTGCCTTGCATGGTTAGCAATATGGGCCATGTCATGGGGTGAGATATGATAGGGAAGAATTTTTGAAGAATTTAAATTATACGTAGAAAAGTAGGTATTATGACTTACAGTCTCGACTCCAGCAACACAGCTTATAAATAATAAAAGTCTACATGTTTCGACGCTCCTAAGGGTTCATTTTCAGCAGTATTATTTTTTATGATAATTACTAACCAGCAAAGCTTCCAAAAACTAACATATATCTACTCAATTTGTGTGGAGTAGAGAATGTATGTCATACCTTTTCTACGTATCCTCACACTTCACCTCAAGAATATATCTAATATTTCCTTCATTTTCAATGAAAATTAAGTAAGTCATAACTTTCTACGTATCCTCATACTTCACCTCAAGAATATATCTAATATTTCCTTCATTTTTAATGAAAATTATGATACAACTCTCGGCGTCGTGACACCCGTCCTTATTTTTATAAACTTAGCATTTTTTACAAAGTAGTAACACACAATTTTATACACAATATGAGTTTGAACCCGAAATTTCGACTCTCTCAAGTAGAAAAAAATATAGAGGTACTATCGGTACCTACTTAGATATGTAGTAGTTTGATTCATTATTTGAGATAGAAGAAGTTAGAAGTATAAGTTATTTGCGTAAATTAGTTTTTTTGTTCTATAATAATCCAGGATTTACTTCTACACTTTTTGAACATGTGATGAATAAGAGGATATAAATTCTCATAACAGGTACTCTGTCTCGGATGCGGAGCTCCTTAATTAATATATAATATATACCACAGAAAATATATTTCCACAACAGAAAGCTCCTTAACAATACCTATCAAATGGACTCCAACTACAGACTCCAAAAACAAGCAGATTGCTTTTGTTATGAAATGATATTTACCCAAAATATAATCTTCCCAATTCGTAGATTAGCCAACATTAAATAGTGGACCTCAATATCAATGCATTTGGAAAATATTAAGCTACAAAGTTGGAGTCCATTTGACAGCTGCCATTAAGGAGCTCTCTGTTCTGAATATATTTTCTGTGTTTATACCTAGTAAAACATTAGGCGACACTGTTTGAAACTGTCAGCAGCATGTGCGTTTTTTTTTTTTGGAAAGTCTAAATAAACCTGCGCATGTTCCTAACAGTTCCAATCTGGTCTGAAATTCTGCTGAAACAGACATACTATACAGGGTGATTCAGTCATAATGTAAAAAAAATTACCTTTCATTTACCTATTTTAAAAAATAGCTTAATACGAATTCGAAATTAAACAAATTCAAAAGTCAACCAAAAAAAGAAAAAAATATTTTCAGAAATGTATTAAAACCCCTTGTTAATGGCGTTTACCAGATCAGCTGTTAAGCTCGCGTGTCGAGGCTACCGTTTCCGGGGCGCGGAGTTGCCAGTTGCCCAACATATCGTAAATTTTCTTTTTTTGTACCTTTTCCCAGGAATTTCAAACAATGTATGTCCAAAAATGTATGTCCAAGTGAATCAATTTATTACCTTTTCGATTTTTCAATGTCAATCGACAGTAATTAGTGGGTGTGTAGGAGTTATAGTTTCCCACACGTTGTTTGCAGAGACTGCAGTAGCAGACAAGACACAAAACTAAGCACAAAATTTGCAAATATTCATCAAAATTAAAACACTCTATCACTGTTCATTTTAACTTCAATAGGTACAAGTTCACGGCCTCGAGAACCGCGGAACTCTCTACACGCTACATAGGTATTGTTCCTTCCTACCGCATGCTACCGCCACCACCCGATCATTGCTTTTGTTTTGGGAATAGTTAATAGTTATTCAACCGCAGTTAGTTCATATCAACTGTACATACTTTAACGTAGGGTAGGAATAAAGCGAATTGTGACTACTTTTTAAGAATACTTTGAAATAATTTTACTGATATGAATTAGCTGCGGTTGAATAACACAAAAACAATCCTCATACTTTCCGAGATGAGTGGAGCTATCGCCATCTATCCGGCGTTGTCTGAACTTGCCCTCAATCATAGTAATCTGTAATAATTAAATTCCCGGTGCATCTGAAATCTATGACAGTCAACGCCGTTAGCGCCCAGTGACCGGCCAGTCAGTAAACTAAGCAATCATGTTATTACAATAACAATTACTGTCAGGCTGCTTAGAAAAAAAAAATAATAAAAAAAACGAAAACGTGCAAAATATGGATCGCGGTAAGCGTCGTTACGCGTTGCCGGTAGCAATATGTAATTTAGAAATCGTGATAAAAATGTGTGTGAGGAAATTCGCAAAAATACTTCAAGAAAACACACTGGTGTTTATGATCTGAATACAACATTTTCTTAAGATGTTTGAAGTGTTATAATGCCTGCCCTTTGTAGAATCAAGACCAAGTACACCAATAATGCAAATAAGAGGTAGGTATTTCTTATTTCTTCAGTTTCACCTTCCACAAAAAAAATATTGAAATGTGGCAATATACCTAGCTCTCCAGTGCCAACCTTGACGGTTGATATTGAAGCAGAAGCGTTAAGTAACTCTGGTAATAAGGTTCATTTGCCTTTGCCTTACGTTTTAAACTTCGAGAAAAAATTCTTTCGCATTTTAATTTTCCCGCACTGTGCGGTTATTTTTTTTTACATTATGACTGAATCACCCTGAATTTGATATGGCTAGTGGCGGCAGCATTGTTTTTCTACTATGAATTATTACGCGGAAGGAATACAGTGAACTTCGGCCATTGTTTACCAGATGGGGCTACTCTCGGCCCAACAGTCATAAGTCTGTTACGGCAGAACAGTTCGAAAGTATCAGAAGCATGCGCGGCTTCGTTTTTGGAACGTAAAAATGAAACTGCGCATGCTCTTGAGCAGTTGCCGAAATAGACCTCATGACTATACTTTTCCAAGGCACTTTATATATGTTACAGACCGTATATGTAAAACAGGCCGTATACAAAAGGAATAGTCCATATGTAAACGGACTGAAGATATTAGTCCATATGTATAGTAAGCTTGTCCGTCAACAAACGGTCTAGTCGGTTTGCAAAAGGACTAGTCCTATTATATACGGTCTATCTGCAACTAGACCGTAGGGGAAGGTGGGGCAAGTCGACGTGGTTAAGACAAAATGGACTCTAACGAGGAATTATGCAATTTTTTTAAAACAATGATTTTAAAGGTATACATGTTTGCTATCTATTACAGAAAGAAAAAGAAGTAACTATTGCTTTATAACATTTAAAAAATATTTGTTATAATTTTGTGGCATTTTTGTCATCTTGCCCCATAGGTGGGGCAAGATGACGAGCATATTGGGGCAAGTTGACGATTATGTACAAATGTCACACTTAAATAGACATTGTCCTTCATATCCTGTGCACGATTCATGCTACACCACGATTCCCACCAATTACACTCTATCCAGTCTTCAGAGTTACCTATTACAAATCACGGGGCAAGATGACGAGTACTGTGGCTAGATGACAATTTCGTTATCTTGCCCCCGCCATCTTGCCCCACATACTCATACTAAACAAAATAAAAAAAATCAACACATGCCATATCAAGCTTATAATTTGTATAATCCTACTGGATGTGATTATTGATAGAAACATGCAAACCTACCATTAAATTTTCTGAGAATCCTTATTTTAAACCTAAAGAATCTTAGAACATTATTCCTGTAAACACACTCAGTAACCTAACTCGTACAGTACTGACTCTAGCGCCATCTCTTTGAGTAGGGAGTAGTAATGTGCCAGTTAGAATGTTATAGCTATTTCAGTGCCCAGATCTCTTTTTTCCTTTTTTAGAAAATGTTAATTAGTCATCTTGCCCCGTTCGCCAACTTGCCCCACCTTACCCTATACCTATAGATTTAAACAAAGACAGAATGTATATGCAATGTTTTCCGGGCGGTTTCGACGTCCGCCATTTCTGAATTACCCCTTCTTTCTTATATATAGACCCATCAAAGAAGGATATTACTTCTTGCTGGTACGTAGTATTTTGAAGGAAAAAAGGCAATTATTTAGTATAATATCTAGGTACCCTAGATTTTTTTCTGCAAAATACATACTAAAAAGAAGGCATATTCTTCTTTAATGTGCCTTTATAAAAAAAGAAGGGTAATTCACTACGATTGCACATACAGCCTGAATGTCAATAGTCCGTATGTTAACGGTCTAGTCCGTATATGAAATGCCATGTCATTTACATACGGTCTGCGCCATTTAGGCCGTATATACAGTGTCCCAAATTCGATGCTCACTATTGGGATCTCGGTAACTACAAGAGATAGTGAGTCGGTTAAATGGGGAAAGTTTTAGACAATTTGATGGTCAATCTGATGCCGCTGAGAAATCAAGGCTAACTGGGATCGTTTTCGAGTTATTACCAAAAAACCGAATTTTATCATTTTCGTTTTACTTAAATATCTTAGACTTGTAGACAGACTTGTCAAGGCCTACTTAGTATTAGGCAAAAAAACGCTTTTAAGTGTTACAACTAACGAAAAAAATCATTAGTGTGACACATCATTGGAAAGAGAATTTCATGTAAATTTCGAATTTGTAAAAATCCAAGATAGCATCCATAAGAAAATCAAAAGTTGTGAGTCATATCTCGAAAATGAAAACTTTCTTAAAGAAACTGACATTACCGCTTAAAAGGCTGGACAAAAGTGCCTTAATAATGTCAAAGTCCTGTCTTTGAGAAACCATCGGTTTCTAAGATATTTAAGAAAAACGAAAATGATAAAATTCGGTTTTTTGGTAATAAACGATCCCAGTTAGCCTTGATTTCTCAGCGGCATCAGATTGACCATCAAATTGTCTAAAACTTTCCCCATTTAACAGACTCTCTATCTCTTGTAATTACCGAGATCCCAATGGTGAGCATCGAATTTGGGACACACTGTATACAGCCTAGACCGTATACATACGGTCTGTTTTCATATACGGGCTGTAACATATACACAGTAATAAAAAAATCGGTGTAAATCCTCTTGAAAGAAATTTGGTGAAAATTTGACAAGAAAATTTGTGGATTCCAAATATCTTAACCAAACCTCATTTGGCAAAATTCACACTACAACAAATTCTTTTATTTTAACACTTAGGGGTGTTATTTTTTTTATATTTCTAACACCACGCGGTGTTCCTTATCACCATTCGGTGTCCCTTAGCACTAACCTGTGTCAAATTGAACATATTAGCGTTGACTGACGTATTAATAAGACTTCTCACGGCTATAGCTTCTTATTCTGAAAAGTAGATGGCGCCTATGGTCAACAATGTATATTTTGCATTGTATTTTGTCTCCGGGAAGCGAATGGTGAGCCAGAGAACTGTCAAACATGACAGCCGTGAGCAGTCTTTATTAATACGTCAGTCAACGATATTAGCACAAGTTCGTGTTAGGTAGATGAGAAGTTATGGGTGCCAAATCTTAGACAATCGAAGTCATGGCATCAGTTGTTTGTCGAATGTGTTGCTCGACGGAGCTTATCAGTTTATGTGACGTGCGTGACCCGACCGCGTGGCGCGTATAATAGTTATAAAAGTGATTCTACCGACCGCTAGTGCAAAAATGGTGTTTTTATGTAAAGTAAAATTTCATAGTGAGTCAGATGGATTAAAACGACAGGCGAATATGCAGATGTGACGACGAAAGGTACTGTGTGATAGCCGAGGCGATAGGCCCTAACCTATACTCATCGACTGTGTTGATATGAGTTTGTTCTCACCGAAATCAGAAACCAGTCGCGAATCTGATTGACGGATTTTAAATTATCTGACTGTTCTGATTGTTTTGATTCCTGCTGATTGGCTCCGACTTATAGTTCGGACCTGCTTGTGCTTGTGAGAACATCAGGCCTATCTAACTGAATCGCTGTGTCGCAACGTTTTAAGTTTATTTTTGTTTCACACGGACAATTCTGTAAGGCAACAGTTACTTAAGTACACTGTAAAATGTACGAATTTAAAATAAAATGTTCATTTGTAGTATAGGTATAAATAACCTCCTAAACTCCTTGTGTTTGTGGTTAGGTACACTTTTCTTACGAATTTGTACGATATTATACAGTATGTCCACGGATGGGGTAAATAAGAGGACAAATGGACCAAAAAGTGAAAGATGCGAAAAAATGTTATTCTTTATAAAAGTTTTTGCTTGCTTTAAAAATAAGATCCACGATGCCAAAAATTTGTTTTTTTGTACAGGGTATACAAAAAATACAAAAACGTAAAATGTGATGAAGAGTAAAGTTGGCTTTTTATAAATTTTAATGCCAAAACGTTAAATAAAAAACTTGTTTGAAATTTTAAAAGAATTCTTATTCCAGATTTTCAAGGAAAAATTTGAAATTTCTAAATTACTCTTTTAAAACCGAAATTTTTCCAAGTCATATTTTGACCTTTTTATTTGATTACGCCATTGATAACTGTTACTGTGGCATATTTGTCAAAATAAGAACGATGTTGTCTTTAGAGCAATAGTATATTATATAGCGAGAGTTGTAAATAGCTTATTACGTATGAGTGGAAAAGTTGCGCACGAGCGCAGCGGCGAGTGCTGTAATTCCACGAGTATGTAATAAGCTTACAACTCGAGTTTTGTATTATAATTTTTTTTCGACGAAAGACAAACTATTATAATAGATAAACTATACTTCTGATTATCTGTCAGGCAACAATTAGTATGTTGGTTAGTTGCTATGGTGACGCGGATGCCGCGCTAACAAGGCACCCGTGATAATTGCGTTTTAATTAAGAACAGATACGTAATTTTTTTTATTACGTGTCAGTCATTACGTATCAGTGTTCCAATGAACTTACTTATAACCTAAACCGTCACTTAATAGGTATGTTACTAGCATAGGAGTAGAAAAAGAATATTTGTAATCCAAAATTACAGAAACGGCGAGAATAGTTATCGCTACGTTATTGAGAAGTTTCAAGAAATGTTTCCAAATGTACAATTATGCATAAGTTCAGTACATAAGTTAGTAATCAGATTTAAAAAAACTGGATCCGTTAATGATTTAAAGAAGACGAAGAAAAGATACGACGAAAACGATGCTTCTACAGTATTAATTTTGCAATCTGTTGATGAAAATCCTATGCTGTCTTTAAGAAAACGAGCCCAAAGTTTACAAATCTGTAAAAAAAGCCATATTCAAAATGTGTCGAAGGAAAATAAAATTTATCCTTTTAAACCAATTTTTAACCATACTTTGGAAGATGGGGACAGTTACAAACGCTTGGATTTTTGTTTGTGGGTCGGTGATGAAATTCTAAATAACAACGTGAACTTTCATATGCTGATAATGTTCTCAGATGAGTCAACCTTCAGTACAAACGGCACTGTAGCCTCTCAGCATGTGAGATACTGGAGTAGGAAAAACCCAGAGTTTTTTTTTTTGATAATACGTGTAACAGACATTCTTATTTGCATATGCTGGAGTCATTTCTGTCAGACAAGTTAGAAGAATTGCCTCTTCAATATCACCAAAATATGTATTTTCAACACGATGGGTGTCCTGCCCATTATGCTACACAAGTCAGGGATTGGCTCAAACGCAAATTTGGAAATCGATGGATGGGTTGAAATGGTCTAATTTTGTGGCCCCCTAGGAGCCCCGACTTGACAATTTGTGATATGTTTCTATGGGGGCGCATTAAACAACTAAAATATGAAAGACCCATTGAAAATAACGAAGAAGTTTTAAAGCAGAGAATTTTAAGAGCGATATAATCAATTTCACTAGGAGAAATAAGAAGCAGCTTTAGCCATTTACGACGTCAGTTAGAAAAATGCGTAGAATATGGTTTTTGAAAAATAAAAATAATGTGCCCCTAATTGTTTTAAAGTTTAATAAAATAAGAAATATTTCTCGAGTATTACAATTATTATTTAATATTCCATTAGTAATTTTATTTAACCTGTCTGTAATTTTGGATTATAATTATTCTTTGCTCTAAAAACATCTTTCTTATTTTGACAAATACGCCACAGTTATTAAAGGTGTAATCAAATAAAAAGGTCAGAATATGACTTGGAAAAATTTCGGTTTTAAAAGAGTAATTTAGAAATATCAAATTTTTTCCTTGAAAATATGGAATAAGAATTCTTTTAAAATTTCAAACAAGTTTTTTATTTAACGTTTTGCATTAAAATTTATAAAAAGCCAACTTTACTCTTCATCAAATTTTACGTTTTTGTATTTTTTGCATAAGCTGTACAAAAAAAACAAATTTTTGGCATCGTGGATCTTATTTTTAAAGCAAGCAAAAACTTTTATAAAGAATAACATTTTTTCGTATCTTTCACTTTTTGGTCCATTTGTCCTCTTATTTAGGTACCCCATCCGTGGACATACTGTATATATATAAATTTTTTATAACCAAATATTTTTGGCTGTGATAATGAATATTTATTTATAGCTTTAGGAAAGAAAATGTTGATATTTTTATATCTATTTGTAAGGAATCGTTCATACATTTTGGAACTGAAATAAAGTATTTTCTTTACTATTACCGTTTATTATTTCTTACAAATAATTTAAATTAAAGACCACGCACATATTATGCCTGGTTCATACAGGTTCTTTATCTTTTAGTTTTATTTCATTTTTTTCAAGAAACACATTTCCTTAATTTGAACTTATCAATGACATTTGAAAATAAAGTACATGTAAAACTTAAAGAGAGAAAGAAGAAGAAAAGGGGAATACCAAATAAATTAGATTACACCATTTTGAGCAAATTGCAGAACATTTGGTGACCAAAAAGAAGGTGTAAAATTTACCAGATATGGTGTGGACTTGGATTGATTCCTTTACCCTATTATAATGTATAAGTAAGTATTCTTTTACCCAATCGCGGAGTGACCCTTCTATGTGTTATATCTTTGGCGCTTGTACCGCACATGAAATCCAACAAACATTCAAAGTTAAAATTACCTAATTTTTACTACCCAACAAGTCAGAAATTTATTTTGACCAAACCAGTTTACCTCTATATTAGGTAAAAAAGTGGAAAGTGGGGAATGAAGTGGAAGTTATTTTTAAGTTAAAAATAGGTAATATAACTTTATGGGCTTTAGTCAAATTTACCAGTGAATAGTAAAAATTAGGTAATAATTAGGTAATTTATGTCTATACTTGGACCTAAATCTGACCATAATGAAGAACAGCAGTTTTCTCTTTCTATTAATATGGTTATGTTATTCTATAAACGGCCCATGCAAAAGAAAATGTCGTCTGCCTTTGACCTTATAACTAAAAGGTATGCCGAGAGGTAGGTATGGAATTATTAAAGGTGTTTGAATTTTGTTGTCTGTGCAAAAATCTCCTTGCGCCTAAAATATTTCTGTATATTATAGGTGTAATACTTCGAAAAAACTCGTGGGCCTCATACATATTGTGTATTGACAAAAATTTTCTATTATTTTTTTCTCATTTTCAAAAATGTTTATTAACAAAATTCGAACAGGACAAGAAAACATACCAAGCATACCTTTTGAGGAGTTTTTGGTGTCCCAAAGTGTGATTTTTTCATATTTGGAAGCATAATTGCATACACTTTTTAATTATTTATGATTTCAAGATGGAAAATATCGTTGTTTGTTTGATAGCAAATAAACTCTTAAGTGTAAAGTTCCGTTTTACCTATTTTTAGACTTTGAAGTAATAATTTCTTAAATCAGGGAAAAAATAACCAAGAATTTTGACCATATAGTTACATTTTCCCTATTAAAGGATAACGCGACCAACAAGGTAAAGTCATAATAAGGGTTATTTTTGGTAATAATAAGGAGATTATTGCTATTTGTGTGAGCATGCGTATTTTACAAGATCTTGCCCATAAGTTGCCCATGGAGAGATTCATTAATTTCTTCTTCTATTTGTCCTAACCCTTCCAAATTGATTTCATTATCTGCGGCACAGTTATCTGCGGCTTCTAATATCGTATTGATGTTAACTGGTTGCACTTCCGGAACACTCACATACCTCTCGGGTTCGTCATTTTCAAAGGCTTCATTTTTTTATCTTCCTTATGGCCCGATAAAAGGAAGAGGAATGACGAAAAGCCTTGTGTTTAGGCATGTTTCTACAATATCTACTTTATAGAAAATAATGCCAAATCCAAATTTAGCAAGCTTATAGGTATCTACCTAACAAAACAAGCTAGACTACATCAGTCTTTGTTTTCAGTATTCAGGATTTATTTTCATGAATAAGCACACTCCAAGATTTCTGTACTTTAAAAACTGTTTTGGGATAATATTACTTCATGATAATTTTTATAAGAAATTTTAACCTTCTTTAAGCCGTTTTTACTTTCAAGCCCAAAAAACTAGTCTTTTTGAACTTCATAGTAATTATTAGGTTACATATAAACCCAAAAAACGACCAAAAACCTATAGGGATATAATAGGTTGAATATAGGTAATAATTACTTAACTATCTAACCTATTTTTGACCTAACCTAACCCTAACCTACAAGGACAAATATTGAGACGAAATTTACTTCTTTATCACCTCTAACATTTCTTGAATTATCTTTTGACTATAAGGGCATCTAGAAAGTTAAAATAAGTAAATTTTGACCAAAAATTGATGGTAAAATTTTCCTTGTCTTCAAAGCCTGATTTTAGGTAGTAATAAACTAAATTATAAGCAAATAAAGTTTCCTAAAAGTTGAGCGTTTATGTAGTTTATAATTAGGTTGAAAATTAGTAGTTTTAAGCCTCGTATACATTTGCAACACCACCGCGTAATGCAACCTCGTCGCGAACCGAACAGCGCGCCGCGCGCCCTAGTTTGGACGGCTCCGCGAACGCTGTCGTGACGGCTGTCGGTTTTTGGTGCAGATCAAAGGAAATTCGCGCGGAGGCGCGCGGCGGCGTTGCACTAGTTTAGACGGCCGAGACGGCCCTCAGAACGTCTCACAGTTGACCAGCCCCAGCGCAGTGCCGCGGACTACCCAACAGCGGCGTCGTTCGTTTCCACAATACCAATGGAGTGGACCGAAGAAGCGGCTCTAAATTTAATAGAAATTTATGCCCAATTAAATTTAAAATAAATTCAAAATCAGTGGGAGCCATTCTCGTAAAATTCTTATAATGGCCACTTATCGCTTGAAATTTCAAGTCCAACAATAAACTGGAAGCACCTTCCTCTAGTCTTCTAGTAAATAGATTAGTTTGCCACCACCTTCTTCTTCGTCGTTGTTTCAACTTCTTTTTCTTGTCGAGTAACTCAAAATGAATATATATGTACGCCGCTGCAGCGACCTCCATAGCGTTGCACACGAATGACTGACAACCGGTCTCTCTCACTTTTGGGAACAACTAGCAATGGCATTGCAAGGTTCGGCGCGGGCAAAATTTGTTTGTCAAATTCGCGGCGAGGCGCACTGTTCGGTTCGCGACGAGGTTGCATTACGCGGTGATGTTGCAAATGTATACATACCTTTATATCACAAAAACTTCTTCTAAGGTTTTTCTCACTTCAAACAATTTTCTGAAGGAAAAACTTGGTAATATTTTACCTCCATAGGTAATACTCAACCAAAAATTGGTAATCTTGACTAGGAATGTTTGTTGGGAAGGCCCCTCATAATTACGCAGACGCGTAGCGGGCGATGGGCACGGACGGCGCGGCGGCGTGGCCGATCGGCTCGGCGCTCGCCCGAGGAATTCGCCGCGCAGATACCAATCTAGCGAACATCGCAAATTGGCTGTTCCTTTTAGCGGTGCGGCCCGCATGCGTTTGTTTCAGGCGGCGCGGGGAATATCGCAGTCGCCGGCGAGTCGCATCATTATGCGTGGAGACCGTGACCCTGGAGACTGAAGGTATATCTCTACGTATTCATGTCCCGTGTGCATTCCACAAGGAAAAATGCTACGCGAGAGTCTTCTACGTCACGTTGGAAGCAAAAAAACTCAGGCTTAATTTTAACATTCAAAAGTGGTACTTTTAAGGATCGAGACAACGCCACGAAATTTTGAATCTACTTTAAGAATCTACAATAATTATTTGTTACGCTACTGGTGAACTTTCAAAAAATCAGTTTTCAGTGGCAAATTTCATATGGTTGTTGCTCAAACCCAAATACGTGAAATCGCCCTGTGTAGGAACCAAGTTTTGACACAATATTTTGCCATCTAACACGGGGATATGATGTAGTCTTTCGATACTTTATGCTTAGCTGTGCGGTTTGTGGCTCTTTCCTGGCTTGCAAAACTAAATGTTTGAGGATAAATAATAATCCATCGGTACCTAAGTAATTTTGTAATTTAAATTAACATTTGAAGCCATGAACCAAAGTGGCATAGGCGTTTGTGTAGGTACCTACTTCTTTATAATCGGAAATCTAAAATTAGAATTGCTCTATATTATAAGGGGATTCCTAAATTTAAAGACATAAAAGTGCCTTATAATTTTTGGCCCGTATTGTAGGTACTCAGTTTATACGAAAAATGACGATTTTTGCCTCGATTAGTTTGTTGAAATCACTCAAAGGTGCACGCCACTGTGAAACCGGAAACGGCATCCCGCGATATGCAGGAACTATCCCTGTCGTGCATTAATGCCAATCATGCTCCTTCCTGGGGTTCTTTATTCTTTGCTCAAACGGAATAACCTAACTATTTGAAACCAGAGAAATAGAAGAGAATGAGCTTCAAGATGCACGAACTTTCTAATTCCGAATCCCTAGTCAGGAAGCCATCGGAGCCAAAAATGTATTAAAAAAATCCTCACAATTTGACGGGAGGAATGCTTGAGGAGAAGAGCCACGATTTAGACGTACGAGACATCCTGTACAAGGTGATCAAAAAATGACTGTCTACCCCGAAATGAAAGGTCAATAAGTAATATGCAAAGATTGAGAGGCTCGTGATTTTTCGTTTTGCTCATATGTCAATAATAAGGGAAATATGGGCTATAAAAAGTGTGATTTGTGCACATGAAACTGATTCATGTGTTTAAAAATTTCTTTTTAAAAATAAACAAAAGGTGTGAAAAACAAACAAATTTTATTTGATCATTTGAGGTCCCACCCTGCTTTAAGATTTGACAGTAATTTCTGTCATATTTTCAGTTTCGAAAACCAAAGTAGGCCTTGGAACATGTGGAACAAGGCATTTTCTGTCTACGTAAAGTGTATTTTCTGTGCAAGATACGGATACATTTATTCAGAATAAAAACATATGCCGACGTTTGAGATTTAGATATTTAGATTTTTCCAGTATTTTTGCAATTTTTAATTTGTTAATAGTCAAGGTGCCTTTCTTGTTCTAGGTATGGGAAAATGTTCAGAGGTTGTACAGAATAGACAATTATGCCCACGTACAAAGTCTGAGACTAATCGAGCTTGCCTATTGCAAAATTAAAAATTGTCAAAATATGGAAAAATCTAAGTAGGCCGATTAGTCACAAACTTTGTGCGGGTGCATAATTTTATATTTTGAACCACTTTTCTTAGTAAAATTTGCCCGTCTCTTGCACGGAAAAGACAATTGCAAAAAAAAATGAAAAAATCAAAGTAGGTAAAATTTTGCAGGAGGGCATCATTTTTTCTCTCAGTACAATTTTTCCGTATCGTGCACAGAAAAGGCACTGTATATGCCAAGGCTTACTTTGATTTTTCGGGACTGGAAGTATGAGAGAAATTCAAATCAAGGGGGGCGTGACCCCAGATGATCAAATGTCAACTCATTTTTTTTCTCTTTCACACCTCTTGTTTCACTTATCTTGAGACACGCACTGTAATTATTCAAAAGTGTGTTGAAAGATCGTATTTTTATCATGTTATAAATAATGGCCAAAATGATAATATTTTATATCATTTTTTCATATAAGCATGTATCTAAATCCTAACAGTGATCGTTATACAGGGCGGCAAAGTTCAATTTTTTTTTTCAAGTCATCTTTTTTTTCCCTAAAGGAAGACAGTTAAGGCAAACATAAGTTGGTACACTTTAAACACACATTAAATATTATAGATTCTAATATAGTTTCCCGGTCTTCAGTGTAACATTACACAAACTTTCCCAAAATAAGATAAAAAATAATAAGTTTTCTAATTTTATGTCTGTCAAAATTTTTTCGATCGTTTCTAAATTTATAAATACCCAAAAGAATTCTTTATATCAAACAGCATTTTGCAAATTAATCTTTTTAAACATTTTTGAGGGCATGTTAAGGTAGGCTATTTACAAATTTATTTATTTCATAGATTTTTTTCTATTTGTATATAAAATTTAATTAGTACCTATTTAATGTTAATTGAAAAAGCTCCGAATCAGGAGCGAAACGTCGAGTTTTATTACAATATTTGTTAATATAAACTATAAAAAAATGGTCTTATTTTGGGAAAGTTTGTGTAATATTAAACATTATAAATTAAAGACAATTCAGCCTACTTCCACCAGTGCCGGAAAAGAGAGGACAACAATCATATTCTTAATAAAAAATGGCATGGAAAAGTATTTTTTGTTGTCTTCACTAAACCCAATCAATTCTAAGAAGAAAAAAGTATTTTCGACTTTTTAAAAATTCATTATTGTGCATTTTAAATTTTTAGCAGAATGAAATAAAATTGGGTCAAGGCTTTTGAATATTTGCACACCTTCTCAGTTTTTAATTCTGAACCACTTTCCTTAATAACATTTTGCCGTAAAACCTACATAAAGGATACATTACTGGTGCGAAAAATAACTTTATTCGAAATTTTCAAAACACATGATTTTTCGAATCTAGAAACCCTTTTTGTAGGTTCGAAGACAAAATAATATTGTTCAGAATTAAAAACTACTTTTAAACTTTTAAAACCTACTTTGATTTTCACAAAAAAATTTCAAAATACGGTAAATTAAAAAAAAGTCAAGTATAGTAGTTTTTTCTTAAAACTGATTGGGAAATTTAGTGAAGGCAAAAAATTACTTTTAAAGTAGCGTAACATTTTTTAATAAAAAAAGATGCAGTTGAGCCCGCCTCTCTGGCACTGGTTGAAGTAGACAGGCCGAATTATTTTTAGTTTATAGCAATTAATTTGTGCCTAAACTGCACCAAATATGTTTCCCTTACCAGCTTTCCTTTAGGAAAAATAAAAGAAAACTTGAAGAAAAATTGAACTTTGACCGTAATTCGAGTATTCGATCTACAACTTTTATCTGCAAACTTTTCTAGGGCAAAAAAATATAAAGTTATACTCGTATATACAGTGTCTGCCAGAAAGTTGGATACAAATGGGAATTTTCTTTATTTGAAGTTTCTCAAAAAAAATATTCTTGATAAAAGTTGGTGCTTGTGCTTAAACTCAAAATCCACCCGCAAAAATTTTGAAATTTCGATTCGTATATAGGGTAGGTTGAAAAATATGAAAATTCCTCAAGAGTAAAGTACCCTTATTTTTAGAACTACATCAGAGTGGCACTAAGAAAAGTTGTTTGTAATCTCAAGACAATGTCAAATATGAATTCACAGCCACCTACTCAAAAGAAAAAAAATTCACACTTGCGCATTTTTTACTCATCACGCTGTATAATACATAATGTTAGATATGTATTTTGAGGCACATCTTCGAGCATGACAGTACGATACCAATGATTTTTGTTTACGTTTAACTAGCATCTCAAACATTTAATAACTGAAAGTTTGTCGTTTTTTTGTATCCAGGTAAAATACTCCTACAATTTCAAACATAACATAGCATCTAATCTGTGGAACATAAAAATATTTTAATAGAGCAACAATTTAAGAGTTATTTAATAAATGAGAATTCAACTATAAAAATTATACAGCGTGATGAATAAAAAATGCGAAAAGTGTGAATTTTTTTTCTTTCGAGTAGGTGGCTGTGAGTTCATGTGCCACTCTGATGTAGTTCTAAAAATAGGGGTACTTTACTCTTGAGATATTTTCATATTTTTCAACCTACCCTGTATACGAATCGAAATTTCAAAATTTTTGCGGGTGGATTTTGAGTTTAAGCACAAGCACCAACTTTTAACAAGAATATTTTTTTTGAGAAACTTCAAATAAAGAAAATTCCCCTTTGTATCCAACTTTCTGGCAGACACTGTATATATTTTTTAATATTTTCTTGTTTAGATACTAGAATAATTAATAGTTATAAAACTCTCCAGAGGAGCAATAACTTTTCAATTCCCGAAATGCTGAAATGTGTTTCCAAACTTGATGCGAGATCTAATTTCGAGATTATTGATACGGGCGTATAAAACTTCAGAGAACAGAAGGCCTTGCCGCGGGATATCTTCCGGGAAGCCGAAACTTCCGGGCGGAGCCGCTGCGGATAGAGGCAGCGACAGTTCGACCTCTTCTGGGAAGCTGACGCAACTCTCACACCCCAAGTGCCGAATAATAAGCTGACGCAACTCTCAGCCAAGTGCCGAATAATTAAATGGTGTATGCTTCGGGCGATAGCGAAACTCCGTCGGTCGGTTCGAAGAGAGGGTACAGGGTGTAACTGAGAGTTGAGTAGTATGGGATCGTTCCTCGGGACATCCTTTTTAGTATAAAACTGTCTTGCAAATTTTTTTTTCAAAAATATTAGATTTGATCTTTTTATTTTCGAACTGGTTGAGATACCTACTTTAACGAAATTTGGCAGACAAGGTGCTTTCATAAATTATACCTAATAATAATTCGTTCGCTGAAATGAGTACAAATTGCAAATATTGCAATATCAATAAATCAAGTGAATAACTGGAGAAGGGCCACAAAGGGTAAAACTTGGACGTGGGTAAACTACAGTGTGTCCCAATTTGATACTGGACACCTCAGAACTATATGAAGGACAAGGAAAACAAATGGTCTCTATTTTTTTATTGGTAGTCCCAAGGGAGAGTAACTCATAGGCGGTGGTATTTGGATGGGGTAATTATTTCATGACCTGCTATGATTTTTTAAAATAGCTAATTTTCAAGAAACCCTATTAGTGATTTTTTTACGACAAAATGTTATTAAGGAAACTTGTTCAGAATGAAAAACTGAGTAGAATTGCAAATTTTCAAAAGTCTAGGCCTACTTTGATCTTTAGCTTTTTAGCCTTTTTCTCGACCTTTTTTCTTAGAAATGTGTCCTTTCTGGAGCTTTCACGTCAAAATATTATTAAGGAAAACTTGATCATCGTGAAAAAATAAAATTTTGACGTGAAAGCTCCAGAATGGACACTTCTCTAAGAAAAAATTGGGAAATAAATCTAAAAATCATCGTCATACGTCAAATATATTTGATGACGTCATAATCTAGAGTGACTTAAATTCCTAAAAACTAGATTTTTGGCCCAAAAGCAAGCTTAAATGGTCCTACAAGAAACTCACAAGTCAAATTTTAACTGGCTGTTTTTGTTCGTCTTAATAACCCTGGAGCGTCGAGTTTGGGACACCCTGTACATACCTTGAAGCTCTTCGGGACGTATTACGGAAAAATTTACCTTTAATTATTGAATTTTAGGCTTAAAAACAGTGGCTGATTTGCAGGGGAGGTAAGTGAGGCGGCGCCTCACTAACGTAAATTAGGCAAGTTATTTTATTAATCAATTGCCAATCTATCTTTAGAATCATAAAAGGACTATTATTTATCTTTCATAAGCCTTCTGTTTTTTTATAAATTACCCAGAATACATATACAGGGTGGTCCAAACTTTATCAGTAATACTTTAAAAATTGCTAGAAAATTTCAAAAAAGGAGATTTATCCTATAAACATGTATCGAAATCCTAACGGTTTTCGATATACAGGGCGTCAAAGTTCTTTTTTTTAAATTTTCTTTTATTTTTCCTAAAGGAAGACAGCTAAGGCAAACATATTTAGTGCCGTTTAGACACTCATTAGATACTATAAACTAAAAATAATTCAGCCCATCTACTTCCACCTGTGGCGGAGAGACTTTTTTCGAAAATGTACTTTTGTGCGTTTTATTTTTTTTAGCAGAAGAAAATCAAAGTAGGTCTTGGCTTTCGAAATTTTACACACCTACTGAGTTTTTAATTCCGAACAACTTTCTTTAATAACATTTGCTCCCAAAAAAATTTTGTTTAGATTCGAAAAAAAAGTGAAGAATAGTTTTTTCTTATAATTGATTGGAAAACTTAGTGAAGGCAAAATACTTTCCTAGTAACGTACCATTTTTTTATTCAAAAATATGATGGTTAATCCCGGTCTCTTCGCCACTGGTGGAAGTAGAGGGGCTGAATTATTTTTAATTTATAGTATTTAACTATACCGAATATGTTTGTCTTAAGTGCCTACCTTTAGGAAAAATAAAAGAAAACTTGAAAAAAAAAATTATATATTATATCGAAAACCGCTAGGATTTCGATAAATGTTTATATGAAAAAATCTCCTTTTTTGAAATTTTCTAGCAGCTTTTAAAGTATTGCTGATAAAGTTTGGACCACCCTGTATATTCGACAAGCACAGGTACAAAAATAGTTAAAATCAGACTCCTTGAGGCGGAATTTGGAATTTCTTTCAATATTTGGCGGCAAGAAAGGTCGTCTTTTATGATCGGCTATAATCGCGCATCCTTGTTCTCGGAAGTGATCCATGTTCGTATTGTTTACTTTTTTCGGGGTGCATATATTATTTGCTGGGCTGTTTGTTAGTAGTTATTAATATTCAATAATTATTTACTGGCGTTATTGGGGTTTTTTAGGTGTTAACAATGGAACAGTATCCCGTATCAATGATATTGTTGTGAGTTTAAAATCAGTGCCGTTTGCTCGTCGGCCAGGACACGAGAAAAGAGAAATTATTCGGATGAAACCTAGGTGGTCTGGCTTTGGACAAAAAGAGCGTCAATTCCATATTTTTAAAGTCTATAATAAGTAATAATAGTAGTTGCATTTTCTTTCCACTTATCACTTAGGTATTATTATTTTTCAATTAAGTATATTAAGCTTATTGGTGCTTCTGCTTGGAGATTCAGCAAAGTTAATGGACAGGGTGTCCACGAGAAGTGTCTCACCACCCCTATAACTTCTTAATTTTTTGTGATAGAAATAAAAGTTCTGGGATGGTAAGGAAATGTATACAGAGTGTTTTGCAAATGCGTGTCGAAACAGAGTAATTTTAATATAGTAATAGGTATCTACCTGCTTCTATGAATTCTACTTTTTTGGTGATTTCTCGAATATACTATATTATATATTATATACTACTATATTATATATTATCCCTTACAGTTTTTGAACTGCTAGGTAACAAAAACAACCTTACTTACTAACCTTTTACGTATATTGAATTTATAATTAATAACGGAAAAATAATATTAATAGTTTTAATTCTTGATATTTAATAACAAACAGTGACTTTGAAAAATGATATACAGCGATATAAAAAAACGTATAATTGAGACAAGCACACATTATTAGGGCATCACTATTAAAAAATAAGACATTATTTTGCCACCCATTTGCGAAATATTTTACTTCTACATCATCACGTGGTGAGTGGGAGTAGTGTACTTATAGACAAATAAAAAAGTTTTTATGAAGTTGCAAGTTTCTAAAATTGTTAGAAATTTCATAAAAAAATATTAAAAAACTACAAAAAACTAAATCTTTTAAGAGAGCCTTCAAATTTGGTATGCTTATACGTAAAAGTAAAAGAGAAACAACTTTTTGAAGCTGGACTCTTTAAAATTTTAACAAATAATCCCATATTGGCGATTTTATTATTTAGATAATAGGCATTTTTGACAGATAGCGAAAGTCACGTCGTGATTAAGTTTGAGTGGGCCATTCTTCACATTTTTTAGAACGAATGGTAACTAACTCCAAAGTCTAATTTAAAAAATAAATCGCTAATAATAAAAACACCACTTATAGGATGAGAACTTTTTGGAGGACACTGTAGGATGATATCTGTGCCCTGGGGGTCCACACATCGACGGCCCACGGACCCTTTGTCTGGCGCTCGGGGCAGCCCGCAGCCCGCGACTGAGCACCGGGCGGCCTTGACGAGGGCGACCGCCTATCGCCCGATCCCGGAGATACGCGCATTGGCAATCTTTCTCCCATGCGGATTTCGTTGTTTCGAATTACGAGAATCTTCTGCTGGTATATTTTAAAATGGCTTGGCTTAGGATGCTGTAAAGTGTAAGTTCGTTCGTTTTGGCCTGCACCAGTGACTATAGAAAGAATCTAGTCACTGCCTGCACCAAAAAACCAAATCATAATAAACGCAAGTGAAACATAAACACAAATCGTTGCATGGATAGAGCGTGATACGCACGTGATCGGATTGCTATTGGCTAGCCGGCAATAAAATCTGACCCGGTGGGCAAGTGCCGTGAGTCCGTACTTCTTACAGAGGTGTATTGAGTTGCAAGTAGAGCTTTATTTTTTCCGATATAATTATTTCGCTCTTTATTAATTGTTGGAGCTACGATTTGTATTAATAGTAGAAATTTGCAGGCAAGGGCGCCCATAGAAAATATTTTAGGGGGGGCAAAATTATCTCATCTAACCTTGTTCTTTTTAGAACTACCTAGCTCTCAATCGATAATTGGTTTATGTGATTGTGGCCCAGTTAAATTTTGTATAAAATATTTCAGGGGCTTGTTTTATACAGGGTGTCCCGAAATTAGCCTGCCATAATTTACCAGCGTGTTCTACGACCTAAAAAAAATGAGGAAAGTTCCTATAAACATGGCCTCAAAAATGCCCCCTAATGGGGCTATAGCCCCCGAAAGGGGCAGTTTCACAAACGGGTTTCTATAAATATTTCCAGAACAAACAAAGATAAAATTCTGAAATTTGGTTCGTGATGTTCCTGTGAAATTTGACATTTACCGAGGTAGCGATAGTTAGACATTCTTAATAATAGGAGTCCCAAATGGGGGGGTTCAGGAGTTAAAATTAACCCAATTTTTTTTTGTATACTTTTTTCCAGATTTCTTGCAAAATTATGAAATTGAAGGTATTCTACGAAGAAAAGGTGCTCTTGTTGAACTTCGATAGCATGCATCGTTTTCGAGTAAACTAGTTTTGAAAATTTTTTGCAGAGTGCCATGAAAATGCCTATTAGAAATTAGCCTGCCATAATCTACCACCACGTTTTTTGATACAAAAAAATGAAAAAAGTTCCTATAAACATGGCCTCAAAAAAGTCCCCTAAGAGGGTTATAGCCCCTAAATTGGGCACTTTGGCAAACGGTTTTTTCTAAATATTTCCAGAACGAACATAGATAAAATTATGAAATTTGGTGTGTGATATATCTGTGAGATTTGACGTTTACCGAGGTAGAGAGAGTTTGACATCCATCATAAGCGTAACAAATGAGGTGGGTCAAGGGGTTAAAAATATCCCAAAATTTTTTCTGCGCTTTTTTCATGGTTTATTCTCCCAGGTATGTCACATACCAAATTTCAGAATTTTATCTTTGCTCGTTCTGGAAATATTTAGAAAAACCGATTGCCAAAGTGTCCATTTCGGGAGCTATAGCCCTCTTAGGGGGCACTTTTGAAGCCATGTTTATAGGAACTTTTTAATTTTTTTTGGGTCGCAAAACACGCTGGTAAAATATGGCAGGCTAAATTCTAATACGCATTTTCATGGCCCTCTGCAAAAAAATTTCAATACGATTTTACTCGAAAACGGTGCACGCTATCAAAGTTCAACAAGAGCACCATTTTTTCGTAGAATACCCTGAAATTTTATAATTTCGCGATAAATTAGCACAGACAAAATATTTAGGGTATTTTTAACCCCTTAACCCCCCATTTAGGACGCCTATGATTAAGAATGTCTAACTATTACCCCGTCAAATGTCAAATGTCACAGGTACATCACATACGAAATTTCAGAATGTTATCTTTGTTCGTTCTGGAAAAATTTGAAAAAAACCGTTTGTGAAACTGCCCCTTTTCGGGGCTATAGCCCCATTAGGGGGAATTTTTAAGGCCATGTTTATAGGAACTTTTTTCATTTTTTTAGGTCGTAGAACACGCTGGTAAATTATGGCAGGCTAGTTTCGGGACACCCTGTATACCTGGAAGGATATGAAAATAATCTTTTCCTCAACTATAATAATTAAAATATAACGCGAAGGGATTTTGAGAATCTATAGGGGGGGGGCCCCCCCTTGCCCCCCCCCCCATGGGCGCCCATGTTTGCAGGTAAGTGAATAACTGGGTGCGCCATAAAAGTTTGTTTTTAAAGTTCTTAATACTGGGGCATATTATTTTAATATTTTATATTATAAAATTCATAGAGATCGTCCTTAATGCGGCCCTGCCTCATATTAGCCCTCAAAATTGTTCACGTGCTTCCATCGTGTAAATGTTTACGCGCCACTTGCATTTAGTTTGAATGTAATTAATAATTATTATAGGAGCATATTTTCTAATCGGCACTAAAGAGCCTCAAAATCGTCATTAAGAGCTCAGAAATCGGCACTAAAGTAGATCATTATTGTACCATTAGTAGTATAGCTATGTGCGTACGAGCACAATTTCCCCATGTATTTCTTATGGGAGCAAAATCCTGCACTTTTTTGACCAAACTTACCCCCTCCACTCCCAAACCACGCCCCCCCAGCCAATCGCACCGACTCTGAACCCTGCCGAAGATGTTCGAGTCCAGGGACCTTCGCCCCTGCTCCCAACCCTGCCGAAGGTGCCCGAGTCCCGCTTTCGTCATTATCCTTCCGACCGTTGACCCAGCCGCGACGCCGCGACATGTCACGACTCGCAACTAATAAAAACCCTAAATCATAATTAAGCCATGACGTCCCCCTGTCGACCTTTAGCCGCGGCCATGCATGGATTTTTGCTACCACCTCTGCCTGCGTATTTTTGCGTCCGCGACGCCGAGACATGTCGAGACTCGCAACTAATAAAAACCTAACACCTATAGAAAAAATACCAGCTTGCAATATGTACGTGATGTAATTCCTCGGAAAAAAGTACTTTCTCTTTGTCGGAATAAGCGCCTATGAAACGAGCACGCTGATCTCATCGGTACTGGCGATAAAAAATTTGTAGGAAAAGTGTAATAAAGAATAGATATGAGATACATATGAGTGTATACATTTTCTTGACTACATTACCTAAGGATGTATCAAAAATCTATCTTCCTATATTTAGAGAATAGGACTGCTCAAAAGGAAAGTGGATATTAAATTTGGGGCATAAATTAACCATTTTTAGTTGAGTTTATAACCATCTAGGTAAGTAAATTTCTTTAATTCCGAGAAAGCCAGGCCTTGTTTTAAATTACTTGACTAAAATATAATAGGTGCAAAGTTCACCAGTTTTTAAAAATACTCTGACGTCATTATCAACAAGACTAGTACCACCAAAATCCGATCTTGTGCAACGCGTTTCCTGTTTAAAATTTCACCCAGAAAAAAAAAAGGTACTAATCTCACTTATGCCATGTTCACCGTATGATTTTTATACTATTCCGACTTCGAAAACCCAAAGGTATAAGTGTAGCGTGTGGAAAAAGGGTTTAAAACCCTTAAACGGTCTATATATGGAATAAAATGAGGGCATGCAACATGTTCTTCAATAATGAAAATTAAAACAATGTTCATTTTTGACTGTCGATTATCCTACCAAGAAAAAGCTTATAGCGTCTAAGCGACTATAAAAACGACTCTAAAAACGTCTAAACGACTCTAAAAAATGACTAGACGACTCGTAAAAACGACTAGACGATTCGAAAAACGACTAGACGATTCGGAAAAAACGACTAAACGACTCTGAAAACGACTAAACTATTCTGGATAACGACTAGACGATTCTGAAAAACGACTAGACGACTTGAAAAAGCGACATACCATTGAATACCATCGAGTACCATGGAATACCATCGAATACCATGAAATACCATCAAAGACCATGGAATACTATCGAAAACCACGGAATACCATAAATGGTCTTGGATATCCCTGTGAAAAAATTTGCCTCGGGGAGAGCATAAAAGGAAATTATCCGTGATCGATGCTCTGTGATCGAAAGATCGTCTTTGATAATACAATCACTCTCAGTTAAAGACATGTTTTTGTCACTTGAGATTGAACCTAGGAGTTATGGTATCCAACACACCAATGACGGATTAGTCATGGGACAAATACCAGTAACTGTTGAAGATAACGTATTATGTATTGGAGATCAAAATTACCCTTACACCAGGTCTGTCTCAACTGCTTTTGAAGAACAAACCACAAGGTATTAATGAGAGTGACCTAAAAATATACAAACAATTGTTGATTACTAATTTTCGATAGGTTCAACAAATCAGGTTTTAAAAGTATTTGTGTTTAGGTGCCTATGGTTTCATCTAGGATTCGAACCTTAGCCCACATTCCAAAGCCAAACACTCGGCATTTAAGTAAAATTCTAGGAAATGCTTGGCAGTGTGGTAATAATCTCGACGCGCTGTTGTAGCAGGGCTCCGCTGGCTCCCGCAGGCCTCGCCGGTCTCTGTAGACTCAGCAGGTCCCTTTAATGATGTGTACCGCAGGCTCCGATTAAATTAAAAAAATTACTATTAATACTAAAATACCCGGACAATAACCATCATTCCAACGCCAAAACACCCAACAGTAGTATTTCTGCGAATGCATCGCAGCCGGGCGCAAGGTGGATGACTCACATCCGCTAGCCGGAACTTGTCAGGACAGGTTGACGACCTAAAAACAATTCTCTCTACTTAGATAAAAATAGAATGTCCAATAAGATTTTTTTCACACACTTTTATATATAAGCACAGATAACGTAACCATATAAGTATATATTACAATATTATAAAATATTTAAGCCCCATATAGTTCGAATTTGAATGGGATATTATGTTACATGGGTAATATATCTCAACACTTCGTACACAAACAAAACTCGCTCGTTCTTTACAGTTTTATTACTGTGAATTCGGTACCTACTAAAGCGGCAGACTTGGGATGCCGCAGTAGCAAATACAATATGAAGCGCAGCTCTGATGTATACTAAAAATGTTATTATCAAACTTGAGACGCACACATATTTAAAAATATAAATACCGCCGGATGAATGCAAGGCCAATTTACGGAATATAGCAAAACAATTAGATTATGGACATGGATATTAATTTCTTTAGGTAAAGGTAATAAACATTTGATACTATCGACAGGAGTCTACGCAAAATAATTGTATCAGTATTCAGCAAATAAAAAAGTTATGGGTACCCGTCACCGATGAAAAAGTATACAAAACTGATAAAATGTTCGTGGGATCTTGTATATTAAAATATTTAATCGCGTATCTAAGTTGTTATTTTATTCATTGCCCATTCCACAAATTTGGATTTTTAGCTCTTGTAATCGCTCGAACACGATTGAAACTACACTCATAAAATGTTTAAAAAATGCCCACCCCACGTGATCGCTCGACAAAAACAAAACGTGCAAAGTGGCTACTGCTCGAGGTTTGACCTTTGTCCTTAGGGACACGTGTGACCCAGTTGATGTAGAATCTAAAAAAACCCTGTAAATCATACTTCCATAGCATAGAATCTAAAATCCCCCGGTACAGTACGGATGAAAATTTCAAACCAGGCATAATCAACATGTACGTTCAAAGTAAAAAAAACTTGTCGGTCAACTGTTCCCCGAAATTTTGTTGATTTCTAGGAATAAAAAGAAATACTGCAATTGTAAGTCCAAAGCTATTTACGCTATCAAATTCGTTTAAAATGCGAATGATAATTTGCCGCATTAAAACCAGGCGTGAAAAATTCAACATACGTCCCTAAGAAGTTCAACCAATTTTACCCTGGAAATACAACATTTTTAATGAATAAAATATCGAACATACAACAACCCCCTTCTAAATATAGTATAAATCATGGTTTTTTTTTGATAATGTAGAAAGCTAAACTGAAAATTGTTGCTAGAGGTTCTAAAAACCGGGGTGCCAAAAATCAACTATTATTAGAAAATACGCTGATGTCATAATATAGCCGTCGATGTCACCGTTAGCGTGTCCTATGAAAAATGCGTTCTGCTTAATAAGGTGTAAAAAAATCCATGACGGGGCTTAGATGAATAAATAAAGTTTGATGTATGTGAAAGTATAGACTAAATTTTCGTATAGCCCGCGTGATCGCTCGAGGTGGCGGTATCCTCTGGACTAGAAAATATCATATCGGCTCAATCTCCAAACATTTTCATTTTGAATTATACGTTTTCATTGATGATAGATCTAGCAAGAAAATTGGACTGGACTCGATATGAGAGACATTAATCTAACTTTCACTAAACTGCACGTACTACTTAGAGGGTTGTAAGCCGTTTTAATAAAAGCACCAGACTTGCTTAAAATTCATGGCTAAACGTTAACATAATGTCATACAAACATGCGGCACGCAAAATATTAAGAATAGATATATGAGCTCAAACATGTTGATCAAAAAATATATTTATTTCTGGCGATTTAGTTTACCAGTTATCATTTAAAAACAAAACCTGGTCCCAATATTCAGTGAAAATAATAATTGAAAACTTTGTACCTTATAAACCACCACTAAATAGCGAGTCGGAAATAAGTAAAAAAAAATATATAAATATATTATTTTGATATTATAGCCGAAACTGAATTTATTGGGGTGAAGATGTAAGGAAATATTTTTAGCTAGGAAAAAGTAATGCAATTATCATAGGTACTGGTTGCAGAACCCGTTGTCAGTTTTGCAAGGATTTTTGATACAAATATAATTGCTAACGTTTAATTTGTTTACCCCATTTACGAAAATGATAACAAAATTGGATCAGACAAGATGTTTTTTCGAAGTATAGTTTTTAAACACAGGGTGCCACCACCGGTTTTACGATATAGGTTTAAAAATGCGACGCAAATACATAAAAAAATACCCTAGAGATAAGAAAACAAAATACAACTCACCAAAAGATTCTTGGTGATGTATAAAAAGAAATCAGGTTACATCTAATGCCCCAGACAGTAGAATAAACATCCCCGAGCGATGAGATATAACCAAACATCATTTTTCCAACGGCACAGTCATTTTCACGGGAAAAACAACCAGTAACCGTTCAAATTCCATAGATAGATACTGCCGTAATCCAAAATTTCACTGAACTACGCGTATCTATTATACTGAAGTAGGTACTGATACACTTCCATCTTTCCAAAGAAAAACAAACACGAAACTCAGACTTTTCATATATTACAACGCCTCGATAGAGTCTTTGTGGCCACGACCGAGAATCTACTGAAGCAAGTGCGACGCATAGGACGTGAAAAGTGCCGAGTTGGTTTTATTAAACAATGAAACTTATACCTACGTATATATATATAAAATAAATGAGAAATATGCCAGAGATTTGAAACCTAATTGTGTTGCAAGTTTGAGGTCCAAAAAAATATTGGTTTTAATTTTTTAAGGTGAGAAACACATCTAACAGCCAGTTTGGAAATATACAAGGCAAAAAAAGTAGTGATGTGGCTGCCCCATTTTATGTTTTATACAGGTTGGATTATTTTAGAATAGTTGTTCAATAGACCGAGACAACATCATAAACGCTTCCCGTTAGAACAGAATCTGATGAAAAGAAAAATTCCATCTGGGTCAAGCTACTAGATAACCAAAATAAAAAATACTGAACGTTATAAAATTTAAAAAATCATATTTTCAACGGATTTTTATCCTCTGAAAATGGCGTAAAATTCAGTTTCACTGGGTCAAGCTAGGTGGTAACTATATAACCAAAATAAAAAAAATACTGAACGTTATAAAATTAAAAAAATCATATTTTCATGGGATTTTTGTCCTCTGAAAATGACGCAAATTCAGTTTCAATAAGTTACTAATTGGGGTAATAGAGGAAAAATCTTAAATAGGAATTCTGAGACAACGAGGCTGAGAGTAAATAACATACAAAAATCTTGTGCGTTGACTTTGAACTGAATTTAATAATTAGGTTTAATAACGACAATTTTCTCGATTATCTAGAATCAAAAATATTGCAAGTGACAATTCACTATTTTCTCGACATTATGTAAAGCCTTATTATTGCGTCGTAAATTAAAAGATCCAAAAATATTGGCATCAATTGTTTAGTAAATGTGGTTAAAATATGTCTACTTTATCAACAGTTATTTGTAACAGCTTATTATCTTGGAAGCGTAAACTCTTTGAATTTTTTAGACAAAAAGTTGTAGTTTAATAATGGTCAGTTGGATTCCTTTTTGAATCATGTTTGCGTATTACCTACAAGGATTTACAACCTCCAAACATAGAAATCGCTCATTTTAACCCGATTTAATAAAAATTTCACCAAAAACAATACTTTCAGTCATATAATACACTTCTGATTAATAAAAAAGGCACTATAGTAATAATGAGATTTTCAATGGAATTTTTATAGACTGTTTGCCCATTTTGAGAGTCTGTTTGCTAGCTTTTGGGGGTATTCCTTGATATTTTAGACGGATAAAAATGAATAACATTGGGTTTCCTAACTAAAATACAAAACGCACTGTTGACTTTACTTCCGTGGATAGTAAGCCTATAATACGTATCGAAAACAGAGAAATATTCAGGTCAAGAAAAAAGTAGCCTAATTTACAAGTTTGGGAATCAAAAACTACCTTTTGTCTTTTAATTTTGATGAGAAAATACGTCTAATTCGTAAGTCAAATAAATGGGACATCATGAAAGATATACTAATAATTGAACAAATGCTATCTCAGTTCTATAGGCACAAAGGTACTATGGGTAGTAATAGTTTTGGGATCAAAAGACAAGCTTTTAAATTTGTTAAGAAAATACGTCTAATGAAATTGAAAGTAGTAACTAGATTTTGGTTAACATTTCGTTAACGCGTTGATGAATGTTTGATGCAAGTGAAAAGTAGATCGAATTTTCCAAAAAACGGTGACTGACCAAACAAGTTATTATAAAAAGTTGCTCAGGAGACCGATGTAACCTAGAAAACGCCTTTCCTTCGAATAGAAAGTGACATAAATAGTTACAAAATGGGACTTAGACGGATATTCGATGCAAGTGAAAAGTAGGCAGAACTTTTGAAAATCGGGACGGACCAAAAATTATTAAGTTGATCGGGAGGTTGAGATAACCTATGAAACGCCTTTCATTCGAATAGAATCTGACAAAAAAAATCCAAGAAAATTTTAGACGACTGTTTGCAAGTGAAAAGTATACAGATTTTTTCGAAAACCGGCGACTGACAAAAAAATATACTTATTAGAAAATTTTGCTCGGGAGACCGAGGTAACCTAGAAAACGCCTCTCGTCCGAATATAATCTGAAATAAAATTCCATGATGGGGACTTAGGCGAATGTTTGATGCAAGTGAATAGTATAGACCGAATTCCCGAAAAAAACGCCATTCGTTTGAATATAATAAAAAAATCGAATAAGGAACGGGACTTATTAGACGAATATTTGATGCAAGTGGAAAAGTATAGATAGATTTTTTCGAGTGACTGATAAAAATAGTTAGTCGGAAGGCCCCCAGATAACATTGATATTTTGTTTGAACAAAATCTGAAAAAAAAAACTAGACGTGACTTAGACGAATGTTTGCAAGTGAAAAAAAAAACAAAAAAATTATTAGAAAAGTTGACCGGAAGGTTTAACCTAGGAAACGCCTTTCATTCGAATAGAATATGACAAAAAAAAAATCCGAGACGTGACTTAGACGAATGTTTGCAAGTGGAAAAAAAAAACAAAAAAATTATTAGAAAAGTTGATCGGAAGGGTTAACCTAGGAAACGCCTTTCAATCGAATAGAATATGACAAAAAAATCCGAGACGTGACTTAGACGAATGTTTGCAAGTGAAAAAGAAACAAAAAATTATTAGAAAAGTTGATTGGGAGGCCGAGGTAACCTAGGAAACACCTTTCATTCGAATAGAATGTAACAAAAAAAAAATTCCAAGACGTGAATTAGACGAATGTTTGCAAGTGAAAAGCATACAGATTTTTTTTTTCGAAAAACGGCGGCTGACTAAAAATTATTAGAAAAGTTGTTCGGGGCCGTGGTACCTAAGAAACGCCTTTCATTCAAACAAAATGCGACAAAAAAAAATTTAGACATAGATGAATAAGAATGAAAGGACGATTCGAGTGATCTATAACCCTAAACAGAAGGGAGAAAATGCCCCTCAATAAGTCGAAATTTGTGTGTTTTCCATATGATTCAATGAGATTTTTACAAATTATTGGAAACTTAATGACGTGAGAAAAATAAAACGTCCATTGTCTGCTCACATTTTAGGAAATTTATCACAATTTATTCTAATTAATAATACCCTTTGTTTATGGAATCCCTAGTTAGCCAATGTGTCATGAGTAAGTATATGACAGGTCAAATACGTATATAATGTAAAGTAAAAATATAGTTAACAAGGCGTTAACGAGCATTGACAACATGTTAACGAACGAGGTGCTAACAACGCGATAACTTAACTTTGACAACTCGTTAACGAAGCGTTGACGAGTGTGGACCCTCCAAATCTTAGGAGATACATTCGCAACCTTACACCGGATCACGCGTCACAAAGATGCTACCTTAAATTAATGCGTTGACAACTCGTTAATCCCAGGAGATACAATCGCAACTTACACCAGATCAAACTCAACTGTGGAATCCTGTGACGTCACAGAGATGCTACCTTACATTTCTTTTAGGTAGATAACCTAACCTAACATTATTGTCGCGGTGTCCAAGAGGTTAGCGACTGGTGAACCGATTGCTATTGAACAAAACTGACTTAATCCGCCTCTGATACACCTCTCCCAAATCCAAAACTGACTTAATCCGCCTCTGATACACCTCTCCCAAATCCAATTGCAATCGGTTCACCAGTCGCTAACCTCTTGGACACCGCGACAATAATGTTAGGTTAGGTTATCTACCTAAAAGAAATGTAAGGTAGCATCTCTGTGACGTCACAGGATTCCACAGTTGAGTTTGATCTGGTGTAAGTTGCGATTGTATCTCCTGGGATTAACGAGTTGTCAACGCATTAATTTAAGGTAGCATCTTTGTGACGCGTGATCCGGTGTAAGGTTGCGAATGTATCTCCTAAGATTTGGAGGGTCCACACTCGTCAACGCTTCGTTAACGAGTTGTCAAAGTTAAGTTATCGCGTTGTTAGCACCTCGTTCGTTAACATGTTGTCAATGCTCGTTAACGCCTTGTTAACTATATTTTTACTTTACATTATATACGTATTTGACCTGTCATATACTTACTCATGACACATTGGCTAACTAGGGATTCCATAAACAAAGGGTATTATTAATTAGAATAAATTGTGATAAATTTCCTAAAATGTGAGCAGACAATGGACGTTTTATTTTTCTCACGTCATTAAGTTTCCAATAATTTGTAAAAATCTCATTGAATCATATGGAAAACACACAAATTTCGACTTATTGAGGGGCATTTTCTCCCTTCTGTTTAGGGTTATAGATCACTCGAATCGTCCTTTCATTCTTATTCATCTATGTCTAAATTTTTTTTTGTCGCATTTTGTTTGAATGAAAGGCGTTTCTTAGGTACCACGGCCCCGAACAACTTTTCTAATAATTTTTAGTCAGCCGCCGTTTTTCGAAAAAAAAAATCTGTATGCTTTTCACTTGCAAACATTCGTCTAATTCACGTCTTGGAATTTTTTTTTTGTTACATTCTATTCGAATGAAAGGTGTTTCCTAGGTTACCTCGGCCTCCCAATCAACTTTTCTAATAATTTTTTGTTTCTTTTTCACTTGCAAACATTCGTCTAAGTCACGTCTCGGATTTTTTTGTCATATTCTATTCGATTGAAAGGCGTTTCCTAGGTTAACCCTTCCGATCAACTTTTCTAATAATTTTTTTGTTTTTTTTTTCCACTTGCAAACATTCGTCTAAGTCACGTCTCGGATTTTTTTTTTGTCATATTCTATTCGAATGAAAGGCGTTTCCTAGGTTAAACCTTCCGGTCAACTTTTCTAATAATTTTTTTGTTTTTTTTTTCACTTGCAAACATTCGTCTAAGTCACGTCTAGTTTTTTTTTTCAGATTTTGTTCAAACAAAATATCAATGTTATCTGGGGGCCTTCCGACTAACTATTTTTATCAGTCACTCGAAAAAATCTATCTATACTTTTCCACTTGCATCAAATATTCGTCTAATAAGTCCCGTTCCTTATTCGATTTTTTTATTATATTCAAACGAATGGCGTTTTTTTCGGGAATTCGGTCTATACTATTCACTTGCATCAAACATTCGCCTAAGTCCCCATCATGGAATTTTATTTCAGATTATATTCGGACGAGAGGCGTTTTCTAGGTTACCTCGGTCTCCCGAGCAAAATTTTCTAATAAGTATATTTTTTTGTCAGTCGCCGGTTTTCGAAAAAATCTGTATACTTTTCACTTGCAAACAGTCGTCTAAAATTTTCTTGGATTTTTTTTGTCAGATTCTATTCGAATGAAAGGCGTTTCATAGGTTATCTCAACCTCCCGATCAACTTAATAATTTTTGGTCCGTCCCGATTTTCAAAAATTCTGCCTACTTTTCACTTGCATCGAATATCCGTCTAAGTCCCATTTTGTAACTATTTATGTCACTTTCTATTCGAAGGAAAGGCGTTTTCTAGGTTACATCGGTCTCCTGAGCAACTTTTTATAATAACTTGTTTGGTCAGTCACCGTTTTTTGGAAAATTCGATCTACTTTTCACTTGCATCAAACATTCATCAACGCGTTAACGAAATGTTAACCAAAATCTAGTTACTACTTTCAATTTCATTAGACGTATTTTCTTAACAAATTTAAAAGCTTGTCTTTTGATCCCAAAACTATTACTACCCATAGTACCTTTGTGCCTATAGAACTGAGATAGCATTTGTTCAATTATTAGTATATCTTTCATGATGTCCCATTTATTTGACTTACGAATTAGACGTATTTTCTCATCAAAATTAAAAGACAAAAGGTAGTTTTTGATTCCCAAACTTGTAAATTAGGCTACTTTTTTCTTGACCTGAATATTTCTCTGTTTTCGATACGTATTATAGGCTTACTATCCACGGAAGTAAAGTCAACAGTGCGTTTTGTATTTTAGTTAGGAAACCCAATGTTATTCATTTTTATCCGTCTAAAATATCAAGGAATACCCCCAAAAGCTAGCAAACAGACTCTCAAAATGGGCAAACAGTCTATAAAAATTCCATTGAAAATCTCATTATTACTATAGTGCCTTTTTTATTAATCAGAAGTGTATTATATGACTGAAAGTATTGTTTTTGGTGAAATTTTTATTAAATCGGGTTAAAATGAGCGATTTCTATGTTTGGAGGTTGTAAATCCTTGTAGGTAATACGCAAACATGATTCAAAAAGGAATCCAACTGACCATTATTAAACTACAACTTTTTGTCTAAAAAATTCAAAGAGTTTACGCTTCCAAGATAATAAGCTGTTACAAATAACTGTTGATAAAGTAGACATATTTTAACCACATTTACTAAACAATTGATGCCAATATTTTTGGATCTTTTAATTTACGACGCAATAATAAGGCTTTACATAATGTCGAGAAAATAGTGAATTGTCACTTGCAATATTTTTGATTCTAGATAATCGAGAAAATTGTCGTTATTAAACCTAATTATTAAATTCAGTTCAAAGTCAACGCACAAGATTTTTGTATGTTATTTACTCTCAGCCTCGTTGTCTCAGAATTCCTATTTAAGATTTTTCCTCTATTACCCCAATTAGTAACTTATTGAAACTGAATTTGCGTCATTTTCAGAGGACAAAAATCCCATGAAAATATGATTTTTTTAATTTTATAACGTTCAGTATTTTTTTTATTTTGGTTATATAGTTACCACCTAGCTTGACCCAGTGAAACTGAATTTTACGCCATTTTCAGAGGATAAAAATCCGTTGAAAATATGATTTTTTAAATTTTATAACGTTCAGTATTTTTTATTTTGGTTATCTAGTAGCTTGACCCAGATGGAATTTTTCTTTTCATGAGATTCTGTTCTAACGGGAAGCGTTTATGATGTTGTCTCGGTCTATTGAACAACTATTCTAAAATAATCCAACCTGTATAAAACATAAAATGGGGCAGCCACATCACTACTTTTTTTGCCTTGTATATTTCCAAACTGGCTGTTAGATGTGTTTCTCACCTTAAAAAATTAAAACCAATATTTTTTTGGACCTCAAACTTGCAACACAATTAGGTTTCAAATCTCTGGCATATTTCTCATTTATTTTATATATATATACGTAGGTATAAGTTTCATTGTTTAATAAAACCAACTCGGCACTTTTCACGTCCTATGCGTCGCACTTGCTTCAGTAGATTCTCGGTCGTGGCCACAAAGACTCTATCGAGGCGTTGTAATATATGAAAAGTCTGAGTTTCGTGTTTGTTTTTCTTTGGAAAGATGGAAGTGTATCAGTACCTACTTCAGTATAATAGATACGCGTAGTTCAGTGAAATTTTGGATTACGGCAGTATCTATCTATGGAATTTGAACGGTTACTGGTTGTTTTTCCCGTGAAAATGACTGTGCCGTTGGAAAAATGATGTTTGGTTATATCTCATCGCTCGGGGATGTTTATTCTACTGTCTGGGGCATTAGATGTAACCTGATTTCTTTTTATACATCACCAAGAATCTTTTGGTGAGTTGTATTTTGTTTTCTTATCTCTAGGGTATTTTTTTATGTATTTGCGTCGCATTTTTAAACCTATATCGTAAAACCGGTGGTGGCACCCTGTGTTTAAAAACTATACTTCGAAAAAACATCTTGTCTGATCCAATTTTGTTATCATTTTCGTAAATGGGGTAAACAAATTAAACGTTAGCAATTATATTTGTATCAAAAATCCTTGCAAAACTGACAACGGGTTCTGCAACCAGTACCTATGATAATTGCATTACTTTTTCCTAGCTAAAAATATTTCCTTACATCTTCACCCCAATAAATTCAGTTTCGGCTATAATATCAAAATAATATATTTATATATATTTTTTTACTTATTTCCGACTCGCTATTTAGTGGTGGTTTATAAGGTACAAAGTTTTCAATTATTATTTTCACTGAATATTGGGACCAGGTTTTGTTTTTAAATGATAACTGGTAAACTAAATCGCCAGAAATAAATATATTTTTTGATCAACATGTTTGAGCTCATATATCTATTCTTAATATTTTGCGTGCCGCATGTTTGTATGACATTATGTTAACGTTTAGCCATGAATTTTAAGCAAGTCTGGTGCTTTTATTAAAACGGCTTACAACCCTCTAAGTAGTACGTGCAGTTTAGTGAAAGTTAGATTAATGTCTCTCATATCGAGTCCAGTCCAATTTTCTTGCTAGATCTATCATCAATGAAAACGTATAATTCAAAATGAAAATGTTTGGAGATTGAGCCGATATGATATTTTCTAGTCCAGAGGATACTGCCACCTCGAGCGATCACGCGGGCTATACGAAAATTTAGTCTATACTTTCACATACATCAAACTTTATTTATTCATCTAAGCCCCGTCATGGATTTTTTTACACCTTATTAAGCAGAACGCATTTTTCATAGGACACGCTAACGGTGACATCGACGGCTATATTATGACATCAGCGTATTTTCTAATAATAGTTGATTTTTGGCACCCCGGTTTTTAGAACCTCTAGCAACAATTTTCAGTTTAGCTTTCTACATTATCAAAAAAAAAACCATGATTTATACTATATTTAGAAGGGGGTTGTTGTATGTTCGATATTTTATTCATTAAAAATGTTGTATTTCCAGGGTAAAATTGGTTGAACTTCTTAGGGACGTATGTTGAATTTTTCACGCCTGGTTTTAATGCGGCAAATTATCATTCGCATTTTAAACGAATTTGATAGCGTAAATAGCTTTGGACTTACAATTGCAGTATTTCTTTTTATTCCTAGAAATCAACAAAATTTCGGGGAACAGTTGACCGACAAGTTTTTTTTACTTTGAACGTACATGTTGATTATGCCTGGTTTGAAATTTTCATCCGTACTGTACCGGGGGATTTTAGATTCTATGCTATGGAAGTATGATTTACAGGGTTTTTTTAGATTCTACATCAACTGGGTCACACGTGTCCCTAAGGACAAAGGTCAAACCTCGAGCAGTAGCCACTTTGCACGTTTTGTTTTTGTCGAGCGATCACGTGGGGTGGGCATTTTTTAAACATTTTATGAGTGTAGTTTCAATCGTGATCGAGCGATTACAAGAGCTAAAAATCCAAATTTGTGGGATGGGCAATGAATAAAATAACAACTTAGATACGCGATTAAATATTTTAATATACAAGATCCCACGAACATTTTATCAGTTTTGTATACTTTTTCATCGGTGACGGGTACCCATAACTTTTTTATTTGCTGAATACTGATACAATTATTTTGCGTAGACTCCTGTCGATAGTATCAAATGTTTATTACCTTTACCTAAAGAAATTAATATCCATGTCCATAATCTAATTGTTTTGCTATATTCCGTAAATTGGCCTTGCATTCATCCGGCGGTATTTATATTTTTAAATATGTGTGCGTCTCAAGTTTGATAATAACATTTTTAGTATACATCAGAGCTGCGCTTCATATTGTATTTGCTACTGCGGCATCCCAAGTCTGCCGCTTTAGTAGGTACCGAATTCACAGTAATAAAACTGTAAAGAACGAGCGAGTTTTGTTTGTGTACGAAGTGTTGAGATATATTACCCATGTAACATAATATCCCATTCAAATTCGAACTATATGGGGCTTAAATATTTTATAATATTGTAATATATACTTATATGGTTACGTTATCTGTGCTTATATATAAAAGTGTGTGAAAAAAATCTTATTGGACATTCTATTTTTATCTAAGTAGAGAGAATTGTTTTTAGGTCGTCAACCTGTCCTGACAAGTTCCGGCTAGCGGATGTGAGTCATCCACCTTGCGCCCGGCTGCAATGCATTCGCAGAAATACTACTGTTGGGTGTTTTGGCGTTGGAATGATGGTTATTGTCCGGGTATTTTAGTATTAATAGTAATTTTTTTAATTTAATCGGAGCCTGCGGTACACATCATTAAAGGGACCTGCTGAGTCTACAGAGACCGGCGAGGCCTGCGGGAGCCAGCGGAGCCCTGCTACAACAGCGCGTCGAGATTATTACCACACTGCCAAGCATTTCCTAGAATTTTACTTAAATGCCGAGTGTTTGGCTTTGGAATGTGGGCTAAGGTTCGAATCCTAGATGAAACCATAGGCACCTAAACACAAATACTTTTAAAACCTGATTTGTTGAACCTATCGAAAATTAGTAATCAACAATTGTTTGTATATTTTTAGGTCACTCTCATTAATACCTTGTGGTTTGTTCTTCAAAAGCAGTTGAGACAGACCTGGTGTAAGGGTAATTTTGATCTCCAATACATAATACGTTATCTTCAACAGTTACTGGTATTTGTCCCATGACTAATCCGTCATTGGTGTGTTGGATACCATAACTCCTAGGTTCAATCTCAAGTGACAAAAACATGTCTTTAACTGAGAGTGATTGTATTATCAAAGACGATCTTTCGATTCGAGCATCGATCACGGATAATTTCCTTTTATGCTCTCCCCGAGGCAAATTTTTTCACAGGGATATCCAAGACCATTTATGGTATTCCGTGGTTTTCGATAGTATTCCATGGTCTTTGATGGTATTTCATGGTATTCGATGGTATTCCATGGTACTCGATGGTATTCAATGGTATGTCGCTTTTTCAAGTCGTCTAGTCGTTTTTCAGAATCGTGTAGTCGTTTTCCAGAATCGTTTAGTCGTTTTCAGAGTCGTGTAGTCGTTTTTTCCGAATCGTCTAGTCGTTTTTCGAATCGTCTAGTCGTTTTTACGAGTCGTCTAGTCGTTTTTTAGAGTCGTTTAGACGTTTTTAGAGTCGTTTTTATAGTCGCTTAGACGCTATAAGCTTTTTCTTGGTAGGATAATCGACAGTCAAAAATGAACATTGTTTTAATTTTCATTATTGAAGAACATGTTGCATGCCCTCATTTTATTCCATATATAGACCGTTTAAGGGTTTTAAACCCTTTTTCCACACGCTACACTTATACCTTTGGGTTTTCGAAGTCGGAATAGTATAAAAATCATACGGTGAACATGGCATAAGTGAGAATTAGTACCTTTTTTTTTCTGGGTGAAATTTTAAACAGGAAACGCGTTGCACAAGATCGGATTTTGGTGGTACTAGTCTTGTTGATAATGACGTCAGAGTATTTTTAAAAACTGGTGAACTTTGCACCTATTATATTTTAGTCAAGTAATTTAAAACAAGGCCTGGCTTTCTCGGAATTAAAGAAATTTACTTACCTAGATGGTTATAAACTCAACTAAAAATGGTTAATTTATGCCCCAAATTTAATATCCACTTTCCTTTTGAGCAGTCCTATTCTCTAAATATAGGAAGATAGATTTTTGATACATCCTTAGGTAATGTAGTCAAGAAAATGTATACACTCTCATATATCTCATATCTATTCTTTATTACACTTTTCCTACAAATTTTTTATCGCCAGTACCGATGAGATCAGCGTGCTCGTTTCATAGGCGCTTATTCCGACAAAGAGAAAGTACTTTTTTCCGAGGAATTACATCACGTACATATTGCAAGCTGGTATTTTTTCTATAGGTGTTAGGTTTTTATTAGTTGCGAGTCTCGACATGTCTCGGCGTCGCGGACGCAAAAATACGCAGGCAGAGGTGGTAGCAAAAATCCATGCATGGCCGCGGCTAAAGGTCGACAGGGGGACGTCATGGCTTAATTATGATTTAGGGTTTTTATTAGTTGCGAGTCGTGACATGTCGCGGCGTCGCGGCTGGGTCAACGGTCGGAAGGATAATGACGAAAGCGGGACTCGGGCACCTTCGGCAGGGTTGGGAGCAGGGGCGAAGGTCGCTGTACTCGGACATCTTCGGCAGGGTTCAGAGTCGGTGCGATTGGCTGGGGGGGCGTGGTTTGGGAGTGGAGGGGGTAAGTTTGGTCAAAAAAGTGCAGGATTTTGCTCCCATAAGAAATACATGGGGAAATTGTGCTCGTACGCACATAGCTATACTACTACAATTTTTTCTATAAGATGCTCTTGGCAAGATCATTTCGAAACCACCAAGCTACAAATTTTTAATAATTGTTTAACGATAGTGTTTTGTTTGTCTGCTGCCTCGATTTCAAGCTACAGACGTTTTCGTATGGAAAGGTGTAAACAGTATAAAAGCATATTCATTTCCTCTAGTGCGTTCAAGTTTACTTGAACATTGAATACCCTCTATTTCACTTTGCCATCTGGAACAGTAACATTACATCGAACTTTCCACGTGTCTCAACGTACTCGTGGAACATAACGTTTGCCGAACAACTCCAAACTTTTAGCTCCAATTCGGCTAAAAATATTCACTGAGCGCTTTCTAAAACTGCATTTCAGTGCCCGATCGATACATGTTTTCTTAAAAGATGGAAACGATTTCAAAGCACCTTTCTGAACAAATAACTATATAAATAGTGAAATATAAAATTCGTTCAAAATTATGGGCTTTATTAAGTTGATAAGTAAATAGGTATATTAGCAGCAGTTTTTGTTTAAAGTGTAAAATCGAAACAACAAATAAAAGTATATTTTATCAAAGTTCTTGTGCGATCTAATTGCCGTTAATCTCCAATGAAACGTTAGATACATAGCTGTTCAAATTTTCAAAGTTTTTGTTTCTTACTTTTTTATGTGGGGTGCAAAATAATCCACAAAATCGCTTTAATCTAGTAAAAAAATGCCATGGCCTCAAGGGAGTCGAAGACCTCGTGTAATTTCATTTTTGTGAAATTATCTGAACACTCCGTTGTATCAGCTTCTCAGTGCCATAAATTTTTAATATAAAAGTTTTCTTCCATTTTTTAAAACAGACAAGCTACGGATATTAATAATCTAAGGTTTTTTTTCAGAATCAAGTAGCTCTCCAAATCTGTCACGTTTTGCTTTCACACAACTTATATGAAGAGTGATGTGTTTAGATTTTAATAAATTGAAAAATCTTTTTTAGTGCCTATCGCCATAGATTAAAGGAGAAAAAACACTGGCACACCAACTTCCAAACTTTAAACGAAAACAAATTAAAACAGATAAATTTTAATGTCTTCCAATTCTCAGGTATAGGTATTTTAATTTAGTTATTAGTTTTTATATAACATTTTATTCCGAGTACTTAATGTGTCACGCGGAAATTTCAACAATGGTTCTGACTATATTATATATTTCTTATCTATGGTTGAGTGCGTTACGCCACACCTACCTACCGCAAGTTCCAAATCCCAGCACTTCGAATTCTCGCCAGACAGGCCGACCTTTGCAACACCGCATCCGCCACACGATATCGTCTCCGACACCTAAATCCCAGAAATCAGTCTTTACATAAAACCGAAGTCTCGCGAGGCAGACTTTTAGTTTGCGGCAATGCTGCACGTGGTTAATATAACGCTCGCGCTACGGGGCAAGGAATATATTTAGCCTAGGTCACCCATGCAATGCAACGTTGCCATATCAAAAGTATGCCTCGCGAGACGACGACCTTGTGGAAGGTCTAGACTTTCTACAAGGTCTCGTCTCGGGCCTAGGTCCTAGGATTTAGGTTTCGAGAAAAGTGGACCTTGCGGGATGCTTCGCTAGGGTTCTATGACAGACTAGATATCTATAGCTGAAAAGTTGGTCTAGGTTAGTGTTCTTGGGTTACAATGAAAGTAACTTTTTCTAATAAACCTGCCCTGTTACGTTTGTTGTCAAGATACACAGCGACGAGCGATAATTAGTATCTAGAGATAAAATAATTACTTTTACTTTTTTAAATCTATTGCCCACAATTTCCGGATACCCTGTATAATACCCGACGTCTACGTTGATATCAGATAATCTGTCGAATCATTATTAGCAGGACGTGCATAATAATGGGATACCACATCATGCGTGTTGCACATCTGTGCGTCGATAGTAGGACAATGAAGCTACTCCGAAGCCAAATGTGTATTACTAGTTCAGTAGTGCCCCGAGCCTCGAGACAACAGTTAGCGAAAAACAGGTGTTTAACGAACGAGGGATGCCCGTTATGAACTGATGTTTTTTTAAGTGACAGACCAGCCTGCCGTGCATAAGTACCGTTAAAGCGGACGACTTGGATTTGTGCATGGAAATGCACTGAGGCAGTGAATTAGACAACGTAATGGGCTAATACACCAAAGAACAAATGCTTGATTTTCACTTGGATTTTATGAGAGCCTCTAGATATACAGTGTGTCCCAAATTCGACCCTCGCCATTGGGATCTCGGTAACTACAAGAGATAGAGAGTCGGCTAAATGGGGAAAGTTTTAGACAATTTTATGGCCAATCTGATGCCGCTGAGAAATCAAAGCTAACTGCGATAGTTTTCGAGTTATTTCCAAAAAACCGAATTTTTCCATTTTGGTTTTTGTTATATATCTTAGAAATCGATGCTTATACAAAGACAAAACTTTGACACTTTTATCCAGCCTTTTTAACGGTAATGTTAGTTTTTTAAGTTAAGATAATATTAGTATTTTAAGACATAACATACAACTTTTGATTTTCTTATGGGCGCCATTTTCGACAAATTTGTAATCTACAAGAAATTCTCTTTCCAATGATGTATGCCACTAACGATTTTTTCATTAGTTGTAACCCTTAAAAGCTTTTTTTTTATCTTGATACTAAGTAGGCCATGGCAAGTCTGACAAGACAAATGCAACAAAGAGACCAAACTACATAAGACGAAGTTTAATAAGAAGTAATTTGGAATAACAACATAAAAAATCAAATGAATTGTTCAAAATGGGCGGAAACGCACACGATTTACAGCTTTTCTTAAGTGTGTTCTGTTAATATGTCGTGTATAAAAAAAATTCTTTCTTGTAATGCATCAATACCTTCTACGGGTTCTTGACAAATTGCATTTTTGACGTATCGCCAAAGGTAAAAATCAAGTGGACTCAAGTCCTGCCATCTCGCAGGCCACCTAACAGGCCCACTGTTGGTTATCAATTGATGACCAAATTGATTTTCTAAATAGTGTTGAACCACCCCTGTATTATGCGCCGGTGCGCCGTCATGTTAATACCAAATTCCTGAAATAAAAAATCCTATAAGTAGTTATGTATATACAGGCATGTATCTACGTATCTACCTATAATATCCCACACCAAACATTGAATCGAAATTTTTGTTGTGATCTGGACTTCCTAATAACATATGGGTTATTAACAGCCCAGTAATGGTGATTATGTTTATTAAAAATGCCATTGTAATGAAATCTTGTTTCGTCGGTCCATAGCAGATGTTTGATAGAAAGTTATCAATAACTTCACACTGATTGTTAAACCAATGACAGAAATGAAGTCGACGTTCAGTATCTCCCGGTTTTAAGTTTTGCACTATCACAGGCTTATGAGGATGATATTTATTTTTTGCCAAGTATCTATGATCGATTCTTGGTGTAATTGATTAAACCATATTTTGTTCTGGGCATAAGAGAACTCCCATATTGTACTAAATTTCTACTCAATTTAAGAAAAATTAAACGGTGAGGCCGCTGCTCTCAGGATATAATGTATGATAAACTCTTTCTGCTACTATACTATTTCTGTAGTTTTTTTATGTAACAATTGTACATATAGATCTTTTCGCTAGTACTGAATGGCATTATTACACATATCTTAAAACACTGACAGCTGCATAACAACACAACAACTACTGAGAGGTTGTTGCATTTGTTTTGCCAGACTTGTCATGGCATACTTGGTATTAGGTAAAAAAAGCTTTTAAATGTTACAACTAATGAAAAAAAATCATTAGTGTCATATATCACTGGAAAGAGAATTTCGTGTAGATTTCGAATTTGTACAAATCCAAAATGGGGCCCATAAGAAAATCAAAAGTTGTATGTCATATCTCAAAAACGAAACCCTTTGTTAAAAAACTAACATTACCGTTAAAAAGGCTGGATAAAAGTGCCCTAATAATGTCAAAGTCCTTGTCTTCTTGTCTTTGTATAAGCATCAGATTGGCCATAAAATTGTCTAAAACTTTCCCCATATAACCGACTCTGTATCTCTTGTAGTTACCGAGATCCCAACGGTAAGGGTCGAATTTGGGACACACTGTATAGGGCAAACAGTTATTCGATTTTTTGAGCCTTAATTAAGCCAAAAATGAAAATAAAAATTGAAATTTCCGTAACAGTGAAGTCACTTTTCTGGTCCATCGAGTATATTTTCGAGAATATACATGGAATAATTATTATATATTTTCTACTCGTAAGAAGCAGTTAAAACATATTACAAAGAATAATCTGTGTATACTTTAAATGCCTCAATTAAACTTATTAAATGGAAAGATAATCACGAGGATAATCATCATTTAAACTGAAAATTTCCACTTTTATCAATTAAACTTTGTGGACAACCCTGATAAATGCCTCGTGTTTGCGTCAGTTGACGGCAGTCGCGGAACGTTGGGCAACGCCGCTTTATTATCGATCGTTTTCTCCCGTTGCGTCGCATTTGACCGCAGCAGCTAACATAAATGTCGGACGAGATACACAAAGGCAAGAACATATTTTAAGGTGTAAATTATTTGTTTCGTCGTGAAGTTATCTGGCTTTCTGCGAAAATAGAAGACGGATTTGTCCATGTTCAGATAATTTATATTACCTATGTCGAATTCGACACGGTACGTACGTTTGCATATCAACAAAAATTGGAATCAATTGCCTTTGACCAGGGCTTGGCTTTCGACAGTGGCGAAGAGCTAATGCGCGTGCATACACAATTCTTGCGCCAGGAATACTATAAGCATAACCTAACCACTGCTATAAGCGTTGCCACATGTTTTTCATGATATTAAAACTTTTGAATATATTTTTTTTCGGGTAAATCCCAGACGACATTTTTTTAATACTGTGAAGTCTTCTCACCTCCAACAAACGGAAAAACAAGTAAAAAATTGGTGCATATTAGCTCATTATCACTGGAAGTCAAATGTAACACTACTGCGGGTTTAGCACTGTAACGTAAAATAGGTATTTACGACCTTGAGTCACAAACAGACTTCCAACAGTTTGTAAATCGTTATCAAAGTGAATGCCTCTAAAATAATTATTGGCATTCTGATTAATTTATATCTATGGTTTCTATAACAGATGTGGCGTAGGGTATTCCTTAATGATATGCGAATATTTTAAGGGGTGATTCCTGGGTCAATTTTAAGTAAAAAAGTTCCCATAAACCTCTATGCTAATACGCTGTTTTCGATATACAGGGTGGCCAAGTTTCTTTTAGTTGTTTTTTTTTCAATCTAGAAATATGGTTTGAGATATTCAGCTGAGTATTAGGACAGATTAATGTAGCTTAAGAACACACTTTTCTGGATAGCCTGGTCAATTCTGTATGAAAAAGCTCTCTTCCACATTTTCAAGTAAGTCTCTGTCGTTCAAATCTGTTCGTTGTAAGTATCTAATTATTACAATTTTGTTAACAATGGTGAATTATTCTAATGTGGAAATATTCTAGTATTTAACGTCATCTTGTTGAAACTGGCAATTTACACAAAGGTACATCTGAAGGTAGACCTCGAAGTGTAAGAACACCAGAAATTGAAGAAACGGTAGAAGTACAGGCATTACTTTTCAGATTTTCCAAAGCGCGTGAACTTTTGTCAGTGGTATATATGTTCATAATGTTGCTCAAAATCCGCAATTTGAATCACGCACATTCTGTGGATGAAGCTAATTTTTCTACCGGGACGACTTGACGAACAATCTTACTGCAATTTCCTTCAAGAACAATTGCCTTTGCTGGTTGAGGATGTACCGATAGCAACAAGAAACTAAATGTGGTTCATACACGATGATGCACCAGCACATTTCAGTGTAAAGGTTTGCAATTATTTACGTTTATATGTTTATCTAAATCGTTGAATTGGCCGCTATGAGGCGTAAGAATGGCCAGCAAGGTCTCCCGACTCAATAGATTAGACTTCTTTTTGTGGAGCCACCTTAAGACGCTATACACCATTCCCATCATGCAACACTGTAGAGGAATTAAAAGAAAGAATATATTTGCATCATATTATTATGATATAATAAAAACAATCCAGGAATATTTCAACAAGTGAGAAATTCCATGAGAAAGAGAGAGGAAGCGTGTATATTAGCTGGAGGGGGCCGTTTTCAGCAACTTTTGTGATAATAGTTAAGTTATAATGTTACGTTCATGTTGTATTCTTCAATAAAATTCATGCCATTATTTTTTTCGGTCAATACAATGGTTTTAATTTTTTACTCAAAAACGGAGCATCTGATGAAACAATCTCATGAGACCTTTTTTGTTATATCACTTTTTTGTTAAAATTGCTGCAGGGATAACCCATAACTAAGCCACTGATTCATTTTTAAAACAACTTATTAAGTGAGAAAGCGTGTTCATAAGTCACATTAATCTGTTCCAAAACTCAGCTCAATACCTCAAGCCACTTTCTAAATTTTTGAAAAAATATATATATAAAACTTTGCCACCTTGTAGATCGAAAATAGAGCGTTTTAAGACATAGGTTTATAGAGACATTTTTACTTAAAATTGACCCAGGAATCACCTCTTAAAACATTCGCATATCAATAAGGAACACCCTGTATATTTGCATATTTCTATAGATAGGTATCACGAGCACATTTAATTGTATGTTCAAGTTTGAACACAATTGATAATGTTTGTAAATGATAGTCTCGATTGAAAATGGAAATCGGTTCGAGTTGGCTTTATATACAGATACATAAACAACAACTTATTTTCCCTGAATATTGAATACTTAATGTAATAAAAATCGGTCAAACCGTTCAAAAGTTATGGCGTAAAATAATTATTTACGCAATGCGGTCAAAAACATGTTTATCGCATGAGGCGTGAAACAACAAAAGGTTTGCATACATATTTTTTCTAAGATCGCGATTACTATAACATTATTTTTTAGTTTGTTTGTGATTATAGATTCCCATATTACATTGACAGCTGTGGTTTGAAACTACGACATAGTCGAACGACAGTTAAACTTTAACAACACTAGCTATTTACCAACGTGTTTATTGCTTGGTGAATGTTACCAAAGCACATGAATGCGCCTGCGACGATATTCGTATGTAATATCACAAGTGCCGGAAATTTTATCGATAATTTTTTCGAAAGCGCTATTTTGCCTACAAAGATCACGAGTATAAATTGGTCTTTTATCTCTGAAAATAAAAGCCCAATTTGTACGAGTGGTTTTGCTAATGGGCAAAATAGCGCTTGAGAATAAAATTATCTAGAAAAATTTCCGGCACGAGTGGTATTTGTCGAGATTATTTCTCGAATACGATTTAATAATTTCTGTATTAATTTTTTCTATGTTTACATTTCCAAAACGATTAATTTTGAACGAGTTTATTGACAGCTTCGACTGTAGCGTTCGAGTAAACAAACATGACGCTTGGATATCCAAGGCAAATGCGATTATACCTACACCCTGTCAGCGTTGGTTTGGATGGAGGTCCAATAACAAAAATTTAGCAATGTAAAAGTTATATAAATTCATTGATACAATGCTTAATAGTACCGCAACATACTTTATAAGCTGCATAATTTAGAACAGTGTGAAACACACAAACTTTAAGAAGTAGGTACGTGTTTGTAGGTACGTGTTTGTATCCAACAGATTCGCGGTTGCTAAGCAACGAAGTGATAATTTGCACAAGTGCAATTATCGCTAGCAGAGGCATATGATTGGTTGGATTTTTCTGGAAGGAGCTACCTTATTGAATGCAAGCAGTATGAGGGAAATAATCATATAAATCAAAGACAGTCTGCATGAGCTTCCTTTGCTTTGTAACGTTGAATATAGTTAATAATTAATATGTCTAAGCAATGATCCTCGCAACCACTAACAGAATATTTTAAATAACATATTTATTTACAAAAAAGTGCCTTATCAAATTCCTCGAGCAAAGTTTTCAGAACACCCTGCGCGCCTTTGTGGAAAATTTAATATACGCAGCCTTAACAGCTGTGTACAGACTCGATCACCTTCGGGAATTCCAAAGTTTGGCCCCAGATTTAAGCTGTCCGAGGAAACTCTATATTAATTACTGAACTTGAACTAAGCGAGAAAATACTTTTCCTTGAATAATTCATATTCTGAACGAGTACTTGAATACTTCAAAACTTTGAATGCCTTGGAGAGAAACTATACGGGGAGTATTTCTGAACAGCGACCATCCTTTTCCACTTTTCCCCCAAGCACTCGTACTCGCGCAATAGATACTCTTAAGGCGGAGGAATTGACTAAAAGGCATTTTACCCCAAAAAAATATTTAAACGCTGCATAAAAAGGTTGTAAATGGAAAATAAAAAAAAACATCACTTTTTGAAAAAAAAAAAAATAGCGAGAAGTAGGTACCTGCGTTCGTTTGAATTCCCCGAATATTGACTCACTAGCTTGACGTCAGTGCGTCTACAGAGGCCGTAAAACTGGAGTGATAGCGACTGTATGCAGCGTATCGCGAAAGGCAGTGACGTATAACTCGCTCTAGCCATTTTATAGCCGCGCCAATTGCTGTCTCTATAGTTTGCATTTATTTCGGTAACAATTTTATTTAAAGAGGTTTTATTATTGATACAAGTTATAGACTTAGATTTATCGATTTTGGCACAGAGAAGACCAGAATACAGCGAGCCCATCTTGTCAAATATTATGTCAAATGGAGCTCCACTTTTGTTAATTTTTCCCAGATAAAATGGCGCGTTCAGATAAACTATGAAGTAGACTGAGAGAGAAGATCCACGGTGACCTACAATGGATTAATTACCGTTTAAAGTTGGGCTCCATTTGACATATTTAACAAGATGGACTCTCTGTATTCTGGTCTTCTCTGTGATTTTGGTTACAATTAGAAATTAGTGTGTAGTCTACACTCTACAGTACCTAGTGCAGTATATATCCTGAATAAAATTGACATTTACCTTCTTGGATTTTTGCTTTACAAAATTTTTAACAGACAAGCAAAATATGAGACTTTTACCTTATGAGTTAAAAAATGTAACCTAACCTAACCAGTAAGTATAACCTTCTTCCGAGTCTACTACAAAATACATTACTAAGCTTCATTCAAATCACTTTTTTTTGAGAAAACAATATTATTTAAAATAGCGGTTAATGAATCTGATTGATCTATTCGAATTCTCCGACTGTTTTTGGCACTTATGATTGGCCCAGACCAGTTGCCAACGGTTTGGGAACCTATACACTGTGCGAACTAGGAACTCCATCAGTGGATGCTAAGTTATAAGTATATTTTTTATTCTTACATTTTTTCACTCCTTCCTTGTCATTCCTTGACACATTATAGAAATACAACAGAAGGTGTGCGGAAAACAAAACTCGAAGCAGTAACAACTTATATCTCGGACATGAATGGAATATTATACGGGAAGATGGAAAACCCCCAATTCAGTTCCTAATCCCGTTACGAGAAATAAAAATCGCACCAGGAAACTGAAATCCACCGTTGAAAAGTGGGATCAGCGACGCTTTGAAGGCGCCGAAAATAAACTCCGGCGTTGATATTATCCGGCTTATTTGCGGCCGGTATCCAAACTGCTTTTGGGCCGGGATGGCCGATAAAAAATGCATGCAATGGGTCGCAGCGAGGAGCAGGCGCTTTGCTGGCATTTCTGGGAAAGCGTTCGCCGTAAACTTTCCTAGGTCCGGACAGGGACAATTAGGAACTTTTGTCATTGCAACTTGTCGAAACAAAAGTTAGCACATGTGAGACAACAAATAAACCAGCAGACACACACAACAGAGAAATAGAAAAAATACTTAAGAACTGGTTCCCTATAAGCGTTCTCTGGGCCATATATGTATAACCGAACTACGTTTCCCTAACCTGGACCAACAGTGTCGGTAAAGGCTACCAGAAATGCCACGTAGCATCAGTATAAACACGGAGCGAAAACGGATGTGAAAACACGTTATTTACGGCGGATAGGATCTTCCAAAAAAATAAGAATTTGTCCGCGATCATTTTGCACAGAAGAACAGACGAACGTATGAGGCAAAACTTAACATATTTGATTTTCTTAAAGGCACTGTTTGTGGCATATGGACTTAGTACCGCATTAAATAAATTCCGTTTAAGTCCAATATGAATTAGAAATAGCTATGCCTCTTTGTGACTTTTTGGAGTTTTTTAAATAATTCTTTATCAAAGGTTAGCTTTAACTCCGGAGAATCCAGTTTTCCATTAACCCTTATAAATACGTAATTTTCAAAGTTCATTTTTAATGCGGATTATGCATCCGATTTATACAGTATTAATTCTGCCTATAGCCATGTTGTTCCAATGACAGTAAATATTTTATTATGAATTCGGCGAGTTATATAAGCTTCGCTTTGCGTTCGTTTATATAGGATTGGCGACGCTTTGAGGGCGCCGAAAGTTATAACTCGGAGTTATTATTATTATTATATTATCTAATTACGTTCATTCACAGCAATAGTAGGGGAGCCCAATAGGGGATTTTGGGATTTACTCAAGCACGACAGATTAACATATGGGGGGATACCTTGCACCCTGTTGAATACCTCCACCATATATCTAAGCCCAATATACAGGGCCGCGCGTGTAGGGCAGCCGATCAGAACAGTAAAAAAAAACGATAGGTGGATATACTCGAGCGCGTCAGATTAAGATATGATGGGTTAATTACATGCTGAAAAGTGTGCATTTCAATAATCTGACGATTTGAGCGTGACGTAAGGGGGTGGGAGGGTCACAAACTTGCAAAAAAAAACGTTACCCCGACTTTCTCGAGCGCGGTCGAATATTTTTTAATTTGAAGGAAATAATTCAAGAATAACGGGAAAAATATAATCTGCCGATTTCCACAAGCCGAATTAACAAAAATCGTCAATAAAGTTTAGCGCGTGCAGCTAGCTGCAGTGAAGCATCTATTCCCCACTCCGCGCCTCTCTCTCCCTTTCACTCTTTCTCTCGCACCGTCTCTACACGCCAGCCATCACGCCATCACCGCTGATCACAGCACTGGTGGTATTATATGTACAGGGTTATTCAAAGTCCATGTCCCTGGCCTATTGTGGGCAAACGAAAAGAGAAAAAATATATCTGCTTCCGGGGTCTTAAATGGGACCAAACGGAGACTAAATTAAGATAAAATTGAGAATATTTGACAAACGACGCTCTGCGTCGCGGCGTCCTTCGTATTTTTTTTGTAACGAACGTACATTTTTTATTTGATATTTGGATAGACCTGCTTTTCATCTATAAGTTTTATTTTAGACGTTTTGTCAAATTTTATTTAGTTTAAGAAATATAGGTAATATAATATTTGAAAAGTCCACGTTCAACACCCTGTAATATAGAAAATAAATTATTAAGAGCATATGTTTATAGACAAAAATTCCTTAATGTTTAACAGACAACATATTTTTGTTAGAAAACTCAAATATTCATTAAAAAAATCATGAATTTTTTTTTCCAAACCGTCAGATTATGAAAATTCCTTCCAAATAATCGTCAGATTATGGATCAGCACGACCAGGACATCAAGCTGAACCGTCTATATGAAAATCTGACGCGCTCGAGTATTTCAAAATGGTGATTTTTTTTTTCATTTTCGAAAAGCCGCCACGAGCTGGCGTCACATCCGAATAGTCAGTCTATTGAATGGGAGCTTCTTTCGGGTTCACTTAACATCCCTTCTGAATATCTGACGCGCTCGAGTAAATTTTTTTCTTCCCATTTTTAACCCTTCCGTACGGCCGCTACCACCATGCAAACCGGCAGATTAACATACCTACGTCATGGGAGACACGTGGGGCATTATACACTATCAATATCTGACGCGCTCGAGTATCTCCATGTGACTATTTTTTTTTACATTTGTGAAAGCCTGTAGACGCTCCCCACCACCGGTGGAAGGGTATACGAGTATATCATATAACCTTTCTACCATCTAATCTTCAAAATCCAATAGGTCCCCACGACGCTCGAGTAAATCCCCATTTAGCATCGTGGGCTCCCCTACTACAAACTACGAGTACAACCCCTGAATTTTTGGAAAGATGCTCTAAGAAGTTTTAAATTTTCCAAATCATACTTTTTACTATTCGGAAATGATGCTCGCAGTAAGTGAACAAAAACTGAACTTAAAATAGGTAGGTATTATACCTATTTCGACATAACGATTCAACTTTTTATATTAAAAATTTTCGACTAAATAAAAAAGGGAAATATCTATACAGAAAACAGTTTGTCATAGCATTCAACAGTGTCTCATTATATCTATAAACTTTATCCAGGAAGGCCTCTAGTTTTGCTTGAAGCTCAATTTGGTTCATTTTATGTCATTTTTTATTTAAGCGATATTCAAGTGTTTTTCTACCTATATACACAAATTAAATATGCAATAGGTTGTGAAACTGATATAATCAAGGGAATTGTTACCGTCCCACATATCTCGTTTAATAACGCATTCCTCCTCTCAAATTTATTGTACGGAAAAATATAAACATATATAAAACCCACTCAGTACTTAGGTACCAATTACCATAAGGTCGATCAGACCAATTTTAGGTGGCCATTCCTGTTTTAGTTACAGCAATCCATATATGGATAGGTATACGAAGTTTGGGGTGTATTGTTTATTTTCACACATTTGCAATAAAAATTCCCAGATTGGCCCCTTTCGGCAGATGCAAGTAACTTTTGGGCTCTCCAACAAAATAAAAAACCAGTATAATACCAAAAAAATATAACGTTTTATGCGGGCGGCAATATTTATGAAATTTGGTAGACAATTTAATTCGTAAACCTATCAAATAATGAAATTATAGGATTATGAACAACAAGTCGGCACAAGCGATAATATTTAGTGAATTTTAAAAAATTTAAAAGACGTCAGAATATGAAACATATATTAAAACTACCTACGTATTTTATTTTTTTCAAACTTCCACACTTTTCTATTTTAAACCAACATAATAAATGGGCAGAAAATTCTTAGACCAAAAATGTTATACAGTATGACCGGCAGAATGTAAGCAAAAAGTGGGATTTTTCTATTCTGCGCCTAAATAAAAAACTGATTGTGGGGCTACATTACGCATGTCCTGAAACCAAAATAGGACCCGAAAAACTTCACGCAGATAACGGGGTATACGAGGGGATGCCAAAAACTTTTTTCTCATAGAGAAAAATTGTATAAGAGAAAGTTGTTTGCAATGAAACAAAAAAATTAAAAATTATACATACCTACCTATATACAAAATCTGGGCCTTCTATTGATAGTTTGATTTATTTGAACATTAGTTGGTCTTCTCATTTGCCCTGTATACAGGGTGATTTATTCATAAATACATTAATTTTAACCACTTCATCAGGAAGGTACCTAATTTTTTTGCTGCATGTTTAAATAATGGGACACTTTATCCCAAATCCCATGTAACGAGGCGTACCTGAACGCACGTTATGGTGGAGCACATGGCACCGGCCGCGACGTTGCCGTTGCGTTTTGATAACTTAAATACGAAAAAATAAATGAGTTTATGTACTTAGGTACCTAACTGCTAGCAGTAAGCAGGTAAGTGCTAACATTTGGCCATAATTTCTGCATGCATTTTGCAGAACACATTCGCCTACAATACAAATAATCGTGTACTGAAATATTCCTTTAAATTTACGAAATTTTCGTACAGGGTGTCCCATTTTGGGTGTTTTTGGGTGTTTTTCTCAAAAATCTCAGTTATTATTAAAGTTAGAGGGTTGCGATTTTCACGTCACTGTACTACTTTTTTGAGAGGAATTTGGTGGACTATTAAGATTTTAGATAAGGTTTATAGTTTCCGCGCATTGGCGCAGGACTGAAATTTTTGATTTTTTGGAAACCTCTCTCCTGGCTACAACTTATATATATCGACAAATTTAATCAACTATTTATATATATTTTTTGGCATAGAATCGAATGGAATAATTAGTTTTTTGGTAGCGTTAATAGTTTTTGAGATATGAACTACGGTTTCCATTTAAAAAAATATATAACTTTGGTTCATATCTCAAAAACTATTAACGCTACCAAAAAACTAATTATTCCATTCGATTCTACGCCAAAAAATCTATAAAAATAGTTGATTAAATTTGTCGATATATGTATATATATATATATAATAAATTACATTCGATTTTGAACAAAAAATGTCTCTTGTAAAAATGTAAAAACACGAAAACCTTAACCGTTTTCATGAAAAACGCAATTTTGTGTCGCGGTGCGCGTGAATTCGAAAAAACTAAAATTTCGTAGTAGGCTGAGAAATGGGATTTATTCATTTGGAATTCTTTATTTACAGTATTGTCCTAAATTAACAATTTTTGTGAAATTAGTAATGAAAAGAACTTTAACCAAGACAACTTTATTATAATTTTTTCGTTATGTCTTTCTCTGCATGATGAGATGTTAGAAGATATCAGATTATACTTCTGGAAGATTTGATCAATGTTATTCCTAACTCTTTATTTTTTAGGTAAGACAACAAAAATGGCGATCCGGATGACGACTTCAGAAATCATCATTGTAAGTAATAATTAGCCAGTTAGCTCATGACCATTTTGTCATGTCCATTTTTAATTATATTTTGCTAATTCTAAGAACCCCGTATTTCTCGCTTCAAAACGCTCGTATGTAATTAATAGTTTATTGCTCCATCCAGGTGGCTTGCACTGGCACGAATTCTCACCAAATAAGCTAGCTTATCAAGTTTTATAACTGAAAATACTTAATCGAATCCTTAATACAGTCAGCGCAGGCGATATAATTTTAGACTTTACGCGAAAACTTTATGTTTTCCTATTAAAACATAAATCACAAAGTTCCGTTACTTCATCTGGCCGGTAAACATCGACAATTTTAAAACTTTAATCAGAAGATCGAGCATTACTTTTAGCACCACCTCAAAACGGAACTTATCTAAAGACAAGTTCTGGAAATGGTATTTACCCCGCTGGCTATCAGACATAGTTGGCCTCGCAATTCCAGGCCAAAGGAATACGAAACAAGGGACAAGGAAACGAGGCTCGTTATGGTATCCAATTTATTTGAACCAAAATAACGTTGTACACAAAATCCAATCACTTTATTTTCCTTTACTGGAAATCCGTTAGGTGGTGGAGTTTTAGTGCAGTTTACAATTTTCCGGGTTCGTTTTATTGGCGTCGATATACTTTTTACGGAGTGCTAAGTTGGACGCTCCTTAGGTAATTATAATGTCGCATTAGCCCAGATAGTTTCCCTACAGAATATCTTGAAGTTTGGAGTGAGATATAATTTACCAACAGAAAAATGTTTAAACCACAATAAATAACTTGTTTATTTGAATATAGGACTTCAATATCATACAATCCAAAAAACTAGGAAATTTTTATGCAAACACATTTGGTGAGCCATCGGTGTTTGCAGATTTGTTTATTCTCTATTATTTCATTAATACCTATCGGCCGCACCTTCAACGGTTTCCAAATACACTGAACGCGAAATCGCAATTAAAAAAATTCCAACTTTTTTTAAACGCCGGAATAAATTTTTTCTAACTCGCATATTTACCTATTTGGCCCCCTATTTACGACTGACACTGACTTGCTTCCAACGCTTGAGACGACGCTTGCCGTCGGGCGCATTACCATTGTTGCCAGATGTACAGGGTGTCCCATTTTGGGTGTTTTTGGGTGTTTTTCTCAAAAATATCGGTTATTATTAAAGCTAGAGGGTTGCGGTTTTCACGTCACTATACTACTCTTTTGAGAGAAATTTGGTGGACCAATCAGATTTTAGATAAGTTTTATAGTTTCCGCGCATTGGCGCAGGACTGAAATATTGGATTTTTTGGAAACCTCTCTCCTGGCTACAACTTATATAATATATATATATAAAATTCATAATCGCCGTCCCAGAAAACATAAAAGTACCAGTTTTCAACTCGATAGCATAAATGGAACCGAAAATACTAATTTTTTCTGTTTTTAAAAGAAAACTTTGACGCCCTGTGTGTCGAAAATGAAGCGTTTTTGGACAAAATATTATAGGAAGAACCCCATTTATTTTTAACAATACTACTCAAATTTTGAGTATGGCGGTTTAACTTCGACTCACCCTGTATAAATGTTAGTTGGCGAGGTAAATTCATAAAACTTGGGATATTTGGGTTTCAGGGAGTGCTGATTAAAGTTGCCTTGCTAGATTTTCTATATAAAAAACGCTAATAGCACCTTTTAACCGAAAAAAATCATACTTAAAAAATATGGCATTATTTAAGCATTATTTTAAAAGGATAAAGCTATGTTCCTTGCCGTTTTCGTTATTAATACGAAGTTTTTGGGCAGTTTTTAACAAGTACAGACCTCGGAGCGCCACCAACTTGAGGAGTGCCCAGTTGTGGCCGTGCTGAAACCACGGCAGCCTTACAAGCGCCTATACACAATACTCAATTTATTAAAGCCAGTTTTACAAAAATAACAATTTTCGTCCAACAAATCCCCCAATAAATCTTACCATTTATTTTTGTGTCATTTGTGGGCAAAACTAATTGCTACTTTATCAGAATTTAAAACAATGCCACGGTTTAATGGATGTTCTCTTAGTACCCACCGAAAAATGTGCCTATTTTATTGTAGCGAACCGTGGCCTCGAATCCTGTACCTTCATATTTTAGGTATTTTTTTCCCAACATACTACATTGCAAATCTTGGAAATTTCTTGCGAGGTATCGGCATATTGCACATTTTTCACATTTTTAAAATTTTCTAGTATGCATGACAGCTATAAATAAAAAAAAATTAAGTGTTAAGAGAGCACACAACAAACCATGGCTTTTTCCAAATTCTGATAAACTAGGTTTAAAGCAATCAGTTTTGCCCACAAATTTCATTAAGAATTTTTTTCGGTAACTCTTGAAACAAAAAAGTTACATGCCGAAGAAATTTCGGCGATTTTCGGGAGTTTGAAAAATATCTCGGAAAGTAGGCTATGGATCTCAAGTGTATTTTTACGCAAAGTTAGCTCATCAAAAAAGCATTTTTTTTTTTCAAATAAAGTTCTCGAAAAAATGCTTATTTGTCAAGATTTTCTCGAGTGGCCCTTCTTAAATAGACACCTTGTATTTTTGTCCTTAACTTTTCGAGAACACCCTGTATATAAATTCTGAAGCTAGATTCGGATTCTCCGGAGAAAACTGCATCACCCTGGTTTTAAGCTGGTCTTTTCATTTCAAAAACTAGGGTTATAATCGGACTTTATTTGAGGCCCCTAATATACCCTGAAAAAGTTTCTCTTGTTGCTATGCGAAAAACACAATTCTATTATACTTAGAAAAATAGTTATTTGTGTAACTAGTGCAAAAAGTGCAGCTCGAAACGCAGTCGAGGTAACTGATGGACAAACTTCATTTCCAGTATTGGTTTTAATTTTGTTTTCTTCATTGCCTGTGAAGGTCTCAGGTTCTTCACTTAAAACTCTTTTTCGAATTGTTGTTTCCGGTACTGGTTCTTGGTTCACCTTTCAGAATTTGAGCAGCTACCTATTTCAGTTTTTTTAGAAATTGAAATTTTACTAAAGGTATTTATACCAACAGGTTGAACGAGCATTTTCCGTTATAATATCTTATAAAGAATCTAGTGTGACTGGTAGACTGGGGACGAATAGGGATGCATTCTTGCGATACATTTCAACAAAATTAAAACATTTAATTTTACCGCTTATTACAAATAGCGATCGAGGTTTGTTTGTATTTCTATCGGGCATTTTCACAGTTATGATAGAATCCATGTCGTTAGTATCATTTATCTGCGCCATGCTCCTGCTGTGCCAAATACAATGCAACTATCTATAACAATACACAAGTAAGTAGGTGTAAAGTTAAAAATCGGCCAAGTGAGAGTCGAACTCGCACACAAAGGGTTGAGTACCACCGTACAATATTTAACGCACTACATATTTTTAAAAAAATCTTTAGTCAAAAAGAAATAAAAAAAGTTTTCCCCACAGCGTGGTTTCCACTGCGCTACTTCGCTATTTGAGAAATATTAGTTAGTTAGCCGTGCGTCATCATTGTTAACAAAAATCGAAACAACTATTATATTACCTTTATTTTACATTTATTATGTGTTTTTATAGCGGCCATATACACTCTGTAAAAATTTCTAGTGTCGATTCAAAAGATACAGCCGTATAAGAGTTGGTGTCCCGTGGGTTTTCTAAAAAGATCTTACATAAAAATATAGCGCGCCCGTACCTGAAAAAGTCACATATGGAATAACAGATGGGCCTCTGAGCCCCCAAAGTCCAAAATCGGTACGAAATTTGGAAATTCTCCACACCAAAACAATACCAAATATCAATCGATGTTTACAAATAAGTATCGGCGCGTCGGCCACGATGTATACACTATATGATCCCAAAGACCTCGCCAAATCGCGAAAAAAAGGCGGCCCAAACGGCTTTTTCGATCGGGGTGCTCTCTGGCAGGCGAGAGGCCCGTAACCTTCGGCGGCCCCACGCGAAACTTGAACTCGACCGGCGCTCCCCCTTCTAACCGCTAGCCACTTTTCCCGAAAAAAAAAAACGGAAAAAAAATTCCAGAGGCCGAACGGCTCTCCCGATTCGGACGCCCTTCAATAGGGTTGTTCCAATTGAGCTCGGATGGCCGGATGGCCGTACGCCAAATTTGGGCTCGAAATATCAAAAACAGCGTTCTGTAGACGAGAGCATAAGTGCACGTATTACTACACAGGAGCGGGAGCCATAACAAGGCCTTTGGTCCGGCAGGGCCGGTAGGCGCTTGTTAACAAGTTTGTTCAAAGCTAAACCAAATTTGCGATAAAAATCAAACAAATGGGCCGTGTAATAGGAAAAGTGCGCAAGGACACTTCCTACACACACACACACACACACACACACACACACACACACACACACACACACCTCCGCACAGCTACGAAAATTAATTGGGAATTCTGTGTGTTACAGACATTTGGGATGTACCGCTTTGTGACTACCATGGCCATAATGCAGATATAGGGTTAATCAGCATCAATCTGTTCGCTTTGATCTACACGCTCCATTTTCCGTGTTTTAAGTTTTAAGCTAAAGCTCTTAAGCTCTAGCATGCATCTGTACCTCCATCATTACGTTAAAGGATATATTGGCTTCTAAACGAATGTTTCCCCAAATACTTACCCCAGTAATAGATAACAAATGGGGTGGAAAGGCTGATATTGACACATGCCAGGGTGTTTGAAATATCGTGTTGATTTCCTCGACTGTACGGTCGATTTGGGGGCACCAAAAAACCACCGGGCGGTTTTCTTCATTTAATTTTGTTCTAGAGTTGTATTACCGAGAGAGGCTTTTTGCAAGAGGGCATATTTTTTAAAATAGCCTCTTCTACTTACCGCATAATTCCAAACGAAAGAACGCATTTTTGTATACTGTCCAACCCGAGAACCCAAACATGCTGAAATGAAAATGTTCTTAAAAAATATTTTTTTTCGACCGTATACACAGATATATGTTTATTATCAACACTGTCTACATTTGAAAATTCCCTGTCCCAGTATTTTTTACTCTGCGAAAAATTTCAAAAATCGTCGCGACACGGTTCGATAGATTCGACACCCTAATCATCAGCAAACCCAATTTTATCATCATTATAAAGAGCATTTAATTTTACATAAGCGATACTGTGTTTTTTAAAATCGGTTGAATTTTAGGGAAATTATGGACCAAATAACAATAAGATAAGGTTAGTGTCAATGTCATAATAAATTCAATATAGGGGATGTCCCAAGATGGGGGATTCGATTTCTATTTATCACCCTCGTGACATGGGAATCAAATACTACTCCTAAGTACAAAATAAAGTTAAAAATAAAAAACTTTTGGTTTCAGTTAAGGTAATTCAATGCTATAAATTGCGACAATCAAAAAGCTTGTCGGACGAAATGTTCATAAAAGTATAGTATTTCACTTGAAACAGCATAAAAACTCTAATTGGCGTCACAAAAAGAATATAGGACATAAGGGTCACGCAGCTTTCAAAAATATACATATTCTACAAGCAACATAATATTTTTAAGGTTGTCGTGAAACACAACGTAAAGGTTAATGCACCATATAATATTGTGAAAAGGTCTCTCAAAAGCCATATCGATTATAACTATTTACGCAAGTATATCCTAAGATATGTGAAATTATGGCACGCCTATCCACCGCATTTCGCTGCACAAGTGGCCAGCCGTCGAACAGTGTAACCCATGCAAGTATTAGTGATATTATATTAGGCGAGCATGCAGTCACTTGTTTTTACTACAGTGTCTATCTTCTCTGTCTCCTGCATCTCCTTTTATTACTAATACCAGGTTCGATTTAATATGGTTAAAAAATTGTTTTTCTACAAGCGTACGGAAAAGTAAATGCGTGCGGAAAAGTATCTTACTTTTCCGCACGCTTGTAGGAAAAATAGTGTTCCTAACTCTTGCGGAAAGTGTCTTTTCCACACTCTATTTCTTGGCAATCGCGTGCGGAAAAGTGGCACATTCCACACTTGTTAGGAAATATACTATTTTTCTCGTATTTTATTGCCGAGGCGCCTGTCCTCGAGCTACCCTGGTAAAATACAAATGAATTCACTTGGAACACAGTGATTACGGGGAGCGATCTATTTCATAGCATTTACCACGTTCTGCTTACTGGTAAAAATACCAGAGTTATCAGCAGAAATCACCCGTATAAAATTCAAAGGTTTTTATGCTGTTCCAAGTAACTTCATTTAGACCATACCAATTAATTCTGTTGGACAGTGATTGGTTGGTAAGCAAGTACAATGCCGAAGTATGTTGTTTGTACAATTTGCGCGACAAGCTTTTTGACTTGGTCTTTGGTCCCCAAGTCCTCAAATATTAAGTACTTAATATTGTGTATTCGTTGGCTATAAAGTTAAATCCGACTGAAATAAGTCTTTATAAAAATATATACAAACTTTTGCTCGGCAACGTATCGTGCATGTATGCGGACCGTATGGATCAACCGAATCGCCCTTTTACACGCTTGGTGGCACGTAAGGGCACGAAGTGTAATTGCTATATACGTTTCCAAATTGGAGCGAACGTCGCGTCGAGTTTAAGAGACGCGCGGGGAGGCGGTTCGTTAGGAAGCCTCCGGGACGCGCCCGGAAGGAACACGATCGGGGAGAACGGCAGCTCCGGGAGTCGTTGGGTCGGTCCGGGGGGAGGGCCGGCTCCCGCCAACTTTACGCCCTAATAAGAAATTTATATTATTTAATGCGATGGCCGCCTCCTGGAAATTATCGTTGCCACGAAACACTTTCCAAAAAATTGGGTGCCTATACCGTCCGGAACACATATTCCGGATACAGAAAACGCAATAAGAAAGTACTATACAGGGTGTTTCGTAATTGTGTGCAAATAATTGGACAAAGTGTTCTAGAGTTGGTTCTAAGGAGGTCTTTCTTGTAAAGTTTTTCGGTTTAATGCTCCCCTGCTAAGTTAGTCCGGTCTTAAGGAGGACAACAAATTTGGTTGTGATTGAAAAAAAGTTCGTATTCTGTAGCCACTCAGAAACTTTTTTACTCTTGTCATTTTTGTTGGTTCGGAGGTTCTGAAGGATCGCTTGATATAAATATAAACTACTTCTTTGAATGAACTGACAAGACTTTATTACAATATTGTTGAATTTTTTTTATTAATACGGCAATAATATACAGGGTGTTCACTTTTAAGTGGACAAAAGCAATAAAAAATTGATTTGTTGGGATATTTTCAAAAAAAATTTTTTTATACAAAGATCTTCAAACTGCGCAACTTTCTACGAGAACACATTTGTCAAATTGCAATTCCAGGGCCGGCTAAGATTTTTTTTAAACCCCGATTTTCACAAAATCTATTTAGGCATTTTTTTATTTAAAATCTGACCCCACAGCGTTAATCAGAACACCCAAAAATACCCATATACCAAATTTGAATAAAAAATATACAGGGAGTTCCATTCTGCAGGGTGTCAAAATTGAGCAAAATAGGAATTTTAAAGGCATCTGCCAAGTCAAGAGTGCCATGGAATCCCCTCAAAACAGTTAAATGGTTAATAGGACCACTCAAGGTGTTGGTGTGCAAAAGTTCAATACAAAATATACAGAGTCCTCTTATCTGTGCCATCTCAAATTACTGAATTTTTTGTAACTTTATACATATCCCATTTTTCATAACTTTCAAATTTCATTGTAGGTATGTTATAAAGTGTATAAATTACACAAAAATAGAAAAATCTTTACCCTGCAAAACATCTTAACTGAAAATTTGACAGCTAACAGTAAACATGTTTCCACGGTTGTTTCATTCACGATACACTTACCCACGGTATGTCACTAACGAATCTGAAAACAAGGCAACTCTGCGCATCTACGTCAGTAGAATCACGAATTCCAAATAATGCAGCGGCTGCGGTTGTGTTTTACGATTTTTTATAGGTTACAGTTTAATGTGTCAAGAAAAAAGTGTAAACAACTGACTGATCGTCAGTCCAGCTCGACAGTGCTTTGAAATAGGCCAAAAATGCCGGGATATGCAGTCAGCGTATCAAATTAAATGTGTTTTTTATCAACAGAATATTCATTCATTTATCTAGTAATAAATTCTACATATTTTTAACGACATTTATTTAAAAGAAATAAGCAAAAACCCATAAAAAAGTATCTATTGCTTTGTAAAACATATGGAGCAATTTAAATTCTGATTCGCAACTGACGTCACAAGATGCGCAATGACATATCGTGGGTAAGTCTATCGTGGTTTCATTGTCTCACCGTTCAAAGCCTACTTATTGAAAGGGGGCGCTTCCAATTATACACATGAAATCATAAAAGCTATTAGTAATTGATAGATAACTACTAACGTAAATCATTAAGCGTTATATATTTTTGTAATGGTAATTTTTCGCTCTATTAAAAAATGCAAAAATATACAGGGTGTTCCATTTAAAAAATAATATTTTTTAGCGGTAACTCTTAAACCATTGACTAGAAAAAAAATGTAGTAGCAGCATTGGATTCTACGTAAAAAAGTGCTTTAAGAATATTTTTACAGAAACACAAAATTTTCAACCCGAAAAAAGTTACGGCCACTTTTCGAAAACGCACATTTTCGAAAAACGCCCTGTAACTCAAGAACGGTGACAGATATCGATTTGCGGTTTTCGCCATTAAGTTTATCATAAAAAATGAGCCTCAGACCCCGATATCAGTTTTCGTCTATCTCCGACAAAAATAAAAGTTTCCCTTTAAAAGTGTCAAATTTGGCCCACCCTGTACATACACACGAAGTTTCTTAAGTAAGGAAATATTTCTATTGAAATAATAATTACGTATACTCAATTTAAAAATGAGATTTTTTGTCTGGCATTTTGTATATTGTTAACAAGTGTATATACTTAAATTAAAAATGCAAGACAAGTCGTTCGAAAATTGAAAAAGTATAGAATTATTTGTTAAACCGTTGGCCATGACTTTTATCAAAAATCCACCAGGTGCATTAAATTGGGCCCAGAAGACTGCAATTCTTTCCCCATTTAACCTTCCTTCTATCTCCGCTAGTTTCCGACAACCCCATACCGATCATCAAAAAAAACTCACCCTGAATATCTATGATGTATTAAAAGTTTTTTCAACTGGGGTCTTGCGGTAACTACGACAGATGATAATTGAATAATAACAACGTTGATCTTTTTGTTAAATAAGCGGGCAACAAAAACACATTAAAAATTTAAAAATAAATTTATTTGAAAAAATTGTTGCACTTCATTAGTGAGTGGATCGTGTAGCATTGTCTATGGTGAGATATGTGTTTAAAATTTTTACACTTATTTTTGGGACACCCGTATTTAATTCGACCAAAATAACAAATGTGCAGCCAATCCGTTTTTAGTGTCAATTTTGATGGAGAGGTGTTCAAAATTATGACACTTCTTACTGCCGTAAACTTAGACGGCGCGCAGCGAGACTATTGGCAACGCATAGAGAACCACAACTCCCTACTAGCCCTATCGCTGTTGCATGTGCAATTTCAAATTTCACTTGAAGAATCCGGAATGGTCGACCTCGTACTTACGTTTTACTAAATTTCAATGACGCGACCAGATTGTTCTATAAATTCACTAACCCGATGTATTCGGTGGGTATTCGGATATTTGCCTCTGGGGGATTCGCCTCTTCGTCTATTCAATCGCTGGTTAATAGGGAAGAGTGATTGAGATAGCGTCTAGAGGAGATTGCGTGTATTTAGAGGATGCTAATTATGTAATAAACACTACGAAAATATCCTACACCGTCGCTGCTTCGTTGTGCCCACCTCGCGGACGACCGTTATCTTCGGCTACGGTGGATAAGCTCCGTTAGACGGAATATGGCTCACGATAACGCTCAGCGATAAGCCCGAAGGGAAACCCTTTTAGAGGATATGGACGGAAAAAAGCGGCGTCCGCGCGACACTTAATAGATGCGGACAATGACTAATGGGGTCGGGGGTTTCGCATGGTGGCCGCATGTTGCGAGCATATAGGTTATCTGGTAACGTGCATCGTTGTGGTGTTTTATTGGGCGTCTTTCGCGCCAGAAAATTTTTTGTAGAGAGGTGGGACAATAAGGAAATACACACCTCGCAATCTCAGAGGGGGTGCAAAGATAAATAATAAATTTTCGGTCGTACACTTCTCAAAAGCTTGGATATTATGACTGCATTTCCCCCCAAGTAGATCATGCTTTGACTTAATATCTAACATATTTTATTTGTACCAATTTACTACAAATTTCAAATAAAAGTTAATTTATTTCATATGAGTTCGAGTTTGTAGCATATGCATATGCATAGCATACGGTGCTTTTTTTAAATCAATTATGTTAAATTATGCTACTTATATTTATGTATTCCTCTGCGCAAAATGACAAATCTATTTTTTGCGCCGTGTTTACACTGACGCCATCTGACATTTCTGGTAGCCTTTTTACTGACACTACTGGCCCAGGTTATGGAAACGTAGTTCAGTTAAACATCTAGAGATGGCGCAGAAAACGCTCAGCAAATGTCTTCTTAAGAAACAACTATTATTTTTGAAAAAAAAAAGAAATAATTTAATTTTTTTATTAAGAGAACTTTAGTAGTAGATATATTAAATATGTCGAGAGCTTTGTAATCGGTTAGAATAGGCAATGTTGCCAAGATTTACCCTGATTTATCTATTATATACCTACGTAGTAATCGATATCAGCCATGCGCAGATATATGTATATTCTTTTAGGCGGGGAATTAAAAACTACAAACCGAATCATACTGGCGCTTTGGCCAACATTCAAAATTGTCGGGTTGGAATTATAACTTCTCGTTTGTTAGAACAAAGACAGAAAATAATGATCCGATAAACGTCCGAATTTTTTAGAGATGGGTTTACACCGGGTTTTTTCATATTTGGAAAGGGTGTCAAGGTTTCCACCCTTTTTGGCACCGGGTGTCAAATTATGAGACTAGTTTTTGGAATATTTTGATTGGTGACATCTAGACGTTTAATTTAATACCAAATACTCATATCTAAAAGCTATAAACAACAGACATATTGCAAGGAGATATAAAAAGTAAAAAATATGTTGCAGGCGCATTAGAAATTTAGTCGTTTATCTATTACATTATCCTAAATTAAAATAACGATGACTAAATATTAAATAAAGGAAAAAACACCTTACCTATTTCAATTCATTTTTTCCACTTTCTCATCTAAAAGCCATATAGGGTTTATTATTCCATTTATATTTCTGCAGGCAGTTTCCTTTACTCGATTCGAGTCGAATCCGCCATTTTAACTCGATCGGAGCGATTCCGTTCTAAAAAGTTCGACTCGATACTCGAACAGCATCTAAGGAGCTGATATTTGACATATTTACAAAATATAATAGTTAGGTTTCTTCTTCTTCTTTGCTCCAAATCCAGAGGCTTTGCTTCCCTTCAAAAATTCCATCCATTCCAAGACATATTTTGGCTTTTGGTGACATTGAAAACACCCATTTTTGGGTGTCATTAGTTTACACCCTTTATTTCATTGGAAAGCCTTTTAAATTAGCAATACGGTGTCACCACCCTATTTTTTTAATGGGACGTGTTATTGTAGGTATAGCAATACGACGTTAAAAAAATTGAAATCGGGCAGAATTTCCTTATTTTTGTCCGGCTCTTTTTTTACCATATATTAGTTTAAGAAGTTGTACCTATTGATTGTGAACCAGGACTTGAATTCATATTTCATAGATTTTACATTATTTTTCTTGTCTAAGATCAAGATCATCTCAGTAGTTTGATCGTTTGATCGCAATAGGCGATCAAACCGTTGGCGTTGACTGAAAGAATCTAATGCTTTACTCAACGGAAAATATAATAAATATGAATGCCAAAAGTGTAGTAGAATTAAATGTATAGATACTGTAATCAATATCCCAGCCACAAACTTTTGACGAACTTAGTTTTATCATGAAAGTAAAGATGCAATTTAGTTAAAACGGAAATAAATCATCTGGACTGTGCAAACCTGCAAGAGGTTTTTTTAGTTCTTTTCTAACCTGATTTTAATTCATTTACAAATTTTATATCAGTCCGTCTACGAATCGGGCTCAGCTACGAACTTTGATTGTAAGATTATACGAATGTACAAGTTGCGATATTAATCAGAGCCCTATAGGATGCATCGTCCATGTTAGTGACCGTGACGTTGATCTTCGTTCTCGCCATATTTTCCGGGGCACGGTAGCCATGCGGGCCGTGCTCCCATGCAGTCTCGCTTATTCAGTGTCAATCTGAGCGCTCGGTCACGGGTCACTTAGCGTGCTCGATGTGCGAATTCTAATAAGATGCCGGCGCGCCAGCTATCTGTTTGCATGAATTAAATTGTCAGGACCCAAACGTCGAACCCATTTCCCGGGAATAATGTTTTATTCTGCTGTTTCCCAGGCGTGTTTGATGTTTTCCGGGCCTGCACTGAGATAAGGGAGTTGAAAGGATTTGTTTACGTTTTGAATGAGTGGCAATAAACGATTCTAGGAATTTCGGTATTAGCACATATTATAGTGTAACCCACTTAAAATTCATTTAACCAATGATGTGATTTATTTACCGACACCAAGAACAAATATTCTCAAATTCTCACCTATATACTGTATGTGTGACAACTACAATCAGTTATGTAAGTCGGGAAACGTACATGGGTAGTACATATCTGTACAGGTACAATAAGTTATGTAAATTTTATCTTACACTCTACTTAAACTTGTGGAATATTTTATTGTGAGTATTTTTAGCATACTTACTGAATTTATTTACCATAGGGAATTTAATTTCTAAGATTCTCTAGTGTTGTTTCTTCGTGCTGTATATAATTGGTCCTCGGACTGTTGGATGTAATATAAATAAATAAATAAATAAATAAAATAAAATAAAATTGTCGTCCGATTTGGATAGTTTTTTTTTAACGATAGGGCATCAAAAACTGTCCTTTACCAGTGATTATAGTATTGTATAAAATTGCTTACCAATTGGCAATATACGACTGACAAAAAATAATTCCCGACGCGAGGTGTCGCTAGCAGGTGCCCCCTTTTGCGAGGATTGGGAATTAACTCGAGTCGTGTAGATGCACGGAGCAAAATTGATCAGATAATATACAAAAATGCGTATTTTAACGAAAATATGTTAAAATGTAAAACAATTTAGTTTCAATTTTATAACACCCGTCAATATCAGCTAACATATTTTTATATTACAAAATAATAATATACAAAGTTTTATATTTAATCATTTGCTTTTTACTATTTATTAAATTCGTTTAATTATATTTTGATATATTCTATTGTAATATACACATTTTAAATATACAAATTTCTAGAATGCAGATATTTTACCAATGAATAGGGCATTTAATAACATTCCAGTGTATTAAACGCAAGTAATTAAATTTAAAAAATCCAAAATTTTTAAATAAAAATATATATTGTATAGGGGCGTCTTTGGGCCTGGTGTCTCAACTTGAGCTGGTCATTTGGTGTCGCGCTTTCGTTGCGTAAACAGCTATGATCAGTTAGAGCAAGTGCGAGTAAATTAGCAAAATATCCAATTCCCTATTTTCGAATAGTATAAGTGAAAATATTTTAAAATAAGTTTTTCATAATGTTATCGGCATTATTGTTAATTCATTTATTGTGCTCTATGGACTCAAGAAGATGTGGTGAATTAAGTTAGCCGTCTTGGACTGTTCCTGTGATGGTGTGCATTCCTTTTATGTTTACTTGGATATAATGGGCCAGGGCCAGTAAGGCTTATTATATCCAATAGCCAATACTTAGTAGATTTGAGAGAATAGAGATTTACTATGTATGCATATTAATAAAAGTGTGTTTTTTATTTATTCCATAGTATCGATAAAAATCGTTATTTTTTAAAAATGTTCCAAAGGCAGTTTAGATATATCTTTTTCCATCAGTTTTTATAGAAAATTTTGTAAGTTATGTATTTCAACAATAAATTTGTTTAAAAACGTTAAAATAAATGGGCGTTTGTTAAATGTGAATTTTATTGTGGATTCCCCTCGATGCAAAAGTGTACGTAAACACATAAATAGTTTTTATTAAATTCAAAACTTTCATGCAATTTTTACTTCTCTTATTTTTAGGCTTTCACGGCTGTTGTCCATGTCAGAATGAATTTCTGAGCTGTTGCTCCGTGGTCGATGGAAATCTTACAGACATTTTGCTAGTGGTACCTAACTGACAGCATCTTTAGTGGTGACTCGTCCATTGAGGGATTATAACTGATTATCAAATGCCTAAGTAACATCTAGTGCCAATTTTACTGGTAATAAGTTGCGATCCAACATACGACGAGTCGTCACTGAAGATTAATTTATATTATATATAAATATTACCAATTACTATATAATATATTTAAAATAACAGTTCAATATTTTCACTACTAATATGCGTATATATATTTTTTCTGAATATTTGGATATTATAAATAAATATATTTATATTAAATTTTATAATAAGTAATACTGCACGCTGGAAAAATATTTTTGAAACTATTATACACTTTATTAATAATGAATGTAACAAATAGTCAAATTAAAAACATGAATATTATATATGTGATATCATCTTAGTTTTTAGATTTAAAACGTACCCAAGTTGTTAAACCAAATACCAGTATATTTGCTCTTATAATACAGCCGATATTATAAAAATATCTTACTTTGTAAAATATAGTATTGCTGTGCCAAATAGTATTAAATTTCCTAATAGGTATTATTATTTTTATTTTAGCTTTAAATATATTTTTTTCTCCGTGTGGCGACGGCAAAAGGCATTCGGCTGAGGCTCAGAGTTTAGCATTAATTAATCTGTCTTTGCGGTTCTGTAATGAATCGTCAGGATCTCATTGTGACCTCCGTACAGGTACAATGATCTCTGTGGTTTTCCGGCATAGGCAGGCATGTAAGCAGCGCCATTGGGGGCATCCATAGCGACCAATAGCGACACTATAACGGGAGAAATCTTCAAGCTTTCATCCCTAGAGGGCGCTATGTAACGAGTCAAGAACTTTGCATTAGAGTAGCATATAGCGGCGATTACTAGCATTCTAATCAGTACACATGGAGCTTACAGCTTAGTCGCTTGAATGCACAGCCGTCGGATATCTTCTCAGTACTAATCACTGACTTTACGGCTAAACGGCAAACTTTATTTAAAAAAAAAACAAGGCCTACTACGACATATTTATGGCGCCAAAATTACAGAAAACATACTAGCGATATTTTTATAAAAATCTTGTATATACGCCACTGGATTGGGCACCTCTTAAAACGAGTTTAAGTCTAGAAACCATTGAAAATAGCGAGTCAACTATACACAGTAAAAAATCCGATGTTAAATTTGACACGAGAAGTGGTCTAAATAAGTCCACACCATATCTGGTAAATTTTATACCTTCTTTTTTAGTCAATTTCACTAAATGTTCTGGTGTCAATAATAACTATGCTGGTGTGAATATTAACAGGCGTTGTGTAAGATTAACACCGTGTTGTGTAACTTTTACACGCAATTTGGTCAAATTGGTGCAATTTAATTTATTTGGTATTCCCCTTTTCTTCTTCTTTCTCTCTTACAGTTTTACATAAATATACTTTATTTTAAAGAAATTTCAAATGCCATTGATAAGTTTTTTGAACTTATTAAATAAAACTAAAAGATAAAGCTGAATGAACCAGGCATAATATGTGCTTGATCTTCAATTTAAATTATTTGTAAGAAATAATAAACGGTAATAAGTAAAGAAAATACTTTATTTCAGTTCCAAAATATATAAACGATTCCTTACAAATAGGTATAAAAATATCAACATTTTCTCAAAGCTATAAATAAATATTCATTCTCACAGTCAAAAATGTTTGGTAATAAAAAAGTTATATATACATACAGGGTGGAGCAAAAGCCAGTTAACCGTTTTGCATATTAATAAAAGCAAAAACAACTGGATTTAAAAAATCGTTTATTTTTAATAAGTAGATACAGAAAAGTGCATGCCTTACATTTGCCCATCACTGAGCAGGACATATTTCCTTGGAGATGCGGCAAACTTGCGCGTGACTATTTTTGATAGCGTTAAGTGACTTTTTCCCCACGTTAACTGAATTTTGCCCCACCCGGTATAATGTCGTATGAATTTCTAAGAAAAGTGTACCTAACCACAAACATAAGAAATGCTTTATGTTAGGAGGTTATTTATACCTATACTGCAAAAGAGCATTTTCTTACAAATTCGTACATTTTGATGCGACTAAACTATTTTGTACAAATTCTCATTCAATGTACTTAAGTACAGAATTGTCCGTGTGAGACAAAAAGAAACGTTGCGACACAGCGATTTAGTTAGATAGGCCTGTTCTCACAAGCACAAGCAGGTCCGAAATAAGTCGGAGCCAATCAGCGCAGGAATCAAAACAATCAGAACAGTCAGATCATTTAAAATCCGTCAATCAGATTCGCGAATGGATTCTGATTTCGGTGAGAACAAACTCATATCAACACAGTCGATGAGTATAATAGGTTAGGGGCTATCACCTCGGCTATCACACAGTACCTTTCGTCGTCACATCTGCATATTCGCCTGTCGTTTTAATCCATCTGACTCACTATGAAATTTTACTTTACATAACAACACCATTTTTGCACTAGCGGTCGGGTCACACGTCACACAAACTGATAAGCTCCGTCGCGCAGCACGTTCGACAAACAACTGATGCCATGGCTTCGATTGCCTAAGATTTTACACCCATAACTGGTGATATACCTTCCCCCTCTCATCAACCTAACACGGACTTGTGTTAATACGTTCAATTTGACACCGCTTAGTGCGAAAGGACACCACATGGTGTTAAGGAACACCGCGTGGTGTGAACAAAAACGAAGCCGTGTTAGAAATATAAAAAAAATTACACCCCTAAGTGTTAAAATTAACGAATTTGTTATAGTGTGAATTGTACCAAATGAGGTTTGGTTAAGATATTTGGAATCCACCAATTTTCGTGTCAAATTTTCACCAAATTTCTTTCACACGAAGAGGATTTACACAGATTTTTTTACTGTGTATATTATACGCCTACTCGCTTGCATGGGGATTGAAAATAATTAAAACTGTAACTTGCTTTATTACAAATAGGAATAGGTACCTAAATACAAAAAACCTAAAGTAAAAATTAAATTTTAATTATTTTTATAATTTTTACATTAGGGTTTTTCTATTTAGGTATTACCTATTGATATTATTATTACTTGTACATTTATCTATATGCGTTTCCTACTGTGGCACCCTACCCCCCTTAACTCATAGAATGATAATAAAATAACTTAGAATAATAATAAAATGTTTCATTATGGCCATGCGCCAGAAAGGCTTGAGAAATAATTTAGTAAAAATATGAATGCTGTAAAATCAGACAGACTAACGACATGCTTTTTATGGCGAATTACCATTTTCGCTTGTAATATTCAAGTTCCTGTACGAACTTCCCTTTCATTAATTTATTTTTCAATTGGTTTCACGGAAATGATAAAAGTTATAGTAAATACATTTCAACGAACTAGTGGTTTACTTCATCGGCCAATTTGTCCATTCAACTAAAACATTTCCAGGCCGTCCATGCGTTCCCATCGGGCCCCAAGACGCCGTTGCACTGGCTCGTGTCTCCCTAACGAACCTTCCACTAACTTCCTTATCTCTCCTTGGCGGCGTTTCTAATTTGAATCGCAATCCTTTCATGAGCAATTCAGCTTTCTAGTAGAACAAAAGTTTCATATTGTTTTTCTTGTTCAACATAATAAAACAAAAAATTACTTGTCTTATACCGCCTAACGTAAAAAATCGATTTACATAGAGGGGGTTTCGCTGGTCAAATAGTATTGACAAAAGTTAGCATTATTACAACGGATTCCATTAACGGAAAAATATTAGGTTCATCCACAACAAGAATCATTGATTGCAAAGCGTTTAAAGTTAAGAGTTTTGGTTTGAATAAGTTTTCATATTTTGTATTAATTTGATATTAAAAACTACATTAGGACAATAGGTAAGTATACAGTGACTGGCAGAAAGTTTGCAAGAAAAAATAGTATTTTTTTCGTTTTTATTTTGCATAGGAGCCATAAACTACTGTTCAAACCGATTAATTTTTATGGCAGTCACATTTATAAATGAAACGGAACTGGCATATTAAATAAAGGGGTTTTATTTTCTATACGGGTAAATTTAAGAAATGCCGAAAAGGTGTTTTATGGAATAGAAACCCGAAACTTATTAATCTGTCATTTCACTTTGACGTGACATGATCTTTGAGAAAGGAGGAAGATATATTCTCCGAAAGCTCAGGAAACAAATTTGTTGAAGATATTTTTTGAGTTACAAGTTCAAAGTGTAGTTCATTTAATGTTAAGAATTTATTAATTTTCCAGGCAACTTGAAAAAGTTGTCTTTTAACCAGTTTGGTGGCGAAAAACCCAATTAAAATTCAATGGATCTGTTTACACCACAAATAGATTTTAGAAAATATCCGTAACTTCATTCTCAGACTTATCTTTTAATTCTAAACAACTTTTCATAATACATGTTTTAAAAATAAGGCTGCTTTACTCTTGAGCCTTTTTTATATTTTCGAACGTCCCCCGTAAATGAGATATTCAAATTCTGAAAACTGCGTCTTGTGTTTGCAGGAATACACAAATTTTTACCGAGAATAAAATTAATTGATAAATGTGAAATAAAAAAATCCCATATGGTGCTTATACTTTCTGCCAAACAAGGTATATTGTTATTGGTCATAATATAATAGAACTTGATTAATTAACGGTTAGTATGGATCAGGGACTCTTTAAAATAAGGGGACCCAGCATGTCAAAGTCTATCACGTAGGAAAAGTGAAGCCTTGAGGGGAAGTTTGTTTTCTGTCGACTCCAAGGAGACCACAGGGGTATAAGGTTATGTTATATGTCAGTGTCCAACTGCCATCAGGTTTTATGTGACATGCCAGTGCTATAGATTCTAAAGGAGGCAAAAGGCAAAATAGTTCCCATCATAATTTACAATTTTTAAATTTTATAACTTCCAGATACTCAGATGAGTCAATTAAAGGTAATGCGGCCGCCTGGAGCAGTCCCAATAATTGCAACCAGATTTTTTTTATCACCTTTAGTAATCACAATTCCCATTACGTGGGCATTACATATAAGTAGGTAGTTCAAAAGAAAAATAGTACCTATTTCGTAAATTTTTAATTATTAAGCAGGTAGCTTCAGTCAGTTCGTTTTTCAAAGAGTTTTTATCTACGACTACAAGTTTATTTTAAGTTTGCGAGGTACCTTGGGAAAAATAACGGAAATAACTATTGTTTCCATTTAAAAAAACACAAGTTTGTGTCATATCACGAAAATGACACCTGTCATATGGAAAGTACGATATGATAACCGCACTAGGGACACAATTCCCTCCGACTTCGATATTTACACTTTTTATATAAAATCAGAAACAACGAAGCTAGATGGATTAGAATAAATCGGCAAAATTTCGTTTTTTTCTAAATATCTTGTAGGCCATGACTTTTTTCAAAAATCCACAAGGCGCGTTAAATTAGGCCCACAAAACTGCAATTCTTTCCCCATTTAACCTTCCTTCTATCTCCGCTAGTTTCCGAGATCCACAAACTGATCATAAAAAAAACTCACCCTGTATTTCAATCTAAACAATTTTTAAACAGAATTGACACATTTGCAATGTCACGAATCTTAGGTATTTGTTTCTTCGGCTTATTATAATAATAATTCTCATCCTCACAATACTCCAAACTAGGAGTACTCAAGAAGCAACTAAATGCTTGTGCGAAGAATAAAATTTTCAAAACGTCCTATTTGTAAAATTGTTGTAAATACTTTGTCCCTGAATATTTTTTGATGAAAATTGGTATATAACCATTATCAATACTAATTAAGATGGCGGTGTCATATTTTCGATAAAAAAATGCTAATAATATTTTTGCAATTTTAGGGATATAAACATGATAGTAGTTAGTAGTAGGTCCAGTTTGAGAGATTTGTAGAATGTGAAATGCCCCCAGAGAGCATCTTCCCACGTTCCTATAATGACGCAATGTATTTGGGTTCATTGAAGATTTCGATATTTAACACAGTGGAAGGACAGTTTGAACTCCCTGCTCAAGCAGCCCTAAACCAGTTAACTCCATTCGGAGCAAATATGGCGTATCTCAAGTGTCCGGGCGAAGTTTGTTCCGCAAATTAACCCGGGTGTTGGTGGCCCACTGTGGCTTGACCTTATCGCCTACCACATACGGGCTGGACGTCAATTCTCCTACTGACCAACTCTGAATGCCCAAAGACCGTTTGGATCAGTAGCGTACGCGAGATATTTTTCGATACTCTATCATAGCACCTAAGTAAGTGACTTTTATTTTTTACTAAAAAATATTCTGTTAAAAAGTTGTTGAGGTCAAATTGAAATTCTTTAGGGTGGTATGAACTAAACTGTTTTTAAATAGAATATATACAATTTAAGTTTTAGAATTTTTTAAATCAACTAATACACCATAATTAAAATGATATAAAATATGTATAGCTGCAAACAACTGGCTCTAGCCATTGAAGAATCATACTAATCAGAAAGAAAATATGTTTTTTGCTCACGCTAAACAGGGCTGCCAAACCCATAGTTTAATTCTCGCCGTATTATTAAAAATACGATTTTTCACAGATGTCTCAGTTACAGAAAAATCTTTTTTGCAAAAATAATGGTAGTTACAACAACAAAAAAACATTGATGTAAGCAAGGTCACTGGACCATAATTTTTTAAGGGTTGTGGCTGCAGCACAATGAAATAATTTTTAAATCAAATAAATAAAATTCCGAGCATTTTTTACACCTCAAAGGATAAAATAAAAAAGTTGCTGTTCTTTTTTGGTCAACCATAATATGACCAAACTGTCTACATATTTTTTTACTAAGCTACGTCTGAAAATTTTTGGGAAAATATAACTGAATATCAGAAGCTACGTCTGAAAATTTTTGGGAAAACATAACTGAATATCAGAAAACAAGCTTTCAGTGTTATCAAAAATAAATCACTTAAATAACCAAATACGATATACAACAGAGAACAAAAATTATATTTCATAAAAAAAAACGATATTTGGTTGAAGCGCAGATCTATATAGACAACGCTATAGGTCTGAGCTTGAGGGCAGTGCAAGAACATGTCCATTATTATCAAAATACCTTCAAAAACCCAACAAAGTTGTTGGAGTTTAAACTAATTAAACTCCTACTGTGATTTTAGTACCTACTAGAAGAAATTAAGCTGCAGTCGGTTAAATCCCTATGTTGATACCGCTATGGACTAATTAACGTGCTTATATTGACATTGCCAATTCCTAGGCTGCGAGGTTTTGTTTACAGAGTGAACACACCCGGGCTAAGAGAAGCACAGAGCCCCCAGCTGACCCATATGGTGGCTTGTTTATTTAGACGACGCGCGATTTCGGACAACATGCTTGAATAATTTGAGCCCCATAGATATACCAAATTTTGGACTAAGTAGTTTTATGTGTATATTATATATTTCAAAAAATAAGTCTTGGATGCTATGAAATGCTAGCCGCAAGGCAATAAATCACTTCCTATTCTGATTAGCTACACAAATAAACCGTTTTCCTCAAAATAATATCCCTTAAAATTTGTGCAAACTAAGAAACATCTCCCGTGCAGTAATGAAAGAGGTACTTTTATGTATTAGTATTTTAAGCTTTATATTTTGTTATTTTTAATTACTTCTTTTTAATGAGTTTCAAATTAATATTATATCTATAATCTTTCAAGATTGTTACGTCTCAGATTATTATTAGTAACCCCCAATATTCTTTATAAAGGGTCGCTAAGACAGAGGTTGATCTTTATTTTAAAGTCCCGTAAAAGAAAGTCCCGGAAAAAGAAGGAAAGTTATTAGCATTTTTTTAGTTTCATATTCAATATCCGACAATTTTGTAGGTGAAAACTGCACATAATTATTTTAGGTACCAACTAATATCAATTACATGCAATAATTTGTTTCCGGCTCATTACACATATAAATATATAGTCTCACACACCATCTGAAGGCAATGGCCAATTAAAGTTCTCGAAAGTGCAATTTCATTTGACTCAATGTTCCTGTCCCGAAGATTACGTAATTCAGTTAACGGTCCAAATGCGGAGAATATCTCGAAATGATACGCCTAATGGAATATCAAAAGTTACTCTTGAAGCTAAGCCGATCGTTTGAACGTAGAACCCTGCGCTCATCTCTATACAGTCTGAATTTTCGGATATTGCTACGGTTATTTGCTCAATTATTCTCTACGGTTATAAGAAGAAGGTATTTTAAGGCGAAAATTTAATGAGAAAAATGGTGATTGTTATGAAGTTGCCAGGCATATTCATACATGCCTAACATTAAAAGAACGAAACTTTGAAAGTTACCTCAAAAAATAACTTCAACAACTTTGTTTTTTCTTAGCTTTTTTGTTTTTGGTTTCGACTTAAAGTAACTTATAAATTCACAAGAACCTTCTATTAAGTTTAACCTAGAAATAGAAAATAATAATCAATAACCTTTCTTAGATGTTTCTATATTAAAATCAGATAGTGTAGAAACTAGTGTCTATAGAAAACCAACACATACTAATAGATGTCTCCATTTTAATTCCGATCATCAGTAGTGTTAAAAAAAGGCGTAATTAAAAGTTTATATGACATGTGTTCTAATAACACATTAAACATATAAAACATTTTCTTAATACGAACAGTTATCTTACTGAATTTGTTGAGCAAGTTTCTCAGGATTCCCAACAAAACAACAATGCTAATGGCATTAGAGAAATATTAATTATTCCTTCTATTTCTGGACTATCTGATAAAAGCCAAAACGCATAGACAATCTTTTTAATATCAGGTCAGTATGTAAATCAAAAATACATTAAGATCGATGCTATAACGAAACCATTTAATGCGGTACAAAGTTCAAAAAATTGCATTTAAAAAAATTCCCTGTAAAAGTGGAAAGTTCTATGTAGGGGATAATAATTGTAGATCGTTTTACGTTCGTTTAAAAGAACATAAAAATTATATCAGGCAAAATCAAATTTTGTGGGATAGATCTCAACCAATTCTCAAAGAAGAAGTAGGAAAGAGGCGAAGAATGAAGGAATCGGCATATGGAGTTTGTTGGTGCTGAATAATAAGCACGAACTCCCTTAAAATAATAACGATGTTGTCGATTTGACAAATTTTATTAAACTGATTTTACAACTGTTTACTTAGTTACAAAAATATTTTGTTATTTTTGTAACCGGCCAAATCTTCATTGTTGTGGCGAGGATCGCCACACCAGCGAGGGTCGCCACACCATCCCCCTGCGGAGGGAGTTGCTACGCCTTGTAGAACTCAGTGAAACGAACACGTCGGCCTGAACGTGTGACGACTGTAGGGCGAGAGTTGTTCGTTAGAGGACATGGAGATAAAGACTTGTTGCTACCATCTGGATGTGCAGGGCAAAGTGGAGATGGAGTCGACAATGATTGGTTCTTGTTTTCTTGTTCTTGGACGGAGGAGACTTATTCTGGCCGGCTAGGTAGTAAGCGGGCTTCAGCCGGTCCAACGACACTGTTGATCGCTTGACCTGGACCATGATGTCGAAGGTCTTGTCAGCCCGGGACAGCACTAGGTAGGGTCCAGTATATGGGGGCTGCAGGGAGGTGCGGAGGGCGTCGGTGCGTAGCATGACGTGGGTGCAGGTAGCCAGATCACGGTAGATGAAGACACCGGGTGAAGCATGTCTTGATGCTGGGACGGGACGGAGTCTAGACATAAGACCCCTCAGGTGTTCCACGAAGTCTGAAGGCTCTAGGGAAGAGGGCGACGGGGAGAGGAACTCGCCAGGAACGCGCAGTGGTTCACCATAAACCAGCTCGGCGACAGATGATCTGATATCCGCCTTCCAAGCAGAGCGCAGGCCGAGAAGAACCAAGGGCAGCGAGTCTGTCCAGGACGGGTCTTCGTGGCACATGATGGCGGCCTTCAAACTGCGATGCCAACGCTCCACCATACCATTGCTTTGGGGGTGATAACTCGTCGTTCTAGATAAAGAAATACCACACAAATTAGCAAGTGATTTGAAAAGTTGAGACTCAAACTGTCGTCCTCTGTGAGAAGTGATGCGAAGTGGACAACCGAAGCGGGAAATCCAGGTAGCCAGAAGAGCCTTAGCGACGGTTTCGGCGGAGATATCTTGCAAAGGTGCGGCTTCTGGCCAGCGAGTATAACGATCCACGGCTGTCAAGCAGTAGCGAAAACCGTTTGAAGAAGGAAGTGGGCCTATCAAGTCAATGTGCACATGGGCGAAACGGATCGGAGGAACAGCATAGTCACCTAGTGGCGTAGAAACATGACGGGATACCTTGCTGCGCTGGCACTGGATGCAGGAACGAGCCCAATCGCGACAGTTCTTATTCAGGGACGGCCAGATGAAGCGCTGAGATACAAGGCGGCGAGATGCGTTGGTGCCTGGATGAAATACGGACAACTGTGTTACTGAATGTTCAGTGGAATTAAGTAAAATATTATTACCAGTTATTCAAAGAGAAGTTAGTATAGATAATTAGATAGAACACAGGGTATAATACCAGACAGGTGACTCGGTAATTGTTCTGGTGCAGTGACACTTTGACTTGACATTTATTTGATTTTGACGAGACATTATCCTTGAGAAACGAGGAAGCGTTGACTGATATATTATTAAAGACTGCTCACGGCTGTCACGTCTGACACATTTTTGGCTCACCATGCGCTTTCCGGAGATAAAATACAATGCAGAATACACTGTTAGCCATCAGAGCCATCTGTTTTCCAGGACATAAAGCTATAGCCTTAAGAAGTCTTTATAAATACGTCAGTCAACGGAGGAAGATTCATTAGTCTCCGAGAGCTCAGAAAACAAAATTGTTGAAGTTATTTTTGAGTTAAATTCAAAGTTACGTTCTTTTAATGTTAGGTATTTATGAATTTTCCTGGCAACTTGGAAAAGTTGTATTTTAATCAGATTGGTTCAGGTTTCTGTGGCGAAAACCCAATTAAAAATTAAAAGGATCTGTGTGCGTCACAAAGAAATTTCCGACAATATTTATAGTTATTTACATTGCAAGATGCGGAAGTCCACTTTTTTGGCCGAGGAGGTTGTTTAAGCGAGGCAACGCACGCGTTGCCTCGATCCTTAAAAACCTCCGAGGCCAAAAAAGAGCTTACGCATCGTGCAATGTATTATTATAAAAAAGGTATAGGTAATTTTAATTAAACGTAAACGCTAATAATATTCAAAATAACCATTGCTCAATTATTATTAAAAATTAAAATCAGTAATACATAATATGTATAAGAAGTAGAATGCAGCGATAATAAAAAAAAGGGATTTGTGTGGGACTATCCGGACGCTGTTAACCTAGAGCTACGTTCACTGCTGCTTGACTTTCCTATTTAGCCACATTATTTGACACTAAAAAATGTATCCATATTCTTAATTTTTCTTTGGCATAATTCATATTCTTTTTGATCAAAACCAGTTTATAATTATAACAATCGATGTGAAAAATATTAAATTTGACCCCAATTTCAAGTTGCTACATATATTTTATTAAGACTCAAGGTGCAGCACGTGCGTGGTGATTTAACATTTTGAACCATAAAATAGTTTTTTTATCTGTAGCGAGCAGAACGCATAATTTTAAACTTTTGGTCAATACAAATTTGAATCTAAGTAATTACTCACATTTTGAGACAACAATTATTTAAAAATATTTGTCACAATGGCCGTCATTAGCATTTGCGCAAAAAGCCTACTGCCGGCCATTGTGCTAAATATTTTTAAACAATTTTTGTCTCAAAATGTGAGTAATTACTTAGATTCAAATTTGTATTGACCAAAAGTTTAAAATTATGCGTGTTGCCCGCTACAGATCGAAAAAAGCCATTTTATGGGTCAAAATGTTGAATCGCCACGCACGTGCTGTACATTGAGTCTTAATGGTTTTAAGGCCCTTGCTGCATAATCGTTGCATCGTTGCTATTCAATACTTTTTGTACCTAACAATCACTTTTTGTACATAGCAACAGGGCACTTCGAACATTATTTTACTTTCGCTTTCGGACCTGTTGGCGAACATGTAAAGTGAACTCTCGGGGAAGGGAGCAGGAAGAAGTAATTTTTCTAACCAAATAATAATAAAGTTCTGGCACTAAATGATGGGGACACCTTGTATATTCCGGTAATACTAACTATTATAGTAGAATAGGTATCTCGGCGGTTCGTCACAGATGCGCATGCAAATAGCTGTAATCAATTATTTTGTCGCGTCACCGCTTTCAATGTGTATACCAAGTCCCAAAATCTACAATTCATATTACGTAAGTCGCCCATGCACCAAAGTGGTATTAATATTTATTAGATACTCAAATTCCGCATGTGAAAGTTAAGCGTGCTTATTGTGACACTTTCCTTACGCAGTAGTGACATCGAAGTACAAGAAACATGAATATGATATCTTTATAGTTAAATAGTTCTATTAGCTTTTCATTTTGCATCCTATGCCGGTGTCTTGCCCTGATTGTTGCGATAAAATTGACCTTTCAGGAAGTCGAAGTATACCTACCTACTTCCATGAAGTAAACCCCATTTTTAATACTAATTTGTATTGGATAAGAAAGTTTTAACAAAATTTTTACAGTGACAAAAGTATGCATTACAAACATTTCATCGTCTTCGCGCCTGTAGGTGAACCAGAAGGACGTCACTATAAAGTATGCCCAATACTGGGCAATCCAAAGATGCAGTTTTATTCGTAAAAAGAATTACTATCAGTGACTATACAGGGAGAGTCACATCTAAAGGCAGAGCCGAAAACACAAAGTAGAACTCGCTAAAATAAGCACATATGACTAATAAACATTAGCTCAAAAACGCTTGGTTCTCCATATACAGCGTGGTGAATTTTTTCCAAAAAGAACATTTTTTTTTATTTCTTTCGAGCCCATTAAGGAATTCCAACCAAAGTTGGTACACATTATGCATTGGAGGGTTGCCATTTTGTGCAATAATTTGACCCCGTTCAGATGACCAGCGGCATAGATACAAAAACTTACTGTAAATAATTGTAAAACAAAATAGTACGGTTCTGTGAAAAACCAAAATTGTTGCCTTTTTTATATAGCCCATTCAATTTGGAACAAAAAGCGTCTCTTGGTATTTTCTTATCTCTGGTACAGTTTCTTCGTAATTTCGTAATTTTTAAACTAAATAGTGCCAAGCAGATTATGCTGGCATTTAAAATAAAATTATTTGTATCTACGCCGCTGGTCATCTGAACAGGGCCAAATTATTGCAAAAAATGATAACCCATAATATGTGCCAAATTTGGTTGGAATTCACAAACGGGCTCGAAAGAAATTAAAGAATATATTATACAGTGTGGCCATTTTAGTGTGCAACATATGGGAATTTTTTTTATTAATTGCACAACCAAAATACAAATATTGCCGAAAGTTGGTGCATGTTCGATATTCATATTAGGTGCCCTTAGAATGGTTGCAACTTAAACAGCATACATGGTAACTCGAAAAATATAAAAATTGCACAAGAGTGAAGTACCCTTATTTCAAAAAATTCAGGAAAAGGTTATTAAGAAAAGTTGTTTAGAATTAAAAGCTATGCCCAAATTCCAAAACATAGCCTCCTAAGAAAAAAAAAATTATTTTCGTCGATGAATTTCCAGTTTCTTATTAAACATTTAAAATAAAAATTTTGCACCTTAAATGAGAGTTTTTTAATAGACACATTATCATTACTAATGTTTTACCTTGTTCATAAGAATTTTATCGAAATTTTAAAGTTGTGTTTAATATCGTTGCAACAAACATCAAGTTTGCGATTCCCTAAAAAACTAAAAATCTAAGTTAATTTTACAAATATGCTTGAATTTGAACAAAGTTATGAGAAATTAATTTGATTTTGATTAATTTATGAAAGTGTTTAGGGGGAATATAAAAAAATATATATTTTCAGAAAATTATTGTTTAAAAAAAAAATTCTTAGGAGGCCATGTTTTGGTATTTAGGCATAACTTTTAATTCTAAACAACTTTTCTTAATAATATTTTGCTGAATTCTTTGAAATAAGGGTACTTTACTCTTGAACAATTTTTATATTTTTTGACCTACCCTGTATGCTGTTTGACTTGCAACCATTCTAAGGGCACCTAATATGATTATCGAACATGCACCAACTTTCGGCAATATTTGTATTTTGGTTGTGCAATTAATAAAAAAAATTCCCATATGTTGCACACTAAAATGGCCACACTGTATATGTTATTTTTGGAAAAGTTTCAACACGCTGTATATGGAGAACCAAGCGTTTTTGAGCTAATGTCTATTAAGCATATGTGCTTATTTTAGCGAATTCTACCTTGTTTTTTTTTCGGCTGTGCCTTTAGATGTGACTCACCCTGTATTTTTAGTCACTGATACCCCAGAAAAGGACGAATCAGAAGTGGCACTTGGCTAATTTAAGAGGGCAGAGGGGTATTAATATGAGGTGGTGGGGACGGAGAGTATTGCTAGGCCGCCAGATCCTTAGAAAGGTTAAAACATGTCAACATATTTTTCACTATCATTTATTCATTTTGGGTAGGTATACCAATAAAATTAATATGAAAGCAATTAATATTATCTAATGTGTGCCGGTAGTAAAATTATAATGTTTTACGAACCATTTATTCTATTTATCTGAGCCCAGAAAACCCACAACCTGACCCCTGTTTTCTGGGACTTGATTATGAAAGCGGAATGCTTGACAACAGCGCGGCGCGGCGCCACAGATTCCGTTCTTGCGGTACTGCCAGATCGTCCAGTCGGGAGCCGGTAACCAAGGCAACCCACAAAAATATAATGCAAATTAATTTAGTATAAAATGAAATCGATGATAATTTACTTATAAAAATGTTAGTCCTTGATAGTATTTTGGTTGATATTAAATTGAAGGCGATAAAAATAGCTAAATGAATTTAAGGAAATTGTCAGGCATAAAAGCTGACGAAGTCCGTCAACGTCGTTCGTGGCCTACGGCTGACGCGCCACCTAACGCCAGACGCCAGACAGCGTCAGTATGTTCAATTGAGGTTAAACTCCTTATAAAACGTAAACAATAAAACGAAAAACGATTACCAATTTCTAAGTAAAAAAGCCCAGTATTATTATCATGACTGTGATAAAAGTATCCAAAACAGGGACCAGATAAGGTGTACAATATGTATTCAGCTCAACTTGACTGCTTGTGTTGTTACTTCGAATACTTCGTTGCTGTATTTACACTAGTGCATTGTGCCCCAGAAAACCCACTTTGTGCTTAGGTTTTGTGACGAAATGGCCCCGCAATTATTGCTGTGTTCGTGGATGTTCTAACAACACGAGGAATGTTGGGATAAGTTTTTTCAAAATACCTGCTGATGAAAACAGGTAGGTACCTTATGTGTAGTTTGTCCCTACCTTGTTACCACATTATTATATCCTTAGGTATTATAAATTTTATGTCCTACGTAGGTACTACCCCTTTTACTGGAGTATTACCTACCCCAGAAAACCCACAAATGGTTTCCTACTGATAATACCTACCTAACTATGGTTTTTAATTTTTTTTTTCAAGGTGTTATGCATGGACGAGAAAGTGTGGAAGGCAGGATTTGTTAGAAAAAACACCCACACAGCTTTTTATTAATTATAAAGTTTGTTCAATGCACTTTGAAAATAGTATGTTTGCAAACCAGTCGAAGTCTGGGCTAAAGAAAACAGCAATACCAACTGTGTTCTCATCATGTAAGTACCTTCATTGGTAATTATGGAAATTAGTGTATGCACCGCCCGATTTTCTTGACATTTTGACCCCATAATTACCCCTTCATTATTAGATAATAATATGTATTTTTTGCTGATACTTGTAATTTTGCTGCATTTAATTTTTTTTACTAGGTTATATCGATGAGGCTTCTTCACAGAGTCCTTCTGTCTCTGTATGCAGCAATTTGACTTTGTTAGAACCTCAACGAGAACTTGATCAACCAGTCTCGATCGCTCAACCTTTGGATCAACCAAGTACACCCCATCTGTCACAGTCACCTATAGGCGATCTCCACAGCATTACCGAATTTTCAGTTGCATCAAAAGGTAATGATCTATATTCACACACTGTTATTATAGTATACACACCCAAACATCTCCATCTCCTGAAAAATATGCTAACATGGTTAGCGAAACTCGTCTGCAAAATCAAAGTTTTCGTGTGTGGAATTAATAGGCAAAAGAAGTATTACCTACACCTACCTAGTTTATTTTACCATTTTATTTGGTATGGGCATAAGCAAACATCATGATTTAAAATAGTAGAAAAAAACCGATATTTTAACCGATATTTTAATTTTTTTTACTAGGTTATATCGATGAGGCTTCTTCACAGAGTCCTTCTGTGTCTGTATGCAGCAATTTGACTTTGTTAGAACCTCAACGAGAACTTGATCAACCAGTCTCGATCGCTCAACCTTTGGATCAACCAAGTACACCCCATCTGTCACAGTCACCTATAGGCGATCTCCACAGCATTACCGAATTTTCAGTTGCATCAAAAGGTAATGATCTATATTCACAAACTGTTATTATAGTATACACACCCAAACTTATATGGCATCACGCATTATTTGCGATAATTTTTTTTGTCAAAAAAATTATATGTCATGGAAAGTCAAAAGTGTTTACTAACCAAAACAGTTAAATGTGAAAAACCCGACAATATAAATTGTAATAAATATTAAGTGATTCCATATTATAAGTTTAGGTGTGTGTACATATATTGTAATTTTTTGTATTACTTATTTTGTTATTGAATAATTCTATTTTTAGATGCTAGTCAACAAACTTCTCTTAGTTTGAGTGCACATAGTCCGAGAAAGCATTCATTAAAGTTACAAATAAAAAAACTCCAAAGAAAGTTGCATCCGAAGTTGGAGCAAGCTGTCGACAGTGCCGACACTGAAATAAATGACGAACAATTTCTTGCCATTTGTGAGAAAAAACTGTCTGCTTCAATGCTACTATTTGTAAGGCATTATTTAGAAAATCCCAAAAAAGATCCACAGGGATATCGTTACTCTTCAGATATGAAACAATTTTCCTTAACAATTTATTTTCTAAGCCCAAATGCTTATAGATTTTTAATGAAACCACTTTATTTGCCATCTAAAAGCACTCTTCAAAGAATAACTAGCAAATGGCATATAATTGCAGGTCTTAACAGTTTCATTTTTGAGGTTATTAAATCAAAAGCTACAAATTTAGAGGGTTCTTCAAAACAGTGCATTCTTTGTATTGACGAAATGTCATTAAAAATGTTTTTATTTTACAATAGATCTTCCGATACCATTGTTGGCTTTCATAATACATTGAAGGAAAAAAGATATGCTCCTGCTAAATATGTTTTAGCTATTATGGCTAGAGCAATATTTGCTAAGTGGAAGCAACCAGTTGCTTATTTCTTTATTGATACTTGTTCAGGGGAGGAATTAAAATTTATTATTTTTGAAGCAATAAGGAAACTTAAATCTGTAGGATTACTAGTAAGTGCGTTAGTGTCTGATCAAGGATCAAATTTTGTACAATTTTCAAAATCAGTTGGTATCTCTCCAAACTCTTCACATTTTTATGTCGATAGCGAAAAAATATTTTATATTTTTGATGTGCCGCATCTCTTAAAATCAACACGAAATAATTTTTTCAATTACACATTCGAAACCTCTGAAGGATGTACAAATAAAACGTATAGGTATTGACCAAATTTATAATAAACAAAAACATAAGCCTTTGGCTCTTCGGCTGTGTCCAAAATTTACAGATGAACACATTAATTCGAATCCTTTTAAAAAACTGAAGGTTAGTTTAGCCGTCCAAGTTTTCAGCGCAATGGTAGCTGCGGCACTTAATTCCTTTATTGAATTCGGACAATTCCCCCCTTCGGCAAACGCTACAGTGTCATTTGTAGAAAAAATTGATAAGTTATTTGATATCTTAAATTCCTCAAAAATATCAGGCAGTAATACAAGTACAATAGACCTTTCAAAGGAGCAGATTACCAAGTCGATTTTTTAAAAGAAATGTTTACATATTTTGAGAATATTAAAATTTTAAAACAAAATATAGAGGTTACCAATAAAGTTAAATTTTTGAAAGGGTGGCAAATCACAATAAATTCATTTTTAGGTCTTTGGGAAAAATTTCATTGTTTAGAGGTTAGTTCCTTATACACTCGACGCTTAAATCAAGATTGTCTCGAAAATTTTTTCGGCACTATTAGGCAGCAAGGGGGAAATTGCTTGAATCCAACCCCCATCCAATGCGAAAGGGCTTTCAAAAAATCATTTTGTTTAAATTATTTCCAACACGCGGATGGGGCTAATTGTATTGAGGATTTTGATTCATTATTGTCATACGTAACCACCGAACATACACAAATTTACAACAAAGTTGTTGTGGGAAATACAAGATCTATTTTTTCTGATTTAAGTTCGGTGGCACCAGATTATATTGATTTCGAACTACATGAATCAAATAGTATATCATATGTTTGTGGATATTTATTAAGAAAGTGCTTGGAACAACATTCATGTGAAGTTTGTATTAAATATTGTAAACGTCATACATTAGGGGATACTGATTTGTTTACTTATTTTAAAGTATACAAGTGGTAACGAAACCTTTGGACATTTATTTTCACCTCCTGATAATTTCCTAAATTATATTAAAACTCTCGAAGTTAATTTTTGTACCCTCTTTCCAAAGTTTGCTTTAGAAGAAAATGTTGGTGTGAAATTAAAAAATAAGCTGCAAAACATTTCATATCAACATCCATGCCCTAGTTTTAATCATGCCTATTTATTATCCCTTTATGTAAGATTTAGAATCTATTCTTCTTTAAAATTTTTAACTCGTGATATGGTTTCTAATAAAACTAATAAAAATTATAAACTTCGAAATTTACATTTATAAGTGCTGCCAGGGGTCATTATTTTTAAAAATTAGGCTAAGTTGATAATGTATAGTGTGCATGTGCATAATATGTACGTAAGTAGTTTATAATATCTTTTGTATTTATAGGTATTATATTTTATATGTGCTATTGTTTTTGAATTTTTTTTATAGATTTTAGTAATAAACATTTTTGATAAATAACCTTTTTTTACTACCAGTGATACGAAGGTCAACCAATTTTGCAAATAATAATTGTTATGGATCTATATAAAAAAACAAATTAATTGCCAAGCTATGAGTTTGGACGCAAGTCGATTGAAATATTGTAATATTTCAACCACCCAAGTAGAATAGTTCACTTGAACCTAAATCATAGTTGTTTCTAATTAATATAGGTAAGTATAAAATAATAAAGAGGAAATATTGTGAAATTTCCATGTACAATAAAAAAATGTATTTTTCTCTTTAGTAAAATATTAATATTTATATTTTTTTCGTCGGTAAAATACCTACTTAAAATCACTTCTGGAGATTCAAATTTAACTAGATCTAATCCCAGAAAAAAACTTTACTATTCTAAAAATTAATTTTGCTATATAAAACACAAAATTTTCTATAGCCCGGACCTGATCGTGCCAACGCACTGGGCAAGTTCTACTCTGTCCAAAATACGGTGGGTGTGGCCAATGCGCAGATGTCAACGGCGGAGAGTTCATTTCCTATGCGCGAGAGGGGAAATTGGAACCGCGACATCAAAGGCGCCGAAAGCAAGTGCCACTTCTGATTCGTCCTTTTCTGGGCTGATACTATGATATCATCACATAGAATCAACGAGTATTTATAATAGTTTTCTCAATCTTTCATTTTCTCAATGGATGTGAACGTGCTTCTTAGTTGTTTTTATTAATTATAGATTCTGTATTATCTTTCACCAAAGTAAGCTGTTTTGTGCATTTATATTTAAGTCACTATTTTTAATCCAATATATATCTTTATGTATCGTTTAGGGTTTCACCAAGTCAAGTAGCTTGACATTTTAACAAATAACTTGACTTGACTTGAAAATCAAGCTTTTAACAAATTAAATATTTGACTTGACTTGATATTGGAAAATTACTACTTGACTTGAACTTGACTTGATTTCAAGTCAAGTCAAATAGCTTGAATATCGAGTCAAGCCATGAATCTCTAAAATTGGCAATAAAATAAAATTTATTTTTACTTGTGAACATGTTTATTTATTATTAACACACAAAATAAGAACCAAGTTTCCGAGAAAAATGTTTATATATTAAGAAAAAAAAGTGCTTTGAACGGTGTTAACGTGAAACAGAAGATTTTGTTGACACAGACACAGACAAACAAATAGAAGTTTTTGTTGTTACACAGACTATACACATAGTTTTGGTACGGACTTAAAATAGTTCATTTTTGTTTTTTCCTAGTTTTGCAAAAAAAAAGTGTACAATGCAAAGGTTTATTATTATTATTTACCTAACTGTCCTAACTGATAATAAAATTTGAAATTGATAAAAAATCAAGTAATCAAGTAGCTTCAAGAAAATCTGAATTTTTCAATTACTTGAGAAATAAATACTTGACTTGATATTGGAAAATTACTATACTTGACTTGAACTTGACTTGATTTCAAGTCAAGTCAAGTCAAGTAGCTTGAATATCAAGTCAAGCCATGAATCTCTAGTATCGTTGTTACACGCGTTAAAGAAAAAACGTTTTTTAAATTGTATATAATACCGCATTGAGTAAAAGAATAAATAGATATAATCAAGTATATATTCTTTTACTCCATGATAATAATAAAGAGCATTAGGCGATTGTTGGTATTTAGGATGTAAGAGTATGTTAGGGTAAGCTGTGGTAAGAGTATCTTTCAGAGAGTGTCAGTTTGAGAATTCGGCTCATCCTGTAGATAGCGATTGCGGAGAACTTGAAACACGAGTTACGAATATAGGTACACAGTAAAAGCGAAAACAAAAATTTATTTTATGGGCGTTCCAGTATTTGTATTTTTAAATTTATCGATCAGATAATAATGAATTTTATGGCCAAGCATAAATCTCTTCGCTGCTATCTAACCCCATCCATACGTTGTATACAACAATTTGAGAGATGAGATACACCAAAAGCATTTAGAATTTTATTGCACTTGGTTTATGATACCTTACCCGTTCCCTTAATGAGCGAAATCATATTTTCCGATTTGTTTTTTGGGCATTATTACCACAGTATGTACGAGTATGGTATACTTGTGTAGAGTAGCGTGGCTGCCTCGCTGCCTCAAATATTTTAAGACTCCCCGCACTTAGACTAACTTCGAATCAGCTTATTTTTAGCTCGCGAAGGCTCTGCTGTAGCCGATTGTTTTGCTGAGTCAGATCGTCTCCTACAGAGCCGTACCAGTCCGTGTTTTCGACCTACATAGTTGCGACCCGAACCTTAGGGGACGTTGAGCCATCAAAGGCTGAATTAACAATTCAGTTAATTGATAACGTAAGTTTTCCTTCCGTCTATTATAGTGTCAACAGATAATTTTCAAGTTTATTTTTCTCTAGCGTTTTTCCTGGCAGAGTACGGTCCTGTGCGTTCTTATGGTAAAACGAGGTAGTAAGACTGAAAGGGGAGATATATATTTTTCTTGTTTTTTTTTATATTACTGCATGGGATTAGTCTCTAAGAAATAAGTGTCAACATTTTAACTCAATTTTTATCCGGTATTTCTTCTCATTAAAATAGCAGTAACGAGCTGCTTATGAATACAAAAAAATCACCGAAGTAAAGCACGGGAATCAATGATTAACTACCTTCATGTTTTTTGCTAAGCTCCCACCAGCCAGGCACGAATTGGTTATAAATTGTTGTGTTTACACGCGACGGAGTGAGGTGAGAGTTGGAGAACATTTTGTGACAACTGGCTTTTACAATAATGACGAATAAGGTGATATATATTATCTGGCGGCGAAACTCAAGGGCTTCAGGACTTCAGGCTAGTAGAAAGTCTACAGTATGATTCCCGAATTGTCTCACCCCAAGCACAGAATATGGGAATCCCAAAGTATAGGCGCACATCGCACATTTGTTCTTGCACTTCAAGAAAACGGATATTATCCCGATTGCGGCCCAATTGTATATTGTTGTATTGCAAATTATTCTGGTATTAGCGTTCGTAGTGTAGTAGACTGAAAAATAACAACGTTGATAGTCAAAAGTGTGGCAGTTTTAATAACTTTGATCCTTTCTTACTTAGTTTATGACAGTTGTTATTATGTTGAAATAGTAAATAGGAATTTGACAACCTATTTCTTCCCCATTCTTTGTGATTTTTTATGTTATTACTTAGCCAACCAAGAGTTTTAAAATTTAAAAAATGTTTATCTTGAAAACGGAGAAGTTTCCGAAATCAACTATTAAAAAAGTTGTTACTTTTGATGAGTTAGGTATACATGGTTAAAATTTCGGCACTTAATTCTGGGACGACCTCTACATTACTCAGGCTCGAATTTCCGTTTGTCTATACAGTGTGTCCAAAATTATATTATGGGGATGAGAAAAACCGGAATTATTATTTTGCATTTTCCATCATAAATGAATCAATCATAATATCGTTTTAAATAAAATTATTTCCAAAATAAATACAAAATAAAAGACTGAAATAAAACAAGTTCATAATTCTATTTAATTTTTTTAGAGAAAATATCGTTCGATTTTTTTGGGGGCTAGAAACAGATTATTTTTGTAAATATTATATTATATTAAATAACATTTTCTTATAAATTTGTTTATTTTAAGTGCGTTCTCTACACCAACAACTTTAATCAACAAAACATTCTTTATTACTACAATTTTTATATGGGCCCGCGGTTGCGACGTTCGTAGCGTCGCCGAACTATTTAGACTGCATGTTTTTCTGCCTTTGATCGACCTTGGTTCGAATCGAGGTCAAGGCAGACTGCTAGTGTACATGTCTTTATAGAAAAACACCGCTGATGGTCAAGAGCGCTGGACAAATTGTGGATCCACGGTATTGCTCTCCTTAATATAGCTTTATCAGTGTGATTTACTAATTGTTCTACATTCACTGGTATTACTACGGTTTTCTAGGGTTTTCCGTAGTACTTGAGCGAATCTGCTATCGGAGTTTTATCGGGAAAAGTCGGCCCTAGTCGCAAATGGCAACGAAGACAAAATAATAGTAATTGCCCCCCCCCCAACAAGCATTCAGTTACATCTGAGGTACTCCTGGTTTGGAGTATTGTGAGGGTGACAATTATTATTATATATGTTTTATGACATGTTTTCTTTTATTCGCACTGTCCCTTGAGAATGCCAAATTTGTTAAACGTTTTAAACGGCAAACATTATAAATCCGCAAGTTTACATTATATTAGGGAAGTCTGTCGCGGACAGTTCATAGTAAGAGGGGGTTGCCGACAGCGAAAGTGACGTAAGATTTCTTATTTTTTTTAAGTTGTATAGCATAAAATCTAATAACATTTTACCTGGCGAAAATTTAGTACAAACATCTCTGTCCTCATTTTAATCATAAGATCTTGAAAGCATATGCACTGGAATTATTATTTTTCCCAAGGTTTTCATAACCTATAAAACAAAACACTGCTTGTAAGATCTTATGATTAAAATGAAAACAGAGATGTTTGTACTAAATTTTTGCCAGGTAAAATGTTATTAGATTTTATGCTATACAACTTAAAAAAATACGAAATCTAACGTCACTTTCACTGTCGGCAACCCCCTCTTACCACCAGAATATGGCGTTAACAAACCCGACCTTGATGCTATTTAATCAAACCGTCGTGATTCCTGGAATTCCAGCTAGATCTTATCTCGTGAATTCGCAGTGTTTAACGTGAACGGCCCGGATTTTCGCCGAAATTTAATATTGCCCTGCCAAGACGGGGAATTACCAACAATGACCATTATTTTAAAGCTTAGTGCCGGGCTTTGTCAAATGTCGCGCGGGGCCGGGGGCCGAATGCGGGTTTAATTTCCACAGTGGGTGTGGAGTATTAGTTCCTCGAACACGCGTAAATTTATAGTATAGTCTAGAAACCGCTATTTAACTAAAAAAATAAATTATTGATATGTCGTAGGTAATACATATCAATCTTTGTTTTAATACGTATTAGACGACTCTGCTTACCAGACTCTTAGCGGTATACCGCAAAAAAATCATTTTTGTCATTAGACTAAACAAATTATGATACCACAACAAAATGGTAACTATACTAAAATCGAGCTACTCTTACGCCTGCCGTAAACAAGAGCACATGCGTTGAGATATTCGCCAGAGACGCACTGAGGCACGACCTTTATTTAATTTCAGTTTTACAATTGTTTACATAAAAATATTTCGGAGGAAAATTATTGGCTTAATTAAAATGATTCAAAACCTCGTCAAAATTATTTTGTGGCAGTGTCTAAATAGCTGAAAACAACAAGATAAAACCGCGTAAATATACGTTTGCGATCGAGTACATCCCTGTTGCCAGGCGCGCTGATATTTTATGGCCATTGACCAGTCTCCTTGTTTCGGGGAAAGTCATCGGACACGTGCTTTTATTTACACCAGGCGTAATAATTGCTCGATTTTAGTATAGATAAAATCCTGGTCTCAAAATCTGTTGTAAATGCTTTTGCGTTCTTCATTACAACAAATTAACAAAGTTTCGTTTCAGATGACTGAAAAAGACAATAATTCTATGTTAATGTCTTTTTCGGAAACCATTTACGTTTGAAAATTATTTTAATAAAGTAGCGCAGAATATGAACACTACGTTTAAAGTTTTTAGGTTGACAACTAAAATTTCACTAAGCAATTTGTAGTAAAAACATAACTCCACAACTGCTAATTATCTCTTGGGGATTTTTTTCGTTAAAACCCTTTCTTAATTTTCCGTCTTATAATGCCAACATTTATATCCTGTTTTGTTAGAAATTTGCAAACGGGCAGGTCAAAGTCGTATGTTTTGTCACCGCGTATGGTATCACGACCTTATTTTTATAGCATTATAATCGTCATTTATCTCAATGCCGATTAATCACGTAATCACGCCCCCAATTGTCCACTAGCTTGATAAATTGCCATCAGTTCGGCTCTGGCAAAAATGCGCGGGTGATAAATCGAATGGCGAAATATTCAAAACCGAACGATATTAGAGATTCGCCTGCATTAATGTGTTTATAAAGTTGTGTAAATATTATTATTATGAAGGAATTCTGTAGCAACAAATTTCATTCCTTATTTTAAATATGTCACTTCAGTGTTCAACCAGTTTGGTGGGCAGAAAATTTACATATTATACAGGGTGTATTGGAATTGACCCAAAAATATTTTTTTTATAACTATGGTAAAACCTGGATAAGTATCTCGTTGAAATTTGGTATGGAGTTTGAGGCTCCTGCTCTCGCCAATGGCGTAGATGAGGAGGTCAGTTGAAGTAGATATTTTATTTGAGAAAAATGCTACGCCTCTGGAAAAAGTTGAGCTTTCTGCTTTCTCTTCATAACATCCTTCTATGAAGATTTCTTGATTTTTGCTTTTAGCTTAATTCGTTTAGTCACAAACGGACATAGCATAAAATTGTGCTAAAGCCTACTCCTTGGAAACCAAGTAGGTTATTTTTTGTTGACATTGTCAAATAATTGTCTTGTCATATACAGGGTGTAACTTTGATAAGTACAGAAATTTTAAGGGCAGGTCGGGAAAAATGCACTTGTTACGCCTATGCAATTAAAATTTTTCTAAAGTGCATATTAACGTCAGAAATAATTTTTTTTTAAACGCTATTAAAACCCCTTTTTCCGACGCTACGGCCATGGGTCCTTGACCTTGCCGGAACCAGCTGGAACTGAGGCCGGTTCCGGCGGATCCCCCCCAATTCCGCCGTGCAGCGTTGTCAGACGTATAGCTCTTTCACAGTATTTCAGGAATAGTCTTTCAACTAATTTTTGAACAAATCTTTAATGGTTCTTTTAGCGAATAGCATGCAAAAAAACTACCTTTCGGATGCCTGGATGATTTTCCTTGCGGGTGTCGTACTCCTTTCTTATGTTATCCAAAAATCCTCTCGAAAATCACAAGAAGCACTAGGTAACTGGTTGCCAGTCGAATCGCTTTTTCCGAGGCTTTTTCGCAGTATTTGAAGAATATTGACGCAACCATGTAGCATTTGGTGTATGTGGAGATTAAATAAATAAATAAATAATTTTTGGACAACTCCTTAAAGGTTCTTTTAGCGAATAGCTCGACGAATAGCATGAAAAAGCCTACCTTTGAGATGCATCGATTATTTTTACTATTTTCTTGTGTTTAGATACTTTCCAAAAATCTTCACAAAATCACATAAAGCACTAAGTACCTACCTAACTAGTGGCACTGTTTTTATACGATGGTCGCGAAGGTATAACACGTAGTCTCTTTTTTACGGAAATACGAACAAAACACTTGTTTTTTTTTTTCACAGCGGCGCGATGCCAAATATTAGGGACGTCTCGGTTTCCCTCAGCTGATTTATTCCAACGGGGACTCGACTAGGTGGATTGTACAATTAGATCCATACCGTATGCGTCTAATAAAACCCGAATTTTCGCGAACCCTTGAAGCTGCTTCTTTTATCCTCGCGCGTAATTGGGGTACCTAGTAGGAACCTATCTAGCACTGTTTTCATACGAAGGCCGCGAACGTTTAACACTGCATTTCTTAACGGAAATATGAAAAAATCACTTGTTATTTCACTGCAAATTCGTAGCGGCAATTGCAACAGGTTTGGACATCACTGCTGGTCCAAAAAATGGCGAACGGATCTGGAAAAATGTACGGAAGCAGGTTCACTTCCGACGAAGCAACGGAACAATATCGGTTAGCAAGACGCGACGTTTGCATACGCGTCCACGTTTTGGAAACAGAATTGTTATACCACAGAATAGCCACACGTAAGGCATTCTGTATAATAATAAATTGCGTGTTGAAGCTGGCGCTCCCAAAAATTACAGGCGGACGCGGATCGATATCAATCAGCTGTTAAATCCCATAATAATTGGACGGACGATCTTCGACTAGCGCGTCGGCTACGGCGCGGCGGTACGGTGACGGAGACGGCGTGCGTGCGCACAAGCTTTCCCCCATACCATCTAATACCACTATTCGGTGTTGCCGTTTATGCCGACATGTCCCCAAACTGACTTAAAGTCCCTTAAATCCGATTTTTGATTTTCGCGGATTTATACGGGGTTTCATTCGTTATAAGTTAATCTACTATCTCGTATAATTATTACGCACAAAAACGGGTAAATCCATGTAAAAATCCACTACACAATTAAATTTATACGGAATTAAATTACTAAATCAGGTAAATTTTCAGCACACTTGGCAACATAGTAGCGCCGCCCCGAGAGAAGTAGGGGCCGCGAGCCGCGATTGGCTAATATCGCGCACAAGTTATGAGCAGTGGGGATCACCTGTAGTGTGGGGATCAAGTGGGTATCCGGCGCCCCGCGCTTGCGCTCCTCGCCCAGCTGTAATTTAGTAGGTCGGCCGGGCCGCGCGGCGTGTAAATTGAGCAAAATCGAGTGAATCAGTGCCAGTGAATTCATTCGTAATTGTAATTATTGCGCGATTCGGCGCGGCGTCGTTTTTGTGTGAAGTTGGCGTCGGACGCCAGCGCCCGACGCCAACGTCATATGCCCGCGCCTGGCGAATCTCGGCGAAGGAATTACGGGCAGTAGTCAAGGGCACGCAGAAGCTTAAATTCACCAGGAGGAGTCGCTGTTTTTCGGTTTTTGGGCACATTACGCGACATTTCGCCACCAAATTTTTACGAAAAGTAAGAGGAATGGTAAGGAATTAACTTGAGAGAGTTCCGAAACGGCAAAGGGTTAAAAAATGCGGAAATGATAAGCACGCCAATTTGACAGTCTTCCCCAACTATTTTCGGAACCGAATAATTTTTTATTTACGACCATGTATGTAATGTCGACATTTCTGACTTGTTAGAAGTTTGAAAGTGTCAATTTTTTTACTTTTACTTCCCGCCCTCCCGCAGGAGGGCGGGAAGTAAGCGAGATAATAGTATATTACACACCGAGGTGGGAAGTGTTTCATTACCGTCGAGAGATTAAATAGTTAACCGAGGTGCGAAGCGCCGAGGTTAACTTTATCTCGAGACACCTCGGTGTGTAATATACTATTAAAAGTAGACAATAGACAGGACAACAACCCTGAGGGGGTTTAAAAGTGGCGCACCATCGGGCAAGGGTAGAAAAATATTAAAAACGATGAACAAATCGGGGCCGCGCGTTAAATTCACATCAAATGACAGTCTTCCCCCACTTTTTTCGGAACCGAATAATTTTTTAAAAGTAGATAATACATAGGACCACAACCCTGAGGGGGTTTAAAGGTGGCGCACTATCGGGCAAGGGTTGAAAAATATTAAAAACTATGAACAAATCGAAGCCGCGCGTTAAATTCACGTCAAATTACAGTCTTCCCCCACTTTTTTCGGGATGATAGGGCTACAGGCGAACAGCCGCTAAAAAAAAGTAACGCGCCGGTGCTCTACCCCATGGGTGGTTGTGGAAATTTGCAATTTTTTCAGATAATTTGTATTTTAAAACAAATACTTTATTCAGTTGATTGCCGATCAGAAATTTATTATCCCAAGGTGTCCCAAGAGATGGCTAATTATTAGGATAAAAAAATTGCGGCCTGAAAATCAGTTGTAAAATAGGTAGGTAGATAGATACCTACTCCACAAAAGACTTGTCAAAAAATTATGAGTGTGAAATCAGCAATGGTTTTCTAGCAATGACTTCTCCGAGCGGCGCTCGGATACATTTCTGCTGCCTATGGACTTAAAATAACAGTAAAGTGATAAAAACTGACGTGTTTGTTAAATTATTGTGTGCGCCTGTGAAGAAAGCAATAAACAGTTCGTCACAGCAACCGACATCATAAAAAAAACGTGGATACCTACCAGCAGTAATTTTCAAAGGTACCTAGGTACCTAATTCTGCAAGCAGATTTATTCCACTCTGACATGCGGCAACGTCGCGGTATTCCCCTTCCGAATCTAACGTTATTCCCCTCCATCTCCTAGGGAGAGGTTAGACCTCCCCTCTAAGCGCTTCTAGTGACGATCCAGCGGCGTGCATTGAGCACGGATAAAGATTGATTTGCCCCATTTTCTAAACATCGAGTAAAAAATTTTTTTTTTTCATTTTTCGGTTTTATGAACGTCCCCGATTACGTGGTTAAAATTTCTGTACCTATCAAAGATACACCCTGTATAGAGTAAATTAAAAAGGACCTCATTTCTGAAAATTTACTCCCTTTCATTTTTTTCATAACATTAACCCTTCCCGACATATTTCTCGTATTTAGTCTTTTTTAGTCTTTGCAGATTTTCAATAAGCGCATCAAATTATGTTACATATATTTTTTTTCATTGCCGTAAAAAATGTATAACGGATTTGACATTTTAGGGGATTTTCAGAGTGAACACCCTTGTATTTTGCACAAGAACTGTAAAAATGCATATACCTCTAAAAAAATCAGGTATTCAATTTTACATCGATGGCATGTACTCAGTATTCGATTATTCGTGCATCTTCGCTAATATGAAAATAACCAAAAAATCTATTTTTTTAACTTTCACTTCACCGGACAATAACTGCATAAGGGTTGATAATAGAAGAAAAATGCAAGGCACCTTTTTGGATGAGCATTTCTTTTTGTACAGTCATTTGTATTTTTTGGGTTTTCTTTATTTTCAATAGGTATGGAAATCGCCGTGAGGGATCTTGGGACTTATTTACTTCAACGAGGCCTTTATATAATCAAGATCGAGCATCACTTAAGGTAAGTTCGTTTTGATCACATGATTAAATGCGGCCTCGTCTCGTAAATTAGTAAGTGTAGATGTTTAAAGAATCTTGCAACAACATATCCCATGCACTGGGCAGCAACATATCCCACTTGCAGCAACATATCCCACTGGGCTATAAGTATTTATTTTATCAAAAATTTAACTAACATCAGTTTCTGTGTTCAAATTTAACTCTGTTGTGAATTGTGTATTGTCTATAACTGGCCTATTGTAAAAACGGCAAATGTGCTGGAATTTTTTTGTCCATCCTGCAGCTAGTATGATGGTGTCAAAACTTACTCCGGCTCTTGCAGCTTAGATGTCGACGCATGGCGAATGCTTTGAGGTCTAAATTGACTTGTATCTAAGCCGCAATTCTCTAGGATGGTGCCTAGCCATCTGCCAATTGTTTGCGTCGAGGCACGGTGATAAGGCTTTTTATAGGTAATGAACAAGAACTTGCAAAACTCTCGCAAGTCCTTTGTTCTCCTGAAATATTCTAAAAGTCTTTGCTATACGCACAACTGCGGTTCTGCATTGAAAAAAGGGTACTAGAAAGGGTTGCGACCGATTAAGAGATGACCTTTTAAGTTTACTGCAAATCCCAATTGTGATCTTGTTTTCTTGGAGAGAAATATTGTCTACACTAATTGATCTCAATGTTTGAATCCTGTGTCCTGTGGTTAAAGCTAATAAAATCGCTAGTTTCTGAGTTAAGTCCTGGATCCTCAAAAAACCCCTTTAAAGAATCTCTTTAACCTAAAATCCGTTTCTAATTCTGGGCCAGCTATTTGTGCAATTGCGGTGCAATCGCTAATAATTAAGACTACCATAGGATGCACCATCCTTGAATCTGCGTGTCAAGAATTAAAGTACATTTGGAACAGTAACCTGAAGTGGATCTATGTTAGGGGAGACTCGGTCGAGATGGCACCCTTTTATTTGTTCCCTCATATTTTGGAAACTATCGCATTTGTACGAACAAAACTTATTGAGTATATAAGAAATGATTCTAACTATCATATGCCTAGGTATTTTGTAATAGAAAGAACAATTTTGTAAAATACATTTTTTTTTTAATAATGGAAGCTATGCCATCTCATCCTCATAAATGCGGTTGAGATGGCATTAAATTTTATCGAATAATAAGTATTTTTAGGAACATATGTCGAAAAGGAATCAGTTAAAAAGAATTAGTTTTATCAATATATTTACTGAAAAACTATATAATATAATAAAATAGGGTTTCTCCCGCATAGAACAAAACATAAAATATTTTTCGAAAAATAATAAAATCAGCCTTAAAATTAGATGCATATTTTCATATGCAGCACTTGTAACCTCTGGTGTCCTGGGACTAATAGATGGGTTTCTGGAGAGTCAGTCCCACCCGACCATTTTTTTAACTTTGGAAAAGTTCTTCTTTACGCCAGTGCGCTTAGCAAATTCATCCTATAGATCTGATCTCTTTTGTTGTTAAGCCATAAAAACGGCTTTCCATATTTTTGACATATTGCACCAAAGCGATCTCCGTTGTTGCATTAAAGGTTATTTTTTTTCCTCCCAAATATCCTTTTTGCTGGCACACCAAATATTTTACTTGTCAATTTCCATCCCATTTCGCCATTTTTTATAGAATTTATTGCGTTTTGCATTGCCTTTTCATCCCATGACTGTCTCTAGCTAACTCTCTTATACTTGGCCATCTTCTGAAAAACCAAAAAAAATATATACCAAACACGAATCAATCTTTCAGGGCGAGATGGCATATACCATCTCAGCCTGATTTCAAGTGTGCCATCTCGCCCGCAGTCCAACTCCCCAAAAGTAATCGAAATTCACTGGACGGCTGATTACAAAACCTCAAAAGGACTACCGTTTATACTAATCTATATACTAAGTATTCCATTCTATATAAAACAAAGAACTTGAAACGCATTGTCAATTTGCAAATTACTTTTTAATTCAATATAAAAAAATATTTTCAACTTACCTTTTTCAAATTTTAATGACCAGAGTCTTGTTTCGCTCGTTAGGCATACCACGCTCACATATGTTTAAAAATATGTTAGATAGGCAACTACACATACATCAAAGTGTAAAAAAATAGTTTGGCAAATCGAAGAAACATTCAATATGCCATCTCAGCTGATATGCCATCTCAACCGAGTCTCCCCTACATGAAAAACAATGTTCCCACAATAGCTTATTAGGCCTACATTATATTGTTTTAAGGTTTAATTTGTTACTGAAGCTAAACAAAGATCTATCTTGGGAGCTTTCAAAGCTCGCCGGATAGCCTCCCTGCTACTAGAGAAAGGTTCTTTGACGATGGGTGACTTGTTCCGCTAAATGTAAGTAAAGCATTAGCGTTTAAAAAAATGTGCACGCCACTGAATTCAGCATTCAAGTAAGTAATAATGATTGTGTAGAAAAAATAAAAATGCACATTAGGTATTTATTTCTTTTCAAAAACTGATAGGTAGCCACTCGGTTAGCCATGAAAAACACAAATAAAATTAAATTCTGGCAACTTGGTGATATTAATATTGGTCTTATAGTGATACAGAACAAAATAAGAAAACTGAAAATTCCATCACAAAAACAGCTAGGCAAATTTATTTTTTAAATTATTAATTTTTTTAATTTGGTATACAGGCCCGTTTTGAGGGGTGCTGAATCCAGTGGCGTGTACAGATTTTTTTTCTAACAAAATCGCTGTGTTTTTCTGAAATTTTGCTCATAGAATCTGGTGTAGTTGGCCTTGGATTTTGTATCAAAGAGATAATTTTTGCTCAAAAAATGCAACCTATCAACCTCTACAATTTAAAAAAATCCAGGCCAAATCGCACAATTAATAAACTTTTTACAGGGTGACCCGAAAACAAATGGGTTACACTCTATGTATACATCGGCGTGTTACGTTCACCTGGATATTATTTGTGCCAGGAAAATCTATATAATTTTGGATTTTTAGGTAGACATATTCACACGACTTACCTCGTTCTTAAAATGTATAGTAAGACATAAAATATGTGATCACAAAATTAACTTTATATTATAATGAATATCTACAAGCAGCGTGTTTGAAATGTCATTAAACGCTTTCTTTCCTAATTTAAATAATGCAACATTATCGTAGTTCGAAATAACTCTTTTATTTTTGATATAAATCTGTGGTTCACCAAAGTGGAACCAATAGTTTTTAGCCACGTATCTCAATTGCGCAAAAGCAAGCGGCAATGCAAGATCAGTTTTCAACTGCCTATCGACGAACAAAATAGAAGGCACGGGCCGTCTGTTATAGTAATTCAATAATGGAACGAGAAAACAAATTCATATCCAGGAGGCACGTGCACACATGTGTGCCTCCGCATGAAGTAATTGCAAGCTTTGCGAAAAAACTGGTTTTCTACTCCGCGCTCCTAGTTAGCACACCTGTATGGATGGCTTTGATTCACGTTAAAAGATCTAATTAGTCCGTGCACAGATAAGGTATCCACTTTACGACAAAAAAATAAAGTTCTATAAACCCGACAATAGCTTTATTATATTTCTAAATAAATATATATCAATGCCCATATTGAGGTCGTATATAGGAACCTAAATGATTTTATATAAAAATTATCCTACAACGACCTTCTTGGGAAACCAACCACATTATCTATTATTGAGAGTTCCAGAAATATAGAAGTTGGCCCCACTAGGTTGTATTACACGCGGTAATTTTTTTCTCGCAATTCTTGAGAATGCTCGTAACGCGATAAAGTTTTGAAAATAAGGAGAATTGGAGGAGAAATAGGAGAATTGAAAACTTCAATAATTATGCAGTGTGGAGACTTCACTTGATAAAAATGATAAAAATCAAGTGGGCCTTGGGAGGAGCCAGGAATTTATTTTTCATTTAGGTAAAGTTATTCTTTTTCTGTAAAAGATATCGAGAAATTTCTTTAGGAAAAGTTGTTCATAATATAGAATTGGGCTGTGTGAAATTTGAAAATAATTGCCTTACTTTGATTTTTGGGAGGTAAAAGCCTTTTGCCAAAAATATATCGAAAAACTTTACGAGAAAATGTTATTCAGATTATACTTGGATATTTTTGTTTTAGGTTCTCTAAACAGTTGACTATACTCCATGAATGTTGTCCTACCTGATGATGTCGCACCTGCTGAAGTCACTCAGAGGTGAGTTGGTATAATCCACTGGATACTGGATGCTACAAGTAACCGCAGGTATTTACCAACATATTTGTCCAATTGCTACCAACCATTCTTTTGTAAATTATTTAGAGACCTGCATTTTCAATATTTATAAAAACATAGGTAAAATTGTGGAAAATTTTACTAGGAAAAAATCACCGATAGTATAGGATAAACAAAATTTAAGTTTTCTATTATACATAATAGCACTGAAATCTTGGATAATAATCAGGGGAACCGGAAAATTCCGCGAATGGACTGTTGACCGACCAACAATTGTCGAAAACGAAAAATTATTTAAAAAGTACGGATTATTTTAAATTGCAATAAAATGTCAGAAGCATACCTTAGTATCAAATATTTTGCGATACAAGGTATGACATTTTGCCATTTATCTTAGAAACGATAAATCCTAACATGAATCAAGAATAAATTTTTGTAATGCTTTAAGTGCTCCATAAGGCCAAGCACTTTAGTTACATCCTATATTATACAAATTCGATTTAAGACATTGGAAGGGGATGGACAAATTGTATTTTCTTTTGTCGGTGGTTGTGATAATCCACTCTAATAGTTTAGGAACAAATTAATAATAAACAGTCAATTCATGAAGATATATAAAATAATTAAAAAAACAGTGCGGGGACACAATGTAAATTTTTAGGGATGCGTGAAAAAATGAATTGATTGCTCGTAAGTTATAGGAAAACTGAAAATTTTCAACGGCAATAAGATAGAATTGACACTATCGCATATTTTGGAAGCTGTAAATGTGACGGCAAAAATTTAAATCCAGAAAATTGCCCAAAGATTTTTATAACTGTAAGTACTAATATATCGTTTTAATATTGTAAATAAGTGTAGGTAAGTAACATTTTGTTAAAATTTGTCTTAAATTTAATAGCTACTTGTTCAAGTTCAAAATAATGAAATAAAAAAAAACTATTGTCGGAAATTTTTTTGTGGCGCAAACAGTATTCATTTAATTTTTAATCGGGATTTTCGCCACAGAACCTGAACTAAACTGATTAACAGACAACTAATTTAACTAAGAAACTAACTAAGAAAACATTTATAATAAGTTTTCGATCAAAATCGGATGACAAATACAAATTTTATGGGGGTGTTTTGGTTTGAATTGGGTCACACGGTATAATATATTGTTTTCTATAAGAGCTTAAATTCTGTGCTTATACCACGCAAGTAATAACAATAGTTTTCTGAAAAAATTCTAGTTTTCTACCAAGGCTAGCGATTCTCTGGGCACAATCTCTGCATTTTTTCGAGTACCTAGGTGGGCGGTCGAGGCCTGCAGTCTACTGCTCTGTTTGAAGCCCATGTAGACTTTTTTGTCCTCGCTGAATTGCTTCTATGAACTTCCATAGGTATATTTGGGTGGTCAGCAGCCACTTGCCCGAAAGATGTGTTCCATTATTCTATGGAATTATTGGTTTCTGGTAAACCTAACAGTGTCCCATCAAAACAGTGCCACATATTATTATCATGCGAAAATCGAAGCGGGCGACGACCATGACATCTCTGTGGATCTCTAGTTGTTTTCAAAATAGTCAGTAATGATAGAATATCTTCTTCACAGATTGATTCAAAGTCGTGTGTATGACGTTTTCAGTGGTGACGAATGCAAGTGCAGCTAAATATCGAATTTTATGGGAAAATTCTGGAAATATCCTTCTTTAAATATGCATCCTTGAATACCTACCTACACCTGGACATCCCAATAAATCTTTGTGAAAGTACGTTTTCAGGCAATTGTGTTTCTGCCTTATTTCTTTTCGGAGAATACTCTATTCGGGCAATTTTCCTGTCGGTGAGTCAGGGAATTTTCTTTCTGTTTTAATTGGCAATACTCCTAGATCCAATAATCAGCCAGCCAGGATATAGGTACCGTTGATTCTTCCCCAAAGCCACACCGAAAGAATCATTAGTAAACTCGAAAATACTTAATATTCGAATAAGATACTTTTAGGTTCGCAATGCATCCTCAATACCCATTCGTTCATCCGGCGCTGACTTTTTAGACTGCATGTTTTTCTGCCTTCGATCGACCTTGGTTCGAGGCAGGCGCATGCATATGTCTTTAAAGAAAAACACCGCTATGGCCAAGAGCGCTGGACAAATGTGGGTTCACGGTATTGCTCCTAAATAGGCTTTATCCGTGTGATTTACTAATTGTCCTACACTCACTGGGATTACTACGGTTTTCTAGGGTTTTCCGTAATACTTGAGCGAACGCTATCCTAGTTCAATCTGGAAAAAAGTCGGCCCTAGCCGCAAATGGCAACGAATACAAAATAATAGTAATTGCCCCCCCTCCCCCGCACAAGCATGTGGTTGCTTCTGGGGTACCTACTCCTAGTTTGGAGTATTGTGAGGGTGAGAATTATTATTATTATACCCAATTCATCATGCGGCAATCGCCAAATGAGCCCCTTCCCACAAATTACGCCTTTTCGGCGCACTCCTTTCGAGTCGCGCCGCGGCAAAAGAAACGAGCGCCGAACATGCGCCTACGTACGGCGCGGCGCGCCCACGAAAAAGGCGAAACCGCAATTTCGAGGTGCATGTGCGGCATGCGTTCCAGCATCGCCTCCCGCGATCGCCGCCACGTCTGGCCCCCACCGGCAGGGCCCGACGGCGCGGTCGACGACCTCGCCGGCCCATCTGCGGCCGCTCCAAGGCCCCGCGCGCCCGCCCGGTGGTGACAATTCGTCCTTCGGCGGAATCGGCCGAATCATTTATTAGGTACTTTTGTATTGTACTGTTTAATTAAAATCAATTAAATGGTTCAATAAATACTCTATCCGTATTTCTTGGTCAATTTTTGAGGTACCTACCAGTATTGCTCTTATTCAACGCACTTAAGTCCTGAGTGGACTAAGGGATAAATAATAAACATATAAGATCAGTATCACTCTGCGCACTTCTCGCCTTCAACTTCCAACACCAGGAATGCCCACTCCCACTCCTAGAGGATGATGACCTCTCAGCCAACACCAAATCAGGCAACGTCGCTTTTAGCTTCAGTAGTTGCTTCTTTCAATATTTTCACAAAACTATTCACCGTAAAGGTGACTTCTGCATTCACACACTTTCACACTAACTATTACAAGTGTTTAAATCTACACCCTAGGATAATCTTGTCCAAGAATTTATTCCTTCACCACCCTTAGGATCCCAAGAAGTTCTGAGATATTCAAGCGCGAGATCAACAGACACAAAACTTGCGGTGCATACTCAATTCTATAGTCTAAAAAACCCACGACTTCTTGGTAAAGGCATTCCAATAGCTAAACTTAGATGAGGGAAGAGAGGGGATACGTAAATCCGGCTTTAGACGGCTATCAGACGAGTGACACAAAATCGATCCGGTGACATTTCCGGTCCCAGACATTTGAGGTGAAATCTTCTTGGAGCCTGGAATTACCTTCCATAGGTAAATATATTCTATATCGGCTTCTTGCATGATTTTTATTTTACGTTATATATCTCCTTTGCGTGTGCAGAGGTATACGCTATTTGAAAGTATGATTAAGGCCATAGTTCAACCTACTTTTTTTGTAATTTGCACTAGGTCTGTTGAACTTTTCATTCAAGATTTTGATCCGATTTTGTAACACGACAGTTCCTGGTTTGACGTGTCCCCTCTCTTCCTTTGTCTAAGAGCGAAACTGTGACAAAGATCACTGGCATTGCCTCCTAAATAACTCTCAATCAAATATTGATAATCTACCATCTAACAGACTTAGCTAAACGAAAAAGTTTATTTAGGGTTAACAGAAAAAGTTATTATTTACAAAAGCGAAATAAGTAATCACTCAAAACTGGTGCCCCCCCCATCAGCCAAACATTGAAATGATTGGCCCAATAATAGTCGTTTATACACCTTCCAAACACTATCGAGACCTCCCTTAGATAGTAGTATAGTATAGTAACAAAGATCATGATCTTTGGTAGTAACTTGTTTTATTTAGCCTGGTGTGGCTACTAAATACAATTATGTAGAGAGATTATAATGCAATAACTCAAATGTATAATGTTCCTCTTGTCTTAAGATTTAATAAATTAAATTATTAGTTAAATTGCATCATTTTGAATACCCAGGAAACACTTTTTTATGTTTTAAATTTTTTTAATTTTCTTTCACTTTTTAATTTATCTGGCAATTTGTTATACTTTATCAACCCGTTTTTGAATAATAGATTTACAACAAATAATATTCTTATTAAAATTTTGTAAATATGTATATGAAAATCACTAAACGATCTTGTAGAATAACCATGATGTTCGAAATTGAAAGTAATATAGGTACCTATGTAAGCAAATTGATAGAAAATGAATGTTTTCATTTAAACATGAACTATAAATGTTTCTAAACATTTTATATTCAACCAGTGCAATTTCTTGAGCGTATAATTTATTTTATGATATTTGTTTAAATTTAGAATCACTCTTATATAAAAAAATGTGGAAATATTATGGTATTATATATTATATATATTTTTTAATAAAAACTCGAGTTTGCACTAAAGCGCTTTAGGTAACCAACTTTTGATGTATTTTTGAAATCAGATATCCAAAGTGCAAGTCAAATTTTAATTTCAAATCAACATTAATAGGTACCTAAATATTTTATGGAATAAACAACTTCTATGATTTCACATTCAATAGTAATCTTTAATTAAAAACACAATTATTGATCCTTCCTAAACAAACTGCTTTCGTTTTATTTACTTTCAGCTTCAACCTCTAACTTTCAACCAGTTACATAACAACTTTTTAAAACATTTGGAAGTTCATTAATGACAAAATAAACAAAATTGGCCATAAAATGCTACCCTGTGGAACTCCAACATTATTAATTTAATTTGCTGAAACCTCTGATTCCATGATATTTTTCCGATAATTTATGTTTCTAGTTTCAAACGCTCGCTGAAAATCTAGAAACAACGCAACAACATAAATATTCATCCATTCCCATGCTTCTACAACTCTCAATAACCAATAATAATTGTATTGCTGTTTCGGTTCAGTGTTTCTTCCTGAACCCAGCTTGATAGTCATAATGTTGTTAGTTTCTAAAAATATGTCGGAAATTACTTGATAACTTTGTATTTTTGGTTTTTGGAACAGAAGTTATTGTCGAACATTTAAAATCAACAAGAATTTGTTCACTCTCGCCAAATTAATAAAATTTTATGGTTGGTACCCTATGATTTCAAAATTTTGCTTTAAAACTTGTTTTGAATATAGCTCGGATGGATTATTATTTGATTAGATACTATTAATATTTTTCTTCAGTTGGGTCAAATTTAAATAATTAAATATGCCACCTTCAGTTTTGGGCACAATTTTTCATTTCCCTTTGGACTCTTACTAATTATTTCAGAAACACTGCCAACATCATATTTGTTTAGTTTGCATACAATGATTTCTCGATCAGTTTCTTTAGAGGCTCCAAAAACATTTCTGAGATATCATTTTTTGGACTAGTACCAAAGTCTAGAGAAGTATTCTCTAGACTTTGCTAGTACCTTCTACCCAATTAAGAATTTTGTTGTTTTGTTCTGTAGATAAAAGTTTATGGCCAATACTTGTTAAAGTTTTATATTTTTTACATCTCTGTTTGATTCCACCTCTCATTTTGTAATAATACAGTGATGGCCCTTTTGTTTTGGCATCATTAAAACATCATCCATAATCCATAATATAATCATTAGATATGATTAAATCTATGAGTGATGTACTTGCTTTTATTTGTTACCCCAGTTTAACTATTATTTGTTTTAAATCATTGATCTGAATTATTTCCTTAAATTGTTTTGTATCACTTGCATTTTTCAGCCAATCAAAATTGTATTACTTAGCTCTAAAATGTGGTTAAAGGTCATTTTATAAATTTGGACTTGTGTGTGGCAAAACCAGGATTCGCAAGGGGCAAAATAATTTTTAAAATCTAAAATAACTTCTCCAATGCTACCAGAATTTTACTGGTATGATTTGAATTTGAAACACAACTTACAAACATGTAATTTTCCATCTTCAATTCACTATCTAAAATACCTTGAGCAAGGTGTGTTTCAGTTAAGGGGCTTCCTGGATTCAAAAAGAAATTAATTTTTCCTTACTTTTCGGAAAAAAAAAAACAATATTTAAAGGGGCTATAATACTTCCATGGTTCAATCTTTGTAGCTACTGGTTAATCAGTGGTTGCGTATTAACTTTTTTCTTCTCATTTTTAATCTTTCGTTTAAAAATTTAACAAGATTCATGGAAAGGCGAATGATTTATCGGTAAATTCCGCTTAAATAATTTATTTATTTATAAACAGTTTTGACAAATAATATTTTCATGAGCAGTGTTGCAGTTTGGGGCTACACGTTCTACCGTTTACTGAAATATTTTAAATATTTCAGTCAACGGTTCTACTGAACCGCATTTCATACACACTTTATTTTGTGTAAATTTTTTTCCAGTGTGGTTGTAACCTGCACATCTAAAACATCTAGAAGGTTGACGTGATAAAAAAATATGGCTTACACAAAAATTTTACATAACAGCACCATTACTTAAAACACTTTTATGCGTTTCTCGTAATTACCTGTATATTTTTTGCACTTGCTTTAATGAAGAAATTCCCTTTAATTAATTAATTGCCTCTGTATTTCAAAATCTTTTTAATTATCCTCAATGCCAATAATTTTAATTTTAGGTCGTCTTTCCTTGGAAAATTCCACTTTGTAATTTTCCCCCATTTTTTCAACAGCCTCTTTTCAAACCATTTCGATTTGCATTTTATCCTAAGGCAACCATAGTGTTTCACAAGATTCTTGTAAATTTCTTGTTCTTATCTTGTTCTTGCTGCAAGAACAAGACAAGACTCTTTTAAATTTCTTGTCTTGCTTTGCAAGACAAGACAAGAAATTATTATGCAAGAATCTTGCAAATTTGCAAGAAATCTTGCTAAAAGCAAGAAATCTTGCAAAAATCATTATCTGTAAATATAATTTCTGCAAAACTTTAATAGGATAAATAATAAAATGTAAGTGACGACGATATTGAATAATACTGATTTTTGCAAAATAAGCATAAATATAAACGGTTATTCAAGAATAACTGCCTCTATATACTAGTATCTAGTAAATATATTATATTTTATTTACAATATTCCTGGAAATTAATTTATTTCTTATAAGTTTGATTTAACTATATTTTTGCTAAAAATTGGACTTCCTAATTTCCTAATGCATTGTTTCGCTTCGTATTATTGTGGCATAATGTAGATCGGGTTATTTTAGCAGGCAGGGTTTGAAGTTTTTTTGTCCACTTCCACACAAATATCGAAATCCACAAACAATAAAATAACTTTAACTGAAAGGAAACTCTTAGACTTAGAGGCATTTCGAATTGAAAATCATGAAAACATTAAAACAAAATCATTATTATTATAAAATTGAAAAATAAATACAAATAATAACGAAAAATATCTGCGTCAATAATTAAATGTACCTATTATGGATACTAATTGCTTAGTTTTTTTATCAAGAAGTTAGGCACCCTTCTAAAGTAATAGCGACAAACACGCGTAATATAGTGCGTAATAGCACCTTTTTACTTTTTTTATGATAATCTAAAGAACGATACTGTTTTAGAACTGGGTAGGTATACCTATTTAATTAATGCGATGAAGACAATATTCTAATACATATTGTTTTTCATTTGTATCCTACAAAATGATGGCTTAAAAAATATTGCTCAGGCAGTCATCAAATTTTAAGATCAATAAAATATTAAATTTTTGCAATAAGATAAGAAAAATCGCCTTTCCATACGTACTAAGTATTTCAGTTATCTAACTACCTTAAATTAAAAATATTCCTTCAAAATCCAATTAACATTTTTGCTTGTTCCAATCATCATTTCAGTATGTATGATTTGTTTTGTGTTTATCAATGAATGATTTAAAATATCTGAGTACAGACCTATCCCTTCACTAAATTCTAAATACGGCCCTGTCTTCTAAACAGAGAACATGGCGACCACCGGCTGCCAAACATCAAAGGCGCCGTCGTCGACTTTATATTCTCCCCTTTCTTGTTCTCTGGCACTGTCAAAGTTTACAGAATAAAATTTTATATTTTATATTTTATTTTATTCTGTAAACTTTGGCACTGTGGACCCCGCGCCCTGCCGCGCCGCGGTTCTGCCTGCAGTGCTGCGCCAACTTATCTCGACAAGCTTTACACGTAATAAATAATAAAAGAGTCTTGCTATCAAGAGTCTTGGTAGCAAGACTCTTGCAAACAAGAGTCTTGCGTTGACGTCACTAAACAAAAAATGCAAGAACAAGAAATTGCAAGAAATCTTGCTTGCAAGACAAGATTTTTTCCAGTAAGAGTCGTGCAAGACAAGAAATCTTGTCTTGTGAAACACTAGGCCACCATCATTTACAATATTAATTTTCTGCAAAGCAATTTTTAGTTCTTCTGGCTTGACATATTCACGAATATCGTTTTTAGTTTTTTTAGATTCTTGCTTAGAATTAACGGGTTTGATATAAATAGCATTTTTATTGGCGACACTTATACAGTTTTGATATTATTTTCATCTATTTAATTTAAGGAGTTCGTTATATTTCAATGTTATGTCATTTTCTGAATTTACTATATGAATATTCTGGGAATTTACTTCACATTTCAATCAACAAAAACTAGTTTTTAGAAAATGAACTGCGTCAGAAATGTTTTCCAAACATCTTAGCCTCTCTCTGAGGAAATCCATTTCCAATTCCATCTTCCTGATTCTTTCATTTTGATTTTGTAATTATTGGTCTTTTCGCTTAACAATTCCATTATACAGGGTGATTCATTGGGCATGGGAAATGCCGAAGCTGGGGGTAGGGGAGACCAAAATACTGCGATCGAGTCCAACATTGCTTAAACAAATGTTTGTTTGAGACACAGTGCGTTTAAATTCTTTTTTTTTTTCAAATTGAATTATGGCTATATCTACAAAAATAATCAAGCCGTTGAACTGAAATTTTGCACTGCTCTGTTTTTTGGGACGGAGAATCCGCTGAAGATGTCAATTTTAACGTATCTCACAGAGGGCGCTACTAGCGCTGTTTCTGGATCGTGCTTTTACTTGTTAATTTTTCGGGATTATCTTTTGGGTCTTGCTGGGTTATAATTTTAGTGCATCTTTTCATTCTGCAACAAAAAAGTACTCTCGTTTCGTGACGATAAAATCAATCGTTTGCGTTGAAATCGACAAAATTCATGTGCCCTGGAGTCGGCATAACGTTCAGGTACTTTGACAAATTTTGAGTTGACACCCTTCGATATTTTTAATGTTTCCAAATTTATTATAATTCTGAGGGATTCCCACACCATTCTTCAATAATTCCCAAATTTGCTTGTCTTCCTCTTCCTAACAGAATATATCACCATGTGCTTGATTTTCCACCAATCGTGTTTCCGGGCGATTTTTGGGACAACTTTTCACTGTTAGGTATACAGGTAAAGCAAGATAAATTATTGTCAGAGTAGGAATCAATGAATTCACGAAAAATCAATCTTTAGAAGCTTCTCCCTCGCCTTCTATTCTAAAAATTTGCCATACGGTCCATGTGGCGAGGTCCGAGTCTACTATAGGAAGAGGCATGACGGATTGACGCACATTCGACCTCAATAGTCTGTACGTTGGAGAAGGATTTCAATACTATTGAAAGTTTTTCAGAAACTGCGCAAACTGTCGGGCAAAATTACGCTCACGTCCTCCCAAAACTTGATATTTGGTGTACAAAATAAGGAACAGTCGTGTACATCTTATTCTATCTAGAAGAGAAATATACCTGTTTTATTACATCATGGAGCAGGGAGTTTGCATTTTGGGCACCAAGGCAATAAATGGACTAATCCAACATGCATTTTGGGCACCGACCCAAAGGGTCCTCTTTACAAAAGTTGCATTTTGGACACGGAGCCTCTTATTTTTACCTGTACGTTCAACGGTCAATTAAGTTTAGGTACTTATAGGTAGTTACCTAAGCAAGGGTATAAGCTTATTATTCATCATTATTCTATGGTTTATTATAGTATAATAATTACATTAACAATTACATTAATTGTACAAAATATCTTAATCTAAATATCTTATTTATTAACATAGCAATGGAATGACAAACATTTAATAAAGTGTAGCCTATTGATTTCCTTATTTTGGTATTTAATAATCATTGATTCAATAAATTTCTGTCTTTTTTTAGCTTTCATGTCATGGATTTGTATAGGTTTTTGAAGACTTTGAATTTTAATATAAGTGTCGGTTTGAAACTCTTTCAGTTTTTCAACAAAAACGAATAGGTTAGGATGTTCAGCATATATGGAGTTGTTAAAATTACTGTGAAAAGACTCACAAGCATTTGTTGTACGAGTGATGGTAGATGAATGTTCTGCCCAGATAATAGGTGGAAAAAGTGACTCTTCAGAAATATAAGTATCTACTAAATAGTCGGCATATTTCACAACTCGGGGGTCTTGGGGCATACTTTCAGACAATTCAAGAGCAAAACACTCACCTACTTCGGTCGGATCCAGATACATAAGTGCAAAAGTCAATTTTAACCAATTGCCTATTTCACTTGCCTCATGCTTGTATTCTGGCACCAAACCACAAGTTTGAATTTTTCGGTACCATGCCTGAGACAAGTGAAACCTACAACCAACAATTTTAGCATTAGGCCAAGTGTTTAATATAGCTAGGTGTATGGCTTTCTCAAAATCTACAACTATCTCTATTGACAAACACGCGCCTATGACTAGTTTAAATAGTTTTGTGCATATTTACGCGCTCTTACTTGGAAGCAAACAATAAATAAGCGGTATGTATCTTCCATTTACAAAACCGTGTATAGTGAAAAATTGGCTGAAGAATTTTGTACAGTACCTAAAAGTGCCATCTATGTAAATGCGTGACACGTCTTCAATAATGTTGATGTTTGTATCAGAAGAAAAAATTACGATGTTATCCCTTTCGTTATTAATTAGTACGAAATTCTCATTTCGCGACGTAACTACATTCAAACTAGATAAAGCTATATGTACCTGGTTCATGTTCTTCGGCAAAGTTGGTAGTGTTCGTCGGCGGCTATTGTACAAATTGTGTCTTATGTATTGGACATCCGTTGTCGTTAAGTTACTCGGAAGGTCCCTTTGCAACTCCTGGCGTATGACCTTCATAGTTTTTTCCGCAAGGTCTTCTGTAGCTTTCCTTTTGCAAGTAACACTTACAACTTGTCGTGTTAGGCTTGCCAAATTTGCCTCGTGGTTGTGCTCTGCTGGATATTCAGTTATTAAGATGTCCTTTGATGACCCTACCGTTGCTTTGCACTGCCGATTTGTACACCTCCAAAACTTTTCACTCGCAGACTTTATGTCTTTAGTAAAACTATATTTAAAATTATCAAACACTAACATTGGTTTTCCTCGATTACTGGAAATTATTTTGGTTTCCATTGCAACTATACACGATACGCGCTATAACAATGTCAATAACCAAACAATAATAAAATGTGTTTAATTTTTGCAGGGCCTTATATAGGTTACATCCATTAATAATTTTAATTTTATCTTATTACTCCAGGTACTTAAATCTGATTTGACCCACCCTTTGGGCTTCGGTGCCCAAATTGCAGTTTTCCTAAACCCTCGAAACTGACCGCAAAGAGAAAAATACCTATTTGGTGCTGAATTTGCATGCGCCCATGGAGCAGGTAAAAATTTCTATCGACATTCGCTTTCGGTTAGTTAGCGAGTATATGAAGGAAAAGGCATTCTTCTGCTTATAAGGAAATCATGCTTAGAATGACACTTCATCCCGAAGACACTGAAGACTCAAAAGGAAAATACTCTCTGTGACATCAGAAGATGTGGGGAATTCAATAAATCAACATAAAGAAAATTGACATGCTAGTCTGAAAGTTGAGGCGCACGTGTTTAATTATCGTGCATACCTATAGGTATGTTTGCAGTTTTAGGTAGCTATAGTTGAATTTCCTACAACTTTTACTACAGCGTATTTATTTTTTGTTTAGTTTAGAAAACACAAACAGTATAAAATACTTTGCAAGTCCAGCTTTTGCATTGTGTATTTCGTAAAGTGAAAGAACGCAACAAAGAGGCACAAGCTCTGTAGAAACTTGCCGCTAACAATCAGGATCGGTCCAACAACAATCTTGGCATTTGGCAGCTATTGAACTTCTTTGTATTCCAACTCTCTTTTGACCCCGTAATCTTCACTTTACGGGGTTAAAAGAGAGTTGGAATACAAAGAAGTTCAATAGCTGCCAAATGCCAAGATTGTTGTTGGACCGATCCTGATTGTTAGCGGCAAGTTTCTACAGAGCTTGTGCCTCTTTGTTGCGTTCTTTCACTCAATTCTACATCTGATACGAATGAAAATTATATTATATAATAAAAAGAGTTAGGTCATCTGCGGCCGACGTATACATCGCCATTGCAATGGTCGTTTTGCTAACCTGACAAATCGAAGATATAACCATCTCGCCAAGATTTATCGTGTTTCATTACGTTGGGCGATATTTTTCATAACGGTCGGCCGCGGTGCATGGAGCGGTGTGCTCTATGCGTTGCGACCCCCAGGCAATAATAACTTTACTTGGAGATACAGGAAATGCGGTGATTAATCTCCAGTCATACAAAATTTATACTAATCCTATGTATGTGGATGTTTCCTATTTGTTTCTGATAAGCTGGGATGTCTGACAGACGCCTATGCGCTCGCCCATCTAGTTCCAATCCTGTTCGGCCGGATTTAGCGCCTATCGAAAATCCCTGCATTATACAGTGCAAATATGACAAGCTGCATTCTGATGTTGTGGGCAGCGACCTAAATGCAAAATTACCGCCTATAGATTTAAAAATGAACTCTGTGGCAGGTATATAGGTAACAAACGATTATCATAATCCCTTCAATCGGGGATAACTGGTATAATATCAAAATTTGCCTGTTTCATTTCAGTTTACTCATGGGAAACACTCTCTTTAATTATGATTTAACTATGCACGGTTACATGGTTTGATTTCGTTTATAATGTTGTTCATTTATGTGTTGGATAAAATACCGACTTGCGGTTACACCACCTGTAGCCCACGTCTGCTATCAACCACTGCATCTGCTACGGATTGATTACTGTAAACCGCAACGTATCGACTGAATCTCATCTCCGTCAGATGTTAATCAACCGGAAACAGAAACGATACTCGCTTTGTCATCGCAAAAGTCTTCTCGGGTGTTCCGATCGTCAGATATAGGCATTTTGTCCTTGAACTAACTAATGGTCAGAAGACCAGCCGCGCTAACTCACGCTTCTCAAGTTTTATTAGTGATTTCCCATTTAACAAGTCTGCAGCATTTTGTGAATCAAAAAACAAGCGTGCATCTCATTATTTGTGTCGTACGTTATATGCGAAATGGACCTAGACAATGTTTATTAAAGGCAAAATGCCGCTATTGATCGTACAATCACATACACAGTGATTCAGTCATCATGTAAAAAAATAAGGGCAAGTGGGAAACAATAGCTTAAAACGAATTTTCAGAAGTGTATTGAAACCCCTCTGGTCAGCTAAAAGACCATAGAAATCTAAGAATATGATGTTTGATATTTTTTCTGGAGTTTTTTAATTTTTGGGGAAACTGGTTCTGCTGTGTCGATAAATACAGCGTGGCCTAAGTTGATTTTTTTTTATTCATTTGTAAACTATTTGCACTCTGAAGGAACCTCTCTAAAAACTTGGTTTCTGTGGGGTAGCTCAAGCCAAGCCACTCGTCTGGTTTCGGGAAACAGCAGAATAACAGAAACCTGTCCACAAATGACCACACATCGTTCCATCACACACATGGTTCTAACGCCCCACGCATCACGAGAATAGAAGCCAGATTCTTTTCATAAAATTTTCCTGCGCCTCGTTTGTGCCAACCAATCGACATGCCGAATCAAGAGCTGTACCATACCACCAGCATGATTTCAAGCGTTTTCCACTGCCTATTTTCATTTTTCCCGATCAAGTACGCCACTTTTTCAAAATATCTGCCGTTCGGTATGTACCGGGTGTCCCAATAAGACTGTTCCTCGGCCATATCTCGGGAACCGTTCGTCGTATGACTTTGGTGTAAAAAAAATTATTGGGTAAATCGGCCATAAAGAATCGCAGGAAAATATTTTCAAGTTCTAAAAATGACCACCAGAGGGCGTAACTGCCATCTTAAATTTTTAAATTGCATCTATAAATTTCGCATAATAAACAAAAAAATTGTTTCCACATTTGTAAAGAGAACCAGTTTATCCTCGAGTTTATCTATCATTTTCGTAAAAACAAAATTTCAGTTATTTCCAAAACAAAGATGGTGGGGGATGTTCAATTGTTTTTGCAATAACCTGCTTTAACTTCTTAACGGTTTGACCGATTTTAACAAATTTGGTATCGTTGAAATAGCATTCCTTGGGCAATAAGAATCAACCAAAATATAGTTAATTTAGTTGAATCCTTCTCCGCCAGGGGGCTAGTTTTGACACCATGACCCAAATTCCAAAAAAATAAAAAAAAATCAAATGGAATGATATGACTTTTTCTTTATGAAAAAGTAGCCAAATAACATCCAAATAGGCCAGTGAAAACCGTTTTTCAAAATCTCGTTCCTAACCTCAAATATTGGGAAAATGAGAATAATGGATGTTTGAAGGCCAAGGACCGCGCGGTAAATTTCCTAAAACTACTAAAAATTTAGCTACAAAATGAATAAGATGTTAAAGAGACAATTGTGAGTCTAAATAGAATTCATTTAGGTATTACTTAAAAAATATATATATCATCAGAACATTCACGTTGCTCCAAAGGGACTAAACGCATTTTGAACTTATTAAGTCACTTTAATATTACTCTCGTAATTCTAACCTTTAGTTTAAAAAGTAAGCCTAAAAACCCAAATAGGTATACTATATCCAAATTCGAATATTTTATACCATATATTTTGGAACCAACAAAGATTCTTTGTAAAATGATGCCCCAAATCTAGCATTTTGCGTAGAGTTTTAAACTGTTTTTTTTTTTGCAATATGGTGTGTGGTCCTGGAAAAAAGAAAGATAGGTAGGTAGCTCAGTTCATCTCTGCCAAAAAATAATATATTTGAAAATTAAAAAGTATAAGGTATAACTTTTTAATCGCAATAATAAAAAACAAGGTAAGTCTTGGCTTGGTTTTAAAGTAAAGTAAAAGCACCCTACACATTTAAGTAGGCCTTTGAAAATTAAACAAATGAAACACGATGCATTATAAAATGACAGCCGTAATTTGTAAATTATTCTGTTGTGTTTACATTCAGAAAGTGCAGTTTTTTGAATTTGTAATCTTTTCTAAAATGAGAAATTTATAGAAAATGCAATTTAAAAATTTAAGATGGCAGTTACGCCCTCTGATGGTCATTTTTATAACTTGAAAATATTTTCCTGCATGGCCGATTTACCCAATAATTTTTTTACACCAAAATCATGCGACGAACGGTTCCCGAGATATCGCCGAGGAACAGTCTTATTGGGTCACCCGGTACATACAATAAAACGGGTTAAAAAGTTAAGAAAACAACGAAAACGTGCAAAACGGATCGCTATGTAGATTATGACGTTACGATTTTGTGTTTGTTACCGGTAGGAATATTATCATGTAATTTTAAAATTATGAGAAATTTGTGTGCGGAAATTCGCTAAAAGCCCTTAAGCAAATACTGAAACAAACAATACAACGCTTATCATTTGTAGAAACAAGACTGGCAACACCGACAAAAAGCAGATAAGAGATAAGTATTTCTTATTTTTCATAACCTTCAACTGAGCCTTCAACAATAATATTGAACTGAAATGTGACAACAGTGCTCATCTTTAACCATGAGCGTCGAGTAACTCGGGTGATAACGTTGGTTTGCACCAAGTTTTAAGCTTCGAGAGAAAATAATTCGCCGTTTCCTTTTTAGTAGGCCTTCCTTAAAAGTTTTTACATCATGACTGAATCACCCTGTATACATGCTGAAATGACCAGAAACAATAAAGTCACTATGTCATGTACGTTGGAGAGCTCATCAACTACAAAGAGTATAAGTCTCCCTATAAGTTGTCTCTTCACACACTGTTTCTGCCAAATTTGATGGATACTACATCAATTTCAAATTTCATAATGAAGGCGAATAAGCAAAAGGTGAGTAAACTAAGTAATGAACACTTCTTTTTATTCTTGGCACAATGGTGATGAAGAGAATGCCACACTCCGTTGAATATTTTACATACTAAGTAACCCCGAAGGTTCTTCGTGATGGTCCTTTTATACCGCAAAATGTCGCGAGCACTTGATATCCTCTAATTACGGTGTATGTAATTATACACGCTGCGGTGTTAATTATTTTGAAAATTAATTTCTCCGTCGATTCCTTTAGGTGCAATAGTTATTTATTCGATGGCCAGACGAGAGGAAATCTGCGTTATAAATAGTTGGCTAGTTAATGTGCACTTGGGGGACGTTGTCATATTGTGTATTTTATTACACTGGCTTCGTCGTTTCTTTGCATTTGTCATGGCGTTTATGCTGTGGGATCTGCTATGTCTGGTGTAGCCACTTCACGTTTAGTTTGTGTAACAATTTACGTGTATAACATAGAATTGGAAAGACATCACTAAAACTAAACTCTCATCGTTGATGATTGAGATATTTCGAAATAAGGAAGTTAAGTAGAAGCTAGCTACTCGATCTGCATCCTGTTTGAATTCCTATAACAGTTCCCAAAGCAAAACAGCTTATAAAATGTACCTTGTACATAGAAGGCTGTCCAAGATTTTACCTGCCAAACCTTCCCAGGCGAGTCACGTTCTCTCTACAAGGCTGAAAAGTTATATAGATAAAACCTGGAAAGCCTGTATAGTAATCAATAAAGTGTGCGAGGAGCATAATTCGGTAATTTCTGGTTGCTGTGTTTCCTACAGAGCTTCATAAGACTTAGGCATAATGGCTTTCTCATTTTCTCTTCGCCAAACTAGATAATGGCAATTTAGGACAGTTGCTGCTTCTCGTTAGCGGAGCGCACAGTCGTTAGTAAATTAAGCCATTTAGGTTAGATATACGGCCACCGCTTCAGTAGGCGATACAATAGAGCACAACAGCAGCATCCTGTCCAGTGGTGGCAGCATAAAAATGAATGAAAACCTCTATGGGGTTATATTGTGTACGTTGGTTTTAATTCCTCCATGATTGGTTTAGACGAATAAAAAGTAATCTATATTGATTTGAACATTTAAACCAGAAGTACATACCTAATTAAAGCCCGCGATGTTGCCAGACTTCATAAAATTCGTAACTTTATTATGAAATATTTAAAAAATATATTAATTATTTATAGCAAAATATCAATTTTTGAAAATTGTATATCTCTATCTTTTATATATGTGTGGTGAAACATAGAATTAAGTGTACGAAGCTTATCCAGAAATTATGAACGCCATTATCTACGGATGATTTATATTGAAACCCCAACATGATGTGAATGTCAGAATATTCATGCTGTCAATCGGGCCATCCTAATTACCAAGCCGGATGCTCAATTTCGTTCAATAGTAAATAGAACACGCACGGCGCAATAATGGTGGATTAATGAAATTAGTGTGGGATCGTAAATGATCCTTGCCGGAGGATAATAAAATAAATCACCGCATGCAACAGCCTAATATAGACTCAAAAACCGCTCGGCGACTCTAAACCATGGTATACAAACGAATTATTAAAATTTAAGTTTTGCTGTTGTGTAAGGGATGGTCAAATTTCACTTTTCCAGGGAAAGTGAAATTTAACTTTGAAATTTTCGCGAAACTTTCGAAATTTATGAAATTTTCGCGAAATATTTGAAACTCTCAATGTTATGTTGAAATTTATGAAATTTAAAGAAAGTTTGACGTGAAAATTTCGCAATAGTTTCCTATAAACAGTCCCCACCCAAGCCCAAAAATTATGTATGTGCATGAAAGTGGTATAGGTATAGGGTGTCCCAGACATAGGGATGGGTAAATTTCAATTTTCCCGGGAAGGTGAAATTTCACTTTGAAATTTTCATGAAATATATAAAATTTATGAAGTTTTCGCGAAACTTTCGAAATTTATGAAATTTAAAGAAATTTTAGCGAAACTTGCAATGCGAAGTTGAAATTTATGAAATTATTGTGAAATTTGCAGTGACAATTTCTTTAAATTTCTTATCAACGGTCCCCACCCCACCCAAACCGAAAAATTATGTATGTGTATGAATAGGTACAGGGTATCCCAAATAAGACGTTACGCTCGATTATCTCGGCAAATTTTGGGTTAAATTGATGCTTCAAAAACTAAGCAGGTGTAGTTTTTTCCAAGAAATCGAATACCGTGAAGAAAAAACAATCGAGCAACAAATACAAACGTTATGGGCAAAAAACCATGCCATATAATATTCCATGCCTAGTATGATTATTCGATTAAACGAAATTTCAGATCACAGAACGTCCAACGGATACAAGTCGTGCTACCGCGACTGCGCAAGGCATATTTATAATGTTTTGGTTTTGGTTGGGCATTGGGTAAAGCAACAGCCGGCGCGGGCGCGTCCATATACACAGTGTCTCACTTAAGAGTGAAACAACCTTATAACTTCTTTAACGAACGAGAAAGTTTCGCGTTTAGTTGGGAAATTTATGAAGTGAAACTTTCGCTTGAAACTTTCAAAAATTTCACTGAAATTTCACTTTATGGGATAAGTGAAATATTTCACTTTTGAAAGTTTCAAATGGGAAAATTTCAAATGAAATTTTCAAGCGGCACAACTCTGCGGTTTTTCCGGGCATCGTTGTTCTGCTCTTAATTTTTAAAGAACCTTCTACTCACCTCTCAACCGCTTATAGTTTTACCAGTTCTTATTCTCATTTACAATAATTTAATATTTTCTCAAATGCATACATCCGGCCAATAATGATATTAATAATTTTGACTTATCTCTGATGTTATCCCATTGCTTGAAGGTAAATAATTTAAAATTAAATTTAGATAAAAAAGGTTATAATTTTTGGAAAGAGGTACCTAAGTATTAACGTATGATGATCACATTTGACGTCATACTGGATTTAGTATGACGTCACTTACCTTATCATTTTGTACTCGTCAAACCCTTTAATTTGATACCCATTGTCAAGGATGACAATGACAAGGATGATAAATTGAGTTGGGTCGATCACATAAGTTATGTAATTGATAAAACTGTTCCCATGATCGCTGCAATTTTCAAATGTAGAAACTACCTAACCATCAAAAGTAAGTCAATGGTGTACAATGCATTTGTCCTGTCTCATCTTAGATACTTATTGCCTATATGGGGAATATGCAGTAAAACGAATTTTAGCAAAATAAAAACATTACAAAATAAAGTTCTCAAAATCTTGTATAATTATGATAGACTGACTAACACAGAGGTTTTATATAAAGAATTGAAAACTATGAAAATTGAAACTTTGTTACCAATGGAACAATGTAAACTTGTATATAGAATTCTAAATAAGCACCAAAAGTCTAACTCATATATAATACTCTCAAACGAAGTACACAATTATCATACTAGAATTATAAACGATATATGTAAGCATAAAAACTATTAATAATTATAACAGCTTCGAACGAAGTCTAAAAACATATTTTAACACCGTAATCACTAATAAGGAGATAACACCGCGAATACAATAATGTCCGTCTCTGTAGGTACTGCATAATGTATATTCTCGAGGCCAGTGCGTTAAGCACTGTTTAGAGAATTCTTCTTTATAGATGTATTGTATCCTATGTTTTCTTGTAATATATGGTTAAAAAAAAGTAGGATGCGCAAAGATAGGTAATCCACCATCTTGGAGGAGAGGCGGCTATTTTGAAAAAATCACAATACTGAGTATATTAGATTGCATTGTCACCAGAACCCAAAGTGTGTGCAAAATTTCACGCACGCACACCCACCCTCGCACGCACAAACACACCCACACACACACTAACAGAGCAAGTTAACAAAGCTTGTAATAAAAGCTTTTAAAATGGTGAAAATGTATAGTGTGAACTTGACGGTACAGTCAGAGGTAAACACCAACCAGGTGATTGGTGTTTTTATCCACTAAGCAAAGAAACGCGACCAAATAAACTGATACCACGTTCACACAAAACTGATTCGATGGCCATTTAACACTGTTTATATCCGAAAGAAAGAAGTTAGCAACTGATGGGACTAACGGTTTCGATACATAGTAAAGCCAAACAAGCATCCAATATCTATAATGGATTGAACTCTCCGAGGGAAGTAGACTAACGACTAAGGTGCTTACCAGGTGAAGAATGTAGGTAGACGCTCTTTTGTATTAGTAGGTACCGAATATCTCGTCTTACCTGCAACAAACAAAATATATTAGCCCAGTTTTGTGAATATAGTATCAGAATAGTAATTTATGGTGCTAGAGTTAAAAGTGCCATTTTGTTTGAAGGGAAATCACGAAGGGTTGGATCACTATTACAGACGTTATTAAACAAGGTAGGTACTAGAGATCAAATATTTTATTATCTACATGTTATTATACAAGTACAAGTACAATTTGTTACATTATTGTCAGTGTCAAAACTATTACTTTAAGGCAACAGTTTTGAATGTCATTTACTTTTAACACTAGTGTTAATTACTTTTAACACTATACCGTAGGCGAGTGTCGAGTATACCATAAAGTAAGGAATAAATTCATTTTCTCGAAAAGGAAAAGTATTTCGGCGAAATCCTCCGACATGTCAATTTTTGTTCTAAAAAATCCATCTTTTGATGTGAGACTCGTATTTGTGAAATCATCACTGTTCGGGATATATTTTCATTAGATATATTTTTGAGAGTGCCATTGATAAAGCATATATTTGTCTGTACACGGCACATCAAAATGTTTGACATGTTACGTAAGGAGATTTTCGAGAAAATAAAAATGTTATAAGAGTTTAAAATAAATTTATTTTATTTAGTAAAATGAACAAGAATCTAGTTAATTAAATGTTCAAACTGGTCCTTCCTGAGGCTAGCAGGATCCAGGACAGTTACTAAATTTTCGCTGAAGTTTACTGACAGTTTTTTGGGAATTGAATAGTCCCCAAATTCATTTAATATCATTAGGTTTAGTTCTGCGTCACCATCTTAAAAACGTCGCATAAAAACCAGACCAGAAAATACTGAAGAATTAAAGACTACGATTCGAAATGAATGTAACACTATTTCCCAAAAAATTATCACAAAAGCCCAATGAGAATTTATTAACCGTCTTGGATACTGCCAGCCTCAGGCAGGACTTTAATTTAAACGCTCGATTAACTACCCTTTTCCACATGTAATTCAGAAAGCATCAATTGAAGTTCAGATTAGTAATGTAATTCAGAAATATCAGTTGTAATTCAGAAAACGTCAAATGTAATTCAGATTTGTCAATTGTAATTCAGAAAGCGTCAAATGTAATTCAGAAAAGATCAAATGTAATTCAGATTTGTCAATTGTAATTCCGAAAGCGTCAGATGTAATTCAGAAAGTGTCAGATGTAATTCAGAAACGATCACATGTAATTCAGATTCGTCAATTCAATTTCGGAAAAGATCAAATGTAATTCAGAAAGCATCAATTGTAATTTAGAAAGTGTCATTTGTAATTCGGAACTCCCACTTTTAATTCATTTCACAACACACTTCATAGAGGGAGTTCTAAAAAATTTCAAATTAGTAGATAGATCTTATTATATATGGTGTCTACTTTTAAACCTATACAAATCCATAAAATTTTATTTTTGGAGATAACCTCCTGGACTTTTTTTGCTTGAAAGGCCTTCAAAAACCTCTTCTTTTGACCTTCCTACCATTTATCGTTTTTTTTTATTTAAAATCAAGACACCCCAAAACCCCCGTATACCAAATTTGAACAAAAAATATAAAGGGAGTTTCATTCTGCAGGACGCCAAAATAATTGAGCAAAATATGAATTTTAATGGCATCTGGCGAGTCAAGTGTGCCATGGAAGACCCTCAAAATAGTTGAATGGTCAATAGGCCATTCAAAGTTATGGTAGGCAAAGATTCAATACAAAAATTAACTGGGTACTTTTCTCCGGGAAATTTCAAAATGCTGAATTTTTTGAAACTTTATACCGGTTAAGAGTGCTCTGGAATTATTGAAAAAATATTAATAAACACCAAAGTGATTTATTATTTTACAAAATGCCAACCAACAAATAAAAACAATTAAATTTATTGGTCCTTCCTCACGAAAATCACTGTCTAAGGTGATACATATTTTCTATGTTTAGTTGGTTTATAGTGCCTGGAGCGGCCTTTATATATTGTAGGTACTCGTTTTTTGATCCGTATAAAGTATAAAATATAAAGATTTTATGGATTTGTATACAGGGTGTAACTAAACTGATGGTCAAAAATGAAACCACGTATTCTTGGAGTCAAAATAACGGCACTTCTTTATATATTTTTTTCTCCTACGGGCCATAGTTTTTTTTATACAGAGCGTAGAAATTTAGAGAAAAATACACATATTTCTTAGTATTTCTAGAAGTAGACGAGATATTTTCTTCAAACTTGGCGTGTCACATGAGCGGATGAGTTGTCAAATTTAAGGTTAATATGAAGCTTGTGACGCCCTCAGTTGCGGAGATATAGGGTGGTATTAAAATTAATTAGTTCAGAAAAATATGAATACCCTGTATAATCGCATTTTTTAAATTTGTTTGTAAAATGGTAAATTCAATGGTTAACAAAAAGTATCTCTTAGTCTTTTTTCATATTCTCAGCCGTTTTTTAATTATTTTCAAAGAACGGCAATGCTGCAATAAAAAAGTCTTTTTAAGAATAAATCTAACAATCTGTGGATGTCAATTAAACTTGGCATTATTTGAATCATTTGGCTGCCAACTTTGCACCTTAGTATCAATATTTTCAAAAATTATATTTTCATTTGAAGAATTGACTGATATGCACTTTTGCTATGGACTTGCGAATGGCAATAATAAACATGCGGAAACGCATAGTTGCGTGTATTGAAAGAGACGAACATTTAATAATTTAATTTTCTAATAGCAATACGTTTCTTTTATTATTGTTTTTGCGTTTGTATTTTGTTAAATAAAGTTTAATTGACATCCACAGATTGCTAGATTTATTCTTAAAGTGACTATTGTTCATTGCAGCGTTGCCGTTCTTTAAAAATAATTTAGAAACGGCTGCGAATATGAAAAAATACTAAGAGATACTTTTTGTTAACCATTCTATTCACCACTCAAAACAAATTAAAAAAATGCGATTATACAGGGTATTCATATTTTTCTGAACTAATTAATTTTACTAACACCCTGTATCTCCGCAACTAGGAGCCTCAGAAGCTTCATGTCAACCTTAAGTTTGACGGCTCATCTGCTCATGTGACACGCCAAGTTTGAAGAAAATATCTCGTCTACTTCTAGAAATACTAAGAAATATGTGTATTTTTCTCGAAACTTCTACGCTCTGTATAAAAAAAAACGATGGCCCGTAGGAGAAAAAAATATATGAAGAAGTGCCCTTATTTTGACTCCAAGAATACGTGGTTTCATTTTTGACCAGCAGTTTAGTTACACCCTGAATATAGGTTTAAAAGTAGACACCACGTATAATAAGATCTATCTGCTAATTTGAATTTTTTTAGAACTCCCTCTATGAAGTGTTTTGTGAAATAAATTACAAGTGGGGGTTCTGAATTACAAATGACACTTTCTGAATTACAACTGATGCTTTCTGAATTACATTTGATCTTTTCCGAAATTGAATGGACGAATCTGAATCTGAATTACATCTGACGCTTTCTGAATTACATCTGACAAATCTGAATTACATTTGATATTTTCTGAATTTCAATTAACGAATCTGAATTACATCTGACGCTTTCTGAATTACAATTGACAAATCTGAATTATATTTAATGTTTTCTGAATTACATCTGTCATTTCTGAATTACATCTGACCTATTCTGAATTTGAATTGATGCTTTCTGAATTTCAAATGATGCTTTCTGAATTATAGTTGACGTATTCTGAATTACATATGGAAAGATGTGATTGTTGTTCATTTTACTCAATAAAATATATATACCCATAAATGTTCTCGAAAATTTCCTTACGGAACATGCCAACAATTTTAACGTGCTGTATGAGGACAAATAATATGATCTATCAAAAATATAAGTTGCCATTTGAAAAAATTGCCAATGACGTCATATCGGGACCAGTGATGATGTCACAAATTCGAGTACCACAAAAATTGGCATGTTATGGGCTTCAAAAGGGACAACATAAGTTCACTTTTGCAGTGAAACGTTGCTTTTGGAAAGTTCGAAAATTTTTCGAACTTTTTGAAAGCAACGCAACTAAAGCTACATAACATGTAAAATAAATAGGAGCTTTAAAGAATCAACCACAGTGAAAAAATATAAATTTAAATTGAAATAGGTACCAGACTTAAACCTAATCGAAACAGGTTAAACATAATCGAAAACACGTAAAATTAACTTAGCCAGAATTACTTATTTTGTTAATACATTTGTGCTTTTTGATTAGAGATTTTTCATTTTATCCTATATCACGGCAAAAAAGGAATTGTATTATTACACAATTTAACGTTGGTTAAATTACGACCAACGGTTATATTGTCTAAAGTTCCATAACTGTGTGTAAAACAGATTTCCATAATAAAATATGTAATGAAATTTACATAAATTTTCCAGTACATATTCTGTTTATGATTATGTCATTTTCCATAAACATTTCTGTACAATTAGGTATTTAAAAAAAAAAATCGTGTAAAGGAACATATACTTTTATGTGATTTTAAATATTGTTACATGCATTTTCACATTTTAATTTGGAAAGTTACATAATCTTAAAAGTAACTTACCATGTATTATTATGTGATTTTACTATCTTTTCGTGGATTTAAAGAAAACTACATAATTTTATAATTAGTATACCATATTTTATTATGAAAAATTTCAGTAGGTACTTTTTCTTTGTTTTTTCATTGATTCTGTATTTTTTATGCTCTCATATAGGGTGTTCCGGAGCGAGCCTACAAAAATTTCCCATATTAAAACATCCATTTTAGTATGGGCATAAAATTCAAACGAGGAACTGATGGAATTTTTCTTTAGTTGACCATGATTCTCTATCTTTGGGATTAATTAAATTACATCATGAAGCAAGCATCTGACACCAAATCACTTTAATTGAGTATTGTTGAATGGTGTTTTTTTTGTTGTTATTTGTGATTTTAAAGTTCAACAATATGGGCTGTGTGGAGATTTGCACGTGGAACCTATCATGTGATTTGGTGGGTCCCTACCTGATGACAGTAATTTAACCTCAAATTGTATGCGTATATTAAAATGGGTACTTTAATATGGGGAAATCTCTATTTCCTTTAACTTATTTATTTTTTAGATTAGAAAAAAATGTTAATAAATAAGATATTAAGGTGTAGATTAGAAGTACAATTACGAATTTGAAATAAGTTTGATTTTTCTTCTATATATATATATATTATTTTTATTTGCATTTTGAAATATATTGTTCATTTTGCCAAAAATATTAATAAATAGACAGCAGATTTAAAAATGCATAAAGTACCTGTAGGGTATTTCATTAAAGTTTGGATCTTACCTGGAAATCGTCGTATATAAGTTTTCTTCTATAGGTTAAGCCCAGACAATTTCCTATAACTTTTGCATTTTTTCTAACTTGAAAATAAAGAAATTACGTATATATTATATATATATTATATATATATATATATATTTGTTTTTTTTTCCAACATTTACAACTTCGAAAAAATTTTCCGGTATATTTTTGAACGGTTTATTAGACAAACCAAATTAAGGAACATCAAAAAAACATTATACATACTGTTTTATAATAAGTATCTACATAAGTAGGTATATCATGATTTTGAAAACTGACCTTATCCTATCTGGATGCACGTATAAATAAACACTATAAACAACAGGTATTCGGCCGTAAAGCTCAGCAGCGTAAGCATAATATGTATCCGCACTTGTTACTAGAATTTTAGAACTGAGTCTGAGGGTGATGAGAAACAGACGACACCCTTTGCCGTGTGATTCATGACGTTGGCGACGCGCTTGTAGTTGCTTGTGCCTTCGAATTCACGTAATTTGTTGCGTGAAAATACAGAAATAACGTAGGATCACATATATTTTGGAAATTTTCATTGTGATATTACATCATTATGGAATTTTTCATTGTGACATTACAGACTTATATTTGAGATTTAAAATTCCACAATTTTAAGGTATTTTTTCCATTTTACATACGAACTTCTCAGTTTTTGTTGAAAATAGCACAAAACCGTGAAATTACATATTTTATAGTGCACGTACAGAATAAATTATGTAATTTATTTCACGTAAGGTTATGTACTATTCCACCCATTTTTTACAGTAATTAGTATCGAAATTAAATTTTCCTGAGCGTCTGCAATTTGTTGTTGACCGTCTGTATATTTGTGTATTTTACACATAAATACCTTTTATTTAAGCCCAGATTTGCATATGTACCTCATGAGGATTTAAGGCGTCGCGGCGGGCGTCTGCTCTATAGGTAGGCGTGAAAATGTCGACGTTTGCCGGCCAAAATAGATATCTAGGAGTCTTTCCCTACACACTGTAGAATTTGTAGACATGTAAGTATACTAAAACCAGATTTTCGCCTTTTGGTAAGCTGTCATTTGTAAAGTTGACCGCTGGGCCCCGGCAGACGGCCGGTTTTTGGTGTATACATATAAAGTACTTTCCAACTCGAACCTTTTGTACCTGATGAGGTAACTTATTTGCTTCTCGGCCGTATGTCTATTATTTTTGTTATTTATCTTACCACTTTCATTAACATATCTTATTAAGTCAAGGTTACATCTTTTTATCAAACGTTAAGGTTCTATCGTTGAGTTTACTTACAAAATTGAATTACAAAAATTTTTACAGAACGATGTTTTTACAGATATTTTTATATTTAAGTAATTTACTTTAGCTATTGTAAACGCATTGTCTTTTCAGCTGCATTACTTGTCAGAGTCAGATATTGTTTTGTTGTTTCCTTTACATGTGAGCACTCAAGTACATGAGCGAGGCGCTTACCCACTGCATACCAACAGCCTATCCTTACAACCTTACAACACAGCCTGATCTGACAGTACGTCGCACATCATCTAGCCCCATCTCGGCAATCTCACGGCCAACACTAGTCTAGAGTCTAGCCGAGGACGTAACCTACGAAAAGGAGTTTAGAGCAATGATAACTTCTGAACGGGTTTGAGGTACGTGAACTTTTCTTACTATCAGTGCTGGTGTTATTGTTGTTATTATTGTTATTGTGTCTTTGGGATCCAACATTGTTTGCAGTGTTTTTTTTTCTGAACTTAAATGGTAAACAAAACCTTTCTATTGTAGATTTCAAAATTTAAACTTACAATAATTATTGTACTTTCAAATCCAACACCTTATTGTAACTTCAAAGATTAATTGTAACGATTTATAAATTGTAAATAGGAAAACCTTATCTTTTATTTAACATTCAAACTAAATAGTTCAAGCTTCTGGCGCTCTAACAAACCCTTTTGATTATAAAATCTCGTGCACAAAACATAAATTTTGAAAAAAACAGCGTTTTTATATCTCGATAACAAATTAGTGACATAGAGTAAAAATAAGAAAATAGTACTTCGTACAAGAGTGGATATAGACATTCCAACTTTTCGAGTTTTACAGTGTAGGTACATAATATATTTTTTCTAGTGTATAATAGTTGCTAAACGGATATTTGCATAAACGGTGAATATAATTTGACAGATCATACTGACGTTTTGGAGTAAAATAAATCCAAAAGTTGCTTGACTCTCCAACACGCCAATACGATTTTGATTTCATATCCGCCCTATAATGTTATCACCCCTATTCGTTCAGCTAACTGAAATTTCTTACTCACCCATTCTATAGGTAGTACCAGGTAGTACAGAACACGGCAAGCGGAAAATATACCTACAATCTACATGTATAGAAAAAAAAATTACTGTTTGCTCCACTTTAAAATATACAAGGGGATTATAATTTTCACGACAATATCAATACAATTTGAAAAGCTCCTAACATTTGGAATTTTATCATTTTATTAAATGTTACTAATTATAAAATTTGAAACTTTGACTTTCGACTTTTTGGATATTTCAACAAAGGATTAAGGACGAGCTGATCAGTTCAAGGCAGGGAGGAAAATATACAGGGTATCCCAACGAAAACTTGACCCCCCCCCCAAAATTCGAAAATCGAACAATATTTGAAAATTCGCGTCGATTTTTGTTTTTGGGGGGAGCTTTTTTGACAGTCAAGCCAACCCCATATGTTCATCCCCCTAATCCCTAGCAACCCCAACTTTAAAATTTCAAATGGGACTAGCCCCCCTTGTGGCACATCATTTTAAAGCCCTTGTTATTGCGAATACAGTGATGTATCGTTTTTAGAATTCTGTTGAGATTTGACAGAATTATTGGCTAAAAACGGAAAGTTGACAATCCACTGTACGCGTAGGTAATTTCTACACAAATGCACGCCACTATTAAGTTTTTTATCTACTACACACGATCAAATTACCTAGTTTTTATTGACGTGTCGATCAGTTTACAAAAAAGTCACAAATAGTGAAAAAGCAGAAGCAAAACAAAAAAAGTTCATTCGAATTCAAACCTTAGGTATACCTATCTTTTTAAAATATGTAACAAAAAGTCACTGTCAGAAAAAAAGTTCCCGTTTTTTTGCTTCTAACCACTCATCTCGAAAGATTTTTGTGTATTCTTTATTTAACCGCAGCTAATTCATGTCAGTAAAATTATTTCAAGGTATTCTTAAAAAAGTAGTCACAATTCGTTTTAGTCCTACGTTAAAGTTTCGTTGATGTGACCTAACTGCGGTTGAATAACTCTTCCCAGAACAAACGCAATGGCCGGGTGGTGGCGGTAGCATGCGGTAGGAAGGAACAGTACCGACTGTAGCGCTCTAGCGACTGTGGCGACTAGGCGACTCAGCTTGTCAATATCTTGAGTACAGGCAGGTGTGTGGACCGTGACAGGTATAGTAAGGACAGAATGTAAAGGCGAAGTCGGCCATAAAATCGAGAGAGATGGGCTATGATCTTCCTACCTGCTCTCCCTTATGTTTTGGAGCGAGGGGTTCGGCTTAAAGAACCGCAAGACCAACTATTTATTGCTTTGTCCTTGTCTGATACATTATGTTAATAAAGATAATATATTCAAATGGGAGTACGCCTATAAAACAGGGCAGTAATTCAATATTTGGTTTATTTTGGTGATAGACTTCCTGTAATAATGTTTGAAAAATGGTTGGAGGGGAAACTATTGCCGAAACTTGAAAACCTTTCTTTAATTATAATGGACAATGCGAAACACCATTCCAGGCTGTGTAAAAATGTGCTTAATACAGCCACAAAAAAAGAAAAAATAATTAACTGGCTTCGAAATAAAAAAAAATATTTTCCTGAAAATTCCCTTAAATGTGAGTTGCTCCAGATCGTTAAAAATTGTAAATCCAAGTTGCCTTATGCGTCTGACAATATAATTAATAACATGGAACATCAAGTGTTGAGGCATCCCCCATATCATTGTATATTTAATGCAATAGAATTGATATTTTAATAAGAAAATTGTATCTGAGGCAATGCATGATAACACGGTAATGTCTATTTGGAAAGAAGCTCTCCAGGAAGTCACTAAAGAAAACTGGTCCAGTTGTATAAAACACACCGAGAACGTTATTAAGGCTTATTGGGAAAAAGAAAAGATATTGGACGTTGACATGGACCCAATTATTATTAATTTAAATGACGATTCATATTCGGATGATAGTATTTGATATTCTGACTAAAATTCATAACGAATTAAATGTATATTATTATTATTATTTATTTATTATGTATATACTGACTATGTAAAGTTTATTTTATGTTGCTATTTAATTTCTAACTAAAAATATAAATATACATATTTTTTGCCTAACCATTACAATAATTATTTAAATACCTAAGACCTACTTTGAATTTCAGGATCATTATCTTTTAATTGCCAGTCTAAATTACCGAATTAATCTTCAAAAATTACAAATGAAATTACAACAGGTACCTAAGTACAAATTTTTAATCCGTCCGTTCACATCAGGTAGTAAAGCAATAATTTATTCTAGGCCGACCCTGCCTGCCTTAAACAATCAACTAGTAATACAAGACAAGTACTGAAGTACTAGGTTTTCTATCTCTCTTCCTTTCATGAAAGTTGCTTAGCGAACTTTAAGACGTACGTCGAATACAAATTGGAGGAGGAGACATGAGTGTAATTGTGCGAGTGCAAGTAAAGCAATAGATATAGGGCTCTTTCTCTGATTATTTATTGCCGACTTCGCCTTTACATTCTGCCCTTACTATATATACCTAGAGTTCCGTGATTCGCGACGCCAAGAACTTGTACCTATTGAAGTTGAAAGTAGACAATGATAGTGTTTTAATTTTGATGCATATTTGCACATTTTGTGCTTAGTTTTGTGTTTTGTCTGCTACTGCAGTCTCTGCAAACAACGTGCTTCCGTTGTAGGAAACTAAGAGCTCCCTATACTCATACATACCCACTATTTACTGTTGATTGACGTCGAAAAATGAAAAAAGTAATAAATTCACTTAGACTATGCATATACCTACATTTTTTAAATATCTGGAAAAAGGTACCTGTGGATAAATTATTTTACATGAATCATCCTGTTTAAAAATTACAGTGTTTACGTGTCTGGACAGTAAAACCTCGCAACTTTTAAAAACCGTAACTTAGTAAGAAGAAAGTAGTCTGGTGCACATGCCGCATATCGCTCCAGTATTTCTCCCTGTATGTGCCCGGATGGTCCGCCATCAATTCGGTGGTGTAGACAGGGATGCGCGGGTGCAGCTCGCCTTGTGTTGACTGTTGGCGCCGCTGTGAAATGGATAACTGCTCCATTTAACGATTCAATAAGTTCGTCCTAAAGTTGTTCTCGAAAAGAACACGTGCGGAAAATATTGCTGTAATAGGAGTTCTTGCCGGGAACTATTGTTTTGGTACAAATCGCCCTCATCAATAAAGTGAAAACGACATAAGCCATTACAAATGTTAATAAATATGATAAAATCAATGGACGATTTCTTCGATATTAACAATATCCATCCCTTCTTCAGTTATGCGATACACTGATTGGGGAAAATTTATCTGCATCGTAATTCCCTCCGTTAGGCGGCTCGTGCAGTATGGGGCCTCGGTGCCATGGCCCTACCACCGACCATGCCCCGTCATCGACCCTAGTCCAAATTCATATTAACAATTTTGCACTCCTAAATCTCTGCTAAATATAACCCGAGCCACCTTCCGTTTGGACAGCATTGTAGAGCGGTCCGGCGAATGTGGAAGTGAGATCGACAATAATTGACTTAAATGCGCATAAACAGCGATTCTCCCTGGCCAGGCTCCGAGCAGATGTTTTGTTGTATTTAGCTTGCGCCGGCGGACAAAACGTGCTTCTTATTTTGCGTATTTGATTGTGCTAGTTACCTAACCTAAGTAGTTTGTTTATAATGTTTTCATAATGAACAGTGTAAGTTTTATTTATTAATAAATTCATTTTGGTCAATGGAGTTTGAGCCAGAACTGCAAATTAAAGACTTGGGCACTGGGCAGGCCGTTACCCGATTTAACTATATAGAGAAAAATCAAACGGCAGGACAAAAAACGCGATAACGTAAATTCAACAAAAGTGTCTAAAAAGTAGTAAGTACCTACTTAAAAAATAATTGGTTGTGCAGGTGTGAAGAAACAAACAAGTTGTTTTCTTTTGTATATAATATGTTTTGTTCCGCAGTAAAGAAACTTGGTCAAAAAATGGAACCAATGATGATGTGTACATTTGGTATAAAAAGAAGACACACGAAAAATCAAAAGGTACACATGAATAGCATTTTTAATTTTAGTATGCTGGGTAATATAAATATAAAAACGCACTTAAATTCAGCATATCCCAACATACTGCTTAAACACAATGAGCAGAAAAATCGGTACGTTTTAAATCAAATAATTAACTATGTTCGTTTTTGTGGGGCTTTTGAATTGGCACTAAAAGGACACAATAATGAGGCAGAGGCTTCCGAAAATAAGGGCATTTTTCGAGAATTGGTGAACTTTAGTGCGAATATACTTTTTTTAAATAACATTTACTCAAAAATTTATGACAACCGAGGGGAACTTTTAAAATTGTGTCTCAGTTTGTGTTATTTCTCGGTTATATATCTGTTGTTCATTTTTTCTGAGACGTCAGATGCCCATGGAAATAAATGCTACTGGAAAACTTTGGTAACTTTTTTCTGTATTAGTTAGGGGCGCTGTGAACTTAGCAGCCAATTTTCTGGCAGCCATAAATTTCAACGTTTATGGTTGATTAATATTTCTTCATTTCCCAGTTTAATCTGAAGGATTTATTCGAGTGCTTGCAAACAAGGGATTATGTGAAATAAAAAGTGTGTGGTTTTTAATTTAAGTGAACAAACCAATGCTCCACTGTCCTAGTAACCGTATTGCGACGCCCGTCGCCAGCGTAATTTAAAAATGCGGCATGCCGCAGCGGATGGCACACCATCGATTCGGCGAGGCAGACAGGGTGCGGAAGCCGCCCGGCTCAGCTCTGGCACCGGTGCGAAATGGGCAAAATAAACGTTCCATTTTCCGTTTCAATAAGCCCGTTCGTTCCGGTGGCGATAACTAAGAAAGCGCATGCCAAGAAAATGTCTTCATCGCAAGTTGTTGACTCGTTTCATTGCCTACGTTTTTTGCAGCCAAATTTGAAGACAGGTGCGATGTGTGAACTAAAACACTTGCCTTTGAATGGGATATAAACTTGACAGAAACATGATAATGAAATGGAATCTGGAATATCATCCTTAAAAAAATAGTGAGCAAACTCTTCACTTTCTACTTCCTCTTCAAAACTGAGGTTCTTATATCATATCTTTGTACTTGTGAACAGTGCCTCTAGGAACTTTGAATATATTATAAGGTACTTATATAGTAGAGGCATGCAGGACCTTATTTTTAAAAATCAAATTTTTCTAAAGTTAACAAAGAAAGATTTAATAGAGATATGACAAAACTGATTTATACAACAGAGAACAAAAAAATATTATTATCTATTTAATGCAGTGCAGGGGCAGTCACACTATTCATTTTTAAAAAGTTTGAGTGTACTGGACATATGAAAAAACAGAGCATGATATATTAATAGTTGTTGTCATTATAAAAACTTTGTTTTTGTTACCTGCAGAAATAATACGTAAGAGAGTAGTTAGAGAACGTGTCAAATTGAGCTCGATAATTTTAGATGGTTCTTGAAGTTCTGTAGACAAATTTGAATATGTATACAGTGTGGTCATTTAAGTGTGCAACATATGGGAATTTTTTTTATTAATTGCACAACGAAAATACTAATATTCCCGAAAGTTGGTGCATGTTCGATAATCATATTAGGCGCACTTAGAATGGTTGCAAGTCAAACAGCATACAGAGTATGTAAAAAATATAAAAATTGTACAAGAGTAAAGTACCCTTATTTCAGAAAATTCAGCAAAAAGTTGTCTAGAATTAAAAGTTTCGTCTAAATACCAAAACATGGGCTCCCAAGAAAAAGATTTTTTTTAATTAATAATTATTTCCTAAATAAATTTGTTTTAATATTCACCCTAAACAATTTCATAAAGCTATCAAAATTATATCAATTTCGCATACCTTTGTTCAAATTCAAGCATATTTGTAAAATTAACTTAGATTTTAAATTTTTTGGGGAATCCCAAATTTCATGTTTGTTGCAACGATATTAAACAAAACTTTAAAATTTCGCAAAAATTCTTCTGAACAACATTAGCAATCATAATGTGTATATTAAAAAAACTCTCATTTAAGGTGCAAAATTTTTATTTTAAATGTTTATTATAAAACTGGAAATTAATTAACAAAAAATTTTTTTCTCAGGAGGCTATGTTTTAGTATTTAGGCATAGCTTTTAATTCTAAACAACTTTTATTTATAACCTTTTGCAGAATTTTTTGAAATAAGGGTACTTTACTCCTGTGCAATTTTTATATTTTTTGACCTACCCTGTATGCTGTTTAACTTGCAACCATTCTAAGTGCGCCTAATATGATTATTGAACCTGCATCAACTTTCGGCAATGTCTGTATTTTGGTTGTGCAATTAATAGAAAAAATCTTATATGTTGAGCACTTAAATGACCACACTGTACAGGGTGGCCCACCACGAACTGCATCGATCTATATATGGAAAACTAAAAGTAGGAAAATTCTGAAAATTTGGCACCTCACCAATGCCGATGGGCGCTGCTCAAATAAAATATTTTGGTGAATCTGGCACTTCCGGTTATACCGGAAGTCGATATCAACTTTCTTATCTCAAATGGAACACCCTGTATATTATTGCATTTTTGGATTCTAGGCATCATTTTGGAACAAAAACATGTAACATGTCCTATGTCTAAATCTAACCATTTTTTAGATATTTGCGTTTTTCCGAAAAAAAATACAGGTGCAGACCTAAAGTCAATTAGCAATTTATACGAGGAAACCGAGAAATTTCAAAACGAATTTTTGGCATCGTGTAACAGAAGCCCTGACCTAGTGATCTCTGCTGAGAAATAAACCCGATCTTATACAGGGTGTTCACAAAATATGAATAAAAATTACATTCAAAATGTGCTTAAATCTTGAAATTTTCAAATGGAAACCCCCATTTTTTTAATGCGATCTTATTCACCACTAAAAATGATGACAACTTTGTGTAAGGTTTTCTATACCTAAATGCAGTAATTTTCGATTAATTTACGAAAAACCCACTTTTCGCCCATAAAATGCGGGGTTTGCGTAACGCTTGGAAAATCATATTAGCCGTGGACGTTGAAAAGACAATCGCGGCTGAGGAAATGCCACTTGGTTTATAAATTATTGTCAACAATAATGCCGGGGCGCTTAAATTACGCAGACGAAGATTATGTATCGCACGTTCTTGATATTACTTTGTTGCATTCTCCGTAGATACCTACTAAACAAATTTAAATAATCTTCGTTTGCGTAGTTTAAGCGCGCAAGCATTTTTGTTGACAATAATTTATAAACCAAGTGACATTTCCTCAGCAGCGATTGTCTTTTCAACAATATTGTCTTTTCAACGTCCACGGCTAATATGATTTTCCAAGCGTTATGCAAACCCCGCATTTTATGGGCGAAAAGTGGCTTTTTCGTAAATTAATCGAAAATTACTGCATTTAGGTATAGGAAACCTTACACAAAGTTGTCATCATTTTTAGTGGTGAATAAGATCGCATTAAAAAAACTGGGGGTTTCCATTTGAAAATTTCGAAATTTAACCACATTTTGAATGTAATTTTTATTCATATTTTGTGAACACCCTGTATAAGATCGGGTTTATTTCTCAGCAGAGATCACTAGGTCAGGGCTTCTGTTACACGATGCCAAAAATTCGTTTTGAAATTTCGCGGTTTCCTCGCATAAATTGCTAATTGACTTTAGGTCTGCACCTGTAATTTTTAGTTTCCATATATAGATCGATGCAGTTCGTGGTGGGCCACCCTGTATATGAGTAAAATTCTGTTGTTTGATTTCCATTGTGTTCGCTTATTTAAATTACAACGTTTCGATAGGTACAGTATCTCCAATCTTTTTCAAGTAAAAAATAGTATACAGAGTGTAACTAAAATGCTTGGCAATATTTTAAAGGCTGATCCCACGTCACAAATTGACAAAAAGTTGATACGCTTCGTTTTCAAGATACCGGGTGTTAAAAAGTAACGAAAGAGTATAGTGGTGTGCCTATTATCGATACCTAACATTTCGATAATTTTATGAATTAAAATCTCAAAGCTGAAAATACCACGAGGGGGCAGCAGGCAGACTTGGGTAGAATACCAAAAACCAGTATTCGAATAGAGGAAAGTCGCCTAATATGGGGATAGTCCCTAATACGGGGTACCTCAATTTCTCAGGATCTAAGGCGCTGCCATCTATTTGGTGGGGGCTATACTAAGCTTCTAGAAGTGATATGTAACTTGTAAATATCTCGGGATGCAGACAGCTATAGTTCCAATACAACATGACCAACAAAATTAGTGAGCGTATTGAAAATTTCTAGCTTCTAGAAAATCTTCTGATTTTGGCTACAAAAAAGGTAAATTAAATTATTGTATGTTGTTCAAAACCTGTATTCTGGGCTAGTTTTGGTTTAGACTGGTTCTTTTATGTATATATTTGCTTATTTCTTAAAATCTACTGTTTTATTTTTACCACTGCCCTAGGCCTAATATGGGGTACTCTGGGAGTCCTAATTTGGGGTACCCCAGACAACGTTGGAAAGATGTAAAAATGTATGGAGCAGCAGAAGATATTGTTTAAGGTAGTTTTGGGCGGAAACCTGTTTTTCCGTCGACATGGAAAATGCAATCGTCAACATGCTATGGAAACTGAGAAAAAATATTTACTTTTGTAAGAATTGACTCTTTAAATAGTTTTATAATTGTTTTAAAGAATTATTTTTTAATAATATTTGTTTTGTTTCTAAAATAACACCAAATAAAGACGTACTTATCCAACCCACCGTGTTTCTTTCGTAGGTATTTTATTTAAACACCAATTTTAATCATTTCTTAGGTACCCTATATTAGGAAATAGAAGTACCCCATATTAGGGATAGAGTTTCCTAATATGGGGTAGTTGACGAAAAAAATTTGAAAGCAAAAAACGAAAAAGTTAGAATTTTAATTATAGTTTCAAGTAGACAATCAGGTTGTGTAAGGGATGAAGTCCAATTTTGAAAAAAGTTACGTTGATTCTTTTAAAAACACTCAACTTTTAGGGGGATTACAAAAATGTACCCCATATTAGGCGACTTTCCTCTACGAATACAGAATACTCAAGTTGAACTGGATTCGAATCCTAGAGATTTGAATATCATTCTAGCAAAAGTATTCATTTACCGAATAGTATTCGAATCCATGTATTCATATAATGAATATTGTGTTCATTTAATTGCCATATACGAAACACCGTGTATAAACTAGGCTGGTTATACTATGTAAAATAATATCTTGGGAAAGGCTTAATCGATTTGCGAAAAAAGATCACCAAGATATGTCCTGTGGTTTATACAAGGTACTCCGGAAAACTCTTTTTTTAGCATTTTGCCTCATTTGGTGGATAACTTGAATTATTGAAATTTTGTACCAAAGGTTTTGAACTAGGGCCAATTCGATGGCACTATGCATTTTATTCTTAAAAACATGCCTAATATGGTATTTGTAATTTTTGGGGGTTAATAAGAGTCGACCATGTAATGCTATATACTATTTCAAAAAAGTATAACCCAAAATGTGGAGCTCTTCGAGAACTACAGGTTGAACAGTTGAAAAGTTTGTTGAAAATCGGCCCATCTTTCGAACACACTGTATATTTGGCCATTTTTATCTTTACATACAATAAAAATCAAAACTTTATATAGGTAAAAACAAAAAAATTAAATATAAGAAATACCGATCTTTGTCCACGTTTTTTTTTTGTAATCTTATTAGTATTCAACATTTGAATACAGGATTCAAAATTTTGAATCCTGTATTCTGATTCTGAATACTGAGATTTGAACATCGGTATTCTTTCAGAGAATCCTCAAGAAATCGGTTTTTAAATTACCGAATACAGAATACCTGCTTTAAAAAGTAGCTATAAGAATAAGAATACCTGCTAATCGGGAGTATTTGAATATGAATACGATTACTGGCAAAGTAGCTTGAATAGGATTCCGAATACTGAGGATTCGAATACTACCCAAGTCTGGCAGCAGGAGTGGTATTTTCTGTTTGTATTTAGTTCGGTGTATTTTCTTAACATTGCCATTATCATGAGTTACTAAGTTAACAAAAGGTACATATTATTATTAAGAATACCACGAGTATTTAGGAAGAGAATTTAACAACTGCAATTAATTTAATTATTCAGTGTGTATAGGCAACAAGCGAACTTGTTAGAACTAAATTATCTACCAAATTAATAAATATTTTATCTGCAGTAATAAATTTAATTATCATGTTTAAAAAAGTCCATTTGACAGCCGTCATCTAACAGCCTCCGGTTCTGAATATATTTTCTTTGCTAGTAGATATTGTTATCAGGTTATCAGTTTCAGCTCTCACAAAAAATATAAGCCTTATTAATTATTGCTTTATGCATAACTACGGCATAACTGAAAGAGTATACCTCGTCTTAATTTCCACCAATCACAAATGCGCAATTTTGAATTACAAATGGTTTCTAGATGGAAAAACTGTATGACAGCACTTGTCAGCAGTTTTTGCGAGTTTATACCCGCGGCAAAACTTGACAGCTGTTGTATAATAGGTAGTATTTTTTTTAAGCTATGTGTATACAGAATAATCTGTTACTCATGAAATAGTCTTGTCAAATACCATTCGGGCATCTAATTTTTCCTGTGAAAAAAAATCAAAAAAACACAATGCTTAGTAATATTTTTTTAACAAAATGCATTCGTGCGGGGGCAAAAATCCTCGTCTTCGACTCAGATTTTTGTTGCCACCAGCACTCATGCTTCTTGTTAAAATATTACTTAGCAACGTGTTTTTTCGATTTTTTTCGGAAAAATTAGATGCCCTTATGATATTACGTACGAATATACCACTGGTGGAAATCGTCATTTGATTGGTTAGTTTTAACAATTATGTCATTTCAATAGTTCATATTGGCATGCGTTGAATTCTCAGTAGTACGAAATTGTGATACATGTTATGACATTTTGCCATTTATCTCAAAAAGGTTAATCCTAACAACATGCATCACAAATACATATATTTTAAAGCTTAGAGTGCCATGAGCACTCTATACATTGATATACATTGGAGGAAAAAAGGGGGACGAAAATTACCATTGCTTAAGACATAGAATCCGGCATTAAAATATCAGCAAGCATTTTAGTTACTCCCTGTATACATTACGTACCGAGGCGGAAAACCTTTCATTGCAGTCGAGGTCAACGATATCCCGAGGCTGTAATGAAACTTCCGCCAAGGTATGTGTATTATTTTATTTACAATCATATATAGATTTTATAAAAATATTCATAGAAAACGTTATTTATTATTGAAATATTCATCGAAAATGTACTTTGTTATCACAGAAGGCAGCAAAAAATGCAATATTGTATTGATGTGCGCGAATATTTTATGTATCATAAATAAATTTATTGTACTCCTCTCGAAATTAGAGAAGTTGATGAAAATGTGATCGCAATTTTATTACCAAAAGAAAGGTAGCCTGACTAGTTGAGTTTTCTGACCTGACCTCTGGTAGAAAAGACCTACTAACTACTTCTTCTACTACTAACCACAAAAATCAACACAAGATGCTTGCCAACAATAATCGAATAAGAATATATATGTATATAATGACAGGAAAAGTAATTATATATTTTACTCACCAGAATTCACGTTGTGAATAAAATCGTTTTTTTTTCCATTTTAGATTCTGCTGGCAAATCCCAGAGTACCTATATTTCATGCACTGGTTTCCTTTGTTAACTCGAAAAGTTGTATTTTAACTTTGATGTAAGATAAGCACACAATTTTCTAAGTAACTGGAGATCGCTTCTTTAAAGAAAAAAGAAGAGAAATTCTACTTTGAAATTTCGGGAAAATTGGCTGCTCACCGGTGTGCAAGTCTTGGCAAATCCCCAAGGAATCATCCGCTGTACCCAAACTTCCTTCTCGCTCACCGTTCCGCGAACGCTCGTAGCCGGAGTCATTTAAAAATGCAGCAAGCTGCAGAGGACGAGGCGCCCGAATGGCCCATCATATCAATTTGGTGGAGAAGGCTAGTAGCACCGAGGCGAAATGGCTAAGTGTTCCATTTTCCGTTCAAGTCCAGTCCATTTTGGCGCTGCTGAGACAAAGAAAACACTTGATACGGAAATGGGTTTATCGTTTAGATTTTTTTATTAGATTCATACAATTATGTGTCCACTTACTGTCCCTAATTTCGTTACAAAAAACTACCGCACCACCTTCATTACAAAAAAAACACACCGAACTTCTGTGAGTGACACCGCTCGCTCCCATATTCGATGTTCTATACCAAATGTCTGTTATGAATCAAAAGTATGCGCAATTAATTTAAAAAAAGTTAGCAAATTTGATTTGTTATCACGCTTTTAGTTTCATTACATTTCTTACATGAGATAAGCACCCTTCTGTCCCACTTTGACCAACATACTGTTGTTAAGTATGCCTTTAACAATATCACTCTTCTGGGATTATCGTCCCTATACTCTGTCTATATGTATATCTTATGTAGTTGTCAGGCAGTACTATATTACCACACATATTTCAGCACTATAGATACCTCTTCATTCCTCCTATAAACCAACCAATAAGCAATATTAGAAACTCAGGAAGCTTCCCTAAACAAATGTTTTGATATGTTTTTGCGCTAGACGAATTTTCTGCTTACAATGCGTTGTGGAAATTGTGATTTGTCACAATGCGAAGCCAATCTATTTTTCTGAACAGTGAGTAAACCTAATTAATCAGAAGCCGTGTGGGGTAATTTGAGTTGAGTAAAATTGAATGATGCCTATCAGGTACAGAGCACGCATAACATAGGTATAGCAAATTAAAGAATGACTACTCAAAGAATGCAAACAAGAAAATACCAAGTTGGTAAATTTTCAAAGTGAAAAGTATTTATTCATATTCACACTGCTTGGGTGTGGTTGCGTTTGTTTTTAATATTGTTTCCAAACAGAAAGTCAATTAAGTATTTTCTAACTCGGATTTATCAAAACGGCAAAACAAAAAATTGAATTCTATTTATTGAATTTTAATTGGGTTTTTCGCCACCAAACTGGTTAAAAGATATATTTTTCAAGTTGCCTGGAAAATTAATAAATTCTTAACAGTAAATGAACTAAACTTTGAACTTGTAACTCAAAAAATATCTTCAACAAATTTGTTTCCTGAGCTTTCGGAGAATATATCTTCCTCCTTTCTCAAAGATCATGTCACGTCAAAGTGAAATGACAGATTAATAAATTTCAGGTTAAAATGTCATGACAACAGAAACAATAGCCTAGCCACCTGTCTGATATTGTACCCTATGGTCTACCTAATTATTTATACTAACTTCTCTTTGAATAAGTGGCAATAATACTGAATTCCACTGAACATTCAGCAACACAGTTGTCTGTATTTCCTAGAATAAATGCTGATTCTTTAATTTTTCGTCTATTTCCTACTTCTTCTTTGAGAATTGGTTTGGAACAATCCCACAAAATCCTATGATTGTTATTAAAAAAGTGTTCACATATTTTCGACTTCGAAATTTGATTTTGCCTGATATAATTTTTATGTTCTTTTAAACGAACGTTAAATGGCCTACAAGTCTATTTGTTTAATCCACTGATTGAATTCGTCCTCGTGTTTGAAGACTCTATGCATAGAGCGTAAAGATATAGGAGCATTGCAAAAAAATATATTGTTGATTAAATGAGTGGACAGAGGAGAGCATTACATAATCAAGGTAAGGGAGATTGTGGCAAATGTAGGAGTGATGTGACGAGGAAGACCAAAATAAGCATATTTTTATTCACCAATTTATAAAGCGTTAGCACTTCTACATCTATTATCTGAGTCTATGCCTACACAATTTGAGATTTGTTACCTACGCGGTTATTCTGCCAAGTAGAAGACTTTACGTAACACACATAAGTACCTATATAATTTGGATTCTGTATCCAGTTAATAATATTATAGTAGATTAAATCCCTCCCCTTCATCGATTTTTATATTTCTAATTACTTCGGTCTGTATACAAAATTCCGATTTCTGATTGCTATATATCATGCTCAGCTCGACGCCTGACGGTGTGTGCATCTATGTTTCTGTACGGTGCATCAATCAGTCATTTTCTCGAGAAACCATACGAATAAAATGATGGAATTTAACGATTTTTGTGACAAAACCGTAAAACTTGAGTACCTACACCAAAAAATACATAATTGCATACGTCGCGTTTGCCTCACAGAACAGCTAGTCGGCCAAGTCGAAGCACCAACAACGTGCCTGCCTAACAAAGACCAAAGACGGCAGATGTTCGCCGCAAAACACACATTACTTCGGCCCAAGCCATTCAATCTGTCCGTACGTTCCCAAACCCCTCATTATGCATGTTAAATGTCGTCGCCCACATCGGCCGCTTAACGAAGACGCGAAGTAACGTAATAACGGCATTGGACAAGTTCAATATCGATTAATCTCCATCGTGGTCCATACGTTTTAATCAACGCGTGTCTTACCCGAGGAACTACGTATATGGCGCGGGAGCCTGGCTACGAGGGCGTGACACTCTTCCAATGCGTGTTGCCATTCGGGACCGGAGGGCGCGGCTGGCAGGCGCCACAGCCTGCCGGCCAACTTGCAAGCCATACGCTACTAACTGAGATAATGCTGTGTAATAGGTTATGGGTGTAGCGCCTACCTCACAGATATACACTGCTCGAGGTACGGCATCGATTCTGCATCCTCGGGACCGTCTTTGGAATCGGGAATTAGACCTGGAGTTAAATTGTTCCTTGCGTCTCTGGATATCCACTCCGGGTGTGTCGGAGTGATTGCATAATTATTGTAATTCCATAATTCTATATTATACAATTAGAATTTTGTAACGCAAAGGACAATGACAAAGGCTGATAATTTAAAATCTATATGCATCTTCTAAGCTAGAACCAGTAATGTTTAGAGCCGCATCCCAAAGATGCGGATTGAGCTTTCGATAGAAATTCAGCATAATAATAGAAAGTGGTAAATGAGTTCCTACCACCATGCACCGGCGATTCCATCGAATAAGCCTAAAAGCTCCAGTAACCTCCGAGTTCTGAGTAAACTTGCAAATATCAGACGCAAGTGATTTTCAGGAAGTCACTACTGTGGGAATATCCGCAAATTAGTTTAATCACAACTTTCTTATTTTAACTCCTGCTTGTTCCAAAACGCCCAAAACTGTGAGAATATTTTTGACTTTTTATACAGGGTGTTCAGTAGTTCGAAAAATTTAGAAAAATTTTGTTAGTCACCAAGAGTAAAAGACCGTTGTTTTTGACCGTATCGAAAAATATTATCAAGTATGTTATTTGGAATCCACAGGGGTTACACATTTGAGGTTTCAGCAATTTATGTTGATTTTTTTTAACAAGGGGGGCAGCTGATTCGTGCGTGTATAATAGAGCAGTTTAAAATAAGGGTGGCTGTGGCTATGACAACCAAATAATGTTTACCATTTTTGTCAAAGTAACTTCGTGATTATATAACCGTAAAGGTTAGTTGGTATTTTTAAGTGGGTTCGGATTCCTTTGTGACCTGAATCCGTTGCCCCCAACAAACTATTCTCCCCTCCTAAATCAAACACCAAAATAATCATACAATATTTAATGGAAAATAACTGTGAATAGTTATGACAATTCAAAAATTTACATTAGTCGTCAGATTTTGATAACAAACAAAAGAGTTTAAAACTTAGTGAATTCTTTATAAAATTTCGAACGTCCTGTGTTTTTGAGAGTCTCTTGGAACTACTAGCACTTGAGGTTTGAGTGAAAGTTTATACTTGCGACTGTGACACTTGATCGAAGAATATCCTGTGTTCGATGCGACGACCCTTCCCTTTTACTGACTGTGACGACTTTCCTGCTACGAACTGGCCTTAACGGGTGGCTTGCATTAGGCGCATGTGTTGACTAGCTAGAGCAGAGCCAATCTCAGGTGTTGTGCAGATGTTGCCGTACCGCTTCGGTGCCTAGCTCAGCAGCGTACTAGTCGAAGGTGGGTGTTCTTCACTGTCACAGTATCACGTCTCCGTGTCGATGATGTACATAGGTAACAAACACAACAAGAGCAGAAGTTAGTCCAAGAATGCTAATATTTATTTAAATGTGTAAGATACACAGTGATTTATTAAGAAGGTATATAAAATTCAACTTAAAACAGAACTACTTATTTTAAGACTTAATTATTAAAAAAAAATAAAATCAAATTCAGCTGAATTTAGAACCTGCAATAAATTGCTAGTCGTTTAACTTTATGATAGTTAAACTATATAGGGAATCTGATTCGAAATTATTTATTGAACTTGGAAATTATTAATAAAAATTATATCTGAATATTAATATTTTGTTAAGTGGACTCTCTAGTATTTATGAATTTATTGCGAAATTATCGACGAAATTCGATCGGGTAGTATTTTGCCAGGGGTGAAAATGATGTTTTTAAACAAGTATAATATTAACAAGGAAATCTACTGGTCAGGAGAACGAAAGTCTTAGGTAGCTGTCTTTTTTAGAGGTACCAAAAAAGGTTATAACTGACAAGTTATACAAAAAAACAGCAACCTCGAGAGAAAATGGCCGCAAGTGAGGTGGTACTAAATAAAAGAACAATTTCCGAAAATATGAACGATATAATAAAAAAACCACACTCACCTAGGCGATTTTCCTCCTCTAGTAGTCCTTGATCGATTCCTGCCCAACAGAACTCCGTTCCAAGCTCCTAGTCAGCTTATGGCGACGTCAGTTTTGCAATGGCGGTGTTCACTCCGCCGTGAAAGAAAAGAAAACCAATTTAATCACCCCAACCAGGCACTACAATGAAAATACTTCCCCAAAACCAATTAACCCGTACTACCGATCAAATTCGCGATCAATTTAGAGCAAAATGCAAAAAACCAAACGAGAAAATATTTAGAAAAGGCGATTGCCACTAGAGAGTACCGATTAATTCGAGAGTCAAAAATGAAGAGGACGAGAGCCGCTGCGTCGTTCGATTCATTCTATACAACCGTGGTACATAAAAAAGTGCAGCCAATAGGAATCGAGCTGCTGGAGTCAATTGACGGTTTATTTCAAACGATTCTCTTTACTTGTACAGTAAATATTAACAAAACAAATGCTATCATAATTAAAGCAATTTAACATACTTACTTCTATTCAATCTGTTCGCAAATATTTACATAATAATTTCCACTGCCTGTTCTACCAAATATCGAAAACTAGTCGACATGTTCTGCGGGTTGCGCTACCCACTACAAGAGGTCGCTGGCGGCACGGTCGCGAAATTAATTTGTTTATAATTCGAAATATCAATAATTTAACAAGAAAATGTAAGCTGTACCATCCTATAATAGGTGTGCCTTCTTAGTTTATGCCTGTCTGGAATCAAATAAAAACGTTGTAACGGGTTTCTTGGAATTTACAAAAAAAAATCCGTTACAATTAACTAGTTAGGTAATATTTTATCTGGGACTACCATATTAATTCTTGAACAAAAAGTATTTATTGTTCAATGGTCTGGGTGAGTAAATATTATTCGCAGCAGTGGAAAGACGATTTAATGAGAAATTGCAAATATTCCTCTACACAAAATACAAAATGTGTATAGAGAATTTATTAGAAGAGTTGAAATTTGTGCAGAAGTTGGAGGCAATAAATTTGAGTGAAATTTATTTTTGTAAATTTTAATAACATTATTCCTTGTTTAAGTAAATTTTCCATATTGTTAGCAATAAATTGACTTCATAGCATTGAAGAAATTGATTGTTGTATAAATTCTGCAAATATAAAATAAAGCGACACAAACAAATTAATTGCCCGCCTTGTTAAAAAAAATCAACCTAAACTGCTAAAACCTCAAATTTGTAACCCCCTGTGGAGGTTACAAATTGACATCCTTGATAATATTTTTCGATATTGTCAAAAACAACGGTCCTTTACTCTTGGTGACTAACAAATGTTTTCTAAATTTTTAGAAATACTGAACACCCTGTATAAAAAATCAAAATTATTTTAACAGTTTTGGCCGTTTTGGAACAAGCAAGAGTTTTTATAAAGAGTGACTTTTTGTCGTAAATCCACGAATAAAAAACTTTTCCCTCTTCCGGACATCAGAGCGGCACACGACATCATTGAATTTGCCATTAAGTTCGATCATTGTGTTTAAAGCTGCAGGCAGTGAATACTACTAACTATTAATTATTAAGTGCCGGGAGTAATATAACATTTTTTATATCTATTTTATTTTTACTGCAGTTTTACACATAATTATCTTCGACAAGTGATACATCATAAAAGAGCAAATTTAATGGCAAATTCAATGTCGATAATAGAAAAATAAGTTCCATTGAATAAATTTTAAATCCAACCTTTTTTTTTATGAAATCAAAACTTGAATAAAATAGCCCTAATCCACACGTTTCCGAAACCATCTGACTTAATATCATCAAACATCCAACAGGTCGAAATGAACGATTTAAATTTCCATGGCCTACTATACTCACCTGGACTGTTCTTTGGCCATCTTAGGAAAGTGATGAAAATTTTCAAGAAAATTAATCAAACGTTGAATCAAAATTTGTTCCCATTTAAATTATTGAACGAAAATTTGATTATTTTCGCATTAGTGAACTCCTGAAAATTCCAAATTTTTATTTAAAAAACTGCGAAAAAACGGGACTACTTTTTTTTATCACCCTGTATAGGTATGTATTGTATTTCTCACTCTATAACTTTTCAGTGATGAAAACTCCTATTTGTTTTAATTAATCCATATAGAATAATAATAAAAACAATTTATTTTGAACTCAAAATTAAAAACGAAATAAAGATAATGACAACACAAGCTTAAGAAAAAATGCAGGGAGCAATTTACGCTATAAGTTTGTATTGAACAAAACTTTTATTACCCATAAGTTTTTTCTTTAAATATCTTTCACTCAACATAACCAAGTAATGTTGCTGGTGGCTGTACACCCAGTAGATATAGAGGGAACACAATTGACGAATCTCACTATAGCCGTTTCAACAAAAGTCTAAAATATCTTTTAGGTATTTTTTTCCTCCAGTAAACTATAGTAGAATACCTACTTTCTGACCAATAATATGAATTTTTTTATTTGTTCACATTCGTGTTCAAGACATAGAATCAAAATTATTTAAAATAACGGCTGCTCTGGGCAACACTTTTGATTCAAAGGGTACTTTGACTGCTTTGCACCAGAAAAGAAAAGAAGACAAAAATAATAAAGGCCAATTACATTAATATTTGACAAAATATAAAAACTTGGTCAAAAATTATTCGCCTTCACCTTCCCATGCTTGGAATATTATCGCATTTTCTTAAGTTTTAATGTTTACGTTATTAAGGGCAAGAAGAAACCTGTCACCTGTGATTAGCTTGTAACAAAGTGAAATCTATTAGCTATTAAAAGTAAATTTAATGTCAATTTAATGTACAACAATAGCATAAGAACGAACTAGGGCAATAAATTCACAAAGTGCATCACGCAAATTGTTAATAACGAAGTTCTTTCATTACGTTGGCCAGTATAATTATTTAAATTAGGATTTGATAATTTAATAGCAGTGTCAACACCCTATTATAATGCATTTCCTATTGTGATACAGTCCTATATATGCAAGACAACAATAACATCATGACTTTCCGTTCTCATTATAATGTATTCAAAGACACACAATTCCCTTAACTAAAATCTGTCCCCTAGATGGATCTGCCATGAGGGAAAGTTATAACGATAACGATATATTATTAACTAACCAATTCTGCTGGAAACAGACACTATGAACAAACAATTTATTTTATCTACATTTTTTCGAATGTTGGTTGAACTGCCACCGCGATTGCTTCGACCACCCAAACAAGCCAATTCATTGAGATAGCGATTGTCTAATTTGTTTTAAACTCGGCTCTTCCGCATTAAGTGGAAATTAATTGGCGTTATATCTACCGAACGGCACCAACTAATAACGGAAAACTCTAGAGAACTTCCGGAAATTTAGTACACAGTTTTACCAAGAAGAGTTTACTAACAACCTCCAGATTAAGAAACTGAAAATCAGAAACGAACGATTTGGTATAAAAATGTGAAAATATTGTCCTAAGACAGAACGACAACATTGCTGTCAGTCAGTGACAGTTCTTCTATTCTATTATTCTATTTTTATAATTTTGTATGAGTTTAGACACAAGTTAACCATAAAAAGGCAAACCGACATACCGATGATTGTATAGGCAACATTAGGTAATCTTGCTATAGGTATAGCACAGCCACAGCCGACTTTAGGCAAGCCCTGAAGTTGAGAAAACTGGCAACATGGCTTGCGAGTTGCGGGTCTGCGCGGCATGGCCTGTCACTCCCTGTCAAGAATTAGTTTTATATTGAGGGTAGTGGTCAAGGAAGGTGTAAAGAACACCATCCTTGGATATACTTAGTGGTATCGTCGTGAGATTTCTGAGCGGGAACAGACTGCTCGAAGCACTGGCGACAGCTTTTTTAAAAATTTGTTTTGTTGGTGCGAAACTGAAACACAAAAGTTTAAAGTGAAGAAGCGAAAGAATTTATTGGTTCCCTCTACAATTTGAAGCCTCAAGATGCCTAGAATCGTCGAGGGAAGCTAGAACTTAGTTGAATACCTGGCTGTAAGTCAAATCGTAATAATAACTTAAAGTAGCTAGGTTTTTTTTGCCTGACGGTAGGCAGTAGACTTGTGTTCGTTTTGGGCTTTCCAAAGGATGAAAATTTAAGTATAAAATAATTAATAGACAAACTAAAGTACCCTTTAAAATAAAATAAGTTTTTGTAATAATTGAAAAGTTCGTCAAAAAGGCCGATCGTTATTAGACTCGCTATAGACTGCATATACCCGTTGAACCATCCCGCTGCCGCATTGCCACATGTTTGCACAGGGCTTCTTAGTATGAGAAGGTTGTGGTTGTGTAGATTTTGGCCCTCTTTTTTCCAAAAACAGCTTTTCTTTTTTGTTTTCCATATCATATCATTCTGTGCATATCATGAAACCGTAGCAAATACGAAAAAATATTGTAACGAAAAATACCTCTAAAGTTGCTATATCAGCTTTTAATGAACACGTTTGCACTGTTTCCTAACCTATTCAAAGATTTGGCAGATAAATTTTAGGTTTCTGTATTCTACTTATACAGTTTTCTAATTTTAAGATTAGTTTGGAGGCATTTTCCGTTACAGCTTTGTTGGTCTGTGGCCCCTAGGGCCCCATTTTCTTTTAGTTTTTCATTGTTTTCCCTGCAGAGCTTCCTCAGGTTTATAGAAATTTTCTAGAACTTTATGATTTGTAGAACTATCATTGGCCAGGAATATTCTAGAGTAGTCTCCAGTCTTCCATTTTAGTATATAAGCCCTGGGAATTGGGCCTGGAAGTAAGTAAAAGGTTAGAAAGAGATTATGCGGCGAATTTGAGAGAAGAAGTATATTTCTGGCCTGACAAGTTAATTTGTGGATTCTACAATAAAGGTGGTAACGAAGGAAATGTGTTTGGACTGTGATTGGTGAAATCCAATACAATATTAAGACTATTTTTTATAGGAAATGAAAGGGAACATTAAAAATTGCACGGAGCTGGACTACTTTTTTCTTAAATTAGCCTCACTAATTACCCGTATCTCCGTTACTGGCTTTTCAAACAGGTCGATACTTCACCATTTTGTGTCAACCTATTATACCAGTATATAATAAATGTCAAAATTTGGTTTGAATAGCTTTATTAATTTCAGATATATTAAAATTATTTTTTCATTCTGAGATATCCCCTAAAGTTCGAAATAACAAGAACTTCCAAAACACTGTGCCCGATAAACTGCCGTGCGGTCCAACTTCGCTCAACTAAGACTAAGACAGATTCATCCCGAATTCAGGGCGGGTCTGCACTCCAAAAGATAAACAACCCCCCTGGAAGACTTTCACCTTTCTGGATTAACGACGTCCGCGGAATACATGAAATTACTCACACACACAATGGACGGATAACCTCCTGAAGGAAAAATAGACGATGTATACTATCTCGACTGAGACTCATGCTCTTTTAAGGCAAGCCATCTATGTAAGTATGTATATACAGGGTGTCTCAGAAAAGAAAGCCCACCCATTAGCCATAGATTCTTGATGCGTCAACATGGCGATTTAACCACACCTATATTCGAAAATGCTTCTCTAAGATATAGTTGAATCTCAAATATCAGTTTTGGTTAAATTTTCGTACTGCGTTTAGAGATTTCGGGTCATATGTTTGTAACAACTTTTTTCTTACCTACTTATCTTGAAAACTATGGATTTTAAGATATATTTCCAAGATACACCACAAATATGTTTCGCAGACTCCATAGATGTACGGGGAGATAAAGAGTATATACCAAGGATTTAAAGTGTGTATTTTATTCCCGAGAGTGAAGATTGTTGCCCGAGCGTAAGCGAGTGCAACAATCACTCGAGGATTTAAGAGTCATTTTAGTCCCGTGGTACATACGCAATTTTTTGCACCGCAGGAACTAAAATTTAAAAATTCACAATACATTATGCAAAAAGAAACATTCGACATTACCAATTTACCACTTTGCACCATGGTAGCGAGAAAACTGTTTGAGATAGATCAAAATGAATTTCACATTTCTATCTTAACTTTTCAAGGGTTACCTAATGGTTCTGGTATCAATGGTAACATGGTACCAAAAGTTGGTATCTTGGTACCAACTATCAGTTACACCACAGGATAGCTCGTGACAAGTTAAGATAGGAATGTGAAATTCAATTTGTTCTATTTCAACCAGTTTTGTCGCTACAACGGTGCAAAGTAGTCAATATGCCTATTTTCAACTGGTCATAGCTCAGAATCTACTAATTTTTTAAAAATTACATTCTTCAGATGCCTTATAAATTTTCCCTAGAATCCTAATTTGTTTATCTATTGCGTTCCGTTACTATTCATTTAATTAATGTTATTGAGTAAAAGTACATAGTTGGTTATACTTTCTATTGTTTTTGCTACTTTTTTAATCCCATAAGGGACTAAAATGTTTTTAGTCACAAGGAAGTAAATGCCTCACTTTAGGCCCGCAAAAGAGGGAGTAAAGTGATCACTTTAGTTCCTGCGGTGCAAAAAGGCATGTCTTCCCGCGCTTTTCATTGGTCCAGATTATTGACGGTGATACTTATAGCCAATAGTTGAGCATGTTTCTTCACTACACAGATAACTAAAAAATAGCATAATTTCATATAACACATCGGTTTGACGCACAATAGACCCCTAAACTCTGCAACTTTCAAAATCTTTCCGCTGTTATAAAATGTTCCGCACTAATAGTGTAACATCCCGTATAGTGACCTGGTCTGTAACAGATTCTCAGTAACTAATTTCGACGCCCTTACGTTTTGATAGTTTAATGGCCCATAACACCGGACCCCGCATACTGGGACGAATATTTTTTGCCCGTTCCGGAAAAGCGGGCCATGTGGGACCACATAAAAACGTACATTGATCTTCCCGCTATCGTTATCTCGGAAACGATAATACAGGAAAACCATTAACTAAATATATGACCCCGGGGTACCCGAAACCCGGGATTTAGTTTGACTTATCAAGTACTTAAAAGAAGTTTGGTTGAAAAAATTCGGTAATACATTACCCCCACTTCAAGCACATCTTGATATTATAGAGTGTGGCCCATTTGTTTTCGGGTCACCCTGTAAAAAGTCTATTAATCGTGCGGTTTGGGGGAGCTTGACAATTTGAGCAAAAATTACCACTTTCATACAAAATCCAAGGCCTACTATGCCAGTGGTTCCTCGGAGCAAAATTTTAGTAAATCACATTAGCGATTTTTTTAGAATTGCACGCACATAACAATAATAGTATATTATACACTTAGGTTGAGAAGTGAGCCATTATATACCGAGCTTTTTTTTTTACTACTTACATTGAAATATTGCCATATTTTAGTTTATTTTAGTTATTTTCTCGCTTTTTCAAATACTTCGAAATATCAAGTGGCCTGGGAGTTCAGTTGTCAAGCTGATAAACTGACACTAATCTTTAAATGTCATATAGAAAATTTTTCATTATTTACCTAGGTATTTTTTTATTATCATTATTTACCTAGGGTGAGAAATATTACTTCTCATTAGAGGAATGAGGTAAATAATGGTGATTTCTCAGGTTAGTAGTAAAAAAATAATAATTATCACCCTCCTATATTTATTTTCAAAAATTCATAGTTAGCTATAAAAAAACAATAAAATTAAACTCTAACAACTTGGTGATGTTCATATTGGCCCTATGCTTATACAAAAAAAAAAAGAAAATTCCATCATAAAAACTACTACATTTTTGTAGCATTTACCAAGCCACCGTTTTCTTCAACAATGTATTTGCTGTGGAGTAATTCCCGCACAAACGCATCCCTGTAAATTTTGGGAGCTTGAACTTTTTCTTTAAGTAAACCCCAGAGATAAATCAAGTGAGCTCAGGAGATGTTAAATTAACTCAGGGGATCTCTGTAGCCACTCAATGAAAGGACTGTTTCGCACTATAGCCAACACTTATAAAAATTTTCATTTAGCCAGTCTCTTATCAAACGCGTATTATGAATAGGACTACTAACTAACTCGTATCGTCTAATGTGTTCGTAAACTTATTCTCAAGAATATTTAAAAACCCAACTGCATTCAAATTACCGTTAAAAAAAGGCCAAATTAATCTGTCAGTTGAGCTGACCATTGACGGCAATTTTGACTCGAAACCACTCAATTTGTGGAAAAGGTGGTTTCGTCGCTAAATAAAATTTCATTTAAGAACATCCCTGCAGAATAGCAAAACTTTAATCTTCATTGTTCATCTCCCGGTTCCAATGTATGCAAACACTTTGTCTGAAAAGCTTTTGTTTTATTCCATACATCTTCTAATACTTACTCTAGGGATATTAAAGTCCAAATTCTAGAGAACAACATTTGGGTATATTTTTGTGGCAACGTACATCAAGAGCATATTTTAGTTTATTAAGAATATGAAGATAGTCCAGCTCATCAGTTGGCATCACTATATTTCAAAAACTGAGTATGGCTAGAGGTCTGGGAAGGGAATGGTGGGTATTCAAGTTTTACAGAGTACAGTTAATACCATCGCCTTCATTAACAGGCTAAAATATCGGTTAAAAACATTTCAAATTAAACAACCATTTACCTGTTATTTTAAACCATGATTTATTTGCCTGTGCCCGTAACAGATAAAATAAATGCTTAAATAAACTAGGTAAACACTAGTTTTATTTAATAATTAGGTAGGTAAGTTCTTTCAGGATACATAAAAATTACATTTAGCAGCACCGCAGAATTGTAATAGTTTATAAAAGCTCCTCTTTAATTTAGACAATTAGGTATCCAAACAATGGCAAAGCCAAAGTCTTCTATGTAGCCTCCGCTCTGGTTTTAATTTACATCTGACCTAACTCCAATAATTTTTTCACCATTGAAGACTGGTATGCAATGCATAATTGCTGCAACGGGATTATTTGCATTTTATATCATCCAAAACATTTTGTGATACCTACTGGAATTATTTTAAATTATAATTGTCTGAGTTACGTTCTGCTCAAATGCGCACTGAACTGCATATTAGCGTTGACTGAAGGTTTAAAAAGACCTCTCACGGATCCAGATAAAATGCCGAGCGCTTTTGGAGGCGAAGGACTATGGATATTCGATTGTATTTAAAACTTTTTCCAATGATCGTAGTCATTCGCCTCCGCGCACCAACTCCATCTACTGGTGTATAGCGGTATTATTATTTCTATTTAGCTCTCGTCCAGTACTACTGTTTAGCACCATATATTTTCGATAATTACAATGACTCTAACAAAATCGATAATTAGACTTCAACGCCACCTAGTGGTAGATTTCGTACTCGACAATTTCGTATTCCAAAAGGCTTGTTTGTGTTCGGGGCGGGGCAAACAAGTCTAAAAATAGACACGGGGGGAGAAGGGAGAAGGGGCCAGTGAAATAATTCTACGATTTGGCTTTTATAAAATTAGGAATAGATTCAGGGTTGGGCGTATTTCAGTTTGATATTTGACGATTTTAACGGATTGGCAGATTTTTAAAATTCTCTTTTTTAGGATATAGTGATCTACATTATGTTGCTTCAATTTCTTACGTTGATTTGAAAAACAAAACATATGTCCAAAATGAAAACTTTGAGAAAAGTGAAAAAACTGATTGCCTTCCCTCTATTAGGGAGTATTTTTTAATGTACCTAGGCGTTTTTCTGGAAAAATGTTGAATACAGAAAGAGGTTGTTATTTATTTTTATTTTTTTAGCTTAAGTAACTAATAAAAATATATACTGTGTGTCCGGCGATTCAGTGCCCAAGGGGTGTAAACGATAAAAAAATTCTAATTGTAAGTTGACATTCTGTTTGGTGTTGCCCCAATAATTGGCCGAACCTATCAGCAAAGTCTAGAGAATACTAGACTTTGCTATCAGTACACAGTGTATACAGGGTGTATTTTTGTCGAAAAAAACAAGGCCGGAGTAAACTGTACCCTCCAATTTAAAAGCTAGCTAGCTAGGACAATGCCTGCCATTGTTAAAACTATGCCAAACTATGATACCACACCACTTAATCAGTGGCGGCTCGTAACTATTTAAACTTAAACAGGCGGGGCCAAATATCGGAAGACATTTAAAAATCAATGAGCCTAACTAAACCGGTGTAAAGTTAGTAGCCGATTTTCTGGCAGCAAAAAATTTTCCTCGCCCTTATTTCCACAAATTTATTTTGATAAAAATAAAGTAGAAAGGGTAACTATTATTAAACCTTCTAAGCAGATTAAACTGGAGAATGAAGAAAAATATTCATCAAAAAATAAACGTTGAAATTTTTGGCTCCTAGAAAATTGGCTGCTAAGTGCTAAGTTCAGTTTTAAGTAGACACTTTTGTTGAATTTACGTGATCGCGTTTTTTATGTTTTGCCGTTTGATTTTTCTCTATAGTTAAATCAAGGTAATGGCCTGCCCTCTATAACTGTTTAATTTGCAGTTTTTGCTCAAATTACATTGACGAAAATGAATTTCTTAATAAAAAAAACTAACACTGTTTTATGAAATGCTACTTTTATTAGTGATATAAACAAAAATAGTAAAAGTAGGTAAATAAGGATTTTTTAAACTGTTGACTATGTATGTACCTACATGTAGGAATTGAAATTTTTTAAGTAGGTATTGACTGAACACGCCAGAAAGTAATTACCCATTTTCATTCAGAATTACCTTTGAACATTTTTTGACAGAGAGGAATAAAATAAAATAGTTAAATCAGAAAACACATTTATTAAAAAAAAATACCTAAATACCAAATCCAGAAATATTGTCAACATAAATAAATTATATAAGTAAGAACATTTTAACGCATATACAATTATTTTACAGGGTGTCCAACTTTAAAACTGTACAAATCGGTAAAATCTTCATTTTTAGAGATAATCGCCTAAACTTTTTTTGTTTGAAAGGCCTTCAAAAACCGCTTCTTTTGACCTTCCTGCTATTTTAAAAATGCAAATCCAGGGCCGGCTACCATTTTTTTATACCCCCAATTTTCTCGAAAACCATTTAGCGATTTTTTTATTTAAAATCTGACCCCACAGCGTTAACCAGAACACCCCAAAACCACTATATACCAAATTTGAATAAAAAATATACAGGGAGTTATATTCTGCAGGGTGTCAAATTTGAGCAAAATAGGAATTTTAAAGGCATCTGCCAAGTCAAGTGTGCCAGGTAATCCTCTCAAAACAGTTCAATGGTCAATAGGACTACTCAAGATATTGGTGTGCAAAGGTCCAATACAAAATATACAGAGTATTCTTTTCTGTGCCATCTCAAAATCTTGAATTTTTTTGAAACTTTATATGGGTCATGAGTGCTGTGGAATCATTGAAAAAATATTGATAAACACAAAAGTAATGTATTTCTTTACAAAATGCCAACTAACAAATAAAAACAATTTAAATTATTGGACCTTACTCAACAAAGTCACTGTCTAAGATGATACATTTTCTGTGTGTTTCCTGTTGTGGCACACCAGCCACCTTAACTGATATGGACTTACTGACTGGCAGACTTCTGTATTTTTTAGATTTAGTTTGTTTATAGTGCGTTTTGATATACTTGATTTTTGACCCGTATAAAGTACAAAAAATTCAGTAATTTGAGATGGCACAGATAAGAACACTCTGTATATTTTGTATTGGATCTTTGCGCACCAACACCTTGAGTGGTCTTATTGACTATTTAACTGTTTTGAGGGGATTCCATGGCAATCTTGACTTGGCAGATACCTTTAAAAGTCCTATTTTGCTCAACTTTGACACCCTGCAGATTGGAACTCCCTTTATATTTTTTATTCAAATTTGGTGTAAAGGGGTTTTTGGGTGTTCTGATTAATGCTGTGGGGTCAGATTTTAAATAAAAAAATCGCTAAATGGTTTTCGTAAAAATCGAGTGTATAAAAAAATCGCAGCCGGCCGTGGATTTGCATTTTGAAAATGACAGGAAGGTCAAAAGAAGCGGTTATTGAAGGCCTTTCAAACAAAAAAAAAGTTTGGGCGATTGTCTCCAAAAATGAAGATTTTACGGATTTGTACAGTTTTAAAGTTGGACACACTGTATGTTATTTGTTTTGGCAATAATAATAGTCCCCCACTAGTCAATAGTTTCACAATGTGTAAAAAGAGTTTCGAGGCTAAAAGAAATTCGAAGTCTCACCCGCAGCTCTATGGTTTACTATAGATCCCAACGTAGTACCCGTTGAAAATAAACACCATCTATGGAGCTGGAAATATAAAATTTTGTGTCTGTATTTTCTGCTCGTGTGTGGTTGATGTAATATACGATTTCTATTGAAGGGAAAAGGATGGAATGATACCCCTGTTTAATAAGTGTATTTGGGCGGGTCCTTCCCCCAAGTAAATTTCTGGTCGCGAAAAGGAGCAGTGAAAGGGGCAAATAATATTGTAATGAATCTCAAAAATCACAGTCCAAACTCGTTACCTTGGTTACCAGCTTTATTGTTTAGCCTTCAAAAATCACAAATAAACTTGTCAGATTACTGTCACTGCCCAAGAATATTCTTTTAGCTCCAAAATTCGCACAAAATCGCTTTCTAACCTTTCACTTTCTCCAGGCCCAATTCCCAGGGATTAATGTCAAGTAAAACCCTGTCAAAAGTCAAAATCAAGATATTGCCAGACTCGAAATGTCCCATCTGTAATTCCCACAGAGCTATCCCAGTATACCCCAGAAAACAGTGTGCTGTTTTCTAGACTTTGCTTTCGAGTCAGCGACACCGACTGTGAATAATTGTTACTTCCGCTAGCCGCAAGATGGCTCCGGCGAAGATGCCCGAAGATTTTCGATATCGATCCGCTTTAATTTCTGGTCCGGAATGTAGAGGGTGCCAGCGGGCACCGGAGATGTTTTTAAATCGGCACGCTGTTCCATGGGCGTAGATTCTCTTTTTAAATCTTCACCCAACGATATTAGTTTTGCAATAGGCATGTAGGTACTCTTTAGTGAGCTGCAACGAATGCTTCCAAGTTTATGCGCATATTTTATAATAATCTCCGTGCATTATTGACAGTGCCATTCTTAAATTTTCATTCTGCTTTGATTACTCTCCCAAAAATTTAATTGCAAGCCTATGAGGCAATATCCCAATATCAATATGATTGTTTTTCCTATAAGAGTCATTTTATGCAAAACCTATTTAAATCCGATTAAACCCTCCCAATAAAGAAACCCTATTATAGTATGTTTTTGAAGATTAGAATGTCCCAAATTTTAAATATCCAGCTTTTATTACGATTTACCTTCTTTTTACGGTAACGAATTGTCTTTGCGGTCAGTATTTGACAATTTTGTCACGCAGCTTTTATATGTATATTTGTTTGTGATAACATGAAATATCCATGCACATGAAGAAAATAGTATGCACAGACCACTGGGTGAATTGCAGAAGAATAAACACTATTTTGGAATTACGGGATGATCTGTTAAACAACTCGAAGAAGCGAGAATTCTAGATATTAAGCTGGAAAAGTACAAGAGTAGGTATGCAAAAATGAAAATAGGATACTATATAAAGAAGGAACTAACAAATCTAAGGCGTTCTATACTTATTTGCGCACTTTTTAGACTCGCTTTTCTTAAGACAGCGCGTGGAAATAAGCCGTGTAAACTTGTCAGATTAAAGGGACATAACAAATAAGCATTTTATTTTATTTTGGATATTAAATTCGTTGTAACATACAAAGTTGAATGTTTTTATTTTCTAAAAGATTCTGAAACAATGGTGTTTTTAGCATCGTGTGGCGCCAGTGACGATCGCTTCAAATAGCGCTATGCACACTATGCATATAGTGTTGGTCCAGCTCTGGGGAAAACAGATTAATTCAAAAACTCCCTTAGGCACAAATTTAAATAACAAAATTTTGCTGGTGCTGAATACGAAACTAAAATCATAATTTCTCAAAAAAAATCGCTAATCTATTTTAATTGAACCAACCCCAATTTTACAGAAAGGGCTGCACGCCAATGACACGAATTAATTCGTTGTTTTCCTATTCGCAAAAAGTGAAACACAGCGTAGAAAATACCTGTCATCGGGTAACCTCCTAAAATAATCTAAAAAAGTATACGCTCTTAATATCCGCCCTTACAATATTTCCTGAAAATTCCAAGACTCCGATTTTAGCCAGAGGAGGGACGGAGGGTCCGGGAGAGGAGATCGGAAACGAACGAACGGTACATTCGTTCCGTACTCGGGAATTAATTAAGAGAAAAACTCATTAAAAAGAATTTGAAATTGAACGCGGCCGGGAAATTCTTTCGTCGCAAATTTTACCCCCGGCCGCCCGGCGATCATTATTCACGCCACAATTTCAATTTTCATTTCAATTAAACTGGCGCCGACGATGCAAAGCGACGAGAACTTTTTCAAGATCTGTTCGTTATACGACTTTATTTATTATGACGCGCGCTTATTTAAAATGTCATTGGGAAATACTCGTGAATGCCGATACGGCCTCTTCTTGACCTGCAACCTCGCTACGCGACTCGTGATAATTTTCAAAAAATTCGTGTACTCGAAAAATTTCCGGCAATAATTCAAGCACTAGTGTTAATTTTTTCGAAAGCGCTATTTTGCCTAGAAAGATCACGAGTTTAAATTGGTCTTTTATTTTATCTCTGAAAGTAAAAGCCCAATTTGTACGAGTGGTTTTGCTAATGGGCAAAATAGCGCTTGAGAATAAAATTATCTAGAAAAATTTCTGGAACGAGTGGTATTTATAATAATAATAATAATAATAACTCGTCTTTATTATTTACCAAATGGTACAAAAACTACTTAAAGTAGGGCACAAAAATGGCGAAGTTTAGCTCAGAGCTACTCTTACACTCATGCACTCATTTGTCGAGATTATTTCACGAATACGATTTAATAATTTTTGTATTAATTTTTTTCTATGTTTACATTTCCAAAACGACTCATTTTGAACGAGTTTATTGGACAGCTTCGACTGTAGCCTTCGTGTAAACAAACAACATGACGCTTGGATATCCAAGGTAAATGCGATTATACACCCGGTTAGCGTTGGTTTCTTTTCTGAATGTGTGTCATAATATCATAAATTTAAACGGAGACGGAGGTCTAATAACAACAATTTAGCAATGTTAATGCTATCTTAGTTACGCGAATCCAATTAACAAAGCTTATTTGTGGTAGCTAAAACTGATAACCCGATAACTTCTTCATACTATCAAACTTAATATAGGACTAGAAGATACACATGACTTATGGATCGATTGAAAGGGAAAATCTCCAAAATAATATTCTAAAGAGATACCCTACTCAGAAATGAAAAGAAATTAATTAGAAACTACTAATTATTTGTGCACCAATTGTCAATTTCAGATATGAGTGAATTGATGATGGCAAACTTCCGAACGGGTAAAGGCGCGTGCCTACAAAAGCGGGAAATCCACACGATGCATTTTCTTTTTTTAATTATTGTTTACTATATCATCTTTATTTTTGTTGATAATTAAAAAATGCGCGGCATCTCTTTAGAATATTATTCCTGACATTTCTCCATTTCGATTGGTAATTAAACTAGAGAAAAAGGTTAGTAAACTAGAGAAAAAGTTCTAAAATGACTGTAATACTATAAATATTTCTGACCATCGTAAAAACGTCACATAAGAAACACTAGAAACTAGATAATATTAAGGAATTCAAAACTGGAATTCGAAATAAATGTTACGAACTCCAGTTTGAACACTCAGTTATAGATCCTTGTTCATTATACTAAACAAAATAAATTAATAAAAAATTGTAAACCCATATAATTGTTCATATCGGACGAGGACGAGGGTTGATCACGACGCCATAGTTATAATTTTAATGCGTGAAGAACCATTTCGATATAAAAGAATGAAAGATAAAGTTATAAACAAACCATTGTATATGGGAAGATATCTCGAGGCTCGCATGTAGCTGGCCCTTCAAAATTTAACCTCGCAGCATCCACTTCACAAATGAAAATATGGAACGCGCGCCAGCGATAAACTATTTTTTCCTTCCGCTGACCTATTTTGCGCGAGGCAGTGTTCAGCTGGAATATCCATGTTGGGGCAAATTTCGGTGGACAATCACTAAAAATAGACCCCCGCTCTCATGAACCTCGCGCTCCAATTTCGGAGGAAATTCGGTGCTCACTATGATTAATTGACGAGAAAACTAATTTGGCGCAGGCGGCCTGAGAGATAAATTCGAAAATCAAACAAAACGAATGTCAGCACTCATCAGCCAGGTAAATGTCCGAACGGAGCTTGCCTTGACGTTGGCTTATAACAATGTTGATATTCCCTGGGCTGCACCTAATCATACAATTAGAGCATGGCTTTGGACACTGTCAGAATATTGTACATGGAGTAAAATGCAGTTGCCATGTTAATTAGTTGTTTTTATGTTGCGATGATTAACCTCCCTGATCACCTTAATAATCTGTTCTATTAAATTTTGCCTTATACCATAGACAAAGTTAAACATAGACTGTGAGAACCATTTTTGAACTTAGTATCGAGTCCTCAAAAATTGTAAGACATTACAATTTATCCGTTTTGGAAGAAGTGGATAAAGTGTATCGCTGACTTTTGTCCCTTATAATTTAATAATAATAATAATAATAATAAATGTCGACAAGTTAGCGTCGAACTATTGGCTGACCTCGGGACGAATGTTCCCCGAGACGGAAGGCTTCCTACTGGCCATACAAGATCAGGTTATACCAACTCGCAACTACCTAAAATTCATTGTAGGAGATGCATCGGTAGTGGATGACAGATGCAGATACGGGTGCCCAACTTCAGAAACAATCCAGCACATAACAGGAGGATGTCAGATGTTCGCATCAACGGAATATAAGGAACGACACGATTCGGTTGCCAAGATCTTGCACCAGAAACTGGCGGAAAAGCTGCTGCTTGTGCAGGCAGAGAGGGTCCCATATTACAACTACACACCTGAGCCTGTTCTTGAGAACCGCAACTACAAGATGTACTGGGATCGTACAGTTCTGACAGATCAACGAGTTGCCCATAACAGACCGGACCTTATAATAGTTGATAAAATTTCTAGGCAGACAACTCTGATTGATGTGGCCATCCCGAACAACAACAACCTGCGTGTGAAGCAAGTCGAGAAGATCGCGAAGTACAGAGATTTAGAAGAACGAATTAGAAGGCAATGGGAAATGGAGAACGTCCAGACGATTCCAATCATCATGTCAACAACTGGTGTTATACCAAAAAGTTTGCTGAGAAACATCAAGGAGCTGGGTCTAACTGATAGTCTTTACAGGTCCATGCAGAAAGCGGTACTACTTGCGACAGCCCGAACCGTCAGGAAATTCATGGGGAATGCAGGATCATCCAACAACATCAATGTCACCTAAGGCCCGATGACATGGCAAGGGTCTCGTCCGAGCCAGATCCTTTTGGTATCCGGGATACCCGGGATCTGAGTGAATGTTCCCCGTAGAGGGAGTGCGAATGCCTTTTGGCTAAGTCGAGATAATAATAATAATAATAGCATTTATTGCCCAACAGTAAGTAACCATTTACAGGACAATTGAATGAAAAGTACAAAGTAAAAATTATTATAAGTAAAGTAAATAAGTAAAGCCACTACAAGCTAAAGAGAATAAAAGAAAAATAATATGATATGATAAATATAATAATGATATAATTATATAAATAACTAAATTAAATTAAAGTTATATAAATAACTATATTAAATTAAAGTTGGCAGCTGTACCCTGCCTTTGAATAGAGCACATTATTACAATCACCGATTCTGCCACAAACAAATACCCAGAAACAAAATAAAATGAAAATACACCAACAATTAGATAACGATAGTTCTTATACTACAAAGATATACCTATCTGACTTCAATGATCTTCGACCTATATCAATTCTTCCTGCACTATCCAAAGTCGTAGAGAAAATTCTAGCTTTACAAATTCGTAATCACCTCAATAAATATAACATACTCCAGATAGGCAATCTGGATTTCGACAGGGTCATAGTTGTGCTACGACTCTATTAGATGTGGTGGATGATATTATCAGAGGCACAGATTTGGGTCAAACATCCGCACTAATATTAATAGATTACACCAAAGCTTTTGATAAGATCAACCATGAGATATTGCTGAGTTTTCTACACTACATAGGTTTCTCTGACTCCGCCGTTTGCCTTGTGACAAACTATTTATCCAACTGAAAACAATTTGTTGACTGATAAAGGTAGGTCTGGCCTGGGGGATGTGTGTGTCGGTGTTCCGCAGGGATCTGTGTTGGGACCGTTATTATTTTGTATATATACTTTTAATTTAAAAAAACTTCATCTTACACTGCAATGTTTACTTTTATGCTGATGATAGTCAACTGCTATACACATTTTCTCCAAATGAGGTCGATTTAGCAAACAAATTAATTAACTCAGATCTAGAATCCTTGGTGAAAGCTTCCACAAACCATCAGTTAATAATTAACCCTAAAAAATCGAAGGTTCTAATATTTTGGAAAAATAAGAATGAAGTAAGTAATGCAATTAATGTTAGGATTGGAGGTGAAACCCTACCTTGTTCCAACTCCGCAAGAAGCCTCGGTCTAGAACTCGACACGGATCTTAGGTTTACGGAACACGTCACAAATTGCCTCAAAATGTGTTATGCCACTTTGAGGCTCTTGTATCCACATCGGCACGCCCTTTCAGTAGACCTAAAGATTTTGTTGTCGGATATTTTAGTGCTTTCCCGTTTTAATTTTTGTGACACAGTTTATGGGCCGTGTCTAACCAGGGTTGATGCTGCAAGAATTCAACGTGTCCAGAAGTCTTGCTTTAGGTATATCTATGGTGTCCGCAAACACGACCCAGTCTCTCACAGCTTAGCGACTGCGGGGTGGCTTAGCATGGAAAACAGGAGAACTCTCCATTCGGCCTGCTTCTATCACTCTCTTGTTATACCCAAAAGTCCACCCTATCTTTACAATAAAATTACATTTAGGTCTGATGTGCACACGTTGAAGCTGAGATTCAGGGGTTTGATATCGCCACCCAAACATAAATCTGCCATCTTTCTTAGATCATTTACGTTTCATAGTTACTTGTTCTATAATAGCATTCCACCATCTTTAAAATTAATAAAAATAAGCCAGTTCAAACATCACTATAAGAAGTTACTCTATGGAAAGCAATAAACACACCTATATCAATAATTTCAACCACCATGACATCGCCAATGTACCCATAATATGTTACTAAAATATAAATAACTGCAGTTTTTGTTGATTTTTTTTTTGCGGATTTGTAAGAATATTTATTGGTAAATATCAATACGGCTAAAATTTGCATACAGTGAGTTTACCTTATAATTAATTATAATTATATATTATTATTTTATAATTAGTAATGTCAAATATGTTAAATTCTTTGTATGGCAAATAAACGTATTATTATTATTATTATATACAAGAAAATAGCAAAAGGAGATAACAAAAAGAGAATAAAAGTGTTCATTTTGACTAATTGATTGTTGACTATTGATCAATATTGATTTATGATTGATTATTAATTGATTATTATTGCCCAGATGCCTCTCCGGCAATCCGTAACAAAGAATTCAGACTATCATAATGGATGTCACAATATTTACCGAGTTCGTTAAAATTTGAGCACATAACAAAAATAGGAGATTTGCACAACAAATTTGTTTTAGCTCTATTACAATAAAAAGTCATAGTGTTACGGGTTCTCAGGGATGGGACAAAGAAATTTATCTGTGTCAGAATATCAGTGGCATCTATTTCGCTATGTAATAATTTATGGAGAAATATTAGTGAGGAACATTTTCTTCTAAAATCCAGTGAGTGAACAGAAAATCTGTTCAAATACGTCTTATATAGCAACCCCCGCTCCGGGTATATCCCATCCACTTTGAAAATTAACAATTTAAGAAATTTCCTTTGTACTCTTTCAATGGATTCTTTGTAGCAGCTATAATAAGGGTACCAAATTAACTATGCATATTCAAGTTTGGATCTGACATAAACAGAGTATAGAGCAAAAAGTGAAGGGGACTAGTGAATGAACGACAATTTCTAACAATGAAACCGTATGACCTATATGCTGCATTTATTTTATTAGAGATATGATCTGTAAACGAGAGTTTCGAATCAAATATAATACCCAAGTCATTAGTTTTGTCACAACGGGAAATAACAGTATTCAGTATGGAATAATTAAATGGAATAATTGATTTCTTGCGGGAGTAGGTAACCACTTTACATTTAGAAGGGTTCAATTGAAGTCTGTTGTGGTCACACCAATCCTGAATTCTGTGTAGGTCATTCTGTAAACGAATACAATCCTCAGCAGAGTCAATGTTTAAATATAACTTAAGATCATCAGCAAAGAGAAGCTGATTACTGTGAATTGAATTGGTAATATCATTAATAAATAAGACGAATAACAAGGTTAGAACCTTGAGGCACACCAGATGACGCCATATATTCAACAAATTGTTTCCTTTGAAAAAGGTAATTCCTCAAGAGTCGCACAGCAGATGTATGAAATCCGAAGAGCAAGAGTTTCCTCAAAAGAATATCGTGGTCCAACTTATCAAATGCCTTAGCGAAGTCCGTGTACACAACGTCGACCTGTCCCTGCCTGTCGACATGATCAGACGCAAATTGAGTAAGAAGAGTAAGATTAGTGACAATCGAACGCTTCGATAAGAAGCCATGCTGGTAGGGAGACAGAGAAGGTCGAAGGACTGCATAAATTCTGTTATATATTACTATTTCAAAAAGTTTAGCAAAATTTGATAAGGTGGAAATTGGTCGATAGTTAATTATGTCAGATGGGTCACCAGACTTCAGAATAGGACAAACAATGGAATTCTTCCACTCATCAGGAAATACGCAAGTATCGACCACTAGATTAAATATTTTAAGTAAAGGGCGCAAGAGTACCACAGCACAGTCCTTTACAAGAAAAGAAGGAATACCATCCGGACCTTGGGTACTTTTGTTTTTTAACTTCTTCACTGCCACGAGTATTTCACTCTCAGAGATGTTATCAAAGACCATATTACAGCATGCATCATTATGCAATTCATTCCAGTCAACCCCACCATCGTCCACCAGTTCCTTGAAAACACTATTGAAGTACTCAGCGAATTTGTTAACGATCTGTGTGGGAGTGTTCATAACATCGTTGTCGTTCCCAAACTTCATACGGCCAGGAATTCTAGTCGTCCTATTCCTGTCGTGCATAAATCCCCAGAAACGTTGTGGATTGCTTGTAATCGATGTTTGCACAATCGATAAATAGCTTTTGTATGCAGCCGAAATTTGGCTTTTAATTACAGATCGCAACCTGCAAAACTCCTTCAGAGAACCGATGTCACCAAACCCCTTATATCTTTTGTGGTAAGAAGCTTTAAGTTTGATATTTTTAATAATTACCGGTGTATACCACCGCGGGTAATTATGGCTGTAAGTCTTGCATTTGGGCACATGCAAATCAATTACATTATAAATACACTTATAAAATTCATGGACAGCAACATTTGCGTCAGTAACATTGTTCAAAAATGAACAATCAGTCTCAAAGAACGCCTGATACAGTGATAGAAAGTTTGCTCTACGATAGTTATAGTTAACTGAGTTGGGCTTCTGGTGCACCTTGAATAATTGCCGCAAAAATAAACTTGACACTAGTAACTGAATCCAGAATTTCAGAAACCAAATAAATGGCTCATTAACCAGGTCTCTCGATGTCGACGTAACAATGTTGACGTTCTCCATATTATCCTCGGGCTGAACTATAGCTAGGTCACCTGCGGACAGAATAATCCTATATATAGACTACGAGCGAAGTAAAGTCAAAAAGTAATATTTCAGAAAATTTTGAATAAAATTAAGAAATCTGACGTGTGGAAGATAATATAAACAAAATTTTAAATATTTACATGTCAGAGTTTGTCAACTATTTGGGTGTAACTTTCATGGTAATTTTGCAATAGCATGATAGCTAATTAACTAACAAACTCTAAATCGACGTCTTGAGAAAACCTGACAACCAAAATCTAACCTAAAAATAAGGCCTAGCATAAACTGGTTAAATTAAAATTGAGTTTCTAGTTCTAACTTAATCTAACCCAACCTTCGTAAATATATCTAAGAACATTTTATAAAGTATGACACTGAATCATCCAGACAATCATACTCGTACATAATCACACCTATTTCCCCTTCCGTTGCGTTGGCCTATTTTGAGCCTGGTCTGAGTTCCGGTGGAATGTGGGGCAAATTTCGGCGGGCGACCCCTAAAAATAGACCCGCCGGATGTGTTCGAATGGATGGACACTACCCTAATTTTCGAGAAAATTTGGCAGTCCTCCCGTCCACTTTGATTAACTACCGTGAAAATTAATTTGGCGCAGGCGGCCGCAGCTGAAATCAAACAAAACGGCGTCAGCAACCAGGTAAATATCCTAATGGGGCCTAACCTAGACCTGGCCTCAAGGAGTTAGATAGCACGGACCTTTAGATGTTGTCAATGCATTGCGTTAACAAATTTTCTGTGGACATAAATATATTCCGAGAAGACAGGTGCTCGGACAGGTGATAACCACGATACCATAACTTATAACAAAGCGATGGGAAGTTTGATTATCGAGAGACTGTTAAAAATCCGTTTCGCATAACTTTCGCATAACTTTGCAGTACTTAGAATCACAGGGGTTGACGAACTACTAAGCCTGACGCATAATAAGGGTGTGCACATAATGAATAAATAAGAAGTAACTTATTGAAGATTGCGGGCTGAAATGTAAGCACATCAACTCAGGTTAATGCCAACGATAACTCTGCGCTATAATCTTACCTTACCGACTAAATATTAACCCGTTAGTTCGTCGGAGGGTATGCATATGCATCCAGCTCGATATGGACGTATAACCGGGACGGTAGAGCAGATTGTGGCAATAAAAAGGTTTATTTATAAAGCCGTAGACTCCGGTCGACTAAATGAGAAGATAAAGGGAAACGGCCATCAAGAAAACGGTTGCCGCAATTTGAGACACGGATGATTGTCGATTACTTATGTTATAAGGATGCTTGATTGACATTGTTAGGAACTAAAAAATAATAATTTCTACAGCCACATACAGTGTGGATAGAAATTGTGGAATATTGCTTATATTTCTTAAAATATTCCTTATATGAAAAACTTGTTTTAATAAAAGTGTTAAAAAAATTAAATCGGTTACCATGGCAACTACATTTTTTGTGCTACGAAAGATTGCTTGATATCACTAAACGGAAAATAATTTCCCCTAAAACTTTTATTAAAACATGTTTTTAATATGAGGAATATTCTAAGAAATATAAGCAATATTCCACAATTTCTATCCACACTGTATATATTTTGTCTTTTTTTTACAATTTACACAATAGATAAAACAGGTGGCGCAATATACGCAATGCATGATCTTAAGTACGTTAAGAATATCTGATTGCACATTCACCGTGGAATAAGTAACGACTTCAGAAATAAACTTTTATAGGCATTTTGCTTTAAGTTTGGAAATGTTTTGTTTCCTTCTAAATTAAGTATACATACCTACACGTTGCAGCTTATTTTTGTTTCACGACGGAACTACCAGACAAAATTCATTCGAATTCAAGGGACGCCATCCGGTTGGTGATTACCACAACCCCCACTTCTTCTAACTGGCGATTAAATATTAATTCTTTATTTCATCGCATCCAGCGCTCTATTCGTCGGGCATCGCATTCCTGGACGATAGAGCCAGATTGTGGCAATAAAGCCGGTTTATTTACACAGACGGTAACTACCGGCCACCGAAACAGGAACGTAAAAGGAAACGTTCGGCAATAAAATGGTTGCCGCAATATAAGATGTTAGGTAGGGCCCATGATCCTGGGCCCTTATGTTAAAGGTAGGACCTGGCAAAAAAGTACTCTATGAATCGGAATCCTTCTTGCTGTATTCCTACTTACTCTATATATTAAGAGTAAATTGCGGTGCTCGAAAAACTTCTGCATTCTTATAGACTAGCGACAAAAAACTAATGTATGTAGTATTCCAAAAATGTTTATTAACAATCATATACTGTTATACAGTATGAATGTTTATGTTACTAGCCAAAAATATTAGGAGGTAGGTAGACATTTACTTTCAGAGGTCAGTAATGAACTAATTGGCCTAGAATATTTTTTATTACCGTTAGGGACGATAATTAGTGAACCGCCCTCGTATTTGTATCCAAGGGCTATTAGTAAGTAGCGTTGATATATAAAAGAGTCCTAAAACTATGCTATAGAGGGAAGGTCAACATTGCCTTTGCTTTTTGGCGCCTATAAATTTCCAATGATAATAATATTTTTACTTCTAACAAAAAATGGTAACCCCACAAACTTATCTCGCTGGTGAAGTATTACGAGTAGATACATTGTTTTCATCTAGTCCGCTGTCTTATCCGAGCACATCTCTCTCTAAGTAGAGGGCGCGAGCGATAGAGCAGATTGCGACAATAAAACAGGTTTATTTACAGAGCAAAAGACACCGGTTGGCGAAACGAGAACAAAATAAAACCGGCTGCATAAAAATGGCAAGCAGTAAAACGGACGCAGCACCAGCGGAACTTCAGACGGGGATTGCTACACACAAACGTTTTTGTCGACCAACGTAATACAAGACGCCGAGTTTTTATATATCCGTGTGACCTAAACAGTATGACTCTATATCCTATATCTCTACAAAAATACATATACCTGCATTAGGGGAGTTATTTTAATTGTGAATGGATGAACCACCGAACATCATCTCATCTTTTGCTGACTCAATTTTTAGAATACTTTCTTACATCAAATAAAGATTTATCTCAACTAGCAGCATTATCTACACAAATAGGCCTTCATTGCAGCTTGGCCCCCTAGCATAAGATTCTAGGATCAACCTACTTGGTCTATTGGGTTGGTGGCGAGCTGCAAAAAATTGATTTCCTGAAGGTGCATGTTTATACCGTGCAGGCATTGTCAAGGATGCGCAAGTATTTCACTACCAAAATGGAACTAAAGGTTGACGACTGCGACATACTATCAGGACTGCGATGTACTGTCATGGTGTCCTCTCGGCGACCATATAATAAATCGTTATTCCGCTGTATCTACTAAGCGCCCTATATATCCGGCCATATCCTACTTTTAGAAAACGTGAAACGATAGAGAAAATTGCGACAATAAACCCGGTTTATTTAAAGAACCGGTGGACGAAACGAGAACGTAGAGGAAAATGGCTGGATAGAAATGACATTCAATAAGAGGGACGCCGCATTTTCAGACGTTAGAGGAGGATTATCTCCGAGAACTTATATGTTGAGGATGGTTGATGGGTTTGACTTCACATGGAGTTAATGTCCATTAAGCCTTATAGTCCGGCAGCCACGGGGGTAAACCCAAAAATGTGGGATGAAGTTTTTTCAAAACGGATTTGACATCTCTAGAACTCCTAGTTTTGATATCCAAGTGATGACAAACTGTCATCATTGAGCAATTTGAGATACAGGGTGTCCTTTTAATAGGTACCATGTGATCACGTATATTTTTACTTTTATTTATTTTTATACAGGGTATTCAGAAAAGCGGTGCCAAACCAAACTTTTGTTTCTTTAAATCGAATACCCTTTATATTTTTAGATATTTGAAATCTGCTCATTGTCACAATTTCAATGAAGTATGCACATGTAATATGTTTGTTTCAAACGTTTGTAAAGTATTCGACCTTGAAACTTTCAATTTTGCACTTTTGATGTTTATTTTTTCGAAAATGAACCTGGCGGGTATCGTTTTTATTTTTTAATTAATTTATTATAACAGCTAGAAAAAACGAAAGATAACTTTTTTCTGCTCTACATGGTTTTTATAGCCACTTTAATGTACAGGGTGTGATGACAGATTCCTCTCGAGAAATTATGAAGATTTAGTGAAGCGGCTTCATGTGGAGCTTCGATCCTTCAAAGGGGCTCCACGAAGGCACTTTTTCTTAACTTCAGTTTAACTGATCGGCCTCAAATTTTGTACACACTCTACACTCAATAATACCAACTAACCACCTTTAAATGGGCACAAAGTGTCTGTTTTTTAGGTGACTCATTATTATTCACTGTATTTTTAATCGTAATCGAACATCAGCAGCCCAGGTATCATTCTGTTCCACACATGTTTGTAAAAGAGCTTCCTTCATTTCTTTTTCGTGTTCTGAATGATCGCCATAGTTGAAGATCTTTTTATTTTTTCTAAATCGCACTTTTGTCCACAATAATACAAACCTTGATCTCTAAAATTAAAGTTTGTCACTTCTGAACGCCGCTGCATTTTTACAGTTGGAGTTCCAGTGTTGGTAACAATATTCTCCGGAGATAAGCATCTTTTTAAGTGGCTTTTGGAAATATATATGGATACGCAATTTCTATGACAAAATTAAAAAATCCTTACTAGTATAGTGGTCGTTTCTTCCAATTCTCTAAACAAGTTGTCCTCGTAAACTTTACTACAATTTATAATTGTTTTTATACGCTGAATACCATAGAAACTGAAAGACTCATTTTTTTCACAACCATATTTCCACTCAAAAAAGCATTTCTTATCACTCATGTCTACTAATAACCTTTTATTAAAATTTAAAAACTGAGAAACAAAACACTATTATAGTTATGGCACAAGACATGATATGGCTGTTTTAGTACGTTTTTGAGAATTGATGAAATTCCAAATCAGTTACGTTAATTCCCAAATAAACAACTAGACGCGAGCTGTTTTCCAAGGCCTCCAACTACTTCTCTTCAATTTGCATTGCACAATGACACTCTCGCACAGTTTGCTGTGGCAACCCGTGCACAATAACATTCCCGCACCGCGCGGTTGCTAAAATGATATTAATAATATAATAAAATAATAATAATTCTCACCCTCACAATACTCCATACTAGGAGTAACCCAGAAGCAACCATGCTTGTGCGGGGGGGGGGGGTTATTTTGTCTTCGTTGCCATTTGCGGCTAGGGCCGACCTTTTTCCCGATAGAACTAGGATAGCATTCGCTCAAGTACTACGGAAAACCCTAGGTATAGAAAACCGTAGTAGTCCCAGTGAGTGTAGGATACCTAATTAGTAAATCACACGGATAAAGCCTATTTAGGAGCAATACCGTGAACCGACATTTCTCCAGAGCTCTTGGCCATAGCGGTGTTTTCTCTTAAAGACATGTGCATGCGACATCGGTTCGAACCAAGGTCGATCAAAGGCATAAAAACATGCAGTCTAAAAAGTCAGCGCCGGTACGAGCGACGCCACCGCGGCACAATGATTTACATTTTTCAATTAAAAACGAACATACAATGCAGTGAGGCAATTTCTTTACAGTCTTAGAAAAAGCGCGTTTTTTGTTTCTTAATATAAATATCATAAATTAAAAAAGCATTCTTCTTAAGCACTAAAATTAAAATATAGTAAACAAAAACTGAGAAGGTGAGTTTTGGAAAGGCGATGAGGAACTAGTGATACGATATAGGAAATAAATGTTTAACAACCAATAAAAGGGTTTTATACGTAGGCCTAATTGCTGTTAGTCCTTCCCCATAATTCTAATCTCATTTCTGGATATTATAATATACCGAGTAGCGAATGCCATTAAATTAAGTACACTAAATCACACTAAAGTAAAAAATCGTAATTTATTTATTGTAGTAATGTCCATATTGGTGACGAAGTGTACCTATAATTACACACAATTAGGAAAAATTAAGTAATTTAGTGTACAACTTTGAATTTAGAGAAAATGCTCATTTGGCTGCAGAGTGGACAGAGCATCAAATTTAAGACGCCCTGTACCTGTCATGTAGCTTTATCTGTAAATATACCCATTTTTAAAATTTTATTAGTTTCTTAACTTAGATACGAAATGTTCTAATACAGAAGAAATCATGAATATTTTAAATTCATAACACATGTTCTTAAAACACCTTGTATATTAATGATAACTGTAACGTATAATTAATTTATATAATATTATAATAATAACAACAATTTTAGAGCTAAATAGTAAGATTTAGAGTAGAAATTTCATATATTATCTAATATTTACTGTCTAATATTTTGAGATACCCTGTATATCAAATTGCTCAATGACGCCATCATGTCATCAGTCGGATATGGTTAATAGACGTACAAATCTGCAAGAATCCGTTAAAAAAAGAACTTCATCCCAAATTTCGCACTTCAGGCAAAAAAAAAACGGTTCCGCTGCCGGACTATTAGCTGTTCGTTTCCATCTTCACAAATTTGTTTTATATATAATATAATACACAGTGCCTTAATTTTATCTAGCCGAGTCAATAAACAGCTGTTGCGTTGACTCTGATGCTATATCCCGGCTAACCTCGATCTATCTATATACCTGCAGCACAGGACAAGACAGAACAGATTGAGTCAAGCAAACTAGTGTTTTACAGAGACGCGTAGCCGCGGGCCGGCTGAAGAAAAAGGGAAACCGCCGAAGAGACGAGAACATAAAGGGAAACTGCCGGATAAAAATGACAAGCAATAAAACGGACGACGCAATTTCAGGCGCCTGGAAGGACGGATGAACCCCCGCACTTTGGTTGGAGATGGATGGGCCTATGGAGGTTGCTGCTGGCCAAATATACAGAATCACTGATAAAGAATTCGACAAGGCTCTAAGATTGAAATAGAGCGATAAATCCAAACATGCCTTATCTGAATGTTGCTCCTTCTAAATTTATTAGGTGTCCAAGCGACGACAACACAGGCATGTACACAAAAATATATATACGAGTATCAAACAATATTTTATTTAGGGATCTTTTTGTGACAGGTGCACACAGGTACAAAAATCCATTCTTATTTTGCTTATTCTTGGCTTCACATTGTAGGTTAGAATTTCCACGTTCGATACTTGCATTAAGTCGCAATACATTGAATATTGTGGGCAGAAGAACAAATAGGAATTTAACATAACCAACAGTACTGAATAGTTCCCCACATCCTCTAACCCATTTTAGTAGTTGCTAACTTATATAGGACGTTGGATAGTAGATGCCAAGTTTAGGTAGACATAGGTGCCAAATTTCAAATGAAATCCTGCACATAACAGGTGGATGTCAGAGATGTTTGCATCAACGGAATATAAGGAACGGCATGATACTGTTGCCAAGATATTGTATACCGGGAACTGGCGAAAAAACTATTGCTTATGCCGCCAGGGCAAGTCCTATATTACAGCTACTTGCCGGAGCCTCTTCTTGAAATCCGCAATTACAAAATGTACCTACCGGGACCGTACAGTTCTGAAAGACCAACGAGTTGCCCAAAATAGTGTAACGAAAAATAGCCAAAATCATTTTATCATTTTTCTTATTTTTATATTTCGGTTTGCAGGTATAATACGGTATTTTTTCGCGGGTTTTTTTTTCTAGCCAACCCCAATATTTTGCGATTTTACACAAAACCTTGATTCCGAGCCGAACCGTGGTGTTCTGAGCGTGAGCCTGTGGTGCATTGCCAAAATTGTATCAAATAATACTAATTTTGGGCATATACCTGCTTAGGTGAGTCGTTTTTGGTTCTGGTGCGACTACCTAACTACCTAACACTACTATTATTGTATCTTGTATCATTGGCTTACTTAATTATTAATTTTTTAGACTGTTGGAACCTAAGTTAAAGCAATCCATTAAAGTGTACCTAGCAGACTTACGCCTGTTAGTTACCACTCCAGAACCCGGACAACAAAATTTTGTTACAATAGACCAAGCAAAAATAGCTATTTGGATGTGCATATTTAGACAACAACAAATATGACTTTTAGAGCCACTTACCGGTAAACCAAAAACTAGTAACATATTCTCAATTATCCCAAAAATTCATATTAATGATGCCATTGCAAATTTACTGTTCTGATCATGATATATACGCTGATTTGTCAGTTTGAGTAATAACCAACGGGGTGTGTGTCAGTCCCACACGTCAATTGCAGCAAAAAAATGTCTGTAAAAGCTTATAATCCTTTACTTCAAACTCGCTACGTACAAACTCACAAACCCTGACCCATATACGCGATAATTCCCCAATATCGGAATCGTTTCAGCTCAAGCCATGCGGACATTCCTGGTAGCGATCCGAGACTAAGTGGTTTACAGTCGGCGGTTAATTACAATACAATCAGGTCATATTCCTTGAGATCCTGGCGTGCCCCCGCGTTGCAATGGCGGAATGCCTCAGCATAAACTGCTATCCGCCGATTGGACGATATAATTCGGCTTCTCCCATTCCGGTTCAAAAGGGCCATTCTATAAGAAGATTTAGATAGTTTCGTATATGGATCAATTATACAGGGTGGAGACTTTAACTGAAATAAATTCGCTAGCGAGAAGCTGAGCCATTTTTCAAAAAATTCCCGAAACACGTCAACGTTTTAATGTATTTACCCACATTTTCCAAGCAATATGAAAAATATAGCCCTTCCGGGGGAGCTGAAACCACCCTCAACTTTTTTTTCAAATACAACCTTATGGCTTGTGACCTCTCATTGGAAAGGTGACGGAAAGGCGAATCCAGCGCACTAGTCACATTAATTTTTTGAGAAGGTTGAAGGTTGCAAAAAAAATTAAAATGCAATTTTTAAATTTATTTTATTTTCAACGCAACGATTGTTCAAAATGTGCACCATTTAATGTAGATTTTACTTTTGAGACGTTCCCACAAAAAAATCCAACCAAATTTTTTGCCACAACTGACAGTATCACATTTTGTTATGGTGCACACAGCTACAAAGTGGAATTTAGTTTGAATGCCGTATTCAAAGAAACGAATTGTTATTGCAAACTACAGAAAATGCCTTATTTAAGTGAATCTCTGAAAATCAAAATTTTGATTATGATTGGATATGGTGATAGAACGCGAACTCAATGCGGGGTTGTTCGTCACTTCCGAGAAACTCATCCCGATTTGCCACCAATAAATCAAGGTACTGTTAGTAAGATAGAGAAACGATATAGAGAAATGGGTCATGTCAGAAATGCACCAAGGCAGAGGCGTGATGTTGATGACGACACGAAGTTAAATATGCTAGTTGCTCTTGAAGAAAATCCAGTCACTTCAGCTCGTCAACTGGCTCGCGATAATGATCTTAATCACAAAACAGTTTTGAAAGTACTTAAACACGAGAAAAAAGGCTATATAAAATGCAAGCTGTTCAAGAGTTAGTTGAAGATGATCCAGATCGACGAGTTGAATTTTGTGATTTTCTGATGAACCATATTGAATAATAGTTATTTATGTACCAAGGCACTGAAGTTCAACTTTTTATGACTCATGTGGAATTTAGTTGCCGAGGCCTCTGGCCGAGGCAAGTAAACCACATGAGTCATAAAAAGAACTTCAGTGCCGAGGTACATATTATATATTTTTTTGAAAACGGAAAAAAAGTTTTATTAGGCAAGAAAATAATCAGACGGGATCACCCGTCCATGAACCAACTGCGCGCGGCGTTGCTTGACTTTGATAATCGCTCTACCTATAGGTCAAGTAAGACAAGGCACGGCACCTTCGAACAGAAAAACCAAACTGCTGCTTCTTGTGCAGCCTCCATAACAAATCTATTGATATTCAAACCTACTAAAATATGTATACTGAAGGATTGCGCTTCTATAGTTAACAATTTCGCAATGTGGACGAAAAGTTAAATGGGCCTTTATCGGCCGGGTTTTAAATATTTGGTCACTTTTGACGGGCAATTTCTCCGCGTCTGATGTTTACATCTCGCCAAGGCCTACTTATTGAAAAAATCGCCCATTATTGTACGATTTCTGAGCTTTTAATGACGATTTTGGGACACTTCACTGCCGATTTCAAGAAAAAAACATTTATCTTTAGAGTGGATACTTTTTTCAGACGAGGCTACTTTTATGTTAAATAGAAACGTAAATCGTCAAAATTGTCGTTATTGGGCCGAAGAGAACCAATATTGGATAAGGAAAATTCATACCCAGAGCCCTCAGAAAATAAATGTGTGGGCCGGCATAATAAAAGATAGAGTCGTAGGTCCGTTTTTCTTCGATGACAATCTAAATGGAGCAAGATACCTTCGTTTTCTCCAAGACGAACTAATATGCCAATTCTATGTCAACTATTCCCAAATGCCTTGGTTCATAACATGCCCGACGAGAAGCTGTGGTTTCAACAAGACGGGGCCCCACCACACTACGCTGTTGTTGTTGGCCAATATCTGGATACAATTTTCCCTGGTAGATGGATTGGAAGACGAGGTAGGTACCATTGAGTGGCCAGCAAGGTCTCCAGATCTTACACCACTAGATTTCTTTTTATGGGGACATCTAAGGTATACACTCAAAAACCAAACAACATTGATGAGCTGAAGGAACGAATAAGAGTTGAATCCACGAAAATATCACCCGAAATGTTACGTAATGTAAGGGATGAAACCTAGCACAGTTTAGGATGTTGCCACTACGTAAATGGTGCACATTTTGAGCAACTGTTGTGTTGAAAATAAAATAAAAAAATACATTTTAATTTTTTTGCAATTTTCAACCTTCTCAAAAAATTAATGTGACTAGTGCGCTGGATTCGCCTTTCCGTCACCTTTCCAATGAGAGTTCACAAGCCATAGGGTTGTATTTGAAAAAAAAAAAGTTGAGGGTGGTTTCAGCTCCCCCGGAAGGGCTATATTTTTCATATTGCTTGGAAAATGTGGGTAAATACATTAAAATGTTGAAGTGTTTCGGGAATTTTTTGAAAATTTTCTCAGCTCCTCGCTAGCGAATTTATTCCAGTTAGTCTCCACCCTGTATAGTTTAAATGTTGTAATAGTCTTCCCATGCAGTATTAGAAACACATTTTATGTATCTCTTAAAATAAGACCGTTTCTCTCTTGATGTGATTATACTACTCTCATAGAGATATAGGCATTATGACGAAAGGAGCTGGCAAGTATAGGTGAAATAACTTTCAAAATCTGCAGCTTGTAATTCGTACCATACCTATTCTGCGGAAAAAATATTTTCTCTCAGCTTGTGAGTGACGAGTGTGTCGACCAAAAGCGTTTTTTTTGTTACTTTCTTATCTAGAAGTTTCGAAATTATGAATTTTAGAAACTAATGGGATACATATTATTCGGTCAGCGGTTAATTACAATAATAATAATGATAATTCTCACCCTCACAATAGGTACTCCAAACTAGGAGTACCCCAGAAGCAACATAATGCTTGTGCGGGGGAGGAGGACTAATTATTTCACAGGACGGTGAAGTTATATCGCAATCTGAAAACCTTTAACAAAGAAAACTTTTAAAATGTCGTATTGTAAAATTGACCCAGTTCTAAAAACTTTGTCACTGAATATATTTTGATACGTTTGATACGTAGATAAAAAAAACTGCTAATCATGCTGTATAGGTATAGCTTCAAATATCTCTCATATAATGAAAATTCAGTTTTGAGAGCTTTTATTAAATTAACTTAATCTAAACGAATTCCTGACTTACCCAATAAAACTTCCGCCTTGCATGCCGAGCAAAGATCAACCGTTACCATTTAAACAGGTCCTTTGTAATTAAATTACAAAAACTTCGTCTAATTTGTAGTTGCAGCAGGAAGAAGTTTTATTCTGATTAACTAGAAGTAACTACTGTCGGTTAAATTGCAGTTTGCGCATCACCCAAAATATAAACTCGATGCTAAATATTTACTTCATTTAGTGTGTTCTGTAAAGGGTCTTACTTTTGTCGGTGGTGGTTGTAGTCCTCATCAATACAAGCAGTGAGTTACACTCTGCACGCGCCTAAGTTGACCAATATAGGAATTTGAAAGGCACTAGGCGAGTTGGTCAACAGGAAGGACCACTCAATGTGTTAGTGTGCCAAGACTTAATAAAAAATATGTAGAACATTTTTCTCTCAAAGTGCTGAATTTTTTTAATCTTATACGTGTCAAGATAGCGCCCTGGAACAATTGAAAAAATATTAATAAATGCAAAAGTATTTTGTTACAAAATATCAACAAACAAGTAATAAACCATTTAAATTATTGATAAGCTTTCTCAACAACACACCATCCCCTCATCCGGACTTACTGATTGGCAGACTTCTGTGTAATTTTTTAAACGTTGTTCATTTATAATTTCTGTGGCTGTTTTGATACACTCCCTGATATTTTTTGTTCCACTTGCACTTGAAAGTGACAATGAGGCCAGACCAAGCACTTCTCAAAAACCTTTCAAACAGGAAAGTTCAGTTGATTATCTCCAAAAATAATATTTGATGGATATGTACCCAAAGAAAAGTAGTAAGTCCATACATCTATAACAGTGAATTCGAATATGGTGTGTACTTTTGCACTTTGTGCGTATTAAGTATATATCTAAAAGTAATTGTTAAGAGGTCAAAGTTCACAAAGGTCAAAGTTCACCGAGAGCAACAGTACTAGCCAGCGAATTCCTATACAGAGCTGGAATTACCAAGTTTGGTGTCTGTAGGTATTTTCAGCTCGTGTGTCGAACAAGGTTGGTGTAATATACGATGCCTATATTCAAGGATAAAGATGGAATGATACCTCTACTGAATAAGTATGTATAGGCGGGCCGTTTCCCGGAGTTGAATTATGACCGCCTATAAGTGAGCAGTGGAAGGGAGCAAGAAGGAGACAGCCGCGGGCAGAGGGACCAGCACAGCTGAGTAATACTTCTCGTTATAAGAAGAGAGATAGGGCGTCTCATCATGACCCCCACCAGCGAAATAGATATCCTAGTTGCCGCATCAACTACTTGACCAGTCCTCCACACCAAATTGGATTAGCTCGATTCTTTGTACTTGAACTTGACTCTTTGTACTGGAACTTGATTCTTTATACTGGAACTTGATTTCTTTGTACTGGAACAGGACAACAAACTTGGTATTTCCATAGCTCTGTAGATATTGGTTCGTCGTCTAATTCACTATTGATCTCTCTTCCCGAACATTAGCACATAAAGAAAGTAAAGAAGGCTGAAGGTTCGTGCCTTGAGAATAGCTCGAGCCCGCTTCGTAGTGAAAACAGAAAAACATACCACGCATCCATGAACCGTGCCAGAACACAGAAAGATTGGAAGAAACCCCGATAACTCTTCTGGAACTTATATAAAAAAGAAGTCCTACCCCGCAAGTATTTTGGCGCAATATAGAAGATGTGAGAAACAGAAACTAAACGCCTATTAACGATACAATAACTAACATATTGTGATTAACATGATAGAGAAAAACTAGCGCTATAATCACCACGTAACCGATAGGTACTTCTTTTTACATAATGTTTATAATTACATCATCATTTCTTTTGCCCTTAAAACTTTTAAAAGAAACATTTTCTTCTTCTCCAAAATGATAAATTTGTAGAGGTACACATATTTGCGTACAAATTTTAAGTATTTGAAGAGCAGTGAAACTGTTTACGTTTCCTGGATGGGGTATTCTATTATCCGTATATGTCGGAAAAACTATAGTCATACTTTACCTCTATCCAAAATTAGTCCAAAAAGACAACCAGATAGTCTGGGAAACAATCTAGAAATCTCACAAATTTTATTCCCGATTCCAAAAGTACTTTTTTTAGTTAATTGCAGAACATCGAATTTTGTCTAATTCACACCCAAGACAGAAGGTTAAATATTCAGCAGCTGATATTAACGCCTATATATCGAGGGCAATAAAAGATGGTAAAGTCAAGACCGTCGCAGAGCATAATGAGACCACACTGTTGAGACTGGCTGAGATCAATGCTTAATTTTAATATTACAGTACAGCGAACTGTTTAGTAGGACGATGTCGTTCGTTCAGCGCTCACTGAACTATAAGTCGTTCATTTCGAAAGACTCGTTCATGAACGATCTATCACTAGCACTCAGTGATCGACCTCATCTATAGCTGCTCTGATTTTGATAGACCATTCTTTTGATGTGCTAGAATCATTCATTCTTGATTATTATATTGAGTCACATTCGCCTAAATACCGACACTGTGCAAATGTCAAATAGGTACCTACCTACTATAACGTCAAACAGTCTTAGCTTAAGTCATAATTTACCTCAAAGCGACAAATAGAAAACACTTAATGATTATTGTTAGTTCGTATATCATTGTAGTAAATTAAAAATTGTGAGTGTCCATATACAGTGAATCTCACAAAAGTGCCCAAAGAAGAAACGAGTGCAGTGTCTAGAAGAAAAGTTCATTTTTAAACCTAAAAGCACAAAAGTTAATTTATTCCATTCGTGGAATGCCTGCTTAAAATCTTCATTTGTAATTCTCTGGTTCTAAACGAAATCCAACATAGAGAATAATAAACTCCGTTGTTGGCCTGTCCTTAGTTGTCAAAAAATCATCGCAATATAACTTTTAAGTGTACATCAGGTCCATGGGAAAAGAGACGATTAAGATACCACCAGTTAAAAGTAATTTTCAAAGCATATACCGCCAAGTAATAGCTAATTGAAGTCGAGTGATATATCGGGCCTGGTCTCACTCTCATCATCCCTCATAACTAACTAGTATTAAGTCCGCTTCGACGCAGTTAGTTTCTAGGCGGCTAATACCAGAAGTAGACGATTTATTTATCCAATTAAAGTGGCAAACTCGCAGCTGCAGTAAACCAATATTATCGACGTTGCATTTTTCCATAATTAAGGGAAAAATTTTATGGGAAAGTTATTTCATAAATCGGACCAATTAGACCTAACGACTACCTAATTCAGCGTTATGTAACGAGATCCTAGTTTAATAAATTCTAATGGAATAATTCCCCAGGTTGTGCTCGTTTTAGTTGGGAAAAACGGCGCAAGAGAGAAGGTAACAAATCTCTAGAATAAGTCTGCCTTAAAATATATACTTTATTCTTCGTTCCCGAAATTGATTTGGCAAAGTAGGAGCTTACCTTGTCTTTTCTCGGTTAAGGGGAGGTAAAATATAGAAGATGGGGTCCTCGCTCAATACCCACTTTGTCTGTCAAAGAGATGTTGATGCATCCTTAGAAAATTAATGAACGTATATTCACAGAACAAATTACCTTATTGTATAGAACTAATAATACGAAAAGCGCTACACAAAAGCTACCCTAGGCGTAACTTCTTAAGTTGATGAGTTGCTATAATAAGTATACAGAGTGTCCCATAATTATGTTTCTCCGAAGAAAACTTTAAATCAAACTTGGACTACTTAATTTTGAGGCCTAAAAAAGGTGAGAGCTTATGAATCATTAGAAAGATGTAAAAAATATACTTAAAGGCCTATATACAGAATGTTTATTTATACAGTGATTTTCTTCATCTTGTTAAATAGATCCCGCGACCTGAAGTTTGTACGTTATTAAGTACGTCTCAAACCCAATAGTATAAATTTTTTGAGATTAGAATAGAATTGACCTGTTTATTTTCGTTGAAAATTTTGTTCTTAGCAGATCTCCTATACCAAAACTGAAAAAAATTCATTCCGTAATAGGAAACAATAATCATTATTTAATTTTATAGTATATAGTTCTTGCACTTTGTTGAAAATTGTATGGGTATTTTTCATTTTGTTGGGATTTTTCAAAATTCCATTCCAATTTACTTGAACAAACTGCGTATTCTAATCAGACAAAAATTGCTCTTTCTCTAAAGAAATCACTATTAGCAGTAGCAGGTACATCTCAGTAGGCCTTGATTTAGATTTGATCTATATTTTTAAAACATCTAGTATGCACTTTCCCATACCTTTTTGGAAGATCTTATATTAATAAAAAAGATTTTCAAAATAAGTCTATACGATCCGCCAGCTAAAACATCCAGGATGGTAGCTTTTAATTTTATTGATATTGGTACTAAAATAAAGCTGTAAACTCTTTCTAAGTTAGTTTACAAATCCCAAAATCGCTTTGGAAGTATAAGTTCTCATTTTATTTGTTTACGCCTGGGGAATTTTAAGTGGTGGACCCTATAGGCCTTGTTTATGATTCCATAAAGGGAGGCATAGGTATAGCCCCTTAACCCCAAACATGATTGTACAATGTAAGGGAGACTGCGGGGAAGAATGATTCCTGTAAGGTTAATAAGGTCATAACTTAACGCCTAGTAGTTATTCTCCTGGATTATAAAGATGTATTTGGCAAAACATTAGGTGATACCTATTCGTCAAAATATAAATTACATTTGAAAGCGTTAGTGTAAGAGGATCATTTCACCCAAAAGGCAAAATTATCCCCTATGAAGGGTAAAATAATTGTGGATATGAGACCAAATAATTCCTCGCAATAAAACGAGGATACCTAACTTAACCTAAATCATAGATAGGTACCATATCAAACGTCAAACACCATACGCCACTTTTTACGAAAGGGATTTTTAATGGACCCAATACACTCTCACAAAAGCCACTTACCATTTAGATCGAGAACAGCTAAATTAAATAAACCGTTGTAGTTCACATGCGAGACATTGTGATGATGAAACTGTACACAAGTGATTGTCGTGCGCGTCCACTAGCAGTAACACTTAACTAAGCTCTTAGTTAACAGATAGCACTAGCGGTATGTTCAGAATCGAGGGGGATCATTTGCCCTCCAGGGATTATTATACCCTAGTCTCCCCTCCCCTCCGAGGTCCATAATTGATGTTTTCGCAGTTCAGTCCAAACCATACATTTTTCGATGTTTTCCTGCCGGTGCTCTTATCCCAAACTTATCTGGAAATAAACCAAATGGGCGACATCTGAAGATCTGACCACGTTTGACAGGTGATGGCCGTCTGATATTTGGTTCTTACATCTCACCAAGACCAACTGATAGAAAAAATCGCACAGAAATAAATTACTTTAGTGCGGACTACCGAGTTTTTAGTGACGATTTTGAGACTCTTTGACGACGATTTAAGTTTTTTTTTTCGGACCATCGCATTGCACTACATGGGGAGTCGTGCGTACAATGTTTGGAGGGTATAATATCTCCGCAGGAATTCATCCAGTTGTTTAACGAATTAAATTTAAACGCGAACGCTGCGTGTCGCAATGTATAGGCAGGCACACAGAAGGAAATAAACTCGGCACCGGCCTTAAGGTTGTGTTTGTTACTTTGGAGGTCCATAAAAACGATCCCATTTGAAATTCTAAGTAGGCGCATACGAAAAACCTGCCCGTTCAGGTCTGTAATCAATGAGTATATAATTTAGACTCGCCCAATGATAAATGTTAATGAAATAACTCGGCAATCTCTTCTTTCCGTATCGGTGAAAACAAAAGTAATGAATCTCCCTCAGGCAATCTACTCCGAATATAATTTGTAACGAAGTTTTACCGAGACTTCCTGTTTCGTTCCGCGGAGAAGGGGGCAAATCAGAAATATCAAAAGTTTGGAATTAATTTAGAGCCCGGTGTTATGAGGATTAGGTTGGTATATTTAGTTTTCAAACAACTAAAGTTATTTAGGAAACAAACTGCTGAGAAAATTTGTTTCGTTTTGTCTACAGGTTCAGTAAAATTCCAGTAAAGAGCAAAATGAAAATACACAAAGAAGTTTATAGAAAACATTCAATCGTATATAAGATTACCTACATACGACACGACACGACACAGTGGCCATCTCACATCATTTCTAATACTTCCTATTTCAGCTGATGCCGAGGGGACCCTTATACTAACGGAGAAAAATGGGCTGAGTGACCTATTTACCGTTTCCCCCAAAAGCTTCGTTTTTTTATAAATGCCGCTTGTGACCTAACCAAATTTGCGACGCTCCAGTGGACTCCCTCTGACCGTGAAATTAGAAATGAATCCGCGCGCTTTGAAAATTCAGAATCTGTTATCGCAGGCTACGCATTCAGAAACATCTGCTGGTCAAATCCGAAAAATAAAGGAAGTCCTGTTCAGATACATATCTACAACAGACAATGGAAGTGTCTCGTTTGTCATTTTGGAAAAGTCCTTGGGAGAGTCAATTATTTTTAGACCACAAGAATTAGTTACATATACTTATTGTTTTAAAGTCTTTAATCTCCGCCATATTTATAGGACCCTGCGCCTACGATCTACATTAAAAATGATTTTCCTATAAGATATCTTGGACAATTCAGTTTTTATTGCCGTACACTTACGTAATTTTCTATAATTTGAAATACTTAGACTGAAGTTATGCAAATTCTCTAATTGAAAGAAGGCCGATGTGGGATGCAGCATACTTTTCGGGGTCGATGGTATTGGCTTTCAATGTCGACTACCTCGAAACTGAGTACTATACAAGTATTATTGATTCTGGGAAGCATTTGTCATCGGTCGATGTAGGTTTACATTTTTAAGAACCAATTAATTATCCATTAATGCATCGCGTAAGAGCATAAATCATTTTCAGAATGCAGAAATTTGGTATTTTAATTATTTGTGCAAACATGAATGCTTCCTGAAACATTAATTGAGGCACACAACCTTGTCACTGTTGGAGTTACTTGGTTACATGTTTATCTGTCACAGTTCTTTGTATCCAGCTGGTGATTTACAAGGAAGGATTAAGTAAATCAATTGTATATGATAAACAGATTTTACTAGATATTGACACCATTCAAATATAAAAAAATATAGAGGGAATATATAATAATAATAATAATAATAATAATAACACCAGGTCCATACAATGTCAGTGCAAGCTGGATCAGTGAAGAACGCGAGATGGGCCGGAACTATAGCCAGATGCAACATGAGCAATTCACAACCGATGAGGTCTCCAATGTCATAAAGAATTCCCACAACTGGAAGGCACCAGGTCCAGATCATCTCCAAAATTACTGGATTAAGAAGTTGTGGTGCACGCATGAACAAATAACTGCCTTAATTAATGAAGTCTTGCTCGATCCTCTGAAAATGCCATTGTTTCTTACACAGGGTGCAACCTACTTGTTACCAAAAGACCAGCGGAATACGGATAATCCTGCCAAGTACCGCCCAATAACCTGCTTGCCTACGCTGTACAAGATAATCACATCTTGCCTTACGCAGCGAATATATGCTCACTGTGAGCGGAACAACATCATGGCAATGCAGCAGAAGGGCTGCGCGAAGGGCGCAATGGGATGCAAAGAGCAACTCATCATAGACTCTGTCATCTGCAACCAGGCTCATTCCAGGCAACGAAACCTCTACATGGCTTATGTGGACTACAAAAAAGCATTTGATTCCGTACCTCACGACTGGCTCACAGGTATCTTAAAGCTGTACAAAATAGATCATCATACAGTTTCCTTTTTAGAACACGTTATGACAACCTGGCGCACTAAGATACAACTCAGAACCGCAAGCAGTAACATCGAGACCGACACAATCAACATCCGAAGAGGGATTTTCCAAGGAGATTCACTCAGTCCACTGTGGTTCTGCATGGCGATGAACCCTCTATCACACCGGTTGAACTCTACGAAATATGGCTTCGCTATCAAAAGCAACAGATCAGAAGCGTTCAGGTTGAATCACCTGTTATATATGGATGATTTAAAACTGATTGCCGCAACCAAGAACCAACTAACGCAAATGCTTAAAATTGTAGAGGAGTTCTCCAGGGACATCGGAATGCAGTTTGGACTGGACAAGTGCCGCACCCTTAATATCGTCCGGGGAAAGCTCGAACAAGGCGCACACGAGATGCAGGACGGACAGGAGATCGAAGCAATGAGCGTGGGAGATACATACAAGTACCTCGGGATGAAGCAAGCTCAAAGGATAGATCATCGAACAATGAAGACCGATTTAACTAATGAATTCATCAAGAGAGTAAGACAAGTAGTGCGAACTGATCTTAACAGCAGGAATTTGTTTAAGGCCCTAAACACGTATGCGTGCTCTGTACTAAGCTATTCCTTCGGAATAGTGAATTGGACCAACACGGACATCAACAACTTGCAACGAAAAGTTAGGACACTACTGACAAAAGCTCATAAACATCATCCCCGTAGCGCCGTAGAAAGAACAACCCTGCCACGTCAACAAGGAGGAAGAGGATTGGCAGACCTCAGCAAGCAATTGGACCAACAAATACTAAATCTGCGTAATTATTTCCACAGACAGGCCAACAGCTCCACACTACATAAAGCTATATGCGGAGCAGACGTCTCAACACCGCTACGTCTGACGGAACACGAGCATCACAATCACCACCGAACTGACAACGATAAACTACAGAGGTGGTTAGAGAAGCCGCTGCACGGGAGGCATCCTAATGAGGTTAACCAGGAACATGTCGACAAGTTAGCGTCGTACTATTGGCTGACCTCGGGACGGATGTTCCCAGAGACAGAAGGCTTCTTACTGGCCATACAAGATCAGGTTATACCAACTCGCAACTATTTAAAATTCATTGTAGGAGATGCATCGGTAGTGGATGACAGATGCAGATACGGGTGCCCAACTTCAGAAACAATCCAGCACATAACAGGAGGATGTCAGATGTTTGCATCAACGGAATATAAGGAACGACACGATTCGGTTGCCAAGATCTTGCACCAGGAACTGGCGGAAAAGCTGCTGCTTGTGCAGACAGAGAGGGTCCCATATTACAACTACACACCTGAGCCTGTTCTTGAGAACAGAAACTACAAGATGTACTGGGATCGTACAGTTCTGACTGATCAACGAGTTGCCCATAACAGACCGGACCTTATAATAGTTGATAAAATTTCTAGGAAGACAACTCTGATTGATGTGGCCATCCCGAACAACAACAACCTGCGTGTGAAGCAAGTCGAGAAGATCGCGAAGTACAGAGACTTAGAAGAACGAATTAGAAGGCAATGGGAAATGGAGAACGTCCAGACGATTCCAATCATCATGTCAACAACTGGTGTTATACCAAAAAGTTTGCTGAGAAACATCAAGGAGCTGAATCTAACTGATAGTCTTTACAGGTCCATGCAGAAAGCGGTACTACTTGCGACAGCCCGAACCGTCAGGAAATTCATGGGGAATGCAGGATCGTCCAACAACATCAATGTCACCTAAGGCCCGATTACATGGCAAGGGTCTCGTCCGAGCCAGATCCTTTTGGTATCCGGGATGCCCGGGATCTGAGTGAATGTTCCCCGTAGAGGGAGTGCGAATGCCTTTTGGCTAAGTCGAGATAATAATAATAATAATAATAATAATGATAATAATAATAATAATAAGATCCTTTTGGTATCCGGGATACCCGGGATCTGAGTGAATGTTCCCCGTAGAGGGAGTGCGAATGCCTTTTGGCTAAGTCGAGATAATAATAATAATAATAATAATAATAATAATAAACTTAGAAGAACGAATTAGAAGGCAATGGGAAATGGAAAACGTCAAGACGATTCCAATTATCGTGTCAACAACTGGTGTTATACCAAAAAGTTTGCTGAGAAACATAAAAGAGCTGGGTCTAACTGATAGTCTTTACAGGTCCATGCAGAAAGCGGTACTACTTGCGACAGCCCGAACCGTCAGGAAATTCATGGGGAATGCAGGAACGTCCGACAACATCAATGTCACCTAAGGCCCGATAACATGGCAAGGGTCTCGTCCGAGCCAGATCCTTATGGTATCCGGGATACCCGGGATCTGAGTGAATGTTCCCCGTAGAGGGAGTGCGAATGCCTTTTGGCTAAGTCGATATAATAATAATAATAATAAAGTGCCTTTATTTGCATCGTAATATACAATACAACAAAAACCGAGGCGAAGTCTAGCTAAAGCTGCTCTACTTAACCTAACACATAATAATAATAGTTGGTGACACAAAATGCGGTAAAAAAAGAATCAATATATAACAGGAGTTACATTTGCATGTAAGTATGGCTAGGAATACATCGAAACTATATAAAACGTAAGGGACGATGCCGCTATATAACAAAGCAGGTATTCTATATACGAAGTATATGTAAATAAAATTTAAAAACGTAAGTAGGTACATATAAAATTCAAGTAAAAAAGGAGCATAACAAAATTTAATTAAAAAATAAAAAATAATGAGAGGAAAAGGAATAAAATTCACGCACTGATCAAAACTGACTAGACAACAATAAGTGCTTATATTTTCTTTTTAAATATTGTAAAGAATGTGATTTTATTTCCCCAGGTATACCATTATAAATGTTGACAGAATTATAAGTAAATGACCGCCGAAACATGGACAGACGATATTTTGGCAATGCCAAGGTATTAGGAAATCTAATATTAATGTTGTGCGCGTCACTTCTAAGGGAAAATGGTGTTTATAGAGATTCTCTATTTTGAGCCAACAAAGCAGTTTCATTTTAGCAGAGACTCGGTCGTATTTACTTAAACCATATACAAAGCGGTAGCAGTAATTTTGAATTTTTTGTAACCGATATTTCGTTGCTTGATCCAAACATGGATAGAATAGGATTAGCCCGTAATTTAGTATCGACAGAACTAAAGACTCTGCCAAAACTTTACGCAGATTGAAATTTAGAATGTAACGGTTTCTGTACAACTGTTTCAGGACAAGATATTACTTTTTCACAAGAAGCGATACATGTTACTCAAATCTCAATCTACAGTCAAAAATTATTCCGAGTTTTTTTTACAGATTTGACAATTCTAAGAGGTTCATTGTTTACTGCAATATTTATATTTGATTCACAAATGTTAGTGTCATATTGACTCGGGCAGAAAAATATTATATTGCATTTGTCTAAGTTAAGTTTAAGATTGTGATTAGTCGAGTACATATTTACAAAATTCATTACACCAATAACGTCTCAATGCATTATGTGCACGGCGATATATCTATTGCCGTGATTATGTGTAACAAGGTGTTTCTCTTTCGTAGTGGAAATGTTTGAAGATTTTTTAAAATAGTAAATTCTTGTGAAACATTAGAAATACTATTGTAAATAAATCTTGAGCCCAATGGCATGAATTACCCATCAAAACCACCATATTTACTGAATTTAATGAAACTAAAGGAGCGGTTTTATTTTCATAGAGCAACAAATATAGGAGCTACGGCATCAATATACCATGCAGCAAAGCAGGCGAACAAGGACAATTATTTATTTCTACAAATATTAGTACACGTCAGCAAGCGAAGAAGTGAATATACAGGGTGTCCCGAAATTAGCCCGCCATAATGAAAAAAATTAAAAAAGTTCCTATAAACATGGCCTCAAAAATGCCCCCTAAGGGGGCTATAGCCTCCTAAATGAACACTTTGGCAAATGGTCTTTTCTAAATATTTCCAGAACGAAGAAAGATAAAATTCTGAAATTTGGTATGCGATTTACCTATACCTGTGAGATTTGACATTTGCCGAGGTGGCGATAGTTAGACATTCTTAATCATAGGCGTCTTAAATGGGGCATTAAGGGGTTAAAAATACTCCCGAATTTTGTGTGTGTGCTTTTTCCCAAAATTTCTTGCGAAATTATAAAATTTCAGGGTAGTCTACGAAAAAATGGTGCTCTTGTTGAACTTTGTTAGCGTGCACGGTTTTCGAGTAAAATCGTATTGAAATTTTGTTGCAGAGGGCCATGAAAATGCGTATTAGAAATTAGCCTGCCATATTTTACCAGTGTGTTCAGCGACCCAAAAAATAAAAAAGTTCCTATGAACATGGCCTCAAAAATGCCCCCTAAGAGGGCTATAGCTCCCGAAATAAACACTTTGGTAAACAGTTTTTTTCTAAATATTTCCAGAACGAGCAAAAATAAAATTCTGAAATTTGGTATGCATGTGACATACCTAAGAGAATAAATCATGAAAAAAGCGCACAAAAAAATTTGGGATATTTTTAATCCCTTGGCCCCCCTTATTTGGGACGCCTATGATGAAGAATATCAAACTATCTCCCTCGGTAAACGTCAAATCTCACAGGTATATCACATACCAAATTTCATAATTTTATCTTTGTTCGTTCTGGAAATATTTAGAAAATCGCGTTTGCCAAAGTGTCCATTTCGGGGGCTGTAGCCCCCTTAGGGGACTTTTTTGAGGCCATGTTTATAGGAACATTTTTCATTTTTTTGTATCAAAAAACGTGGTAGTAAATTATGGCAGGCTAATTTCTAATGGGCATTTTCATGGCCATGGCACTTTGCAAAAAAATTCAAAACGAGTTTACTTGAAAACGATGCATGCTATCGAAGGCTATAGCCCCATTAGGGGGTACTTTTGACGCCATGTTATAGGAACTTTTTTCATTTTTTTAGGTCGTAGAATACGCTGGTAAATTATGTGTTTAAACTATTACTACTACAACATGCTTGTTTTAGGCAGTATTATTTCGTTCAAGTAACAAATCTGATACCTCGGGATAACGAAACAAAGCCCGGCCGGCCACAACTGGCCATCCTTAAGTAATCATCCGCTTCTAAATTCAATCTTCTGTATTAAATTTCTAATGGACTTGTCGTGTCCGAAGTAATTCGGACTGTGGGGGAAATTACATTAAACAAGTTTGCGTTGTCCGGTTTCTAGCCCTGACGTAAAACAGACCAGCTTTTGAGATGTAGATTCAATTACCATCCTCCCAGTAATATATTCCATTACTGTAGTTAGGTTAAACAGAGTAAATGATTTTTTTTATCTAGGAAATCACGAAAAGGATTATACTTACTGCGTCAGTTCGTCATTTTGCCATTACTATAAATTGTGTAGCAAAGTTTTGGTAAGCAACTTGTAAAAGAGATTCCTTGTACCCAGTTTATGTATGTGTTGACCAGGATGTGAAAATATTTACTTACGATTGTTCTAATATTACTTTTTTTTATAAAAGATCATGTATAGACAAAAATCGCCCAAGGGTTGCCTAATCATGATATCCTTGCTCAGCTTTAATTACCTACCTTTAACCTTTAATTGAAAACTATTAAATTAACTTTATTTTACAAGATTGCCTACACAGTTTTACATCATGAATAAATTTCCTAATAACATTTTGACGTGAAAGCTACAGAAAGGACACTTGTCTAAAAAAGTGTAAAAAAGCCCAAACATTAAAGTAGGCTTAGACTTTTTACATTTCGCGAATCTACACAATTTATGAGTATAACATTCAAGAATTCACATAAAACATCGAATATTCTGTGATAACTGCAGAAATCCCACAACCAATTTTAATGCTTACCGTACATGTGGCTCGCTGTAAAAATTAATAAACAACACCAATTTTATAGATCTTCAAAAGTCAAATCAAGTCAAATCAAATCAAGTAAAATCAATTTAAACTAAAAAAACTTGTTAATAGAAGTTGTACATCTTTGCATGTTCGTTACGCCTTAAGATTGCGTAGGATTTCTGCATTTATGACAGAATTTCACAAATATCACAAAATGTATTATGCTTCTGATCATTGACGAAAAATTCCAAAATAAATTGGTTATACAATAGGGTAGGTAGGTACTTGACAAAATTTTACAAACTTGATAAAACAAATCCTGGACGCACTTGCCTAAGACCCTAGGATTATTTAAAAAATAATTTACGTAATTAGCAAGGTTTTAGACGTTCTTCGAAATTTGGCGGGAAAGCACTCTTGACGCCACAAGTGTTTTATAAAGGCAATTTGGCAACATGGCGATACCATTGAAGTGCTCTGAGACATAACCTTATTCTGCCGTGAAAGTTGCAAGCAAAGTTAAAATTTCTAAATTCTAACCTCAAACTCTCAGACTTAGGATGCCCCGTGAAACCACATTTAGTCAAGAAGTGTTTTTCGTAAATATTCTATAGTTTCCTACAATTTTTTTGACTATGGCGCCTTATAAACACGCCTTCAAGATAGTCCCTAGCAGCCATTGAATTGACAAGTAGATGGAAGGAGTGTAGAGAGAGAAACTGGCAGCCAAACTTGAGTAAGTGAAATAGTAAATAAATCAGCTGATTCCGGCAAAAACCACATAACACAAAAGAGGTGTGTGTCCTAACTTTCTATTTTTGTGTACTGTGCTTCAAACGAGTTTCGTTGTCAAACGTCATTTTAATTTTCCTTCTGTCCCAAGTCCCAATAGGAGTAATTATTATTGTATTATTTATATTTGATTTGAGTTCGTGTCGTGGTGGCAGTTTCGTATAAAACGGCGTTGAGTTTTCGTAGTTGGTGTTTGGTTTAATATTATTTTTAGATCGGGGAGAAAATTTAATTTAGCTATGTGGCTATATTCGTTGTAAATTACAAAAAAGAGGATCAACTCCTGTTATGTATTTGGATGTACGAAACGGGGCGGAAAGAATAAGAATAGTGGGGTTTCTTTTCATTCGTAAGTCTTAATCTTTGCTAATAACTTTGCAGTTTTCCAAGAGATAAGGTGATATTAGAGACAAGTGGATTGCAGCAATAAAAAGGAAAAATTTTGTACTGTCTACAAGTATTTACTTGCATTTGTAGTCAACAATTTATTGAGAGCAATTTCATAGAGAATTTTGGGCAGCGCAAACTTAAAAAGTATGTAATTACTACAGTTTTTTTATTTTCCAAGTCATGGTAGAAACTCCTATCAAGGGAAAAATTGGCAAAATATTGTGCTAATGAACCTAGCTCTTCGTAGTCAAAGATGGAATTAATCTTGAGGTTCATCTGGTCCCTTTAATAAGGTAATTATTTGTAATTCTTTTTGTTAGATGCCTAAACATTAAAAATTGTTATAAAAATATGTAAAAGCTACCTGTCTTACATGCTTTTCCTATTAAATTGAATTTTAAAATTAATAAATCAGTTAATTAAAGTTGAAAATGTATACCTTATCCTAGATATTTTGTCGCCTTTATTTTAAAATAAACTTTTATATTGGAATTTGTATTTTATTTGTCTCAATTTATTTCCAGGTACATAAAATTGCCATGTAGGTAATTTTTTAATCAATTCACTACTTTTTTCTGTGCAATATTTACATAATTGTGGTTATAGTATAGAAAAATTCTCATTCCTATACAAACAAGCCCCGAATTTCGGAATACAGATCATAAAATAAAGAGAATTACGGAACATGCCCATTAAATTCGCCCATTAATATGCAACATCCCTATATACCTCCTTTGCCTGAATCAGCTGACACGTTCATTAGGCGTCCTTGTCTTACTTATTGCCATTTGAAACATACCTCTCTCTAGAGTTGGCTGCCCCAAACAACAATGAAAGTGGTACCTGTGCGACTTCCATTGTACTTATCAATTCGATGCTAGCAGCACAGAAAATATATTTAGAACAGAGAGCACCTTAATGACAGCTGTCAAATGGACTGCAACTTTAAAGCTTAATATTTTCCAAATGCATTGATATTGAGGTCCACTATTAAATTATGGCTAATCTACGAATTGGGAAGATTACCTATATTTTGTGAAAATATCATTTCATAACAAATGCAATCTGCTTGTTTTTCGAGTCTGTAGTTGGAGTCCATTTGACAGATATTGTTAAGGAGCTTTCTGTTGTGGAACTATATTTTCTGTGCTAGCAGGTTCTCCGTTTATTAATAACTCATAATACTTTACTATTACTACAACATAGGTATACAAACCTTTGCAGTTTTATCCCGGCAGACGCGAACATCGGATTATTAGGAAAAAATTGTGCTACCAAGAAAACATCCATTTTCGGCAAATTACGGATTGCCCTTTCAGGGTGCATGATAATTTGCACTACACAACTAATAACACGATAACTACGCAAACAATATATAATCATTAGATCAAGTGAACTTACCTTAAGTGAAGTTCGATCTTGATTATATTCGACCTCGTGGAATATATCAATAACAAACTATAATAAATCGCACAGATATTATCTCCTAATGTTTTGATTTAGCGACATACGGAATGACAGTTGGCATGACTGGATGTCAACTGCCGATCAGAAAACCATACATGGGTTAGATGACATGTGGATATATGTATATGGTTAAATGCCTAGGTGGGCAGGCGACGTTGCCACATACGCGAATATTTCCAGATTATTGAAGCCTGAATATTTATAGTATGTTCCGTACACAGATATTTTAACCAAAGTGTCACGTGACAGAGATGGAGGATATAGTTTCCAGCGTGTGCGGCATAAACAGACACCATTTTGCTATATAGAGGAGTCAATATTAGGGAACATATTCATAATAAAAAAAGTCTTTATATGACAATATTTTTTGTGTAATTGCGTTACTTAAAGCTCAAAGAGATAACAGATATTCATAGGCAAGCTGGTAATGTTTGAATAGAAAAGTACAATTTGTTCTTGTTCCAGGAATTATTGCAAACGAGCACTGGCAACGTTGCAATTCAGTTTCTACTGAGAGGCACAGAGATGCCAGATTTGGCCTTCTGGACAATAGAACGACGAAACTGTAGATTTCAGCCTGAACAAAATTATGCAAATTTGTCTTTAATTTAATTATCATAAATGAATAAGGGTTAAAAGCTTGCATACATAGTGGATATATAGTTCTTTTCTTATCGTTTACAGTAGTGGTCGTAGGTAAAAATGTTTTTTCGTTAAACTCTATCATAAAATAATCTACTCTTCTATGGCTGTATCCATTCTGAAAGACACCCACACAACGCTTACGCACAACGCCTTCCTAACCAAACATTATTCTAGTCCAACATAAGTAAATAAGGTTCTGCCTTTAACTCGAAAAAGCCAGTTTAAATTTTAATTAAAATGGCTGCTCACTACTGATTCAGCTTCTGTGCAAGTTTCAGAGGAGCGGGAGACATTTCTAATTAAAAACATGTTTGCCTGTGGATTTTAAATGTGAAAGCCTGCGGGCTGGCACCGTACCGAGCAGCTTGTGGATTAAAGGTTCCTTAGTATACTTAAGGAAAAAAACAGTCTCGGAAACAAAGTGGTTCAATAGCTAGTATCCTTTGTATGGGTTCCCCCGTTCCAGGGGTTCCGATAAATTTAGGTGGGTATTATATTGATTTTAGCGAACCCCTGCATTTAACCTAAAAAGTAAGCTAATGCCATCTTATTTGTGACTTGGTGAGCAACAATTTAAACGCACAGTCTTGAAATAACGATATCTCTAATACCATAGAAAACGTATATAGCCACGCAACAATCTGGTTCAATGACGTAATATTGAAGGAAGCCGCCATCAAAAAGCGGCCTTTTTTCCACGTGCGAAGTAGGTACTGATATTTGTAGTATCTTAAAAACAATATTTATACTGGACGACAAAAATTTATAAATATTTAAAATTGTAAAATAAGTAGGTAGGTATTTAGTAAGTAAAAAAGTGTTTATAGTACAGATAACTTTAATTTAAAGCTCCAAAACATAGAGATTTCAATTGCCTATCCAAATATGGAAAAAAGAGTTGGGCTTCAATATCAAAAAAGTGAGGTTAGGTCCGTAACATTTTTGTTTGATGCTCAATTGTTTTTTTGAAAGCAGATTCTGAAAATTTGTACAAAATTAGTAAATAAATACCTTTTCTCCGGTTAAAATACCCCAAAATTAAGAAAATAAAGGGGGGTGGTACTCTTTGGGGGTCACCATGTACCTACATTTTTTATTTTATCCCAACAGATTAGAGAGGTTGTAGTAAAAGTATAATGAACTAATAAAATACCTCCCACAAATTCAGAAGAAAGAAACTGATTTGTTATTATTTAAGTATTAACAATTGACAATTCCTATACAGGGTGAGTTTTTTTCGATGACCACTAGGGGGATCTCGAAAACTAGCAGAGCTAGAACAAAGGTCAAATGGGAAAAGAATTGCAGTTTTGAATGCTCAATCTAATGCCCCCTTTGGATTTTTAAAAAAGATGGCTCACTAGATATTTTGAAAAGAGTGATTTTTTGCTATTTCATCAGATCTCTGTAGCTCCGTTATTTCTGATTGAACAGAAAAGCTAGACAAAAATTGTAGATAATTTTGGGCTTAATAAGATAATGCAATCCAATTTATTCAAATTAATATTATTTTAAAAGGTCACCTTTTAAACTAAAAAAGGTGTTCAAACAATCCACCATTGTTATTTATGCAAGTATTGCATCTTTCTAAAACTGAATTTGTCGCCTTTCTTAGAGAGCGCCTGTCAATACTGGCAATTGCTTCTAAAACAGCTGCTCTTAATTCATCAATTGTCTCATACTTTATTTTGTATACTGTTCCCCACAAAAAGAAATCGAAAACAGACAAATCGGGGGATCGGGGCTGCAAGGAAATAGGTCTATTTCTCCCTATCCAACTATTTGGATAGAGCTGATCTAGGTAATTTCTTACGGGCAAATAATTATGTGGTGGAGCTCCATCATAATAATTTTTGTTTTATTTTGTTACATTTTATTACCAGCTAAAAACAAAATATTAGAAAGTTTGAAGTATGTCTAATAATTATAAAATAGAACGTAATTTTGAAAATATTCCATGGCTGACTATTTGAAAATTTAAAAAAATCTTTGGAAAGATAAAAAATGGCCGATTTGATAAGGCCACAGCCAACTATGATTTACATTAAAAAAAAACACAAGTTTGTCATATCTTAAAAATCACAAACAATATAAAAAAGTGGATAAGATTATCTTATTAAGCCCAAAATTATCTACAATTTTTGTCTCTACAGTTTTTCTGTATAATCGAAATAACGGAGCTACAAAGATCTAATGAAATAGCAAAAAATCACTCTTTTCCAAATAACTAGTGAGCCATCAACTTTTTTAAAAATTCAAAAAGGGCATTAGATTGAGCATTCAAAACTGCAATTCTTTCCCCATTTAACCTTTGTTCAGCTCTGGTAGTTTCCGAGATCCCCATAGTGGTAATCGAAAAAAACTCACCCTGTATATCTCTATCAATTTTAAGAGAGAGAAGAAGAGAAAAAAACAACCTTCTACCAATATTCTGCCAAAAAATCACATCCAAATTTTAGTTTTAAATTTTCAGTTTTTTTTTCAAAATTGCTAAGCTGTATAAGCTGCGTATATATATATACTTTTCTTCCATTGTAAGCCACAAGAATGTGAATTCTATATGCATTGTGTAAATTTGCCATGCAAATTAGCGGCTATTAAAGGGAAATGCCATAATTTTATTGTTTAACTTTAATAATTGAGACCAAGTGCGCAAATGTGCAATTTAGAGCAGCCGTATTGTTCGCTAATTTGGAATGTGAAACACTATTTTGCATTGGCCAACTATATACGACTGTTTAATTCAATAGGCGCACTTTCCACTAAATGGTGTCTAAAATAATTGTTACAACCAACTAAGTAACCAACTAATGATTTAAACCTCGATTTAAACTTTGTGAAAATGCATAGTGTGCATTGAAAACTATTTGTGCTTTGGACATTTTGAAAATGGAATTTTTATTTGCAAATTCTTAATCGAAAATCCTCATAGCATTCTGCAACAATAAGTTTTATAAACTTCATTTTAGTCAGAAGTTTTATTAGGAATAAGCGAAGTGCAGTGCAGCGAATAATAATGTTTACGCGTTTCAGCTTCATTCAGGTTAAAATATGGAATTGGAGCGCTAAAATTCAATGTATGTGTTTGTCGAAAAAGTTCACAAAATGTGGGTACAGATATCTGAACTGTTAGTAGCGATGCCTGCTGTTTATTACTCGTGTTTCGTGTTGTGAGATATTTTATTCGACATACCTGGGATTATTTTTTTATTAATTTGCTACGGACAGTGAAGCACAGGAAGCAGGTACTCAGGATCATAAACTGTACACTAGTTGGTTTTTCCTATAGGCCCAGAAGGTCCTGATACCTTATCCGAATTCTCGAAAAAATGTTAAATGGCGATACCCATTTTCTCACATATGAATCCTTCACTAAAGAGAATTCATAATAATGTAACGAAAAATGCCTCCAACGTTGTTATATCAGCTTTTAATGCAACACGTTTGTCTAACCTACAGTTTGCTCAGCGAATGTTCGGCCCTACGTCACCACTCCCGTCCTTGACTTACTCATGAATATACGATGGATATCGGTCGTATATTCACGAGTCAGTGTTAATATAATAATAAAATATCATCAAACTCGGTATTTCATGTACCCAACCCCCAAAAAATTTACTTATGTGATGTGTAAGTTATATAGCAGCAATTTGTCACGCGCGCACGGAAAAATCTTTATTTCCAGACTCGTAATGAAATATACTATTTGTATATTTCTGCCAAATTGTTTAATTCTTCGGCTGAGATATATAAGTTCTACCTTGCTCCATTGAGCAAAGGATTATTTCTTTACTCAATGCTTGCTCATAAAAACAGATTTAAAAGTATACCTTGTCTAGCGATCGTTTACTTATCCGGCACTCAAAATAAATTTTAATTTCTAACAATGACAACCAATATTGGTTTATTTGGTATAATTATTGTTCATGCTCCTATAGATTACATTTCTCTGCATAAATATAGTAATGTAATAAGTAGGTACCTAATCAAAAAAAATGCAGAACTTTGTACATTTTAATTATTGAATTTTAGCCACAAAACTGGAGAATTAGATACCTACGTGATGTACTTTTTGATATTTTAATTTATTATTATTTTGGCATCAATGTAGTACAGGGAAATTTAATTTAAATAAATTTATACCTAAATCCTTACCGGTGCATCAACTTTGCCTCAAATAAAAAAAAAACCTTTAAAGCGTTAATATTATTTTCTTTTGACAAAGGAAAAAGACACATTCTTATCCATATTCAATAATAAAAAGATTAATAGAATAAATCTAAATATCTAATAAAATAGAAATTTCTTAAATACCTGTAGGTATGTATTAAAAAATGACAAAAAAATCTAATTTAAGAGAGCGCATTATACAAGTTTGGTATAGGTAAAAATGAAAACACAATTTTTCAAGTAGAACTTTTTGAAATGTTAACAGGTAAGCCTATTTGCAGCGATTTTATTTTTCAAAGGTAATTTTTGACAGATAGGGAGAGTGGAGAGTCACGTGACCACGGGCGTAGCCAGGATTTAGTTTTGGGGGGGGGGTTAGTTTGAGAAGTAAATAAAACAACAAAAATATACTTACATGAAATTTAATATCTATATATTCATCCGAAAAACTACGACATATTTATAAAGTTCTTAACTTTAAATGAAATGGATAAATTAATTTCGTTCCTCTGCGCTTTTTCTTTTAAATATATCCACTACTTCTGCATGAATTTCTGTTCCATAGTGAATGTTCATTAACCATTAAGTCTGTTTTCACTTGTAGTGTTTCGTAAATAGTTTTTCAGTCTCCTTAGGCTCGAGAAAGACCTTTCTGGGGTAGCAGTGGATACAGGAATGGTAGCCAAGATTTGTAGTAATGTGTAAATATTAGGATAAAGGTTTTTATCGCACATATCTAAGCATTCCAAACTAGATTTCGGGGTAGGCAGTGTTCTTATCAGCATGCAAGGTAGCTGAAGCTTTGATAGCTAAATCCAAATTTGTTTCTTTATTAGAAACCCCTTGACCTTGACTACACCACTTTTTCCAGTAGTCCATACCTTTAGGTTTATCACCCTTCCTTTTTTTCCCCTCCATTTTTCGACAGTAATAATGATTCACGTATCTATCCTTAACAAGGTCATCGAATAACAGTGCACTAAAATTACTCACTTACACGGTACACTTAATTCTCTTCACTATTCGTTCACCACTTTTCACTTTTATTCGCTTCGAGTTCGCATGGAACAATACTGCCGTAAGCGCGGTCACGCGCCGCGGCGCCGCTTATATAGCAGCCCAGTAGCCCTCCAGAAACTTCCACGAACTTCCACAAAGTTCCGCTCATTTCGACCTAGGGGCGTGGCGAATAATCGAGAAACAACGCAAAGTGTCCCTACAATACAAAATAGTTCGGCTGCAACTGCGTCTGCCTCTCGTCAAAAGATGGCGCTAGGCGCTACTATTACTACATATATTCAAACGTAATAATAATTTAACTCTTCACTCCTCGTATTTTTTCGGTATAATATTAGGTAATATTTTGCTTATTTCGGGGGGGTTTGAACCCCCGAAACCCCCCCTTGGCTACGCCCGTGCACGTGACCACGTTCGTATGGGTAATTTTTTTGTATATTTTAAAGCAAAACGTACCCCCCAAAATTAAATTTCGATATAAATCACCAGTAGAAATTTGTTTTGGTGTAAGATATATTGTTCTGCGTTTAGGATATTTTCAATATGAGCACTTAAAATTTTTTAATTTCCTTCAAAAATTCAGGGGGCTACCGCCCCTTGGCCCTATGTAGCGGACTGTGTACAGTTAACCTAGTTAATGTTACGAAACTATGAATTAAAATATACAGATCGTTTTAATTTAACTTCTATAGTAACAAAACTGGTCACGGTAGAATTGCAGAAATTTAACGGAAAACTGAAAATTGCGCCTAGATAATTTATAAACCCTTTTACTTTTGGCCTGGTGCCGGTCCTGCCTAAATAAATATATAATAAATGTAGGAGGGACCATTCGGTTTTTTAATTAGAAATGTTCATCCACGGCCGTCTTTGATCAATTAACGCCTACAAAATTATAGTTAGGTTGTACTTATTTACGACCTAACCGTGAGAATTTTCGTTTTCGCTTTTAAATATTAAAATTATTCTGAAGAATACCCGTGTAGGTTTTGTGGCTGCAGCCTACCACCGTAAAGTTTGTAAATATGCTGGCATAACATATTCCTTTTATGGAGTCCCGTTTGTTTACGATCGACCTCAACTTGCAAACGAAACCTCGAAGGAAACACGATTCAATTCTAATTTTAGGAGAAAGTTTGACAATTTCATAACTTTTATGGCTTTTACATAATAAAAGTACTGAGTTTGAGTTGGGATATAAAAAGATTCGGTTTGTTTTGTTCGTATTTGCGAGATTATTAGATTATTTACCAGAAATTTTATTTTGGATGCCACGTTATATAGACCTCAGACGTTTTAGAGCTCTTTCTGGATTCAACACATATCTTAAAATGATGGTTAGTTTAAATTTTATGGTAGCCGTTATGGTAAATTTGGTGATATCCTAGGTACAGATTCTGGACAATTAAGTTGTAAGTAGAATCCGACGTAAATCGACCTGCAGAATCCTAAAAAGGCCTAAAAATTGGGAAAGTGTCTAAATAGTATGTATAGAGCTAGATATAAAATAGCTTACTCTAAAGCCTTTTTTAAAGAAATATCCGGAACTAAAAATCAGCATCAATAGGTTAAGATATTATTTTGGAGAGATAAACAGACAATAATTGGAGTGTTGCAGTTTTAAACACACCAACTATAAATAAGTTTATGGAAACAACTTAGCGGCATAGTAAATAATATGGGTGTTCCGGAAAACCAGTTCTATAATTCTAGATAATAATTTATTATAGGCGATTGTTTTGCAAAAAATTGCGGAAATTATAGACAACTGTTAACGCTCACCTCTCTGATGTGCTTGGTACGTAAAAATAAATATCTATCAAATATATTTTACACCACTGCTTTTATACAGCTGTCAAGCCAGGGATATTTCCACTTATTAATCTTACAACTAGGTGCTTATGGGTAGGGTGATTTCCAAAAAATACACAAGTGTCCATGGCAATGTTAAGAAATGCTTGTGTTCTATTGGTTGTGCATTGACGACATGAAATTTTTACTAGTAATCGCCCTAGTGCTTGAATTATTGACGGAAATTTTTCGAGTACACGAATTTTTTGAGAATTATCACGAGTCGCGTTAGAGAAAATTTTCCGGATATTAATTAAAGAACGTGGGGGATCCGGTAAGAAAATTCCATACCTACACTTAAATTAAACGAAATTATTATCAAAATTTTTGTTGAGTATATGTTACAATGTCACATTATAATAATGATATCTGTCAAAAAATTTCCGCTATAATCACCTCCTGCTGCCTAGAGCAAGTGAGAATATTTCCGGAAATTTTTTGAGTTGCCATGACAACGAATCAAAAAACGAGCTTCTGATTGGTCAAAAAAGGTAGGTATGGAATTTTCACTAGTAATCGCCCTAGTGCTTGAATTATTGCCGGAAGTTTTTCGAGTACACGATTTTTTTGAAAATTATCAGCGCGTAGCGTAGCGACGTGGGATACTTTTCTTAAAAAAAATCGTGTTGGAGAAAAATTTCCGGATATTAATTCAAGAACGTGGGGGATTCGGTAAGAAAATTCCATACATAGACGTAAATTAAACGAAATTATTATCAAAATTTTTGTGGAGTATATGTTACAATGTCACATTATAATAATGACATCTGTCAAAAAATTTCCGCTATAATCACTTCCTGCTGCCTAGAGCAAGTGAGAATATTTCCGGAAATTTTTTGAGTTGCCATGACAACGAAGCAAAAAACGAGCCTCTGATTGGTCAAAAAAGGTAGGTATGGAATTTTCGTTGAAATCCTACTTTACGCCGTAGACACATCAACCCAATGGGGAACTTGCACAAAAATTAAATTTGAAAAATATTACTTTCAAACGTAATTTATTGCCATTAAATGAACCACAGTTCACAAAAAAACTCATTTTTTATTTTTATGTAATAAATATAAGCAATTAAAAACTGCATAATTCAAATCATTCTTGCAACGCGCCCTCCTTGGTTGTGACGTCAAGTAGCTCGAGACGCCACCACCATGTATGAACTAATATGCGGGCGGCACATGTAAACAAACTACAGCACCACGCAAGCTTTGTTTAGAAAGACCAAACGAGAACGTCCTATCCTTGTCTGTCCGTCTTGATATTGTTGATAACGTTTGAAAAGTGTGTGCTGAATTAAATAGTTATTTACATTGCGAGATGCGTAAGCGTACTAATTTTTTGTCCTGAGCAGCAAGTGTTTATTTTAACGTTCGATTTCCATTCTCATCTTCTCTAATTCTGTGTAGCTGTCATTCCTGTCACTGCCTTCTGATCGATCAAGCTATTTGACGTCACGACCATTCCCGCGCTTTTCGTATCGTTTCAAATGAATAGCTCGCGGTCACAACTTTAATTATTTATTGCAAATTAAATATTGCGATTTGAGGGCTAATATTTGGTATGCGCTCTTTCTATAGATAGGCAAATATATTAAAGAACTAAAAAAAATTGTTCAAGTTCCCCATTAACAAGTCTAGCTAAAACTGATAAGTAACCTGATAATTTCTTCACATTACCAAATTTAACATAGGACTAACAGATACACTTTCAGTACACTTTGATCGCTGAATATTTATTAGCACAGAATATATATTCAGAACCGATGGCTCGTTAATGACAGCTGTCAAATGGAGTTTAACTTAGAAGCATGGCAATTAAATTTATTGCTGTAGGGTAGGTGAAATATTTATATTTTTTGTATTTAATTTATTCCTAAGAAGTTTGCATAGTCCAATAAAGTCGAGCTCGGCTTATAGAAGTCGCAAGAAAAGTCAAAACGGGGTGACTTTTTCAGGGTTCAGAGTTTCATAAACAATAGGGGCGGTTTCCTAAGCAATTTTTAGAACAAAATGGCTATAATAAAAGTTGTAGGGGATCACTGTGTGAACAACTTTTCCTCATGAAAAAGTTTTCGTCATAAAAAGTTTTGTATCTATAATAAATAACGAGTTTCAGCGCATTACTTATAAGTTTTATTCAGGTAATTTTTTTTGTAAAAAAATATTCACAAGGCCAACCCTGCAGCGTGCGGAATTTTTGTCATATAAGTAAGTAGTGCGCTGTAACTCGTTACTTATTATAGATACAATTTTTTTATGAGAAAAAGGTTATAATATCCCTATGGTTTAGGAAACCATGCACCCTATAGCGCAATTCGTACCAGGAGTTCGAGTATGATCTTTTGGTGGGACACTGAGGAGGCAGTCCCCAAGCAACCCTGAACATTTTTTTTGCAAAACTGACATCTTTATTGGACTAGCTTGTAAAATTATGCCTACTTACACACTGGATAATTAAATTACTTGCAGTTAGCAGGAGCAATACTTTTCTTTAATTTATTAACTCATTATAATCCCAATGCTAAGAAAATAGAACTTCTGCTACGCAGCCGACGCATTTTCAGTTTTGGGATTATATTTCGTAAAATTAACGTACCTAAAAGACACACTCTAAACTAATATTGTAGTAAAGCTAAAACTGATCGCTAACCCGATAACTTCACAATACCTAGATATCAAATTTAATATAGGACTAGAATATACAATTTTAGTTATCACATTGATCGTTAAATATCTATTAACACAAAAATTTATTCAAAACTGGAGGTTCATCTTAAATGACAGCTATCAAATAGATTTCAATTTTTAAGCATGGGATAATTAAATTTAAATGCGGCTAGTTAAGTAAATTTTATATGGAAGCGCAATGGCCTAGGGCTTTGGGTGCGAGAGGTCCCGGGTTCAAATTTCGGTTGTGACTATACTTTTTTTTATTTTTTAAATCACATTTTCGAAGGGGCAAAATATTTATAATTTTTGGAGTTAATTTATTTAATAAGTTTGGTTGTCAAATTACGCGTAAACATTGAATAATTAAATTATTTTTTGCAGTTGTTAAATACCTTTCCTAAATATAACTCGTGGTATGCCTAATAATCAGTCAATACCTTTCGTTAATTTATTAACTAATTTTAATCCCAATGCTAAGAAAATACCAGGGTGATAATTCGCAAAATTAACGAAATGTATTATCGATAACGCACCACTTGTTATATTGTCCCTGAGAATTCATTTTCGATATCTCTAACGACTGAACTAAAGTTATTTCAGACATTATTCTGAAACCTCCTCAGAAATAAATTAAAACAAAAATCAACCAACAAATAATTGGACAACTTTCGAGTTCCCAGTTGTTATGTAGACGAGTAAACAAGGCTTGTTTCGGCGAACACGTATACCATAGATAAAGGATTTATATATAGGGATAGATAGGCAACTCCCTATAATTTTTGGATGCCATACGCCCCCTGGTGACCTAAGAAATAAATGAAAACAAAAATCAACCAACAAATAATTGGACAACTTTCGAATTCCCAGTTGTTATGTAGACGAGTAAACAAGGCTTGTTTCGGCGAACACGTATACCATAGATAAAGGATTTATATATAGGGATAGATAGGCAACTCCCTATAATTTTTGGATGCCATACGCCCCCTGGTGACCTAAGTACAAACTAGACTATTTAAGCGGGAAATTTGAAATCTTTTATAGTTATTATACTTACAATTTTTAAGACACTTTTTAATTTTATAACTCCGCATAGACATATGATAAATATATATGTCTATGTCGAGTTATAAAATTAAAACGCGATAAATGACAATATTAGGATAGGTATAATGAAAGCAAACATTATATGGGAATAATAATTTTATATATTACATACAAACTGTTTGTAAAATACATTCACCACAATAACGCTAAACATCACAGATACAGATATATTACATTTTAGTCGTATTGAGGTTATTTATAAGTAAATGAAGAAAGACATGTATTGTTTGAGTTGATAAAATCTAAAATCTGCATACTTTTTTTTCCGGAGAAGAAATGTATCCAAGTATTGATGGTTCAGCTGCAGGGTACCATTATAGTACGTACCTACTAGCTATTAGTGGAATCTTATTGGGTAAATCCTCGGGTGAATTTCTGGGTGAATCTGTAGAAAATAATAAATAATAATTATTATTAGTCTTTCATGGTGCATTGGGTATGATACTCTGAATCCTAGATATCATTTTAGTAATTTATTAAAAAGGTATAAAAAAAGACACAGTAGGCAAGTTGTTGCAAATAGAATTTAATTCGAATCCCGACCGATAAATCCGAGGTAGGACAATTTAAAGAACGCTGGGGGCACGCTAACATGCCGTTAATTTTACCACTGCAGGAACGCTAAAATTAATAACGAGGGTACTTCTGTTACATTCTCAGAAAAAATTAAAATACGTAATTAAGGCGCTGCCGAATGCAACAAGGGAAATTTGATTTTTTTAAATTACCTAGGTACCTTTTTTTTTTTCGAAAAATATACCATTAATTTTAGTATGCATCACTAATTTTAGCCTTGCTGTGTGGTAAACAGAGCGGCATATAAATGTGCCCCGAGTCACAACGTTTGAAGAAATAAACACCATTTGTAATACTTCTTACCAATGCAAACTATGGGCGAAAATAAAGATTGCACAGCATCTTCCTTAATCCTAGAGTTGGACCATTTGCCTCCTGGGTATGTGCATGTAAAATGCATGACACAACCCCGTTAGCATCTTCTTAATGATTCAAGGAGATCATTTAATTTGTTCCCATTTTTTTCAGACCAAGTTTACAAAGCTGTAAAAATAGCAGTTTGTTTTATCACAATAAAATCGAGATATTTTACTTACCGTTTTGTCTTTGGGAAAAATAGGCATTTCCATCTTCGACCGTCGCGTCGTCCTTCATAACCAGGTACACAACCAACCAAAACCATTTTAAAAACCAAACCAAATAATTACGAAAATAACAATAAATATATAAATGAACAAAACAAACACTAAAAAACGCAGAAAATGTGAAATAATACGCGAAAAACTATAAATAAAACGAACCGAGAATCACAAGCAAAACATGTCAAACGCAACGCCACAAATTAAAATAATGGCCGCCGGCAGCCACCTACCAATTTTTGATAATAATTTACAGAAATCCGCTATAAGCGCCCTCAAGCGTACAAACTATTGGGAAGGCTTTGATAAGTACAAGGCTGAGTTTCCAGGCCCTGACGTATACAAACACACTTCTCCAGACTAATATTACTTGAATCCGCGAGTGTACTAACCCCCGCGAAGATTAAAACGGCAATCAAAACTTCTCGCTGGCGCTGCGGGGGTGCATTAGCGCTGCGCTACTGCGCTGATTACCTGAGAACAATTCCGTAGCAGAAACAAATACCGGCGGATAGTTATTAAGGTGGGGATACAACATCAGGGATGACAACATTCGAGAAAGTGCGGGGATTTCGGGTACAGCATCATTTGTTGATGTCGTTGAAACAAATTGAGAGATTAGATTAGTTGGAATAGGTTTATGAAACGCTCTCGGTAGGTAAAGGTCGGAATGTAGGGGATAGGTTCTCGCAAAGAATGTAACATTTCCCCATTTGAGATTGAAAACTACATTGAATAAAACACAAAAGTTACAGAAAAAATGGCTTAACAATTAGTAAATCCAACCCAGAAATAAAATGATTACCCGAAAAGAAGGACTGTTATTGGAGATTAGAGAGGGCGCAGAAATAAATACTAAATTTCGTCGTACTCTTCTCGAAAACGGTTTCATATCATGCTTTCACTTAATATCCAAAATAGATATTTATAGATATATTTATCCCAATTCGCTACAGATTTTAAATAAAAGTGAGTTTATTCCCGAGTCAATATGCCACAAAAGGTGCATTAAAAAATATATGATAGGTTTTACCTTATTCCTTTGTCTATTCCCCTACACGAAATGATCGCGGACAAAAGTTTTGTAAAAATATATTCGAAAACGACATTTTTTCATGCCACTTTTCGTGCCACGTCTACACTGACACCACCTTACATTTCTAGTAACTTCTACCATAGAAGAACCTACTACGGCAAGGAATCCCCCAAAGGGGAGCACCGCTAGGATAGCTATGGCTCCATCGAGACCAACGACATATAGGAATAGATGATTCACGGTAATACAAAGACCACTATTTTGTTTTGCTTCTACATTAGCGGGTCGGAAGAAGACGAGGTAATTTGTTTACATTGGCATTTCTTAAATTTAGTCTTTCTTATTTTGTAATGCATGATAAATAGTTTTTTGATAGACTTGTATGTCGTATATATGCTTTGAGTTACTTAGATTTACGAAATAATCTAAATCGTATCAAACAACTGGATATCTTGAATGTGCCAACTGTAACGAAGTTACTAATTTCCAGTTTTCATTTTTATTTTAACACCCACTTAATTCCTCGCCGCGCTATTTTTAGCGGCCGGCCTCCGCCATAGTAGTTTTTATATTCACACCGATGACTTTTTCAACATAGTAGGCCGATATTCGAGAGTTTCATTGCAATTAATTAAATCCTGGTTTTGATTATTTTCCGGCTTTCCGCCGCTTAATAATAAATTCTTATGTTACCATAAGGGTTGTGGGATAACGAAAAGGGGTAGAACCGGGATATTAATTCAAATTGCAGCTAGAGCCGCCGTTCTTTTTGGAAGTCCGGGTATATTGGACATTCCCGAGCCGGAGAGACCACCGCCCGAGACCTGTAGGGGGTGCAACCACCCCAAACTGCCCGCCTAGCCTCCGGCAGCCGTTTTGGGTACCAGAAGAGTGGGGACGATCACCTGAATCCTCGCCGTGGCCCCGACCAATGAGCGGCCGGCGCACTCATCTCTAGAGGGCGCCACCCAGGCCGATAAATATACGCTACGGCTGCCGAGGAGACTCTCTTCTCTACGAGCGATAACCGCTCTCTGATTTCCGTCTTATTTCCGGGTGAGTATTAATAGGTTTAAACTGTTCCGAGCCCTGTTGGTGTTGGTGGTGCGAGTATTCCCGAACCAACAGCCGTCTCATTTAGCCCTGTAATTGACCATTGCCACGAATAGTTAGGATAGCTGCAACTTAAGTTAGGCCCTGAAACTTGTTGGTGGTGCGAGTATTCCCGAACCAACATCCGTTTCACCTAGCTTGAGTTAAGCGTGTAGGTTCTAGTTATTAAAGTTTTCCCGAAAAGTGTAACCGCGTTAATTAGAAATAGTGTGCTTAAATAGAGGCTTATCCCGCACCTTTCTTTTGTTGCAGATTCGGGGATCTCTCTGGGCCGGCCATGATTTATTATTGTTAAACGAATAGTACTTAATACGTATTATTGTTTAAATATTACTTAATAAACCGTGTAAAACTTGTTGAGTTGCTTTACTTCCATCCTACCCTTAACTCACCACTGACCTCTGGAATTATTTTTCTCTGACGAATGCTATCCCGGGCATAGCGGAGCATACCGCTCTAAAAAAGCTGGCGCCTGAGCAACCGCCCCGCCGTAGGTCCGATTTTCCCCTTTCTAAATAAAAAGAGGCTATGAGAAGGTCCACCGAAAAATATAAAAAGGGGAAAATCGGATAGGCATAAAAAAGCAAACGCTATACAACAATAACATCTTTTTAAAATCATGAAACAAAACAAGTTGCCTTTGGTAATGCATCTAAGTAGTCCTAATATCATTGATCGAGACGGATTCGGGCTCACCGTGCGTCCGTATATAGCTACGACTAGCACCTGCAACTTTCCCAATAGGCATTTGGTTTTCGATGCGAGCACTGTAACTGTAGTGTTGTGGAAACGGCAACGTAGCTTGCTTTTTCGGTCGATTTGGCCTACTATAGTGTAAAAACTAAACCAGTTTATTCCCGCGAGGCATTTTAAGTGCTCCCACAAGGACTGTACACCCGCACCTACCTTCTTGTCGTGGTCATCAGGGCCGTATCTGAGGGGGGGGGGGGGTTGGGGGTTGAACTCCCCCCCCCCCCTCCCCCGAAATACCACCATTTTATACGATCTTGCACCACCACTAGAACGAGCTCCCCGAGCATCAGTGAGTGTAATAATTTATTAAATTGGTGTTCCAGTAGAGCATGGAAACACGCCCGAAAACTGCCAGCAAAACATAATTTTTGGATCAGTGCCGTACCGAGTTTTATCATCAGAATATGCTTTCAAATAAAATAAAGCATAACTGGCAACACTGGACAACAGTAAACGGAGAACGGCGGTGCATGGTTGCGTGCGCCATGGATTAGGAGAATAGGGGATTCCCAGAGTCTCTTTTATGAATAGATTAGTACTTTAAGGTTTATTTCTTATTTTTATGAAGGGTTCAGTTAGGCAAGTGGCGCGAAGAAGTCTTTTACCATACCTACTGGCAATTCTAAAGGTGTCGTCAGGCCAAGCGAAGAATGTGTAGGAATATATCCGTAATATAGAAAAATCAAATAAGTATAAATGCGAGAAGGAATATTCAGCTATTATTATAATTAATATTTAATATTTTTAAAGTTTTAATGTTAAACTTGTTCAACTGAAAACTGTTTCAGTTTTTTATTAAAAACCATTTAAAAATAGTAGGTTTTTTTTCGCCGCATTTGGGGTACTCCTAGTTTGGATTATTGTGAGGGTGAGAATTATTATTATTGTTATATCAGTATTTTCTGACAAATAAAATTTGTTACCGCTATGACCACTATTAAAACAAAAGAAAAACGTGAGATTAGTTTACTATTAAAAATAGCCAGTATTTATTTAAGAGCAGTAAACAACAATTTTGGAAAACCATACCCAAGGCCACACAGGGTGTAACCTGGATTAGTACATACATTTTACATAAATTTTCACACCTCCCATGGGGGTATAGCAGCAGTGCCTTACTTTTTTAAGAGGGAATTCGCCTGTAGCCCTATCATCCAGCATAAGGAATAATAATATCGAGAGTCACCTAGTACAGAAGCACTCACTATACTTAGTAATAATCACATTTATCGCTTCACTAGTTTGTGTTCAGCGCCACTTCTTAACGACGTAACTTTTTCACAGAAGTTGTTCGAAATATCGCAATTTATTCCTAATACAAGCTTCCACTCTACGCTGCATGTTTTTTTATTGCAGGCTATTTTTCGATTTCAGCAAACAACTTTTATTGAGCAGCAAGAACAAAATAACATTCCAATTATTATTCGCCTTCAAAATCCGAGGGAACCGGAGGATTTCGGTAATTCAGAGGTGTGAGCTTTTGTGGCACTCTTTCTGCTTGGCGGCCGGTGGAAGGCTGTGAAGAGTGATGCGCGATGCGTTGGATTCCGAAAGGTTGTTGACTGCTGAGTTATCAGCAGGTTTAGTACCATGCGAGTCTGAACCAGTGATTCATATTCAAGCTGTGCAAGTGACACTAAAAATGTTTCGAAACTTACCGCCTGTTAAAATTTCTGCGAAGCCATGGAAGAAATAATTTTTTTTCATCTAATTTCGAAAATTTCTTTCTAGCCAATCAAAAAACGTTTCCACTGGTGTATGCCAATGGATGGTACGGAGGGATGGTACTTTGGATTTAGAAATGTAATGAACTTCAAAACATGTGCCCCTCCTAAAAAAAACTCGTCCTGTTTTCGCGTTCTTTGAAAAAACACGATATTTTTCTAAAAAATCGGGATGGAAGCTTTTCCCCGAGCCACCATGTATACAGTTGACGCAGTAAACGCTTTGGGATCGTGCCCTTAACGAAAATGAGCCGGCATTTTTTGGAGCAACTCGTTGGCCGGTTAGTTACCGAAGAGACTTTGCATGGGTCATTCTTAATTTAAAAACTTTTTTTGGGGTTTACCCAAACCTCAGTTACTATGATAGACAGAAACGCGAATCGATTGATGGAGCCCGTGCCGAAATAATCAATTAGCCTCGATCACAACAAACGCTCTTCTCAGATTACAAAAACAAATAATGCAATTAACGAAATATGAAATTAAAACGCAATTTCACGGTGTCTTGCCGCCGCGGCATAACAGTATTACGAAATCGCCACCGGTGTAATTCATCCCGCTCAAAAATGAGATCGAAAAAAACGTAATGGCGTTAGTCAACAATCAATTTTCTGAAACGATCTGAGACTAATCGCCTCTCAAATACAAAGTTAAGGTAAGATCAAACACGCAACACGTAAACAACGCGTAGAAAAAACGCACGTCTGGAATGCTTTTGAAACGTTTCCTTCATTGCGACAAATTGTGGCATCCACAAAAACCATAAAATACAGAAGGCCAGGTGAATTGGACCTCGACGATAGTAAGTAGACACTGTCGAAAGTAGGTAGGTATTAGGAATAGGAATATCGATGTCTCTGTCCAGGCTGTCCCCATTAAATTAAATATTATTCTTAGGACAAGTCAACAGCCACATTATGTGAACCACGAGTAAAAAAATTATCTTTGAAGGTAGGTAGGTAGTATAGGCTATAGGCATGTCTTAATTTTACAAAAAAGTAATGGGCACATAAGTCCTAAAATCTTATGTTATACAGAGTGTCTCACTTAAGAGTGAAACAACCGTATAACTTCTTTAAATTTTAACCGACCAGAACGAAATTTTTACCAAAGGTAGATGGCATTGTGGCCTATACTGACTTATTTCAAAAAAATTATTTGCCTACTCCAAAGTCAAAGCCAAATGCGATGGCACAATCGAGGCTAAAAAACCGAAAATCATATTAGGCATTTTTTTTTCAAAACAATTTACTAAAAGAAGTTCAGAATAGATCCAGGACCCCAAATCCAAAGTTTTGTTAAAATCAAAAAGTATTAAATAAAAGAAAGTAAAAAAATAGCAATTTCAGAATTTTCTGCGTTTAGAAAAGTGTGCCATGGAAGTTTTGAAGGCTAGTTGTTTTTAAAAAGTAATCATTTCACAATAAAATTAAAAGCTACAAAACAAATTTAATTTTTTTTTCATTTTTACTTTTTTTTTTATTTGATATTTTTATAAGTAGGCAACAATGCCATCTACCTTTGGTAAAAATTTCGTTTTGGTCGGTTAAAAATTAAAGAAGTTATTAGGTTGTTTCACTCTTAAGTGATGTTGGGATGAAACAATCAATTCTTAATTTTATTAACTTTCGAGTCAGCAACTTAAATTTGATTTCTGTGCTCAAAATCTAGTCGTTTTAGGGCAAAACCACAGAAGCATTTTTCTTTTCAAAGTAATATCTAATATGCCTACAGGATGCCCTCTTTTTGCTGCCAGAAATTTTTTATCAACTTTACTTTTGTCATTCCAATGAAAATATGAAAGAGTTGCAATCATCTTACTTTATAATTTCAAAAAGACTATTTGCAAATAGTGATACCATTGACAGTGTTTTTTTTTTCTATTATTACGTAACCCTTCAAGTTTTTCCAATATAAGTAGGTATAGTCGGCTTGATTTTGTAATGAGCATTAACATGGACATAAGCCATAAATTTAGTTTTAGCAATATAAGGGAACCGTTTATACAGAACAATTTAGTCATAAACATAACATTAAAATTGACATTATTAAGATCTCCGACAAATAATAAAAGTAGACTAATAATTCAATACAATACAGACCCTGCCAAGATAAAAAATGTTTAGTAATATTATTTGTCAGAGTTAGTAAAAGAAGTCTAAAACAAAACAATGCAATGATTGCACCATTGCCAAACTTGTTCATAAATTTACCTTGTACTTACGAAATATATGTATAACCAACGTTACAAAAAACATCAATTTGGAACAATTAGTTGATATCTACAATCTACATAAATATAGTAAAAATTTGGGCAGTTATCATTTAATAATAAATTTTACTGATTTTGTGAGTTTACTGATCGTGCTTGGTATATAAATAATATTGTTAATAAATTGCTTATTCTGGCTAACGTGGCGAGTGTTTACTTTTACGTTATTCTTGTTTTTTTGAGATTTTGGGGTTATTGGACAAAAGACAAAAAGTAATTTAGTGAATTAGTGTAGTTTTAAGAACGATGGGAAGAGTAAAATTTTGGATTTGTGGCTTAGGAAACGTAACCTCTGATTATCATAATATATGATGCAGTGTCAAATTTGTTTTTTTTTTGTTTTGTAGGCATTTTTTATGTTGGTTGATTACAATGCAGCCTTTAGGTTAGTCCTCGGGTTAGTCTATGTTTTTTATTTGTCTGAGATTAAGACATTTAACAGAAAACAGAAAATAATTCCATTAAAAATCATCCTAACGCATTCTGTGCTCTCATAAATCAATTTTTATTGGGGCTAAAAAAAATTAAAATAGATTTAAAAACAACAACTGTTTCTGGACTTTTTTTGTTTACATCCAGAATAGAACATGCCCAGTGCACATAAAGCATAAAGTTGAATTTATTGAACTTTCTTATATCTAAAATTAAACTAAATTTATGTTGGTCTGTATACACAGGTCAATAAGAAAACACTGAATAATTGAACTTTGCTAATGACTATTTTTATGCTTTGCTTCTTACTAAAACAAGGTGACTAAACCCACCTTTTCTTGACAAAATAGCTCTAAACAAGCACCTTGCAAAATCTTTCAAGGACAGCAGGGTATATTAACAAGTAAGGATAATCTCATATTGGAAGAGAAAGAATTGATATCCGCGATACGACTTTCATAGCTATAAATAAAACATGGGAAAATAAAACAATCAGCAAAAAGCATCGACGATCCTGATAAGTTGCGATGATAAATATCGAAGATGAATTTATGCAACGATCCGTTTCAGACGCGTCGAAAAGAACAAACTCCCGAAGTTTATTTTCATCATAAATTAATTATAAATCAGGGTCGTTGAAATACATATTTTATTTATAAATAGTTTAAAAATGAAGAGTCTTCGTGTCATGTTAACCTTGTAGCCTTGTTAACCAGATTTGTTTCAAATTAATTGCGCTAAAATCTATAGAGGAATATCGTCAAGAAGTTAGGAGCACAGACCGACAAGTAATACTACTTAGTGGCATATTACGTCAAAAGGAGACTGGCTCTTTTAATCAAGCTATGTTTTGTAAATTGAAATGCAGCCCCGCTTATTTTTGACACATGCCGTTTGGGAGACTTCCCATTGATCTGTGCTATGCACAGTCCCAAATAAATTAATGCTAGTTTAAAATATTATGACGATGAAAGATTCAGCTATTTTAGGCACAAGGTGTTTTATTTTTTTAAGACAAATCTACAGGATCGTATCTTGTATATTTCTTCTTGTGTATCTTTCTGTCAAACTATTTTTTTTTCATTTATTATTGCGCTGTATTAAGTAGAGTTGCCGCGAGACAAGACACGTCTCGTCTCGAAGCCGCTTTGTCTCGTCTAGAGAGCGAGACGAGTCCACAAGTTTGGCCGCCACGGTCACCAGATCTCAAAAAATGTGACTTCTTTCTTTGGGCAATTATTTCCTCTTCCAATCCAATTTATTTGGATTTTTTTCCATTAAATGGTTGTTATTCAAGTTTGACGTTTAATTTCATAGCCAACTTTTGAATTTTCAAAGATTTTAAATATCACATCTGCAATACGTGTTTTCAGTTATTCGCGTATTTAGGGAAAGCGATAAGGTTTTTCGAAAAATAACAAGAGCAAAACAGTTTTAGAATCAAATTCTTTATAACACAAACTAACAATTTTGTTAAGTCCGCCAACGGACAAAAAAGTTCTGTCACATTTTTAGGGTGCATCACTCTGTATCAACCCTTTAAAATGGTACAATTGAACTATGTTTTCTGTTGATTAATGCCCTTGGTAGGTACACCCACAACGTGTAGCAAATTTGGTTTTTCCAAGTTCAAGTTGATTTTTTTCGAAATTTCAAAGCCCAATTTCGACGCCTATAACTTCTCAGGGGTGCAACTTAGTATAGAGGTAAGTTGTGTTAAATCATCTTATTTTGGGCTCCCCTGTATGCTCCTGCTCTGTGTCGGTTCTTATGCGGAACACCCTGTATATAAATAAATATTCATATGGTTTAAAAATTTGAATATTATGGTTTCTACCCTACTAAATTGAAAACTGGTAATATTTAAAATGGCTAACAATCCATTTTAAAGCAGATTTCATTTTACATTGGGTAAGAAATACTCTAAAACTGCTCTACAAAAATAGGTTCTCTGGAAATCGATGTGTTTAACAAATATTAAAGTGTACGTAATATAATGCGTTGGAAATAGCCTTACGAGAAATAATATTAGTTGGAGTTGGATGGGCCAGGTTGAGGTTTGGCTATAAGTAATGTAGGTATAGTATTGGTTCAATTTGGCTTTCTCACAGCAAACTGGCATAATTCATCACTGTCGTAAAAATATTTCGCCTTTTCCAATATATTTCCAACCGCAGACCTCGCATTTCCCTTGCGCATTACCACGTTTGATTCCCACATGACTCCACTTTTTAGTACAGTCGATGTGCGGAAAAAGAGAAAAACCTCGACAATCGGCCAGAACAAGGTGACCCATTTAATTAACTGGACCACATGCAGATATCTGGAGAACTGTTTTTAAGCTATGAAAAAGAATTTTAATAGTAATAATAGCAACAGGTAACTCTCACTATCAAAATAATCCAAGCTCACTGCGATTTCTGGCTATAGTGTCGATTTTTTCTTTACAACTAGGATAGCATTTTCTGAAGTACCACGGAATGACTAATCACTAAATCACACAGATAAAGCTTCATTGGTAAATTTTTACCGCCAAAAGGACAAAAAATTAAAAGTACTTTTAGAGAACGTCTATCGAGACGTCTGTTTAAGTTCTGTAAGAAATTTGAACCAAAGTACATCCTAAACGGCTACTTTGAGATGGCCCACAGATTATCTTCGGCGTTCCCATTTTTTAGCGCAGTAGACACGCGGAGAAAGAAAGACGAATTTCGCCAGTCTGCCCGTATACGAGATTAGCATCGCCACGCAGGCCGATCATTTTTCAGGCGATCCACTGTCGGTTCGTGTTTCGACGCTGCTGATTTATAAGTAATTTATGATGCTGCCTATAAACTTCGGGAATTTCCTTCGACGTGTTATAGACTCCGGCCGTTAAATCTATTTTCGTTCGTTTTATCACAGTTAATAAGAATGGGCTTCACGTCTTGTCCCCAGCGAAGTAAATATACTTCCTTATTTGAGAAGATAATAAAATGAAAATAAGAGATTTTATGCATCAGTGAAGGTCGATTTCGTATAAAATTCCAACTTCTTCAGGGCAAACCGTATAATACAATTTTTATTTTCTATGGTGGAAAGAGGGAATAATAAAAAGCATATACGAGTATAAGTCCACATCATCTTAGGAGTGATGCCTTATATCATTCACGATATGTTTAGGTGCATCTCGCCATTTTTGTGTCACCCTGTTCGATTGATTTAGATCGTGTTTTGTTTCGTTTGTTCTGTTTGAAGACCACTTAGCGTTATTCAGCAGTGGCTCTTCCAGTTCGCAGTGAGATGCAAGATATTTCCGTAAAATTTCTGAAATTATTGTTTGTACAGGGTGTTCCCGTATATTTTGACCCAACCCTAGAGCCTTTATTTTTCGAGTTAGAAAAAAATTGCTTAAATGAAAGTTGTAGGGTTTTTTCTGAACCGCTAGGATCTGTTACTAGATAAAACAAATGAGCGGAACATCCTGTATATTTGTGAATTTTTGAATTGCACGCATTTTTCCGATTCCAACAATATAAACATGTTATATGTTTGCTCTAATCATTTGCATGATATTCCAAATTGCAGATAAATACCATCTTTACCTATAATTAATCAAGGTTGTCATGAAAAAACATTTCAACTTAGATAAGAGCATTCCTGTCAATCTATTATTTTTGGGACAATACACCTTGTTACCCTACAACTTTCATTTAAGTAATTTTTTTTCTAACTCGAAAAATAAAGGCTCTAGGGGTGGGTCAAAATATACGGGAACACCCTGTACACACGGGCCAGGCATAAAACCTAATAACAAAGGAAATTTAACAACAATTTAACAGCTTTATAAAAGGGGGCATGATTGGATTATGCCAAATCGAAACATGAACAAGGTCAACCAATGGCATGGCAGCTTATTTGTTGGGTGAATATGGGGAATCCTAAATTTTCCTCTTTGAGCTCCGAATGTTCCTCGTATCGCATATAGGATAATAGGGCATAATAACTAATGATGGGGATGGGCTGTTAATACGCAGTCAGTATACGAGTATGTATTGTTATTATTATTATAAAGAAAAAAGTTTGAACAGCATCCTACACTTTATTTTCTGTCTGATAAAAATGTACAACATATTTTTCAAGTTAGCCATAGACCTTGCGCCTTCTAGCGGCCGTTCTGGGATCTTAATAGTTATTTATGTATCCAGGGCGTTAAATAGGCGTTTATAGAGCCCATAGGGTAAAGATAATATCCAGAGGCCTTTGGCCTAGGGATATTATACTCGACAACAAAATCAGTTTTCATGTTCATGATGTTTGTTATTAGTATAGCCGAACTACCTAAACACTGTTATTAGTTAATATAAAAATATAAGGTAGATATATCAATTTTTGTTGCTATTTAGCTTTATTAATAAAACTGAATGCGCTAATTATAATTTTTCTTATTTAAATCGGAGTAAATATATCAATTTACGGAAAGCAAGTGTCAATTTAGCTGGCGAGCGATAAAGTGTCACTTAATGCAATTTCTCAGGGCTACATTTATTATAAATAAAAAAGTTCTGCGACAAGCGGTTCTCTCTTGGTATGTGGCCACTTGATATATCGTACGTAATCCTATAATAAAGCATTGGAGGTAACAATGGCGGTTTCAATTAATGGACTATTTCAAACTGAAAGAACATAATCATTATACGTACCCCTATTCTGTGTTCTGATTGTCCCACTGAAAAAAAGTAGGCCGGGCAATACTTTATACAACGGTTAGGCGGGCTGAATCAATATAAATATAATTCTCCCTCAGAGAATTATTCACATACACCTGTTCTAACCGTACACGAATTTATCTGAAAGATAAAGATTTGAAATAAAAGTTACTACAATGTTCAGATAGTCGTCTATGGATTGGTGTTATCGTTGGTTTTACCACTTATTACTAATTTTCATCAAGGGTGAAATTATATCCATCCTGCCCTCGCATAGACTGGAACCGACGCAAGAATTATTAAAACCACGAGCAAAATTAAAAAGTTGTCATAGCTAGAGGATGCGAATGAGGCAATGTTCCCGTCGTGCTGCGAGAATGTTCGCAAACGTTCTCTACCCTCATGAGCACAAAAGCGCAGGAAAAAGGAACGTTGCCTTGAAAATGTTGAATATGCTCGAATGTGGGGGCGACAGGCACGTATATGACTACATTTTAAAAATTTGGCAATGTCGCCATTTTCTGCATCTACGTGGCATCACCGCTACCAAAAAGATAGGGGACGCCAAAATTTATAGAATGCAAGTTTCTCCGCATTTTCACCTAGAAAAATTAATTAAACCGAGAACAAAAATTGTAGATCTTGAAAAAAGCTATAAACAACATTGCTAGTGTTTATTAATTTTTTCAAACCGTCTGAGTTGTAGCGAATATTATAGGCATTAAAATTGGGTGCGGGATTTCTGAAGTTGTTTATCATAAATATTATATACAGATTTTTTTGGTTTGCGCATAATTAATGACGTCAAAACCTTTAGACGTGGTGCCCCATTGTTAAAATGCCCTTTATTTTGACTCCAAGATTAAATATACCCATACTACTCTAAAAACATGCTACAAACAAAAAAAACATGCTACAAACAAAGACAGAAAGTCAACTATCAACCAACTATACACCCGGTGATTCCCGGTTATAGTTCCTCCAGAATCACACTTAGATATCGCATGTTTTTTCTTGTTTGGGGGCGCCGGAAGCATTGGAACCTCACCTGAAGACTCGGGGGATGGTCTAATGACGCCATAGCCTCCGAGCCCAGAGTCGAAATAAGTTCGCTACGGCTCGACAAAAAGGGTCAATTTCTGACAATCTCGCGACATTTTCGGAATAATTTAATGGAGCGCTTAGATTGTGATTAGTTCTGGGCGTCAAGCGTTTGTCAAAACAAACCTGTCTATAGGTTCTGACGTCATTGCGCATAATTCTTGAATAGTACAGGATGTTCCGCATAAGAACCGACACATAGCAGGAGCATACAAGGGAGCCCAAAATAAGATGATTTAACGCAACTTACCTCTATACTAAGTTGCACCCCTGAGAATTTATAATAGGCCTTGAAAGTGGGCTTTGAAATTTCGAAAAAAAAATGAATATCTCAGTTATTTTTGAACTTGGAAAAGCCAAATTTGGTACACGTTGTGGGTGTACCAGGGTCATTAATTGTCAGAAAACATAGTTCAATTGTATATACAATTTTAAAGGGTTGATACAGAGTGATGCACCCTAAAAATGTGACAGAACTTTTTTGTCCGTTGGCGAACTTACAAAAGTGTTACTTTGTGTTATGAAGAATTTAACTCTAAAACTTTTTTACTCTTGTTATTTTTCAAAAAACTTTATCGCTTTCGCCGAAACGCGAATAACTGAAAACACGTATTGCAGATGGGATATTTAAAATCTTTGAAAATTCAAAAGTTGGCTATGAAATTAAACGTCAAACTTGAATAACAACCATTTAATGGAAAAAGAATCAAAGAATCAAAAAGAAACAGGAATAACAATAAAATAAAATAATAATAAAACAGTGATCATATATCCAACAATTTCTAAAATAACTCTTCGGTGCAAATTATATTGTTATTCCTGTTGTTAAGATTCTTTTTCTATTAATTGTTATTCAAGTTGGACGTTTAATTTCATAGCCAACTTTTGAATTTTCAAAGATTTTAAATATCCCATCTCCAATACGTGTTTTCAGTTATTCGCATTTTTGGCGAAAGCGATACAGTTTTCCGAAAAATAACAAGAGTAAAAAAGTTTTAGAATTAAATTCTTCACAACACAAAGTAATATTTTTGTAAGTCCGCCAAGGGACAAAAAAGTTCTGTCACATTTGTAGGGTGCATCACTCTGTATCAACAATTTAAAATGTTACAATTGAACTATGTTTTCTGTCGATTAATGCCCTTGGTACACCCACAACGTGAACCAAATTTGGTTTTTCCAAATTTAAAACTAACTGAGATATTGATTTTTTTCGAAATTTCAAAGCCCACTTTCAAGGCCTATAACTTCTCAGGGGTGCAACTTAGTATAGAGGTAAGTTGCGTTAAATCACCTTATTTAGGCTCCCCTGTGTGCTCCTGCTCTGTGTCGGCTCATACATTGTTAAAAATGTATTGTTTCTGATGACTAACAAAAAATTCATAAATTGTTTACAATATCTAATAATTATAAAAAAAAACAAAATCTGTCTTTTGGAAACTTTGGCGCTCTCTATCTTTTTGGGAATGAACTATAGTAACTTCGATGCGAAGCAAAAAATGTCGCAATCCGAAGGTCTTAAATATTTGTTATACCTAATTCTTTTTTATTCCGACCAATAGGAAACGAGATAAATTGATTCCAAAATTTCTGTAGAATATAAACCCATTTTTGCGTAAATAGGTACCATAAACAAAGATGATATTGGGCAAAAGATGAGCTAATGAAAGAAAAAATTCTTAAAGGGATTTCGATTTCGGTATACATATCTATTTTAGATTAAAGTTTCAAACTGAAAAAATCATCCACATATATATTTTTTCTAAGGTCAACTGCTTTTAAAAATATCAAATTAGGTACGTTAACCAAAACAAAAATTAAATTTTTAAAAGTGCTACTTGTAAATCTAAATATTCTAAATAGCGGCAAGCCGCGCCCTCCAACAACCAAGCTCCGAACAGAACACAGGCATTACTGGAAACGCGAGAGAAAGCAGCACCGAGTTGAACCATCGAACGCGCGGGAAGCCCGAACGAGGACAACGCCCAACAGATGGCAGCACCAACAATTATGAAAACGAGTTATGGGGCGACTCCTAAATTTGCAATATTTTTAAATCTACTGATTGAACTAAATATACTGCTGATACAGATTACATATAGATATTATTTTACAGTTTAAATTTATTGATTCAAATAAACAATGGGTGCATACTCAAAATACAAATAATGTGATGAAGGTCTAAGATAATATTTTTTTCTTGAAATCGGCATTAAAATGTCCCAAAATCGTCATTAAAACCACAGAAATCGTACAATAATGTAGCCCATTATTGTACGATTTTTTCAATAAGTAGGCCTTGGCGAGATGTAAACATCAAACGTCAGACGCGGAGAAATCGCCCGTCAAAAGTGACCAAATATTCAAAACCCGGCCGATAAAGGCCCATTTAACTTTTCGTACACATTGCGAAATTGTTTCCTATAGAAGCGCAATCCTTCAGTCTACATATTTTACTAAATTTGAATATCAATAGATTTGTTGTGTAGGCTGCACAAGAAGCAGCAGTTTGGTTTTTCTGTTCGAAGGTGCCGTACGTCATTATACTTATCCTAGTTAGAGCGATCGGTAAAGTCAAGCAACGCCGCGCGTAGTCGGTTCGTGGACGGGTGATCCCTTATTATTATTTTCTTGCCTAATAAAACATTTTTCTTCCGATTTCAAAAAAAAAATATAATATGTACCTCGGCACTGAAGTTCTTTTTATGACTCATGTGGTTTATTTGCCTCGGCCAGAGGCCTCAGCAACTAAACTCCACATGAGTCATAAAAAGTTGAACTTCAGTGCCTTGGTACATAAATAACTATTATCTTGTTCATATAAATAATATTTACAATAAATGGAATTTAATAAAATATGAACATACACAAAGGATTAAGTATATATACATTATTTTCTATTCCGCTTTAAGATTATTCATGCTTGGTATTTAAATTACATTATTGGTGAGCAGTAAAATAAAATTAGCAATAAACTTAGTTTGGAATTTTTCTTCAATAGAACAATAAGTTACTTGATATTACTCTTTGTTGAAAGGATAAGAAAAGTACAAGGAGCCAAATAAAGACCAGTTTTTAATATAAATCCAAAGTCTTGAATACTACGTATAATACCTATTTATTGTTGTCAACAAATAGTTGTAGCTACTGTGATACTGTATATACTGTACAATTATTGCTACAAATAAATATGTATACTGCCTCTCAAACATAAATGATCTGTATATTGTTAAAAACTTATTTGTTTCGCAAACAAATCCATTTCATTTTTAATTGTTTTTTTTATCGCAGAATCCTAAACCAAACTGAATAAAAGACAACATTTTGAAGTTGCCAGTAAAATTCATAAATGCAAGAACGAAAATTTGAATGTTAATTCAAAAAAATAATTTCAACAACTTTGTTTTTTGAGCTTTCGGAGAATAAATTTTCCTCCTTTCTCAAAGATGATATGAAGTCAAATTGAAATGACAGAATAATAATTGGCCAGTCAAAGTGTCAAGACAACAAAACAATACTCCAGCCATCTGTCTGATATTGGACTCTGTGTTCTATCATTGAGTAAAGGAATGATTCTATACGAACTTCTCTTTGGATAACTGGTAGGTAATAATATTTTACTGAATTCCGAATTCGTATATCCTAGAATAAATGCAGATTCCTTAATTTTTCGCCTATTCCCTACTTATTCCTTGTTGTGTTAGTTATTCTACGAAATACGGACAACTGTTTTGCTGAATGTTCAATGGCATTATTACCAGTTATTAAAAGAGAAGTTTGTATAGATAATTAGATAGAACACAGGGTACAATATCAGACAGGTTAGTCTAGGTTGTTGTTTTTGTTGTCACGATTCTTTGACTTGACATTATCTTTGAGGAAGAAGGAAGATTTAGGCCTGGTTCATACAGCTTCTTTATCTTTATCTTTATCTTTATCTTTAAAAATATTAAATGTCATTGGTCAGTTCAAATCAAGGGACAAATGCCATTGGTTATTTCTTAAGGATAAAGTAAAATTAAAAGATAAAGAAGCTGAATGAACAACCAGGCTTTATTCTCCGAAAGCACAGGAAAAAAAACAAATTTGTTGAAGTTGTTTTTTGAGTTAAGGTTCAAAGTTTCGTTCTTTTAATGTTATTCATTTATAACATTTCCTAGCAACTTGAAAAGTTGTCTTTTAATCAGTCTGATTCAGGTTTATGTGGCAAAAAACTCAATTAAAAATTAAAGGGATAAAAAATGATCTTTCTTACTAATCTAATTGGCTAACTGAAGAACTATATTAATAGTATCTTTATATAACTAGTCTTCAGTATCCACTATTTTCCCGTACTTCTTATTGCACCACTCTAGTTCCAGAAAACAGAAGCTATGTGGGTTGCACAATTTATAAATAGAACAATGTTCTATTTTTTAAATATAAATTGTACTCTGGACATAAAATTTAATAGTTCGTTAAGGAAAATAGGCCACATTTAAATCATATAAATTTACAATTTATTATTGCAATGTAAGTGACTGCTTCAATAATATAAATGCATTTATAGGAGGCAGAACCTATAAACATATACGTTAATGTCTATACCAAACATCCAAGTAGCATAAAATATCAAGGAAGTGGATATTTTATTATACATAAAAGTGTAATTTTAAATCTTGTGCTACTTGACGTTGCAATTATCACTATCATAATTACATTGCAGTTATCATCATTGTTAAATTGCTTATTATGTTTAGAAGAAATATTGAAGTAACTGGAAATTCGCATATATATTTGCACAGTACAAACAAATTTATCTCAAAAGGAAATTACCTGTTCGGAGCGATAACCTATATGTTAAATTATTTAAATAAGGTGCGTGCTTGCAGCGTACGCCTAGTAGACACACCTGGATGTTTAAACCTGAAACCGGCTGGTTATATCTAAAAAGGAAACCATATACCTATGTAATTTGTAAATGGAGAGTCTACTTCACTCAACCCCAAACCTCGTAGGCTTTGCAAATGTCTGAAAAGTTTAAAGAACATTTTAAAAGTTATTTAACTTCACCTGTTTACACTGAACATAACGTGATCCTTTCTCTTGAACGACAATGGGCTTACCTAGAACAAGAAAAAACAGGATTAGGAAAAGTTGCGCCTCACTGCGGATTGCTACATTTTAATAGTCAGCCAAGATCGAAGCTAGGATGTAGCAAAATAATATGAATTGGTTTTGCTACTTTTAGATACATAGCTAAAGACATGCAACAACCATTAGAAATACAAATTTGTTCAGCGAATGTTCGGCCCTACGTCACAACTCCCGTCCTTGTCTTACTCATGACCATACGACGGATATCGGTCGTATATTCACGAGCTAGACAAGGACGGGAGTTGTCACGTAGGGCCGAACATTCGCTGAACAAACTGTATCTTTAGTTCGGCATATAGTAATTTTAGTTGGTTTCCAACAAACTACCCATATTGCTGCTAATAGTTATTGTTAGAAGCCAAAACTAAATATTTATATGCCTGATACTTCAGTGGAAGAATAAAGAAAATATTATTATTTGGTCCTATAACAAATTACTTATTATATTCTTTCAATATAAGTTTACAAAACCAATATAAATTAAAATAAATCCTGACTCAAATTTGTTCTTTTCTAAGCAGGTGCTTTTCTTGTAATTTCGTCATACCTGACTGGCCATTGAAAACAGTGAGGTCAAATATGAGAAATGATAATTTTTTCTTTTCATAAAATTTTTCGAGTGAATAACTAATTTAATTTTAATCCTTCAGCCAAAAATGGTGGTGATTTGCAACAATTATTATTATCAGATTATAGATTTATACAGTGAGCATGTAAGTAAAGGTTGGAGTAAATTCGGTAAAATGTTGTAATGTGGGATTAAAAAAAAAAACGCTTCGACACGTCCAACATAATTTTGAAAGGCGCATAGTTGAACACATTTGTCGTGCTTGTGACGTCGTTACTAACCAAGCTATGACGTCATCTATATTTTTTTAAATGGCAACCACTATTTTTGATAGTCATTTAAAAGAACGCACTTTTCTTGTATCGGTACGCAAATAATATAATATATTACATAAAAAAATCATAAATTTTAAATTTAACATTAATTATTAAGTTTTTAGACATTTATTTATTAGACGACTGTACCTACATACATTGTAGTGCTTATTTTTTGCTCAGTTCCATTTTTAAACAGGCTTAATTTTTAATCGAACAGTACAACATTTTACCGAATTTATTCCAACTTTTACGTGCTCGCTGTATGTATATTATCACAGAAAATATAGTTCCACAACAGAGAGCTCCTTAACAATAACTGTCAAATGGACTCCAACTTCAGACTCCGAAAACAAGGACATTGCATTTCTTATGAAATGATATTTTCCCAAAATATAATCTTCCCAATTTATAGATTAGCGATCATCTAATAGTGGACCTCAATATCATTGCATTTGGAAAATATGAAGCTTAAAAGTTGGAGTCCGTTTGACAGCTGTCATTAAGGAGCCTTCTGTACTGGATATATTTTCTGTGATATTATGTGTTATAAATATTTGTAGAGATAAGCACAATTTTCTTGAATAATAATGGTATCATGTAAGGAATCTAGAGATACGAATATAGGGCAAACCGTGTATTTTTTGGGAATCTGCCAGAGATTGGTCGCCAAAAATTTCACCTAAAATAATAGGATAAACGCTCATAGTAGACAGCTTGGTGGCACAAAAAGAACAAATATGCAATATGAATTTACAAAAAACAAAATGATTTTTATCCTTCTATAGAATAAAACATATTTATTAAACATTTATTCTTCCGGCGAAGCTCTACTACTACATTAAAGGCAAGTCTTATCTTGCCCAATAACTAATAAAATTTTGAAGAGCTTATCAGAAGTTGTTTTTATTACTATTAAATTGCAAGTGCTTAAATATAACTTGAACGTATAAATAAACAAATTACATGTCAATTATTAATCTCGGTTATTATATTCTTACGACTCGAGGAATAATTGAATTCCAAAACTTTGTATTTTTCATGCTAGGATTTAGTAAAACGGTCAAAATATTTTTTTTATCATTCTCACCCCTTTGTTTATGTATATCTTGGAACACACTGTAGATTCCAGACTGATTCACTTACAAAATATAACGTCTCAAATAAATACCTGATTCACTAAATAATATATTTTATGAATTATAGAAGGCTTCGGACAGTCCTAAAAGTAGATATTATGGTTCTATTACCAATCAAGAACAAATAGGCGTGTTCACTAATTTCCAATTGTAATCAAAATCGTCAAATTTAAGTCTATAGAAACATATATTAATCATAAAACCGCTTTAAATAAAATTGTTCTAAATAAATGCAAAATAGAAACAGCAAATTTGGCGCGGCTATAAAACGGCTAGGGCGAAGGTACGTCACTGCCGCCCATGACCCCCTGCATACAACCTCTATCATCCGCAGTTTTACGGGGCCTATTGTGGGAACACCCAAATAACCTATTGTGCCATATTGAAGTTTTTACTGTGGTAATATACGCAAAGGACAGCAGCTCGAGAGACGGGCGTGCTTCCGAACTGAAGCAGTTTTTTAAAGTAAAGCACTAATTATTAAAAATTAAAGCATCAACTACACCCCGTAACTCGCACAATACCACGGTCCGTTTGTGGCACGCCACTAAATCGTGGGTGCCTTTCCGAAACAAACAAACTGTTGTGTATCTATCGCACACCATTATGTGTCGGCTAAATTATGAGCTTATTATTTTCCGCCTTATTTGAAAAAGCCTTCCAGCTGACTTCCTGTTCGTCGACATAACCGCCACCTTGATGCGGCATTTTTACATTATATTTTATTGTGGATACACCGAGTACACTAATTAGAGTTGTTCAACACAAGGTTAGCGCCCTTGCGTTTTGTGTTGGACTGGTGATTGCTGGTCGAATGCCGGCCATAAAAGCGGCACGTCCCGGATGGAATTTCTATAATATGCGGCTTCGGTTTGGGTTAGGACGTGCTGAAAACGATTAATTTCGAGGTTATCTAAGGTGGGGCAGTAGCAATGAAGTTCCTAGACAAGATACGCGAGGTGTCTCCAAACAAAAACACGGGCGATGATTTTCCTTACCACTCTATGGAAAGGGTTGTATAGTTGTGAAAGAAACTGGCTCGTTTTCTTTAGAATTTGTTAGAAGGTTTGAATCGAGGTTTGGATTTCATCCTTAGCTGGCAATAAAAGATACAATCCTAGATCATCTTTGATCGTAACAAGAGTTTGGAGAATAATATGGTTAAGTTTCTTGTACAAATTACCAACAAATTTCAGCCTCAAAACATAAAAAATCACAAGTAGGTCAGATTTGTTTAAAAGTTGATATTGTTATTATTGATGATTTTTTTAAACTAGCTCCCAAAATACCCATATTCCAAAATGACAATTTGCCTTCAATAAAGTTTGTTTTAGTTTTACCTTGTAACTGCATAAAATCCAGGGGCATAGTACAAAGTAGGGAAAGCTAATTACACAATGTGTCCACAGATGGACAGGATGATTTTTTCAAGGTTGCTTGGGGACTGCCTCCCGAGTGTCCAACCACAAGATCACACTGCTCGAACTCCTGTACGAATTGCGTCATAGGGGTGCTTTCCTAAACATTTTTTAGATTAAAATGGTCTTAATAAATGTTGTAGGGGACCAAATTCTTAACAACTTTTCATCATATTTTTTTTGTATCTCTAATACTTAACGATTCGCAGGGCATTATATAATAAAAAATTCGTTTACCTCAGTAAAAGTGAGAGAGAAGAAAATGCTGTACAATTTTGCTTTATATATATTTTTTATTATCTCGTCTACTTATCAAGTTACAGCGCAAAAAACTATTTTCTCGTGTTGGACGACTAAACTGAGTTGATGATTTTCATGCTGATCGTTAATTCTGTACTTTGGTAGAAAAAGGGCCAATGTCCACTTACGTAAGAAACTTGTCAAATTTAAACATGTAAATGCCTTGAATACCAGGAACAGTAGTTTGTTGGTCATTCCTAGGCACTCCACTAAGATTTTTACTCACAGTTTCTCATACAATGCCGTGAGGGAGTTCACTTTCACGGCTACAACTTGATCAATTTTAAGAAAAGATTAAAAACCCACTTACTTTCAAATTGATCGATATTTGCTGGGAACTGTGAGGCTGCCCTCTCTTTGGTCTTTGGTCCACTGCGTTTGATCCATTTTCTTGCTGGTAATGGGTGTGGGTCGGTTTATATTGGTTTATATTAGTTTATCTTGGTTCACTTTGATTTAGTTGTGGGCAAGTCACTTGGGTTTTTGTGTAGGATTACAGGATTAGGTATAACCACTTCCAACCATATACATGTTATATTACTTTGTATGTTTGTTTTATATCTACGTATATATTTGTATTTCACTCAGTTCAGTTTATACTATTAAGTTTAAGCCTATTTTTTAAGGTTAAGTTGAAAAACGCTTGTAAGCGACACTTCGCCTCTTTGTACCATAAGGTCAAATAAAGACGTTTATTATTATTATTATCTCGACTTAGCCAAAAGGCATTCGCACTCCCTCTACGGGGAACATTCACTCAGATCCCGGGTATCCCGGATACCATAAGGATCTGGCTCGGACGAGACCCTTGCCATGTTATCGGGCCTTAGGTGACATTGACGTTGTCGAACGTTCCTGCATTCCCCATGAATTTCCTGACGGTTCGGGCTGTCGCAAGTAGTACCGCTTTCTGCATGGACCTGTAAAGACTATCAGTTAGACCCAGCTCTTTTATGTTACTCAGCAAACTTTTTGGTATAACACCAGTTGTTGACACGATAATTGGAATCGTCTTGACGTTTTCCATTTCCCATTGCCTTCTAATTCGTTCTTCTAAGTCTCTGTACTTCGCGATCTTCTCGACTTGCTTCACACGCAGGTTGTTGTTGTTCGGGATGGCCACATCAATCAGAGTTGTCTTCCTAGAAATTTTATCAACTATTATAAGGTCCGGTCTGTTATGGGCAACTCGTTGATCTGTCAGAACTGTACGATCCCAGTACATCTTGTAGTTGCTGTTGTCAAGAACAGGCTCCGGTGTGTAGCTGTAATATGGGACCCTCTCTGCCTGCACAAGCAGCAGTTTTTCCCCCAGTTCCTGGTGCAAGATCTTGGCAACCGAATCGTGTCGTTCCTTATATTCCGTTGATGCGAACATCTGACATCCTCCTGTTATGTGCTGGATTGTTTCTGAAGTTGGGCACCCGTATCTGCATCTGTCATCCATTACCGATGCATCTCCTACAATGAATTTTAGGTAGTTGCGAGTTGGTATAACCTGATCTTGTATGGCCAGTAAGAAGCCTTCCGTCTCGGGGAACATTCTTCCCGAGGTCAGCCAGTAGTTCGACGCTAACTTGTCGACATGTTCCTGGTTGACCTCATTAGGATGCCTCCCGTGCAGCGGCTTCTCCAACCACCTCTGTAGTGTATCGTTGTCGGTTCGGTGGTGATTTTGATGCTCGTGTTCCGTCAGACGTAGCGGTGTTGAGACGTCTGCTCCGCATATAGCTTTATGTAGTGTGGAGCTGTTGGCCTGTCTCTGGAAATAATTACGCAGATTTATTATTTGTTGGTCCAATTGCTTGCTGAGGTCTGCCAATCCTCTTCCTCCTAGTTGACGTGGCAGAGTAGTTCTTTCTACGGCGCTACGGGGATGATGTTTATGAGCTTTTGTCAGTAGTGTCCTAACTTTTCGCTGCAGGTTGTTGATGTCCGTGTTGGTCCAATTCACTATTCCAAACGAATAGCTGAGTACAGAGCACGCATACGTGTTCAGGGCCTTAAACAAATTCCTGCTGTTAAGATCAGTTCGCACTACTTGTCTTACTCTCTTGATGAATTCATTCCTTAAATCGATCTTCATTGTTCGATGGTCTATCCTTTGAGCTTGTTTCATCCCGAGATACTTGTATGTATCTCCCATGCTCATTGCTTCGATCTCCTGGCCGTCCTGCATCTCGTGTGCCCCTTGTTCGAACTTTCCCCGGACGATGTTAAGGGTGCGGCACTTGTCCAGTCCAAACTGCATTCCGATGTCCCTGGAGAACTCCTCTACAATTTTAAGCATTTGCGTTAGTTGGTTTTTTGTTGCGGCCATCAGTTTTAAATCATCCATATATAATAGGTGATTCAACTTGATCGCTTCTGCGTTGTTGCTTTTGATAGCGAAGCCGTATTTTGTAGAGTTCAACCGATGTGATAGAGGGTTCATCGCCATGCAGAACCACAGTGGACTGAGTGAATCTCCTTGGAAAATCCCTCTTCGGATGTTGATTGTGTCGGTCTCGATGTTGCTGCTTGCGGTTCTGAGTTGTATCTTAGTGCGCCAGGTTGTCATAACGTGTTCTAAAAAGGAAACTGTATGATGATCTATTTTATACAGCTTTAAGATACCTGTTAGCCAGTCGTGAGGTACGGAATCAAATGCTTTTTTGTAGTCCACATAAGCCATGTAGAGGTTTCGTTGCTTGGAATGAGCCTGGTTGCAGATGACAGAGTCTATAATGAGTTGCTCTTTGCATCCCATTGCGCCCTTCGCGCAGCCCTTCTGCTGCATTACCATGATGTTGTTCCGCTCGCAGTGAGCATATATTCGCTGCGTAAGGCAAGAAGTGATTATCTTGTACAGCGTAGGCAAGCAGGTTATTGGGCGGTACTTGGCAGGGTTATCCGTATTCCGCTGGTCTTTTGGTAACAAGTAGGTGGCACCCTGTGTAAGAAACAATGGCATTTTCAGAGGATCGAGCAAGACTTCATTAATTAAGGTAGTTAATTGTTCATGCGTGCACCACAACTTCTTAATCCAATAATTTTGGAGATGATCTGGACCTGGTGCCTTCCAGTTGTGGGAATTCTTGATGACATTGGAGACCTCATCGGTTGTGAATTGCTCGTGTTGCATCTGGCTATAGTTTCGGCCCATCTCGCGCTCTTCACTGATCCAGCTTGCACTGACATTGCATGGACCTGGTGTGGCAAGCTGACCTCTCCAGAAACCGTCGACCTGTTCTCTGCTAGGGTAACTCGTATTTGTGGCATCGGCGCTAGAATTCAAAGTACGGTAGAAAACTTTTTCTGATCGGTCAAAAAGTTTGTTGTCTCGTTTCCTGTTGTTACTAGCCTTGTATCTCCTCAGACGCCCTGCGAAAACAGAAAGTTTTTGTTTTAATGTGTCAAGACATTGTTGAGCAGTGATGTTCGCGGGGTCATGCCGAGAATGCATTTGGGTGCGGCTCATTATTACCTGCACCGCCCTCTGGATCTTTCTAGTTCCAACTCCTCTGATATATTCCGTTACTTGTCCTATGTCTTTACGGAGACTCTCGATCTTCCGACTTAGTCGCATCTCCCATTGAGCCATTCGTGGTTCTGGTCTTGCACGATTTAACTCTTGAGCCGTCCGGATCTTGGCTCCCATTGCAGTGATGATGGCCGTTGCGGCACAGTAGATTAACATGTGCATATGTTCTAATGTGGGTGTTACTGAAACATAGTTGGCTAAAATTCTGGTGTTCATAATATCGAGCATGATTGCAAGCTTCCTGGAAGAATTCAATCTTGGTAGCGGTGGTCTGCTCAGTGGGTCTGTGCCTTCGTATCGCAATACCGCCCTTCTCAGCTGTGTGTCCAGGCCTTCAAAGTGTTCTCCGTTAACTGATTCCCGATTCTCATTTGTTGGTCCCGCCGTCTCGGCTTCTTGTTGTGGTCCAGGCACTTTAATTTCCTGATTCCCAGTTGTTCGCTCTGCCGTTCCGGCTTCTTGTTGTGGTCCAGGCACTTGAATTTCCCCGTTGTTGTTGTCTATGTCTATGTGTTCGCCATGGATCTCTAGCTCAACTTCCCGTTTTATAGCGTTAAGTCGCGTTTCTGGAATTCGGTTATTTCTTAGAATAGATCGATACTGATCTGACACTCTTTGTTCAGACACTTGCATGTGTGGAAACTCCCTGCAGAACACGGCATGCAGTTGTTGTCGGTAGCCGATCATCTCTTGTCCTAAGTTTGTCACCCTGTAAAAAATACGCATTATCGATTCATTTATGGACCCAGTCCATTTCATGTGTCGTCGTTGTAATCCCGCCTGAGTGAACGCTGGCTGAAGTTCCCGCGCAGCACCTTCGGTGGGTGGAACCCTAGTTCTCGTTTGGCTCCCATGTTGTAGATGTTCGTGTTGCTGGTGTTATTATTATTATTATTATCATTTCAGCTGATTCGAGAAAAATGAATTTGAATTTATAATTACCTATTGTGAGCTTAAAAATGCAAATAAGCTTTTCTGATAATTTTCAATTTGAGGTGATATATAGAGTAAAAAGTACGTATTTTAAGATGATTCTAGCTATTTTAGTATATTTCTTTTTAGTTGCAAAAAAATGGACATTGGCCCCGAAAATAATATTGCGAATATGGACATTGGCCCTTTCTTCGAAAATAAAACAAGTTGTACAGACAAAATTTTTTTATTCAGTTTGATAACACCCACAACTTAAACACAAACTGTCGACCACAGAACAGTCAAATACTGTCGACCGAAATTTGAGGTTAGAATACTAACCTCAAAACAAATTAGGGCCAATGTCCAAAAAAATAAAAATGACAAACGGCCAATGTCCTGATACTACACACATTGGCCCATTTTCTATTAAAACGAATTGGACTTAGGCCTTTTCCCACTTAAGATTACTTTAATACCATGTAACTTTGGACATTGGCCTTTTTTCTAACCAGAATATATCAACTGCTCAGTCTGATTATACCCTTAACTCCTAAATGCAAATTTTGGACATTGGCCCTTTTTCTACCAAGGTACAGAATTATTAGGCCTATATAGGGGACATCACGTTAAGAAAGCGCCAAAAACTACCTCTGGCCTCTGGGGTGGTGTGGAAATGAGTTTCAGGAACCATTTAATCTTTCACATAATGCAGGTCACTAACAAACCATTGCAATCTAAAATGACATCCACGTATTTGCATCCAACGTGTTTTTAATTAAATGGTAGGTATTGGACAAAACTGCGAAATTGTTTTGTCATAAATGCCCTGTAACTTACAAGACCAGTTCTGTGGTAAACGAATTTTTTGCCATATAATGCGTAAATCGTTAAGTATTAGCGATACAACAAATTCATATAGGCTCTTAAAAACTGAATATTCGGTATTAGGCCAAGATGGCTAGGCCGAATATTCGATATTCGGCGAATGCCACATTTGACTAATCGGTGCATCCCTAATAAAAATCATAGATCAGATAATTAAAAAAAAACATGAACATGTGTCAACAGGGAAAGAACCATTATTCTTTATTTTAGATAAAATGGTTATAATAGTTATTTATGTACCCCGGCACTGAAGTTCAACTTTTTATGACTCATGTATGAGTCATAAAAAGAACTTCAGTTCCGAGGTAGGTACATATATTATATATATTTTTTGAAATAAAAAAAAATGTTTTAATAGGCTTGACTTTGACGATTGCTCTACCTATAGGTCAAGTATGACGAGGCACGGCGCTTCCCAACAGAAACTCCAAACTGCTGCCTGTTGTGTAGCCACCATGAAAAATAGATTGATGTTCAAACCTACAAAAATATTTATACTGAAAGATTGCGCTGCTATAGGTAACAATTTCGCAATGTGTACGAAAAGTTAAATGGGCCTTTATTGGCCGGGTTTTGAATAATTGGTCACTTTTGACGGGCGATGGGGCCGCGTCTGACGTTTGACGTTCACATCTCTTCAAGGCCTACTTATTGAAAAAATCGTACAATAATGGGCTACTTCAGTGCCGATTTCTGAGCTTTTGATGACGATTTTGAGATACTGCACTGCCGATTAAAAAAAGTTTGTTTATAATCCCAAATAAAGCTTCAATTCAAAATTTGAAATCTGAATTATGAACTTTATGTTTTTATTTTTGCAAAGTTTTGCAATCATACAAATTGTTACTTCATTTTTATTGTACATTTAACAAGACCTATTTTCATTTAAAAAATATAAACATAAAATTTAAATATCTGGTTTCAAATTTTGTATTAAGGCTTTCGTTTATAAACATTTTGTCTAAAGTAATAAATAATGGTACAGTTGAAATCAAAAGAAACCGAACGCTGCAAAGTCATTTTTTTTAGATTCAGCCTGAGCTTGACTCGTTGTTTGTTGAATGGATTTTAAGTATTATTACTCCAAGAGTCTCAAGAAAATGGCTTTGCATCGTTCGGTTTGTCTGATTTAAACTGTATACCTACTTCTCTCTTGCAACGTTTTTACAATTATTTTTTCTTAATTTATTAACACCCCGTACATATAATCTAAGAGTTTTATACCGTACCTGGTCTTATTTTCTCAACAAGCGGAATTAAATAGCGTCTTTGTCGTTAAATCAATTAGAAAAATTGCCCTTGGTGAACTCCATGCGTGGTCACACTGTATTTCCAGAAATATTCGCAATGTTAAAAGTGTGTATGCGTATTTTTGGCACAAATTGTCGAATTTCAATTTTTCTAACGTAAACAAATTTGCTATGGCTATCTAATTTTTTTTCTTATGGAGCCCCCATTTAAATTATTGTATAGTCCCGCATCCAGAAGGAGGTCTTTCGAAAAATGCAAAGAAAATCATGTCATGCCATTCAAAAACATAAAGTTGGTTGCCATAGCAACGAAGTTGTTTATGTTAGGGAAAATTAAAGTCACCATTTTATGGAAAACCGTAGGTACACCTAAAAGCATTTCTTAAAACATTTTATTAAAATAACGAACAGGTATATTTCAAGAAACATAGGCAAGGTCTGCTTCGGCAGAACTTCAAACTGTTTGAAATCATTCTTCTTTGGTTCTTCCGGATACATCTTGCGTCAATGGACCTGCTTGAGCCAAGCTTCATTTTTTTAATCAGTCTAACCACATTGAGAAATTATTCATACGGCAATCACTAAAGCAAGCCACTTGATAATTTTATTATCTTTGTTGTTTCTCAGAGGCAGTTCTAAGAGTGCTAGACTATCAGTACATGGGAAAAAACTAGTAATGAAAGTGTCATCGTCTTCAAAAAAAGCATTAATAATGAGGCTAAAAATACCTGGGAAACTAATTAAACCTATCCAATTTAAGACATTGACCAATTACGATATTCCTAATTAGAGGGTATAATACACCGCCGTTGGAGACTATAGTATTCTTGTTTTGTCTAACTTTTTTTGTGCTATAGGTAAACGTATTATACAGCGAGCTATAGGTAATGTCAGGATCAACGATCTTCAGTATACAATAATTACAGTTTAAACCTATACATACATAATTAAGTGCTTAGCTAATTAGTTAGTTGTATTACAGCCTGGTTCATCGGTAGTTTGAAGCAAAGAAGTTTAAATGCTAATAACAAATAATCGTAAATAAGCAATAAGGATAATAGATTCTGCAGTACAAATTTTTGATTCACTTAAATTGTATCTCGAGAAAGAGAATGTACCTACCAAAGAATTTACTTTAGCCTTATCAGTATGAAGTGCTGATTACAACGGTAATTATATATGATTAATATTAATATCACTCTTTACACTACATATTTTTCGATATTTTTATTAACCTTTATAATAACCAACCTTGCTACCATAAATAGATATCAGAATAGTGCATTAAAAATAAATGTCTATAACATGAGAACTGGGGCAGTTGTAAATGTAGACTTTTAAAACAGTATAATAACAATAATTGTTTGTGATAGAATTGATTTACAATGTTCGTAAAAAAACGGTACCAATAAATCACTACTACCTCATCAGATTTTAAATCCGTCATAGAATCTCATCATAGAATATGGAAATCCTTTTTTCCTTTTTTAACTTTGATTAATTAGGGTCAACGAGAAAGCGTCTTTTTCCCCTTTGTGGAAATCGAATTCCACCATAATAATATAGCGTGCTCCCAAATTGTTTGTTGCGCGTTTAAATTTCCAGAAATTACAAGGTATTGTCAGTGTACCCGCGGTCCCAAAAATGTGATCATTTTGGAAGCGAAATTGACAAAGGTACGAGGTTTAAAAATGTAATATATTTGATTTTTATGAAAAATGCCCCGCGTTTGTTTTGTTTTACTGCGACCTATATTAAATATATTCACTTTTAAAATCGTGAAAGCACGATCTATTTGTGGGAAAAAAGAGATGTGTTCGACTAAATAAAAATTTAATATGAATACAGGGTAGATATCTTAAGAGCAGTCAAAACAGGGGGATTGAACCAATCATGCTTTATCTGAATCTCATTCCTTTTCGAACTACAAGGTACAAGTATTTTTCGTGTTTTAGGTAACAGGTATTATAAGAATTGCACGTTCCAAGAATAAGTTTATTTCGTAAATTTAAAAACCCCTTGATATCTTATAGAAATTTGAGTTTCGTGATGTTCCTTTTTATGCGGAGCCCCAGATAGATTCAATAACCTATTCGTTGTCATTTTGAGAGAGTAATAACTATTTGCTTTGTGGTCTGTCTGCAAGAACGGCCAATTATTCAAATTGTATAATGTACCTGGTACTAATGTAATGTACCTGGTACTAACCATACTTAGGTTTTTTTAAATAGAACACGCTATATTAAATCTTTGGAATCTAGGCCTCATCCCGTATCCACCGATATATAATTTTTGAGGGACTCCCCAGGATACCACTCCGGACTCTGATGTAATCTCCTGTCCGTTTTCCCACACAACAACCAAATAAGTTTTCACCCAGTTCAAGGTTGCCCCCCGATACCATACTGATCCAGCTTTTTTTAAGAGCAAATATCGTGATTTACCATATCCCTTGTAGAGAGTCCAGGGGCGAAATACATAATGGTTGTATGTAATTATATCATTTTTAAACGAAAAATATATGCCATATGCCATATGCCAAATTTTACTATGATCACCCTCTTTGGAGATTGGTATTACCAAGGGGTGTTTTAATATACAGATGGAATGATTCCTTGCGGATAAGATAAATTAATAAGTTAGCAAGTGGCTCAGATATTTCATCAGCAACATGGACAAGCAAAGAGCAGGGAATACAATCGAATATTTTCGATTCTTTTACCGATTTTTTTAATTATAACCTTTACTTCCTCTGGTCTAATCGGCAATAAATTGATGGTGCCCCTCTCATAATATCATATTCACGCGTACTGATTGGAACCCGAGATAATCACTGAACAGAATCCAGGAAATAATTTATTGAAGGCACTAGCCAATTGTTCGAGGGGCACAGGAAGGTTTTTATGTTTGTTATCATTCAGTTGATCTTTGATAATAGACCATGCTGCTCTCGATTTATTGGTGGACATGGACATTTGAACATTAATAATAATTTCGTTTTGCATGTGTAACAAATTTCATATGTTCTTTCTTTAGATTGAAGTATATTTGTCTAATTCCATCATCGGAAGAATATTTATATTTTATATGCTTTATGCATATCTCTTAGATTACAACCCTGATCTCTAATCTGCGTGTTAAGCCAGGGTTTTACCACCGCTGCATAGGAAATGCAGAATCTACAAGCTCCATAAAGCGGTTAAAAAACCTAACGAACAAATCATTGCTATGGAACAAGCTGCCAATATCAATAAGTGCATTCCAATCCTCACCAGCAACACTATTTTTAAAGGAGAGCACGTTAGCAGAACTCTTAAAGTCTCGCAGTAATGTCCAAAATAAGAAGGACGATTGCATTTAAATTTAACAATTTGCACAGAATGGTCAGAGATATTTAAATACGAAAAAAGAAGGAGTTTATGAATTTACTTGGTTCATGGAACTATGACAAGGTGTTAGCATATACAAAGTATTTAAAATGCGTGCCCAATATGTGCGACTATAGTGAGGCGGGCGGAGAACGGGAAAAGGAAGGAAACCCACAGTGCAATCTCCAAAAACTTGACTAGTGACAATGGCAAGGAACAAGACACCCAACGCGAAGGGGTGCGAGAAAGAGAAGTCAAGAAAGCTAGGGACTTAGCAACCCGTCACCCCTAAACTCGCCCAGTAACTAAGATATACCTTATATACCGAAAGACAGGAAAAGAAGGTACAGAAAGCTAGAAAGATCGAAAGGAAAAAATAAGAAAGAGTCGGTAACTTAGGATTAAACCGGTGACATAGGGGAGGACCACCCTAACAGCGACGATTCTATTGCAATTGCAAATATGGATCCCTATCTACTGCAAGAAAACCTCTAAGAAAACATAACGAGAAAGCAAGGAATGAGAAAAGTGTGTCGATGTTGGAAACGACCTAAGCGGAAACTACGGTAAGTTTAAGCAACTAGCCCGCCGAGATGTTGGCTAATGACGTTCTTATTTCCGAGGAAGCGGGACACGCACAGAACACAACCACATAGCATTCGCATGATATTCCAAATTGCAGATAAATACGATCTTTATATTTAATCAAGGTTGCCATGGAAAAACATTTCAACTTAGGCAAGAGCATCCTATCAATCCATTATCTTTGGGACAATATACCTTGGTACCCTACAACTTTCATTTAAGTAATTTTTTTCTAAAAATTAAGGCTCTAGGGGTTGGTCAAAATATACGGGAACACCCTGTACAAATCCGTAAAATCTTCATTTTTGGAGATAATCCCCTAAACTTTCTTTTGTTTGAAAGGCCTTCAAAAACCGCTTCTTTTGACCTTCCTGCCATTTTCAAAATGCAAATCCAGGGCCGGCTGCGATTTTTTTATACCGAAAACCATTTAGCGATTTTTTTATTTAAAATCTGACCACACAGCGTTAATCAGAACACCCATATACCAAATTTGGACAAAAAGTATACAGGGAGTTCCATTCCGTAGGGTATCAAAGTTGAGCAAAATAGGAATTTTAAAGACATCTGGCGAGTCAAGTGTGCCATGGAATCCCTTCAAAACAGTTGCATGGTCAACAGGACCACTCAAAATGTTGGTGTGAAAAGATTTACTACAAAAATATACAGGGTATTTTTCTCTGAGCCATCTCAAAATTCTGAATTTTTATTAAACTTTATACTGGTCACAAGTGCTTTGGAATCATTGAAAAAATATTAATAAACACAAAAGTAATTCATTTCTTTACAAAATGCCAACCAACAAATAAAAACAATTTAAATTATTAGACCTTTCTCAACAAAGTCACTGTCTAAGATGATACATTTTCTGTGCGTTTCCAGTTGTGGCACATCAGCCACAAGCCACATTAACTGATATGGGCTTACTGACTGGCAGGCTTCTGTATTTTTTAGATTTAGTTCGTTTATAGTATGTGGAGCGGTTTTGATATACCTACTCGATTTTTGACCCGTATAAAGTTCCAAAAATTCAGTAATTTGAGATGGCACAGATAAGACACTCTGTATATTTTGTATTGGACCTTTTCACACCAATACCTTGAGTGGTCCTGTTGACCATTCAACTGTTTTGAGGAGATTCCATGGCACACTTGACTTGGCAGATGTCTTTAAAATTATCTTATATATTATATTAAAAAAATCGCCAAATGGTTTTCGTGAAAATCGGGGGTATAAAAAAATCGCAGCCGGCCTTGGATTTTCATTTTGAAAATGGCAGGAAGTTCAAAAGAAGCGGTCTTTGAAGGCCTTTCAAACAAAAGAAAGTTTAGGTGATTATCTCCAAAAATGAAGATTTTTACGGATTTGTACAGTTTTAAAGTTGGACACCCTGTAGATGAAATATTAATATTTCTAACTAACACCGGCGAATGTCGACATTCAGCATGCACTCATATATGGTGTATGTTGAAAATAAACATTTTTTATTAAATGAAAATTTTTATGAACATTTCATGGGACAAGCTTTTTGATTTAAAAAAGTTGTCGCTATATTTGGCATTAAATTAACGAAAACCTAAACTTATCTTTCATTTAACTTTTAATTGGGTTTTTGGCCACCAAACTGATTAAAAGAAAACTTTTTGAAGTTGCCAGAAAAATTAGGAAATTCTTTATTTTCTATTATTATTTATGTATTATTTATCGCGTCTCGGTATTCGGTTGGTGTATTTTTCATTACTGATCACTGTCGTTTTCGACATCCACCGAAGCTTATGTGTGTTTGTTGAGATATACCGGTAATACCGAATGTATGATAAAATTAATAAATACTCGGTCTTCCGCCAAGCATTTTGTCGAATGATGACATTCATTAATTTCGGTCTTTCACGGTAACATATTCATTTCAAAAAAATAAGTGCTTTCATTATTTGTCACATTAGAGAAGTTGCAACTCTGCAAAAAAGTTTGTAAATAAATATTAAAATGTTGAGGACGAAGTTGTGTATATTGGATTATGGATCTAGGTATACAGATCATTGCTATTGCCAGATCACACCATGCGATGTTGTTTTTTATTAATTAAAATTTAAAATATTATTTCCAGTCGTATAATAAGTCATTACAATTTTTCCAAGATGTCTCGTCTCGTCTCGAGCTTGTCTCGAAGGATTTTATCTCGTCTCGTCTCGAAATTCGAGACAAAATGCTCTCGAGACGAGACAAAACGGCTTCGAGACGAGACGAGACGAGACGAGACGTTCGTGTCTCGCGGCAACTCTAGGTATTTTTCTCCGCTCAGTTAAAGTTAATGTATTTAAGAATAAATCTACACCCATTCATTACAAGATAATCAAGCTCAGCTTGAATTCCTTCTTTTGCCCCTATTTTTCATTATATCCTTTGATTTTGAGCCAAAACTTCATATTCCACCTAATAGTGAATACCAATTTAATTTTGAAAAGATGTTTAAAGTAACACAGCTTGGCTCCGGCCTCCGAATACTCGGCTGCAATAAATACGTCAACGATCTTTGTTACCAGATCGAGTTCGTGCCACTTTTCAAATGTAAATAATGGCTGGCTGCAATCTCCAATGTTTATCCGTGTATCCACTTCCTCGCCGAATTAAGCGCGCGCCGAAACAATTTTGTTACTCGAGTGAACACGAACAGTAGATATTGGCTGTTTTCCGATAGAGATATTTCTACGAGACTTTCTATTCGCAACAAATAATATACGAGAATTTTACTCCCCTCCCTTCAGCAATTCTTGGTATTAGTCATACAATAATACTGTAGGGGTCAATATAATCGCAAATACTTTAATTATTCTATACCGGCTAATAGAAGTAATGGCGGTAGCTTTAGAAATAGTAAATTTTCAAATTTCAGACGTAATATGAGTTGAAACCCAAAAAAACTTCTCGGAAATCTTATAACTTCCCCCCGATTTTTTCGATTTTTTTGCTCCCTGTTGCTTTTGTATGTAGCAACAACGCTATAGAGGTATATAATACCTAGTTTCTACACACTGATATGGCTAAAATTTATTTATTGTTAAGAAAACATTATTATTATAATTTAAAAAGGAAACATAATAATAAATTTCAACATTTGCTTACCGTTACCACTTTATAAAAGTGGGTAAAATCAACAATATCAGGATGGTCTTGGGTTTTAGGGTTAGAATTGTTAAATTACTTGATCAAATTTGGAATAGAGCCCCTGTATTAGAATAATAGTCGGGTAATACAACTTCAACGTTATTTCCCACTGAATTTTGTGAAAAAGCAAGACATATCAAAAGGTAGTACCATTGTGCAGGTTGTCAAAGTTAAGAACAATAGGAATTTTAAATGCATCTGACAAGTCAAAAGTGTACCATGGAATCCCCTCAAAACAGTTTAATGGTCAAATTTTAAATGGTATAATTATTAACTTACAAAGTTTCAAAGCGGTACCTAGGTGTTAATTTCATTTTTCGAATTTTGGCGTTAACAGGTGTTTCAAGGCGTTAACAGGTGTTTCAAGGAACATTTGGCAAATTTCAACGCAAACGGTAGATTTTATCGTGGCGAAATAAGTATATACATTTTTATTGAAAAATGAAAAGATGCACTAAAATGATGAATTTGCAAGACCAAAAAATAACTTCAAAAAATTTACGAGTAAAAGCACGATAAAAAATAGCGCAAGAGGCACTCTTCAAGAAAATAACTTCAACGCCCATATAGGGCGTCAAAATTCAATTTTTTGCATGTTTTTTTTTTAATTTCTATTAAAGGAAGACAGTTTAGAGTTAAGACAAACATATTTCATTTCGATACATCATGTTTATACGAAAAATTCTACTTATGTTGACATTTTCTATAGATTCCTGAAGTTTTGATCACCCTGTATAAGTGACTCACTCAAAATATCTCGGCTGTTCTTTGACAGAAAAAAACGGTGGCAGCTGCCCTTCGATAGCTCTTCTGAGCGGCCTTGTCATAATGAAAGTTGCTATCCATGGCCACCTACGAAAAATAGGACAAAAATCTAAAAAATTCAAGATTTTTAAACCGTTTGAACTTTTTTTATTTCTAGAGGTAGGTACACAATTATTTGCAGCAACTGTGAGAATCCAAATATTACATCGGTTTTGAAATATTAGATATAGGTATGCGACTAAATTCGGGCTCTCTTGGGATAGAAAATTAAATTATTTGGAAAAAATATTAATGACGCATTTTTTATAAAGCGAAATATCCTATTTAATTTGATGTGTCACACTTGCCAGTTTGTTCGGTATTTAAGCTATAAAATTTGAAAAATATATTGGTAATACTTGTGATTGGCATAAGATCTGTAGTTTAACATAGAAATAAATAATCTACCTAGTACTACATGCCCTTATTGAATTAATAAAATAATATGCAACTCGTAGACATTCTTTTCTGTTATGGAAATATATTACAAATTCTACATTTTCAATTTTAACTTAAAACTTAAGTACACTTAACGAAGCACTTAACTTAGTAATGGTAATGTCAAAGCAATAATTATTTTAAAAATGACAATAACAAAATATTGCACTTTACAGCTTTACAATAAATGCTCGGTATGAACACCTCCTTTTCACAACAAACAACACCAGATTCTTCAACATTTCACCTTTTCAGCTGCTGCATACTAAGATGTTGAGTAAACTTTCCTGTTCAGATAACCTCATATGAAAAATTTCATAACGCTATCATTGCACGCTATCATTGCACATGACTAATTTCATAACGCTATCATTGCACATTTATTTTTATGGATAACTGGATCTTATGCCAACCATAAATACTACCAATATTTTTTCCGAGATTTTTTCTTAAATTTTTGTAGTAAATACAGATCAAACAGGCAAGTGTGACACCTCAAATTGAATGGTAAATTTCTCTTTACAAAATACACATAATTAAACATTGGGGCCGCGGCGGCGTCGCTCGTACCGGCGCTGACTTTTTAGACTGCATGTTTTTCTGCCTTCGATCGACCTTGGTTCGAGGAAGGCGCATGCACATGTCTTTAAAGAAAAACACCGCTATGGCCAAGAGCGCTGGACAAATGTAGGTTCACGGTATTGCTCCTAAATAGCTTTATCCGTGTGATTTACTAATTGTCCTACACTCGCTGGGATTACTACGGTTTTCTAGGGTTTTCCGTAGTACTTGAGCGAATGCTATCCTAGTTCTATCGGGAAAAAAGTCGGCCCTAGCCGCAAATGGCAACGAAGACAAAATAATAGTAATTGCCCCCCTCCCCCGCACAAGCATATGGTTGCTTCTGGGGTATTCCTAGTTTGGAGTATTGTGAGGGTGAGATTATTATTATTATTATTATTATTATTTGACCGACTTCGTATCTGTTACGGTTTCCGAGATCCCCATGTTGAGCACCGGAACTGAATCAGCCTGTATAAGCCACCCTGTATATTTGAGCATTCTCAGCATTTTGAGCTCTTTGAGAAGATTCTTAAGCATTCTATGAACGTGCTCGAGAATTTTAAGGAAAATATAAAATCGAAAAAATCATTTTACAGTACCTATATTTATTAACCTCTGAATAAAAACTGATCATTTTGCTATAACGAAACACCCATATTTATGCGGTTTATTCTCGTTCGAGTTTGTTCGTGCTGAAAATTTCAAATATTTTCATCTCGACAAAATATATACATGATTAAATGCTCGAGCATTTTGCATTAACAACACTGCATTATAGGAAGGAAATACGATGTTTTGCTTTGTCTGCGTAAATAAAACAAACAGCAGCATCGATTAGAAAGGCATCAAAATCAAAGAACTAGTTATACTATCAAATATTCACACCATTTAACAGAATAATATATATAAGTATTATTTTTCCACATTAATAAGCTGTAGGTAAGCTGTATCATGCAATAAAGTGAATATCAAATGTCACCAGTGTTAAACATACTCTTGTATAGAACTCTTATCGTATCGTGTGTGCTTGCTTGCATGACACAACCTTTTATTCGTAAAATACAAAATTGCACACCGTCATATGGTAGTTCCGAGAAGCCTTGGTCCGAAGACTGCGGCTACATGCCATTTTATTATTCACATGAACTGCACGATAAACTCTTATTACGTTTTCTATATAGGGTGTTTCAAAGTGCCTAGAGAAATAAGGAAAAAAGTGATACTCTCAATCGGAGCACAGCGCCGATACGAATTAGGACCTAACGGAACAAGGTACGGTTTAAAATTGTACAGCGCATCGAATCTACATTTAGCAACTCTGCGATTCCTATCTGACACATCCCGTAAAATTTAACGGTGGCGTTCGGAGGAAGGACGTGGACGTCGCCGGTGTTATAAAGCACATAATATTATAATCCTGTTAATCGTATAAAGTATTTCAACACGAATATCACGTTTTCCAAATAGACATTCTTCAAGCTACGGGTTGCGATGACAGTTTTAATATACGACGTTTCGGTTTTGGTACTACTGTAAATTCGATGGCGCAGTTTTTCAATTTCCCGCTTAATTTGTGGAGCCAGATATCGCCTATTTATTTACCGCACTTTTAATGTTCCGAACAAAAGCAAATTCGTTAATAATTTGCGCAAAATGAACGGGTAATAAGCCCGGGAATCGTGATCGTTAGCCATAATTAATCTACTTTACAATATTATTATATACTTACATGTACATTTTTCCAATAATACAGTCATAATTCGTATGGAAAAAGTTCGTAGGTATATTATTATTTTCGCAAACCATATATAACCCGCACTACCTAAATTTATCACTTGTCATTGGTGAAAATACCTAACATCTGGCTAAAAGCACAAACAAACATTTATCTGATTTATTGAAATGTATATCATTTTGCATTGGCAACGGAATAGCGGAATCCCTTTCATACCCGTTCACGATCGATAAATGTTACGCATACCGAACGAAATAGCAAGCGCTACATTATAAACAAAAAAAATTAAGATGGGTATCGTGATATTATTATAATATAGGGATTTCTTTAATGTCAGAACACTATTTAAAACCAAAAATACATTAAGATCGATGCTAGTTAAAGCGAAACCATTTAATTAGGTACAAAGTTCAAAAAATCGCATTTATAAAATTCCTTGCGAATGTGGAAAGTTCTATGTTGGGGAGACTTCATAGGATTTTGTGGGATAGGTCCAAACCAATTCTCAAAGAAGAAGTAGGAAATAGACGAAAAATTAAAGAATCAGCACTTATTCTAGGAAATACAGACAACTGTGTTGCTGAATGTTCAATGGAATTCAGTAAAATATTATTGCCACTGATTCAAAAAGAAGTTAGTATAAATAATTAGATAGATCACAGGGTACAATATCAGGCAGGTGGCTAGGCTATTGTTTCTGTTGTCATGACATTTTAACCTGAAATTTAGTAATCTGTCATTTCACTTTGACGTGACATGATCTTTGAGAAAAGAGGAAGATTTATTCTCCGAAAGCTCAGGAAACAAATTTGTTGAAGATATTTGTTGAGTTACTAGTTCAAAGTTTAGTTCATTTACCGTTAAGAATTTATTGAAAAAGTTGTCTTTTAACCAGTTTGGTGGCGAAAAGCCCAATTAAAATTCAATGGATCTGTTTAGATCACAAATAAATTTTAGAAAATATATAGGGATTTCTTGGCTTACTTTTTTAATATTTCTTACTCCTTAACATTTTTACTCTTGCTAAACTTACATATGCACAACAGCAGCAAATGGAACCGTTTAATAAAAATCTTGATAGCATTGTTAAGTGTAAATCAGGGATATTCACTTTGATGTTAAGTTCAACTTATCTGTAACGAACGAATCTATACCTGCCCCTCACTCCATTTCTTTCTTTCTTTCTTAGGCCTATAACGTGTTAGTATCTCTTGGCATGATCTACATCAAAATCCTATATCCTATTACTTATAGTAAATGCTCTACCTACATATAATATCTAGTGGAGATCACCCATCTGCTGGAAAAATAACACATTATGGGATGTGCCATTTTTTCAGGGGTAATAATATGTGCCTTAGTGCCTTTTGTTAATTTGACGAATTATAACCACAAAGCTGAAAATCTCACGACTGCGCAGCATTCCTCTATTAAATTTGACACTGTGAAGAAGTTATCGGATTACCTATCAGTTTTAGCTACCACAATACTGATTTAGTAGTATTTCTGCGAACATACCACACTCGTGGTATTATCGTAAGTAATATCATAAGGGGATCTAATTTTTCCGAAAACAATCGAAAAACACGTTGCTAAGTAATATTTTAACAAGAAGCATGATTCCTGGTGCACTGAGGAAAACGGACCAAATAAAATATTTTGCTAAGAAAAATCTATTTGTTGTTAAAAGATTTCTGTTTACTACAGAAAGTCAAACTTCCTGAGCCAGCAAAAATTATCTTGCTAAGATCATTTTGTTGTCACAATTAGATATCTATTTGAGGCAAATACAAAAATAAATGATTGCTATTGTAAAATTTATATTTATTACAAGGTAAGCTTTGCTAAGATATTCTACTTGCCGCAAATAGGGAAACTATTTGTAACAAAACAAGCCCTATTAACCACAAAAATATGAACCTGCCTGGTACAAATATGTAGTTTATTTACTTCTTGGTTCTGCGCATGCGTTTTTTGGTTTTGGGTATTTCTTATGCATTTATTCCGTGCGTTACCCTTCAGTTTTAAGTTGCAAGCGTCGATGGAAGACAACGGTTGCAAGTCAGCCTGTGATAGTTGTCGTTCCGCGTGTAATGTTGTCGATCCGGTAATGTACTACAATATACAGGGTTATTGGTAATTCCATCCTTTGGAGATATGATAGTGGAGGAGGTAAGGAGTAGACTTAATCCCAATATGCATTATGCAAAACTCAATAGTTTTTGAGATATTTAATTTTTCTTAGTAGACACAAAAATATCTACAGAACTTTTTTAAAACTTTTCAACTGGATTACTTGCCCAACATGTTTGGAATGAAAAAAGTCCGAAAACATTTAGATCACAGGAAAATTTTAAATAAAAAGTTGTCAAAAATCTTTAAAAAAATGAATTCTGCATAATGCATATAGGATTAAATTTGCTCCTTACCTCCTCCCCTATGTATCGAATTACCAATAACCCTGTATTTTTTTAACCGACTGGCCAGAAAATACACCCTTTCTAGAGAATTTTGATTGTTGGGAAAAGTGTCAAACTAAAGATTGTCGGCTGTAAAAAATAGTATATTAATCGTTAGTCTGTGATACTACCTATTATACAACAGCTGTCAAGTTTTGCAGCGGGTAAACTCAAAAAAACTGCTGACAGGTGCTGTCATACAGTTTTTCCATCTAGAAACCATTTGTAATTCAAAATTGCGCGTTTGTGATTGGTGGAAATTAAGATGAGGAAATCGTCACATGATTGATTGATTAATATTTCAAAAATCTTGTCATTTTATTGATTCATATTGGTAGGCGTTGAATTTTCTTCTTAATACAAAGCAAACCCGCGTCTATAAAAACCGAGCACGAAACTATTGAGCAATTGGGCGCTTTTTCTTATCTTTATCCACCTCTCAGCAATGAAAATATATTTTGTTTGAATGAGCAAATTATGCGAGCAGCCAGTAAGCCATTTACCAAGCAAAACCCGAGGCAATGCCGTACCGTGTTTTCGAAAGGACTTCCGTTGGTAAACAAAGTACAAAAACAAGAGGGGGGCAAAATATTCCCCGAAAGAAAATCCTTTTTGAGCTTAAGAACACTTACATCGCAGAGGGAAGGGGCGCCCGCATGCATGTTGGCCATTGTGGAACGAGAAAAAAATCGAAGCCAGACTGCTTTGCCCGGCCATAAAAATAAAATAAAGGTGCGTAACGGCAACACGAGAATGATTCACATGCAATAATAATTTAAGTTGATGACCTAATGTTTATTTGTATAGTTATTCAGCGGATTTAGTGTTTTCGGTATTTGCACTTGATAATGCGATCATATCAACGGTTCACCTGTACAAAATCTACTGCACCTCGATCAAGTTGATTCGATGAACAATACGTTAAACTCGATATAGTATTTTATATACCTAAAAAGGGGGTCAGACGACATGTAGCCTCGAATAGAACTTAACTGATATTAATTACTATATAATCTGTCATATCTTCACCGAGATCTTCACGAATGTGAATTGGATCGTTAATTTAAGAAGGTAAGTCCAATAGTAATGAAAATAAAAAAAAACTTTTTAAAAACAAGCTTTTATTTAAGCCATGTACTAAAACGAATAAAATAAGTTCAGGTTTTCGTTAAGATAATTCAATTCCAAATTGCGACAAGTTTTTGCAAATTGAAAAGCTTGTCGCGCGAAATGTTGATGAAAGTAGGTAGCAATTAATTTTATTGGACAGTGATTGGTTGATAAGCAAGTACCTATTTGCCAAAGTATTCATTTTTTCTTTACAATTCGCGCGACAAGCTTTTTAATTTGCAAAAACTTGTCGCTATTTGGAATTGAATTATCTAAACTTATTTTATTCGTTTTAGTACATGGCTTAAATAAAAGCTTGTTTTTAAAAAGGTTTTTTTATATTCTCAATTTTATTTTGTGCTTTTTAGTGCCTATTTGATTCCCATGTCAGGAGGGTGGAAAAGAAATTTAGTCCGCCATTTTGGGGCGGTCGCCATATTGGATTTCTACCCATGTTGGGTATCAAATAGGTAATCCGCCATCTTGGAGCGGCGGTCATACTAAATTTTCCAATATCAAGTAAAGTCAAGTATTTATTTTTCAAGTACTTGAAAAATCAAGTTTTATCTTGAAGCTACTTGATTACTTGATTACACTTTTTTGCAAAACTAGGAAAGGACTAAGAAAGAACAAAAACTAGGAAAGAACAAAAATAAACTATTTCAAGTCCACTTTTTAATGTTATCATTTTCCATCCACGACTTAAGGCACATTAGGCATCTAGTGGATTTGGCGCTTAACCGATTTCGCGTTTTTGTAACTGTCTAAGCAGCCCTGGAAAACTGTCTTTGAATAGGAGCTGAAGACGCTGGAGTTGACAAGAATAGAGATTCATGGCTTGACTTGATATTCAAGCTACTTGACTTGACTTGAAATCAAGTCAAGTTCAAGTCAAGTAGTAATTTTCCAATATCAAGTCAAGTCAAGTATTTAATTTGTCAAAAGCTTGATTTTCAAGTCAAGTCAAGTAATTTGTTAAAATGTCAAGCTACTTGACTTGATGAAACCCTATGAATTTAGTGTGATGTCACTAACTTTATCGTTTTCTACTCTTCAAGCTCTTTCATTTGATACCCATATTAAGGGGGTTGACAACGAATACATCATCCGCCATCTTGGAGTGGCGGCCATTTTAAAAGTATTACAATATTGAGCATATTGTATTGTCACCGGAACTAAAGGTGTATGCAAAGTTTCAGCTCAATCGGATGTCAGGAAGTGGTTCTAATTGAGCTTGCAAAATTAGCTAAATAAAAGCTTGAAAAAAAATATAACTGTGTTATACTTTTCAGAAGTAGATCCTCGTCCCCCAGAAAAAAAAACAGATTAGTATAAAATTTAGGAGGAAATATACAGGGTGTCCCAAAAGTCCACTCCACCCCTTGGAGGGCTGATAGGTTAGCTTATGACTGGCCATCAGTTTTTCGAATGCTATAGCTACAAACTTCTATATTATAAGATTATTCCATATTATAAGATACCTAACATCTTCTGGGAAAAATACATTTTTGCCTGATTCAGGATTTATTAGCTAAATTCTACTCTTTGTACTGAAAAAAATACCACCCTAACCTGGCAAGTCATTGTAAAGAATTGCTCATTTAGTGTAGTTTTTAAAATGTTATAATAGTTTGCTAGAAACTGTAGTATGTCAAATTAGAGTTTTTTGTTGCATTTAGGTTATGATTTACGTCAAATTGCAGAAAAATGATGGAAACTCATGGGCGAAGTGCTTTTTTAATAGGAAACTGAAACAGTGTATGTTTGGTTGTCCTCGATATAAGAAAACTTATTACACGTAAATATAAATAGTTTAACTTTTGAGTTGTCAAAAATAGCAGCAGGACACTGCCATTTCAACTTTAAAATAATTCAAAAGAAAAATGTAAAATATGGCACATTACTTTTCAAGCATTACTTGCAGCTGCCCGATTATTACAAATAACCAAATACCTGGTATGGCCAAAATCTCGGCCAAAATAAAAATTAACTCCAAATCGTAGTGCACAACAACAACCGCCAATAATAAACTATTATTTTGGATTGAATCTAAAAAGTAGTAGTAATTTATGCAGACCAAACAATCTTCAATAGCTGATAAAAATTATTAGAACTGGACAGAAAGTAGAGCAGAGGATACCTACATTAGACGACATTGTTCGGATGTGTTCTAGATTATATTATATATAAATTTAATACGATAACTTTAACAAATTTGCATTTTAATGTTCAATTTTATTACTAAGCCGTTATTTGGTGGCAAAACTTACAGTTTAATTGTGACCTTGATCATACTTTTCACTTTTTCATGATTAAACTGTGGATTTGCCAACAAAAAAATGCTTTTCAAATAACCCGCCAATTGTTTAGTATATTCCTCACCTCATAGATGGCGCGCGTGTATCACGGCACGGACGAACTTTTATACATATTTATAGTTCAATATTCCTGTGGTCTGAAGTTTGTTACGCCCATGGAATCTATCCCAAATTATTTTCCATCCATAAAATTGATGTTGACTTTTGAAATAGTTATTTATGTACCAAGGCACTGAAGTTCAACTTTTTATGACTCATGTGGAATTTAGTTGCCGAGGCCTGACATGAGTCATAAAAAGAACTTCAGTGCCGAGGTACCTACCTACATATTATATATTTTTTTGAAATCGAAAAAAAAAAGTTTTATTAGGCAAGAAAATTATAATAAGGGATTACCCGTCCATGAACCGACTACGCGCGGCGTTGCTTGACTTTGACGATCGCTCTACCTATAGGTCAAGTATGACAAAGACACGGCGGCTTTGAACAGAAAAACCAAACTTGTTGTGCAGCCTCGGTAATAATTCTATTGATATTCAAACCTACTAAAATATTTATACTGATAGATTGCGCTGCTATAGGTAACAATTACGCAATGTGTACGAATATTTAAATGGGCCGGGTTTTTAATATTTGGTCACTTTTGACGGGCGATGGTTCCGCGTCTGACGTTTGATGTTTACATCTCGCCAAGGCCTACTTATTGAAAAAATCGTACAATAATGAGCTACTTCAGTGCAGATTTCTGAACTTTTAATGACTATTTTGAGACACTTTACTGCCGATTTCAAGAAAAATATTTGTTTCTGCTAAAAGGTGACATTATTGTCCTAACTCTCCCAATCCAGGAACTTTACTAAACACAATAATAAAATAATGTGCAACACAAAACACAACACAATAATAAAATAATGTGCTCAAATTACCTACCACCAATTCGGATGTATGCGAGGTATACTTTTCCGTCTTACACTTATTGCGCCATTTATTTGTCGTGTGGCTTCATTAATACCTCGTCTCAATTCATTTATGTTATTTATTGGTCTTGCAATGATACAATTGATGTCCAGCTCATTAGACGCGGGAGTATTAAAATTACAATAGATTTTGTGCCGTGCTAATTAAATATAAAGTTTTTTTTAGACCTTCTACAGTAAATATGTGTTTTGTGCCATTGCTGGTTGCGCAGTTTCGACGTGTAATAATTACAATAGGGCAACAAAAGGAAGAAATACTAAATATTTTCGCTTTTCAGAAGCTGAAGAATTTAAGAAGTGGGTTATTCTCGGGGTTATTGCAAGCAAACGAGACGAGATACGAGACTCATTACTTGTGAAACACAGTGTATACTGGGTGAAGTTCAAATGAGTTACATCGAAAAATCTCCATAAAATATTACCAAAATCCTTTTTGGGCTTTTTTGTTTCATTCGCCAATCGGATTTGGTTTTAGTGTGCGATTTTTATGTAGGTATATTTATTCATTTCATAAAGAATTAAAATATATGTTGAACTCTTTTATCTTTTATACCTTCTTGGAGCTTTATATTTCAATAGCTACAGGAGTAAGGTAATCTATTTTTTTTTCTCAGAATACTACTAAAACGGGAAAAATCAGAAACAATTTGGGCTTACCTTGTAAGTTTTAAACCCTAGTTTTCGGGCAGCCCTGTGATAAGATGCCCTTGAAAAACATTTATCTGTTGCCTGGTTCCCTAAAACTCTCAATTCTCCATAATTAGCCCAACGATTTTGCACGATAATCCTCAGAGCCCTTAAATTGGCATCAGAATGGCCGACTTCCATTTCTCTGCTTCTGAGCAACGGATCCGCAGTAGTTTTGTAAAGTTTAATAATATTTCGCACTGTATATATATATCGTGATAAATTAACAATGTCTGAGATTTGCGCAGCAGATTTGCCTTTTGAATGCAAGTGAATTATAACAATTCCTTATTTCTTCAGAAACAGCTTTACAACGAGAAATTTCTATTTGTCAACAACAACGAATTCTCAAATATGTTGTGAAATGTCACTAACGCCTTGTTTAAACTTATTGAAACGCCAAATATTGTGATTTATTTCAAAGCCGCCTACTATACTTCTAGAAACAGACTATCTAACTCATGTTGTTTTTGTCGTGTATTTTGTTACAATCAAATTGTTATACAAAACAACCAACTGAACGCTAATATATCTAAAAATGTTTTTAAACATTCTTTAAATCTGAAACAAAAAGATAACACATTTTCAGAAAACTTCTGCTTGGACAATTGGACATGCTATAAATTCATAAATTTGATATTTTGAATGGTTGGGCGAACTTCATTGAGACAAGGCTCGTACATATTCAATATGAATTATTGGTTGGCAAAATATTATTTGCAAAATCACGTGCGAATCAATTTAAAAACGGTGGCTGGGAAAAACTGGCGGAGCTCCAAAAGGGCCCTTCAGAACTTATAGCGTAAGTTAGGTTCTTATAGGGGAGTATTTTTCGGTTAAAATAAAATTTCCAGCTCCTCCGATTTTCCCAGCCACCGTTTTTAAATTGGTTCGCACGCGATTTTGCAAATAATATTTTGTGTCAGCCAATAATTGATATTGAACTCTATTTTACAAATAAATCAAACGGATTTTTGATTTATAAGTTTACTGCAAGTAGTTAGAAAATTCGGACGTCGTCGCGGTGGCTAAAAAGCGAAAATAAAAGTATTCTATAATCACTGAAAGCGCGAGGCACTAGAGGCTACAACTTTATCGTCAGACGCCTCACACTAGTGGCCAAAAATCCGTGGCTATTTTCACGATCATGAAATTTACTGCTCGTTTTCATACGGATGAAATTTGTAATACAGTCATCGATTACCAGGTTTGTTCATTGATTTTCTTTTTTTGTAACACAAGAAAGTGCGAGAGAAAGTGTAAACTTTTTTTAAGAAGACAAGTTTATTATTTGAAACAAAAATCCACAGTTAAGTAGGTACTTAAGCAAAAAATACTAACTTATTTGACCTCCACAACTTGTACCTCGATATAAAAGAATTGTAACCTCGATTGTAACAGGACTGAATTTGAGAATTTAAGACACGTAGGTACTTACCAAACTTCATTAAAATCGGTTTGGTAGTTTTCGGGAGAATAAAAAATAAAAATGGCATATTATCGCTGCAGTGTAAAGGGCTCAAGGGGCTGCAGAATTTTATATATAAATCCTCGTATAAATCATATGCCTTGAAAAGAAAATTTATAACAACTTATTACGGAACACCCTGTAGATAAACTATTTTTCTGGTTGTTCGTTTTGAATTTACAAATATGGGTCTCATATTCCACATATAGTTCTATCCTATAACATATTAGATACCATCTCATTTTGAATGAATCCCTTTTCCACAGGCAGCAGACACCCTCCCTCCGTTCTTTCTCCATCGACTTCCATTTGCATCGGCTGCCTCGGGGCAATTTTTCGGCTAGACACCACCTTATTGGATTCAATCCGATTTCGCTGGAGCGTCACGAATCCGAAATATAGATACGGCGCCCGGCAATTTTCACGTTGTTTCCTCTTAGGTCTTTTAATTTGTAAGTATAGACCTATGCGGCTTTCAAATTACCATAAGATTCACAACGAAAAATCACTTTCTACAGCGTTCTTCATTCACCATTTACTTCGGTGCAACTAGATACTAATATACCTATGGGCAAGCAGCGGCTCCAGGCAAAGTTTGTGTTAATTGCAATTTAAAAAACCATTATTTATTAGTTGCATCTTCCTAACAAACCCGGTAATGATCGCGCGCACCTGGATGTACCTACTGCTCATGTCTTATCATCACCTGGCGCTACGACACAGTTTAGCTCACAAGACGGTCTTCCGAGGTTTTTTATTATCCTCGCAATAATATAATGTGTTTACCTATAATCGGAAATAGTATACCTACCTATTGTAAGAAAATATGAAGTGACAAAAGTTGTTGACCTTTTGATACTCTAAATACCTATACGATTAGTAGGTAGATTAACGTAGATTAGTTTTCTGCACTAACAAGTTATACAGGGCATCTCAGCTAATAATCTGGAAATAGAACTCGTAAAAATATAAAGAATAGTTCATATATGAACTTGCATATTTTAAAGCTTCGTTTTAGAGATAACAGGGTGTTAATATTATTAACCCCGAAACACCTATTCTGATCGGGAGCCGCAAACAAGAGGTTTTGAATAGGTTCCAATCTACTGTTGATTATCCCCAGTCTTCAGTAGAACCAATTAGACTTAACATACAAATGAAATTGCCCAATCTACCACCCATATTCAGTGCAGCACAACAGCATTATTTATTTAGAGTATCTCCAGGTCCAAAAATGGCTTGATGTGTTAAACCCTGAAAACTGGGGATGGAAGATCATCAACAATAGATTGGAACCTATTCAAAACCTCTTATGACCGGCCCCGATCAGTTGATGAATACTCTGCAACTGTACCAAAGGCTGTAACGCTAGTTGCAGCTGAAGAAAACTAGGTCTCCGCTGTTCTGCAGTATACAGTGTGTCCCACTTAAGGACTGACCACCCCTGTAAAATTTTTATTTATAGCTCGATTTTCATAAACTTTTTTTTGTTGGATAGAGCTTCAAAAATGGCATCAAACACATAATTCAGGTGCCTCGTGCGTTAAAGTCATGGCCCACTGAGACGGTGTTTTAGTGCTGAAATTTCGAGAAGTACTATTAGGGATTTTTTTAGAGGAAAATTAATGCCAGATTCTTATTCAGCGTTGTTCGAAACCCAAATGTCCCAATTTGCATTACCATAGCTCTACAGAGTGTTTCAAAATTTTTAGTGCCCCACTTAATTAGTGTACCCCTATAAAATTTTTATTTTTAGCTCGATTTCCATAAACTTTTTTTTCTTGGATAGAACTTCAAAAATGGCATTAAATGCATAATTCAGGTATCTTGTGCCTTAAATTCATGGCCCACTGAGACGGTGTTTTAGTGCTGAAACTTCGAAAAGTACTATTAGGGATTTTTTAGAGGAAAATTAATGCCGGTTTGTTGTTCAGCGTTGTTGGAAACCCAAACGTACCAATTTGCATTACCGTAGCTCTACAGGGTGTTCCAAAAAAATAAAAGGAAAAGTAAAGCCGGATTCTTATATGCGGTGAGAGGTTTCAAAAAAAACGTGTTAATTTTAATTATTTTCTGAATTTCTGGTAAGTTGGTCACTAAAATATTCGTGAAGAACTCATATTCTTTCAAAAATTTATTAGCGAACAAAATTTTTATTTAATTTAATATCATCAAATACATGAATAAACAACACAACATAACATAAACTCAAATTTCAGTCATTTCAATTAGTCCTCCATTTTCTAATGCAAATTGGTACGTTTGGGTTTCCAACAACGTTGAATAAAAATCTAGCATTAATTTTTCTCTAAAAAAGCCCCTAATAGTGCTTCTCGAAATTTCAGCACTAAAACTTCGTCTCAGTGGGCCATGAATGTAACGCACGAGGCACCTGAATTATGCATTTAATGCCATTATTGAAGCTCTATCCAACAAAAAAAAAGTTTATGAAATCGAGCTAAAAATAAAAATTTTACAGGGGTACACTAATTAAGTGGGGCACTAAAAATTTTGAAACACCCTGTAGAGCTATGGTAATGCAGATTGGTACATTTGGGTTTCGAACAACGCTGAATAAGAATCCGGCATTGATTTTCCTCTAAAAAATCCCTAATAGTACTTTTCGAAATTTCAGCACTAAAACACCGTCTCAGTGGGCCATGAATTTAAGGCACAAGATACCTGAATTATGCATTTAATGCCATTTTTGAAGTTTTATCCAACAAAAAAAAGTTTATGGAAATCGAGCTAAAAATAAAAATTTTATAGGGGTACACTAATTAAGTGGGGCACTAAAAATTTTGAAACACCCTGTAGAGCTATGGTAATGCAAATTGGTACATTTGGATTTCGAACAACGCTGAATAAGAATCTGGCATTAATTTTCCTCTAAAAAAATCCCTAATAGTACTTTTCGAAATTTCAGCACTAAAACACCGTCTCAGTGGGCCATGACTTTAACGCACGAGGCACCTGAATTATGTGTTTGATGCCATTTTTGAAGCTCTATCCAACAAAAAAAAGTTTATGAAAATCGAGCTATAAATAAAAATTTTACAGGGGTGGTCAGTCCTTAAGTGGGACACACTGTATATGCGGAAATTGCCGTGGGCAATCTTGTTTGAACGCCACGACGGAAGAAATAGTTAGTAAGAACGGAGATATGGATGAAGATATAGTTGAATGTAGGATACCATCAACTAATCAACAACTTGACGAAGCTGTTTATGAAGAGGACGGAAGTTGACACGGAATTAGATCTGGTGGAGGAGAATGAATGATTTAGATATGTAAGAGGTTGTTTTTAGTGTCAGATGTGGATTAGGCCTATTGGAGATACCACATAAAAAAGCGCGCCCTGCGGTGGAGTAGAAAAAACTAGGTACGCATTTGTTCCAAAAATACTGACGCATTGTGTATTACCGCAACTTTAACTCAAAAACGATTGATCCTACGAAAAAAGTGTAATGACCTTTTTTGTGGTAGAATTTTAAAAGAAATCTTTTTCTGCTGACTATATCTTTGTCGAAAGAGTGGTACATTTCGAAATAATGACAACAAACGCTCCTTTAACTCCACAAAAAAACATGACTCAAATTGCAACTTTAACTCAAAAACATTTGATCCTACACAAAAAGTGTTATGGCCTTTTTTGTGTAGAATTTTATAAGAAATATTTTTGCCGAGATTTTCGCTTAGGTGCCTATACTTACATAACTATTTTTGTCGAAAAAGTGCTACTTTTCGAGACAATGGCAAAAAAACTAAACACTAAAAAAAACCTAAAAACCGTAAATAAAAACCTCGTAAAAAACCCATAACTCATATTAGTAGTAGTAGTAGTAGTAAAGATTTTTATTTAGCTCTCTGTAGGCTACATAATATACAGATATATACACAATATTACATAATTTCGACAATATGTCATAATATAAAGGTATTTATAATATATATTATCTAAACTATATTAATTTTGTAATTTCAAATAATAACTTTTCAATTTATTTTTAAATTATTTAAAACGCTTTTCATCTTTAATGTCATTATTCAATTTATTATATTCTAGTATGCCTTTTTGAAATATGGATTATAACTTACATTTTTAATTGAATTTTGCAAATGGAAATTATTTCTAATCTTGTTGAATGCCCATGGTGATCAAAATTATATGTAATAAATTCTTTTAAACATGTCGGAAGTAAATTATTCGTAATTTTAAATATAAAGATGAATGTCAAATAGTTAATAAAATTTCGCACATTAAGCCATTTTAATTTTTGTAACATATAATTTATTTTTACGTACTTATCTAAATTTAAAATTGTCCTCATATCTCGATTTTGTAAAATTTGCAATTTTGTAAATACCAAATCATCAGCTCCAAACAAAATTGTCGAACAATATAAAAAATGTGGAAGTACTATTGTGTTATAAACAATTTTTTTTTCTGAAGATATACTTAAATTATGACTTAAGCCTGTTTTACATTGACAATTTCTTCATGAATTAATTCATGAATAAGTTTATGAATAAATTCATGAATTAATTCACGACAAGTTCTATTTTACACTGATGAAGAAATTGATGAATTTTTTTGTCACCTTATGTCAGATTCCAGCGAATACCAACACAAGAGAATAAATAACAAAATAATTTTTTTGTGCTGCATTTCCCCTATCAGAACATATTTTCTGACCATATCCATCTTCATCCAAAGCATCTTTAACTACAGATTAAGTCTGGCAAGAAGTGTAATTAAAAATGCATTTGGCATTTTAGCCAAACGATTTAGAGTTTTCTGACTAAAATTAATTTGAATGTGGAAAAAGTGCAAACCATAACATTGGCATGTTGCACATTACATAATTTTTGAGACCCGAAGGTCCTACTTCCATCCTAGAAGAGCTTGATAAAGACTATATCTTTCAATTTGGACCTTCTTACCAAACATGCTCACCAAGACATGCTTGTGTTGCTGCCCAAGAGGAGTTTTGTGATTATTTCGTGAATGAGGGAGCTGTGCCTTGGCAGCGATATACATAAATAAAACATATTGTAACATTTCACACACTTTCTATCTAAGTAGATTATCTTTAAAACTATGTACTCTCCTCTTTCTCGTCTAATGCCTCAAACAAAACTAGTATCAAAATATAACCTTCCTTGTGTTCAATTTTTCAATGTTAGTACTCCTGAAGTTCACGCAAAACTTGACGGAAAATAGAACATGCTCTAGTTCGTGAAGTAACTTCATGAAGAAATTCATGAATTAATTCATGAAGAAATTGCCAGTGTAATACACGACTTTTTATAATAATTTGTCCTTGAAGTGACTTCATGAATTAATTCATGAAGAAATTGTCAATGTAAAACAGGCATAACTCTTTTCAAATATCCAACTTTAGATGCTACTTTACATATCAATTTTTCATGCTGCACGTCAAACTTTAATTTAACGTCAATGTAAATACCTAGATATTTAAATGAATTTACAACATCAAGTTTTTCACCACCAATTTCAATATCTAAATTTCCTAAATGCTGTTTCTTGCCTAAGATCATTGCTTTAGTTTTTGAATTATTTAATTTTAATTTATTTAAGTTTAACCAATTCAACAACAAATTTAAATCATTATGTATGTCAATTATTGCACTATCACTGACTTGTCTTAAAAATGCGCATATATCGTCGGCAAACATCTGCACCGAACACTTTTCTACAACTCTTGGAATTTCATTTATATATATTGAAAACAAAAGAGGCCCTAAAATACTTTATTGAGGTACTCCTACATCAATTATTTCTTTAATTGAAAAGACTATCAATTTTGCAAATTTGGAATCTATCCGACAAATAATTTTTAAACCATTTTAAAACCCCCATCTCTTACTCGATCTCTTACTCCACATTGATATAATTTAGATAATAATATATTTCTGTCAACGGTCCCAAAAGCTCTTGTAAAATCTAAAAAGACCACAACCACAACATCATCTCGCTCTAAACTTCTTCTCCATTTTTCCAACACCATTTGCACGGCTATCTCTGTAGAATATTTTTTACGGAAACCAGCTTGACAGTCTTCAATAATTTTGCCATCATTTAAGTGTTCCACAATTCGATCATACACTACAGATTCAATTAACTTTTCAATGTCCATCAAATACGTTTATAAACATAAATTTCGCTTTATCTTGTAATCATTCCAATCTTCACTGCTTCTAGTTATTAAAATTTTTTTATAGGAAAAGTCCCTAATTTTCTGTGACTGAAGAATTTCTGTGTTAAACCATGGAGTAGTCCTCTTTCTTACTTTGATTGTTCTTTCTTCCTTAACTTTGTTGATGCAATACAACATCTTAGTTTTTAGATCTTCATACAAGGAATTTGGACAGTAGTTATCATAATACCAAATGCAATTAGTTAATTCATTAGTTAGTTAGTTATAATAATTAATGCAAACGATTTTTTTAAATTTGTTTTCATTAATTTTTGTAATATCAATAGAATCCATCATAATTACAATCCAACTGTGGTCACTAATCTTTGGTACTCACAGAATTTTAGTAATTAAATTTTGATCATCATTAGTTAAAACTAAGTCTATTTGGGAACTTCTCAGGATATAAGAATACCAAGGGCACTTCAATTAAGGTCTCCACACAAAAAACAGCTTTCTCGTAGTTTTTTCCTCCTTTGGGCTCAAATTTGCCTTTATTTACTGGGGTATTGTTCCTATTCGGGGTTGTTGAGATTTAATGTAACACCCAGGTAACTACGAACTAGGTATTCACATTTTGAGAAGTGAATAATTTATAAAATAATCGTTGTGAAATTAATTTGAAGATTACAGGCGAGCGAGCGGGCGAGGTAGACTGGCTCACTTTAAAACAAATGAGGTGAGGTTATGGCTACTGAGATTTTGCTGACTTTTTATTTGTGACTGGATTATGCATAGCTATACGTCTTGCTTGATAATAATCAGAAATACTCACCGACACAGGATTTATTTAAAAGTAATTAATAATGGGAATGGGAAAGCTACGGAGTCGACAAACTTGCTCTATTATCATGTGGTCGAACTTCAATCATACACAGAATTCGATAATTTCTTAAAAAGATATACTCTGGGTAGAAATTTGAAATAATTTGACATATTTTCGTCTACTTTCTGGTTTCTAGAACAATATAACCGGTGCCACTAGAGGAAGTTAAGACACTCATATAATTCTACCTGCCCGTTTGTTGAACCTCTTCGCAATTTTTCATATACCATATACCGCTCCTTATTGTATATGGCGCAGTCAAGCTCGTATGCATATCAAACATAAATCAATGTTAATAGCGATATGCATATTATGCGATGGCATTCCACCGGTTTTTTCATTCGCAGCAATAGAATTCTGATGTACCCCTTTTGGCGTTCTTATTATAGCTTTGCACAACCACAGCAGTAGGTACGTGCATATTCGATGAATAAATTATTATTCAAAGGGCAAGTAATGAGGATTATTACCAACGAAGATAATGTTTGCAACATTAGTGAGCGTTGTAAATACTATACTTTTTCTACGACTATAACACCGATGTACAGGGTGATTCAGTTTTAATCTGCAACACTTCAACAGGTGATAGAAAACCAAAAGATAACCGCACTATCTTCTATAAACTATATCATTTTAAGGCCTTATAAAAAAGTTACAGGGTGTTAAAGTTGCAAGAAATATGTGGAATTTATTGAATATTTTGCAAACTAGTTGAGATATTTAAGTCATATTTGGTACACGTTATAACGGCATGGGTTAGCATAAAACCTGCATCTTGAACAACCAGTGGCGTAGAAATGGGTAATTAGTATAATTTATTTTAGAAAAAAAAATAGAACCACCTTGTATAGCAATAAAATGTATTCAATTTCTTATGTAGATTGTAATTTTAAACAAAAATGCGCTCTTGGTAATTTTTTGTAGGTGTCATGGTTTCGTGGCAAATTTGATTTTTTTTTATTATTTCGGGGTATTTCTGAAAAATTATCTATAAAATTTGCTCCATAAGTAACACTTAAAGTAGAAATAATGTGTTTGCTACCGGAAATAAAGTAACTTTTCCCAATAAACTTACCCATTCAAGGTTTTACTTTTCAAGATACAGAGCGTAACATTAATTGTATCTTCCTTAAATGTTTTAGACTCTGTATCTTCAAAAGTATAGCCTTAGATAGGTGAGTTTATTGGAAAAAGTTACTTTATTTCAGGTAGCAAACACATTATTTCTACTTTAAGTGTTACTTATGGAGCAAATTTTTTAGATAATTTTTCAGAAGTACCCCGAAATATTACGAAAAAATCAAATTTGCTATGAAACCATGACACATATGAAAAAATGCGAAGAGAACGTTTTTGTTTACAATAAAAATTTACATAAGAATTTGAATACATTTTATTGCTATACAGGGTGGTTCTATGTTTTTTTTTAATAAATTATACTAATTACCCATTTCTACGCCACTGGTTGTTCAAGATGTTTGATATTAACAGGTTTTATGCTAGCCCATGCCGTTATAACGTGTACCAAATATGACTTAAATATCTCAACTAGTTTGTAAAATATTCAATAAATTCCATATATTTCTTGCAACTTTAACACCCTGTAACTTTTTTTATAAGGCCTTAAAATGATATAGTTTATAGAAAAAAGTGCGGTTATTTTTTTGGCTTTCTATCACCTCTTGAAGGGTTGCAGATTAAAACTGAATCACCCTGTATATTTATGTATGCGAATTTCGCACTCCAAGCAAGTATTGACTATTAAAAGTCTAGAGAGTATTTACACAAAACAAAGCAAATCTATTCTGTTTGTATGTAGTAAAAAGCATTGAATGCCGATAAAACTAGGAATCCAACGCCAATCGGTCCTCTAGTAGTACAACTGTCAACATCTGTCAGTCTTGTTTGCCAAATTTCAATATCACATCGTTACGAATACTCTAGTAAGAATTTTTATTCTTCGATTGTGCATAGTGAATTGAGAAAATGGAGAAAAATGAAGTGAGGGCGGTCATAAAATACCTGCAAAAGAAAGGGATGACTCCGAAGGAAATTTACGAGGATATGCATGGAGTGTTAGGTGATGATCGAGGTGATGATAGTCCCGAGGATAGTCCTTCATCTCAAACTTAAAGAACAACTGCGTGGTCCTCGATTTTTGAACGATGAAGAAGTGATTGGAGTTGAAAACGGCTGGTTGGGAGAGCGAAAAAACAATTTTATTTCTGACCGGTATATTATAAGCTTATATCGTCATAGTTGCGCTATCAATAAAGAGGGTCATAACTCCCTTGGGACATTATATATAAATCCCTCTTTCTGTTTATAAACAAGTAGATACCATAGCAACAACCTAGCAACTCTTATAATCAGTGGTACCTGATTCAAATATACCGGGAAGGTAATAAATTGGTACATTTTTTCCGTTTTAAAAATGAACAATATTTTATTGAAATCGGTCAGAAATAAAATTATCTATGTACCACGGGAATTAATGAGCCTTAATAACCTCAGGCAATTGCTGTCCCTCGGGCCGGAGGCCCTAAGGACGCAAACATTGCCATCGGTAATTAAGGCCCTTATAATTCCCTTGATACATAAATAACTTTTATTTTCAAAGTTTACAAGAGCTTCAACATTATGAGAAATGTATTAGACTTTCAGGGGATTATGTAGAAAAGTAATAAAGTTTTTGAGTACCTACCCGTTTTAATTGCTTCTATGTTAGGGACAATAATTGGTGAACCGCCCTCGTATATACCACTACATCACAACAACCACGCAAGACACAATAAAATTACATGAGGTTCTGGGATGTCTTTATAAAAACCTCCCTATTTACTGCTGACGAAAATCACAAATAATACCAGTAACCTCGAATTATAACAATCATATATAGAATCTCGTATAGAATGTGTAAATCGAGGTGTAAATGGGTGATTATCTCTAAAATGTCAAATTCAAATATTTATTTTGTTCCATATTCAAAAATGTCCTAAAATACTTAGGAGACATATAAGTAAATAGCTTTCATCTAAATTGTATGATAAATATAGAGTAACGTTAACTTTTTTACTATTTATGTGATTTTTTGCAATTTTTTCTAGTAGTGTTGACACGAGAATGACGGGCATTCCACGAAAGTGATGAAAATTGTTAGTTTTGGGGAAATGTGGAAGAAAATGCAGTTTACAAAAATAAAACTTGTATCCAAAATTGTCGGCTTCTACAGAAGAACACGTAGCTTAGTTTAGTTCCAGCAAATTTTGAGAAAAAATCTGCCTAAAGCGATTTAAGCCTGTTAGTCAAAAAGCGTTTCTGTTTGGCTTTTTGTGACAAAATCCTTTTTCCAGGGACATACACGTGAGTTAATATCGAGTTCAGATTTTGCCCCCTTCTGTCTTTCAAAAGTAAGAAGACTCCTTCTGTATTTATTCGAATGTCGATACTTAACTGTTTGGGCAGAAAGATATTTGAATTTCTAGTTTATATTACTCTTCCAGAAATAATTTTTGTATGACTTGTTTCTCACGATTTGTTTTCAATGTCTCATATGTCTGAGATAGTTGCTCTTTTAACGCTTCACCAAAAAGCAGATATTTCTTGTTCTACTTTTAATGGATAGAACTCGGAAACTTCTATGACAAGATTCATTTTGGTGTTCGCTGTCAAATGTTTAGGTTTTTTTTAGCTGACCGAGGCTGCTTATTATTAAAATTCTTTAAACGGCTTAGAAGTTTCTTATAAACTTAAACTTTTTTCTTTAGGGCATCGACTAAGAGCTTGAGTTTCTTTTTTTCTCTATATCTGCGTGATTTATTTAAGTCAGATCTTCTCTTTTCTTCTTTTTTTTCGCAGATTTTCCAGTGGTAAATCTTGTGATCCTCGAGGAGATTCGGGGGGAGTATTTTCATTTAAATATGCTTGTGTTTCCTGCTGGGATTTCTTTTTCTATCTGTATTTTGCAGAATACTTTTTGCAGCATTTTCTCCGTTGACGCTGCTCTCTTGGTGTCATTTCAGTAATGCACTTTCTTACTTTTGCCTCTTTCTGTTTCACATACTTGAGCCTGTTTGTCTCTTTATATTGTGCTAGTTTTTCTGGATCTTCATTTCTCTTTCTCCTTCGCTCTCGTTCTCTCTCTCTCTTCTTACGTAATTCTTCCTCTGTCTTCTTATTAGAGCTCTGCTTAGGCTTGTGTTTTGCCATAATTATTACGTCTGCAATTATTAATTAAAAGGCAGTTGTCACATGGTCAGTACCATGGTTATTTTAATCAGTTTCGTGTTGGACTTTTGACACGAAACTGAGCACACGAAACTGACAAAATTACAAGTTCTTTGGTCACAATTTAAATATTTGATATAAGGAATAGAATTGCTTTTTAGGTTAAGAGGTTTGATCAAAAACGCCAATATAAATTTTAATTCTTGGGTAATACTCGAATGGTAACAACTAAAAACACTCACCACAAAACTGAGGCAGTTGAACGTAACAAGCTCCAAATATAATCCAAAAATGGACACACCCTTCTCTGTTGAAGTCTTTTGAAGTACTGAACGGGCAGGTGTGTCTACTAGAGCAAAATAACTACTATTTCTGAAAAAGTTGGGATGAAATCTAGAATGCCCTATTGTTGAAGCTAAAAATATTTAGGGGACATGAAACTGATGTGTGAGGTGTGAGACAAATTTCCATAACTACTAGATCCCGAATATTATTTTCTAAGTGAGTAAGCTTTATTTATTTCAAAACTTTTACACCTTTTTATTATTTATTGAAAAGTAGAGAGTTAAACATTCAAGGATAAATGTAGATATGTTTTTGAAAAGGTGTCCCGTAGGCGAGTGATCTGACACGAAACTGATACTTTTTAGTAATAATAAATAATTTCGAATAAACTAAGAAGTTTGTGAACAAAATTATGTTGTTACCAATAAAATACAAACAATTTAAATAACAGGGCATTTTTAAAAATTGGAATAAAGTAATAATTATATTTTTATGTACGAGGACTTGGAATTTAACACTTTTCAGATAATCACCCAAATACAAGTGTGCGTATTAGGGAAAGATCATAAATAAATGTTCAGAATATGAAACATTCACGGCTTATGACAGGGACATTTTAATTAATAACATATTACATATTACACTAAATATTTAACCGCGGTAACTTCTAGCGACCGAATAGTAAATCTCTTCGAAGTCATCACTGGTCCGAAAAATAGATTGAGGCAGCAAATTGCTTCCCTTTAGCTTCGGGAAATTTGATATCGATCACCGTTCTAACAGGTTGCCGGTAAAGACAAGCGAACAATCGGCAGTCTGCTGCGGCCAGACATGGGTTGGGTAATACACCATCAGAGAACTACGCCCATATCGTCGTATCCTCAAATTAAGATATCGAACTTGAACTATAAAGGGCGTTCCAAAATATACGGGACTTGTTCGATGTAAATATTTTATTTATACTGTATGGTGTAGCGACACGCGAGTTCGTCTTTATTAGTAAACCCCAGGCCATCGAAAAATATTGCCGCTCTAGGGGACATCTAGGTAAGCTTCCAAGAGGGAAATAAATGAAATGCATTGTGTCAGTAGATGTCACTAAAAGTTAATTAAACTCAAACTTTGAAATTCATGTACCTACCTAAATAAACAAAAGTCACTGAAGAGACAAGTATTGCAGTGGTGACAACAATTGCTACTGGTACTGTTACCTTACAAAACCTCCACAAGGTGTAGCCCTCTGAAACAGGAGCTGAGGCAGCTACCTATTCCATCTTGTATTCCTAACATATAATATTCAATATTTTAATTGTAAAATATGTACGTTTTTTTTTTTGTTTTGCCCAGGGTTTAGAATAAATATATCCTCGAATATACTGAGGTAGGTATCGGAAATCAAAAAATATAAATATTTTATTATTGAAATCGGCACTGAATTATCTCAAAATTGTCATTAAAAGCTCAGAAATCGGCACTGAAGTATAGCCCATTATTGTACGATTTATTTAATAAGTAGACCTTGACGAGATGTAAACATCAAACGTCAGACGCGGAGCCATCGCCCGTCAAAAGCGAGGTCAAAAGTGACCAAATATTCAAAACCCGGCCAATTTAACTTTTCGTACACATTGCGAAATTGTTACCTACAGGAGCGCAATCTTTCAGTATACATAATTATTTTAGTAGGTTTGAATAGGCTGCACAACAGGCAGCAGTTTAGAGTTTCTGTTGGGAAGCGCCATGCCTCGTCATAGTTGTGCTGCGTAGAGCGATCATCAAAGTCAAGCAACGGCCGCGCGCAGTCGGATCATGGACGGGTGATCCCTTATGATTATTTTTTGCCTATAATAAAACATTTTTTCCGATTTCAAAAAATATATAATATGTACCTCGGCACCTCGCTCGGCACTGAAGTTCTTTTTATGACTACTCATGTGGTTTATTTTCCTCGGCCAGAGGCCTCGACAACTAAATTCCACATTAGTCATAAAAAGTTGAATTTCGGTGCCTTGGTATGGTATAAATGAAGTCACTTGGAACAGCATAATAACGCTTGGGCGGCGTTTGCTTTGTAAAACAAGACCGAGTCTAAGGCGGCGCGCGGCCCTTAACAATATTATAAAAATTTTATTTAAATGCTCTAAAAAAGAATAAAATAAACTTTGAAATAATTCAAACCAAAGCAAACCAATAATTTTGTTTGACACAAAACAACACCATACAAAAATCTATACACAAAACCAAAATTATATCCGTGCACGGCACTGGTTATACCGGGTTATACCGACCAATCAAATCGCTGCGCTCGCTTTCTTATTGGCTGCCTCCTTGACTAGGTCGACGTCGACTGCATGAAACCTTTGAATTTTGCACGGGTGATTTCTGCTGATAAGTCTGGTATTTTTACCAGTAGCAGAGCGTGGTAAATGCTATGGAATAGATCGCGCCCCGTATATATCACTGTGCTCCAAGTGAGTTGATTTATATTTTGCCAGTGTAGCTTGAGAACAGGCGCCTCGGCAATAAAATACGAAACAAAACATTTTTAACCGTATTAAACCGCACCTGATATTAGTAGTAAAAATAGGAGACAGAGAAGATAGATATGGTAGTAAAAACAAGTGACTTGAGAAGTGACTGCATGCTCGCCTAATATGATATCCGAGATAATATCACACCAAGCTGTGATAATATCACCTCGAATATCACCAATATGGGTTACACCCTCGGTTACACCAGGGGTCGACTAGGGGTTACACTGTTCGACGGCTGGCCACTTGTGCAGCGAAATGCGGTGGATAGCCGTACCATAATTTCACCGATTTTAGGATATAGGTATACTTGCGTAAATAGTTATAATCGATATGGTATGATTAGAGACCTTTTGACAATATTATATGGTGCATCAACCTTTACATTGTTTTTGACGACAACGAGGACGACAACCTTAAAAGTGAAATATTATCCATTTAATTTTTAATTGGGTTTTTTCAAGGGTTTTTCGCCACCAAACTGATCGAAAGACAACTTTTTCAAGTTGCCTGGAAAATTCATAAATTCTTAACAGTGAATGAACGAAACTTTAAACGTGTAACTCAAAAAATAACTTCAACAAATTTGTTTTCTGAGCTTTCGGAGAATAAATCTTCCTCCTTTCTCAAAGATCATGTCACTTCACCTGACGTGGGTATATTTACATTTTCGAGCATTTTTTTGTTAAGTATAGATTGCATTTATAATCTCATTACCTTCTATTGTTTGTATAAACCGAGGTATAAACAGAATGCTGTGGATTTTAACACTCCGGTAAAAATGAATATGAAACATATTATTACATAATCGGTAATTCGTTATTTTCTGTGTCTTATGCGAAATAATAGCCAACCTTGAGGCAACGGTTCTCGGTTGAATAGGAATAACTTCCCAAGACAATAGGTTTGTTACGATAAAATGTTACTTTTATTTTCAAATGAAACTATCTAGGAAATACTAAGTAGGCAATTGTGTAAATATACTTAAATGCGAGCTTAAATGTCAGAGATCAGAGGTGATATTAAATATGATAGGTGTGATACCTTGGATATTCGCCTGGATATTACCTATTTCAATAAATCTAACTAGAAATTTAAAGACGCATAAGTAGTCACATATTATTATGCAAAAAACTAGAACGATTCTAGCTCGAATGTCATGTCTTTCACTCATTAACGATATGTTTTTTATGAACCTCGACATGGTGTAGGTGCTGTTGTACCCTCGGAGGAAGGCAAATCATTTTTGAAAGTCATCTGCTCCGTAACTTTTTGACTTGGAACCGTAGTACCCGGTAGTACCGTGCTGGTATTACTACTCTCCTCACAGGGCGACTTCCTTAATGGTTATTTGTTATTAATATTCATTTGAGCCATTAAATATTAAATAATATTACACAACAAGCTTTATGTGCATGGCGCACCTTTAGAACCATTCCCACCTGTCACATATTATTATGCAGTAAGCTCGGCAGTAAGGGAGCACTTTTAAAACTTAAATACTTAATGGAAAACTCTTTTATTAAGTATTCTTGACACAACTGTGTAGGATAGTTTTGATCGTTCTGCACTGAGCACATTGGACCAGAATTTAGTTTCTTGTATAGTATTATTTAATAATTGAATTAATAATTAAAGTAGAATTTTTAACATAGGCTTAATTTTTCATATTTAAGCAGATACCTTAATTAATGGTTGTTGTCTTTGGTCAATTGCTTCTCGATATATAGTCACTGAATAGCTCTCGAGGTACCTAGCTATAATTTTCCGAGTAAATTTCATCATTAGCATACTGCTTGTGTAAATCTATAGCATTAAGTAGGTATGCAACTTTTAGGGGTTACAGAGGTAGGTAGGTAAGTGCAACTAGGTGTATCCCTCGGTGTATTCAGAACTCTAACCAGTATATATTACCACTTCACATGGAGTAAAGGATACCCAACACAGAGAGGGAAGACTGCACAGTTAAGACCTCAATTAAGTCTACGCGTTTTCCTTTGAGTTGAACCCGTTGAACCCGTACTCAGTTCACCCCTTGAAATGAACCCGTACCAAGTTCACCAAACATTCAGAAAGGAACTTTGTATGGTCAGGAGAGGTTACTACAACACCATGAATATGAATATTCCCATATTTATCTGTTGGAGGAATGCCATTATTGCCGGCATTATTTATTTTAAAAGATTAACTATAAGCTAAGTATAGCTAGAACTTGCACCCGCGCTAATGTCAGAAGAATGAAGGGCGCAACGACTTGTCGCCCACACACACGCACAGTGCACACCTCGGCGCACACACACAATCTTCCCCACGCTAAAAATCAAATTGACGAACTTGACAAATATGGCCACACATGGTACCCCGTGCGGGATAAAGTTAAGTCTTGAGTTTTCCCTCGGTGTGTAGGGGGCCTAAGGAATACCCGAGGGAATACCTAAGACTTGGAAAATAAGGAATAAAATTCTACTGGGCAGGCAAACTCTAAAAATCAAGTAAGTAACTATAACCAGGATACGTGTAAAGGTGACCTCGAAGGTGACCTTCATACCCTCTTTCATACCTATCCCTCTCGTATTTATTTGATTACCTATATCTCTGATACTTATTTCTTATTAGGGCTGTATTCTTAATAAATGTATGCCAGGCCACACCTTTAGAGTTGCCAGCGAGGTTGCCAATATACCTAGTACCTTGGCTCGTATCTTGGTCATTAGAACCTTGGTTAGAACCGAGGTTAGAACTAAAGTTAAGAACGAGTTTAGGAGAGAAGTTAAGAGTTTCAATGTGAGTTTTCTTTTAAATTTCTTAAATATTATCTGTTTACAATAAATGTTCCATTATCCGGATCAAATTTCTTGGATGCAATAATCCAAAAATGTTGTTTAAAATTCGCTACACTTTTGTTTTTATAAAATTTATCGAGGTATTTAGAGTACTTAGGTATGTAGTTTATAATAATTAAGTGGAGAGCTTGGTCGGTAGTTTATACAACGTGATAAGTATATACCTCGGTATATATATATATACCTACCTACCAACTAAATCTCGAAATTAAGTTTTGCCGAGTTTGCTATCAGAAATAGTTTTTAGAACATTTTCAAAACATAAGTATGTGATTGACGATTTGAAGCTCGATTTACTTGTAGGTAGCAACGGCGGGAGTAATTATATTGAGATACTATCACAATTCGGTCCTCTGGGCCAGAGTCTGGACCTCTTTGCAGACTCGGGTACACTTAGGTATCTATAGGAAATCCAAAGGAGTCGAGCAGATATCTTGAAAGTTTCCTAGCTTGCAATATCTTACTTAGGATCATCATCCGTTTAGAGGGCTGCCGAGGGGGCTGCTTTCTCTTGACCGGTGTGGTCCGTAACATCGGAGTGTCCAGGGCGATAAATTAGGAGCACAACCCCTCTCCGAAAATATTAGCACTTTCGAATCAATAATACACATCGTACCCCAAACTATGTTTTTACTACATTCCACCAAGATACCTATTGTGTGTTTTGGTTACCGATAGGTAGGTACACGAAAAGAAATAGGCATTTCCCGAATACCTATCGGCAATGTAAAAACGGTTCGTGGTAAAAACTGTTTAGTTTAGACCTCGGTTTAGACCGAGACACCAAAGTACCTACTCGTAGGTAAACATTCAAAAAGAAAAGAGATACCTAATTATACGAGTATAATTATCAGTACGGTGTGGTGTAATATTAACCAAATTAAAATGATATGCACCGCACTGATGAATGCCAAATAGCATGAAACACATGTAAGTACTCCTCGAATTACTCTTATGCGGTTACTATTTTTTGTTGCTGTTTTGAGTGATTGCCTATTAGGTATCTCTTTTTCTTGTAAATACCTACCTACATTTACACTCACTAATCATACATCCTCATTAAATCCGAACTTCAAACCCCAAATCAAAACCTTTAACGACCTACTTAGACGAAGACCTACCTAGGTACTACAACTACAACTGCTGTAGGTTGTATAAGTATGAAAGTACCTACTACTAATAAATAGATATATCTTATCGTTGATATCTTCAACACATTCTGGACACCATTCAACTAAGTAGGTAATTGAGGTTAAATCCCTTATTGCACCTAAACGAATGAACTTTTGCAATAATAGGTAGGTAAATAAAAGCTGCAATAAGCAAGTCATTAGATAACACAGATTTGGATGGTATTTTTTAGGGCTTCAATAGTAGCAGGTAGGTATGCGATCCCCTTATTAACGCTTCTTTAATTGGACACAAATTCCAGCAAAAACCTGAAATTTTGTACCTAGTTATTACACAGGTGCGGCTTTTAAATAATCAATTTTGACTTAAAGTGAACCGACATACGGTAGCAACAATTTTTAAAAAATTGGTACAAGTTTTAATGACACTATGGACGTTCGAATGGTGCAAAATAGGTAGATAAACAAACAAGAGGTAGGTATATTCCAACAGATTGAAATATAAACAAAGAGCACGAAATAGGCAAGAAGGTGCCTTAAGACAATTATTTCCGCGAAAATTTTGGGCAGTTTTATTGATTGATAACCCGTCCAAAAGCCAAAAAGGCAGTCGTCACCTTCTGATAGTTCCAAGTCCAACTCTGCTAGTTTCTCCCTCACGTCCTCGGGCAGCTTGGAAATGTCTATGTTGGGGTCGCCCATTGTGTCCACTTTGAGTTTTTCCATTAGAAAACACAAAATCACAACACTAAATGCACTGAACGCGGCGCGAATGTGTCATTTCACGAGAATTTCGGTCCGTCAGAAGCATCCATAAGTTTCGCTTTCCCGTGCTATGACAAATGTGACAGATGATGAAGTTTGTGGATAGACGACGACGGCGAGGTTACTGTCACCGGGGCCGAGCTCGGAAGGAGACAACGACCGGCCGCCAGGTATTCACTGGATTGTTTTGTTGGTTGCCGACAATCACGGCTACGTTTTGTGCGTTATCGATTCGGTTCGTAAAATACGAGGGTCGAGCGAGAAATCCATAGGAATAGGGGAGTTAATCCAAGGATACCTATTATAATAATATCGTTGAGAGTTGAGATAATTAAAAGTGCATTCATGCATATTATTATTTATGATATTATTACGGGAGGAAATTAACGTTTATTCATATCTGTAAATTTCTTCACATATGAATCTGAGTTTCTTCCAAAGTAGGGTAACTTTATTTTTGGGATGTAGTCATGGCCGTCATGGCCAACTGCACGATCACTTTAAATATATTCAAAAAACACTATTAAATATTGTTTTCTTGAAATCGGCAGTGAAGTGTCCCAAAATCGTCATACAGCTCAGAAATCGGCACTGAATAATAAATAGCCCATTATTGTACGATTTTTTCAATAAGTAGGCCTTGGCGAGATGTAAACATCAAACGTTAGACGCGAAGCCATCGCCCGTCAAAAGTGACCAAATATTCAAAACCCGGCCAATAATTGCCCATTTAATTTTTCCTACACATTGGCCACATTGCGAAATTGTTACCTATAGCACCGCAATCTTTCAGTATAAATATTTTAGTAGGTTTGAACATCAATAGATTTGTAATGGAGGCTGCTGGAACGTTAAAAACAATAATAAAAGAATACAAAAATTAGAAATGTTTTTTTGTCTTATTTCAGAACAATGGAAACTGGTACAGAAAAGTGATCCAAACTGAATCTGCAGCCTGCTTTTTCTAAAAAATCCCCAATAAGGCTTTTTGAAATTTAAGCACATACAGGGTGTTCCAAATTAACATGTATATATTTTAATAGGCGGTTGCCGATGGGGCTTAATGGAGGAAGCTTCATATAAACATGTAGCCTAAACGCTTACTTCTGGATGTACAGGGTGTCCCATTTTCGACACTTTTGCAGGATATCTCTTGGAGATAGAGACTTGCGGTTTCCGCGACACTGTGCTACTTTTTTATGAAATGAAAGATGCCTCAAACAAAATTTTCGTAGCCACCTTCGTTTTTAAGATACAGGGCGAAATTGAAAATTGGCATTTTTTGGCTATCCTCTGTACCCAGGGCCCTGTTAAGGTAAAAATTTGCCCGGGGCAAAGTTATTTTGTGACGCCCCCCTCCCAAATCAAAATTATATTAATTAAATTAAATAAAATATGTATACTAAAATCTCTCTTTAACTGTAGGTACACCAGACATTACAATAATTGGCATACTCGTTTTGGGCGTAATGGTTTCCATGATTTCGAAAAATAGACTTGACAATGTTGTGTCTACAAATACAGAATATGGCAACTGTCAAATGAAACAAATTTATTGTATAGTTGAAATTCTTTAATTGTCACATCTCAGTATCTGGAAGTTAGAAAACTTAAAAATTGTGAATTATGATGGAAAATTGTTTGCCTCCTTTAGAATCTATGGCACTATCTATCACATAAAACCTGATGACAGTTGGATACTGACATATAACATAACCCAAATGCTGGGTCCCCTTATTTTAAAGAGTCCCTGGTTCTAACCTAACTTAGAATACAGAAACCATAACTATAGCCTTTTTGTGTACTTCAAAGAACAGAGTTTAATGTTAATTTCTATCTACTCATATTTACAATTCGTGCGCGTCAAACGTAAATTCTGTTGATTGCGGTCCTTTCCTCTGTTAGGTACCTATCAATAATATCAATATGGACGCCGCTTACAGAATTCTAGGGACATTAAATATTTACCTGTCACAATCTAGTGTACAGTTAAAGAACGATTTTAGTTTAGTTACATATTTTTCATTTATACTTCACAAGAGCAAATAACTTTTAATTTTTATTTTGCACCAGAAAGCAGAACTTCATATACCCGAAAGAACATTTTTACAATTTACAAGATAGGGAAATTTGCCACAATAGAAACCACAGTGTGTGATTGTTTAGTACGTTTGCTATTTGCCATATCAAGAATTGAGCGATAATATTAAAATTCAAGTTCAACAAAACCAAGTCTTCATTAAAACAGGATTTCCTTAGATGGTACAGATTCAGGATTCAGCTAATATGAATGTACAAGTACTTATTGTACTTGCCAACTAATTTACGATTAGTATCCAGAAACTAACTAACACGTTGCTCGTTGGCGAAAGTTGGGTTCTTTATTTACAGAACAATCCTTTTACAACGATTCGCGTCAACGTCAAATCGTCAAGCGCCGGCCGCCACCGCGTCATCTCGGGGAGAATAGCGAAATCGATTAAAATATTCCACAACGACATAGACATCGGTAGACGTAGGCAAGTTCCGAATTCACAACTTACAAAGATTTCAGTAGTTGTATGCGAAATCATCGTCCTAGAAAAATAAAAATCGTTAGGTAATTGAAAAATTAAAAAATGTTTAAATGTTTTTTTGAAGCAGTAAATTATTAGTTCTAGCGCCTTTGTTGATTTTGGCGCCCCCTTGAATAGGGCGCCCGGGGCGAACACCCCCTTCGCCCCCCCCCCTTAACACGGCCCTGTCTGTACCTCAGTTACCTTTGCACATATAAGAAAAGTAAAAAAGCGGATTTATATAACGTTTTCTGTAGAAACCAGTGGCGCAGTCAGATTTTTGCTAGCTTTATCCATTTCGACTTTCAAAGCAATGTTTTTTTAATGGAACGCCCTGTATTTGAGATATTTCAATTCGGCTTGTTTTCAGCTTTTCAGAAATATATAATAGTAGAGTAAGATCGGGGAATATGGAATACCATTTTTATTTCTTTAGAAAAGACATATTTATTTACAAAATAATTTATTCATTTTCGAGTATACTACGCTCATGTCTATTGCTTATATATTGCAATAAGTAGTTTTGATCAGTAATGTCGTAAAATAGGTAAAATTGGTAACTTAAGAAAATGACACATTTTTAAAGTAAATCAAAAGCGGGGGGGTAATATGGAATAGTGTGGTGTCGGATCTAAAAAAAATCATAAATATTCCCAAAACTACTGCACATTTATTTTATTTTCTAAAAATATATTAGATAATCTATTGAAAAATCACAAAATATATTAGTTTTTAGTAACTATATTAAAGTCGGGTTAAATGGAATATATACCTAGGCTTGGCGATATTCCATATTACCCTCCCGATGCACCTTAGGAAAAACCAGTTGTCAACAATTAAGGGAAAGCATATTGTTGCTGCTTTAACATTAGTTACATCATTGAAATTTGTACTTATCAATTCGATGAGTTACATCAACTCATGTCACTTGCCACTTACCTTTGTTGTTAAAAGTTGTCATTTTGATGAGAATTCAACGCCTGCCAATATGAACCAATATCACTAGTGCCGGAAATTGTATCGATAATTTTTTCGAAAGCGCTATTTTTGCCTAGAAAGGTCACGAGTATAAATTGGGCTTTTATTTTCTGATAAAATCCCGGGAGCGAAGCTCGAGGGATTTTATCTCTGAAAATAAAAATCCAATTTGTACGAGTGGTTTTGCTAATCGGCAAAATAGGGCTTGAGAATAAAATTATCTAGAAAAATTTCCGGCACGAGTGGTATTTGTCGAGATTATTTCACGAATACGATTTAATAATTTCTGTACTGATTTTTTCTATGTTTACATTTCCAAAACGACTCATTTTGAACGAGTTTATTGACAGCTGCTGCGCAGTCGTGGTATTTTCAGCTTTGGGATTATAATTCGTAAAATTAACGAAAGGTATTATCGATAACAGCAGTGACTATAGAAGATAGTCACTGATAATAGGCACACCATACTTGTTATATTACCCCTGAAAATACCCGTGTTTCACACTCAGATCCGACACTGTTCGAAAACTTTGATAACCTCAAAAACCAAATAACTGATGCCGTGCAGTATAGATGCGCGCAGGTCCAAAGTCTTTGATATGAGTGGAACAACAGTGTACTAAGAAATGTAAATTTGGATACCCATCATTAGATGGCGCGATGGTTTCTAAAATTTGGGTGTATTCCATATTACCCGACTATTCCATATTCCCCGATTTTACTCTATATACTTATTTTGAGCAATAAACGAATTGATTACAATTTTCCCAAATTGTATGCGTGACTATAGTATATTCCATGGCGCTGTTGACGTACAGGGTGAGTCGAAGTTAAACCGCCATACTCAAAATTTGAGTAGTATTTTTTAAAAATAAATGGGGTTCTTCATATAACATTTTGTCCAAAAACGCTTCGTTTTCGACATACAGGGCGTCAAAGTTTTCTTTTAAAAACAGAAAAAAATTAGTATTTTCGGTTCCATTTATGCTATCGAGTTGAAAATTGGTACTTTTATGTTTTCTGGGACGGCGATTATGAATTTTCTATCAACTTTCTTCTAGCCGCTAGAGGGCGTTGGCTACGTTGTTACTTTTGAACAAAAGTGTTTTCAACTTTTTTGTCGTTGAAAAATCTGCATTTTAGACAGCGGAATATTAAATTACATTCGATTTTGAACAAAAATGTCTGTTGTAAAAATACGAAAACCTTAACCGTTTTCATGAAAAACGCAATTTTGTGTCGCGGTGCGCGTGAATTCGAAAAAAATTAAAATTTCGTAGTAGGCTGAGAAATGGGATTTATTCATTTGGAATTCTTTATTTACAGTAGTTATTGTTCTAAATCAACAATTTTTGTGAAATTAGTAATAAAAAGAACTTTAACCAAGACAACTTTATTGGCACATAACGAAAAAATTATAATAAAGTTGTCTTGGTTAAAGTTCTTTTTATTACTAATTTCACAAGTACTTTTTTAGTGTATACATATACAGGGTGACCGTATTTCGAGTCTATGCATGGGGATCTTGGTTATCTTAAGAGGTACGAGGTCGGTTAAATTGGGGCAAAGTTGCGGAATTTGATGACGAGTAACATGGTAAAAAGAAATTTTGGCTAGCCCTTTTCCTTTTGAAAATAATGCGAAAAAAACTGAAAATTGTCGTTTTCGCTTTTATTTTCTTAAACGAAAACGAATGGCGCTGGACATTTCTAAGTTAAACATTATTAAGGCACTTTTTTATCAGAAATCTAAATATGGCCTCGCATTATTTCTCGCCTCCCTGGACAAAGATATGACGATCAACTTTTATTTTTCTTATGGGCGCCATATTGGATTTTTACATTTTTGAGAAGAGAATTTTTTTCTATTTAAAATGATATGTCACACATTATGCTTTACTTTGTTTTTCTTGCCGTAATATCAAATTAAACGTTTTTGCATAGAGGGCCTTGGAAACGTAAGCCCTATATTGTTTGACGTTTTTGCATAGAATGCCTTGGAAACATAAGCCCCATAATGTTTGACATTTCTGCATAGAATGCCTTGGAAACATAAGCCCCATAATATAACGTTTGATAGTTGAGAACAATTTTAAGTCTCACTGAAAAAATGCCATTTTCACATGAAGAAAAGCGTGACATGATTAAAATTTATTATTCCCCAAATATAAATGACGTCAAAGAGATATTGGACGAGCCATAAACAATTTAAGGAAACGTGCTGCATTGTGGCTTGAGGAACAAAGAGGACAAATTGAACATGTATTGTAAAATAAGATTGTCTACTCGTTTAGGTTTTTGTTGTTCTTGTCTTTCCAGTTTCGCTCTTTTAGTGTTAATGTGTTATATGGCAAATGACGAATAAATAACAAGATCTCAGATCATACTCCCGTGGTACGTTTATGATTTATTTAATGAATAAACTTAACATTAACTGAATTTTTACTGAACCATTAAACAATATTCCAAAGCACACTTCGAAACAATGGGTAACTACAACTACGTTTATGTTTCCAAGGCACTCTATGCAAAAACGTCAATCATTATGGGGCTTACGTTTCCAAAAACGATTAATTTGATATTACTGCAAGAAAAACAAAGTAAAGCATAATGTGTGACATACCATTTTAACCAGAAAAAAATCCTCTTTTCAAAAATGCGAAAATCCAATATGGCGCCCATAAGAAAAATAAAAGTTGATCGTCATATCTTTGTCCAGGGAGGCGAGAAAAAAAATGCGAGGCCCTATTTGGATTCCTTGTAAAAAAGTGCCTTAATAATGTTTAACTTAGAAATGTCCAACGCCATTCATTTTCGTTTAAAAAAATAAAAACGAAAACGACAATTTTAAGTTTTTTCGCATTATTTTCAGAACGAAAAGGGCCAGCCAAAATTTCTTTTTACCATGTTACTCGGCATCAAATTCCGCAACTTTGCCCCAATTTAACCGACCTCGTATCGTATCTCTTAAGATAACCAAGATGCCCATGTATAGACTCGAAATACGGTCACCCTGTATATTTGTTTTCCAAAATTAAAGTTTGAAAGTTGGTGTAGGAGGATTTCTTGCGGACGGTTTCAACAATGCTTCTGACTATCTATGGCTTCTTTAATCTACGCCTAAACTCATTACTTCCCATTTCCATAATATCAAACACCTTTTCCATTTTAGAAGTTAGATTCCAATTGAATTCAATTAATGCGGCAATCCTGTATTAGATCTTGGGTTAGGTCAGGACCTCGCTCGGACGTGAGGTGAGAGCCATATCTTTTCAAGAATGCTGCTACCGTTGATGTTGATTCATCGACGCTTGTACTAAGTGACGCCAAACCTGTGCATAAAAAATGATTTTTATAAAGTCGGATATTTTCAGCAATTATAAAGTATTTACTCCAGTCAGGGACTGGGACTCCCATCATAATTCACAATTTTTAAGTTTTCTAACTTCCAGATAGTCAGTTAAAGGTAATGCGGCCGCCTGTAGTAGTCCCAATAATTGCAACCATATTTTTCTTGTCTCACCTTTAGTAATCCTACAATTCGCATTACGTGGGCATTACATATAAGTAGGGTAAGTAGTTCAAAACAAAAATGGTATTTCCTAAATATTAAATTATTAAGCAGGTAGCTTCAGTCAGGTCTTTTTTTAAACAGTTTTTATCTACAACTATAAGTTTATTTTACGTTTGTGAGGTATAGGTACCTTGGGAGAGAAATAAAATTACAAAAATGAGTACCGAGAAAAACTACATGATTAGAACTAAGTACAAGACCTAATCTTATTAGTCCATCCCGAAATATGTGAAAGTTCTTTGGGTAGATACATTCAACAAGGGAAGAAAGTTCAAGTACGTAACCTATTATATCTACATAATAACAAGGTGGAATAGCGACAAATTCTCAAATAAGCAAAATCGGCACTGACTTAACCATATTTATATTACTTAAATTCATGGAAATAATTGCAGGAAACCAAATTCAAATATAAAATAAATTTGATTCATTTGGCACTTGCCATATTCTGTGTTTTTCGACAGAACATTGTCAAGTATAATTTTTAGAAATCATATTAATTTTTACTAACAATCAAAGTACCTGTTATATCCATAGATTCTCCAATAAAATGGCATAGTTGGCATCATTGAGACCATTAGAATGGGGAAAGAAACGGCCTCACTTTGGAAAGTATAATGCTGGGTCCCCTTACTTTAAAGGGTTCCTGACTCCAGTAAATAGTAAATGAATGTTTATTGCTGCTACACATTCATGTAGCAAAAAATGTTATAATAATTCCTTTATGTATTTATCAGGACGCGACGGCAAGGACTAGACACCCGAGTCCCCGAGAGACAATAGCACACGAGGGGGCACCGTTGCCAAATGTATCGAATTAATTTTTATTCACACAATGACATGTATGATATTAAATTTTGCTAATACACTATTTTATCTATTCAACAGGAAGTTCAAATATGAAAACGGAAACGGAAACACGATACTATATCGTAGTTTATACGCCTGCGAATGTGACATAAAATACCACCTCAATAAATGTATTATTTGTTCTGTGCCGCAAAAATTACTACAGCAAATAAAATATTCACATTTGAAATAATTGTTTGGCTAACAAATTCACAGTAGCAAAAGGCACCGAAATCTAAACAAGATTCTACGTATGTGTAATATGTAATCTAAATACATGAATGAAGTCATCATTCATGACATCATTTTACTGTTTACTATATTTTTATTTCATGTGCAATAAAAAATTTATTTATAGGTTCCTTAGCCGCCTGTGTTCATCATGTCTGGATCACCAGCGGAGTTCCAATAGACAATAGAGATGTTCACAAAAAATAAATTTCTGTTTAAAGGCTACATAGAAAAGCCGTAATAGCCTCCAAATTAGATCTGTGAAATATAAAAAAATTTAACAATATTTTTGGGAGAAAAAATGTGTCACTCATCCTTACCGTTTTATAGCCGAGACAAATTTCCTGTTTCTATATTGTAAGCATGTTATTTAAAGCTGTTTTATGATTGATACAATACGTTTCTATAGACTTATTAGATTGTTATCGTGAGAAGTATTATAACTTTTAGATTTTTTGTGACCATAAGGGGATTTTAAAAAATATGTTCGATTTCCAACTGGAAATTAGACACCCAACATTTTTTGATAGGATATTTTTTTGTAAGGAATACAACGACATAGTTAAGTATTTGTTGGCCAACTTTGATAAACTTCAAAAAAGTGGCTAGAAAAAAACAGACTACAGATTCTTTTCTTTAGGATCGCTCAAAACCCAGCTGTACTAATTTTCATTGTTCTAGAACGTGAGAAAAAATATGAAATAATAATTATTAATGCAATATTAATTAACTGAAATTGTAACAATTATTCAAATTTTTAGAACTATTTCATTTTATAATAAAGTAGGTAAGTAGGCATTGATTAAGAAAATCTTTATATGATGTTAAAGAACAATATTTTTATTTTTATTATTGTTTTGGTGAGTGACTAACAACTATTAGTTTCATACTTCTCACTATTGGACTGCAAGAGTTTTAACAAAAAAAAATAATTATACGTCCATTATTCAATCAGGTTTATAATAATAACGATAACGAAAAAACGTTAAGAAACGTAAAAAAAAACAAAATATAATATATATTTTCTTGAAATCGGCAGTGAAGTGTCCCAAAATCGTCATTAAAAGCTCAGAAATCGGCCCTGAAGTAGTCCATTTTTGTACGATTTTTTCACTAAGTAAGCCTTGGCGAGATGTAGGTAAACATCAAACTTCAGACGCGGAGCCAAATATTTAAAACGCGGCTAACTTTTCGTACACATTGCAAAATTGTTACCTATAGCAGCGCAATTTTTCAGTATAAATATTTTAGCAGGTTTGAATATCAATAGATTTATGGAGGCTGCACAACAAGCAGCACTTTGGTTTTTCTCTTCGAAGGCGCCGTGTCTTGTCATACGTGACCTAGCATTGTAAAGCAAGACAGTAAATTAACACCCTTGTCTAAATTTAGTAGGCAATAAAGAGATGTTGTAACTAACTAACTAGGTAGAGCGATCGTTAAAGTCAAGCAACGCCGCGCACAGTTGGTTCATGGACGGGTGGTCCCGTATGATCATTTTCTTGCCTAATATAACTTTTTCCGATATCAAAAAAATATAATATGTACCTCGGCACTGAAGTTCTTTTTATGACTCATGTGGTTTATTTGCCTCGGCCAGAGGCCTCGGCAACTAAATTCCACATGAGTCATAAAAAGTTGAACTTCAGTGCGTTGGTACATAAATAACTATTTTTTTAAAAACTCTTTGCCTTGTATTTTGTAAACGAAGGCTTTGCGTAAAAAAAGTGTGTACCGCAGAACAGTTTTATTTTGCCAAGATGTAGAAAGCTTATAAGCTAAACATAAAGAGCGAGTAACCCTGATTTAAACATTGTTTAATAATTTGTATAGTACACCTCAATTTGATCATGGATACATTACACAATGTTTTGCCAAACGTTTTACACTATTTTTGATGTGACACATTTTATATGTACTAATTGACTAGGGACACCGATGATGGCTTAACACCTACTGTGCATAGAACGACAGACGCACTATTATAGTACCAAAGTATTTCAGGACCCTCCGTAATTTGCAATAATGCCAATTACTATTCCTCCACTTTGATTATAATATTAAAATCGTAATTCATTATTTGCAAAAAGAAGTTTCCTTTAGCCATAACTAAATTATGGAAATGGTGTTCGAATGACGATTTTATCTTGAAACAGGATTATTGAAAGCTGGTCACTTCGTGTGTCCCTGTATCGAATGGCGAATGGCCATCCATCTCCGGCATCGACGGCCCAGCCTCCGAAAACCGCATGGCACCGGGGCATCTGGACCCAACGTCTGACTTTTGTCGGCATTCGGCTTCTCTCTTGGTTTGGCGATTCCGTCCGGCAGTCAGTACCGCGCGGCCACGGACCCGTCGATCGGCGTGCGTGTGCGGTCTCAATGAAAATTCGCCATGCAACACTAGTGCAACGACTGCAGCGTCGCAAGGGGACGATGGGTGCGTTGAAGGCGGCCTGGGTGTTGTTGTTGTTGTGCGTAGAGTACGGTGCTGGACAGGACGTTGACCAATCGCCGATCATCACGCTGAATAAAGGGATGAAGTGCTATGACCCTTTTAATAGGCCGCAGGTAGGTAGAAATTATCTTGATTTTGGTTGACACAAAACATCTCTTATTGATCACACAATAATTGTAATATCAACCTACTTAGATAACTTTATAGGGAGGCTCTATAATCTATACGCCGCATACCGTCGCAGGTTAGATATCCTCAGATGATGGGCACTACAATTGGTCGGTATTGTATCTAACGAAAATAATACCTAAAAGGAGATAATTTTTATTGTTCGTTTTCACCCGTTCGCATTTTCAGTCACTGGAAAAGAGTTAGTCCAGGTTATGATCTAATAGAGAGATATGGGGTAAGCGCCATAAAGTTTGAACTGGGGACATACCGTCATGGTGGCATCACTAATCCATGGCCTGCTATAAATTTTTTCGATGCGATTTCTTGGAAAGTGGAATTAATGTCAGAAATCTGACAACGTACGTATTCAGCACCCCCTGAAACCGCAATGTCGCAAGTTTTATTAATTCACTTCGCCGACTAACATTTATATCTACAGGACCTTAAATTAGGGAAAATTGATTTTTTAAATTTTCAATTGAAAATCAGGAATGCTTTGGAAATATCTGAAAATCGAGCAAACTTATTCAAAACTGCCCAAAAATGTCGTATTAATAAAAGAAAAGGCAAAGAACATCGTTTTATATTTTTAAAATAATGCTTATATGCCATATTTTTTATATAAGTATAATTTTTTCCATACGATATACGCTAAGACACGATTTTTGTATAGGAAATCTGGCAACGTAGCTTTAGTCGGCACTGCCTGAAACCCAAATAATTTTGTGCCCAAATATCCCAAGTTTTATGAATTTACCTAGCCAACTAACATTTCTATAGGACCTTATAGATGAGAAAATTGTTTTTTTTTTTATTTTATAAATATCAGGAACGCTATGGAAATATTTTAAAATTGGATAAACTTAATCGAAACGTTCCAAAAATATTCAACTAAAAAGGAACAGTGAAACAAACACCATACTACCATTTAAAAAAATTGAAAAAAAAACTCTTTAAAAACAAGCTTTTATTTAAGCCATGTACTAAAAGGAAAATAAGTTTAGGTTTTCGTTAAGATAATTCGATTTCAAATTGCGACAAGTTTTTGCAAATTGAAAAGCTTGTCGCGCGAAATGTTGTTGAAAGTAGGTAGGTACCTAGCCATTTAATTTTTAATTGGGTTTTTCGCCACCAAACCGATTGAAAGACAACTTTTTCAAGTTGCCTCGAAAATTCATAAATTCTTAACACTAAATGAACGAAACTTTAAACGTGTAACTCAAAAAATAACTTCAACAAATTTGTTTTCTGAGCTTTCGGGGGATAAATCTTCCTCCTTTCTCAAAGATCATGTCACGTCAAAGTGAAGTGACAGATTTGACGTGACATGATCTTTGAGAAAGGAGGAAGATTTATCCCCCGAAAGCTCAGAAAACAAATTTGTTGAAGTTATTTTTTGAGTTACACGTTTAAAGTTTCGTTCATTTAGTGTTAAGAATTTATGAATTTTCGAGGCAACTTGAAAAAGTTGTCTTTCAATCAGTTTGGTGGCGAAAAACCAAATTAAAAATTAAATGGATCTGTTTGCGCCACAAATAAATTTTAGAAAATATCTAGGTACCTAGCAATTAATTTTATTGAACAGTGATTGGTTTATAAGCAAGTACCTATTTGCCCAAGTATGCATTTTTTTCTTTACAATTCGCGTGACGAGCTTTTCAATTTTCAAAAACTTGTCGCAATTTGAAATTGAATTATTTTAACGAAAACCTAAACTTATTTTATTCGTTTTAGTACATGGCTTAAATAAAATCTTGTTTTTAAAAAGTTTTTTTTTTATTTTGCAATTTTATTTTGTGCTTTTTAGTACGTATTTGATTCCCGTGTCAGGAGGGTGGTAAAGAAATTTAGTCCACCATATTGGGGCGGCCGCCATATTGGATTTAGTGTGATGTCACTAACTTTTTCGTTTTCTACTCTTCAACCCCTTTCATTTGATACCCATATTAAGAAGTTTGACAACAAATACCTCATCCGACATCTTGGAGCGGCGGCTATATTGAATTCAGTGTGATGTCACTAACTTTTTCATTTTCTACTCTTCAAGCCCTTCAAGCCCTTTCATTTGATACCCATATTAAGGGGGTTGAAAAAAAATACGCATCATCCGCCACTTTATGGCCCTGTAGAAATGTTAGTCGGCGAAGTAAATTAATAAAATTTGAGACATTGCGGTTTCACGGGGTGCTGAATAAAGTTAGGTTGCCAGATTAACGATCAAAAATTCCTAAAATCATTTTCCAAAAAATCGCAAAGAGAAAAAATCATAGCAGGCAGTGGAATAGTGATTGTCCCACAGGCCACAAGTGGGTAAGAACACTTTCTACACGCATAAAATCGTGCAGCGCATCACAATTATTTTACAGGGGTGTTCCGGATCAAATCTCAACACCCTGTATATAAGTATAAGCGTATTAAAACGGCGTTTTCCTAGTCAGCTGGTGCGCAGTTGCCAGTTACATTTTCACAGAAGTTGAGTTGCCAGTTACGTTTTCACAAAATATCAAAAAATGTAGACCTATTGAGAAAACTTAGAAGATCGATAATTGTTTGTGGTTTTTAAATTTTTATAGAAACATTTTGCTGCTAGGACGATAAAAACATCGTGGTCCAAGTTAATTTAAGTATTACCTTTTTGACTCGCTTTTTGATTTTGCGATGTCAATCCTTTTCTTCTTTTGTGAATCTCAATGTAATGTCCAAAAATGTGCAGCGCATCAATTAAAACTGCGTATAAAATGTACAAACGCACTCCCTGTCACTGGCGAGTATGTCATCGAAGAGTACGGTTCTCACCAAAGAAAATATCTATCTATAGATAATTCGCAATGAATTCGAATTATTTATTAATTTATTACAATAAATTCTATGATGCAAAAGTAAAAAAAAATTTTACAGAAAACGAAAATATTCACAAACGTAAAGTTACCTCTAACTCTCAAACTAATCGAGATATCGGGATGCAGTTTGCTGCATTCCACTTTTCTTGAAAATCGAGCCCTGGACCTAGCTAAGTTTTTGTCTATAATATCTTCGAGAAATAGGAGAGCCTCTACAGGGTAATCTAAATTTCGCGTCTCGGGCTGCGGAAAAATAAAAAGAGACAAAATATTCTGCTTTTTGGGTGCTAAATGGACTTTGGTAGTGAAACACTGCGACCCCAGGGGCCTTTGTTTCATAGGTTTTTACTTCGATATTTTTCTTATTCCGATAATATGTTTCTCATTCAGATATTTTGTTCGTCTTTCTGTAATATTTTAAAATTCTTAAATAGTTCTAATTGTTTTTCTTATCGCTCTAACCGTTTTCAAGATTTTAATATTTGTTTGGCTATATTCTCTATATTTAAATCGGGCAGCTGTGAGCAAGGAAATATGAAATGTTTGCTTTAAAAGTAGGCAGGTGCCAGACTCAAGCAATTTACAAACTAAACTTTATGGCATTTAAACGACATAAATTCAAACCGTAAAAACTCCAGCTGATCCACACGCTCAAAGAGAGAGATTTCGATGCTCGTTTAGATTTTTCGTTTTGGTTCCAAGGAAAAATTGAAGACGACGAAAATTTTTCGAAAAATTTTCTATACTCTGATGAATCCATATTTAAATCTAATGGAACTGTGAGTTCTCAGAACTGTAGGTGGTGGGCGGAGGATGGATGAAAACTCTCATTTTAAAATTGAATGCCGTGATCAGTATTTCAAAACGAATGTGTGGTAAGGAATTCTAAATCAAGAAATTCTGGGACCCGTGTTTTTTAGACAAATGTTAAATTCTGAAAGATATTCAAATATGCTACAAACAACGTTAATGGATTATTTGGACAACTTATCCTTACAAGTTAGGACGAATACGTTTTTTCAGCAGGATGGTGCATCTGTCCACTCCACTTTACCGTAAGGAGGTGATTAGACGAAGTCTTTCCATCGGATCGTGAGATATTCAGTCAATCTTTGGCCTGCGAGGTCTCCTGATCTCACCCCAATGGACTTTTTTCTCTATATGGATATCTGAAGGAAAAAGTGTATAAAGAGCGACCATTCAGGGACATAGCGCATCTCGAAGAGACTATCACTAACTGCATCCGTACTGTAAGTCCCCAAACGCTAAGTAATGTGCCTAATGAAATGCACAGAAGAACAATGAAGGCGCGTATTCACTTGCAACAAAATGCTTCAAACGCGCAGAACACGCTGCGCGCGCTGCCCGTACCCACTGCGCACCAGCGAACAACTAATTCCCTTTGTGCAAATCCGGTTTACCGACAAGCCACCGAAAATGTTTTGCGCGTCCGTGTGCGTTTGGCGCGGCGTACTCACTAGAGAATTTCGCGCAGCGCGTACGGCGCGTTCGGAGGAATTTGTTGCAAGTGAATACGCGCCTTCAGGTGCATAGAAAACGGTGGGAAACATAATATACAGGGTGTTTCTAAATTATGGTGCCAAAGTAATACGACAGGTAGAAAATGTCATTTTGAACAAAAAGTTTCCTATAAACATGGGTCCGAAAATGCATACTAAAAAAGTTACAGGGTAATAAAAGGTACAGTTTAAAAAAACATATTTTTCGCAAAAACTTCTACAGAAGTTATGCAATTAAAATGAAACTAGGTGCAGTCTATTAGTCGCTGACGTGCAACAATTTCGTGTAAAAACCATTTATTCCCATCGCCCAGAGGCGGAGGGGCGGGGTAGCTCAATGGTTTTTATACGCATAACTTTTTTGAGGTTATCTTTTTGGTCTTGTAGGTTCATCATTTTAGTGCATCCTTTCATTTTGCAACAAAAGTTTTCTCTTGTTCCATTGCGATAAAATCAACCGTTTGCGTTGAAATTGGCAAAATGTGCCACAAAACACCTGTTGACTTCAAAATTCGAAAAATAAATTATCACCTACCTCATTTAAATGTTACAGATTAATTGTACGTTCAAAACTAGAAAAAAATGCCTAATAGGCATTGATTGAAACATCACCGCTTTTCTGAAAATAGGGTGTATAAATTTTGTCGAGCTCAATCCGTTCCATTTTGAAAGTGAACAATTTGTGGTAAATTGTTTATGGGGAATTTTTTGTCATTTTAAATGGTACAATTATTCTGTGAAATTTGAAAGCGGTAGTTGAAAATTTTATTTTTCGAACTTTGGAGTCAACAGGTGTTTTGGGGAACATTTTGCCAATTTCAACGCAAACGGTTGATTTTATCGTAATGGAACAAGAGTACACTTTTGTTGCAAAATGAAAAGATGCACTAAAATGATGAACCTGCAAGACCAAAAAGATAACCTCAAAAAAGTTATGAGTATAAAAACCATTGAGCTACCCCGCCCCTCCGCCTCTGGGCGATGGGAATAAATGGTTTTTACACGAAATTGTTACACGTCAGCGACTAATAGACTGCATCAAGTTTCATTTTAATTGCATAACTTCTGTGTAGAAGTTTTTGCGAAAAATATGTTTTTTAAACTGTACCTTTATCACCCTGTAACTTTTTTATTATGCATTTTCAGACCCATGCTTATAGGAAACTTTTTGTTCAAAATGACATTTTCTACCTGTCATATTACTTTGGCACCATATTTTAGAAACACCCTGTATAGAGTAAAACTTAACTTTTCTTGTAAATATAGTAGGTACCTAGGTACTTGATAGTGTGGTGCATACAAGTTTATTTATTTTAGTTATTGTTTTCATTTAAATTACTTATTATTAAAATTTGTCAAAAACCTACTTAATTTATTCAATGCGGACACAAAAATTTAATATTTTTAAACTCTGATTTTGATTAATTTAAATTTCTAGCTGCTAATCGAACAATTTAGTAGCAAATTCATTTGTTATCAGATGATAAGTTGCACTTGCGGTAGTTTGTTTATTTGTAATACACCGGGTGGTCGAAAAAAAAATGACTTTATCTAACATCCACTTTTGATTCCATTTTTATTGTAAGTAATTTTTTACCGAATTTTAAAAAATAAGGGTTACTTGAGCTATTTTGAATTGTTAAATCTACCTCGTACCCAAAAAGAGATATTTAAGTTTTGATATGTGCGTTTTGAGTTTGAAATGATTCTCCAACTTTTATCCAGAATAAAATTTTCTGAGAAATTAATAATAAAAAATTTTCTATTTGTGTCCAACTTTCTGCCGGTCACTGTATAATAAGGGTAATAAGTTAAGGCATAAAGCCAAAAAAGTATTAAAATCAAGAAAAAATAATTTCTCGTTAAACCGTATAAGCGATATCAAAAAAAGAAGATATTTATTTTCTTAAATATATATATATAAAAATCCGCCTTTTGGCTTTTGCGAAAAATTAGTTTGTTTGCTCCTTAGAAGAAACTGCACGAGATCAGCTTTTGCACCATATGGATTTATCTTGAAAATTACCGAGAAGATCGAACGAATCACGTTAACTGGCTACGTCGACTTTCCTGTTCTTTTCTGCAAAAATTCGCCACGATCTCGTCGCCCAGTACGACCCATTTATTACGCTTATTGCATCTCTGTCCATCACGAGCCCGCCCGCGGCGGAGGGGCAGTCCTCCGAAAACCGAGCACATCGGGGCATCTGGGTCTAATAACATCTCTTGGCTTCTTCGGTGGATCCGTCCGACAGTTAAGCACCGCCACAGAAATCGAGCGCCACGCGGCCAAAGACCCGTCCGGCGGCGTGCGCGTTATCTTCAATGAAAAATCGCCAAGAAATAATTCGAAATAGTGCGACGTAACGCAAGGACGATGGATGTGTTGGAGTTGGTTTGGTTGTTTTTGTGCGTGAGCGTGAGCGTGAACTACGGTACCGGGCAAGAGTACGATCAGACGCCGGTTATTGCGCTGAATAAAGGGACGAGGTGTTATGACGAATTTAATAGGCCGCAGGTAGGCAGACTTGCACAGAGCCCGTTGGGTCCTACGTGTACGTGTTTTTTGGCGGGAGAAATGCTATAGCGTTGGGTATGTTCGAAGTGTTTCGTCTGGAGAAAATGTGGTTACCGCCATCCTGCGTGTTATATACGAATACGATGCAAGTAGCATTTCGTACTTCCTAATCAAGCTTGTCGCACCGATTATCAAAAAATAATGCACTTAGTGATTGGCAAAGCAACAATCGTCGCGGTTGCAAGTTGAATGAGTGAACAATGATATGATTCGGTATCGTCGTTCCTATAGAACCTCAGAGAAATAACCATGGATAGAGGGAGCAACAGCATCAAAATACACACGTTTGTAGTCGACCAACATCTTATGTAAATTTACCGAAGTAAACAAACATTAGGCCCGTGTGTACAACGTTTACCTGAGTAGGTGTAGGTTATATGCTGAGAAATATCAATTTGGCCACACACCACACACTTTCTGCGTCTCATTGTATACAAAATCAGTCACTATATCCTAAATAATAATACCTAAATAGCCTATAAATTAACAGAAAAATAATTGAAAACACGGAAAATGCATACGTAAACTATCGGAAAACATGACTTGCTGAGCAAACACAAAACAAATACCGCCGAGTTAACAAACGCGGCGCCCGCGGCAGCAACGGCGGCGTTGCCATGTTGTTGGGCGGACTGAGGTATCTGTGACGATTTTATTAAAGTGATAATTAGCTACTATAATTACAACGCAATTTAGTTTTAGTTTAAAATTGTTACCTACAAGAAATTAATACCTACATTTGTTAATTTAGCGTTATGGGAGATGTGCCTTCATTTAGTCCCATTAGTAAACTCTTTTATTTTGAAATGAAATGCTGTAAACAATGGAGTACGTGGCATCACTCAAAAAGATGTTGGCTCTGTTTACTTTTTGTTCTTATACTCCCTCTATCCTTGGATATTTTTCGGAGTATATAGAACCAATCGTCAAAAATAACAAAAACGGAAATACAGATTTACGTCTTCCCTGATTTCATTATAGCTTCGTCAGTAAAACAAACGTGTATTTTTAAATTTTAAAGGAAACGAAATATCCCATACACTTGGGTCTTGGGTGGTCGGTAGTTTATAGGTTTAGCCCTTTTCCAACATTAAAATCTTTAAAGAAAAGTAGGTAGCATACCTACCTGCCTAGACCTTGGTTGCAGGGTGATAAGAAACTGGCCAAATTTCAAACGTACATACACTAACGATATTGTCATTATTGCCTTACAGGTATTATAATATCTTACATCGCCAGCAAATGTTAGCTATAAATTAGTTTTCTCAAATAAAAGAAACGAAATAAACTGGGATAAAATAGTAAGAGAGACACATGAAATTAAATGGGACTGTTTGCTTTATAAAAAATTTGCAACTAAAATTTGGATCCTATAAAAAGATAGCACAAATTCTATAATATTCGATATTTAAACTTTCAGTTCTGCCGTAGTTGTTGCAAGACTTTTTTTATCTAAATAAATAAAAAATAACTTGGAAATTTTGAATTATTTCGATCATAATTGTGGCAATTGATCATTAGACCGAAACTTCATGAATGGCGAAAGAGGGCCGTCCATATGGGATATAAATCGCATCTACCCTTTGCTTCTTACAAAAAAGACAGTAATTTTTGTCATACACTCAATTTGCTATTACGTGTCTTGAAGATCAATTGAAGTAATTGTGTGTTTGCAATGACACGGCATATTTTATGTTAATTTTTCTAAAACTGTAGCCGGATTCTACGTTATACAATCTGTCCACGGTAAAGCGGTATTTATAGGTGTAGGTATATGCCATTTTTTTGCATTACCAACACAATTTTTTGTATTCTGCTCTTGCTTCACCAAAAACTATTTTTAGTATCTTTTACTTTAAAAAAATTATAGAGGGCGCTGGTAGCAGCTTAAAAATAAAAATTCGCATCAGGTAAAGTGCCTTTTCTGTGCGAAATATTGAAAATAGTTATTAGAAAAACTTGCTCAGAATAAAAAAATATGACCATATATCAAATTACCCAACTAAATATTTTTTTATTTATAATTTTTTTTAAATATAAATGTAATCATAATTTAAATTTATTTATTCTACCCATGTTCCTCCAACAATAAATTATTGTGAAACAAAGACGTATCACTTTTATTTTTGTTTCCAAGGCATACTCTTCTTAAAACATTAAAATTACAAATGCTATAAATTCAATTGACCTTCAAGCCATTCAAAATAGCTACAACGAATTTAAAAACAGAGTTGAGATGTGTGCTGAAAACGGAGGAATATGAGTAGAATAAATAAATTTAAATTATGATTACATTTATAATATTAAAAAATATATAAACAAAAAAATAATTTAGTTCTGTAATTTGACACGTCATATTTATTAATTCTGAGCAAGTTTTTCTAATAAAATTTTTCAATATTTCGCACAGAAAGGGCACTTTACCTGATGGAATTTTAATTTTTAAGTTGCTACCAGCGCTCTCTATATAAGTTTTTTAAAGTCCAAGATACTAAAAATAGTTTTTGGGTGAAGCAAGAGCAGAATACAAAAAATTGTGTTTGTAATGCAAAAAAACTTGTCATATACACCTATAATACCGCTTTGCCGTGGACACATTGTATATAGGGATGGCTTTGTAAAATATTATCGCTTGTCACTAACCTCCAACAACGAATTTGTTAGCATTAGTCTCGACATATGCAAATCCATAAAATCTTTATTTCTTGAGATAATAGCCTAAACTTTTTGTTTCAAAGACTTCTAAAAATTGATTCTTTTTACCTTCCTACCTTTTTCAAAATGCAAATCCGGGGCCGGGTACAATTTTTTTATACCTACCCCCGATTTTCAAGAAAACCATTCAGCGATTTTTTAAATTTAAAATCTGAAACCACAGCCTTACACACCCCCAAACCAACATAGGTATTCCGCAAATTTGAACAAAAGTATACAGGGAGTTCCATTCTGGTTTTCAATTTGAGCAAAATAGGAATTTTAAAGGCATCTGGAGAATCACGTGTGCCCTGGAATCCCCTCTAAGTGCACGGCCACACATAAAGCGGACGGCGGAGCGGAGAGCGCACGGCGGTAGTGTCCACAGTGCGGGTAGTGTCCACAGTCAGCGGATTGTGACAGATTTGAAAGGCGTATTGCGCAGAGAGGTTGGAAGTAAAGTAGAAACATTGAATAGTCGAACTTCATTGAAACAGCTATAAAAAGGTCGATTTCTACATTATTTTTATGTGAAAATTCACAACTCAAATTTCGGAGTTTGCAAAATAAACGTTCAGTGTGGGTACGGGTACATGAAATAAACCTAAGCAGGGAAACACTTGGTGAATTCCATCATCTGTACAAAAATTATTTTGGAAATCTCTACCCAAAGTTTGTCTAAAACACCTCGGTTGTGATGATGTGCATGAGTTATGTCCCATGGGGGTTTGCGACTAAAAACTTCACTAATTAGCATTTCGCGATCCATATTGTTTATTATTAAGTAGGTGTATTTTCGATCTTAAATACGCGCCAATATGGCCGAAAATGTCAAACTGACTTGAACGCTCCGGTACCAGCGAGCGCAAACACGCGTACTCTCCGCTCCCCTCTCCGCGGTATATGTGGACACGATAGTAGCGTCGACTGATATACTATTAAAGAGTGCTCACGGCTGTCACGTCTGACACATTTTTGGCTCACCATGCGCTTTCCGGAGATAAAATACAATGCAGAATACATTGTTAGCCATCAGAGCCATCTGTTTTCCAGGACATGAAGCTATAGCCGTGAGAAGTCTTTATAAATACGTCAGTCAACGATAGTAGGCTTCCTATATATTGTTTTGAACGCTCCACTACCATCTCCGCTTTGCTCTCCGATCTAGGTATAGGTAGTTGAATAATCACAAGAATTGTCCAATTTTGCCGTTTAAACGAGAAATCTTAAAAATGTTGATTAGAGCGTTTTCATATAACATGGCAGCATATAACTTGCCTAAAATATCAAAATTTCGAAAATTAGGAAGTGTTTATTAAAATATTTCGTTCATGACGATAATGGACAAGAGTTATCGTGTTCGTTCGATAATGTAATGTACCGAATCGAGGTTAGGTAATAATTTATCGACAATAGCGACAACAATTTAGAAGTCTTTTTATAACAGCAAGTTTAATTTTAACCAAAATTCCGTTTCTTACATTAACCTTTTAAGATAAACTCGACGTTAAATGGGACGCTGCGGATAAGATTGCTGGCGATAAATTCATTGACCAAATATGAATCAGGCTCGCTCCGCTCCGGCAACATAACTTAAGCGGTTTAGGGTCATTTACATAGGATTAGTTTTCGTTTTATATGTATGTATAGTAATGTATACGAATCTGATAAGAAGTATAGTGGAGCATGTCGTCGCGGAGATATTATTTCTTCAGCTGGTTTAAGGATATAAGCGAATCTGCCCCAAACTTCGCATTAACACAAAATTCTTATTTAACAACTACATGCCTAAGAAAGTAATCTAAATTTTAATTACTAATGTACTTGTCGCCTTCAAAAAATTCCTCCGAAAGCAAATTTATTATTTTCATAATTGGCCTTCAGCGATTTCGAGCAGAAGCCATTAGTATCAATAAATACTTACGAGAATTCGAGTTCAAGCAGGTTAATATACATTATCTGAGGATAGAAGAATCATTTTTGACAGATGCTCGTTTTATTAAGAACACTTATATATTGATTAGAAGAATGCCGACAGTCTTAGCAGTCATTTTATATTTAATTATAAAATTATAATATATTTTTATACCTATCCAAGCTAGATCCTAGTATCCTAGTGTTAACGTTGAGCAAAATAGGGACTTCAAAGGCACCTGGCGAGTCAAGCGTGCCATGGAATTATTTCAAAACAGTGGAAGAATTAACAGGACCACCCAAAGTGTTGATGGAAGAAATTGCGAGAAGAAATATACAGGATGTTTTTCTCTACAGCGTCTCAAATTTCCGATTTTTTTCGAATTTTATGCTGGTCAAGTTTGCCTTGGATTATTGAAACAATGTTACTAAATGTAAAATAAATCAGATCTGCCATGGAAATTAAAAAACAAGTCAATGCAATAAATTTGACAGTTCTGTTAATCTTAATTTTTGTTTCAATAATCCAAGGCAAACTTGACCAGCATAAAATTCGGAAATTTGAGACGCTATAGAGAAAAACATCCTGTATATTTCCTCTTGCAATTTCTTCCATCAACACTTTGGGTGGTCCTTGTTATTCTTCCACTGTTTTGAAATAATTCCATGGCACGCTTGACTCGCCAGGTGCCTTTGAAGTCCCTATTTTGCTCAACGTTAACACGGTGTAGAACCGAACACCCTCTACATTTTTTGTTCAAATTTAGTATATGGGGGTTTTGGGGTGTACTGATTAACGCTGTTGTGTCAGATTTTAAATAAAAAAAAATCGCTAAATCGTTTTTGTGAAAATCGGGGTATAAAAAAATCGTAGCCGTCCCTGGATTTGCATTTTGACAAAAGTAAAAACGTCAAAAGAAGCGTTTTTGAAAACCTTTCGAACAAAAAAGGTTTTTGAAAATATCCCACAAAATACATTTTTTATCTATTTGTATACACTTAAAAGTAGACGCCCTGTATGAGACGGGCTCGTATACCATCGAAGACCAGGGCAAGGGCGAAAACGTTGCACTAATCAAATTGATGGTCGTTTTTTTGATACAACGTGCTCTCACAGACAGGAGAGTCACCAGCAATCTGCTAAAAAATGAATTAGCAGATGTTCGAAATATCGCTCTATCGTCTCGAACAATTAGAAGACGTTTACATGAAGCAGGATTGAGGAACAGAAGAGCGGCCAAAAAACTATTGCTTACCAGATAACACAAAGTTCAGAGATTGAATTTTGCAAGACTATACATCAGAATTGGACCATCAATGATTGGAAACAAGTTCTATTCTCCGAGGAAACTAGAGTTAGCTTTAAAGCTCCAGATGGACATGAGTGTATTTGGCGAAGGCGAGGAGAAAGGTCTGCCAGTTGCAATATCTCTCCTAAACTAGGTACCTTTTGGTGTTGGCTCTAAAAATTTTTGGTGGGAAATTTGTTTCGATGCTCATACGGAGTTGGTCCCTATACGTACGAGGTCTATGAATGCACAACATTACTTAGACAACATTATTGTCGAACACGTAATGCCTTTTGCTCCGTTTGTTGGACCTAATTTTTTATTAATGCAGGACAACGCTTGTCCCCATGTAGCTAGACAGGTTATTGGCTACCTAAATGATGTTGATATCCCTTTATTACAGTGGCCACCTAACAGTCTTGACATGAAACCTATAGAGCGTCTTCTATGGGACTATCTCAAAAAAAGAGATTAGAAATCGTTGCTAATCACAACCAACTCATAGAGGTCGCTATTGTTGCAAGCTTTTGTTGAACATTTGATATCAAGCATGCCTCGACGCATGAATGCAATGATAAGAAGTAGAGGAGAGCCTACACTGTATTAGTGTTGACCCAGATGCATTTATTCTGTTTTGCTGATTTTTTTTCTTTTTATTAATTAGAAGTTATGCTAGCTTATTTATTTTCAGCAAAAACACATTTTTAATGAAACATTAAGGCAAATTAAGGTCAGGTTAAGGTCATAGGTGTTCATTATCATTTTAATGTAACTAAGTTTTATTTTGTGTTTCTATTGTAAATATTGAGATTAATTAAAGTGCGGTGCGTTAATATTGTCCAGGAGTTTATATTAGACGTTGAGACATGTTGCAAGAATATACTGCAATTATGTTGTCGATTAGTTATTTATTAAAAACGTGTTGCATTATTGGTTCATCTAATCATTACAAAAATCATTTTCTATTTCTACTACCAAAAGCGTTATGGCAAAGCAACATATAGATTTTGAGAACGCACTTTTTAAAGTTTTCAATTTATATTAGGAGCAATGTTCGTGTTCGTATCCAGCCATTCCACTTCCACTTATGTGATAAGCTCGGTAGTCCATGCGTTTTGTGTGCGTTTGAAAACATATTCTTTCCATACATCAACTTGAACCTCCCAAAATCAGGGTAAGAATAATAGCTACCCATTTAAAAACAGTTTACCTTATTATCAAAGGCTTTCTTTGAAGCTATAAGGACTGTGGTGCGGGCGTCCATCTGCCCTAGATTCCATGGCGATCTTATGGATAGAGAAGAATGCGCAATGCGCACCTAACAACAAAGTAGGCCCGCCACTCGACAGGTATATCTACTGTAAATTGAACAATAGCTCAGCGCCTCGTCGTGCACGTGCAATGGGTTCTTGACCCGTGCAGCGCCATGCACTTCCCGGTTTTCGCTTTCAGCTGTACCGTCATCCACCACAAAGATCGCACAGCAAACATAGAATGCCTTTACATTATTTCTTTAAATCTCTTTCTGTGGCCACTTCCAAATCGAAGGAATTCCATCTGTTTGGAGCTCTCGAGTTCTGTTACAACCAGGGTCCCTCCAGAGATCCTCAATCAACATTAACTTGCCATAAAAACATAATTAAAAAAATTACATAGATTTGTTCACTACTACAACAAAGAACAAAAAATAGAAGTAGGCCGATTGTTTTGAACATAATCTGCATTCTTGAATGAACTTTTAATTCCAAGCTCAACACCTTAAATCGCAACAAGAAGAAATTAATTCCGAAGGAGGAAATCACAGGAGAAAAAACAGTGTTTTTGAGGAAGACATAAATGAAAAGAAAACTAAACTCTTCCGAACAAATTACGTATAAAATAAACAAACAGTATAAACATTATTCAGACATTTGATATTTCTACCATATTATATTTACGGGTACATAAATCCATCCTTATTCGTATTCGTTTCAATATTTATGTGCGTTGCATCTTGGAATTATTGAATTCACTTTAGTTTTAACTTTATATCCCTTCTACATTCCTGCACCAAGACTCGATTCACGTTAGAACCCTGCTCTGAGGATTACTCTACAGGGTGTCTCATTTTGATCTGGAACACCCCTGTAAAATTTGAACTGGCTTACGGATTTTAACGAATTTTTTTTTGTATACAGGGCCCTCCTTGACGTACTTATCAAACACTTCAATGACCATACGATTATTCCAGGGCCGCATTAAAAATTTTTTTTACCCAAATTTTCGAGTTTAGGTATCAGCGATTTTTTTATCGGAAATATGATAACCTGGCGTTAATCAGCGCCCCTGAAAACCCCGAGATTCAAAATTTCAAGAAATTATTCCCACAAATTATACTTTTTACACTGCATCACAATTGCAAAAAATCAAAATTTCAATTTGAGTTCAGCTATTAAGGTGGCTATGGAAACAAGTGAAAATGGTAAAAAGAGGTCCACAGGGGACAATCGTAATAAACCTGATCGGAAACTGTACTCGGTTTCTCTTTTCAGTATTGCTGTATAGTACAAATTTTATGCCATTTGAGACGCAAGAGAGCTCGCTGCCGTCGCAGGCAGGCGTGCAAGTGCAAACACTTTGAGAAACTTTAATTTTTAAATTTTTTTGGTACAAATAATAAAGTATAAGATTATACAATACAAAGTACGTATTTGAAGAATGTAATTAAAAGCAGCAATATTTTAAACGGCAGAAATGCATCGACGAATCGATTAGAAATTACATTTTATACCCACTAAATTATTTGTAACACCTAAATTATTTTAGCAACATCAACCCCTGAATAAAATTTGTTGTAAAAATGCATAAACTGACATTTCTGCAAGCCATTGTTTTTCCACGGCTGCCTGCGACGGCAGCGAGCTCTCTTGCGTCTCAAATGGCATAAAATTTGTACTGTACAGCAATAATGAAAAGAGAAACCGAGTACAGTTTCCGATCAGGTTTATTACGATTGTCCCCTGTGGACCTCTTTTTACCATTTTCACTTGTTTCCATAGCCACCTTAATAGCTGAGCTCAAACTGAAATTTTGATTTTTTGCAATTGTGATGCAGTGTAAAAAGTATAATTCGTGGGAATAATTTCTTGAAATTTGGAATCTGGGGGTTTTCATGGCGCTGATTAACGCCACGTTATCAATTTCCGATAAAAAAATCGCTGATACCTTAACTCGAAATTTTGGGTAAAAAAAAAATTAATCCGGCCCTAGAATAATCGTATGGTCATTGAAAACTGTTTGATAAGTGCATCTAGGAGGACCCTGTATACAAAAAAAAATTCGTTAAAATCCGTAAGCCAGTAGCCAGTTCAAATTTTACAGGGGTGTTCCAGATCAAAATGAGACACCCTGTATGTATCACGCATTATGATCTCTGTGTTTCTGCTTTGGCGGGAATGCCTCTCTGCATTCTTATCAATTATCTGGGAGTACATATATACAAAAGTGTTTTTATGGCGCCGGCGTCTACAAACGAAAATAATGATGCTGCGTCTGGAGTATATTGGCTAAGCCAGCTGATTTGTTTTTAAAGTTAGGAAGCTAAAGTTACGGGCCGCGGTGGCGTCGCTCGTACCGGCGCGGCGCTGACTTTTTAGACTGCATGTTTTTCTGCCTTCGATCGACCTTGGTTCGAACCGATGTCGAGGCAGGCGCATGCACATGACTTTAAAGAAAAACACCGCTATGGCCAAGAGCGCTGGACAAATAATGTGGGTTCACGGTATTGCTCCAAAATAGCTTTATCCGTGTGCTTTACTAATTGGGACGGTTTTCTGGGGTTTTCCGTAGTACTTGAGCGAATGCTATCCTAGTTCTATCGGAAACAAAGTCGGCCCTAGCCGCAAATGGCAACGAAGACAAAATAATGGGAATTGCCCCCCTCCCCCGCACCAGCATGTGGTTGCTTCTGGAGTACTCCTAGTTTGGAGTATTGCGAGGGTGAGAATTATTATTATTATTATTATTATTATTATTATATCGACTTAGCCAAAAGGCATTCGCACTCCCTCTACGGGGAACATTCACTCAGATCCCGGGCATCCCGGATACCAAAAGGATCTGGCTCGGACGAGACCCTTGCCATGTTATCGGGCCCTAGGTGACATTGATGTTCTTGGACGATCCTGCATTCCCTGTAGAAATAATTACGCAGATTTAATATTTGTTGGTCCAATTGCTTGCTGAGATCTGCCAATCCTCTTCCTCCTAGTTGACGTGGCAGAGTTGTTCTTTCTACGGCACTACGGGGGTGATGTTTATGAGCTTTTGTCAGTAGTGTCCTAACTTTTCGTTGCAGGTTGTTGATGTCCGTGTTGGTCCAATTCACTATTCCGAACGAATAGCTGAGTACAGAGCACGCATACGTTCAGGGCCTTAAACAAATTCCTGCTGTTAAGATCAGTTCGCACTACTTGTCTTACTCTCTTGATGAATTCATTCGTTAAATCAGTCTTCATTGTTCGATGGTCTATCCTTTGAGCTTGTTTCATCCCGAGATACTTGTATGTATCTCCCTTGCTCATTGCTTCGATCTCCTGGCCGTCCTGCATCTCGTGTGCGCTTTGTTCGAGCTTTCCCCGGATGATATTAAGGGTGCGGCACTTGTCCAGTCCAAACAGCATTCCGATGTCCCTGGAGAACTCCTCTACAATTTTAAGCATTTGCGTTAGTTGGTTTTTGGTTGCGGCGATCAGTTTTAAATCATCCATATATAATAGGTGATTCAACTTGATCGCTTCTGCGTTGTTGCTTTTGATAGCGAAGCCATATTTTGTAGAGTTCAACCGATGTGATAGAGGGTTCATCGCCATGCAGAACCACAGTGGACTGAGTGAATCTCCTTGGAAAATCCCTCTTCGGATGTTGATTGTGTCGGTCTCGATGTTACTGTCTGCGGTTCTGAGTTGTATCTTAGTGCGCCAGGTTGTCATAACGTGTTCTAAAAAGGAAACTGTATGATGATCTATTTTATACAGCTTTAAGATACCTGTGAGCCAGTCGTGAGGTACGGAATCAAATGCTTTTTTGTAGTCCACATAAGCCATGTGGAGGTTTCGTTGCTTGGAATGAGCCTGGTTGCAGATGACAGAGTCTATGATGAGTTGCTCTTTGCATCCCATTGCGCCCTTCGAGCAGCCCTTCTGCTGCATTGCAATGATGTTGTTCCGCTCGCAGTGAGCATATATTCGCTGCGTAAGGCAAGATGTGATTATCTTGTAAAGCGTAGGCAAGCAGGTTATTGGGCGTTACTTGGCAGGGTTATCCGTATTCCGCTGGTCTTTTGGTAACAGGTAAGTTGCACCCTGTGTAAGAAACAATGGCATTTTCAGAGGATCGAGCAAGACTTCATTAATTAAGGTAGTTATTTGTTCATGCGTGCACCACAACTTCTTAATCCAATAATTTTGGAGATGATCTGGACCTGGTGCCTTCCAGTTGTGGGAATTCTTGATGACATCGGAGACCTCAGCGGTTGTGAATTGCTCGTGTTGCATCTGGCTATAGTTCCGGCCCATCTCGCGTTCTTCGCTGATCCAGCTTGCACTGACATTGTATGGACCTGGTGTGGCAAGTTGATTTCTCCAGAAACCGTCGACCTGTTCTCTGCTAGGGTAACTCGCATTTGTGGCATCGGCACTAGAATTAAAAGCACGGTAGAAACCCTTTTCTGATCGTTCAAAGAGTTTATTGTCTCGTTTCCTGTTGTTACTAGCCTTGTATCTCCTCAGACGCCCTGCGAAAACAGAAAGTTTTTGTTTTAATGTGTCAAGACATTGTTGAGCAGTGATGTTCGCGGGGTCATGCCGAGAATGCATTTGGGTGCGGCTCATTACTGCCTGCACCGCCCTCTGGATCCTTCTAGTTCTAACTCCTCTGATATATTCCGTCACTTGTCCTATGTCTTTACGGAGACTCTCGATCTTCCGATTTAGTCGCATTTCCCATTGAGCCATTCGTGGTTCTGGTCTTGCACGATTCAACTCTTGGGCCGTTCGGATCTTGGCACCCATTACAGTGATGACTGCCGTTGCGGCACAGTAGATTAACATGTGCATACGTTCTAATGTTGGTGTCACTGAAACATAGCTTGGTAAAATTCTTGTGTTCATAAGATCGAGCACGATCGCAAGTTTCCTGGAAGAATTTAATCTTGGTAGCGGTGGCCTGCTAAGTGGGTCTGTGCCTTCGTATCGCAATACTGCCTGTCTCATATGTGTGTCCAAGCCTTCAAAATGTTCTTCGTTAACCCGTTCCAGACTCTCGGTTGTTGGTTCTACCGTTTCGGCTTCTAGTTGTTGTCCAGGCTCTTGAAGTTCCCCATTGTTGTTGTTGTCATCTATGTCTATGTGTTCGCCGTGGATCTCTAGCTCAACTTCCCGTTTGATAGCGTTAAGTCGCGTTTCTGGAATTCGGTTATTTCTTAGAATAGTTCGATACTGATCTGACACTCTTTGTTCAGACACTTGCATGTGTGGAAACTCCCTGCAGAACTCGGCATGCAGTTGTTGTCGGTAGCCGATAATCTCTTGTCCTAAGTTTGTCACCCTGTAGAAAATACGCATAATCGATTCATTCATGGACACAGTCCATTTCATGCGTCGTCGTTGTAATCCCGCCTCTGTGAACGCTGGCTGAAGTTCCCGCGCAGCACCTTCGGTGGGTGGAACCCTAGTTCTCGTTTGGCTCCCATGTTGTAGATGTTCGTGTTGTTGTTGGGCTGTAGCTGTTTGTGCAACAGGGGCCCGCCTCATCAGCGCCCTGTCACCGACGTCCCGCTCGCTGTCATGCCCAGCGCCGGCTCCAGACATGCCCTGGCGATCCCCAGGCAGCGGCCCTATGACAATCATCCTATCATTCATTATTATTATTATCTCGACTTAGCCAAAAGGCATTCGCACTCCCTCTACGGGGAACATTCACTCAGATCCCGGGTATCCCGGATACCAAAAGGATCTGGCTCGGACGAGACCCTTGCCATGTTATCGGGCCTTAGGTGACATTGATGTTGTTGGACGTTCCTGCACTCCCCATGAATTTCCTGACGGTTCGGGCTGTCGCAAGTAGTACCGCTTTCTGCATGGACCTGTAAAGACTATCAGTTAGACCCAGCTCCTTGATGTTCCTCAGCAAACTTTTTGGTATAACACCAGTTGTTGACATGATGATTGGAATCGTCTGGACGTTCTCCATTTCCCATTGCCTTCTAATTCGTTCTTCTAAATCTCTGTACTTCGCGATCTTCTCGACTTGTTTCACACGCAGGTTGTTGTTGTTCGGGATGGCCACATCAATCAGAGTTGTCTGCCTAGAAATTTTATCAACTATTATAAGGTCCGGTCTGTTATGGGCAACTCGTTGATCTGTCAGAACTGTACGATCCCAGTACATCTTGTAGTTGCTGTTCTCAAGAACAGGCTCAGGTGTGTAGTTGTAATATGGGACCCTCTCTGCCTGCACAAGCAGCAGCTTTTCCGCCAGTTCCTGGTGCAAGATCTTGGCAACCGAATCGTGTCGTTCCTTATATTCCGTTGATGCGAACATCTGACATCCTCCTGTTATGTGCTGGATTGTTTCTGAAGTTGGGCACCCGTATCTGCATCTGTCATCCACTACCGATGCATCTCCTACAATGAATTTTAGGTAGTTGCGAGTTGGTATAACCTGATCTTGTATGGCCAGTAGGAAGCCTTCAGTCTCGGGGAACATTCGTCCCGAGGTCAGCCAACAGTTCGACGCTAACTTGTCGACATGTTCCTGGTTAACCTCATTAGGATGCCTCCCGTGCAGCGGCTTCCCCAACCACCTCTGTAGTTTATCGTTGTCGGTTCGGTGGTGATTTTGACGCTCGTGTTCCGTCAGTCGTAGCGGTGTTGAGACGTCTGCTCCGCATATAGCCCTATGTAGTGTGGAGCTGTTGGCCTGCCTGTAGAAATAATTACGCAGATTTAATATTTGTTGGTCCAATTGCTTGCTGAGATCTGCCAATCCTCTTCCTCCTAGTTGACGTGGCAGAGTTGTTCTTTCTACGGCGCTACGGGGATGATGTTTATGAGCTTTTGTTAGTAGTGTCCTAACTTTTCGTTGCAGGTTGTTGATGTCCGTGTTGGTCCAATTCACTATTCCGAACGAATAGCTGAGTACAGAGCACGCATACGTGTTCAGGGCCTTAAACAAATTCCTGCTGTTAAGATCAGTTCGCACTACTTGTCTTACTCTCTTGATGAATTCATTCGTTAAATCAGTCTTCATTGTTCGATGGTCTATCCTTTGAGCTTGTTTCATCCCGAGATACTTGTATGTATCTCCCTTGCCCATTGCTTCGATCTCCCGGCCGTCCTGCATCTCGTGTGCGCTTTGTTCGAGCTTTCCCCGGATGATATTAAGGGTGCGGCACTTGTCCAGTCCAAACAGCATTCCGATGTCCCTGGAGAACTCCTCTACAATTTTAAGCATTTGCGTTAGTTGGTTTTTGGTTGCGGCGATCAGTTTTAAATCATCCATATATAATAGGTGATTCAACTTGATCGCTTCTGCGTTGTTGCTTTTGATAGCGAAGCCGTATTTTGTAGAGTTCAACCGATGTGATAGAGGGTTCATCGCCATGCAGAACCACAGTGGACTGAGTGAATCTCCTTGGAAAATCCCTCTTCGGATGTTGATTGTGTCGGTCTCGATGTTACTGTCTGCGGTTCTGAGTTGTATCTTAGTGCGCCAGGTTGTCATAACGTGTTCTAAAAAGGAAACTGTATGATGATCTATTTTATACAGCTTTAAGATACCTGTGAGCCAGTCGTGAGGTACGGAATCAAATGCTTTTTTGTAGTCCACATAAGCCATGTGGAGGTTTCGTTGCTTGGAATGAGCCTGGTTGCAGATGACAGAGTCTATGATGAGTTGCTCTTTGCATCCCATTGCGCCCTTCGAGCAGCCCTTCTGCTGCATTGCAATGATGTTGTTCCGCTCGCAGTGAGCATATATTCGCTGCGTAAGGCAAGATGTGATTATCTTGTACAGCGTAGGCAAGCAGGTTATTGGGCGGTACTTGGCAGGGTTATCCATATTCCGCTGGTCTTTTGGTAACAGGTAGGTTGCACCCTGTGTAAGAAACAATGGCATTTTCAGAGGATCGAGCAAGACTTCATTAATTAAGGTAGTTATCTGTTCATGCGTGCACCACAACTTCTTAATCCAATAATTTTGGAGATGATCTGGACCTGGTGCCTTCCAGTTGTGGGATTTCTTGATGACATCGGAGACCTCAGCGGTTGTGAATTGCTCGTGTTGCATCTGGCTATAGTTCCGGCCCATCTCGCGTTCTTCGCTGATCCAGCTTGCACTGACATTGTATGGACCTGGTGTGGCAAGTTGATTTCTCCAGAAACCGTCGACCTGTTCTCTGCTAGGGTAACTCGCAATTGTGGCATCGGCGCTAGAATTAAAAGCACGGTAGAAACCCTTTTCTGATCGTTCAAAGAGTTTGTTGTCTCGTTTCCTGTTGTTACTAGCCTTGTATCTCCTCAGACGCCCTGCAAAAACAGAAAGTTTTTGTTTTAATGTGTCAAGACATTGTTGAGCAGTGATGTTCGCGGGGTCATGCCGAGAATGCATTTGGGTGCGGCTCATTATTGCCTGCACCGCCCTCTGGATCCTTCTAGTTCTAACTCCTCTGATATATTCCGTCACTTGTCCTATGTCTTTACGGAGACTCTCGATCTTCCGATTTAGTCGCATTTCCCATTGAGCCATTCGTGGTTCTGGTCTTGCACGATTCAACTCTTGGGCCGTTCGGATCTTGGCACCCATTACAGTGATGACTGCCGTTGCGGCACAGTAGATTAACATGTGCATACGTTCTAATGTTGGTGTCACTGAAACATAGCTTGGTAAAATTCTTGTGTTCATAAGATCGAGCACGATCGCAAGTTTCCTGGAAGAATTTAATCTTGGTAGCGGTGGCCTGCTAAGTGGGTCTGTGCCTTCGTATCGCAATACTGCCTGTCTCATATGTGTGTCCAAGCCTTCAAAATGTTCTTCGTTAACCCGTTCCAGACTCTCGGTTGTTGGTTCTACCGTTTCGGCTTCTAGTTGTTGTCCAGGCTCTTGAAGTTCCCCATTGTTGTTGTTGTCATCTATGTCTATGTGTTCGCCGTGGATCTCTAGCTCAACTTCCCGTTTGATAGCGTTAAGTCGCGTTTCTGGAATTCGGTTATTTCTTAGAATAGTTCGATACTGATCTGACACTCTTTGTTCAGACACTTGCATGTGTGGAAACTCCCTGCAGAACTCGGCATGCAGTTGTTGTCGGTAGCCGATAATCTCTTGTCCTAAGTTTGTCACCCTGTAGAAAATACGCATAATCGATTCATTCATGGACACAGTCCATTTCATGCGTCGTCGTTGTAATCCCGCCTCTGTGAACGCTGGCTGAAGTTCCCGCGCAGCACCTTCGGTGGGTGGAACCCTAGTTCTCGTTTGGCTCCCATGTTGTAGATGTTCGTGTAGTTGTTGGGCTGTAGCTGTTTGTGCAACAGGGGCCCGCCTCATCAGCGCCCTGTCACCGACGTCCCGCTCGCTGTCATGTCCAGCGCCGGCTCCAGACATGCCCTGGCGATCCCCAGGCAGCGGCCCTATGACAAAACTAGTAATCTCCATTCCATATGTTTCTCCCGTAACGTGGGAGTGACGGCCCTCGGTCGCCTTTTACGACTCGCGGAGCCACGATAGGAGTATTCTAACCCGCTACCCATACGGGTCAACTAGGACAACGCGGGATCGTTACTCCCGAGGATCTGCCCCTGTCACCGGCCAAACCCCTCCTTGCGTTAACTGGGAAACACGGGATCGTTACACCCGAGGATCTGCCCCTCTCACAGGCTAGACCCATCCCTGTGTAACTGGAAGTCGCGGGATTGTCACACCCGAGGATCAGCCCCCGTCACCGGCTAGACCCCTCCCTGCGCAACTGGATATCGCGGGATTGTCACACCCGTAGGTCTGCCCCTGTCACAGGCCAAGCCTCTCCATGCGTAACTGGGAATCGCGGGATCGTTACACCCGTGAATCTGCCCCTCTCACAGGCCAGACCCATCCCTGCGTAACTGGGGAGCGCGGGATTGTCACACCCGTGGATCTGCCTCTCTCACAGGTCAGATCCCCCCTGCGTATTTATTATTATTATTATTATTATTATTATTATATCGACTTAGCCAAAAGGCATTCGCACTCCCTCTACGGGGAACATTCACTCAGATCCCGGGCATCCCGGATACCAAAAGGATCTGGCTCGGACGAGACCCTTGCCATGTTATCGGGCCCTAGGTGACATTGATGTTCTTGGACGATCCTGCATTCCCCATGAATTTCCTGACGGTTCGGGCTGTCGCAAGTAGTACCGCTTTCTGCATGGACCTGTAAAGACTATCAGTTAGATTCAGCTCCTTGATGTTTCTCAGCAAACTTTTTGGTATAACACCAGTTGTTGACATGATGATTGGAATCGTCTGGACGTTCTCCATTTCCCATTGCCTTCTAATTCGTTCTTCTAAGTCTCTGTACTTCGCGATCTTCTCGACTTGCTTCACACGCAGGTTGTTGTTGTTCGGGATGGCCACATCAATCAGAGTTGTCTTCCTAGAAATTTTATCAACTATTATAAGGTCCGGTCTGTTATGGGCAACTCGTTGATCAGTCAGAACTGTACGATCCCAGTACATCTTGTAGTTGCTGTTCTCAAGAACAGGCTCAGGTGTGTAGTTGTAATATGGGACCCTTTCTGTCTGCACAAGCAGCAGCTTTTCCGCCAGTTCCCGGTGCAAGATCTTGGCAACCGAATCGTGTCGTTCCTTATATTCCGTTGATGCGAACATCTGACATCCTCCTGTTATGTGCTGGATTGTTTCTGAAGTTGGGCACCCGTATCTGCATCTGTCATCCACTACCGATGCATCTCCTACAATGAATTTTAGGTAGTTGCGAGTTGGTATAACCTGATCTTGTATGGCCAGTAGGAAGCCTTCCGTCTCGGGGAACATTCGTCCCGAGGTCAGCCAATAGTTCGACGCTAACTTGTCGACATGTTCCTGGTTAACCTCATTAGGATGTCTCCCGTGCAGCGGCTTCCCCAACCACCTCTGTAGTTTATCGTTGTCGGTTCGGTGGTGATTTTGACGCTCGTGTTCCGTCAGACGTAGCGGTGTTGAGACGTCTGCTCCGCATATAGCCCTATGTAGTGTGGAGCTGTTGGCCTGCCTGTAGAAATAATTACGCAGATTTAATATTTGTTGGTCCAATTGCTTGCTGAGATCTGCCAATCCTCTTCCTCCTAGTTGACGTGGCAGAGTTGTTCTTTCTACGGCGCTACGGGGATGATGTTTATGAGCTTTTGTCAGTAGTGTCCTAACTTTTCGTTGCAGGTTGTTGATGTCCGTGTTGGTCCAATTCACTATTCCGAACGAATAGCTGAGTACAGAGCACGCATACGTGTTCAGGGCCTTAAACAAATTCCTGCTGTTAAGATCAGTTCGCACTACTTGTCTTACTCTCTTGATGAATTCATTCGTTAAATCAGTCTTCATTGTTCGATGGTCTATCCTTTGAGCTTGTTTCATCCCGAGATACTTGTATGTATCTCCCTTGCTCATTGCTTCGATCTCCTGGCCGTCCTGCATCTCGTGTGCGCTTTGTTCGAGCTTTCCCCGGATGATATTAAGGGTGCGGCACTTGTCCAGTCCAAACAGCATTCCGATGTCCCTGGAGAACTCTTCTACAATTTTAAGCATTTGCGTTAGTTGGTTTTTGGTTGCGGCGATCAGTTTTAAATCATCCATATATAATAGGTGATTCAACTTGATCGCTTCTGCGTTGTTGCTTTTGATAGCGAAGCCATATTTTGTAGAGTTCAACCGATGTGATAGAGGGTTCATCGCCATGCAGAACCACAGTGGACTGAGTGAATCTCCTTGGAAAATCCCTCTTCGGATGTTGATTGTGTCGGTCTCGATGTTACTGTCTGCGGTTCTGAGTTGTATCTTAGTGCGCCAGGTTGTCATAACGTGTTCTAAAAAGGAAACTGTATGATGATCTATTTTATACAGCTTTAAGATACCTGTGAGCCAGTCGTGAGGTACGGAATCAAATGCTTTTTTGTAGTCCACATAAGCCATGTGGAGGTTTCGTTGCTTGGAATGAGCCTGGTTGCAGATGACAGAGTCTATGATGAGTTGCTCTTTGCATCCCATTGCGCCCTTCGAGCAGCCCTTCTGCTGCATTGCAATGATGTTGTTCCGCTCGCAGTGAGCATATATTCGCTGCGTAAGGCAAGATGTGATTATCTTGTAAAGCGTAGGCAAGCAGGTTATTGGGCGGTACTTGGCAGGGTTATCCGTATTCCGCTGGTCTTTTGGTAACAGGTAAGTTGCACCCTGTGTAAGAAACAATGGCATTTTCAGAGGATCGAGCAAGACTTCATTAATTAAGGTAGTTATTTGTTCATGCGTGCACCACAACTTCTTAATCCAATAATTTTGGAGATGATCTGGACCTGGTGCCTTCCAGTTGTGGGAATTCTTGATGACATCGGAGACCTCAGCGGTTGTGAATTGCTTGTGTTGCATCTGGCTATAGTTCCGGCCCATCTCGCGTTCTTCGCTGATCCAGCTTGCACTGACATTGTATGGACCTGGTGTGGCAAGTTGATTTCTCCAGAAACCGTCGACCTGTTCTCTGCTAGGGTAACTCGCATTTGTGGCATCGGCGCTAGAATTAAAAGCACGGTAGAAACCCTTTTCTGATCGTTCAAAGAGTTTATTGTCTCGTTTCCTGTTGTTACTAGCCTTGTATCTCCTCAGACGCCCTGCGAAAACAGAAAGTTTTTGTTTTAATGTGTCAAGACATTGTTGAGCAGTGATGTTCGCGGGGTCATGCCGAGAATGCATTTGGGTGCGGCTCATTACTGCCTGCACCGCCCTCTGGATCCTTCTAGTTCTAACTCCTCTGATATATTCCGTCACTTGTCCTATGTCTTTACGGAGACTCTCGATCTTCCGATTTAGTCGCATTTCCCATTGAGCCATTCGTGGTTCTGGTCTTGCACGATTCAACTCTTGGGCCGTTCGGATCTTGGCACCCATTACAGTGATGACTGCCGTTGCGGCACAGTAGATTAACATGTGCATACGTTCTAATGTTGGTGTCACTGAAACATAGCTTGGTAAAATTCTTGTGTTCATAAGATCGAGCACGATCGCAAGTTTCCTGGAAGAATTTAATCTTGGTAGCGGTGGCCTGCTAAGTGGGTCTGTGCCTTCGTATCGCAATACTGCCTGTCTCATATGTGTGTCCAAGCCTTCAAAATGTTCTTCGTTAACCCGTTCCAGACTCTCGGTTGTTGGTTCTACCGTTTCGGCTTCTAGTTGTTGTCCAGGCTCTTGAAGTTCCCCATTGTTGTTGTTGTCATCTATGTCTATGTGTTCGCCGTGGATCTCTAGCTCAACTTCCCGTTTGATAGCGTTAAGTCGCGTTTCTGGAATTCGGTTATTTCTTAGAATAGTTCGATACTGATCTGACACTCTTTGTTCAGACACTTGCATGTGTGGAAACTCCCTGCAGAACTCGGCATGCAGTTGTTGTCGGTAGCCGATAATCTCTTGTCCTAAGTTTGTCACCCTGTAGAAAATACGCATAATCGATTCATTCATGGACACAGTCCATTTCATGCGTCGTCGTTGTAATCCCGCCTCTGTGAACGCTGGCTGAAGTTCCCGCGCAGCACCTTCGGTGGGTGGAACCCTAGTTCTCGTTTGGCTCCCATGTTGTAGATGTTCGTGTTGTTGTTGGGCTGTAGCTGTTTGTGCAACAGGGGCCCGCCTCATCAGCGCCCTGTCACCGACGTCCCGCTCGCTGTCATGCCCAGCGCCGGCTCCAGACATGCCCTGGCGATCCCCAGGCAGCGGCCCTATGACAATCATCCTATCATTCTCCATTCCATAGTTTTCTCCCGTAACGTGGGAGTGACGGCCCTCGGTCGCCTTTTACGACTCGCGGAGCCACGATAGGAGTATTCTAACCCGCTACCCATACGGGTCAACTAGGATAACGCGGGATCGTTACTCCCGAGGATCTGCCCCTGTCACCGGCCAAACCCCTCCTTGCGTTAACTGGGAAACACGGGATCGTTACACCCGAGGATCTGCCCCTCTCACAGGCTAGACCCATCCCTGTGTAACTGGGAGTCGCGGGATTGTCACCCCCGAGGATCAGCCCCCGTCACCGGCTAGACCCCTCCCTGCGCAACTGGATATCGCGGGATTGTCACACCCGTAGGTCTGCCCCTGTCACAGGCAAAGCCTCTCCATGCGTAACTGGGAATCGCGGGATCGTTACACCCGTGAATCTGCCCCTCTCACAGGCCAGACTCATCCCTGCGTAACTGGGGAGCGCGGGATTGTCACACCCGTGGATCTGCCTCTCTCACAAGTCAGATCCCCCCTGCGTATTTATTATTATTATTATTATTATTATTATTATCTCGACTTAGCCAAAAGGCATTCGCACTCCCTCTACGGGGAACATTCACTCAGATCCCGGGTATCCCGGATACCAAAAGGATCTGGCTCGGACGAGACCCTTGCCATGTTATCGGGCCTTAGGTGACATTGATGTTGTTGGATGATCCTGCATTCCCCATGAATTTCCTGACGGTTCTGGCTGTCGCAAGTAGTACCGCTTTCTGCATGGACCTGTAAAGACTATCAGTTAGACCCAGCTCCTTGATGTTTCTCAGCAAACTTTTTGGTATAACACCAGTTGTTGACATGATGATTGGAATCGTCTGGACGTTCTCCATTTCCCATTGCCTTCTAATTCGTTCTTCTAAATCTCTGTACTTCGCGATCTTCTCGACTTGCTTCACACGCAGGTTGTTGTTGTTCGGGATGGCCACATCAATCAGAGTTGTCTGCCTAGAAATTTTATCAACTATTATAAGGTCCGGTCTGTTATGGGCAACTCGTTGATCTGTCAGAACTGTACGATCCCAGTACATCTTGTAGTTGCTGTTCTCAAGAACAGGCTCAGGTGTGTAGTTGTAATATGGGACCCTCTCTGCCTGCACAAGCAGCAGCTTTTCCGCCAGTTCCTGGTGCAAGATCTTGGCTGAGTACAGAGCACGCATACGTGTTCAGGGCCTTAAACAAATTCCTGCTGTTAAGATCAGTTCGCACTACTTGTCTTACTCTCTTGATGAATTCATTCGTTAAATCAGTCTTCATTGTTCGATGGTCTATCCTTTGAGCTTGTTTCATCCCGAGATACTTGTATGTATCTCCCTTGCCCATTGCTTCGATCTCCCGGCCGTCCTGCATCTCGTGTGCGCTTTGTTCGAGCTTTCCCCGGATGATATTAAGGGTGCGGCACTTGTCCAGTCCAAACAGCATTCCGATGTCCCTGGAGAACTCCTCTACAATTTTAAGCATTTGCGTTAGTTGGTTTTTGGTTGCGGCGATCAGTTTTAAATCATCCATATATAATAGGTGATTCAACTTGATCGCTTCTGCGTTGTTGCTTTTGATAGCGAAGCCGTATTTTGTAGAGTTCAACCGATGTGATAGAGGGTTCATCGCCATGCAGAACCACAGTGGACTGAGTGAATCTCCTTGGAAAATCCCTCTTCGGATGTTGATTGTGTCGGTCTCGATGTTACTGTCTGCGGTTCTGAGTTGTATCTTAGTGCGCCAGGTTGTCATAACGTGTTCTAAAAAGGAAACTGTATGATGATCTATTTTATACAGCTTTAAGATACCTGTGAGCCAGTCGTGAGGTACGGAATCAAATGCTTTTTTGTAGTCCACATAAGCCATGTGGAGGTTTCGTTGCTTGGAATGAGCCTGGTTGCAGATGACAGAGTCTATGATGAGTTGCTCTTTGCATCCCATTGCGCCCTTCGAGCAGCCCTTCTGCTGCATTGCAATGATGTTGTTCCGCTCGCAGTGAGCATATATTCGCTGCGTAAGGCAAGATGTGATTATCTTGTACAGCGTAGGCAAGCAGGTTATTGGGCGGTACTTGGCAGGGTTATCCATATTCCGCTGGTCTTTTGGTAACAGGTAGGTTGCACCCTGTGTAAGAAACAATGGCATTTTCAGAGGATCGAGCAAGACTTCATTAATTAAGGTAGTTATCTGTTCATGCGTGCACCACAACTTCTTAATCCAATAATTTTGGAGATGATCTGGACCTGGTGCCTTCCAGTTGTGGGATTTCTTGATGACATCGGAGACCTCAGCGGTTGTGAATTGCTCGTGTTGCATCTGGCTATAGTTCCGGCCCATCTCGCGTTCTTCGCTGATCCAGCTTGCACTGACATTGTATGGACCTGGTGTGGCAAGTTGATTTCTCCAGAAACCGTCGACCTGTTCTCTGCTAGGGTAACTCGCAATTGTGGCATCGGCGCTAGAATTAAAAGCAATTATTATTATTATTATTATTATTATTATTATTATTATTATTATCTCGACTTAGCCAAAAGGCATTCGCACTCCCTCTACGGGGAACATTCACTCAGATCCCGGGCATCCCGGATACCAAAAGGATCTGGCTCGGACGAGACCCTTGCCATGTAATCGGGCCTTAGGTGACATTGGTGTTGTTGGACGATCCTGCATTCCCCATGAATTTCCTGACGGTTCGGGCTGTCGCAAGTAGTACCGCTTTCTGCATGGACCTGTAAAGACTATCAGTTAGATTCAGCTCCTTGATGTTTCTCAGCAAACTTTTTGGTATAACACCAGTTGTTGACATGATGATTGGAATCGTCTGGACGTTCTCCATTTCCCATTGCCTTCTAATTCGTTCTTCTAAGTCTCTGTACTTCGCGATCTTCTCGACTTGCTTCACACGCAGGTTGTTGTTGTTCGGGATGGCCACATCAATCAGAGTTGTCTTCCTAGAAATTTTATCAACTATTATAAGGTCCGGTCTGTTATGGGCAACTCGTTGATCAGTCAGAACTGTACGATCCCAGTACATCTTGTAGTTTCTGTTCTCAAGAACAGGCTCAGATGTGTAGTTGTAATATGGGACCCTCTCTGTCTGCACAAGCAGCAGCTTTTCCGCCAGTTCCTGGTGCAAGATCTTGGCAACCGAATCCTGTCGTTCCTTATATTCCGTTGATGCAAACATCCGACATCCTCCTGTTATGTGCTGGATTGTTTCTGAAGTTGGGCACCCGTATCTGCATCTGTCATCCACTACCGATGCATCTCCTACAATGAATTTTAGGTAGTTGCGAGTTGGTATAACCTGATCTTGTATGGCCAGTAAGAAGCCTTCTGTCTCTGGGAACATTCGTCCCGAGGTCAGCCAATAGTACGACGCTAACTTGTCGACATGTTCCTGGTTAACCTCATTAGGATGCCTCCCGTGCAGCGGCTTCTCTAACCACCTCTGTAGTTTATCGTTGTCGGTTCGGTGGTGATTGTGATGCTCGTGTTCCGTCAGACGTAGCGGTGTTGAGACGTCTGCTCCGCATATAGCTTTATGTAGTGTGGAGCTGTTGGCCTGTCTGTGGAAATAATTACGCAGATTTAGTATTTGTTGGTCCAATTGCTTGCTGAGGTCTGCCAATCCTCTTCCTCCTTGTTGACGTGGCAGGGTTGTTCTTTCTACGGCGCTACGGGGATGATGTTTATGAGCTTTTGTCAGTAGTGTCCTAACTTTTCGTTGCAAGTTGTTGATGTCCGTGTTGGTCCAATTCACTATTCCGAAGGAATAGCTTAGTACAGAGCACGCATACGTGTTTAGGGCCTTAAACAAATTCCTGCTGTTAAGATCAGTTCGCACTACTTGTCTTACTCTCTTGATGAATTCATTAGTTAAATCGGTCTTCATTGTTCGATGATCTATCCTTTGAGCTTGCTTCATCCCGAGGTACTTGTATGTATCTCCCACGCTCATTGCTTCGATCTCCTGACCGTCCTGCATCTCGTGTGCGCCTTGTTCGAGCTTTCCCCGGACGATATTAAGGGTGCGGCACTTGTCCAGTCCAAACTGCATTCCGATGTCCCTGGAGAACTCCTCTACAATTTTAAGCATTTGCGTTAGTTGGTTCTTGGTTGCGGCCATCAGTTTTAAATCATCCATATATAACAGGTGATTCAACCTGAACGCTTCTGATCTGTTGCTTTTGATAGCGAAGCCATATTTCGTAGAGTTCAACCGGTGTGATAGAGGGTTCATCGCCATGCAGAACCACAGTGGACTGAGTGAATCTCCTTGGAAAATCCCTCTTCGGATGTTGATTGTGTCGGTCTCGATGTTACTGCTTGCGGTTCTGAGTTGTATCTTAGTGCGCCAGGTTGTCATAACGTGTTCTAAAAAGGAAACTGTATGATGATCTATTTTGTACAGCTTTAAGATACCTGTGAGCCAGTCGTGAGGTACGGAATCAAATGCTTTTTTGTAGTCCACATAAGCCATGTAGAGGTTTCGTTGCCTGGAATGAGCCTGGTTGCAGATGACAGAGTCTATGATGAGTTGCTCTTTGCATCCCATTGCGCCCTTCGCGCAGCCCTTCTGCTGCATTGCCATGATGTTGTTCCGCTCACAGTGAGCATATATTCGCTGCGTAAGGCAAGATGTGATTATCTTGTACAGCGTAGGCAAGCAGGTTATTGGGCGGTACTTGGCAGGATTATCCGTATTCCGCTGGTCTTTTGGTAACAAGTAGGTTGCACCCTGTGTAAGAAACAATGGCATTTTCAGAGGATCGAGCAAGACTTCATTAATTAAGGCAGTTATTTGTTCATGCGTGCACCACAACTTCTTAATCCAGTAATTTTGGAGATGATCTGGACCTGGTGCCTTCCAGTTGTGGGAATTCTTTATGACATTGGAGACCTCATCGGTTGTGAATTGCTCATGTTGCATCTGGCTATAGTTCCGGCCCATCTCGCGTTCTTCACTGATCCAGCTTGCACTGACATTGTATGGACCTGGTGTGGCAAGTTGATTTCTCCAGAAACCGTCGACCTGTTCTCTGGTAGGGTAAGTCGCATTTGTGGCATCGGCGCTAGAATTCAAAGTACGGTAGAAAACTTTTTCTGATCGTTCAAAAAGTTTGTTGTCTCGTTTCCTGTTGTTACTAGCCTTGTATCTCCTCAGACGCCCTGCGAATTATTATTATTATTATTATTATTATTATTATTATTATTATTATTATTATTATTATTATTATTATTATTATTATTATCGACTTAGCCAAAAGGCATTCGCACTCCCTCTACGGGGAACATTCACTCAGATCCCGGGCATCCCGGATACCAAAAGGATCTGGCTCGGACGAGACCCTTGCCATGTTATCGGGCCCTAGGTGACATTGATGTTCTTGGACGATCCTGCATTCCCCATGAATTTCCTGACGGTTCGGGCTGTCGCAAGTAGTACCGCTTTCTGCATGGACCTGTAAAGACTATCAGTTAGATTCAGCTCCTTGATGTTTCTCAGCAAACTTTTTGGTATAACACCAGTTGTTGACATGATGATTGGAATCGTCTGGACGTTCTCCATTTCCCATTGCCTTCTAATTCGTTCTTCTAAGTCTCTGTACTTCGCGATCTTCTCGACTTGCTTCACACGCAGGTTGTTGTTGTTCGGGATGGCCACATCAATCAGAGTTGTCTTCCTAGAAATTTTATCAACTATTATAAGGTCCGGTCTGTTATGGGCAACTCGTTGATCAGTCAGAACTGTACGATCCCAGTACATCTTGTAGTTGCTGTTCTCAAGAACAGGCTCAGGTGTGTAGTTGTAATATGGGACCCTTTCTGTCTGCACAAGCAGCAGCTTTTCCGCCAGTTCCCGGTGCAAGATCTTGGCAACCGAATCGTGTCGTTCCTTATATTCCGTTGATGCGAACATCTGACATCCTCCTGTTATGTGCTGGATTGTTTCTGAAGTTGGGCACCCGTATCTGCATCTGTCATCCACTACCGATGCATCTCCTACAATGAATTTTAGGTAGTTGCGAGTTGGTATAACCTGATCTTGTATGGCCAGTAGGAAGCCTTCCGTCTCGGGGAACATTCGTCCCGAGGTCAGCCAATAGTTCGACGCTAACTTGTCGACATGTTCCTGGCTAACCTCATTAGGATGTCTCCCGTGCAGCGGCTTCCCCAACCACCTCTGTAGTTTATCGTTGTCGGTTCGGTGGTGATTTTGACGCTCGTGTTCCGTCAGACGTAGCGGTGTTGAGACGTCTGCTCCGCATATAGCCCTATGTAGTGTGGAGCTGTTGGCCTGCCTGTAGAAATAATTACGCAGATTTAATATTTGTTGGTCCAATTGCTTGCTGAGATCTGCCAATCCTCTTCCTCCTAGTTGACGTGGCAGAGTTGTTCTTTCTACGGCGCTACGGGGATGATGTTTATGAGCTTTTGTCAGTAGTGTCCTAACTTTTCGTTGCAGGTTGTTGATGTCCGTGTTGGTCCAATTCATTATTATTATTATTATCTCGACTTAGCCAAAAGGCATTCGCACTCCCTCTACGGGGAACATTCACTCAGATCCCGGGCATCCCGGATACCAAAAGGATCTGGCTCGGACGAGACCCTTGCCATGTAATCGGGCCTTAGGTGACATTGATGTTGTTGGACGATCCTGCATTCCCCATGAATTTCCTGACGGTTCGGGCTGTCGCAAGTAGTACCGCTTTCTGCATGGACCTGTAAAGACTATCAGTTAGATTCAGCTCCTTGATGTTTCTCAGCAAACTTTTTGGTATAACACCAGTTGTTGACATGATGATTGGAATCGTCTGGACGTTCTCCATTTCCCATTGCCTTCTAATTCGTTCTTCTAAGTCTCTGTACTTCGCGATCTTCTCGACTTGCTTCACACGCAGGTTGTTGTTGTTCGGGATGGCCACATCAATCAGAGTTGTCTTCCTAGAAATTTTATCAACTATTATAAGGTCCGGTCTGTTATGGGCAACTCGTTGATCAGTCAGAACTGTACGATCCCAGTACATCTTGTAGTTTCTGTTCTCAAGAACAGGCTCAGGTGTGTAGTTGTAATATGGGACCCTCTCTGTCTGCACAAGCAGCAGCTTTTCCGCCAGTTCCTGGTGCAAGATCTTGGCAACCGAATCGTGTCGTTCCTTATATTCCGTTGATGCAAACATCTGACATCCTCCTGTTATGTGCTGGATTGTTTCTGAAGTTGGGCACCCGTATCTGCATCTGTCATCCACTACCGATGCATCTCCTACAATGAATTTTAGGTAGTTGCGAGTTGGTATAACCTGATCTTGTATGGCCAGTAAGAAGCCTTCTGTCTCTGGGAACATTCGTCCCGAGGTCAGCCAATAGTACGACGCTAACTTGTCGACATGTTCCTGGTTAACCTCATTAGGATGCCTCCCGTGCAGCGGCTTCTCTAACCACCTTTGTAGTTTATCGTTGTCGGTTCGGTGGTGATTGTGATGCTCGTGTTCCGTCAGACGTAGCGGTGTTGAGACGTCTGCTCCGCATATAGCTTTATGTAGTGTGGAGCTGTTGGCCTGTCTGTGGAAATAATTACGCAGATTTAGTATTTGTTGGTCCAATTGCTTGCTGAGGTCTGCCAATCCTCTTCCTCCTTGTTGACGTGGCAGGGTTGTTCTTTCTACGGCGCTACGGGGATGATGTTTATGAGCTTTTGTCAGTAGTGTCCTAACTTTTCGTTGCAAGTTGTTGATGTCCGTGTTGGTCCAATTCACTATTCCGAAGGAATAGCTTAGTACAGAGCACGCATACGTGTTTAGGGCCTTAAACAAATTCCTGCTGTTAAGATCAGTTCGCACTACTTGTCTTACTCTCTTGATGAATTCATTAGTTAAATCGGTCTTCATTGTTCGATGATCTATCCTTTGAGCTTGCTTCATCCCGAGGTACTTGTATGTATCTCCCACGCTCATTGCTTCGATCTCCTGTCCGTCCTGCATCTCGTGTGCGCCTTGTTCGAGCTTTCCCCGGACGATATTAAGGGTGCGGCACTTGTCCAGTCCAAACTGCATTCCGATGTCCCTGGAGAACTCCTCTACAATTTTAAGCATTTGCGTTAGTTGGTTATTATTATTATTATTATATCGACTTAGCCAAAAGGCATTCGCACTCCCTCTACGGGGAACATTCACTCAGATCCCGGGCATCCCGGATACCAAAAGGATCTGGCTCGGACGAGACCCTTGCCATGTTATCGGGCCCTAGGTGACATTGATGTTCTTGGACGATCCTGCATTCCCCATGAATTTCCTGACGGTTCGGGCTGTCGCAAGTAGTACCGCTTTCTGCATGGACCTGTAAAGACTATCAGTTAGATTCAGCTCCTTGATGTTTCTCAGCAAACTTTTTGGTATAACACCAGTTGTTGACATGATGATTGGAATCGTCTGGACGTTCTCCATTTCCCATTGCCTTCTAATTCGTTCTTCTAAGTCTCTGTACTTCGCGATCTTCTCGACTTGCTTCACACGCAGGTTGTTGTTGTTCGGGATGGCCACATCAATCAGAGTTGTCTTCCTAGAAATTTTATCAACTATTATAAGGTCCGGTCTGTTATGGGCAACTCGTTGATCAGTCAGAACTGTACGATCCCAGTACATCTTGTAGTTGCTGTTCTCAAGAACAGGCTCAGGTGTGTAGTTGTAATATGGGACCCTTTCTGTCTGCACAAGCAGCAGCTTTTCCGCCAGTTCCCGGTGCAAGATCTTGGCAACCGAATCGTGTCGTTCCTTATATTCCGTTGATGCGAACATCTGACATCCTCCTGTTATGTGCTGGATTGTTTCTGAAGTTGGGCACCCGTATCTGCATCTGTCATCCACTACCGATGCATCTCCTACAATGAATTTTAGGTAGTTGCGAGTTGGTATAACCTGATCTTGTATGGCCAGTAGGAAGCCTTCCGTCTCGGGGAACATTCGTCCCGAGGTCAGCCAATAGTTCGACGCTAACTTGTCGACATGTTCCTGGTTAACCTCATTAGGATGTCTCCCGTGCAGCGGCTTCCCCAACCACCTCTGTAGTTTATCGTTGTCGGTTCGGTGGTGATTTTGACGCTCGTGTTCCGTCAGACGTAGCGGTGTTGAGACGTCTGCTCCGCATATAGCCCTATGTAGTGTGGAGCTGTTGGCCTGCTTGTAGAAATAATTACGCAGATTTAATATTTGTTGGTCCAATTGCTTGCTGAGATCTGCCAATCCTCTTCCTCCTAGTTGACGTGGCAGAGTTGTTCTTTCTACGGCGCTACGGGGATGATGTTTATGAGCTTTTGTCAGTAGTGTCCTAACTTTTCGTTGCAGGTTGTTGATGTCCGTGTTGGTCCAATTCACTATTCCGAACGAATAGCTGAGTACAGAGCACGCATACGTGTTCAGGGCCTTAAACAAATTCCTGCTGTTAAGATCAGTTCGCACTACTTGTCTTACTCTCTTGATGAATTCATTCGTTAAATCAGTCTTCATTGTTCGATGGTCTATCCTTTGAGCTTGTTTCATCCCGAGATACTTGTATGTATCTCCCTTGCTCATTGCTTCGATCTCCTGGCCGTCCTGCATCTCGTGTGCGCTTTGTTCGAGCTTTCCCCGGATGATATTAAGGGTGCGGCACTTGTCCAGTCCAAACAGCATTCCGATGTCCCTGGAGAACTCCTCTACAATTTTAAGCATTTGCGTTAGTTGGTTTTTGGTTGCGGCGATCAGTTTTAAATCATCCATATATAATAGGTGATTCAACTTGATCGCTTCTGCGTTGTTGCTTTTGATAGCGAAGCCATATTTTGTAGAGTTCAACCGATGTGATAGAGGGTTCATCGCCATGCAGAACCACAGTGGACTGAGTGAATCTCCTTGGAAAATCCCTCTTCGGATGTTGATTGTGTCGGTCTCGATGTTACTGTCTGCGGTTCTGAGTTGTATCTTAGTGCGCCAGGTTGTCATAACGTGTTCTAAAAAGGAAACTGTATGATGATCTATTTTATACAGCTTTAAGATACCTGTGAGCCAGTCGTGAGGTACGGAATCAAATGCTTTTTTGTAGTCCACATAAGCCATGTGGAGGTTTCGTTGCTTGGAATGAGCCTGGTTGCAGATGACAGAGTCTATGATGAGTTGCTCTTTGCATCCCATTGCGCCCTTCGAGCAGCCCTTCTGCTGCATTGCAATGATGTTGTTCCGCTCGCAGTGAGCATTTATTCGCTGCGTAAGGCAAGATGTGATTATCTTGTAAAGCGTAGGCAAGCAAGTTATTGGGCGGTACTTGGCAGGGTTATCCGTATTCCGCTGGTCTTTTGGTAACAGGTAAGTTGCACCCTGTGTAAGAAACAATGGCATTTTCAGAGGATCGAGCAAGACTTCATTAATTAAGGTAGTTATTTGTTCATGCGTGCACCACAACTTCTTAATCCAATAATTTTGGAGATGATCTGGACCTGGTGCCTTCCAGTTGTGGGAATTCTTGATGACATCGGAGACCTCAGCGGTTGTGAATTGCTCGTGTTGCATCTGGCTATAGTTCCGGCCCATCTCGCGTTCTTCGCTGATCCAGCTTGCACTGACATTGTATGGACCTGGTGTGGCAAGTTGATTTCTCCAGAAACCGTCGACCTGTTCTCTGCTAGGGTAACTCGCATTTGTGGCATCGGCGCTAGAATTAAAAGCACGGTAGAAACCCTTTTCTGATCGTTCAAAGAGTTTATTGTCTCGTTTCCTGTTGTTACTAGCCTTGTATCTCCTCAGACGCCCTGCGAAAACAGAAAGTTTTTGTTTTAATGTGTCAAGACATTGTTGAGCAGTGATGTTCGCGGGGTCATGCCGAGAATGCATTTGGGTGCGGCTCATTACTGCCTGCACCGCCCTCTGGATCCTTCTAGTTCTAACTCCTCTGATATATTCCGTCACTTGTCCTATGTCTTTACGGAGACTCTCGATCTTCCGATTTAGTCGCATTTCCCATTGAGCCATTCGTGGTTCTGGTCTTGCACGATTCAACTCTTGGGCCGTTCGGATCTTGGCACCCATTACAGTGATGACTGCCGTTGCGGCACAGTAGATTAACATGTGCATACGTTCTAATGTTGGTGTCACTGAAACATAGCTTGGTAAAATTCTTGTGTTCATAAGATCGAGCACGATCGCAAGTTTCCTGGAAGAATTTAATCTTGGTAGCGGTGGCCTGCTAAGTGGGTCTGTGCCTTCGTATCGCAATACTGCCTGTCTCATATGTGTGTCCAAGCCTTCAAAATGTTCTTCGTTAACCCGTTCCAGACTCTCGGTTGTTGGTTCTACCGTTTCGGCTTCTAGTTGTTGTCCAGGCTCTTGAAGTTCCCCATTGTTGTTGTTGTCATCTATGTCTATGTGTTCGCCGTGGATCTCTAGCTCAACTTCCCGTTTGATAGCGTTAAGTCGCGTTTCTGGAATTCGGTTATTTCTTAGAATAGTTCGATACTGATCTGACACTCTTTGTTCAGACACTTGCATGTGTGGAAACTCCCTGCAGAACTCGGCATGCAGTTGTTGTCGGTAGCCGATAATCTCTTGTCCTAAGTTTGTCACCCTGTAGAAAATACGCATAATCGATTCATTCATGGACACAGTCCATTTCATGCGTCGTCGTTGTAATCCCGCCTCTGTGAACGCTGGCTGAAGTTCCCGCGCAGCACCTTCGGTGGGTGGAACCCTAGTTCTCGTTTGGCTCCCATGTTGTAGATGTTCGTGTTGTTGTTGGGCTGTAGCTGTTTGTGCAACAGGGGCCCGCCTCATCAGCGCCCTGTCACCGACGTCCCGCTCGCTGTCATGCCCAGCGCCGGCTCCAGACATGCCCTGGCGATCCCCAGGCAGCGGCCCTATGACAATCATCCTATCATTCTCCATTCCATAGTTTTCTCCCGTAACGTGGGAGTGACGGCCCTCGGTCGCCTTTTACGACTCGCGGAGCCACGATAGGAGTATTCTAACCCGCTACCCATACGGGTCAACTAGGATAACGCGGGATCGTTACTCCCGAAGATCTGCCCCTGTCACCGGCCAAACCCCTCCTTGCGTTAACTGGGAAACACGGGATCGTTACACCCGAGGATCTGCCCCTCTCACAGGCTAGACCCATCCCTGTGTAACTGGGAGTCGCGGGATTGTCACCCCCGAGGATCAGCCCCCGTCACCGGCTAGACCCCTCCCTGCGCAACTGGATATCGCGGGATTGTCACACCCGTAGGTCTGCCCCTGTCACAGGCCAAGCCTCTCCATGCGTAACTGGGAATCGCGGGATCGTTACACCCGTGAATCTGCCCCTCTCACAGGCCAGACTCATCCCTGCGTAACTGGGGAGCGCGGGATTGTCACACCCGTGGATCTGCCTCTCTCACAAGTCAGATCCCCCCTGCGTATATTAATATTAACTAGAGTAAGCATAAATATCCTGTAGGCCTGAAAAAATTCTAGATACCTTCGATTAACAACTATTATTAACCAACTAATAAATTAACCGATCATAAAAATTCAAAATCGTAAACGGTTGCGGCACTTTGACACGGATAATAACATATCTCATAAAATTATTTATGCTGTGGTTTAGGTGCAACGAAATACCTATACCTATTTAATTAAAGAAATCCAATAAAGGTCCCAAAATAACTTAGGAGGCATTAATTTCTTGCAATTTGTAAACCCCAGAAATAGAATATTTCATTGTTACGTAACGACTGTAGACCATGTGGTTGTTATTGTCATTGATATAAATAAATCCTACAAGAAATACAACAGCGAAAGCCCGAACGAAATGCTAATTCTCCTTGAATGCGTGGCATACATACAACTGATTAACTCTGGTTTTGAAATGTAAACAAACATATGAGACGAATATCCTGTGCTGAAATCTGAGATAATTTTTTATGCTGACTCTTAATAATTATTGATGCATAATTCCTAATCTTCACCTGTACAGGCTCTTCACGCAAAAACTCCAACCCCCTATTATTTCCCTAATTATTCCAGATAAAAAAGGTTAATATAAAAATTACAAGGTAAGTATCGGGCTTTAGAAAGGCAGGTTTGCAGATTATACAGGGTGTATCGTAAAAGTAGGGCAACATACTATTTTTTTGTTTTTAATTATAAACTTACCTACTGTATATTTTTGGATAGTTTAAAAGAGCTGATTGCATGTTGAAATTTCCATTTCCCATAAGCAAGTTACATACATTTACAAAAAAATCATTTAAAATATGTCAGTTAGCCATGATATTAAGTCGGATTTTTGATAGTTATGCTAGATTATCTCATACGTGCTTTAGCAAATCAAAATAATAACAAAATTTCAATAAATATTCAATATCCATCGTTTTTACGTTTTCGTCTATTCAGGATGTATAGGTAACTTAAAAAAAACTGAAAGGAAGACATTTTAAATATTTATTGCAATTTTTTTATTATTTTGATTTACTACTGTAAAGTAAGAGATAATTTAGCAAAACTATCAAAAATACGCCTTAATTTCATGGCTAACTGCGATCTTTCAAATGATTTTTGTGTAAATTTGGGTCTAGCTATCTTGCCAAAGGGAAACGCAAATATTAACATGTTATAATATTGTTTCGATCAGAAAAATTGGCTCTTTAAACGTATCTAAAAATATATAGGATGTTTAAGCGTGAAGACCCTGTACAAGAAAATCATAAAATCATAAAAATCCGATGTGATGTAAACCAAAAATTGGGTAAGTTTTAATTTTTTTGGGTTGAATTGAAATGTAAACCGTGTCCCGAGATACAAAACACCAGTGAAAATATGTACACCACTTCCAAAAATTTCCCCTGATTTCCAGCCACGTTCACTGATTTCCAATTACTTCCAAAATATTTTTTCGGCTTCCACCGACTTCCACGGACTTTCAGTGACTTCCACGGTCATAGTTCGCCCTGTAACTTTTTTATTTATTGAGTTGAGAAAATTGAAAGTGCCCGCACGGTCTCGTAAGGAAGATATTTCTTCTAGTCGAAATATAATAGGCCAGGCAATGGGGAGTTTCTATTCGCACAAGGTCGGAGAGAAATGAAATTTGGTGTATAGGTCCCCTGATAGTACACCTGAGTTTGCGACCTCAGGGTGTTGCCGCTCGAGGGGTGGGGGGATGAAAACTCTGCGTCGGGACGCTTTTCGGGAAATAGCGCCGTTGTGGTAAGCCCTATCGAAAAAAAGTTGAAATGAAATATGTAGAGAACAAAATTGTGCACAATTTTGGTTTTTACAGTTTTCGTCTGCGACCAATAGTTTCCGCTCTACGTCGTGCCAAAGTTGGGGGTTGGTTTGCAATTTTCAACAAAATCAGAATTTCATCGCGGATTAAGACGAATATCGCTATTAAACAATTCTGTAATATTTTTTTTCTGAAAGAGTAATGTTTTCCGAGTCGGCAGATGCCAGGTTTGATACATTTGGTCGTGTATAATAAAATATATGATTTTTTGAAGCGCGCCGCTACATGCTCCGATGAGGGTATTTTCTAATTGTTAATATCTACGCCGCCACATTTATTAATTTTGTGCATACATGAAACAAGAAAATGTCATTATCAACTCGTTTCCACACCACCCTTGAGGTAGAGTTGATCGGTGCGTTTTTTTTAACGTGGTATCCCCAAGAGGCCTAATCCACGGTCGATATCGTTTATTTTACTTTGAGTCTGTTGCAACGTTGTAAAGCTGACTCGCCTTCATTGTCATCATCCTCGGACATCAATTCAGAGACAGAATCGGCAAACTCGGCGTTGTCTGTTTGGTCCTCATCGTCCTGTATCTGATTGGAAACGTTTTCGGCATCTTCTGTGTTGTCGTCGTCTAACGCAATCAGGTCTGGAATGTTTTCGCAGGACGTCCCAATACAGTGTAAACACAGAACCGAACATTTCCGGCAACCACAAACAGGTCCACAACCTTTCTGGCATCTGCACGAGATGCTCTTAAGTAAAACATCTGGAGCTGGTTCCTTTGAAATCCGTATTGCGTCCAGTCCTGTGCTTGTTCTTCGCCATCCATGATCTTCTGGAAGCTTCTGAACTCCCCGCCAGCTCTGTACTTGACAATATGTACGCAATGAATAATGACGGTACGCGTCGGATGTTGGCGACAGCCCGTACAAAGTTCGTATACCGCAGAGAGTCCAACTTACGCTGTTCACTTCCTGCACCATACTGCCTCAACATAAACTCTACCTCAAGGGTGGTGTGGAAACGAGTTGATAATGACATTTTCTTGTTTCATGTATGCACAAATTTATAAATGTGGCGGCGTAGATATTAACAATTAGAAAATACCCTCATCGGAGCATGTAGCGGCGCGCTTCAAAAAATCATATATTTTATTATACACGACCAAATGTATCAAACCTGGCATCTGCCGACTCGGAAACATTACTCTTTCAGAAAAAAAAATATTACAGAATTGTTTAATAGCGATATTCGTCTTAATCCGCGATGAAATTCTGATTTTGTTGAAAATTGCAAACCAACCCCCAATTTTGGCACGGCGTAGAGCGGAAACTATTGGTCGCAGACGAAAACTGTAAAGACCAAAATTGTGCACAATTTTGTTCTCTACATATTTCATTTCAACTTTTTTTCGATAGGGCTTACCACAACGGCGCTATTTCCCGAAAAGCGTCCCGACGCAGAGTTTTCATCCCCCACCCCTCGAGCGGCAACACCCTGAGGTCGCAAACTCAGGTGTACTATCAGGGGACCTATGTCTACCATCCCACCAAATTTCATTTCTCTCCGACCTTTTGCGAATAGAAACCCGTTTTTTATACCCATTGCCTGGCCTATAAGTAAAATAATGGGAAAAGTTAATTCAACTTAGGATACGTTATGGTACAGGCTTTCCAAGATTCGATGGTTTTGGAGTGTTTCTACTATATTTTTGGAAGAGAGACAAAAAGTGGCTAAGGTGTATGTATAGCTACGCTCGATTTTCGAGAAAAATGGAATGCCACAAATGTGATATCTAGATTCGCTTGGGAAGTCCCAAAGATTTATAATTTTTACGTGTATATTTTATTTCAAAAATTACGTTAGCTAATATTAAAATGATAATTTTTGTGATTACTTTGAGTAAACTAGGGATTTGTTATACCATTTCTTTTATAAATTGTACTTCTTTGTACAAAGTATGAGCTAAATCACTTCAAGCATCCCGGAGTCTTTGAACTCTTCCATTAAACAAATGTGTAATGATCGCAGACTGAATTTAGAAATAACGTAAACACATCTGGTAGTCTGTAAATTTTATCTGTACTACAGCAAATAGCGGGCGCAAACGCATTGGACCACATGAGTGCCTGTTTATGAAATGTCTCGTTTCCATTGTCAATTATTATTGTTCTACATTTTTACTGCATGCAACAGAATTGGCAGTAATTATCAGTGCATTTATTTATTTATGCTATTTACTTGTTTTTCGTTTAGTAAGAAAGAACGGTTTTCGTATCTGATCTATGTAGTCACCCCAGGATTTTGTTGGTAAATAAACATAAAATCCCTGTGATCACGAATCAATCCAATCCAAACTATTTTTTTGTTTGTTAGTTAATTGGGTAATGGTATAATGGCCAATGGACGAACTCTTTTATCTGGTGAAATATACACCCCCAAATTGTCTAGGAATCACTTTTATATATAGTGTGTCCCAGGATTAGCAAATTTATAGGTGTAAATGACAAAAAAAATTCGAGTTGAAATTTGAGCTTCTGGGGTTCCGCCCTGCTTAGTTTGAAACTAATTTTTGACATAATTTTACTTTCGAAAAATCAAGTACGTCTTGGAAACTTTGAAAAACTAATTTCCAAGGCGTACTTGATTTTTCGAAAGTAAAATTATGTCAAAAATTAGTTTTAAACTAAGCAGGGCGGTTCCACTGAAGCTCAATTTTCAACTCTGATTTTTTTTGTCATTTACACCTATAAATTCGCTAATCCTGGGACACACTGTACATATTTTTTAAAAATTAATAAATCGCCCATTTCTTGAATGTTTTTTTATTCAAAGTAAATGAAAATACATAGCACTCGCATAAAAAATAGAAACTTTCCCCAAAAATACAATCACACCAATTTATTTCACAAATATCACAAAATTCGTTGAAGTAAATGTAACTTAAAAAAATAACTTAAGAAAAACTATGAAAATTTAATACCCAGAATGTCCCCCTTTATTAATAATATGATTTTCCATTAATATCCTGGGAATCGACCATCATTTATTTATTTAACATTCACATAAAATTACATTCTGATGATGGCTATTTAGCCGAAACGCGTAATGTAATTTTATGTGAATGTTAAATAAATAAATGATGGTCGATTCCCAGGATATTAATGGAAAATCATATATAACAGCGACCAGGAAAAATCAAAATAATATTTATTAATGACAGTCCTGCAAAATCTGTGCATACTTAAAATTAGCCTATCAATCATGTCTTGATCCAATTCTCTCCAAACTCGTTGGACTGCCCTTTCCAGTTCTTGTTGATTTTTAAAACCATTCCCAACATCCAAAATGTTATCCCATACCTTTTCAATGAGATTTAAGTCACGAGAATTAGAGGGCCACTCCAAAACAGAGAAATTATGGCATAAATTTTAAAATAATTGGGGTTATTCCTAGACATTTTGGGTGTGTATATATTATTCACAGTATCCACTTTAATGTTCCTTTAGGGATGACGAATGATATTGTAAGGATTATCTCTCCTCCATACTGTTGGTTCATCTGCCCTCAAATGGGAGGAAACGATATTTCCACGCAAGCAAACGTTGTCACGAAATGATTTTTAGGACAGGTAACACCAAACTACATAAGAAGCGACTATTGTCAATAAATTATTAATATTTATATGAAACGTACACGGTACTTAATGCTGAAAAATCCATCTAGTTGTCAATGTCAACACCAACATAGCGCTATGAAATATACCTACAACTTATCCATATTTTCCAGAGATGCATTCCAGAGTTCGAAAACGCGGCGTTCAACGTCTTCATGGAGGCGACGAACACGTGCGGTGAGAGCGGCGAGATGGAGTTCTGCATCCAGACGGGCATCACCAACATCCGAAAGTCGTGCGAGATCTGCTACCCCAACCAGCACCACGCGAGGTACCTGACCGACTTCCACAATCCGGACAATCCGACTTGGTGGCAGTCGGAGACCATGCTGGAAGGCGTACAGTACCCCAACCATGTCAACCTGACGCTTAAATTCGGTAAGGACATAAATGGTCTCTCTAGATAAGGAACAAGAATTTTCTTTATTAGGCTTGGATACTAAAAATAGATTAAGACCATTAATCTATTTTTTTACCTTTAATTTAACGGTGCCTGCTGTAGGTTTATAACAACCTAGAGCTTTTCCAAAATTAAATCCCTTTAGCTTCCGTTTTCTACAATATCATTTAAATGTTTACATCAATAAGTTCTAATAATAATCAAGACTCATAACACCTCCCATTTATTGCCTCTAGGTGCTTAAACTCGTTACAGAGCGAGAATAAGTAATCATCCAAAGCACTATAAAACATTTTATGGCAATAAAATTTATTGATGATGCAGAAAAAAACATATAAATTTTAAGTTTAGTTTCATTTCAATTGCTCTTTCGATCTGCTACACATTACGAAACACTCAAAATATAGCGTGTGCCCAACACTTCTGTTAACCTATAGTTTAATCCGCAGCAAAAAAATACAAGCAATCCCAACTTAGATGTTGAATCAACAATAATTATTACTCTTATTCTCAGTTTGTATTGTTACATTTTTTTACAAAATTAATCATTTCTGGACGATTTCTTCCTGGAAACACAGTTTTTGCAGAATTGGTTCGCTATGGCCGTTGAGTGAGGAATAATAGGTACATTTAACGCTATATGGCGTTGACGCTAAGAATGACAATTTACGATTTTATGAGAACACAAATAATTTCATTGAAATTCTGGAATTTGTGCCACTTGCATCGGCATATTTATAGGATGCACCATGGCCGAATGGATCGGGAAAATTTAGTGGCCCACATATTTTATTTGACTTCTGATGAGTATTGAAAAATACCAAATCAGCTCAAAATCCTTATCCTTTCTTTATTTTGAAATGATGTCCATTGAATAAGCATGACAAACAGTAGTTATTGATATGCAAATAAAAGAAGTTTGTTTCGCCTTAGACCTAGCGTGTTTTGCGCCATTCGTTTTTGCCAAAATTGCATAGGTATATCAATGCTTGGCTCGCCTCCTTTACCTTCTTCAAGTATGCATTTGGACCAATCCAATATTGGTGTAAATGGATCAAGCGCATAATTCTAGATCCACCTTTTTTTTTTCAAAAAACAAAGGACCTGTTTATTTATTTTAGGTCACTTTGCTAAATTCGGCCATTTTCATATGAAAATATAGAAACAAAATAAAAGGCGGCCCACTGAAATATTTTTTTTCCGGGAGGTCTGGCTGGCATTTAGCTTGTTAATTTTGGGATTTTCACCTTGTATAGACATTTAAATAAATACAAGCCTTCGTTTCGCGTTTTTTTATTGTAGATTTTCAAGTCGAACAAAACAGATATTTTGGGTCAATATTCTAACGATATAATGTTTTATCCATGTCTATGCCTTTAAAAAGATATTACACATCTTAAATGCCTTGTGAAATATTAGTATTAATTTTAATTACATTAGATAAATACATAAGGTAAACCAACAATCACAAAAATCATTAGGGAAAATGTTTTTATAGATTTTTGATAGTTCCAAATTATTCTCCCTAATTCATACTTAATTAAAAATATTATATATGATTTTTATTGAAAGAATTCATAATGCAGAACAAATAATAATTCTTCTCAAGAAAAAACAAGATACTATTTAAATCTGAAGGATAACATGCTTTCCCTTCAGTGGGAGCAGACTTAAATATAAATTATTAATAGTTTTATGATTGAAAGACTAACAACTTTTCCACAATAATTCAAAGATTACTAAAGTATGGATTATGACCCATAAAAGAATATATGAATATTAGATGAGTAAATTTATGGTCACTTAAATTTAACTCTTAATTACTAAGTGCAAATTGTTCTCGAGATGCCGGCAAATTCTCATTTACTTATCTCTTTTGAAGATTAATTGCTTCTGCAAATGTTTACATGCTTACACTTATTAAGTATTAGATTATTAGCATTAGATTTTATTATATTATATTTTTATAATTTGACCCAAGAGGAAACTACCCTTATTTTTGCCGTTTCTTGTGGTGTTGAGAAAATTAAGAATAAGATCAAAATCAAAACTAGTAGGCTATAACTTACTGCCCGTTTGATCTCAATCAATAACCTTTGCCGCAAGATAAGATTATTGATTTGCATACTATTTGAATACTGAAGGAGATAAAGGGTGATATGACTCAAGTCAGACACGTGCTTTGCAGCCCAGATTATTCTCCCAAGAACAAGAAGGTCCTGATTTAAGAGGGCAAGCGGATATGGTCTTAATTGCCGAATTCAATAAGACGAATAGGCAACAACAACCACAACAAATAATTTGTTGAATTATTCTAACCTACAATGCCAGGCAAAGAATATTAACAAATAGGGATGTATTTTGTTTTTGTAGCATGGTTAGAATGTATTTTTTTCAAGGGATTATCCTTTAATTGCTATGCAAAAAACATCACTCGCTTGATTTCTTAATAATATGTTGTGGTAAAACTTAGATACACAAATACAACACCCTATATGTGTATATTAAATTAATTGAAGTCATATTTGAATTCCTCGGAAAACTGTACACAAGTCTGGTTGTCGAACCATCGATTATTTATCTTTAAAATTACCGAGAAAATCGGGTATATCACCTTAACTGGGACATTCTGTACAAAATAATCGGCAAAATTTACTGAAAGCAAAGACAATCCCATTTGCTGAAAGCCATCAGTATTACACTTATTCTAATGCTATATCCCTTAAGGTAGCTCTAAAATTGTTCAATTCACTCTAAATATACAGGGCGCGTGTCCGGTTTTTGTGTTAACACTCCCCAAAAAAAGCGGTGGAAATTGAAAGGCACAATTTTTTTTATAGATAATATGTTCCTATAGAAAGTCATCGTTTGCGAAATATTGGTTTGGCCTTGCCACGGAAACTTGGCTTTCTGCTATTTTCGAAAGAGGTGCGTTTTTCGAAAAACTATATTGTTAAGCGTTTTTTAATCGAAAAAATAACATCGTAGGATTATTCGGTATCGGTATCCCTCAAAATGCAGGAATTTTGATAAAAAAGTCCATATTCATTATTTTTCTGTGTGGTGCCAAATATTGAAAAGTGAATAATTCAAATTTGTAGTACGAATCTAGGCCCTAGATTCTAGGGTGCTATTAAATAAAAAACGAATGACGCACAAAGCCATAAATTAATATTCGGTTGGACTTGTGAAAAGATTTTATTTCTATAAAAAAAACATGCTAAACTAATTCACAAAAAAAAAGTTATATTTGTGAAATAACTCGCATTTGACTGTTTTGAATTTAAATTCGATTCTGTTTGCTTCAACTAGAAATGCACTTTTTAATAAACACATTTTCTAGTCTTCTCTCTTATTATTTGTCCTATCCAACTCATAACAAATTTCAATTCGTAGAGGATGTTTATTATTCTCGCACTCATTAAACAAGTATAGGCTTTAAAAAACAATTTTGTCACTTTAATTGGTAGTTCCAAAATTCAAGTATACAGTTTAAACAAAATATGTCCAAAAAACTTACTTTACAAAAGAACTAAGGTGGATAAGTTCACGGATGGATGTCCTTAAAGATTTGATGGATACAAAATCAATCTTTGGCTCCGTTTTTATAATTTCCTTTGCAACATGGCCAACAATAAAATTTTTACGTGAACGCTTCAGAAAGGTCACTATTCTAATAAACGGGGGAAAGGCAAAAACAAAACCTTAATATCATAAAACTTAAAAAGGGCACTTTACTGGTATGAAAAATTATTTTTTTTTCAAAATTAGGATTATTTCTCTGGGGTCGAAACTGTAATTACCTATGATGTCACAAATTAATTTCTAAAGAAGCAAGGTTGAACCCTAGAAGCTCAAATTTAAACTTGATTTGTTTGTTTTTACAACAGTCGGTTCACCTATCCGGGGATGTTTTTAATATTTGTAATTTGTAATGTAATTATTTTATGATTTTATCTTCTAACTATAGCATCGTAATCGTCAAGAGTCAAATAACTGAAAAGTTTTTTAAAATACCAAATTTTGTAAGGCTTTCTTAATGAACATTACGGACGCATTAGGATAGTCAAATTTACAAAAATTGATTTTCTGATAGAGATTTGGTGCATACGATTTTTTGTCAAACTATAAGGGCATAATATGTTCCATTAAACAGATTTTGAAACCATTGGAAGTAAAATAAATGAAAGTGTAAACCAGAAACATTATTTTTTGGAAATGTTAACTGAAAAATCACAATGAATACTCTATTGTTATTTAAAAAAAGCACAAATACTAAAAATGTTCGTGACGGAATCCATTGTATTATTTCCCTGAAAGGCGAAGACTAAATAAAAAATGTCAGTCGTGAGACAATATAAGAGAATTATAAGAGAATTTAAAATTTTAAGAGAAAGGGCTTGTAGAGTACTGACAACAAGCGCGATTGCTCCGAGCCCAATCAAAATTGTCGTAAGCTCCGCAAATATAACGTTAAAATTGGTCCCTTTAGGCACAGAAAAACAGAAAATAAGAATTGGCCTTTACGATGTAACAAAAATTTTATTCATGTAAAGTGCCGAGTGGAATTAACATTCCATGTTTTGTAGAAATGGGAAGAACGTCGCAAGGATCATTTTAGCGAAAAAACGCCCACAAAAGCAATTCGCAAAATTTGTCAACCGGAATATTTCTTTGTCGCAAAATGAGGATGAAACGAGAAACGACGTAACGGTGATAAATTATTCTTTGGGCACAGATAACGTCTTTGGGAAACTTACTGTAGAATTCTATTGTAAACAGGATCGCATCATGTTAGCATTTACCCTGCGTTTTCGCCACAATTTCAAATTCAACATAGGAGTATTATATTTATATTATAGTACTCCTATATATTTTTATTTGAATCTTCTGTTGCTTATCTATTTATTTGTTAAAACCAAGTACCTGTTAATTACTTTATTAATTTTTTTCAGGGAAGGCATTTGATGTTACCTACATCAGATTGTGGTTTGAATCTCCCAGACCAGAAAGTTTTTACATTTTGAAAAAGTCAACGGAAGACGGGCCATGGATTCCTTGGCAGTACTACAGGTAAAATGATGTATTTAGTCAGCGACTTTATCTTTTACTTTTCTTTATACACACATCAAAAGAATACAAATTCAAAAATGCGCATATTTTCTTAATTATTTGTTATTTAAATATTTTAAAAAATTAGTACGACTATGAGCAGTTCTAGCAACTGATATTGCAAACGTACCTATTATTGTTTTTTCTTTATTTAAAAAACCATTGCAGCATTTTTTAAAATTCAAACGAAAAACCTTCTTAACTTAATAGGTATTTGTCATTCAGTGCTGGGCAAGTTTGGTTTAATTTTATACATTTTATGATGCACAGACATCATTTGGAACGTGAAACGATGTTACGTACTATTGGTATGTTGGTATTGGTATTTGTATGTTATTAATCGTTTATGGATAAGATACCACGAAACAGGAGACGTCAAAGAACCGTCATACAGTCCGCACAAGGGTAACTACCCCAATTCAGGATACATTTCTAAGATTGCTAGCCTTGCGAGAGCGCAGTATCATTGCGTCGCAATTGGTTACAGCTACACAATACATGTACGGGTTAGTGACCAAACTGTGTGAAACAGGCTCCACGAAGATCACATTAACGGCCTCCGGCCTGTAAGAGTTCCAGCATCATCACGAGGAAATCCCACAACCAGTTTACAGTGAGTACAAGAACATTCAAATTGGCACCAGCAGGAATGGACTCCAATTTTCTTTTCTGATAAGCCCCGATTGGGACTTCCGCTAGATTCAAGGAGGCATCGTGTGTAGAGTTGTCCTGGAAATGCAGAACGCCTTGCAGCTGTTCGATCAGTTCACAGTTTTCGAGGAGGTAGGATCATGGTATGGGGCGGTATCAACATCACCGGAAGAACTATTCTCGTTTGGTTGGGGAATTCCAATAATTATTCAAAACATTATTCTTCGGCCTATTGTTGTTCCGTATGCTGAGAGAATTGGACCAAAATTTCAACTAATGCACGACAATGCGCATCCCCACGCAGCAAGTGTCGTGCGCGAATTTCTGCAGGACAATGAAATTAATGTTTTGCCTTGGCCTTCTCAATCCTCTGACCTTAATCCCCATCGAGCACATATGGGATTTGCTCGGACGAAGACCTTTGTTGCAAAATATTGTGTTTCAATCTGGCCAACAATTATTTGAGTAATTTACTAAGTATTTATTATACAGAAGTGTTTTTTATTTATTTTTTCATATAAGCATATGCAACGTGTTATAATGAAACAAAATTTATTGTCAAAAGAATTTTACTACATTTGTTTTTTCCAAGAAAACGACGGTATGTGAATTCGGTACATTTTGGTGCGACTGAAAAAAGGTTCCTAATTTCGGACACAGTATCCGAAATTAAGAGACTACTTTCTACAAGTGTAAAAACTATATATTTAAACAAAAGGCGCACACATACGTTTTTTCTAGCTTCTTTATTAGCTTGTTTGATGTAATTTCCAATGTTTCGGGACCGAAACAAAATTGGAGACATTAGGATAGGTAGGTAGGTATCCCATTTGTTTTCCTCTGACCTCATTATAATAGCCAGTTTCAATGGATCTGTCACTTTTTCTGAAAATAAACAATTTACTCGCAACCAGCATATTATATTAAGCCAGAATTTTGGGTTTCTGGTATCCGAAATTAGGAACTTCAGACTATCCGAAATTAGGCACCTTTTCACTTTTTAGGTTAGAGTAATGCAGTAATGTTATTTTTGAAATCTGTTTAATTGTGACTAGAATGCCAGCTTAATTAATATATTAACTAGGACGCAAACACAAAATTCTGGAACGATTATTTCAAAGATCGACACAGCTCAAACCTCGACTGAACATAAAACTCCGCCATGCAATTGATGTGGGTTTTGTGACTTCCCACAAATTATTAAATTAGTTCTGTGCCTGTTATTTAGGCCGTTAGACACTTTAAAATAGTATTAAGTTTTATTTTTATTTTTGACAAATAATTAATATGACAAATTATATAATTAACAATGGCAGGACCTGTTGGACTACAATTTACAATTATTTAACATTCTGACTAGATCTGACCTCCACATCACCCCCCCCTAAACGAAGTGGTACCATGGCAAATCTGACTTTCTTCCCAGGGTAAGTCTTGATATTTGCAGGAACTTGAGGTGTTGTCGAGGTTTCAAGCTGTTGCGATCCTGCTAGAGGTGGCCTCGATGTGCATGGGGATGAGGAATCTTGATTATTGTTCTCAAAAACGTCGGAAGTGGCGAGATGGGCTGCTTTGAGTCGTTCGATACTCACGTTGACTTCACGGCCGTCGATCTTAATGGTAAACACTCGGTCATTGCTTCTTTCGAGTACCTCGTGAGGTCCAGAATATGGTTGATCTAGCGGTCGTTTTACAGCGTCCTGTCTTACGAAAACATGAGTGCACGTGTATAAGTCCTTATAGCAAAACGTCTTTTGTTTGCAGTGATGTGATGCAGGAACAGGCTTGATGCTTCGCATATGTTGACGAAAGGGGTTCAAGAAGAAGTGAGGATCTTCAGGTGGGTCTTCATGCTTGAAAAATTCACCAGGTATCCTTAGGGTTTTTCCAAAGAGATATTCGGCTGGAGAGGCCTTAAGGTCTTCTTTGTAGCAGGTCCTTAGTCCCAGCAATACTGTAGGCAAAACTTGGGTCCACTTGTTGGTTTGATGACACATTATAGCGGCCTTTAAGGTGCGGTGCCATCGTTCGACTAAGCCGTTGGCCTGTGGGTGGTAGGCGGTTGTACGGATGCGCTTACCACCGACCAGTTGAGAAAGGGCTGTGAAAAGGGCGCTCTCGAATTGGGATCCCTGGTCTGTCGTGAGAGTCTCGGGGCTACCAAACCGAGCTATCCAGTGCGTGAAGAATGCATTGGCAACTGTTTCTGCAGTAATATCTTTGATGGGTACTGCTTCAGGCCATCTTGAAAAGCGATCAATTATTGTTAGGCAGTATCTATATCCTTCAGATTCAGGTAGTGGTCCGATCAAATCTATATGTATGTGATCGAATCTCTGTTCGGGATGTAGGAATGAAGCTGGTTGAACGTGGACATGCCGGCCTACCTTAGATCGTTGACAAGGTAGACAGTTCTTGGACCATTGAGCTATGTCTTTGTTCATTGATGGCCAGACATAGCGTGGAGAGATGATTTTGTTAGTAACTCGCCCACTAGGATGTGCCAAATTGTGAAAGGTATCAAAGACCTGGCGACGCAATGGTTGCGGAACAAAAGGTCTGATATCGTGTGCTGAGACGTCGCAATAGATTCCCTGGTGGTTTGGTCCGTAAGTCAGTTTGTGAAGCTTCAGTGAAGTGTCGTTGGCTTGCAAATAGTTCTTAAGTTCTTCGTCTGTTGCCTGGATACGAGCAAGTAGTATAGTAGTCAATGACGGTTGGTAGTCTCAGAGCGTCCACCCGAGACAAGGCATCAGCTACGTCATTTTCGGAACCAGCCAGGTACTTCAAAGTTGTAGTAAACTGGCTGATGTAACCGAGTTGTCTAACTTGTCTAGGAGATGCTTTATCTGCACGTTGCTGAAATGCAAAGATGAGGGGTTTGTGATCAGTCCTAATGTGAAATTCTCTAGCTTCTAACCAAGGCCTGAAGAACTTCACAGCTTCGTAGACAGCAGTGAGTTCTCGGTCATACATGCTATAATTTCGTTGTGCAGGTGAAAGCTTCGATGAAAAGAATCCCAGTGGTTCCCAAATGTCTGTGTTGCTTTTCTGTTCAAGTACTGCTCCCATCGCAGTATCTGATGCATCCGTGGAGAGGCGAAGTTCTGCTGACATGATTGGATGAGCGAGTAGAGTGGCATTGGCTACCTGGTTTTTAACCCAGACGAAAGCTGCTTCTGTATCAGGTGTCCATTGAACCGGGCGTTTGTCATTTTTCCTGGAATCCTTGAGTAGTTCATTTAAAGGTGCTTGAGCTGACGCCGCATTTTTAATGTGGCGTCTGTAAAAATTCACAGCACCAAGGAATCGTCTCAGCTCGATTATAGTTTGAGGTTTCGGGAAATCGAGTAGGGCTTTGATACGATCTGGTAATGGTGATGAACCTTGAGCGGAAATGCGATAACCCAGGAAATCTACGCTCTCTGCTCCAAGTATGCATTTGTTTGCATTGATACTGAGTCCATATTGTTTCAGACGTTCAAGCATTGTGCTAAGGTGCTTTCATGTTCTTCTGGCGAGCTTGAGGCAATTAAGAGGTCATCAATGTAAGCATAAATAAAATCAAGGCCATTCAAAACTTCATTTATGAATCTCTGAAATGACTGTGCCGCATTACGTAAGCCGAAGGGCATATTCACAAATAATCCAAAAGGAGTGATCACTGCCGTTTTGGGGATATCTTCTTCGGCAACTGGAATATGATGAAATGCACGTCGAAGGTCTAGTGTGGAAAAGATTGTTTTACCAGGTAGAATTGAGGAGTAGTCTTGAAGCAATGCAATTGGATATCGGTCAGGCACTGTTTGAGCGTTTAGTTTCCGATAGTCGCCGCAAGGACGCCAATCCCCATTTTTCTTCTTTGCCAAATGAAGTGGACTGGCCCAGGGACTCTTCGAGGGTCTAACGTGGCCCAATTCAACCATGAGTTTAAACTCTTCTTTAGCTATTTTCAAGCGTTCTGGTCGTAAAGGTCTAACACGCTCAGAACAAGGGGGTCCTGTTGTAGTGATATGATGTTTGATAGAATGCTTGGGAGCTGAGTAATCGAATGGGTTTCCAAGGACTTCAGGAAACTTCCTAAAAATTTCTGAGTATCTGGAACTGTTGTTGATGGTTGTAACTGAAGTGATTGGTGCTGGAGCAAGTATTCCTGTGGCGTCGCATCCTGTATTAAGGTCTATGATGCGTTTGTACTTGAGGTCAACCAGTAACCCATGAGCAAATATTAAGTCTACGCCTAATATAGGATATGGTACGTTGGCAATGGAGAATGCCCATCGGATTGGTCGGCGGAGGCCTAAGTTGAGTGTCAGAGCTCGTTCACCATAAGGTTGGATTTTGGTACCATTGGCAGCATACAGAAAGAGAGGAGCTGGTCTCACCTTGTCTTGGCGGGTGGCTGGAGTGACTTAGATATCTGCGCCAGTATCAACAAGGAATCTGACACCTGTCGCTCGGTCTTGAACAAAAAGTCGGCGACTCGGTCGACGGAATGTGTCGCCACCGCCAGTAACCGCCGAATTTACTGACAGTGTTTGGAGTTTTCCTGCTCGGTTTGCCACGAGCAAGGTTTCGTACACTTGGCAGCTTTACCTGCAAATCTTCGGTGATAATAGCAAATTCCAGTGTTTTGATTACCATTTCCCTGGTTTGTTTGTGCTGGTTGTGGTGTCTGATTACGGTGACGGTTGTACCTGCTACTGGAACGACTGCGAGTACGACGAAAAAGTTGGTCAATTTTGAAGGAAAGGTCGTCGACACGTTTGGTCAGGCCATCAACTTGGGCTTCAAGGTCTAGTTTGGGCACGTTGAGTGCTACTGTCTTCGAAATTGGCATAAGGCGTCCACCTGTAGTATGTCGTTGTATATTTACTATTTTGTCAGCCAACTGCGCTAAGGCATCGTTGCTTAAACCATCTGCAGCAGCTAGGGCCACCTGGACATTCTCTGGCAAGCGGTCGAGCCACAAAGTCCTAGTGAAAGCTGCATCTAATCGGTTTCCACCCAGTCGGTGCATCTCTGCAAGGAGTTCCGAGGGTCTTCGGTTACCCAGTTCGAGGCCTGAGGCCAGTGTCTTGAATCGGCGCTCTTGAGTCTCGGAAAAATGATTCAATAGGGCTTCTTTGATGCGCCCATACTTGTCGGTAGCTGGAGGGTTTGCTATTATATGTTCGATGACTGAAAGTGTGTCCTGGTCCAATCGACTGATAACGGCTGTATATTTGGCGAAGTCAGATGTTATTCGTTTGCTGTGAAACTGTGCCTCTATAGCCGTGAACCACAGCTGCACCTTCTTGTTCCAAAAAGGAGGTAAATCAGGTCTGTCGAGACGGTCTACATGGAAATCTTGTGCATGGGATACCGGATGCTGTAGCCCCGTTGAGGGATGCGCTGCATCACCTACCTCCGCATCAGGTTGGTCATGATTATTCCTGGCGCCAGCATGGGTAGTTTCATTAGGGTTCACCATTTTTTTGTTAGAGCGATCTGGTCGTTCGGTGCTTCAACTCTCACCCGACCCGAGCAGATCACGTCGGGGTCACCAGTTGTGGGTTTTGTGACTTCCCACAAATTATTAAATTAGTTCTGTGCCTGTTATTTAGGCCGTTCAACACTTTAAAATAGTATTAAGTTTTATTTTTATTTTTGACAAATAATTAATATGACAAATTATATAATTAACAATGGCAGGACCTGTTGGACTACAATTTACAATTATTTAACATGCTGACTAGATCTGACCTCCACATTGAGACGTTTGGAGCTGCCATCTAATGGAGAGAGATTGTACCACCACAATATTGCATAGTGGGCTTAATTTGACTTTTTGCATTGTATAGGGTGAGGTTTCAATTTAAAACAACAGATGGCTTCTTAGATAAACCACTATCCGAAATTAGGAAACCATCCGAAATTAGGCGACATTCCTCTATTGTTGTTAATTATGTGTTGCAAAAACACGCATAATTTTTTTCTACAAACTATATAAATTTGAAGAATTTCTTAATTCTTTTGTGAATTTTTACACATATAAGTCTATTTAGAGGATAGCTATAATGTAAAAAATACATGGCAGGAAATTGTGTTTTATTTCATAATTTTAATCCTTGTCCCTTAGATTATTTTGGTGTGTGTATTTAAGACAAAATGAAATACAAATTTTGTCTGTGAACCAAGCCAAAATTGGCAAAAAATAGTGATATGTTTACCATTTGCCATTTACCCTCGCATAGGTACTAGATTCTTTAATAAGAGGTAACAAACATTACTGTTATTTTAGCTTTAAAGGGTCGTTTCGGTTTAAATTTAGTTTCCCCAACAGCAAAGAAGGCAGTTGCTACAGAATAACACTGAAAGCATAAATAATATATAAATTTCTTTAATAAAAGAACCGTACCGAGAGAGAAAAAACCTTTTTGAAATTCATATAAGCCCTAAAAAATTAAAAAAATATATGTGTTTAATGTGCTTAATTGTTTTTTTTACAAGCTTTTATTTACATTCACCTCACCTGTTATTTAGTATGTGTGGGCCAAATCTTGCACTGAATTTTAAACTATTTCCACCCAACCTCCTTGACAATATTATTATGTGTATCAATTGATAGGGTTTGACGTTGTTCTAATTTAAGAAATATTGCGGTTGCCCCAAGATGGCGGACGACCCAAACTGAAAAGCACAAAATAAAATAATAAATAAAAATCCTTTTTAAGAACATGCTTTTATTAAGCAATGTACTAACACGAATAAAACAAGTTTCGGTTTTCAAAATTTGTATTCAAAAATCTTGTTGCAAGAATTGCAAAGAAAATACATAATTGCTTATTAACCAATCGCACTGTACTTTTATGAACATTTCGCGAGACAAGATTTTTGAAATAAAATTTTAAAAATGTTTTTTTATTTACCACCTATTCTATTTTTCTACTCAAAAATGCTTCACCTTAATTGAACTATCTTGAAACTTGGTATATAACATTTCTGCTCCACTAAATGAGGTAGATAAAGATAAGCCACCCCGCTTCAGTTCTTTTCCTTAGAAGAGGAGTCCCTCTTAAAGTTTTTCGTCCAAAGTCGTACAAATATCAACCAGTTCTGAATTAATTTTACCTACATAATTTCCTTTAAATGCAATCAATGCCAAGTCAATTAGAACGAATTGTTATTTAAATCAGTAACTTTGGGGTATATTTCACATACAGTTGATTTAAAGTTTTTTTGGGCAATCTCGATGTGGATTTGAGTTAACCCAATTTGTCTTACAATGTTCTCCAATCGTAACATTAAGGCATTTTCTAATGGATTGACGCCTTATCCAACCGGCTTTATATCTGCTTTATACAGGGTTGTCCAGAAATGAGTGGCCCCTGTATACACAACCGTAATAAGCGGAAAATAAAGACATCGCTTTTCATGCAAACCGCAGAAGCAAATCACAAAAGAGGGGTCCAGCTTTAGCCTGTGCTTCACTTCAACATGTTGGAACCTCCTTTCAGCAAAGAATCTACAAGAGTACCTGGAAATTTAAATGTAAAGACACAAAATATCTAGGGTAAACAAACCTTTCGTATGACAAAGTGGAGGGTAAGGACTGCATCGTCAAGGGCAAAAGCCTACATAAGTTTCTCCTGGCTTGGTTTTAAAGCTTTTCTGGCCTAGCTTTCCCGAATAAAAGAAGGAAATAAAAGACGCCGGAAGCATTGTATAGATACAATAAAGTTAGGTTAGGTACAGTATGTTTGGGCTTTTACGTAGGTTTTGAGTATTCACGCGGGAACAATTGCGCGATGGCGACTTTACTTTTATCGGCGCGGCGGGCCAAATTCAAGTCCCTCCCCGACGAGTACCAAATCGGAAAATAGCTCAAACGGCGGAACGGCTTTTCCGCTTCTGACGCGCTTCAATAGAGATGTGGCACTTATTTTTTTGCGGCCCCAGGCGAAATTTGGATTTTAAATATCGAAAACTGCGCCCGCTAGCCGTGACCAAACAAAAGCGTTACATACATACCTACTACATTTTTGAGAAGTGAGCGCGACTATAAACAACTAGGAGGTCCGGCAAGTCCGGACTAGGCTTTTATATCTAACAAATGTTCTTATGTAGTTAATCGCTTTAGAAAAAATGGTAAATAGCCAAGTCAATGTACTCCAGGTTGTACCAGGAATGAGTGCGACGGTATATAGGGTGATTTAGTTTTAACTGCAACTGCACCTGCCGACGCAGGAGCAGATATAACTTTACTTAAACGCCATGGAGGATGGATATATTTTTCTGTATTAAAGGACTGCATGGAAAACTCACCTAATAATAATCTTGAAATAAGTAAAATATAAAACCTGCCCCAAACTTCTCCACCTCAACATACCAACAAGGTTCTTATTCACCGAACTCATATCAAGAAAACACCATTTTAGAACTAGAAAAAAAAACACAAAAACTGCTGCTCTTCAAACACAAAAAGCAAAAACCATTATTACACCCCATTCTTTTGGGACCATATAAGAAAATACAGAGTATATAGAACAAACTGACAATATTTTTGCATATTCTACTGATCCTAGGAGTTTGGGCAGTTAAGACTAAATCACCCTGCATACGATGGCACCTATTTCTGGTACAACCTGGGGTGCATTGACTTGGTTTTAACGATTTTCTCTAAAACAATTAACTACACGAAAAAACAGAAGAATACTTTTTTATGTAGAATTAAATTATAGTAGAATAATTCTGTATAATAGAATGTTTAAACTTTTCGACGAAAAGCAACATTTATTTTGAAAAAGGTGGCATGTGCACCATAGAGACGCCCCCTAGCGAGTAACGGCTACGGCACTTACTAAGGGACCCTGGGGCGCTTAATTTGGGGCTTTGAGCAAAACAAAAACAACACGGGTCCATTAATTTGTTGTGCTTATTCCAGGTTTAAAAAATCACCGAATCTGAGTTGAGGTCATAGTACATTGACGAACATCTTGGTTTCTTGAAACTTGGAGTATAAGTAAGTACTAAACTTTTTTTCATTTTTCTTACAGTGCTACCTGTCGAGATACTTATGGGCTGCCAGACTCAGCAGCTGCTTCAACTAGGGTAGATGAATCTCGGGCATTTTGTACTTCGGATTATTCAGATATTTCTCCTCTGAGAGGTGGCAACGTGGCTTTTGGTACCATTGAAGGAAGACCATCGGCGTACAAATTCGACGAGAGTCCGCTTTTGCAGGTAAGCACCATTCATCTTTAAAAATGTATATGTTTTTGAACTGGGTAGAAGATATATTATGTAGATCCTCTTCGTCCTAGATTTTATATTTCAAGCAACCACTTTTGGAGCCAGATCATGGAAATTTTAGAGCTAGACATGCATATTATCAATCTGGAACTGGTAAATATCGGTACATGATACATATACTAGAATTCCTAGAATACTACCACTAATTGGATGTATGCGAATATTGATTTACATACACCTAATACGGTAACTGTATGACATCACATATCACATTATGTAGTGAGTTGAAGGCCAATAGTGCTAACATTTTCTCATAAATTCCAAGATATAACAACAAATCTTTTACAGATTTCCATTAGATAGAATTAACAACTTTTCATTTTTACGTGCAAGGAATGATGACAAGTGAAATATCTCGATTCTCACGTGCCAGCGTCTATACTCGTTTTCCCTGGTACGGAATCGATTTTTCCTTAAAGGAAAACAAGTATAACTTAATAGACAAACAACTATCATATTCAATATCGTGCTTGGGTTGGCAGCTAATTTTATTTTTTATTAGGATACTTATTTTGTGTCTACAGGATATTCCCTGGTATTTTTGAAAGAAAAATTCCCTATATTTTATTTGTCCACAAAGTTTTATAAATTAATCTGCATTCAACTTTGCTGTATAATATTAACTTTGCCGTACAATAAACAATAATAATCTTAATTTCAACCTACTGGACCCCCAGAAACTCGAAATAAAAATAGGGAACTATAAAAAAGTAAAATAGCTACGTTTTCAATGTAATTAAAAAAACCTACAATGGGTGTCCATGTTAAGAACTTACCCCCTTGTAAAATGTTTACTCGTTGACCGATTTTGTTAAACTTTTCTTTGTTAGGTATAGGTGTTCAAAATGCGCATTCGACAATGTGAATAGCTTTACTATTGAGGTATTATCATGGCCAACTACGACGCACTTTTATGAGCTCAAACGTCAAAAAGGACAATTACGGATTTTTTTAGAACAAAAGTGACTAGGACTAGGTCTTATTTGTAGGACCACTCAAAACCCATCTTCGAGGGGTGGGACGGTCCTAAAAATTTGTACACCTGTCTATAAATACTGAAGTATTTAAGGATTTAAAGGTGGAATATCTAGATTTAACATATCTAAAAGGATTTATTTGGATTTAACTTCAACTCTTCGTACCTAATGTATTTAAAGAATTTAAGTGTATTTAAAAATATTTAAAGATATATCTATAGGTATCTAATAGTATCCCATGATATCTATGGGTATTGTATATTATAGGGGTATAAAATAGAAAAACGGCAAGTAATTGTTATTGCTATTTACAACTAAAAGGACCACAGATAAATTATTAAGCATATTCCATATTCCCAAGTCATACTGTCGGTTGTGTTACTATTTTTTAGGTTAGGTAAGTTTGTTTAATTTTTTGAAATCTTTATTTACCTACTGTATACAGGGTGTCCAACTTTAAAACTGTACAAATCAGTAAAATCTTCATTTTTTGAGATAATGGCCTAAACTTTTTTTTTGCTTGAAAGACCTCCAAAAAATGCTTTGTTTTTACCTTCCTGCCATTTTCAAGATGCAAGTCCAGGGCAGGCTGCGATTTTTTTATACGCCCGATTTTCACGAAAACCATTTAGCGATTTTTTTAATTTAAAATCTGACCCCACAGCGTTAATCATAACACCCCAGAACCCCCATACACCAAATTTGAACAAAAAATATACAGGGAGTTCTATTCTGTATAGGGTGTCAAAGTTGAGCAAAATGGAGATTTTAAATACACCTGGCGAGTCAAGTGTGCCATGGAATCCCTTCAAAACAGTTGAATGATCAACAGGACCACTCAAAATGTTGGCGTGAAAAGATTTGCTACAAAAATATACAGGGTATTTTTCTCTGAGCCATCTCAAAATTCTGAAATTTTATGAAACTTATACGGATCAAGAGTGCTCTGGAATCATTGAAAACATATTGATAAACACAAAAGTAATATATTTCTTTACAAAATGCCAACTAACAAATAAAAACAATTTAAATTATTGGACCTTTCTCAACAAAGTCACTGTCCAAGATGATACATTTTCTGTGCGTTTCCTGTTGTGGCACACCAGCCACCTTAACTGATATGGGCTTACTGACTGGCAGGCTTCTGTATTTTTTAGATTTAGTTTGTTTATAGTGTGTGGAGCGGTTTTGATATACTCGATTTTTGACCCGTATACAGTTCCAAAAATTCAGTAATTTGAGATGGCACGGATAAGAACATTCTGTACATTTTGTATTGGACCTTTGCACACCAACACCTTGAGTGGTCCTATTTCCTATTGACCATTCAACTGTTTTGAGGGGATTCCATGGCACACTTGACTTGGCAGATGCCTTTAAAATTCCTATTTTGCTCAACTTTAACACCCTGCAGAATGGAACTCCCTGTATATTTTTTTTATTCAAATTTGGTATATAGGGATTTTGGGGTATTCTGATTAACGCTGTGGGGTCAGATTTTAACTAAAAAAATCGCTAAATGGTTTTAGTGAAAATCGGGGGTATAAAAAAATCGCAGCCGGCCCTGGATTTGCATTTTGAAAATAACAGGAAGGTCAGAAGAAGCGGTTTTTGAAGGTCTTTCAAACAAAAAAAGTTTAGGCGATTATCTCCAAAAATGAAGATTTTACGGATTTGTACAGTTTTAAAGTTGGACACCCTGTATACATCGATTTTATAAGAATAACCGGTAAATATTATTTAAATAAGTTAATTATGTTTGTTGAACAACAATTAAATGATATTTAGCAGTTAGGTATTTGTGTAAAATCGATATGTTTCATATTTTTTGTTCATAACATTTTCATATAATATATTTTTTTTTTATTTTTCTAACTCGCTAAAGTGGCTTTTAAATACAAGGTATCGAAAAATGTTATTAGAAAAAGTTGTTTAGAATTAAAAAATATCCCCGGCCGATCTTTTCAAAATTTGGTACCCGGGGGAATTTTATATTGGAAACAACTTTTCTTAAGAAAAATTTTCGCTATCTTTCAACGAAAATATGCTAGAAATTAGTTTCTAGTCAAGCAAGTCAGAACCTCAAACGATTAAATTTGAAGCCGAATTTTTTTTTCTTTTACACTTATTGGCTCACTTATGCTGGCACACCCTGTATAATATCTATTACTCTGTCGATGTACCAATCGTCATCATCATAAACTGCATAGTAACTCTCCTTTTGAGTGTCTTTGCTCAACTGCAAAATTTTAACTTTTTAACTAAATACTGGACCGGGCGGTCCAGTATCCAAATTAGGTATCTTAAGTTATCCCTGACATTATTTTTGAAATCTGTACTAAAACTGTGCAACCCTTTTTTTTAATTATCCCTTCTATCTTTGCCATTAGTACCTTTTCTACCTCACCCCCTCGCTCACCTGATCACCTCGTACTTTTTACAATATGACCAATATGTATGTAGGAATTACTATTTTATTATTGGTTGGTATAATATAATATAAGTATCTGGTTAGGAAACCCAACAATCCTCTAAATTATTATTTTATAATTCACACTAAGTACCTATTCAATAATGTAATTCCTAAATTAAAAATTTTGCTGGCTTATTCAGCTGATTGCAAATTGATACAATTTACTACCTGAATTAAGTAGGCAGGTGCCCACAAAGTTTATAAATTTTAGTTTTTTTTGGATGGCATTTTTTGAAAATTGCTACTTGCATTTGGCCTTCCAAAATATAAAATAAATGCAAATAATTCCTAAATATGTTCTAAATGGCAACACTTCAAGATATGTATACCTATGCAAACCAAACAGATGGCTTATAAAACGTTACTTCTGTTTTTAACTTTGTAGGTGGGGTTTCCCATTTATTCTTAAAGAAATCCGTGTGCGAGTACCTCGTGCGAAAAATTGTGACTTTGTGGCATAACATTTTTCTCTTATACACTTGTTGACTGAAATACAGGGCGTTAAAGTTCTTTCATTAAAATTTAATTATGGTAATATCTCACAAAATACTCAAGCTGCTAATCTGGAATCTGGGCATATAAAATAAGCAGAAAATGTCAATTTCTACGTAACCTTTTGGTCTTGCAGGTCCATCATTTTAGTGCATCATTTCATTTTGCAACAAAAGTATAATCGTTGACTGACGTATTAATATCAGTCAACGGTATAATCTTGACTCATAACTCATAACCATAAAAAAAGGATTTGCGCTGAAATTAGCAAAATTTATAGTATACAAAATTGTCATATGTTTTACATCCCTTAACTCCAAAATTCGAAAAATACAATTTTCACCTACCCCACTTAAACGTTACAGATGAATTGTATGTTCAAAACTAAGAAATATTGCCAAATGGGTACTGCGAAAAAGTCATTGGTTTTCTTGAAATAGGGTGTCAAAATTTTGCCGAGTTCAATCCGTTCCCTTTTGAACGTCAAAAATGTGTGGTACATTTTTGTTACTTTAATTGATACAATTAGGCTGTAAAATTTGAAATCGGCGGTAAGTGAAAATCTTATTTTTCGAATTTTGGAGTTAACAGGGGGTTTGGGGCACTTTGTGATAATTTCAACGCAAACGGCTGAGATAACCCAAAACGAGCAAAAACATGATCCAAAAATAGAACAAGTAGCGACCTTTGTGAGAAATGTAGAAATTGACATTTTCAGCTTATTCTCAATTCCAAATAACACAGCAGTGCCAAATTTCAGTTCAGCAGTTTGTTTATTTTGGGAGATGCTGCCATAATTAAATTTCAATCAAGAGAAAAAGTTATACTTACGATAAACTCAATTTTTTTAAGACGAGGTATCCGCGCACACGGATTTTTTAAAGCAACCCCATATCGGTGGGGTTGCTCAACATTTTCGAAGTACCTAAATAATAAGTATACAAAAGTGACATTTTAAAACATAATTTTCCAAGACGGTTATATATAATTCTTGAATAACTAGCATAGTTAAAATCGATTGTATGTGCGTATAACAGAAAATTACCCAAGCATAATATGCATTCCAAAGTAATATGCAACTAGAATTTATTTAAATCGCCAACCCGAACACTGTCACCACACAATACATAGTTTTGTTCTCCCACCTCACGGTGCACGTGCCATCGGTCGCGCTATCCCAATAGCAAGAACTCGCCGTGTGCAACCCAGCCCCGGTTTTCTGCATGATCGAACAGGTTACCACGTACTTGAAGGGCTTCTTCAGCTTGCTCAGCGCACTCAAACACTGTTCCGAAACGGAGGTACTCCACTGGTTCACCTTCTCCTGTTGGTACGCGTTCCCGCTGAGAATGTTCTCGATCGTCTCACGTACGATGTTGCTCACGTCCTCGACGATGAACTGATGTTCGTCTTCATCCATTTTCGAATTTTGACATTTGATGCTGGCGACTGACAGGAAATTTTGAGGGGAAAACATGTCTGGACGACTTTCCGCAAAGCGCGGTAAATAATATTATTGTGTTGGCGCGTTCGTGTCTTGGATGATAATGTGGTGGGGAAGTGTGGAGACGGCCCCGTGCCCGCATAAAATTTCCGTGCCATAAAACGCACATAGTTGATTTGATGGTGAGGGTGGGGAACATTATGGGGCGGGTGGGGGGTTTTGGGGAAAATTATTTAGTTATCTTCCCTTATAAAGGTTAAACGGGTTTGAGCCTCAATTTTTTATTGACAATAAAAGTTATTTAAGAATTTAAGTAATGGATTTATAGCAACATCCCTCCATCGGATTATTTTTGCGAATCGATAATGCTATAAAAGAGTTTTTAGTTAAAAGTAACAGACTGTACATCGTGCAACACATCAGTAAACAAACCCGTATAAAAACTAGAAGAGGGCGGTTGTAACACAATATGGGTTATGAAAATATAAATAGCCACTTTTGCAATTTCTTTTGACCGAAATGATCATTTCTCAGAAAATTTCAGACACATCAACAGAACAGAAGTACCTACGTGTACAAGTGACAGTCGTGCACCAGAAAAGGTACCTATCTATATCACCCATTGAAATGACATGTAGATGGAAGGAGTGTAGAGAGAGAAACTGGCAGCCAAACTTGAGTAAGTGAAATAGTAAATAAATCACCTGATTCCGGCAAAAACACATAACACAAAAGAGGTGTTTGTCCTAACTTTATGATTTTGTGTCCTGTGCTTCAAACGAGTTCTGTTGTCAAACGTCATTTTAATTTTCCTTCTGTCCCAAAGTCCCAAGTCCCAATACGAATAGGAGTAATTATTGTATTATTTATATTTGATTTGAGTTCGTGTCGTGGTGGCAGTTTCGTATAAAACGGCGTTGAGTTTTCTTAGTTGGTGTTTGGTTTAATATTATATTTTTAAATACAGTTTTCACGTCCTTAGTATCTTTAATAGTTGTACTGGATAACAAGGTTAGGTTAGTCCTAACCTTGTTATCCAGTACAACTATTATATTTTTAGATCGGAGAGAAAATTTAATTTAGCTATGTGGCTATATTCTTTCTTTTTAAGTTGTAAATTACAAAAAAGATGGACAACTCCTGTTGTGTATTTGCATGTACCAAACGGGTCGGAAAGAATAAGAATAGAGGGGTTTCTTTTCATTCGTAAGTCTTAAAAATATTTGCTAATAACTTTGCAGTTTTCCAAGAGATAAGGTGATATTAGAGACAAGTGGATTGCAGCAATAAAAAGGAAAAATTTTGTACTGTCTATAAGTATTTACTTGCATTTGTAGTCAACAATTTATTGAGAGCAATTTCATATAGAATTTTGGGCAGCGCAAACTTAAAAAGTATGTAATTACTACAGTTTTTTATTTTCCAAGTCATGATAGAAACTATCACGGGAAAAACTGGCAAAATATTGTGCTAATGAACCTAGCTCTTCGTAGTCAAAGATGGAATTAATCTTGAGGTTCTGGTCCCTTTAATAAGGTGATTATTTGTAATTCTTTTTGTTAGATGCCTAAACATTAAAAATTACATAAAAATATGTAAAAGCTACCTGTCTTACGTGCTTTTCCTATTGAATTTTAAAATTAATAAATCAATTAAAATAAGTAATTAAAGTTGAAAATGTATACCTTATCCTAGATATTTTGTCGCCTTTATTTTAAAATAAACTTTTATTTTGTAATTTGTATTTTATTTGTCTCAATTTACTTCCAGGTACATACAATTGCCATGTAGGTAATTTTCTTAATCAATTCATTACTTTTTTCTGTGCAATATTTACATAATTGTGGTTATATAGAAAAATTCTCATTCCTACAAACAAGCCCCGAATTTCGGAATAGAGATCATACAATAAAGAGAATTACGGAACATGCCCATTAAATTCATACATTAATATGCAACATCCCTATATATCTCCTTTGCCTGAATCAGCTGACACGTTCATTAGGCGTCCTTGTCTTACTTATTGCCATTTAAAACCTATCTCTCTCTAGAGTTGGCTGCCCCAAATGCCAACTAAGAAAACTCAACGCTGTTTTAAAAACTGCCACCACGACACGAACTCAAGCACAGGACACAAAAATAGAAAGTTAGGACAAACACCTCTTTTGTGTTATGTGGTTTTTGCCGGGATCAGCTGATTTATTTACTATTTCACTTACTCAAGTTTGGCTGCCAGTTTCTCTCTCTACACTCCTTCCATCTACTTGTCAATTCAATGATATCACCACTACCTACGAGTCACCATTTGCTTGAGAGTCGCATAGCTCTATGATTCACATGCCGAGAATCTTTTCACCAAATAGTTAGTGCTGATTTGAGCATTTACTCTAAAAAATTATATACAACAGTACATCCACACCTTTTATATTGTGCTACAATTTTCTACGAAGCTGATAATTAAATGTTTCAACTTACTAGGTCTACAGAATAAAGCAATGCGAATTATTTTGAATCTTGATAAATATACAAAAAAAATTCTTTTCTTGATAGACTAAAATGGTTAAATGTGAAAAGTTTAGTAAGTTATTTAGTGTTTATTTTTATTTTTAAAATTAAACATAACTTACTTCCAGTTTGTTTAAATAAATACACTACCTACTTTTAATTTTGAACATCATAATTATTATGTAGGTAAGTAACAAGGTCACGAAGTGACTTTCATATACAAAATTCTAGTACAAATTTATATTATAAATCAATATTTCAGAAAGGAATATTTGAATTTAATAAATTAAATCAAAATTTAAAAAAATAAACAAAAGTTTTAAAAGTGAGTTGCGAAAACGTTTGTTTGCCTTACAGACTTGATAAGAATATATTTCTTTTGTGATTTCAATTGCCTAAATAGCAGTTTCAAGGCGAAGGGATGTAATGGAACAGATGATATGGAATCAGGCCAATACAATACAATAATATACAGAGTGTTTCATTAAGGGTGAAGAGGTACCATATCTCAGGAATTAATAGCCCTGGAGCTTTGTGAAAGAATCTCCGAAAAATCGCGTTCTTAGGTCGGCCGCTAGAGGGCGTATTCGAAACAGTCAATTTGAAAAATGAGTTTTCTAAAAAAAATGACTATTGGAGGTATAAAAAATAATATTATTGCACTCTTCAGCAAATTCTGAACAATTTTTGTTAAGGATTTTTTGTTCTAGCTCTTCAAAGAGAGGTGAAACGGGCGGATAAACCTTGACTTGAAAAAATGCTGCTAACTCCGGTTTGGCTTTACCGAATTGGTCGAATTTGGGCTCGTTGAAGAGAGCTTTCCTTTTTCTATCAAACGATTGTCCAGTAAGGTTATTTCGAATTTCGTGGTCACCGCTAGAGGGCGCAATTTGAAAAAATTCCTTTTTATTAAAATTTTCCCCGAAATTTTAAATGCAATGATATATTTTAATCGAAAAGTAAATTAAATTTACAACAAAAAATACCAAAGGTAGGTTTTTGTATACCTGACAGCGTATTCACGTTCCGCAAGTGAAGCATGTTCAAAACATTGAAAATATACGGCAAGCATATCGTAAGCCTGTGCATTCGTATAAGGCATTATTTAATAAAAAATGCAACACACGATTTTAACTCAAAATTTACAAAAATATAAGATTTGACCATTTTATTCCTTTATTCAATGATTTGACCCAATACTTTTATTAAAGCTTGAGGTAAGAAATTAGAAGTATACGTTTAACGGAATAAAAAGTGAGAAAAATAGCAATTTACGAAAAGCTCAAGCAGATTTTTATTTATTTCATGGCATGCTTGACCACGGAAATCTTTGATAACAAATACCTACCTACCTTCTTCTTTCAAATAACATGTATTTTGGCGATAACTCAGAAACTAATAAAGATATCGATTTGAACCTTGCGTATTTTTTGTTGTAAATTTAATCTACTTTTCGATTATAACATGATAAATATGTCCTTGCATATAAAATTTCGGAGAAAATTGTAATAAAAGGAAACTTTTTCAAATTGCGCCCTCTAGTGGTGATCACGAAACTCGAAATGACCTTACTGGACAATCATTTGGTAGAAGAAGGAAAGCTCTCTTCAGCAAGCCCGAATTCGAGCAATTCGGTTAAGCCAAACCGGAGTTAGCAGCATTTTTTCAAGTAAAAGTTTGTTCAAAATTGTTCATAATTTGCTGAAGAGTGCAATACAATTATTTTTAATACACAGTCCCCTAGCGGCGTACCCAATACGAATTTAAAGATAATTTCCAGCGATTTTTCGTGACCACATATTACTTAAGAAGATTTTTTTCCCAAAGCTCCAGGACTATTATTTCTCTCCTGAGATATGGTACCTCTACACCCTTAATCAAACACCCTGTATGTGAATAACTCAAATGGATTTGCTACTAATTTCTTTCCACCTACGTTCTTTCTTCGAAAATAGTAATATCCAACAGCAGAATGCCCCTTTTCTGCTGTTTTTACGAATATTGGTGTCACCTGTTATTGGAACCGTATCAAATCGTGTGTCATCTTCAGAGACTGGACATCCATTCAACCAAGCATTCAACTAGTCATTTCAGAATTAGAAAAAATTCCATTCCATTCCTCGCAAGCTATATAACTATAACTAAAAAAAGTGGTTATAAAATGACATGTAACAATGAAATTGCATGTAGACAGTGAACGTACTAAAATTGAATGGTTTTATTTAGGTTTATTAAAATTCACTTGAGTAATAAGAAAAAAATTCAAAAATAAAATTATTTTCGGGAGATCTGAAATCTGGTATAGCGGTATAAAATTGAAAAGAGAACTATTTTTAACAATATTTCTCAATATTTTGGGAAATAATGCCACTTTCAGCAATTTTATTTAAGAAATGTTCAATTTGACAGGTGACGAAAATCCCACGGTTGCTTTGGATCACGTCATTTGATGATACTTATTGATGCTAAGGTGGTTAACTTTACTTAGAAGCTTCGCGTAAACCTAGTCAATGTGCACAGCCGACTCTAGGAGAAGCCCTGAAGTAGAGAAAACTGGCAAAACTGCCTGTCAGTTGATTTTACAAGAAATTTACCAGAATTAAATTTGTGTAGTGCGGGTAGTGCTATCGTCGCCAGATTGCTACGACGAGGCAGTGTGTCTCTGGGTGAAAACAGACAGCCCGAAGTGCTGGCGACAGCTTTTTTATAAATTTGTTTTGTTCTATAAAAATTCGAAGTGAAGAATCGTTCCTTTACAATTTCAAACCAAATGATGCCTAGAACCGCCGAGGGAAGCTAGAACTAACTTGAAATAACTTGAAGTAGCTAAGTTTTCTTTGCTTGACGACAAGCGGTAAACTTGTATTCATTTTGGGCTTTCCAAAAGAGGAAAATTAAAGAATAAAATGATTAAGGGCCAATTGCATAGGCAAACTAAAGTACCCTTTAAAATTAAAGGAGCTTTCTAAAAATCCAACCATTGTTTAGTATTGTTGCAAAAGTTTCTTTACCTAATGTTAAAGTCAAAAGATAATTATTTAGTTGAATGTATTATGAAATTGAAACTAACTAAAAGATATTACTCTCCTTCACAACATGCTGTTCTCTGTTCGCTTGTTGTATTTTTATGAAAATTTGACCATAAGGGAAGACAGGTAATCATCATTTGCCTGATGGCACACTTTGCGAAAAATTCTCACAAAAATTCGACTTACAACAAAATGTAGTCCCCTCTATTTGCCCTAATTTACCGAATTATTTGTCGAAAATGTACCTATCCACACGCAGGAATCGTACTTATTACAAATACTTATACTTCTGTGTATATTTTGTTACTTTTGTTACTGCTTTTATTGTCTGTTAAACAAATGTATGTACTTACTTAGGAATCCAATTATTGAAACAAAAGTTGACCGATGAATTTAATTATAATTAAAAGGAGGGTTGAACATCTATTAGAAAATATTAACTAAGCCAAAGTGCAGACTGCTCTAGACTGCATAGACCCGTTGAACCGTCCCGCTGCGGCGTTGCCACATGTTTGCACAGGGCTTGTAAGCTTGAGAAGGTTGGGCAATGTGTCTACGCTTTTCTTTCAGGAATGGGTGACAGCGTCGGAGATCATGATCACCCTGGACCGCATCAACACGTTCGGCGACGAGGTGTTCGGCGACGAGAAGGTGCTGCGGTCGTACTTCTACGCGCTGGCCGACGTCGCCGTCGGGGCGCGCTGCAAGTGCAACGGGCACGCGTCCGAGTGCGTCGCGTCGACGGGGCCGGACGGCGCCCGCCGGCGCGTCTGCCGCTGCGAGCACAACACGGCCGGCGCCGACTGCGGCGAGTGCCTGCCCTTCTACAACGACGCGCCCTGGGCGCGAGCCACTGCTCGCGATGCGCACGAGTGCAAACGTGAGTATACCTACACTCTGTTCAGACTAAACGCAAGTAAAACCACAGAAAATATACTACGAAGTATATTTTCTGTGGTAAAACATAAACACAAGTTGTTGCATGGTTAGAGCGTGATACGCACGTGATCGGCTTGCTATTGGCTAGATGGCAATAAAGTTATATCCGACGGGCGAGTGCAACGAGTCGGTGTTTCTTACAGAGGTGTATTGAGTTGCAAGTGGACCTTTATTTTTTCCGATATAATTCTTTCGCTACGATTACATTTTCAAGAAATCTAGGTGTGCCATAAAAGTTTGTTTTAAAGTTCTTAATACTGGGGCATATTATTTTAACATTTTATATTATAAAATTCATAGAGATCGTCCTTAATGCGGCCCTGCCTCGCATTAGCCCTCAGAATTATTCGCACGTGCATCGATCGTGTAAATGTTTACACGCCACTTGCATTTAGTTTGAATAGAGTTTAGACGGGAATCGATTTCTAATTTCTAGCCCGGTACTCGCCAAGGCTATGATGCCCATAGGTGGTTGCAATTCGTTTTATCAGAGTAAAGCCGGATTTATAAACTTTTACGTTTGACGTTGCCACTTGAAGTTTGACGTTTCCGTTTGACGTTGCCGCAGCTCTGTTTCCAAAGTCGTTTATAAACTTTTTCCGTTCGGTTTAGAATTTTCTGTACGCCTGCGTGGATAAAGAAGGATAAACCATAACAACAACAATCATTGCCATCGGAGCGAAGTCGTTCGATATTAATATTCTGATTTAGCAACTCTGAATCCATTCTGTACCATATAGGGTTAAATAATTAATTATTACTTAATTTGACAAAATTTTGGATATAGGGTTCTGGATCGATTCTGACCAACATTTTTTAGTACAATTTTTAAAAAAAGCCTAATATGACTTTCGGATTTTCGGCATCGCAGGTGGCTTTGACTTTGATCTAGACAACTAATTTTTTGGAAATAAGTAGGAAACCTTTGGTAAAAATTTCGTTCTGGTCGGTTACAAATTAAAGAAGTTATAAGGTTGTTTCACTCTTAAGTGAAGTGAGACACTCTGTATGTTCACTCCAACCGTTCGTTCAGAACTGAGACTTTTTCTGAGGGATTACTCCTTGGGTCATAGGTTGCCATGGAAGACAAATGCCTAATTATAGTAATAATTATTGACAGTTTGCAAGTATATACACTCTTTGGAAAACAAAATGGGCTATTTTAAGACTTTTTTATAACCTCAAATACCAACAAGTTAAGGGATGTGTCAATTTATAGTGAGCCACCCTGTACATTCGATTCATACCACAAACCGTGAACTGTTTTGACTGTCAAGAAACGATATCCAAACGGTCAAATATTATGTTAAAACAATAATATGTGAACTGTCCTTGAACGATAAGAGATCGAGTTGGAATGGATGGTTAAGTACAGCGCTTGCGCCACTCGTACTTTGAACGGTTTTTTGTTCAATCAGATATCAGATCTCTCCTGGCGGATGTCGCATATTGGTTAATAATATTTTACAATATTTTGAAATAACCTAAGCATCCGCGCGCAAAGTTTATAAATTTATATTATTTACGCTATTTTTGTATTCTCTAATATTATTTTGTTTTTTATTGATAAACTTATTTACTTATTTAAATTCGTTAGCATATTAGCTACTTATAGTTCATTAAATGTATCTCTCTGAGACAACGAGAGAATCGCATTTTATTTTCGAAAATCTCCGGTTATAAATCAGAGGCAACTTAAATATTAAAATACTCTACGTCTAAACCGGTATAGTAATATATGCATAAACACAAGTTTACACCTACGCAGCTGCGCAGCTATCAGCGTTGCCGATCCTATACCCTATACATATACAGTGACAATGACAAGACAGGCAAACATGAACATGACTTAGATAATTTCAAGATGATTGTCACGTCACGAAGTATTTTACGAATTGGGAAGAGGATTAAAATACTGTAGTCACAATAGTCGTACTTGTCACCCGCAGAGCATTGCTAAAACTTTCGTCTGTGGTCAAAACTAAGAGCTCTTGTCAGAACTATTTATCTATAGTACACGTACCTACTGGGTGGTCCAACTTTTGCCCGCAAGACCTTTATAGAATCGATAGAAAATGTGAAAATAAGAAATTTTTTTGTACAAATGAACATTTCTTTCATAGCCCAGTCACGTTCACGAAAATATTCCTGAACAGAAATAATTCCGAGGCCGATGATATACAGAGTGTAACTTTGATTAGTACATAAATTGTAACTGGAGGTAGGTTCCGAGCCCAAAAGCACGACCACGAAAGCATATTTTTTATTGTGCTGGAAATAAAAAGGTAGGTATGGCCTTTCAAAAATGTTCAGGAACTGTAGAGAGCCACTGTTCGCAAAGTCGCGAACTTAAGCTCATAAAAGTGGTCGTAGTTGGTCATGAATACAACCCAAGAATAAAGTTACCCATTCGTTGCATGCATATTTTGAATACCTACCTAAAAAAAGTTTACTAAAATCAGTCAAGAAATAAACAAATCTTTTTGTCAATGATCCTGATCCCTTGCTATTAAAATTACAGCATTACCAAGAACGTAATGGACGTAGATTTCCAGATCATTAACAATAAATCACTGAGAAAGTAATAACAAAATTCAAATAGAACTTGCAGGTAGACAGGGACAGTGTCATTTACGTTACCGATATCCTTGGCTCTATTTATATACCTATTTAATATTGCCAAAAACCAATACAAAAAGTTATGATTAGAAACTCTTCCTTTTTGTACACTTTCATCTTGTTAATTGTTAATAACCCGAGGAGCCAAGACCCGATACTCACAACAGTACAAACTTTTCTACGAAAAGTTGATAATTTTAGCTCTGCATAGTGCAACAACTTCCGAAATCCACTTCAATTAATACCAATTCCGTTCATCTGATGAATTCGCTTCGTCCAATAACTCATTCAGGTTTTCCGAAAACTAATCAACCGTAAATCACTTGCAGGTCTCCTTTTCGGTATTCATCGCGTTGCCTCGGCGGCGACATCGACCAAACAAAAAGCGGTAAATTGAATTTAAAACACGGCGCCAAATGCACCACGGCTCGCCCGGGGTTAAGATGAGCTTCTCACGCGACCGCCAGCCCGCTATTCACATGGCTATCAAAAGGAGTATGACGAATGCGTGGTGGGAGTAGGTTTACGGAGATTCGTTGTAAAATTTTATCTGCCACCCGCATAATTTAAACGTCGCAAATAAAACTGTTGGTAGAAAATCTCATTTTAAGCAAAAAAGTTCAAATAAAAAGATACAGGGAGTTGCAAATGACAGTCCAAGTAGGCATATTACTATAAAAATGTTTTTAAATGTCATATAATTCAAACTATTCAAACTAATTTTAAGCAGATTATTTCACTCATACTCCTTTCTTAAAAAAAAAAACAACCAATCGTATGCCTATTTTATATATCACGGAGAAAAAATATATTTATAGAAAATATATAAATAATAATTTATAATATGAAATTTAATACTATTTGGGACAACAATACAATATTTTACAAACTAAAATATTTTTTTAATATCGGCTGTATTATAAGAGGGTGGGAGGGGTCACGGGCGTAGCCAAGGGGGGGTTTCGGGGGTTCAAACCCCCCCCCCGAAATAAGCAAAATATTACCTAATATTATACCGAAAAAATACGAGGAGTGAAGAGTTAAATTATTATTACGTTTGAATATATGTAGTAATAGTAGCGCCTAGCGCCATCTTTTGACGAGAGGCAGACGCAGTTGCAGCCGAACTATTTTCTATTGTAGGGACACTTTGCGTTGTTTCTCGATTATTCGCCACGCCCCTCGGTCGAAATGAGCGGAACTTTGTGGAAGTTCGTGGAAGTTTCTGGACGGCTACTGGGCTGCTATATAAGCGGCGCCGCGGCGCGTGACCGCGCTTACGGCAGTATTGTTCCATGCGAACTCGAAGCGAATAAAAGTGAAAAGTGGTGAACGAATAGTGAAGAGAATTAAGTGTACCGTGTAAGTGAGTAATTTTAGTGCTCTGTTATTCGATGACCTTGTTAAGGATAGATACGTGAATCATTATTACTGTCGAAAAATGGAGGGGAAAAAAGGAAGGGTGATAAACTTAAAGGTATGGACTACTGGAAAAAGTGGTGTAGTCAAGGTCAAGGGGTTTCTAATAAAGAAACAAATTTGGATTTAGCTATCAAAGCTTCAGCTACCTTGCATGCTGATAAGAAGACTGCCTACCCCGAAATCTAGTTTGGAATGCCTAGATATGTGCGATAAAAACCTTTATCCTAATATTTACACATTACTACAAATCTTGGCTACCATTCCTGTATCCACTGCTACCCCAGAAAGGTCTTTCTCGAGCCTAAGGAGACTGAAAAACTATTTACGAAACACTACAAGTGAAAACAGACTTAATGGTTTGGCTCTAATGAACATTCACTATGGAACAGAAATTCATGCAGATGAAGTAGTGGATATATTTAAAAGAAAAAGCCGAAGATTTCTTCTTTAATGGTTTTAGATTTAGCGCAGAGGAACGAAATTAATTTATCCATTTCATTTAAAGTTAAGAACTTTAGAAACATGTCGTAGTTTTTCGGATGAATATATAGATATTAAATTTCATGTAAGTATATTTTTGTTGTTTTATTTACTTCTCAAACTAAACCTCCCCCAAAACTATATCCGGGCTACGCCCGTGGGAGGGGTACCCTCCACCCGCTGATCATTCCATATTATTTGCCCCTTCCACTACTCGCTTCCGCGGCCAGAATTCAACTTCGGGAAACAGCCCGCCCTCACACTTATTAAGCAGGGGTATCATCACAGAAAATATACTTATATTTTCTGTGGTATCATTTCATCTTTATCCTTCAATCGAAATCGTATATTACATCAACCTTATTCCACACACGAGCAGAAAATACAGACAACAAATTTTATATTTCCCTACGTGTAAAATATTCATGTTTTTAATTTGACTGTTTGTTATATTCATTATTAATAATGTCTATAATAGTTTCAAAAATATTTTTCTATCGTCTAGTATTAGGTACTTATTATAAAATTTAATAAATATAATATTTGTTTATAATGTCCAAATATTCAGGAAAAATATATGCATATTAGTAGTGAAAATATTTAATTGCTACTTTAAATATATTTTATATGGGATATATGGGATAAATTTTTAATAAATAACTTACGGAAAATTTGTTTGCGGCATCAGGTTTTGCTAGCTCTAGAACCAAAATTGACATAATCAAATGTTGTGACGTAGCCTTTTTTTATGTCAAATTTGACATTAATGAAAAAAATGTCCGAAAAATGGGCTTATTTAACCGAATTTCGAAAAAAGTCATAAGAAAAATTTGTTTCTTTCGCAATTTTGTACCCCTGAGCAAAAATTCAAGAGCCTACTACGATTTTCATATTTTGCCCTTTGTTGCCCTTTTCCGTATTTGTTAATCCATAAAAGACGATCCTATGTAATTTAAAACACTCATTAACTGAATACATACTGCACAATACTTAGTTTATGGTCTAAATATCCTTCTTTTCCTTCTTTTGCAAAAAAATTAAAATGAGGGCTTGTTGAAGAAGCACGCTTGGTGCAAAACTGATCTCATTTTTACAGATAAACACATAAATTCGATTTACAAACTTCTTTCTATAGTAAATGGTTGTAAAAACACACAAATATTTCTGTTATGCTGATCTGATCAGAAATATATAGAAAATTTAAAATATTATATCCAATAATATCCAACAAAGGGCAAAATATGAAAATCGTAGTAGGCTCTTGAAATTTTGCATAGGGGTATAAAATTGCGAAATTAACATATTTTTCTTATGACTTTTTTCGAAATTTGGTTAAATAATCCCATTTTTCGGACATTTTTTATTAATGTCAAATTTGACATATAAAAGAGACTACGTCACAACATTTGATTGTGTCAATTTTGGTTCTAGAGCAAGCAAAACCTGATTCCGCAAATAAACTTTCCATAAGTTATTTATTAAAAATGTTTCCCATATGGTGCAAACTTTTTGGCGGGCACTGTATAATATAAATTAAAATATGAGAACAAATTTTCAGGCAGTCACGTTGTAGTCTATGGAAATTTTCCAGACATTTTTGCTGATCGTTCCCGTAAACATCTTCAGTGACGACTCGTCCTATGTTGAATCGCAACTGATATCACGCCACTAGATATTACTTGGGCCATGTAATATCTTTACTTAGGCATTTGATGATCAGGTACAATCCCTGAATGGACGTGTCACCACTAAAGTTACTCTTTACTCTCAGCGAAATGTCTAAAAGATTTCAATCGACCATGGCGCACCAGCCCCGAAATTTATTCTCACACGGAAATCAGCCGTGGAAGCATAAAAATAAGAGAAATAAAAATTACAAGGGGTTCTGTTTAACAAAAAAATTTATGTAACTACATATTTACATTTCCAAAAATAATTCAAATTTAACAAACGCTGATTTATTTTAACGTTTTTGAACACATTTAAATAATTCTAGTTTTTATTGTTGATATACATTACTACCAAAATTAACATTTTATTCATGAACTTACTAAAATTTGCTATAAAAACCGATGGTAAAAAATATTAACAAACTTCCTTTAAAACATTTTAGCTATCGTATAAAGAAAAAAAAAGCATTTTTATTAATATGCATACATCATAAGTCCCTAGTTTCTCTAATCTACTTATTATATCTAAGTAAACATAAGAAGAATGCGCACCATCACAGAAACAGTTCAAAAAGGTTAACTCAATTCACCACTTCTCCTAGTGCACAATAAATAAGTTAGAGTGCCTATTGCCGATAACATTATGGAAAAACTTATTTTCAAATATTTTCTTTTACTTGCATTTAATTCGTAAAATATCTGCATTCTATAAATTTATACTTAAAATATATTTTATATTACAATAGAATGTATGAAAATTTAATTAAACAAATTGAATATAAAGTAAAAAGCAAATGCTTAAATATAAAATTTTGTATATTACTAATTTGTAATATAAAAATATGTTAGCTGTTATTGACGGGAGTCATAAAATTAAAAATAAATTGTTTTACATTTTAACATATTTTATTTAAAATACGCATTTTTGTATATTATCGTATTTCAAAATACAAAATGCAAACTATCAAATAAAAACAATTTAAATTAAGCAGATATTGGACTTTTCTCAACAGTCACTGTCTAACATGATACATTTTCTGTGCGTTTCCTGTTGTGGCACACCAGCCATCTTAACTGATATGGACTTACTGACTGGCAGGCTTCTGTATTTTTTAGATCTAGTTTGTTTATAGTGTGTGGAGCGGTTTTGATATACTCGATTTTTGACCCGTATAAAGTTCCAAAAATTCAGTAATTTGAGATGGCACAGATAAGAACACTCTGTATATTTTGAGTGGTTCTATTGACCATTCAACTGTTTTGAGGGGATTCCATGGCACACTTGACTTGGCAGATGCCTTTAAAATTCCTATTTTCCTCAAATTTCACATCCTGCAGAATGGAACTCCTTGTATATTTTTTATTCAAATTTGGTGTATATGGGTTTTGGGGTGTTCTGATTAACGCTGTGGGGTCAGATTTTAACTAAAAAAATCGCTAAATGGTTTTAGTGAAAATCGGGGGTATAAAAAAATGGCAGCCGGCCCTGGACTTGCATTTTGAGAATGGCAGGGGTCAAAAGAAGCGGGTTTTGAAGGCCTTTCAAACAAAAAAAAGTTTAGGCGATTATCTCCAAAAATTAAGATTTTACGGATTTGTACAGTTTTAAAGTTGGACACCCTGTATATAATCATCAATTACAAGTTTTTTGACATGTTTCCTGGAAAATAGCCAATCTATAACAGACTTGTTAATCAATGTCGACAAAAAGACCGATATTACTCCAATTATCTGTAAAACGTGTTGTCAGAGCCCCTATTATAAAACTTTATAAAAGGCTCTAGGCTATTCGCGTGCTCTCCGCTTTAGGTAGGTGTATAGCGAATTTTATTGAAGTCCAGGCTTCCCGTCTACCAATTCATTAGCTGCTTAGTAAATAGTTCATTTTAAATTTGTTTGACGGTACAAAGGACTCAATTTAGCGACAACAAAGTATCGCGTTTAGTCATGCAAATATAAAAGTATCACGAATTTGAATTTTTGAATATTTCAAAGTTTGGGACCACAAAGAAAAATAGCCAATTGTGTTATCTTTCCGACTAAAAAATACATTACATTGTTTTTCGAAAAACGCACCGCGTTAAGAAATCGCAATACTTCGCAAACGATGACATCCCTACATCAAGTCAACTTAAATTACAATAGATACCTACTAATACAAAAATTAAAGTTCCAAGTTTTAGAAGCACGTATCACCGCACGTATAATCTAAACCCGTCAGAGTGTTTAGGAACCAGTTCCACAAGCATACAATAGTCAAGAAACTGAAAAGCTAATTACGCCCAAAAACCCACTACAACCACACCCATATATCACCCTTTAACACCCTTTCTCGGCGGGGGACCGACTCATACATGATAATGAGCGTCTCGTTTTTCTTGCCCGCTTAAGAGCCGATGCAGGATCTTCTGTTGGTCAGTTCTTCGCGTCTTCCTGCTGCGACCGCTCAAACTAGAGGGAGTGTCTGAAATCGCGTCTGTAGCACTCGCGGGCTCGACGATGTAGTTAGGGCGATTTGTCAAATATAACATGGCACTTTCGTTTACTTCTCTTGTTGTATTTTCGGTTGTTAGAAGTGGTGTTTGTCTGACTTGGGATGGGTTGACACCTTGGTATTCTGGAACAGGTATACTTTTTTTTATTTTATTACTTTCGATGAGGTTTAATTTAAGTTAGTTCGGATGTAACATTTTAGTGTTTTATTTTCACTGCCCAATAACAATTCAGACCACATAGCATTGTTCACTGCGATGGCACATTTGCAATTCGAAGTGTTTATTAATCGTTTAAGAAAATAGGTACGGCCTGCGTTTGAAACGTAAAATTTCCAATACCTGCTGCTGAAAGGACAAAGTAAAAGTAATTATAATTTCCAAGCAAAGTTTTTCTCATATAAAAAAAATTGGAAATGAAAAATCCAGTGTAAAGTTTCATAGTTTTTATTTGCAATAATTAAGTAATGATTTAGCCATTTCACCTTATTATTATACCGTGTGTTCATTAAATCAATGGGCCTGAATCACATTTTTGGTGGATTAGCTCATGATGGGATAGCCTTGGGTAAAAATATACCCTTATTTTTCATCAATTTTTTTGAAGCTCAGTTTGTATAAAAAAATAAAAACGTTTGTGGACAACCGTTAAATGGAAATCAACACTTTTAGGGGAGAGTCGGGTAATATCGGACACATTTCGAAAAATTGAAATAATTTTTATCAAAAAAATGATATATTAACATATTTTTGCTTAAAATAAACTATACTCTTTGCAGAATAGAATACATAATAAAATTAAACAAAAAACTTAAACAAAAACTCCACTCGTTAAAAACAAAAGTGGGCCTCTTTTTGTAATTTTCTGAAAACGTCGGGTAGTACCGGACATGAATTAATTCCCCTTACAAATGCCGCATTTATAGTAAACCTGATGTTTTCTGCCCCAGAACAATTTTTATGGGTCCAACCATGGCACTAGATGCATTGTAGTGCAAGTGCAAGTTACACTATTATAAGTGCTACCTTTTCGGTTTGAGTCGTTCGGGAAGGTTATGGCTGCCTTGATGAACCTAATAAGGGGAAACAGCTGTCGTAGTCTACCTTCTCGAACGATTCAAATATGAAAACACCGGCACATCCATTAGAACTTGGATGTTGGTATGATATTACCAGTTTCCAAAATTTATAGTCCCATAAAGCCGCTAACTTTCTTTCTGTAAAAATCTATTGGGGACGTGAAATTTTATCATCATTGTATCTAATTTGCGACGAAGTCTTCACCACAGATGATACACTCCGTTGCTTCTTGTTGCTGTTCAGAGCATATTTTCTTTGCTATATTTTTTGTCCTTTACATTTTTATTTTTTCCAATGTAATCCTCTAGTTGGTCAATTTTTCTTTATCCTTTTGTGTTCTTGGGCATTTTTTAAAGTTAATATGAAAATAAGAATGTTCAGTTAAAATTTCAGTGTGTCCGATATCACCCGAAATATGTGTGTCCGATACTACCCGAACAGCACCGTTGGAAAAAAGTGGCCAACTTATTTTTTACGACCCTCCGATAATTTCCATAAAACCATTTTTATATTCCAAAATAACCAACAAATGTTATATAATATGAACATTTTAACAGAACTTAACGTTTATATAAAATATAGACTGGTAAATTTTATGTCCGGGAAATTTGTTTTGGGCAAAAAAATAAAAAATAAAGCACACGACGTGTACCGTTCAAAGCTCGGCCTCATACTGAACATATGTGTCTACGGCAATTCTAATAAAGCATTTTCTGACAAATTCGGAACGCCATCTATTAGGAAAATTGAGAAGATGCTGTTGTCCGATACTACCCACTGTCCGATATTACCCGGCTCTCCCCTAAACATTTAAACAGGTATAAATTTGTTTGTCAATAAATAATGCCATTAATTTTAAATTATACGAATTTATATTATTGCAATACCTTTTTTTGTTATATCCTACTTAAAGATCTTGAAATTAAAGCAGTTTCCCATATTAGACCGTCAGATAGTGACAGATTTAGGTGACCCATTTTCGCATACAAGCGTCGAAGAGGATTGAAAAATACATCGATGCTGAGTAGAATTAAGATAAATTTATAAGAGTGGCCCCTGGGGATAACATATGGAAAATTCGATTTAGATTTTCCTATATATTATAATAATATGTTAATTATGTATATGTTCTTTTTTTATATTTTTCGGGCTAGTGACGATGTACATTTTCATAGGCTTGTGTGGAAAAATCGGTCAAAATCTCGATTTTTCCTTACAAGATTACGCCCTTACTTCAACCCTTTAGCCTCCTGCAACACTCAAGCCTTTGGTTTTCCGAAGCCAGGTATACTAATATAATTAATCATTTAGTGCACACTGCTTGGGCAACCTTTTAATTCTGTTACTTAATGAAAATCGAATTTTCCACGTGTTATCCTCAGGGGCCACTCGTAAATTTCCCTTCATTCTACTCAACATCGATGTACTTTTCAACCCTCTTCGAGAGTTGTATGCGAAAATGGGGCACCTAAATCTGTCACTATCTGACGGTCTATTGGTTGTTATAAATATTATTGAATAATAAGATAACAATCTAATAAGGTAATCCTGGTAAACGAATTCCCCACTACTTTTCTGTCAAATAAAATATCCCCTAGATGCTCTGACTAACCAGTGGCGCAACAAGGGGGGGGGGCTGCCGGGCTGCAGCCCCCCCCCCCGAGCTCGTACCAACCAAGCGAAAAAGCGCTAAACAATGCCAGATAAAAACAAGACCGAATGATTTGTATTTTGTTTCACCTGTATTTTTTAAGTTTATGTTATGATTTATCAAATTTACATTATTGAGGATATCGGTGGTACACATTAGTAGTTGACATTTAATGAAAGATTAGTTGTCTGGCCGGCAGTCGGCACAGAACAGAAACACAAGACACACGCACACGCGCTTCGCGCCGCCGGCCTTAAAACCTAACCAAACCTGCGCCGAACTTAAAAATAATCTGACCTGAATTATATGCGCCTGGCCTTCTGTTTTATACTGTCCTTCATATACGGCAGGGCCGTAGATAAGGGGGGGGGGGGTGAGTGTTCAAACCCTTCCCATTGAGAAAAAAGAAGAGGAAACATATGGTGATGTAACTTTACAATTTTCTACACCTCAGGTAAATTGCCTATCCTTAAAATTTCTAAAAAATTTCGCATGCGGCGCATTTTAATAAGCGAACACCTCATTTTAATTCCTGCTTTTGAAAATCAATAATCATTATGAATTCACAAGGAAATAAATTTCTATAGGAAGAAACCTACCTATCTATATATATTCTACATTTGGCCCTTTGAGAGGACATGTTAATTTATAGGATGTGGCAGTAAATGTATAGGCACTAACTTATATTTTTACTTCCACATCACTCAAGGAATTCTCTCTCGGGCTTTTATGTAAAAGAAAAATAAAAGAGTACCTACTTCTTACAGTTACTGCATAGTTAAATTATTATTATTATTATTATGGTTCCACAGTTAACAAAGAAAAAACTGCAATCAGTTGGCTAATATTCATTAAAAATATTTGACCTTGAAAATTTGCCTGCGGCGCAATTCTTAACAATAAAAGATGAACTTTGTCATCCAGCCCCCCCTGACAATAATTTCTGGTTGCGCCACTGTGACTAACGTTACTGATAATTTTACCAGAAATATTTTCTATTATACACTTATACAGTGTGTTTATTAAGTAGGTAGTTGTACAAACTTTAAAGCGTGAATCTTTGACAAATTTTCAAGACAAAAAGTTCATGTGAACATGGGTCCGTGCCGTCTTGGTTCTTGAGATACAGAGCGTCCAAAAAAATTATTTGGTTTTTTTCGATTATATTTTGTTCAATAACATGGCAATTTGACGAAATTCGAGATACTGGGAGTATCGATGAAGAGAAACTTTAATATTTACCTAGTTTTTTATTTAATGAACAACACTGGCTTTAAAAAACCATAACTTTTTTGTGTCCAGGTACAACACTCTAACATTAAACAAAAAACTAAGTAAATCCATCTGTATATATTTTTTGCGCTTTGTCTTCTTGCACTGGAGGCACAATGCACATTTCGTTAAGGCCTTTCTAAGGGTTCCACAATCCCCAATCATGGTACCACACTGTATGGGGAGGGAGTGCCCGACATCGCCGCAAATTGGCGATGACGCTGATTCACCAGAACCTTTCCCACGAAAATCTGCGCACTCGGCGCTCCCACAATGGCTCTCCTCTGTATTAATTAACTCTTTAGGAGCCCAGAACCCTCCCCCGACGGACCACGCATGGGCCCGGTGCCCGGTGCCGCTCCCACGACACTAAAATGCCCACGCGATCCCGCCGACGAACAAAACGCGACGACGACGGTTTCAGGTTCCACCATAAACACCATTTAAAAGCCTTGGCGAGTGCTTAAAGTGCCCTTGTCCTTGAAGGTAGAAGGTATCGTGTTCTATCTCAGTTGTATTCGGTGGAAATTAATTGGTTTACTAATTTTATGGGAATCCTAACGCCAGTCGAGGCATAAATTATCGTTTGTGTTGTAGGCGCCAGGCAGAGATCGTTGTACCTGCTTCAGGTTCAGGCAATTAAATATGTGGTGTGTTTTGCCAATTTCGCATAGGTAGCATGTGCAGTTCGTGAGGTGTCCATTAGAAAATTATTATAAAAAATAATACCTAATATGAGATAATTCCGAGGATACCTAATTCACTTTCATTTCAGAAATTCGGTAATTATTTCTAATGGTGTAATCCATCCCCGATTTTCTTCAAATTTTGGTTACCTCCCCTATTTTCGAGGTTCCTGAACACGAATCCGCCTTGGTTTTCCCCGTCGGATGTAGTTTTCGAGAAAATTAATTTTCAAATTTACTTTTGACATCATAGATTTCACGACGATATTTGTGGTTGTAATCGGGATGAATTTTTATTGTACGCAGCTCAAACTAATCACCACACTATTTTGCACCGTTTGCAGCATCGAAACTTCGCTAAACTCCACGGGAAAACCGAAATTTTGAAAGATTTTTTGCCGTGTTTACGTACGCTCTTTTCGCCCATGCCCGACATTCGGCGCGCGCCAACGTACTCTCTCTACTCTACTTTATTACTCTCTACTCTACTTACGCGGTTTCACATAGCACTCGACTGCGATCGCAGTGACTGTTTGGTGGGCGTGGTTCCGCTGCCAAGCGAATATCGATATGATCGGAGTAAACTGTTATCGCAGATACTTTTATAACTATAGAAATATATCTAATTTTCAGATGAAAAAATCGAATTATATGGATACAATAAATGTCTGTGCGACATTTAATGTCACATAAATATATTTTTCGTACGGGAGACGTGTGGAATTTTGGAAATCTCCATCTACTGTTAATATAATTCAGTCAAAACGTGGTTAGGTTAATAAAGGCATTTTCACCCAATACCTTTTCTTCTTATACTTATTTACGTCTAATGATTAACATTAACTTTTTTTAATCAAAAGGCACATGAAAGCATACAACTTTTGCAAAATATTGTGAATCACCACATAACAGTTCTGCTATAGCAGTATAAGCCTCCCCCACCGAACAGTTGAATTGTGATTGGAGTTGACTGCTATATATGTGAAACAGCATACATTATGAATGGTCGGCCGTCGACGATTTCGTCATCTACTTGTCTCTTTTCGGCTTCAGAGCGGGCGCGTATGATGTTGTCTCTGTCTCACTTGCAATGCATTTATCCTTGTGGATTGCCATATTAACCATTGAAGTCAATTTAAAATACGGCCAGGCGGCAGACATATAGTAATCTTTGCCCCATTCGTAATAATTGGAGAGATTTAGAATGAAAAATTGCATTTTCTTAAAGATAGTTTATTATTAAACATTTAAAAATGTTTTAAATAAATTAGGTGATTGGTCATTGACCAAATAACCTTACGGAGGAGCCACGCCTGATCGGTAGAAAGGATATGTTGTGTTGTGTTCTTATTGGATTTGGTGATCAATATAAACTTGTGATAGCAGTTTGATGTTTCATAGAACGACACAGTGCAGTGAGACGCAAAGCAAAAGCTACACTCGTAAAATAGATATTCTCCCCAAAATTTTAACACGTATCTAGTCCATCAAAAGCAACAACTGTTTTCAAATATTTTTTTTCGTAAAAATCTTAGTTTTAAGATAAATATCAAGAGTTTTTGATGTCCATAAGGAACTCGTTACCATTATTTTAGTAGTAAAAAATAACTCTTAAAAAAGTATTAGAAAAAAATTATTTTATAAAAGTTGTTGCTTTTGATGACTTAAATACGTAGTTTAAATTTTGAAACTTATTCCTGGGACACCCTGTATGTATACGCGTGCGCTAAGAGCTAGACACGACGCTCATTATTCGATTAAATCGGACCAATTTGCATTGTAATCATGTCCGCTCCGTCCTATTGTCTACGAAAATAAAAACTACGACGGACCCGGCTCTACCACTTCGTATCTACTCAGATCATCAAGATAGCCAATTAACTCCATCATAAATATTATATAAATGCGTTGTTTGCTGCCGTGCGCCAAATATGGAGAGCATGAGATAGTTTTTGCTTTTGCGGCATTGCAGCTTCCACAACAGGAGGCGAGCTCAGGGGATATATTATTTAGTTTGCTCGAGCTTGTCGTGCAGGGCATTTATTATAGGTAGAAATTGTTGTGCCAATGTTCCTTAAACAAACACAATTTATGTTCTAGTAAGCTGGTCAATTAGGTATCGCCTCAAGGGCTTGATATATAATGTGGCAATATTGCATTACGTTATGAGAAAATTTTCATCGATTGGCCTTACAAGAAGTTCAAATCCAAACTAGGAAAAGTCCAAAGACTTATACTAAAATCTCTCTTTAACTATTAGTCAATACAAGAAATGGCATTTTTTAACTCCAGTGACCCATAGTTAGGCGCATTAAGCCACTTCACATATTGACAGACAAATAAGTAACTAGATAGATCTAACTTTTGAACCCAGTAAAACAGCCAATTCAAAGGAACACACACTATGATGTAGATAAGTAGCGTAACTATGTTGTTATTGGAGATACGAGCTATGGTGCCCATGATATTGGCACTAATTAACTCATACCATTGTCGTATAAAATACATAACATCTGGATACAAATAATTGTCTACATAACCTAAAAAATACATAAATTTATTATATTTTCCCATACGACTTATTTATTTACTTTAATTTCTATCTTTACCTACATTTGATTCACCAACCACTATTATACAGTGTGGTCATTATTTAAGTGTGCAACATATGGGACTTTTTTTTAAATAATTACACAACCAAAATACAGACATTGCCGAAAGTTGATGCAAGTTAAACAGCATACAGGATAGGTAAAAAAATATGAAAATTGCACAAGCGTAAAGTACCCTTATTTCAAAAAATGCTGCAACAGATTATTAAGAAAAGTTGTTTACAATTAAAAGATATGCTTAAATACCAAAGCTAGCCTCCTAAGAAAGATTTTTTTTCGTCAATTAATTTCTACAGTTTCTTAGTAAACATTTAAAATAAAAATTTTGCACCTTAAATGAGAGTTTTTTAATATGCACATTATCATTACTAATGTTTTACCTTTTTCAGAAGAATTTTTGCGAAATTTTAAAGTTTTGTTTAATATCGTTGCAACAAACATGAAGTTTGTGATTCCCTAAAAAATTAAAAATCTAAGTTAATTTTACGAATATGCTTGAATTTGAACAAAGTTATGCGAAATTGATGCAATTTTGATTGATTTATGAAATGGTTTAGGGTGGATATTAAAACAATTTTTTTTAGGAAATTATCAATGTTTTTCAAAAAAATATATATTTATTTTTCTTAAGAGATCATGTTTTGGTATTAAGGCATAACTTTTAATTCTAGACAACTTTTCTTAATACCATTTTGCTGAATTTTCTGAAATAAGGGTACTTTACTCTTGTACAATTTTTATATTTTTTGACCTACCCTGTATGCTGCTTGACTTGCAACCATTCTAAGTGCGCCTAATATGATTATCGAACATGCACCAACTTTCGGGAATATTTGTATTTTCGTTGTGCAATTAATTGCAGTAGAGAGGCTTCTTATTTAAATTATTATTATTACATTTATATCATTTTAAGGCAAACAAAAGGAAAATAAAGTCGAAAAAATATTCAACCAAAATAATGACAATATCCTAACATCACATTTTCTGAGTACGGCTCGGCAGTCACCTGTAATTCTATATAGAGGCCTTAAAAAATTCTAGGGAGATGGAACATTAATATCTAGTGATTATTTTAGTAGGTATATGCAAGGATATAAAAGCTATAGTAACTAAATTAAAATACCTTTTTGATTTCGATTTCATATCCGTCTTAGGATATGGATGAAAATATACATGATCGCATCGCACAATCACAGTTTGATGATTACCCAATCACCTTGTGACAGAACCTGATTACTAAAAACTAACCTGAAAATGTATGCCATACCTTATTATAAAAAATAACCTTAAAATCATTCTTAACTCTTAACGCGGTTGTCCCGGATACATAGAACAAATTTACTAGTAACTGATATTATTCGGAAGTTTCCAAAATCGACAAATAATCACACTAATGACATTATATTACCCGACTCTTACAAATGACAAGGACTTTAGCTCTATCATGTAGGTAGTAGATATGACTGCGCAACCTATAGCAGCAGCACATGGCAAAATATCGTATGTAAAATCACGAGTAAGAAATTTTGTCGATAAATTTTGCGATAGAGCTATTTTACCTAGAAAGAGCATCAGATGATATCTTTATTTTCCGAGTAAAGCTTTAGGGAATTTACCTGAAAATGAAAGGCCAATTTGTACGTGTGATCTTAAGGGCAAAACAGCTCTCGAAAATAAATTTATCAAGAAAAATTTAGTAGTGCATATTACTAATAAGGGTGTCTGGCTAACCTCTTTATAACTTTTTGTAAGTTTTAAGGTACCAACATGAAATTTGCCGGTTAAAAACTTGTAGGGTCTATTATATACCTACCCTTTGAAAAGGGGATTTGCGATTGTTATCGATTCATAATAAACAAATGTCTTTCCTCTCCAGAATGCGACTGCAATGGGTACTCGAACCGCTGCGTCTTCGACAAGGACCTGTACGCCCAGACGGGCCACGGTGGCCACTGCTTGGACTGCGCGGCAAACCGCGACGGGCCGAACTGCGAGCGATGCCGCCCCAACTACTTCATGCGGGAGGACGGCTTCTGCGTCGCCTGCGAGTGCGACGAGGTGGGCTCCAGGAGCCTCCAGTGCAACGCCGAGGGCAGGTGCCAGTGCAAGCCTGGAGTCGGCGGCGAGAAGTGCGACAGGTGCGACGCCAACTACTACGAATTCACCAACGCGGGCTGCAAGAGCTGCAACTGCTCCACGCCCGGTTCCGAAGGTACATCAGGCGATATTGAGGTTCTTCACCTTTTCAAAGATGCAAACCATTTAACTCTTTCTCTACTCAAGTCAAGGGATGGGTTGTAGACAGACCTTCGTGCGGATTTTCCTTTTCTTTTGGGCTGTGGTAGGAGGTGTTTGGAGATGAATATTAAAGTTCAGGGGTTTCCACAATGTGAAACCTTTTCTTTGGTTTCCCCTTTTATGTCGATAATGGCTGGTTCTAGCCAAAACAATATTATATACTCAATTTGGAACAAAACAGTCAGTCGTTTTTTCTTGTCCCCAACCGCTTTCCAAATTATACAGGGTGTAACTTAAGTATGTTAAAAGATTTCAGGGAGATGGTGCTCAGCCAATTCTAAGAAAAAAAGTTCATATAAACATGTGTCCAAAAATTCTTCGAATTTGGTATAAGCGGTGTTAAAATTCTCTAAAAAATCGTCCTTTTCCCATAACTTCTTTATTTGTAGAGCTTTTTTAACATCATATTTGGCTAAGGCCTTTTTAAATGTGCTATTTTCAACCTCTAGATTGAACCAGTGGCGGAGATATGGGTAAATCGGAAGAGAAATTCAAGAAGAAAGTTAATACGGCCCTGTACAAAATTAGAGTAGGTAGCAGTTTTGGATAGAGGATTTGTTTCTGAACAAAAAGTATTTCTTGACTTATTTTTGTATCTATCGCCGTTTCGTGGCAAATTAGATTTTTTAAATTTATTTAATCGTACTTGCAAAAAATGTCAGGTATTTAAATAGCGTAGGAAAAGATCAGGATCAATTAAAAATAAAATTTTGGAGGTTTCGAGGCAACACAAGTAATTTTAACTCGAAATAAGAATAAAAAAGTTTTGAGAAAAGACGTTTTTTTTTTTTAGAAAATTTTAACCCTCGGTATATCGAAAACGAAGAATTTTTGTACACATGTTTATATGAACTTTTGTTAAAATTGGCTGAGGATCACGACCCTGAAATATTTTAACGTACTTAAGTTACACCCTGTATATTTATATTTATAGCGAATATGCTCAGAAACGGCGTTGCAGAAGATAAAGTTATCTTCAAATTTTATAACAATATTTTCCTATTTTCGACTACCTTACAGTTGTCGTTGTTGTGTGGCCAATTTAGTGAGCCTCAGTGCTCTCACAACATCCGTTGAGTGGAGTAGTTTTGAGATATCACTATGGCGGAAAAGTATGTTATATGTGATCAACATATCATAACATATTGACGATTCTTGTGGTACCAGCGTTGGTAAGTCTAAAATCCGTTAAAGTTCATACCTCGACGATACTGTAAGTTTGAGACCTTTGCATACTTTTCATTTCAAAACCAAGTGATTTGTGTGTACCTACTATATTATAATTCGATCTGCGACCACCATTTTTAGCGTTTACTGAAAGCTTCTTGCTTTTATTTTTTTAAGTTATCGGTATTGTATACAAAAACTAGTTGGTGTTGAAATTAAAACTATGCGAAGATCTCAAACTTACAATCGCTGACTTCCGTAGGTTGTGATGTAGAGTCTGATGACTGTCTCTTGAAATAAGGCTGAATACTATTGGCCATAGTGTAGTTTTTCCTACACAAGAGTTAAACTTTATGGAAGGGATTTTGGGCCAACAAAGTATCTGACAAATACATCAACCAACGGGTGTTGTGAGAGCACTGCAGGTCACTAAATTGGCCATACTACCGTCGACTATTGGCAACTGCCGCAGGTCATTCTCTTAGAAGGGGGATAATGGTACACTTCTCTACACATTCAAATCAATTTTAAAAAAAATTGATATGGATTTTGCAAATAGGTATAACTTTTGACGTAATATGATTAAACTTCTTTATATAGGTACCATTTTGAAGATATGACAATTCTCGTGAATGTAACAAAAGTCTTTCCACGTGTCTGAAGATGTGAAGATGTTGTGGTTCACGAAACTGATCACATTTTTTATAATAATAAAGTTTTGGGAAGTAATAAGGGTTTTTCCAAAAATTCTCTCAAAAAGTTGTCTCTCTCAAATGGATACATACGTTAATTTAATTATTTTGAAGATAATTTTGTTTTCTGCGACTACATTTCTGAGCATTTTTGCTTTAAATGTAATAGTTTAGAAGGTACGAGACATTATTACATGTTCAAAACCGTAGTGTGAATGTTTATTTTGAAAAATAAAATGAGGGTTTTCCGTGGTTTACTACTCGAAAACGGGTAGGGATAAGAAAAAATGAATAGACCTTATTTAATAATAATAATAATGTTTTTATTGAGGCAAATTATTGGTGCAAGGCACTACAATTCACTAGTGAGAGGTGTTAGCGGCGAAGTTTAGCCAGGCTACTCTTACACTTAACCTCTAAATTTTGTCAGATTTAATTTTGTATTTAATATTGTTCCTGCTAGGACGACTCATTATCTAGATACAAGCGAAAACCCAAAAATACCCCCTTACATGGCCCAGAAGTAAAAAAAATCGCACAAAGTCTCTAGATATATAAACCATTTTGAGCATTCGTTGACTGCTTTCCAATTGTTATTCCGTGCTAAGCACTATTTTGTCTTTGATCCACTATTTACGTACAAGTAGGAGTATAATGCATACATTTCTATCAAAGGAAAACACAATCAGATTGTAATTTAACAAAAATAACACAAATTTAGTCGAGTAGATAGCTTTTGAGACAAAAGTGAGTCAAAGTTAAAGAGAATACATTGTTAGTTGAATGCACCGTTTACCCATTCTTAATACATCAATAATTAATTCACTGGAAACTTATGGCATAATTTTCTGAACTTTTGAATGACGAAAAATCAAACAAAAGTGTCAGATGACTACTTATTCAACATTTTTTTTGTATAGGTAACAAGCAGAGTTGTGATGCGAACACTGGAACCTGTCGGTGTAAGGAAAACGTGGAGGGCAAGCAGTGCCGTGAATGTAAACCTGGTTTCTTCAGCCTTGATACTGATAACAAGTTTGGGTGTACGCCGTGCTTCTGCTATGGTCACTCCTCAGAGTGCAACTCGGCGTTGGGTTACACCAAATATCTTCTGGAGTCAACTTTTGCAAAAAGCAACGAAAGGTGGAAGGCAGAAAACGAATATGGAAGAAACGTTGAAACTAAGTACGAAGGGATCAGTCAGAGTATTGCTGTGCAAGCGAATAAAGATGAAATCGTTTACTTTATAGCACCAGATAGATTCTTGGGCGACCAAAGGGCTTCTTATAATCAACTGCTTAAGTTTTCACTGAGAACTGGAGAAAACAGGGCCATTCCAACTGCAACTGATATTATTTTGGAAGGCGCAGGAATTTCTATAACCACCACTATTTTTGCACAAAACAACGTAGCACTCCCATCTATACAGGTATGTACAAATTGTACGGACTATTAGACCCTTCGTCACATACAGTCACTTCTGTAGTAGTTTTACCTTTAACACTTTAGTCGTTTGTCAGGTGGATTGAACCTTGTATCTGTGTAGATATAAGTTATATTTAATGTTATGTTAATGTTATGTTAATTTTAGTACCTACACCCCTTACAATAAAAATAAAATAAATACAATTTTTAATTAGCTCACCTCTTGTTTCAGACGAGAGAATACAGTTTTAGACTTCACGAGCATCCTATCTACCAGTGGCAGCCAAGACTTACTCCAAGAGCCTTCATTGCCTTACTGACGAATGTCACGGCTATTAAAATTAGGGGAACTTATTCATCCCAAGGTGTTGGCTTTTTGGACGACTTTCAGCTAGAAACTGCGGCTAGAGGGGCTGCAGGTCAAGCAGCACTGTGGATTGAATCTTGCGAATGTCCCCAAGGTTTGTGAAAGTTCGGTTGGTTTGCGGTGTTTCATTATTTCCAACTTTCCTTTTTAGGATACGTCGGACAATACTGTGAATCTTGTGCTCCTGGATACAGACACTCCCCAGCCCTTGGTGGTCCATTTATGAACTGCATTCCGTGCGATTGCAATAGTCATGCAAGCATCTGTGATTCTGAAACTGGAAGATGCATTTGTGAACACTCCACTTCTGGTGAAAACTGCGAAATGTGTGCCAGGGGATACTATGGAAATGCACTAGCAGGTGCGAAATTATTCAGTATAAACCCTCTTCATTATTTATCGCCATGTTTAATTGCAGGGACACGTGATGACTGTAAACCATGCGGATGTCCAGATGGTGGAGCATGCATAGAGATAGAGGAGGAGGTAATGTGCACAGAATGCCCAACGGGATACACAGGACACAGGTGCGATTCCTGTTCTGATGGATTTTACGGAGATCCGACAGGAGTATTTGGTTCAAGGAGACCATGCGAAGTTTGTGAATGTAATTTCAATATCGACACAAACGCCATTGGAAATTGTAATTCAACTAACGGTGCATGTTTGAAATGTATTCACAACACTGGTGGTGAAAGTTGTGAAAGATGTTTACCGGGTAAAATACTTACTTCGTTGTGTGAAATTACTTAATGGCCTTCTCATTTTCATCAGGATTCTATGGTAACGCATTAGTGCTACCCAAAGGAGACTGCAAGAGGTGCGAGTGTTACCCCGTAGGTACAGAGTATTTAGAAGGAGAGCCTATTTGTGATTCAACCACTGGACACTGCAACTGCAAAGCTCATGTCATTGGTAAAAATTGTGATCAATGTGAGGTTGGATACTACAAACTAATCAGTGGCGATGGATGTCATCCTTGCAACTGTGACCCTGTAGGTGCACAAAATGTAACATGTGATTTCTATACCGGACAATGCTACTGTCGCCCTGGAGTTACCGGGTAAATATTGTTTCAATCATTTATGTATATCAATTATTAGCATTGTCCTTGATTTTCTAGATTAAGGTGCGATCATTGCGAAGCAAGAAAATACGGATTTTCAAATGCAGGATGCAAAGACTGTGATTGTGACACAATAGGATCTAAGGATCTTCAGTGTGATAGCTCTGGCCAGTGTCCCTGCCTAGAGAATGTTGAAGGTCGTAGATGTGACCGTTGCAAGGAAAATAAATACGACAGACAAAGAGGATGTTTGGATTGTCCAGATTGTTATAATCTAGTGCAGGCTGCTGCCAGATCCCACAATAACAAACTAACACGTTTAACTGAAATTTTAAACGAGATAGAACGACGTCCGACAGTTATAGCTGACGACCAGTTTCCACTCGAATTGCGAACTCTACAAGACGATATAGACGAATTTCATGATAAAGTTAAAGAAGCAACTGGAGATAATAGCATAATCGGACAATCGCACGATATTGACAAGCGTGTAAAACACATTTCCAGAGTGTTTTCTGAAATAGGAGAACATATTTATGTTGCCTCGGAAAGGAATAAAGCTACAACACGAAACATCGATAACAGCATATTATCCATTGAGGAATCTGAGGACAGACTATCTGACATTCAAAATACGTTAGATATAGACGGCAAAAAGGCGCTTGAAGATGCTTGGGAACGTTCGACGCAAGTAGGAAAACAATCTGACAAAATGACAGAAATGGCTAAAGAAGCTAGGGAACTGGCTGACAAACTAGACAATGACGCTGATACGATAGTCGCAAAAGCTCAAGATGCTAAGAATAATTCTATTAATGCGTATGATACAGTTAAACATGCATTTGAAAATCAGTCAAAAATTGACGATGATGCAAGAAATCTCAAAAACCAATTACACGATTCCGAACTAAAACTGAATAACTCCAAACTTCGAACAGAAGAAGTTAACGAACAAGCCAGAAATGCCAAAAATGACGCCCTCGCATTATATAACGAAATAAATAATCTGATTGTGCCACAATTAGATATTTCAGCCTTAAAGGCAAAATCAGATGGTCTTAAGGAAGAAGCTTACAGAATTGGAAATAAGTCAGATCAGCTATTTAGAGATGCCCAAAAGCAACGTGAAGAAATTGACAAAAAGAATAGATATGGAAGTGAGTTACTACAAAGAGCTGAAGACCAGCAAGACGAAACAACTGAGCTGCTAAATGATATACATGCTGCTAAAAGTGAAGTTGATACTAAAATTGATGCATGGAACAAGCTTCTTAATGATACTGAGAGCATCTATAATGATCTGAAAGGTAAGTTCATTCTAAATGTTGAGCTGGTATGCAGTATTAAATAGGTAATTGGAAGTTTAAAGAATCCATATTTTAGATTTTGATTCTGAGACTCAAAAAAGTAAAGATGAAGCGGATGCAGCGCTACGAACTATTGCAGCTATAGAATCAGTGATTAGAGAAACACTAAATAATACAGCAAATTCACAAGCAATTCTTAGGGATGCAACCGACACAGCTAATAGAGCTCTTCAGAATGCCCAAGACGCAGAGACTCTAGCCAAGGAGTCATCTAAGATAGCAGAAGAGCTTAAATCCAAAGTGGGAGATCTAGAAGTCAACTCGACTAAGTTGACGGATGAAACTGATCAAATGCAAGATAGGATTAAATATACAGAAGAGAAGCTCAACGAAATCATAGAAATAATGAAAGTGAACGACACATTTGTGACGCAATCCAAAGACAAGGTTAGCTACCAATTAAAATAAAGAGATCAGTGCTCTATAAGAATGAGCTTTTTCCAGCTAATTATTTTCTCCTTATTATTATTATTATTGGTACATTTGAAAACTATATTATGTTGGGTGTTTCCTGGCAGTAACTTACATAATGTAATTAATTAATCTATTTTAAATTTTGTTTTTTACTGGAATACCTGAAAACGTTCGTTAAATTTCTAAAAGTAATTTTTTATGGACCAGAAATTATGGAAGTAATCACCAATTTAGTAGAGTTCCTATTTTTGAATAATGCTATACTACAGTCACCTGTAGTTTGAATCAATGACAAAGGTCCAATCAGTCGTTTTCCATATAAATATCTATAGAATTCATTGGAAAACCCAAATGCAGCCAGTAAATTTGCAGCAAAATGGAACAACGGAAACTTTATTGAATGTATTTCGTAATTTTAGGTTGGCATTTCTGGAAAACAAACCGAGGAAGCTTCAAAGAAGGTAAATGAACTTCTAGGCGATGTCGAAGCTATTCTTGTCGATCTACAAAATTCGCCGAGCATAAATGAAGACGATTTAGACAAACTTGAAGAGGAAATTCGAAGAGCAGAAGAAAGAATTCAAAACGCTAAATTAGATCAGACGCTGTGGGAACTGCAGCAAAAGTACAAGAACCAAAACGATTTAATTCTAAACTATACTGACGAAATCAACAGGTTGCAAAAGGATGTGAACAATATTGAGCAAATACTTAAGGCCCTTCCTGAAGGTTGTTTCCGAAATGTGGAACTAGAACCTTAGACGATGTGAATTGTTTGTCTGCAAATCTCCGCAATATGTGTTCTTTAGACGTTAATTTGTTTGATTTTATACCAAAGACTACCTAATGTCTCTATTTATTTTGTAAATACTAAATGCAATATACAGAGTTTACCTAAGACCTACTATAGTTTAAGGGCAGCCAATTATTTTGTACATTTTTCCAATAAAAATTCAATACAGTATACTTATAATTTAGCCTACTTGATTGTGCATTGTATGCGTTTCTTAGAAGTTAATTTGTTGGATTTCAAATGAGAAGCTACGTAAATGTCTCGTAAATTTGTAAATAGTAACTGCAACTAGTAGTGTCTTTAAACCTTCCACTTTAAGAGCAGCCATTTATTTTGTACATTTTATAATCCAATAAATAAATAAAAAATAAGTTTAGTTTACTTAATTTATTCTACGTTATTGTATACAGGATGATTTATTTAGCTCTGCCACAGCGATTTTCTCGCTTATTTCGCGCTCCACGAAGAAAAACGTTAGAAACAAAACGTGTCAATTTTGGAGAGCTAGGTGACGCTGAAAAGAAAATCGCACCCATAGACAAAAACATTAAATTGCACAAAACTGGTATGAATCTATGAATCCATAGCATGTTTATTGTAAGAGATAGAGGAAAACTTTTACGAGTATATTGAAAATTGACGTCATTGAGAATGTTTATGCGACCGGGTGCTCCGATAGTTTCCGAAAATTACACAGGGTCTTTGGCTCCCTTGAGGCTATGAAATGTTTTTATTTTTTTTTATGAAAGCGATTTTCTCGCTTATTTTGCATCCCACAAAAAAGCGTAGATACGGCAACAAAATATCTAGGTGATGCTAAAGTAATAAGCCAACTTTTCGCGCAATAGTAAAAAAAATCTCAAATCGACAAAAATTTCCATGACCTCAAGAGAGCCGAAGACTTTTTGTAATTTTCTTAAACTATTTGAGTGCCCGGTTGCGTAAACCTTCTCAATAGTTTCGCCTAGTTTGTTGGCCATAGATATGCCGATTTCTTTTTCGGAGCCACTTAGCTATCCAAAATTGCCACTTTTTGTTTCCTACGTTTCTTTAGGAGATCAAAATTAGCGAGAAAATCGCTGTGGTGGACTTAAAAACTGTATATTTTAATTCAAGGATCTTCAGCCTGTTCAGAAAAAATAATTAAAAATAGATAATGTTTAGATATAGGCACTTTATTATTTAAAATTTAATCTCTTGCACTTATTCAAAAAAATGACCTACTCCCAAAATTGTACAAGAGAAAATTACCCTTATTTCAGGAAATTCAGCAAAATGTTATTAAGGAAAGTTGTCTAGAATTAAAAGTTATGCCTAAATACCAAAACATGGTCTCCTAAGATTTTTTTTTAAACATTGTTAATACCCCTAATTGTTTTAAATATTCACCCTAAAGGCTTTCACAAATTAATGAAAATAAAATTAATTTCGTATAACGTTGTTCAAGCGTATTTGTAAAATTACCTAACTTAGATTGTTAATTTTTTAGGGAATCACAAACTTCATGTTTGTTGCAACGATATTAAACAAAACTTTAAAAATTTGCAATAATTTTTCTTAGCAAGGTAAAACATTAAGGTGTACAATTTTTATTTTAACTGTTTATTAAGAAACTGTTTAAATGAAGAAAAAAATTTTTCTTAGAAGGCCCCGGCCTTGGTATTTAGGCATAGCCTTTAATTCTTAACAATAATATCTTAATAACATTTTGCTGAATTTTCTGAAATAAGGGATAAGGATACATTATTACTCTTGTACAATATTTATATTTTTTTACCTACCCTGTATGCTGTTTAACTTACAACCATTCTAAGTGCACCTAATATGATTATTGAACAAGCATCAACTTTTGGCAATATCTGTATTTTGGTTGTGCAATTCATAAAAAAAATCCCATATGTTGCACACTTAAATGACCGCACTGTATTTGTATTAAAATGAAATAGGATTGCAAGTAAATGTCAATTATTAAAAACCATTTTAATAATGAATATATTTTCACTTTGAACCAATTTGTTCAATATCGACCACTTTTTTGTTACACACATCACCTTCTACTAATTGATCTGCTATTTGCTTAATTTCATCGACCGCTAATTGAAGTTCATTTTTTTCTTCTCTTAGTTCTTCTATTTCTTTGCGTTTTACCTCAAGCGCAGTTTGGAGTACCAATTCGTATTCTTCCAGTTTTTTCTTGTTTTCGTATTTTTTCTGAAACAAATAATAGTGCACCATTAAAGATTTTGTATTGACGAGTCCTGTTTATTATAAAGTAGATAGGTAGGTAAAACTTTTATACAGGGTGAGTCTAAAATAACTGGCATCATATTTTTGGGTAATTCTGGGGGGTCATTCTGAACAAATGTTCTTAATAATTTTTTTCCTATCGCCGAAATTTTTCTCTAATTTTTTTAAAATTTACCAACATTTATTTCATACACAGCGGATAGAATAGCGTAAACTCAACAAAAAAGGATGCCAGTTATTTCAGACTCACCCTGTATATGTTATAGTTATATTTTATTATTATTATAGAAATAAACCCTTTATAATATACGCTCGAATACAAGAAGAGGTCTGGCAAATTTCTTGCCTAAATTGTAATAATACAGTATAGGTAATACCTATATGTCTTATACCTACCTACATTTTTGAGAATTTATTATGTTACAATGTACAAAATAGAAAATCAATCAATTCTTTTGTTCGATCAACGATCACTTACTGTGATCGTTGCTAATGATATATTTTTTTAAAAGATATCTTTAAATGTACCACCTACCTGAGCAATATATTTATTTACTAATTCCTCTAAGTTGTTCTGATTCTTCTGTTGCTTCAACTTATTAAATCTTTCTATTACCTCGTAGAGTTTTTGTTCGACTTCTGGAATGAGTTTGGGAGTTTCCTCATCGAAGGTATAATCAGTTTTTGGCAGTTCCTTCAATCCTTGCTGGATAACAGCATTTACGCTACCTATCATATCTCTTACATCCTTTATTTTTTTCAAAATCTCTTCCTGCAAGTCTGTAATTTTGTTAATAAATATTTTGTTTAAACTAAAATCATACCATTTACTAACTGTTCAAACTGTTCTTTGTTTCCTCTAATAACATAAATGATTTCATCTATCTTGCCTATTAACCTGGAGTCGCATACAAAGTTGTTAATGACAGATTCTGGAAGTTCTAAAGAATTTAATTTTTTCTGTAGTCGTTCAGACTTTTCGTATACTCTGTTTGTTTCAAGGAGTTTCTCCAACAATGACACTATTTTTCCTATAATAGGAATGTGCATAGTAGGTAATCTTTTGTTAGATGAAATGTTTTCAAAACATTTTTCTTCTATGAATACTTAATACTAAAAAACGTAAAATCTTATATTACTATGTCCCAGTATTTGAAGAAAATTGAATTGTACCAGTCCTTAAGAAACTATTTTTTAGTTAACATTTTGTTTTAGTCTAAACAGGCTTCTTGCAAACTTTACTTATTTCTTTTCTACGATCGTAAAAAAGTGGTAGGATAAGTTTTATATACCGAGTGGGCCAAAAAATTTTGGAATTTTTTGCTTTGGCCATAAATGGGTGATTTTCTGAATCGAAGATGCCATATTTTACTCACAGTGGTAGAAAAATGTAGAGGAATGCATACTTTATTTAATTGTTTCATTGGTAGCATAATTCTGACATTTTCTTTAAAAAAAATGATCCCAAATAAAGGCCTAAATTTATACACCGCCACCATGTTGCATTTTAAAAAATCGGTCATTTTAAAGTTAAGAGGGCGAACTGGGGAAGATAGAGCGCATTTTGTCCTAATTTGTTGGACCTATAATGGCAACTCTCACATACTTAAGATACCTTTTTTTTACATTCATTGCTTACATGTTTTGTGTAACTCAGTAATTTGTGTAGCTCAGTAATTTTTCTGTGAGCATACTTCGCGAAGGCTTTGTTTTCTAAGATACACGGGTCTATTATTAAACATGCCTGCATTTCGCCTCTGTATTATTTGTCAAGTTCTGGTACCTTCAACGTTTAAGCTTGACATGCAAGTAAGAAAAGTTAAACATTTCATAATTTTTTTGGTTCACACTTAAAAACTAGTTTTTGTTCTTAATTTTGCGACTCGAAAATATTTAGGAGAGTTGAAATATGGTTATTTATATTAGTTAGATTTTTCGATAAATAATGCCTACCTCAAATTTTCAAAGTTATTTCTAGCATCCTCGCATTCTTTCCGAGTATCTCTATGAATTTCAATCTTCTCCTCTAAACTTTTTGCAGTACTTTCAAGTTTGGCCACTAATTCGTCATATTGACCAATATGTATTTTCATCTCAGTGATTTTAACATCAATTTTCGGAATTTGTTGTAATATTTCATTTAATGTCCTACTTGTTTGTTCATTTTGAGGCAATAAGTAAATTATATCAGTCAGATTGGGCGATATATGAGCTATTTTGTTTAACAGTTCAGGTAACTGTGGAAATAAAAGCGATACTTCTGTTATATTTGGACATTTTCTATTTAATAATACTTCATAAACCTTCTCCAAGTTATTGTAGCAAATACCACAGTCTTCAGCTAGAACTGATAAATTATACTAAAATAAACACAGACAATAATTTTTAACATACCTGCAAATACGCAGAAATCAAGTATAAGGAAAATTACCAAAATGTCTAGAAATTTCATATTGAACGTTGGGAAAAACCTCTAATAAAATGTATAAAGCCGCCAGTAAAAGGTGATGATAAGACGTATAAAGTGCGTTATGATATGATAAATGTAGGTACAAATCACGATTAGATAAGATAGGTGTTGGGGATTGATTATCAGCTTTAACATAATCTACCTACTATAGGCTATAGTAGAAGATTTGTTTCAATAATTATTGGACTAGTGTGAAGATACCCACATTTTAGGCTACTCAATCAAACCTTGAAAACTATGCTCAGCGAAAGCGACACATACAGCTTTCTTATTTTAAACGGAATCCCCCAATTTCGATTTAATATTAGAATTATTCTGCTCAAAATTTCCTTTCCGGTGACATTTCGGGCACTAGCAATTGTTTAAAAAATAGTAATATTCGGAAATTTCTTTAAAAAAGATGGTCAATGCTATAACAAAAAATAATATCCATTTTAACCATGGTAAATTCATCGTTAAAACCGCTTATTTTTTGCCAGAGAAAACGGTATTGGGAATATCCAGTACAATAATGGCATGACAAAAAATGACAACTATACAGGGCGAGTTTTTTTCGATGACCACTATGGGGATCTCGGAAACTAGCAGAGCTAGAACAAAGGTTAAATGGGGGAAGAATTGCCCCTTTTGGATTTTTAAAAAAGTTCATGGCTCACTAGATATTTTGAAAAGAGTGATTTTTTGCTATTTCATCAGATCTCTGTAGCTCCGTTATTTCTGATTATACAGAAAAACTGTAGAGACAAAAATTGTAGATAATTTTGGGCTTAATAAGATGATCTGATCAAATTTTTTATGTTGTTTGAGATTTTTGAGATATGACATAAATTTGTGTCTTTTTAAATGTAAATCATAGTTGGCTGTGGCCTAATCAAATCGGCCATTTTTTGAGCTTTCGTAATTTTCTGTTTTTTTTTTAATTTTCACATAGTCAGCCATGGAATATTTTCATAATTACGTTCTATTTTATAATAAGACATACTTCAAACTTTCAAATATTTTATTTTTAGCTGGTAACAAAATGTAACAAAATAAAACAAAAATTAAAAAACTCAAATTCAAATTGTTATTATTTTAAAAGGTGTTCAAACAATCCATCATTATTATTTATGCAAATATTGCATCTTTTTAAAACTGAATTTGTCTCCTTCCTTAGAGAGCGCCTGTCAATACTGGCAATTGCTTCTAAAGCAGCTGCTCTTAATTCATCAATTGTCTCATACTTTATTTTGTACCACAAAAATAAATCCAAAACAGACAAATCGGGGGATCGGGGCGGCCAGAAAATAGATCCATTTCTCCCTATCCAACTATTTGGATAGAGCTGATCTAGGTAATTTCTTACGGGCAAACAATTATGTGGTGGAGCCCCTGCCGTTACATTTTGTTACCAGCTAAAAATAAAATATTTAAAAGTTTGAAGTATGCCTTATTATAAAATAGAACGTAATTATGAAAATATTCCATGGCTGACTATGTGAAAATTAAAAAAATCAGGAAATGAGCCATAGCTCTTTTATTTTTTGTAATAACTATGCCGAGTACTATATCTTTGTAAAGCTCAAAAAATGGCCGATTTGATAATTCACAGCTAACTATGATTTACATTTAAAAAAACACAAGTTTATGTCACAAACTCACAAACAAATAAAAAATTGGAATATATTATCATAAATATCGGAGCTACAGAGGTCTGATGAAATAGCAAAAATCACTCTTTTCAAAATATCTAGTGAGCCATGAACATTTTTAAAAATCCAAAAGGGGCATTAGATTGAACATTCAAAACCGCAATTCTTTCCCCATTTAACCTTTGTTCTAGCTCTGCTAGTTTCCGAGATCCCCATAGTGGTCATCGAAAAACCCTCACCCTGTATAGTGAACCTGGTCATAAATAAAGAAACAGGGGAAGATTATAAATTATAAAGAATAGTAAGGCGACGTGCAAATTGCAACTAACACGCAGTAGGAGCTATCTCCATACCTATAATGAAAATAAATAAAAATATAAATTTATTTTACTTAAGTATAGGTAAGAGGAGGGGTAGTCGTGGCTTGTCTAGTTAAATAACTAGCTTTTTGTCAAATTTAAATTTAAAAATGTTGTACTTTTGCCCTATCCAATGTATAATTCAAACGTTAACATCTGTACATTATATTAGGACCTCACTTAATTAGTGACGGAAGAAGCAGTTAAACTACTGCGAAAGCTTTCACCAATAAAAAGAGTCTTCACACTTAAAATATGGCTTATTTCCCACTAAATTTGGTTCTTAAGTATAGCTGCATCTATTGCTAAATAAAGCTCTGTTATTATTATAACAAATAAGGATGGATTTTTGTACCTAATAATTATAAATAAGGAGGGTTATTTTTGTGGCATACCAGGTAAAAGATAATCAGATAAAAAAAATGCACTCCAACCGAGATTATAAACAAACATTATAAGCAACCAAAATTTGAAAACTGTTTTCTTTTAAAAATAATATTAATTGCTTGGTTATTGGGTACTTATATTTTGTTATTGTTTACCTATTTTTATCACTAGATAGCTAACTATATGCGCCATGTTTAGCGGATCAGCAGTAAATATTTGCTTTATTATGCACACGCTATAGTGTCATCTTCGTTCATTACACACCGACCGAGACTGACGAAACTATTCTAGGGAGGTATAGTCCAGCCATTAAAATATATATTTGTCTTTAAAAAAATGCAAATCTGAGAAGTTCTACACTTCCAAGTAACTTCTTGTCTGTATGCCTATGGTTGCATTTCTCAAAACTTCTAACTATTGTGCAAGATCTCATGCGCAGGTTGATGACGAAGGAAGTTAGTTCAGAAAAATATAATGAATTTTAATTTTGTACTGGCTGTTGTACTTTGTTAATTTAGGTGGTTATATCAATTCAAGGCCAAATCTAATCGAGCTGGTTCCTTCTAAATCGATCGCAATCAGATACAATACTGTTTCTGGCTGGTCAGCCGTCATCATCGAGACTCTATCAAATCACTTTCTTTAGAATCATTCGAAAAATATTTTGACTTAATTTTTTTCCAGAATCTTCGCTGAAAATTCCAACTAAAATGCCTGGGCTATTACTCATTATTGCTCGTCGCCGGTACACACGGCGGTGTATTGGTACTGGCTGAAATTGCGCACGGCACCAACACCGCGCGGAATTCCTCTATTTAAAATGGTAGTAACCCAGACCTACCACCAAACATACCGGTAAAGTGGTTCTGAAATCTTCGGTTTCGTGAGTGTAGTAGCTACTGGAATCTTCTAAAATGGCTTCAGGTAAGTTTTTATGTAGTGTTTTTTAGACATTAAACATTAAAACTGTTGTTGTTAGATAGCTGAATATAATATTTGGTTGATTATCCGTTCAATTGTTAATAGGCTTTTTTGCTACAGGAACCTGAAACAAACTGATTAAATGACAACTTTTTCAAGTTGTTAGGAAAAACCACTGCTAAAAAAGCTTTGGCGTATTGTCAGTGGTTAGTTCGGATTCAACTTTGAAAATTCATAAATGCCTAAAATTAAAACAGGGAAACTTTGAACGTTAATTCAAAAAATAACTTCAAGAACTTTATTTTTTGAACTTTTAAGAATAAAAATCTTCCTCACTTCTCAAAGAAAATGTCAAGTCAAACTGAAACGACTTGACTTGATGTCAAGTGAAAATGAATAGTGGTTTTTCCTGGCAACTTGAAAAAGTTTGTTTCGGGTTCCGACAATATTATATTATGCACCAGTACCCAGATATGAACTCATAATGATATGAAAACGCTTGGAAATAAGAAGGTATATACAGCTTTAAAAATATGAAAAAAAAAATAGCAATCGATCAGTCTTGAGTTTGGTTATATCACGTTTGCTTGTAAGTTCTAATAAAACATCCCAAATAATTTTGAAACAATTAATATTCACTTAGGTTTAGGTGCTGTGATAATTATTGGTAGGTTTACTACCCTGGTTTGTTCCAATGTAAGGATGTTTGTACTTGTTCTAAATAGGTATGTACCTATACAAATCAAAATGTACTAATGTACTTTAAGTGTCTAAATTTTCTAATTATTAGTTCGTAAACAGTTTAGATTAGAAGAATGATAATATTCATACAAAATTAGTCACATATTATTGCTTTCGAAAGAACTGAAACAAAATTATTACAACAATTATTGTGATAAACGAATTGTTGTTGTTATTGTATAAAGTCAGCGCAGTTTATCAATCCATTTTTATGCATTGCCTAGACGGTTTGTCAAGCGCTAGTCACTTCCAGCGATAAGAAATTAACGAGACATACATTACTGGAAGTTTCTATACAGAACCCTCTTGGTGGTTATGCCATTTTTACATAAATTATCGCCTCTAATATTATCGATCTAACAAACTTGACATTGAGACACACATTTTGAACCACAATTTTCGGAAATCATTTAGGTATAGTATTTCTAAAGTCACTTGAAACAGCATAAAAAATTCTAATTGGCGTCACAAAAAGAACATAGAACATACGCGTCACGCAGTTTTCAAAAATATGCATATTCTCCAAGCAACATAATATTTCACTTTTAAGGTTTTTTTAAGGTTGTCGTCAAACACAACGTAAAGGTTAATGCACCATATAATATTGTCAAACGTGTCTAAAAAGCCATATAGATTTTAACTATTTACGCAAGTGTATCCTAAGATCTGTGAAATTATGGCACGCCTATCCACCGCATTTTGTTGCACAAGTGGCCAGCCGTCGAACAGTGTAACCAATGAAAGAATGAAAGTATTGGTGATAATGATAATATATAGGCGAGCATGCAGTCACTTGTTTTTACTACAATATCTATCGTCTCTGTCTCCTTCATCTCTTCTTACTGCTAATACCAGGTGCGGTTTAATATGGGCAAAAAAGTGTTTTGTCTCGTATTGTTATTCTCGAGCTACCCTGTTAAAATATAAATGTACTCACTTGGAACACTGTGGTAAAAATACTAGACAGAAATCATCCGTATAAAATTCAAAGGTTTTTGTGCTGTTCCAAGTAACTTCATTTAATCCATACCTACTCCTTTGGAAGGTACAAAGTTGCCTCATCGCAATTTTAACATAATAATATTCTGGTTCGTTCTAGAATCTGACGCATGCTGCAGGAAGGAGGCCCCTAGCTGTTGCCCGAAGGAACCTACTCCAAAACCATGCAAGCTCCGTCTTGAAGATGGCACGGAAGTTGACTGCGAATGCATTTGTAAATGCGATCCTGCTTGCACAAACTGCAAGGGTCAATGCAAATGCACACGGGAAACCGTAGAGAAGACAGCTGATGGAAAATACAGGTGCAAATGTTCCTGCGACTGCGTTTCTGGAAAAGGTAGATTTTCAAAAAAATATTTGATATTTATAGAATTGTCTTGAAAGATTTTCATCTTTTAAATCTTTCATAATATGCAATTATGTACAATATATATAGCATTCCGAGTTGACTTCATTTCTTCTGCTTCTGCGATAATTTATATCTACCTCTATTGTTTTGATGATACCTATATGTTTGACATTTGTTGTTCTGTACATAAGTGCTGTAGCGACAACTAAAGAGGGCAACTGGAACCTTACTAAACAATAAACATTGTGTTCACAGATTCATCTTGCACTGCCACGAAGATTTGCAAGCTCAGACTTCCCGACGGACAAGAGGTAGACTGCATCTGCGAATGTGAATGCAAATGTGAAGACAAAAAATGTAAATCTGCATCCTGCAAGAATTGTAAATGCGACTGTGAATGCACTCCGGTATCTGCGGAGAAAGGAGAAGATGGAAAATACCGTTGCAAATGCAAATGCCAGTGCAAGTGTTAAACACCTTTTACAGATTAATGTATTATCCACACATATTTATAATATTCCAATATTTCTCTATTACCTATTATTCTTATAAAGTGTATTATGGATCTATTTATTATTAATTAAACTAATTTTGTATTTAAAAGTGCAATGTTTATGTACTCTGTCTCCTTGAACATTTCAAAATTATAGGGTATTCCTCAAAATATCATAAAAGATTCACTTCAGCGTATATGTAGAAAGTTTATAAGATGATGCCATATATTTTGCTAGATAAAAAAAGTGAAAGAATATCCAAAAGTCAGTTTCCCAGGACTATTTAAATATACTTTCTTAATGATACCTACGTTCGAAATCTGTTAAATAATAATTATTGCATCAAGGGCCAAATTTATGACCTATAACCCGAGAATTTGTTTTAAATTAAAATACCTACCTCCTATTACATTTTCGTTACAATACCTATTAGGCTATGCCACAGAAAAACAGCATGCTGTTTTTTTGTGGCTATGCCTATGGTTGCTATGGACAACGGCAACTGATGCTCGACGATACAATGAAAACAATCTGTCAATTTGTGATTAATCAGAGAAATAATTCCAGAATATTGGAAATTATTTTGAATGATTTCGAATATCCCTTTTTTATTTTTGACCATTTGTAAAATATGCTTCACAAAGACATTTGCTTGCAAAATGAGTTTGGCCTGGACCGACCCTATATTAAAGACCCGAGCAATGTATAATGCTGGGTCCCCTTATTTTAAAGAGTCCCTGTTGTTTACGGATTGGGGTAGCGCCACTCGACGAAAAAAATGGCGACTTATTTATAGGTTATAGAGGGGTATTTTGTGGTTATTGGTATATTCAAAATGTCCCAATATTTTAAATATCCAGCTTTATTACCATTTGCCTTCTTTTTAAGGTAACGAATTGTCTTTGCGTCCAGTATTTAGCAGTTTTATCCTATTAACACAGCTTTTATAGGTAGAGTTGTTTGTGATAACATGAAATTTCCATGCACATGAAAAAATGGTATGCACGCGGCATAAAGCATTAGGTGAATAATTGCAGGAGAATAAACACTATTTTGGAATTATGGGATGATCTGATCAACCAGCTGAAGAAGCGAAAATTCTAGATATTATTTTGGAAGAGTATTTTGTAACGCATGCAAGAATAAAAATAGAAAATGTTTTTATAGCTTCAAAGCGAACCAATAGTCCTCCATATAAAGAAGAAACTGAAAAATCTAATGCTTACTTACACTATGGACTTCATTTCAAACCAAAGGTGCCAAATACTCTTGCTTGCTTTTTAGACTCGCTTTTCTTAAGAAAATGTATGGAAATATGCCATGTGAACTTGTCAAATTATAGAGGGACATAACAAACAAATAATTTATTTTGTTTTGAATATTAAATTCGTTGTAACAGACACATTTGCATGTTTTTATTTTATAAAAGATTCTGCCACAATGGTGTTTTAACATTAATTCACCGTGTAAATTTGTTTCGTCGTGTGGCGCCAGTGGCGATCGCTTGAAATAGCGCTATGCACTGGTCTTTAATATAGTGTTGGTCCAGGTTTGGCATATAGTTATTTCATCTCAGATATACAGAGTGATCCAGAAAAAACAAATATCTGAAAATGATACAAAAAATAGGTATCCTGGATAGGGAGAGTTGGGACAATAAAGTCATTAGTGTCATTATTCCCCGATTTTGGGCATTATAGAAATAGCTAGATTATTTGATATCTTTTGTCCCCGAAAAAATTTTTACATATCTTTAGAAACTGTATGTCAAATTAAAGGTTTTTTGTGTTTAGGTTACCATTTTTGACAAATTAGAGAAAAATGAAGTGATGGGGAGTTTTTTTTTATAATAGAAAACTGAAGAAGTGTATGTCCGATTGCCCTCGATAAAAAAATTATTACGAATAGTTTAAGTTTTGAGTTGACAAAAATAGCAGCAAGAAAATATGACACTAAAAGAATGACACTGTTATTTCAATTTTAAAAGAATTTAAAGAAAAATGTAAAATATTGCACATTAGTTTTCAAGCATTAGCTGCAGTTGTCCGATAATTAGAAAAAACCAAATACCTAGCATGGCGAAAATAATATGATTTAGCGCTCATGCTAGCAAGAAGTGTAAAAAGTCCAAACCTAGTGCACAACCAGAACCGCCAATAAACTATGTATATTGGATTGTCTCCAAAGTATAGAAGTAATTTATGCAGACCATGCAATTTTCTATAGCTGATAAAATTATTCGAATTGGACAGAAACTAGAACAGAGGATACCTGCATTAGAAGACATTCTTCCGATGTGTTTCTAGATTATATCATATATAAAATATTGAACTAGCTATGATAACGATTTCAACTCTTAATATTTGTAAACAAAGTCCCAATTAATATACAAGTAAATTATGTGTCTACTATAGGTATCTCAGCTAATGTTTGGGGTAGAGCAATGTATGTTTAGATATTCCTGTAAAGTGCCTTAGCGATATCTTTATTTGTTGCAAAGATATTAATAAAAACATAACTTAAAAACGATCCACAAATAATGAAAAATCTGCTCTAAACAGATTCATAAAAAGTAAGTCTCAATAAAAACTGGGTCAATAGTTAATAAACATTATACCATTTTTTTATAAACAAATTAAATTTCTCGTAAACGAACTAATATTTTCTGGGTAACTTAAGGGCCATAGGGATCTTATTACCTGAACGTTTCAAGTGCACAGATGCTTTTCTCACGGATCAAAAATATATGTAAATTTCAAAAATTTGATTGGGTCTTTGCAATTATTTAAACAAATTATTAACCGATTTTAACCTACCAGGTCTCAAATTGGCTGTCTTTTAGTGTTCTAGTACTGTACAAAATTTGAAACACCCAATAGTCTCTGAACAATGTTGCGCCACTTCAAAATTGGATTTCTTGAAGTGCTAAATATGTTATTAATAAATATATCGATTTTTCCATATGGCATTCTGAATCTAATTACAATACCTAAATGTTCGACGATTTTTGTCTAATTTTACTGGCCTATAAGTTAAATCGTTTTCTGCATAAATTTGTGTGGTTCGCTGCCATAGGTATATCAGTATATTCCTATAAACAATTGTCTAAATCCTAACCACAGATAACAGTTATCTGTGTACCTAACCTAACGGTTTTCGTTATACAGGGCGTCAAAGTTCATTTTTCTAAAAATATACCGTTTTTTAAAAAAAAATCATTTTTCTGCGTTTTAATTTTTTTAGCAGAAGAAAATCAAATTATCTACTTCTACAATAATATTATTAGATATTATAAATGGAGTGGTTCCGTGGTTCCGCACGATGTTGGTGCCGTGTGCAACTTCAGTCAGTACCACAGACAACCAGTATGTCTAGGCTTTGGAAATTTGGCACACCTAACTCAGTTTTTACTTCTGAACAACTTTCCTTAATATTTTGTCGCAAAACCTACAAAAAGGGTTTTTGGATTAGAAAAATCATGTGTCTTGAAAATTTTGAAGAAACTAAAATTCGCACCAATTAAGTGCTCTTTATGTATGTTTTTTTTCCTTGTTTTTGCATTGTTTTTCAAAAACGGTACATAAAATCTAGAGTCCTATAAAATAGCTTTTTTAATAATCGATTGGGAAATTTAGTGAAGGTAAAACATTTTACTATTCCAGTGGAGGTGTCACTTTGTTATAAAAAAAATGATGGTTGATGGAAGTGCCGAACTATTTCTAATTTATAGAATTTAATGTGTGTCTAAACTGTACCAAGTAGGTAGGTATGTTTACTTTAGCTGTCTTCCTTTGAAAAACTAAAAGAAAACTTGAAAAATAAATTTAGCTTTGACGCCCTGCGCAACCAAAATCGTTAGGATTTTGATATAGGTACGTTTATATGAAAAAATCTACTTATTTTGACTTTTTGTATATATTTGTGAAGTTTTGCCCCTAAAAGTTGGACCACCCTGTATAAATATGTTTGCTGCGCACTGATCTTTGACATCATAAAAACGAAATTTGGCCACACGGAGAACAACAGAATAGAGTTGAGCGGCACTATTCCTTATTTATTTCTATTATTGTGATTGTGTGATCCACTCCTACAATAATATTATTAGATATTATAAGTCGAGTGGTTCCGCACGACGTTGGTGCCGTGTGCAACTTCAGCCAGTACCACAGACAACCAGCGGCTGACCATGTGCGTAATATACAGTCAGGGACGTAGCCAGACTTCGAAGCTTCAGGTGGGGCAAACGACTTTCCTGTCAGGGCGGTACATGGTACATATTTGAGAAGTGAGGAATAGGTAGGTACCTAAAGGGCGGTACCTACCTTCTCGATAGGAGGGGGGGTTATAGACAAAAAAAAATTTTAATCGTCCTGGTTAAAAATAGCGTCGCAGGTAAAAATTTGTCAAATTGTCAAGTTCAAACAGTTTCCTGAATGTGTGAACAAAAAATGGTAACTTACGTCAATCAACTGGTGATATTTTTTTGTTTATTTGTGCGGGCTATAATAATCATCTGTGCAGTGAGCAAATACTCTTTTTTCTTTTATAGAAAACACAACGTTATCTTTGTTGATGATTTTTAACTAACAAAAGTTCAGTTATTATCAATAGACAATGGCAGCACTGAAGCAAAAGTAAAAGTTAGTGTTCATAATATTTTTGAGACACCCCATAGTTATCATATTCTTTCAAAGGTCCACATTTGTCATAAAGATTTTTGTTTTTTAAAGATGGTATTTAAAAAGTACCTATAGGTGTTTGCTCACTAAAATGCCTTGCAGATGATTTTTTTTTCGAAATTTGAATGTATTTTTTCCTCGTTTTTTTTTCTCAATGGGATAGGGAATTAACTATCTACGATCTTAGATATATGAACGGTGAACCTGTGGCTCAGGCAGCCCTTCTTGTTACAAGCTTTTATTAAACTTCACCTGTTAGATAGTATGTATGTATGTGTGGGTAGAATCTTGCAAGCTGAATTAGAACCACTTCCTATCATTCGATTGAGCTGAAATTTCGCATGCACCTTTAGTTCCGGTGACAATACAATATGCAATACTCAATATTATAATACATTCAACATGGCCGCAGCTCCAAGATGGCGGATGATGTATTTTTTGTCAACCCCTTTAATATGGGTATCAAATGAAAGAGCTTGAAGAGTAGAACACGAAAAAGTTTGTGCCATCACACTAAATTTAATATGGCCGCCGCTCCAAGATGGCCGATGATGTATTTTTTGTCCACCTCCTTAATATGGGTATCAAATGAAAGGGCTTGAAGAGTAGAAAACGAAAAAGTTAATGACATCGCACTAAATTCAATATGACCGCCGCTCCAAGATGGCGGATTATCTATTTAACACCCAACATGGGTATCAAATGAAAGGGCTCGACGGGTAGAAAACAATAAGATGAATGACTTCATACGAAATCCAATATGGCGGCCGCCCCAAGATGGCGGACTACATTTCTTTACCACCCTCCTGACATGGGAATCAAATTGGTACTAAAAAGCACAAAATGAAAAGCTTGTCCCGCGAATTGTAAAGAAAAAAATGCATACTTTGACAAATAGAGGTACTTGCTTATCAACCAATCATTGAAGCGAAAATTATAGATATTATTTTGGAAGAGTATTTTGTAACGTATGAAAGAATGAAAATAGAAAATTTTGTTTATAGCTCCAAAGCGAACCAATAGTCCTCCATATAAAGAAGAAACTGAAAAATGTAATGTGTTTTCTGCTTACTTACACTACAACTAGCCATGGACTTCGTTTCAAACCAAAAGGTACCAAATACTCTTGCTTGCTTTTTAGACTCGCTTTTCTTAAGAAATGTATTGAAATAAGCCATGCGAACTTGTCAAATTAGAGGGACATAACAAACAAATATTTTATTTTATTTTGTATATTAAATTCGTTGTAACAGTTACATTTGCATGTTTTTATTTTATAAAAGATTCTGCAACGGGGGGGCTCGCCATTGTATGTTTGGTTGCCTGTATCAATGTATTTTTATTTCCAACTAGCTGGAAAAAGTAGCGAATTTCAAAGGATTACAAAAAACACGGGTATTTTTAAAATATCCATAGATACTAATGACACTAGTTTAAAAGTTATGGGTGAGATTTTTTTTGAATTTCAAACTTTATGCCGGCATAAATTCGTCTATTTTGTCTCTTGAGCCGGAATTTTACCTTCGTTAAGATTGGCATAGGTTTCGGAATATGCTCGGAACGAAAACACGGTAATAAACATTGTAATTATCCAGTCTTGTTGATGGCGCGAAAAACAGACGATCGATGAACGGTTGACGCTGTTGTTACAGGTCCAGTTTAATAATTACATATATGATGTTCATATGATCAATTTTACGTTTTGGCGATATAATATTTAATCAACTAAGCTTTCTGATTACTTTTTTATGTTTTTGTATTACTTCCATATTATTATATACTATGAATTGCGAATTTTTAATATTGAAATAATATAAAACTTCAAGAGGTATATTCGGGAGACCCTCATAGCTCAAAGACTCCGATCTGTGATTTTAACCCCTCTCTTTTTAGCAATGGTTCATTGATTTTTAGCTTGAAAGGTACACGGCGGCACTAAAAACTGCTTTAGTTGACTTTGCATTATTTATACGTGTGGGTTGGGTACTGTTGTTCTTATAGTTATGTCGCCGTTATGTATTTTTCGTGAGGAAAACACAATCGTTAGCATATAAACTGACATTAGGGGAGGATTCATGTCTATGTCTCTATATGTATAGGTATGTCGAAAATTCTTTATACCGGGTGTTCCATTTTAATAAATGCAGCTATTATAAATATCTCAAAAACGAAAATCACATAAAAGTTGAAGCATATTATGAGGTGTAATGTAAGACGCACGTTTTCACTTGTAGGCAGACGACGTTTTCAAGGTCACTTGAATGTCTACTGTGTTTTTTACTGTTAAAGGCATATCTTTAGTTAAAGAATGTGATTCGGCACGTTTTCTGTAGGTATAGTGTATTGCTGGCTTAAAAGTTCTGCAAAATTATGTTTAGTTTTTTCAATGAAATGAAACATGGTTTTTTATGTGTACATAAGGTGTTTCTTCGTTTGCATTAACACTACATTCAAACACACATTTTAGGTAACGCAATAATTAAGATAAATACATATCTCGAAAATAAAAAATGAAAAAAGAAAACGATATATTGATGCGAAAGAACATCTTCGGTATTTTTTGAGGCAAATTAATGATTTAAAAACCAGTTTGTTGCAGTTTTTTCCAAACAATGTAATGTCGTTTGGAAAAAAACAATCGAACGTCAAACAAAAGTTATAACCAAAAAACCTTTTTGGAAAAAATGAAGATGGTGCAAAATGTATCTTTTTATTAATTTAAACATATTTTTTATTAACGGATAATAATAGAACACATATGCAGTTAACTTTGGGGTTACCTTTCGATTAAAAACAAGGAAAAATAACCGACTCAAACGTGGTCACGTGACTTTCGCTATCTGTCAAAAATTATATTTAAAAAATACAATCCCTAAAAATTGGCTTATTTGTTACAATTTCAAAACGTTTAACTTGAAAAAGTCGTTTCTATTTTAATGTTACATAAGCGCCTATTTCCTATTTATAAAATTTCTTAAAATTTTAAAAAGTCATTACTTCGTAAAAACTATTTTATATCACTAGCTATACAACATAATATACGAGTATCATTCTATAATTTTATTAACTTTTTATTATTACTAAAAAATATTGATAAGAATATGTCTTTTTCAAAAGAAAATTATATTAACGCTTTAAAATTCTATTATGTTTAACACAAAGTTGATGTACCGGCAAGCATTTAGGTAGTACCATAGAAGAATCTACTACGTAAATTCTTCTATGGTAGTACCTATATAGTATATTTCCTAACAAGTGCGGAAAGTGCCACTTTTCCGCACGCGATTGCAGTTGGCTGAACGACGCGTAGCGGAGTTCAGCCAAGAAATCGAGTGTGGAAAAGACACTTTCCGCAAGAGTTAGGAACACTATTTTTTCTACAAGCGTGCGGAAAAGTAAGACACTTTTCCGCACGCATTTACTTTTCCGCACGCATTTTAGTTTAGAAAGTGTCACTTTTCCGCACTAGTGCGGAAAAGTAGTGCGGAATGTGACACTTTCTAAACTAAAATGCGTACGGAAAAGTGTACTTTTCCGCACGCTTGTAGAAAAAATTTATTTACATTACATTTTCCATTACTCTAAATGTATGCCAAAATAATACATATATTAAGATATCAGCAAATAGTAGGTATTTCACGTATCTAACAAAATTCACAACTTTACGTCAACTTTGGATCAAATACAACAGAATTTTAATTTCTTTCGGTTTATCAATATTAAGTACTTAATGAAAAGTTAATAGAATGATAAAAGATAAAACTATAGTGACATAAATTCTAAATGTCAGTTAGGGTAAGTATTGTGATCATTCATGCGGTTTTGAGGGAGAATTATTATGTCATGACAGTAGATTTGACGGCCGGTAGGTAGTCCTCTTACTTAATATTTTACTCAACAATATTCTTAATATACTATGACAAAATATAGATAAATAAAGGAGCGTAAATATTCATATTATTATTTTGTGTTTAACAATTCACAGTTTCAATGCCAAAATACGCCAGGATGGGAGCGATGTGCTGTTATTTGTATAAAAAAGGGGGTCGGTCCGCCTGCCTCCCCCTATAGACCCCTGGTTCCGACCAACGACCTTGCTTGCCGGGCAACAAAACAACTTATAAGGAACGGAAACTTATTTTAGCGCGATACATTACTTTTTATTCTCGCTCTGTACCAATGGCCGCTCTCCAACTCCAGCGCCATCTTACAGACACTTGCGGAATTTTTGCACTCCAGTAAACAATTTCTGTTTTAGCAACATTTATCCTAGTTAGGAACACGGTCAAATGAAGGTCGTTGCGAGGTGATGACGTTTTATTTCCGTCCACCACCGTGTAAATTTGTTTCGTCGTGTCATGAGTAAGACAAGGACGGGAGTTGTGACGTAGGTATGGCCATTCGTTGAACAGAGTTTACACCTATTGTGATATAGCTTAGCACTTGTATGTTATTTGTTAGCTAAAACGACAGTAAAGACAGGCTACAGAGAGCTGAGAGATATGCCAAATGGAGCCAAATTTTTACAAAATTTTTCAGACTTCAGTGTAAATTAAGCTACGTTTTTTTTTTAATTTAGGTAAGTACTTATAGAATTTTCAGAAATTTAACAGACTGTGCTTGAAGTCATATGAACACCCTAAAATGATTTTAAGTGAAATAAGTTTGTTCTTCTTTGTGTTGATGTTTTTCGTTACAGACATTTTTGTGAGATTTGATTCTATTTTGTAAATTCTCTAAGGTTTGATTTACAGAAATAGAAAAACTTTCGCTTGAAGCTTATCTCGCCCGTCGTTATCAACTCGCAGAAATGCAGCAGTTAGCAATATAAAAGTGCCAATTAAAATATTTATTGGAATGAATAGGTCTTATCGACATTAGTGTCGCAACAGAAAGTATAATTTCCATTGCAAACCAACCAATGTGTTCTTATCATTATTAAACATACATTGGAAAAACTTCAATAATTTAGGTATTATCCAACGAGACCATTCATTCTATTTTTTAGAATTGCATAATTTCAAAAGTCTAGCCTATACTTTGATTTTTAGCTTTTTCGCCTTTTTCTCCCACTTTTTTCTTAGAAATTTGTCCTTTCTGGAGCTTTCACATCAAAATATTATTAAGGAAACTTGATCATCGTAAAAAAATATAATTTTGACGTGAAAACTCCCGAAAGGACACTTTTCTAAGAAAAAAGTAGGAGATAAATCTAAAAATCAAAGTAGGCCTAGCATTTTGAAATTTTGTGAATCTACTCACTTTTTTATTCTGAACAAGTTTTCTTAATAATATTTTGTCGTAAAAAATCTCTAATTGGGTTTCTTGAAAATTTGCTATTTTAAAAAAATCATAGCAGGCCATGAAATAATTACCCCATCCAAATACTACCGCCTATGGGATACTCTCCCTTGGGACTACCAATAAAAAAATAGAGACCATTTGTTTTCCTTGTCCTTCATATAGTTCTAGTCAGTATCAAATTGGGACATACTGTATATTATGGACCCAAATTCGTTTTTCTTTTCTTCTGACTTTATTCTTCATCTTCAAATGCACATGCAATTGCAAGGAACTAATTTTTAGATCTGAAAAACAAACGCGACAGAGAAGTTTGTACTATATCCTGTCTCGTAATGCACTAAATGAAAATGCGGCAAGCAAATCCGAATAATAATGTGCGATGATGACAAAAAAATTACGATTCGTCATCCGATGCGTCCGTTGCGACCGATACACTTCCTTTTTCTCGATCACAAAAATGTGGAAGAATTTCTCAATGATTTTATTAACATGTTTCGAAGTATGTACAGGGTGCCCCAGTTAACGTGATAAATCCGATTTCCTTGGTAATTTTAAAGAAAAATAATTGATAGTTCAAAAATTAAACTTGTATAGAATTTCCCGAGGATTTCGATTATGACGTTATACTTAATATACAGAGTGTTGTTAAAAAGTTTCAAAAAATAACCTTTTCTATAAAACTGTGAAGTGGCATTCTAACCCGGGATATTAGTAATGAATATAGCAAGAGTAACAAAAAATTGTCGGTTATCACTTCTGACTTCCATTTTGACCGGAATTGAGCATCAATTTAGTTTTTGAGACACCCTGTCCATTTTGGTTTTTTAGGTTCTTTTGGTTCCCGCAATTCCAACCTTATACAGTTTTATATAGTTATATCTAACAATTACCAATTAGCGAATTTTCATTTTTTGATTAATTTCGTCAAATATGAAATTAAATACAGGCGGATCAAAACGTTTAAGATTAAATTATATTATATTATATTATATTATATTATATTATATTATATTATATTATATTATATTATATTATATTATATTATATTATATTATATTATATTATATTATATTATATTATATTATATTATATTATATTATATTATATTATATTATATTATATTATATTATATTATATTATATTATATTATATTATATTATATTATATTATATTATATTATATTATATTATATTATATTATATTATATTATATTATATTATATTATATTATATTATATTATATTATATTATATTATATTATATTATATTATATTATATTATATTATATTATATTATATTATATTATATTATATTATATTATATTATATTATATTATATTATATTATATTATATTATATTATATTATATTATATTATATTATATTATATTATATTATATTATATTATATTATATTATATTATATTATATTATATTATATTATATTATATTATATTATATTATATTATATTATATTATATTATATTATATTATATTATATTATATTATATTATATTATATTATATTATATTATATTATATTATATTATATTATATTATATCATATATCACATCACATCACACCACACCACACCACACTATACTGGTTTTTCATGTTAACACCCCTGAAAATCTAAGTAGGCTGGGGGAATTGAACTAGGCAATTTTTTTATAGATAATATGTCCCCGAAAGGTCATCATTTGCAAAGCATTGCCTCGAAAACCTGGCCTACTGCGATTTTTTAAAGGGGTGCGTTTTTCGACAAACTATATTAGGCATTTGTTATTTAAAATCTAACACCACAGCCTTAATCAGGACACACCAAAACCCCCACATACCAAATTTGAACAAAAAATATTCCGGGAGTTCCATTCTGCAAGGTGTCATTTACTTCAAAACAGTTGAATGGTCAACAGGACCATTCAAAGTGTTGATGTGCAAAGATTCAGTACAAAACACAATAGTTATTTATGTACCAAGGCACTGAAGTTCAACTTTTTATGACTCATGTGGAGTTTAGTTGCTGAGGCCTCTGGCCGAGGCAAATAAACCACATGAGTCATAAAAAGAACTTCAGTGCCGAGGTACATATTATATTTTTTTTTAAATCGGAAAAAAAAAAGTTTTATTAGGCAAGAAAATAATATTAAGGGATCACCCGTCCATGAACCGACTACGCGCGGCGTTGCTTGACTTTGACGATCGCTCTACCTAAGACAAGTATGATAAGACACGGCACCTTCTGACAGAAAAACCAAACTGCTGCTTCTTGTGTAGCCTACACAACAAATCTATTGATATTCAAATTTACTAAAATATGTATACTGAAGGATTGCGCTTCTATAGGAAACAATTTCGCAATGTGTACTAAAAGTTAAATGGGCCTTTATCGGCCGGGTTCTGAATATTTGGTCACTTTTGACGGGCGATTTCTCCGCGTCTGACGTTTGATGTTTACATCCCGCCAAGGCCTACTTATTGAAAAAATCGTACAATAATGGGCTACATTATTGTACGATTTCTGTGCTTTTAATGACGATTTTGGGACATTTTAATGCCGATTTCAAGAAAAAGTTATTTATTTTTCTACAAAATGCCAACCAACAAATAAACACAATTTAAATTATTGAACCTTTCTTAACAAAGTCACTGTCTAAAACGATACATTTTTGGTGTGTTTCCTGATGTTTCACACCAGCTACCTTAACTCATCTGGACTTACTAACTGGCATTCTTCTGTATTTTTTTTACTTAGTTCGTTTATAATGCCTGGGGTGGTTTTGATATTCTCGATTTTTTACTCTAGGTATATTCAAAAATTCAGCATTTTGAGTTGGCACAGAGAAGAACACTTTGTATATTTTTTTTGGATATTTGCTCATCAACAATCAATGTAAATGGTCCTCTTTATCATTCAACTGATTCGAAGTAATTATGGAATTACTTACATGGGGCTCACTGAACTCGCCAAATGCCTTTAAAATTCCTATTTTGTTCAAATTTGACACCTTGCAGAATGGAACTCCCTGTATATGTTTTGTTCAAATTTGGTATGCGGGGGTTTTGGTGCGTCCTGATTAACGCTGTGGTGTTAGATTTTAACGCACCCCTTTAAAAAATCGCAGTAGGCCTGGCTTTCGCGGAAATGCCAAACCAATACTTCGCAAATGATGACCTTTCAGGAACATGTCTAAAAAAATTGCCCCATTCAATTCCCCACGTAAACTTAGATTTTCAGGGGTGTAAACATGAAAAACCAGACACATTGTATATCGCAGTAAAAACACACTTCCAAATTCGGTAATTGTGGAAACAGACGAATCTGACGAATGGAATCACATGCTCCGCCGGTAAAAAATCATTCTCTGGGTGTCACCTTATCATTAAAAGTTATCACGTCTTGATCTGGATCCTACCGAGGCACACAGGATACAAGGCCCGGAGACTCGATCGATGACGTCACACACTCAGGCCGATTCTAACTAAGATATTCTATGCGTTGCGGTATTTTGGGGAGTTTTGCAGCCATTTTTTTATTTTACAGATTATTTATTAACACATACCATAATAAATCGAAAAATGTTACGTACAACAGAAAATAAATCATTCTAAACAATTAAATTCGTAGTAATAAACATAATAAACTCAATGAAATTCAACAGTTATTAAAGGTGGCTTTATGCAGCACTCATTATCACTTCTCTATCACTCCATTATTATTTTATAGAGCATATTACAGTAGATTACAAAGATAAAAGTGGGTTACCTTCTAGTGAGATTGTAATGGAATTTTAAGGAAATAAAAACTTCATAAAACCTCGAGCAACAAGCAACATTATGAACAATTATTTTTTTATTAATGATAATGAAGTGACAGTGAAGCAGTGAAGTGATAATACGAGAAACAAACGTAATAAGCTCAATGAAAATAAAAAGACACTTACATGTAAATTGCTTTAGCGATTAAGTACGTAGAAATAAATATATTATAATGAAGGTGGTAAATCAATAAATTTTCATGGATAATAATAATAATATTTTAGTAAACACTTTCCTATTTTATTTGATCCTTAATTAATCTTATATAACACTTGAATATTTGCCATTGCATAAAAATTTGACAGCTTCTTTTTTATCTTCCATTCTTCTTTAATTTCCAAAATATTGAATTTTCATTCGATTAGGCAACTGATGTGAAGTAGGTAAGGGGCATGTAGAATATGTAGATATTCTATAAAATTACAGAAGTTTACTACTTTTTTTATAACTACAAGTAAAGCAGGTACCTATAAATTTTATAAAAGTGATCTCCTTTTTCAAAATTACCATATAGGCGGCAACACATTTCAAAAAATTGTATACATTATTTTTAATTTTTAAATTTTAAAATTTTTAATCAGATAGGTACACCTAAAGGTTTTAATTTTCATTTTTCATCATGAATCCATTTCTAGTAATAAATAGTATAATAATACATTTTCAATAACACTTAGCGTAAATCATGGTAACTTCGGACGATTTTCGAGTATTTTCTCAAATATCTTCCAAAAGTATACTTAAGAAAATGTTTTTTTCTGGGCTTTAATCAAGCATTGCCCTTACTTTTAGTTAAATTATGGTATTTAGTTTTCTATATTTTTTTTTGCTGATTATTGTATTTTTTAGCAAGTGTCCGAAGTCACCCCAACACTTGCTAAAAAAATACTTAACTTTCAAAACAACTACAATCACTATTAATGTTCATTTTTTCTTTATGTAAATTACATTGATTTATAGAGTTCTTCAGTCCTTGATTCTACGAAAATTACAATTATTAGGAGATCCAGTTAAATTTCATGAAGCCACAATTGAAATCTTCAATTTGCCACAATTTCTTTCCTAAAAACAATTAAATAAGCTACTAGCCATTGTAATGAAAAATGTTTCTTAATGGAGACTTTCAGAAGTCATATTTGATGATTCCGGCATCCATGTAGCTCTTGTAGCTGTTATAAACAAATTTTTGTTCATAGTTGCAGGGAAACAACACAAGTCAAAATTTAAAATCAAAATCTAACAAAAATCATAAAACAGTTGAAAACAACACAGGCGGTTTGTAATACAAGTACCCCAAAAACGGCGATTTTACAAAGGTGTAACTCGAAACTACAGGTTTCCGCCGAAAAATTCTCGCAGATTCGTGATCAGCGACACACAATACACAAGTGTACAAAAAAATCGCGCCAATCAGGGAGAAGTAGTGAAAGTAAACATTTACTCGTACCCACAAACATGTTGTTTAAACATCATACTCGTAACTGAAATAGCTTAAAATGTATAAAAAGCAATGAGTAAAACTATACAGAGCAGTTATTTTTTTCGATATTTGAACAATTGGTTAAACTACGGCGTGAATAAAATTACGTATCTACGCAATTGTGTGCCAAACAGGGTAACCATCACCCACCATATGTCTGGAGGCAACTGTTCTAGAAGCGTTCGGTTCTCTGGTCCGTTGTTCTCTGGTTCGGACCGGTAAACGGTAAACAAATCTTCGCGACACTCCGTTCAACTCCGGGAGCCCGATTCGCGGACCAATACCGCTTTGCCCGCATTGTCCTAATTCACCCCGTTTTACGGTACCTATTTTATTTTACACGTCACTAATTAAGGTATCACTATGATTTATGAATAGAAAACATATAAACACACAATGAAAAGAAGATTTATTACTCTGGATTTTAAACAAAGACAACCGAGCCACATAGTAGTATGAGCCTGATTCATCTGTGACAAAACACCTAGGAGCCAAGGTTTTAAACATCAATATCGAGAACTCGGCAACTATAACATGACGACGCAGCCGACATATAGGTACATATAATCATCATCTAAGCATAATCTGTTTATTTACTTATACCTTTTTTTACGAAGACAGGCCCATATAAATGCCCCAAGAAGTATTTTCACTACTAAAATAGTATTTTGTTCATTTCACCATCAAAATGCACTTTTCTGAGCATCTCTGGAGGGACTGGAAGCATGGAATTTTCTAAATGGGGGAAAGTCACCCTGCCCCCTCCCATTGAGTCCGCCACGGGACATGTATTTTCATTATTTCTCCTATTTTGAACTTAAAATGCTTTACTTGAATTATTTCTAAATGTTTATTATATCAATTTGTTTGAGAAAATGTTTTTTATGGCCACAAAAAATGAGAGATGGTAGGCTGCTGTGACTTGAAATGTTTGAAATAATGTTTTAATTTTAAACAAGTTTCTTAAATAATTTTTGCCCTTATTTTGAAAAATGCACTTTACTCTTGAGCAAATATTATATTTTTGAACAACTCTCGTTATACGGAGGCAGATTTTAAAATTTTTATAAGTAGGTACGTTTTGAGTTGTATTTGTGGCAATTTTATGGCGGTCACGGTTTCTGTATAACACAATAATAATTGTCCTGTCATTTTAATAAACATTATGAAAAACATGCCCCCCCCCTGTATAATATAGTACATAATCTCTATATTATTTTAATGGATAATGTAAATAGGGAACTTTAATACATAAAATTTAAAATTTGACAACTTTTAAGATTTCTCAGAAATGAGTTTTCGATTCATCAATGCATATAAAAATTGTGTAGGTAATTATGTAACTTTTATATTTGATATTTACCTAATAGTTTTTCTCTTAAGTGAACTCATTTCTACACCACTCAAGCGATACCTACAATTCGATGGCGCGTTGTCCTTTTTTTATAGTGAAAGACTCCCCCAAGAGGCCTACAAGCCTCTATTCTATACAGGGTGTAACTAAACTGATGGTCAAAAATGAAACCACGTATTCTTGGAGTCAAAATATGGACACTTCTTAATATATTTTTTTCTCCTACGGGCCATAGTTTTTTTTATACAGAGCGTAGAAGTTTGGAGAAAAATACACATATTTCTTAGTATTTCTAGAAGTATACGAGATATTTTCTTTAAACTTGGCGTGTCACATGAGCAGATGAGCCGTCAAACTTAAGGTTGACATGAAGCTTCTGAGGCTCCCAGTTGCGGAGATACAGGGTGTTAGTAAAATTAATTAGTTCAGAAAAATATGAATACCCTGTATAATCGCATTTTTTAAATTTGTTTTGAGTGGTGAATAGAATGGTTAACAAAAAGTATCTCTTAGTATTTTTTCATATTCGCAGCCGTTTCTTAATTATTTTTAAAGAACGGCAAAGCTGCAATGAACAATAGTCACTTTAAGAATAAATCTAGCAATCTGTGGATGTCAATTAAACTTTATTTGACAAAATACAAAGGCAAAAACAATAATAAAAGAAACGAATTGCTATTAGAAAATTAAATTATTAAATGTTCGAAATGACCGCCGTCTCTTTCAATACACGCAACTATGCGTTTCCGCATGTTTATTATTGCCATTCGCAAGTCCATAGCAAAAGTGCATATCAGTCAATTCTTCAAATGAAAATATAATATTGATACTAATGTGCAAAGTTGGCAGCCAAATGATTCAAATAATGCCAAGTTTAATTGACATCCACAGATTGTTAGATTTATTCTTAAAATGACTTTTTTATTGCAGCATTGCCGTTTTTTGAAAATAATTAAAAAACGGCTGAGAATATGAAAAAATACTAAGAGATACTTTTTGTTAATCGTTGAATTTACCATTCAAAACAAATTTAAAAAATGCGATTATACAGGGTATTCATATTTTCCTGAACTAATTAATTTTAATAACACCCTGTGTCTCCGCAACTGGGGGCCTCACAAGCTTCATATTAACCTTAAATTTGACAACTCATCCGCTCATGTGACACGCCAAGTTTGAAGAAAATATCTCGTATACTTCTAGAGATACTAAGAAATATGTGTAATTTTTCTCTAAATTTCTACGCTCTGTATAAAAAAAAGTGCCCTTATTTTTACTCCAAGAATACGTGGTTTGATTTTTGACCATCAGTTTAGTTACACCCTGTATACAGGGTGGAACTGAATCATGGTACACCCCACTTTTTTCCCTTGTTTTTTGAGATACAATTTTGAAATTTGGCATGTCGATGTTACTTTATAAATGTCACTTTTTGACGTGTAAATTCATTTATTTCCGCTTCCGGTTTTACCGGAAGTGACATTCACTTTTGTTTTTTAAATGGAAGATCCTGTATATTATTTAAGTTTCGGATTCTCCTCGATGTACTGAAACCAACGATGCCTCACAAGTGACATTTTGGCCGACAGAAAGTGGTTTTTCTTTAACTTATTTGGATTTGCAATAATAAACTAAATGAATTTACACGTCAAAAAGTGCTAAATTTCAAAATTGTATCTCAAAAAACAAGGGAAAAAAGTGGGGTGTACCATGATTCAGTTCCACCCTGTATATCCATAATTTAACCTAATTACGCATTACCCCTCCTCTTCGGGGGTGAAGGTGTAGTTAGGCTGAAATTTAATCGTTCTATATAACATATAGCTCTTCTAATAATTTTTTACTCGGGGAGAAATCATTGAATTTGTAAAATTTTCATCTACATATTTTTTATTGATGATAAAATTAGATATGATATTTAGTGTTCGTTCTTTTTGCAGTACAGTATGCCAGTATGCCTGTTCCAGTGACGTTCAAATGCACCAAGTGTGGGGGTGAGGCAGATCGTTACCCTCTTAGCACAACGTGTTATTCCTGCCTTATTGCAAAATTTCAGCGAAAGTACGAAAAAGCAAAACATTTGCCTAGTAACTATTCGGCTAATCAACCATTATTGAATATCAAATATGCACCTACCCAGGTGAGACGATCCTGTGAAACATAAATAATTGAATTGTGTGAAACAACCAAATTAGAGAAAAATGTGTTTAAAAAAAACAAAAATTTCATTGGGCAAGATGGGGAGTCAAATGTCACCTCGCTGAAGAAGTAAAACATTTAAATTAAAAATTGAATATCTTAAGGTGGATTTATAAACTCGACGTTTGCGTTGGCGCTCGCCGATGCCGTTTGCGTCGAATATTCAATCCCAATATTTTACGTGTAACCATTTTATAAACGCCGTCGAACGTTGCCGTCTGCGTCCGATGCCGTCCGAGAGATAAACTAATTTCATCTCTCACGTTCCGTCGTTCACATTTCTGGACGCAAACTGCGAAGGTCACCGTCAACTTCGAGCGCCAACGCAAACGTCAAGTTTATAAATCCACCTTTAAAGTCAAAATTCCACAAATAGTTTTTAATAAAATTAAAAACTGCAAAATCTGTACATGTTTCGAACCACTAGGGATTCATCTTCAGGAGTAAATTAAATGGTAAGAAATATTGACAAAGCTAGAAAAATAATGTATAGGTGAGGAACAAAATACTAAAAAACTTATAAAAACAACCTTACCTTCCAAGAGATCAAATAATATCTTCTAAAAAAAATATTTGTATAAATAAAATTTTGTTGAAAAGGTTGAAAGGAATAAAATGACAAATATAAAATTTTGAAGGGAAATCTCAAATATATAGGGATGAAAAATATAAAAATTATATTTTAATAATAATAATAAAGGTAAGCCAAATTGTATTGATGAGGAAATAAAAAATATATATATATTTTTTAAATTAGAAATGGGTATCAAATCGTTTTCAATAATAAAAAAGAACTAGTCATTTTTAGAAATAAGAAATTTTAGGGACTTATATGTAGAATTGTAAATTAGAAAATTCTAGTTGATCGTTTACAATTTGGAAATTAGTTGAATGTTTAGCTTTAAAAATCTCTAAATTCTCAAGTAAGTTTAAAGTAACACCTTTGTTGCAATAATGAAGAAAAGAAATATCTTGAGAAGGGTTAAAACATGTTTATAATTTACAATGTGTTCAGAAAGGGAAGATTTGAAGAAAGGAGTGGGGTTATTAACATTTTTTAAAATTTCTCTATGATGTTCATTAATTCTAACACTGAATTTTCTACCTGTTTGACCTATGTAGACAATAGGGCAATTATTAGATCCACATTTTGAAAGGTATACACCTGACCTGTCAAAAGGTGAAACATAGTCTTTATTGTTAACTAATTTATCTTTTATAGGATTATGAGTTTTAAAAGAAATAGAAATATTAAATTGTTTAAAAAAATTTTTGATTTGTAAAGAAATGTTTCCTAAAAAAGGTAAAGAGAAATATTTTGTATCTGGTTGATTATTGAAAATTAAGTTTTTGTTAAGAAATTCAGTTAAATGTATACAGAAGGTTTTGTTGATAATATGTTTTCGAAATTTATTATTGAGAGCTATTTGGGAAATAATATTAAATTCTGTATTGAAATCTGTGAGATCTAGAGGGATAGAAAAAAGTCTATGGAAGAGACAATGTAAATATGCTATTTTTATTTTATTTTATTTACTATTTGTGGAGTTTTGACTTTAAGATTTTCAATTTTTAATTTGTCTTTTCACTCCACTGTAAGAAGATGGACTATTTTTTCAATTTAGTAAAACATTTGCCTATATAGGAACTACCAGGATGGGCGGGCCTCCTGGGTTCCCAGCATCCTAACCTACACAAAATATAATTAAATTTACCTTTTATAATTGGTGCAATAGGCAACATCTGGAGAATATTATTTTGTTTTTTTAAGGATTAGTTGTATAAGTCAAACATTATAAGAAATACAAAATTAGAACAATTTTCTTATTTAAAAATTTGTTTATAATTGTGAGTAGGTAAATATTATTTCTATACCCCATTAAGATACCTATTACTAAAATATAATAATATAGTGTGGTTTTCGTACTTATATGAAGACTATATTTTTTATATTTTTGCGGATACTTGAACACATTTTTTGCTAAATACTTTTATATTATATTTTATTATTTATTCTTACCTGAAGATTTTTTTTTCTACTCCTATACTAGTACCATACCTATTAAGTATCGGTTTAGGTTATACTAAGTCCATTGTTACGAACACTGACACGTAATGACTGACACGTAATTAAAACATAATTATCACGGGTGCCTTGTTAGCGAGGCATCCGCGCCACCATAGCAACCAACCAACATACGAATTGTTGCCTGTCAGATAATCAGAAGTATAGTTTATCTAATCTATTATAATAGTTTTCCTTTCGTCGAAGAAAAATTATAGTACAAAACTCGAGTTATAAGCTTATTACATACTCGTGGAATTACAGCACTCGCCGCTGCGCGGCTCGTGCGCAACTTTTCCACTCATACGTAATAAGCTGTTTACAACTCTCGCTATGTAATATACTATAATTTTAAGTCATAATGCCAGGAGATAAAGCTACTTATTTTGGATATATGAACTTATATGAAGATTTTTTCATTTACCTCTGTATTATTTGTCAATATTAAAATATTTTAGGCATGTATGATTGGCGCTAGAACAAGAAAAATTTTATTCTTTGGAGTCAGAAACAAATAGTGTTGCATATGCTCTCGGGCAGAGAATACAGGCGAAAACCCTAAAATACACTTATGGACAGGAACATCAACAGGCATGGAAAGCGATATTATTTCATGCATGGTACTATTTACAAGAAACTTGTTGGTGATGGCGACAGCATTGTACATAAACATAAAAAAGTAATGGAAAATAAGGCATATGGAAACAACTTGGTTAAAAAAATTGAATGTCGCAACCATTTGCTAAGAAACTTTTCTAAACGTATTTTATTTGATCGCTTTTTTGTAACGTATGCAGCCTGTCGATGAAATTGCATAATATAGAGATTAAATAAGTAAAGAAATATTCTTATACAAAGTTTGTAACAGGCTCGTCTACCTACATGAACTGAACATAAAAAAAATCAAAGCAAAGTCTACAAAATGCTCTAGTTTTATGCATTTATATATATATATTTTTAATAAAGAAATATGTATTGGTTAAATCTGAGCATTATTTTTCTTATTATACTTTATCACTCTCCATGTAATGAAAAGAATCGGAAGGCAAATTTTCAGTATATACAGGGAGTTTCATCTTAAGTGCGAACACCCCCGTAAAATTTGTACTCTTCATCCGATTGTAGCCGTTTTTTTTTTCTAAAAATAGGCCACAAAAATCTCTTACATAAGTTCAAAATTTCAGGTCTTGATCTCAATTTGCAAGGCCTACTAAGAATTTTTTTCTAGTAAAAAATTAAGAAAATTATTTAGCGAATTTTTATTTAAAATCTAACACCACGGCGTTAATTTGGACACACCAAGACCCCACATACCAAATTTTAACAAAAAATATACAGGGAGTTCCATTCTACAGAGTACCAAAGTTGTGCAAAATAGGAATTTTAAAGGCATCTGGCGAGTCAAGTGTGCCACGGAATTACTTCGAAACAGTTGGATGATGAACAGGACCACTCACGGTGGCGATGTGCAAAGATCGAATAAAAAATATACAAGGTGTTCTTCTCTGTACCAACTCAAAATGCTGAATTTTTTAAACTTTATACCGGTCAAAAATCGAGTATATCCAAATCACCCCAGACATTATAAACGAACTGTAAAAAATGCAGAAGCCTGCCAGTCATATGAGTCAAGGCGGCTGGTGTGCCACAACAGGAAACGCACAGAAAATGTATCATCCTAGACGGTGATTTTGTTGAGAAGGGTCCAGCAATTTATATTGTTTTTTATTTGTTGGTTAGCATTTGTAAAAAAAATTACATACTCTTGTATTTATTAATAATTTTCAAAAGTTCCAGAGCATATTCTTGACCCATATAAAGTTTCATAAAAATTCAGCATTTTGAGATGACCCAATAAGTCAAATGTAATAAATGATGATCTATGATTGGCTAGTTCCTTAGGGTCACAAAACAACATTATTAGACACAAATGAAAGTATAGTAGACATAGGTCCCCAAAATGGGATAAATAATTACAGGAATCTATCTTACTAAAAAGTTAACGCTGGTATTCACCAGAGGGAGTAAAATCAACAGTCAAATTGTCATTTAATAGACTTTCTTCTTAAATACGAATCTGGATGATAAAGTTGTTTGCGGAATACAAATAGGATGATAACATGATGCAATTAATGCTAACGTCAATGGTTATAACATTTAATTAGTTCTCGGAACAGTGTGGTGACCTTTAGCCATAAGATACATGCCAATTATTGTAATTATTTACATAATAAATTAGTTGTTGTGTGCGCAACTTTGGTGTTAGTGAGCAACTTTAAAGCAATTTGAAAATGTTTATAATGCAAAGCTAATTTTTTTCAAATTTCAGTAAGTATATTAATCTCAGATCGTTTTCGATGCAAGCCATAGTTGTTGTGTTTACGAATGACAATTTTAAAATAAAACATGTGATGGTTGTACTGAAACAATTGTTCCAGTAAGTTTTTCTCCTTTTTATTTTTTTTAAAGATTTTGAATTCGACATTATCATACAGTCTGAGGGCAGCCACATTGAAAAAGAAATTTGGAAATTTGCCTGTAAGGTATATGCGGGCACAAATTGAAAAGGAGGAACATTTCAAAATTTTGGAGGATATTGTGACAAAATATAGGTTTAATTTGTTGGATGACGAAGATAATTTGTCATCTCGTACCAGCATCGTAGGAGGAAAAGGAAAATTGTATTTCGAATCGCCCGCTTTGCAAGAGATAACTACTATTTATAGTGATGAGGAGAAGGGGAAACAGCAGCAGCGGCGGCGGCGGCGGTAAAAACAACTAGTAGAATTTTCAACAACAAAGCGTAGAAGGAGAGAAGCAGTTCCGAAATGTAGAAAATTGGATGGTGAAATGCCGTCGTTTTCATCGTCATTACTGTTGTTGTCACCTCCAAGTTCCCAACAACAACAACAACAGAAACAACAATGAGACGGGATACTGGACGTTGGACATGCATACATTTCGTCGAATAAAAAACTTTTTATAGATTTGTCTATTTATTTTAAAACCTAATTATTTTTACAATGAACAGTCCAATAATACAAGTAATATAGGCACATTTTCCAAAGTGCAATTTAAAGTATTATTTACGTGTTGTAAACAGTGGTATGACTTAAATGTATACCTTTGACTACAACTTTCTCTTCTTTTATTTGTTCCTTTGTAAAATCTGCTGTTTTTATAGCCCAAAAAGTCTTCAATATAACTGCTAAAACACAAACCGTGCAAATTTTTTGTTAACCACTCCATGTAGTAATTTTACAAACTTGGGTTCAGCAGTTACCATATTTCTATTCAAAAATGAAATTTCTTTGTGTTCACCTCCATATACTGACCCACTTGAACGTCGATAATGGACATTGTGCACTTGTCGAGAGTTAAACGCAAACTAACGAACAGGACGGAGCAAAGCCCGACCGGGACAGTCTGCATATGGCGGGATGCCGTTTCCGTTTTTACAGTGGCGCGCACCTTTGAGTTATTTCGACAAACTAATCTAGGCAGAAATCCTCATTTTTCGTAGAATCAGTACCAACAATACAGGCGGCAAAAAATTATAAGGCACGTTTATGTCTTTATGTTTAGGAATCCTCGATAATACAGCAATTCTAATTTGAAATTTCCAATTATGAAGATGTAGGTGCCTACACAAACGCCTATGCGACTTTGGTGCATGACTTAAAAAGTTAATTTAAATTACACAATTACTTACCCATATATTATTATCCACAAACATTTTAGTTTTGACGGTCAGGGAACTGCCACAAGCCGCACACTAAAAAGTATCTAAATACCGCATATTGACACCTATCACCGTGTCAGATATCAAAATATTATGTCAAAACTTGGTTAGGTACTACTCAGGGCGATTTCCGTCTCACGTATTTTATAATATACATAGAGCTTTGACTCTTTCCTGGAATTCTGTATTCAAATAGTTTTCATAAAACATGAGCGTGGGATTTGCCAAGACCAAGCCAGTGTACAGGATGCGTGTTAGCGCAAGTAGATTCAAAAATTATTTAGTTGCATATAAGATAATACTTTGTCACGTGGCGCTGCTTCAATGTTAAAATCCTCTACGAGAAGAACGAATTCTACGCGAAGAAGAAGTAGGAGAGGCGACGCCAGGCAACAAAAAATAAACAAGCATAATGGCGGCGCGCCAGACCTTCTAGTTGACGTTTAAAAATCAAAATAAAAAACAAGTTTTTTTAAAGGTCCTTCATATTTAATTGAAAATCCATCTGCAGTTTGCTGTTTTGTAGAGATAAGAGTTTTAGGATTTTTGGTGGGCGTTGAAATTGATACAGGGTGTTAAGTAAAAGCTAGACAAACCAAACTTACGGTTTTTAATGAAAACATAAACTTAATGAAAACATAAACACTTAGTATCTCGGTTTATTGATAGGTATGTACTTGAAAGTTGTCTCTAAATTCTGGTCCGAGGCTTGCCGAGGAAAATTTATGGGTTCTTTTCTATCATTAGGAATTGATCTTTGTGTCGTCGACACGTAATTTGTCCTTTGTGAGTTGTCATTAATGTCATTATTTCGGTAATTATTGTCGTTGTTATTAGTAGGCGGTCTTGCATTATAGAAATTCGTCTAAGAGGGTAAGAATTATCTATTATTCTGTATAGGAGGGTAAGGATTATTTTGCCTAGGAGAATAAGAATTATTTTGTCTTGGAAAATTGATTAAAGTTGTCTGGGGTAGTTTGAAAAATTAGCACGAGATGATCTGAGGAGTTTCCCGAAATTCAATAATATACAGGGTGTTCCAACTTTTAGAAACTCAGTAGGTGTGCAGAACATCGAAAGCCTAGGTAAAAAAAGAATAAAACGTAAAAAAGTGAATTTTTCAAAAACTGTAGGTACAGTTGTCTAAACTGTACCAAATATTTTTGCCTGTATTCCTTAGGATTTTGATACATGTTTATAAGAAAAAAACTACGTATTTTGATGTTTTCTATATAGGTTCCTAAAGTTTTGTCACTAAAAGTTGTATTAGGTGTTTCAATAAAAAGCATGAGTTTGATTCGTACAGTTTTTACCAAACACCCTGCATTAAATTCAATAAGACGATGGCAAAACCCACAAAAAAATTATCTCTGCACCTTTTTTAACTCTAAAAATAAAGAAGTCAAGGGGGAAGGGTTATAGAATATTATGTAGATTACCCTGCACCAAGACCTTTCGAATTTTTTCCTCAAAACCTTTTCCATGAGATATACGTTCGAATTTGCCCTTTCCTGTAGTTCTCTAGCATAAAAACCCTCACAGGCGACAGACCGCGTTCAACGTACACATCCGCTGCAAGATAACATGTGAATGTCAATATTGCATCAACAAATGCATATATATGTTCAATAAGTCCCTCTGAAATTATTTGATCGAAGATGATGAAATAATAATATTGCTCCTTGCACATCCACACGACAAACGCTGGTGATTCTAATGTTGTTTCTGTGGTATTGGCTGAAGTTGCGCACGGCACCAACAGCGCGTGGAACCACGCTATTAAAAATGATATGAATGGACAAGAAAGTGGCAAGTGGCAAATTGGTTCTGAACTTACAGGTAGTGACTTTTTTGACTAGAAAACCCTTAGCATGGTTTTGATAGGTAAGACTAAATAAAACATAGGTATAGAGGTACAGGGTTAGGGTGAATGAAGAATGAAGTATCCATATTATACAGAGTGTCTCACTTAAGAGTGAAACAACCTTATCGCTTCTTTAATTTTTAACCGACCAGAACGAAGTTTTTACCAAAGGTATAGATGGCATTGTTGCCTACTTATTTCCAAAAAATTCGTTGTCTACATTGCGTCATATTTTAGTAAATAAACACCACCAACTTATATTTTTAATTATCGCTGAGGCTAATGAGTGTTGCTATTGATAATTATTGTTATCAGTTAAAAATCAATAATAAACACCACTTACCTTATTAGGGCGGTTCACCAATTATTGTCCCTCACTTAGAAGCAATTAAAACGGGTACCTACTCAAAAACTTTATTACTTATCTACATAATCCCCTGAAAGTCTAATACATTTCTCATAACCGATGTTGAAGCTCTTGGAACCTTTGCTTTCCCAATCAGCCGTTTACAACTTCAATCACTTCTTCATCGTTCAAAAATCGAAAACCATGCAGTTGTTCTTTATGTTTGATATGAAGGACTATCATCACCTACTACTCCATGCATATTCTCGTAAATTTCATTTTTCTCCATTTTCTCAATTCACTATGCTCAACTAAAGAATAAAACTTGGTGAACCGCCCTCGTAACTTTGTTAACACTGTTGTCTTTTCTATAAACCCTCGGCCATCGACAAAGTCCAGCTACAGCCTTGTCCAAGCATGCTAGTTTATAGAAAGGGTAGGATCATCGAATTCACTACTTGTCAATTCAATGGTTAGGACCAACGACATTATAACCTCGACTTCATTGGTTAGGACATTCGACGAGTTGGAAGGGAAGAGGGGTGAAAGTGAACGGCTTTATGGCAAGTACATTAAAAATAGCCATATTTATCGCAACGCATGGCAACTTTATTAAAACAATTACGGAATGAGTGCAGTTTGAAAATTGATACGTCAGTGGCGGATCCAAAGGGGGGGGGGCAATTGCCCCTGTGCCACTGCATATATAATTATAGTGAATATAAGAGGGGCCCTTGTTAGTAAAAGTCCGAATAGTAGGTACAACAAATTTTTATTAGACTCCTAGTTTACAAGACAAAATCTAATCTTTGTTTTGATTTTGAAAAACGGTTAATTATATTTTCTAATACTAACAACATAAATTTGATGACGCCAAGGGGGGGGGGGCACAGGGGCAATTGCCAAGGGGGGGGGGGCACAGGGGCAATTGCCCCCCCCCCTTGGCGTCATCAAATTTATGTTGTTAGTATTAGAAAATATAATTAACCGTTTTTCAAAATCAAAACAAAGATTAGATTTTGTCTTGTAAACTAGGAGTCTAATAAAAATTTGTTGTACCTACTATTCGGACTTTTACTAACAAGGGCCCCTCTTATATTCACTATAATTATATATGCAGTGGTTTTTATTTGTGATCGCTGACCAAGTCCATTTATAATAGCATGTGTCCCTCCCTTAGCGAATAGCTGGATCCGCCACTGGGATACGTCGCATTATATGCCTAACCACAGAATATTTAGCTATTCTGTGGCCTAACCAAGTATATTCACTTATTGTTTGTTGATTGGTATAATACGTAATAGCACAGACCTATATAGTATGTCTGTGGTAATAGCACAGACCTATATAGCTTCGCTAAAGCTATATATGTCTGTGGTAATAGTATATTACATAGCGAGAGCTGTAAACAGCTTATTACGTATGAGTGGAAAAGTTGCGCACGAGCCGCGCAGCGGCGAGTGCTGTAATTCCACGAGTATGTAATAAGCTTACAACTCGAGTTTTGTATTATAATTTTTCTTCGACGAAAGAAAATCTATTATAATAGATAAACTATACTTCTGATTATCTGACAGGCAACAATTAGTTTTTTGGTGATTTGCTATGGTGACGCGGATGCCGCGCTAACAAGGCACCCGTGATAATTGCGTTTTAATTGAGAACAGATACGTAATTTTTTTTACTACTAACCTGAGAAATCACCATTATTTACCTCATTCCTCCAATGAGAAGTAATATTTCTCTACCTAGGTAAATAATGATAATAAAAAAATACCTAGGTAAATAATGAAAAATTTTCTATGTGACATTTAAAAATTAGTGTCATTTTATCAGCTTGACAACTGAACTCCCAGGCTACTTGATATTTTGAAGTATTTGAAAAAAGCGAGAAATGACTAAAATATGGCAATATTTCAATGTTAGTAGTAAAAAAAAATCTATATACACTTCGGTTGAGAAGGCCATTATTTACCCCGCATATTAAATGCTCGGTGAATAATGGCTCACTTCTCAACCTAGGTGTATAATATACTATTATTACGTGTCAGCACAGACTAACGAGTAATACAGACAATTCCTTAGCGACATGTGTCAAAAGGAGACTCGCTTTTTAGCGAAATATCTTCTAAAGACATGAATAATATGCATTTTATTCGATTTTATGTTAATCTACATAAGAAAGAGATTGTATTAGAACCAAATTTATGCTTAAAATACTGTCTGTCTTTCTGTAAATTGAAATGGAGACTCGCTTATTTTTGACACATGTCCGTAAGGAGGCTTCTGTTGCAAAGCTATTTATTCTGTGGTGTCAGTCATTACTTGTCAGTGTTCGTAACAATCGACTTACTTATAACCTAAACTTAATAGGTATGTTACTAGCATAGGAGTAGAAAAAGGTTAATACCTGGATAGATAGAGGGAGCAATAATTGTAAAACAAACCTAAACGAAGTTTATAATTTTACCACGCTTTCTACATAGATGCCTTATGCTATATTTGTTGGAGGAAATTTAATGTGAAAATTTCCTTTGTAATTTTAAGTAACTACCTATACCTACCTATTTGTATCAAAAAACTTATATTTCGCAATAACTAATACCAGAGCATATAAAACAACCATCAGTATAACTTGTAACGAAGTTACTAAGTTTCCAGGCTTTTATTTTTTTTATTTCACCCGGGTTGATTCTTTCGCGACGCTATATCTAGCGTCCGGCCGCCGTAGTTTTTATATCCAGGCCGATAATTATTTATTTTTACTTTTGCCGCGGAGGGCCGCGTTCTTTATTCCGAGTCATTTGCAATTAACACAATTAATTGTAGGGGGGGGGTTTCCGGCTAAATTAATTTATCAAATATGTGTGGGTTATCTGAGAGGGGTAAGAACGCCGAATAGGGGTAGATCCGAAAGGGGTGCTTAAACTGAGGCTAGAATCGCCGTTCTTTTTGGGAAACCGGGTATTTAGGACGTCGCCGATCCAATGGAGCCGCCGCTGAGGACGCGCCAGGGGTGGTTCATCCCTTAGGCGCGCCGCCCGGCCGTCAGCCGCCGCAGCGAGACCGATGTGGCGGGGGCGCTTGCGAATTCCCGTCGGCGACGCCGACCAATGAGCCGCCGTCGCCCCACCGCTGGGTCGCGTGGGAGCCGGCTATAAGACGGCCGGCGGCCGCCACGGAGCCCGTCTTTTGTCTTTTGCCCGCTAACAGGTTAGTAATTTGCGCTCTTCGAATAGTCTCTACCAAGGGGAAAAGTGTGAACTTTGCCCCGACCGCCCGTCTACCGCGGCCCTCTAGCTAATTACGCATTTACCAACAATTTAGTTCAGGTTAGACAACCGAGGAACGTGCTAGTAATTTCACTCTTCGAATATTCGCTACCAGGGGGAAAAGTGTGAACTTTGCCCCAACCTACAGCCTACCGCGGCCCTTAGCTATCCGAACTTTGCTAGCCGTCAAATCCGTTGCCTAACCGTAATCTAAAATCCGAACCGAATATTTTGAGCTTGCTTCTAGCTTTCCCGTTGCTTACGTTAACCATTAGGGCATTTAAAGTACCGCAAGCAAGCCACGTTGAGCAACCCTAGATTAATACTAAAGTCGCGTTGTTTCTTTTATTTACAGAACTCCCGTAGGCCCCCCCGATCGCGACTGGCCGGACTTATTTTGTATCATTTATGTAAGAATCTATTACCTACTGTGTCTATTCAATATACGATGTCTTGAAATATTGTTTGATTTTGCTCCTACCCCTCAAACACACCACATTTGCACTCTGGAATTATTTTCTCCGACGAAAGCTATCCTGGGTAAAAGCGGAGCATACCGCTCTAAAAAACTGGCGCCTGAGCATTCCGTTCCGCCAAGGTTCTGGTTTTCCCTATCTTAATAAAAGAGGCTATAAGGAAGCCCCCATATCTAGCAAGGGAAATCAGAACGGAAAATACACTAAACAGTATAAATTTCCGTTTGTCAAATATCTAATATTCAACAAAATCAGATCGACTGCAAAGGAAAAGTAATTTTGTAAAAAGTTTAATTCCGAAGAAGTAAAAAAAAAGAACGCTATAAACTTACTCCTGAGAAATTATCAAATTCAATGACCTTGACGTCATATTGGGGGAATAGAAGTCGGAGGTGTAGTCGGGAAAATCAATTCAGAAATACAGAGTAGTATTAGTAAAGTATATAGTGTGTGGTAAGCACAAACAGTTTTGACTCCTTTCATCCCCGGATTCTTTATTTAAAGATACTAGCACAAAGCACAATTTACAAAAAAAAACACACTCCACGGCACTGTAATATCTCTCATACAGCCAAAAAAGAACTGCCCAAATGGCAGCTGCGCGAACCGGTGCGCAAAATTTTCCCGCCATGGGGAGAAATACTGCTGGTTGTTTTATATGCTCTGCTAATACCTTATAGCAATGGGCCTCGTAATCATGACGTCCGTTCCTATAGCTCTACTTCGCGAATATTTAATAAATACATCTGGTCATTGATTAATGTATTCTTATTCAATGATCTGGTGCAAATTTTATTTCAAAGTATGTGTGGCATAGTAGGTACATGCCGCAAGAAAGCATGCTGTTGCTGTTGTTGCTCGAAGGAATCTACACCCAAACTTTGCAAGTTTCGTCTTGAAGATGGCACCGAAGTTGAGTGTGACTGCACTTGCAAATGCGATCCTGCTTGCAAGGACTGCAAGAGTGAATGCAAGTGTAGCTACTCCGCAAAGTGTAGAGAAAACTACCGATGGAAAATATAAGTGCAAGTGCACTTGCGCCTCTAAAGAAGGTTAGGAATCCAAATTCACACAAGTCTCCCTTAGAACCAAATTGATTTGTTCGGTACTGAATCTTAGTGTAGGTAATTCGATCCCTTATTTTAGAGCCCTGTATACATGCTGCAAGAAGGGGCGCTGTTGCTGTTGTTGTTTGAAGGAATCTACACCAAACTTTCCAAGTTTCGTCTTGAAGATGGCACCGAAGTTGGGTGTGACTGCACTTGCAAATGCAATCCTGCTTGCAAGGACTACAAGGGAGAATGCAAGTGTACTCCGCAAAATGTAGAGAAAACTACCGATGGAAAATATAGGTGCAAGTGCTCTTGCGCCTCTTAAGAAGGTTATTAATCCAAATTCACACAAGTAACATAGCTCCACTTTTACAAAAGAAGCCTATCTCCCTCAGAACCAAAATTGATTTGTTCGGTACTAAATCTTAGCATATAGGTAATTCGATTCCTTATTTTAGATCCGTGTACATGCTGCAAGAAGGCGTGCTGTTGCTGTTGTTGTTTGAAGGGATCTACACCCAAACGTTGCAAGTTTCGTCTTGAAGATGGCACCGAAGTTGAGTGTGACTGCACTGGCAAATGCGATCCTACCTGCAAGGATTGCAAAGGTGAATGCAAGTGTAGGTACTCGGAAAAGTGTAGAGAAAACTACAGATGGACGTCTTCAAAAAATAAGGCAGCAGTTTTTGTAATAGGCCTGATAGAATTGTAATCTAGTTAAGATACTTAGAAGAAAGTTCTTTAGCTGATGGCATGTCACAGCATGACATGATCTGTTCACAGATTCTTGTTGTACTGCAAGAAGTATTATTTGTAAACTCAGGCTTCCAAAGGAACAAGACGTAGACTGCATCTGCAAGAGTTGATACATTACATAAAATGTAATGAATAATTTTACTTATTTATGTACAATATATTTTAATGTTTTAATTATACAGACCACAAAGATTCTTAAAACTAAATTAATTGGTTTTAACTTAATTCTTGAATTGCTTATTATTTCGTTATTTAGTAGATTATTGATATAAGAATTATCAAGGAACAATAATTACAATGAAGTAAAATATAAGTTCTTCCAAAACTTTGTTGGTTTTATTTTATATTTCCATTATATTACACGGAGAGTTACATTCTACATAATTCAGTCTTATTGCATAACATTTTTTAGGTATTGAAAAAATCTGAAATGAAGCATATTTTAAAGGTATATAAGTATAAGTATTTATAAAATCAATACAAATGAACTACCTACCTAAGCAAAATTACAATTTAAAATAAGTTATAAATTAGTTATCGAGTCTAGCAAAATTTGTAAAACAATAGTATATTATATTTATAGTACAAATTAATAATAGTCTATCTACAAGTATGTACACTATGCCACTGGATGCTAAAATTTCTCTGATGTAGCACACGTTAAAAATGTGGGCTTAATTTAAAGCACGCGACGTGACATGCTGAAATCTGGAGGTTCCAAATTACTCATAATTACTGTACTTACTGTAAATATGGGCACCTACGTGATACCCGCATTTTGGAGATTTCTTATTCAATTTTTCAGTCTCAATCTCATATGTTTACCTACTCTGCAATGTCCCTACAATAAGTACAATACAATATAAAGGTGAACAAAATCTTGCTTCTAAAGTTTGAGTTTTGTCACATCAGAGCTATGAGGTTTCAGTAATATGTATGTAAAATTATATATAAATTGTAGGAAATCAAATAAGTTAAGTCTTTGGGTCAAAAATATCTTGGGAGTATTATTGTATCATATTATCTATCATCGGCAGTCATGGTTGAAAAAAAAAATCAAAATTATTAACTTTAGAAATTAAAAATTGTAAAATAGTGTTTCCAAATTGTCAAATTTCAAAGGCCGATAGAAGGAAGGTAAAGGAGCTATAACTAATATTTTTGAGCTCAAAAATACAATATTGGTTTAAATATTTCAGCTACACTATTTATAACGATACAGGCTTATACAGATTGATTAAATTTCAGAAGCAAATAATTTACTTTGCTTAAATTTTGAAATTAAAAGCAAATAAGTAGGGAATAATAATTATTATACAAATCAGTATATTCGCAACGTTTAGCCACAAGGAAATATCACTTGCTTTTCCCAATTATAAATAAGTCAAATTCCTGATTCTTAACTTTTTTAATTTCGTATTCCGATATTTTTAATACAATCTGGCAAAGGTTTAAACCAGACCACCCTAAACATTTACAATTATTGACTAAAATTTCAAAATTTGTATGCAAACCTCAGTTTGATATAGAGAAATTTTGTGTCTAAATGAGGCAAATCAAATAAAATTAAGAAAATAAACCAAAGCAAACTGTCTGGTATCAAAAACCTTTCCTAAAATAAATGTGGGGCTTCTGATGTAAATGTTGCTCAGATTTGGCAACTGCAAGTTTATAGACTACTATAAAATGTTTGTACCTGGTACGTGCATTACCACCAGTTAGAAAGCGCCATATTATTATACAATCACGTAGCTTATGTATTTTTATATGCATTTTTCTGTGCAAGTTATTTCTGATACTTTCATACTAGGTTCGTATGTAGAATTTAATTCTTAATAGAAAAGTTATCTTGTCACTGTTTTGTATCAACACTTTTTTAATAGTTTATGTTAGTGTTTTTATAAAAACCCGCCATTAAATAGTACACAAAATATGTTCCAGAGTCAAAACAAAGTAATTGCTCTAATAAATTCTTATCAATGATTTATAGTTGCAGATACAGGACTTTAAACGATAATTATTAATAAAGACTACATTAATTTTACTATGTCAGGTTATGTGAACCAATTTTATAAGTAGCCTTTACCAAATTTGAGCAAAATGTGCCAGCCGTCAATAGCTCAAAAATAAAAGTGTATATGCTTCACTACGAGTCCGTATCCTGTTCTAAATGGAAAATACGGCTCTTATGATTTTCCTTATACACGAGAAGAATATCGCGAAATATGGGATAGTAGAAAGTTAATTACAACTCTGTATATAAATTAATATAGTATTTTTCAAATGAAAACAATATAGGAAGCCAATAAACTGATAATGTCTTCCTAACCCTGTAAGTCTTATAACCTCATGTAACTACAGTCTATTTTCTATTTGCCCCAAGATGAAATAAATATAAACAAACCACTCTGCGAGCTACCTACGTGATCAGACTATGAGACGTCGCCCGCATAATTTACAAGACAAAGCAACTGCAAATGACTTAATACTTTTTGATACTAGAGCGACGTCAGGAAAAGACTTGCTTGCTGCGTCCCCACTGACGGCGACGGCCCGGCAAGCTGAAACCGCCTGGCCGCATCTCGTGCAAGCGGCGTGGAAATGTTTATGTTGATTTCATCTAGGAAGTAAATATACACTGTAGATCCAACCATTATTAATCAGAACTCGGACGGTTCTAGTTCCACCTGTCTGAAGCATCCTTCCGGTAGAGCCTCCACAATTTTCTGCACGTTGTCCACCTCTTTTTCCAAACTAAATATCTCGTTTTTGTAAATTTCAATCAGTTCATTTTGGTCCCTGTGCTGCTGCTGCAGGTCGGCCAGTCGCTCGTCCAGTCTTGCCTCTCTGATTCTTTGCTCGGTTGCGAAGATTTCCGCCTCCAGCCGGTCGAGATCCGCCTCGTTGATTTCTGGTGCGTTCTGGAGTTCCGTCATGATGCTTTCTACGTCGCCCAGCAGGTCCAGCACTTTCTTAGAAGCCTCGTCGGTATCCTTGCCGGCTCGGCCAACCTGAGGATTCGGGTAAGTATAAAAGTTGGGACCAAGGAAGATAGGGGAGACCGGGCCACCTAGTAACAAAATGTGGTGTGTGGTGGAGCTCTCGTTAAACGTGAAAATATATTTTGGGGTGGCTCGGTCGAGCATCAAGTACGAAGGGCTTCGAATGTAGGGTTCTCGTGAAATATGCATTCAACACAATTTTGGACGCCAAGTAAAACTATGGCAATAATTGTATTATGTGGTTTGTGCTATCAGTCGCCTATATAGGTCAGAATTGTATTGGAGAAAAAATATAATGATTGTACGTTGAGGTATGTTGTAGCATTTTGTCTGTGGTAGGTACATTCTAAATGTTACTACTTACCCAGTAATAGGAATCATAAAAGATATATTATTTCCAAAAACAAGAAAATGTGTTTTTCTTTATACCAGACTTATTTCCTACATTCTTACTTTGTGTGTTCGCCATCTAGAAGGCAATGAATTCGCAATAGTAAATTACATAGCGAGAATTGTAAACAGCTTACTACGTATGAGTGGAAAAGTTGCGCACGAGCTGCGCAGCGGCGAGTGTTGTAATTCCCCGAGTATGTAATAAGCTTACAACTCGAGTTTTGTACTATAATTTTTCTTCGACGAAAGAAAAACTATTATAATAGATAAACTATACTTCTGATTATCTGACAGGCAACAATTATTAGTATGTTGGTTGGTTGCTATAGTGGCGCAGATGCCGCGCTAACAAGGCACCCGTGATAATTGTGTTTTAATTAAAAAAAAAACAGTAATTTTTTTTTATTACGTGTCAGTCATTACGTGTCAGTGTTCGTAACAATGGTCTTACTTATAACATAAACCGTTACTTAATAGGTATGTTACTAGTATAGGAATTGGGTGGAATTGACAAAAGAGGAAAATTTGCGAGAAAATAAGATTACGATACGATACAAAAATCTTGGGTCAGATGTACAAGACCTTAATAAATTAAGAAAATATGAAAACGTTTATTTATTGAAATGTGTGGACCAACTTGATACCTTCGAGGCTAGCTTATCAGAATTGAGATAAACTGGATAAACTAGAACTTATTTATTAATTTATTTGCAAGTCGACGGTTTTGTTTAAATATAAAATATTAAAACTAAAGTTAGCTGCATATAAATTAAAGTTAACTGCATATAAACGAGAAATATATTCAATTTCTAATTAAAACATGAAGATATTTTAAATATCAACGGCAGTTTCACGGAACCAAAAATATAAATATAGGTAATTTGTGCGGTGCCCTTTGGTTAAATGGTCGCATAAAATATCTAGGCACTAAAAAAATATGCATTAAAGATATTCAGGTTGCCCGGAAATAAATGCACCAACCTGAAAAATTAAAATGGGATGAGAAATCATAATTTGGTATTATTTTTGGCGCAATACGTAGAGGGCGCTGCGTACGCTATCACTATTTAATTTAATTTGCCCTAACTTTATTGACAGTAAACTTTTACGACATTCTGTGAATGTATCCGCTTTCCACACGTTTTCTAAGCAAAACAGTTCTACTTGGTAAATAACGCCAAAGGTGACCGTTTGCGAGAAATTTTCAAATTTCTGCATCGATGCAGGTAGGTACACATTTATCGACATTTGTATGCAATTAAATTCTAAGGGTTAATCATATGTGGCTGGCGTTCATAATAAACAAGTACATTTAAACTTACGCCAAAAGGTGGACAAAAAAAAATCGCTACATTAATTCGGTTAGAATGATCGGAAAATGGTAATATCATGTCCCCAGTCTAAACCAGCAAACTTACCTACATTTCATTGCAAACAAGAAACCATGTTATGAATGTTACAATTTATTTTCCTTAAGCTTTCATTAAGACTTCGATTCCAACAATAGGGAAGTTGACGATTTTTTAAAGTTGGCATTAATTGTTTCCTTTTGAGGTTCAGATTAGTGTAAAAAATAAATTATTTTTCCATCATTTACGAAATATAACGGTTTTTTCCGAAAATCACGTCATAATGTATGTGTGCTATGTAAATCAATCCGATCGAATTTTTTATCGCATGTAAATCAGGCTTTCCTGGTCAGAGGTTAATAAGTCGATTGTTTATTATAATGGTTTTATGTTTACAACGTTTATGAGTGATTTGTTTGCAAAGTTTCTAAAAGAATATAACAACCGCATTATGTTTAAAACGTGTTTTGTGAGATATTGCAATAATAATACCTAGTAACAACAGCAGCAAGATTTTTGTTCGATTCAGTACCACCTGGAGCCGAGAGGAGAAGATTATGGTTTGATGTTTGATGCAGGTCGTTGTCATGAACCTTCTTCCAAAGGCATATATTATTGTTGCGAAGATAATTTTGAAGTAAAACATATATAGTTTTTTTTTATAGAAATGTTGTCATCCTTTGCATAAATATTTGTTTTACAGATTGAACCTATAGCGTTGAGTGATGTTGAGTGAGGAATAATCCTAGACATAGTTACAAAATAGTATATAGAACTTTTTTTACTACTAACATTGAAATATTGCCATATTTTACATATTTAAATAGATTTAGCCTGGGAGTTCAGTTGTCAAGCTGACAAAAGAAAATAATTTTCAAATGTCATATAGAAAATGTTTCATTAGGTATTTTTTTATTATCATTATTATTTTTTTTTTATTATCATTATTATTTTATTATCATTATTTACCTAGGTAGAGAAATATTACTTCTCAAAAATGAGGTAAATAATGGTGATTTCTCAGGTTAGTAGTAAAAAAAATAAAGAAAGGTATTATGGAGTCTTCATCACCAGGTTCGTCACCAGCGAAACGAAAAAAAAAAGCGATTCTAATGAATTTGTTAAATGCATGCAAATTCAACTGCACCAGGTAGGATTTCGTATTTTTTTAAGTTGTATAGTATAAAATCTAATGACATTTTACCTGGCAAAAATTTAGTACAAACATTTATGTCAATCATAAGATCTTAAAAGCACTGGAATTATTATTTTTCCCAAGGTTTTCATAACCTATAAAACATAACACTGTTTGTAAGATCTTGTGATTAAAATGAAGACAGAGATGTTTGTACTAAATTTTGCCAGGTAAAATGTTATTAGATTTTATGCTATACAACTTAAAAAAATACGAAATCTAACCACACTTTCTCTGTCGGCAACCCCCCCTTAATTTGAAAAATAATAAAAACATTCACTTAGATTAATGTAGTGATAACTTCAAATTTTACTTACCTACATCCACTTTATAGAATCTTATAGAATATTTAAAATCTTTACATTTTTCTTGAAAAATGAGCAATTTTTACGATTTTCGGAAACATTTAACCTAAAAATTTAAAATCTCCCCAAGCCACAAAACAAAGCGATAAATCTTCTTCTCCCCAAACCACAAAACATAATCAATCACCAACTGATGGATTATTGTAGATCAGGATTGTTGAACTCTTTTCACTTTGCTTTCGGTAATATTCGGCTCTACATAATGACGTATTTTTACATTCGGCTCTCATTCGGAAATTCGAATTTTATTTTCAAATTATTGGCTTTGGAAAGAATTAATAGAACAACAACGCTTATATGTAGACATATTTATTAGCCAGGGTCCTTTCTAACACCGCTTTTTGGAAAATTTGGTAGAAGGAAACAACCCTATTGAATTTTATTAAGTGAAATAACACCAGTCAATTTCCTAAAACGTGTTCAAAGTGCGAACCGTTTTGTTGAACACAAACCCGCAGACGTTTTCCAAAATTTTGACGTATTTTCCAATGAATGTTGGGCGAGATGTTGGGTATCTGTTTAATTTCTTCAGCCGTGGCAAGGATTCGTTGTTGTAAGTGATCGCGATTTCTAATTTTCGTTCAGCCATTCGGTTACGATCCGCCCTCGGTGTGGTGGGGCACCATCATGCATAAACCATAAACTTCGTCTAATATCGAGGGTATCTTCCATAAGAATTGGTAGTTCATGTTCCAAAAGATATCGGTATATGAGTTTCAGCATTTAACCGAGGGGACAAGAAATGTGGACCAATGATGTAATCTCCGACGAATTGACTCAACATCTATCTTGCGAACGAGTCTGCCTTACGACGTGTGGATTTACTATGGTCCAGAAATGAAGGTTGTGTAAATTCACATCGTTTGTAAAACAGGCCTCATCAGTAAAGAGTAATCGGATTACAAAATCCAGATTTTGGTTATAATGTTGAAGAGCCCATAAGCAGAACTTCCTTCTTCGTGGTAAATACTCTGGTTTAAGTTCCTGAACTTTTTGAAAACTAAAAGGATGCAGTAATTGTAGTTTAATAAAACTATGGACTTGCATTTTGGGAAATCCAAGTCGCACAGCGATGCCCTCTTATGCTTATTTCGGGGTTTTCGTCAAATAAATCCAAGATATTTTCTTCTTGTTGCTGTTTTAACAAACGACGTCTTCCTGCATTAGATCTTGTTACTACAGACCCTGTTCCCATAAGTTGTCGAGTGAAAACATGGAATGATATGGAAGTATTTGTTGGGGAAATCGGTCAGCGTAGAGTCTCCGCGCGAGACGTGAATTTACACAGGCCTCTCCATACATGAGGTGCATTTGGACCTTTTCTTGCACGGAAAATATTACCATCTTTTCGAGAAAAGTAGAAAAGATAATCTAACAACAACAACAACAAGTTAATTAAAGTGTCAAAAAATAGCCAGCCACCTATGATTAACGTCTAGAATTTAATTGCATACGAATGTCGATATGCACCTGCACCGATGCAGAAATTTGAGAATTGTTCGAAAACGGTCACATTTGGCGTTATTCACCAAGTAGGTATACTTTTTTTGCATAGAAAACTTGTGGGAAGAGGATACATTCACAAAATGTCGTAAAAGTTTAGTATCAAAAAAGTTAGGGCAAATTAAATTAAATAATGCTAGCGAACGCAGTGCCCTCCCAAAAAACCCCGGCTAGCAAAAGTTACTTAAAAAAATCGAATATAAAATTTCAATTTCAACACCCTGCATCTCGAAAACCAAACATCTGTGGACCCATGCATGTTCATATGAACTTTTCGTCATATTTTCCATTTTTCTTTTTAATTTTTCAAGTTGGTGTATTTATTTCCGGACACCCTGTATACAGAAACCTTTAACAGTATTTTCATCAAAACTACCGTAGATAGAGGAGGGGAAGATATCAGAATAAACAAAAAGAAATGATGCCAACATGATCGGTGTTTTTGTTGTTGATTTGTTTGTTTTCTATTTATGTTTCCTAGCAGAGAAACATATATGATTGGCGGATGTACTCACGTGACTATGTCATGTGACCAAGCCAGAGATATGTTGTGGACGGAGTGCGCCAAGCCCTGCTCGATTACGGAATATTTCGAAGTGTGGACAGCGTTTCATACAGTGCAAAGTATTTTTTATTTTGCGGAAATGGTTAATAGGTAGTTTTGTTTTGTGCGGCAGATGCGCCACTTATAAATAGACGCGTAACCCGAAAACTCAGAGGTAAATAAAGATGTTTACGTTTTTGTTGTGATTTTAATGTTTGTTTACATTGTTTGGAGGTTTATGTTGGCATAATACAAAGGTACTGGTGGACAACAGCAAAACGGTATCTTCTCCTCCTCTATCTACGAAAACTACTACCATCAGCGACTTACCTTTTCCTTAGCCTCATTTACCAAACTCTCGTTGTTTCTTGTCTTCTCCCGAAGATTCATCAATTCACCCTCCGTATTTAATACTCTATCAAGCATAAGCACTGATTCACCGCTAAGTTTGGTAGTGTTCTTGTAAAGTTCTTCTGCGTCATCTTTAATTCGTTTAGCCTTGCTAGATGCATTTTTAGCCAAATCTTCAGCCTGAACGGCTTTTTCTAATGCTAAACCCGCATTCTGTTTGGCGTCTTTGAGGGTATTTTGTGCATCATTTGTCTTAGCAATAGTCTCCAAGATAATATCTTCGATTTCTTGAATCGTTTCGAGTGCATATTCAGCTTCTTCCTTACTCTTTTGGGTCTGTGAATCAAAATCTAAAAAGACTAATTATTAGTAATTCTAAAGAATAATAAATCGTGAAGACAAATACCTGATAATAATTTAAAATTACTTTCAGCCGCCTCAAGAATCTCGTTCCATAGATTCACTGCTCCATTGGCTTGACTTTCAGAAAAAACAATGTCATTGCGCAAAGCGTCAATATCTGCTTGTTGGTAGTAAGCCTTTTGTAACAACTCCTTCCCAAAATCATTTTTATCTTGAACAGACTTCCTCAGTTCTGCGGCATTCTCAAACAAAGCCTTAGTTTGATTACCAAGCCTATAGGCTTCTTCTGTTAATTGCTTAGTTTTCACTTTCAAATCCGCCATATCGATCTGGGGGATGATGAAGTTATTTACCTCGTTAAGCAACGCTAAAGCTTCGCTCTTTATTTCCCTAGCAGTCTCGCTAACCTCCTTTGTCCAAACTTTTGTTTTGTTTAGTTTCAGTTCAGCGTTTTGCAAGTCATTTCTCATTTGTCTGGCTTCATCTGAAATGTTCCTTTGTTGAGCATTTGCAGCCTTTACCCGATCATACGCGTCTATTGAGGAATTTTTAGCGTCTTCTGCACTTTTTACAATAGCTTCTGCACGAGAGTCTAGTTCGTCGGCTAAATCTCGAGCTTCGTGTGCTATCTGGGTCATTTTTTCTGACTGTTGCCCGACAAATTCAGAACGCTGCCACGCATCTTCTAAAGCTTTCTGACCCTGTGAATCAATGGTAATTTCTACTTCTTCCAGTTTATCTTCGATTTCCAGCAGTATGCCATCGGCATTCTCTAAATTCAGCGCTGCACTAGAAGTTCTGTCCTTAGCGGTGTAAATATTTTCGTCGATCTCAGAAACTGTTCTTGATATTTCCTTTTCACGATCTAGAATATTTTGCATTTCTTGCAACAAGCTATGCTCTCCAGTAGCGTTTCTGACTTGATCACTAAACTCATCGATCTCTTCTTTCGCTTCACGGAGTTGATCAGGAAAGTCGTCGTCAGATATCACCGTGGGTTGCCTCTCGATTTCATCCAAAATCGATGTTAATCGGGCTAGTTTATCGTTATGTGTTTTAGTCGCGGCCTGCACAAGATTATAACAATCTGGACAGTCTATGCAACCTCTTTGTCTGTCGTATTTGTTTTCTTTGCATCTCTCACATTTTGTTCCTTCCACATTTTCCAGGCAAGGGCACTGTCCTGAACTGTCGCACTGTAGATCTTTTGAGCCTATCTTGTCGCAGTTGCACTCTTTGCAACCTTCAGACGAAAAGCCATACTTTCTGGTTTCGCAATGGTCGCATCTCGAACTGGAAAAAATATTGTACTTCAAATATGTAGGTACATTTCAATCAGTACTTCCTCCAACTTTTACCTCTAAAACCACCTCAAAAATACGCATATGAATACATAATACAGGGTGATTCAGTTTTAATCTGCAACACTTCAACAGGTGATAGAAAAAAAAAATAACCGCACTTTCTTGTATAAATTATATCATTTTAAGGCCTTATAAAAAAGTTACAGGGTGTTAAAGTTGCAAGAAATATGTGGAATTTATTGAATATTTTACAAACTAGTTGAGATATTAAAGTCATATTTGGTACACGTTACAACGGCATGGGTTAGCATAAAACCTGTTAATATCAACCATCTTGAACAACCAGTGGCGTAGAAATGGGTAATTAGTATAATTTATTTTAGAAAAAAAATAGAACCTCCTTGTATAGCAATAAAATGTATTCTAATTCTTATGTCTGTCAAAAGAGAGCTCTGAGGATTGTTTTTGACAGAGGAGTACATGATTCATGCAGGGGTCTTTTTCGAGATAATGGCATTCTCACTGCTCCAGGCATTTACATTTTCGCTTGCCTGATGCTGCTTCATTCAAACAGGTCTCAGTTTCGGTCCTCCCTCTTTACGCATGGGTATGCTACTATATTATGCTGCGGTGAGGTTTTTTAACAGTCTGCCTGCAAATATCAAGCACAACACCAGTGCTTCGCAGTTCAGGAGGGAGGTAATCAAGCACTTGTGTAGAGTAGAACCATATTCTGTGAATGAGTTTTTAAATTTTTGAATTTTTATATTTTTAAATTTTTGAATTTTTATATTTTAAATTTTTAATTTTTTGATATGTAAATGTATTCGTATTATAATGGGATGTCTATGGCATCTTTATTTTGTACTGTCTTTCTTATAAAGTGTGACCCGTTTCATACATTGCATTGTAATTTCTTTATGTTGTAATGTCTTCTTACTTACTTACTTAAGTAAATTTTTATTGTAAACAAAAACGTTCTCTTAGCATTTTTTCATGTGTCATGGTTTCATAGCAAATTTGATTTTTTCGTATTATTTCGGGGTACTTCTGAAAAATTAACTTAAAACTTTTCTCCATAAGTAACACTCAAAGTAGAAAAAATGTGTTTTTTGCTTTAAATACAGTAACTTTCCCAATAAACTTACCCATTCAAGGTTTTACTTTTCAAGATACAGAGAGTAACATTAATTGTATCTTCCTTAAATGTTTTAGACCCTGTATCTTCGAAAGTATAGCCTTAAATAGGTGAGTTTATTGGAAAAAGTTACTTTATTTCAAGTAGCAAACACATTTTTTCTACTCTAAGTCTTACTTATGGAGAAAAGTTTTAAGTTAATTTTTCAGAAGTACCCCGAAATAATACGAAAAAATCAAATTTGCTATGAAACCATGACACATATGAAAAAATGCTAAGAGAACGTTTTTGTTTATAATAAAAATTTACATAAGAATTTGAATACATTTTATTGCTATACAAGGTGGTTCTATTTTTTTTCTAAAATAAATTATACTAATTACCCATTTCTACGCCACTGGTTGTTCAAGATGTTTAATATTAACAGGTTTTATGCTAACCCATGCCGTTATAACGTGTACCAAATATGACTTAAATATCTCAACTAGTTTGTAAAATATTCAATAAATTCCACATATTTCTTGCAACTTTAACACCCTGTAACTTTTTTATAAGGCCTTAAAATGATATAGTTTATAGAAGAAAGTGCGGTTATTTTATGGTTTTCTATCACCTGTTGAAGTGTTGGAGATTAAAACTGAATCACCCTGTATATTGAGAAAGTTTAACGTTTCTTTCAAAATTTACGAAAAGTTAACTATTTTATAATAAAAAAATCAAAGTTTCATAGTAAATCTGCATATTGCCAATAGTACTAAAACTGCAAAGTAGAAAATTACGAAATTATGCTTGGATAAATTCTTACATTGCAGAATGCGTAAGTACACCTTTTCACCCCCTTCACTTCAACCCCTGGCGTTGTCTGTATATTATTGAAAGGAGCCAAAGATTTGGGAACTGAGACATTTATATCAGAGCAGTCAAGTGCTGGAAGACACATTCGTTCTTACCCGATGACTCCTTGTCTGCAATAGCACTGCCCAGTGACCAAATCGCAAGATTGGTTAAATGCGCCGATTGGATCACAATTGCATAACTGGCAACCTACACCACTTAAAATATTAAAATATCCAACTTCGCATTGGTCGCAGTTTCTTCCAACAACGTGTGGTTTGCACTGACAAGCGCCATTTATTTGGTCACAAATTGGCGCATCTTCGAAACCTTCTGTACCTTCAGAATAACATTCGCACTTTTTGCAGTCTCCTTTTGGTAGGACCAGTGCATTTCCGTAATAACCTAAATGAAAAAATTATTTTATAATTATTAGTACACCTCCGGCAATAGGTTTATTGCTTTTACCTGGTAAGCAGACGTCACACCTAGGCCCTCCAGTGTTGTAAATACATTTTAAGCATTCACCAGTTGTAGTGTTGCAATTTCCAATACCATTCAGATCCATGTTGTTGTTACAGTCACAAAGCTGGCACGCTGTCGATTCGCCAAATATTCCATTAGGGTCTCCAAAGTATCCATCTGAGCACGAATCGCACTTCAGACCAGAATATCCTGCAGGACATTCAGTGCACATGGTAACGTTGTCGTCGATTTCCATACAAGGACCCCCATTTGGACATCCGCAAGGTTGGCAATCATTTGAAGTTCCTAAAAATTATTATTTGGAAATATCAGGAGAAGAACAAAATGTCTCATTGAAGTATTACCTGCAAGTGCATTGCCATAGTATCCCTTAGCGCAAACTTCGCAATTTTCCCCTCCAGTATTGTGCTGACAAATGCATCTTCCAGTTTCAGAATCGCAGATACTAGCATGATTGTTACAGTCGCATGGAATGCAATTAGTAAAGGATCCACCGTGTGCTGGAGAATGCCTGTATCCAGGAGCGCAAGATTCGCAGTATTGACCAACGTATCCTAGAAAGAAAATCACCATAAACGTTGCTAAGGATGTCAAGATGAATTACCTACCTTGAGGGCAATCGCAAGATTCTATCCACAAGGCAGGCTGTCCTGCAGCGCCCCTCGAAGCTGTCTCTAATTTGAAATCATCTAGGAATCCAACACCTCTGGGAGCATAAGTGCCTTTGATTTTTATAGCTGTCAAATTTGTTAAAATTGACATGAATGCTCTTGGAGTCAGTCTAGGTTGCCAGCCATACTCCGGGTGCTCGTGTAGTCTGAATTTGTAATCTTGTGTCTACAAATAAATAAAAATAAGAAGACGAATGCAGTAAATACAAATTGTTTCGCGATATTTATGAATAATATGGATAAGTAGTCACTGAGTAAAATAAAAATTAATTTTAATTATTCTGGGCAGAATGAAGCACGCGCGTTTTTCCCTTTTTAGTGTCTTGTTGCTATTCCAAAGACGGAAAGGTCATAAGTGACATAAACAACTCTTCTTTTGTTCTGACAGTTAGATATACGATCCTTACCGCTATTGTAGGGATTCTATTTTGCTGAGCAAATATTGTGTTTGTGACGGCAGCCCCATTTCCTTCCAAAACAATATCGGTAGCTGTTGGAATAGCCCTGTTATCTCCAACCCTGAACGAAAATCTTAAAAGTTGATTATATGAAGCTCTTTGATCGCCCAGAAATCTATCCGGCGCTATGAAGTAAACGGTCTCTTCCCCACTACCTTGAGCTCCAATACTTTGACTGATTCCTTCGTATTTAATTTCAATTTTTCGCTGGAGTTCGTCTTCTGCTACCCATTTTTCCGAGCTTTTAGCAAATGTCGATTCTAGAAGGTATTTAGAGTACCCAGGAGCAGACTTGCACTGAGAAGAATGTCCATAGCAGAAGCAAGGCGTACATCCAAACTCGTTTTCATAATCCAAATTAAAGAAGCCTGGTTTACACTCTTTGCACTGTTTCCCTTCAACGTTTTCCTTGCAGTAGCACGTACCACCATAAGGATCACAAGCAGGATCGTTGTTGACGGAGCCTGGCTGTAGACACCCGCAGTTTTTGCATCCTTTAGCAGAGAAGTCGTGATAGTTCTGCAAGCACTTGTCGCACTTCTCTCCGGTGACGCCAGGTTTGCACTGGCACTTTCCCTCGGTATTGCACTGGAGGTCTCTGGATCCCACCTCATCGCATTCGCAGGCTATGCAGAAGCCGTCGTCTCGCATGTAGTAGTTCGGTCGGCATCGTTCGCAGTTTGGGCCATCTCGGTTGGCAGAACAGTCCAAGCAATGGCCACCGTGGCCGGTTTGTTCGTAAAGCTTTTGGTCGAAGACGCAGCGGTTGGAGTATCCGTTGCAATTGCATTCTGAAAGCAAGGAAAAGCTGTATTAGTTATTGTTAACAATAACAATAGTAATATACATGGTGTTTTTTGATCAGTGTCCGACATTTCATAAACGATTCCTCCGACATTTCATAGACGATCCCTCAGATATTTTTGAGATAAAAAGTTCATATAAACATGGGTCCGCAAGGCCTTCATTTTTGTGTTAAAGGTATATTTTTATTTTTGTTTTATCTATATTACATTAATTCAAAAGATAAAGATAAATAAATCTTTAACACCCTTGATCTCGAAAATGAAAAGACCTTCAAGTTTATATGAACTTTTTATCTTAAAGATACATTAGGAATCGTCCTTTGAAAAGTCGGACACATATTAAAAAACACTCTATATACTATAGGAGTGGGTACTATATAACGATCATATTATTATGCTTGATTGGGCGGGAGACTACAATTACTAAGTATTATTCCATTTGCTCAGGTATGACGGAAATCTATAGAAAACTGTAGATATCCCAGTAACTGAAGGAATTAGTAAATGGCACAGATAAAAGGAGCTATTTAATGTGAGACTTCTTTCCTTACATTTTAGTTGTCTCCGTTCTAATACTGGAAGAGCTTTGGATCGACATAATTAGTAACAAATTTGGTACCCCTGGCAGCAGTTTCACTACAGAAATGCACTGAACTAGATTAGATTAATCAGTTTTCAAGTTACAATAGCTTGGAAATTAGTTTCATAAATGTCAAAATTATAAAGATAATAAAAATTATCTGTTGATAAGAAGACCACTGTACCTACTACAGGGAGAGAATTTAAATGGCTTTAATATTAAACCAAAATTTAATATAGATAGAACTAAAAATAAAGGGAGACGTTCATTTTAAAGCTATAATTTACAAGATACAAGGTGTTAAAGTTAATATGTTGTCTGTCGTTGTAGAAAATGTGATAGAGGTTATCAATTATCAATTCGAACAAATGTTATAATTTGTTTTAATAAAAAGTATGCATTTCCATTTTATTTATATTATTTAATTTTAATTAGTTGCTAGGTAAAAAAATGCGATACACAAAAAATTGTATTTTTTAGTAATACTAAAACATAAAAAAGTAGTGGTGTGCTCAATTTGTTTCTTAAAATATCAGCAAATTAAGCCCTTTACTTATTACAAACAAAAATAATGCACATTATTTTCAAAATTGGCCAAGTAGTTTTTGAAATTCTTGAATACTTATTTTGTAATATGTTTAACACCCTGTTTGTTGAAAACGAAGCTTTAAGACATATACGATATCATGGTGTTTTATTTTTATTTATTTTTTATTTTTAAGCATTCTAGCGCCTATAAAAATGTCCAGATTAAAACCTGCGATACCCTGTAAACGGGGTTTCCTGGACTGACTACAATAGATGTGAATGGTAAAAAAATTAAGAGTTGAAATTTTATGATTGGGGATTTCTACTACTGCTTTGCTAGATAGTAACTTGGGCTATATTTTTATATTTCAGAAATCAAGTGAGCCTCGACACTAGCCAAGAACGTATTTTCGTTTTAAGTAAAAGTTATTTTTCTGTAAAACATATACAAAAATTTCATTAGGACAAGTTCAGAATATAAAATTAGGGTAACTACTCGAGTGATTGGCCCATAGGTAGTCGTTGGCCACATTGCTTAATTTTCTCAAAGAAAAACGTACGGTGTCACAATCTGATCATCCAATACTGCCAACTGATAGGTTAAGCGTCTTTTACATTGTGTTTTTTGTTTGTAGGTTGGAAATGCATTTTAGTAATGACCGTTAATAGCAATACCTACATAACACTGTTTTGACATCCGCTGCTAACTGTGCAATTTCATTGTAGATGTGATACGAGTGAGTATTCTTAGATCAGTAAAATGTCCAACTATAGTTTTCTTAATAGTGTAAGATATTTACCAATCATTTTAAAATATTTTAGAACACTGAATCTTAAATTATAAGTAATTTTTTACCCGGCCAATCACTAACATAAAATATCAATTAAAAATTATATACTGGCCCTTCCTGCCGATGACGGTGAAATATAATTTTACAAAAATTTGACCTATATTATTATTAATTATAAATTTAAGATTTTTGTATTTGTCGGGATGATAAAAAGTTGAGCCTTTAATTCACTTTTGTTAGCCCCAGACAAGTGGCCAATCACTGCCTATGCACTAGGCCAATTTCTAAATTTAGATCGTCATTAACTGAATAACAATTGGGTTACATTTGTTCAATCGTAAAACAATCAAATTACACAAGCTTATGTAAATGATCACGTACTAATCTAAAACATTGGAAACCTGTGCTGGACCTTCATTTCATTGCATATTTAAAACTTTAACGGTCTACAATTTTTTTAAAATTTGCAATAGCCTTCTCTTTAAAGGCCAATCACTGGGATTGTTACCCTATGCCTTAGTCGAATTTGAAAATATTTGCCCTACTTTGACCTTTTGTTTTCTCGGGCATTACGAATAAAATGAAATTTTAAAGGGTCGATTGTTTTGAAATGAACTATTATACGTATTCTTGAATGAAAAAAAAATTAAAAACAACTAACTCTAAACTTAGTCTTATTGAAAATCACAGAAATCAAAGTAGAACATTCATTTTAAAATTTGGTACAGGGGCATAATTTGATACATACCGTCCCTCTTATCACGTAAGGGCGTAACTAACAAAAAAATGCGAATTTGAGTTACGCCGCTTAATAAGTCCCTCTTGGGGATGGCTTTGATTTCACAAAGTGGCGTATCTCTAAAACTTATAGGTGGGGCATAGTCAACACATCACCCGACGGCGTAAATGCGAACATCCACAAAATATTTCTCACGTATAGGCGGAAGTCAAGATACGCCCGTTCGTGTGAAATTAAGTGACAACTTGAAGGGAAATTTTGTGGGCGTAACTTGCAGCAAATGCGTGCAAAGGAACCAAGAAACATATGATTCTAACCAATAAACCAGCGCAGTTGTTGTATTTCGAGGAAGTTTCAGAGGCGTGGATATTTTTCTATTGTTAAAATGGACGTACATGTGGTTCGGAAAGACGGTAACGTGAATGTAGTGTCTTTAGAACTAAAAACTGTGAAGTGCCGGAAAATACGTAAAGGTTGTGCAGTTAAAATGTTATACAAACGCCGGCGCCGGTGGTATACAACACAAATAATTTCAAAAATATTTTTAAATGATTCCAAAGATTGAGAAAATATAACAGTATTTATATAATATATGACGAAAATGTTTTCCTAAAATATTTTTCCTCACATTTTATTAATATTCCCACCAAATGTTTTACAAATATTTAAAAATAATTCCAAAGTACCTACTTGAAAATTTTCTAACATTTATACAACATTATAGAAATACTTCTCAAAATCTGTTTTATAATATTTTATAAATATTATAAGAAATATTATTACAACACTCACTTAAATGTTACGCCGAAGTGTCGTGAATTTCAGGATTAAAGTTTGCCTCAGGAAAGGAGTAGGTACCTAAGTTTTGGTTTTATTCTTATAAAATACAAAGGATTCTATTTTTTATTTTTGTATTGTCGCTGTACCTTAGTAGAAATAAAATCTTTCACTTACAACTATATTATGGTTTGTTTCAATACTCTTGTTTCCAAATTTTATTTTTAAAAAAGGTCGTAACTTGATTGCTATAGAGAAAAAGAATATTACGTAGAGGCGTAAATGCACTTTTTTCTTTAAAAAAAAAAAATACCTATTAAATTATTAACAAATAATGCACCAGCTTAAACTACGTTCTTTTGTCGTATCACTATAAAAATATTATTTGATTCTATCGTGGAAGTTACATGTGAGAGTATTTAATAGGTAAACCAATTTTGTTTTTTCCTCTTCCTGTAAAATAAGTAAAAATCAGATACGCCCATACGTGAAAAGAGGGACGATTTGTTCAATCGCAAAACAATCAAATTACACAAGCTTATGTAAATGATCACGTACTAATCTAAAACATTGGAAACCTGTGCTGGACCTTCATTTCATTGCATATTTAAAACTTTAACGGTCTATAATTTTTTAAAAATTTGCAATAGCCTTCTCTTGAAAGGCCAATCACTGGGATTTTTACCCTATGCCTTAGTCGAATTTGAAAATATTTGCCCTACTTTGACCTTTTGTTTTCTCAGGCATTACGAATAAAATGAAATTTTAAAGGGTCGATTGTTTTGAAATGAACTATTATACGTATTCTTGAATGAAAAAAAATTAAAAACAACTAACCCTAAACTTAGTCTTATTGAAAATCACAGAAATCAAAGTAGAACATTCATTTTAAAATTTGGTACAGGGGCATAATTTGATACATAGGTACATAGATGTCTCAGAGTCAGTAGTCCAAACTAAGCCTCTAGACAGGATGACCTTGAACCCTAATAAGATTATCCGAAGTTTGGCGGTTTAGAAGTTATTGGAACTTTCATGATTTCCGAGAAACTTTGTACTTCCCGTCAGAAAGTTCACTATTTTGTTAAAACTAGTGAATACTTAGATTAAGTTAAAATTTGGTTCAGGCATACTCTTGTGACATTTTGATGTTAGTTTTGTCAGAAATGAAGCACAGTTTCAATTTTTGAAAGGAATCAGTTGAAAAATAAAAAATAAGGCACTTGATCCTAAACAACTCAATAAGACTTCTTTGTAACGAAAAAAACACTTCCTGTAGATATTGACGATCTAAAAAGCAGAACTCAAGAATACGAGGCAAACTTTTACAAAAGAGAAAAAGAAATTTGGAAATTAACTTTAATATTGCCTTGGGACTAATGGTGCTTGCTTCGAACATCTTATAAAATAAAGAAATTCAGATAATGAGATAAGCAAGATTATCGAGTTGATTAGAACCAGGTAGGTACTGAAACGGGTCTCTATTTCATATTTTTTTCAACCGATTTAAAAAAACGAATAAACGGTAGTGCATACCCGACCAATGGTGTGCATCTCAAGCATGGTAGGGTAATTGAAGATTTTAAAATTGAGAGTGATGTGATTTATAATAATCCTATATTGGTAGAGATAGAGGAGGGAGAGAGTTGCCATTAAATAATGACTAGCAGAGGTCTCCCTTCCAAAATCGACAGGTCTCGGTGATTTTTAAAATTGATTTTCATTCCCATAATATTCAGTGTCTAGTGGGGTGACTTAGAGGGGTTGAATTTTGGAAAACTCTTCAAGTATTAACTAATGCCTATGTGGTATAAGAAAGCTATGCCAAATTTAAAGTTTGTAGGTTTTATATTTAGATTTTTTTAAATCCCCTCTGTATACCTACCCAATTTTATGTTGAACCAATATCCGGTGATTCAAAATTATGCTTACTCTCATCAACTCCAGACGAAAAGTTAAGAAAACATGGGTCCGATATCGCCTCTTTATAAAGATATTGAGTCTGACTGATCCCTGTAACAGGAATCGTTAAAAATAATATATAAGTCTTTTTTGGCACAATTTACTCTGCTAAACGCATTTTTTTACTTACTTGTTTGCTTGCACTCTTGTATGGATATGGATGAAATATTTCAGTTGAGTTAGAGAAAAGCCACAACTCAAATTTGCCATGAATTTATTACATTATGTTATAATGAAAATAACTTAAAATGTTGTTTTCTCAGTCAAAATATGCATCTAAATATTAATTTAATTTTAATTGTGGTTGTGATTGTCCATTCTTCCGCTACTGGGTGCTTGGAGGGCTTCATATTAACAAATTATCCTTATCTCTTTAAATATCTTTATTCGTTTGGAGGAAAATTTAACCATACCTTATATCTTTGTAATTTTCGGACTTCGGAGAGTAGGTAAGTACTTCCAGAAAGCATGCAACATAGCATTGACTCACCCTGTATAACTCTTGCATTATACTAACACGTAGCAACTTCGAGTAGTGATAGTGTAGGTGGAAAAACAAAGCTGTTGGCAAAAAGGAGGTAATCGCAAATGTGAAAAAAAGTGGACTCGAGGATTCCAGTAATGTCAGGCATTAACCTCCAACTCAGGTCGACACGAGGTAGTACGCTTATCTCCATCGGTCCATGCATTCAAATGTAGCCCGGCTTGGTATCGCAGCAGCGAGCAAATTGATCCCTAATTGACGTTTGCAATACGTTTGATAGCTCGTTAAGACGACATTGTATCAATGTCAGACGATCATGAGAACTTGTCTTATTATCCCTGATGTTTGACCATCCAAAGGTTAAGAATGAGATAGATGCAGACGAAACTTTCACTGGGATACAATGTGAATACTCGAGTCCGCTGGTTAATTAGCCTTGAAAAAAAGAGAGACGATAGTTCATGTCGCTAGTGTTTATCAGTATAGCCAAAGTAATATGAATAATTCACTATTTATTATCACCACTTGTTTACTATGTAATAGGTATATTGTTTCGTAAGATGGCGACAATATTCCTGCTTTTTCTATGTGAACGATTTGCTATGAAAAATATATAAAAACTGGTAGGTACTTGGTAGTTGTATGGCTATAACCAACTACGTATAATGTATTATTAACAACAAAATTGGTTACTTAAATTGAATACCCTGTATAGCTAAATTCAACTTTGTCTGTATTTAACTATAATAGGGGAGTTATTCCCATATAACTCAACTTCGGAAAATATGCAGCAGCAACGGGAATATCACTGATTTTAAAATATCTAATAAATGGCAACGCCGCAAACGATCTTCAAAAACAAAAAAATAATCAAATTCCCTTTTAAAAGTGAGTAACATAATGTATAAAAAGGAGGGCATTCCATTGAAACAAAACGTAACCTTGGTGTATTGCGCTAATTTCGCAAGAACCTATTTATAAAGAAAATAAGAACTTCACTTGATTGCAAACAACCTTTCTATGAAAAATTATCTCCATAGCTTCCCAAATTCTCGAGATAAAGGGATAGGACATGATATATGGGCCAAGGTAGGATGGTTTTGTTTTTTCTCTGTTGCTCCGCTAAACCAATATTTGAGTAGAGTAGAAAATGAGCATTAGAAGCCTTCGGCTATTAGCTGCTCAAGCGAGCGAATCATAATATGTGACATAGGTGCAATTGTTTTTCGATTAGCATTAAATGAAAAACAAAACAGGAAAAATGTAACAAAAATCTTGATTTTTTAAATATAAACATAATTTAATATTAAACTGACGTCTGATGAAAAATTATGTGAAACTTTCAAGTACACTTCAAATGACAATCATTGAGAATAAAAACATAGTTTGTTAAATTTTGGCGAACGCGTTTTTGTCTTAAAATTTGCTGTTTCTATAATGAAATCAGAGGTCTACCCAAATCTTTAACAAACAATAACATACTAAAATTTTTAGGTATTTTAAATCTGAAATATAGATTACATATTGTTGTTTCCAAATTCAATATAGAATGCAAATGGTTAATTTTAATCACTCCTCCTATTGATTGGCCATTCTGCCGCTACTGGGTGCTTGGAGGGCTTGATATTAACAAATTAACCTTATCTCTAAATATTTTTATTCGTTTGGCGTTTGACGTAGTTGATCTCATTGGACACTGGGGGTTGGCTAATTCCTATATCCTCAGCAACTCCAATTTGAAAGCATGCGATAATAATAAAATAACGTTAATTTTAAATCTACGAACGATATACTTTAAAACACATACCCGGATAAGCCACATAAGAAAAACTTTCATTTTAGTATTAGCATCCAACGCACCACCACGCGTTTCTTCGGTCTCCGGAAGAAAATGCCAAGAAAGCCAAAGCACATTTTCGGGTGTAAAACGGAACAGGCTGATGAGATTCGGATTTGATGGATCAGAACGTCTTGGTTTATAGTTTTTATCCTTTCGGACATGGACCACGGTGGAACATACTTCTAACAATCTCTTACTAATAAGCAAGTGAAGGAGCAGACTTATATTTTCATAAGGATTTACTAGTTTTCGTAAGCAAAAGATTATTTTTATTAATATAGACAACAGCAAATACTTATGCTGACGTCCGATAAGCAAAACCTTTTCTGCAAGCTTATGCTTATGCTTTTATTAATGCAGACGTGAGGTTTTTCTTACAAAATCAGTAGTAAAAGCAAATGCTTATTTTCATTAATATCACCCATAGTCTAAAAATGGTTTAAGAATCTAAGGCCCGAATCCGGCCACTAACCCTGCAAAAACAAAACGTCTGGTTCTTTTTCTTCGGATGATTTCACATTTTGCTCGCTAATGATGTCGCTTTCGGAGACCGCACCATAAATGTCCGTCTCCCAGGATGCAGCTAAGAAAAAAGTAAACTGCAAAGTGAATAGTTTAACCCTATTAAATTTGATGCCATCAAGCAAAGCAAATTCGAAGCAAAGGTGCTTCCAAGTGCCTTCAAATACACTTATTTTTATCTAAAATTTTTACTAATATTCACACATACTATATTATATCCGGAAATATTTAATGAATAATTATTGTCAGATAACGTTAACTTCTAACTTAAGGAAGATCAAGAATCTATGGACTGTATTTACTGAAGAAATGCCGCAATCGTTAGTCTACAAAAGGATCCATAAATTAGGGTTTTGCGTCAGCTCTCTAAGTATTAAATTTTATTTATTACTCCTTATGTGGTTGGACACTAATAGAATAAGTATAAAGCCGATGTGCTCAATTCCACAAAGATATGGAACAGAATGAATATTTAGTGTCCCCATTATAATTTTAATCGGTAAAGTTTCTATTTCATAAATTGTTGGGAAATTATTGCAAGCCTGGGGTGATAAATTAATTTTGTTTTGGGGTATAGGAATTTTAATATCCAGTTTCAGGTGGATATTAGACTGAATGTACACCACGTGCGTGGTGACCCATAAAATGGCTTTTTTCTATCTGTAGCGAGCAATACGCATAATTTTAAACTTTTGGTCAATACAAATTTTAATCTAAGTAATTACTCACATTTTGAGACAAAAATTATTTAAAAATATTTATCGCAATGGCCGTTATTAGGCTTTTTGCGCGTGGTGTACATTGAATCTTCATATAGCCATTTTTTCCAAGCTTTTATGTAACTTCACATTTTAGTTGGTACAGGGTGTCCCAGGTTTTTGATCGGGATATTTTGTACAAAAACTCATTGAGGTGGGTTGCTCATACAGTGAGCACGTAAAATGGAATAAATTCGGTAAAATGTTGTACTGTGCGATTTAAAAAAAAACGCTTCGACACATATTTTGTCTTGTGACGTCATTATAAACCAAGCTTTGACGTCATCTATATTTTTTTTAAAATGGCATTCACTATTTTTGAACTATTTAAAAGAACGCACTTTTCTTGTATCGAGACGCAAATAATAATATCTATATTACATAAAAAATAAATTAAAATTTAACATAAATTAATGTTTTAGACATTTCTTTATTAGACGACTGTATACCTATACAATGTAGTGCTTATTTTTTGCTCAATTCCATTTTTAAGCAGGCTTAATTTTTAATCGAACAGTAGGTACAACATTTTACCGAATTTATTCCAACCTTTATGCGTGCTCGCTGTATAAACTAGGGCCTAAACTTTTTCGCTTCTTAGATATAGGGCGTTGTAGTTCTCTTTGTGAAATTGAATTCTGGCAATATCTCCCAAAATAATCGGGCTGCTGAACTAAAGTTTGAAACTTCTGTGATTTTTGGGATGGAGAATAATCTGAAATATAAATTTCAGACTCATAGCTATGGTAAAGAGATTATCAGGGAGGAGTCTTCAGTGAAATAATTAAATGAGTCTTCGGAGGCAGGTTCGTTTTCAGTGTGAACGTTGATGTCTCTACTTAATTTAAAAATACTTGCTTGAGCAAGGCTCCTGAACCTTTTATCAGCATAATATATTTATGTCACTGAAACTGGATTATCGTAAGAATAAATATTTCACAACTTATAGTTTATGGATACCTTTCAGGAGACAGGATATTTCCACTTAGATAGATAAAGATACACCGAGTTACACCTAGTATTTCTATATATTTTAGTTTATTGATATAGAGTTATAGCCAATGTGTATAACCTGGACCAACACTATATTAAAGACCTGTGCATAGCGCTGTTTCAAGCGATCGCCACTGGCGCCACACGACGAAGAAAATCGACAGGGTGGATTAATGTTAAAAACACCATTTTTTATAAAATAAAAGCATGCAAATGAGCGTTACAACGAATTTAACATTCAAAATAAAATATAATGATTGTTTGTTATGTTCGTTTAATTTGACAAACTTACAAATGAATCTAAAAAGCACACAAGAGTATTTTGGTACCTATACCTTTTGGTTTGAAATGAAGTCCATTGCTAGTTGTAGGGTAAGTAAGTAAAGAACGCAATAGTTGTTTCAGTTTCTTCTTATATAGTGGGCCATTAGTTCGCTTTGGAGCTATAAACAAAATTTTATATTTTAATTCTTGAATCGCAAACAAGTCTACCTATATAAAAGCTCTGTTAATATGACAAAACTGCGAAATATTGAATGCAAAGTGAATTCGTGACCGCAAAAAAAACTGACATACCTATAACCACAGAATACCCCTGTTATAACCTAAAATAAGTCGCCATTTTTTTCGTCGAGTAGCTCCAGCCTAATCCGCAAGCAACAATGAAATATGCTCGGGTCTTTAATATAGTATCGGTAACAATGGTATAATAAGCACAATATGGATTATGTGCGATATCTAATTTTTATACATGAATGCTCGGCTACTTTAAGTTTTGAGACCATCTGCCGCTTATAATCCATCAATATTATTATATTCTTTAGACATTATCATATTGGTATAAGCAAGGTTAGTTTATAGGAAGATTAGGATATTCGACGATTTAGAAGGAAAGGGGGGGTAAGGGAGACAAAGGGACGAAAGCGTGAATTAAGTTGGTAACTTTTACACATGAATTGGCGATTTAGTGACTCCCTAAACATTTAACGCTTCCAGCCATAGGCGCACACAGACGTTTTTGGCATAGGTATTCATTTGACGCTTGCAGTTAAAGGCGTGTTTCGCGAGTATTTTAGTTTAGGCGTAAATTTCTTATATCCCTTTGGCTATTTTCGCTCTTGGAATGCCTCGGTATTTTTTTTTGTTTTCGACTTTCCGCGTAACTATGCGTTACCCCTTCTGATACGCCACTGGCACCAAGCTGTGAGAAGAAGAAGAACAGTTGGTGGAGGCGGCATCGTCGCGCGATATTGCAGGTGGTTGAGGGCTACCTTTGCTCTTGTTTAAGAGTGGGGGAATGTCCTAACCTTCCTATAAACTAACCTTGAGTATAAGTCTGGTATTCACCTAGCTAATAATACAGTATACTGGATTTGCAACAATAACAGTCCAGACTCGTTGCCTTGGTTGCCATCTTGTAGTATATACACAAAAAACCTTGACAGGACTCTGCTCTCAAATTCGCAGCAAAATCGGTAGCTGAAAGTGATGAGGCATCCAAGGGAGGTGAACCTAAGACGCCAAAATCAAATTTAAATATGTCAACTTGGTAAATTTGGTAAAAAAACACTTTAAAATGACTGTTTACATAATAATATATATAGCTCATGGTTTTCCAACACGGATAATAACCTACGAGAGTGAAAGTCACATTTTGGAAGGCTTTTGGTGCATTTTGATATCTATTTGTAAAATTTTCGTAAATGCCAATTATTTCTTATTTGCGTGCCTAGATACAACTAAATTCGAATTAATAAAACCATAAAACTTCCTGATTTTAAGGTGGTTACGTTTAATCATGTAAAATCGTTGGGTATAAAACTCTCCAAACAGCCCAAACCAAAACCACTTTTACCATGAAAGACTGTGTAGGAACGAAATCTCTTTGGATGGCCTTAATCCACTTTTCCCTTGGGAAATGGGGTCTTTAGGGAAGGAAAAAGCGGACACTTTAGAACCGCCTTTGTACTTTCCCTTGCAGTTGGGAACACGTCTACGGCATGATTTAAAAAGTCTGAAACTATATAGGCACAACCTAAAACCTATAAACTAAAATTCAATTTTAATCACTTTATTCTGAATCACTGCTGTTTTAACCACCGTATTAATAAAACTGCACGTCCTATATTACTAAAAAACACAGATCAAAACAATAAACCCAACAAACGTTCTTTACAACAGGAAAATTGCCAGAAGAGTAAACGTAAACAACTACAAAAAACTACCACGCTATGTGATGATGATAACGTTTCGCGTTGGCAGCTGGCGGGTCTTTATCATTGCGACGATGCCGCTCTTATGCCCAATTCCCAGGGCTTATGTACTCGATTGGGAGACTTTTCTAGAACACCCATTACTTATATGTATAAGGCAAACTCTAATCAAAATGTCTCCAAACAATCTTAAAATTATAATCCAAGTAGAATACCGAAACATAAAATTTTACTGCCAAATGTTTGAGTACTGTACAAATGTGTTCATTAAGAGCTCGATAAAATAACTTTAAAGGTATTATTTCGTTACAATACTTTATCGTTAAAATTTTTGAAAATCTGATTTTAAAATATTCACATACCTACATATTTTGACTCAAATACCTATGCCACTGTATCGACCATTTTATGTCAAACTGACATGTTGGAGAAAAATTAGGCAAAAATCATTTTCTTGCTGAAATTAGGTATCGAAAAAAATATATCATGAAAAGGTGCTTGTAGTAAAATTTTGCAAAACCCTTTCTTTAATTTTTCTTGTAGCAAATTTTTTTTTTCAATTTTTTCCTTTTTTTTCAAAAATTTTCTTATTAATACTGAAACTCGTGCATTAGTCCAAGAAATTTTTTTTTATAGAGGTAGAAAAAAATTCTTAACATTTAGATATTTTCAGGGTTGGTTTTATGTACTGTCCTGAGTATAACCCCAAAAAATCACCATCGAAGTAGTGTTACGAAGCCCGCAATACGGGTGGTTTTGCAAACATTTTTTTGCAATTTTTTTTCTTATGTGTACATTATTACATTCTCTACAACTTTCCTTTATGAAGTTTTTTTTTAACTTCAATACTTCACGAGATATAGGTAAAAGATCACCACTAGCTATAAAGTGCTTTATAAGGGTGAAAACCAATTCTTTAAAACAAGCTGATTTTTTCAAGGTTAACTGGGGGTTAACTTAGGAGTGCACCTATAAGTATCTCGTGAAGTATTGAAGTTAAAAAAAACTTCAAAAGGGAAATTGTAGAGCATGTAATAATGTACACTGTACACATAAGAAAAAAAATGTACACATAAGAAAAAAATGCAAAAACAATGTTTGCAAAACCACCCCTTTGCGGGGTTCGTAACACGACTTGGATAGTGATTTTTTGGGGTTATACTCAGGACGCTACCCACAACCAACCCTGTTAAGAATTTTTTTGTCCATGTATAATTTTCTTGGACTACATTAAATATGGAAAAAAACTGGATTTTAAAAAATTTTTGCAGCTGCAAAATACAATCTTGATGACAACTTTCCCGGACACACTATTGGCCAATCGGTTCTAAGACTCAGTGCCGGTTGGTTTAGTGACTAAGTAAAGCCTTAGTCTTAAACTTAGATTTAGCGACTAAGTTAAGTCAGAAATTACCTACCTAATTAGCAGATAATGTGCTAGGTAGGTACTTATATTACGCACTATAAAAGCAATCATAAAAATACTTACTTGATCCCGAATACCACGGTGATATTCCATCCCAAGTGATGCTTTCTGTATATCCAACTAAGAGCAATAAAGTCAAGAGTTGCCAAAGAGGCATTATTTACACAGCACTTTCAAACTCGCCACATCATTTTATTTAAATGATCCGTACAATCATTTTATCAACTGTTCATCCGAGATATCCACATGGTAAATGCATCATATGAGGCCATCGTATATCCGTGTCACTATAATTCGATTCGTTATGGGTCAAATTAAGCGGTATGGTAAGAACAAGATTTATTATCGAGGGGCACTCACGCGAAGAGGAATCTTTTAATATCGGCATTCTGAAGTTGCCTTTATATGGAAGCGCAATCGAATAAATGGTTTTATAACTGTTTTCCTACTCTTTCGTCATAACTGGTCAATTTCGGTTGCGGTATATGAGATATTTTCTTGATTGTTTGTAGTTTATGTGGGAAGATAGCGTTTTGTGGTTATTACGTCACGAACACGAAAATGAAAGTTTCGTAAGGAATAATGGCAACCAATACGGTAGAGATACAGATTATAAAGATTATTTTTGTTTTCTTTTCCCACTTTTCAATTTTATTGTTTTCTACGCGAAACTTTATGATCAAAACATTTCTTTTAAATTCCAGTATAAATATCTCACTTGAAGAAAATAAAAATATCAACTGCAGGAATCCAGGTCAAGACTGAAAATTATAGACGACTTCGACGATATAATAACAGGACCGAGTTAATGAAATTTCTTTTGTTACTAATAGTATCACAGACCTATATACGAAGCTCTATAGGTCTGTGATAGTATATTCGCTCTTTAATATACGGGCGTTTCAGATTTTAATTGCGAAAATTTATCAGAACTCTTATGAACTTGTATGGCTTAAAGCTTCGTTTTCGAGATACAGGGTGTAACAGTTAACTAAAAAAAACATTCTGTTGTTTGTCAATTTAATAAAAAGTAGGTTTTCCCTTTTTATTGATTATTTAATTTTAATTTAATTTTATTATTGAAATTAAATTTCTTTCTGCAGGCGCGGACGGATAAACATATTTTTTTAACTGTAAACAGGCAGTATGGTGTGCATAAATTTCAATTTTATTAAAATATCTAGCTAGGGTGACCCACCGCTGCTAGTGGAACAAATAAATTAAATCAAATTGCACTAGTATCAAGTGGTTTTTAAGACTTGTGAAAAAGTTTTTTTTTATTATCTTTAATGGGGATAATGTATAGGGGAACCTGTATATTCAAAACAGATAAATTCATTTTTGAACGTTTCCTTTTATTTGATGAGTTCTATCGCCTACTAAATTTTACTGATTAATATCTGAGGCACCCTGTACAGGGTGGGCCAAATTGGACACTTTTAAAGGGAAACTCCTATTTTTAACGGATATAGACGAAAACTGATATCAGTGCCTGAGGCTAATTTTTTATGATTTAATGGCGAAAATCGCAAATCGATATTTGTCACCGTTCTCGAGTTACAGGGCGTTTTTCGAAAATATGCGTTTTAGAAAAGTGGTCGTAACTTTTTCAAGTTGAAAATTTTGTATTTCTGTAAAAACATTTCTAAAGCACTTTCTTTCGTAGAATCCGATGCCGCTACTATTTTTTTTGTCAAGTCAAAGGTTTAAGAGTTGTTGATGAAAAAAATATTTTTTAGATAGAACACCCTGTATATTTTTTCATTTTTTAATAGAGCAAAAAATACCATTCCAAAAATATATTACACTTAATGATTTGTTTAAATAGTTCTCAATTACCACTAGCTTTTATGATGATTTCACCTGTAATTGGAAGCGCGCCCTTTCAACATGTAATATGTATGCTTTGGACGGTGAGACAAGAGACAATAAAACAACCGTGGAGAAATATTTACTGTTACCTTTCAAATTTTTAGTTAAGCTGTTCAGGCAGAGTAAATATTTTTCAATTTTTGGGTAATTTATAAATTTTATAACACAATGAAATGTGAAAGTTATAAAAAATGAGTCTGTTTTATACAATAGGGGAAAATGCAAATGTAGCGAGCAATTAGAGGTACTACCAGCGGTATCCAGAGAGAAGACGACTTTTAAAGGACATTTTTGCAAGACTGCGACACAATTTGATTAATTTTGTATAAAACAGACTATAATGTCCCATTTTTCATAACTCAAATTTAATTGTATGTTATAAAGTTTATAAATTACACAAAAATAGAAAAATCTTTACACTGCCTAAACAGCTTAACTTAAAATTTGACAGATAACAGTAAACATTTTTTCCACGGTTTTTCTATTATCTCACCGTCCAAAGCCTACTCGTTGAAAGGGCGCGCTTCCAATTACACGTGAAATCATAAATGCTATTAGTAATTGCTAACAGTAAATCATTAAGTGTTATATATTTTTGGAATTGTAATTTTTTACTCTATTAAAAAGTACAAAAATATATGAAAATTTGGATAAAATTAGTAAAGCAATGCCTTTTCTCCGGTTATAATATCAAGAAAATAAAGGGGGGGGTGGTACTCTTTTGGGGATCACCCTGTACATAGGTGCCTATAGGAATTAATAAAGTAATAATAAAACTGTGTAGTTTTCTAAACGTATTTATATCAAAATATTTATATTTGATTTGGGTATTCATTATGTAAATTTAGATCCTGTTTCACATTTTCATTCTGGTGGCTTTGATTTGGGAATAGAAAAGAAAGAGGTAAACGGAAAAATTAAAAAATATATATATTTTCCAGATGTTTACCTAAAACCAATTAAAACTGCTCAGGCCGCGGTAACTTCTTTATTTTTAGTAAATTATAAAATAAAACTTCTCTGGAACCTATTTCATAATTTGTATTCCACTCTTTATATTATATTGGCTAGGTATTAGATAGGTATATCAAAATAAAGATCTTTTTCTAATGTTTTTTTTTTAATAATCGGCCTACTTTGCGATTTTTTCAATAAAAATTATGTGTATAATAATGATAGGTTGAGTATGATTTGTAATACCGAAAAATTTGGTATGCCGAAATATTGCCACTGGCCAAACTGAGAATCAATGTTGTCACATGTCACTTTCTCTGTAAAAGTCAAAGAAACCCAGGAAGGATCATGTTTGGGATTAAGGCGCGACAGGAATAGTTCCTGTATATGGCGGGATGCGATTTCCGGTTTCACAGTGGCGTGCACCTTTGAGTGGTCTCAACAAACTAATCGAGGCAGAAATCCTTATTTTTCGTAAAATCAGTACCTAGAATAGGTATAATAAGCGTTGAGTAAGGAATAATAGGAGGCGCAGCGCCCAGCGGTTTTCGTGTGCTTACCCTGAAGCCCCCCGTTGCCTCCACTCGCTATAGTTGCCTAGCGACCACGGATTTTTACAACTTGTTTATGTTTTCGAGAACACCGATCCCTCTACAACCGGCTAACGGTACAATTTTATATATTTTATATTGTACTGAAGGATATGTATTTTTTTCCCTCGGACGCTTTTTATCTCGGACGCTTTTCGGGCCGCGTTTTCGGCTATGCTGCGTCCCGTAAGGTCCTCTTATTATTCCTCACTCAACGGTACGAGCCAAAAAATTATAAGGCACGTTTATGCCTTTAAGTTTAGGAATCCTCGATAATACAGCACAGCAATTCTAATTTTAAATTTCCAAACTTACCGATGGATTCTTATCCTCAAACATTTAGTTTTGCAAGCCAGGAAAGAGAAAATTATCGAAACACCACTGGTACCTATCAACGTGTTAGATATCAAAATATTGTGTTAAAACTTGGTTACTACACAGGACGATTTCCGTCTCATGTACTTTATAACATCCACAGAGCTTTGACTCCTTCCTGGGGTTCTTTATTCATTGATAAAAGTAAGTTAAACCACTATTTGAAAAATAAATTTGTAAGTTGCTCAGAAAATAGGGCATAACGAATCTTAAATGGTTTGACACTTTCAAAAACGCACCGAGGCCACTAAGGGACAGCCCGTCATAACACCGGCTTGAAGAAAGTTTCCACAATTTCGCGGGCAGTCATCTTCGAGACGAAGAAGCGGAAGGCGCGAGCGGACAAGGCACCCGCCAGCCGACCGGCACCAGCACTGACTCACTCAAGGAGCCCCGCGGATCCGGCAGGGCCACGGCGCGGCCCCCGCACGCCCCACGACCCGGAGAAGGAACTCCTGCGATCAGACACCAATTTCGAACAATAGCTAGTTGCTAAAGAACGTGCCATCGAACAAAAACCGATGATAAATTTATGAATCAGGAATTTTAGACGAGTCAGTTGTTAGCCTAGTCAATCTAGGCAGGTTTATACAGGCGAGGTAGAAAAAATTAGTAACAAAATGATCTCTGCGGGAATGAGTAGTCAATGGGGTCCTTATTAATCCCTCAAAAATCGCACTTTGTCGCATTGGTGGAACTTGGAAAAAAATGGCCGCCATCCTGATTTTTTCTAATTTATTAAATATTTCGTAAAGTATGCATAATATGTAAATTCTTCTATGATAATATAAAAAAAAACTCAAGACACTCTTTTTATGGAGAATTAAAAGTTACCTATAAAGAACAAATTTCAAGTCCATTGGTCAAAAAACAAAAAAGTTATTGAAAGTTATATGATTTGGCAATATGTTTTTTTTTTATTTTGTTAATATCTGAAATAGTGGCAGTTTTGATTAAATCAGGACTTAATTTTTTTTTAATATTTACCGGTGTCCAAAGAATATTCATGATATTAACTAAGGTACGTCACCTATACAGTGTGTCCCAATTTGATACTGGACACCTCAGAAATATATGAAGGGCAAGGGAAACAAATGGTGTCTATTTTTTTATTAGTAGTCTCAGGGGAGAGTATCTCATAGGCAGGTAGGCGGTGGTATTTGGATGGGGTAATTATGGCTATGGCCTGCTATGATTTTTTGAAATAGCAAATTTTCAAGAAACCCTATTAGGGATTTTTTTACGACAAAACTTATTCAGAATGAAAAACTGGGTGGATTCCCAAAATTTCAATTTATTTTTTCACTATGAACAAGTTTCCTTAATAATATTTTGACATGAAAGCTCCAGAAAGGACACATTCCTAAGAAAAAAAGTGGGAGAAAAAGGCGAAAATGCTAAAATCAATAGGGTTTCTTGAAAATTTGCTATTTTAAAAAATCATAGCAGGTCATTACATATTTACCCTATTTAAATACCACCACCTATGAGATACTCTCCCTTGGGACTACCAATAAAAAATAGAGACCATTTGTTTTCCTTGCCCTGCATATATTTCTAAGGTGTCCAGTATCAAATTAGGACACACTGTATATGCGGATGATTTCAAGGCAAAGCTTATTCAGAATTATGTTTAGCTTCACTGCCACTAACCGAAGAATCTGCCAAACAGCACATTCTTAGGACGTATTTTCAGGTAATTTTTTTAAAGAATAAAGTACATTTCTTATTATGCTTACGTTGTATATATTTCAAAATTCAAGAACGGCTGGAGAACTGCCTCGACCCTCTTAAATATGGTTGGAGAACTCACGAAAATGGAGATCTAGTACCTATTACCACAACACGTCATAGTGCATGATGATGAAGAAGACGATTTATAAAGTAAAATTAAATTTATTTTGATTACTTAGTGTCCTGGTTCCTGCCGAAATGTAAAATATTGTTCTTATTATATTTATTTGTTTTTCTACCCTTACAAAAAATATTTAGATTTTTCTTATTATGTTTTTATTTTGTGTACTGTGCTATGTTTATTCTTCACAAAAAAGGTTCTTTCAGATTTTTTCGATTTTTTCATAAAATGCATACTATTCCAGATATTAACCGAATTTTAAAAAGTGCCATATTGCCAAATCATATAAATTTCCATAACTGTTTTGTTTTTTGGCCAATAGTCTTGAAAATGCCTTCATTATAAGTAGCTTTTGATTCTCTATAAAAATGATCTCTTGAGTTTTTTTGATAAAATGCATACTTTACGAGATATTCAGTAAATTAAAAAAAATTCAAGATAGCGGTCATTTTTTTCCAAGTTCCACTTATGCGACAAGGAGAGACTTTTGAGGGGTTAATAAGGACCCCATTGGCTACTCATTTCCGCAGAGATCACTTTGTTACTAATTTTTTCTACCTCAACCACCTATTTTGACTAGCCTATGTTGTAGCAGGACTTTAATATTAGGAAATGATAACAAAACGAAAATGTCATGTCAATATAAGCCCGTAACGCTTAGTTTAAAGAAAAATAAAAAAAATCAGAGAAAATTGAAACACAATACATTAATAAATGCAAAATTATTTTTTCTTGAAATCGGCAGTGAAGTGTCCCAAAATCGTCATTAAAAGCTCAGAAATCGGCACTGAAGCAACCCATTATTGTACGATTTTTTCAATAAGTAGGCCTTGGCGAGATGTAAACAACGTCAGACGCGGAGCCATCGCCCGTCAAAAGATACCAAATATACAAAAGTCGGCCAATAAATACCATTTAACTTTTCGTACACATTCCGAAATTGTTACCTATAGCAGCGCAATCTTTCGGTATAAATATTTTAGTAGGTTTGAATATTACTCTATTTTACATGGAGGCAGCACAATAGGCAGCAGTATGGATTTTCTGTCAGAAAGTGCCGTGTCTCGTCATACTTGATCTAGGTATATACCTCGATTACTGTAAGAAGTCCCGATTTTGTCAGATGTCAGATGACATTCTCCACAAAACCGCTAGGAATTTTCTGTTAGTGAGTTTTACCGTTATCTGTGTTGTTCTTGTTACTTTTCGTGTTATTAGTGCAAATGGGCTGGATTACTGACCTGAACATAAGTTCAAAATTCAACCGGGTCATAAGACCCGGTTGCATTTTTTGCTGCATTGATGCCAACTTAGGATATCGAAATTACCAATTGACAGTCCCAGTAAGGACTTCTTAAAATAATTTGACTATAGAGCGATCGTCAAAGTCAAGCAACGCCGCGCGTAGTCGGTTCATGGACGGGTGATCCCTTATGATTATTTTTTGCGCCCAATAAAACAGTTTTTTTCCGATTTCAAAAAAATATATAATAATGTACCTCTGCACTGAAGTTATTTTTATGACTCATGTGGTTTATTTACTAAATTCCACATGAGTCATAGAAAGTTGAACTTCAGTGCCGTGGTACATAAATAACTATCTTCCTTTGCTTTTTTTATCTGTTACGGTTTCATGTCTAATTTCACTTTTTCTGTGGTCCTTAATCTTGAACCTGCGAGTGGGATCTCAAAGCCAGGAAAACTCTCGAGCGTTAAATATGCGGTGGTAAGTTTCGGTCTTCGAGGTGCGAGATGCAGAGGTAAATATAAATTTAAGTAGTACAGTGGCCCCTGAAAACTGTCTCTGCCGTGAACGCGACGAAATAATCCCTAAATAGGGTCGTAGGGGTAGGGCGCCGGAAATTTCAATAAGAAGCAAGAGGGAGGCCTGCCTAAGAGATTTATTACGTTTTCGAATTTTTAAGGTGGCAAATGCAAGAGATATTAAGCTTTTTTTCCTCGCAGAAATGGGACTGTTTTTATGTGTCATTCTCTACCTAAAGAGTATTCAGAAAATGTCTCGTGTTCTCGGGTCGGAATTTTTAAAACTTCCCCCAGGTCTTCAGGCGAGATTCGGATACCTACCTCCGGAGCCCCCAAAAAATCGAGTAATAAGAAAAACACGCAATTTCCAAGAGCGGTTTTGGAGGATTTCCCGTCGATTTCGCTAATATAAAATACTTTCTTTTGGCAGAAGACCCGTTAGTTTCGTATATTGAAAAATTAATTATGTTAAACAGACTCCCACAACGCTCTAATTCTATATAATTGAAAATGTACAACTAATAAAAAATCTGTAATTTGAACCACAAATTTTTAATGCCATGAATCTTATTGCGTTTGTGGGCCTACATTGGTATGAAATTTTCATTTTAAAGTTTCATTTTCTATCCAACGTTAAAGCCCTGCTATAATACAGTGCCCGCCAAAAAGTTGGAACCATATGGGATTTTTTTTATTTTTGGGCTAAGACGAAACCACTCTGGGGCGATCATCTCTGCTTCCAAAAAGATTAGAAATGAGATCATTTAACGCCGTTATTTGAAAAAGTTGCTTTTACCCCTATGAGCAAAATAGGTATAAAAATTAATAAATTTCATTTTTTTGATGTGCCATATTTGACTTTAGAATTGTTTGCCTATCATCCAAACGTGATATTTTTTAGTTATGGACCCTTTTTGGGTCGTAACCGGCTAGTTTCAAGAAAAACTCAACTAACAAGGTACAATTTTTATATTTTTTCAAAAAATAAATAATTTATCATTGTCATAATTTTAATAATTGGCACATAGGGGTAAAATAAAATTCCAAGCAACTTTTTCAAATAACTCTTTTCGATAAAATCACAAATAAAGCGTATTTTGGATATTTATTTAATTAAATGTAATTTTTGACAGGTATGTCAAATGACGTCCCTACGTTTAATGATTTCATTTCGAATCTTTTTGGAAGCAGAGATGATCGCCCCAGAGTAGTTTCATCTTAGCCCAAAAATTAAAAAAAATCCCAAATGGTTCCAACTTTTTAGCGGGCACTGTATATGCAAAAAACTGACTCACCCTGTATAGAAATATGTCCAAAATTTGATTTGCGTACTCAAATACGTATTTATATAAAGCGACTTGAAAGTAGCTGTCACTTGCAAAAAAATATAAAGTTATAGAGTATGTAGGTAGGTGTAGGGTAAGGTGGGGCAAGTTGGCGAACGGGGCAAGATGACTAATTAACATTTTCTAAAAAAGGAAAAAAGAGATCTGGGCACTGAAATAGCTATAACATTCTAACTGGCACATTACTACTCCCTACCCAAAGAGATGGCGCTAGAGTCAGTACTGTACGAGTTAGGTTACTGATTGTGTTTACAGGAATAATGTTCTAAGATTCTTTAGGTTTAAAATAAGGATTCTCAGAAAATTTAATGGTAGGTTTGCATGTTTCTATCAATAATCACATCCAGTAGGATTATACAAATTATAAACTTGATATGGCATGTGTTGATTTTTTTAGTTTGTTTAGTATGACAGATTTTTCTTTTTAGGGCACCTGTGGGGCAAGATGGCGGGGGCAAGATAACGAAACCGTCATCTAGCCACAGTACTCGTCATCTTGCCCCGTGATAGTATATTTTCTGTGGTAATAGGTAACTCCGAAGACTGGATAGAGTGTAATTGGTGCGAATCGTGGTGCGGCATGAATCGTGCACAGGATATGAAGGACAATGCCTATTTAAGTGCGACATTTGTACATAATCGTCAACTTGCCCCAATATGCTCGTCATCTTGCCCCACCTATGGGGCAAGATGACAAAAATGCCACAAAACGATATAAAATATTTTTTAAATGTTATAAAGCAATAGTTACTTCTTTCTCTTTCTGTAATAGATAGCAGACATGTGTACCTTTAAAAGTATTATAAATTAGTTTTAAAAAAATTGCATAATTCTTTGTTAGAATCCATTTTGTCTTAACCACGTCAACTTGCCCCACCTTCCCCTATCTATATTTGCAGGTCATGAACTGTTTTAGTTTTTAAAAGTCAATAGTTTAAACCTTTGAATAAAGAATCCCCTTTATTCAAAGGTTTAAATGGTGGTACCTGTAGATGAAAATGTTGCAGACACTGTTGTAAGCAGGACCAACAATAAGGAACACTCCCATGAGTCTAACCTACAGTCATTAAATCGACAGTAAAATGTTTAAAAGTTAATTAAGCACTTGTTTAAAATATTAATGTTGCAAATAGGCAGAATTTGAGCGTTATAGTGGTGGCGAAATTAGTAGACTACACTTGCTAAAATGTATTTCTTTTCATTGGGCGCAATCGCCAGTAACACCGAGTCGAAGGCGGAGGGAAGAACTCCGTTTCTGTCGCCATTTCGCTCTGTGGGCCATAGAAGCCACTATCGCCGGAGTCTACTCACAGTTCGTGCTCTTGTACACCTTGTTGCTTGGTGTACGATAGTATAAGTAGAATCGGTTTGCTACACGAGAAAATTACTACCAGTACAACCTTATGGAAATATCTCATGTTGGAGTGGCAGTTTCATTATACGCCACTCGCAAGTGGGCTTATTCACTGTAACAGATTTCTTATACCCTCTATGGGGTGCCAAGTTCTAACGCTCATGAACAGAATAAACTTGTGTGTGAAGTCAAGTTGCTGGTGGCATTTTTGAAGAACTCTTCTAAACCGTACTGATAGACAGTGACGTTTTGTGCACAGTTTTAATTAATGCTCAATATTTTTGGGGCATTAGGTACATTGATATTCATGAAATAAGAAAAGGATTGACATTGGAAATCAAAAAGGGAGCCAAAAAGGTGATAAATTAACTTAGACGATGATGTTCTTATCGTCACAGCAATTTTTTCCCAACTTTGGTTAAAAAAATTATGACTGAATCACCCTGTACATCTAGTACTCTCCAAAAAGTTTGAACCATAAGGAATTTTTTTTATTTTTTTATCTAAGATGTAACTATTCTGGGGCGTTCATCTCTGCTTCCAAAAAGATTCGAAATACGACAATAATTAAGCGTCGTGACGTCATTTGACATACCTACCTGTTAAAAATTATAATTTATTAAATAAATGACCAAAATAGGCCTAATTCTTGTTATTTTCTCGAAAAAAAATTTGAAAAAGTTGCTTAGAATTTGATTTTGCCCTATAAGCAAATTTTTAGGCAAAAATTCCGACAATGATAACTTATTCTGGAAAATCTAAAAACTTATAAATTAATTTTTTTTTCCTACCATTGTAGGAACTTTTGCCTAAAAATTTGCATAATATATAGAGGCAGAAAAATTCCAAGCAACTTTTTAAAATAATTTTTTTGGCGAAATAAGGTCTATTTTAGCCATTTATTTAATTAAAAATGTAATTTTAATTTCGAATCTTTTTGGAAGCAGAGGACTTTTTTGGCGGGCACTATACAGGGTGGTCCAAACTTTATCTGCAATACTTTAAAAACTGCTAGTAAATTTCAAAAAAAAGGAGATTTTTTCCTATAAACATATATCGAAATCCTAACGGTTTTTGATATACAGGGCCTATTTGGCCCTAAAACCTACAAAAGGTTTCTAGATTCGAAAAATCATGTGTTCTGGACATTAAAAAAATCTAATTTTTCGCAACAGAAAAGTGGGCTTTAAATAGGTCTTACGGCAAAATGTTATTAATGAAAATTGTTCGGAATTAACAACTCAGTAGGTGTGCAAGATTTCGAGAGTCTAGACATACTTTGATTTTCTTCTGCTAAAAAAATTAAAACGCACAAAAGTGAATTTTTCAAAATCGATACATTTTAGAAAAAATAGACCGGGAGATAGTGACAGATTTTTGGACGTGATTTGACTCAGTATGCCTTTCAAAGGTCATTATGTGGCACATATTCTCACAATAATAAGGTATGAATCAGAGAGTCATCCTGGGTTCTTCATGTGAAAAACTGAGTTTTCAATTATTCGAAAAATATGCGTTTTGATATGATTTTATACAGGCTGCCATGCGTTTTATATTGAACTTCAAAATAAAAAATTCCTCGGAAAAAATAGGCATACCCTTAGGGTGGGTCCAAAGGGCTATTATGGCCACGTGATTTTGTATTTTAATAATTAATTTTTCCACGTTTCTGAACAGGCTGCCAATGAGAAGTATGCAAGTTCTTATTATGAAAATGCTGAAAAAAAGATGGCATGCCTTTCGCGCCTTTCGTCCAAGTACTGTTTAACACGTTAAGCCCCAGGCTGCCAAGAAACGAGTTTTACCTGAGACCAAACAACTTTTTTTGACAACTTTATGTTAAGATGGCTGTTACTGTTTGAACTTACCCTAGTCAAAATTAAATACAAACTTTGTTGGTTAAATAAAGCTGTGTACCAATATGGCACATGTGGTCCACACAAAAGATTTTTGTTTCTTAGGAACGTCCTGGAAGGTGCGTGCCATATTGTGTCACAATTAAAATGTTTCTTTATTATAATATTTTTAATGCCAACACGGTTTACAAAAATTTCCGTTCATTCCGTGACATTTTACCTTTAGGTATACAACAATTATAATCTACTAAAATAAAACGCAAATTATCCAACGACGTTTACGTGTCAAAAATCAACTGTCAACTAAATAACCTAACCACAAAATAATCCTTGTGAATTAACGGACTAAGCGAATTTTTTGTTTACCACAGACCGGATGATTCCATTACACCATAAGGAAATAGGCCAGCTGTGCGCCTGAGAGAGCCACACACAGCCGGCTACTGTGGCCATATAGGTACACATGGTCTATGGAGAAACTAAAGTATGTACCTATATGGTACACATGGGGCTTAACGTGTTAAATTGAATGTTATTTAATCATTTAAACGAGTTATTCGATGTAAAGTGTACTTGGACATGCGCAAACGGTATGCCATCTTTTCTTCAGCATTTTTCATAATAAGAACTAGCATATTCCTCATTGGCAGCCTGTTCAGAAACGTGGAAAAATTAATTATTAAAATACAAGATCACGTGGCAATAATAGCCCTTTGGATTGGACCCACCCTAACGGTATGCCTATTTTTTTCCGAGGAATTTTTTATTTTGAAGTTCATTATAAAACACATGGCAGCCTATGTATAAAATCATATCAAAACGCATATTTTTCGAATAATTGAAAACTCAGTTTTTCACATGAAGAACCCAGGATGACTCTCTGATTCATACCTTATTATTGTGAGAATATGTGCCACATAATGGCCCTTTGAAAGGCATACTGAGTAAAATCACGTCCAAAAATCTGTCACTATCTCCCGGTCCAAAAAGTCAATAATAGTTTTTTTCTTAGAATTTATTGGGAAATTTAGTGAAGGCAAAAAAGACTACTTTTCCAGTGGCGTACCATTTTTTTATTAGAAAATATTATGGTTAACCCCAGTCCCTCCGGCACTGGTGGAAGTAGATGGGCTGAATTATTTTTAATTTATAGTATTTAATGAGTGTCTAAACTGTATCAAATAAGTTTGCCTTAACTTTGTCTTCTTGTTTGTCTTCCTTTAGGAAAAAGAAAAGAAAACTTCGAAAAAAATTGAACCACTAGGGTTTCGATATACAGGGTGTCCCAGCGGAAACGTAACAGGCTCTGTAACGGCCAGGAAATTTTTTTCTTGGAAAAACGCAAAAATAGGTCAATTTTGTTTGGCAGGGGGACATCTTTTGGCATAAAATTGATAGATCTATCTGCAACCCCTTGAGCAGGGGTTGAACCCCTTTAAAAAATTTAAATGGGAAGGGGGTTCATGTCGCACACCTTTGGAAACGTCTCTTAATTCTCTATACACCTGCATCAGATTTTCGAAAATCGAACGACTTTTCAAAAAGATACACCGAGTAAAATGCAAAACATTCATTTTTAATTATTGCCTGGTATTGTTAAACAATTAAGCCGAAAGTGGTGGTCGGGGGCTGTAAGTTATAGAAAGCATGTTCAGCAACATTACATTGACGAAAATTTGATAAACGGGAGAAAATTGAAACTTTATTGTAATAAATGCTCAAAATGTTGCCCATTCACTTCCATGCAATAATAAAGATTTTGTTCAAAACGCTGCCGAACAGGGGTGATTTGTCGACATTCGTTTATAATACGGAGACCCAGGCAATAATTGAAAATGAATGTTTTGCATTTTTCACGCTGTATCTTTTTAAAAAGTCGTTCGATTTTCGAAAATCTGATGCAGGTGTATAGAGTATTGAGAGACGTTTCCAAAGGTGTGCGACATGAACCCCCTTCCCGTTTAAACTTTTTGAAGGGGTTCAACCCCTGCTCAGGGGGTTGCCGATAGATCTATCAATTTTATGCCAAAAGATGTCCCCCTGCCAAACAAAATTGACCTATTTTTGCGTTTTTCCAAGAAAAAATTTTCTGCCCGTTACAGAGCCTGTTACGTTTTCGCTGGGACACCCTGTATGTTTATATGAAAAAATCTACTTTTATTGAAATTTTCTAGCAGCTTTTAAAGTATTGCTGATAAAGTTTGGACCACCCTGTATTTAGTAAAAAAGTTACTGTATCACAAGTAATAATCATCCCTCTATTTCCAACCCTTTCGATGAAGTGAATTCGGCCAAAAGCAATTCGAACCGAGCAATCTTCAGTACCTTGTGGAATATAAAATAAAATCAAATTGGGCAAAACTACAGGGTGAGTCAGAATGTATAGTAAATACTTTAAAGGGGTGTTCGGCAGGTGGTTTTAAGGGAGTCTTTCATATAAAATTTTTCGATTTGGGCTTTCCTTGCCAAGTTATTCGGGTCTACAGGGTAACCTAAAAGTATTTTTTTATTTATTTCTCAATAGCGACGCTACTGAAAAATTTGAAATTTGGTATGTGTTATCTAATTCCTGGAAGACGCCTTAGGGTAGTTTATTCATTTACAGACTGCCCTAAAAAAGGGTAAAAACTAACAACCCCTATTAATTTTTTTTGCTCGAACTTTTTTATGGGTCATTTTTACGTATAACAAAATATGACTTGTGTAGCCCTTTTATTTAAGAAACTTTATTCGCTCTATATTTTTTCTCGAAAACACAATATTTTTCCTACAAAAAAATAATTTCATGCCAAATACCATTCCCATGACTGTTCCAGAAAATCAAGAAAAAATTCATAGTGGCGGGCGTCAAACAATTTAATTTTTTGAACATTAAAACAACAAAAATATCAGGTAACAAAAATTCAGCTTCAGGATAAAAAAAGATGTAACAGTATATGGGTCCCCCTGTAGACCCGAATAACTTGGCAAGGAAAGCCCAAATCGAAAAATTTTAGAAGGTTTATGCAACTGAGTGCTAAGATAGTTTCAGAAAATTACACGGGGTCTTCTGCTCTCTTTAGGCTATGAAATCTTTTTATTTTTTGCTTATTTTGCGCACCACAAAAAACTTAATACAATAATGTATGACAATTTTGGAGAGCTATAGACGATGTTAAAAAATAAATGGGCATTTATGGCCAACTTTTCGCGCAATACTAAAAAAGCCGCAAATATACAAACATTTCCAGGGCCTCAAGAGAGTCGAAGGTCCTGTATAATTTTCTGAAACTATCTGAGCGCCCGCGTTGCATGACCCTTATCAGTGTCATCAATTTTTAACACAAAAGATTTATTATATCTCTTACAATAGATGACATGCTATGGCTTATACTAATAGTTTTGCCCAATTTAAGTTTTTTTGTTGCGCGGGACAAGTTGACAATGGATGCCGATTTCCTTCTCACATAGCTATCCAAAATTGCCAAGCTGTTGCTTCTTCCGTTTTTTTTTTGTGGGGCGCAAAAGAAGCGAGAAAATCGTGGCGGTAGACCTAAAAAATCATTCTGTATATCGGCATATCGATTGTTGCAACGGTTAACTTAACCAATTACTTAGCTTAGACCAGGAACAATGAACTGATAATTTCTTTGAAAAGCCAATTAACTGAAGGAGCGTTCCTGCATTTTTTCAAACGTTTAATAGGAATCTGTGCACACCTTGCTCATTGAAGCAGAAACAGCGGCCATTATAACTGAACGAAAAGTTTCTTTTGTCGGTGTAAATCATTATTTGATTAGATTTGTTCAAAAGTAAAAGAAATTTTTATATATTTATTGCATGTACACTGTACAGGGTGATCATTTTTAGACGCCCGGCCTCTGTTCATAAAAAACGGTCCTAGATATGGGGATAATTCTTTACGACGCTATTCACCCTATAAGGCGTCGCGACCCTGGAAAATATTTTTCCCCACCAACATACCACTTTGGTTACAGAACTCGAAAGCCCTAATTTTCCTGAACATTTCTTATTAAAGCCATTTTTCTTTGTTATCTTCTTTATTCTTCTTTGTATTTTTGGAGATGTTTGAACTTTTCTTTCTTTGAAAGATCTTGATGCTATTGTCTCAATCATACTCGAAACTGAAATCACTGTCTGTTGATAATTTGGCCTTGAAAGAACAGACGAAAATTCCTCCCTATAAGCTCTATCCTTGTTTGTGAGGGTTGCCAAAGAAATATTTATGTTGAAGAAGTTGAATTATTCACTATTTATTGTTACTATTTGTCTACAAGCTACGTATATTGTTTCATAAACTCACTAACGGTGGCAATATTAAGGATTCTTTATGAAAAGTTTATAAAAATGTGTGCGTGGTCATTTCTTCTGCTATATATCCGAATACCTAATATTTTGTGGTATCAATCGAAATTAATTACAAACCAAATACACTCGTTTAGATTTTTATCAGAAAACAAAGTCCAGGTGCTGACTACAGAAAATTCCATGGTTAGGTTAGGAGACAATATCTCTTGATCGTCTTTCTATAGCAGGTACCTACCATAAAATAGCAAATGGTGACAATAAATAATGAATTATTCAACGCCAACATGCTACACCGATAAACGAAGATAGGGCTAGGGCGAAACTTTCGTATCTTTTTTCACGGCCAAGTTACCAACCGACTGGTGCATTTGAAAACTGTAATCTCACTATAGCCCGTATTGTTTAGCCAATTGCATTAGGTACCGCGTGCCCCTCTTAGCTTGCTCGCACGAACCAATAATTAACGTCAATTAAAAGGGAACTGGGCTAAATAATTGAATTTATGGAATCGCGCTGGCTGGGGGCAATTAGCGGGGCCTTTTAAGGCGGCGCCGGCCCGGGCATTGTTGTTCCGCGGAGCGTTCACCTCTCCGGCTGCCCGTTCCGCGTATGGCGCTTAGCGGCAACCGCATTTTTCCGCTTTTGGACGGTGTACGTTTACGTAACGCCGCTGCCGCGACAATTAGACACCGGAGGGCAATGCGACCGACGCGACGGTGCTTCGGCTTTTTGGTACCGCCGACCGAGGGGACGGGCCCCAGCCAGGCGGCAAGTTATAAATTTCTGCTATATTCATACAGGATTGGATCTCGAGAAAACCACAATTATTGATACAATAGCATTGTTCAAGGACATATAAGATTCACCGTTAGTAGTTGTCGTTTGAAAGTACCAGCCATGTTTGGATCGGCAATTCCACTCCTCGTGTTGACTGGGTTGTGCAATATCGAAAATGGGCAGATTCCAGACTTGGGTAGAATACCAAAAACCAGTATTCGAATACGAATACAGAATACTCAAGTTGAACTGGATTCGAATTCTAGAGATTTGAATAACATTATAACAAAAGTATTCAATTACCGAATAGTATTCGAATCCATGTATTCATATAATGAATATTATGTTCATTTAATTGCCAAATACGAATAGGCTGGTTATACTATGTGAAATAATATTTTGGGAAAGCCTTAATCGATTCGTAAAAAAAAGATCACCATTATATATGACCTGTGGTTTATACAAGGTACTCCGGAAAACTCTTTTTTTTTAGAATTTTAGCCCATTTAGTGGATAACTTGAACTATTGAAATTTTGTACCAAAGGATTTGAACTAGGGCCAATTCGATGACACTAGGCATTTGATTCTTAAAAACATGCCCAATATGGTTTGTAATTTTTGGGGGTTTTCTTTTAATAACAGTCGACCATGTAATAGTACTATTTCAAAAAAGTATAAAATGTAGAGCTCTTCGAGAACTATAGGTTGAAAAGTTGAAAAGTTTTTTGAAAATCGGCCCATCTTTCGAACACACTGTATATTTGACTATTTTCATTTACACATACAATAAAAATCAAAACTTTATATAGGTAAAAACAAAAAATTTAAATATAAGATATAGCGATCATTGCCCATCATCTGATTACGTCAGATGGCATTTATAAATTGGGTACCTAGCCCTTTTCATTTCAATAATAATTACCTACTTATGTCCTTATAGTTCTTTTACTTATCGACATTCAAATTTTGAATCCTGTAGATATTCTGATTCTGATTACTGAGATTTGAACATCGGTATTCTTTCTAAGGGAATCCTCAAGAAATCAGTATTTAAATTACCGAATATAGAATACTTGCTTTAAAAAGTAGCTATAAGAATAAGAATACCTGCTTCTCGGGAGTATTCGAATATGAATACGATTACTGGCAAAGTAGCTTGAATAAGATTCCGAATACGGAGGATTCGAATACTACCCAAGTCTGGTAGATTCCTTATATAATTTTTCCAGTGTTATTCATAAGTAAAGGAGTAGAGTTGCAGAGTTGCCACGAGACGAGATAACGCCTTTTTTCTCGTCTCGAAATTTCGAGATAATCTTTTTAGAGACGAGACGAGACGAGACAATGGTCGAGACGAGACGAGACAATGGTCGAGACGAGACGAGACAATGGTCGAGACGAGACGAGGCAAACGTTGTCTCGTCTCGTTTTGTCTCGTTTCTCTCGAGTTGTTTTGGTTTTTTTTGGTTTATAACTAATTTAGAATAAGTAGATATGGGCGAGTTTTTAAAGTCAACACAAATATGTGATGGATTTCATCAATACAATGTGATTGGACCGTTCAAAAATTTCTGCAATTGCGACTGGCTTGATGAATACATCAAGCTTGATGAATCATCACATATTTGTGCTGACTTTCAAAACTCGCCCAATATAATAGGTATTTATAACAGGCAGGTATTTTACTTATCACTGTACGCCACTGTTTTAGTTTGATACTTTTATCACATTAAGCAATTAAAAGTACAACTTTTTGTATCTTATTAAATCAAACTTTTGGTTCGCGGTTAAGATAAAGTGTAATAAATCAATGTAAAAAAACACCAAGAGATTTTTCTATAATAACACAATCATACTTATGTAGGCGCACTGAGAGATTGCGTCCGCGGGGAAGCGGGGAACGAGAACTGCAACAGTGCAAAAAATGCACCGCGCTTTCGTATTTGCAATTAATAAATTAAAAGTAAAAAAATATTTAAAAAAAAAAGCTTTTATTTAAATGCGCTAAAAAGAATAAAATAATCTTTTCTTTTAAAACTTTTACTATCAACTTATAACGTCATTCCACAATTTATATGATATAAAAGCTTGTCGCGAGATTTAAGTAGTGGTATTTACTTAGTTTGAAAACTTAAATCTCCCGACAAGCTTTTATATCATATAAATTGTGGAATGACGTTATAAGTTGATAGTAAAAGTTTTAAAAGAAAAGATTATTTTATTCTTTTTAGCGCATTTAAATAAAAGCTTTTTTTAAAAATATTTTTTTACTTTTAATTTATTTTGTAATTTTTAGTTTGGCCAGGTGTCTGAGTCTATTCATCTCAGTTAACGCATCATTGTTGCAAGGTCGTTTGCCGGTTAGTTTAGAACAGTCTAGCTCTTCAATGAGGAGACCTTCTAATGACCATCTTGGGTGTTCCGCCATGTTGGATTTAGAATGACGTCACACATATAATCATGCATTGTCATCCAAATTAAACGTGTGTACAAAATTTCAGCTCGATCGGTTGAAATTTAACTAGTCCGCCATCTTGAGTGTTCCGCCATGTTGGATTTAGAATGACGTCACACATATAATCATGCATTATCATCCAAATTAAACGTGTGTACAAAATTTCAGCTCGATCGGTTGAAATTTAACTAGTCCGCCATCTTGAGTGTTCCGCCATGTTGGATTTAGAATGACGTCACACATATAATCATGCATTGTCATCCAAATTAAACGTGTGTACAAAATTTCAGCTCGATCGGTTGAAATTTAACTAGTCCGCCATCTTGGGTGATCCGCCATGTTGGATTTAGAATGACGTCACACATATAATCATGCATTGTCATCCAAATTAAACGTGTGTACAAAATTTCAGCTCGATCGGTTGAAGATATCTGCTTCAAAATTGAGTTGCAAGATTCCACCCGAACAAATTACATACATACATACATTGCAAGTTAAATAAAAGCTTTTAAAAATAGAACCAAGGCGAGGGTCAGAGGACTGATTATCCCTAGGCGTGCGCGTCTAAATTTATAGTTTTGAAAACTTCTTAGTATTTTCGGGATCATGAGTCGTTCAGGGTGCTCAATGTGTCGACGAAGAAGGAGATTTAAAAAAAACATAAAAATTCCACTTTCAAATAATCTCTCGTGCTTGACTGTGTATTGTGCGCCCTGGATGATGCATGATACTAAGATACTAATAAGAATACTAAGAAGTTTTCTAATCAGTCCGCTGAGCCTCGCCTTGGTTCTATTTTAATTGCGAATACGAAAGCGCGGTGCATTTTTTGCACTGTTACAGTCGGCCACTAGCGACAAATCGTTCTCCGCGCTCCCCGCTTCCCCGCGGACGCAATCTCTCAGTGCGCCTACATTACCTTATTTATCTAATACTATTTTGACAATCCAAGACATCCGCGTAATTTCACGTTACGTGAATCTCACCAAGGAACAGTGTAAAACTTTAAGTATGTTCGTTGACTGACGTTATGTCAGTCAACTCTATTATCTACCTATAGATACGGTACGGGGAGGAGCAGGGTGGTGCGAGGGAATGTAGGGGAAGTTGTTGATTTGAGAAGCCGTACCACAAAGTGCAATTTCACGCAACGTTGCCGCACTTACCCGAAATCAAAAACGGTGCAAAATGAAAGGTTGAGCAGCATGCGCAGGACGTTTGTTGCCAAAAAATTCGAGAGCAAATAAATAAAACAGGCTTTCGACCATACAGTGTGACGAAACAACTGACATTTCGAATCATTGCCAAATGGTAATATTTAGATATTTACAAGATGGACATATTTGCGTTATTAGCTTCTTAAAAACGAGTAAAAACGGGAATTATTGTTTTTTTTACTTTTTATATTAATTATGCAATTATAAGTTATTACTAATAAAATAAGCAAATAAAAAAGCCCATGCCGGAAGTAGGTACCCACCTCGATACACGCATATATATTTTTTAATTGACCACTGGTGTGTTCTTCATAACGTAGCTCCCCCTGTGCATTAACCCACGAGCAGCCACTGATATTGATCTTCAGTTATGTCAGCTAGTAACTTCATAATGGAATCGGATCTTCTGCGATAATCTTTCAACTTCAATTTCCTCATACACACAAGGAAAAACGAATGAAACCAAGAAAGAATCGGATCTTCTGCGATAATCTTTCAACTTCAATTTCCTCATACACACAAGGAAAAACGAATGAAACCAAGAAAGAACTGGAAAATTAACATACCTACTGACAAACGGTCGCGGAATGACAGATAATAAAAGTTGACGATTTTAAAAAGTTGGCCTTATTTGAAAGCGATTAAAGAAATTAAAATATTTTATTTAGTATAGAAACTTTATTTTTTCATTTACAAAATATAACGGGTTTTCCGAAAATTATGTCATAATTTCTTTGTACCTACTATGTATATATTTGTAAATAAATCCTATCGAATTTTTGATCGAATGTAAATCAGGCTTTCCAAGTCATAGGTTAAGTTAGCTAATCAACAATCGCGGCGGACCTTACTTTTTTCATTTTATGGAATGAGAAAATCCTTACCTATAGCAGAGCATATAAAACAACCAGCAGTATAACTTACTCTTGAGAAATCATCCGCAAATTCAATGACCTTGAGCCATATTGGTGGAATAGAAGTCAGAGGTGTAGTCGGGAAAATCAATTCAGAAATACAGAGTATACTAAAATCGAGCAATCCGTACGCCTGGCGTAAATAAAACCACGTGTTCAATGATGATCCGCGATTGTCGGTATTAGGCTATAAAATTTCACCCGACTCTGCAACAGGGACGTGCTCGATCACAAAAGGGTAGATATTCGGTTTTATCTTGTTGTTTTCAGCTATTTAGATACTGCCACAAATAATTGTACCTATCGATGTTTTGAACCATTTTAATTAAGCCAATAATTCTTGTCTGAAATATTTTGATGTACACAATTGTAAGACTAAAATGAAATAAAGGTCGTACCTCCGTGCGGCTATGGCGGATATTTCAACGCACGTGCTCTTGTTTACGCCAGGCGTAAGAGTTGCTCGATTTTACTATAGTATTAGTAAAGTATATAGTGTGTGGTAAGCACAAGCAGCTTTTACTCCTTCCTGGGATTCTTTATTTAAAGATACTAGCAAAAAGCACAATTTACAAAAAACACACTCCACGGCACTGTAATATCTCTGATACAGCCAAAAAAGAACTGCCCAATCGCTCCGACACTGCATCAATTTGACAGAATCTATGCCCACATGGCGGCTGCGCGAACAGGTGCGCAGAATTTTCCCGTTATGGGGAGTGAGACTGCTGGTTGTTTTATATGCTCTGCCTATAGCTTTATTCCGTGTATTATAAAGGTTTATGTTTACAAAGTTTATGAGTGATTTGTTTGCAAAATCGGGTCTCTGTTCCCTTCTGTTCCCTTCTGTTTATCGCACTGCCTTTTGGAAATTTGAGATTTCTATCACAAATATGTTGTTTTCTGTTTATTGATAAAAAAAACTGTGATATTTTCATTCTTAGTATATAGGTACACTTCTTTAGGTATTGTATAATGTATAGTATGTGTGTAAATTTCTATTTTATGAAATAAATAATTAATTGCTTAAATCTTTATTTTCTTCATTCCAGTACACCGAAAAGGACATAATATAATATACCCAATACCCAACGTGTTAACGAATAACGAGTGTGTTACTTAGATACGCGAGATCACATTATTGTGACCATATACTTATCTCGTAACTGAATAAACAATAAATGCATTAGCAGTGACTTAGTATTGAATAATTAATAACTAGATCCAATAAAATTAGTTGGCATAAGCAATAAATTTAGCGACATACCTAAACTTCGCCTGCAGTATGTAAGGATACCGGTCAATAATCATGTTTTCTAGATCATATCACCCCTTCACCTTCACACCACTTTCAAAATCACCATAGTACATGCTAGCCTCTGTTTCTCAGAAAATTCTTAGAAAAACGACCGAACAAAGTTCAAAACACTTCATACCTACTACGTTAAAGCTATTTTTCCAGATATTCTATGCATATTTTCAGACATAATTTATTATAACTCTAAAGAAGCATTGTTATTGCTAAATGAGAGTTGATTTAAATGGTCTTATTAGTTTACAATTCTCGGAAAAAAAGTTTACCTAAAAATTTAAATAACCTAAATTTTTTTAAAAATTCTTCGCCCAAATCACAAACCATAACCGATAAGTCTTCTTCTCCCTAAACCACAAAATATAATTGATGGTCAGCTGATGAATTATTGTAGATCAGAAATCAGGATTATTGAACACCTGTCACTTTGCTTTTTTTACATTCGGCTCTCATTCGGAAATTCAAATTTTATTTTCAAATTATGGGCTTTGGAAAGAATTAATAGAACAACAATGCCTATATGTAGACATATTTATTGTTTATTAATCATGGTAATTTCTACAGGGCAGTAGCCAGGGGAGGGGCAGGCAGGGCGTTGCCCTGCCTGGCAGAATGTTTGCCCTGCCTGAGCCACAAGTTCACCGTTCACCTCACCAGAGCCGTAGATAAGGCGCTGCTTCATTGAGAAAAAAAACGAGGAAAAAAAGACGATGATTTTTTAAAATTTATTATGCCCCATTTATACTGAATTTGAACTTAACTTTTCAAAAAAAAAAAAAATTGCCTGCGGCGCATATTAGTGAACACCTCTAATGTACTGTAAGTACTCTTTTAAAAAACGATAATCTTTATAAAAAAACAATATTCTTTTTAAAAAACAATAATCTTTATTGTCTCACCTTCAAACAAATTTACAAACCTACTGCACTGGCCAGAAAATTTGTGCAAAAATTATAGACATGATGTGGCCCTTTGAAAGAAAATCATAATTTATAGGGCACTATGATGAGCACTAACTTTTATTTTTTACTTCCATATCATAAAAGGGTGTTCAGTGGTAATGGATTTTTGTCTGTTAAAAATCAACAATAAAATAGAACTTTGTTACCACTTTTGTCTCCTCTATGAAAGAAAATAGAGTATTCTTGTCTTCATACTTATTATATTTGACCTTGAAAATTTTAGAAATTTTTGCCTGCGGCGCGATTTTTAATGACAAAAATTAAGTTCCATTTTTACCCACCCCCTCCTCTTCTCTCCGACAAAGTACCGTCCTGTAGGTACCTTTCCCTCTCTTCTCAAATGTGTACTTTCCCTGACAGGAAAGTGGTTTGCCCTGCCTGAAGCTTCTGTCTGGCTACGGCCCTGCCTTTCTAACACCGCTGCAGTGGCGTAGCCAGCATTTAGGGGCGAGGTGGGCGAAATTTTCCGAAATCTTTTCTTGGTGAAATATTGCCGTCTACTGTGTTTAGTCGGATTGAAATAGATAAACAAAAATTAGTAAAATCCTCCGAAAATACAATGCTGTTCATAAATTTTTTATTAATAGATTTTTAAAAATCTGATTTCGGGCTACGTTGGTGAATGTTTTGGGTACACTATTGCGCCTGAAGAGAGTCGTGACGTTACAGCCCATGCCTGTCAAATATTACATTTAAAATAAACACTAGAAAAAAATGGGGTTTTACCTTGGAAATCGGAAATGTATTCTTATTATATTATTGTGCGTCTATGTCACTTTTTAGAAGGATATTCGTTTTTTTTTTTTCTTAATTGACATTCTAGGAATTGAAACTGAAAAAATAAAATTCAATAAGTACAAAACTTTACCTTATCATTTTGCTTCACTCAATTTCAAAATATAGATGTGTTTTGTGTAAAAAATATTACAACACACTGGCCCAGGGCATGAACTTAGCTTAAAATTAAAGAGTCTGCATCAATATTGTGTTGTTACATAACAACTATTTTAAAAAATCTTATTTTTCTCGTGTTTTGCGTTAAAATTTATTTTTATTTTTATGGTTTAGTAAGAAAGCAACCAGTAAATAAGTGTCTTAAGTTATTTTGCGGGAAAAATATCGTGCACCAATTTAAGAGATATAATGAAGAAAAAACCATTATCCTGATATCTTTCTGAAAATTGGCATGTAACACATTTTTTCCGATATTTCCAAAGGCAACCCAATTTTTCGCAATTTTAGTTTTAAAAGTCAAATTTGACAGGCATGCAATATGCTCCAACATATCCCGAAATTATGTTTTCAAAAAAATCGTATAATAAAAATGTTTCCCATTTGGTGCAAACTTTATGAATAGCACTGTATATTATTTATTATAAAATAATGCCTATACAAAAAAGTCATGTCATTCTTTGGTTTAAAATAAAAATAAAATATAAAAAAATAATAAATATACTTTTTAATATAACACGTTTTTAAAAACGGACTAAAAAAACCTGGGGCGCATGCAATAGATAATAATAACTATTGATGCATGCTCACTTGCAATTATACTAACAATATTACCTATTGCACTGTAAATAATGTTTTCCAATGGCAGCTTCTTTTCTGCACCCCTTATTATTATCTATTGCACGCGCCCCATCTTCATGAGTCAACTAGAAATTATTTTATACTTTTTAGTCCCATTTTATAATATTTTATACTTTTTAGTTCGTTTTAAAAGCGGCGCAGGCGGCAGGGCGGGGGGGCGCTCAAGAGGGCGGGGGGGGGGGCGGTCGCCCCCCACCTAGCTACGCCACTGCACCGCTGTTTTGAAAATTTGGTAGAAGGAAACAACCCCATTGGAGATACAAACGGACAATGACTATAGTGGACTGAAAAACCGGGAAAAAGTCGCTTCCTTTTTTTCGATTTTTTTTATTTAAGTACAACCACATGTGGTCTTTACAAAATGATAGATTATGTCCCTGGCCATCTGAAATCGGCAATTACAACAATTTTTAATAGGGACAACATTTGTTATTGCGAAATTTGTCAAAAATCTGTCAAAACTATGTTTTATTACTTTTTCATACATACCTCGCGATATCTCCGGAACCAATGTAGATATTAAAAACTTCTTTTTTTTAATCGATAAAGGAAATGTGGGCGAAGGTAACGGCGGTAATTTCGTTAGTATGAAAAACTTAGTTTTTTTGTGAAACTAGAAAAAAACTTTAATATTTACTTTTTTGCAGCACAATTTTCAGTAAGCGAGAAACTTTTTTGTTTTAAGAAATTTTGCTATACTATCTGCGTACGAAACAAGGCCAAAGCTTCAAAAAAGTTTTTAAAAAAAGAATCATTATTCTAAGTCTTATAGTTTTCAAATTGTAGTCAGTTAAAGTTGAGAGTTTCCGCAGCCGCTTTTAATTATTGTACCTACCTACTACTAAAGGCCGGAAAGGCCGGAGAGCAGACACTCCCTCTCTCCGTGTCCTGCATTCTGCAACCTTGATTCAACTGCTTAAACAAACAGTTTTTGTGAATTGTGGATGAATGTTAGTGAGATGACGTATTATTACGTACATTTGGATGTGTGTGTCTACACATAATTTGTTTTGTTGACAATCAAGTGTTTATTTTGTGAGCAGACTTTACAAAATTCGAGATTGCAAGGATTAAAAACAAAATTTATAAGGTCTTCGGCGAATAATCGATCATTATTAGTATTCATTAGAAACTATTTTTTGATAAAGTACCAAATTTACTAAATGACTGTGAAACATTAATTGTTGTAGGTTTCTTTGAAAATCCTCAACTTTGTTTCGAAGTAAGTAAAATTAGGGACCAAAAGAGTTGAAAAGACTAAATACCAGTCAGGAAGGGGCTGACACAAGACTGATACTCCACGTTTTAGCAGAACTAAAAGCAGATAATACAATTCTGGTAAAATCTGTTGATACCGATGTCCTGATCTTGCTCTTACATTTTTACTAAGAAATATCATATCATATAATATATTCCAAACAAACCAATGTATATAAACATACAATTAGGACATGGTAAAAATTCACATTTTTGTCTATATATTGACAATATTGTAGTAAATTTAGGGGCAAAAATATGTAAAAAACTACTAGCAATTCTGCGACACAACAAATGCAATGTATAAGATAGGCAAGAAAACAGCATTTGATGTGTTATACAAAAATATTGATGATTTAAAAGGTCTATAAAATCTTCCGTATTTATCAGAAGATAAAGCATTGGAAATTAGTACCAAATATACACTTTATTTGTATAGAAACAACAACAGAAATATTCTTTCCTTGCATCAATTACGAAATCCAGCTTCTGAGTTGCCTCCTAATCAATGCTCCTACTGATCATGCTTTTAGACAACATTTAAAAAGGTAAAAATAATAGTTATTTTTCGCTTAAACTTATATACAGGGTGAGTCAGAATGTATAGTAAATACTTTAAAGGTGTGTTCGGCAGGTGGTTTTAAGGGGGGTCTTTCATATAAAAATGTTTCGATTTGGGCTTTCCTTGCCAAGTTATTCGCGTCTACAGGGTGGCAAAAGTATTTTTTTATTTACCTATATCTCAATAACGGCGCTACTTGAATTTTAAATTTGGTATGTGTTATTATCTACTTACTTGAAGACACATTATTTTTATTGAACATTAAAACAACAAAAATATCAGGAAACAACAATTCAGCTTCAGAAAAAAAGATGTTACAGTAGGTACAGATATGCTCAAAATGCTATGTCCATGACATCATTTTGAGCATCTACTGTAATATCTTTTTTTTTTACTACTAACCTGAAAAATCACCATTATTTACCTCATTCCTCTAATGAGAAGTAATATACACTTCGGTTGAGAAGGCCATTATTTACCTCGCATATTATATAAAAATGCTCGGAAAATAATGGCTCACTTCTCAACCTCAGTATATAATATACTATTTTTTATCCTGAAGCTGAATTGTTGTATTATTTACGGCTAGCCGCACGGCTGGCGGCCTCGGTTTGCAGTTAGTACGAGATTCTTAGTGGGAGGCGCGGAAATTTTCAAATTTAACTGATTATAACTCGAAAAGTATATGACTTAGAATAATGATTCTTTTTTAAAAAACTTTTTTGAAGCTTTGGCCTTATTTCATACGCAGATAGTATAGCAAAATTTCTTAAAACAAAAAAGTTTCTCGCTTACTGAAAATAGCGCTGCAAAAAAAGTAAATATTAAAGTTTTTTCTAGTTTCACAAAAAAACTAAGTTTTTCATACTAACGTAATTACCGCCGTTACCTTCGCCCACATTTCCTCTGTCGATAAAAAAAAGAAGTTTTTAATATCTACATTGACTACGTTTATCTCGTGACAAGTCGATCGGATTGAAATGGATCCGATTGAGTGATGTCAAATCTTTTATAATTCTGCGTTTACATCATCAGTATTGAATCCTACGGTTTTCAATCCTCTCTAGGGACATTATCTTATTACACTTATTCCACAGAAGGTTGGTGCACATTCTGAAAAACTTCTGTTTGGAAATAGCGGCTTGAATTGGAATTTTAAATCTGATTGAATTTCAATCTATACGGTTTACGCCGTCTATTTGAGTCCGCTCCAGTGAATTCAAACCTCTCTCAATCGGATCGAACGCGCCGAGATAAACGTAGTCATAGGTTCCGGAGATATCGCGAGGTATGTATGAAAAAGTAATAAAACATAGTTTTGACAGATTTTTGACAAATTTCGCAATAACAAATGTTGTCCCTATTAAAAAATGTTGTAATTGCCGATTTCAGATGACCAGGGACCTAGCATATCATTTTGTAAAGACCACATGTGGTTGTACCTTAAAAAAAATTTTAAAACGTTTTTGCCGCTTTTTCAGTCCTCTGCTAACCAACTACTCACGTTTGCAGTCGTGCGAGTCCCTGGCGTTGGCGCGCGCCCAGGGCGCGTCGTTGTAGAAGGGCAGGCACTCGCCGCAGTCAGCGCCGGCCGTGTTGTGCTCGCAGCGGCAGACGCGCCGGCGGGCGCCGTCCGGCCCCGTCGACGCGACGCACTCGGACGCGTGCCCGTTGCACTTGCAGCGCGCCCCGACGGCGACGTCGGCCAGCGCGTAGAAGTACGACCGCAGCACCTTCTCGTCGCCGAACACCTCGTCGCCGAACGTGTTGATGCGGTCCAGGGTGATCATGATCTCCGACGCTGTCACCCATTCCTGCAAGACACATTAGATACAACTTCGCATACGTATATTTCAGTGTACCAAATACAAATAACCACGCCAGCTAGTTAGTCCTAAGCATTGCCGAAAATTTCGCGGAGAAGCCGGAAGATGAGCCTCTCAAGAAGTGGGCCTCTCAAGAAGTGGGCTTCTCAAGAAGTAGGTCTGACGAGAATTGGGAGTGCTGGGATTTTGAAGAACTAGCGCTAGTTGGGGGTTGCGTAGCGTACTCGGTTTGCGATGTGTGATGGAATCCATCAAGCCAATTACCAATGCAGAAATTTTTGAACTGCCCAATCACATTGGTTTCATGGATTCCATTACATATGTGCTGACTTTAAAAACTCGCCCATTGTTAGCGTAATATACAGGATGATTTTTTAGGACTACCACCGCCATTTTCTTGCCCCACGAAAAAACACGCAAGCAAAAAACGTGGCAATTTTGGATAGCTATAGCTGTACTGAACGGGAAATTGACATCCATGGCCAGAAATATTAAAATATTAATGACATAGTTTTTATTATTTTTATAATAAATATTTGGTGTATCTTGAACAACAATACTACCTAGTAGCACGATAAATAATATGTCAACAATGTAACAGACATTCCAAATGAAAATGAATGTATTATTTCAATCAAAGCGTGCATTATGTTGAAAATTTCAAAGTATAAGATGTTTTTTATATTTCAATCACAAAGGTCAAATATTGCCAAGAAACTTTCTGGGCTAATAAGGCAACACCGCCTTCTGGGCGCCCTCAAAAAATCTACGGGGGGGGGGGGGGCAAAAGTAAAATTCACACTTTATTATTTTTGTTTATTTCAAACATGATTTAATTTTCTAAAAATAAAAATTTATCGTTTGAAAAATTATTAATAAAATAACACAATTCTTAACGAAATAACACGACAACAAAAAATATCAAATCCTAAACGAAACAAAAAATAAATATTTCTCCCTACATAAAGTTATTGTGTAAGTAGGTATGTACAAAACAACACGTATACCTAGCACGTAGGTATAAAAAATACCAAATCCTAAATAAAACATAAAAAATAAATATTTCTCAAATTTTGGATTCCTACGTATTTAATATACTTATTACAATACTCGTTTTAAAAATTTGAAATCAACGTTTTGTTCTTTACTGCACTTCCCAGACAAACAAAATATTTTTAAATGATTCCAAAGATTCAGAAAATATTACAATATTTATATGATATGACGAAAATGTTTTGCTAAAATATTTTTCTTCACAATATATTAATATTCCGACAAAATATTTTATAAATATTTAAAAATAATTCCAAAGTACTTGAAAATTTTGCAACATTTATAAAACATTATAGTAATATTTCTCAAAATCTGTTTTATGGAATAAATACCTAGCACCTACCCGATGGAACCTGTAGCCATGATACTATCATAGTTTTATGCCCGTATCCATAGCTTAGTTGTTTAGTGCCTTTAGGGCCTACGTGCACAGTAAGGAGTCCTTCTTTATTTATAATAATGGTAAAAAATTGACTGTTTCATTATTATGACCCTGATCCCTGATTGCAGCAACGATTTATTATTATATAATATAGGTTGATAATGGTGACAATGGATATTACATTTTACCAGTGACTATAGAAAGAATATAGTCACTGATAATACATAATATTTCAAAAATATTTTTAATATATTTTATGCGACGTTTTAAAAATATTTTAACAACCCTATAGTTGGTCCACTCTTATAATTTATAAAACATTTAAAAAACACTAATTGGGTAATATAGGAATATTTTATTAATATTTTCATGTTTCTCTGAAAACGTGTATAAAATATTCCAATAATATTATTGTCTTGTCTGGGTTAATAGGCATGAATACTCATTATTTCACTCTAAATTTTTATAGTCATGTGTTTATTATTCTTCGCACGTGATTACAAAAGTGTGAAGCGAAACAATGATTTTCCAGGGGGGGCACTGCGCCCCCCTTGCCCATCCCCTCCCTGCGGGCGCCCATGACCGCCTCTAATACTGTTGGAGACGGTGTGCTTGTATGTGCTTTGCACATTATTATTTTTTTGCATACGAAGACAAAAATTTACTTTTATTTTAAAAAAGTTTGGTTTGTTACCGTACATAATAAGTTTTACAATTTGGTAAAAAATTTACCTGAATTTTTATTTTATGAATCTTTTATGTTCTTATGTGGCAAGTTAGATTGCATTCGCCCGTGATGACTTCTTAGAAGAAAATCGGTTTCCAAGCTCTAGTAAAATGTTGTGTAGGCATGACTGTATTTTACATGAGTAAATTAATTTTGTATTTCTACCCCATAGTTTGCTTTACCTTATCTACTTCCGAAGCGTGTTTCACTTAAAAGTGTCGAAAATTAAGAGAACAAAAAATAATCCGATAATCTAGGTTCAGCCATCTTCTGTGCCATAATATAAACATTATTTTTAAAAGTTCTATTGTTTCCCAAAGTTTGTCAATTCAAAAGTGAAACAACCTGTATTTCTTCAGTAAATTGACGCCTGTTGAAAGTGTGACAAAAAAAAACAAATGCTTACGTGGCTTTCAACACTATTGTATGTAACTTTATATCACCGCATTGGATTATCAAAAAATCGTATACTTAGAGGGTGAACTTTTCTTAAGGAGCCCAGAAAATTAATGTGTTACATACGGGTCTGAAATTTTTGAAACACGTGTAGTGCCCCTTCCCTGCTTAAAGAAAAATGCCATTTCATTTCATTATTCGAATTCTTTATCATTTTTGGAATTTTTCATTCATGAGCCATTTTATTAATTAATTCTCGTTTCATGGTGCTTCAAATAAAAATGGATTTTTTTTTAATTTTCCTGGAATTTTTGGTTGTTTCTAGGAATTTCCTGTTACGTGACAAATGTAACTTTAATGCAATCATCTGAATTGTGAATTACAAATAACATCAATGTTGCATCAATATAAGCGTATTTCAAAATGTAACATTGCAACATTGCAACGTTTATGCGAGGGACATAATCTGTAACATCAACATTACATACAGGTAATTGCAACTAATAAGACAATGTAACAGTATAACAATGTATTTAATTGTTAATAGGGTTTTTCGCCACCAAACTGATTGAAAGACAACTTTTTCAAGTTGCCTCGAAAATTCATAAATTCTTAACACTGAATGAACGTAACTTTAAACATGTAACTCAAAAAATAACTTCAACAAATTTGTTTTCTCCTTTCTCAAAGATCATGTCACGTCAAAGTGAAGTGACAGATTAATAAATTTCAGGTTAAAATGTCATGACAACAGAAACAATAGCCTAGCCACCTGCCTGATATTGTACCCTGTGTTCTATCTAATTATCTATACTAACTTCTCTTTGAATACGTGGCAATAATATTTTACTGAATTCCACTGAACATTCAGCAACACAGTTGCCCGTATTTCCTAGAATAAATGCAGATTCTTTAATTTTTCGTCTATTTCCTACTTCTTCTTTTAGAATTGGTTTGGAACTATCCCACAATATCCTATGATTGTTATTAAAGGAATGTTCACATATTTTTGACTTCCAAATTTGATTTTGCCTGATATAATTTTTATGTTCTTTTAAACGAACGTTAAATGGCCTACAAGTCTCCCCAACATAGAACTTTCCACATTCACAAGGAATTTTATAAATGCAATTTTTTGAACTTTGTAACTCATTAAATGGTTTTGTTTTAACTAGCATCGATCTTAATGTATTTTTGGTTTTAAATACTGTTCTGACATTAAAACGATTGCCTATACGTTTTAGCTTATCTGATAGTCCAGGAATATAAGGAATTATTAAATTTATTGGTCGGTCCACCAGATTTATTTCTCTAATTCTATTAGCATTGTTATTTTGTTGGCAATCCTGAAAAACTTGCTCGACAAATTCAATAGGATAACTATTCTTCTCAAGAACATGTTTTATATGTTTAATTTCCTCCTCAAATTTTGTGTTATTAGAACAAATCGTTCTAGCCCTGTCATACAAACTTTTAGTTACTCCTTTTTTAACACTAATATGATGATTGGAGTTGAAATGGAGATATCTATTAGTATGTGTTGGTTGTCTATAGACACTATAGTTTCTATAACAATGTTATATAACTGTTTTATTACTGTAATGATTCAATGTTTAGTGGGTTCACATTTTATTTGCGAATACTGCCGTCTACAATTTATCACCCAATGAGGATTAGCGTACCTATTGTATGTTATCTACACCTTGTAGGTTCAGGAAACTTATGTAAAAAATGTGCTAATCTACGCAGTCCGACAAATGAGAGAAGTCCAATGAAAAACTCAGTCTAATCGCGCATGCCCACCGTAATAACATACGGATGGCGCTTAGACCGAGTTTTTCATTGGACTCCTTTCGTGTGTCGGACGGTAATACACACCTGCAGTTCCGGACTGGAATCGAAGTAGTAGGCCGACGGCCTACCTTCGATCGTGCCGAAGGCGACGTTACCGCCCTTCAGCGGCGAAATGTCGGAGTACTCGGACGTGCACAGGGCGCGCGTCTCCTCGCCGCGGGCCGTGTGCGTCGTGTCCGGTAGGCTGTACGTGTCCCGACAGGTGGCGCTGCAATGCAGAACGGAATGCTGTGAAGGACGGCGCGGTAATCGATGCCGTGAACGAGGATTGTTTAGTTCAGACAGTTACGGCACAGATGGGGCTAGTAGCTGATTAAAAGCATCTCTTGTGGATGTGTCCGGTTGCGCGGAGGATGACAAGACATTAACCGTGTTGTAGCAAAAATCGCCAAACTGTTATTGTAAAAGTAAAATGATCGAAAAAAAATTAAGATCATACTCTTAAATATTTATATTCGAATAACTTCAGAGTTTTGTACAGACCTTTTTTATGTACAAACGACAAAGAGTCTGCATTCAAAATTCATTTCACAAAATTTTGAGAGCACTTCAATAAAAACCACCATCAAAACTTTCCGTTTAACAATATTTGTATCTCGAAAATGGCGCTGTGCTAATCCCTCATCCTAGTGCGATATTGATACGGAGAACGGAGAACATCCACTCTTGCTGTAAACTACTATACAGGATGATTTTTTTTAGGATTATCAGCGTGTATCGCTTATTTTGCGCCTCACAAAAAAATTAAGAAACAAGAAGAAAAAAGTGACAATTTGGACAGCTAGGTGACGCTGACAAGGGAATCAGCACTTGTCGCGCACTATAAAAAAAACGAATTTGGGTAAAACTATAAAAAATAGTCGCATATTTATTTTACCAAATAGAAGAACATTTTTATAGGTATTGAAAATTGATGGCACTGATATCTAAGCTTTATGCAACTGTGTGCTCAGATAGTTTCAGAAAATTATACTCATATCAGTCATATCCACTACTATCATATACAGGGTGTCCAACTTTAAAACTGTACAAATCCGTAAAACCTTCATTTTTGGAGATAATCGCCTAAACTTTTTTTTGTTTGAAAAGCTTTCAAAAACCGCTTCTTTTGACCTTCCTGCCATTTTGAAAATGCAAATCCAGGGCCGGCTGCGATTTTTTTATACCCCCGATTTTCACGAAAACCATTTAGCGATTTTTTTATTTAAAATCTGACCCAACAGCATTAATCAGAACACCCCAAAAACCCTATATACCAATTTGAATAAAAAATATACATTGAGGTTCATTCTGCAGGGTGTCAAAGTTGCGCAAAATAGGAATTTTAAAGGCATCTGCCAAGTCAAGAGTGCCATGGAATCCCCTCGAAACAGCTGAATGGTCAATAGGACCACTCAAGGTGTTGGTGTGCAAAGGTCCAATACAAAATATACAGAGTGTTCTTATCTGTGCCATCTCAAAATGCTGAATTTTTATGAAACTTTATACGGGTCAAGAGTGCTGTAGAATCATTGAAAATATATTGATAAACACAAAAGTAATGTATTTCTTTACAAAATGCCAACTAACAAATAAAAAGAATTTAAATTGTTGGACCTTTATCAATAAAATCCAGTCTAAGATGATACATTTTCTGTGCGTTTCCTGTTGTGGCACACCAGGCACCTTAACTGATATGGACTTACTGACTCGCAGACTTCTGTATTTTTTAGATTTAGTTTGTGTATAGTTTGTGGAGCGGTTTTGATATACTCGATTTTTGACCCGTATAAAGTTTAAAAAATTCAGTAATTTGAGATGGCACAGATAAGAACACTCTGTATATTTTGTATTGGGCCTTTGCACACCAATACCTTGAGTGGTCCTATTGACCATTCAACTGTTTTGAGGGGATTCCATGGCACTCTTGACTTGGCAGCTGCCTTTAAATTTCCTATTTTGCTCAACTTTGGCACCCTGCAAAATGAAACTCCCTGTATATTTTTTATTCAAATTTGGTATATAAAGGTTTTGGGATGTTCTGATTAACGCTGTGCGGTCAGATTTTAAATAAAAAATCGCTAAATGGTTTTCGTAAAAATCGGGGGTATAAAAAAATCGCAGCCGGCCCTGGATTTGCATTTTGAAAATGGCAGGAAGGTCAAAAGAAGCGGTTTTTGAAGGTATTTCAAACAAAAAAAGTTTAGGCGATTATCTCCAAAAATGAAGATTTTTACGGATTTGTACAATTTTAAAGTTGGACACCCTGTATGTGCATTTAAGATTACTGCGTAATGCCTTTCTATAAATTGCGTTGATTTTGCGAACGTTTACTTTTCCGTATTACCGAAAGTTAGGTGTAACCTTCCTCGAGCTCGTACAAAAATGATATTTGAGGCGCAATGTGGATGCCGTGCCCGAAACTGTTATTGTTAAAATTTGCTACACCGGACAACAATATGTATCTGGATATCTTTGATATCTACCTGTAATACTGCCATGGTATCCAAGGACCATTCTCCGTTGTTTTCTTCGAGATGTAGAAACTCTCTGGTCTAGGAGAGTAAAACCACAGTCGGACGTACGTCACATCGAAAGCTTTATCTAGAAGAAAAGAGAATAACAAAATTGATAAGAATGTAAGGTCCACATAAAACATCTACCAAATTGTTATTTTACTTAGTCGTCAAAATAAAGATCATTGAAACCCTTTGACGATCTCACCTCAATGCCATGGAAACGAGGACGAAGAATGGGTCATATTAAGCGTAATTGAACAGAATTGGGACGAATTTTAGAAATGTGCTGGTTTTATAATCACTAGGTAAGTAAAAGAAAACCGATGTAGCTTCCAATTCGTAGCCGAAAAAAAAATCGGAATATTTCAAATTTCAAATACAGAAGCTATCAAAAAATAATGAAAAGAAAATGTTCATAAACCTTCCATGATGAAAAATTAATAACCTATTTCTTCTTCAACAACTTTGGTAAAGGAACTTTTTTGCTATCTGCTTTAGTCTGACTACCTACAAAATGCAAAAAAAATTAATGTACAGGGTAGTCACAGTTATTAATTCTCAGCCGTACCGCTTCTACCTACAGCCTTTATTTTTGAAGTTACGAAAGAAAGTAAAGAAACCAAAATTGTAGATTTTCAGGCGCAATATCTTTTGGTAATATGGTAATGATCAAAAGACCATCGTAAAGTAGATAAAAATATAAAATTTACGTTTTTAGACATAATACCCAATACAAAACTATAGGTATATATTAACAACTATAGTTTTTTCGACTCTAGCGATATCCAGGTTTTTTGATCAGGACTTTGACATTTCGTAGATAAACTCATTTTAAAGTGGGTTGCTCCTATAAACATAGGGCTTACAGTTCTTCAATGTTTTTATTTGTTTATTTCCCAACTGTGCAAAATATTCAAATCACATTTGGCACACAAGATATATGGATGGAGGGTCATATGACTGAAAAGAACCAGTGGCAGAAATATGGGTAATCGTTGCTACTAAATTGATTTAAAAAAAGGAGTACGGGCCAGGATAAAATCCTACAAATCCTCAACAAAAATTGCCTTTCAAAATTTTTTTGTGTCTGTCATCGTTTGGTCGCAAACTTGATTTTTGTGATTTATATCACTAAAATGTAGGTAGTTTGGTTGTCACTATTATTCCTTTACTCGATGGTTGTGCGGGCAAACTATCATAGTTGCCATGCATTGTTTGATTCAAATTTCGTTATTGCTGTCATTATTTCTAAATGAAAATATTGATTTTTAAATCTTAAACTCCCTGTACCTCAGAAATTGAAGATCTTTAGGACCCATGTTTAATTATACAGGGTGTTCCTAAATATCATGTACATACGGAAGGGGGTAATTCTTTGGCCCATTTTAAGAAAAAAACTTCATATGAACGTATGTCGTAAACGTCCTAACTTTTGAGATACTGGGCGTTAAAGTTCATTTTTTTAAATGGAATTTTGGCTACATCTCCCGAAACAATCAAGCTGCTGAACTGAAATTTGGCACTGCTATGTTTTTGGGGATGGAGAATAAGCTGAAAATGTCAATTTCAGCGTATCTCACAGAGGGCGCCACTTGCGCTGTTTTTTGATCACGCTTTTACGAGTAACTTTTTTGAGGTTATCTTTTTGGTCCTGCAGGTCCATCATTTTAGTGCATCTTTTCATTCTGCAACAAAAAGGTACTCTTGTTTCATAACGATTAAATCAACCGTTTGCTTTGAAATTGCCAAAATGTTCTCCAAAACACCTCTGTTGACTTCAATATTCGAAACATAAAATTTTCACCTACCACCTATTCAAGTGTTACAGATCAACTGTACCATTTAAACTGGAAAAAATCCCTATGAATAATGTACCAAAAATTATTCGCTTTCAAAATGGAAAGGATTGAATTTGACAAAATTTTGACACTCTATTTCAAGAAAACCAATGGTGTTTTGACCAATGCCCATTTGGCATTTTTTTCATCATTTGGAATGTACAGTTGATCTGTAACATTTGAAAGCAGTAGGTGAAAATTTTATGTTTTTATTTTATTATTTCGGGAGATGTAGCCAAAATTCAATTTAAAAAAATGAACTTCAACGCCCTGTACCTCAAAAGTTAGGACGTTTACGACATACGTCCATATGAAGTTTTTTTCTTAAAATGGGCCAAAGAACTACCCCCTTCCGTATGTACATGATATTTAGGAACACCCGTATAATATGAGCATTCCACCTTACAATAAGTTAAAATATCAAAGTCCTAATCAAATAAGCTGGGACATAATAATAATATGTTGACGTTTGCTTTGGTAAGTAGTTTTCGGACATAATTAGCTTCTTGTTACAGAGTAAGGGACAGATCAAGGGCGTAGATACGGGGGGGGGGGGTTGAGGGGGTAATTACCCCTCCCAAGAAAACCAAAACCTTATCCAAATTTACCAATGAAAGTAAGGATCTGATAGCTGCTAGTTTAGTAAGCGAATTAGAACTTTGGAAAATTAAATTTAAAAATTTGAGCAAAGAAAGTCTGCCAAATTCGGCTTTTGAAACATTACCTTTGTGATCCTAATTGTATATCCAAAAATATATGAACTTTTGAAAATTCTCTGTACACTGCCTGTGTAGCCTCGGCCGAAAGAAGTTTTTCATCTTTAAAAAGACTCAAATCTTGGTTGAGGTCCACTATGGGACAGGAGAGGCTTGTAGGGATGGCGCTTTTACATATTCACAGGGATATAAAACCTTGCCCTGAAGCGGTGCTAAACAGATTTGCCAATAATAGTAACAAAAGGATTTTAGATTTAGTTCTATAAAAACTGGTTTATGTGTGCATATATTTTTATTTTTTTATATTTTGACAAATTTTTTTAGTTTATAAATGTTTTTTTAAGATTAGGGTTTTTAAAGACTGATTTTTTCTCTTGTTATTTTTTTTGTTTTGTTTCTGTTTTCATCAAAGAAAAGTATATATTTTATTTTTATATTTTTTATCATTTTTTATTTTGAGTTTGTTTCAGTGTTCTTTGTTTTAAGTATATAGTACCTATATTGTTATTCAATATACTAAATAGTGTTAGTTTTATTTGGCTTTATAATAGTCTTTACTTATGCATACCTACCCACCTATAAAATCGCAATAAAACCTAATAATTGGGGAACAGACGAACTATAAATAGTAGATATTACCATTACCCCCCCCCCCCCCCCGGAAGAAAAAGCTATCTACGCCCTTGGGACAGATCTTGGGTAGCCACAGCCATTGGCCATATACCATGAAAAACAAAAATTCTGCGAAGTTATGGGTTGGCTACTCCGTGTCGGAAAATTTTAATGGCTTCCCAAAATGTTGCGTGTCAAATTTTGATTTTCTCTATTCGACTCTTATTTTCTTAGCAACCAACACTTTTTATGATAAGTTATTTATTTTTTTTCGAAATAAAAATGATAGAATATTTCTCCGACACAAAATTATTACAGGACTCGCTGTAGGAGAATTTATATGAAATTTTATTTTATGTCTGCCCGTAAAATTTTGCCTTGAAGTTACCTACCATCAATAAAAGTTATAAAAAAAACGCAAAAGTGACAAATTGGGAGCCATTTTAATTAAGCTGCTTATAGTATCATTATCATGGTGCCTAAATTATGCTATTGATGTGCTGAATCCAAAAATAAATAGACACTCCACGTTCCCAGAAGTGCAAAGGCTCAACGACTATGTCAGAAGTCAAAAATTATTACCGAATAATAAACAAAAGCTTCAAAGAAGAACTCAACCTCTTGTGTAGCTACTAATACAAATATATTATTGTATACCATCATAAATCTTTATTAATATTGCATGTTTAACGAAGGGGCAGTGGCAGTAGGCGCAGTAATTTTATTTCTCCCATAAACAAATTAAGATAATTTGTCAGATAATTCTGGGCAAGGAAAACAGTAGGACGCATAATAAATTTCCAGTTCATTCTGATCGGCAGACGATGAGTGGGTGACCATCATTCGACAAATAATAACAGAGATAAACGGTTATTCTTCTCAAATAAAAACATTGCACATGATCCTTCTGCAGAAGGATGACTTGCACAATGCTTATTCATTCTGGACAATACAGGGTGTTAAAATCGAAGTAATTTTATTGCAGTTACAGTTTCATTCAAAGTCCTCAGGACTTGTTGGAAGATAAATCTCTTCCGCTAAACTATACAGGGGTCTCAGGAATACATTAATGGGAGCCATTTGACGTAAAAATAAGTCGATTTGACCCATGGACATAGCATTTATTATATCTCCCAAAGTAAGGCCTATTCTTTTCACAGTCTACGGGTGTCAATGTTGCCATCTATGCCATCTTATTGGTTACTCTTAAGAATATATTAAGTATAACAATCATGACTGCTAACAAACAATGAGGTTGTCTTTTGATTGGTGACACCATTGTTGATAAAAATGAATCGTGGTCTCTATGATTTCTAAAAATTAGGCAATGTTGTGTCATCAAGTGAACAATATGGCGATCAACATATTGTGTCTAATTTATTTTATAGTTTAAAGTTATTTATAGTGATTATTTCGGTGAATTGAAGTGAATTAATAGGTAAGTCAGTGCCGAGTTTTTTAAAAGCAGTAAGAAAAACTAATTATTTAAAAAATTTCGCTACTGCACCTTGTTCCTCAATCCGTTTGTAATAAAAATAGTAAGCTATTTACTGGTGTGGCGACTATCTTTCCCTTGTTGAATGTATAGTAAAATAATTTTAAGAAGTCCTGACTGGGACTGTCAATTGGTAATTTCGCCATCCTAAGTTGGCATCAATGCAGCAAAAAATGCAACCGGGTCATAAGTCCAGGTCAGTAACGAGCCCATTTGCACAATGAATAACTACTAATAGCACAAACAAGAACAACACAGATAACGGTAAAACTCGTACAAAACCCGCGAATATTTTCACTGCCCAAAGTCTGAACCTTTTTGAATGATCCGGAAAACCTTCACTGTCACTTTCACAACACCGAAATAAAATTTTCTTTACGCACCATAGACGCAGCCGCAAGTAGCTGATTATACCAAAATGCTAAAATGAAAGTGTTTCCATGACGTTTGAAATTATTATTAAAATGAGTTGTAGTCATAGTTATTTTTATTTGTATCCATATAATCGTGATTGCAACAGGGTTTTTATCTTATTATGTTCTTTCTTTCGTCACTTGGGTAACTTTTCACATCACAAATCAATGAGTGACGTCATTAACTGGTTGAGACACATGTACCAATGTTATACCCATGGTTAAAAGAAAATTTCTAGGGATTTTGTGGAGAATGTCATCTGACAAAATCGGGACTTCTTGCAGTAATCGGGGTATACCTACCCTATCACGGTGTGAACCAGTATGAACCAACAATTTATCTAATATGTAGTTATTTAATTGCTGTAGTTAATTTTTGTAATGTTATTTCTCTCTATAACAAGTGGCAGCTTACAAACTTAAAATAAATTATCTTGTAGAAAAACTCTTTAAAACTATTTAGAATGCTATTGATATTAAACCGAGATATAAACTGAAGACCTGACTGAAGCTACCTGCTTTATTTAAAATTTACGAAATACGATTTTTGTCTCGAATTTTATGTTAGGGAAGTACCTATTGCCTATTAATTCTAGGATTCTTAAAGATTATAGGTACCCAAACAACCTGGTTGGAATTATGGGAATTCCAGGAAGCAACATCTTTATCGAAGAGAATAGAAATTTTCTTGGATCATTTTCTAGCCACCGATGTTGACATAAAACTTTTGAAATTAAGGATTTGGAAAAAAGTATACATTGTCGTCACTTTACAAGTCTGGAAATTAAGGAACTAAAAAATATCATGTCGAGTTAACTAGGATAGGAAAATGTAAATTTTCAATTACAAGTAACCAAGTAGGTAACACATAGTGTGATTGTTAGTTTTGCGATTACCGTCTCGTCCTCGCAACATTTTCTTATTATACAGCATTATCCTGAGAAATAAAGCGTGGAACGCCTACCATAAGCGACTTCTCTGCTGTTAAAGCTTTCCCGTGTTAAGTTCAGATATGGTTATAGGTACCTCTCATTCCGAATATGGGCTGCTTCGCTACCATATCCGCACCACGTATATAAAAATGAAAATACGGCTTATTGTTTATTTTATAAGGACGTGGATATAATGGGGCTTCTTCGCCCCTTGTTTATTTTCACCTCTACTTTAATTCCCACGTGGGTATGAACCAACTCGGATCGGAGCCTTTCCACAGTAAAAGGAAATGTTAAATATTTATGTTCACATTTTTATAACGCTTCAACGTCGGTTCTGTGAGAAACGTTTACTGCATTTTTACTTTGGGACTGTTAATTTGACCGCGGGTTTGACAGACTAATTAACAAGAAGGCAATAATGTTTTATGCAATAGGTTTAGAAATTATTCCCAAAAAGTATAGTTTGGCAGTAGATTATTTTGGTCTAGTGGTTTTCTTAGAACATCAGTGTAACTTTGATATTTCTTAAAATTTGGGTAGGTAGGTATATAAAATATAAATAAGTATTATAAAATTCCCCAAGCGCAAACTGCATCATCTGGTTTTTGGATGTTGTCTGTATCTCAAAAATTAGGCAATAATCGGACTTAGGTAACACCTTGCATGAGCCACCATGATAAAAGTGCCACAGATTTTCCCCAGTAGTAATACAAAGAGAGTACGGGCTCACTTTGACCTCAGTTGACCCCTTGATCCAGAGAGTCCCCTACGGCCCGAGGTCACGGGAGCAAAGTGGCTACGTCATGCCCGAGGTCACGTGACGTCACCGGATGACCCCAGTTGACCCCTAGATCCTGATAGGTTAACCTTTGACCTTTGGGCCACGTGTGACCCCCAGTTGACCCCCCCCCCACTCCAACGACGGGGCAACCCCCACTCCAACGGCTTGGTGGGGTGAGGTCTATATATTCGCGCAAGAGCAGTTTTCCCGTTATATACACTTACAATTTCCCACAGTCTGATTTGCCGAGTTCAAAATGCAGTCGTTCCTGAATCACCTGAACAAGAATTTGATCGTCAAGAAATTCGAAAGCGTTCAAAATATGGACGTGGATGAAAATTTTCAAATCACGAGCGTGGACAAAGTGAACACGCAATACGGAGAGAAGGTCTACGTAGAGTTCGAAGAATTTAAGACGGTGCTGCCGCAACGATACACGGCCGAGTTTACGCCCCAACGGATCGAAGAAATTAATAGGGATATCGGTAACGGAAGGAGGTATTACATGAAGAGTCTTGGACCCGTCGGCCGATCTACAAATATCGAATTTATTGTAGAACCATGACGAAGCTGGAGTACAGAAGAAAACTGCAACAATATTTGAAGAATTTAGAAGCATTGAAATATGAACTTATGTTATATGAAATTAAAATGAAGATAAAACATATTGACTTACACAATTAATTTTTAATAAACGTTTAAAAATCTTTTGTTGTGTTTTTTTATAAGAATCTTTGTGTTGAAGGGAAAACACCTGAAGCATCATATTATAATAAAACTCTCACTCTAAGCAATAATATCACTCTATTCCACTGTTATGTGTATACAGGGTGATTCTTAACTTATACACATAAATTTGGAAAATTGTAGGTTATGTCAAGTAATGGCTAATAATGAAAAAAAAAGTCTAATAAAATTGTTATCGATAAGGTCTGCGTTTGTGATCTTATGAACCATAATTTTTAATTTATTTGTGCAAATAAACCCCGAATTGTTCAAGTACACAAAAATATAACTCAGCTGTTGCGTCGCATCGGGTTACTCGCTGCGAACGCGTGACCGCATAGTAAATATATAGTAAGAGAAAACACGTGGAATAGTTCACGACAGACGCCTGCTTTGTTTGGTCGAGCACTCAGCGATTTTGCTGAAACCGCATATAGAACAATAGGCTACAAATTTCACCCAATTATCTTCTAAATAAAAAAATCTGAAAAAATTGCAGATAGAATAATAAACGGAAAATTTGGAAGGCCTCCGTCCGACTGGCAAGTAGTTGCCCGAACAAAATCCACCCTTCCCCCTTGCACGCGTTTCGCGCATGCGCAGTTCCGCACTTTTGATACCTATTTTGAAAATTTTTTATTCAAAAAATGTAATTTTAAAAAGGTCCTGATCCTATAATCCCGATAACATTTTGGGAAATTTTCATTTTTTGACGGTAAAATGTACAAGACAAGACTCAGACGAATGTTTTATATACAAGTGCAGATAGAATTTTTTCGAGTGACTGATAAAAACATTATTATAATAGTTAATCGGAAGGGCCCAGATAACATAGGAAATTTTGTTTGAACAAAATCTGTAAAAAAATCCAAGACGTGAAAATGTAGGTAGAATTTTCGAATAAGTTTTGTATACCGGGAAAAATATATGTAAAGGTAAAAATAACGTCAGTTTCACTTGGAAAAAAATGATGAAAACATTTCAGTAAAAAAAATACGATGTAGAGGTTGTACCAAAAAAAATTGGAAATAATTATTTATTCCAGTAAAATATACACAAGACCGAAAAAGGTAATTGCGCAGCTGTCCCATTTTATACACCCTAGCTGTTTCAGTTCATCTCGTTTGGAAAAATTTTAGGGGTTATTACTTTTTTAAATACCGGTTTCCTCAACCTTATTTGAAAGTAAATATTTTTTAGTTCCCCACAGAAGGAAATAATGACGATATTTTATACCGGTGGATTCAAAAAATATATAAGGTTAGGAAAAAACCTTGGTAGGCAAACGCGGCTCTGCTGACCAGACAAAAAAAAAAACCTTAGACGACAAATAATGGCCTATAAGAAGGGTGCGTGATTCCACTGCGTATCAGTTCGAGTGCTCCAAGATGCAAGTAAGTATATACCAGCTGTCCCATTTTTAAACAGCTAGATATTTGGAAGCCTTTCGTAAAAAAATTCCCAAGGATTACATGAGCAAAAGAAAGAAAAAAATGTAAATATACCAGCTGTCCCATTTATAAACCGCTTGATATCTTGGAAACGAAAACTTATATAAAGGAAGTAAAAGCCATATCTTAATAGGCGGAGGACCGACTGTCATTCAGACAGGTGAAAAATTTTTGTGATTTTTTGTAGAAGTTTTTTTGCCAAAATTTTTTTTTGTCAATTATTTTTTGGCAGAATTTTTTTTTTGCCAAAATTTTTTTTTGCCAAAATTTTTTTTTGGCAAAATTTTTTTTTACCAAAATTTTTTTTTACCAAAATTTTTTTTTGCAAAATTTTTTTTTCCTCAAATTTTTTTTTCGTCAAAATTTTTTTCCCCAAATTTTTTTTTACCAAAATTTTTTTTTGGCAAAATTTTTTTTTACCAAAATTTTTTTTTGCCAAAAATTTTTTTACCAAATTTTTTTTTTGCCAAATTTTTATTTTTGCCAAATTTTTTATTTACCAAAATTTTTTTTGCCAAAAATTTTTTTTTACAAATTTTTTTTTACAAATTTTTTTTTTTGCAAAATTTTATTTTTGTCAAATTTTTTTTTTACCAAATTTTTTTTTTTTGCCAAAAATTTTTTTTGACAATTTTTTTTTTCCAAATTTTTTTCTGCCAAAATTTTTTTTTTTTGCCAAAATTTTTTTACCAAATTTTTTTTTGCTAAATTTTTATTTTGCCAAATTTTTTTTACCAAAATTTTTTTTGGCAGAATTTTTATTAACAAAAATTTTTTTTTGTCAAATTTTTTTTTTACCAAAATTGTTTTTGTCAATTTTTTTATCAAATTTTTTTTTGCCAAATTTTTTTCTATAATATGTAAATTTATATCTTCCCAATGTTTTTTGAACTTTTTCACTTTTTTTCTATTTTTTTAGTGTAGCAAATGTGCCGTCCGATAGGTATATAAAGAGGTCTCGCATCGAACGGCACCAGTCTGCGACCGCACGACGAACATCATGGCTGCGGAGATCTCCGCAGTGAGTGACGACATCGTCGAAGTTTGCGAACGGGCTTTTCGATTACTAACAAACGGTATGGACATGACGACGCGAGAGCGCTGGCTGAAGCTAATCAACAGAAATATTAGACTGGTTTACGCCGCCATAAAAGTATACGATTGCAATCCCGGTACGATGACTAAACTTGAAACGAATTTGGGGCATTTAAAAAGATTCAGAGCTTACTTAAAAACGAGACACAGGGGGAGCGGTTTGACGAGACGCGATCGGGTGAAATGGGAGGAAACTAAGTCGGCATTTAAACGTAGAATTCGTTCTGGCATAATTATAAATCTGAGTCATAAAGACATTACGGAATTTTTGAATAACGCTTTTCTCCTTCTAAAACGTCGCGTACCTACGATCGTGAGAGAATATATGATGATCAAGGTCAACACCGTTTTCTGCGGTGAATTTATAAAAAAAATCGGAGACGAAGAAATTTTGGAAAATAAATATTTCAGCACGAAAAATGTCACTATCGACGGGGGGACGGACCTAAAAAGATGGTTCGCCGACCACGTTACCGATAGCATCCTAAAGAGCCTGGAGGAGTTCCAGGAGCGCGATTCCGGTTGGGCGCTACATCGAATTTTAAGTTTGGAAGTTAACATAAGCAAAGTCGAAATGGGAAACGGCGGAGGGACCTACGTGAGCCTACCGAATGAAATTTTGAAGAAGGAAGCTTGCGTTAACGTTAAAAACAACGACGATGCCTGTTTCTTGTGGGCCGTCGTTTCCGCGCTATACCCCGTAGACCGTAATTCGGATCGCACTAGTGCATATTTCACACAGGTTTTAAATCTGGATGGGTTAGAATTTCCCATGACGCTAGCTAAAATTGATAGGTTCGAAAAGTTAAACGAAATATCCGTAAACGTGTACGCCCTAGAGTTAGTATGTGAAGATCCGCGTAAATTTAATACCGGTCCGGTGCGGTTAACAAAAAAGAAGATGGATAGGCACGTGAACTTACTCATCGTTCAGGATCAATATTTCCCGAATATGAACGATTACGAGACGCCTCCCGCGGAAGACGTCCCAATGACAGATATAAAATATCATTTCTGTTGGATTAAAAATTTATCGCGTCTAATTTCAACGCAAATGAATAAACACAACGGCAAAATGTTCATATGTGACAGATGTCTGAATTATTTTCAAACCCAAGCGAAATTAGACGAGCACGCGGTTTACTGTCGAGAACGGAATAATTACCAGGTAACGTTCCCCAAAGAAAAATTTATATACTTTAAAAACTACGTACATAAGGAACGTACTCCTTTCGTCGTGTACTCGGATTTCGAGTCTATTCTAAAACCTTATCACGACTCTGAGCCGATGTCCCAGACTTCCAAGTATCAGAAACACGAGGCGTTCAGCGCCGGCTTTTATTTTAAATGCTCCTACGATAACTCTCTGTCTTTCTACAAAAGCTATCGAGGGCCGGATTGCATGTCTTGGTTCGCGGATCAGATGGAGGAAATCGCGAAATTTGTCGCGTCGAAACTGACAAACGTCGAACCGATGAAGGAAAACATAAGTTTGAAAAATGCCACGGCGAATTGCCATATTTGCGAGAAAAGATTCACTCCCGATGACATCATAGTTCGCGATCATTGTCATTTGACTTCGCGGTTTCGTGGGTATGCCCATCAGAGCTGTAATCTAAATTATAGAAATTCGTTCATGATCCCCGTGGTATTTCACAATTTCAGCGGTTACGACAGTCATTTCATAATCAGGGATCTCGCCAAACGCAATCATATCACCCTGCTTCCCATAAATAAAGAAAAATACATAAGTTTTACGATTTTCGACGCCGACACCAACGTAAAATTCCGCTTTATCGATTCCCTCAGATTCATGGGGTTTTCGCTCCACACGCTAGCTTCCTCTCTCACAAAAGCGGATTTCGTCAATACCGGAAAGGAATTTCGTGACGTTCCCTCTGACGATTTGGCATTGTTAACTAGAAAAGGCGTTTTTTGTTACGACTACATCGACGACTTGGAGAAATTACGAGAAAATTCGCTTCCGCCCATCGATAAATTCTATAACAAACTAAACGACACCGATATTGCCGAAAGTGACTACGCGCACGCGCAACTTATTTGGGAAAAATTCCACATACAGACTATCGGCGAGTACTCGGATTTGTACTTAAAAACCGACATAATGCTGCTGACCGACATCTTCGAAACGTTCAGAAAGTCGTGTCACGCTAATTACGGATTGGATCCCGCTTTACACCATGCCAGGGTATACTTATGATTGTATGTTAAAATTCACCGGCTGTCGACTGGAGACGTTTCAAGATATAGATATTTTGCTATTTTTCGAGAGGGGCGTTAGGGGCGGACTGAGTCAGTGTTGTAAGCGCTTCGCGCGAGCTAATAACAAGTACATGGAAGAGTACGATCCGAGCGATCCCTCCAAATATATCTTGTATCTAGATGTTAATAATCTGTACGGCTGGGCGATGTGCGAGTGTCTGCCACAGGGCGATTTTCGTTGGGTCGACAATATCGACGCCATCGACGTCACTAAAATTCCCGACGACGCTAAAGAGGGATACGTGTTAGAGGTGGACTTAGAATATCCGGAGGGACTACATGACTCGCACAAAGATCTACCTTTCGCGGCCGAACATCGCATACCGCCGGAAGCGAAATCGTCTAAACTCATGACCACCCTTTATCCTAAAGAAAAATACGTGATACATTACAGGGCGCTCAAGCAGGCCCTGAATCACGGTCTGATTTTAAAAAAGAAGCACAGAATTTTAAAAAATTTAAACAGTCCGCTTTTTTGGCGCCATACATAAAGTTCAACACGCGATTGAGGGCGCAGGCAAAGTTTGATTTCGAAAAGACCATCATTAAACTTATGAACAACGCTATCTACGGAAAAACCATGGAAAATATTAGGAAACACAGAATCGTTAAGTTGGTGAATAAGTGGGAGGGCAGGTACGGAGCGAAACATTTAATTTCGTGTCCGGCTTTTAGATCCAGATCGATATTCGACGAAAACCTAATTAGCGTCGAATTGAATAAGACGCGTATTAACTTTAATAAGCCGCTGTATATAGGAATGGCGATTCTAGACATATCCAAAACCTGCGTCTACGAATTTCATTACGATTTTATGCTAAAAAAACTCCTCGCCTTCCGACTGTCAATTATTGTACACGGACACGGACAGTCTCATCTATGAAATTTCTTGCGATGACGTTTACCGCGATGTCATACTTAAAAATTTAGCTCGTTTCGACACCTCCGACTTCCCACCTAATAATGGTTACGAAATTCCGCTAGTAAATAAAAAAGTGCCGGGACTGATGAAGGACGAGTTAAACGGTAGGATCTTAACCCATTTCGTCGGACTCCGATCGAAAATGTATACTTATCTGGTGGACGGGGGAAAGAAGTGCGTGAAAAAAGCCAAGGGAGTCAAATACAGCGTGGTAAAAAATAAAATCACGTACCAGGATTACGTCGATTGCTTGTTCGAAAAGAGGGAAAAAATCGCCAGCCAGTGCACCATACGTTCTTACGCCCATACGGTGTTTAGTATCGAACAAAGCAAAGTCGGCCTCAACCCTTTCGATAATAAGATATATATCGTCGACAATATAGTCACCCTGCCTTGGGGTCATAAGGATATCATAGATGTAGATTGAAATGTGAGAATGTGTTGGTGTGTGAAAAATGTCGTTTTATTTAAGAAAACCTTCTCCTATACAAGTCAGCTAACAAAAACTCCCTATCAAGATAAAAGAGTTCATAAATACAATACTTTTCTATGTTACACATTGGATTACAAAGTAACTTAATAGTATCTCTAATACGTATTCTAAAATTACTTTTTATCAACATATCATTTACCGTATCTAAAAAATTAAAATAGAAATCAACTAACTTAAAACTGTGCAATAAAGCGATTTTAAAAGAAACATCCTTATCTATGCGTAGCAGTTCGATACAACATGCCTCGCTGAAGTAAAAGTATACGCCGTTTCTGCCGAGCGACACGATTTCTAGTCCGTCCGAATTAATCGTGTCCAATTCCATGTCGCAACCAAATTTCACAGGCAGACCATCACCGTGTTCGAAAAACTTATACAGGTGCAAGATAAGTTCTTTCCACTCCACGTGGTCCATGGTCATAACGCATTCTTCTCGGGTACCTTGTCCGCAGACGATATTTACAGCAGGTGTAAAAAATCGTAGTGGACTCAACCCACAATGTACGGTATATACGTGACCAGGTGCCAAATGAAAACATGTTTTCAACAGAAGAAGTCTCTCTCTTTGAGTCGTTTGCTGTGGAACGTCATCGACATCGCCGGCTGCGTCAGATTCGTAGCCACTACTGTCACCCATGCTCCGCCACTACTACAAGACGTCTGTTGCGTCTATCCAGGAGTCGTGGCTTTTATCGAACCCCAGCCAACGGACCAAAATCTTCTTTCCTTTTCTACGCAACACCTTTTCTACCAAGAAGACGTCTGGATCGGACGTTTTTTGCAATTCCTCGGTGTAGAAACCCCCCTGGATAGGTCTTCCGTTCAAGTCTTCCAAGAGATATGTGGGAGGGTTCGTAATTTGAACCTTTGAGATTTTAAACAATTCAGTCGTCCAGTTGGGCGTGTATCCCTTCTGAAAGACGTGCTTGACTTTGCTGATCCTAACTATGTCGCCTAGTTTAAACTTTTGTTTATCGAAAGTCTTTACGTGACTGAAAGAGGCATTAAGAACGTTCCGTTCGTTTGTTTTGTTCACATCTTTGGGTTTCATACGTATGATTCTATGTCTCCTATCATTATATTCGTCAACTAGCGTCGGTAAAATATCGATCCACTTGTACGTGCCACTTAAACTGAAATACTTGAACAGTTGTTCTTTCAAGGTGCGGATCACTCTCTCTACTATCGCCGCTTTCGTGTCGCTAAACGTGCTATAGTGGTTGACGTTAAAAGTATTCAATAACTTCCTCAAATGACAGTTGTAAAATTCCTTGCCTTGATCGGTCTGGAGATTTCGAGGTCGACGCCCCGAGGAATTTTTGAGAATATCGGCGAAAGCCTTCGTGACTTCTTCTCCCGACTTGGATTTTAACGGTTTGCACCAGACAAATTTGGAAAAGCAGTCGATCACGACTAGTATGAATTTAAAGTTTCTATTGCGTCTGGCGTACTGATCCAGCTGTCCTAGGTCGGCTTGCCAAAGATCATCCAAACCTTTAATAATAGTTCTACGCCTAGGGTATTTTTTTCGTACCGGTTTATGCAATTCCCTAATCAGTTGAATTTTTTCCTTGGTATACTTAGAGTTCATATCGAAATTTGTGACCCGCTTTCTTCAGCGCGACTAAGTTATCTGATGACTTTAGCTTCCTTCAGTTCGTTTATAATGGCTACGATTTCGTTGTCGTGAGAAGTGTTGCCGGCGTTTTTGGATGCCACCAGTAATCGCAATCTGTCAACTAATTCGTTGACGTCGTCCCAAAACATGTACTCCACCGGTTTTTCGTTATAAGTGAGACGCATACCTTTACCGCTTGCCCCCTCATCTTCTCCGCGTTTTAGTAATGGTTTAATAACATTCGTGTACTTATATCGAGATGAACCTCTAAATTTACCCGCGCTATTCAGATGTACCGACGTTTCAGTTAGAATTTTACTATAATTTTTCATCTCCACCAAATTGGCTCGAGGATCGTTATAAAAAATCAATTGGAAAAGTCCTTTGGTACCTTTATACCTCTTCCTACCCACTATTATATCCGACGTTTTTCTATCGAAATCTAAAGTTTCTTTTCCCAAGGTCCATTTTGATTCGCTTGCGCTATACTTGGGTCCGTATACAAAATCGATTTGGGGTGCCTTTGCGTTATATTTTTGAATATACGGTCGAGCTATTTCCGGATATGCTTCTAGGTAGTCCTTTACAACGGTAGGAGAATACTGAGATACATCTTCAAAAATCTCCTCTTCCTCTTCATTTTTCTCTTCAACTGATGGCAGTGTCGGACTAAAATCTGCCGTTGCCTTTTCGGCGTGTGGTGGAAGTTTCGGGGTAAAATCTCCTTTTAACTTTTCAATCCGTTGCTTTAATGTTTCTACTTTTTTCTGTATTCTTGTATCACTGCTTTCCCCAATTTCTTCTTCTTTTTTAGTTTCCACCTTAGTTTTTTCTTTCTTCGGTTCGATGTCTAGAATGTCTTTTTTTATTTGTAACGTTTTGATAGATTGCGTCACTGGTTTGAATATTTTTTCCAGCGTCTCGTCTTCATCGAATTTCCCCAACTTCAAAGCCGTGTGTTTTTTTCTAATCGCTCGTGCAAGTTCACTGTTTTTCCTTGCGCGGTGCGCTTTTAGAATTTGATCCTCTGACGTCAGCGGCATGTTGACCACTAACGTCAGAGAAGTACTCACAGCCTTATATACTTATCGAAACCTTTCCTATACCGCCCGTTTTTCAGACTAAAATCCTTAACTATGACCAGAGTGCCATAGCTGTCGTCCCAACATTGATAGCACAGCTTTTTGAAATCTTCGTACGTGACGTCTGGCGACACATGTTCCTCGTAAACGTGTTTCAGATTTACGTCGTCTTGTTTAAATAACACGATCACGTTGCAATTATCGCGTATGAGCTGCTTCGGAATTTTCGAATACGTTTGACATAGATAAGCGACGTCCACCGCTTTGTGGCGCCCCATCGAATAAAATTCCCTGATTTTATTTTGTCTATCACAGGCTACATCATCAAATATGAATATCGAATTTTCTAGAGCTTCCGACGGATCGATGACGTCCTCGTTTATCGTATACGGAAAGAAGCCGATGCAACCGACTTTTTTTACTACATCCTGCAATAATTGATATTTCGGTTGGTACAACGATTTCGTATATAAGTAGATATTTTCGAATTTCAGACCGTTTTCGTTGAAAATCAAACTAAGGAGTGCGTTCGTTTTACCACACCCGCTAGGTCCACACAAGATTGCCCTAAACGAGTCTGGTAGTAGGGTACCGTGTTTTGATTTTACCGTACCCCCTTGTATGACATCTAGATTTTCGATAGGGAGACAAACTTGCTGTTGCTGAACTTGCATCTTGTCAACTGAGAAATTCTGCGTGCTACTTCTCAATATATAGGCGACTGACCCCAAAATAAAAACAAGTTTTTGTTTTAAAATTTTATTTGTTTTATACATTTACTACATAAAAAGCTTATGGTAGATAGACACGCACTTTTTCACGTATCATCGTTCTGCACAAAGGACATGAGGAGATTTGAAGTGCGCATTCTATGCAAAGCATTACGTGTCCGCAGGGAATCATCACAACCTGTATATCGTTGTTGTAGCAAATTTTACATAAATTACTTTTTGATGCGGTTTGAGGTTGACGAACTACGGTATCTTCGACGACGGAGTTTGGTAGTATTGCGACCACTGGCAAGGGTTTAATATCCGCGAACGTCGTATTAAGTCCCGCATTACTTGCTTGGATGAAAGGGCAACTGGGGTTCCAACTTGCGTGGTCTTGCAATGGATCGTCGCCTTCTTCCCACCGGTAGCCTTCTATGAAGCAAAATGGACACTTGACTACGTCTTCATAATCTGTGTAATGGAATCCCGCTTCAGCCAATTGTATTGGGGAAATCGACGGATTTGACCACTTCGCGAAAGATTTCAATCTATCATTTCGGTTTGTATAGTCACACACTTCTTCCATTTTATACACAGTAGGGACATGCTCGCTGTGTTTAAATAGGTATGAAACAGAAGTGGGAGGCGTTTGTGGTGGGGGGAATCTTAATGGGAGGCGCCTGCCTCCCACTACCGAGCCAGGCAAATAATTTCTCGCAATTTATGAAACTGCACATCCACATTGACTCTTGGTTGTGGTGTGCACACATCGAAATGCTTTTTTCAAATTTAGGTACGCCTGAATGACGTTCCAGGTTAATTACTTCGGCATTGATGGTTTCTCGTAGGAAGCGTTCTTTCTGTTGGCCCTTGACGTAGACGCGCTCGACACTGAGCTATTTTTTTAGGAGACCATCCACCTCGACGTAGTCCACATGGCCGCTAGTGTATGCGATCCCCAAATGATTTTTCTCCAAATACCGCACTTGTCTTTTGTCGCGTTCGTTGAGATCACTAAAGGTTTTCGGAGGTCTTATAAGAATATGTAAAGTTTCATCGTTAACTTTTATTGTCAGCTCTTTAGGACAGAAACGTCCGTCTATCATAAATCCCTGTGCGTCCACTACGGCGACTTTCATCTTAATGGGGATCTGTCTACCCCAACCACTTTATTTATCGATTTCGGAAAATGTATGGTAATGGGAGGGAAAGGAAACACCGATATTTTATTTTTTATTATTTTATTAGGTCAAGTACAAGTACAATAATACCTTACACCTAAAAAAACTCTCCGTAAAATTAAACTACATAAGTTCCCTAACTACTTCACTTAATGGTAAATATTCCATGGTACTATCATGTATAATAATACAATAAGCTCGGGTTGAGGCTGGAAATCCTTCGTTACTCTCGATGTCCAGCTTTACGTCAACCGTGGTGCTTTTCATGGACTCTATTCGTCGGGAACAGTCGATGACAAAGAGAGCTGCGTTATTTTTGTATTCGGTGTAGCTAAGCAAGGGGTGCCTCTCATTCATATAACTAGAGCAAAAGTCTACGTAATTATGGTAGGCCTCCAGATAGTCATTGCCATTAAAATCCAATCTCAGCCGTTCAAAAGGAAAATATTCACCATTTAAAATCAATCTGACATCCGCTATATTTATATTATCGAATACGGAAGGGTCCTTTCTAGCATTTTCATTGCGACTCCTTTGAAATCCCACTATAACGTATCGAGGACTCGACACGGACATTGAAGTTTTGACTGACCAAATTTCTCTGTTGGCATTGACCATAAGACTTGGCAGTTCGTGAAGTTCCCATTTACGATACGGTATAATTATAGGGCGATCACGTTTAATAGACTGAAGCAGATCCAATCTAATGAAATCGCTAGGTTGAATATGTTTCACTTTTAACTCGACATTGGAAACTGTTATTTCTGCCGTCAATTCAGCAGCAGATGCAGGATCATCTTCCAGAAGTAAAGAGTTGTTATCGTTTCTAGCTCGTGTTAATCTTAAAGTTTGTTTTCCGCAAGTGGCCAACTGATAATCGTTAAATATTCCAAACAAATGTTTCAGAGGTATTCTCAAGCTAAATGTTCCATCCAAATTTACGGTCAAAGGCTTGGTTGGACCAGACCAACTTGCAGTTACCAGAAATTTTTCATCGCTGGGGGCGTAGCATAGATATGTTCTGATAGCACTCACAATTCCAGGATTTCGAACTGTTTCCAATTCCTTTCCATTCAGTTCATATGAAATCGAATCGAAGAGAAACGCACCTCCATTATTAGCAAAACTACATTTCCCCGTTCCCGTTTTCTTCTCTATTTTACCTTTGATATAAATTGCAGCGTCATACATCAATAACCAAGTGTCTCCTTGGTTAATCGTTATCTCCACAATGTCATTATTCAGAAAAGATTTCACAAACGGGTAATATGTTCGTTGCTCTAATCGCTGAATGGACTCATCGAAGGTTGGAGTGCGGTGCACGTCGAATACTTGCGGCGTTAACGACATGGTAGCCGAGTGCTTCTAGAAATCGACGGTTTTCCGGCGTTAGATTAAAGTTGCAATGGTGTTTCCACTTCGATGACGTCTTCGTCAATGAGGGTCGGAGGTCACTAAACCGCCTTTTATACGGTTGGTAGTTGCCTCCAAAAACCAAACGCATTTCACATAGACAGTCGTTTCACTTCCAATCTAACGATAATTTCTTCACCTCTGAAATTGACAGGCTTGAAATTCTGATCGAGGATGTTTATGGTCAGGTTGTTTATTTCACGTTTCGTGACAGGCACGTAGAGTAAATTTTTAGGGGTTTCGTCTATGGCGTAACCGGGGTCGACCCCAACGGCGAATTCGTAAATCGTGTGCGTAGGTCGGTTTACGTAATAAGCACCGGCTGTGATGTTACAATCTATATGTATCGTTCTAACTTTAATGATATTTACCGGCAAATCTGAAACGTGCACTTTCCCTTTATCTAAGTATCGTTCGGAAAACCCCAAAAGTCTTCCAATAGACCCGGCTGTAACAAAATCTATGGTATATTGATCGCTGTAGATCTCACACTGCAGAGTGCTCTTGTTCGCTTGTATCGATATGCTACCGCTATCGTTTTCGTCTTCCGATTTTTTCAAATTTTTCCGTATGTGCTCTTCTATATTCTTTATCTCGTATGAACCGGTGGGAAGTGATATTTCTTTGCTAGCACCGAAACTACCGGTTAGATAACGAAAATTGTTGTCGCCGCTCTCCTCTTCGATATTCGGTATGCTGTTGAACGTGTGGAATCCCAGCAAAGCTAAACCGTACTCGGCGTTTGGGTCCAAAACTATCGGACTGTCAAAATCGATGGAGAGCGTGGATGTGCGTCCGTGTAGAGTAAACAACAATGACATGACTGGCGACTTTTAAGTTGTCCCCCACCTTTTATAGAGAAATTCAATGCACAAATGACCGCAATTTATTTCGTTAAAATTTTGATAGGCGTCGTTATTGTACGTGACCTTGACACCCTTTCCAAAATATCGAATCAGTTCTTTGGGCGGTTTCAAAGCGCCAAAGCTATCGAAATATTCTACGGCACAGCCTCTTTTTTTGTAAGCTACCCAATGCGTTCCTTTGTTGCGTTGCACGTCTAAATTTAAAATGGCCGCTTCGTAATTTTTCGGCGTCGACGGAAGTGTATCTCTCATAAAGACGCCTCTGAAATATGGTATTTTTAAAATTTCGACGTAATTCAATATATCTTCGTCAGACAGCGGTCTATTGGGTAGCTTCATTGGGAGTTTTTTTTTGTTTCTTAAGGAACAGTCCTAATCCATTCTTATTTTTACGTAAATATAAGCCGGAGCCTTCCTTTCCGATGGCTTCCATCGACCGATTATGCCGTTTTTGTTCTTCCAAAAGCTTCTTCGCATTATTTGCGTCGATAATTGTCTTGGCTACAGCACCGGCACCGCCTGCCACCGAACCAAGGGCTCCCAAGGCACCTAGGAGGGGCAGTAAAGGAAGAAATCCGCCGGTATGCTGGAACGGAATTGTGCGAGGAATTTTCACGTTCCTCTTTCCACCCGCCTTCTTAACGGCTATTCGTGCCGCTTTTAAAGCAACCAACGACGCTTTCTTCAAGTGCTTCATGTCATTCAACTGACTGTTGCTCAAAGTTTTTTTCAGAGATCTTTCAACTTTCTTGACGATGTCTCTTTTAAACGAAACCGGGCGCTTATTTATACCGACCTTGCGTTTGTTTGTCTGCTTTATGTCTCTCTTCCAGAGACTTATTTTTGGAATATGCGATGTCGTGATCTTTGCAAGCGGCGTCTAGCTTATTGATGCCGGGATCTCCACGAGCAAGACGTTTCTCCAACTTTGTTCCTGGACCGCAGTACTGGTAGCCGGGAAGGTGTAATTCGACTGGCAACCTATTGATGACGCTATTAACCAATCCACTTCCAGCGAAAGACGACATCACACTGAGCTGAACGAACAACGATGAGTTTTATTTATACCTTTTTCCAAGATTTGAAAAAAAAAACAAATGGCTTTTAAGCGTTTATTAAAAATCAATTATTATACATATTTGTTATATTTTCCTATTAACTACAGCATATCACATTCAAATTTTTCAAATGTCCAGTTTTCTCATTCTACAATAAATTCGATATTTGTAGATCGGCCGACGGGTCCAAGACTCTTCATGTAATACCTCCTTCCGTTACCGATATCCCTATTAATTTCTTCGATCCGTTGGGGCGTAAACTCGGCCGTGTATCGTTGCGGCAGCACCGTCTTAAATTCTTCGAACTCTACGTAGACCTTCTCTCCGTATTGCGTGTTCACTTTGTCCACGCTCGTGATTTGAAAATTTTCATCCACGTCCATATTTTGAACGCTTTCGAATTTCTTGACGATCAAATTCTTGTTCAGGTGATTCAGGAACGACTGCATTTTGAACTCGGCAAATCAGACTGTGGGAAATTGTAAGTGTATATAACGGGAAAACTGCTCTTGCGCACGAATATATAGACCTCACCCCACCAAGCCGTTGGAGTGGGGGTTGCCCCGTCGTTGGAGTGGGGGGGGGGGTCAACTGGGGGTCACACGTGGCCCAAAGGTCAAAGGTTAACCTATCAGGATCTAGGGGTCAACTGGGGTCATCCGGTGACGTCACGTGACCTCGGGCATGACGTAGCCACTTTGCTCCCGTGACCTCGGGCCGTAGGGGACTCTCGGGATCAAGGGGTCAACTGAGGTCAAAGTGAGCCCGTACTCTCTTTGTATTACTACTCGGATCTATATGGCTACAGGGGCTATAGCCCCCCCCCTTGGCCTAATACCGTAAGGTAGGCACTTAAAAATATGTCTGGCAATTAGGGATGGTGTGGAACTGCATTTTCTTGGAACAGGTACAACCTGTTCCAGTTCCAGGCAATACCTGTTCTTAAAAAACCTGTTCCAGTTCCAATCTTATTAACTTCTATTCTAGTCTTCTAAGGCCGTGGTCCGAATCGCGCTGTCAGTGCTTACAGCGCTCAAATCGTTTACAACAGGTACGATTTGATTCACTCGCTGACAACTCGGTTCGGACCGGTTGTAAATACGACAGGAACATGCCATTTTGAGGTTATGTGGTCATTGACAAATATTGCTTCCGTTTCAAAGAGGGTACGCTAAATAGTTTTTATAGTACAAATTTAAAAATTTGGTGAACGCAATGGGATTGGGACAGGGCCCGGCACAGAACACGGGTCCAGTCACCGCCTTCACCGATCGACAGTTCACCTTCACAGTTGTTCTATTCTATTACTACGAGTAGAGCGGAACTGGAACAGCGGAACGAAACTGAACGAAACTAAGAACATTAATGTATTAATAGTATTGTATTTTAATGAATAAAATGAATAAAAAATGTGTTTCCTATTTTATTACAAAATTTCGGAAATAGAAGCCCCTCTCTTGACTCCAGCCTAGATCCGCCACTGGCCCAGGTACAGAAACCACCAAAATAAAAATAAAAAGACACAACGAAATGTTACTTACTGAATCTCAGTGTAAGATTGACTTGGTTCGGATACTGGATTCCTTCCAGCATGGTGTCAGACTGCCACCATGTCGGATCATCGTCATTATGGAAGTCTGTGAGGTAGCGAGCATGGTGTTGGTTCGGGAAACAAATTTCGCATGATTTTCTTATGCCAGTAACTCCCGTCTGAACACAGTATTCCATCTCTCCATTTTCTCCGCATGTGTTGGTCGCCTCCATTAGCACGTTGAAGGCCGCGTTTTCGAATTCTGGTATGCATCTCTGAAAATAGAAAATAATAATTGATTATGCCGAACAAGCATGATGAATACAGGGTGAGACAGTATTTTGTGACAAGAATTTAACTTTGGATGAAAAATGACGACTTTTAAAACGAAAATAATTTTATATCAATAGGTGCACTAACGCTTTATCTGTTTTCAAGATACAAGGCGTTAGAATTAAAAAAATATATTTTGCCACTTGGAGGTAGGTCACAGTCTGGTGACGATATATTCAATATTTTTTTATATTTTCCTTATCAAAATTATAAATCAGGCGAGCTTAAGAGGTATATGTATAGCCCTTGTGAAATATCGTTTGAAAGTGAATAAAATAGGTATATTTTTGCCGCCATGGCCTGCTATAATTGAGTAACTTTTTTAAGTGCTAAGAGGGCACCTACTAAACCGCGGCATTTCAGTTTTGGCCACCTATTTAATTCAGAAACTTTTTTCGGTAACTCTTCAAATAAAAAAGTCACAAGCCGAAGAAGTAGGTAGGCCATAATGGATCTCAAACGTGTTTTTACACACAACAAAGTTCTCCGAAAAATGTATTCTTGTCAAGACATTTCCAAGTGGCTCTCCCTCAAAACCTATAGGTATGTCGAATAATATTATTACCATATTCAATTTTAAAAAGTAAAAGACGATAGACACATATATTTGCAGGTACAAAAACCCACCCTATTTTCTCTAATATAGTGTTATACTTCTCCTGGCCAACTTACGCAAAAAATTTAATGATAAGTTGAACTGTGCGTGATAGAACAACTAGGTAGGTACCTCTTATTAACAACTAGGTACCTCTTATTAATAAACTCAACTATCTTGAGATCTATTCATCTCCATTTATACATTATCTTGGAGCCTAAAGTCAGTAAAACTCTTTGAATAAAGAATCCCACGAAGGAGCAAATTTGGGCTTAAAGCTCGACCGGGACACAATCTCTGCATATGGCGGGATGCCGTTTCCGTTTTTACAGTGGCGCGCACCTGCAAGGTGTTTCGACAAATTAATCGTCATTTTTCGTAACATCAGTACCTAACGCTAACGCTTATAATACCGCAATTCTAATTTTAAACTTTCGTCATCTGTCAAAAATGACATTTAAAAAAATATATCGCCAAAAATGGGTTTAGTTGTTAAAATATCAAAAAGTTTTACTTGTTTGTTTTTTCAATTTTACGTAAGTGTACCAAATTTGAACGCTCTACTAAAATATTTAGTTTTTTGTCTATTTTTAATATTTATGAAATTTCTGAAAATTTAGTTAGGTATATACAGGGTGTCCAACTTTAAAACTGTACAAATCCGTATAAAGTTTCATAAAAATGCAGCATTTTGAGATCGCACAGATAAGAGCACTCTGTATATTTTGTATTGGATCTTTGCACACCAACACCTTGAGTGGTCCTATTGACCATTCAACTGCTTTGAGGGGATTCCATGGCACCCTTGACTTGGCAGATGCCTTTAAAATTCCTATTTTGCTCAACTTTGACACCCTGCCGAATAGAACTCCCTGTATTTTTTTTATTCAAATTTGGTATATAGAGGTTTTGGGGTGTTCTGATTAATGCTGTGGTGTCAGATTTTAAATAAAAAAATCGCTAAATGGTTTTCGTGAAAATCGGGGGTTTAAAAAAATCGCAGCCGGCCCTGGATTTGCATTTTGAAAATGACAGGAAGGTCAAAAGAAGCGTTTTTTGAAGGCGTTTCAAACAAAAAAAAGTTTAGGCGATTACCTCCAAAAATGAAGATTTTACGGATTTGTACAGTTTTAAAGTTGGACACCCCCTGTAGAGTTGACCAATCAGAGGAATGAAACAAAATGGGCTGCAGATATTAGGTCTATATCGCTATAGAAGCCTCTGGTAACCTGCCATATCTGAGATTATTATCTTTTCTAACTTCAACTTAATCAACTTGGTACCTAACTCCTTAAATCCCGGATATTGGGTATAATAAATATAAACTGTATTTATAACAAAGATTTTACTTTCATTGCGGTCCATACTTTCCAGTGTGGACCTTTATTATTCTCCTTTGAAATGGAAACCGAATCTTCTCTTGCCTCTCTCTGTGTGTTTATTTTTTTGTTCACTGATTCACTAAGAGGAAAGTAGTTTACGCTCGTTTCCCACTCGGCGAGCGAGTGAGCAAGATTTGCGCGGTGCATTATCAACGCAGCACTAGGTCCTTTCTGCAATAAATAAACCGGCGAGTCAACATTCTTGTCTCGAGCGCGCCATGCGGTCTCCGCGACGACGAACCTACAGTCGGATTTAACCATATAGATGGCGGTGCGTAAGTCCTCTGAACATCGATGTTCTACCGAATTAAAATGGTCGAATGTTGTGGTTATAAGCAAAATATAGGCATTATAAATTCTTCTTACAATAGCGCAAAAAGTGGTCTGTACTTTTTGTCGCTATATTTGTACTCTATTCTATTGTATCGATATTTGTCTCTCTGTGCACTTGCACTCGAGTGCAGTACTGTATTGCTTTCCGAGCAGTAAAAATATTGTTACACCACGGGTTTTTTATTGTTGAAGTTGGTTGTTATGACAATGGACGGTTTCAAAGGCTTGTCCAACAAGTTAATTGTACAATGTACGCGGAGTGTCTTCCGCATGATCTTCGCGTGGGTGGATGATTTGCCTTTGTACCTCATGCAATAAAAACTCACAATTTTTTTTTGAGAAAGACAACCAATACGAGTTTCATTTTTTTACAAATTGAAGTTAAATAAAACACTTAACTCCTATTTTCTGTTTAATTTGGCTACTGGTTTCTGTGCTCTGATGATGCAGTTGAGATGATACAGTTGAGAAACCGGTAGCCAAATTAAACAGAAATTACGAGATAAAGATGTTATTTAACCTGAATTTGTCATCAAAAATCCACAAAAAAATTGACAGTTTACCAAAATATCTACATAAAATCCATTTAATTTTTTAATTTGGTTTCTCGCCACCAAACTGATTAAAAGACAACTTTTTCAAGTTGCCTGGAATATTCTTAAATTATTAACATAGTAAATGAACGAAACTTTGAACGTGTAACCATTGATTAAGGTCCTTATTCAATGATAAGTGGCAATAATATTTTACTGAATTCCACTGAACTTTCAGCAACACTATTATTATTATTGCCACTTACTCAAAGAGAAGTTAGTATAGATAATTAGATAGAACACAGGGTACAATATCAGACAGATGGCTAGGCTATTGTTTCAGTTGTCATGACATTTTAACCTGACATTTATTAATCTGTCATTTCACTTTAACGTGACATGATCTTTGAGAAAGGAGAAAACAAATTTGTTGAAGAAATTTTTTGAGTTACACGTTCAATGTTTCGAATTTATGAATTTTCCAGGCAACTTGAAAAAGTTGGTTTGGTGGCGAAAAACCCAATTAAAAAATTAAATGGATCTGTTTCCCACACAGATAAATTTTAGAAAATATATATATCTAATGTCAGCCGTTTGTCCTACAAACCTTGAACCTCAAAAGCTGTCTTTATGCAAATGTATTCGATGCTTGATTCCATGTTTCTAAAAGGCACTTTGTCTACAAGAAATTCGATTTTCCGCTCGTTTTTGTTCTCGGTTAGTTCACAACTGGTGAGACACGGCAATAGATCGACTTTAACTACTAAGAACGTATTGCCCAGGATATTACATCACCTGTCATTGGAGATCTGGGGCTGGCGTCGACTCATCAACATTACAGTGTAGTTAATTGACAAGGCTGTTGATATCTATACCTAGTGATGCAATTTGTTAAAATTGATACTTCTTGGTGGAGCGCTGCACCACCTTAGTTTACTTAGCTGTTGTTGAATCTAAGTGGACAACTGTTTATGCAGGAGCACGATCCACAATGGTCACATAAATAAATTGTAGGTGTAGTTAACGGACTGCGGTTAATGCAAATTCAAAAAAATACATATAGGTATATACGTTAGCCTTCGGCGATAACTAGATGGTTCATACGTATTTTTTGCTAGATTTTGTAGTAATATTATGGAAAAATATTTTTTTACGAAAACAGGCGCACCCTCCAAATGTATTAGAAAATGCTGGTAATATACAGGGTGAGTCGGAATATATAGTAAATAGTTTAAAGAGGTGTTCGGCAGGTGGTTTTAAGGGGGGGTCTTTCATATAAAATTTTTCGATTTGGGCTTTCCTTGCTAAGTTATTCGGGTCTATAGGGTGACCCAAAAGTACTTTTTTTATTTATATCTCAATAACGGCGCTACTTAAAAATTTGAAATTTGGTATGTGTTATCTACTTACTAGAAGACGCCTCAGGGTAGTTTATTCATTTACACAGTGACCTAAAAAAGGGTAAAAACTAACAACCCCTATTAATTTTTTTGCTCAAACTTTTTTGCGGTTATCTTTTTGGTCTTGCAGATCCATCATTTCAGTGTATTTTTTCATTTTGCAACAAAAGTGTACTCTTGTTTCATAACGATAAAATCAACCGTTTGCGTTGAAATTGGCAAAACGTGCCCCAAAACACCTGTTAACCTCAACATTCGAAACATAAAATTTTTACCTACCGATTTCAAACGTTACAGGGATATAAAATTGAGAAAGAAACATATTTTTCTTATTACTTTTTTCGAAATTCGGTTAAATAAGCCCATTATTCGGACATTTTTTTCATTAATGTCAAATTTGACATATAAAAGAGACTACGTCACAACATTTGATTATGTCAATTTTGGTTCTAGAGCAAGCAAAACCGGTGCCGCAAACAAATTTTCCGTAAGTTATTTACTAAAAATTTTTCCCATGTGGTGCAGACTTTTTGGCGTTCACTGTACATTTCTTTGTGAAGTAAAATATTCATCACTAATTTCCCCCCAATAATAATCTACAAGACTGATGATAGACAGGGAAATAGGTACTATCACAGAATATATAGCCTACGGCAACGTAGCTCTATTTATTCTGTGGTACTATACATAATATTTCTGAATTCCTCTATAATGTTTTATATTTTATAATAACCCGAGGGATAACGCTTTTTCCCTATGGAATTTTAATACATGTTATTTTTTATTATGTACTCATCTATATCAAAGATATATTATACATTTTGTATAAATATTTGCATATATCATAGACAAAGAGTTATTGGCTATGCCTATATACTAGTGGATATCCATTTCGAGTAAGTCTATTTTAAATTTTCTCATATTTTTCTTCACAAATATATAATAGGATCAGAGTTGTATAGAGGTAGGTACTTATTATTTTGACAAAACCATGCGTAAGATCAACAAAGATAGGCTCATTAGATATAGAGTATATTATGTACAAAGGGACTAAAGTGCGTCTTTAATCCCGAGAGTGAAGATTGTTGCCCGAGCGTAAGCGATTGATTAAGAGTCACTTTAGTCCTGTGGTAGATACGCTATTTTTTGCACCGCAGGAACTAAAATTTAAAAATTCACAAGACATTATGTAGAAATAAACATTCGACATTACCATTTTACTACTTTGCACTGTTATAGCGAGGAAACTGTTTGAGATAGATCAAAATGAATTTCACATTTCTATCTCAACTTTTCAAGGGCTACCTAATGGTTCTGGCACCAATTCGTACCAAAATTGGTAGCAAAAGTTGGTACCTTGGTACTAACCATCAGTTACACCACCGGACAGCTCCTGACTTTTTGTTCAAATTTCGTATCTGATTTTATGTGTCCTGGTTAAATATAGAAGCTGAGTAGCTGAGGTGTCAGATTTTAAATAAAAAAAATCAGTAAAAAATGGTTTTGATGAAGTCTTTTAATCCTAAGGGACTAAATGCGGCAATTTAGTCCGGCAAAAAAGGGAGTAAAGTGATCACTTTAGTCCCTGATGTGCAAAAAAGTAATTAGTTCATATTTAAATATTTGGTTTGATGCATATATTCTGTATAGATCTATCTATTATTTTCTAGTTTAGAAGAAAAGACAAGTCCAATTTGCTTGCAAACTATAGTAGGTGTAGCTAAGTACCTCTTTTTAACTGCTGATTTCGGGCTCCATTTGCCATCGTCGAGGCCATCGTCTTTCCAAGTGTGTATAATATGTACCTACTAAGACTTTCTGCAGTGGTCTTTTGAACTTAAATGTTATTATAACCTTAAAAAATTATATAACTACTAATTTCGTATTTTTAAATCTATTTTCCAGGTGAGAATAACTCAATGTTTAAAATATATTTTGTTATAAGGAGGATAACACAGCATTAGTGTGTGTTCAGATATTATGTTGTAAAGCAAATTTAAGTGATGATTCCTCGAGGACCCAAAAGCTGACAAATGTATACATTTATTTATACCTATTATATGTCCGAGGACTGTTGTCGAAATATATGCGGAAATGGCAAAGTATGTTCGAGTTCCACTCAATGGTCTGGGAATAACTTCAGTTTGATCTCAAACCAAGGAACATTTTCTTTCTAATATTTTCTCTACAAGTCCATAAAGCCATTATTTTATTCGCCCGAAATTTTATGTTTGGAAGGTCTTCAAAAACCGCTCCTTCTAACCTTTCGACCGTTGTCAAAATAAAAATCCAGGGCCGGATACAATTTTATTTATATACAGGATGACCCATTTGAAATATAAGCACCCCCGTAATATTTTTTACTTTTCATCCGATTTTTTTTGTGAAGATAGGTCGTAAAAACTCGGTGAACTTGGTGGAAAGTTGCAAGTCTTAATCTCAATTTTCAAGGCCTACTATACGAATATTTTTTCTAGTAAAAAAATTACAAAAACTATTCAGCATTTTGAGATGGCCCAGAGAAAGACACCCTTTATATTTTCTATTGGATCTCTACACAGCAACACTTTGAGTGGCCCTGTAGGCCATTCAACTTTGACAACCTGCAGAATGGTACTCCCTGTATATTTTTTTGTTCAAATTTGGTATGTGGGAGTTTTAGGGTGTCCTGATTAACAATGAGGTGTTTGTATTTTTTCCTGGAAAAAAAATCGCAGTAGGCCTTGAAAATAGAGATTAAGACCGGAAATTTTTGCACCAAAGTAGAATGTTTTTGTGACCTATCTTTAGAAAAAAACGGCTAAAATCGGATGAAAAATAAAAATTTTACGGGGGTGCTTCCATTTCAAATGGGTCACCCTGTAGGTACCCGATTTTCATCAAAACCATGTACTGATTTTTTTATTTAAAATCTGACACCTCAGCTTCTATATTTAATCATGACACATAAAATCAGATACGAAATTTGAACAAAAAATATGCGGGGAGTTTCATTCTTAGAGGGTGCGCAAGTTGAGCAAATCAAGGATTGTAAACGCATCAAATCAAGTGAGCCTTGAAATGACTTCAAAACAGTTAACAGTCGACACGACCACTCAAAGTGTTGATAAATAAAATATTTATAGGGTATTTTTTTTTGGTTCCATCTCAAAATTCATATAGATAATAGGTATGGAACTACAGAAGCTCAATACCTGTGAAACTGTAGTTCCATTTTGATTGGAGGACGACGAGGACGTGATCGGATACTGCTAATAATAGGTACATGCAAAAGTAGACACCCTGTATGTTAGAAAATATATTTAAGCTTGCCCGATGTGGCCCATTTTCTGAATATGTTAGTTCGGAACCAAGTCACCAAATGCAGGATTTATTCCCACAATATCATTTTTCAACTTTACAATTTTCTTCCGTTTTCCTAAAAACCACCTTCGTTTTACTGCCCAACTTTTGGTTAAACAGATCAGAATATTTTAACATTGTGCCCCCTCTCCTTTTATTTTCCAACTTAAATATTTCAGTAAGGCGTTTTTCTTAAATTAGTGCAATCATTACCAGCGGCCTATTGAATTCGTCATAGCACCTAGTCCCATTCTTCCCTACAACTGGCGTGTCGGCGTGCTCGACTTCTTGCGACCTCACGCCGCCCAGCGCGAGACAAAGTAAAAATAGCGCCAAAGTCACTTCGGCGCACATGTTTGTCACTCAAAATGCCGACTGGTGCCGCCTATTTTCGACCGGCTGCGCCGAGACCGGCCGGAACTCCGTGTATCGCTTCGCGTTATCGATGCGCCATCGGAGGCAGATCGCGCGACGGAAGGCGGAGATGAAGACGTGCTCGCGCAGAGCCGGCTCACGACGGCACTGAGCGGGCCGCTCCGACGGGTGCTGGATGATGCGGCCACGCACTGGCCTCGTATAGGACGGTCTAGGGAAGTGCGATAACCGACGGAGGGATAAGACACATGTAATAGTGTTAAGCTAGGACCTGATAGGTCGGTAGCGGATGTGGCACTTACATGACGTAGGGCGAAGAGGATGCAGAGCTCGGAATATCTTTATATGCCATTTTAAGGATTTAATATGAAAGATCGTACTTTAAACTTAGATCTGTACAGGGTGTTCCCGTATATTTTGACCCACCCCTAGAGCCTTTATTTTTCGAGTTAGAAAAAAATTACTTAAATGAAAGTTGTAGGGTCTTTTCTGAACCTCTAGGATCTGTTACTATATAAAACAAATCTATGAAAAATATAAACTTACTTCTTTTAATGGAACACCCTGTATAATTAGAGATTTTTAAATTGCACGCATTTTTCCGATTCAAACACTATAAGTATGTAATATGTTTGCTCTAAGCATTCGCATGATATTCCAAATTGCAGATAAATACGATCTTTTTATTTAATCAAGGTTGCCATGGAAAAACATTTCAACTTAGGCAAGGGCATTCCTGTCAATCCATTATTTTTAGGACAATACACCTTGGTACCCTACAACTTTCATTTAAGTAATTTTTTTCTAACTCAAAAAATAAAGGCTCTATATAGGCGTTGACTGACGTATTTATAAGGCCTTCTCACGGCTATAGCTTCATGTCCTGGAAAACAGATGGCCCTGATGGCTAATAATGTATTCTGCATTGTATTTTATCTCCGGATAGCGCATGGTGAGCCAAAAATGTGTCAGACCTGACAGCCGCGAGCAGTCTTTAATAATATATCAGTCAACTCTCTAGGGGTGGGTCAAAATATACGGGAACATGCTGTACCTTTTCTACCTCAACCTCAACAATTTCAAATTGGAAATAATACAAAACTTCATGTTATAAAACTAGAACAAGAACAAGAACCACAGAATTTATAAAACAAATTTTATAATATTAAGCAAAATTTTAATTATATCTAAGTAAATACATTATTGTTTACGTTATTTATTTGTTTTTAAACCTGAGCAGGCAGCTGACATACTCGAACCCTGCGATTTTTCAAAAACCAGAACATGCACATAGTTTTTTCCTTCCCTTTAGAGTTTATTTAGTTTATTTCATTTCCTAATTTGTAATTGTTTATTCCCAATTTGATATTGACTATTCCTAATTTGAAGTGGTTTATTCCCAATTTGATATTGACTATTCCTAATTTGAAGTGGTTTATTCGCAATTTGAAATTGACTACTCCCAGTTTGAGGTTGAAAAGGTATTAAAGGTATAGATCCTTTTTTCTTGTCCAAAGATATATAGTTTTAGATATTTTAAAGAAGATCTGATCTTGTATACAGCAAAAATACGTATTTCGCGTAATAACGAAGCAACCGCTTCATTTAGACATATAGTGTGTTATATCTTTTTGAACTATGGGTTCCATTTGAAAAATATGAGATTTTTCAATTTTCCGATGTTGATATTGGGATTTTTTTCCCCAACACCCTGTACAATATTTTGAAATGGCATACAGACCATTTAATAAAGTTGACTTTCGCCTACGACAGTCGAAAATTTCAGTTTTCCAGATTCATAAATTTCAAAGTTATCATCACTATGGTCGATGGCTGCAACATTCAAAAATATAAAAAATTTGCGAATATCTCGAAAAGGGTTAGGAATAGGGTACACACTATATTCAGAACAAAGATTTGGAATTTAATAGGGAAACAAATGGTGTACTAATATATAGGGTGTTCTATTTGAAATAACAAAGTTGCTATCGACTTCCGGTATAACTGGAAGTGATCGGAAGTTGAAAATATTTTAGAAAGAAAGTTTACTACCTGTTATATAAGTAACCAAAATTTCAAATCAAAATTCGCACTCCTTCCCCGTAAACTTCTAATGAACCACTTACGTGAATCACCCTGTATAATAAATTTAAGTATAAGTTATCCAAGATCTTTTAAAGTAGGTATCTAAGTCCGTTTAAAGATCTAAGATCATTTCAAGGATCTATGACCATTTTTCAAGACCTAAGATCGTTTTTTTAAAGTTCTTAAGATTCTTTTTAGATGATCTAAGATAGTTTTAAGGTCTATATAAGATAATTCAAGCGTCACATATTTTTTAAAGAGTATCTAAGATCTCTTTTCACACAGTATTTTTTAGAAAGGATATTTAGTCGGCCATTTTTTGCGCAACCCTTCCTTCACTGTTGTTTTTGTTTATGCAGTTATTGACGCATCAGGAATAGATACCTAGTCAAAGAATTTCCACCTACCATCCTCTATACCTACCAGATGAATTTTCTAAATTTTGGTGAGGTGATAGCTGGATATCAAAACTACTTTAAACATGTGCTCTTGTCGCCTTCCACTTTCGTTCCAAAAATCGAGTTGAGATTTCTTAGAAGCTAGGCAGAAAGAAATTCCTGTATAATATGGTACATCTGGTAGCATCTGGTAAATTACTAAACTGAAATAACACCCTGTGTATTTATTGTGTCCCCAAAAATCGCCATTTCTAATGTAGCACTTTCTTAAAGTTGTTTTCCATGGATACCTACTCCAATTTTCGATATTAAAATTTTGCTCATATTATCTTCTAAAGTTTCATTTTGGATTAGGTTGGATTGGGAAATTTTGGGACAAAATATTACATAAGAATACATTCTTCGGCTAAAAACATGAAAATATAGATAAGGAAATAAGGGGTTTTGTTACTCTTGGATGGACCACCCTGTAGAAATAAGTACGGAGAAATATATAACTTTAATATCTCATACTTATCAAGAAAACATAGATATTTAAATGTGCAGGGTGTTCTCCTACAAACTATTACTCTAGGGCTTAATTTGGTTTTAAACTTTTTAAAATAGAAAAAGTTTCAAATGACAGTTGACGCAAGCCAAAGATGTGTGTATTTTAGTATTAGAGAACAATTTATATGGTGTTCAACAAACTAAACTTATGTTATTTAAACACGCTCTATATATTTTTACCGCCTGCCACGATTGTTCCGGAAAAAAAAGAGATATAGCTGCCAGACGTCAGTTTTAAAATTTGATGATTTGATGATTTGATTTGGTGGGCTCGGTAAGTCAATCAGTTCACCACAGATTATCAGGGGTTACATAACTATAGTAAAATCGAGCAATCCGTACGCCTGGCGTAAATAAAACCACGTGTTCAATGACGATCCGCGATTGGTCGGTAGGCTATAAAATTTCACCCGACTCAGCAACAGTGACGTGCTCGATCGCAAAAGTGTAGATATTCGGTTTTATCTTGTTGTTTTCAGCTATTTAGACACTGTCACAAATCACAAATTATTTATTTATCGTTGTTTTGAACCATTTTAATTAAGCCAATAATTCTTGTCTGAAATATTTTGATGTACACAATTGTAAGACTAAAATTAAATAAAGGTCGTATCTCCGTGCGGTTATGGCGGATATTTCAACGCACGTGCTCTTGTTTACGCTAGGCGTAAGAGTTGCGCGATTTTAGTATAGTGGTTATTATCGATAATTATTTTCGTTCATTTTACGAAAGCTGAAGATACCTGCGTAGCAGGAGTGATATTTTCTGAGCACTGGGATCATAATGGGTTAATAAATAACGAAAGGTAGGATTATCTATTATTAAGCATACCCAAGAGTTGTATTTAGGAAGAGAATTTAACCACTGCAAATAATTTCAGTGTGTAGGTAGGCATAAAATTCGCCAACCAAACTTGTTAGGAATAAATTAACTAAATTAAGTACAAAAATTTGAAATATTTCACCTACAGTAATAAATTTGATTGCAATGCTTTAAACTTGAAGTCCATTTGACAGCTGCCATTAGGAAGCTTTCGCTTCTGGTTCTGATTATATTCTCAGAATGTTTGAATTTGTTTGTCCTATATTAAATTTGATAATGTGAAGAAGTTTTCGGGTTAATTATGGCTGAAATCATTATCTGATTGGTTAATATTTTAAAAATTATATCGTTCGTTGATTCATATTGGCAGGCGTAGAATTCCAAAATCGAGTCCAAAATACCTAATATGATTTTTCCTATGCCATTTTTCATTTAGACACTTAAATTTTTCACTATTTACAGGATAGTGGATCCAGCTGTATGCTTGTCTGGTCTCGAGAGCACACTGTGCATTTTTCGGAATAACGGCATGCATGTCGGGCCTTATCAGATGGCGCTGTGGATAGTATTTGGCGCGAACTGAAGAGAGGCGCAAGAAGTTCAACACGTGATGCACTTATGGTACCTATAACTTATTCTACGCGGTGGTCCGGGCTACTAGAATAGTTTTATTTGGTAAATTTACTATAAAGTCCACCGCATAGTGTAGTATTAATAGATAGGCAAACATATAAATCTGCAGGGTGTCCTAAGTTAACAACAATATGTGAGGGACGAAAAATTGAGCTTTGCTTTTAACATTTAAGTTTTATTTGTTGTCAATGTAGGTATGGGTAGGTACTTTTGTGCTAAATATGTAAAAAATAAAACTGTTCTGGTAGCTTGATTTTTTGCATAATAAATTGACCAAACGATGTTATCTTTGTTTTTATCCATGCGTAGTGCGGCCACAAAAGAAAACTAAACTTCCATAAAAAAATAGGTAGACCATGAAATCAATCAATACTGATATTTATTTTTGTTTGGAATTCACTTTTTTTCAATTTTTGTTTTCACAAGCAAAGTTTATTCGAACAGCAACAATGCATTTAATGAAAACAAACAAAAAACGAACAAATCTTTGAATAATATTAATAATTACTAAAAAGAAGGTTAGCGGCTTTATGGGACTATAAATTTTGGCAACTGGTAATATCATACCAACATCCAATTTCTAATGGATGTCCCGGTGCTTTCATATTTGAATCGTTCGGGAAGGTAGACTATGGCAGCTGTTTCACCACTGTATCTTCCAAATTTGTGGAAATCAACAAGGATCTGGCCAGGAGCCCTATCCTTGTGAAACTTGCATCTTATAGCCGTAGAAATCTTAAAAAGATGATAAAAATTTCACGTCCCCGATGTTGGTATGATATTACCAGTTGCCAAAATTTATAGTCCCATAAAGCCGCTAACCTTCTTTTTGTAAAAATCTATTGGGCACGTGAAATTTTTATCATCTTTTTAATATTTCTACGGCTATAAGATGCAAGTTTCGCGAGGATAGGGCTCCCGACCAGATCCTTGTTGATTTCCACAAATTTGGAAGATACAGTGGTGAGTGGCCAATGAGCCTGTTTCCTGTGTCGCTTCTTCTTCACATTATTTTGTAGTGTTCTGGATTCAACACCAACCTAACTTTTTCTTGTTGGTGTTTACTATGTTTTGTGAAATTTCGGCTCTGGTACTATCAGCCTGATAATAGATGGCGCCACTGGTTGGTTCTCACCTCCAAGTGCAAGCTACACTGTTATAAGTGCTACCGTTTCGGTTTGAGTCGTTCGGGAGGGTTATGGCTGTCTTGATGAACCTAATAAGGGGAAACACCTGTCATAGTCTACCTTCCCGAACGATTCAAATATGAAAGCACCGGCACATCCATTAGAAATTGGATGTTGGTATGATATTACCAGTTGCCAAAATTTATAGTCCCATAAAGCCGCTAACCTTCTTTTTGTAAAAATCTATTGGGGACGTGAAATTTTTATCAATTACTTACCGATGGATTATTATCCTCAAACATTTTAGTTTTGGCGGTCAGGGAAGTGCCACAAGCCGCACAGGTAAGCATAATAACTCGAAAAGTATCTAAATACCACACAGTATGTCGAATTAAAGTATCTAAATCTAATATTTAAGTATCAAAGTATCTAAATACTATATTATCACCGTGTCAGATACAAAAATATGGTGTCAATACTTGGTTACTATTCACAGCGTTTCCCGTCTCACGTATTTTATAATACACATAGAGCTTTGATTCCTTCCTGGGGTTCTTTACTCAAAGCGCAGACCTATATTAGCGAAGCTATATAGTTCTGTGCTCAAAGGAACAAATAAACAAAAACAGAAGAAGTTTGGGAATTGGCCTAACTATGGGGGCATACAATTAAAAATTAAACAAGTATTTCCTTTAGCATTTTCAGACTTTTGTTATATTTTGAAAAAAAAAGTCAAATTTGACATCATTTTTTCAAGCAGAAAGCATCAGAGCCAAAAACCTACAAGAATTAATCAACGAATAAATCCTCTTTAAAGTAAGGGGATCCAGCATTATACTTTCCAAAGTGCGGCAGGGGCGGATTTAGGGGGGGGGCGAAGGGGATTTCGCCCCCCCCCCTGAACAAAGTCAAACTTTTTTGGGGGGCGACTCCATAATAAACGAGAATTGAAAGTGAAATTTAAAATGTTAAGGTTGAGTTTAGATATGACGTTTAGAAACAATCGCAAGACTTGAAGCTTCAAGCTTCCCGACAATCCCGACCCGACTCTCAATCTCAATCGGTACTTGACCCGCGTTCACGATTCCGTCGATCCTACTCTATTCACTACTAGATGGCGCTCAGGCGCTCGCGAATAAAATATTACACAGTTTGTGTGTTTGTGTCGCGTGGTGGGTCGGTGGGTGTGAGTGCTAGCTACTGGATGTTTTCGTTTTGTGAGTGCTAGTGTAGTAATTATTGCGTAATCAGCGTAATTGCTTAATTTCCAAGTTCCAAGAGCAAGGAAAAACGAAAATTAGGCACATTGGATAATTTTCTGAAACGTATGAAATCTGATGGCACAGAGCGCTTGCAATTTTTTGGAACACCAGACACAACCATCACATCGATGTGATGGATAGGTATGATGGACAATTGATGGTATGTTAAATAATAATAAATAACAATATTGTAGGAGGCAAGTGCAAATGAAAAAGGGGACGAAGGCGAAGGAGTCGATAAAAGTATCGAAAATTCAGATTATTCCCAAAATACATGTAGGTACACTGGTATCAGTAACACCACCAGTTTAATATGTCAGCACTTTTCAGGATTAATTGAAAATGTTGAAAGTGAGAGTGTAAAATTGTTGGGTGAAGTACAAATTTGTCAAAAAACTTTGAATAAAAACACATCTTGCCTAACTGAAACTGCTATCGAAACACTCATAAACATAGACCAAAACTTTTATCCTACCATAGCAAAATATTTAAAAATTTTAATAACCTTGCCAATATCAGTGGCTAGTGCTGAAAGAAGCTTTTCAACTTTGCGAAGAGTGAAAAATTGGATGCGTTCTCGTATGAAACAGGATCGTTTGGAAGGATTGGCTCTAATGCATATACATAGGGACATTGACATTGATATTGAAAGGGTTATTGATAGATTTGCTAAGGACTCTAGAAGATTAAAATTTGTTTTATAATTTTAGTATTATTCTGTTTTTAGTTTTTATTTTATGTTTATGGACCAAAACCAAAGTTACCTACTTATTTATTATTAGCATTTATTGCTAATTAAATAATTTTCACTTGAAAATCTTAATTCAAAATACACTTTCCATATTAAAACATTTTTTTTTATTATCGCCCCCCCCCCCCTCAGAAAAATCCTAGATCCGCCCCTGAAGTGCGGCCTATTCTTTCCTCATTCTGATGGTCTCAATGATGCCAAGTATGCCATTTTATTGGAGAATCTAAAGCCCTTTTTATTGCGAATACAGTGATGTATCGCTTTTAGAATTCTGTTGAGATTTGACAGAATTATTGGCTAAAAACGGAAAGTTGACAATCCACTGTACGCCTAGTAATTTCTACACAAATGCATGCCACTGATAAGTTTTTATCTACTACTCACGACCAAATTACCTAGTTTTTATTGACGTGTCGATCAGTTTACAAAAAGGTCACAAATAAAAAAGCTGAAGCGGAACAAAAAAGTTCATAAGAATTCAAATCAAATATATCTTTTTAAAATATGTAACAAAAAGTCACTGTCAGAAAAAAAGCTCTCGTTTTTTTGCTTGTAACCACGAAATCGTTAGTTTCAGCCTGCTATTGAAAGTGAAAACGTATTTTCGAAATGGTTTATTCTATCGCGGAAAGGGTAGAAATTGTTGCAATTTGTTATCAAAATCATGATTGCGCTAAAGCTACAGCACGAATTGCAACAATTTCTAACCTTTCCGCGATAGAATAAACCTTTTCAAAAACACGTTTACACTTTCAATAGCAGGCTGAAACTAATGATTTCGTAGTTACAAGCAAAAAAACTGGGACTTTTTTGCGACAGTGACTTTTCGTTATTTTAAAAAGATATAAGGTTTCAATTCGTATATGAACTTTTTTTGATTTGCTTCAGCTTTTTCATTTATGACTTTTTTGTAAACTGATCGACACGTCAATAAAAACTAGGTAATTTGATCGTGTGAGTAGATAAAAAACTTATTAGTGGCGAGCATTTGTGTAAGAAATTACTACGCGTAGAGTGGATTGTCAACTTCCCGTTTTTAACCAATAATTCTGTCAAATCTCAACAGATTTCTAAAAACGACGCATCACTCTATTCTCAATTAAAAGGGCTTTAAAATGATGCGCCACAAGTGGGGTAGTTAGAAATGGGAGCTTTCTTTACAGAACAAAAATCGACGGGTCTCGGCGAATTTTCAAATCTTTTTCGGTTTTATAATTTTTGGGGGTCAAGTTTTCGTTGGGAAACCCTGTATAATAGATTAGACCTAGATTGCCGTGTGGTCATCGGCATTTGTAATATGCGCCGTCGGATCTTCTGGGGACGTGCCTAATTGGTAAACGCTGGGTATCCAAATTCTTTAGTCGCCGCCGACTGATGATTACTCGGGCGATCCACATGGTTTTTGTTCACGGCGGCAATGCCGAACACATGAGTATAAAGCAGCACATTATTACCTCTTAACTATTTATGTCTCCCATTCTTGTACTTCCCATAATAATTTTGTAAAAAAATGCATGGCTGACATGTTATACAGAGGGTGTCCGGAAACTACGAGTACATTTTACAGATGATTTTTTGATGATTTTCGAGTAAAAACTGAATAACCGAAAATTTACTTATATAATATCTCATAAATTAGCCAATATTCCATGAAAATTTTTTTGCCACGAATGGCTACAGATACAAACAAATATGAAGGGGGCGTATTTTATTTTGAATGAAACATCAGAAAAAGCTAAAATTTGACATGTGGGAACAACCAAACTTGTTGTGATAAAATTTGTTCCATATAGTATATTCAACGAAAAGAGCACATTCCCTAAAAATAAATTAAATTTACTGCTCCTATCAAAGCCAACCCCAAGCGATTTCGACAATGTTGAAAAGGGAATATCTAAATAGAGCTAAGTAAACTTACAATCCAAGTTCCATAGACATCAGATAACTGGTTTTCGATTTTTCTAGTAACAAAGATTTAGGGGATAGAGACACAAACACAGAGATTCACATACACAGACAGAGAACAGAATGTGTTTATTTTTGCTTAAGACTCAATGTAGGGGAAAGTGGGGCAAAGCGGAACGAGGGGCAAAGCGGAATTGTGTGTGTCGGCACACCAATGTTGCATTCCACTTTGCCCCACCTGCTACTTTTTTGTAATTTATTAAATAACAACGAAAGTAATGGTTTTGGACTGCTGTGCTTACTTCAAGCCCATGTTACTATGAACTGCAAGAAAAAAACAATAAAGCTACCCCCAAGGGCTCGGTGAGTGCTGTAAAGAAAAATATGGCAGGGGGGGCAGGGGGGGGGCACGCCCCCCCCTGGCTTCTGAGCATAATATATAATATCTTTCTATAAACAACAAAAAGTTAAAAGTAGTAGGCAAATATAGGTATCTACGGTTTTATATGTGCTGATTTAGAATAGGATTACGATCTGAGAAGATCTTTTCCGGGTATGAATATAATAATATAATAAGTGTTAGTCTAGTCTTACTACTCTTGCTCGTCCTGTATTACTTATTATTTTTGTAGGTAGGTTCATGATTTAGATTGAAAATTTACATTAGAAACTATTTAAAACGGAAATCTGAGACTGATAATAGTGATAATACGGTACCTAATTAATGTGGTTTTAATTTAGAATATTGTTTTATTTTTATTTGTGAGATTTCGCAATTGATTGATTGATTTTGTTTTCATATGGTTTATTATATTTTTTATAACAATAAATATTTATTGTCTTCTTTATTTTGTCAATAATTCTTACTGCCCCCCCCCCTGAAAAAATTTCTGCGGACGCCCATGTGCATAATTTGTAGAGGATACTTTCTACAATCTAAACCAGGTGAAGGGTGGCTATCGTGTAGCAGGTGCAAAAATTGGGCCCACGAGGAATGCACTGGTTATGAGTCAGATTCGGAAAATCTCTTTGTTTGTGACTTTTGTGAATAATCACTTAGCTTGTTTTAGGTTTTCCGATGTTTATTTTATCTATGCAATAGATATTATGTAACACTAATAAGTATATTTTTTTTCTATTGTAATACAATATACTACATGTTCCACTTTGCCCCACTACACGTTCCGCTTTGCCCCCTCTGTGGGGCAAAGTGAAACATATGTAGCACATTTTCCAAACGGCGTTTAGAAAAAAATCCTTGACGATGGACATTAGAAATTAAGGTCATTTTTTTTGTATCATATTAAACTTCTAGTAGGTACATACATTTCTCACAATATTTTTATTTATTATATAAGAATTTCAAGCAAAAAACGAAAATTCGTTCCGCTTTGCCCCACTTTCCCCTACAGCACGTGCGTGGTGATTCAACATTTTGATTCATAAAATGGCTTTTTTCGATCTGTTGCGAGCAACACGCATAATTTTAAACTTTTGGTCAATACAAATTTTAATCCAAGTAATTACTCACATTTTGAGACAAAAATTGTTTAAAAATATTTATCACAATGGCCGTTATTAGCGTTTGCTCAAAAAGCCATTCAAAATGTTGAATCACCACGTACATACGTGCTGTACATTTAACAGTGACCGCGGTAGACGAACGCAATAAATGGGATTTTATTTTATTTTGCGACGAAATAAAATAGGCCAATCAAATTAAATCGAAAAAAAAAACCGTTTTTAGGAATTAATTTCCAGCAAGCTGGAAATCGTTTTAATACCTCTATTTGGTCCTAAATGCATATAATCTGAGTGTGCACCATCCCAGGTGGTGAGCTTAACTTTTGGTAGCCAAAAAAAAACGACAAATGTTTGCACCTTTTTTAGTTTTTTGCTTGTAGCTGGAAAACGGTGCGTCGGACGGAAAATGTCATTCTATTCAATAATAGAGAGGACTAAATTGTGCGTCGAATGACATATAAAACATCAAATTTGGTTTAGTGATATAGCCGAAATCCAATGTTAAAAACGAAGAAAATCTAGTATTTTGGTGCAAACTTTTTGCGACTATCTAAGACTAGATACTTTTATTGAAATACCCATGGAATGAAAGTTGTGGGGAATAAAATTTTACGTTATATAGATACCTCAGTTTTTAAATTTAGTCATTTATAATTCGAAATTTGACATCAATTCAAAATCGTTTTTTTTTCGATGTTTTGAGTCATTTGAATGTAAGGTAAAAAAATATCAAAATTTTGTACCAAAACAGCACTTCTTATTGCTTTGCAATGTTAAAGTAATATGCACAACCTGAGTAGAGATTCGAGTAGTAGAAATAAAAATCATTATTAAGTTTAGTATTACCATCTTATCTTTAATAAGTAGGTATTTTTAATATTAATTTAGTAATAAGTAAATTAATCACAGTTCTTAATAGTAGGTGCAATGAAGTAACAAAAACACTTAAAGTTTATTGATGAAATATAAATGTAAACATTATGGTATAAATTAATAGGCATGCAGCACAAAATATGGCAGCATTCATTTTCGCATTTTCTTAGATGTCGATGGCCCTTCATCTGAGAAGCTCGGAAGGCGCGGTTGTATATCGAGGTCCTCTTCATCTGGATCATCTTCAAAGGGACTATCTTTACCTATTTCAGCTTGTACGGCAATGTAAGTCTCATCCTCAAAGGGTGCCGAATTTGAGCATGACTGGCCGTTGCAGTTGAGGCATATTGTATTACATTTCATGCCTAGTTTTTGGCAGCTGCACTTCCCTGTACAGTCCTTTGTACATTTGCAGGACACAGTATTGAGAATTCCAGCTGGAGCTGGATCCTTGGTGTTTATTATGGGGAGAAGGCCAAGGTCCGTCCTCCTCCGACCCCAGCTCAGAGGATCCTTTGGTTTATCACACCAGCCCTGGATTTAAAAGTACACCCGCAGAATATGTTGGGCGGCGACTGCATTTGTTGGAGGTAGAGAGGCCAGTTCGAAAGTTGGCTTTGTTAGAGATTTTGAAAATATCTCGTAGCGGATTTGGTCCAAGGAGGTCACCTCTGTCCTAGGTGAATAGAGGGCTGCCAAGAACAGTTGACCTGCTGAAATGAGAACCTCAGGACCTGCATCTTCATGATGAAAAACCTTGACAGTCTCTTGTAATGTCCTGTTCTTTTCAAGAAGCTTGACAAACTTCAACTTCCCTTGGTGATAGAATGCAGAGGTTGTGTCGCATCATTGAATAAGGAATTCGTTAATCAATGGTCGCATCCACTGATTGCATATAGGAACAGGATATTCTGTTTGACAACTGACGAGAAGTTGAAGTACTTGGGAGAGTAAAATGCATTCTGAGAGGTTCCCTTTCCAGGTTTCATGATGTAAATGTTGGATGAATTTGGTGCTTTGGCGGTTAATAGGATCAATAAATCGGTGTCCTCCCCGATTAAGTTAAAAAAAAACAGACTTTAAATTGATACAAAATTTGGTATTTTAAAATGACTAAATTTAAAAACGGAGGTATCTATATAACGTAAAATTTTATTCCCAACAACTTTTATTCCATGGGCATTTCAATAAAAGTATGTGTTTTAAAGATAAGTAGTCTAAGATAGTCGCAAAATGTAAGTAAGTTTGCACCAAAATACTAAATTTTCTTCGTTTTTAACATTGGATTTCGGCTATACCGCTAAACAAAATTTGATATTTTATATGTCGTTCGACACAGAATTTAGTCCTCTGTATTATTGAATGGAATGACATTTTCCGTCCAAGGCACTGTTTTCCAGCTACAAGCAAAAAACTAAAAAAGGTGCAAACATTTGTCGGTTTTTTGGCTACCAAATGTTAAGCTCACCACCTGGGATGGTGCAAACTTAAATTACACTCATTTAGGCCAGAATAAAGGTATTAAAATGATTTCCAGCTTGCTGGAAATTAATTCCTCAAAATATATTAATTTGATTGGCCTAAAAAACTGACTATGGGGGCTAATAAGGCATGCCCTGAAATCAAAATAGGCCCCAAAAAACTTATACTTGCCTAATAGAGCTCTGATGTCAGTTTTTTTATTTTAGTCTAAAAACGAATTTTTTTTTCGCAGTTAATTTTTCTTTTCATAACTTTTCCCTTTTCTTTGATTATGACTATAAACTATGAAAAATTAACATCATATCGTAACCACAAAAGAAATAGTATCAAATTAATGATACAACATTCTCGACATTCTCTTCGACACAATAAATATGTTTTTATAATATATAAATATGGACCAAATTTCAATTGAATATTTGAATAAATATAGAAAGCCCAGAAATTAGTTAGGTACTACAAAAATCTTCTTAAAAAATCTAATTTTGACACTCCAACCAAAAGAAAAAGAGCATAAGGAAAGTTCCGTTATTCTCGCCCATAAAATATGTGGTTAATAGATTATAACATCCTGTACATTGAGTAAGCTTTTCAACAACTGCTATTTATACTATATATGGTCCCATTTAAATTAAAATTGAGGGGACTAGCTAAGGGCAGTAACCGATGATACCTGAATAGCACAAATATAAATATGATTAAAATTCTCCTACTATGATTGTCTTCAGTCACCATACCTGCCAGAGTAAATTTGATATCCTAAAAAACTTAGGACCTCTTCTCCGCAGTGGAGCAGACATAATAAGTATCATAATCAACAACTTCATATTTTGGCACATCTCAAGGAAATGCTAAAACACCCCAATTTAAGATTATAAAATGACATAGAACAACGTAAAAATTTCATCCCTAAATTCAACCCCTTTCGAGTGGCAGCTGCAATAAATTTTAAAACCATAGCATTTTTGAATAGAGAATGAAAAGACCTTTCAAATGTGGTATCACCAACCCTTACTTCCAATTTAAAAATTTGGAAGTTGCAGCTGCCACTTGAAGGGGGTTGCATTTAGGGATGAAATTTTTACGTTGTACTATGTCATTTTATCTAAAATTGACGTGTTTCGTCCTTTCGTTGAGATGTGCCAAAATATGAAGATATTGAATTTATTCCCTATGGCTGTTCCACACTGTATATCTAAATTTAATAAACGATTTCTATTTTTGTTTGCATAAATAAATTTATTTACAGATGATATAAAAGAGTTCATCGACATTTCGATAAGGCTGCATGTTTCAAACAAAATTTAAAGGTCAGTGATTTGTTTATTTAATCATGGGAAATGCAACAGGAAGGATACTGATAATGGTATGTTTATAAAAAATAAAAATCCAAGGCAGATCACAAACAGGACATTTCGGTAAACGATTTTGTGGTAATAGTAGGTATAATACCACTACCGATTTTGAAAGCTGAAAATATAATATAATAGCAATAATACTAATAATAATTATTCTCACCCTCACAATACACCAAACTAGGAGTATGGAATAAAATGTATTTTCAATTGCTGAAAAAAAAATTTTCTTTGATAAAAGTTTCTGTTTATTCTAGAACTCAAAGTGCACTTATAAAAAATGCAATTTATTTGAAAATCTACTTTCCTGTACGACGAAGGTTCAAAAATATAAAACTTGCTGAAGACTAGAGCGCCTTTATTTTTCAAAAAGAGGCAAATGTCATTTAAGAAAGTTGTTTAGAATTAAAACATTATTTCAAATAATACCAAGTTAACAATTTTTTAAAATTTTTGTTTTTTTTTCTCCATACCTTTATGTATTTTTATTATTTCTTCAATTTTTAACCATGATTTGATTTGAGCAAACAGTTTAATGTGGAATTATACTAAAATAATGGAGAGAGGACATTTTAATTGAACAATCGGATTTTAAATCTATATATTGGATCTTTCTTAACATCAATTGCAAAATTTACCAGTAAAGCAGGATATGTCATTAAACAAGCATTATTGAGATCATTTATTTTTAGATTAAATACCTATATATTTTTTTATAAATTAAGTTTTCCTACTCTTTGTAAGAGGAACTTGATTCCGTTTCAGTATCATTTTCTTTAACCTTTTCCCGATTTTCCGCTTCAGTCCATTCAGCGTTGATAGCAGGTTGTTTCTCCTCAACGTTTTTGTGAGCTTCATCATCGCTAGACTCCGATTTATCATGATATGGTGACATTACGATAGTATCTACGCTCGCGTCTTTTACCTCCGTATCTTCCGATGTCGACTTATCAGTTAAATTATCTTCGTTCTTTTGATCTGGCGTCAATACATCATCTGGGCATTCTTCGGATACGGCTTTTATCATCTGTTGTTCAGATATGAGTTTTTCTATGTCGTTTCCAAAATGACAAATGATATCTTCGTCTATCTCGGTACTTTGCTTTCTTAACGCGCATTTTATTTTTGGTTTAAACACATTGGTATCCTCTGAATTTCCTTGTATATTATTTCTTTTAGGATCCTTGTCACCCAGAATATTTTCAGTACTTTCAGTCTTACTGATTTTTATAACGGGTATGTTATCGGACCAAATCGACGAACTTGAATCTTGTCTTGACGCGGAAGTTTTCTCTTTCATCTTCTGTTGCTGGAATTTTTCTCTAAGGGTGTTCTTTTTAAGTTCCAAGGTATCGCGCCTGGTTAATATAAATGGAGGTTTTTTCTCTACAGAATCTTCTACGGAATCAGTTTTCTTATCTTTTTGGAAAGATAGTTTACGGACCAAGTTGTAAAAGTCTCCACTGTTGCTTGACAAGGAATGTCTTACAGGTTTATGAATTGATGGTCTAACTTCCTTGTTGTCGTATGGAAGCGAGTCATGCTGATCGGTGTCAGTGCCGTCATCTTGATTTTGATCTTCTTCCGATGAAGAAACTTTTCTTAAGGCCTTCTTGAACAATTTTGAAAAGAATTCTACAACAAACGCAATTTTTTGAACAATATATTTGAACAAAACGAGCACTTACCAATATTCTTGTTTTCAGACTTATCTTCTTTGTTACTTGCAGCGTTATCTTCTGAGTCTTGTCTTGGAGTTGGAGTTGTATCATCAAAACTTTTGGCAGGAAGAGAACCCAGTATTTTTTTCCATTTAGTAGATGGCGTGGTCACTATTTCACCAGAACCACCTTTCCTACGTTTGGCCATTTGGAACATTTTTCGTCGTTCTTCAGTTCTTTCTCGTCTTAGTTGTATCTGTAAAATACGTTTTGTTTGAGTCATTTCTCGTACATTTTTCCATTCCATTGCCACATTGCTTTAAAATAATATCAAAAGGTTAGAGCCTCGTTAAATCTAAACTAGTTAATTGAAAAGGGCAACTACCGAACTAACTGATGCTTGTGAAACACTTGTGTCCCTACATTTGTGCTACAAAAGTAGCTATAGTGTATATATCGAAGCCAAAAAAACGAGGTGCTAATTTTGGGACATCTGTTCTTCTAATGGTTTGTTTGTTGAACAATTTAGAAAACATTGTAGCTTTTTCTTGTGGTTTGCAATCAAGTTTTTCCCACACATATCTTTTCGCTAAAACAATACATGGCAATCCCTTACCTTCAGATCATTGTTCGCTTCCCTCAGGTCGCCAGTAAGCGATACCAGGTAGTAAATAATGAGCACCAACAAAACCAGTAGGGGTATGACAATTCCGGGCGAGGCAATGTAATCCAATCCGGGATGCAGATTCTTGGGTACGTAGGCCTTCATAGTCTTTGTGAATATTTTAATAATCCGTTCGTAGCCCGAGAATGGACCACAGTGCCAAGATGGTTCAACCCACACTATAGCATAACCCACGGGTAGCACACACAGGAACAACATCATTAGTAGCAATGCGTAGTAGAAATTATTGGATCTTGATGCTCTACAAATAACAACAACTAGCACACTGGCCGATTTTAATTTTATTTCTAATTTCTAAGGCCCAAAAAATTAAGAAATATTTAATTTGCTGATTAGTCTAAAAGTTTTTGAATGTTATAGGAAAACTCCATACAAGTATTTCTATTTTAGAATTACAGGAAGTGTCAAAATAAAAAATTTGGAGCAGATATTCTAAATGAAGCCTTCAAGAAAATTCGAAGATCAAGTAAGAATGTTGGCTGGTTTTTGAGTGATGAAAAGAAATTTTTGTCATACGCTCCCAAAAATAGCTATTTTACGGACTCATTTTAGTCCGTAAAATGCTTCTTTTTCGGCCTAGTCCCTAAAAGTCGTCTTGCAACTTTCACGGACTATTCCAAAATTCCTTAGAATGGCACGAGACTTCACAGGAAGTAAATACAACACGATTTCTTTGGCCTTATTGTTATTAGTAATATATTAGGGATTTTGAAACATTTTAAAATTTATGCCACTTTCTGGCAAATTTCGAATGACATGACAAAATTATCAAATTAATATTATACAAACTTGAAAAACTTGTTGCTATGGTTTCAAAAATTATGGAAAATTTACAAATTCTGAAGAACTGTAAAAAGCGCATAACAAAATTTTGAGAGCGTATGACAAAAAATAGCGTTTGTCACACGTACCTAAAATGTTTTTCAAGACTATGCTAGTTCGGACTCGGCTAACGTTTGGTCCGGAAACAGCAATGATTCGTCTTGAAAAACTTCATTTTAGGTACTTTTAACAAAAATAACTATTTTCCGATTTTTTCAGTAATTTTACAAAAACTTATGTTTCCAAAACAAACTGTGTAGATTTTACGGAGGTCAAACGTGCAATAACTTTTTTTGATTGTGAATATTTTAGATGTTGGTAAAAGCATTTTTTATTCAGCCTTTTTACGTAGAATTCTTTCGCGTAGAGAGATATTTTTTTGGGTAGCGTTTTTAAAGAAAAAAGTTCCTGTGGTTCATATTTGACACATTTTGGATTTTTTTCTTTAAAACCGCTAGGTAACGAAAGGAGATATCTCCCCACACTAGTGAATTTTACATATATATATATATATATATATATATATATATATATATATATATATTTAATTTCTAGTGGCTATTCTTAGAGAACGAGTCTCTTGTAGGTGTCTTTTGATTAATATTGAAAAAAATATATCATGTATGGTATAGGTAGCAGAAAATTCAAAATTGGCGGATGGACTTTTTAGCGTTCTTATATGCTTTTTGTCACGCAAGCCACTGGGAAATCTAATAGGGCGGTATTAAAATAATTATATTCTTAAACGTTCTGCATCTCCTAATATGAACCTAAAATGTTATATATACATCCATGTCTATGGGAACTTTTTGTCCTAAAAAACTTTTCTACGAAACATCAAAAAGTTTGTCTGTACTGAAACTGGGGACACCCTGAAAGGGTTTAAACCATTCTTTTAAGAAACCAAAGTGTTTGGTCACATTAATATAACAATTGACTTATTTTAGGCTGAGTTACTTATAGCAAATTTTACCCCGTTGTAGGTATACTCAATAATTGTCAGTAAATTTAGAGCAGAAACATTTGCGGTGCAATTAATTAATTAATAAAAAGGCACCTAGTGAAGATCATTGATGTTTTTACTTTCCACATACCTTTCAATTTAGTAGGCAGTTAAATTAAAATTGAGAGCTATGATACACCGAAGAAATGTTACCTGAAAATTATTTCATGTGGCACATTACAGGTGAGTACCGCCCACGTCTTCAGATACATAAGGATGTAGAGTTTGACTATGTTCAGGAGCACCAGTCCGGGGGAGAAGAACATGCCCATCCAAACCATGCCCTGGTTGTTGACCAGGTGCAGGATATTCTCGGCCACCTTGAAGTCGCCGTATTGTGGGAATTTCTTTTCGAGATCCCAGCACCAACATCTGTTCATCACGCGGACGAATATGCCCCTGGAAATTACAAAGGGGGCGTGGGGTTCCGAGAAACGTGCTAAGTAGGGAACCTGCCTTAATGACTTGTGGCCGTGTTAGATTTTTAAAATATTTCGTTTTATCAGATTAATTTGGATTCTTTGCTTTAAAAGTGCGTTTATGGTTTGACAACACTAAAATGTTAGGAGGAATCCAAGCCTCTGAAAACTACATAGAGTTGTTATTCAATAGTTTATCAGTGAGTCCCGCTATTGGCTATAAATTTTTCAACCCAAAATGAATAGAAATATTTTAACACATTTTTTAACCTATGATAATTTTTTTGACAAAATTTCAAGAAGAATGTACAGCTCTTATTTCGAAAATAGTACTTTAATAATTTTCTTATTCCTCGTAATCAAAAGTCCCGCCCAATAAGGTTTCAAGAAGAAACATTTTTAGTCTGTAGCATAGTTTAATATACTAAGACAAGAAAATAGAGAGGACACCGCGCTTGCCTGCCCTGCTGTGTATAGATTTTGTTACGTCGTTTTGAACGGCGGCCATTTTATATGTGGCAGACAAAGCAAGTACGTTGTGAGTTAATTTCGTGAATTTGTGAATTAAAAGTAACAGTGATTAAGGGGAAAATATACTCTTACGATCGTGAATTGTTCAGCGTTTGGTTGCAAAAGCACAAGTGAAAAGCAAGAGCCCGGGATTTTGTTTCACAGGTAGGTAAATATTTAACATACTACCTTTGAAAGAAGCCCTAGAACTTTATTTTTTCTCAATATAACTTCTTCTAATTCCTTCTACCTTTTAGTATGATAAAGTGGATTGTTTTGTTTGTAAATAAGACAAATATATTTATGTTTTAACATCGCTTTTATTGAAAATTTCTTAATTGATTATGATAGTCTCATAAAATATGAGCTGGTTTCCATGGGTGTGCATTATTTATTTTATTTTGATTGATTCGAAATCGCCACAAATAAATATATTTCAGCAGTTGACACTTCATTTGGGAAATTATCTGCAAATACATACCAATATTTCAAATTACATGTAAGTCAAAATTGACTACCTTTTAATTTTTAACATTTTTGTGATATTGCGGCTAAGAACGCGTTTCGTGCTACGCCACTGGCCTGTCGTGCCATGTGGCAGTCGGTAACACGGCCGCGAGCGCTGTTAGGTGTCCTCTCTCTTTCCTTGTCTAAGGTTTAATATGATTCATGAATTTTTATTGACTATTTCCCTCGTCTTAATTCGCACCAATCACAAACGCGCAATTTTGAATTACAAATGGTTTCTAGATGGAAAAACTGTATGACAGCACCTGTCAGCAGTTTTTTCATGTTTATCCTCGGCAAAACTTGACAGCTGTTGTATAATAGGTAGTATCCTTGTTTATGTATACTCTAGTTAGCCAATGTCTGACACTGACATAAGGACATGATAGAAATAAAGTAGATACAGGGGACAGATTTTACAAAAATAAAAGTTGGCCAGCTGTTTTTTGGTAGATTTTAATAGTAGAAAATTGTCAAATACCATTCGGGCATCTAATTTTTCCTGTGACAAAAAATCCAAAAAAACAATGCTAAGTAATAGTTTTTCACCAAATGCATTCGTGCAGGTGCAAAAATTTTGTTGCCACCAGCACAACAAAAGTTGTTTAGAATGCAAATGCATACCTCCACACAAAATACCAGAAATATAAAATTATGAAACTTTCCATTTTGTTAAGAAATTACTTTTATTATGTAACTGATGAAAATATCGCTCTTCCAATAGTTTAGAGAGTTCGTGCTTTATTGAAAAAAAAGAAGAAAGTTTCAAAAAATAATTTTATATTTGGTATGGAAGAAATTTGGTATGAAGGTTTTTATCATATCTTGAAAAATAAAGGTAGGTAGCATTGCTATGGTGTTTTTTTTTACAATTTTTCTTATAAAACTGTAGAACACTGAATCGGGATTTTGTTCAGTGTGTTCATTTGAAGTGTCCTCTCTGTTACCAACTTCTTGAGTTATTTAGGGCCAAGTATGGAAATTAGTTTCTACGTCGTATTTTTTTATTTTTCCGGCGATTTCAAAAAATGAAACGGTCCTGCGAAAATCCTGATAAAATTACATTTAAAACGAGGTATCACAAGCATGGTAGTACCATTTGAGATTTTAAAAATGAATATAAGATAATAATAAGAATCGGCCGGGTCTCGGCGATTTTTAAAATTTATTTTTCTACAAGCGTGCGGAAAAGTACACTTTTCCGCACGCAGTTTAGTTTAGAAAGTGTCACTTTTCCGCACTACTTTTTTTTTACTAACTCTTGCCGAAAGTGTCTTTTCCACACTCGATTTCAATTTCGATTTCAACTGCAATCGCGTGCGGAAAAGTGACACTTTCCGCACTTGTTAGGAAATATACTATTTCATTGCCCAAATATTAAGGGTTATTCAAGTGCACACATTGTATATGTATTCATATATTTCAGTCGTCTTTGTATTTTCTTTAGATACAATCGCAGAAAAGACTGTGTGACATAACCCTCTGATTGCACCTGACGTCCATGGGGGGATATAGACCCCCTATCCCTCCCCTTTGGATCGCCACTGACTGTATGCATTTAAATATCTTTCACTGACAATTTGGATATTAGGGTTTTCGAGATTTAGAACACGATAATTTCTAAAGTGCAGCTATTATTTTTTAAGTTCTATTAGATTAGATATATGTGTTTGGGTACCAAATAAACCGATTTTTTATTAAAGCAAAAACGCAAATCGCAAAACTAACACAAGCCAACATAAGCCAGTGTAACGTTTCAGTTCAAGTTGCCACGCATTGTTAATGTTTCGTGTCTATTTGCTTTCGAAAATTATCAAGAAATAACTAAACTTTTATTACACTTTTCTCATAAACGGTTAATGCTTTGTCAAAATATTATACAGGGTGTTTCTAAATTATGGTGCCAACGTAATATGACAGATATAAAATGTCATTTTGAACAAAAAATTTCCTATAAACATGGGTCCTAAAGTGCATATTAAGAAAGTTACAGGATGATACAAGTACAGCTTGAAGAACATATTTTTGGCTATAACATCTACAGAAGTTGTACAATTGAAATGAAACTTGGTGTAGTCCTTTAGTCACAATTTTGTGTAAAAACAATTTATTCCCATCGACCAGAGGCGGAGGGGCGGGGTAGCACAATGGGTTTTATACTCATACCGTTGACTGATATATTATTAAAGACCAGGCGCGGTTTTAATAAAATGAAAAATAGGAATATTGTTACTAACATTATGTAACCTACATTGTCCACGGATTGAGTTCACATAAAGTGTAAATGACAAAAAAAATCGAGTTGAAATTTGAGCTTCTGGAGATCAGCGCTGCTTGGTTTGAAACTAATTTGTGACATTTTACTTTCGAAAAATCACCTTGGAAATTATGAAGAAACTAATTTTCCACATCAGTAAAATGCCCTTTTTCTAGGTTTTACGGCAAAATGTTATGAAGGAAACATGTTCAGAATGGGTTTGCGAAATTTCGAAAGTCTATATATTGATTTTTGGGCATTTTTCCGACTTTTTTTGGAAAAGTGCATTTTGTGTAGTTTTCACATCAAAATGTTATTAAGAGAACTTGTTCACGATGAAAAACAGGATAGGTGTGAAAAATTCCAACAACAACAACTTTGCTTTTTGTTTGTTTTAATTTTTTAGCAGAAAAAGTCAAAGTCGACTTAGGCTTTTCAAATTTTTCACACTTATCCAGTTTTTCATTTTCAACAAGTTTTCTTAATAAAATTTTGATGTAAAAACTACACAAGACGCACTTTTCTAAAAAAAAGTGTGAAAAATGCCAAAAAATCAAAGTATAGGCCGAGACTTTCGAAATTTCGCAAACCTACTCAGCTTTTCATTCTGAACAAGTTTCCTTAATAACATTTTACAGTAAAACCTACAAAAAAGGCGCTTTACTGAGGTGGCAAATTAGTTTCTTCATAATTTCCAAGCCATAGGTACGTAATTTTTCGAAAGTAAAATTATGTCACAAATTAGTTTAAAACCAAGCAGGGCTGATCCCCAGAAAGTAAAATTTCAACCCCAAAATTTGTTGTTATTTACACCTTATGTGAACTCAATCTGTGGATACACTGGATATAACCGACGCACATGCAAAAAATTTTGTTTACATAATTTTTATTTAAAAAATATATATTTTTTTGTTAGTTTTGTGAGGAATATATTTTTTTATGCGATATCGCCTTATTGAAGTTTTATTGTTATTAGTAGGTACTAAAAAACCGCCTAAAGGAGTACATATCCAGGTATGGCCCCCCCCGTTCGCAAATGGACATGACCGCGCCTGTTAAAGACTGCTCACGGTTGTCATGTCTGACACATTTTTGGCTCACCATGCGCTTTCCGGAGATAAAATACAACGCAGAATACATTGTTAGCCATCAGAGCCATCTGTTTTCCAGGACATAAAGCTATAGCCGTGAGAAGTCTTTATAAATACGTCAGTCAACGCTCATACCTTTTTTGCAGGTACATCATTTTAGTGCATCTTTTTATTTTGCAACAAAAGGGTACTCTTGTTTCATAACGACAAAATCAACCGTTTGCATTGAAATCGGCAAAATGTGCCCCGAAACACCTATTAACTCCAAAATCAATATTTTACAGATATGAATTGTTCGTTCAAAATTAAGAAAAAATGCCTAATGGATATTGAGTAAAACATCACTGGTTTTCAAGAGTACCCTTTTGTTACAAAATAAAAAGATAACCTCAAAAAATGTATGGGTATAAAACCCATTGTGCTACCCCATCCTTCCGCCTCTAGTCGATGGGAATAAATTGTTTTTACACAAAATTGTTGCACTTCAGTTACTAAAGAACTGCACCAAGTTTCATTTAAATTGCATTACTTGTGTGGAAGTTTTGTATTATGCATTTTCGGACCAATGTTTATAGGAAACTTTTTCTTCAAAATAACATTTTCTACCTGTCACAATACTTAGGCACCATAATTTAGAAACACCCTGTATATGCGATCACCTGCTGCTGTCACCTTTTTGATTTTATTTTCGTTGCCTACCTGAAAAAATCAATGGCCAGCGTGCTCAAAACAGTCAACAGCATATCCATGACGGTCAGCTTTATCAGTTCTTGGCCGAACATAGTCTCCCAGCACAAACTTCTCAACCTGGCTCTTGTCGAATAATTATGATTTTTTAGTGGTATCAGAGTCGTTGGCATCGTTGTCGTAATATTACTCACCACTGGAATTGCTGTGGTGTAATTACACGAACAATTTTTTACAAATATTATAGGAGACTTTGTTGTGACTTCTGGTAATAGAGTGGCCAGGGTAGTAGTGACATCTTCAAAGATTGTTGTTAGTTCTTCATCTACTTTCTCGTTTGATTCTGTTGTTATTGAATATGGAAATAAGGGCTCTAGAGTAGATTTAAAAATGTTATAATTTTCGTCACTGGTATTGAATATAGTGAAGTTAGTTATTGGGAGAACAGTAGTACCGTTTATATTTTCGGTTGTATTGACGCTGCTATAAAATTTGTCGAGTATGAATAGAAGGTAATCTTCAAAAGCGTACGTCAGTTTGTCGATATCAAATGTGGCTGAATTACTGTAGTTTCCACTAATAGATTCGTTATCATATAAAAGTGTGGTGCCGTTAGAAAAGTACATAGGAGTAGCATAAAAAGAATCAAACGTTTCATTAGTGTCATTCATGTCAATATAATATTCGTAGTGCGTTATATCTGCATCAGACGAAGGCAAACTTTCAAATTTGTTTGTGAATTCAGTCACCTCCGCGGTGGCACTTTGCGTGGTATTTATAAACTGGTTCAAGACACTTTCGGTGTTATTCTTGTACAGTTCCGTCGCGAGGCGAGCTATTTTCGTGGCTGCAATCAAAGACGCGTTGTGGGCAATGGCGGATATGAGATTAGAGGACGTCAACACTCCGCCGCCGCCGATTTTGTCCAATGGACTGCTGCTAGAGATAATATCGAATGTCTGGATGGCAGTCTCGATGGTCGGTTTTGAGATAGACGTTATCAGCATGTCCGTGGTGTTGGTGATATTCTTGATTTGCTGCAGCTCCTTAGTCTGGAAATAATTTTGGTGTTTAAATTGACCATTGGGCTCAATATCTATCATTCAAATGTTGATGGTTTAAGAGATACAGAAAGTAGAGTATTTGGTAGAAAAAGTCAATCATTGTTGACAAAAAAGTGTACAAATATAAACAAAAACAGTTACTGATTTAAGAAAAAGTCTTCCAGCCATGTCCAAAGTCAAAAGCGGCATCAATTTCTAACTTTCCCTTGTATTTCCCACAAAAAAATAACTCTTGGTATGTTTTCGTATCCGCCACAATATCGCAGTAATTTCATTTTTTTAAATTTACTACACAAAAAATTATGAGAAAAGAGAACCTGTTTTTGGAAAAACGGTGCAAAATTTAAGAGAATGTTTTTGGTAGAGTAGAAAGTAGAAATAAACATTATTTTTACTTTAGCAGTTGTGGCTGGACTACTTTTTTTTCTTAAATTAGTATAAGTAATTACTCTTTAAAGTAAGGGGACCCAGCATGTCACAGTCTATTAGATGGGAAAAGTGAAGCCTTGAGGGGAAGTTTGTTTTCTGTTGAATCCAAGGAGACCACAAGGGGGCTGATACAAGGTTATGTTATATTATGTCGGTGTCCAACTGCCATCAGGTTTTATGTGATATGCCAGTGCCATAGATTCTAAAGGAGGCAAAATATTTCCCATCATAATTCACAATTTTTAACTTTTCTAACTCCCAGATACTCAGATGTGTGAATTAAAGGTAATGTGGCCGCCTGTAGTAGTATAGTCCCAATAATTGCAACCAGATCTTTCCTGTATCACCTTTAGTAATCCTACACTTTCCATTACGTGGGCATTACGTATACGTACACGCGCGGCCCTTGAAATCGTTCCAATACGTGCGGACGCAAAGGCGTTCAACTGACAACGTTGCAATTACCCCTCCCTTCTCTTGCGGTTTGAAAGCCAGCGATAACCTTAAAAGCGTAATTGACGGGAAATCTAACATCTTATTACGCGACATTACCTTACGTGACCTTGCCAGTTACAGTGCAAAAAAACAGTAAATTCGGCGCTGTTAGGTTGGCTTAGATTGCCTGAATAATAGTGGAAAATCTTATAACCCTGCCCACTGACATTGGCGGCTTTTTTCGAAAAAGTCTTTCGACAACCTCGATTAGCGCCGTTCTAAAAATCGAAGAAGGTGGTAAATATCTTAATTGGGTGTCGTACTTTCCTCCGGTACCAAAAAGAACCTCGAAAATCCGATATCTAAGAGAAATTCCCGATTCACGATTAACAGTAACTATAGAAAGAACGACTAACCACTTTCGAGAAACGGGACGGCTGTAGAATCAACGAAACCGACGGAAAATCCTCTGAAACCACTATTGGAAATTGCTTGTTTTTCTCATTTCTCGATTTTTCTGGGGCCAGGGAAGCATCAGAACGTCACCCGAAGACTCCAGGGAAGCTTTAAAAATTGAAATAAACAAAAGATTTGGTTCGCGGTTAAGATAAAGAAGTGTAATAAACCAATGTAAAAAACCACAACAAGATTCTTCTATAATAACACGATATTATACCTTATTTAACTGATACCACTTTGTCAATCAAAGAATTCACGTTACGTGAATCTCAAAACACCAAGAAACTGTGTAAAACTTTAAATCCACTTTATTATAATGATAATGCAGCGATTTATTATCTAACCTATTTTCGTTGACTGGCGTGTTAATACGTCAGTTAATGCAATTTTTATTTTCTACGGGGAGGAGCGGGTCGGTACGAGGGAATGTAGGGGAAGTTGTTGATTTGAGTAGCCGTGGAATTGGCGCAACGTTGCCGCACTTACCCGAAATTCTTGATTTCTTGCTTATTTCTCATGCCTAGTGGAACGATTTCTGAGGCCGCGCGTGTACCTATAAGTAGGTAGTTCAAAACAAATCGTATTTCGAAAACTTTAAATTATTAAGCAGGTAGCTTCAGTCGGGTCTTTTTTTAAAGAGTTTTTATCTACGACTACAAGTTTATTTTAAGTTTGTGAGGTACCTACCTTGGGAAAGAAATAAAATCACAAAAATTTTATAATGAACACCGAGAAAAACTACATTATTAGAACTAGTAGTCCTAATCTTATTAGTCCATCCCGAAATCTGTGAAAGTTCCTTGGGTAGATACATTTAACAAGGGAAGAAAGTTCAAGTATACATATTACAAATAATGGAATGAGGAACCTGGTAACAAGGTGCAATAGCGACAAATTCTTAAATAAGCAAAATCGGCACTACTGACTTACCATACTTATTACTTAAATTCGTGGAAATAATTGCTGGAAATCGATTTCAACTATGAAATAAATTTCTTTCATTTGACAGTTGCCACATTCTGTTCTTGTATACCTACACAAAATTGTCAAGTCTAATTTTTAGAAATCATGGAAACCATTATTAATTTTTAATAACAATCAAAGTACCTGTTATATCCATAGGTTTTCCAATAATATGGCATACTTTGGCATCACTAAGACCATTAGAATGAGGAAAGAATAGGCCTCACTTTGGAAAGTATAATGCTGGGTCCCCTTACAAAGAGTCCCTGATAATTACCTATAACTCCGTCACTTCGATCAGGTAAACACCATTTTGTGTAATACCAGTAATAGAGTAATTAGGTTTGAATAGCGTGAGTAGATTCTTTCAGAGATATTAAAAAGTATCTTTATTTTTTGTGAACTTTAACACCCTGTTATAATATAAATGCTTGCTTAGGGAGCCCCATAGACAATAACTTTATATTTATTTACTATAATTATTTTCCAAAGTTCTATTGTTCTTTAGTCAGATTTTTACCGATGCTTTTTCACATTTTAGATTTATTTTGCCCATAGTTCAAGGGGAAAAACATTATTGTGCTTCGATTTAGCAAAGTATACAGGATGTTTCGGAACTGTGGGACCAAACCCCCCGCACAAGTATTTAGTTGCTTTCGGGGTACCTAGGTACTTCTATTTTGGAGTATTGTGAGGGTGAGAATTATTATTATTACTAATAAACATTGCAGAAGGATTAAGTTTGAATAGAAAATGTACGTTTCCTAGAACATCACAGCCTGTTCTATATGAGATTTACAATATTTTTAATTTCTATAGGTATTTCCCATTCTTAACGAATCAATATGTAATTTTTTTACAGAAGGTTCACTTTATTTACTTTTTGAATTGGGGTCATTATTTTAACACTTTTTCTTCAAGAAGAAGTTTTTTTAATGGAAACTACTATTCGATAAATTGAAAGCTCATTTCAGTCTGCACATAAAACTCATGTATAGAGGTAAAGCTCTAATTTATCGTGAAATATGTGTACAATATTTCTTGCGTTTGTGTCGTTAAGTATCGTAAGTAAATCGCGTAGATATTTACTTATGTCAACAAACAATAAATTATTGATAGCCTATCTAAGAAGCGCATAGCCCAAGGAGGGACCTTGAACTTATCCCTGTATTTCTCCAGCTACTCTTATATGAAAAAATAACATTAGAGTTTAATGTGCAGACTTAAACGAGCTTGCAACTTGTCGAATAATGTACTGGGGGTTCCATTTTAAAAAAATGTTTTGGCGATATTTCTAAAACGCGTTGTTCAATTCTTTTCTGTTTTCACCATCGTAATCAACACAAAAAATTACAATTATTATTAATATTATTAATAATATCCGTACCACTTACCATGTCACTGATCTTGTCGAATAGTGCAAAGATGAGCGAATACAAGTTCAGGAGATTCAGTACCATGATCCTGTAACAAATGAAACAAAATATTTGCACCGAGCCATCTCGAATCGCACTCGTTTCACCACCACTGCACTTTTATATTTCTTCTTCACTGAGGAATTAATCGGTAGAATTCTGAACACTGCCGGTATAAAGGTAGGTAGTACATTAATGAATATGTTAATACTTTATACCTTGCTAACTGTATTCTAAGTTGTTTCCGTGGATGATACTGTTCCAGAAATCCCAACACCTCAAACAGCATGGGAAACAGCAAAGTAATCAGTGACATAACCACGGTAATTTCATTCTTTCTCCATACGGTGCTGTTTGCGTCTTCTTCTGTTGATCTTCTTACCACAACTATTACTGCGAACGCGGAAAATGCCAGAAGACCCAATACGAAGCTATTTACCAAAAGTCTAAAGCAGAACACCTTCCAGCTGAAAATTTCAAAATGTGTGATAAAATTTTCTAGTAGCTAGGTATAGTGGATTTCTCACTTTCTAGATTCTCGTTTCTTTTCTGCTTCTTCTAGAAGACTTTCTTTGAAACCCATAATAATGGAAGCTACACGGTTATGAGCAGTTTCTGCATTTCCAATCATGTAATCCCAGGCAGTAAATAGTTTCCACGAAAATACACATTCATCGTCTTTTTCTGATAATTTGGACATTCGAGAGTTTTGGGCCATCCTGAAAACGATACAATTTGCTTTCTCTTAGCTACATATATTGAGCAAACAATGACACGGCTTTGATCGAACGACTGTTTCCCCCAGCGGATAAGGGCAACCAATTTTATATTTTATGAAACAGCCGCCTAACATAGTGACGTATACTTATACATAATATGGATAGATAATTTTGTTTTCTGCCACCAGAAATGTAACATTTATTTGAGACGATAGAAAACGTTGTAAATTTGTTAAAAATAACCTTCCGTTCTTTATTGACAATGGCAAATACTCTTCTGACTATACAGGGTACCTATTTCAGAAAACCCTGGCATAGCTTCTGGAGCATACATAACTTCAAAAAATAAAAATAAAATTCTTATTGATCATGTGTCTATCGTCTTCAGTTTCTTAGATACAGGGCGTCCAAATTTACTTTTTAAAACTGAATATTGACCGAATCCTCTACTGTATACTAGGTACATTATTGCAATTTGTCACTACTGTGTTTTTGGGGATGTAAAATAAGCTGAAATTGTCTATTTCTACTTATCTCACAGAGGGCGCCACTTGCGCTGTTTTTGGACCGTTTGCCTTGAAATCGACGAAATGTGCTCCAAAACACCTGTTAACTCCAACATTCGAAATATAAAATTTACAACTACCGCATTCAAACGTTACAGACCAACAGTATATATTCAAAATGATGAAAAAATACCAAATAGAGATTGATCAAAACACTATTGGTTTTCTTGAAATAGAGTGTCAAAATTTTCTCAAATTCAATTGTTTCCATTTTGAAAACGAATAATTTTTGGAACATCGTTCATAGGGATTTTTCTCTCAGTTTCGCCAATTTCAACGCAAACGGTTTATTTTATCGTTATAAAACAACAGTACCTTTTTGTTGCAGAACAAAAAGATGCACTAAAATGATGGACCTTTATTTTTGAAGTTGTTTAAGCTCCAGAAGTTATGTCAGGTTTTTCTGAAACACCCTGTAATGAAACATATACTTGACTTGCTTTGACAACTTACTTTCTCAGAGTAGCGAAGAAACTGTATCCATACACTACGAGCCCCGTCATAAAATAGGCAAATGGAAGCCAATAAGTTCCGGCATCTGCCTGATTTGTGTACCACCCGTAGAAAAGTGGAGAGTATTTAAAAACTCCCTCGAAGTCCCATAGCGTCAGGAAGTTAGTCGAATTATACCTTTCCTCTTTCAAGATTGTCTTACGTCCTCCTGCTTTAGCAGGATCGGCAGTCAGGAGCTACGAAATAGACAGTCATTTTTTGTATCATAACCGCTATTTTTCACAAATAAGAAGTATCAGGCTCATGCTTACGTATTTGCAGAAAAGTTAAGTAAAATAAATTTTGATTATCTTTCTAGCAAGCTTGCTGTCTAGTTCCATCCCTAGTAGCTAGGTATAACATTATATCTCAGGTTAAAAGTAATGAGAACTCACTTGGACAAGCGATTACAATATTTTAGTCCCAAGGGAGTAAAAAATTTGAGTCCCTTGGGATTAAAAGTAACAAAAACAATAGCTAACTATATACGTGGGCGCTCGCAGCGGGGGGGGGCAAGGGGAGGCAGTTGCCCCCCCCCCCTGGAAAATCATTGTTTTGCTTCACACTTTTATAACCATGAGCGAAGAATATACAGGGTGATTCAGTTTTTTCTGGGACATTTCAACAGGTGATAGAAAACCAAAATATAACCGCACTTTCTTGTATAAACTATATCTTTATAAAAAAAGTTACAGGGTGTTAAAGTTCGAAAAAATATGTGGACCTTACTGAATATTTACCAAACTAGTTGAAATATTTAAGACATATTTGGTGCACGTTATAACGGAACGGGTTAGCATAAAACCTGTTAAAATCAAACAGCTTTAACAACCAGTGGCAAAGAAGTGGGTAATTATAGTACAATTGTTTTTAGAAAAAATTAATCACCTTGTATAGTAATAAAATGTATTAAATTTCTTAGGGTTAACTATCACTTAGTACAAAAAAATTTATGACAGATAAAGAAAAATTAGACTTGCCAAAATAAATTTTCAAAAATTTTCTAACACTTGTCTTAAGCCCAATTTTTTTTTCAAATTGTTTAAAACCCCTCAAAAAACGCCTCCTAAGAACGCCCGCCGTGACGTGTCTTAAAATTTCGCCTATGTCAATGGTAGTGGCAGGTAGCGAAATAGCGCGGCGTTGCCACGTCTATCAATTTATCCGTGGATTACCCAGAAAATTTCAATTTCCTGTTGGAAACGATTACTTTCTAAGGAACATGTAGAATGCCTATGAAACACCCACCTTCCTGACATTTCCAGGATTGAATATTGCACCATTTTCTGTTTTCTTGCTTTTTTTACATTAAAAGTCAGCACTACACAACACAACATTCACATTTTCTAAATCTGTTGGGAACCTCTTGGTTCCCCTCAGCCATTCCTTTTGTTTGAAGCGAGGTACTCAGCCTGGCGACCACGACGAGGTGGATCCCCTCCGCCAGGAAAACCCCGAAGGGTAACCCAAAATCATAACTGCACTAGCACACATATGCAAAGATTTTTGAACAGTAGCTGTTTAAAAAGGCCGCCGTTAACCTAGATGCACAAATTCACTCGGTTAATTAAAGAAGTCCGGATACTTGCAAAAAGTCCATGATTATTCCGGATGTAATCTGCTGCATCTTCAATTCGTTCAAGTAACTGCTGCTCGTTGTCGATTTCCTGTTCGTACACAATCGCCCTCATATATCCCCAAATACAAAAATCCATTGGATTCAAGTCTGGTGTGCCAGACCCTAACTTTACCATTTAGTTATTCGTTGTATTGTTATTTCTAAGCCACAGTATTTCAATAAGATGTATGAATAGTGCTGATGTTGAAATTCAGCTGAAGGCACTAGGAAAACTTTGATTTAATTTAGGCGATAGGGGAAGTTCGCGTCGTGACTTGCGCGGGAGAGACAAGAGGGGAGGACAGTAATGGAGTAAAAGCACACGTGCACCAGCTCGCTTTCGCGGGTCCTGTGGTTTTTGGGACTAAAAACGCGGAGAAAAAGGGAATCTGGAGTGTAGTGAGAAGCCTCGAGCATCGCCCGAGGTAGGCGAAGGAAAATTGTGGAGAATTTGGAGACGCCCTGTGCTCTGTGCCCCGGATACAGAACATCAAGAGGTGTTGCTACGGCGGACCGACCAGGTTACCGGTACTCGACGCCAAGAGCCTCGGAGTGCTGTGTGACTGTGTGTGTACGACGAGGGAGCGGCACGATTAGTGAATATTCAAATTCAAGCCAGGGAATCAACTGCACCAAAGTTGTTGATGCATGGTGGGTGAGTGCATACAGTAACAGTAAGTCGACTACCCCTAAGCAGCCGTTGCACAATATGGAAGGACATTGACTCGGACATTGGGTGAGCTTTTAATTGAAAATAAACTGTTGTTTCGGGTTCTGCACTGCGTGCTAAAAGAACGAACTATCAAAACGATGTTTACGCCTTTATCTAGAGCTTAAGAGGTCAGGTGAATTTAGGTTAGTTAAATTTCAAAGTAAGGTAAGGTGAATCCGGGAGAACCTCGGGTAAATCTAACAGCGCTGCGGATGTACAGATTCAAATCGATTGTTATTTATGTATTTTTTTATTTGTTTCAATAAAAAGGTATTTTTATCATTCCTAAAACAACGGCAACACCGCGAAAATAACTTCAAGCTGACAGTACGTTCCGAAGCCTTATTGGATGAAGTAATTAGAGGCGGAGATTTACAGGGAAAATTGGGGTTTTTACCCTTTTTTAAAGATCGTAAAAAATTTAAAAATATTTTTCTATGTTTTCTTAAGCCTCCCTGCGCACGTGGTAAAATGTTTTGTACTAAGTGATAGTTAACCCTATATAAATTTTTATTGTAAACAAAAACGTTCTATTAGCGTTTTTTCATATTATGAGTCATGGTTTCATGGCAAATTTGATTTTTTGTATTATTTCGTGGTATTTCTGAAAAATTATATAAACAAATTTGTGAGGTATTATAGGGGAACCAAAAAACCATATTTTAAACGTATTTTAGGTTACGCTGGATGTACAGTCGCGGACAGTTGGTATCGAACGACCTGAAGAGGTTTCTCGTGGCTATCGTTACAGGGCGCGCGGAGACGGCAACAGCGCGCGCCTTCGGCATCGGATGGTTCGAACGGGTGTCTTGTTCCGAGAATTCTTTGCAAGCGATTAAGCCGATGTCACCGAAAGGGTTAAAAAAAATTAAGGAATCAGTATTAAACTATTTATTAAAACAGTTCACAAGTATACAGTATGATTTTTTAAACTACCACCGCGATTTCCTCGCTTATTTTGCGCCCTACAAAAAAAACATGAGAAACAAAAAGGTGACAATTTTGGACAGCTAAGTGGCCCTGAAAAAGTAATCAACATCCATGGTCAACTTGTCGCGCAATATAAAAAAACCTCCAATTGAGCAAAATTATTAAATAGCCGTAACATACCTATTTATTTTAAGATACTGAAGAAAACTTTTATATTGAAAATTGATGGCACTGAGAAGCTTTATGCAACTGGGTGCTCAGATAGTTTCTGAAAATTACACAGGCTCTTCGGCTCTGTTGAGGCCATTGTTTTAGTTATTAAAGGCCATTGTTTTAGTTTATTAAAGTAGTTATTTGGCTCCCTACTGAAAAATCTTAAGAAACAAAAACGTGTAAATTTTAGATAGTTGGTTAATGTTAAAAAAAGAAGTCGGTATCCATGGCCAACTTTTCGCGCAATGCCGAGTATCCTTTACTTTTGAACAACTTTTCCTAGCAACTTATTTCCACATAAGAAATGTTAGCAAAGTGTTTATCAAGAGTAACTTTTTGCGGTAAAATTAAAGATAAGAAAGTGTTCCTATTCAACACCTCTTCTGTGGACATACTATATATACATAGTGTATTTGGAAATGAAAGGAAGGTTTATGGCTTATTATAAATATAAATGCAAATTCTTTATCAGAGGCTCGAGAGTCCGTCATAAAATACTACATAACTCGCCCGAATATTAATTTGCGTATTTATCCTCATCAGATTTTTAGCAAAAGAGCACGCCACTGAAATGGTCGAATTTTCCTTCTCAATCAATATTTATGGCCTCCTTTCATTTCCAAATACACTAAGTATAGTTGTCAGCGGTTTTAGACATTAAGTTAATAAATATTTTGCGTTGCAACAAAAATGTATTTTTATGTTATAATAAAAAAATATGTAGTAACACTAAAAATATATTTAGCTAATAACCCTAGAATTAAAAAAGTTAATTAAAAGGATTTTCATAAATTATTCTTTTCTTTGCAAAATAAGTATTTGTTCCAACATTTAGTTGTTAGGTCTCGTAGTCCTAAACATAAATGATTATAAAATAAAAGGGGTGTCCCTTTTATTTATTTTTTCTTATTTTTGAAGAAATTGGTCAGAAGTTTTAATAAATTGGTTTTCGTGGTGCTGCAATGCTCCATTGTTTCTCATAAAATGCCCTTCAACAGATAAATGAGATTAGGGGGTCACAGACATAAAATTACCCTTGTAACTTAATAGAGAGTTATTGCAGAAACTGTTTTTGGCATTAAGCAGTATTTAAGACGACCTTATTTGAATACTCTCATACGTTATTTATGATTCTGACAATAGTTATTGCAAGTCGTAATTTATGTATCCAAATTAAGGGCTTGTTTACGTTTACTTTATTGTTTTGTATTTCTACACTTTCACTAGAATATTATGTGCTTTTATAATTTTGCTCCGGAAAAAACTGGGAAAACAGCCAAATAACCACGGAACACCAAGGTGAAAGACTAATGAAAACAAACAAGGTGCAAACGCAAACAAGCAACGAACATTTTAGGTTAAGTCCTACTTTCACAGAACACTAGCGTTTTCTGACAAATCAGAATTTATTTTAAGAATTGTGACAAATAAGGTAAAAATAACGTATATTATGGTATACACAATAAACAAAAATAAAGGAAAATAACCTTATTATGGACGACCTTATGTCAAACTACGACTGCGCATGCTCAAATGTCAAAATAACGTCAAAAAAGAGCGCGACGTTATTTATTTCTGCAATAACTCTCTATTATTTAAATTGCATACCTTTATCAATAACATCAGAAGACACACAGCAGGGACACGTGTCAAGCTTTACACACCTCCCTGGACCTCAATGTGATTACCTGGATAAAATAAAATAATTTCAGGTGATTGAGGACTTCCACAAGCTGGATATAATGATTACGAAGTTTTATTAGAACCACCGACACAGGAAGAATCCGAAAAAACTATAAACCCATTAAAATCTTTATGACTATAACATAATTAAATAAAGGCAAGAAATCAAATGCATTTTCCATTATTATATTATATGTATATTAATATTTAGTATACCCACCTTGGGATAGGATGACTTTCTGAACTCTCCTGCTCATCGAATCTATGAGTTGGCAGCAGAGATCATGGGTTACGACTTCATCCCACGTTTGTTGAATCTTCTGCCAAAGTGCCTCCCTATTTTCGGGTACGAAGTTCTCCATTGTCCGCGCCATTCTGCCCCACACATTCTCAATGGGATTCAAGTCAGGACTCTTCGCCGGCCATTGCAACTTTTCTACGTTGTTTTCGGTGAACCATTCGCGAACTATTCTTGCTGTATGCACAGGAGCGTTATCATGCTGGAAAACGAAGCCATCGGGATACATTTCCGTTGCAGTTGGTAACAATCCGCCTTCGAGTATCTCGCAATAGCGAGCTGCTGTGAAGCGGTCGTCGATTCTCCAACAAATGCCAGGTCCACGGTAGCTTATCCAGGCCCATATGTTGACGGAAAAATGCCCACTCCTTTTCCTGGGTGACACAAATCTTTCGTCATATCTTGAACTCACCGAAGGTCTATATACTCGCACTTTGCCATTGTAATGGCTTTGAAAGATCTTTTCGTCGCTAAATATTACCTTCTCCCAATAATGTGGCGGTAAACGCTGAAACTCTCGGCATATCTGCAACCTGACTTCCTTATTAGCCTCGGTCAGCTGAATTTTGTTGCTGGCCGTGCGAGATTTCAGATTGGCTGCATCTAATCTCCTTCGGGCAGTTCTAACACTTGCTGGAAATTGTGTTGCAGATACTGCTTCAACGGCGGATTTAAACGGATTTGCAAGGCAAAAATTAGCTAGTTGCTCATCTTGTTGGTCAGACGTAATTTTCACATTTCCTCCTCTATGTATGTTTTCCACGCTTCCGGTTTCGTCATATTTCTTCTTTATATTGAAAATGGTGCTTTTAGATACACCAAATTCTTCGGCCAGTCGGGAAATAGCCCAACCATTTTCTAGTTTGGCGATGATACGGTGCTTGACGGATTCACTCAAACGAGGCATAACGAACACTGTTAGTTACTCTCTCGAATTAGGATACTGACTAAATAATTTTAGCCCACCCACCTTAGTATTTATACAAAGGGCTAGGAGCAGGTATAATCGATATTTTCAAAATCTACATCCAATTCAATATTACAATTATTAAGTTAATCCCCTAAATTTAGTTATATTAAGTGCAGGTAGGTATAATTAATAAATACCTATTTAAAAAGATATAAATATCTATGCTAAAATATTTCAACTCAGGTAATCCGATAATCCATTAATTTTGTGCCATACATTTTCTAATTAATATTAAGAGCCCCCATATCTACTTTTAAACATATTATACAAATCCTTGAAATCTTTAATTTTTGAGATAATCGCTTGATCTGTTTTTTGTCCGAAAGGACTTCAAAAGCCGCTTATTTTAGCAATCCTGCCATTTTCAAATTGCAAATCCAGGGCCGGCTACGATTTTTTTATTCCCCCGATTTTCACAAAAACCATTTAGCCATTTTTTTATTTAAAATCTGACACCACAGCGTCAATCAGGACAGTCGAAAACCCTTTATATACCAAATTTGAACAAAAAATATAGAGAGAGTTCTATTCTACAGGATGTCAAAATTGAGCAAAATAGGAAATTTAAAGAAACCTCTTCAGGCATCTCTGGCGAGTCAAGTCATAAAAATTCAGCATTTTCAGATGGGGCAGAGAAAAATACCCTGTATTGAATCTTTGCACACCAACACTTTGAGTGGTTCTGTTGACAATTAAACTATTTTGACGGGATTCCATGGCACACTTGACTCGCCAAATGCCTGTAAATTTCCTATTTTGCTGAACCTTGACATCCTGTAGAATAGATCTCTCTCTAAATTCTTTGTTCAAATTTGGTATATAAAGGGGTTTTAGGGGGATCCTGATTAACGCTGTATTGGTAGATTTTAAATAAAAAAAACACTCAAAAATCGTAGCCGGACCTGGATTTGCCTTTTGAAAATGATAGGAAGGCTAAAAGAAGCGATTTTTGAAGGCCTTTCACACAAAGAATGTTCAGGGATTATCTCCAAAAATAAAGATTTTATTAATTTGCATATGTTTAAAAGTAGACACCCTGTATATTAAATTATTGTTTTTGAGAAATTCTTCGGAATTCTATTGTGGCTCAAATTGACTATGGATTTACCTAATTTCATATTCCTAATTAATACAGGGTGCTGGCAGCAAAGGAAGGAAACTCGAGAAAAAGCAACTTTTATTGTGGTGTTGATTCTAATCTCAGCCTTGATATTTATTATTTTTTTATTTCATTATCATAAATACTAGACGGTATAGTAACATGATAAAATAGTACGAAATATTAAATACCAACACTGGGGTTGGAATTATTACCAGCACAAAGTTGCATTTTCCTCGAATTTTGTTCCTTTGCTGTGAGAGGCTGGAGGCTGTAATTTGCATTTTATGGTTCTATTTTTAGCAGACCGGCCGGCTGCAGACTCCAGCGCGATGTTGCCGTCTCCGCGCGCCCTGTAACGATAGCCACGAGAAACCTCTTCAGGTCGTTCGATACCAACTGTCCGCGACTGTACCACGAAAGTGTGGTGACAAATGAGATGTTTTTTTTTTTTAAATGGAACAACCCTGTGTATTATTATATCTTAGGATTCTACGGAAATTCTAAACACATCTGATGAATGTAATTTATTAAAAATTGGTTAGGCATTTTGACTAATTTGCACAATTGTAGCGACAAAACTGGTTGAAATAGAACAAATTGAATTTCACATTCTTTAACTTTTCAAGAGCTATCCGGTGGTGTAACTGACGGTTGATACCACCATCAGGAAACCCTTGAAAAGTTAAGATAGAAATGTGAAATTAATTGGTAATGTCGAGTGTTTCTTTTTACATAATGTCTTGTGAATTTTTAAATTTTAGTTCCTGGGGTGCAAAATATAGCGTATGTACAGCGTGTCCCAAATAGCTTGCCCTACCCCCTGAATCTCAGGAACTGTAAGAGATACGAAAAAAAATTGAATACAAAAGTTGTAAGGTTGGCAGTGGACGTAACCTCTCTTTTATATTCATATATACAGGGCGATTCGTATTTGCGGGACAAAAATAAAATATTTAGATTTTGACAATTGCATTAATCCTTTGGAATATTTGCATTCTCCATGAAATTTTCTACAGAACCGTTTTTTTTTGTTTTGTATTTTGGATGCAGCGTTGCCAAGATATCGAATTTTTCTTGGAATTTAGGGACTTCGTGGAGGTTATGGAAACTGAATGCTGTATCTTTATTTTAATAGATATCAAAGATATATTTTATACGAAGTATGACAGCACAACCGTGTGTGGTGTGGTATGGCGAAAAATATGGGTCATTCTATTTGAAAAAAATAAGTTATTGCTGTTTGAAATTATCTGATTTTGAGAGCTTGTTATGAACACACTGTATATGCAAAAACAAATTTCGACACACCACACCACACACGGTTGTTCTGTCATACTTCGACTAAAATATATCTTTGATATATAGTTTCAGTAATTCTAATAATTTTTTTTTCTTAATATTGTTCTTTGGGTATTTATGAAGTATATATATATATATATATATATATATATTTCAAGCTGTTTCCAGTATATCACTTAAATCGAAGCGTTTTTGTGTGTATTTCTTTCGTTCTCTTATTTCTTCTTATATTCCTATCTTCACTTGTTTTGCTATCCAATTGAATTTCTCGACCAGTCGATGCTCACCTCACTCTGAACATTCCATATTGTATTATGAGTTTTTAATTAGATTAGTTGCACTACATACTTGTTATGTTGAATCTAGGTGGAAAGCTAACTTCGCTGCAATAATAGCAAGTTTTTGCTTTCGGCTCCAACAGCGCCTTCCATCGTGAAGGATGCTGCTAAGTGGGCCTTTTATTCCTACATACGATATAATAACAATCGCTTATGTACTTTCTCTTTGGAATAATAAATGTATGTAATGTAATATTATTAATATATTATTATTATTATAATAATTATTAATATAATATTAATATATTATTATGTAATATTATTATTATTTATATCGACTTAGACAAAAGGCATTCGCACTCCCTCTCTGGGGAACATTCACTCAGATCCCGGGTATCCCGGATACCATAAGGATCTGGGTCGGACGAGACCCTTGCCATGTTATCGGGCCTTAGGTGACATTGATGTTGTCGGACGTTCCTGCATTCCCCATGAATTTCCTGACGGTTCGGACTGTCGCAAGTAGTACCGCTTTCTGCATGGACCTGTAAAGACTATCAGTTAGACCCAGCTCTTTTATGTTTCTCAGCAAACTTTTTGGTATAACACCAGTTGTTGACACGATAATTGGAATCGTCTTGACGTTTTCCATTTCCCATTGCCTTCTAATTCGTTTTCTAAGTCTCTGTACTTCGCGATCTTCTCGACTTGCTTCACACGCAGGTTGTTGTTGTTCGGGATGGCCACATCAATCAGAGTTGTCTTCCTAGAAATTTTATCAACTATTATAAGGTCCGGTCTGTTATGGGCAACTCGTTGATCTGTCAGAACTGTACGATCCCAGTACATCTTGTAGTTGCTGTTCTCAAGAACAGGCTCCGGTGTGTAGCTGTAATATGGGACCCTCTCTGCCTGCACAAGCAGCAGTTTTTCCCCCAGTTCCTGGTGCAAGATCTTGGCAACCGAATCGTGTCGTTCCTTATATTCCGTTGATGCGAACATCTGACATCCTCCTGTTATGTGCTGGATTGTTTCTGAAGTTGGGCACCCGTATCTGCATCTGCCATCCACTACCGATGCATCTCCTACAATGAATTTTAGGTAGTTGCGAGTTGGTATAACCTGATCTTGTATGGCCAGTAAGAAGCCTTCCGTCTCGGGGAACATTCTTCCCGAGGTCAGCCAGTAGTTCGACGCTAACTTGTCGACATGTTCCTGGTTGACCTCATTAGGATGCCTCCCGTGCAGCGGCTTCTCCAACCACCTCTGTAGTGTATCGTTGTCGGTTTGGTGGTGATTTTGACGCTCGTGTTCCGTCAGACGTAGCGGTGTTGAGACGTCTGCTCCGCATATAGCTTTATGTAGTGTGGAGCTGTTGGCCTGTCTCTGGAAATAATTACGCAGATTTATTATTTGTTGGTCCAATTGCTTGCTGAGGTCTGCCAATCCTCTTCCTCCTAGTTGACGTGGCAGAGTAGTTCTTTCTACGGCGCTACGAGGATGATGTTTATGAGCTTTTGTCAGTAGTGTCCTAACTTTTCGCTGCAGGTTGTTGATGTCCGTGTTGGTCCAATTCACTATTCCAAACGAATAGCTGAGTACAGAGCACACATACGTGTTCAGGGCCTTAAACAAATTCCTGCTGTTAAGATCAGTTCGCACTACTTGTCTTACTCTCTTGATGAATTCATTCCTTAAATCGATCTTCATTTTTCGATGGTCTATCCTTTGAGCTTGTTTCATCCCGAGATACTTGTATGTATCTCCCATGCTCATTGCTTCGATCTCCTGGCCGTCCTGCATCTCGTGTGCGCCCTGTTCGAGCCTTCCCCGGACGATGTTAAGGGTGCGGCACTTGTCCAGTCCAAACTGCATTCCGATGTCCCTGGAGAACTCCTCGACAATTTTAAGCATTTGCGTTAGTTGGTTTTTGGTTGCGGCCATCAGTTTTAAATCATCCATATATAATAGGTGATTCAACTTGATCGCTTCTGCGTTGTTGCTTTTGATAGCGAAGCCGTATTTTGTAGAGTTCAACCGATGTGATAGAGGGTTCATCGCCATGCAGAACCACAGTGGACTGAGTGAATCTCCTTGGAAAATCCCTCTTCGGATGTTGATTGTGTCGGTCTCGATGTTGCTGCTTGCGGTTCTGAGTTGTATCTTAGTGCGCCAGGTTGTCATAACGTGTTCTAAAAGGAAACTGTATGATGATCTATTTTATACAGCTTTAAGATACCTGTTAGCCAGTCGTGGGGTACGGAATCAAATGCTTTCAAATGCTTTTTTGTAGTCCACATAAGCCATGTAGAGGTTTCGTTGCTTGGAATGAGGCTGGTTGCAGATGACAGAGTCTATGATGAGTTGCTCTTTGCATCCCATTGCGCCCTTCGCGCAGCCCTTCTGCTGCATTGCCATGATGTTGTTCCGCTCGCAGTGAGCATATATTCGCTGCGTAAGGCAAGAAGTGATTATCTTGTATAGCGTAGGCAAGCAGGTTATTGGGCGGTACTTGGCAGGGTTATCCATATTCCGCTGGTCTTTTGGCAACAGGTAGGTTGCACCCTGTGTAAGAAACAATGGCATTTTCAGAGGATCGACCAAGACTTCATTAATTAAGGTAGTTATTTGTTCATGCGTGCACCACAACTTCTTAATCCAATAATTTTGGAGATGATCTGGACCTGGTGCCTTCCAGTTGTGGGAATTCTTGATGACATTGGAGACCTCATCGGTTGTGAATTGCTCGTGTTGCATCTGGCTATAGTTCCGGTCCATCTCGCGTTCTTCACTGATCCAGCTTGCACTGACATTGCATGGACCTGGTGTGGCAAGCTGATTTCTCCAGAAACCGTCGACCTGTTCTCTGCTAGGGTAACTCGTATTTGTGGCATCGGCGCTAGAATTCAAAGTACGGTAGAAAACTTTTTCTGATCGGTCAAAAAGTTTGTTGTCTCGTTTCCTGTTGTTACTAGCCTTGTATCTCCTCAGACGCCCTGCGAAAACAGAAAGTTTTTGTTTTAATGTATCAAGACATTGTTGAGCAGTGATGTTCGCGGGGTCACGCTGAGAATGCATTTGGGTGCGGCTCATTATTGCCTGCACCGCCCTCTGGATCTTTCTAGTTCTAACTCCTCTGATATATTCCGTTACTTGTCCTATGTCTTTACGGAGACTCTCGATCTTCCGATTTAGTCGCATCTCCCATTGAGCCATTCGTGGTTCTGGTCTTGCACGATTTAACTCTTGAGCCGTCCGGATCTTGGCTCCCATTGCAGTGATGATGGCCGTTGCGGCACAGTAGATTAACATGTGCATATGTTCTAATGTAGGTGTTATTTATTATTATCTCGACTTAGCCAAAAGGCATTCGCACTCCCTCTACGGGGAACATTCACTCAGATCCCGTGTATCCCGGATACCAAAAGGATCTGGCTCGGACGAGACCCTTGCCATGTTATCGGGCCTTAGGTGACATTGATGTTGTTGGACGTTCCTGCACTCCCCATGAATTTCCTGACGGTTCGGGCTGTCGCAAGTAGTACCGCTTTCTGCATGGACCTGTAAAGACTATCAGTTAGACCCAGCTCCTTGATGTTTCTCAGCAAACTTTTTGGTATAACACCAGTTGTTGACATGATGATTGGAATCGTCTGGACGTTCTCCATTTCCCATTGCCTTCTAATTCGTTCTTCTAAATCTCTGTACTTCGCGATCTTCTCGACTTGCTTCACACGCAGGTTGTTGTTGTTCGGGATGGCCACATCAATCAGAGTTGTCTGCCTAGAAATTTTATCAACTATTATAAGGTCCGGTCTGTTATGGGCAACTCGTTGATCTGTCAGAACTGTACGATCCCAGTACATCTTGTAGTTGCTGTTCTCAAGAACAGGCTCAGGTGTGTAGCTGTAATATGGGACCCTCTCTGCCTGCACAAGCAGCAGCTTTTCCGCCAGTTCCTGGTGCAAGATCTTGGCAACCGAATCGTGTCGTTCCTTATATTCCGTTGATGCGAACATCTGACATCCTCCTGTTATGTGCTGGATTGTTTCTGAAGTTGGGCACCCGTATCTGCATCTGTCATCCACTACCGATGCATCTTCTACAATGAATTTTAGGTAGTTGCGAGTTGGTATAACCTGATCTTGTATTATTATTATTATCTCGACTTAGCCAAAAGGCATTCGCACTCCCTCTACGGGGAACATTCACTCAGATCCCGGGTATCCCGGATACCAAAGGATCTGGCTCGGACGAGACCCTTGCCATGTTATCGGGCCCTAGGTGACACCGATGTTGTTGGATGATCCTGCATTCCCCATGAATTTCCTGACGGTTCGGGCTGTCGCAAGTAGTACCGCTTTCTGCATGGACCTGTAAAGACTATCAGTTAGACCCAGCTCCTTGATGTTTCTCAGCAAACTTTTTGGTATAACACCAGTTGTTGACATGATGATTGGAATCGTCTGGACGTTCTCCATTTCCCATTGCCTTCTAATTCGTTCTTCTAAATCTCTGTACTTCGCGATCTTCTCGACTTGCTTCACACGCAGGTTGTTGTTGTTCGGGATGGCCACATCAATCAGAGTTGTCTGCCTAGAAATTTTATCAACTATTATAAGGTCCGGTCTGTTATGGGCAACTCGTTGATCTGTCAGAACTGTACGATCCCAGTACATCTTGTAGTTGCTGGTCTCAAGAACAGGCTTAGGTGTGTAGTTGTAATATGGGACCCTCTCTGCCTGCACAAGCAGCAGCTTTTCCGCCAGTTCCTGGTGCAAGATCTTGGCAACCGAATCGTGTCGTTCCTTATATTCCGTTGATGCGAACATCTGACATCCTCCTGTTATGTGCTGGATTGTTTCTGAAGTTGGGCACCCGTATCTGCATCTGTCATCCACTACCGATGCATCTCCTACAATGAATTTTAGGTAGTTGCGAGTTGGTATAACCTGATCTTGTATGGCCAGTAGGAAGCCTTCCGTCTCGGGGAACATTCGTCCCGAGGTCAGCCAATAGTTCGACGCTAACTTGTCGACATGTTCCTGGTTAACCTCGTTAGCATGCCTCCCGTGCAGCGGCTTCCCCAACCACCTCTGTAATTTATCGTTGTCAGTTCGGTGGTGATTTTGACGCTCGTGTTCCGTCAGACGTAGCGGTGTTGAGACGTCTGCTCCGCATATAGCCCTATGTAGTGTGGAGCTGTTGGCCTGCCTGTAGAAATAATTACGCAGCTTTAATTTTGTTGGTCCAATTGCTTGCTGAGATCTGCCAATCCTCTTCCTCCTAGTTGACGTGGCAGAGTTCTTCTTTCTACGGCGCTACGGGGATGATGTTTATGAGCTTTTGTCAGTAGTGTCCTAACTTTTCGTTGCAGGTTGTTGATGTCCGTGTTGGTCCAATTCACTATTCCGAACGAATAGCTTAGTACAGAGCACGCATACGTGTTCAGGGCCTTAAACAAATTCCTGCTGTTAAGATCAGTTCGCACTACTTGTCTTACTCTCTTGATGAATTCATTCGTTAAATCAGTCTTCATTGTTCGATGGTCTATCCTTTGAGCTTGTTTCATCCCGAGATACTTGTATGTATCTCCCTTGCTCATTGCTTCGATCTCCTGGCCGTCCTGCATCTCGTGTGCGCTTTGTTCGAGCTTTCCCCGGATGATATTAAGGGTGCGGCACTTGTCCAGTCCAAACAGCATTCCGATGTCCCTGGAGAACTCCTCTACAATTTTAAGCATTTGCGTTAGTTGGTTTTTGGTTGCTGCGATCAGTTTTAAATCATCCATATATAATAGGTGATTCAACTTGATCGCTTCTGCGTTGTTGCTTTTGATAGCGAAGCCATATTTTGTAGAGTTCAACCGATGTGATAGAGGGTTCATCGCCATGCAGAACCACAGTGGACTGAGTGAATCTCCTTGGAAAATCCCTCTTCGGATGTTGATTGTGTCGGTCTCGATGTTACTGTCTGCGATTCTGAGTTGTATCTTAGTGCGCCAGGTTGTCATAACGTGTTCTAAAAAGGAAACTGTATGATGATCTATTTTAGACAGCTTTAAGATACCTGTGAGCCAGTCGTGAGGTACGGAATCAAATGCTTTTTTGTAGTCCACATAAGCCATGTGGAGGTTTCGTTGCTTGGAATGAGCCTGGTTGCAGATGACAGAGTCTATGATGAGTTGCTCTTTGCATCCCATTGCGCCCTTCGAGCAGCCCTTCTGCTGCATTGCAATGATGTTGTTCCGCTCGCAGTGAGCATATATTCGCTGCGTAAGGCAAGATGTGATTATCTTGTACAGCGTAGGCAAGCAGGTTATTGGGCGGTACTTGGCAGGGTTATCCGTATTCCGCTGGTCTTTTGGTAACAGGTAGGTTGCACCCTGTGTAAGAAACAATGGCATTTTCAGAGGATCGAGCAAGACTTCATTAATTAAGGTAGTTATCTGTTCATGCGTGCACCACAACTTCTTAATCCAATAATTTTGGAGATGATCTGGACCTGGTGCCTTCCAGTTGTGGGAATTCTTGATGACATCGGAGACCTCAGCGGTTGTGAATTGCTCGTGTTGCATCTGGCTATAGTTCCGGCCCATCTCGCGTTCTTCGCTGATCCAACTTGCACTGACATTGTATGGACCTGGTGTGGCAAGTTGATTTCTCCAGAAACCGTCGACCTGTTCTCTGCTAGGGTAACTCGCATTTGTGGCATCGGGGCTAGAATTCAAAGCACGGTAGAAACCCTTTTCTGATCTTTCAAAGAGTTTGTTGTCTCGTTTCCTGTTGTTACTAGCTTTGTATCTCCTCAGACGCCCTGCGAAAACAGAAAGTTTTTGTTTTAATGTGTCAAGACATTGTTGAGCAGTGATGTTCGCGGGGTCATGCCGAGAATGCATTTGGGTGCGGCTCATTATTGCCTGCACCGCCCTCTGGATCCTTCTAGTTCTAACTCCTCTGATATATTCCGTCACTTGTCCTATGTCTTTACGGAGACTCTCGATCTTCCGATTTAGTCGCATTTCCCATTGAGCCATTCGTGGTTCTGGTCTTGCACGATTCAACTCTTGGGCCGTTCGGATCTTGGCACCCATTACAGTGGTGACTGCCGTTGCGGCACAGTAGATTAACATGTGCATACGTTCTAATGTTGGTGTCACTGAAACATAGTTTGGTAAAATTCGTGTGTTCATAAGATCGAGCACGATCGCAAGTTTCCTGGAAGAATTTAATCTTGGTAGCGGTGGCCTGCTCAGTGGGTCTGTGCCTTCGTATCGCAATACTGCCTGTCTCACATGTGCGTTTAAGCCTTCAAAATGTTCTTCGTTAACCGATTCCAGACTCTCGGTTGTTGGTTCTACCGTTTCGGCTTCTAGTTGTTGTCCAGGCGCTTGAAGTTCCCCATTGTTGTTGTTGTCATCTATGGCTATGTGTTCGCCGTGGATCTCTAGCTCAACTTCCCGTTTGATAGCGTTAAGTCGCGTTTCTGGAATTCGGTTATTTCTTAGAATAGTTCGATACTGATCTGACACTCTTTGTTCAGACACTTGCATGTGTGGAAACTCCCTGCAGAACTCGGCATGCAGTTGTTGTCGGTAGCCGATCATCTCTAGTCCTAAGTTTGTCACCCGGTAAAAAATACGCATAATCGATTCATTCATGGACACAGTCCATTTCATGCGTCGTCGTTGTAATCCCGCCTCTGTGAACGCTGGCTGAAGTTCCCGCGCAGCACCTTCGGTGGGTGGAACCCTAGTTCTCGTTTGGCTCCCATGTTGTAGATGTTCGTGTTGTTGTTGGGCTGTAGCTGTTTGTGCAACAGGGGCCCGCCTCATCAGCGCCCTGTCACCGACGTCCCGCTCGCTGTCATGTCCAGCGCCGGCTCCAGACATTATTATTATTATATCGACTTAGCCAAAAGGCATTCGCACTCCCTCTACGGGGAACATTCACTCAGATCCCGGGCATCCCGGATACCAAAAGGATCTGGCTCGGACGAGACCCTTGCCATGTTATCGGGCCCTAGGTGACATTGATGTTCTTGGACGATCCTGCATTCCCCATGAATTTCCTGACGGTTCGGGCTGTCGCAAGTAGTACCGCTTTCTGCATGGACCTGTAAAGACTATCAGTTAGATTCAGCTCCTTGATGTTTCTCAGCAAACTTTTTGGTATAACACCAGTTGTTGACATGATGATTGGAATCGTCTGGACGTTCTCCATTTCCCATTGCCTTCTAATTCGTTCTTCTAAGTCTCTGTACTTCGCGATCTTCTCGACTTGCTTCACACGCAGGTTGTTGTTGTTCGGGATGGCCACATCAATCAGAGTTGTCTTCCTGGAAATTTTATCAACTATTATAAGGTCCGGTCTGTTATGGGCAACTCGTTGATCAGTCAGAACTGTACGATCCCAGTACATCTTGTAGTTGCTGTTCTCAAGAACAGGCTCAGGTGTGTAGTTGTAATATGGGACCCTTTCTGTCTGCACAAGCAGCAGCTTTTCCGCCAGTTCCCGGTGCAAGATCTTGGCAACCGAATCGTGTCGTTCCTTATATTCCGTTGATGCGAACATCTGACATCCTCCTGTTATGTGCTGGATTGTTTCTGAAGTTGGGCACCCGTATCTGCATCTGTCATCCACTACCGATGCATCTCCTACAATGAATTTTAGGTAGTTGCGAGTTGGTATAACCTGATCTTGTATGGCCAGTAGGAAGCCTTCCGTCTCGGGGAACATTCGTCCCGAGGTCAGCCAATAGTTCGACGCTAACTTGTCGACATGTTCCTGGTTAACCTCATTAGGATGTCTCCCGTGCAGCGGCTTCCCCAACCACCTCTGTAGTTTATCGTTGTCGGTTCGGTGGTGATTTTGACGCTCGTGTTCCGTCAGACGTAGCGGTGTTGAGACGTCTGCTCCGCATATAGCCCTATGTAGTGTGGAGCTGTTGGCCTGCCTGTAGAAATAATTACGCAGATTTAATATTTGTTGGTCCAATTGCTTGCTGAGATCTGCCAATCCTCTTCCTCCTAGTTGACGTGGCAGAGTTGTTCTTTCTACGGCGCTACGGGGATGATGTTTATGAGCTTTTGTCAGTAGTGTCCTAACTTTTCGTTGCAGGTTGTTGATGTCCGTGTTGGTCCAATTCACTATTCCGAACGAATAGCTGAGTACAGAGCACGCATACGTGTTCAGGGCCTTAAACAAATTCCTGCTGTTAAGATCAGTTCGCACTACTTGTCTTACTCTCTTGATGAATTCATTCGTTAAATCAGTCTTCATTGTTCGATGGTCTATCCTTTGAGCTTGTTTCATCCCGAGATACTTGTATGTATCTCCCTTGCTCATTGCTTCGATCTCCTGGCCGTCCTGCATCTCGTGTGCGCTTTGTTCGAGCTTTCCCCGGATGATATTAAGGGTGCGGCACTTGTCCAGTCCAAACAGCATTCCGATGTCCCTGGAGAACTCCTCTACAATTTTAAGCATTTGCGTTAGTTGGTTTTTGGTTGCGGCGATCAGTTTTAAATCATCCATATATAATAGGTGATTCAACTTGATCGCTTCTGCGTTGTTGCTTTTGATAGCGAAGCCATATTTTGTAGAGTTCAACCGATGTGATAGAGGGTTCATCGCCATGCAGAACCACAGTGGACTGAGTGAATCTCCTTGGAAAATCCCTCTTCGGATGTTGATTGTGTCGGTCTCGATGTTACTGTCTGCGGTTCTGAGTTGTATCTTAGTGCGCCAGGTTGTCATAACGTGTTCTAAAAAGGAAACTGTATGATGATCTATTTTATACAGCTTTAAGATACCTGTGAGCCAGTCGTGAGGTACGGAATCAAATGCTTTTTTGTAGTCCACATAAGCCATGTGGAGGTTTCGTTGCTTGGAATGAGCCTGGTTGCAGATGACAGAGTCTATGATGAGTTGCTCTTTGCATCCCATTGCGCCCTTCGAGCAGCCCTTCTGCTGCATTGCAATGATGTTGTTCCGCTCGCAGTGAGCATATATTCGCTGCGTAAGGCAAGATGTGATTATCTTGTAAAGCGTAGGCAAGCAGGTTATTGGGCGGTACTTGGCAGGGTTATCCGTATTCCGCTGGTCTTTTGGTAACAGGTAAGTTGCACCCTGTGTAAGAAACAATGGCATTTTCAGAGGATCGAGCAAGACTTCATTAATTAAGGTAGTTATTTGTTCATGCGTGCACCACAACTTCTTAATCCAATAATTTTGGAGATGATCTGGACCTGGTGCCTTCCAGTTGTGGGAATTCTTGATGACATCGGAGACCTATTATTATTATTATTATTATTATTATTATTATTATTTTTATATCGACTTAGCCAAAAGGCATTCGCACTCCCTCTGTGGGGAACATTCACTCAGATCCCGGGTATCCCGGATACCATAAGGATCTGGCTCGGACGAGACCCTTGCCATGTTATCGGGCCTTAGGTGACATTGATGTTGTTGGACGTTCCTGCACTCCCCATGAATTTCCTGACGGTTCGGGCTGTCGCAAGTAGTACCGCTTTCTGCATGGACCTGTAAAGATTATCAGTTAGACCCAGCTCTTTGATGTTTCTCAGCAAACTTTTTGGTATGACACCAGTTGTTGACACGATGATTGGAATCGTCTGAACGTTGTCCATTTCCCATTGCCTTCTAATTCGTTCTTCTATTATTATTATTATTATTATTATTAATATTATTATTATATCTATTACAATAAAGATACAGCATTCAGTTTCCATAACCTCCACCCAGAAGTCCCTAAATTCCAAGAAAAATTCGATATCTTGGCAACGCTGCATCAAAAATACAAAACAAAAAAACGGTTCTGTAGCAAATTTCATGGAGAAAGCAAATATTCCAAAGGATTGATGCAATTGTCAAAATCTAAATATTTTATTTTTGTCCTGCAAATACGAATCGCCCTGTATATGTGAAAATAAAAGAGAGGTTACGTCCATTGCCAACCTTACAACTTTTGTATTCAAGTTTTTTTTTGTATCTCTTACGGTTTCTGAGATCCAGGGGGTAGGCCAAACTATTTGGGACACGCTGTACAAGTGACTCTTAATCCCTCGAGTGACAATCTTCACTCTCGGGATTAAAACACGCACTTTAGTCCCTTAGAACATAATGTACTATTTGGACATTGTTCTGTGCTATTTGCCCACTCACAAAACAGATAAATTAAATTCAGTGATTTTATATAGTGTGACAAATAAAGTCTGCATCATCATGTAATTTTTTTTTGTTTGCAGCATCATTTGAAATTTGCCGGCAATTTGTGCTTGCCATTGAATTGATAAGTATAAGGAAGGACTTTAGAGAGAGTGACTTCAGAAAGCGAAACAATAAAAGTAAATCAGCTGATTGCGGCAAAAACTACATAACACAAAAAGAGGCAAAGCGTCAAACTGTATCTATGTCCTGTGCATTAAACGTCATTTTGTAGAGCACAAAGATGGTAAACTCTTGTTGTGATTTGGATGCACCGAACAGGGCCAAAAAAATAGCGGGATAGCATAAAATTAACAGAAGTATTTTAACTTCAATTATGGCAATATTTCCAAAATTAATCAAGCTGCTGAACTGAAATTTGGCACTATTGTGTTCTTGGGGACGGAGAATAAGCAATTTCTGCTTATCTCACACAGGGAGCCACATCGTGCTTTTACTCGTTACTTTTTTTGGGTTATCTTTTTTGGTTTTGCTGGGTTATAATTTTAGTGTAGTAGTCTTTCCATTCTGCAACAAAAGCCGATATGAAATTGGCAAGACGTTTCCCAAAACCTCTGGTAACTCCACAATTCGAAAAATAAAATTTTCATCTATCGCTTTCAAATATTTTACAGAACAATAATTATTCTACCATTCATAGTTAAACAAAATTCTGTATGAACAATATGTACCAAAAATATTTTTCTTTCAAAATGGAACAACTTAAAGTCCACAAAACTCATGATATTTTACACAATGCCCATTTGGCATTTGTCTCTTAGTTTTGAACGTACAATTCATCTGTAACTTTTAAATGCGGTATGTGAAATGTTTATTTTTCGAATTTTGGACTTTAAGGGCGCATTTTGCCAATTTCAACGCAAATGGTTGATTTTAGGTATCGTAAGCGAGAATAGACTTTTGTTGCAAAATGAAAAGATGCACTCAAATGATGGACCTGCAGTACCAAAAAGATAATCTTAAAAAATTACGAGAGCTTCATCCAAAAACAGTGCAAGTGGCGGCCTTATGTGAGATACGTAGAAATTACCAGCTTGTATATATTGACTTGTTAGAACTTGTACTTCAACAAGTGTTTAAAAGAAAAATGTTACACATGTTAATAAATGCTATAAAAATGTCATAAACATAAATGGGACACCATGTATAATAATATAATAAAATCAAATTATAAAAAAATATATACCATAAAGGGCATTTTATAATGCATTGCACACTACAGTTTACTTTATTTTACTAGTAGAACAGAACTTCGTGTATATTTTTTGTTCGAATTTGGGATAATAGGGAAAATTCTGTGGTGTCCTGATTAATGCTGCGGTGTCAGATTTTAAACAAAAAAACCGCTAAATGCATTTACGTAGTGAAAATTGTGGGTATAAAAAATTGTAGTCGGTCCTGGATTTGTATGTTGACAACGGTATAAGAAGGTCAAAAGACGCGGTTTGAAGATCTTTCAAACAAAGGGTCGGGGGAATATCCCCAAAAATAAAATCATTGAAAACGCTACGTCATTTTTTGCGATTAACAAAAATTAATATTTTAATGGGTGTTTGAAGAATAACTTTTTAACGGAAGAGAATAAAGAAAAATGGCATTAATGAAAAATGTTCAAAAAAATTAGGGCTTTCGAAGAATGTAACAAAAGTGGTATGTTGCTGGGAAAAAAGTTTTCTTGACGTCGCGACGCCTAGCGTCGTATTTGCAAAGAGTCGCTAAATGGGCCAATTTATCATCTTCCATATATAATATCTCCATATCTTTGACCGTTTTCCACCAACAGAGGCTGGGCGTCTAAAAATCATCACCCTGTACGTACACAATGGGTACCTTCACACATAGTAAATTTCTGCCGAAAGTTTGAAATCAGGACTTTGTATTTCAACGTTAAAACGGGCATGTGCAATATCTCACGCAATAGCCTTGTTAAAAGTAGATATAAAACTTTAGATAGCGCTATGAGGTGCCCATTACATGAATTTTATTTACAGAAACTAACAGCATAAAATGCTACAATGTGGTGAGCGTTTATGAGGGCTTTAAAGCACACGAACAGGGAATAGGTAGGTAAAATGTGGTATTCTGCGAGATTGTCTCGTATGATAAGCATCATCTAGGTTCCAGATTGTAGATAAAAATATAAACCAGCCAACAAAATTTAGGTGGTTCAACTGAAATTTTCGATAGGTACCTAATACCTATATCAGTTTACGAATGTGTGTCCACGTTAAGAAGTAAAATCTTTATTTGCAGACTGATTTTGATAAACTTTCTTTTGTTAGGTAGGTATTTGAAATACTTATTCCACTTTACTCTTGGGTAATAATCATAGCTAACTACGGTCACTTTTATGAGCTCAAATTTCAAAAAGTACTATTACTTACGGATTTCTTTAGAAAAAAACTGACTGCAGCTTCTTGTTTAGGATCACTTAAAACCCTTACCCTATCTGTCCCAATTTCCACTATTCTAAAATAAGACAAAAATGCATGATTTTTTTAATCATTGTAAGAATTTATCATTGTTTTAAAAAATGTAACGGAAAATGCTTCTAAAGTTGTTTTATTCCAGCTTTTAATGAACACGTCATTTGCACTGTTTTCTAATCGATTCGGTATTCTGCGTACAGTTTTATAATTTTAAAATTAGTTTGGAGGCATTTTCCGCCACAACTATGTTGGCCTGCGGCCCCCAGAGCCCATTTTCGTTGATGTTTCATTATTTCCCTATGATGCATCCATTGGTTTTCTAGAAATAGTCTAGAATCATCGGCTAGTAATATCCAATGGTTTGAGTATAAGACCTGAAGAATATTCTTGGCACGTGAGCGAGTCTGACAGCGAATTTGTTTGAAGACTACAATAAAGGTGGCAACGCGTTTGGACTATTATTCTTGGAAATCCGGTATAAAAAGAACCCGTAGTCAGTTTTTTCTAAAAAATCCCTATAATAGTATTAGATACTTTTGGAAATTTGAGCCCATAATACTTATTGGTCGTAGTTGTAGCAGTACAGGGTGTCCAGATTTGGTTGTAAATGCGGGGTATCTCGGATATTTTTAGATATAGGGAGTTGCGGTTTTCGCGAACTGTTGCTACTTTTTTTGTGAAACGTAAACAGATTTTTCATAGCCACCTTCGTTTTTAAGATACAGGATACAGGGCGAAATTGAAAATTTGCGCTTTTGGGGCATACCTCGTATCTTGGGAAAATGGCAAAAACTGTATCTTATAGACATTTTTACGTAGAATTCAGTGCTGTATTCAGTTTTTTACTAAAATTGATAGTGTTCGATATATGGACCAAACTTAGGGTTTTTAAATGGAACACCCTCTATATTTTCTACTAGTTATATTCAGATTGTCGTAAGCTTTACAAAAATATATAACACTATGTAGTTATTATCTATATTAGACTCTAAAATAACCGAGATACCCCGCATTTACAACCAAATCTGGACACCTTGTACAGTCCAAAAATAAAGTTACCCATTTTGTTGAATGCGTATTTTGAACACTATCTAACAAAAATGTTTATTAAAATCCAACAAATAAAGATTCTACAAGGGCTAAGTTCTTAATGTGGACACACCGTATATAGAGTGTGTTCAACGTTTGCCATATTTCAAATTTCAATTATTCAAATTTTATGTATGTACCTAGGTGTTAATTTTCGGGAAAGCCATATTAGGGACAATTTTAGGGTAAATCTAAAAACCGATTTCCCCGAATACAAAATTTTAAGGAAAGTCCTAAGAAACTGTCCAACTTCCGACTCCATAAACAATCAGATTGCATTTTTTATGATACGATATTTTCCTAAAATATAATGTTCACAATTCGTGGATTAGACGACATCTATTAGTGGACCTCAATATAAATGCATTTGGAAAATATTAAACTAAAAAGTTTGAATCCATTTGACATTTCACTATTTAGGAAACCATTAAAACCAATGTTCGAAGGATTTGTTCAAGTAAATATTATTTTATTACCTACAACATAGATAGATTGTCTCTCCAAAAGCATCCCAAAAATAAGTATAAATAAAAATGGTAGATATTCAAATTTAGAGTTTGTCATTCTAATCAGGAAAATACATTAATAACGTAATTCTCAAAACTACTGGGAAATGGTGGAAATTCACGATGAGAAAATGTTGGGCTGCGAGGAATGGGATTTTTTAAATTCCTAGGAGTAAATCTAACTCTAAAACACAGTGAATTTGATTTTGAAATGACTAGTTTCAACACAGTGTATTTGATTTTGAAATGACTAGTTGAATGACTTTCCCTATTTTCTTCATCGTTTTTTCTAGTTCCTGGACATGGCACAGGCTTATCCAAGTTAATTATTTTGTCACTAGCACAAAAGTTGGCATTTTATTTCGTCACATCAAAAATTTTCAATTCAACTTGACGTGAAAATGATAACTGACGTATGTCAGTGCGACTATTTTTACGACTATATTTTATAACTTAACCGCGCTTTTGTCGCAATGACTAGATGTGCAGAAGAGTTTAGTTATTTCCGCTCGCCTAGCTCTCATACCATTATGTATATCGTGTTCTGAATATATTTTCTCTGGTTAGAAAGAAATGATGCTGGTTTCTTATTTTTTAGATTGGATTACTTATTATAAGTATACTGCTCACTTATGTTGCTGCTATTCTATTTACTTTCTACTAGAATAAGTATTATACAATAAAAAATATATTTTCTACAAAATTCTACAAAAAAAAACAATATCTTTCACAGATTTAGAGATATGTTTGCCTACAATTTTGAATAGGTACAGGAAAATGCAGAAAATAATGCTTTTTATGAAAAAATCATGCGCTTTCGTTCGTGAGACATTCTTTACATAATTGAAATGAAATAGGCGTATATAGTTGTATACATGTCTTTATTAAAAGAACTTGCTGTCTATAACTGTTGTGACACTGTGAATGTACTTGTAGACTTCTTCGCCTGTTTCAAGCACGTACGTCCCCCTTGGGATCTGGGGTCCAGACAATATACCCATGGGATAGGCAAGATCATCGGCTTTTTCAGAATTATAATCAAACTCATATAAGTACGCTTGGAACAGATCGGGGTTTCTTATGGATGCAGTCCAGAGTTCGCATGCCCTCAGGTGGCTACAGATCCCTACAAGATCCATAATTATAGTTTATAAAGCTCCCCCTGTGCTCATACGAGTATTCACATAAATTTTGTCTTTGGATGCGTGAACTTAGACGAATTTAAGAGTGAATAATTTAACGCTTTTGGTGTTTGCCATCATTGATTGCTACAAAAATGCCGATTCTCTGTCCTGTTATTTTCTCGTGTTATCGTTTGGTTCATTATGGAGATATACAGTGTGGCCATTTTAGTGTGCAACATATGGGAATTTTTTTTATTAATTGCACAACCAAAATACAAATATTGCCGAAAGTTGGTGCATGTTCGATAATCACATTAGGTGCCCTTAGAATGGTTGCAAGTTAAACAGCATACAGGGTAGGTCGAAAAATATAAAAATTGCACAAGAGTGAAGTACCCTTATTTAAAAAAATTCAGTAAAAGGTTATTAAGAAAAGTTGTTTAGAATTAAAAGGTATGCCTAAATACCAAAACATAGCCTCCTAAGAAAAAAAAATTTTTCGTCGATGAATTTCTAGTTTCTTATTAAACATTTAAAATAAAAATTTTGCACCATAAATGAGAGTTTTTTAATAGATACATTATCATTACTAATGTTTTACCTTGTTCATAAGAATTTTTGCGAAATTTTAAAGTTGGGTTTAATATCGTTGCAACAAACATGAAGTTTGTGATTCCCTAAAAAACTAAAAATCTAAGTTAATTTTACAAATATGCTTGAATTTGAACAAAGTTATGAGAAATTAATTTGATTTTGATTAATTTATGAAAGTGTTTAGGGGGAATATTAAAAAATATATATTTTTAGACAATTATTAATGTTTTTCAAAAAAATATTTTTTTTTCTTAGGAGGCCATGTTTTGGTATTTAGACATATCTTTTAATTCTAAACAACTTTTCTTAACAACATTTTGCTGAATTCTTTGAAATAAGGGTACTTTACTCTTGAACAATTTTTATATTTTTTGACCTACCGTGTATGCTGTTTGACTTGCAACCATTCTAAGGGCACCTAATATGATTATCGAACATGCACCAACTTTAGGCAACATTTGTATTTTGGTTGTGCAATTAATAAATAAAATTCCCATATGTTGCACGCTAAAATGGCCACACTGTAGATAACTATTTATAAATCGAACACATTACTCTAAAAAATTATCTTTCATGGATAAATGCCCTCGTCGCATTTTCCTTTTTATTATTAGGCGTTAGACGGACTATAGTTTATTTAAATTTTGCTAAAACTGGAAATAAATCGGCATTGACAAGATGGCTCAGTATTTTTGATTTGTAATAAACTTTTTTTAGAAAATCTAAATATGGAAACACTAGAAAACCTTTAAAAAATGCCGAGTCCCGAGATATTATAAATTTTGGGAATTTATTTTTTTATAGTGATATTTAACACAGGCGTACGTCCGAGTAAGAAATGTCATAGTTTTAAAATATATCTTTGTGTATTATTAACTTACAAGATATGCAGTCTGGTTGATTTTCCCCACCATTGGGATAGTAGTCCACATGCCCAGCTTGAAGAATCATGCCCAGGTGTCTTCCATTAGTATGGATCACATCTACAAATTCAGCATCTGTGGGATCAAGCACTTCGTCTAAATATTCTCGATGTGGCCACTCGTATAATGGAGCTGCTGGATCCAATCCTATAAAAGAACAACTATAAGCTGCTTTTTATTGCAAGCGACAAGATTAAAGAGCGCCAGAAAATTGAGCCTATTGAGAGTATTTACACAAAATTTACAATTGCCATAAAATGAAAACATTATTAGGTGGGAATATATCAGAAAAGAACATACCTGTAATCCTTTGAAGGCGTTCTCCTATCTGCTGTTTAACTTTGTAGCCAGCAAAAGCACAGATCTGACCCCCCATACTATGTCCTATACAGTGAATCGCAGACATAGGAATACTTTTGTATCTAAAGAAATAAATAGATTAGTTTCAAAAGCAACTTTATTCTAGTTATAAGGGCATTTTAAAGATTAGGGAAAAACAGGCAGACTCATGGAGCAAGCAGTTCATCTTTCAGAAATAATAATGGATTAGTTACACTGTACTCCTAGGATAGGATGTCCCAAATTGGTGCAAACCGTATTTGCTTGGGTGATAGGGGCGTTACTCGTTTTGTCGTTTTTCTTAAACGTGCCATAACCTCTTTATTTGTGAGTATTTTCGATTTTGGTAAAAACATGTTTTTCTTTTTGAAAAATTGCACACTTACTATACAGTGTGGTCATTTAAGTGTGCAACATATGGGACTTTTTTTTATTAATTGCACAACCAAAATACATACATTGCCGAAAGTTGATGCATGTTCAATAATCATATTAGGTGCACTTAGAATGGTTGCAAGTTAAACAGCATACAGGGAAGGTAAAAAAATATAAAAATTGCACAAGAGTAAAGTACCCTTATTTCAAAAAATTCAGCAAAAGGTTATTAAGAAAAGTTGTTTAGAATTAAAAGCTATGCCTAAATACCATAACATAGGCTCCTAAAAAATTTTTTCGTCGATTAATTCCCAGTTTCTTAATAAACATTTAAAATAAAAATTTTGCATCTTAAATGAGAGTTTTTTAATATACACAATATAATTACTAATGTTTTACCTTGTTCAGAAGAATTTTTGCAAAATTTTAAAGTTTTGTTTAATATCGTTGCAACAAACATGAAGTTTGTGATTCCCTAAAAAATTTTAAATATAAATTAATTTTACAAACATGCTTGAATTTGAACAAAGTTAGGCGAAACTGATATAATTTTGATTGATTTATGAAATTGTTTAGGGCGAATATTAAATCAAAATTTTTTAGGAAATTATTAATATTTTTCAAAAAAATATATTTCTTTTTCTTAGGAGGCCATGTTTTGGTATTTAGGCACAACTTTTAATTCTAGACAACTTTTCTTAATAACATTTTCCTGAATTTTTTGAAATAAGGGTACTTTACTCTTGTGCAATTTTTATATTTTTTGACCTACCCTGTATGCTCTTTGACTTGCAACCATTCTAAGTGCGCCTAATATGATTATCGAACATGCACCAACTTTCGGGAATATTTGTATTTTCGTTGTGCGATTAATAAAAAAAAATCCCATATGTTGCACACTTAAATGGCCACACTGTATACAGTTTAGTCATTTAAGTGTGCAACATATGGGACTTTTTTTAATTAATTGCACAACGAAAATAAAAATTAATATTCCCGAAAGTTCGTGCATTATCGATAATCATATTAGGCGCAATTAGAATGGTTGCAAGTCAAACAGCATACAGGGTAGGTCAAAAAATATAAAAATTGTACAAGAGTAAAGTACCCTTATTTCAAAAAATTTTGCAAAATATTATTAAGAAAAGTTGTCTAGATATATGCCTAAATACCACAACGTGACCTCCTAAGAAAAAGAAATATATTTTTTGAAAAACATTAATAATTTGCTAAAAAAATTTGTTTTAATATTCACCCTAAACAATTTCATAAAGCAATCAAAATTATATCAATTTCGCATAACTTTGTTCAAATTCAAGCATATTTGTAAAATTAACTTAGATTTTTAATTTCTTAGGGAATCAAAACTTCAGGTTTGTTGCAACGATATTAAACAAAACTTTAAAATTTTGCAAAAATTCTTCTGAACAAGGTAAAACATTAGTAATGATAATGTGTATATTCAAAAACTCTCATTTAAGGTGCAAAATTTTTATTTTAAATGTTTATTAAGGAACTGTGCAAATTAATTGACGAAAAAAAATTTTTTTACTAGGCTATGTTTTGGTATTTAGGCATAGTTTTCAATAATTCTAAACAACTTTTCTTAATAACATTTTGCTGATTTTTTTGAAATAAGGGTACTTTACTCTTGTGCAATTTTTATATTTTTTTATACCTACCCTGTATGCTGTTTAACTTGCAACCATTCTAATTGCACCTAACATAATTACTGAACATGCGTCAACTTTCGGCAATGTCTGTATTTTGGTTGTGCAATTAATAAAAAAAAGTCCAATATGTTGCACACTTAAATCAAATTTAGAAGATGACTCATCGCCCGAATTTTTTTCATCAGTTTCACGCATTTTAGAAGTATGTGGTTAGGAATAAAATACAATGTTGTTTTAATTACGAAAAGACGAGGCGCACGTCATAAACGAATCACCCTATATGTACCTATTTTATCTCCGATCCTGCGAATGTTGTTTTGTTGTAAATTTATTCTTTTCTATATGCGTCCTTTCATCGGCTGGGTATATCCTATTATCAGAAACTAGCATCGTCAGTTTTCATCACGTTAATAAAATATTTGTGCTCTGGCAATACTCATAAATATTTAAGCGCCCCAAGGGCTTCATAAGCCTTGGGAATATACTCGCATGTTCTGCTAGCTAAAATTTTTGCTTTTTTGCTGTTTTATTTGCACCCTGGGTCTTGTTTAGGAATTAAAGGGTTTTTATGGGAATTTCTGACCAATTAAATATTTTGAATTAGAAAATTTAAGTCCAAAAATATATACTTAAATGATTTATCTACATATAAGCACGTGCATTTAAATTTTAGTTCCGGGTCTGTCTATCTTTCTCTTACAATCTGTATTCGTTAATCACCGTGTTTTTGTTAATGTTTTCATTCACTTATTCTGCACTTACTTGTTTAAAAACAATAGTAAGTTCGCCAGTTGTTTGGATACAACGGGTGTATGTATGCGAGCTTCGACATACACCACGTGTGATAAAGGTGCCCAATCAACTACAATTACGTTCCAGTTTCTTACATCTGCCATAACTGAAATAAAAGAAAATTTGGGTAAGTATATATTTTATTTACCATCATTTGCCAAAAAAAAGGAAATTCCATAGACTTATGATAAGTCTATGGGACATTCCCATTTACGTTAAGTTGCGCTTCCACCAGCGAATGAACTCGATCGAACGTGGGCACGAGCATTCGAAAAAATGTTCGCCTTGATTGATAACATCGATTTCAGGTTAATTTCTGAGCTGTTTATTCCAAAAACGAACAATTTAACACTTAACACATCATATTTTCGGAAATTTATTTGTGGCGTAAACAGATCCATTGAATCTTTAATTGGGTTTTTCGCCACCAAACTGATTAAAATGCAACTTTTTCAAGTTGCCTTGAAATGTCATAAATTCTTAACATTAAATGAACGAAACTTTGAACGTTTAACTCAAAAAATAGTTATTTATGTACCAAGGCACTGAAGTTAAACTTTTTATGCCTCATGTGGAATTTAGTTGCCGAGGCCTCTGGCCGAGGCAAATAAACCACATGAGTCATAAAAAAAACTTCAGTGCCGAGGTACATATTACATTTTTCTTGAAATCGGCAGTAAAGTGTCCCAAAATCGTCATTAAAAGCACAATAAGTAGGCCTTGGCGAGATGTAAACATCAAACGTCAGACGCGGAGATATCGCCCGTCAAAAGTGACCAAATATTCAAAACCCGGCCGATAAAGGCCCATTTAACTTTTCGTACACATTGCGAAATTGTTTCCTATAGAAGCGCAATCCTTCAGTATACATATTTTAGTAAATTCGAATATCAATAGATTTGTTGTGTAGGCTGCACAAGAAGCAGCAGTTTGGTTTTTCTGTACGAAGATGCCGTGTCTTGTCTTACTTGACCTAGGTAGGGCCATCGTCAAAGTCAAGCAACGCCGCGCGTAGTCGGTTTATTTGCCTCGGCCAGAGGCCTCGGCAACTAAATTCCACATGAGTCATAAAAAGTTGAACTTCAGTGCCTTGGTACATAAATAACTATTTTTTGAAGTCGGAAAAAAAATGTTTTAGGCAAGAAAATAGTAATAAGGGATCACCCGTCCATTAACCGACTACGCGCGGCGTTGCTTGACTTTGACGATCGCTCTACCTAGGTCAAGTAAGACAAGACATGACACCTTCGTACAGAAAAACCAAACTGCTGCTTCTTGTGCAGCCTCCATAACAATAATCTATTGATATTCAAACCTACTAAAATATGTATACTGAAAGATTACGCTTTTATAGGAAACAATTTCGCATTGTGTACGAAAAGTTAAATGGGCCTTTATCGGCCGGGTTTTGAATATTTGGTCACTTTTGACGGGCGATTTCTCCGCGTCTGACGTTTGATGTTTACATCTCGCCAAGGCCTACTTATTGAAAAAATCGTACAATAATGTAGCCCATTATTGTACGATATCTGTGCTTTTAATGACGATTTTGGGACACTTCATTGTCGGTTTCAAGAAAATAACTTTAACAAATTTGTTTTCCGCGTTTTTGGAGAATAATAAGCCTGGTTCGTACAGCTTCTTTATATTTTACTTTTACCTTATCTTTGAGAAATATTAAATGTCATTGGTCAGTTCGCATCAATTCCGTTGGTTATTTCATAAAATTAAAGTAAAATTAAAAGGTAAAGAGCTGCATGATGCATGAACCAGGTATTTATCTTCCTCCTTTCTCAGAGATCATGACGTCACGTCAAAGTGTAATGACAGATTATATCAATTAACATGTAAAATAGTATTCTAGAAAAATACTATTTAAAAATAATGAGCACAAGTTTTTGGTGCCATGTCTAAATTTGAGTACATTTGGCAGATTACAAGGTGGATTTATAACTTCGACGTTTGCGTTTAGCTGACATTTCTGGACGCAAACGGAAAGTTTATAAAATGTCTGCTACGGAAGGCAACGACGAAGGTCACCGTCAACCGCGAGCGCCAACGCAAACGCCGAGTTTATAAATCCACCTTTAGTCCTCCAGACTGGAATAGTCAACTTTTTATTGACATCTACGGCTACAGCGGTTTACATGAAATTTCTATGGTTCATAGTGATATCTTGAAAAACTCATAATCTTTTTTGTTTTTATATGGGTGTAAGTATTTCTGAATATATAAATAATTTTATCAAACGGTTACAGACTTGTGAAAGATGTCATGGACAGCATCTACTCTAACATCTTTTTTTTTTATCCTGAAGCTGAATTGTTGTTACCTGATATTTTTGTGGTTTTAATGTTCAATAAAAATAATTAAATTGTTTGACGCCCGCCTACTATGAATTTTTACATGATTTTCTGGAACAGTCAGGGGAATGGTATTTGGCATGAATTTATTTTTTGTAGGAAAAATATTGTGTTTTCGAGAAAAAAATTTAGAGGGAAAAAATTTTCCTAAGTAAAAGGGCTACACAAATCATATTTTTGTTATACGTAAAAATGACCCAAAAAAGTTAGAGTAAAAAAATTATTAAGGGTTGTTAGGTTTTATCATTTTTTAGGGCAGTGTGTAAATAAATAAACTACCCTAAGTCATCTTTCAGTAAGTAGATAACACATACCAAATTTCAAATTTTTAAGTAGCGCAGTTATTGAGATATAATTAATAAAAATTCTTTTTGGGTCATCGAAAAATTTTATATGAAAGACCCCCCTTAAAACCACCTGCCGAATACCCCTTTGAAGTATTTACTATACATTCTGACTATATACAGTGTGTCTCAGGATAAGTGAAACGAGAGGTGTAAAAGACCAAAAATTTTCGAGTTCGAATTTGGCCATTTGGGGTCCAGGCCTGATTGCCTAGAAAATAATTTTCACCATATTTTTAATTTTGAAAAATAAAGTAGGCCCTGACAGGAACGATTTGTTTATTTTCTCTTATTTTACCCTTTCTTGAAAAGATATCGAAAAATTTCATTAGAAAAAGTTGCTGAGAATTAAAAACTATGACCCTGTGTCAATTTTCAAAATAATTGGCCTACTTTGATTTTTGTCCACTTTATTTCCTATAAGTAGGTGAACTATCCTTGTCGTTTGAAATATCGAAAAATTTCATTAGAAAAAGTTATTCAGAATAAAAAAGTATGCAAGACTGTGAGACTGCGAAATTTAGACTCAATCGGGCTACTATGATTTGTTATTGTGGACAAAAATCAAAGTAGGCCAATTAATTTGAAAATTGACACAGGGTCATAGTTTTCAATTCTAAGCAACTTTTTCCAATGAAATTTTTCGATATTGTAAACGACAAGGATAGTTCACCTACCTATAGGAAATAAAATGGACGAAAATCAAATTAGGCCAATTATTTTGAAAATTGGCACAGGGTTTTAGTTTTCAATTCTCAGCAACTTTTTCTAATGAAATTTTTCGATATCTTGTCGAGAAAGGGTACTTAACGTACACAGAAAATAAATAAATTGTTCCTATCAGGGCCTACTTTATTTTTCAAAATTAAAAATATGGTGAACATTATTTTCTAGGCAAGCAGGCCTGGACCCCAAATGGCCAAATTAAAACTCGAAAATTTTTGGGCTTTTACACTTCTCGTTTCACTTATCCTGGGACACACTGTATATTCAAAAAAAGTGGAAATTTAAATATGTGAAATTAACATGACATTTATTAATAAAAGAATTGAAGTTTTGTTTGGCCTTCTTTTATGAAACACTCTATTTAGGATTTTGAAACACGGTTTTTCGGGTTCGAGTTCATGAGAGAAAAGTGAAACTGGTAAATAAATCTTTGAAGATATCATCAGTGGTTTCGTTCATACTCACCTTCCCTCATCTCCACCAACCAGGGCACGTCCTTGTGATGTGTCCAACCATGGACGATTATCTTTGTATCTTTATAAGGGTCGAAGCGTGACGAGTCCAGGGAGTGCTTGTCTCCGACGAAAATCTGATCGCCCTTGTCAAGGTTCGAGCTGGAGCAAAATCGGAGCTTAATGCCCGGACTCGAGCAGATTACCGAGCCCATAGAAAACTCCGGTGAAAAGCCATTGATACCGGTCAGATTTTTTGAAAACGAGTAATACCCGGTAATTTGGAACGGATCAAAGCGGCGAAATGGAGACTTGGTGAAATATACGGGAAAATCCATTTCGAGGGGAATTATTTTATTTCAGAGGAAATATAGGTACCTATAAGGATTTTATCTTGAAAAGCCATTACTAAAATTGTAATATTATCTATGAAGGTACAGTACAGTACAGCAAAACCCTTCATAAATATATCTATCTAGACGTACCTAATATAAAAATGTAGATAAGCCATTATAGTAAATTATTAGATAAATGTTAGATAGTTAAGTAGAATTCAGAAACTTTAATATAAAGTTTAATTTCGTTTCATAGGCCTACATAATAGCCGGGTTCTTCAGTTGTTTTTCTTCGCACAGGTAATTGTATGAATTTCCATAGCCTTACATAAACAGGGTAATATATCTAAACCTCAGCAATGAAATGAGACATTTTAGTTCTGTAAAAAAGGCTGGTAGACCTCGCTGAAGATTTTATTTGTAGTTTTAAAAGGAATTTTTCTAATGAAAATTGTAGCTGCTGAGGTAAAACAAAATTTTTAATTCCCAGTGACCCTGAAAATTTCATACCAACAGTTTTTTAGTTATCGCCCTTCAAAGTTGTCAAAATCTTAAGATTATTTCAAAAAACTTAAAACGAGAAAATAATATATTGAGGAGTTCTTACAATTATCCTAATATCTCACTGAGTTGGTTGTTATCTTAAACGTACAATGCTGAAAGATTATGGGCGAAGACATTTTTCGTAAAAAAACCTATTTTCCAGTAGTCTTTATTAGTCCGAAACAAAAGTAAGTATGTAACTCAATGTTAGAAACTGTCAAAATCGTTTTATTAATTAATTTTGTTTTGCTGTCACCTGTATAAGCTTTCTTTTTTAATTTGATTATGGTTCAATACAGCAGTTAAGACAAATTTGATATGTTGATTACTTTTGGTCAATGCAGGCAAAATAACAGAGCAACTACTGTAAGACTGTATTCTCAACCAAAGATCAGGATCTTTGTCTCAATGCTATCCAGAGAGAAGGTAGCAAGATCGTAAAACTTTCACAAATGACAGTTTCTAACATTGAGCTACTTTTGTTTTGGCCTAGTAGCAAAACCTATTAGGAAAACAGTTTCCTACGTATAAAATGACAAAACATCTATTTGAGATATTAGGATAGTTGTAAGAACTGCAAGAAAATTAGTTTCTTGTTTTTAGTTTAGGAAATGATCTTAAGATTCCTACACATTTTGCACATGCATACACTGCCTAATCCAAAGTGCGATAACTAAAAAACAGTTTCAAAATTTGTTTACAGTACATATTTGTTTCAAATTGAAAGACAATAATTCGGATGCACCACTTTTCAGTCACTGCAAAAGTTCACTATTCCGAAAATATTTATTTTTAACCTAATAGGACTTTTTAAACAACTTTCGGTTTAACCGGAAGTGTCATTAACTTTCTTATTTTAAATAACTATTGTTTTTTGGTATTTTTTAAAATTGACTCCAAGATCAAACTTTATCAATTTCCTAAGATGGCTATGAAAGTCGCCAAGGTCTTTAACTAAAATGAGTTTTTCCGGACTAGCAAACTGGTAAAAAGACTTTGTTCTTGTGCTGTTTTAAGAGGAAATTCAAGTTTTTTTTTTAAGATTTACTAATTAGTTTAAAATGTCTATAAAAGTCAGTTTCAAAAATAAATTTTCCCCTGGATTTCACGTAAAATATTTTAAAGGTATAATCAATAATATTTTTCTATAGGCTGGGTAAGTTTATATCTAATTCAAGTACTATACCTCTACACATTTACCTAAATCTATACTTACTGGTGATACAGATGAAACGAGACTTCATCTTCTGGAGGAATGTACGTAGACCAATTATTGGTCAGTTCAGCAATGGACGAATACACATTTTTTAAGGAACACAGCCACAAAACCGCAAACAATTTAAACCACATTATTTTTACAAACGATTATTGTTATTGAGAAACGGACTCAGCAAAACACATTATTGCTATTTTGCAGAATGCAGAGCTCGGTTAACGTGTATTTATGTTTTCGGCTGAGGTTACAATATTTGTAAATTAAGTAAGTATACTGTCGAGAGTATTAATTTGCCAATTCACAACTTATAATTACACAACGACAAATCAGTTCATAGCAGGAAAATTTTAGATTAGTACCTACCTCAGGGATGGTAACGAAAGAAATTATCACAATGGCTATTACTATGTTCACCCAAAATAGCCATCTAAGGAAAATAAAATAAGAAGCTACTACAGATCCAAAATGCGACTCTATTTCCTTTATTTTTAATTCCCAAGGAATAAACCACATGGAAACATTTTGTAGCTCGCGTTTCCATTTTTGCCATCTCTGAAAGTTTAAATTTTACAAAAAAAATAAGAGTTTCAGAATTTTATTACTTTGATTAGGTAGATATTCCATCTTGCTAACATATCTTTTGTAGAATGGCTTTGCGCTAGCCTTTCCTAAAAAATAACGTCAATCCTCATATAGGCACTTGTTTGGGTATACGAATTATATTTATCATTCACCTGTAACGCTCCTTCATGTTTCTTAATATATGCTTTAGCTTGGACTACAAGTTTAACTTTTTTCCTCATAGGCCAAGGTTCCATCTTAACACTGGCTAAGACTTCTTTGTGTAGTCGAATGTTCTCAAATATCTCTTGCTGAGTTACAGGCGTCATTCCATCATCCATCGTTATTGCCGTACTGAAATACATTTTTTTGTCAGCCCTAATTTTTCTTTGAATGTCACAATCAGAATAGTGAAAATTAAAATTGATGCAGGTTGTTCGGTATGGGAAAGAGGGTATGAAAATTATTCTAAATACCTATATAGTTGATAATTAGAGCTACCTATAACATACCGACTTTACCGACAAAAGAATCGTCTTAACGATAGTAACTCTCATAGACAAACCCTGGGTTTGTCAACTCTCTTATTCATGTGAAAGTGATTTTTCTAGAATATAAAAGGCATAATTTGCACGAGTGCGAGCTTGCTTGGGGCAAAATAGTGCTTTGGAATAAATTTACTAATAAACATTTTTGTCACGTGTGTCTTTGTTTATATTTCACGACTACGATTTCTTATTATATCTTATATCTCAAAAACGATTCATTCTGAACGAGTTTACTTTTTTGAATAAATTTGACAGTAACAGCGTCGACTGGGACGTTTGAGAAAATAGTATTACGTTTGAGTGTCCGAGGCAGGCGCGATTCATCTACAGTGTTTCACTTCAAGTCGAGACAATTTATAAATTTTCTACAGGTTGACCGATTTTCAAAATTTTTTTAAATATAGTGCTCCGAATGATCTACATTTTGACACTATTTTTTTCGTCTTTTCCATGACCTACTACGATCAAAATTATACCCCAAAAAACTGCAAAAGTACATTAGCCATTTTTTTAGGGAAAAAATGAATAGGACAGTCGTATTGACCACACCCGAAAACCCCACATACCAAGTTTCACGGTCATAACTTATACAGGGCGTTCACAAAATAGCTTCAAACATATCAAAAATACGGTTTTTCGGAGTACCTACTCTGTACAAACACGGAGAGATATTTTAAAATTATTTCTTTGCAGTTTGATTAGGGCTCACATAAGCCATCAATTCCCACGATTTCATGGCCCTGTCTTAGACAGGGCGTTCGCATTAAAAATAATACAAATATAGAAAAAAATCAATTTTTCTCTTGGTGTTTTTTTACATTTTTTCTACAATTTTAACTTATCCCTATTAAAAAACATAAACAATATTAAATTTTAGAGAGTATTTTCAATAAAGATCGCCCTGGATACGTGGATACCAACCAATTTTTAATTTTTTTCAAATAAAAAAACGGTGCTTTTTATTGAAAATACTTTCTAAAATTTAATACTCTTTATGTTTTTTGATAGGAATAAGTAAAAAATGCAGAAAAAAATGTAAAAAAAACACCAAGAGAAAAAACGATTATTTTCGATTTTTTTATTTTTATTGCGAACGCCCTGTATAAGTCAGGGCCATGAAATCGTGGGAATTGATGGCTTATGTGAGCCCTAATCAAACTGCAAAGAAATAATTTTAAAATATCTCTCGGTGTTTGTACAGGGAACTTCGAAAAATCGTATTTTTGCCATGTTTGAAGCTATTTTCGGAACGCCCTGTTTAAGCTATGACCGTCAAACATAGTATGTGTGGTTTGCGGGTATGGCCAATACTACTGTGCTATTCATTTTTTTCTTACTTTTGCTGTTTTTGGGGGTATAATATTGATCGTAGTAGGTCATGGAAAAGACGAATCTGAAAAAAAATAGTGTCAAAATGTGGATCTTTCGGAGCAGTATATTTTAAAAAAAGTTTTTGAAAATCGGTCAACCCTTAAAAAAATAATGAGTTGCTCGACTTGAAGTAAAACACACTGTATTTATGGTCTATTTTGTGAATGTGTGTCATAAATTGAAATTCGGGGGTATAATAAACAGTTTAGCAATGTATAATTGTTGTAAATTAATTTATACAATGTCTGACAATACATCAACAAAATTTTCAGCTGCATAATTTAGAACATTGCAAAATAGACCAATTTTGGCAAGTCGGCAAGCAGGTCTGAGAATTATCCCTTTGCGATAATTCCCAAGAGCGGTTAATTCTATCAAGGGCATATGATTGGTTGTTTCTTTAAAAAAAGTGATGTCTTATTGGATACAAGTTTGTATGGAGGAAATATTACCCCCAAAGATTTTTTTTTCATTATTAGTGAAATTAGTTATTAGTGATGCTGAAATATTAAGTGCTACTACTCACTCTCCTGAGCTGGTGGTGAATACAGAAGATCTTCTCACGGCAGCTTCCGTCGAGCCCGCACCAGCCGGAGGCAATACGTCGGGACCAAATGGCGAACTAGCTCGTCGACGACGACGCGATCGCCTGGTCGAGGCTCTTCTCAGGATGATGGCATTCACGCTGGCCGAGTAGTCCTCTTCATCCGATTCCACACTTTCTGGAACTATAAAAAATATTTTTTCTCAAGAACTATATTGCACCAAAATTGTTTTCACACAGAATGAAGCGAAGGCAAAAATTACATTAAAACCAATAGCAAAATAAAAAAAATAACATGAGATAACCCTTATTGAATAAGGACCTATAACATTATTAAGGAAATACTCCGAATTTAACGCGAAGAGTAGGTACCTTGACAAGAATAACGGGACGCCCTGTATGCCTACTCTATCTTTTGCAATTGTGATTATTTCTGCAGTATACAGGGTGTCCGGTAAGTATAAGGCAATCTCGCGGGTTCAGCTAGGGGACGTCAAAATATTTCGATTGAGCTGAACAACTACGGGTCAAACCTCAAAAGTAACTGAGATACAGGCCGTTGTAGTTCGTTTCTTGAAATTGAATTATGGCAATATCTCCCAAAATAATAAGGCTGCTGAACTGTATTTTGGTACTTCTGTGTTTTTGGGGACGGAAATAAGCTGAAAATGTCAATTTCTACGTATCTCACAGAGGGCGCTGCTTGCGCTATTTTTGGATCGTGCTTTCACTCGTAATTTTTTTGAGCTTATCTTGCAGGTCCATCATTTTAATACTTCTTTTCATTTGCAAACAAAAGTGTATACTTGTTTCATAACAATAAAATCAACCGTTTGCCTTGAAATTGGCAAAACGTGACCAAAAACTTAAAACGCCTGTTAACTCTAATATTAGAAACATAAAATTTTCACCTACCGCTTTCAAATATTACAGATCTACTGTACAATCAAAATGAAGAAAAAAATGGACATTGATCAAAACACCATTGATTTTCTTGAAATAGGACGTCCATATTTTTTCAAAGTGAATAATTTTTGGTACATTGTCCGTAGGGATTTTTTTGTCAATTTAAATGGTACAGTTGATTTTCGAATGTTGTTTTGAAGTACATTTTGCCAATTTCAACGCAAATGGTTGATGTTATCGTTATGAAACAAGAGTACATTTTTTCTGCCAAATGAAAAGTTGCTCTAAAATGACGGACCTGCAGGGCCAAAAAGATAACCTCGAAACAGTTAGAAGTAAAAACACGATCTAAAAACAGCGCAAGTGGCGCCCTCTGTGAGATACGTAGAAATTGACATCTTCAGCTTATATAAATATTATATAAATATTTCGTCGTTCCCTACCTGATTCCACGTAATTGCCCCATGCTTACCGGACACTCTGTATAGGGTGTCCCAGGTTTTTTCGTCAGGACTTTGATATTTTGAACTTTAATAATAATAATAATAATAATAATAATAATAATAATATAATAATTCTCACCCTCACAATACTCCAAACTAGGAGTACCCCAGAAGCAACTACATGCTTGTGCGGGGGTAATTACTATTATTTTGTCTTCGTTGCCATTTGCGGCAACCATAGGTATTAAAGTTCTTCGTTTCTAAGATACAGGGCGTCGTAATTCTCTTTTTGAAATTAGATTATGGCAATATCTCCCAAAATAATCAAGCTACTCAACTGAAATTTATGGAATGGGAGAGTTAAGACAATATAATGTCACTTTTTAACAGAAAAAATAATTTTTAAAGTCACATCAATTTTGTGGATAGAAAATAATTTGAGATACATTAAATGGGCGTAACAAACTTCTGATCGCAGGAATATCTATATGTACCTACTGTGATACACGCGCGCCATCTACGAGGTGAGGAATATACTAAACAGATGGCGGGTTATTTGAAAAGCTCCTCCTATTCATTTAATTACTATTATTACTGTTACTAAAGAGTATATGTTGGCAAAATCCACAGTGTAATTATGAAAAAGTTAAATGTAAGTTTTGCCAACAAATAACGACTTAGTAATGCAATTGAAGATTAAAATGTAAATTTGTCAAAATTAGTGTAATAAATTTATAAATTATAATATAATCTAAAACACATCCGAACAATGTTTAGGTAAACTCTGCTCTAGTTTTTGCCCAGTTCCAATAATTTTATCAGCTATTGAAGATTGCATGGTCTGCATAAATTACTAGGTACTACTTTTAGGATACAATCCAAAATACATAGTTTGTTGGCGGTTGTAGTTGTTAATTAAGTTAATTTTTAAGTTAAAATACATCATTATCCATTTATTTTACAGGACATCTTCTTTGCTCTTCTCTCTAGTGTTTTCTGTAAATAATTCTGCAGAACCTTTTGTGATACTGAAGTCATTTGAAACAATTCCCAGAGCTTTTAAGGTGGATTTATAAACTCGACGTTTGCGTTGGCGCTCGCCGTTGCAGTTTGCGTCTAAAATTCAATCCCAATATTTTACGTGTAACCGTTTATAAAATGCCGTCGAATGCTGCCGTCTGCGTCCGATGCCGTCCGAGATAAACTAATTTCATCTTTTTCACGTTCCGTCGTTCACATTTCTGGACGCAAACTGCGAAGGTCACCGTCAACTTCGAGCGCCAACGCAAACGTCGAGTTTATAAATCCACCTTAACACTTCTTGCTAGCATGCTCGCTATAAGCGCTAAACTATATTATTTTCGTTATACCAGGTATTTGGTTATTTGTATCTAATAATCGAGCAGCTGCAACTAATGCTTGAAAACTAATGTGCAATATTTTACTTTTTTCTCTTGAATTTTACTTATTTTAAAGTCAAAATGACAGTTTCATTCTTTTAGTGTCATATTTTCATGCTGCTATTTTTGTCAACTTAAAGCTTATAAATGGTATTCATATTTCCGCATAATAAGTTTTCTTATAGAGGGCAACACTGTTTCAGTTTCCTATTAAAAAAACACTCCGCCCCAGAGTTTCCAACATTTTTCTTTAACTTGACATAAATCATAACCCAAATACAAAAAAAAAACTAATTTGACATACAGTTTCTATGGAAATCTAAAATTTTTGCGGGGGCAAAAGGCGAATAATGACACGAATGACTTTATTGTCCCAACTCTCCCTAACCAGGAACTCTAGTCACTGCTATCTTTTTGGGTATCGAGAATAAAATGATAATGTAAATTTCTACGTATATCATAGAGGGCGCCACTTGCGCTCTTTTTGGATCGTGCTTTTATTCATAACTCTTTTGAGGTTATCTTTCCGGTTTCCGCCCTTGCAGGTCCATCATTTTAGTGCAAATTTTCAATTGCAACAAAAGTGTACTTTTGTTGCATAACGGTAAAATCAACCGTTTGGGTTGAAATTGTCAAGACGTGTCCCAAAACATAAAAATTTCACCTACCGCTTTCAAATGCTACAGATAAACAGTACTATTTAAAGCGATAAAAATCCCTATGAACAATGAACAAAGAATTACAATGTCGATTTGGCATTTTTTCTTCAATTTGAATGTACAGTCGACATATATGAAAGCGGTAGGTGAAAATTTTATATTTCGAATGTGGGGGTTAACGGGTATTTTGGAGCACGTTTTGGAAATTTCAACACAAATGCTTGACTTTAATTTTATGAAACCAGAGTTCACTTTTGTTTCAAATGAAAATATGTACTAAAATGATGGACCTGCAAGACCTAAAAATAATCTCAAAAAAATTCGAGTAAAAGCGCGATCCAAAAATAGCGTAAGTGGCGCCCTTTATGAGATACCTACGTATAGAAATTGAGATTTTCAGCTTATTCTCCATCCCCAAAAACAATGCAATGCAAATTTCAGTACAGCAGCTTGATTAATTTGGGAGATACTGCCATAATTCAATTTCAAAAAAAGAAGTACAAAGTCTTGTATCTCAGAAACGAAAAACCAATGAGGTTTTCAAATTATCAAAGCCCTGATCAGAAAACCTGAGACACCGTATATATTAGGTCTATTGTAGATTTAACTTCACTCATCGCCATTGAATATTAATCTAAAGCAAGTTGCCTTGAGTCTAAACTTTATAATTTTTGTCGAGTATACTGAACCATTGGGTAAAAGAATATTATATTAAAATATATTATATTCTTTTACTGAATGACTGAACCATTGAGTAAACCTATAATAATGTACAACAGTACAATATAAAATGTAACTACAGCACAAGGTCCTATTGTTTATTTCGGTAAATTTCCGGTAGATGCGGTAGTTGACTACACCAAACGTGTGCATTTTTATGCTGTTGCTCCTTCTACCCTTGGTTATTTCTCTGAGAAGAAACCATATAGCTCGCAGTTTGCACTTTGGATCTTTATAAATGACACAAATATGTAAAATCAGCTCGTTTTGTTGGGTCCAAATAGGGCATTTCCCATGCAAGCTATGGCCATTCTTTTCCGGAGACGTCGAGACCGGAAAGTCGTTGTCCTTCAGGACAATGCCATTATAAGTTAGGAACGTCGCGCCGCTTCGGATATGGTTCGCTAAAAATACCCAGCTGTAAACGAGATAAACGTGAACAAGTTGTAGCAGGATATTAGGCAAGGGTGACGAAGGTCGAAGCAGGAATTTATTTTACAATTTTAGGAAAATCCACTGTGAGGGTTTGTGAACTGAGAATATACAGTGTGTCCTCGGATTGTTTACGACTCTTTTAAATGACCAAAATAATTCGAGTTGAAATTTGATCTTTTGGGGTCCAGCCTTGCTTGGTTTGAAATTAATTTGTGACATAATTTTACTTTCAAAAATCAAGTATGCCTTCGAAATTAAAAAAAAACTAATTTTGTACACCATTAAAGTGCCCTTTTTGTAGGTCTTACAACAAAATGTTATTAAGGAAACTTGTCACTCGCCATAACCGAGACACGAGCAACCCAGGACCGCCCGGAATCTTTATAGTGGCATTTTGCAGTGATGACCTGTGGGAGGACAAGGGGACACGTTATGTCCCAACCCCGGGCGTAGCCAAGGGGGGGGGAGTTTCGGGGGTTCAAACCCCCCCCGAAATAAGCAAAATATTACCTAATATTATCTATCCTTGTTAAGGATAGATAATATTACCTAATATTATCTATCTATCTATCTATCTATTATCTATATATATATATATATATATATATATATATATATATATATATATATATATACAGGGTGATTCATTGGGAATGGGAAATCCCGAAACTGAGGGTAGGGGAGACCAAAAAATTGCGATTGAGTCCAACATTGCTTAAACAAATGTTGTTTGTTTGAGAGATACAGTGCGTTCAAGTTCTTATTTTTAAATTGAATTATGGCTATATCTACCAAAATAATCAAGCTGCTGACCTAAAATTTGGCACTGCTATGTTTTTGGGGATGGAGAATAAGCTGAAAATATCAATTTCTACGTATCTCGCAGAGGGCGCCACTTGCGCGGTTTTTGGATCGTGCTTTTACTCGTAACTTTTGTGAGGTAATCTTTTTGGTCCTGCAGGTTTGTCATTTTAGCGCACCTTTTCATTCTGCAACAAAAAGGTACTCTTGTTCCATAACGCCCAAATAAACCGTTTGCGTTTAAATTGCCAAAACGTGCCCCAAAACACCTGTTGACTTCAATATTCGAAAAATAAAATTTTCACCTACTACTTTCAAATGTTACAGATCAACTGTACATTGAAAATGAATAAAAAAATGCTAAATGAACATTGGTCGAAACACATTTGTTTTCTTGAAATAGGGTGTCCAAAGTTTCTCGAGTTTCAATCTGTTCCATTTTGAAAGTGAACATTTTTTGGGACATTGTTCATATGGGTTTTTTTCTCGCTTTAAATGGTACAGTCGTTGTGCAATATTTGAAAGCAGTAGATGAATATTTTATTTTTCGAATCTTGAAGTCAACAGGTGTTTCCGGGCACGTTTTGGCAATTTCAACGCAAACGGTTGATTTGAGCGTTATGAAACAAGAGTATCTCTTTGTTGCAGAATGAAAAGATGCACTAAAATGATGGACCTGCAGGACCAAAAAGATAACCTCACAAAAGTTACGAGTAAAAGCACGATCCAAAAACCGCGCAAGTGGCGCCCTCTGTGAGATACGTAGAAATTGACATTTTCAGCTTATTCTCCATCCCCAAAAACAAAGCAGTGCCAAATTTCAGTTCAGCAGCTTGATTATTTTGATAGATATAGCCATAATCCAATTTAAAAATAAGAACTTGAACGCACTGTATCTCTAACACAAACAACATTTGTCTAAGCAATGTTGGGCTCAATCGCCATATTTTGGTCTCCCCTACCCCCAGTTTCGGGATTTCCCATTGCTGGTGAATCACCCTGTATATATATATATATATATATATATATATATATATATATATAAGGATGTAAGATTAGCGAGTGTAAATGTAACAATTACAAGAAAAGGTGATAATGGGCAAACACTAACTTTGAGTGTTTGCCCATTATCACCTTTTCTTGTAATTGTTACATTTACACTCGCTAATCTTACATCCTTATTGTCATTGTATCTTGGGTTATGAAGATTTCCACGCAGGTCGCTTTAGCAGCCTCCGTGGCGATGTTAGTACAAGCCCCAAAATAGGGGATGCGCTGACTGAAGCTGCAAATGTGCTGTTGGCTCCTGCCTGGACTTCACTTGTTGCTTCCCAAATCATGCCTATCTTTTGATTTGGTTAATGTTACACCGTACTGATGATTGCCAAATAGCATGAAACACGTGTATGCGGTTACTAGTTTTTTCTTTTTGTTAACTTTGAGTGTTTGCCCATTATCACCTTTTCTTATATATATATATATATATATATATTATATACAAGCAATAACAAGATCTTTGGAATACAAATGTAGTTACCCTAGGCTGTATAAATTTTATAGATCTGATTTGATTTGATTTGATTTGTCATTTATTTCCAAAGATCAAGAAACGTACATTGTATACAGATTCTTAATATAGGACACGTCACAAAGAATTAGTATAAACACCAAGTATCACAAATTTATCACAATTATAATAACGAGTATGTTACACGTCGGGTAATTAACTGTTAAAATATTCATATAGTGAGTAAAGGGCACGTGGCAGGAGGAATTTTTTTAATTCGACTTTAAATTGCTCTTCAGAGTGAATGTTTTTAAGGTAAACCGGTAAGTAATTGAATATCTTTATTGACATATTATGAGGACCGTTCAAGTTAGAACTGGTCCTACACCGTGGAATACGTAAGTTGCCTTTGTGCCTTGTGTCATGAGAGTGAATATCTTTATTTTTCGGGAGCTCTTTTAGATTATTTCTAACATGCAATGCGCAAAAGAAAATATATATATACTTGGGAGCGTTAGAAAATTGAATTTAACGAAAAGTTGCCTACAAGAGGTACGTCTCGGCACACCAGCAATTTGGCGGACGATATTTTTTTGTGAGATGAACACAGAGTTTGATGTGGGAGCGTTGCCCCAGCAGACAACACCGTACGATAGCACAGAGTACACGTGACCATAGTATAACGCAAACAGGGTATTAATTTTTTTAGAGACACTATTAGTATGTAAGTTCCAGGAGAGCTTAGGGTCAAAATCTAGTCCCAGGAACTTGATCATATACAGCAGGCATTGTTTTGCCATTATTGATCTGGCTAAGGCTTATGATTATGTTAATTTCAAATTATTTACTTCCCAAATTAGAGCTGTATGGAATTAGAGGTAGGGCGGGGGAGTGAATCATGTCATGTTAACAGGCAGGTCGCAAAAAAGTCGTTATAACATTTCGCTGTAGTAGTTTGGTCCCACACTGCTGAATCGACCTGTGTTATAGATTTTTTTTGAGAATATCTCATCCCTTGAAAGAAATAATGAATTATCTTGAGTTTAAGTGATAGAGACACAGTGTTTGGAATCTGATTCGACATAAAAAAATATACATATGTTTGGCAGTTAGGTGGCTTTTTATTGACACCATTAGATATACCAAGAAGTCTCTCACTACAGTCAGCATACGAGTCCTAATCTCGTTCTGAGGGAGCAAGTTTAGAAGAGTTCTATATTCTACCGTGGGAAAAAACTTGTCATTACGGAAATTATTCACATATATGCCCGAGAATTTCAGGAATTTAATACACATTCCGGTGGAATCTGAGCCATTATAAAGGTAATGAAATGATAGTTTTGCCCTTGGTTTTGCCTTTGCAAAACCATTTTCATGCATCGTAAATGGAAACCAGCCACTCCGCTAGGTCGAAACCCAGCGCCTTTCGGGACTGAAAAGCAGGATATAATGCCACCGGGGGCACAATTGACGTAAAACTCCCAGTTGCAGCCACATCGTGAACATTCGTAGGCGAATGTGGGGGCACGACGCAAGCATACATTTGCAACATTAAGAAGACCATGAAAGCTCAAGGTAAATTTAAATGTCGTGAAAAGGGAATGCATTCTTTGAGTTATATTTATAGTCTTCGTTCTATCAAGATCTTTAATTTTATTCTAAATTTCAAAAAAAAAGTGATATGAAGAGAGAAACCTTAAATAGAAGTGGATGCGGGATGTTGAAAAAGTAACACAGCTACAACTCGGACAGTTGCACTGATTATAAAAATGTGACAGAACTTACGAAGATTCAAAGTTTCGTTCTGAAACTTTGGATAAATTAGGACATTAGATTTGAGCTCTTGATATTCATTCACATTTACAACGGTCTCGTGTGAATGACGTACCTATTACCTATATAAAAAATATGTTTTTGACGAGTTCATGCAATAACACCATTAGGGTCTATTTTCTTCTCATCATTATTTTCTCCTTCTCTTAAAATATTTCTTAAGTGTCAATTTACCAAGATTGTCGGACTCTAGTAGGTACCTACATCCGCATCGAACAGTAAGTATCTTCTGGTTTCTTAAAAATGTCTTAAATAATAATTGTGTTTTAAGAAATTATTTCATGAGATATATTATCAACTTTCGCAAACTCCTGTAGCAGATGTAATAATTCCGCAAATTATACAGGGTGATTCAGTCTCAACCGTTTAGGGAAGTCACGTTTCATGTTACTCTCTGTGTAAAGTCTAATAGAACGGGTAAGTTTATTGGAAAAATTACTTTGTTTAAAATAAGAAACACATTTTTTTCTACTTTGAATCTTACTTATGGAAAAAGTCAAATTTGCCATGAAACTGCAACACATACGTTAGGTTAGGTACCCACAGGATATTTTTATTTACAATTAAAATCTTCATAGAAAACCCAATAAATTTTATTACTATGCCAGGTGATTCTTTTTTTTTTTCTAATAATAGATGTTCCTATCTCTGGTAGTTTGACTTTGACAGGTTTTACGACAGTCTATGCCATTATATTATCGGGTACCCAATGTGATTTATATATCTCAACTAGTTTGGTAAATATTCAGTCAAGTACACATATTTTTTAAAACTGTTAAAGTCTGTATTTGTGTTAAAGCCGAAAATAAAAATTTTAAATAAAAAAAACTTTTTAAAAACAAGCCTTTAATTAAGCCATGTACTAAAATGAATAAAAATGAGGTTAGGTTTTCGATAAGATAATTCAATTTCAAATTGCGACCAGTTTTTGCAAATTGAAAAGCTTGTCGCGCGAAATGTTGATGAAAGTAGGTAGGTACCAATTAATTTTTTTGAACAGTGATTGGTTGATAAGCACGTACCTTGGCATGTATGTACCTATTTGCCAAAGTATGCATTTTTTTCTTTACAATTCGCGCGACAAGCTTTTCAATTTGCAAAAACTGGTCGCAATTTGGAATTGAGTTATCTTAACGAAAACCTCAACTTATTTTTATTCATTTTAGTACATGGCTTAAATAAAAGCTTGTTTTTAAAATGTTTTTTTATTTTAAATCTTATTTTGTGCTTTTTAGGACCTATTTGATTTCCATGTCAGGGAGGGTGGTAAAGAAATTTAGTCCGCCGTATTGGGGCGGCCGCCATATTGGATTTCGTATGAATTCATTCACCTTATTGTTTTCTACCCGCCGAGCCTTTTCATTTGATACCCATATTAAGGGGATTGAAAAGAAAATGTAATCCGCCATCTTGGAGCGGCGGCTATATTGAAATTAGTGTGATGTCACTAACTGTTTCGTTTTCTACTCTTCAAGCCCTTTCATTTGATACCTATATTAAGATGGTTGCCAAAAAATACATCATCCGTCATCTTGGAGCGGCGGCCATTTTGAAAGTATTACCATATTGAGTATTGCATATTGTATTGTCACCGGAACTAAAGGTGCATGCAAAATTTCAGCTCAATCGGATGTCAGGAAGTGGTTCTAATTCAGCTTGCAAGATTTGACCTAAACATATATAGATACATACATACATACAGTCCGGCAAACGAAAAAACTCAGTCTAAGCGCCATCCGTATGTTATTAATGTGGGCATGGGCGGTTAGACTGAGTTTTTCATTGCACTTCTTTCGTTTGCCGGACTGTACATTGCAAGTTAAATAACAGCTTGTAATAAAAAAGCTTGTAATAATAATAAAAGCTTGTAATAATAATAATAAAAGCTTGTAATAAAAAGGCACAAGCTGACAATATTTTTCGATATTCTACTAATCCTTGGAGTTACGGCGCTTAAACCTGAATCACCCTGTATGTATAAAAATCTTTGGGAAGTACACTAACTTTATGGATCACCTTTACATACAACTGCCTCAAACTCACCAGCCGGTGATGGTGTGTCTTCTTGGGGAAAGCGGACTTCCATTTTTTGCGGTGGGTTGAAATAGTTGCACTTCGTGGAACTGTCGCTCTTGACGGAGTCTTCAGCGAAGGTAACGGACAACCTGTCCACCGAAGGTTGTGGGGACGTGGGCTCACCCTAAATAAATCCGGAAAATTGTCATTATACCGTGTGTCCGCGGATGGAGTCCCCAAGAGGACAAATGGACCAAAAATTTCATTTTTCGACAAAAACTCATTCTTCATAAAAGTTTCTGCTTCTCGAAAAAAATTGGTCAAAGGAGAGAATTTTTGGTTTTTTTATATAGGGAGCTCAAAAAATACAGAAACATGAAATACCATCAAGAATAAACTACCTATCTTTATTTTTAATAATATCTAAAAATTTTAATTAGAAAAGTTGTTTAGAATTAAAGTACATGTGTGATTGTAACTTTTCAAGCAAATCCGCCGACTTTGATTTTTTTATTTTTTCCATATTTCAATCAAAGTAAGCCGATTTGCTTGAAAAGTTACAATCGGGCAGGTCTTTTAATTCTAAACAACTTTTCTAAATAAATGTTTTTGATATGTTTAAAAACAAAGGAGTTTCACACTTGGCAATCAAAAAAATCGAAGTTAGCTGATTTGTTTGAAAAGTGATAATCGGACACATGTTTTAATTTTAAACAACTTTTCTAAGTAAAAGTTTTTGATATTTTTAAAAATGAGGGTAAGTTATTTTTGAGTGTGTTTTATGTTTTTGTATTTTTTGGGCACCCTGTATAAAAAAAACAAAAATTCTCTCCCTACACCACATTTTTTCGAGAAGCAGAAACTTTTATCAAGAATGACTTTTTGTCGAAACATGAAATTTTTGGTCCATTTGTCCTCTTGGGGACTCCATCCGCGGACACACTGTATACAACCCATCCCAAGATTTGCAGAATAAAAAAGTGTACAAGACAAAAAAATTTAGCTGCTGTCGGACCATTTGAAGTTGAGATTTACTTTATTAGTATCAAATTTATAACATATTTTGAGTTCAGTTTTATCTAGCTTATCCTACTGGTGACAAACTCGCTTCTTCGTAAGTTCAAGTCGGTAAACTGCCTTATCCACGAGAGCTTGAATTTTGTTATTATTTGGTGTTTGGTTTTGGTTCAATAAAAAACCTGGCATAATCGGTTCTGGTTCTGAAAAGTCGAGGATAGCACACGAGTCGTATCCAAAGGATCTCTGAGAATCTTATTTCTCTAGGAATCACTCCGACTGTGTATAACTATAACATAACACTGTGCGACCTTCTTGTGCATTATGGGTTTCAAAAGAAAGGCAAGTTCAAAGCAAAAGTAGAGAAACAGATTAAAACCTCTAAGTAGACCACGGTAAATATTCAGAGTCGGGTAGTATTTTTCAAAAGATTGGCATGTTTAAAAAAAAAACCTATTGTACACACTTTGCGATATATTTTTTGAAACAGTTTTATTCTATATGGCCTACTCTTAAACCACTATTAAAAGAAGAAGATCTCCAAAAATCATAAAACCATATTAGCCATTTTTTTAAGAACAAAATGGATAGTGCCATTGAATTAGCCATAGTTCGCAACACGGAATACCTTGTGTAAACTACAGGTGATATTTTGGTGTTTTTTTTCTTCAAAAATCGATTAAACTTTGTCGTTTGCAGTTCATTTTAACATTTCCCTACAATTGGAAACATCATCATCCGTCCTTAAAAATAATACTGCTTTATTCGCTAAATTGAAACATATCAATTAGGTAAATCAGGCGTGCCATGAATGCCATGAAAACAAAAAACGGTATCGTCTACAAATTTGACAGTTACCTTGGCGCCTAATGTAAAATCCTGATATTTTTCTTAAATTTTTTTAAATAAATATTTTTTTGCCAAATTTGAATTTCTTTACGAACACCCTGTATGAGCTACAGTTGCTATACAATGTAAAATAATATCTGGGAAAGGCTTAATCGATTTGCGAAAAAAGATCACCAAAATAAAGAGTGTGGTTTATACAAGGTGATCCGGAAAACCCAACTTTTTAGAAATTTTGCCCCATTTGGTGACCGCCCTGTGTAACATTGATTTATGATTGTTAGGTGTCTTCTTTTAAATAGGGAATCTTGGAAAAAAACATAACCCAGTACTATAGGTTGAAATATTTTGTTTTAAAATACAATCGAATTGATAACCTCCTCCTTTTTTGAAGTCGGTTAAAAATCGACCAATCTTTCGAAAAAATACGGGATTGTCTAGACTCAAAGTGTATAATGAGAATCGAGGAAGGTAAAAAATATTCGAACAATGGTTATTGTACCGTTTATCAAGTGAAAATAAAAGCCTTTAATCGATGTAGCAGTTTTAATTCAAATTCAATCAAATCACAAAACCCACTGAGATAATATGGTTTCAAAGAGCAGTTTTTTACTTAGTAACAGCAAAACTATCACGTTTTGGCCTGAACGCACTTAGAGCGACAACAACAATTTTAGTATAAAGTTTACCATATTAATTAAAAGTTTTAGCAATTAAAGACCAGACACGAAAAACTCACCCCACTTCAGAAGATCAGTCTCCTACACCGACGGAATGTCCAGACAGAACTGCTTTTAATTCAGCCAGTGAGAAAAATTAGCGGTGCTCGCAGGGCGGATAAGTAACTCTCGACGAGCGGCCATCGTTCGCGCGGCGGGAGTTGGCGCCCAGATGGGAGCGGGGCGAAAATGAAGGGCCATAATTTAATCAAAATCCTGAAAGGGCTTCGAACACGCATTTGTTTAATGTTTAATCTTGGCCACACCTCGGCGGCGGCGGCGACTTTTCGTTCTTTTTCGTCAGATCGGGACTGATAACGGGTGAGGATATACGGGGATGTTGTAAGTTGTATCGGAGTTTTTTCGTCACCGGTAAAGTATTATGTCTAGAATTGTTTTTGCTTGCGGTTTAGGTAATAATGAAACATGATATGATATTTCTATTATTACCATATATATAGTTTCGGGATCTGCTAACATTATTCCACGATCAGGACGTTTTCTATATGCGAATTTTTTGAAGCTGTTTGACAGCTGTTCTCTCTAATTATGGTTATCAAGCCACCCATCACCATCCTAGAACAATTTCAATCCAAATCTTTCCACTTACATTTGAGAAGTAAAACACTAATAGTATCAGAGCCCAAGTACACAAACTATAAGCTGTAGGTAAACGCAATCCAAAAGGTTTGGAATTTTGAATCACGATACAAACTCCATGTGACACAGAAAATTGTAATAACTCGTATTGGTCTCAGTCATCATGCATATTTTGATCCCAATCATCTGCGGTTTCGGGAATTCACATTCCCAATGAGTCACTCTGTATATTTATTAATTTTCACAGTACCCACTTGTAGACGGAACTCTTCTCTCTTAACTTTTCTGTGTTAGCGTCAGTTGTACTCGTGCAGGGCTCGGGCCGCAATTCTCCCGAATTTTGACTTTTCATAAATGAACCATATAACATTTTCCATTAACTGGCCTGTAGCTTCAACACTTTATGACGGTTCCTCTTGGTTTTTTATTTCTAAGCACAAATTTTTAATAGGCCATGTTGCCATATAAGCTCCTATTACTATGGGATTATGGGTGCTTCTATTCCCCGTTGTTAAGAAATGTATCATAGCCGAACGAATAAACTATATACGCCGCAGTAGAGAACTGTACAGGTAGATCAACTTACGCCTCGTTAAAAATAATTTATATATTATTTTTTGAATAGACATTTATAACGTCGTAGCGTTTTTTTAAATTTACTTCTATACATGTTGATTTAGTCATGATGTAAAAAAATTTAACCACCCAGTGGGTGGGTCTACTAAAAAGGAAAATGCGAAAGAAATTTAAAACGCGGGACAAATGAACCTTAGTACCCGGGTAACTTGACGCTTCTGCTTCAATATAAACCGTCAAGCTTGGCACTGAAGAGCTATGTTGCCACATTTCAATCATTTCTTTTGTGGAAGGTGAAACTGAATAAATAAGAAATACCTACCTCTTATCTACATTATTGGTTAATTCAGTCTTCATTCTACAAAGGGCAGGTGTTATAACACTTCAGACATCTTAAGCGAATTTCCGCAACACATTTGTATCACAATTTTTAAATTACAGGAGAATATTGCTACCGGCAACGCGTAACAAGTAACAAACCTATACCGCGATACAGATATTTTGCACATTTTCGTTTTTTTTATTGTTGTTTTTTCTAAGCAAAAAACAGCCTGACAGTTGCTTTTAGTGTAGAGCTTTCCGCGATTCGCGAGGTCATGAACCTATTGAATAAAGTAAACAGTGATAGTGTGTTTTAGTTTTGATGCATAGTTGCACATTTTGTGCTTAGTTTTGTATTTTGTCTGCTACTGAAAACAACGTGCATCCGTTGTGGGAAACTAAGAGCTCCGCCTTATACTCCTACACACCCACCAATTACTATTGAGTGACATTGAAAAATCAAAAAGGTATTAATTCACTTAGACTACGCATAAATTTTTTGAAATATGGGAAAAGGTCCAAAAAAGTAAATTTACGATGTGTTCAGCAACTGGCAACTCGGCGCCCAGCAGTCGGCAGCCTCGACCCGCGAGTTTAACAGCTGATCAAGTGAGCGCCGTTAACAAGGGGTTTTAATATGTAGGTTTTAACTTCTGATTTTTTTCCTGGTTGATTTTTATTTTTTTTTAATTTCGGATTGGTAGTAAGCTATTTTTTCCCACCTGTGGATACATTTTTTTACATCGTGACTGAATCACCCTGTATATGCCCATTTAGTAACTACCTATGTGAGATAGAGCGTACAAAAAACTTCACTAATTATAAAAAGTGTTCTAACAAAAGCGGAAGATACTTTAGTAACAAAAGCTATTAGTTTCTTTAGACGTTGCAATTAAAACGATTGTAGATTATAAGAACAAATTGCAGCCATAATTTTTTGTGTTTTGATGTATATTTCAATAAGTGAACATACATTTGCAGTAATGAGTTTTCACCATAATATCAGGCCATTCAATCGTAAGCGTTTGTGAAACTAATAATGGCGCAAGCGTCTTAGTTAAATTTTCTGCGCGGCTTTGTTTGGAAAAAATATAATGCCGTGGAATTCAAATAATGCGTTTGGTTGAATAGATAGAGAGCATTCGTAGATATATATGTATAATATAATATAATATTATAATAATATAATAATAATAATTCTCCCCCTCATAATACTCCAAACTAGGAGTACCCCAGAAGCAACCACATGCTTGTGCGGGGGAGGGGGGCAATTACTATTATTTTGTCTTCGTTGCCATTTGCGGCTAGGGCCGACTTTTTTCCCGATAGAACTAGGATAGCATTCTCTCAAGTACTACGGAAAACCCTAGAAAACCGTAGTAATCCCAGTGAGTGTAGGACAATTAGTAAATCACACGGATAAAGCTATTTAGGAGCAATACCGTGAATCCACATTTGCCCAGCGCTCTTGGCCATAGCGGTGTTTTTCTTTAAAGACATACCTATATGCATGCGCCTGCCTCGAACCAAGGTTGATCGAAGGCAGAAAAACATGCAGTCTAAAAAGTCAGCGCCGGTACGAGCGACGCCACCGTATAATATCTCAAAATGCGAAGTATAACGCGAAGGAATAGAGAATAAATCTCGCTAACATTTAAGCTGACAAACAAGCCGAACTACAACCTGCTTTATAAAGATTGCACTTCTATATTGTGGAATCTGAAGCTGTAAGCTGTCTTTGGTTTCCTATCATTAGTAGGTACTATTAACAAAGTTGAAATGAGCAGCACCAATTGAAATCTAGCTAAGCGAAATTTTCGCAAGTCAATTTATGCACTATGATACAATATTCTACGGACGTCAAATCATAAGCGCATGTTGTCGGTGTAGTTATGTAATTTAAAAACATTCCACACTTACCATCCACTCAACTAGTGAATAAGCAAAGTAGGATCAAAGAGTTTTCAAACAAAAGTATAAAGAACAATTAATAAGCTTCTACCGGTGTGGTTGTATCGTAGAGGAAGAGACCCAAATTTGAGATAGAATATTAAAGGATATGTAACACCATCTAACAGAAATAGCCTTTACTAATTAAACTAAACTAGAGTGTAGTGTTAATGTGGTAGTTGAGCGCTTCAGTTCGTTTGTTTCTGTACAAAAGCACGTTTGGTGTGATTTGACTGCTAAAATTTGTTTGATAGTGTAAGGCCTGATTCATACAGCTTCTTTATCTTTTAATTTTTCTTTATCTTCAAGAAATATTAAATGTCATTGGTCAGTTCAAATAAAGGGACAAATGCCATTGGTTATTTCTTAAAGATAAAGTAAAATTAAAAGATAAAGAAGCTGCATGAACCAGGCTTAAATAAATTGGCATTTACAGTCAAGGTGAAGTGTAAAAAAATTATGTGTCGTAGTAGCTAGTATAGGAGGTGTTGCTTAATGATATTTTATTGAAATCTGGCACTATTTTTTCCAATGAATAAAGTTTATTCATAGATTTTTTCATAACTAACCTAATATACTGTTGTCAATTTTTTATACTGAAAGTTCCTAATTTGAGATACCAAATGGGTTCTGTAATTGAGACTATCTCAAATTAGGCACCCAAACAACATTTTAATTTTTTTGATTACAGACGCCAATAAACACAAAAATGGGACTCTCATGCTATGGTAGAAGGTATAAAAGAAGTGCGTAATTGGGATGTCCGTCTGTCTCAAATTAGTCAGCCTGTCTCAAATTAGGCAACCTTTTATTTTATGGGGCAATTAACAAAAAAAAGTTTTAAGTTGAATAATTTGTAGATATTGATAGATATTTTAATGTAGTTTCTTTGCATCACTGTTTTGTCAATACACTAAGCAAGTATTCCAATACAATATTAATAAAAAAAATTAACGGTGAATTTTATGTCGAATTTGCAAAAAAGTGTCTCATATTTGGGTCTCTATTCCTCTACTACCACAGGTGCTTAGATATTCCACATCCCAATTCTTGAACAATAAATTCTAATAACTTGCGAGTTGAATGAGAAATTCGAATGTGAGGATTTAATAGCAACTGAATCCACAAACATCAAGATGAGTTCCTTTGGTAGATTGGTTTAAATCAATAGGTTTTACATATTACATATTCATTGCCTGTGGTCTTTCTTAAAATTTAAAATCTGCAATTATCTATAGTTATAAATAAAAATAGAAGTTTCTAAATTGAAATTTTGGAATCTTAAAATTTTGAATTTTGTCTATCTACAAAAACTAGCCCTACCTTAGGAGAGCAATAAGTCATTACCTACTTAATAAGAAACTCTAGACAAGTGGCTATCGGTTTCGCGACGGGGGTTAGCGCTTAGCGCCCAGATGGGTGCCAGGCGAGAATGAAGGAGCATAGCATAATCATAATTCTATTAGGGCTTGGAACTTCGATCACGCACTTCTTTCATTGCTTCAGGTCGCCGGACTTTTCTTTATCTTCTTACTTTATCGCAAGCAAACTGGGATGCTTTGAAATTAAGGTAGTAGCTAGGTAATAATTTTTATTTGAGAGGGCAAAAGAAAGCTGTGGCAAAACTACTGTAACCACTGAATAATTACTAGTTTATGGCACCTTATCTGAGAGTCACACTGATTGAATTTAAAGTTTCTACCGATCTCTGATGTTGCGGAAATTAGCTTTCTTCATCTACATATATAATGTTTATGCTTTTAAGGTCTGGTCATTTGGTTTTCAGGTCCACTGGGATTCATTTTCTAAATTTTTATGATACAACGTAACTATAATATTCGACTAAGGCCTACTGACCATTATACTTGATTACCTACCGAAAATTCAAAATATCCATTAGCATCTTATTACTCTATTCCCCGTACCTATATAAACCGATTCATAGTTCTATAGTTAGGGACCTCGAAAATAGTGGGGTAGCCAAAATTTCAAGAAAATAGGGCGGTGCATAAAGTACGTTCCATAATTACCTTAAATATTAACAACGACGATATGGGCCTGTCGACACAGTGTAGCACTCGAGATACCTAGAACATTTAGAACAGTTCCAATATTTTGCTTGGGATTTCAATACCTACTATTCATCATCCATCATCTTATATTACGTAAGGTGTTAATGTATCTCTTTGTTTGACTTCTTCAGCGATGCATTTTATAATCGATCTTTCTTCTTTTGGTTTTAGTTACATATACAAATAGTGGACTACATTTTTCTCATCCAACATTTTTCATCCTTGAGTCTTCCCAGTGACCAAATTCTTCATAATTTCTTTAAGCAACTTCTCCTATTTCACTTCTGATCTGATCTGCTTTGTAGTGAGTTTTAAATTTCGTTTTTGTCTTATATGGTTAGTCATAATAATTTAATTTTGCTTATTCTAATAAAAGCTGTGATTTTGTCCTTTCAGTCTACATTATCGATTCGCTTGCTTTGTATCCGAAACGCAGTTTTATTAATTAATAGACGAATGTTGTTTATTGGCGCAGTGGAGCGCACGGGAAAAGTGGCTTCAAAAGGGCCAAACAATGCAATTCGTTTTGATTAAAAGCTACTCATCCGCATATTGGAACACTAGTTGGCAATAACATTGTAATTGAATACACATGTAAGTATGAGTACAGTGCAGTGCACTAGAAATGACGCTACAATTCTTAGGTATAGGACCTACTTTTACCAATTGAGTACTTATAAGTGTTTGTTCCAACTCCAACTCCAAGCCTAAGTATCATTGAGGAAGTTTTATTTGAAAGTAGGACTCGTGAAGGGCTGAAATCGATGAATTTCAGATACTTATAGTTATAATTAATCATTCATAATCAACTTGTTTTCAAGTTACAGTCGGTTAAGATAGTTTAAAAGCTGAGTCTAGTGTCATCATAAATATACATAATAATCTAGTGAAACCAAGGTTAGTTTATAAACTTACTTCTAAGCGAGTAAATAAAGTATGAAAGTGGTGAGCAATGGCAATTTCTTGTGTTTTGTCATTCCATGTTTATTATAACCTACAACCACAAAATAATTATTACAACCTGCAGCTTTAGCAACCTTTGTAGCTGCACAATGTTATGTAGCAGATTTTTTTGTTTATTTTTCTTAACTGAAAAATTTGTTGAAAGAGTGCCAGCCGAGAGAGGATATGTGGCTCTTTGGCCATAGATAAGAAATATATAATATACGACTCTTTGACATTGACATATGACATATGAATGATATTTCTCATGATTCTCGTTATTCTTCACACCATCCTTTGTTCTCTCAGTAGAAAGCAATAAAACACGTCTAGAGATTCATGACTTGACTTGATATTCAAGCTACTTGACTTGACTTGACTTGAAATCAAGTCAAGTTCAAGTCAAGTAGTAATTTTTCAATATCAAGTCAAGTCAAGTATTTATTTCTCAAGTAATTGAAAAATCAAGTTTTCCTTGAAGCTACTTGATTACTTGATTTTTATAAATTTCAAATTTTATTATCAGTTAGGACAGTTAGGTAAATAATAATAATAAACCTTTGCATTGTACACTTTTTTTTGCAGAACTAGGAAAGAACAAAAATAAACTATTTTAAGTCCGTACCAAAACTATGTGTAGGTATAGTCTGTGAAACAACAAACACTTCTATTTGTTTCACGTTAACACCGTTCAAAGCAATTTTTTTTCTTAATATATAAACATTTTTCTCGGAAACTTGGTTCTTATTTTGTGTGTTAATAATAAATAAACATGTTCACAAGTAGTAAAAGTAAATTTTATTTTATTGCCAATTTTAGAGATTCATGGCTTGACTTGATATTCAAGCTACTTGGCTTGACTTGAGTTGAAATCAAGTCAAGTTCAAGTCAAGTAGTAATTTTCCAATATCAAGTCAAGTCAAGTATTTAATTTGTCAAGTCAAGTTATTTGTTAAAATATCAAGCTACTTGACTTGATGAAACCCTAAACACGTCTTAAAATTAGCTCTCTGTATTGTATTGGCGAAGGCATACAAGAGTTTTTATTTTCTTTCATTTATTTCTACCGCGTTTCGATCCATTAAGGGCTTTTGTTTCCCGGTTCCGGATTTTTAGGATTTTTTATTTATATTCCTTATCTGACCGGCGCGGCGTCCCGAATCACACGGCGGCGTTCAGCGGCACGCCATCCGCCAGCATTAATAATCATTTGTGGGGCGCGCCCTGCTCTCAGCCGCCCCTGCGCCCCTTAATTCCTGTTTACGGTGTTTTTCGTCTGTCGAAACGATTTCGCCTCCGTCATAAACCACATTCATTCGCATAATAAAAGATTGCCGCCTAGCCTTCCGCTAATTAAATCTGGGAAATTAATGAATTCAACGCATATGAGTTTCGGGAAAACCTTGGCGTATAAGGGATGAAAATGGGATACACCTACTCTTTGCATTTATAAAATATAGGTCAGTTAAATATTTTCTAAAATTTATTTGTGGCGTAAACAGGTCCATTGAATTTTAATTGGGTTTTTCGCCACCAAACTGGTTAAAAGACAACTTTTTCACGTTGCCTGGAAAATTAATAAATTCTTGACAGTAAATGAACTAAACTTTGAACTTGTAACTCAAAAAATATCTTCAACCACAGAATAAATAGCTTTGTGAAGCTATTTATTCTGTGCTTCAACAAATTTGTTTCCTGAGCTTTCTCAAAGATCATGTCACGTCAAAGTGAAATGACAGATTAATAAATTTCAGGTTAAAATGTCATGACAACAGAAACAATAGCCTAGACCTGTCTGATATTGTACTCTGTGTTCTACCTAATTATTTATACTAACTTCTCTTTGAATAAGTGGCAATAAAATTTTACTGAATTCCACTGAACATTCAGCAACACAGTTAGTTGTCTGTATTTCCTAGAATAAATGCTGATTCTTTAATTTCTCGTCTATTTCCTACTTCTTCTTTGAGAATTGGTTTGGAAATCCCACAAAATCCTATGATTGTTATTAAAAAGTGTTCACATATTATCGACTTCGAAATTTGATTTTGCCTGATATAGTGTTCTTTTAAACGAACGTCAAATGGCCTACAAGTCTCCCCAACATAGAACTTTCCACATTCGCAAGGAATTTTATAAATGCAATTTTTTGAACTTTGTACCTCATTAAATGGTTTCGTTTTAACTAGCATGGATCTTAATGTATTTTTGGTTTTAAATACTGTTCTGACATTAAAACGATTGCCTATATGCGTTTTAGCTTATCTGATAGTCCAGGAATCCAGGAATGTAAGGAATAATTAAATTTACTGGTCGGTCCACCAGATTTATTTCTCTAATTCTATTAGCATTGTTATTTTGTTGGCAATCCTGAAAAACTTGCTCAATAAATTCAGTAGGATAACTATTCTTCTCAAGAACATGTTTTATATGTTTAATTTCCTCCTCAAATTTTGTGTTATTAGAACAAATCTCTTTAGCCCTCTCATACAAAATTTTAATTACTCCTGAAATTTATTAAATTTATTTATTTATTTATTTATTAAATTTATTAATCTGTCATTTCACTTTAACGTGACATGATCTTTGAGAAAGGAGGAAGATATATTCTCCGAAAGCTCAGGAAACAAATTTGTTGAAGATATTTTTTGAGTTACAAGTTCAAAGTTTAGTTCATTTACTGTTAAGAATTTATTAATTTTCCAGGCAACTTGAAAAAGTTGTCTTTTAACCAGTTAACTTTTTGATTTAATATTTAATAGTGCATGTTCATTTATTCATTTAGTCTACAGTAGAGTACGAGTACAAGATGTAATCTGAATAAGAAGTCGATTGAGATGATTTGATCTGATTATCTGTTTCTGCAGATTAACCCTATACTTATATAATCATAAAAAGTTTATATTGTGCTTAGAGGAACGACTATAGACTCCATGATGCTTCAAACGTGCAGGCTATAAATAGCCATCATCGAGTACCTACCACCTGAAAAAAGTATGACCGTTGAATGAGGACAGTATGACATAATTTGAAGAATTTGAGAAGTATATAAGCGTTTAGAAAACTGAATTTCTTTTAAGGTTATGTGATACTCACATGTCAGGGGTGGGTAGGAAATTTAGAGCTGCTATAGATGTAATACAAGATACAAGCATAAAAAGCGATGGAAAAGGCCCATGTCACACATTAAAAATATTAAAAAATATACTAGCCTATAATCTTAATAAATTGCAAATTATTTTAAACAATAATTATTGAAAATTTGAAAGGCCGAATGCGTTATGGAAGGTGACAGTGGAATTTGAGAAATTACCAACTCGGGCGAAAACACCCTGAATGTTACAAACAAAACTCGCGAAACATTAAATTCGCCATAGGCGGGTAAATAAATTTTCCAACTAGTAAAAATGTTTTGTTGGTAACGTTCAGAGATTTTTCGCCCGAGTTAGTAATTTCTCAAACTCCACTGTCACCTTCCATAATGCATTTCGGCCTTTCAACTTTACAATTTACGGTTTATTTTAATTTATTTAGCTAGTACCTAGGTATTTTAATCTTTTTAATGTGTCACATAGACCTCTTCCATTGTCTTTTATGCTTGTATTGCATCTAGCTCTAAATTTCCTATACACAACTGACATGTATCACATAACCTTAAAAGAAATTCAAGTTTATTAACGTTTATATAATTCTCCAATTCTCCAACTTAATGTCATAACGTTTGCAGGTCGTACTGATAATGGATTTAGCAGAATGGGCTTTACCATGCTATTTTAATTAAATAAAATAATTCCATTTACATTAACGTGCGCAGAGGCGATACTTTCTATTTTATAATATAATAGAGTTATCGATTTGTGGTTTACAAAAATAAAACCCCAAACAAGTTTTTGTAAATTTTTGTTCATTCAACCTACAGTCTATTGTTTCCCAATATGAAACAAACATAAACAAAGCGCTCTGCCCGCTGCCGCCTAAGTGATCAGACTCTGAGACGTCGCCCGCATTATTTAGAAGCTATAATACTTCTTGTTGTTGGTGGTACTATAGAGTGACGCCAGGACAAGTGTTGCTTCCTGAAACCGCCGAGACGCATCACGTGCAAGCAGGGTGCAAATGTTTATATTGGTTTCACCTCGGAAGTAAATTTACTGTATACGGAGTGTTCTAGAATATGTGGGTAGTCACCCGGTTTTATACAGGCGACATTAAAATAACATGACAAGTTCCTATAAAACAAAATTTCCAGAGGGCCCCCCTACGGAAGCGGTAGGAGAAAGTTTATGTTTTGAATGTTGAAGCTAACAGGTATTTTAGGGCACGTTTCGCCAATTTCCACACAAACGGTTGATTTTATCATTATGAAACAAGAGTACCTCTTTGTTGCAGAATGAAAAGACGTACTAACATGATGGACCTGCAAGACCAAAAAGATAACCTCAAAAAAGTTACGAGCTATATCACGATCCCGAAATCGTGCAAGTGGCGCCCTCTGTGAAATACGTAAAAATTGATGCCTTCAGCTTATTCTCCATCGCCTAAAACACAGCAGCGCCAAATTTCAGTTCAGCAACTTGATTATTTTGGGAGATATTGCCATAATTAATTTAAAAAAAAAGAACTTCATCACATTTAACTCCGTAGGGGGGAAATCTGGGAATTTTTTTTATGGGAACTTGTCATGTTATTTTACGTCCCCTGTATAAATCCGGGAGATTGCCCACATATTCTGAAACACCCTGTATATCACCTACCTGATAGAATTTGAATTCCGCAGACAGTTTCCTGGGACGAGTACAATCCATGCGCAGGATGCCCGCAGGGGATTCCCTGTGTCTTTTCATTCGAAACGAAACACCCTGCTCGCCCTCCATCTTCGCAGGTTAGAAAGACCTAGGGAATCAAGAGGGTTTCTTGAGAATTATTTCGTTAAAATAGTTAGAAATAACAACTTTTTTAAAATACTGTTTCTTATAAATTTAAGCTTCCGTTGCAATTTCTACCCCCTATAGTAATAGCACACAGTAAAATTAGCAGCTTTGTCTTTGTAATTTACTAATTTTGTACGATGCTCACTATAGGATTACTACAGTTTATGTAGTACCTACAGAGCAGTTGCTCTTCTAGTCTAGTTCTATGTGGAAATAGTATATTTCCTAACAAGTGCGGAAAGTGCCACTTTTCCGCACGCGATTGCAGTTGGCTGAACGACGCGTAGCGCACTAGTGCGGAAAAGTGACACTTTCTCAACTAAAATGCGTGCGAAAAAGTGTACTTTTCCGCACGCTTGTAGAAAAAAGTAATTTGATGCGTCCAGAACCTTGCACTTTTAATAATAGCAATTGTTATGTAATTTGCTGGTTTGTTTGTTTAATTCTAATAGATGGAAAAAAAGTCAATGTAATGTCTTTAAAAGATATAATATTATAAAAAAGCGATTAACTTCATGGACCGTATTAATAACGCGAGTTAATTCCTTTGAATGTGTTGAGGGCAAAATAACATCGTCCAGAAATATTGGATCTACTGATTATCATCGACCAGGAGGCCTCCGTACCACTTCTACATCTACACCGCAGGACCCAGTTTCAAATGGCCCAGCATCAAGAGTAAGACTTGTTTGTTCTTGATACTGGTTTTACATATAATTTTTAAACATAACATCAATATTTTCCTTAAACGCTTGTTGACCTACGTCACATAGTTCAAACAAATCGACTTTACAAATTGTATGAACCGAATTTTTAACAAAAAAAAAACGCTATGGTGAGACCTGGATTTACTGTTGAGATTCAAGATCTCACATAATTAATAGTACCTAACTAACACCACTTCCCCGCCGAAATATAAATTTATTTGCTTCTAAGAGTTACCCTACTTTTAATTATTAATATTCCAATTGGTTGCAACCTAAATTCGCCCACATGAACTTAGAATATTATCAAGGGCTTAAGAATTGTTTTATAGAAAGCACTAGTGCCTACTTGCCGAGTATGCCATTAATTTTATTTAGTAATCTACTTACTCGCTAAAAAACCGTTTAGATCAAACTTTCCAATGAATATCGGAGAATTTTCACAAAAGGTGCAAAAGTTCACTATCAATGCCTAGTTTTAACGTTAGATTGCTGTGTTGGTCCGCACCAATGCTCTTTTCCAGAAATATCATCATTCAAGTTGAAATAAACTGAATCGACTGGGGGAGGAATCATGGGGGGGCTGATAGGAATAAATTGCAGTACGTAGGTGATAGGAATAAATTGCAGCAATTGCACCTCTGAATTCGGTGGGGTGGGAAGTCGATATGGTTTGTGGTGAATTTACGACAGATACTATTGTTTAAAACTTTGAATAAAGAACCCCAGCAAGAAGCATACGCTGGACCGGCATACTCTCTGCGCATATGGCGGGATGCCGTTTCCGTTTTTACAGTGGCGCGCACCTTTAAGTTGTTTCGACAAACTAATCGAGGCCGAAATTCTAATTTTTCGTGAAATCAGTAACTACAATACAGGCACTTATATGTATTTAAGTTTAGAATTCCTTGACATACAGCAATTCTAATTTTAAATTTTCAATTGTGAAGAAGTAGCTACAAACGCCTATACCACTTTTGTCCATGGCCTCAGAACTTAATTTATATAACAAAATTATTTACGGATAGATTATTATTAAAGGGCGGAGTATATGCAAATTGCATATATATGCATTTTTTGCATATTTTATTAAATTTCGCAAAACATTGCATATTTCTGGAAAAACTATATTTTGTGCATATTTGCATGTTTTTCCTATACTTATTTATAGATATAAGATATAACCAAGATTATGAGAGCCTAGAGACAACTCGCAGTGTGTAGTGCAAAGTCAAGAAATCCTGAAAAATGCGGATGCAGCTATAACCAACTTGTTTTTATTAAAGTTAATTTTAATTTTATACCAGATATAATTCTTTTATTAGAAAGTAGAAATTTAAGTTTAAGCGAATAGGTTGATGTAGAAAGGTTCCCGGTGATCTAGGTATTAAAGTTAGAAAAAAATTAGCTCTACTGTTGAAGAATGAAGGGTTCAAATTTTTAATGGCAGTAAAGAGTATTTTTGATGGTAAATCATACAACGAAGTTGCACCTTGGCCATATACCTTACTACCCAAATTAAAATATTGTCCTATTAGATCGGCAGATGTTGAGAGAAGCTTTCTATATATAAACATATTTTTACCGACAGAAGGCAAAGATTTTTATTGGAAAACTTTGAAAAGTATTTAATCATAAATTCCTACTAGGTATACAATTTCAAATTAAAATGTTTTTATAATTCTGCTTTAATATAGGTATTTTACGAGTTATTTTATGTATTTCTTTTCCTTTCATTTTTCCTTAAATAAACCCTTTCTCTAAAATCAGTTTTGGAGTTTTTTTAAGGTATTTGTACATATAAGATAAATGCATATTATTGCATTTATAGATAAATGCATATTATTTGGTCAAATAAATGCATGTTATAGCATATTTTAAATAAAAATGATGCATATATATGCTCATATTTCGACTGAAATTAAATGCATATATTCCTCCCTTTAATTATTATCCTTAAAAATTTTAGTTTTGGCGGTCAGAGAAGTGACACAAGCCGCACAGCACAGCATAATAGCTTGAAAAAGTATCTAAATACCACATACTGACACTTATCACCGTGTCAGATATCAAATTATTGTGTCAAAACTTGGTTACTACTCGGTGCGATTTCCATCTCGCGTTTTTTATAATATGCATAGAGCTTTGACTCTGTCCCGGGGTTCTTTATTCAAAAGTTTTAAATCAAATATATGGCACTTACCTTAATGAAAATATCTTTTTCGCAAAATGATAATGTTGGACTTGACTACGATCACAATGTCCATCAAACTCTATTCTCTGTACACTCTAAGATCATAAGCTACACACAAAAGCACTGCTATGATTAAAATGCAGGCGAGCTTGCTTTGCATTTGCTACTCACCTGGAAATGTATTCCCTGGAATATGCGGCCCACCACATTTTTCGCTTTTTTTTCGAAAAACAATTTCATAAATGGCCCCTCGCCGTATAATTATAACGTTGTAAAGTTTTGCCGGCAAATGAGCGCAATAGTAATGTGGCGCCATATAATGAGGCCGCGCCCCCATGCATAACGCTGTTGCGTCTCGACGGACCTACTATGTTCATCGAGTTATATAAATTAGTTTTAAACAAGTTATAGATAAAAGAAAAAATTTAATTAATCAATATTAAATAGTTATTGGTCACAGACAGGAAACATGTAGATATATTACCAAGACCATAAAAAGTAATGCATTTTTATCCAAGGCCATATTATAGCGATGAACTTGACAACCACACATTGCCATTGCCCCGTCTCTATTTCTTGACAAAAATATTCTCTACTAATTGCTCCCTACTAATTTTAAGCTTTGTACATTATTATACCAGAACTTTGCAAAAAGTTTTATGTATTATTTTTTCATTATATTTTTCAGATGGATAAGTGAGTGAAATACTCGTCAATTCATAAGCATTTAGTGCTAATCTGTGAAAGAGTTCCGCGCACACACTATTACAATTTAATTTCAGAGTACCGCACCGATGCGAATTGGCATGTCCCGAAAAAAGCACGGTTTAAAAATTGTCAGCATATCGAATTCATATTTTCCAATGCTTATATGCAATAAAATACAGGGTAGGTATATATTTTTCAAACGATCATTCTTCAAACTACGCTTTGCGACGACGAACTCAAAATTTGATCTTTCAGTTTTTGAACTTCATACAATTCGATACTGCACTTTTTCGATTTCCGGCTTACTCTGCGTGGTAGATTTCGCGGTTATGATAGGCACATATATAAATTATTCCATGCTGCCTCCATGATCTTATCTAATATCATCTCCATTTCGTCCAGTGCTTGATTTATTCTAGGATTTGTGTCGTGCTTCGGCCTAACCGCATCATAGCAAGCCCTGTCACAAACGAAAGTTGTCTTCTTACGCATTTGGATCTTCGTATGTTTGCGTTTGTGGCACGTGATATGCCGACCACCTGTGTGGTTAACATGACACCTCGAATTAGATGATTAGAAAACAGGAAAGTAATTAGTGAAGTTTTAGTAATTATCCCTCCGTCACTGATTAACTTTCCATTAGAGATAATAGACTTTCCGCTATGTTTGCTTAAAGGTGGGAGTACATAATGGAGCATCGAGGTCATTATTAATATAAATTTATACCCCTAGTACTCTGGACCGATTTTGCTCAAACGAACGATTGAGTAAAGGAATACATTTTATTCCTTTACTCAATGCTCAAACGCATAAGTTCACATTCTAGCTAATGCTTTTACAATAGGCAATATGTATTTATAATAGAAAAGCATATTATTGAAGACTCAGCTTACCTATACACACTTCACGTCGGCTCAAGTGGAATGGCACAAATGGTTAAACAGCAATTCTTTTTAAAACCAGCACTAACTAGGCAGAAGAAAAGACAAGTTGTTGGTAATATAAAAACTTACATTTTTCAAGCAGTTAGTTGACGTGATGACTACAGCACCTTTCCAGAATTAACATCTTGAAATGTATAATTTCACAAAATCTGTTACCTATATCTGTGAGCCCATTTGAGAAATTAGAGTTTTCGGAGTAAAACAACAGTATTCAAATTTTATTTCTGTACGAATGGGGAATTTCAGCCTTCAAAGAGATATAAACCATAATATTCCAACGATCATCTGTCACAGCTCCGTTTAGATATCGCGTTCAGATCTAAAGTCATAGCCGTTTTATAGCGGCAATTCCCCCTCAAAGCGAAAACAGCTTTTTTACTGCCTGGATAACATCTAAGTCATATGAAATGGTTTTAATTGTCTAAAGAACATATTTTGATGTTTTAAAAGCTAGAAAAGTTGCACCGCGACCGGTCGAACCTTATTATTTATTATTGATTCAGCAATACCCAGAATAATAGGGCGATGAATTCTATTGCAATAAAAAAAACAATGGGAATGGTGGCAGACGCTGATTGAAGACTGGAGAAAAAGACCAGAAGTCAGGGGTTGGTACCTAATGGTACCACAAGCCGTTCCTGAAAATATTCCGACCAACATGGTTAATAATGCTAAGTATATGAACCACAATACTTTGTCACTAAGAAAAAATAAAAGAAGAAGGTATTTGCTTGTCGTATTTTTTATTTATTAGTAAAATCCTTGTTTATGGAGGTTGGGTAAAATAAAACATAAACATAAACTCTTCGATACTCTCACAAAAAACTTTGCGATAATCGGCAGTAAAGTGTCCCAAAATAGTTATTAACAGCTCAGAAATCGGCACGGAAGTAACCCATTATTGTACGATTTTTTTAATAAGTAGGCCTTGGCGAGATGTAAACATCAAACGTCAGACGCGGAGCCACTACTCTTCAAAAGTGACCAAATATTCAAAACCCGGCCAATAAAGGCCCATTTAACTATTCGTACACGTTGCGAAATTGTTACCTATAGCAGCGCAATCTATCAGTAGCTATAAATATTGCCGAGTCTTTGTCATACTTGACCTAGGTAGAGCGATCGGCAAAGTCAAGCAACGCCGCGCATAGTCGGTTCATGGACGGGCCAGAGGCCTCGGCAACTAAATTCCACATGAGTCATAAAAAGTTGAATTTCAGTGCCTTGGTACATAAATAAATATTCTAACCATCTGGAAAAATGAATGAACTAGTAAAATTAGTGCTTTAAATTTACGAAAAAGATAAATATAAAGCAGTGACTATAGAAGGAATGTCACTGTATAAAGTTATTTGAAGTAGCAAAAGTAAAAGCAAACGTGAGGTTTTATAATAACCTCACATCAGAAATATTTTATAATATAAAATGCAAAATATATTAAAAGGAGAGATGTATTTCTTGAATAGTATATAAATGATAATTTTCCAAGTTTAGCGACTAAAACTCAAAAAACATACCTATATAATACTGCGACTTATTGTGAGATATAAATACGCACCAGTTTTGTTTTTTGTTTTTTTTTTAATTATCTCAGCTCCACACAGTTCACAATTGTGGTTAGGATAAATGTTTACTGTGATATACAGGATGTACCGTAATGATGTGCAAATATTTGGAGGAAGTGTTCTACAGGTGGCTTTAAGATTAAGGTCATGTAAAATTTTTCGATTTAGAGCTCCCCTGCAAATTTATTATAGGGGTCAAAAAATTTAGTTTTGGTTTTTTATCTCATAAACGATTTAATCTAGAATTTTGAATTTTGGGACACATTATTACCAGCCAATTGGATTTGTCTTCTTTACAGAACTTTTTATTATACACTGTGTCCCGGATAAGAATGAACAACATGGGGATATTGCAAACGGTCAGAGATAGGGCAACGGTTAAATGGGGAAAAAGTTACGCAATTTCGAGGTCAATAAAATGACATAAACAGATTTCTAATATCTTTTTTCGTTTTTGAGTTATTTTGAAAAAAGTAAAATTTTGCGTTTTAGATTTTATTTTTTTTCTGTAGTTGCTATCACAGATAGAGAGAAAAGAAAAGCACTTTCTTATGGCACTTTTTAACGGGCCTTAAGATGGCGTTTTTAGATTTGTTCTACAGCGTTTCGTTTTTGAGAAACCATCTTCAACTTAATTTATTTAAATACGTACCTGGATTTTTTTTGCAGATTTTTAAATCACTTATCATTGCAAATACCATAATGTATGACAAGAAATATTTTTAAAATGTTTTGAGACAATTATACTGAAAATTCCTTTTTTCCATTATTTTCTTTTTCTAATTCGGCCCTGTATTTAATAATAAGAAGTCTAAATATTAATCAGTATTGTCAACAATTTAACTTACAACTTATCTTTCAATTGGAGAACTAAAAAAGGACGGCACATACGATAATAAAAAATAAATAAAAATCCTCCACCTAGAAGGCTTTGAAACAACGAAACCAATCCCTTGTCATTTGTCATAACTCCCACTGTATCATTTAGTTAACAATTTATTTCATTACAAATGGAGGGTGCTTTTTCAAATGACGACAAATTTAACATGTCAGCATGTTATATCTTGTGTCACAGAAATAGTGTAGAGGCCGAACGAATGTATTTTTGCAATTAATAAATGGCAAATGTTATTGATTACGTTGGCTTAAAGCTTTCTTCTAGCAGTTAGGAAAAGCGAAGAATTTACTCCAAAACACAATGCGACACTGTTTGCTGTACAACAACAGAGGAAAACACTTTACCAGACGCAGGGCCGTACAATTTAAAAATATTAAGTTTTTAAAAATAAACTGTAAGTTAAATTGCTGTCAATACTGATTAATATTTAGACTCCTTATTATTAAATACAGGGCCGCATTAGACAAAAATGAATGGAAAAAAAGAAATTTTCAGTATAATTGTCTCAAAACATTTTAAAATATTTCGTGTCATAAATCATGGTATTTGCAATGAAAAGTGCTTTCAAAATCTACAAAAAAAATCCAGGTCCGTATTTAAAAAAATAAAGTTGAAGATGGTTTCTCAAAAACGAAACGTTGTAGAACAAATCTAAAAACGCCATCTTAAGGCCCGTAAAAAAGTGCCATAAGAAAGTGTTTTTCTTTTTTCTCTATCTGTTATAACAACTTCAGAAAAAAATAAAATCGAAAACGCAAAATTTTACTTTTTCAAAATAACTCAAAAACGAAAAAAGATATTAAAAATCTGTTTGTGCCATTTTATTGACCTCAAAATTGTGCAACTTTTTCCCCATTTGCCCTATCTCTCATCGTTTGCAATATCCCCATGCTGTTCATTCTTATCCGGGACACAGTGTATAGCCAAATTAATTTAGAAACTTGTTTTTTTACTAACTTAATAGTTTTCCTGGAAAAAATAAAATTGCTTTTCTTGTTTCGTATTTAAATACATTTATTGACACTGATGATTGTCGATTGTCATTTTTACCACTTTCGTATTTTACTGTATACGAGCGTAGTAAGGGAATACGTTCTTCTACAAAATTCTTCGGGTACATTTAAAAAATGAAAATGATAGGAAAGGGTTCAAATTTGTTTATTTAAATGTCTTAGGATGTAGAAAAAGGTATTACCGCGCTCGTAAACAATAAATGTCAATAACTGTATTTAAATACGGAACAAAAAAGTAATTATATTTCCTCTATGAAAACTATTAAGGTAATGGAAAAACAACAAAAGCACAAACAGTTTCTAAATTCGGATATAGAGTAGGTTCTGTAATAAAGACGAATAGGTGTTTCGGGTTTCTACCCTTAGGATGGATAGGGTGCAAAAACTGATAATTCTACCGTAAAGTGTCTTCGTCTTCCAACTGGCTGGTAATAGGTCCCAAAAATTCAAGTCATTTTGCTTGAGTTGATAGCCCTTTCTTGTAGCCTCAATCCTGCAGTGAAATATAAAGTGCTAAGGACCTACTTGTAGTAACCGGAAGGCCAAGGCTCGGCACTCGGCAGACAATGGGAATCTTATCCAGATCTAATGGAGTTTGTATTAAGTTTCAACCTATACAAAGGTGTACAAATATGTGCAAATTAGAATCGTGGACGTCTTCTGTCCCAGAATTTTGCTAATGTAGGCTTTGATAATATAATCCATCACTGAAAGCATGTTGAATGAGCAGCTTTTTGAGAGGTTCATGGTTCATAGGTAAATACTAGTTCGCTTTAATCTGGCTAGTTACTACGCGCTGCTTGCCAAGTAACTTGACTTGTCAAAAGTATATCTTCGTGCGCACTTGGAAATTATACTTGGTAAGTGTTGTGTAGCCGGCTTAACGTTGTTGCAAATATATTTATACAGGAAGGCATAAAGTGGGTGTAGGGTGTAGTATTCGTCAACGTAAGTATATAACGACAGTTTCGGCCCGGCTATCGAAACCGGTTATAACTGGCTCAATTATGCTACTTGAAATAAAACACAGAGTTAAAACAATTACAATGGTTTATTATGTTAAGAATCGTTTACAAAAAGTATGAGTGACTGACATTCATTAATATTAAAATGGGAATTAAATTGAACAAACTTAGGTTAAGTGATTAAATTAGGTGACTATAAAATGAGATTTGAGATAAATAAATTTGTTACTAGAGAAGTGAAAGTCCACAGCCGCTAAGCACTGATATGAGATTATGTTAAAGTTCGATAAACTCAAAATTGACTAAGTTCTGCACGTATGATCTTACTTTTGGAACACTTCAACAGGGAAACACCTTACATGTCTATTCGAAGCCTTGGGAGTGCTAACAGCCCTCGACCAACCTTCCGTTGTAGTTTCGACAAAGTTCGTTATGCGTTCCCAATGAAACTCCACGTTGCAACTATGACTGCAGCCAGGCGTCACTGTCTTGACAGCTGTGATACGGCGTTGATGTTGCTAGCTCAGTGTCCTTGCCAAGTCCGCTGCCCCAGTAGCAGCCAGTGGTCTACAGATCGGAGGAACGTGTTCACCGTGTCAGTCGACTGGTGTTTGCTCGTGACGATGTGCATGAAATAAATTCAAGTGAATTAGGCAGTGCTAAGGCCTGATCAGTATTTAGTATCTCGCTTATTACAAAAGAAATTTAGGGAAATACAATAATTATGACTTAAAATTTATAAAAGATTATATAAAAACAAAATACAACTTTTAGCTAAATTTAAATCCCACATAGGCTACAAAGCATATTCATGAATATACTCCCCCCCCACTATATGAAATGAAAAGAGAAATACAAGCTTTACTTGACTAACTGCGAGCCAAAGATATAAAATTAATAAAAAAAAATGCAAGGTTGCAGATGACAAAAAATTGAACTAAATGAGGTCACGGTACCTCTGAAACGACTTAAATTTGGAAGTATTTATTCAAGAAACCCGAAATAGTTCTGGCTTGGTCTTCGACTACTAATGAAACGATAAAAAAATATTATGACAGAACCGAAAAGAAAGGAGGTCAGGTATTCGAACCTTGTGTGCTATTTCAAAACCATGTGATCACCGACAAAATATATGTACCCCCAATACTCAATAGAGCAGCACAGAGCAGGACAAGGCAGCCACGCTTATTTCTTTTCTCTTCAGAAAGAACAGGCACAGGTGAGTCATACAAATATGCATTGACCAAAAAATTATAATGAAATAATTTTCAATAACTCGCCGGTCCTGTCCGGTGCCTTTGCTCCCCGAGTACCAAAACAACGCAGTCCAAGCAGTCGGCCGCAACTGCTACCACGCGCCCTTAACCTCAAAATGGCCGTCCTATTCGACGTCCTTGAAAATCCAAAAATTCAAAGCCGGTGATGATCACATGAAAATATAAAAATACGGCACTAACTGGTTGCACTAAAACATTACACGGCAAATAGGCACACAAGATTGCGAAAAGATAAGATCGGGGCGGCGATAAAGATGGATTTGAATCCGGAAAACAACGCTCCCGATATTACCTTACTACCTCTCGCTTCGAAGACCAAAATCAGACCGGCCCAGGACGACGTCTTTCCGCTCCTGTTTTGACAATCTTCACAAAATACTAAAATTAGGCTCTTGATCTACTGAAGTAGAAATAGAAAATCGATTTTTGAACCTTAAAAATATGTTACCAGGTCGCAGAACCAGACCCAGTCAGTTGTTAACCGAGCAGATTACTCGAACCCGAGTACTGACCACAATAGATCCATGGCTGAACCAAGCCGAACGACCTACCACATACATTACATTACAGTGTACTCTAAGGTTCACGTACCTTCGATTTTAACAGATGGTTTCGTACGCACTACGTCACACCAGAAATCGATATCACAAAACAGTTTAGAGAACTGATATTCGACTGAATCAAATTCGAACTTGCGATTTCACAACAAAATACTCAAATCTGTGTGCAAGGTTGTTAATAATTATTTAAAAACGTAGTAACGGAGTTTTTACAAAAAAATTCCGTTACAAGTAAAAATCTAAGTACAAAGTGTGGTCCAAAAATGTTAGAGTCCTCTTATATAGAGCCTCTAGGAATAAAGTTATTTTCAGACAATTAAGTGCCGTCAATAGGGACTACAGAACTTACAGAAAAATAGACTGGTAGCTTAGAATATATATACGGGTATATACATTTTAAGCTATCAGTTTATTTTTGTAGACCTAAAAAATCATCCCGCGGGAACCATAGCAAGGCTCTCCCTTAATGTGCACCCAAAAATGTAAGATACAAAAAATGTTTTCGGCAATTTTGGCAAAACTATTAGTGGCATGTTCATTGCAGGAGAAAGAACAACCATTTATATTAACAATAATTGATGGCAATGAGAAGATTTATGCAACTGGTTACTAAGATATTTTCAGGGGTAATATAACAAGTGGTGTGCCTATTTTCGATAATACCTTTCGTTAATTTTACGAATTATAATCCCAAAGCTGAAAATACCACGACTGCGCAGCAGGAGTGGTATTTTCTTTGCATTGGGATTATAATGAGTGATAAATTAAGGAAAGGTATTATCTATTATTAGGCATACCACTAGTTGTATTTAAAAAGAGAATTTAACAACTGCAAATAGTTAGTTTGACAGCTGCTGTCATTTAGATTAAACTTTCGGTTCTGAATATGTTATTGGTTTAGCGTAACTAGGACGTAACTAAGAGAGTATAATTTCAGCGATTATTTCCCTCATACTGCTTGCATCCAATAAGGTAGCTCCTTCCATAAAAATTACCGGTAATTGCACTTGTGCAAATTATCACTTTTTTGCTATTAGCAACCTCGAATCTGTTGGATACAAACACGTACCTACTTCTTAAAGTTTGTGTGTTTCACACTGTTCTAAATTATGCAGCTTATAAATTATGTTGCGGTATTATTAAGCATTATATCAATGAATTTATATAACTTTTACATTGCTAAATTCTTGTTATTTAGACCTCCGCCTCCGTTTAAATTTATGACACATTCAGAAAATAAACCAACGCCGACAGGGTGTAGGTATAATCGCATTTGCCTTGGATAGCCAAGCGTCATGTTTGTTTACTCGAACGCTACAGTCGAAGATGTCAATAAACTCGTTCAAAATGAGTCGTTATGGAAATGTAAACATAGAAAAAATTAATACAGAAATTATTAAATCGTATTCGTGAATCTCGACAAATACCACTCGTGCCGGAAATTTTTCTAGATAATTTTATTCTCAAGCCCTATTTTGCCCATTAGCAAAACCATTCGTACAAATTGGGCTTTTATTTTCTGATAAAATCCCGAGAGCGAAGCCCAATTTATACTCGTGATCTTTCTAGGCAAAATAGCGCTTTCGAAAAAATTATCGATAAAATTTCCGGCACTAGTGATATTACATACGAAAATACCACTAGTGGTAATATCGCTGAAATCATCACCTGATTGGTTAATGTTTCAAAAATCATATCATTTCATTGGTTCATATTGACATACGTTGAATTCTCAAAAGAATTCACTCGTAGGCTCTCATGAGGCCGTGAAATTTGTTTTGAAGATTTAAGTTTTTTTAGTGCTAATGCGGGAAAAATAATTGTTCATGGATGCCCTTTCCTAGATGTTCACAATTGCCAAATTTTGTTAAATAAGGTTTTTATTGTGGAGCGCACGGTTGTTCAGTGCCATAAATTTTCAGTATGAAAGCTTTTTTCCTATCTCTTACAATAAACAAGCTACGACTACTAATGGTTTTGCCAAGTTTGTGTTTTTTTTTTTAATTCCGTGACAAGTTGGTCATTGATGCCGATTTGGGCGCCACAAAAATTGCCACGCTTTATTTCTTATTTTTGTGGGGTGGAAAATAAGCTAGAAAGTCAATTTAATTTTTAATTACAGGAACTGTTAAATAAGCTCTGGCACTTTGTCAGAGGTTAGTTCAGTTTATCGTTTGTTTCAACAATTCATAAATGCCTAATAATTAATCCAAGTCCTGAGTATAACTCCAAAAAATCACCATAGAAGTCGTGTTAGGAACCCCGCAATAGGGGTGGTTTTGCAAACGTTTTTTTTGCAATTTTTTTCTTATTTGTACATATTTTTTTCTTATATGTACATTATTACATTCTCTACAACTTTACCTTATGAAGTTTTTTTTTAACTTCAATACTTCACGAGATCTATGTAAAAGATCACCACTAGTTAAACTGCTTTATAAGGGTGAAAAAAAAATTCTTTAAAACATGCTGATTTTTTCAGGGTTAACTGGGGGTTAACTTAAGAGTGCACATTACTTATAATAATTAATGTACCTTTTAAAATATATTCTGGGGAAGTAGTTTTTGGTTAGATTTTAAAATTTGGGTTTTTTAAACATAATTTTAATTATGTTAGAAAAATACCATATCTTCCACAACGATACACAATTTTCAGATATTGTAAAATTCAAATCTTGCACTTGGAAAGTTGAGTTTTAAATTCTCGATTCCGGTTGTTGAATGCAGTATGTAAAATTGAATTTGTCGGAAAAAAAAAACACTGGATAATTTTTAGAAAATTTATATTTTCGATAAAAAATTATATTTAGTCAGTCGCATGCATAAAATAATTGTAACACACTATTCGAATAAAATTCAAATTATTATCACTAAAAGAATTATTACAAAACTATACGAAACAACAATAGGATAAATTACCTAAATACACTCCTTCATATAAAATTCTATAATTAATAATTTTATTCAGCCTTCATTGAACTAATGAGCTGTATAACTATGTCTGCCTATTAATAGCATTATTGTTAAAATATATCTACATAAATAATATAATTTAGTTAAATACAAATAAAGTTCAATGGCATCATAAAATAAAATGTTAAAACTGTTTGGTGAAACCAAATTAATGATCCTTTTGAGCTAGTACTTCCCCCAGTATAGAAAACTTGTAGCAACTAAATTGTGTATTACGCGAATTTATTTGGCAACTCAAATTTTCTATACACTAAAATAAGAGAAAAGTTAAAGTGGCACATTTCTCTTTCAGAGCAGAGATAGTTGATCATAATTCAAAAATTAAACTTTTTGTGAATCAAAACCGCTACGTTTACAAATGCTGGGTCGCAAATTCCCTTAAAACTCGCTATCAGATTTTTCTTTTTTTATGACGATAAAATTACATTGACACAACAGACGTTTCGTTTATTCAACTGTTAGGTTTGGTTTGAAATTGAAAGTTACCTTCTAAATGTAGAAGGCAGTCAGTTTTATGCAATTACTTTCAAAATTTGAAGCCTATGAGCTTCATCGTTGGAATATAAACCCTTACCACAGGCTGTAATTTTCCCCTAAAAATGCGTACTTATTAGCTCTATTAAACATTTTTACTGGGTTTCAAATTTTAGGCTTTATGTGGTACATCTTAACATGTTAATACTTATAATAGATCTAAATCTACAAAAATCGAAGTACCTATTCAATAATTAGGTACTACTACTATTAAACAATACATAGAAAATTACGGGCCTGATTCTCTAGATATTTACATTTTATTTACAGATTTATCTACACCTTTTAGTATTTAGAGTTTTAATTGTAAAACGCAGATCTAATTCATTTTAAAGACGTCTGAGACTTTATCGGAGAAGATGAATTTTAGCGTAATGATTGGAAAAAGGAAATCAATCGATCAAGTTGAATTCCGCCATTAATTTGCAGCTGTCACAGTGATGAATTGATGCATTGTTACGGACCAGAGACGTGACTAAATTTTTATTTAAAGTAAATGCCATTTCTATTAAAACTATAAAATGAAACTTACTAATTTTCGCACTCCACCTAAAAAAGGTAGGTACTTAAGTCTAATAATTATGGCAAAAAAGGAAGGAATGGCTATGGCTTGACATTAAATATTCGGAGACGCGGCTTGCGATCATAATAATGATGATAATGAAGAGAAGGTCATAAATTTATAAATAAATATTGTAACGACACTGGACATTTTTGATGCCCAACTCGTCGACATCTCCCCGAAGTATAAAGGAAGAAATTCACTCCCGACCCATTACACTTCTCCAATTGATTAATTTCCCACTAAAATAAATTCCTAATCGTGCTAGAAAATGTTTGCAAGACCGGATAGTTTGCATCAAACTAGAAGCACTGTATTTTTGGGCATCTCTAATACATAAATATATCACAAGATCACAAGGTACACTTAATTTAACTTTACTGTACCTTCTTACTCTTAATATATCTATTTCAAAGATAGTATAAGGTGATAGTAGGGATATTAGGAATAATAATTGTTGATCGTACTTTACAGGTTAAAAGTAGGACAACTAATTTAATATACAAATCTGAATTCACGAGTCTGTTCTAAAAAATTCTTATAAAATTCCTAAACTATGGTTGTTTGAATTGATCTTGTATTATTTATATAATGGAAGAACAATATTTTCAAAATACTAAAAAACTCAGGTTCTAAAACTTTTCTTATCAAGGAGAGTCACTTTTCACATAATGAGTATAACAACTATAGATTAAAGGAGACATAGACACCTAGCCAAACGCTTTGTGAAAAAGTATTTTAAATTAGTAATCTTTATAAAATATACAATATATTTGGTGTGCCTTGCTCAAATTTCAATAATGGCTTTTATAGTTTAGTTACAGTTACATAATTTTAGATCATTATGCCCCTTCGATTATTTAGTCAAAATACTGTTGCAAATAAGTAGCAGGTTACTTTAATATACTTAAATATGTGATTGAGTCATGTTAAAACGTGTGCTTTAGCGAACAAAATAATAATACAAACAAGTTATAAGCTACATTTATGTGGGTATAGACACCTCTAGAACGATAGAGCTATAGAACGGTTAAACAAATATTTAGTGTAATTTATGAAATGCTCTTCCTCTGCCACCTTTAAAGCAGTTCTTGCAGAAATGTTGTCTCCAGTTGAGAAAAAGTGTGTCCTTGTTACTGGGATATTTTGTTCGAGTGCGCCTTTAGAACCGCTTGAAAAACTTGACTACATTTTCCCTACAATGCTAAAACAATCCTATTCGTCAGAACGTCGTGACTTTTCCGAGTTTCAGACCGAGCAGTTTCCGCTGTTTCCTCGCCGACAGTTTCGAAAGCAGGTTCCTGGTGCCTTCCAGGATTTCCTTTTCGTCGTCGTCGTCCGCGTCGGCGTCCTGGCAGGATACGAAGCCGCTTTCCGGTCGGGAAATGGACAGGGGCTCCAGGAGTTCAAACCATCGCTCTACTTTAGCCGTCGAGCTGAGCTGTAGGAAAAAATGTTGGGATGGTTTAGTCGAAGTAGATAATGAAAGTGTGCTTGCCATTTTTTAAATATTTTATAAACAGGATTTTATAGCAATATTTTTTGCAGATGTTACATGTACATGAATAATTAATATAAATCTGTTTTAAAGTAAAGCAATATAAGTACAGTAACCAAATAGGAAATAATTTCACATACATTCAGATATGTGTTATTTGTACATCAATAGTACCTAGATAAAATAGCTAGAATGGTGGATATATTAGTTAAATTGATTTAAACAACTTCTAGGTAACTTTTAGCGTAGATTAGAAGAGACATAGATCGTCAGAGGCAGTGATGAAATGGTTCGCAAAAAATCCACTTTCAAACTAATTTTGGAACGAAAACAAATTGTCATTTTAACTTAGTTTGACAGTCTAGCTGTAGCTTTGTCTATGATTCTAGGCAAAATATCATATTTTTATAGTTTCATAAACCGGGATATAGCAGAGATGAGTTTATTTTTTATATATAAAATAACTTTATAATTATGTATAACAGGTCAACCCATAAATTGAAAATGTAGACTCAAATCAACTAACGAAAAGATGGATTGTATGGGTCAAAATTTCGTTTGTTAGGATTGTTTCTATTTTTTACAAGTCGTGAGTGATTCGAGGTAGGTAAATAAAATTGTCATTATATTTTGCATTGCCTGACAGCGTGTAAGCTCTTAATTTTACTGTGAAAGTTTTATTTAAAGATTGAAATTTTAGTTTTTTTTTAATATTGGACACTCATTTCTTTAAAACTTTCGTTAAAATTTGGGAAATTTGTAACAGTTTTGAATATTTCATTTTTTGAAAATAAAAAATATCGGTGTTTATTTTATGTGAGAAACGATAAGCCATTATTTTTTTCATGTACCTACATACGTATATTTATATGTATACAGCGTTTTTCCAATATAACCCCTCCCCCGTAAGTTCACTTTACATGCTATAGCCAACAGATCCGAAAGCGAAAGTAAAATGTTCGAGGTGCCCTGTTACTAGATACAACAATCATAAAGCAATTATTTTTCTACTTGGGCAGTTTCTAGGTACAAAAAGTGGTTGCTAGGTACAAAAAGTATTGCCTAGCAACGATGCAACGATTATGCAGCAAGGACCTTAAAACCATTAATAAAATATATGTAGCAACTTGAAACTGGCGTCAAATTTAATACGTTTCACATCGATTCTTTTATAAACTGGTTTTGATAAAAAAGAATACGAATTATGACAAAGAAAAATGAAGAATATGGATATATTTTTCAGTGTCAAATAATGTGGCTAAATAGCAAAGTCAAGCAGAGTGAACGAAGCGCTGTGTTAAAAGCGTCCGGATAGTAAACCGGAGGTCGCGGGTTCGAGTCCCACACAAAACCCAAGTTTTTTTTTGTTATTATCGCTGCATTCTACTTTTTATATTTATTACTGATTTTAATTTCTAGTAATTGAGCAATGATTATTTTGAATCTACTCCATAGCGTTTAATTAAAATTACCTATACCTTTTTTATAATAGGAACTTGTCGGAAGCAGGAAAAATATAATACATTGCACGATGCGTAAACTCTTTTTGGGCCAAAAAAGTGGACTTACGCATCTTGCAAAGTAAATGACTATTATTTTGCACACTTTTTAGTCTTAGTTTTCTTATTGTTCCGAAAATTCAAGTTCATCCATACGGTTATCATTGTGGTGCAGAGAATATGAATCGAATATAAAATAAAAAGAGAAGCCAAATTTGCGAAATTTATGAAATGTTGCAGAAATTATTGGAACTCGTAAGTTTCATGAAATATTTCACGAAGAGTATGAACCACTGAAAAATTGAGACATTTCAGTGAAAGTTTCATTTTGGACCACTATGAAATATTTCACGTTTGAAAGTTCCACTTGAAACTTTCACTGTGTCCCATAAACTGCCATCAGAACCATATTTTTATGCAATACATAATTTATGAAATACATATTTTAGACAGATTTTGTTCCAATATAAAAATCAGCTTACTTCTTCAATTTCTCACAGATAAGAAGAAATTGGCTGAAGTTTTTGACGGGAACACCAGTAGGTGCCTAGTATCTATATTTGATATTTGGAATTGAGGAGTAAAGATTAAAATCAGTTTATTCCATTAAACAGAACACCCTCTGTAGTCTGTAGTGTCCCAAAGCTGGTGCTATACTCTACTATTTATCCCCGATTCGTTCGCATCGCATTATTTTGCACTCGCGCAGCCATCGATTCGGTGTACCACAAATTTTACCTTTTGCATATTTTTATTCTATTCTATATACCTTCATTTAAGTAAAGACGAGACCCCTTTTGGGTTTGTCTTGAACCAATACTCGTTTTGGAAGCTGTGTTTATTTAACGGAATCACAGGCGACGAGGCCGCCAGAGATGTTTTACAATTTTAATTAAGAAGTTTTTAAATTGGTCTTGCCAGCCTTCATTCTTGTCCACCAGGGCCGAACTTGAATAATTAAACTTGAGCTGTCCAGAGAAACTTGGTGAGGGACTACGAGTAGTTCGACAGCAGTTCGAAGGGTATTATCGTTTAATTGTTGTAAACAGGGTGCAAATATTGGTGACGAGTTTGTTACTGTTTGTTTTTCTATAGAAAAATCAACCTTAAACCAAGGTTAGTTAATAGAAAGGTTAGGACATTCGACGACTTGGAAGGGAAGGGGGGGGGTGAGAGAGGCAAAGGGGGCAAAGGCCGCAATTTAAGTTGGTAACATTTACACGTGAATTGGCGATATAGTAACTCCCTAAATGGATAACGCTTCCAGCCATAGGCGCACATAGACGTTTTTGGCATGTACTTTGTTTATGGTTTATGTTGTTTTGGCTGTTTTCGGTTATTTCTTCATTTTAACGTTTGTGCAATGAAATAACGGAACTTTGTGGAGTATGTTGGTGCATCGCATTTTTGTTTTATGTTCGTGTCTTTACTTTGTTTTCGGTTTTCAATACCCGCGTTGTCCCTTTTGATACGAAATTGGCATCAAGCTGAAGGCCAGCTGGTGAGAGCGGCACCGTCGCGCGATGTTGCCGGTGCAAAGGGACGGCCTTTGGTTTTGTTTAAGAGTGGGGGAATGTCCTAACCTTCCTATAAACTAACCTTGCCTTGAACGAAGATTTTAATTTTTCACTAATTGTCTAACCAATATAAGATAATTGTGGAACTGAAATCTATAACTCTTATTTGTACTGTTACTATTTGTTTATGATAAAAGAAACTGCAACTTTAAAATGATCCTTAGTTGAGAGTAGTTTGTGTGTGAGGTAAATTGGTTGAATGTGTAAAAAAGCCTATTTTACATAAAATACAAATGTATTCCGTTATATGTGGACTTGAATACATTGCAAGCGCACCACACGCTGATAAATGTTTTCAGTTCGGAATTTCATTACCCAAACTGTAAATGTCAGCTTTGATATGTGGCAGCTTTTGCATTTGTTAAACATTTATTTAGATGTTCATTATTTGCCTCGGTGTGCCTGTTCGAATAGACTATAGAGCATTAGCATTTTAGAAGATTTATCAACAGCAACATACGGGTGTTCATTTAAAAACTTTCCACGTCCAATATCCCACAAAATACATAAAAGTAAAAAATCGCCGTGTCCTCCTTTGATGCACACAACCTCAAGTCTAATTTTTAATGTAACTACCCGGCTTCTGATACTTTGGAAGGTGCTTTTTTGCGAATTCAGCAGTTACTCGTTTTTTTTGCATTCGGGTTAAATTTACAAACGTTATAAGCAAAAGATATATTTTTTAATAAATATTTCTTCCTTCCATAATTTTACCCATACTTAAAATTACCGTCTCGTCAGTGTTTCCCTCGGTTACTTTGGGTATACTCTGTAGCAGTGGCGTCGCGTCGGGGGGGGGGGGGCAGGGGGGGCACGGGCCTCCCCAGTTTTTGTTAGGTGGGAATTTTATAACACTACCTACCTAAGGTAAAAATGGAAATAATTCACAGCAAACACTTAATTAATTACATGAGCGGTGTGATGGTGCCTATAGCGTTGACTGAATCACCCAACGCCTATAGTTTTGGCCTCATGGGCTACGGTAGGCACCTCATGGCCGCGCGTGCATAGATTTGTCTTAACCTGACTCGCCTCGCACTTGATAGAATGTTTTGCCCAAAAAAGCAGTCGAAGAATGAAGTTTTATTGAGTAAATATGATGTGCCTGACCTGTAAAAGATGCATGATATTTTTACAAGCTTTTATTTAACTTGTCCGCATTAATAAGACTGCTCACGACTGTCGCGTCTGACACTTTTTTGGGCCACCATGCGCCCTTCCGAGACAAAATACAATGCAAAAGGCATTGTTGGTTATTTGCGCCAACTTCTTTCAGGGACATGAAGTTATAGTCGAGTCGTGAGAAGTCTTTATAAATACGTCAGTCAATGCTATTTCTGCACAACCTATTTGACATGGGTATGAAATAACGAGTACAAAAAAATAAGTGGCGTTATTCTAAATCCAATATAGCGGATGTCCCAAGATGGTGGACTAAATTTCTTTACCACCCTCCTGATATTGAGAATCAAATAAAATAAAAGGTAAAAAAACTTTGTCAAAACAAGCTTTTATTTAAACCATATGCTAAAACGAATAAAATAATATAAAATACCTAAGTCTAGGTTTTCAGTAAAGATAATTCAATGCCAAATTGCGTTTTTGTAAATCAAAAAGCATGTCGCGCGAGATGTTCATTAAAGTAAGTACCAATTAATTTTGTTGGACAGTGATTGGTTGATAAGCAAGTACCTATTTGCCAAAGTATGTATTTTCTTTAAAATTCGCACGAAAAGCTTTTAGATTTATAAGAACTTGTCGCAATTTGACATTGACAAAAACCGATACTAAAATCGAGCAATCCGTACGCCTGGCGTAAATAAAACCACGTGTTCAATGACGATCCGCGATTGGTCGATAGTCTATAAAGTTTCACCCGAGTCGGCAACAGGGAGGTACTCGATCGAAAAAGCGTAGTTACGCGGTTTTACCTTGTTGTTTTCAGCTATTTAGACACTGCCACAAATAATTTTATCGATGTTTTGAACCATTTTAATTAAGCCAATAATTATTTTCCCAAATATTTTGATGTAAACCATTGTAAAACTAACATTAAATAAAGGTCATGCCTCAGTGCGGCCCTGGCGAATATTTCAACTCACGTGGTCTTGTTTACGCCAGGCGTAAGAGTTGCTCGATTTTACTATATACATATTTTATTTTATTCATTTTAGTACATGGCTTAAATAAAAGCTTCTTTTTAAATAGTATATTTCGTTACGAGTCTGGAAATAAAGATTTTTCCCTGCGAGCGTGACATATTCCCGTGTGAGGCGCAGTCGAACACGGGAAGTCATGCAAGCACGGAAAAATCTATTTCGGGACGTGCAATGAACCATATTTTTTATTATACTTCTTTGAAAACGGAAACTTAAAACATTTTATCGGCATATTATAATAAGTTTAATTGACAAAAAATAAACAATGCTGACAATATAGTGTTTGGTATGTATGATGCGTTTCCATGGTTACTCTCAAATTATTTCAAAGGTGCGCTTTGTTGTAAATTCGTTATTGTCAGATAAGGTGAATAAAACGTCAAAAATATTGCAGAAATGTATCTAAATATTGAAACACTAAAATACAAAATAGGTATATGTTAAATATCATAGAGCATATAGAGTTTCTTAAATTTAGTTACTTTGCTGTATATTTCTATTTTAAAGCTATATATTCGGTATTTTTATTCAGCGCAAGGAAAGTTTTTCCATGCGCTGTTTCCGTGCGCTACCCCGAAAAACCCCATCTTTCATTATTGCTAAAACAGATGAAAATAAGGTGTTTTCAAAGAAGTATAATAAAAAAGTTTTTCTACATTTTATTTTTTAGATGTTATTTATTTTTTGTTTATATTAGAGTAAAATCGGGGAATATGGAATAGTCGGGTAATATGGTATACACCCAAATTTTAGAAACCCTCGCGCCATCTAATGATTGTTATCCAAATTTACATTTCTTAGTATACTGTTGTTCCACTCATATCAAAGACTTTGGCCATGCGCGCTTCTATACTGCGGGGCATCAGTTTTTTGGTTTTTGAGGTTATCAAAGTTTTCGAACAGTGTCGGATCTGAATGTGAAACGCGGGTATTTTCATCAAAATAATAACTTTTAACAACAAGGTAATTGGCGAGAGACATGAGTTGATGTAACTAATGTTAAAGCAGCAACAATATGCTTTCCCTTAAATGTTGACAACTAGTTTTTCCTAAGGTGCGTCGGGAGGGTAATATGGAATATGGCCAATCCTATATTCCATTTAACCCGACTTTAATATAGTTTACTAAAAAATAATATATTTTGTGATTTTTCAATAGATTGTCTAATATATTTTTAGAAAATAAAATAAATATGCAGTAGTTTTGGGAATATTTTTGATTTTTTTAGATCCGACACCACTATTCCATATTACCCCCCCGCTTTTGATTTACTTGAAAAATGTGTCATTTTCTTAAGTTACCAATTTTACGACATTGCTGATCAAAACTACTTATTGCAATATATAAGCAATAGACATGAGCGTAATATACTCAAAAATGAATAAATTATGTTGTTAATAAATATGTCTTTTGTAAAGAAATAAAAATGGTATTCCATATTACCCGATCTTACTCTAATGATATGACAGTACATACAACTTGTTTTATTTTGGAAGTTTTTTCTGACAGTGACAGTACAAGTTTTTTTTTATTTCGGAAGTTTTTTTTTTGTTTTTGATTCATGTATTATTTGTCTCGTTGGTTTATTAAAAATATGAAAATAAACGAGTACCTAATTGTTTTCTTTTCCCATTTTTGTTTCAGTTAAACTAAAATTGCGATAAAAAAATATTGAAATGTTGTTCATTGTCTTGAGAAAAAAAAAAATTAAGGTGCCCCCCCCCCTGCTTCCGAAGTCACGCGACGCCACTTTGTAGACACACCACGGTTTTTTTTATTAGGCTGAAAAATCTCTGCGACAAAAGTAGATAAAGTATATACCTACAGTACCTACCTTGTTCTTCGTTCGAAATCGGATTGGATTTTAAGTTGAAAATGGTTTATATGGTTTAACATAAATCGTACCCCTGTGTGGTAAAAATAACGAGCGTACAAGAAGTACGGTTGCCAAGTTTAAGTCACCCTGAAAAAGAATTTATCTCATCGTTACATTATACGCTTGGTACAAAAATTCCTGAAAACTGGTAGCTAGCAAATAAAAGTCCGTAGCACTTTAAAATTAAATTGATTTCGAACGAAGAAAAAGGTAGGGTATGGTGTTGCTACAGCTTAGGCCCAGTGTAACCGAGAGAAACACTAACACGAAGAAAATTTTAGGTATGAATAAAACTTATTCTTCAATAATATAGATCTTCATGATTTGAGACTTCCGTGGGCTGAATGTGATGCTTCTTTGGTTCTTCTGGATATATCCTGCGTCAATGCCGCCAATGGACCTGTTTGAGCCAAGCTTTCGGCCAAACTTTCACTTACTTTTTCATTCCCTCCATCACTACCCGTTTCCCTATAAATAAATCCCAGTGATACGAACCCCTGAGGATGTTCCGTATAATCGTAGCCGAAACCTTGGCTCAAACAGCTCCACTGACGGCACTGACGCAATATACCTAGTTTTCATTACCTATTTAGAACAGTTGATGGCATTGTTGTACTTTCAGATAACAATTCGAGTTTTTAAAATGTTTATATCGAAGCTAAATCTTTTAGGAGCGTCACAGTTTGTTAGCCTTAAAAAGTATATCATTATCGTTGCCTCTGGGGTTTCTTCAAACCTCCAAACCTCCAAACCAAAGATTTGTTAAATTAGGTATAAGTACTTACATGACCAACATTTGATATGGATGGAATGCATAAAAAGTAGTAGATCCTAATGCTTCAAGTAAATACTACATTTATATGAAGTTTCTACTATAAGAACGAAGCATTTACTACTCTCTATAGTATATGCTACTATACCTCAGAGAAATAACCAAGGGTAGAGAGAGTAAGAACAAAAAGTAAACAGAGAAAATATCTTTCTGAGTCGTGACACGTACTCCATTGTTTACAGCATTTCATTTCAAAATAGAAGGGTTTAATAATGGGATTAAATGAAGGCACACCTCCCATAACGCTACATTAACAAATGTAGGTATTAATTTCTTGTATGTAACAATTTTAAACTAAAACTAAATTGCGCTGTAATTATAGTAGCTAATTATCACTTTAAAAAAATCGTCACAGATACCTCAAACCGCCCAATATGACAACGCTGCCGATGATTCCGCGGGCGCCGCGTTCGTTAACTCGGCGGTATTTGTTTTGTGTTTGCCCAGCAAGTCAAGTTTTCCGATTGTCTACGTATGCATTTTTCGTGTTTTCAATTATTTTTCTGTTAATTTATAAGCTATTTATTAGTATTTAGGATATAGTGACTGATTTTGTATACAAAGTGTGTGATGTGTGGCCAAATTGATATTTCTCAGGATATAATCTATCTCAGGTAAACGTTGTACACACGGGCCTAGTGTTTGTTTACTTGGGTAAATTTGCATAAATTTATATAAATTTACAAAAAAAGCGTAAGCAACAAAAATGTTGCAATTTTGGACAGCTAAGTGATGCTGCAAAAGAAATCGGCATCAATGGCCAACTTGTCGCGCAATATTAAAAAAAATTCAAATTGAGCAAAACTATTAATAGCCGTGGAATGTTGATTTTAAGAGACAGAGGAAAACTTTTATATTGAAAATTGATGGCACTGAGAAGCTTTATCCATCCACGTACTCAGATAGTTTCAGCAAATTACACAGGGTCTTCGGCTCTCTTGAGACCATGAAAATTTTTGTTGTTTTGAAGTTTTTTTTTAGTACAGCGCGAAAAGTTGAGCACGGAGACCCATTCCTTTTTCAACGTTGCCTCGCTGACCAAAATTGCCATATTTTGTTTTCTTACGAATTTTTTGTGCGGCATAAAATAAGCGAGAAAATCGCTTATAAAGAAATAAACAAAAAAATTTTCATAGCCTCAAGAGAGCCGAATTGCTGTGTAATTGCTGAAACTATCTGACTACGTGGATGGATAAAGCTTCTCAATGCCATCAATTTTCAATATTAAAGTTTTCCTCTGTCTCTTAAAATAAACATTCCACGGCTATTAATATTTTTGTTCAATTTGAGGTTTTTTTAATATTGCGCGACAAGTTGGGCATTGATGCCGATTTCTTTTGCAGCACCACTTAGCTGTCCAAAATTTTTGCTTCTTACGATTTTTTTGTAGGGCGTGAAATAAGCGAGAAAATGGCGGTGGTAGACTTAAAAAAATCATCCTGGATATCGTAAATTATTTAGGTAATTATCCTAAATTGTGCCTAATTTGTATAAAATTAAGTTAGTTTCACAATTTGGTATTTCAGGTTCAAGAGAGAGAATGTTGAGTGGCTTGCACATTATTTTCTTAATAATTATGATGATCTTATACAGGGTGAGTCTGAAATAACTGGCATCCTTTTTTGGGTAATAGATGGTCATTCTGAACCACTTTTCTTAATATTTTTTTTCCTAGCGCCGAGATTTTTCTATAATTCATCCCGTGCCAACAACTGAGTAAAAAAATGGTAAATCATCAACTAGTATAGTATTTTGAGACCGAGTTTACGCTATTCGTCAGTGCCGTGTCTTCATAGGTGAGTAAATTAGAGAAAAATTTCGGCGAAAAGTTGTTCAGAATGACCATCTCTCTTACCCAAAAAAAGGATGCCAGTTATTTCAGACTCACCCTGTATATAAACAAGAGGTGGAGCCTTGTCGCCCACTCTAAAAATGGAGGTATTTTTAAGAAGTTTAGGTGATTCTACTAAGGTACCTAATTGTTAAATTTAGAAAATCTTTGACACGTCATGCGCGCACCGCACGAAGTACCTAGATATTTCAGCTCAGTAGTAGATACTTCTGTTTTGCCGTACAGTGTAGTATGTTCTTCTCGAGTGGAGCAGATGATTCTATGTCTATGTAAAAGCAAATGCTACAAAGTAGATACTTTTTGGTGAAGCATTAGCACCTACTACTTTTTATGCATTCCACCCAATGTATTTTTCAAAATGAAAATATTCTGTAACAACTGATTTTAAGAAACGCTTGACAAGGATCTAGGCGAATAATGAGTACAATTCAACACCAGATGTGGGCGGTACAAGTTGAAACACTTAATATTTTCAAAAGACGGGATAAAACAAATCCAATTTAACAAGTAGTCAAAATTTAAACAAACATTTATTTATTTGAAGAGACATGGTAAACTTAAATGTATTACTTTACACTAATTATTTGCAAAATAATAATCGATAAACTTTATATACATGTATATAAATACTGTCATATTATAGTACAGAGTTCTTGGGGATGAGTCACTATAATATTTCCTGACCTACATAGTAATTCCGTCAAACTAAATTTTAAAAATTAATTATGAATACTATTGTTAGTTTTGAATATTTAAATATTAATTAGGTATAGCTGAGAAAGTTAAAAATAATTCAAATGTATTATTATCAAAGTAGGAATGATATTTAAAATGTTTAATAGAAATAAAGCCAAAAATTAAATGTTACGATATACATATTATATATAACCAAAATCATCTGTTGATATGTAAATTAGGTAGTATAACTATTGTAGTGATCTTAGAATAACAACCAAGTTGTTATTCCAAGTTAGTGACTTATGTATCTACTGTAACAAGAAACGTAACAAATTGTCTTATGTGTATAAAGTTAATCTAGCACAAAACATCTCATTACGTATTAAAATAAAATAAATATTTGCCTTTGGCGTAGTCTGGATACCTAATTTATTTATGAAAAGGTTTAAATTTATCTTTCTGTAGAAGAAGGATTTCTTTAATTGAACTGTAACTCTATAATTAGTGTTCAGAATTTAAGAAAGTTTACAGGATTTTAAAGTACCTATAAGTATATTAATTATTACTTTGTGGTATGCCTAGACCACGTTGATCTTAGCTGATCCATCAGCTCACTCCTGTTTGGCACTTTTTCGCTAACTGTTCTTGTAATAGGCCCCATTGGACCAGAATATAACCTCCCATCCTCACCTATTCTCAAATTTGAGAACAGCGTATCCGAAGTTTCTTCGCTCGAGTCGGCTGGCACTGGTACTATTACTCTGACCCTCCCTTCCGAGTCTGTTGTAGTTAGAGTGCCCATTTGAGCTAAAGGTTTGATGAAAGCATCTGGTTTTTCACTACAAGTCTGCGGTTGCGGGCTAGGATCCCTGTGTTGTGTTCCATGTCGAACATGCAAGTTTTGGTTGTGATTGGTTTGGCTGTAGTTGGATTGTTGTGGCTTGTTTAGTGTTTGGCTAAATTGTGGTTGTTGCATAGTTTGGGCCTGGTACAAGTTCTGGTGAGATTGATACTGGCTAGAAGGCATTTGCCTGGGCTCACTGCTTCTAGCTCCAAACCTGCTCTCTCCAGTGTATCTTGGTAACGTAGCCATGCCAGACTGGGGAGCCTTTTTTTGTGGTGGCATCTGAAGAGTATAATTGTTATTCAGTAAACCTTGTCCATACATCTGTGGCACGTACGGCAGAGCTTGACCATAACCAAATGGAAACGTTGGCGAATATCCACCAAGGGCTTGCAGTCGTTGCAACCATTGAGTTTCGAAGCTAGGAGGTTCGACAGGGGGAAAACCGAAGTTGAAGGCACCACCAGCAGGATTGAAGGTTGATCTTAAGGGAGACGTAGGAAGACATGATGTGGCGGACCGGTTTTCTATGAGGCCGTGGTGGTTAAGACCGAGGGCGTGGAATGCTGCGGCGAGTTCGAGATGGGCGGCTTCAGTCGGATCATGTGGTAAGTAGTTGTTTTCTCCGCTTGGAGAATGCTGTTGCTGCTGCTAGAGAAAATCGAAACAGTTTCAGAAAATTGTTGTAAGAGTGATACGTTTTCTAGTTCAGCCTTCAAACTTGGAAGCAACAAAGACAGGAGAGGGCTGTGAATTTCTTCACAACCGACCTCAATCCACAATGTGTGTAATACCTATATGCGTTATCAGAGAGGTTAGGCAATATCTATAATATTGCGTTAGATTTTGGAAGGCGGAACTAGATTTTATCACTGAATGAATGGTATTTGAAGGATTTTTACCTAACACTTAGTTCCGGAAAAAACATCCAGAAGCACGTGGTTATTGTTATCCGAAGCTTTGGTAAAGACCTGCACATAAATTGCAAACAAAAATGATAAATAAAAATTGTTAATATGCGTTAGGATTATATCTTGCAGCAAACAAAATATAATAATGTTACTTTTGTCTTAACATTGTTTCAAGTTTGTTTTTTTTAATTTCCGTCCCATGGACAGTATTAGTTTTTGGAAACATATTGCCAAACTCATAGAAAATACTTATCACATGCAGCACACTAATTCGGCACATTCACTCTGCACTGCACAAGCCGCACTAAACACAAAGCACTAGCCGCACAACTCACAGCGAGATGGACAACAAATCGCGGAAAATGAAATCATAAAGCTCTAAACAGCTCTTTGCATTTGGAATACCGTTTTGAGTTTAGAGAGAAAACATGTGTAATACAATTTTATGGGTTAGTTTATATGAATGCTTGTGTTGCTTTGGCAATAATTTTATCTTTATATAATTTTCAAGGTTTTTCCTAATGGCCTTAAAATATAATACCAACTGCAATATGTAGATACCCGCGAAACAAAGTTACATATCTTCTTCTAGATAAGTACTAGGTACTTGAAAAGAAATATTCAGCTACATATTATGATCCTAAAGTATTAATTGTTTTAACAATACAGAAAACCACTTTGCAACAAATATGCAATACTTACTTATTAGTTAAAGATGTTAATTCAGCAACATTCTACTTTTGATGTGATTAAATGATATTTTGTGGAACCAAGGACTTGAATATTGCTATAGTTTGAGACATCTTTGAAATACACGATTGTTTAAAAATAAAATTTTGTGTAGTTATTTCTTATTTCTTAGGAACTTAATGAACAACTGTTATGTTTAATCAAAATAGTGATGAGAAATTATAAGTAACAATTGGAAATTAGATTGTACTAAACAAGCAACAAACTAGCGATTTTATTGAAAACGGTTAGTTATATAAAAAAAGTAAGAGACAAATTTTTTTTATTTTTTCATGCCTAACTATATAGTATTAGGTTAATTTTAAATTTTATCGGTTGTGACATACAATTTCTTTCATCCAAATTGTCCAAAATCCTCCCCAAAATTAGGCTTACGTCATTAGAGCCCCTAGAGGAAAAAGGGTTTATCAATTTTCAGATTTGATGAATAACTGTAGTCTCAGTTCAATATAATAGATTTTTTCGCGCAACTTTCAATGGCTATAACTGGAATGGAGGTGTAAGTTTCAAGTAACTTATAGTAACTTATTATCACATAAAGACACTCACTCCGAATGGAATGGAAGACTGAATGGAGATAAGCAGTTCAGATTAAAAATTATCACCAGGCCAAGTGTCACCTCATTCTTAACAATGGGCCTTGAGGGGAGGCGTTTAGCCGACTCAAAAGCTGTTTCTCATTTTAAATATTATACAAATTTAAATACGTAGGGGAACGTGGGGGAATATCGACCGCGGGGTAATATCGACCTCATTCAAATCTACGTTGTTTGGCGCCGTAAGATGCCAGCGCCCCCTTCCACCGTTAGTAAGCTTCGGTTGAAAGTGTCAGCCATGTTTAGTTCGGGGATTCCACTCGCCGTGTAGACCGAGTTGTGAAATATCTGGAATTGTTATATTTCTTATAATATTTCCACTGTTTTTGATAAGGTAAGGAGTGATTCGTATTCTATATATTCTCGCTATTAAGTTGTTATTAGGGGTGCAATAGTCAATTAGGTCGCTATGGCCCTAAATTCTGCTGATTATTTTCATATTTTTCTAATCTGTTTAATTTTGAGGTTATCCGTCGGCTTTGGGGTAATGTCGATCAGATCGGTCGATATTACCCGCTTGATCGATATTACCCGCAGCGATAATTGTCACACTTAATTATCTCCTGTAGTATGCTATGTATAAATGTGTTTTGAACAATTTCCGTTTTTTTTTAAAAGCTTTTATTTAACTTGCAATGTATGTATGTATGTATGTATGTAATTTGTTCGGGTGGAATCTTGCAACTCAATTTTGAAGCAGATATCTTCAACCGATCGAGCTGAAATTTTGTACACACGTTTAATTTGGATGACAATGCATGATTATATGTGTGACGTCATTCTAAATCCAACATGGCGGATCACCCAAGATGGCGGACTAGTTAAATTTCAACCGATCGAGCTGAAATTTTGTACACACGTTTAATTTGGATGACAATGCATGACTATATGTGTGACGTCATTCTAAATCCAACATGGCGGAACACTCAAGATGGCGGACTAGTTAAATTTCAACCGATCGAGCTGAAATTTTGTACACACGTTTAATTTGGATGACAATGCATGATTATATGTGTGACGTCATTCTAAATCCAACATGGCGGAACACTCAAGATGGCGGACTAGTTAAATTTCAACCGATCGAGCTGAAATTTTGTACACACGTTTAATTTGGATGACAATGCATGATTATATGTGTGACGTCATTCTAAATCCAACATGGCGGAACACCCAAGATGGTCATTAGAAGGTCTCCTCATTGAAGAGCTAGACTGTTCTAAACTAACCGGCAAACGACCTTGCAACAATGATGCGTTAACTGAGATGAATAGACTCAGACACCTGGCCAAACTAAAAATTACAAAATAAATTTAAAACTAAAAAAATATTTTTAAAAAAAGCTTTTATTTAAATGCGCTAAAAAGAATAAAATAATCTTTTCTTTTAAAACTTTTACTATCAACTTATAACGTCATTCCACAATTTATATGATATAAAAGCTTGTCGCGAGATTTAAGTTTTCAAACTAAGTAAATACCACTACTTAAATCTCGCGACAAGCTTTTATATCATATAAATTGTGGAATGACGTTATAAGTTGATAGTAAAAGTTTTAAAAGAAAAGATTATTTTATTCTTTTTAGCGCATTTAAAAAAAATAAAATAATTTATTTACAATTTGTAATAACCCAGATTTCGAAAGCTTAAAATAGCCACAATTTTATATTTGGTCGATATTACCCGCAGTGATGGTCGATATTACCCTACTGATCGATATTAACCGATTTTTTTACATTATTTTAAAAATGATATTAAAAAGAAAGTATTGCATTTGTATAAAATTTTCAATGTTGATCTCAAAGAACAGTTCATATACTGGCTCTTGTGAAATTTTCGGGCATTTGTAGCAATAAGTATATTAGAAATTTGCAATAGTTCTTAGATAGTCGATATTCCCCCACGTTCCCCTACATATATTTTGGTGTGGAATTAATTGAGGAACATTGCCGAGGGACAAAATATGGATTCTAGGTTAGTAAAGCAAATAGAGGAAACCCGTTATTCAGGGTAACGTTATTTGTGAACCTCCATACAACCAAATATTCGGTCGGTTGGCTATCAGGAGACCAAGCGCCAAATACTTATCGTATGCAGGGCAAAGGCACTAATTGCGCTTGTTAACGCTGCAGTGCACAAGCCACTAACACACCACAAACAGGAAGCACCAGCTGCGCAGCCGGCTGGATTACAAAACACGAAATGGAGAGGAGAGATGGACTTTGATTCCCTCCTGCGACTTGCATTGGGAATTTTTTTGTTTTAACAAAGTAAACAAAATATACAGTGTCTGCCAGAAAGTTGGACACAAATGATAATTTTCTTTATTTGGAGTTTCGCAAAAAAAATATTTTTAAATTTTGAAATTTCTATTCATATGCAGGGAATGGCACTAAGAAAAGTTGTTTGGAATCCCAAGACAATGTGTTTTGGCACCGGTCTGCACAAAACCACGTAAATGATAAATTGTAATTAATAAAGGTCGCTGGTACGAAAAATTAATAAGTCACTTACCGGAGATGATACTCTGCTCTTATCCAGATCTCGTTCGGTGTTTAGGTAGTAAGCAGGAAAAGGAAAGAAGGAAATTTACAGGAAAACACCTAATAATTATTGTCCCGATCTGCAACCGGGAACCCGGTAAGATTGTGAAATAAAGAAAATAATTCTAACGCGCCCGCCGCGCCCGTTTTTGTCGACTTCTTCACCGGTACTGATTGATTCCCGAACTGAATATTTTTTAGGTCGCAAAAAAGACTAACCAACGATTTTCGAAACCTGGCGCGGCGTTGCCAAATATAATACCCCAATTTCCCGAAATTAAGAACGGATTACTTATCCTTAAACTAAAAGATACAACATACCCCCCACCCTGAAAAACGGTTTTCAGCACACACAAAAAATAATAAACTTATTCTAAAAAAAATACGTGCTCTGCTTTTATTGGTTGGGTAAAGGACATGTTTTCACGACTGGCCGTGAAAAGGTGCCTTTATTCGTTCTGACTGTGACATTTCGAACGATCCCATCCTTTCCTGGGTGAACCTGGGTAATCACTGCCAATGGCCAATGCAATGGAGGGGTGTTATCCTCCTTTAGGACTATCACAGTGCCGACCGTGATATTAGCAACCTTGGAAGTCCATTTACCTCGAACTTGTAAAGTAGTTAAATATTCCAATCTCCATCTTTTCCACAGATCCTGAACCATCCGATCAATCAATTGAAATCTGTCTAGCCTATTTATCGGAATTGCGGTGACGTCTTCCGCTGGGAGACTCTGGAGAGGTTGTAAGGTCAAAAAATGCGACGGAGTTAGCGCCTCCGGAGCCGAAGGGTCGTTGGAAAGCTTACACAAAGGGCGAGAATTCAGGACCGATTCAACCTGAGTCAAAAGTGAAGCCAGTTCTTCGTACGTTAATAACTGATCTCCCAACACCCGATAAATGTGATTTTTCGCCGATTTAACATTACTCTCCCAGAGACCACCCATATGTGGAGACGCGGGAGTATTAAAACACCACTCGACACCATTCAAGGTTAACTCGGAAGAAAGGTGATTTTGAAAATCTGCAGAATTAACAAACTTATTAATATCTGCAAGCACCGATTTTGCCCCGACAAAATTAGTGCCCCGATCCGAATATAGAACCTTGCATGGTCCGCGTCGCGCCAAAAATCTTTTAAAAGAAAGTAAAAAATGCGCTGTGGACAAGGAACTGGACAGCTCCAGATGAACTGCTTTCACGTTCATACAAATAAAAAGACACACATACGCCTTATGAACTGCCGCGCCCCTCTTTCTACCCAAAGTTATTCTAATAGGTCCGAAATAATCTACCCCAGTATGCACAAAAGCTTTACTTCCTGACACTCGATGAGCCGGTAAATCGGCCATCAGAGGGGTGGGCGAAAAGGGTTTTAACCGAAAACATGTATTACATGTATGCACTCGTTGCCTAATAAGATTTCTACCGCCGACAATCCAATATTTTTGTCGAAGTATCGCCTCTAATAAATAGGGTCCCGTATGAAGATGCGCTTTGTGATAGAAATCAACTAATCTTTCTACGAAAATATCTTTTGCGGGTAGGATTAAAGGATGCTTCTGCCTTAAACTTAAATTGGTATTTTGCAAACGACCCCCCACCCTTAGTAATCCATCTAATACAAAAGGATGAAGTTTTCTCAATCGAGGGGCACATTCGTTTGAATTTTTTAATGTCAACATATCTACCGCAAAATGCCTCGACTGCACAATCCGCACCAAGGTTTTTTCTGCCCTTTGAATATCTAAAATTCCAATATAGTTTTTCATAGGCAAACGTTTTAGAAACCTGAGAACCCAAACAGTTATTCGCAAAATTTTCATCCAGGAAGAATTTCTCTCCATCATTTGATAAAAAGAATCCGAACTTTCTTTTGTCAACTTCGCCGATCTTGTCATCAAAACACAATTATCTTCGACCAATGTTTTACAAAAGTTTTGAACGACTGTTATAGGCCACTCCGCTTCATTTTTCTGCAACCACGCCGGACCCGAAAACCACAATTCATGTTTCAGTAGCAACGATGCTGTAAGACCTCTCGACAAACAATCCGCCGGATTTTCCTTGCCATCTATATGGCGCCAACTTGTATTTGGAATATTATCCTTTATTTGAGCCACCCGATTGGCCACAAATATGTCTTTTAATTCATAAGACTGAATCCACTGAATGACAGTAGATGAATCCGAGAAAGCGACTACTTGAGAAATAGGAATCCGTTCTTGATAAACTTCTAAAACATGTTTTACTAGGGAGGATAAAAGAACCGCCGCACACAATTCTAATCGAGGAATAGTGGTCATTTTGAACGGGGACACTTTCGATTTAGCGCAAAGCAACGCCACTTTACTATTATTTTCGTCAGAACTTAGAGTTTTTACATAAACAACCGCTCCGTAACCCTCTTGGCTGGCATCTGCAAAGGCTACTAAAATCACTGGACACCCTTTTTTAACCCCTACATGCCGAGGAATTTGCAAAGATTCCAACAACTTCCAGTTATCCCGCAACTGATCCCAAACAATAAGAATCTCCCGAGGTGCTGGCACATCCCATTCCAATTTCAGTTTCCACATCTCTTTGACTAATAACTTTAAACGCAATATGAAAGGAGCAATTAAACCCAATGGATCATAACAACGAGCTACTGCGGATAAAATATTTCGTTTTGTGCATTTGCCACTTGGTGTGAGGATGGAAAAACTGAACATGTCCGTGTCCGGGTTCCACTGTATTCCCAAAATTTTAGTGTCTGCCTTAAAAACGACTTTGTCCGAAAGACGTTTGCTTTCCGGAATTTTCTCCAAAAGATTACCAGAGTTTGTGGACCACTTGACCAAATCAAAACCCCCCGCCGCAAATAAATCAATCGCTTCGCTGTAAAGTTTATGCGCCTCAACTTCCGAAGCTACACTACATACAAAATCATCCATATATAACCCATGAGAAACAAATTCTGAGACTAATGGAAAATGTTCCCTTTCTCTAGCTACTAATTCATTAACTGTTCTTAAAGCCAAATATGGAGAAGACTTTATACCGAAAGCTACTACTGTTATTTCATACGTTTTTATATCTTCGTTAGGATCAAATCGAAACAACAATCTCTGAAATTTCCAATGTTCTTCTATTAATTTTATCTGCCTATACATCTGCCGTATATCTGCGGTCATTGCTATGAAAAATAGACGAAAATTAATTAATAGAGTGCAAATATCCGTTTGAAGTTTTGGTCCACAATATAGCAAGTCATTTAGTGATAGACTATTATCCGAAGGGTAACTGGCATCTAATACTACTCGTACGGGAGTACTCGTACTTCCAGCTTTAATCACCGGATGATGCGCAATGTAATACGAAAACTGTGACTCGGATGAATTTTCTACCAACCTCATGTGACCTTGACTTAAAAAATCCTGCATAGCCGCATTGTAATGAATTCGCAATTTCTCATCTTTACTCAATCTTTTCTCTAAAGATCTGAGTCTCGACAAAGCTCCGTGCTTAGAATCTCCCAAACTTTCAGGAGGAAATTTAAAAGGTAAAGCTACCGAAAACCGACCGCTCAAATCCCTAATCACCGTAGTTTGGTAGATCTTTTCACAAATCTCATCATCTGGATGAGCCAGCTTAATTTTAGGAACTTGTTCCAATTCCCAAAATCTGGCTACCAAGTGTTCAATAGACACTCCCTGCTCCGCCGTAAAAAATGTACGTGCCACGGTACTTAATGGCCCAAATATTTTGCCTGATATCACATAACCGAAAACTGTTTCCAGAGCCGCCGCCGAATCTGCAAACATTTTTTTGGTACCCATCAGAAAAGGATATAATTCCGCTCCTATAATACCATCTACCTCCCCCGGTAAATAATATTTAGGGTCCGCCAAAGGAAGATGTTTAAACTTACTAACTATTTCTTCTCCTAGTTTAGTATCAGGAAACTTACGCGTAATGCTTTTGATTAAAAACGCTTGGAAAACAAATTTTTTGTCGCGATCATAACGTGAGCTGACAACCACATTGACTACCCCTTTAATTGCTTGTTCATTCTCTCCGAGACCTACAATCGACGCGAAAATTCTCTCAGGCTTCAAACCCAATTTTTTGCAAGCCTTTATCGTTAATAAATTACTTTGACTCCCATTGTCTATAATAATTCTAGCCTTATTATTTTTTAAAGGACTATTCAAAACTACCACTTCCGCCGTAGATAACATCACTACCGGGTGCTCCTTTAAATTATTTTCCGAATCGATAAAAGTACAAAGTGTTACATTATGAGAGGTTTCACCTGCATTGAATTCCTTATGGCTTTCTTGCCTTGAAGATTCAATTCTAGCATTACTGTCTTGCTCCACCTTAGCCCCATGTAACAGTATGTGATGTTTTTTGTCGCATTCTATGCACGTTCTATCCACTGTACAGGCCCGTACCCCGTGAGCGCTAGATAAACAATTAAAACACCAATTATTCTTTCTTACAAGCTCATAACGTTCTAAAGGCGCCAAAGATCTAAATTGACTACACCGACTTAAATAATGGCCCACCTTGTTACAGAGAACACATGAAGTGGTCTTCAATTTATAATCTTTTCCTTTTGCTTGCCCAAAAAACGTTCTTGGATTTTTTTGTTTATTACCGACGTTTTGTGAAGAACCAGGCTTGTGTAAATGAAGTAGTTTAGACTGTTCCTTTACAAATTTGATAAGCTTACTATACGAAGGTATCTCTCCCGCTCCACGCTCGCTCATATCAAACCCTTTTACCGTTTCACAGTCCAACTTTCCGATTGCTAAATACAAAAGCATAAAATCCGCCAAATCCGGAATTGTTAGCTTCTTAAGAGCGCTCACTGCCACATCAAATTTTTCCAAGAATATATCTAAATTTCTTCCCGACTCCCCGTGCAGTGGCTTGAAATCAAAAATTTGATCTAAATAACTATTCGCCAAATATCGCTTATCTTGATATTTATCAAGCAATGTTTGCCATACAATTTCATAGTTCTCTCCCGTGAGAGAAACTCCCGCGCAAACACTCCGTGCCGGACCCTTTAAACGACCGACCAAATAATGCATCTTATCCACCGAACTTATGGATTTATTATCGTGAATCCGTGTTTTAAAAATCGAATAAAACGTTTCCCAATCGCGAATATCTCCCGAAAAATCTGGCAATTCGATTTTTGGCAACGACGGTAAACCGCGATACTCCTCTACGTTTACATTTCCGACATTTTGACTAGAACTAGCGGTAGAAGGATTGGTGGACGGCACTAACTCGAGTTTGTTTGCGGCACTCCGAATGTGACAACAAATTTCATTTATTGTGGGCAGAACTTTATAATCCGGGGAAAAATCCTGTTTAACTTCAAATCCCACCGAATTAATTTCATCTATAACCCGCAATAAATCGGTCCGAGTAGTCTCCAGAGAAAAATACAACATTTGGAATTTTTCTAAATTACCTTTAACCTTCAAATTTTTTGACAAATCATACATTGTCTGGAGAATCGAATACAAAGACTCTTTTTTTGCCGTAAGCATCTTAAATTCTCTTTCTGGCGTTGTACCCATTTTCAACCAAGAAAGTAAATTATAACCCAAACACCAACGTTACTAAATGTAAATGTTTATTAAATACTGCTATATAATGTACTGAAACCGTTTTTCAGTACCAACCGTCAACCAATTTTCAACTAACAGCCCCGCGCCGTAGTTCCGAAAACAATCTGACAAAAAAACTCAGACGTTTTTATAAATTGAGCACCGTTGAAAGTGACCGACGTTGAAGCAATTTTAAACTCCAACCAAGTAAATTTTACAATAAAACCCCGATAGTTTACTGCAAAATTTCGACAAATTCGTAATCCGGGTCGATAAGGACCAAATGTTTTGGCACCGGTCTGCACAAAACCACGTAAATGATAAATTGTAATTAATAAAGGTCGCTGGTACGAAAAATTAATAAGTCACTTACCGGAGATGATACTCTGCTCTTATCCAGATCTCGTTCGGTGTTTAGGTAGTAAGCAGGAAAAGGAAAGAAGGAAATTTACAGGAAAACACCTAATAATTATTGTCCCGATCTGCAACCGGGAACCCGGTAAGATTGTGAAATAAAGAAAATAATTCTAACGCGCCCGCCGCGCCCGTTTTTGTCGACTTCTTCACCGGTACTGATTGATTCCCGAACTGAATATTTTTTAGGTCGCAAAAAAGACTAACCAACGATTTTCGAAACCTGGCGCGGCGTTGCCAAATATAATACCCCAATTTCCCGAAATTAAGAACGGATTACTTATCCTTAAACTAAAAGATACAACACAATGTCAAATATGAATTCACAGCCACCTACTCAAAAGAAAAAAAATCACACTTTCACATTTTGTATTCATCACGCTGTATAACGTATAATGTTAGATATGTATTTTAAAGCACATCTTCGAGCATGACAGTACGATACCAATTGATTTTTATTTACGTTTAACTAGCATCTTAAAAACACTTAATAACTGAAAGTTCTGCAAAGTTTGTCGTTTTTTTGTGTCCAGGTAAAATACTCCTACCATTTCAAAAATAACGTAGCAACTAATATGTGGAACATAAAAATATTTAATACAGCAACAATTTAAGAGTTATTTAAATGAGAATTCATTAATAAAAATTATACAGCGTGATGAATAAAAAATGTGAAAGTGTAATTTTTTCTTTTGAGTAGGTGGCTGACGTGGCTGTGAATTCATATTTGATATTGTCTTGGGATTCCAAACAACTTTCCTTAGTGCCATTCTGCTGTAGTTCTAAAAATAAGGGTACTTTACTCTTGAGCAATTTTCATATTTTTCAACCTTCCCTGTATACGAAGAGAAATTTCAAAATTTTTACGGTTGGGTTTTGAGTTAAAGCACAAGCACCAACTTTTATCAAGAATAATTTTTTTGAGAAACTTCAAATAAAGAAAATTTCCATTTGTGTCCAACTTTCTGGCAGACACTGTATAATATTTTATGAGTTAGGTAAAGCTATAATGAAAAAAATAACACCGCCTACTTAACTAAAATAATAATCTTTTTGATTTTACAGATTTAAATTTGTCTGATCTTATCATGTTTCGCTGTTTCTGATTCAATACTAAGTAATGATAAGTTATTAAATTTGTCCTTTCCTGAGTCATTGAACACCTATGGAAATTCAAAATTTTATTTAATCTGGGAAACGACCTTTCTGCTCCTGGGCAGTTGCAAAGTATGGTTGAATAGTTATTTATGTACCAAGGCACTGAAGTTCAACTTTTTATGAGTCATAAAAAGAACTTCAGTGCCGAGGTACATATTATTATTTTTTTTAAATCGGAAAAAAAAATGTTTCATTAGACAAGAACATAATAATAAGGGATCACCCGTCCATGAACCGACTACGCGCTGCGTTGCTTGACTTTGACGATCGCTCTACCTAGGTCAAGTATGACAAGACAGGGCACCTTCGAACAGAAAAACCAAACTGCTGCTTGTTGTGCAGCCTCCATAACAAATCTATTGATATTCAAACCTACTAAAATATTTATACTGGAAGATTGCGCTGCTATACGTAACAATTTCGCAATGTGTACGAAAAGTTAAATGGGCCTTTATTGGCCGGGTTTTGAATATTTGGTCACTTTTGACGGGCGATGGCTCCGCGTCTGACGTTTAATGTTTACATCTCGCCAAGGCCTACTTATTGAAACGACAAACATGATTCTATTCTGAGCAATGGTCGACATCTGTCTTAAAAGAAGAAGAGTTTGGCTTACTTAAAATATGTACGAGTATACAAATCTGGACGCACTAGCTTACTAAACATAAACTATGCAGTACAACAAATTACAAAATAGTGACTGGCATAACTTGACCAAATGATAAAACTATAGTCAGAAAGCTGGCATCAAAAAAGTGCAAGAGTTTTCGGAAGGTTGATATTTTCAGATGGAGTTGTATTTTAGTGATAGAGTGCCACTGTAGATACTTTAGTAGTAGATAGTCAGCCATGGAATATTTTCATAATTATGTTCTATTTTATAATAAGACATACTTCAAACTTTCAAATATTTTATTTTTAGCTGGTAACAAAATATAACAAAATGTAACAAAATAAAACAGTGCTGACGTCATGCGTCCCTTTACTTTGCTATCTGACTGTTATATTCGTGCTCTATATTACATTCACCAAATATATACAAATTTTGAGTTTCCGAAAACTAATTAATTTTACACCTTTCCGATCGTCCCAGCGCCAGGTGTGCCGACCCCAGAAGTGCTGACCTACTCACCAAAATACAACTCATACTGAAAACTCTTGCACTTTTTTGACGCCAGCTCTTGGTCTATGAAGCCAGGCCATCCAAATACTGTCTGTTTTGTAAACAACAAGCTGTCCCAGAATCAGAGACCGTATAACCTGTAATAAGGGGGGCGGCGGTGCACGGGTGGGTCCTTCGTGGTACCCACGCTTTGGCACCGTACGTCGTGGGTTCGATTCCCACCCTGGGTGTTGTGTGTTTGTCTTGAGGTTTAGGAAAAAATTCCCAAAATTGGAAAAATCCCCAATTTATAAGAAAGTGGCGAATGCCCCATGTTGGCTAGATTGCTCGGAAAGAGCAGAGGCCATAAAAGAAAATAAAAAATAACCTATAATAACGGCATCTACCAACCACCAAATAACTAAAAGATCAGTATACCCTAGCCGCAAAAAAATCCTTGCACTTATCGCATGCGGTGCACCAATTCGGGGTATTTACGCTGCACTGCACAAGCCGCACAAAACACAAAGCATTAGCTGGATAGCTCGCTGGATTACAAAACCAGAAATGGAGCGACGCGACGGTCTCTGTTCAATTAACTCTTGGGATTTGCATTTGGAATTTTATTGTTTTCGGCTATGGGGGGAGAAGCAGGTGTAAAACAGCTTTGTAAAAAAGATTTTTAATTTTCTTAGGTATAATGTAAAAGTAGAACACCATATGCCTAAGGGAGTAAGGTTGCCTGGTTTAGAGAAGTTTTAAGAAAGAAAAATTTTACTTTGTTACGCTACTTCGCCTCGTGTGGGTAAATATCATTTTTCGCACTTCATATCTAAATCCAAAAGTTACTTCTCCATCCTATCCAAAAGTATTTTTCTCAGTAGTAATTATTATTAGCTACTTCGATGTATGGAAACAATGTTTTCTGTTCCTAATGAATTTGCCGTTTTCTTTGCAATGTAAAGAATGGAGAAGTAGGTAATTCCACTTAACTGCAAGGATATAGTTTCATATCCATCTTACGTAGGATAAGAAATCGAAACCAACCAATCAGAGTTACTCCTGGGTGTGTTGACGTGTTTGCAAATCAAGCAGCCCTTAAATTTATTTTATTCCAAAAGCTGAAAAGGTTAGTGTGGACTGTCAAATTATTTTTACTGTTTACCGAATTATTATTTAGTTTAGTTTAAATTTATCTATCTGTTGGTTTTTAATACAATGAAAAATAATTTTCTGTTTAATTTAAAAAGCGTTAACTTTATTATTATTTCAAAAGATATCGCAGCAACAATCTCATATTATACTGGAGGAAGGTGCAATCTTGTCGATTGCGCTCAAACATCCGCGATAGGAGATGATGCACTACTTTCCTCTCGTGTAATAAAAATATGTAAGTTAGAAGGAGGGTTCATTGCATTGTTTAATTTCAGTTCACAGAATTCCTTAGTCCTCCCATAATAGTTAGTTTTTGTTAGAAAAAAATATATACATATATATACACATACATAACAAAATAAGTTGTGTATACAGAGTGTTCCGTAATGATGTGCAAATATTTGTAGTGTGAAGTGTTCTACAGGTGGTTTTAGGGGGGGTTTCCATGTATAATTTTGTTACTTAAGGCTCCCCTGAAAAGTTATTCCAGCCTTAAGAGGGACAAAAAATTTGGTCTTGACTTTTTTCTCAAAGATTTAACCTAGAAACTTAATCAAATTAACAGCAAGTTAGAGGACACTTTACGGTAAAATTACTTTTTGCACCCTATGCATCCTAAGAATAGAAACCCGAAACACGTCATGTTCGTCTATTTTACATAACTTTTTTTTAATGTTAGTTTATTAAAAAATGTGTATAGCCCAATAAATTTTGAAACTTTTTTACTCTTGTTATTTTTTATCATCTTTAGTTCGTCTAGAAACAATAAAATTAGTTTTTCTACTCCTATACTAGTAACATACCTATTAAGTAACGGTTTAGGTTATAAGTAAGTCCATTGTTACGAACACTGACACGTAATGACTGACACGTAATAAAAAAATTACATATCTGTTCTTAATTAAAACACAATTATCACGCCTAGTCGGGTCATGCCGGATCTCCTAGATGTTTATAGTCGCCCTCGCTTCTCAAAAGATGTAGTATGTATGTAACGATTTCCTTTGGTCACGGCTAGCGGGCGATATTTTAAGTCCAAATTTCGCCTGGGGCCGCAAAAAAATAAGTGCCACATCCCTATTGAAGAGCGCCAGAAGCGCAAAAGCCGTTCCTCCGTTTGAGCCATTTTCCGATTTGGTACGCGCCGGGGAGGGAGTTGAATTTGGCGCGCCGCACCGAACAAGTAAAAGTAAAGTCCCTATAGTAAAATCGAGCAACTCTGTCGTAAACAAGAGCACGTAGGCTGAGATATTCGCCAGTGCCGCACTAAGGCACGACCTGTATTTAATTTTAGTTTTACAATTAATTGTTTGCATAAAAATATTTCCGAAGAAAATTATTGGAAAACCTGTAGGAGGTACCGTGGCATTGGCATCGCAAAAAATCCCAAAAATCTTATTTTTGTGTAAACCAATCTTAATCTCTTGTGTCTTGGAAGACACACATGTAGTAAGTAATATAGAAACAAAACCTGTAGGGGTGCTGTGAGCTGTGACAAACAACCGTGGCGAAGCAAAGAAATCCCAAAAATCTTATTTTTGTGTTAATCAATCTCAATCTCAAAGATATTTTTGGTAGAAAAAAAAACTGTAGGAGGTGTCGTGACAAACGACATTGGCGTCATAAAAAATCCCAAAAATCTCATTTTTGTGAACATCAATCTTAATCTCAAAGATATTTTTGGAAGACGCATAGTAATATAGAAAAAAACCTGTAAAGATATTTTTGGAAGACGCATAGGGGATGTAGTAATATAGAAAAAAACCTGTAGGGGTGAGGCGACAAACAACAGTGGCGTCGCAAAAAAATCCTAAAGAAAACTTTTTTGTGTAAATCAATCTCACTTTGAAATATATTTTGTGGCGACGCGTAGGAGTATTGAAAAAATTTGTAGGGATGCCTTGGTAAACGACAGTGAGGTCACAAAAAAATGTAAAGAAATTCTGTTTTTTTTATAAACTAATCTGAGCCTCAAAAATAATTGTGGGGAAACTCGTAGGGGATGTAGGAGTATCGAAAAAACCTGTATGGGTGCAGTAACAAACGACGCGATAGCTCAAAGAAGAAAATTCTGAAAGTGTTGTGCAAATCTATCTCAAAGATTTGTGGGAGACAGGTAGGGGAGTATAGAAAAAACTTGTAGGGGTGCTGTGGAAAGCGACAGTGGCATCGAAAAAAAATCCGCGTAGGCTTTTATAAGCCTGCCGCGGTTTCAGCGCGGCGACAATTTGGCATTCCTCAAGTTGGTGGCGCTCCGAGGTCGGTACTTGTTAGCGCGGCATCCGCGCCACTATAGGAACCAACCAACATACTAATTGTTGCCTGTCAGATAATCAGAAGTATAGTTTATCTATTATAATAGTTTTTCTTTCGTCGAAGAAAAATTATAGTACAAAACTTATGAGCTTATTACATACTCGTGGAATTACAGCACTCGCCGCTGCGCGGCTCGTGCGCAACTTTTCCACTCATACGTAGTAAGCTGTTTACAACTCTCGCTATGTAATATACTATTCTGTTTCGTATTTAGATAGCCGTTATTGACACTCACGATTAGGTACACAAAAACATAGCAGGCGTATATGTCATTTTTGTAACTTTTGTATTTTACCTGTTTATGAGCGAGGTAGGGTATAATTTTTCCTACATTCAGAGACATTTAAATAGAAAAATGTTTTGATCAAATGAAAAAATGTTAGGCTGGCGCTCAAAATACATAGGTCTACTATTATTTTATATAATTTTAATTACGAAACTAAGAGTAATTTGATTTTTTCCAGACAAACTATTTAGTTAGTGATAAAATAAAACAGTAAAAAAAGTTTCTAAATTAACTGGGCTTCTGAACACAAGAAATAAACTGAGTTACAAAAAAGTTCTGTAAAAAAGACGAATATGTGTTTCTTGTTTCTACCTTGAGGATGCATAGGGTGCAAAAGCAACGTAAAGTGTCTTCTAACTTGCTGGTAAAGTGTCTCAAAATTAAAGTGTCTAGGTTCAACCTCTTTTGAGAAAAAATCAAAAATAAAATTTTTATATCGAAAAATTTTACCTGAAAGAAACCCTTCAAATTATCTCTGCAACACTTATTCCAAATAATAATAGTTCTCACCCTCGAAATAATTCAAACGAGGAATATCCCAGAAGCAACTGAATGTTTGTGCGGGGGAGGGGGAGCAATTGTATTATTTTGTCTTTGTTGCCATTTACGGCTAGAGCCGACTTTTTCCGATAGAACTACCTAGTAATGCCCAAGACCCGTAAAGTAAGAAGGTTGCCCACTAGCGTAGAGAGAGAGCGAACGCTGACGTCACAGGAATGCTGTCAGATGATGTGATTGGCATTCCCTCGTCTGCTGCCCTTGCCTACGATTATTGCCAGCATTCCCATGACGTCATCCAGAACGCTCTCTCTCAACAAGAGGTGTAGGACAATTAGTAAATCATACAGATAAAGTTATCGAGGAGCAATACCGTAAATCCAAATTTTTGTCCACCGCTCTTGGCAATCAGCAGTGCACGCAGTCTACCTCGACCTCGATTCTAACAAAGGTTGATCGAAGGCAGAAATACGTGCAGTCTAAATAGTTAGCAATGCTCCGAACATCGCCACATATTTGCACGTCATGACGGAACACCCTGCATAATTTAAAATTTCTCTCCAATCTTATCCAATAGGATAAAGAAGAAGGTTGTCGTCAAACACAATGTAAAAATTAATGCATATCTAATATTGTCCAAAAAAATATAAAAAGCCATATTGATTGATTATAACTATTTACGCAAGAAGTATATTCAATGATCTGTTAAATTATGGTACGAATATGCACTGCATTTCACAGTGTAACAGTATAACCCATGCAAGCATTGGTGATATAGGTGTTGGTAATCTAGGTATATTTGGTGATATAGGTATATTAGGTGTTTTTACTACAGGTGTATTTACTACAGTATCATCTTATTTGTCTCGTCCATCTCTTTCTACTACGAATACCAGATTCGCCTTAAAAATAACGTATTTTGTCTCTCATTTTATTGCCCAGACGACGCCTGTTCTAGAGCTACCCTGGTAAAATAACTTGTTTCAATTGAAAATAGATAAACTATACTTTGATATTTATTTTGTGCTTTAGCTAAAAAAATATTTCCGTGTGCCTACCTAGTAATTAAACTTATCAATTGGTGATAACGACCTATGCTAGGTGTTAAATGTCGCACATGTGGCTAATGAATATCTATCATTTATCTGTAATTACCTTTGCATGTAGGTATATATAGAAGGCATATCAACAGAGAAAACATGCCATTTTTTTATAGAGAAAGATATCCAAATGCAAACAAATATACGTCAAAGGTTGTCGAAACAAAAGAGAGCAGTTTTTTTTTTCCAACTAGAACAAATTTTTTATGCAAAAAAAATTAAACCAAAAATAAAAAATAGCAAGCAACTGACGCAACTTTGACGAGAAGGTTCATGCAGTAGTGGTACCTACCTGAGGCATGGCCATGTGTGGCGGCGTCTGGTGCTGACCGGACTTGTCACCCTGTAGATGCGCCACCAGCGCAGCTATGTGGTCCAACAACTCCCGGTTGTGCACCAACAGTTGATGCGTGCGCGCTTGCGCTTCCAGTCTTGCGCTCTGCAAAGATTCACTTTCAAGGGACCGTTTTATTTGACACACAGTACGGTATTTTGGATATAAACTTTATATAACATAATGGTCTGGGCAGTGCATCCGCTCCCAAGCAACTTGTCCGCACTGAAAGCCATACAAGACGCAGTTCATTTATAAGGTGCCTTCGGGTAATATCGCCCAGTCTGAAATATCGCCCACTTTTAAATTTGGCGCCTTGTGGAAGTTTTTCTACTAACCAATGAGGTTAGTCCTTTTTAATAGCGTGTTTTGAACAGCCAATAGCAACAACGCATTTAAATCTAAATAACCAACCGCCACAGTCTGTAATAAACTGCGTGAGAGGGCACGACGTACATTTCTTATAAGATTAATAGATACCTATCATATAATAACGTTTCCAGCAAAGTACCGTCATTTAAAAGGTACCTACAAATAATATGGGCGATATTTCAGCCTTTTATTTTAATACGTAAAATATGATATGAGACAATGTGTGAAATGCAAGAATTGGGTGCATGAAAATTGTGTCGGACTCACAGAAGAAGATTTAGAGGCCTTTGAGTGTCCAGAATGTTCGCCATAGTGGTATTTATATTACGGGAGATATTTCAAACCAAAGTGGGCGAAATTTCAGCAACGGGCAAAAATATCGTTCATCTACGGCGTATTTAAAAATCGTTATTTTTTTGCTAAAAATTCATGTATTTTTTTTGTCAAATAGTTAATAAAGAATATGGCTTTACTGGCCCAAAATGTGTATTGTTGTTATTTTTAATATAAACTCTTAGGTGGGCGATATTACCCGAAGGCACCTTAGTCCAGGCGACAGGAACGGACCGCTTCCTTCTGTGGTTCCAATTCTACTTTTGGTCCTCCGCCACCTGGATATTATTAGCCGGGAAAGTTCGAGGATATACTGGATAGGCTGAACCTACCATGGGTTATAATATGGTACGGTGATATTACTAAAGACACATAATAGTTTAAAGCATTTTTCATCTTGGTCACAGTAGAAATTTTGAATTGCATACCAAAATCGAATCGAATGGCATGCACTGGGTGTACGGCATATACCCAGATGACTTTATTGGCACTATGTGACCTCGGCCATTGCAATAAGAAAACGAATTATAGTTTTCTTGCCAAATCACCTGTTCGGCGGCTAGCTGCTCCCTGGCCAACTGCAACTGCGCCAGGGCGTCCCTCGTCTGCTGGCTCTGCTGGGCGAGCTGCTCCCGCAGCAGTTGCAGCTCGTGGTGGGCGCTCAGGGCGCCCCCGGCCGGAGGTAGGGACGAAACGCTGCCCCCGCTGCCGCCTCCGCCGCCCGAACTGCCCAGACCGTCGCTGTGGGGTGCGGCATACGTTTCCGCTGATATCTGAAATAGTGGAGATAGAGTTTATTATCAAAATATACAGCAACAATTTTTTTTAATAGTAGTTCAATAGTTTCTTCGATCATGATACACTGGACCGCTGTTACCTTGTCAACACTTTTCGCTCATTTACTAAATCATTTCATTTATTATTTGTTGTTTGATAAGTTTGCATTTTTACCAAACTTTAATTGAAAAAAGTTGTCGTTTTTGAGGGAATCTGAAATCCCTGACCTAGTCAATGGGAATATTGCTTGGACACCATGTTTGTATTTAAGCTTCTTTCTCCTCACTTTTCCCTACTCCTGGGTTTTGCTTACCGCATGATTAGCAATTAATATTTAAAGGAATGTGGCAAAGCTAGTAAAGGACAATTCTCGCAACAAATTCATTTAATCTTAGCATTTAGTTCAGTCCAAACCTGACGAATTTCCTACGTGTACGGAATACTTTAAAGGGTAAAGCATCAATATAACTGGGTGTAGTAAAGGTCAAAGTTGTATTTGGTCCCTATGAAAGGTCGGGTCCTGTCTACCCTTGTAATGTAATCGAGTAAACATGGGATATATACCTACACTATGAAAAAATAACCGCCATTAATGCTTTCGACTAAACTTTTGGGCAAAAGAAGTTTTCACTTAGGTCAAATTAATACTTAATACTATTTTTTTAAATAAATGTTTTGGATTAAAGTAGACCGATGTTGGATTGTCCAAATACCTACCTGTCCTGTAATTATTAGCAAATTCAAATTTATCTGAGTTTCTGGTGAAGGCAGCAAGACGAAACTCATAATCATAACATTTTAAGAACCAGGTGGCAAAATAAGATAATAGGTAGTTACGCGAGGACGTCGGCTGCCATTTTTTTTTCAAATGTAGGAAATATAGCTCTGAGAAATTGCTGGATAATATTCTAGTTCCTAAAACGACGACTAGGAGGCACAAAGGCCATGGCCAAATGAACTTTTTCTCGAAATTTTTCCAATAAAGTGGCATCTAAAATATTTGCATATTGATCTAGGGAAAATTTTAAACCTTTTTGTTTTGCGCATTTTTCTGTGACTGATAAAGTGGTAGGCGATCTTCCACCCTTTTTCCGGTGAAGATGAACGGAATTTAATCGACTTGGTATCGTTAGAAAAGGCTTTCTTTGCATTGATAACGTTATCTTTGTGTTTATTACTGTACCCGCCATCAGAGCGTTTCCGAGGGCGGCAAGCGGTTTCCTCTCTTATTTGTCTGCCTTGTACGTTACCTCACACATAATAATATATTGCCCATCGCAGCAAAACTACAGGTCTGGGTTTACTAATACCTAAACGTGTGTGATCCCTGGACATATGCCCTGAAACCTACGATGTATATAATTGTTGGCCAAATGAATAAACCTGGCTTTAATAGAGGATCGAATATGAGCGGCATCAGATTCCCTGCAATCAGTGATAGAAAACAGGATTTACTGCGAACTTTGAGCTACTCACACTCAAGTGCCGCAAATCCACGCTCAGACTTGTAGGTATAGATCAGTGGCGGCTCGCAGGATTTTTTTTTGGGTCGGCCAGCTGGCAGATTATATCACATACCTTGATGCATTATTTGTAAACTCCCTATCATATTAAATATCTATTAACCTTGTAACTATTTGTCGATTTGCCTTAACTAATAATTGGTTTTGCCGTATGCCTTTGAGGATATTTCTGTATACTATATAATAGTGGTCATACAATCTGCCCCATTTGAGGCCACATTAAAAACCTTCTTTTGTTGATAACTTTTAATATAAAACTTTTATCAATGAAGTAAAATAACGGGTATTTCAGCCAAAATTATGTTTTATTTATTCTTTACAATAAACCAAGCTTTCGGCTATACAAATATATTATATTATTATATATTAAAATAAAATTTATTATATTATTATATATTTTAGCCCTGACGAAGGCCAAAAGTATGGCCGAAAGCTTGGTTTATTGTAAAGAATAAATAAAACATAATTTTGGCTGAAATACCCGTTATTTTACTTCATTGATATATAAATACAGCCGTTATTAAAGAAGATCTATTATTATAAAACTTTTGTATTAAAAGCACTTACTTTTATAATAAAAGTAAGAAGTGCAGGCCAAAGATAGTTTTCCTACTGGGCGAAATCGCTCCATGGTAAAGGATGGACATAGAGGCATGAAAACGTTTATTATTACACTTTTCGCAATACAGTACTTTTTACCGAACGAAATTAGTAGTAATAATAATAATAATTGCTTTTAGAGGCAATTTAAATATTATTAGAATGGGGTGGTTACATGGGGTGCAACGGGGCGAATTTGAAAATTGCAAGTGATATCTCACTTTTTACCTACCAGATTGAACGTATTTCGAGTCTGTGCAGGGCGATCTTGGTTACCTTAAGAGATACGAGGTCGGTCAAATTGAGGCAAAGTTGCGTAATTTGATGCCGAGTAACATGGTAAAAACAATTTTGGCTGGTCCTTCTCGTTTTGAAAATAATGCGAAAAAAATAAAAATTGTCGTTTTCGTTTTTATTTTTTAAACTGAAAACTGAACATTATTAAGGGACTTTTTTACAAGGAATCTAAATAAGGCCTCGCATTTTTTGTGTACCTGGAGAAAGATATGTCGATCAACTTTTCTTTTTCTTATGGGCGCCACACTGGATTTTGCGTTTTTTAAAGAAGATTTTTTCTGGTTAAAATGTCATTTCACACATTACACTTTACTTTGTTTTTCTTGCCGTAATATCAAATTAATCGTTTTTGCATAGGAGTGCCTTTGGTAACTACAAAACGAGATATTGGTAATTATTCTTAATTCGATTTCTGGATATGTCAAAATAGGTAGGTATGTATTGCAAAAATCTTCTTCCTTTAAGGGGCCTCTATCGATTTCCTTTTACAAAAATGTTATAGGTTCTATATAAAACCTTTCTCCCACAATTACACTTCAAGGGCAAATAAAGCGAAATTGGATTACGAGGAGAACAAAGCAATTCCGACTGATGGGTTCCTCCACTGTTAGTAAGATAATGCAGAAACTAAATTACCTCAAAAGTCTTATCACGGACTCGGCAAACTTAGGGCTAATTTAATACACTCATACAAACCCCCAAGAATACTAATCATAAGGAGGCTTAAAACAAAGGCCACGAATAAACGTCTTCAGAACTAATTTGCATTCCCTTGCTTCTGTGCAATTTTTGGGGCGAAACTTGAAAAGATAAAATATTATCTTCTAAATTATGTTCCAGTAAATTTTAACGTAACAGAACGTAACGTATATAATCCTCCAATTCCACGTCCGATGCGAAAAATTCCAAATTTTTATACTAAATAAAAACTATAATATTTTACCTGATAATTTATTTACGTCAATGCCCCTGCATATTGAAAAGGTAATAAATGTTTAATGAAAGTAGGTTTATTACTTACCATGGTGGATTTTTTATTGTTACTTGGAGGAGGAGGTAGGATTTCTATCTCTGTCTGCTTACTTCTACTGTTTCTACTGTTACTCTCCAAATATGAGTCTTTAAAGCTTGAGTCATCTGGAGGTAATGACATCTTGTCACTAGCAGCATCTGATATGAGATCTGCAACAAAGAAATATTATTATATCTACGTGCCTACATTGCAAAATATATCTACTGTAGAATAAATAATAATTAAGGATACTTAATTTATGTGAACAAATAACAGATACAATTTATTAAAACCTTCTAGTTCAAAGAAGATTGATAGATCTTACACTATCGAAGTTTATAGTATCATCTAGCACAGTCATAAATATCAAATTTAGTCATTATTATAATTTACCGGCGTTTGAATTGGTCCGAACGGCCCATTATTTTCATAACGCTATACGAAACAGCTCGATAAAATTCGCAAATTATAAACTAAGTGTATGATAAGTAAATCAGTAAATGATTTAGATTATGGGGTATACTGACGTATAAATCTCACAGTCTTCTACAAAAATAAACAACAAAGAAAGTAAGAGAGCCGAGAAAAGATAGTAAACATAAAGAGCTTTAAAATGGTATATGAAAAGGTATAACATGTAAGTTTTAGACTGGCTTCTTATATGGAATATGGGTAGGTGCACGTTATATTATACAGGGCGTCCCTAAATTAACCTGCCATAAAATATGACGGCGTTCTGCGTGCCAAAAAATGAAAAAGTTCCTATAAACATTACCTCAGAAATCTCTTACAGGTAGATACCTATATCACATATATCAAATTCTAGATTTTTATCTTTGTTTATTCTGGCAATATTTAGAAAACCCGTTTGCGAACCTGTGTCTACTTCGAGGGCTATAACGCTATAACCCCTTAGGGGGCATTTTTGTGGCCATATTTATAGAAACTTTTTAAATGTTTTTGGGTTGCAGAAAATGCTGGTAAATTATTGCGTGCTAATTTTGAATAATATCCATTTTTGTGGCTTGCTGCAAAAAAAAAATTAAAACGATTTTACTCGAAAATGCTGCATGCTATAGATGGTCAGTCAACAAGAGAGCCTTTTTTGTAGAATACCTACCCTGAAATTTCATAAGTTTGCAAGAAATTGTGAAAAAAAGCGCACAATATGGGTATTTTAACCCCTTGACCCCGGCCAGTCTGTAATGAAGGATGTCAAACAATCTCTACCTCAGTCACAGGTGTGTTACATTCCAAATTTCAGAATTTAATCTTTGTTCGCTCTGGAAATATTTAGAAAAAACCGATTGTGAAACTGTCCATTTCGGGGGGGGGGGAGTAACTACTATGATTATTTTCAACAATTATGACATAATTTTCAAAAAATATATAAAAATAACAGAAAACTGCAGGAGAGCAATCTCTCCTGATTGGAATATCCTTTATAAATGCAAAAGAGAATAATATACAGGTTGACCGCCTTCAAGGAAAGAAGAACTAGCTAGTTTACTATATATTATTACAATTATTTTATATAGCCAGGTATACATTAGATCCTCGGCATTTTGGGGCTGCAAATCGCAGTAGGAATAAATAAAATTAAACTCGTTTTCGCTTCCAACTCTTACACAAAACCTCTGATAGGATAGTCGGCTTCCGCCATTGTGTACATACACAAACCAAAAACAAACCAAACACAAATGTTATAGTTTGGCCAACACCTCGGATAGTCTTTTCGCAAACGTATACACAGTGTCTCGTCGCAATATTGGCACAAGGATATCGGTTAGCACAGGTTAACTTAAACGCAATTTTCAAATCAACTGAGAGGAGTGACAGACCACGCGACGACTAGACCGAACTAGCAAGCCTTGTTTTCAGTGGTGATTCAAATGTTTGATATCTTTTCCATATAAGTTTTTTACAGCATGACTGAACCACCCTGTATGTATAAGACATTATATTTGTCATGTTCACTCAGCAATGATCTAGAATACGTGTTATACCTACCTAACTTCCTAAAACGAGGTTCAGAAAAACTAATCGTTCTATAATACACATTCAGATGAAAAATAGTGCCCGGTAGATTTATGAACACTTCAGAAAAGGTCCGACTACATAAATCACGAGCGGTTATAAATGAGAAGGGATTCTGTCGGGGCCCGGAATTATTTCTTACATAACGTCTCGACCATGGAAAAGACTTATCTCTATCTCTCTCAGACTCTGTCTAGTTCTACAGATTCGCGCTGTTCGGTTTGGAAAATTGGATTTAAATGAGTCGCCTGCCACAAACTATCGTCGCGCCATTGTTAGGTTTGGCATTTCGATTAAAGTGACGCTGTTTTGGTTGAAATTCGTCGAGAAGAAACTTATCAGCCAGTGCAGCAACAACAGTTTGGAAATGGAGGGTTTTTGTTATGACTCAAACATTTTTCAAATTTTAGCTGCCTTTCTTTTCCGAGTCGTTGCCCTGGTTGCGTTAGGTACCTACAAACTCGAACAACTTCACATAACATTAGCCTTAGCCAGTTCCAGGCTTAAGAACTACATTTCCATTTAAATGTTTTGTATAAGTATATCTTTGCATGCATGAGTAGTTATGTGTTAACAATAATCTAAATTAAAATCTTAAGGGCCGCAAAGGAAAAATAATACAATGGTTTGTTTTTTGTTTGATCAAAAAGATGTTATTAAATAGATGAATACCTAAATCATACATGTTAGAAAGGAAAACTGATATCGTGTTATACGAAGATAATACATATGTATTTTTGAACATATACAAAAACGGACGAGAAGATTTTACAGATTGGTATTTCATTGTACAATATGTAAAGGGCATTTTGAAATTATAAACCGTTCAGAACCACAAAGAGGCGGTTTCCGTTTGGAGAAGAGATCGTATCCGAGAATTTCTTAAGTACACTTTGGAGAGTGGGATAATTTTAGGGATTTTCGCAACATTTAAATGCTCAGTAAAATATTAAGTCTCTAAGTTTAGGGTCTTTTGACCTTTACTTGAAGATGGTTTGTAAAAAAATTAAATCGTCCTTAACATATTACTATATTGCACAAAGGGTTTTCCAATAAGAATGATATGATTTTGAAACGATATGGTAACCCTGGTAACAAAGTTATACCTGTCACTAGTTGTCATTTATGTTCAGTATACTCTAACAATTTATTATGGCTAAATGCGCGCTTCAAGAACGTTTAGATATTATCCAAAGATTCTATGAAAATAGACGTTCTTCCGTGAACATTTATCGCGCACTTCGCGAAATCCTTGGTCCAAATAATCGCCCTTCTTTGCTTGCCATTCATCACATCGTTGAGAAATTTGAAATCGGAAAATAATTTTGCTTTTCACGATGTAATACACCAACAAGACGTCGAAAAATTATCTTTCCAGATGAAGCTCATTTTTGGTTAATTGGATATGTTAACAAGCAAAATTGCAATTTTTGATGTGAAAACAATCCACAACAGATTTAAGATAAGCTCTTGTATCAATTAAAGGTATTAGACCGTCAGATAGTGACAGATTAAGGTGCCCCATTTTCGCCCAATTTTCGCGTACAAAGCCTCGAAGAGGGTTGAAAATAATGAAGGGAAATTTACGAGTGGCCCCTAATGGGGATAACATAGAGAAAATCGAAAAAAATTTCTGTTTAATTTTCCGACCCCAAAATGTGCTTATCCATTCGCGCCACTCAAGCTAATATGTTTTTCGGGCTAGTGATGATGGGATTGGGTGGAAAAATCGGAAAAAATCTCGATTTTTCTTTATAAGATTACGCCCTTATTTCAACCCTTTAGCCACTTGCAACAGTCAAGCCTTTGGTTTTCCGAAGCCAGGTTCTAGTAATGAACACGGCTTGCGTGAAAATGTCAAATCGAATTGTGAAAATTGAAAAATTTAATTCTCCATATGTTATAGGGCCACTCGTAAATTTCCCTTCATTCTACTCATATATTTTTTTAACCCTCCTCGAGGCTTGTATTCGAAAATGGGGTACTAGTCCAAGAAAATTATTGTCATTTTTTATACAGGTAGAAAAAAATCTTAACAGGTAGATATTTTCAGGGTTGGTTGTGGGTAGCGTCCCGAGTATAACCCCAAAAAATCACCATCGAAGTCGTGTTACGACCCCCGCAATAGGGGTGGTTTGTTTGCAAAACCACCCCTATTGCGGGTGGTTTTGCAAAATTTTTTTTTGCAATTTTTTTCTTATGTGTACATTTTTGTTTCTTATATGTACATTTTTTTTTCTTATGAGTACATTATTACATTCTCTACAACTTTCCCATATGAAGTTTTTTTAACTTCAATACTTTACTGCTAAGTTAACCCTGAAAAAATCAGCTTGTTTTACCTATAAGTATCTCGTGAAGTAATAATAATAATAATTCTCACCCTCACAATACTCCAAACTAGGAGTACCCCACAAGCAACCATGTGCTTGTGCGGGGGAGGGGGCAATTACTATTATTTTGTCTTCGTTGCCATTTGCGACTAGGGCCGACTTTTTTCCCGATAGAACTAGGATAGCATTCGCTCAACTACTACGCGGAAAACCCTAGAAAACCGTAGTAATCCCAGTGAGTGTAGGACAATTAGTAAATCACACGGATAAAGCCTATTTAGGAGCAATACCGTGAACCCACATTTGTCCAGCGCTCTTGGCCATGGCGTTGTTTTTTTTTAGAGACATATGCATGCGCCTGCCTCGAACCAAGGTCGATCGAAGGCAGAAAAACATGCAGTCATTGAAGTTGAAAAAAACTTCATAAGGGAAAGTTGTAGAGAATGTACTAATGTACACATAAGAAAAATTTGCAAAAAAATGTTTGCAAAACCACCCCTATTGCGGGGTTCTAGCCAGGGGGCTGGCGTCAAAATTTCATGGGTCATTTCAGCATATTTTTTCTTCATTCTGTACGGTAGTTTTAATTAATAAGTAACAAAGCTGGAAATTTGAGGATTATTTGTTTATGGTGATTCCACGAAAAAAAATGTGTCAGCTGCCTGCGGTGGGGGGCAAAACTTGTTAGATGCACATGTGAGAAAGTTGAAAAAAAAAATCCCGATGATTTCAGCAAAGCTGAAAATTATTTATATAATAAATTACGATAAATCGTATAAATAACTGTCAGCTGGTGCAAAACTGTGGCTAAACCTGTTAGCTCGGCGTTCAAAGTACCTACAGCGGAGTACAGGGTGTCCCAGTTAACGTGATAAACCCGATTTTCTCGGTAATTTTAAAGATAAATAATTCATGGTTCGAAAACCAGACTTGTGTAGAAATTTCCGAGGAATTCGAATGTGACTTAATATACCGGATATTGTTAAAAAGTTATTTCAAAAAATACCGTTTTAAAAAAATTGTGTAGTTGGATTTTAACACAAAATGCTAGTAATTGGTATACGAGGAGTAACTAAAAAGTGTCGGTTTTCATTTCTGACTTCTGATTTTAGCGGAAGTGAGCATCACTTTGTCCGATTTTTGGGAGAACCTGTATATTTTGGATTTTTTAAGTTTCTTTTGTTCTCCCAATTCCAACCATATATATTTTTATATAGTTATCTCTAACGATATATTTTAGCATTCCATGCTAAGATGTGAATTTGCCATATACGACGAAATTTATCAAAAAATAAAAATTTACTGCTTGGTTATTTTTAGAGATAACTATATAAAAATATATATGGTTGGAATTTGAAGAACAAAAAGGAACTTAAAAAACCTAAAATATACAGGTTGTCTCAAAAATCTGACAAAGTGATGCTCACTTCCGGTAAAACCGGAAGCCAGAAATGAAAACCGACACTTTTTCGCTACTCCCCGTATACTCATTCCTAACATTTCCTTTCACATACGTATGCTATTCCACACAACCATCGTATAACACAAATGTATATAATATGACAAAATACAAACATTAGGTAATTAAAAATAGTAAGTACTAAATATGTTTCCATCGTGTATGTGACTTTAATATTTCATTTTGAAATTAACAATATTTGATGAATCTTTGATGTCTAATGGGATACTATTATTAAAGAGCCTGGCGGCCGAATAGGAAAATGACTGTGGGTACTGGGTACAGCAGTATTTAGGAATTATATACAGAGATGAGTGTCTCATGGAACGATTGTGGAGGTCGCACAGTTTCACGCAAATATAGTGGGGTTCTTAGCTTATTCATTTAAAATTATTTGTTAAATTTCATTTCAAAATCATATTATCATCCCTATTGGAAAACCCTTTATATTGAGGTAGGGCCATTAGGAAATATATAGACAAATAGGTATGTATGCCTTTTTCGAAAAACTCAACCACAATTTTTGATGGGCTAGCTTTGTGTATTAACACATTCGAGATCCATGGCATACTTTCTGAGATATTTTTGAAAAAACCGAAAGTTTCTTCGGCTTGTAACTTTCTTATTTCAATAGTTACCGAGAAAGTTTCTAAACAAAATCTGTGGGTGAAACTTTAAACCTACCTAGGTACTCTATAAGAATTTGGGAAAATGCTGCGGTTTAAAAAAGATTTCATTAGAACACTTTTCCAGTAACTCTTGAAATAAAAATGTTACAAGGCGAGGAAGTTTCGCCAATTTTCGTTTTTTCTTCCAAAAATACCTTCTCAGGAAACAGGCCATGGATCTCGAATGTGTTTTTACACAACGATAGATATTTTCAAGTGGTTCTCCATCAATAGACGACCTGTATAAAACCTTAAAAATATGAATAAATGTGGCATTCTAGTTTGTCCTCAATAATTTCTATAGGGTACGGCAAAACAGTAATACCAATGGACCTATATTATATAGGTATAAATAGATACTATAATAATAATAAATTTTTCCAAGAGTTTGAAAAGGGATTCTATAAAACAAGAATTAAAGAAATATTAACAGCAAATATGTAGCAAATATGTACCTATAGTTAGGGAATTTCTATCATAACGTAATCTAGCCTTGTTTATTAAGAGCTAAGTCAACATACAGAATGTTACGAAAGCAATATTGGATATCAGCCACAGATGGCTCTAAAAATTAAAGCTACTCAATCAGTGCCTACAAATATTCGTTATATATACAGTGTGTCCCAATTTGATACTGGACACCTCAGAAATATATGAAGAGCAATGAAAACATAAGGTCGCGGTGGCGTCGCTCGTACTGGCGCTGACTTTTTAGACTGCATGTTTTTCTGCCTTCGACCGACCTTGGTTCGAGGCAGGCGCATGCATATGTCTTTAAAGAAAAACACCACTATGGCCAAGAGCGCTGGACAAATGTGGGTTCACGGTATTGCTCCTAAATAGGCTTTACCCGTGTGATTCACTAATTGTCCTACACTCACAGGGATTACTACGGTTTTCTAGGGTTTTCCGTAGTACTTGAGCGAATGCTATCCTAGTTCTATCGGGAAAAAAGTCGGCCCTAGCCGCAAATGGCAACGAAGACAAAAATAATAGTAATTGCCCCCCTCCCCCGCACAAGCATGTGGTTGCTTCTGGGGTACTCCTAGTTTGGAGTATTGTGAGGGTGAGAATTATTATTATAAGACAAAAATAATAGTAATTGCCCCCCTCCCCCGCACAAGCATGTGGTTGCTTCTGGGGTACTCCTAGTTTGGAGTATTGTGAGGGTGAGAATTATTATTATTATTATTATTGGTAGTATGAAGGGAGAGTATCTCATAGACGGTGGTATTTGGATAGGGTAATTATTTCATGGCCTGCTATGGTTTTTCAAAATAGCAAATTTTCAGGAAACGCCATTAGAGATTTTTTTACAACAAAATGCTGTTAAGAAACCTTGTTCAGAATTGAGTAGAATTGCCAAATTTCAAAAGGCTAGGCCTACTTTGATTTTTAGATTTATCTCCCACTTTTTTCTTAGAAAACTGTCCTTTTTGAAGCTTCCACGTCAAAATTTTATTTTTTAACGATGATCAAGTTTCCTTAATAATACTTTGACGTGAAAGCTCCAGAAAGGACATATTTCTAAGAAAAAAGAAGAAAAAGACGAAAAAGCTAAAAATAAAAGTAGGCCTAGACTTTTGAAATTTTGTACCTAATTCTACTCAGTTTTTCATTCTAAACAAGTTTTCTTAATAAGGTTTGGCGTAAAAAAATCCCTAATAGGGTTTCTTGAAAATTAGCTATTTTAAAAAATCATAGCAGGCCATGAAATAATTATCCCATCCAAATACCACCGACTATGAGATACTCTCCCTTGGGACTATCAATAAAAAAAATAGAGGCCATTTGTTTTCCTTGTCCTTCATATAGTTCTGAGGTGTCCAGTATCAAATTGGGACACACTGTATGTAGCTACCAGTCATATAATAAAGGGCGAATATTTTGGGGACAAATAATATATTAGTGATAAATTACACATATAACAGTACTTACATACCAATTATTTTCATTCAAAATAGTCATTACAGTTGCAATTTCATAAACAAAATCACTTCAAAGTTGCGATACACGTTGGCTCAAAAACGAATAGTTAATCTTTTTTGCGAAACAAACTATTTATACTGACATGCCAAGTTTATGTTGTTACCTAAATTTAAAATGGAATAGTGAACGCATCGATTTTTTTCGAATCCAAATCGTTATCATTCGCAAAAATATCCGGTAATAAAAGTACATGCCAGTTTAAATACCTATAGCCAACAACGTTCCCAGAATTTCTTCACAATACTAAGTTGAGCTCGTGCTTCAAAAAGGTTTGAGCCTAAGTAAAATACACTGCACATTAGCGCACAATAATGTTTTTCTATACAACTAACAAGTGCAAAACGTTTATAGTAGTTTCTACCTGAAATATACTCCACGATGCTGACCTTTACATAATATTAAAAGGTAAAAAAAATTCTACTTAATAACGTAAAATGTCAACCATATATTAGAGGTATAGTATTTTTAATAAAAATTCATAAGTAGAAAGCTATCCTTTTTTAGAAAAATTAAGTCCTCCATGTAGGTAACATTGAAGCTGCTTGTCTAAATTTAGTATAGTATGATGGATCGCTGATATTGCATACATATTATAATGCATACATTGTTATATCGCACTTTACATTAATTTCATAGATAAAATTGGGTCGCAGGCAAGGTTGTATCTATCTAGTATGCACTTAAAATGCGAATTTTATATATACGAGCGAAGTGGGTGTAAAATTTATGGTATATACGAAATGCAAATGGCATTGAAAAATTGAGAGATTACAGGTCCGTAAGAAATTCAAATTTATCTAGTCTACAACTCCTTGGCATAATGCACATGCTGGCATAAATTGTAAATATAGGTACATTACGTAAAAAAGAATTGTTGTTTCTTCTTTAAATTCATTTGCGTCATAAAGTTTTGAAATTTAAAGTTTTCCTGCTTTTTCTTCTCGTTATCTAATCAAAACAAAATTTATATGTTTAGTTTGACATAATATAACAATAGAAGAAATGTCGATAGATTTTTTCCAACAAGTCGGCAAATGGGAGAATTTCTTAACAATAATTAATTTTTACATTTTAAATCAAAATTGAGACACCATAGATTTTAATTAAATAAATTTAAAACACGTAATCCAATTATTATGACTTTCCGAAAATTATAAAGATAAAAAAGGAACAGGAACGGGGTGGGCCATCCAAACAGAAATGATCTGTAGGAGAATTTGAGAAGTTGAGATAAAAATGAGTTTCAAAAATTAAAATACCCTAGAAATTAACCGCCTGAATTTATATATGTATTATCAAAAAGTTATTTATAAAAAAACAAATCCGAACTTAACGTGATGTTTTTCGCCAAAAATGAATACCTACATAATTTAAATTGCATTGCAAAGTTTTACAGTAAACGTAAACCGTACGCTAAACAGTATGACCAACGCAATGAGAGGTGTGCAAATTATTTAGATTGGATGTTTTCTACATGGAATTTGAACAATTTTCTATTCTAGGACCAATTTTTATTATAAAAGTTATTTGCTACAGCTTTTGACTGCTAGGAATTTCATTGATCGAAACATTACTTTTATTGCCTATGCGACACTCTTACTACCTCTGCTGACTGGCGGCAAAAACGTAAACCTTAAATTTGTATATTGACTCACAAAATGTTTGGCGACTAAAGAAAAAGATTGTATGCCATTAGTCAACTGCCAACTCTGAAAGTTCATCAAAGAGCATTTACTCGCATACTTACTAAGTGATAATCGTAGACACACCATTCTCAGTGAGTGTCAATTATTTTAGTTACCTAAATCATATCTATTTTGTCAGAAGTTGCCTCACTTTGTACAAGCTTTTATTTAACTTGCCCTGTTAGTATGTGTGGGTCGAATCTTGCAAGCTGAATTAGGCCATCTTCCTGACATCCGATTGAACTGAAATTTTGCGTACACCTTTAGTTCCGGTGACAATACATTATGCAATACTCAATATTGTAATACTTTCAAAATGGCCGCCACTCCAAGATGGCGGATGATGTATTTTTTGTCAACTTCTTAATATGGGTATCAAATGAAAGAACTTGAAGAGTAGAGTAAATAAAGACATCACACTAAATTTAATGGCCGTCTCTCCAAGATGGCGGATTAGCTATTTGATACCCAACACGGGTAGAAAACAATATATATACGAAATCCAATATGGTGGCCGCCCCAAGATGGCGGACAAAATTTCTTTACCACCCTCCTGACATGGGAATCAAATAGGTACTAAAAAGCACAAAATAAAATTGAAAAAAAAACCTTTTTAAAAACAAGCTTTTATTTAAGCCATGTACTAAAACGAATAAAATAAGTTTAGGTTTTCGTTAAGATAATTCACTTGCAAATTGCGACAAGTTTTTGCAAATTGAAAAGCTTGTCGCGCGAATTGTAAAGAAAAAATGCATACTTTGGCAAATAGGTATTTGCTTATCAACCAATCACTGTTCAATAAAATTAATTGTTTTTAAAATGGTTTTTTTTTATTTTCAGGTTTATTATTGATACCTATACCTATAATAGTTACTCGTGTCTTCTAAGACGATCATCAGTGGCAGAGGGAGTAGGAGCATTGATACATAAATATATGGGGGACATTGATACATCTAGCATAACTACGAATTGGAAACATATTAAAGTTTCTACTCACTAGCAGATTACCGTGCGATACATAAAAAAGACCTGTTAAATGTCAGTCAGTTTAGACGCATTTTGCACCCTGTGAAGTAAGATTTCTCAATTTACTTTGAAGCATTTTGTACTGTGTTAAGTTTGAGATAAGCTATTATTTTTTGGAGGTAGTAAGTATACTTTCTATATTAGTAAATCACATCCAATTTTTGGGGGTAGATTGATACCTACGAATCAATATGCCCCATATTTAGAGAACGTGTTTTGTTATTTATTATTATATTTTCTTCTTAATAAATATTAAAAATAAATATAACCTTACTTTAAACTTACCAGCCCTGGTAATTATTTATTATCAATATTATCATGGTATGTATCAAAGTACCCCATGCCTGTATCAATGTGTCCCCCAACATGGGGCACCGTTCAGAGTTATATTTTCAATTCGCCAAGAAATTTTATCAATGTTCCCCTATTCCTCCTATATGCATTAATATATGTACGCTCAGACAATCAAGTTTAGTGACACTAACTGCAACTCCGTACATAAATAATCTGAACATTTTAGTAATTTTTTAAGGCATGTATTTAATGATGTATGCCGCTCGTTTTTAAAAATATAAAATTGCATGAACTGAAAAATGACCTAAAATAGCGCATGCTATCGATTCTGCACGGTTCACATATTTCTGTCTACCAATAATGGCTTTACTGCTGATTTTATAGGGCGAAATTCGAATCACAAATGCCTGGCTATAAACCTGAAATTCATTTATAACCGCTTGCGATTTCAAGTTAGTCACGCAAATTCACGTGCATACACAGAAGTTTAATTTATGATGATTGTTTTAATTCGGTTGACCATCCCATTTTAACGTCTACAAATCATCTAAAGCGGTTTGCCTCATTTTCGCACGCTTTGGACTGCAGCGCTCCAAGTCAACTATAGCTAGGTAATAATTATTCCTTCAAAATTGTTTATTTGTAGTAAATTGGTTTAAATAAGCCCACCAAGATTCTCTTTTACTTCTCTATACAGGGTGGCCCACCACGAATTGCATCTATCTACAGTGTATCCACGGATAGAGTTCACGTAGGGTGTAAATGACAAAAAAATTTCGAGTTGAAATTTGAGCTTCTGGGCATCAGCCCTGCTTGGTTTTAAACTAATTTGTGACATAATTTTACTTTCAAAAAATCACGTATGATTTGGGCATTTTGAAAAAACTAATTTTCCACATCAGTAAAGTGCCCTTTCTGTAGGTTTTACGACAAAATGTTATTAAGGAAACTTGTTCAGAATGAAGAACTCAGTAGGTTTGCGAAAGTCTAGGCCTACTTTGATTTTTTGGCATTTTCCCCCACTTTTCTTTAGAAAAGTGCACTTTGTGTAGCTTTCACATTAAAATGTTATTAAGAAAACTTGTTCAGAATGAAAAACTGGATAGGTGTGAAAAATTTCAAAAGCCTAGGTCGACTTTGATTTTTGTGCGTTATAATTTTTTAGAAAATTAAATTTTAAATTTTTACTTAAATTTTATTTATTTCATATTTTTTTATTTTGACAAAATTTTGGATTTAGGGTTTTGAATCGATTCTGAACAACTTTTTCTAGTAAATTATTTGAAAAAAAAAAGCCTAATATGACTTTCGGATTTTTAGCCTCGTTTGTGGCATCGCAGATGGCTTTGACTTTGGAGTAGGCAACTATGTTTTTGGAAATAAGTAGGCAACAATGCCATCTACCTTTGGTAAAAATTTCGTTCTGGTCGGTTAAAAATTAAAGAAGTTATAGGGTTGTTTCACTCTTAAGTGAGACACTCTGTATGTATTATTTGCCAATTTCGCTCCAATAAGTGGGTATCATGTTTGTTCAACAGGCAACAATAAAATATACTTACACATCAGTACTTTTAAGTAATATTCCTGATGGGTACATTTTCGAAAATAATATGACAAATTTGGGGAAATAGAGGGTACTGCATTATTTATTGTAAATCGAATTTTTGTGGGTCTTTTTCGCAAAGTGTGGTCTGGCAAATGATGATCTTCCCTTGTGATATAATTTTCCGAAAAATATAAACAACAGACGGACAAACAACTGAATGTTGTGAAGGAACGCAACCTCTTCTGTTTGAAACGGCAGTTAATCATATTATTCATCATATTATAATACAAGTTGGTCGTCTGCCTTCAAGCACAGAAAAGCTACTAGCTACTTCAATGTATTATTATAATTTGTCAAGTCAAGTAGATATACCTACACTAAGTCACTAGGCATCTTGAGTCTGCAAATTGAAGTAGGAACCAATAAAATTAAACTCCTTTTCGCTTCCAACTTTTACACAAAACCTCCGACAGGATAGCCGGCTTGAGTCATTGTCTACAGACTTCAGCCATAACGTGTTAGTTTAGCAGAAGCGCAAAAACGGTTATTGCAAAAAGACACTGCCACGAACGGTCCGAGCAGTCTTTTCGCAAACAGATACCCACTGTCTCTAAATATTCGTACAACGACATCAGTTGGCGCATTGCGCAGGACTTTTGAAATCAACTGAGGGACATACGCGCTTGAACGTATGGGCAGTGATGGACCCGCAAGCTGTAACGAAAATTAGTTTTAGTTACGACGTTCTAAATGCACTATTTCAGTTCGTAAAGTACACCCAGTATATTACCATGGGTTTCAAGAATGTTGCCATACTATCTGCAACCCCATATACAAGCTGGTGTACCTATGATATATTGCCTACTCGATACGAAAACTTCTTATTTTAGAACAATAATATAAAACAGTATAAAACAGATATGTGCCTAGTGCAAAAGTATTTTACTATCGTTATTAAATAATAATTGATTAATTGAAGGTATGTATTATAGAACAATTATTATCTTGTTGCTAACTTGTCTAACGTAAATAGTGCACAATACTTGCTTCCATCCACAAAACACCAATTGTTTTGCGCTCTGTTACTAAGTTATTTCTTAATACTTTGACAGTTCATTCTGTCGGCAGAATTTGTTAACATCCGTAGGTACTTTTGAATTTTTTCTTTAAAAAGGTTCCACGATGGTCTAAAAGCTGGAAATTCGTTCATCTTGAAAAAGTCCATAAATAGCGCTGGTGACAAGAATGGTGGCGCTTTCCATTTAATCGTGAAAGTCACATCACGCTAGGTTAAGTCCTGAATTTTCTCGATGCAAAATATCTATTCGGGGCTTAATTCTCGTCTTTTAAGGCAGATTAGGTTATTTAGTATCTCAGGTGCGTTAAGTTTTGCTGTGCTGATAAGATTTTTCGGTTTCCCCACATTTTCCGGGTCAAGCAGCGATCGACAGCAAGGCGAAACCACAGGGAGGATACAGGATGCAGAATTCCGGGTGAGTTAGCTACTTAGATATTAGTTTGGCTAATATTCGACCCTGGTCGACTTATTCGTAGCAATCTCATTTGAAATCTGTTCACCTTGTTAACAAGCGCCTACCGGCCCTGCCGGACCATAGGCCTTGTTGTGGCTCCCGCTCCTGTGTAGTAATACGTGTACCTATGCTCTCGTCTACAGGACGCAGTTTTACTTAGCTTTAAATTTTGGAAGTATTGGAGGTACCCTGCAAATTTCAGCAGTCTACATTTTCTCAGTTCTACAAAATAACTTCAAACGCTTGCGTGCACTTTTCTTGCTATCAGTGCTCTCGTTATTAGATCTGGAACTTTTCTGATTTTGTGCCTTTTTGATTGAACATTGTTCGCAGAGGTTTTTCTGAACTTAAATGGTAAACAATATCTTTCTATTGTACATTTCAAAATTTAAACTTCAAGAATTGTACTTTCAAGTTCAATCACTTTATTGTAACAATTTTTAATTGTAATGATTTGTAAATAGATTGTAAATAGAAAATGTTATCTTTTAACCTTAACCTTCAATCTAGTTCAAGCTTCTGGCCCTCTAAAATGAATCTATGTGGTTATAAAGGCTTGTTGCCAGTTTTCTCAGTTCAGGGCTTTTTAATTTAAATCATAGTTGAGCGAATTTCAATTTGTGGATCTTGCGTTAAGGCGCTACGATACCCCCCATTTTCAAGGGTTTCGTAGTTTACATCTCCTACTTGCATTTCTTAATATTTTCACTTGATTTTTTTTTGTGGCTTAGATAAAACTATGAAGAATCGTCGTTGTGTATCACGAACTGTGCAGGACTAATGCGTCACTGTTAAAAAAAATGCCAAACATACCCGAAATTCGACTATATTAGGTTAAGAATTCAGAGTATTTCCGCCGCTCAAAAATAATTCGAAAGACACAACGACGATTGAGGCATTCGATAACATTATTTTAAGACTACTTTCAAGTCGATACGTTTGTTCGTTTGGCTATGATTTGAAAACTACGAACCCATTGCCCGGCAATAAAATGATCCGTGAATTGGCCATCCGAGCAGGAATTAGACGTACGGAGATAGACGGGCGGGCGGGCGTTCGCTGGAACTCGTGGTTCCCCTACTCCCCCCACTTCGACCTACCTCACCGGGCTCGGGCACCACGTCAGGGGAACTTTCAATCGATATCAGATGTTTCATTTTTCATTTTATTACTCTCAGTCTCCCTTATTTGTGTTTCGCTTGTTTTGAATGTTAGAATATTACATTATGTATGTCGACTGGCATATAATAATACCCTTTATTATTATTCCTCCAGGAGTAATAAATAAATAATTATTATTCACAAAGTACTTTTTGCTTTTGTGTAAAATGGTTTAATCCCTAGGGCAGAAAATGGCCTGGTCGTGCAAAAAGAGTAAATTTAAATTCTATACCAAATTGTGCGCTTGATTTTTACTTTAAAAATGTGATAGGTACAAGTAATATTTTTGTCAAATAGATGGGTCATGTGAAGCTTTTTTTGAAAACAAATAATATCCTATGTAATACGATTATTGTGTCAAACTGCTGCATGATAAAAGCTAATTTATATACTTTACAGAGGGAACGATAATAATTCTGACATCCAGTCAGTTTTAGAAACTTCTTCGTTAGAAGATTGTTCGAAAGTCATTTGAGTTGACAATCGGGCAAAATAAAAATAGAGGGTACATTTTATTGTTCCAGTCTGTCGAATTTATGACATTTTAATACATTTTCTAGGATGTTCGATAATTCAGATTTGTCAGAAGGTTCTGAAACTGAACGGCAGTCAGGGCAAGAATACCTACCTATAATGTTTGATAATGATGTCGCAACAGTCACAGTGAAACCAATAGGAGTAATTTGTGGGCTTGTGTGCTTTTTATTCCCGTACCTAATATGGTTCCCAGAATTTGAGAGAGGGGTACTAGGGTACTAACACATATTTTGCATTTTGCACACTTATTATTCGGATTTAGGTAAGCACAGACCTATATAGCTTCGCTAAGCTATATAGGTCTGTGGTATAAGTGCAGGTGCATAGGGTTTGAGAAACAAACTTTCTGGGAAAAACAGGGATTAGAAATTAATAGCTCCTATTGTCTCAAAACTATTACTTTATTTGAAAACGGAGACCGGTTTCGCAACTCTATAAATTTACCTACATCCTCAGGGCAGGTAGTAGGTATATGTATAAATAAATAAATAAAGAACCTTTACTTACCTAGCCATTATATATTTGAAATATATACATTCAGCCACAAGTCAAAGTTGAAACAATTAAAAACATTTACATAATTATAATCTTTTTTCAAGTATCTCCTTCAAATTTCCTGCAAGCTCTTGGACTATAAGTGATTATCCTTTACTTATTTACTTTTTTAAATCTTATATTGTGAAACCGCTTACTGTTTTTAAATAAACAAATCATAGTTGTGATATAATATTATACCTATGGCCTATTCACTCTAATCCCTCTAAAGTGAACTCTTACCAAAGTCTAGAAAGTATATCTCTGGACGCTGCTCTTACAGTGTAGAAAGTTTTCAGTTAGATTTTTATTATTACACAAATATTAATATGGAATACTAGGTATATAAAACATTTTATATAAGTAGAATTTAAACGCACTTTTTTGGTCATAACAACACTATTATGCAGAACAATAAGGTAATCGAATCGTTAATTTAGATTTTATAATTGAGCAATTACAGAAGTTTTTTATAAACGAACTCTTCATAGTACCCATGCACCTTTGCTGATATGAAAAATAATAGTAAAATTGCTTCGACGCCAAAAAGCTATGCAGTGTGTTGCCAACGAAAAGTGAACGCCCTCTATAACTCACAAAAAATATCATTTTTGCAATAAAGCAAACAGGCCACCGCCGTTTTTTAAATACCCGTCGGCGGCGGCCGGCACCTGACTCATTATTTCATAATATCTACACAGGAAAAAAAGACTGTTGTGATTTTAGTGAGTGCGTGTATATAGTCACTTTTCTAGTCTGACTTAATTTCAGATGAACCAATAAGTTTAAAATGGTTTAAATTTCCGTTAAGAAGACGTATTGTCACTTCGATACTAAAATTGGCATACTACAATGAAAGCATAACCTCGGTTTTAAAATGTCTCATGTTGTATTTAAACAATTAAATTTATTTTATTTAAATAATAATAATTCTCACCCTCAGACTACTCCAAACTATCTAAGAGTACCCCAGAAGCAACTGAAAAAACATTATAATTCATTGGATGAACAAAACAACTTAATTGCAACTTTTATAGGTATTCATCAATATAATCAGTAAATCATGTTTTTCAATTTTTATGGTATTCAAGAAATTCTTAGAATTTTCATATTAGAATTCATGTCAAATACAAGTTAGATTGAATCAAGTACTTTTTACTCGACTGAACTAATATCCTATTACAAACACGTTAGTAAAAAAAGCTGTGACCTTGACTGAGTAATTTACCAAAATCAATGATCGCAAATTAATGATCGCAAAGGTTTTGAATCAACCATACATTTTATATCGTTCGTAGTCATAATGAACACTGTGCAAGTGAATGGCTATTAACAAACTGGGGGTTACTAGAACTTGTATCCACTAAAATTAAATGTTATTAATTTATTGATCTCATCTGCAACATTTCTGTTTTGTCAATTATAAGTTGCTACACTAGCAACTTGATTTGCATTTTACACATCATTTGCTTATTATTTAGGCAATAATATGATATATTACTAATAATTATAATTGATATTAGTACCCACAATTATTACAAATCCAGCAAAAATTCAGTGACAGTAGTTGTAATTTCAGTATAATGAACAGTTAAATGTATCCCTATTCAATTCAACACCATGAAACGTTATGTTGTTCTGACAAAAGAATGTGCTTAGAAAAGAAGTATTATAGAATCAATTCCAGAACACGCTATTTATTGAAATAAAATATTACATTTAAATTATTCATTAGAATTCAATATCAATTGAAATTGAATTGATTATTGTTAGTTACAAAAAAGCTTCTGCTTGAGTTTGAGGAATAATATCTCATATTGAATTAAAAAACAGGTTTTTTTTACAAAGTGACAGATTTTTCTCAGTGTAGTACCCACGGCCGGCCTGCCCCTCAATCGTAGCACTATGAAGGGGCAGGCTGGAGTGGGGAGTCGTGGGGACTAGAGGAAGGAAAAGGATAGGCATATCTAATCGAGCGACGCTTGTCCTGAATTGAGTCGGGCACTTCAGGCGGATTTCATAAGTATCGTAGCCTCTTAATGCAATTAGGTTTTCTGGTCTACAAGTTAACAAAACTTTCTAGCAATAAACTAGGAAATCGTAAATTAAACAATACAGAGTTTTCAAACTTAAATCGACATTATTGCTAACTTCGTTATTATTGGAGCAACAAAGTCAGTTAATAAGGCAAACTATAGTATTATTTTTCCTCCCGATTACGATGGTGAAACTGGAAACAGTTATATCAAAAAGTTTCATTTTTTCAAATGCAAATATTCTCAATCGATAGGACATTGAATTCTGAACAAAAATTGCCCTATAACCTTTTATTATAAAATTATATACAGTGTGGCCCGTTTGGAATGGAGACATCCCTGTAAAATTTGCTCCGATTTTGAAAAACTTTTTTTGCTAGATAGGTCTCTGAAAATACCATTCGACACATCTTCCAATTGTTTTGAAAACCGAACACCTGGCTAACTGCGACATTTTTTATACCCCCAAAATTCAAGAAACCATATTAGGCATTTTTTATCAAAAAAAATTACTAAAAAAAGTTGTTTAGAATGAACCAAAAATCCCAAATCCAAACTTTTATCAAAATCAAAAAATTAAAAATTTCCGAAAAAAATAAACTGAAGGTCCAAAAATCACATTTCAATGAATTTCTACGAATAGCAAAGTGTGCCATGGAAATTTGAAGTTAAAAAATCAACTTTGCTAACCGTAAAATTGATTAAAATGTGATTTTTGGACCTTCAATTTATTTTTTTCGGAAATTTTTTATTTTTTGTTTTTGATAAAACTTTGGATTTGGGATTTTTGATTCATTCTAAACAACTTTTTTTAGGAAATTTTTTTGATAAAAAATGCCTTTCTTGAATTTTGGGGGTATAAAAAATGTCGCAGTTAGCCAGGTGTTTGGTTTTCAAAACAATTGGAAGGTGTGTCGAATGGTATTTTCAGAGACCTAGGCATCTAACAAAAAAATGTTTTTTAAAATCGGAGCGAAAATAACAATTTTACAGAGGTGTCTCCATTCCAAACGGGTCACACTGTATAAGAAATCAATCAAACAAGAAAACATTTGTTTGTTTTATAAATGCCAGCAGAGCTTCAAACTAAGTTAAGACCACAATTTAAGTTGCTTTACTTATTAAGAGTTGTTTTTTGGTTTAAGTATTCTTAAACGCATTTTTATTCGATCTAAACTTACGATACAAATGCAAAATGTACTTTGGATCTGGCAAGTTATGAATAGGAAACAAAGCACTGTAACCTCCGATCAAATATCTCATATTTGATCGGAGGTTACAGTGCGAGACTGTAACGTTTACGCGCTAGGTGACAATTTGTTTGACAAACGATATAACATTCCATCATATCACTTTTTTTTGAATGTGTGAAAGGCATCTTTTTTCTCAAAAGACACAAACTGTATTCTATTTACTAGCGAAACTTCAATTTGATATTTTAATCTTTTATGGCATTCATAAAACAAACGAATGTTGTTTATGAAATAACAGCTATACCTCGACGAATTGGAAAAATCATCAAATGCTTTTTCATTTTTAACTTTAGCATAAAAGGTCACAATTTTTGTCCAGAATTCAATTTCCTATCGATTCAAAACATTGTATAGTGCACGGTGTCAAATTTAAAAAAATGAAACTTTTTGATATAATTCGCGAACGCGATAATCGATTTTTATTCCGGTTTCACCATCGTAATCAGCGGAGAAAATACTTCTAGTTTGCCTATTTAACTGACATTGTGGTTCCAATAATAACGAAGTAGCAATAGTCCCAACTTAAGTTCGAAAACGCTGAGAGAGAAGACGTGCTGGTCATCTTGGGCTATACTTATACCTTAAATTTAGACATAAGTATAACAACAACCTCTTTTTACTCAATTTCAACTAACCTGCCAACGTTTCCTATTGACTTATATTCTGTTTTAAGACAGACTCTTTGCCCTTTGCGTAATGCATTGGAACAGCTGCGTCCATTTTTTTTTCAAAACACTTATTTTGATTGAGTGGATGTGTAAAAACCGCGTAGTGAATGTATACACTGTGTCACTGCATGTGTCCCAGCTAAAAGTGTCCACCCCTTCTAATTCAGCGCATGCGCGGTTTTTGAATCAGGTTTCATTTATTTAAAGGTTACCAATTCTCCTCCTCTCCCCTATATAGCAAACTGTCCCTATTATTCGTTTTTAAATGGAACCATATCACAATCAGTGATATGGTTCAATATAACTTTCAGTTAGTAGATAATAGGGCGGAAAAAAATTGTGAAATCGGATGAAAAATAAGAAATTTGTGCCAAAGATTCGCAATACTTTGTTTTTATGATATTTTTGCTAATCCAAATATTTTAGAGTCGCTGAAGATACTTTTGAAAATACCATAAATTCAACCCCTCCTTCAAATGAAGTAGTGAAACTGGCACGATTGCAAAACTATAATTTTGATGAAGTCGTCATTAGCCGTTACCAATAAAATTTAATTTCGTTTGGGAGCGGAAAAGTCGATTAATAGAAGAAAAATTCCGTCGAGCTAAATTCCACTGGAACAATAAATACCCGATGTAAAACCTTCCGGAGATCTTTTAATAGCTCCAAGTCGGGAATAGCTTCAATTGTTTTGCACTTCTATACACACATAAAATAATAAAGGCGAGGGCTTAACGGCGTCTAAGTTCAATATAAAACAGTTATAAAATTCTTGTGTATGGCATGAAATAAACATGGCATTTATTTCCTATAATTTCGTCGGGCGTAAAGAGTTTGATTAATCCGCCGTTGATTTGTTTTGTATACTTCCACTTCTCGGTGGCTGGGATCCTACTGACGAGTTCCATCTGGATGGAATTTCTGCTGGATTTTATTTGAAGTTATGTGCAATCGATGAAACTGCCGTTTCCAGGGAGCTTTTTGTTCTATTTGAAACGGATATATTGGAAAATGCGGTTGGATGGATTTGATAGTCTTGCAGATTAAAAACGTGCAGGACAGGAATAGATTTACCAAGGTAACATGATTTCGGAATACCACTGAATCAAGCTATCTTTTCAGAAACTCTATAAGTAGGTACCTACCTACCTAGGTACTCATTTCGTTTCAAGAACTAAAAAGTGCAAGAGTTTTCTTCCATCTCGGCAAAATCAATTAAAACTATGTAGTTATAGTAAGTTTTTCCATGGGTTAATTTCGCCGTTTTTGGTGACGTTGCTTCTCTTAGAGTTAGAGCATAATGACAAGGAATGTACCTGGTCCAGATAGAATTAGGATTATCAATAGAGTAACCCAAATATGCAACATGCATATTTTGCATATTATATGCATTTTTTTAAATATTTGCATATATCCTTAAAATATGGCATAGTGTGCATAATTGACAGAATTCAGGATAATTTAAATCTTTGGCAGGCGTTTCATTCATTTTTGGGAACAGGGGTCGGTGTCTAGGTAGATACCTGGTTTTCCCCAAAATAATATAGGTAAATTATAATTTTATGCGCACTAATCCTGGTGATCTAAAAAATTCGAAACAGATATTTTTACATAATATGTATTGATGAAACCATCGATTCAAGAGGACCTTATATTGCTCATTTATTGATTGGAGTTCTTAGCGGCGAGATTTTACCAAAATGTTACCCCCTTGCTTCTACAGAACTAGAAGAAACGAATGCATTGACAATGACCAGATTTGTTCAAGAGGAATTATCAAAATTTTTTCTTCCTACACCTGTTCCTACCGATAATTTTTTGCTCGTTTTGTCAGATACAGCACCGTACATGGTAAGAGCCGAGCAAAATTTGAAAATCTTTTATCCGAAGTTGATAAATGTAACATGCCTTGCTCATGCTTTAAAGAGGGTTGTTGAGGAAATTAGGAAATATTTTCCGCTTGTAAATAGTTTAATTTCCAACATGAAAAAAGTCTTCTTTAAAGCGCCTATAAAGGTTCAGTTCTACAAAGAAAAACTAAGTACCAAACACTCATCTTCCACCTCAACCCGTTATTACAAGATGGGACACTTGGTTGGAAGCTGCATTTTTTATTGCAAGAATTTTTGCCAACTGAAAGATCTAATTTCAGAACTTTTGAACGAATCTTTCCAGTCCCTTACAGATGTTAAACAACTATTCGAAAACAAACAAAGAAAGAAACAACTTTCCTTTCTAAAGGCAAATTATAGTTTTCTTTCTAAAACAATAACACAAATGGAGGAATCTAATTTGCCATTAACCCGAAGTGTAGAATTGGTAAAGCAATCTGAGGTTGCTTTTCAAAATATCGCAGGTAAAATTGTGGACAAAATATTTCAAAAATTCAGAAATGTGATGGAAAAAAAATAGTGGGTTTCAGTTTCTTAGTCATAAGTAGCAAATATTTTAAAGGGAGATTTTACGGAATCCATCGATTTGGATCCTGTGATAGTGAGCAATTTTAAAAGCGCACCTCTTACATCGGTTGATGTGGAAAGGAGTTTCTCCATTTATAAATTTTTATATTCTGATACAAGACAACATTTTTTAATTGAGAATTTTGAGCAACATTTAGTGGTTTATTGTTTTTACAACTAAATTTCATCCTGATTTTTATAATTTATAATAAATGCATATTTAGATTTATTTATTTTATTTATTTAATATGCAGAAAATTTAAAATAAAGTATTTTTACTTTTACTATAAATGCATTTAGAAATTTGTATATACATTATACATATATGTTTATTTGCAAATGAAACAATAAATTTATATTTTTAAAGTATTTCTCAATTTGCATATTTTCAACATTTTCCTGCATATTTTGACTAAATTATTTGCATATTTATGCGCATATTTTTAGGGTTTCGACTTGCATATTTGCATTGCTCTAATTATCAACTATGTTATTACGAATTCCCGAAGTTTCAGATGTTCAGCTATTTAAACTAATAAATATCAATATTAATCAACTCAGAACGATTATTATTGAGAGTAGCATTTCCAGTGAGTATAATAGCAACATCCTGACAACAGGCCATTCCACCAATTAACATAGTACCTATCGCTTTGGAAAACTTTTCTACGTAACTATCAAATATAATTCATGTCTTCCAGAGGGAGTTTTTCCTGATGCCTGCATTTTCTGACCTAAGGCCTACATCAATTTTATCACGCCTTTTGAATGTTTTGGAGAAAATAACAGCGGCACAAATGCGTAAACACTTTTAAAAACATACAATATTATTAAACTAGACAATCTGCGTTTACATCTGGATATAGTTGTGGGACTGTCCTGTTAGATTTTATTGATGATATCCTCAAGGACATAGACTCTCCTAAAACTACAATGCTTATTTCGTTAGATTATTTGAAGTCGTTAGAAACAATCAACCATGAAATCTTATTATCGAATTTAGGGTACATTGGTTTTACAGATGAGGCAATAAGCTTTTTGAAAAGCTTTCTAACAAATAGATTTCAGTTTGTATATTCTGATTTAGATGTTTCAAATCCTGCTAAGGTGTACTGCGGCGTTCCTCAGGGGTCTATTCCGGGTCGTTTATTGTATTATACTTCTGGTTTGTTATGATGTTTGAGTCATTGCCAACCTTATTTATATGCAGATAATACTTACCTGATTAACTCATTCTACCCAGAAGACAGTCACTTAGCAAATAACTTGATAAACTCTAACCTAACCTCACTTGTTTATATACTAAATAAACATCAGTTGTGTATTAATGCATCAAAATCAAATGTATTAGTATTTCGAAAACATAAAGACATCGTAAAGCATCAGATGAATATAATTCAGATTTAGAAGTTTGCAAAAAGCTTAGGATTGGAGATAGATACCGATTTACGCTTCTCCGCTCACGTTACTAACTGTTTGAAAAAGGCTTATGTTAACCTGAAGCTGCTTTATGCTCACCGCCATGTTTTGTTATCGGACTTTAATTTTTGTGACTCTTTCTATAGACCGTACTTAACAAAATCTAACAGCAACAGGGTACCTACAGAGTCAAAAAATCGTGCCTTGGGTATATTTATGAAATTGGGAAGTTTGATCCTGGATAAGTTGTCTGAAGCTGGGTTGGTTAAATATGGAACAATGGAGAGATCTGCGCGCTTTTGTATTCTTCCACTCGATTATCTTAACAAAAACACCTCCAAATATATTTAATCTCTGGTTCAGGGGACATAACTACAATTTATCCGGATCTTAAAACGTTGAATCTTCAGGCGCTCCTACAGGCGGAGCCTTTGGCTTATGTAAATCACCTTCTTCCTTTGTATTATTTTCAAAATTTCAAATATATTAGGTACCATTTTTGTTTTATATGCTGTTTTAAATTGAAGTTACCTTCATATTCATACAGAGTGTCCCATTTATGCTTAAAAAAATCTTTGTGCGGGTATATCTCGTCCTAAAAAATGTGAATATGTCGTATAACATTCTTCTCTTAGACGCTTGTTGACTGAAATACTTAAGTTCTTTCTTGAAGTTGAATTGTGGCAATATATCTCCCCAACTAGTCAAGCTGCTGAACTGAAACTTGGTACTGCTGGGTTTTTGGGTATGGAGAATAAGCTGAAAATGTCAATGTCTACGTTTCTCACAAAGGGCGCCACTTGCGCTATTTTTGGATCGTGCTTTTACTTTTAACTTTTTGGAGGTTATATCTTTCTGGTCTTGCTGGTCTATCGTTTTAGTGCATATTTTCATTTTGAAACAAAAGTAGACTCTTCTTTCATAACGATAAAATAACCGTTTGCGTTGAAATTGGCTAATGTGCTCCAAAACACCAAAACTCGAAAAATAAATTTTCAACTATTGCTTTCAAATTAGGCTGTATTAACAGTATTAACTGACTTTTAGTCCTTTTTATAGATAACATATACCTAGCTATTATTTTAAAATAGTATCTACTATATATAAAAATTGGTGTCTACAATAAATCAAATTAAATATCAACTAGCAGTATTTTATGGTAACTAAATATCTCTAATCTCTAATACCTAATAAGACCTAGAATAGGAATAAGAAGTAAGTAAAAACGAACAATTTTTAATGTGTTATGTACACCGTATATATTACGGTCCAGATAAAGCACTTGATCTGAAATTTGAGAATAAAAGAGTGGAGCTTTATACCAACTTTAGAAGAAATTGCACTAAACAGTAACAGCTACATTTGCATGAACAAAGTTTTTAATGAAATAAACTACAAATCAAAATTAGTGGCTTATGGTATTAAATATTTGAGCATCTGGCAATATTGTTCGAAAAGGCAGTTGTATCTGTGTGGTTTACTAATTATTATCTTACACTAACTGGGATTAATTATAACGGTTTTAGTCGGTTTTCTAGTGTTTTTATCCGTAGTACTTGACCAAATGCTATCCTAGCTCTATTAGGAAATGTTGGCCCTGGTAAATGTCGGCCATAATGGCAATGAAGCTTAAATAACAATAATTTCCATCCCTTCCCCTTATACAAGCATGTGGTTGCTTCTGGGGTATAGGCTCTTACTTTGAAGTATTTGTGAATGTGAGAATATGGGGAACTTGCACAAAAATTAAATTTGACAAATATTACTTTCAAACGTAATTGATTGCCATTAAATGAACCACAGTTCACAAAAAACTCATTTTTTATTTTTATGTAATAAATATAAGCAATTAAAAACTGCACAATTCAAATCATTCTTGTAACGCGCCCTCCTTGGTTGTGACGTCAAGTAGCTCGTTGGTGGTGGCGCCTCTGGTGGGCGGCGGCACCATGTATAAACTAATATGGGCGGCACATGTACAAAAACTACAGCACCAAGCAAGCTTTGTTTAGAAAGATCAACGAGAACGTCCCATCCTTGTCTATCCGTCTTATTATTTAAAGTCTAAGTATCGCAGTCTTGATATTGTTGATAATGTTTGAAGAGTATTAAATAGTTATTTACCTACATTGCGAGATGCGTAAGGTAAGCGCACTTTTTGGCCGAGGAGGTTGTTTAATGCCCGTGTTGCCTCGGGTCTTAAAATTCTCTCCGAGGCCAAAAAGAGCTTACCCATCGAGCAATGTATTACATTTTTGCTGCTACTGACAATTTCATATTAGGTACGTAAGTACTTTGAATTTAAATACACTATATGGAGTAGATTGTGTAATAATCTACATAATAACCATGTCCAATTATTACTAAAAATGATAATCAGTGATAAAAGAGAGACAATGCAGTGATAATTTAAAAAAACTTCTTGTGCGATTGAACCCGAGACCTACGAATTACTAGTCCTGTGGCCTCACCAATCAGTTAAAGAAGTGCTTTTTAAATTTGGACTTTTAGGCGGTTCTTATTTTTGACCTACATCAGATCCCTCTGGAAATGGATTGCCGAACTGTTTATTTTAACGTTAAATTTCCATTCTTCCTTCCCTAATTCTGTGCAGCTGTCACTCCTGTCACTGCCTTCTGATAAATCGAGCTATATGATATCACAACCATTCCCGCGCTTTTCGTGTCGTTTCAAATGAATAGCTTGAGGTCTCAAGTTTAATTAATTAATTTCGATATTTGGTATGTGCTCTTTCTATAGATATAGGTAAGTACCTATATTAAAAAAATAAAAAAAAATTGTTCAAGTTCCCCATTATTATTATATTACAACTTGTAGTTTATCTCATCATTATATTTATACAGTAGAAATATATGTGGTTATTTTAGAGCTATATACAATGATTATTGCCATTTCTACTATAGTAGTTTATACAATATATTTTTCCAAAATACCTACTTAATGTATTAATAATGACTTTTACCTTTAAACCGAGGAGGGTGACGGCTGAGTTGAGCATGACGCCGTAGGCGCGACAAGAGAATTTTTTATGTAAAAATGAATGGGCGATTCAAAAATTCTGTTGAATTTACCAAAAAGCCATGGGCGTATAAATTATTTTCGAAAAGGGGGCATACCTTACCTTCCAATAGACCACTGGTTATGACAACAAAACTCTGGTATAATGTATATATAATAGCTCAGTTCATTGCATTTTATACTAAATTTAAGGTTAATATCACTACTGCCTCGGCAATATTCCAAGTGACTTTTCTATCTTCTATGTGTCATATCTTCGGTGATACGGTCGGTCTTGCGGAGGAAAGGGTATAATCTATAATTTTTCTTTCTTCTTCTATTAGCACTTTTAACTGAATTTATTTGTGTCACCTATATAGAGAGGGTGACCCATTTCAAATGGAAGCACCCCGTAAAATTTTTATTTCTCATTCGATTTTAGCCGGGCTCCTTTCTAAAGATAGGTCATAAAAAACTCTTTTTTTTTACTGAGGTGCAAAATTTGAGGTCTTAATCTCAATTTTCAAGGGCTACTACGAATTTTTTTTCCAGTAAAAAATGACGAAAACCATTTAGCGATTTTTCAGGAAACAGGACACTCTAAAACCCGCACATACCAAATTTGAACAAAAAATATACAGGGAGTTCCATTCTGCGGGGTGAGCAAAATAGGAATTTTAAAGGCATCTGGCAAGTCAAATGTGCCATGGAATCCCCTTAAAACAGTTGAATGGTAAACAGAACCACTCAAAGTGTTGGTGTGTAAAGATACAATAGAAAATATAAAGGGTGTCTTTCTCTGTGCCATCTCAAAATACCTAATGATTTTTTGGGTTCAAGAATCGAGTATATCAAAACCGCTCCAGGCACTATAAACGAACTAAGTCTAAAAATACATAAGCCTGAGAGTCAGTAAGTCCATATGACTTAAGGTGGTTGGTGTGCCACAACAGGAAACGCACAGAAAATGTAAATTCTTAGACAGTGACTTTATTGATAAAGGTCCAACAATTTAAATTGTTTTTATTTGTCGGTTGGCATTTTGTAAAGAAATAAATTACTTTTGTGTTTATTGACATTTTTGACTATTTTGACTATTTTGTATTCAATCTTTGCACACCAACACTCTGAGTAGTCTTGTTGATTGTTGATCATTCATCTGTTTTGACAGATTCCTATTTTGCTCAACTTTGACACCCTGCAGAATGGAACTCCCTGTGTATTTTTTGTTCAAATTTGGTATACGGGGGTTTTAGGGTGTCCTGATTAACGCTGTGGCGTCAGATTTTAAATAAAAAACTCGCTAAATGGTTTTCGTCATTTCTTACTATAGAAAAAAATTCGTAGTAATCCTCGAAAAATAAAAAAAATACGGGAGTGCTTCCATTTTAAATGGGTCACCCTGTATTTTCCGTATAATTGAATTCTGTGCATAATACTAATTATTCCAAGTAGTACCTAGAATCATCTTGGACAACGAGCAATTATCCGTTCTGAATTGCGCCGCAGGCTTGTATTTTGCCTTGACCTTAATAATTAATCGACCAAACTCGACTCCTGGAATGACTGTGGAGCACAATAATTAAGTCATCTCGACATTAAGGGCCAGGGAGCATTTCGTTTGGCGTCAGTGCAGAACAAGTTGGTATGGATTATTCTCCGGCCGGGAAACACCGTACAAGAGTTGCTTTGTTTCGATTATTATGTCCCCGATAGACATAAGATAAGAATAGAATAATAAATATTCTTAAGACAAGCTCATATATATTGTCGTCTCGATAATATAATCCCGAAATACAGGCATATTAATTTCAAATGTAAATGGTCTTCTAAGTCTCTTGCATAGTGATCACCCGGAATCAAGGCATATCCAATTTTTCTAGAAATCGACTTTATTAACAAACATAGTAAGTGCTATAGTAATTTCAATGCATCAATTCTCTGAAAATAAGATTGTACGGGTAGTAATTTTCTCGTGTAGCAAGCCGCTTCTACTTCTACTATCGTACACCAAGCAACAAGGTATACAAGAGCACGAGCTGTGAGTAGAGTCCGGCGACAGCGGCTTCTACGGCCCACGGCGCGAAACGACGAGAGAAACAGAATTCTTCACAAATAATCTGAATAAAAAAAGAGTTACGAGACACCCGGTACAAAAATAATTGTATAGTTACTAATGTTATTATATCCAAAATAAAATGTTCCGAAGAAGCACACAAAAATTTTAAAATAAAACCGTTGCATGTCCATCAATTTATACTTTCCGATAAAAATCAATTAGGTACATATAATTAAATATTATTTTCAGAACCTAACAACGAAGCTGTTCCAAATTAGGGTTGTCACCTTTTCGCAAAATGAAAAAAAGACATTGCCAAAAATTCTTCTAGAAATTTTCTTACAAATTAAATTATAAAAAAACATTGAAAAGTTTAAATTTTGTCAAAATTCGAAGTAATGTCACCAGAAGATATATCCAAAACGGCATTTTCTACAGACATGGGTCACTATCAATTTAAAAGCATGCCATTTGGTCTCAAAAATGCACCCAGCACCTTCCGAAGAGTAATGAATAATATTCTCCGAGGCCTTGAAAATTAATGTCTTGTATACCTCGATAGTATTATCATTTTTTAATTGTAAAAGAGGTGAAAATGAAAAAAATTGACTTCTTTTAGTCCATAATAATCATTCACTTTCCAATTGTAAACGTATCGTGTCTCAATAGAACTTCGTGTAACAACATTGTAAATGCCATTGCCTTTAAAAAACTTGTGATTATTCCAGGAAAAATTATTAGAAGTAGCGTTACAATGTTTTAACAGTTTAACAGTTCTAGAAATTTTCTTACAAATTAAATTATAACAAAACATTAAAAATTTTAAATTTTGTCAAAATTCGAATTAATTAAATCACTACAGTGGGCGAAAATTGGGTTACATTTTCATTTCCCTTGTTAAACACATTCTCTGAATATCTAGGTTGGATAGATCTTTGATAATATCAATATAATAAAATGGACTTGGGCACCAGAGTAATCCGGTAAAGTCGACAACGATGATAAAAACGATAATCGGTTAGTCAGATCACCAGGAGGTAGTAGAGCATATGCCGCTTTCCGAACTCGAACTACACCGACCCCGTCACCCCTAAGGTTATTAAAAAGGACATTTTAGGGCTAAAAAGTCACAAGGACAATTTGTTTGAAAAAAAGGACTGTCCTTTTCAAAAAAGGACAGGTGGCAACCCTATTCCAAATCTATGCTCACGGTGCAGTTTCGCAAAACATGTAAATATGTATTTACCTATGTATGATAAATAAACAGAAAATACTAGTTATATTGTCTAGTCTAGATAGTAGGTAAACGAAAACATGTGTATTTATATTGCACTTGTATATGTATTCGCACATTCTCGCCTATTTCAAGAGCAATAAATCCACAAATTATAGTTGTATGTTTAGGTATAGTAAATGTGACTGGTTTCATAAATTACCGAAGCAATGTATTATTTGAAATTTTAATAAATTTTCCGATTATTACGCCAAATGGAAACATAAAATTGGACTAATATGGAATGACGTGGAGAATGTCAGGAAGAATGTTCAATTATCGAGAATAATAACCGCACGTTGGTAGGCCAAAAAGTTAAGTGGGTATCAACTTATCACAAATTTCCCCATTATGTCCGAGAATGGGGAACATATCAGCAATCAATCAAAAGCTAACAGTAATCGCGCAACAACTAGCTGACGTTGGACGATGAACTTGGTACAGAATACAGAAACAGAGTCGCGCCAATATTTTTAGACGGGACGCGGCCGACCTGTTCGGAGGTGGTGTAACGATCAAAACAAAAGTCGCAATTAATTTCGGTTTTAGAGAACGTTTTCTTGGAACCGTCGGGGTTGGCAAGCGGACCTATACGTCATAACTGTGACAAAGCGACCAGTTTAACCGCGTAGAAATATTGGCAGCGCGCGCAGGTGAAATATGTCGGGGCCGATGGAGCGAGTGACACTGAGCCGCAGCGACGACGGTCCCCTGCCGCTTAGGACGTGAAATGTTGGACGTTTCGACCGTACATTTAATAACGGCGACAAAACTAAAATCATTAGTTAGGCAAATTACGCGTTTTGCTGACTTATATATTGTGACACGGAAACATCTGATTCGAATTAAACAATTTTGTTTGCTTCAATGTCGCACGGTGTCCTGTGTTAGTATAACCAGACTTTTTGAACAAACACGCAGGTTTGGGAAGTTCACATCTCGACTTTGAGTTTGCTTGGAGTGAAGAAATAAGAGTGAACCGAAGAAAGACGAGTGATTGTGCTTTTAGCCGGAAACGGAGAAAACTCATACTAAAATTTTCAGAACGCTTGGCGCAATTTTTAGGATTTATGTCAAAAAGTACAAATAGGGCAGTCTAACGAACTGTCACGATCAGCTGTGGTCGCTGTATAGGAAACAAATGTTTACTTTTTAATCCCAGACAAAATTTTGTTTAGGGAAGACCATAAGCAAATTTGGTACCAAATCTTTATTTTTAAAGGTATCAGAACAGGAAAATGTTGGTGGGTCATGCCAATGATGCCCAAACACTACTTACATTGCAATGAAATGTATTAACTAACAGAAACAAAATTGTTCTATCTACACTTTTCTTCACAAATGTGCTCTAGCAGAGGGTCAAAGTAACTGATAAAAGTAAACCTTTGCAATCAAACACGCGATTAATAAGCATAAAAGTCGCATATAATTTTTTAGTCACATCAATGCAGGCTTTACAAGCCCACCTGCCACAGATTCCGCAACGCAGCCATATTTCCCCTATTATAGCTTCGGACTGTCCTTCGTCAGTACTTAGAAAGTCCTAGAAGCCTTCTCTAATTCTTTCTTCAGAATTACACTTATTTCAGAAAGAAACCGTTCCCGTAGGGGCAATACGGCTCATTTTACCCCGTGAGTGGCCCATATTCCCCCAAATGTTACACATGTTTTCAGTTCAATCCCTATATTAATTTGTGGTTGGAATTGAATTTAATTCGTGTACGTTTGGGAGAAAACGAAATAAAGGCAGCGACGCCAGCGACCAAACAAGTTCGTTTTAATAAATATCTGTACCTATTTAGGAAGTGTTAATAAAATTCGTGCTGGTGCTTTTATTAGTCACACTGGCACCACTTATTTCGATACAGATGTTAAAGAGGGTGGTCCAAATTACCCCAGTGGCTCCTATTCTCCCGGTCTCCCCTACTGTGTTTACATTTGAGGAGATTGTCTCGAGTACACCTAAATTATAATTATTATTGCTGTATCATATAAAATTTACTATTGTACTAAAGGTATACAACCAGACTTGCGTATATCTGGCTACGCCGTCTTGTAATAAAAGTAGGTACAGTTGTGATTCGTATGTACAAAAAAATGTAATATCGATTTGAATTTAGAATAGAATAAAAGTCGTTTAATTCGGTATTTTACTTATTTAATGGAATAGAGGTAGGGGGACCGGGGTGACAATATGAAACACGTTTTTCTTTTTACAGTAACTGAAAATTCAATGATGACTCCCTAACATATGTGAAAAGCAGCTTAGTTGTATTTCTGTCTTCTAAAAGTCTAGAGCAAATTAAAAGTCCATTTTATGTTTTAATATGGAATAGGAGTTACTATGGAATAGGAGTTTGTAAACCCCAGTCGGATAACATCTATTCAAATAACTAGAGGTGCATTGTTGTTTTGTGGAATGAAGAATTTAAAAGTAAAAGCTAGTTCATATAAAGTTAGTATTACCGAAAAAGGCGATAATTATGAACTTAAAGCAGGCAAGGGAAACAATGAAACACTATACGAAAGTACCTGTTTGCTTTTTGGAAAAAGATAATTATACAAAGAATGTATGCAATTTTATGGGTTTATATCTGAAACAAAATCGAAAACCTTTAAATTTTTAGCATAATATTGTAACTGTACAAATTTAAGCAATATTGTTCTATTACATGGGGAACAGTGACACATAGTTGTAACAGTAACACGTCTCACTGTTCCCCTGTTGACATGGTCTCGCCGATATCCATGGTAGGTACTGCCAAATGAAAACGAGAACAATACTAATCTCCAATGTTATTTTTGAATTTTAATTAGGTACACTAAACACTTTGCAAAACTAGGTATATGACACAGAACCTATTTAATAAAAAAAAGTAGTATTTAGTGTTCTCGCAGTTCTTGCAGAAGGTCCATTTAACCGTTAAAAAATTAGTAGAGTAACCCAAATATGCAATATGCATATTTTGCATATTTAACATATTATATGCATTTTTTAAATATTTGCATATCGCTGGTTTCCGACAAAACCGGCACAACTCAAAAAATACAATTTTTTTAATTTTTAAATTTTTGGCTTCTAAATATGCTGGATTATTTCCAGAAAAATCGTCACAAATTAAATGCAGCTAATTTTCGCAGAGCGCCACTGTAGCCAAATGTCATTACTTGAAATTCATATATTTAATACAGGCAAAACTGACTCATCTCAGTTGTGCTTTGATCGTTGTAGAGGTTAAATCAGACAATTTCGTGCAAAACCGTATCAAAACAAAAGTGTGCAATTATTTTGAGGAATATCGGCACATTTTGCTTTGTGTCAGTTATTTTAATTCAAAATAAACCCTAATTTTGTTTTTGATTTTTGAGGAAAACCGTCACATTTCAATTTTTTTTTGTATTTTTGTATTTTTGACATTGTATTCAAAATTTACTAAACTTATTTTTTACGGAAAATAATCCTTACATAGTTACCTTTATACTAAAAAAAAATTTTTTTACTTATCCGGAATAAAAAATCAGAGTTTCTAACACTATCCATTTTTTAATATCTTTAATTGTCGATACTGGAAATTTGTAGATTTTGAGTTATGTCAGTTTTGTTGGAAACCAGCGATATATCCTTAAAATATGGCATATTGAGCATAATTGAAAGAATTTAGGACAATTTAAATCTTTGGCAGGCGTTTCATTCATTTTTGGGAACAGAGGTCGGTGTCTAGGTAGGTACCTGGTTTTCCCAAAATAATATAGGTATATTATAATTTTATGGGCACTAATCCGGGTGATCTGAAAACGAATAAAGTAGGTATTTATACCTATTTAATAAAGTACAATTATTGAAAAGGACAGAATGAATTATAGATAGGTAAATATTTATATACGAAGGATAATCCATTTCTGCATTTTATTTCTGATTCTGCTTTTGAAGTGATCACGTCGGCCTCGATTTGTGTTTGTTTTGTGTTGGGAGTTGTTGTTGTATTTTACTAAGTAAAATGCCCAAAGTCAATAGTGCGTCAGTGTGGATTAAGCCGTACAAAGAACTAAGAATAGATATGGGAAATGTCTACTGTTCTGCGTGCGTTAAAATTTAAGTATAGTTAAGTAAGTACAATTATTGAAAAGAACAGAATAAATTATAGATAGGTTATTTTTGCTCGTTTTGTCAGATGCAGCACCGTACATGGTAAGACCTTAGGTAAGAGACCGGCAAAATTTGAAAATCTTTTATCCGAAGTTGATACATGTAACATGCCTTGCTCATGCTTTAAATAGGGTTGCTGAGGAAATTAGGAAACATTTTCCGCTTGTAAATAGTTTAATTTCCAACATGAAAAAGTCTTCCTTAAAGCGCCTATAAGGGTTCAGTTCTACAAAGAAAAACTACCAAACACTACTGTTCCACCTCAACCTGTTATTACAAGATGGGGCACTTGGTTGGAAGCTGCATTTTTTTATTGCGAGAATTTTTGCCAACTGAAAGATCTAATTTCAGAATTTTCGAACGAATCTTCCCAGTCCCTTACAGATGTTAAACAACTATTTGAAAACAAGGAAATAAAGAAACAACTTTTCTTTCTAAAAGCAAATTATAGCTTTCTTTCTAAAACAACAACACAAATGGAGGAATCTAATTTGCCATTAACCCGAAGTGTAGAACTGGTAAAACAATCTGAGGTTGCTTTTCAAAATGTCACAGGTAAAATTGGGGACAAAGTATTTCAAAAATTTAGAAATGTGATGGGTGGGTTTCAGTTTCTTAGCCAAGTAGCAAATATTTTAAATGGAGATTTTACCGAATCCATCGATTTGGATCCTGTGATAGTGAGCAATTTTAAAAGCACACCTCTTACATCGGTTGATGTTGAAAGGGGTTTCTCCATTTATAAATTTTTATATCCTGATAGAAGTCAAAATTTTTTAATTGAGAATTTTAAGCAACGTTTAGTGGTTTATTGTTTTTATAACTACATTTTAACTTGATTTTTATAATTTATAATAATTGCAGATTTAGATTTAGTTCATGTAGAAAATTTAAAATAAAATATTGTTACTTTTACTATGTATAAATGCATTTAGAAATTTGTATGTACATTATATATGTTTATTTGTAAATGAAACAATAAATTTATATGATTAAAGTATTTCTTAATTTGCATATATTTTCAACATTTTCCTGCATATTTTGACTAAATTATTTGCATATTTATGCGCATATTATTAGGGTTTGGACTTACATATTTGGGTTACTCTAAAAATTAGTATAGCGTGCAAACTTCACAGCAGCATCACAACTTGTAAACTGAATAGGCTGGAACTTTGAAAGTAGAGAAGAGGACTGACTTATGGGTCTGGCTAACATGCACACCTAGCGCCATCTATGATCCATCTATGAGTAGAGATCGCGGTAATTTTTTTTACCGAAAAGTTTATCCGTTTAGCGAATAAACATTAGTAGCATCGCTCCTACGGGGGTGACATTCTATCTGCGACCCTAGGGGCGAAGTAGTGAAGTAGAGTTGACGAGAAACTATACGTTCACTATAGCAGTACCGCAGCCATCGCCTATTCAGCCATCTTTAATAACTTCGCGGCAATTTTTTTTAGCCGAGAAGTCGTTCCATTTCTTATAAATATTTTCGTGGATCATCACGCTTAATCTAATACAGTTAATAGTGGAATTTCGTGGCCAGCCACAGTATTGAGCGGTTTCGCCAGTTGCTCTTCACATCAGTGGCCTAAGTGATGATTAATTTAATTTAAAATACCATACCAAGCACATTCTGCGGAATTTTAATGTACAAAGCCATTCCCAAAGTCTGAAACTTCAACACTATTGTAACGTCCCAACCCCCGGCCCCTTACGGTGCCGAAGAAAGGAAGCTTTAATTGGCATGATCATCTAGTTTAATTGGTTAGGACCTTGTTCTACGTTGTGTTTTGTTTATTTGTAACCTAAGTAATTTTTAAAGTATTGATTGCATATTTGTTAATCTAACTGTAGGGTGTAGTCATAAACACTTGTTCACTGGTTATTTTATGATAGTATTAGGTAGACGAGGCTACCGCAATAAAATTTGGTTTGACCTAGTTCGGATAGTCAGCTGTGAGGGAAAATAGTAAATAAGACAAAGATTTGTTCGTTGCATAATTAATAGGTCTCGTTTATTAATTATGTTGCGGTTTAGGACCCGACTTCGTATTACATTGTGTTGGTAGGGCATTAGCCCGGACACGGCGAGGAAAACCTAAATAAAACCCCGCCGGACTCCCAACGAAAACCTATACAAGGCAGCACATACACGACTTATACTCCTTCGCCCTGGGAAGGTTAAGCGTTTGGCTGATATTGACCACAAAACTCGTGTGGGTAAATACTGGATCGTACGAGGTGTATATCGGCGGCCACACCGCCGATTGGTTCAGGTAACACCCGTAGGTAGATATATAGTTATGTAGGCACCTATAGAATCGTGGCCGTCGTTACCAGGTCACATTGGACCTTCGGCCTCTCTCGGACCAGGATAGCCAGCTGTAGCCACAGGGATTCTCCTTTCTTCCGGTAACGACGGATCGCAGGGATTCAGGTGCGTGCAGGTAGGGGGAAACGAAACCCGTCCAGTCGCGGACCGGGTTTGACATCCCTCGGTCGGGGAGTCTCCCCCGGGACCTTAACAGGTCGGGTTACGTTCGGTAACAAAGGTGTTAACTGACAACCAATCGGACAGGGCGTCCTCCAACATAGCACCACGCTTGATCGAGTGTTTAACTACACGGCTGGTTTACTGAATTAATTAATTCTCACAAGAATAAATCATGTAGTACTGGAATGGTGTAGTTCAGAAACAACTCCCTAATTTAAATTTAGGTGGGTGTCCTCTCGGCGAGAGCGACACGTACAGCGGAGAACAGCTAAATTTGAATATATAGTACACATATGTACAAGAGCATCTAAGAATGAAAGGTTATTGTTGTTTAGCCTGTCGCCTATGGTATTTACATTAACATTGTTATCGTATACATGACCATGGGTCTCCCTGACGTTGGTAAGGCGTGTGTGTGTGTACAACACGCGGCGCGTGCGCCGTGCTAAACATGTAAATGAAAGGTTGAGTGAGTGATGGCGGAATACAGATCTCGTCGGTATTGAAAAAAATATGAAAAAGCTTGTCTCGACAATGTTCTGCCGTTTAGTTGACAGTTCGCTACTGGGCGAAGTGTTTTTAATACCATATTGACTTCAGAATAATTAATGTTTTTGGTAAGGATAAACAATACAAAAATACACGTACGCCGACAGCAGCTGTTACTGGAATTAGAGGTAATTTGTAATCCTGATTAAAAATATAATAGAACATATTATAAAAATGGTTTGCATGACAGCTGTATTTCCAGTGGCGCTCGGCGTACAAAGAACAAAATGCAAATAGTTTATTTACTCGACGAGATACATATTCCCGCAATAGATAGAATAAAATACATCTCCCTCCAAGACCCTTTTTATAAGAGACTACTCGTCCATGCTATGCATACATTAAAGGTGGCGGAAAAGAATTAAAGAAATCGTGAATAAATTAGAGATGCCGTGAATGGATTGGGCAAGCTGTAAACATACCAGAGAAGCCGGAAAAATAAAGGATGTCGTGGAAATTAAAGAAGCTGCACCTAAATTAGAGCTCCGTGGATAAATTAAAGAAGCCGTGAATATACGAAAGATGCCGTGACCAGAGAACAGGAGAAAAAATGGAAATTCGTGATTTATACTCACCTAGCTCCTGGTTCACGTTCTCGCGGTTGAACTCGCGACTACACCGCGGGTCCGGCCCGACTTTCATTGCGATACACGCACTTACGCGACTGAATACGAGATCCACAAAGGCCAACCGCGATTAGGAAAAAACAATTATGAACGTAGCTGATACGAAAATCTCGCAACGCACTAGTACCTCCGGTCAATCGAGGTAGCGCTTATGCAGGTGGGTGAACACCTTACAACGCACTGGTACCTCTAATTAGTTGGAGGGAGCGCTTATGCGGGTAGGTAAACGTTGCAACGCACTGGTACCTCAGATAGAGGGAGCGCTTATGCAGTGTTGGCCCGTATATGGATCAGTGAAAACTGTTCCTCGAGGACTCCGCGCGGACGCTATTTATGGGAGTTCGAACAAAGCCGAGGAAAGGGCTCGGCGTCACCTGTTTTTGGGTGGTCTCCCAGAAGTGGCGAGAGGACTCGCAAGTTCTTAGAAAAGGCTAGATGTGACCGGGCGTTATTCTATAGGCTAGATAACAGATGTGGGCATTGACGGACAAAAAACAGACTTCATTTCGCTTTCCCAAAAAGCGGCGAATTCTGAGGAGTGCCTTGACAATGGCGTAGGTCTAAAACAAAAGGGCTCTGGAGACTAGGTGCGAGTGTCGACCAGATGTGGCGTGGTTCTTTATAGGCGGCTATTGGAAATGCTGTTTATCTCGAAAGAAATATTTACAAAAAATATTTATAATTTGAAGAGGACAACATCGTAAATATAAAATAGGAATAAGAAAATATTACCAGAAAAAATCTACGAAACAACGGCCCTGGGGCCGGGGTGTTTCACTATTTTGAGTAACGCAACGCAACAAAAAGTTGCTTGTTCAACATGTCCTCGTTTTTTTCATATTCCACATTAAATAGCCACGTCAGTATAAACTCCAGTACCTTATTTAGCGCCAAAGGGTTGAATACTTGTTCGAATATGATGGCGTAAAATTTACCTTACCTTACCTATACTTTTTCATTGCAAACAACTTTATCTTATATAATTTCTCTCTACGACGAAAAATAAGGTTACCTATATTTACTTTATTCATTGACATAAACAAAAGAGTTATCGAAATGCTGGTTGGAAGGGTCACAGAAAATCCAGATTTGTCTATTTCGAGATGTTTATAGTAAATAAAACAGTTCAAATCTGAAATCTTGTGTTCAAGTCAATCTAAATTATCTTTTTTCTTGCAAATTAAACATGATATTACTGCTTTGAGTATTGAGTTATGAACAATTTTTTATGTATTTATCTCTAAAATTAAAAATCGAGGTAGGTAATTTAATATGTACAATTTCCAGACTGTTGCATCTTCTGGCGACCCTGTGCCTGATAAGGAGCCCCTATATTATGCCAACCTTTATTTTGCAAGCAACAGTCGAAAATAAATGAAAGTTTTTAGGTCCCTATTCTCTTGTTAACTCTGTTCACTGGCCATATTGTTATTTTATGTTTCAAAATAAATTAAAACTACAATATTCTGTACTTAAATACTAAACGTAAACATGTGTGTTTATATTGCATTTGCATGCATCAGTTTCTGTCCCCGCCTATTTTGAACACATTTAAATTCATACAACATGTAATAAAACAAATGACTACATAACAATAATATTAGTCTAAGAATTAGGTATAGAGGACGGCATCAGGAATGATGCAATGCTTTAAGGCAAGAAAGTACTGAACACATGAACCGCCAATCAAAATTTAATAGTAACCCTGTAAAAAAGTGACGTATTGTGGACGGTGAACTTGGTACAGAAACAGAATGGCGCCAGTATTTTTAGACGGGACCTTTTGGGACGTGTGACTATCAAAACAAAAGTCGCATTTGAATTCGATTTTAGATGTTGTCATAACAGTGACCCAGCGACCAGTTTAACCTCGTAAAATATTGGCAGCGCACCCAAGACAAGGAATGAAATGACTGGGCATTATTCAGTCATGGAGATTTTGTCATTGATCTGAAATGACTTAAAGGAAATATTAGATGTTTTGACTGTAAATATATAATAATGCCATAGCAAAATTCAAATCCTCAGAAAGAAATTTTGTAAATGTCTTTGATATATTATGTAGACATGTACTTTTAAACGAAGCATAAACGTTAGCATTTATTTATTCAAAGATGAACACAAAATTACAAGCTTATTAAAATGTGCCATAGTAAATTGCACATTGCTTCCTCACAAAAGTTTAGAGGCAATATCTTCCACATAAATTATTATCTTTGGGTAAAAAAAAAGGCTTTATGAGGAATGGTGATGTGATGAGTGAAGTTAGATCTGTTGTGTATAAGTGGGTACCTGCAGAATAATGAATTGAACCATTGCTTGTTTTGAAAATCAAGGAAAACTCTAAGCGATTTCAGTAATGTTCAAGGGAGAACCTCTAGCTCGATAAATTTCAAGGAAACCATCTACATAGCATACTAAACATACAAATCAAATTTCCTCAAAATCCGATTAGTAATTCTAGAGGTTGCGCGCAACCAAATCATTTACCGGACCGATACACAGGCACATGAACAGACAGACAGACACGGAACAAAAAATATTATTTTCTCGCCTATAAATCCTAAATAACAAGTGGAATATTTGAATTTTATGAAATGAACACATACCTGTAGCAATCTTCTACCGTTATGGGTATGGTGATGGTGAGGAAGCAAACATATCTTATAGCTTCTCAAATTGCATATAAACCATTTTTTTAAATTTGAAACCCTTCACTTCCAGATCATCATCGGGATTACAGAAGCTTCTAATTAACAAAAAAAATTAGAAGTCGACCAGATTAATAATTGGCCTGGGAAATGAACATAAATTGTTTATTGCATCTTCAAGGCAAGTTCGACAAATAAAAATAATAAAAATATCACAAATAAAATGAGAAATGATAAAACTGCCTTTTTGACAGAATTCCAATTCCTAAAGTCTAGACACCAATATATTATGTATATGAGATTGATTGCCATTCCAAAATAGCTATCTATAGTTAGTTGATCGTAAAATCTAATTATAATTGAGTCAGGTTTATTACAGTACACCTAAAATGTAACTTAAACATATTTATAGATATTGAAAAATAATGATAGTCAAATTCCCAATAACAAAGGACAAAATTACATTAGCTTACATGAAAAACTGCTGAAATAAAATAATGCAATGAGTGCATTGAAATAATATGTATATGACTGACAAAAACAGCGGAATATTTAAGGATGTTTGGTGGATATGTCTCAATTCAATAAAGACCAAAATCCGGCATCCCGACCACAAATAATATTTGTGTCGTCGCTATGTGGATTCTGCATTCTTTTCAATTCTTTTAATGCATATAATATAAAAACGTTGCATTATCTCTAATGCTTCAAAACTTCAATATGAGTATTGTCCATAAACATAGTTGTCACCTCCAAACGTTACCTTCAAAAAATAAAATGTTCGTCTAAATGTAAAAATAGTTTAAAATTGTGTAAGTAAATTTTTTGAGTTTTAGGTATCCTTATTAATAATCACCCGTTCTCGTGATGCACCGTGTATTACCTACTGAAACTGAGTTACAAGAGCCCAGAGGTTTGTTTGATTCAATTCGTGCTGATTTTTTTATGTGAAACTATATTTCAAATGCCAGCAGAGTTGACTTTGTGTTTGCTTATTTCACATCTTTACGACAAACCTTTGTTGGAAAATTATAGGTACTGTTTTCAAGACGTTTTGCATTCATAATTGGCGAAACTGAACTGTTTTTTACTTTGCTTATTTCCATGGTAACCATGAATAAACCATGGCATGGTCAGAACTGCGAATACCTATATGAAGATTGTAGATGTGCCATGTGTCACACACACTACCACACATGTGCCATATACTCTACCACACAACCTCCTGTGATTTTATTATCATAATATTAGGTTTTTTCCTTTTGACATCGTAATTTTGATACTTATACTATACAGAGATATTCTACTTGAAAAATAAAGTGATCCCTTTTTTCTTTTTGCCTAAAGCTCTATATAAAGGGCCCCATGGGCCCTTAAAAGAGGCCGCAAATTTTTGTTTTCTAGCTATATCTTCTAAACGGCTTGTAGGCTTCGCACGTGCACGTAGATAATTGTCTCAAACAATTCTATTATAGTGCATTGCCCGCAACCGCTGGAGGGCGCCACTTATGGGCTTATGCGCACCAATCTATTTTTTATAAGCAGAACTTTTACCTTACATTTATTTTTTAAATTAATTTAGACCACTTTGTAGAGAATTTAATTCTCTACAGAAAACTGTTCTACTATTTTTTTCTTCATAAATTATGTCGTTTTGGAGATCGCAATAGGTAATTCAGTTACCTTTGGAAGAAATTAATTACCTTTGAAACAATCACCTTAATATATGCCTTATGGTGTGACATTTTGTTTGAGTCTATGTTTTGTCACTCTCATATAGGGAATTTTTAATTTAATTAGATAAGTTTAAGTTTAGTCATTGAATAAGGAATCCGAATACCTTAATCAATGGTTTAGTCAAGGGTTTAGATCATGAAACTATTTAGGTAACAACAGTAGAAATTTCTACAACTTAACCTTAACTTTTTAAATAAGATACAAAAAAAATCCAAATAAAGAAGATAGACGATCAATGTAATAATTTTTTATGTACAACCAAGCCAATGTCACAGCAAAATTGTAGAATGTTAGGTGCTATTTTAGCTATTATTGAAATTCATACATAAAATATTTTACTTTTAAGGTTTCCGGTAAAAACAAACATTTCTTTTTGTTGCAATGATAACGCGATCCACATCTAAGTTAAATAGATTTAGTGTAAAAATTTTTACTCGATTATTTCAAAAACGGCAAAAGATAATATTATAAAGTTGTACATCGTTTTAACCCCATTGGTGAGTGACTTCAAAAAATCGAAAATGAATAGGGTGTTCCCGTTAAAAAAATAAACTATGTTTGGTTTGCCCCGCTTTTAAGAAACGCCCTGTATATTCACAGGTAACAAGAAACTGTTAAACGCTACTATTAACGATTGCGCTGTGATCATATTTAATAGTAACTTTTGTTTGAACAGTTTGAACTACAATAGATTGTGGTGAAAAACTATCTGCGAAAAGCGTGGCTTGGGTGTCTAGTAGGGCTGTTCGATCTCCGAATTTCAGTATCGAAAATCGATACTGAAAAAATATCGATAAAATCGATCTTATCGATCTTATCGATAAAATCGATCTTATCGATAAAATCGATCTTATCGATATAATCGATCTTATCGATAAAATCGATCTTATCGATACATTCGATCTTATCGATCTTATCGGTCTTATCGATATAATGGGTCTTATTGATAAAATCGATATAATCAATTTTATTTAAGAAGCTAGACAAAAAAAGGCCGATGGGCTTGTTGCAGACGCGGTCTGGACGCAATGGGTGCAGCAATTTCCTTTATTTTTGTAAACAATTTCAAAAGATAGATATAATTGGAAAGATCGATAAAATTAAAAATATCGATAAAATCGAAAAGATCGATAAAATCGAAAAGATCGAAAAAATCGAAAAAATCGATAAAATCGAAAAGATCGTTAAAATCGAAAATATCGATAAAATCGAAAAGATCGATAAAATCGAAAAGATCGATAAAATCGAAAAATCGATAAGATCGAAAAGATCGATAAAATCGAAAAGATCGAAAATATCGATAAAATCGATAATATCGATATTTCGATTTATCGAAATTGAATATCGAGTATCGATAAAATCGATAGTATCGATACTTTCGATTTTATCGATATTTTGTCTCAGGCCTAGTGTCTAGCTATTGGGGTTAGAGAAGAACAGCGATAGGAGAATACAGTGCGGTGCTATTGGGGCATTTAGGAAATAAGTAAGGTAACACAGAGGTCACGCTCCATTGGAGATTGGTGAGTTGTTTCCGATTATTGTTCTATTGTTTGGGTAGTGAGATGGCAACCGAAATTGAATTAAGAAACTTAATAAAAAAAAACGCGCTGTATAGTGCAGTCAAAAGTGACAAATTTTGGAAATTTCTTGGAAAAGAATAAAAGCTCCTTTGATGACAAAGTGGATATGAATAGGGGTTTACTGCTGGAATTACAAAGCCGTCTCGAAAATTTTGAGTTATTATTTGATGAATTTGAAGTAATTCAACAAGAAATTGATTTGTTGGGTGGGAATGTAGAACAAGACAGTGTTGAAAGAGAAAATTTTTGTAACGATTTCTTTAGATTATTTGGTGTTTGTAAGGAAATTATAGAGCGATTTGCCGATTCCAGCAGTAGTCATAGTGTAAAATCTGAATGTAATGCTGGGGAGTGCTCCAGCTAATTTAATATTGCTAATTTTGGAAATGTTGCTGGTGCACAAAAAGTGTTGCCAAAATTGCCAGCAATATACTGCCGTCACAAGGAAAAAACACGTAATCAACAATATACTAAAATGGAGGTAAGAAGGTTAGAAAGTTTTTCATGAGGTAAAATGCATACAAAAAACTGAAACCTATTAAAACTTGTTTCAGCTTGACTAATGGCAAATAAGTTACCAATTATAATCACATGAGACTAAAATAGTCAAAGTTGTTCATTTCACAATTAAATATAGGAAAATACACCTTACTTGGCACTAAAAAGTTGTTTATATTACTTAAGAAAAAATACGTATTTGTTTATTTCTAATAAAAAACTACGTATTTAGTCACCAAATTATTGATATACACGTTTTTTGCTTAGCACGTTTCAAATACGTGTTTCTTATTAAGCAAACTATGTAAAATTGTTGTGTTGGTTATTTTATTTTACGGGTTTTCTTAATATATTTACGGCTAGTGCTTTCTGGAAATTTGAAAATCATGGGTACCTACCTACACCAAGCCAAAACAAAGGATATTTTATTGTAATAACTTATTTTATTAAAACAAAATATAATTGGTTTTTAATCAGGTACATTAAGGAACTTATTAAGGCCCAGTTCTTGTTTTGGCTTGTGCAATTGTCTGTCCATATTATTATTTCTTTTTTGTCCCTATTAGCTTTTAAAAACTGGTGAAAGCTGCTTATTATTTCTTCTTGTTTTCTACCGGCAATCCCTTCATGCCATAAAATGGCCAATGGAAGGTGTTTCTTTTGATTTCCCAAGGGCACGAAACTCTCATTATAAACACTAATTCTTTTTGTAAAAAGTACTTTTTTAAACATGTCTATACGAGGTAACATAATAACCTTTTGCAGGTCAGCCGACACAGCTAAAGAATCATTATTAGTTGACTTTTTATTGTTAGCATCTTCAGCATCCTTTTTATACGCAGTTCTTGTATATTCAACATAGCTCAAATGCTCTTTCCAGACTTTACATATTTCGCAATTGTCACCTAACGACTCTTTAGTGTGACCCTGGTCATGGAAGGAGTATTCCTCACACTTTTCACACTCCTCATTTCCAAGTTTGGTAAAAGCAATGTTTAATTTTTTTACTTCTTGTCTGTACAAGTCATAAGAACATAATACATTTGGAAATTTTTCTTTAAAATCTGTATACATTAAAGATATATTTATATCACTTGGAAGATAAAGTCTTAAAGGTGCGTGTTCCCTTCGATAGTGTGAGCTAGTGGGATTAAAACTCATAATGTGATTTTTGATATCTTGTCGCGGTACTTTTTTAAGACATGGGTGGCGTCCTCTTCCGTCTTTTATTTTTAGAGTATCAGATGAATTTTTGTTATATAAGCTGCTGACAATCCAATCGCAATTTTTCTTAAATCCTAATGTTGTTAGGAAAAATGTTTTACATACTGGTAGATTCTTATCGTCTTTATCTTTAAAAAAATACCGGTATGTGGACATTTTTCGATAGCCCTCTCCCATATCGAGTTTATTATACCGCCTTCTGACTTCATTCTTAGACGTGTTGTGTAATACAAACATTTTTTTCTCGTGCCAGGATAGTTTCCAATAATAGTTATTTATTTCCTGCCTTCTCTCTTCGTTTATTAGTTCCACACATTTTCGAAAACATGGCTTGCATCCAGGTAGAACAGAATGCTTTTGAATACGCAGTTCTTCTTTTTTCTTTTTGCGATCAGTTGGTGTACCTAAACGCATTTTTCGTTTTCGAATTGTGCCCCGTTTGGTAAGTGTGTTTTCTAAAGAAATATTGTGTTCTGAACTATCATCGGAACCTGCAAATAAGAAAGAAAACAAAGTAAATTAGAGAAAATATTGAACAAAGTTCTTTAGCATACCGGATTCCACACTGTAATCAGGATTATTCTCGTCAAAATTAGTATGCTCAGAAATTATTTCATTATTTTCTTCCATTGGTATTATTTCTCCTTGTGGTGATTCCGATGTTGGTGATACATCTATATAAAAAGGCGATTCAATTTTAAGTATTAAAATCCAAAATCCTAAAGACTATCACATATTTTATTTGAAAAAGTGCAAATTACCATTTTGTGTAACTCCGAGGTCATCTGGATTATTACTATTATTGATGTCATTGTTAATGTTGTCAAACTTTACAGGATTTAAATTAACATAGTCTTTTGACTGCTGCAGCACTGAAATAGTATCTAGAAAATTATTATAGTTTGAAAACTTTACAGACAAAAGAAAAAGTGTTTACCATATTTATTTTCATCCAAGGTAATTTTGTCAGTATTAGAATTATCTTTCAAAAGTAAAGATACTGCAAAAAATCAATTTTATTTATAAAAACTAAAACCCAACACAAGTGTAAACTTACCTTCGTCCAAAGGCGAAATAGTAAAGCTCTCTGTCATTTTAATAAAACCTACATTGGGAGATTCACTAACTAATGTATTTGTTGCATTTTGAGGAAGCTGTAAATCTGTATTTATTGCAGAAATGAATGATTGAGAATCAATGATGCCTAAAACATGTTTTATTGTCGCGCATGTCTAAGGTACTCCACGACCAATGAAAAGTTTTTAACTCACCCAGTTCAATGTTATCTTCGGTAAAAATCGGCAAATCATCAATGCGAAAATCACTTTCACTTCTCTCACCTTCATTGTTCATATTAACATTTTCATTGGAAATATTTTTTTTAACTAAATTTACCATCAAACGCCCTCGAGATAAAGACATGTTGTAGTTTTGATGAACGGCAAAAAACTGAATAAAATGCTTTAAAATAGCGCGAGACCTGCAAAATCCGATCTGATACGAAGCAATAAACACGTACTAACCTGTTGCTAGGAAAGAACCACGTATGCGCTTCCTATTTACGCGGGTGTTTCTAAGGAGCTACCATGTACGTTGATTTTGCTTAGTATTATCATTTGATATGAAGCAAGTACGTGGAAATATTTTTTAAAATTATAAGAAATACACGCAAATACGCGTTTTTTTCTTCATAACCCTGTTCCAAAACCATCTAAGGATCATATGCATATAATAACTAAAGTTTTTAAAAAATGTTGAATACGTGTTTTTTCCTTATGAGGGCAGTATACTTATTCCGAAATTTACTGGTTGTGTTCAAAATTGGGTGGAATTTAGGGATATTTTCGTATCTTTAATCCATATCAATACAAGTTTGACTGATATTGAAAAGTATCATTATTTAAAGAGTGCTTTAGATGGTGATACAAAACAGGCAATATGCTCACTTGAATTTTCCATTGCTGCCTATTCTATTGTATGGGATACTGGGATACGTTGTGTGAAAGATGTAACAATACGCCTCTGTTAGTAAATAGTAATTTGAAGTTGTTAGTGGATTTGCCTCAGATAAATACGGAAAATTCAAACGTTTCTCTTTGTGGATATTTTCGATTTCGGCAGAAATTTACGTAGGATTCATTGGTATAGAGGGATATTTGTTGGTTAGCGGTTACAAAGAGAAAAATTCTGGGGTAAACTCGCCAAGGAATCACGATAACAGGATGCGGTTTGTGACATTCAGCTTTTCTCGAAAATAAAGTACAGTGCACTATCTTAGCTACTTTTTGCCTCTCTCTTCGGGGAGTAGGAGAGACCCCAAAAACATCCATTTTGGGACACACTCTACATCTAAGATGTATTTATCCGTCTTACCAAATATAAAATTTCCTTCTGAAAATTTAGGTATCTACATTGTTTTTTTGCGAGTGATACGTCAGTGTGGCTGATTTTTTTATCAAAATATGTGCACTAGGTACAATGAAGTGCTTGGGATACATTTGGTTTTTAAAAAATTACGTATTTAAACACACTTAAGACGAATCACACATGGGTGCCATTTCGTTTAGGATTTTAAGGGATTCATTGAAATGCGCTGGCAAGTCGACGACAGAAACGCATTTGAACTCACCTCTGTGCCGCGACCGGTCCGCCGGCCGGTCGCTGGGCGCGTCGCTGAGCCGGTCGCTGAGCAGCTCCTGCGTGCAGGTGGCGCCGTCGTCGAGGTCGGCGTCGGCGGCGGCAGGCTCGGGCGGCGCCTCGATCTGCAGCCGATGGCACACCTCGAACGCCTGGCCTATCGTGCGCACTACACGCATCGCCTGGCTCTGCAACAAGCGATCGTTTCTATGACAGACGTGGTGCATCAAGCTTCGATGCATGGAGAAATGTCCTCGAAGCGCGGTTGTGCGCAACATAAGACAAATTAATCACAATAGACTGACCACAATCGGCAATAGTCAATTTCTTTTTTGCGAAATCGCTCCATGGAAAGTAAATTAAATGGGGAGTGAAATAGTTATTTGTGTTTCAAGGCACTGAAGTTCAATTTTTTACAACGCAGAAGCGTTCAACAAATAAAGTTTAAAACTATGGTAGGTATTTCTGCTACGGCATGTTGTAATGTCTACAGTTTACCGCGATTGCGAGCGTAAGAAATATTGAAATATACACTCACCGGCACGAAAAACGGAGCACTTACAATTTTTATTTAAAAAGTGTGAAATTTTAATACTTTGCGATGGTTTATTATTATAATAAGTTAAACGCAAACAACAACATGTTTTAAGTAATTTCTAATAACAATTGGGCGCTTTTTTTTAAAATAAAAACTTTTGTTACAATTTAAAAAATTAGAACGATAAACCCACATTGGTGTTGTGGCAAAATGTCCTTAAATGAATCAAAACTTAAACGATTTTTGAGCAAAAACTAATGAGGAGCATTTTTAATAACGGGTATTACCCCCGCGAGCTCGAATGATTGCATGCATTCTCCGTGGCATGCCTAAAATCAAATTGCGAATGTCCTCTTGAGGAATAAGGTCCCATTCCTTTAAAAGAGCTTGTTTAAACTGATTTATGGTTAAAGGAGCAGGAACACGACTTCGCATTCTTCGCCCAAGTATGTCCCAAACATGTTCAATCGGGTTCGCATCTGGACTTAACGCTGGCCACTCCAAAACAGGAATGTTTACATCATTTAAATACTGTTGAGTGATTCTTGCGGTATGAGGTCTGGCATTATCATGCATCAGAAGAAAGTTATTTCCAATAAAATCAACATAGGGGACAACAAAATCTTGGAGAATTTCATCAATGTACCTGGCAGCAGTTAAGGAGCCTCTTGGAACGATGTACAACTCAGTGTGTGCCTCCAGAGAAATTCCAGCCCACACCATTACTGAACCTTCTTGGTATCCTACTCTAGGACTGAAGGTACATTCTGCAAAACGCTCTTGTGGTCTTCGCCATACTCTCTCGCGACCATCTGGAGATCGCAGGCTAAACCTGGACTCATCAGTAAATAAAATTCGCCCCCAATCATTTTCACCCCAGTGCTCATGATTTCTGGCAAACCGAAGTCGCGCAACACGATGACGCCTAAGAAGCTCTGGACCTGTTGCAGGTCTACGACTGGTAAGATTGGCTTCTCCAAGTCTTCGTCTAACTGTACGTTCGCTTACATTGGTATTCCGAATATGATGAAGTCTATTTCTGATTTCTACAGCTGTAGCACGACGATCTCGTAGACTTTGCAAGAGGATGAAGCGATCATCATGAGCGTTAGTTTTTCGTTGGGGACCAGTTCCAGGTCGTCTGGTGTAAGCTCTAGTTTCCAAAAAACGTGTATAAATACGGTGCACAGTGCTATTGGATACGGCATATTGTTGGGCAACATATCGCTCAGTTCTTCCGTCTTGAAGCAACGCAACAATTGCAGCCGCTGTTTCAGGATTAACAGCCATATTTTTACCTTAAATAAACGCAGTACAGCTTTGAACTGTTTCACTTCTTTAAACTCAGACTTGTCAAAACAATAAAAACAAAAGAAAAGTCATGGCCAACTAAGACTTGTGTACTTTTTAATTTTTGGAAATTTTTATTCAAAACAGTCTAGTCTTGCTTTTCAAATAAACGTTTAATTGTTGTTAGATATTACTTAAAACATGTTGTTGTTTGCTTTTAACTTATTATAATAATAAACCATTGCAAAGTATTAAAATTTTACATTTTTTAAATAAAAATTATAAGTGCTCCGTTTTTCGTGCCGGTGAGTGTAGATACTATTACTAGTACATACATACACGATTTAAACTAGTGATTTTTGGCACTTGCTTCTTTCATATCGTATTAAATACTACTAATACTAAATATTAAATATATAAGTAGTTCATTGCTTCTTCATACCTCGTAGTGCTGAATGACAAGGAAATGAAAATATACAGGGCGTATCAGAAGTATGGAATGGAATTAAAAATTACGATATAAAAGTAAATTAGATATATTCGGAACGATATTATTAAGTAGGTATATAAAAATCATGGGATTGTTTTGGATCATAATAAAATGTAATACCAATTATAGCTTAAAATTTCACCGCACAAATCATCTATACATTAATAATTTAGGTTTAATATGTTGTTGCCAGTGAGTGCCCGAGAACTTTTTTAACATTGGACCATAGCGATAATAATTGAATTTAAATATCTCGGAAATTGAACATATTTCTAGTTTAAAGTTGCTATATTCAATTATATTTTAATGTCAGATATATAATACAGCATTGTCTCTTCAGTTCTTGGGTCTAATCTCCAAGATACATATAAGAGGTGTGACATTAATTTGACCATTTGGGGGTCCCCCCGCTTGATTTGAAAGTAATTTCTGTCATTCAAAGTAGTAGGCCTTGGCATTAGGACAGTAACATTTTTGTCCTACGTAAAGTGCCTTTTCTGTGCAAGATACGGGAAAATTTTTCACAGTTGTTCAGAATAAAAAATGTTGGACACGTATAATGTTTGGGATTAATCGGCCTACTTTGATTTTTCGCATTTTTAATTTATTACTAGCCAGGGTGTCTTTCCTGAGCAAGATAGGAGAATATTTCACTAATAAAAGTTCTTTACAATAAAACGTTATAGCCACTAATCGGTCTGCAGATTTGCACAGTTTTGTATTCTCAACAACTTTTCACAGTAAAATTTTCTTAGATCTTGCACAGAAAAGGTACTCTACGAAGTAAAAAAAAATTTTTTTCTTCATGCCAAGCCTACTTTGATTTTTGAAAATTGAAAATATGTCAGACATTACTTTCAAACCAAATAGGGAGGGACACCAAATGGTAAAATTTCAACTCAAAATTTTTCGTTTCACTTATCTTGGGACACGCACTGTACCTATAATACCGTTTCAGTTGGAATCCATCAATCCATCAGGAATTATTATTTGTCAAATGCGAGCAGTGTTATATGGTTCTTTTTTTATCTAATGAGAAAAGAACGAGACGGACCAACGGTGAATTTCTCCATGTCTTATCTCAAGTAACAATTACCAATTATTATTACTTATACTTTATTTTATAACAAAATTAATGAACAATACCTATAACTTAAATGTCTTTAGTGATATTAGGCAGATATCCAGATATTTGTATCTAAAAATACCTTAGGTATAAATATGTGAATTGCGCACGTCTAATTAATTAAAAATACTGACCCCTTTTGTCATGATTAAGCCACCCGACTTGTATACTCTCAACAGCTTCTTGACTAGAGGCACAGAATAAATCGCTTTGCAACAGAGGCCTCCTTACGAACATGTGTCAAAAATAAGCAAGTCTCCATTTCAATTTACAGAAAGACAGACAGTATTTTAAGCATAAATTTGGTTCTAATACAATATCTTTGTTATGTAGATTAACGTAAAATCAAATAAAATGCATATTATTCATGTATTTAGAAGATATTTCGCTAAAAGCAAGTCTCCTTTTGACTCATGTCGCTAAGGAATAATTGTCTGTATATTCGTTAGTCTGTGCTAGAGGCATTTTTTATTAAATTTTGTCAATAGAGTACCTATACTTCTACTAGGTGCTAGTACATACAAGCTCCAGGCATCCACTTTCGCAGCTGGCAATCAAAATAACAGGGCAACTTGAACATTTCACTTACGTTTTCGGGCGTGCTGATGAGTTAGTCTGTAAAGTGTGCTTACTGACGAGGGAGCAGGGAAAAAATTTCTAATTAACTTTTGTTACCATTTTATCAAAAATTACACACATTAAACAATTCTATAATGCATGGGTAACCCAAGGGTGATAAAAGGCTTATTTTCCGAACATTGAAAGTGCACAAGTGCTGTTCCCATAGAATGAAAAACACTTGAAAATTCTGAAAATTTTATCGTTTTTTTTTGCAATTATTTAAACAAACTATTTACCGATTTCCACATACCAGATCTCAAATTGACCATCTTTCAGTATTCTGGTAGTGTACAAAACTTGAAATACCCATCGCCAATAGTCTCTGAACGAACTATCTCAAAGAAACCGATAGTAGAGATACTAAGAGAGCACCAGACCAAACTTGTCGAAACCTGTCTGGTCTGGTACTCTCCTAGGTTTTGCCCGTCTCCCCACTCCTATTGAAACAGCTATATAGGAGGGTTCAACTAAAATCTCGACAGACACGCAGATCATTTACAACATGTCGTTCTTAAATAATTTAAACAATTTGCTAATGAAAAATCTGGTGAATGTTCGAGATTTGGAAGTAAATACAAAATTTGAGATCCAGTGTTTTAAGAGAATAAATACCAAGTTTGGTGAAAAGGTAGTGGTGGAATTTGCCGACTTCAAGACCATCCTGCCTCCGCGTTTTACGGAGCAATTAACTCAAGAACGAATTGACGAATTGAATGGTGACGACAAAAGGTATTTTTTAACAAGCTTGGGGCCCGTCGGCAAGACTACAAATATTATATTTTCTGAAGCATGAGCGAGAGACTGCGGCGATATAGAAATGTAAAATTGTGAAAATAAAAAATATTATTTGTTTGTGTTTTTTATTTCGCTATATAAGAGGTTACTTTGGATTTGAGGGGTATATCGATTGGTCTGGTGCTGAGGGGTGAGAGGTTCGACCAACAGAGAAGTAAAAAATTCGAGAGTTTTAAGAGGATAAATATTAACACGTTGACTGCCATGTGTATATAATATTATGCACAGATTCGTCTGCTGCGGTTCGATTATATTATTATTATATTATATTATTATATACACATGGCAGTCAACGTGTTAATATTTATCCTCTTAAAACTCTCGAATTTTTTACTTCTCTGTTGATCGAACCTCTCACTCCGCAGCACCAGACCAATCTGTGCATAATATATATATACACATGGCAGTTAACGTGTTAATAGTTATCCTCTTAAAACTCTCGAATTTTTTACTTCTCTGTTGGTCGAACCTCTCACCCCTCAGCACCAGACCAATCGATATACCCCTCAAATCCGAAGTAAAAAACACAGACAATATTTTGGAAAAACGCATATTCGAGAAATTTGGAGGACCGACGGTAAAGACAATTGAGCAATTGCCCAATTGGATATTATGTAGAATATTTTCTCACTGTCCTTGGAAATATCGCTGGAAATTTTTTTATGTTTTGCTGCTTAAAATGTCAGAATATTTGTGTCCGGACATAATAATTGAAGCAAAATTGCCTAACAACCAGCATTGGATTGACACAAGTTTATTCAATCACACCCTCTTATATAGCGAAATAAAAAACACAAACAAATAATATTTTTTATTTTCACAATTTTACATTTCTAAACTTTTTAGTTAGTTCATACATAATAATCAAGCGTCTCAGCTCTTCGAGTGCCTCCATATATCGCCACAGTCTCTCGCTCATGCTTCAGAAAATATAATATTTGTAGTCTTGCCGACGGGCCCCAAGCTTGTTAAAAAATACCTTTTGTCGTCACCATTCAATTCGTCAATTCGTTCTTGAGTTAATTGCTCCGTAAAACGCTGAGGCAGGATGGTCTTGAAGTCGGCAAATTCCACCACTACCTTTTCACCAAACTTGGTATTTATTCTCTTAAAACACTGGATCTCAAATTTTTTATTTACTTCCAAATCTCGAACAGTCACCAGATTTTTCATTAGCAAATTGTTTAAATTATTTAAGAACGACATGTTGTAAATGATCTGCGTGTCTGTCGAGATCTTAGTTGAACCTCTCCTATATGGCTGTTTCAATAGGAGTGGGGAGACGGGCAAAACCTAGGAGAGTACCAGACCAGACAGGTTTCGACAAGTTTGGTCTGGTGCTCTCTTAGTATCTCTACTCATGTGCATGCATTTGCCTAGACCTCGGTTCGAACCAAGGTCGATCGATGATCTGAGTGATAAAAAAGGTAATTAACCGTGCAAGAATATAATTATTATAATGCGCGATTTGTTTGTTCATAGGTTGCCTTTTATAAAATATACGTTTCATTAGGAATACATATTATAGGAGTAGTTCGAATCTTTAGGCTATACAGTTTTTAACTAACCTTAAGTCAAGTATAGCTATTTATTTAACTGCGGATTATTGAGTCTGTCGAGAACAGCATTAATCACAAAGTAATTTTGTATTCCTCCGGTAAAAAAGAAATCTACGCTCTGTGTGCTCCCTACTACGACCTACGACCCTGTGCAAGTGTGCAAGTCAGCCGTTCGTGTGATTTGGTTTACACTTGCTGGCTCTTTAAAATAAATGGGCTATAGATACTTCGTGCGACTTAGATTCGACAGTATACCTAGGTACTTATTGACACCAATTAATGAAGTCACTTTAAACTGCATTATTGAATAGGTCAACAGATTGTGATTAGTCAAAAAAGGAACATCAAAAAAGCGAATTAAAGGAAATCGAGTATGTTACCAAACACTTGCTCTTTATAATGCCATTATTATTTCTGGAATTCAACAAACCCATAAAACCTAACGATCACACAAACTGGATTGAAAGCCTACAACGAACAAAAAACCAGGAAGGACAAGGTATTCGATTTTTAATGGATTCGCGCTGCTCTGTTTATCACAGGCGTTCAGTCAAAAATTGCGGACAAGATCTGTAATTACTCCCGTTTCCAATCTAGTCTGGGGACGGAAGCGTCATCATTTTGACATTAGTGGGTCATTGCAAGCCAGGCTATTTTTAAATTTGCTTCCAATCCCGCTATTTTCGACATCTGCAAATCTTAAGGAAAACAATCCTAAATCTTTCCAGCTAACATATCTATTAAATATGACTAATTGGCCAGAGTGCCACGTTTGAAGGAAACCAAATGTTCCTGTTCGAACGATTGTATCATTAGACAACACTGAAAATAAGAAAAATAAACCCACATGTTTATGAAAAATGATACACATCTTTTCCTAAACGTATATAATAATATTGATTTATGTAGTGAACGGTGTAAAAAAATAAATGACGAAAACCTATTTAGTTAATATATTTGGTGAAAACCTATAAAATAGCATAAATATAGGGTAGATCCTCTATAATTTTAAGAGGAAAAACAAACTAGATATAGGTATCGTACCACCACTTTAATTGTATGATGAAATTATCTAGATATTTACCCACAATATCTTTCTCTTCTTATTAAAAATTTAAAATTTTTAAACATTATCATAAATTTAATGAAGATTGAAGCTGTGAAAATTGTCTTTATAGGTTAAAACGTCCTGCTATCTCCACCTATTTTAAAGTTTATATTGAAGTAAGTCTTAATTCTAAATATGTCAATCTTACCTAAGGGTGATTGATTATTATAGGAGACACTCAAGACTCAAGAGTGAAGATGGCTTGTTAGCCGAAAACGCTCTGTTATGATTTTTTAATTGTATTGTATGCAAAGTAATAAACTTAAATTTAAACTTAAACAACATGTACATGGAAGTCAGGGAATGTCGTAGTTGAATATTTAAATTTTTATTACAAAAAGTGTTTTGGATGTTTTTGGGATGTATTATTTTGGTTAACACTAATAATAATTATTGGTAACATTATAGTTATTTTTATTTTTCATAGTTTTCCCTTAACTTATAATTAGCTATTATGTTAATAATTACCTACCAACTTTATGACATTAGGAGCTAAAAGAAAATACATACAAAAAATCTTAAAATTGTCATGGATGGTGGTGATGGATGGAAATATGAAATCTTATATTAAAGAACCTTATAGTTACATAATAGACCGTCAGATAGTGGCAGATTTTGGTGCTACATTTTCGCATAAAAGCCTCGAAGAGGGTTGAAAAGTACTCGTACATCGATGTTGAGTAGAATGAAGGTAAATTTACCTGGGGATAACATGGAAAATTCTATTTCTCATTTTTCACAATTCGATTCGATATTTTCACGAAAGCCGTGTTCATTAAATGATTGATTAATAGAACCTGGCTTCAGAAAACCGAAGGCTTGAGTCTTGCAGGTGCTGAAAGGGTTGAATAAGGGCGTAATCTTGTAAAGAAAAATCGAGATTTTGACCTATTTTTCCACACAAGCCCATCGAAAGTATGAAAACATACATCGCCACTAGCCCGAAAAACATATTGGCTTGTGTGTCGCGAATGGATAAGTACATTATTGTGGGGTCGGAAAATTTAGCAGCAATTTTTTTCGATTTGCCATCGTAAATTTTCCTTCATTCTACTCAGCATCGATGTACTTTTCAACCCTCTTCGAGACTTGTATGCGAAAATGGGGCACCCAAATCTATCACTATCTGTCTATAAGAAAATTCTGTGGGCAAATAATATTTTTAAATATAAAACGAAGTATAAAACCAAACCTTTTTTAATGCGCCTAGTCATTTCCAAAACGAGTTGGCATATTGTAAAATGATCTGAGAGAATGTTTATAATCAAAATATTTCCAAGGTCACCCATGCAATACCTAAAATTGGCTCGGATTTTTATTTTTACAAAAAACCTCATCTGATGCGTTCCCCAATTCATAAAAAATGCGATTTCCCACTGGTTCGGTCCCATCAAAACACCACAGTTTTCGAAACATCACAAAAGCAAGGGTGACCTTAAAACTAGATGCCAGCCACGCGAAATTATAAAACTATTCCAATAAATTTCGACTTCAGACTTGTGAGAAATGTCGAATTTCATCTGTGTTTTGTTTTTTCTGGCACGTCCGGCGACACAACCTTCAAACAAAATATTTCCCTAACTAACATACCTCCAAGTCTGTGTCGTCAAAACTCGGCGAGCGGTGCAGGATCCCGTTGGTCATTTTTCCCCCATTTGTTGGAACCGCCAAGGAATGTTTGTCTCTGTCGTTTCTTCTCGAGTGTTTGGTGATTTTTTCCTTGTGTTTTATCACTTCGGGTTCGCGAAAAGAAAGTTTCTTCCGGGGCCGCTCCAACGCGAGGGCTTCCGCACTGCGCTCGTCACTGAGTTTGTCCACACAAACAGTTGCCGGTCTAGTCCGCCTCAAGGTACCACAAACTTCGTCCTCATCCTCGGCGGTGACCTCGATTCTGATCGGATAGGACCCCATGGAGTTATGTTTTTGGAGTGCCGCGCGCTTATCGCAGGTCGACGAAGAATTCTCGAACACGCGGTTCTTATCCTTGTGACCGAAGAAATAGTCAAAAGTACACTGGGTCATGGATTTGGTGATGGCTTTTTTCTGCTCTTCCGGATTCTTATGACGCAAGGCGTCGCTCAAATTCAGGAATTTCAGACGAGCTTTGCTTATAACGTCTTGTTTTTTCTTAACCGGGTCCGATTCAGATAGGTCCAAGCTTGAATGGTGAACCTTGGACAATTTGGTTTTCTTGCTCATGGCTGCATGCGTTTGCGGAATGATCAAAGTTGGAAATAAGTGAAATTTTGAGCTTCAGTTCACGCGTTCAACAATATGTATGTTCTTTTTTCTTTTCAGAGACAAACATTATTCGCTGTTTATATGAAAACTGAAAACACGTCTGGGAGATGCGACATTAGGTATATTTGTCTCTTATATTTTAAGATATAATTTATTAACACAAGTCCTTTCCTTTTGCCTTCGAAGTTATTTTATATTTATAAGTGGCTCAAAATATCTGTTAACTCCAAAATTCGAAAAATAACATTTTCACCTAACGCATTTAAATGTTACAAATGAATTGAAATATAGGGTGACAAAATTTCAGTTCCATTTTGAAAGCAAACAATTTTTGGTACATCTTAATTTTTGTCACTTGAAAATGGTACAATTATTATGATTCTGTAAAATTTGGAAGCGGTTAGTTGAAAATTTTATTTTTCGAATTTTCGAAATAACAGGTGTTTTGGGGTACATTTTGCGGATTTCAAGGCAAATGGTTGGTTTTATCGTTATGGAACATAAGTACCCTTTTATTGCAAAATGAAAAGATGCACTAAAATGATGAACCTGCAGGACCAAAAAGATAACCTCAAAAAAGTTATGAGTAAACAACCCATTGTGCTACCCCCTCCTCCCCGCCTCTAGAAACACCCCGTATAAAAACTAATAACTAAATTAAAATACCTATATATCAACTTAGTATCGAGTCGTGATAATTGTAAGACATTACAATTTATGTTTTAATTTGAAAATTTGAAATTTGGTGTGCCAGGATTTTTGCGGGCGGTTTCAACAATACTACTGATTATCTATATCTTCTTTAGTCTATGTTAATAGTCATTACTATTAGTAGTTCCCCCCACAATCATGCTGATTGCTCTGGATGAAGTATAACAAACTCTGTTTTTTTATCCAGAATCCAGAGCAGAATTCTCGTAAAGTGTGAAGAGAGTTTTACTTGAGAGAGACTTTAAACGGTAACATTTTTTCTGTCAAAAATGATTTGATGGAACGAAAAAGAACTGTTTTATTGGATGGATCTACCGGGTGATCCAAGAAATTTTGGACTTTCCTGTTTTGGCCATAATTTTTTTCTTTATCCACCGATGTTAAAACACGAGGCATTGTTGCTTGCAGAATAGAACGGACTATTGGCAGAAAATATTTTAAATGAGGCACAGGTAATACAAAATTTCATCATCATGATGTATTTTTCTTTTTTTTGTCAATAGGTATTCCTCAAATTATAGACCCTCAGATAGTGACAGATTTAAGTGCCCCATTTTTGGCATAAAAGCCTCGAAGATGGTTAAAAAGTACATCGATGTTGAGTAGAATGAAGGGAAGTTTACGAGTGGCCCCTGGGGATAACATATGGAAAATTCGATTTTCGTTAACAGAAATTAAAGGTGGCTGTTGCCCATATATTCAAACAAGCCGTGTTCACTAAATGATTAATTAATAGAACCTGGCTTCGGAAAACCAAAGGCTTGAGTGTTGCAGGTGGCTAAAGGGTTGAAATAAGGGCATAATCTTGTAAGGAAAATCGAGATTTTGACCGATTTTTCCACACAAGCCCATCGAAAGTATGAAAATGTACATCGCCACTATAGCCCGAAAAACATAAAAAAACATATTATACATAATTAACATTATATAATATTATATAGAACAATCGAATTTTCCATATGTTATCCCCAGGGGCCACTCGTAAACTTCCCTTCATTCTACTCAACATTGATGTACTTTTCAACCCTCTTCGAGGCTTGTATGCGAAAATGGGGCATATTTTAGGGAAATTAAATTTGAGTTGATTTTTAAATACGAATAAACAATTAATAAAAAAATTATGCATGAAACTGTATGATATTGTATTGAGTTATAATTCTATAAAGGACCGTAATATATTTTTTAAATTAACAAATAATGTTGATATATATATCCGGATATATTTCCTATCAACATTTATTTCAACATTTATTTTTTATTATATTGGATGTATTTTTAAAATTCTAACACCCCGTACCTGCTACAAAAAACGGCTCACCCTGAATATGAAATTGTTTAATCTGGTTGTTATTGGTAGGTATTTGTATTTTTATTTTTTTAATAAAATTGTTGTGATATTTATTGTGGCTCAATAGCCTATACTGTATAAGTTATTCTATATTTTAATAACACTATATTTTTCCCTACCGACTCAGGGGAGGGGGCAGAATGCCTCCTCTTAGTTACGCCAATGTGTAAGCGCTTCCTTTACTTGGTAAAGGTGATTGCATCCAATGGCACTATTCTTAGAGCAATAAGTTATGATCCCACGACAAAATGATAACTAGATAAAATCCAGTTCTCAAATCCTATTGAAACGTCTTTTATACTTTCTTGTCAACTTCGCGATTATCTTTTATTTAATATGGTGATAGATTCTGAACTGGCAACTAAGCAAGTTTCTTTCGGAGTTATGATCGAGATCATTCCCATGTGATGAATAGTGACGAATTAATTAGTGTTGATGCGTTTGATTGTTTTAAATGCAACCAAAAAACTATAGGTAGTATTTTTTAGACAAATGATAAACTTTGGCACCAACTCTCAAGGTCATTACACCAATATTATTATTATCATTGTTGTTATTGTCTGGCGTTACCGTCAAGGCCACGTTATCAAATTACTTGTGGCATACAAATTTCTATTTACAACGAAATAGATCCCGTCTTTGCAATGAGACCTCGAATGTCGTCATCCCCTGAGTAAACGTGTTGCAGTTGTCACATGAACAAATAAGAACTATTTGCTTCACAAATATTCCTACAAAGTGTCTCGAGGCAACGGCCAAACGATAAAACGAACCACCAGGATCACTCGAACATGTCACCAAGAGAGGTCGGCGGGGTGGGCGCGCGTTTCCGCCGCGTTTCGCACGGAGAAACCGCGGATTCCGCCAGGTGTCGGCGCGGACTGGCGGGCGAAGTGGCCGGCCGGCCGGCGCGCACCTATACTCGAATCCGAAACGATTATTTATAGGAGCGCCTCTTTGCGTCTTGATGGGGTCGGGTCGGCCGCCGCTTACGCCGCCGCCGGCTTATCGGCGAATTCGCGCTAATTGGATAAACGATCGGCAGATCCGTTTGTTTGGCTTGGCCGGCTCTTATTGTTCCCGCCGTTCGGGCTATTCTCGATGCGGAAATCCCACACGAGGGGTCTAGAAACGCAGCGTGACGTACGGCCTAGATTAATCTCTTGTCTCTTGGGAAGATCTATTATGTAACAAAACGTGGTTCCTTCAGATCAGGTATCATTAAATGGGTTACTTACTCCTCAAATGAAGTACCTACAGTGCGACAAATAAGAAGTTATCCTCTGAACAATACTCTCCTGTTGTATTTATTTGTTTATTCACGATGTTCCGGACAGCTGTAATCTCTGGTAGTTTTCAAGTGAAATGAGGAATATAAGAAAAGCATATCTGCTGATAAAGAAACAGCAACAACATTTTCCAGACAGATCCTGACACACTCTCACACCACACATAGCAAACCTCCACATCTGTGTACGGATTGCCAAAAATCCACAAAGCAAACATAACTCTTCGACTTATAACAAACTCCAACCAGTAAACTGTCGAAATACATGTTAGAAATATTAGAGCCACTTTAAGGAAAGATTCCATCTTTTTTCAAGAACTCCGCACATTTCGTAGAAATTATCAGTAACATACACCTTGACCAAGAAGACCGCTTCGTAAGCTTCAAAGTTTAGAATCATCAAAGGAAAGCTGAACGACGACCACAAACTGCCAGAAAGAACATCACAATAAGAAGAAATTATTAGCTTTCTATCTACGTAACTTCTACTTTCAGCTGAAAGATAGTTTTTACGCGAAGTAATATTGCATAATTGAATATGGAATAAGTACCTACTGCCAAAGGAACAACCCAAGATCTGGCTTAGATATGTAGATAATACGTTTATTATTTGGAACAAGGATGACGACGAATCACAAAGTTTTTTGGCCATCTAAACAACATGGTAAACACGATCAAGTTAACAATCGAAAAAGAAGAGAATATCAGCCTCCCATTCTTGGATGTGATAGCCCGACAAGGAAATGGTACTATCTCAACAACAGTTTTCACTGTTATCAGAAAACAGACATACACCTGCCAATACCTAAACAAGGAATCCAAACACTCTACCTCGACGAAAGAAGGAATAGTCGAAACTATAAGTGGCCAAAACAATCTGCAACACAGAAGATGCACCCAAAGAAGAAGTTCAGAATACTAAGAGAGATCTCTGGGCTAATGGTTTCCTTTTCTAAAGATCGAAACATGCATTGGCAAGAGCAACATGCCCAAAACACGAGAACAGCCAGAACAACAAGAAGAGGACCTTTAATTGACACAGATATGCATCCCATACGTTGAAGGAATCTCAGAACAAATTAGAAAAATTGCCAAACGTTACAGCATGCGGAACGCATCACATACACTATAAAAGCCTCTCTTGTCAAGACTAAACCCAACAGCGAAAAACTGAATCATCGAGGTTCCATACGAATGTGGCCAAATCTACATCGGCGAAACCAAGCGCCCCCTGAATGTGAGGTTGAAAAAACATCGTCAGCACACGCAAAAGAGAATAAACCACCAAGTGGGGCATCGCCAACCAACAAATACACAAGTCTACAGTCAACCATAGACAAGCTAATTTTTGTATGTTAGATCACGATACACTTACCCACGGTATATCATTGCGCATCTCGTGACCTCAGTTGCGAATCAGAATTTATATGTTTTACATAGCAATAGATACTTTTTTAAGGGTTTTTGCATATTTTAAACATTTTCTTTTAAATCAACGTTGTTAAAAATATGTAGATTATATTACTAGATAAATGAATGAATATTCTGTTGATAAAAAACATATTTAATTTGATAATTATAATTTTACAAATAATTTGTTTTCTTTGCGTTTTAGCTAATCGTAGATATGCATGCAAATAAAATTGATGTATATTTTGTTAAATTAACAGGATTTTTCTTTTAAAAGACAGTATATTGGTAGACAATAAAAAAATATCATATAGGTATCTAAATAATACATTTATTGTAAGTAAGGTAATCCTGAACTAAGTTTTGGCTTCTATCGACAAACTCTCCATCGAAAAAAGTATTTTACAGATGACTTTGTTATAGGCAAAGATATTGATAAATAAAATTCAAAGCCTTACCAAAAATACTTCCAATTTTTATGTCGGTTTATGTCAATTAAAGCCTTATTTGCCAATTATTAATGCACATAAGCCTCGACACAAGCACAACCTGCACAACTAATGCTTAGTTTATAGTTAAACAACAAACAAAACAACGTAATAAATAGTGAGTAAAATAGGGATCAAATAATGATTCCCTTTAACCATAACAAGGCTAATTGTTTATTGCACATTCTATTTTATTTGCTGTATAAACCACTCATAAACTGTGTTGAGTCCCCTATTTTTAATGCTCTGTTCTATAAATAATCTGTTTCCTTACCATTTTTTAAATTGATACTGTCTTGTCTGAGGCATGCAGCAATCCATTTTTTGGCAAGATTATTGTCCTTGGGAAATCTATAGTACTTAATTTCTATTCCCTTACTGTTTCTGTTATTATTTGGACTATTTTAAAGCACTGTCGAGCTGGACTGACGATCAGTCAGTTGTTTACACTTTTTTCTTGACACATTAGACTATAAACTATAAAAAATCGTAAAACACAACCGCAGCCGCCTATTATTTTGAATTCGTTATTCGCAACTGACGTAGATGCGCAGAGTTGCCTTGTTTTCGGATTCGTTAGTGACATACCGTGGGTAAGTGTATAGTGTGTTAGATGATCCTATATATACCGAATTGTTTTTATTACCGTCACAAGTCAATCTATAGCATATAGAAACAAAATTTATCAGTTTTAGATTTAAAAAAAAAGACATTGTCGCGGGTTTGTGCATGTAGGGATGGGCAGAATGAAATTCCAAGCAACTTTTTCATAACTTTTCTGATAAAATAACAAATAAGGCCTATTTTGGCTATTTATTTAATTAAATGTCATTTCGACATGTATGTCAACTGATGTCACAACGTTTAATGGTCTCATTTCGAATCAGTTTGATCATAGATGATCACCCCAGAGTAGTTTCACCTTAGCAAAAATTTAATAAATTTCCAATTCTCTGGCGGAAACTGTATAAATATATTCCCAATAAGAAAAAGGAAAATAAATTAGACCAACAGGCCAAGCAATAAAAAAAATATATTTTGGAATTGCAAATTTAAAATGTGCTCTAGCATAATTTACTACCATATTAATTATTTCATATTATTAATAATTAACACAATCTGAAACATAAGCCTAATAACAAAAATTCCAGACACAGATGCGATGTTCTCTGACAATTTTTCATTCCCTCGCAATTAAAAATTTTACTAAATTAGCAACCCAGGATGTAAGTTACGTGGAAGTACTGATTCCATATGCAGCGGGTTTTAAAGTTATTTTAAGTTATTTGAAAACTGTGTTTATCCACGACTATTTTATATTATTTGTCTACTTTCGAAATTATCAAAAAATTTAGGTACGTGATTGAAAATTATGGGTTTGTTCAGCAGATGTATTATTGAAATTTCTTTATAAAGTAAAAGCTTTCATTCTGTATTTTTAATAGCAATAAATAAAAATTTAAACATTAGCAGTAAATGGTCATTACTCATCGCTTAAGCGCGATTATTTTATCCACCTACCAAATAGGCCACTGTTAGTAAACATCAGATTAATTACCTACTCAAATTGAAACATCAAACTTTTGAGTTTGTAAATGCATGTAATTGTATTTATTAAAGAAACAAGAAAAATATGTAGGTACATATCTAATAGTCGTGGGCAAAGCAAAGTATTCTACTCGTATACGTACATACCTATATGTAACACACAGTAAGCTGTGAGAGTAAAATCGTAGGTATGTTTTTTGTGGATATGAGTGGATAACTTTTAACTTTAGAGCGATAATAAATAAACTCATTTTAATAAAAAACACATATTTAAAAAAAATACAAAAATGGTTAACCCCCGCACCTTATTGTTCTAAACATTTCTTGTACCCTATTAGAATAGAATGATACAAACTAGGCTTCGCCGGAGAAGAAAATCATGTCCAGGTTATTGTCGTCAACGTTATACAAACCAGTCGTAAAACTCTGCGCTATATATAGGTACGTGAACAATCAACTTCACGAATTTCCTGATACCAAGTTAAGCTGGAGGGCTGCGGGTGTAAATCTTTTTTAAAACATTATGACACGTTCCAGCCGATACTCCAGTTAGCTTTTTTTTTATTGTTAAGTAAACATCGTATCCTAGCGCAAAAAAATTGATTTCGAACAACGGAATACGCACGTCAATTCTAGTCAACGCCTTTAGGTTTTTAACTTTTACCTTGGCGGTTTGACATTGACAGTTGTCAAAAGTTTAGATATCAAAACATCGAAACCTATCAAAGACATACGTTTGAATTTCCACCACCAACTTGAGGTTAAATTTAAATGAACGCTCTATATAATGGGTAGTATTATACTCCCTGAATAATAAGTACCTACCAAGGTTAGTTTATAGGAAGGTTAGGACATTCCCCCACTCTTGAACAAAACCAAAGGCAGTCCCTTTCCACCGGCAACATCGCGCGACGGTGTTCTCTCACCAGCTGGCCTTCAGCTTGATGCCAATGGCGTATCAAAAGGGACAACACGGGTATTGAAAACCGAAAACAAAGTAAAAACACAAACATAAAACAAAAATGCAATGCACCAACATACTCCACACAATTCCGTTATTTCATTGCACAAACATTAAAAGGAAGAAATAACCGAAAACAGCCAAAACAACATAAATATACACCATATAAACAGAGTACATGCCAAGAACGTCTGTGTGCGCCTATGGTTGGAAGCGTTAAATGTTTAGGGAGATCTAAATCCTCAATTCACGTGTAAATGATACCAACTTAAATTTGCCTCTCTCACCCCCCTTCCCTTCCAAGTCGTCGAATGTCCTAACCTTCCTATAAACTAACCTTGGTACCTATCTACTATTTTAACGAGTTTTATACACATACACAGTGAAAATTAAAGTATCAAATTAGGAATCACCTGGACTCGTCACTTAATGGTCTACTTTGTTCGTTGATCTTATGGTACCTAATTGATATTTTTGAGCTAAAATTAGAAATATACACCTTAGCTCCGTTTTTCGTTGGATACAGTGCGTCAAACTCGTAAAAATATTTATTTTCTGTGATAATTATAAACGTGGGCTTTCATCTCGCTGTCACTTAGCAAAAATTACGATTTTGGGACGAGAAACACGAATTTGAAACTGCTAGTTATATAAAACCATTAAACGTTCCATTCTTGGCTTCTTGAGAAATACAGGGGTGTTCCTGAATTGATATGAAGTAAGTAGGTATTCTTCGGCCAAAGATAAGAAGATTTATTCATATTTGTAATATAAATATTATAGATTTGTTTCGAGTTTCGAAAATACGGGACGTTGAAAAATATCTAAAAATTCGACTTTTTGTAATATCTTCTGAGTGCATAAAAATATCACATTGAAATTTTACCCACTTTAGGACATGATGAGTAGATACTATAGGGAATACTGTGGCCTTTTAACTCTTACCAGCGGCATCCATCAAGGGTAAAGAGTTCAGCTTCTTAAGTGAAAAAAAAAAAAAAAACTTGCGCGCAATCATTTCTTTTTTACAAACAACGTCTCATTTTTTTCTGAAAAAATATTTGGCAATAAACCTTTGTGAATCTGTTCAAAATCTGTTTTTTAAACTATAATAGTGTTTCCATATTATCAATCTTTGCTCCAAAAGTCAATTAATGTCGACCTACTAAAAATCTTAAAGATATTTCTGAACGTACCTTGTTATTATCTATAGAGCTTGATCCCGTGGGAGGGTGCTTGGTCTGTATTTAGTTTTTTATTTGTTGGGGTGTTGTAAATAATGTTTTATGTTTGTAGCCTCATTATTAGGTGTAATTTTTTTATGTCTCGTTTATGAGTTGGTATGGCGAAACAAATAAATAGTGACTTTTTAATAGCTCTATGATTGAAATTTATTGGCATAATTTATAGAGCCGGTCGTTGCATGGTGCTCTGAAATATTTTTTCGATAATATTTTTTACAAATTATTCTCAATGCGGGGTTTTGGTTTCAATTTGATTGCTTCCAACTTCCAAGTCGTTTAGAACTTAATTACTCATATAAGTCTCTTATACAGGGTGTTCCTCAACCTATACGCATAAACTTGGGAAATTGTAGCAGAGGACAAATATTGGTCAATTATCGAAAAAATGTCATACAATATTTTTTGTTTTGAGATTATATAAACTTATTTCAAATTAAAAACACAGAACTAGAATGTAGTGTAATAAAATAAAAATGATGTTAGCTCATCATAATAACTGTTCACAGTTATTTCCTTGATTTTCGATACACAGTTGAGCCCTGCGAATTCATGAAGGCCCCACCCGATCGGCCCTTTTTGTTTTGATTTTTTTTTGCTAGTTTCTCTGCCTTGCTGAACCACACTCATAAACTCCACTCAATTCGTGGATGTAATCTTTGAGGAAATCTGTGGGCATAAAGATAAGATGCAGCCACTGAATTTTGATGTGCTTCTCTATTATGCTAGTACCATGTCCATAAGTTCTTCCTTTACGAATCTACGTGCCATACATTTGTTATAATTGCGTGAAAATAAACACGAATAGCGTCTTACAGTTAAGACGTCATTGAAGACAGCTAACAACAAAGTACTGCTAAATACCGTACGTGCTATCATGACTTGTACGTACTATCATGACTTGTCATCTTCTTAATTTTTTATTATCTGTAAAAGTTTTTTCACTGTATCTCCAAAACAAAAAAATTTTTGTTAATTTTTTTCGATAATTGCCCATTATTTGTCCTCTACTACAATTTCCCAAGTTTATGTGTATAGGATGAGGAACACCCTGTATAAAACATCGGTTTATCTTTGGAACGTATCTGAATTGTGCAGGGTACATCAAGTAAGTATGTTCTAGGTTGATTTCTTAATTTTTTTGTCGCAGAAAAATTAAACATATCTTGTGTGATAGGCTGGACAGGTACACCTGCGTGACACTTTGTCAGTACCCGGGCTAGGTGTATGCCGATTCAAATCGGGTTCAAGTATTCGATTTTTAATGCGTTTTGCCCAGCAAAACACCATGCATGGTAGTGATGTTTAAGACTCGATTAGAAATAAAATATTTTTCTATTTCATACTTTTAATAAAATAATATGAAACAGTAAATTACTCTACGTTGCTTTTGTTTAAATTAACGCCAGCCTATTGAGACATTCATCGTAAACAGATCTGTCGGAGTGTGAATAAATGAAAAATATCAGCAACTGTCAGTAGTTTTAAAATAATCTCCTGTGAAGTGATATAAAAATAGACTTGAAAAAATATGCTACGCTCAAATCTTTATTGTGATAAATCCGATCGATTTGCCCAATTTCCGTTAGTATTTTACAGAACAAAGCTGCGGTTGGCAATTCTAAATTTTAGTAGAAAAGATCCAGCTAGGGAACACGCTTTCCGCAATATTATTAATGATGTAGGAGATTACGTTAGAAATCGTTTACGTACGGGGTTTTGCTGCTTATTTGCACAGCAAAAACGTATATTGATGTTTTATTTCCGTTCGTCGAACAACGCTAATGCATTTTATCTTCTTTAATGTTTGTGCGCTTTTACTTCAAACTTAAGTGGTATATTTTTCTTCACCTTTGGAACTATTTTACATTAATCTCCTAAAAATATTTTCACTGAATTTTTCAAAAAAATAAATAGGTACCTATATTACAGATGTGCAATGCCGGAAATATGAACAATGCTATAAGATGGGTTTCTTCTAATAATAAACAAATTATCTATAGAATCAAAACAAGGAGTTGCTAGTGTCCTAAGAACTATAGGTATTCTTCCATAAAAATTCGTTTCATAATGGAAATTGTTTAAAACAAACCCTATTTTTTCTTCTATTTTTAAATGGGTTTCCCGTATTTCCAGCCAGGGAGTAGGTAGTAATTTGTTTAGTAGAACTAAACATTGAATAATGATGATTATCATACGCGAGGAATTTGGTAGACATCTTGGTGAAATACATGGACAGTCCTATATCGGCCTGAAGTTGTCGGCAAGTGATTTGACTGTACCTAAAACCTTCAAATTTCTTCACATTCCTTCAAATATCATATAACCTAACATAACTCAATTAAATTGTCTTATTTTTCCATATAATATATGCAAAGCTATGAAATAATTTGGGCCTTATACGGTTATTCGGTTCCAGCAAACAAATTTTTTAGAAAAGATGATATGCCCGGCAAAGAAACAACGACGAACTGCACTATTTAGGATTCACAAGAGTCTGCTATTTTTGTTGGTGATAGTCTCAATGAAATTGAAGAGACCCGAAAAGGACCAAACAATCCCTGCAATCCCTGCAATGATCCATACACCGAGTGTCCCCGGATTGTTTGGAAGACTCTTGCAAATGTCAAAAATATTTCGAGTTGAAATTTGATATTTTGGCGTTCAGCCTTCTTGGTTTGAAACTAATTTGTGGCATAATTTTACTTTTTAAATTTTGAAACAAGTAATTTTACAAAAGTCTAGTTTTGCTTTGATTTTTTGACATTTTATTCGACTTTTTTAGAAAGTGTCCTTTCTGTAGCTTTCACGTCAAAATGTGATTAAAGAAACTTGTGCATGATGAAAAACTGGGTAGTTGTGAAAAATTTCATAAGGCTAAGCCTACTTTGATTTTTGTGCGGTCTACAGGGTGTCCAACTTTAAAACTGTACAAATCCCTAAAATCTTCATTTTTGAAGATAATCGCCTAAACTTTTTTTGTTTGAAAGGCATTCAAAAACCGCTCCTTTTGACCTTTTCGCCATTTTCAAAATGCAAATACAGGGCCGGGTGCGATTTTTTTATACCCCTGATTTTCACGAAAACCATTTAGCGATTTTTTATACAAAATCTGACCCCACAGCGTTAATCAGAACACCCCAAAAACCTTATATACTAAATTTGAATAAAACATATACAGGGAGTTCTAATCTGTAGGGTGTCAAAATTAAGCAAAATACTAATTTATTTTAAAGGCATCTGCCAAGTCAACTGTGCAATGGAATCCCTTCAAAACAGTTGAATGGTCAATAGGACCACTCAAGCTGTTGGTGTGCAAAGGTCCAATAGAAAATATACAGATTGTTCTTATCTGTGCCATCTCAAATAACCGAATTTTTGGATCTTTATGTGGGTCAAAAATCGAGTACATCAAAACCGCTCCACACACTATAAACGAACTAAATCTAAAAAATACAGAATCCTGCCAGTCAGTAAGTCCATATCAGTTAAGGTGGCTGGTGTGCCACAACAGGAAAGGAACAGAAAATGTATCAACTTAGACAGTGACTTTGTTGAGAAAGGTCCAATAATTTAAATTGTTTTTATTTTCTGGTTGACATTTTATAAAGAAATAAATTACGTTTGTGTTTATTAATATTTCTGTTATCCTGACCTCAATCGTCATATTTTAGACAGAAGTTGGCTTCCTTTTAAAATAACGTCGCCAGTGATTCCATTACTTGCTTTGTTATTTAAAGTTTATTTAGACAAGAAAATCTTGTGGTCTGGTAAAATTATACAACACCTGTGTATCGAATGGGCATCGGCCAGAATACTATAATACGCCTGATTAATATTTCTGACCAGTAGGGGAAGGTAGGGAACATTCGGTCATAGGGAACATTCGTCCACCTAATATATTTTGAATACTATTTAAACTTCCCGCCCCATTTTTTCCCTAGCTTCCTTTGATACCTTTCTGCAGTCTGTGGCAAGCAATCATTTGTGTATGAGTACTCTGTGGTGTGCTTCATAAATGTGGTGAAGAAAATCATTCTCAAGGTAATTATTAGAAGGTACTTTATATATTCTTACTACTTGTCTTGTACCCTTTAGTTTATTTTTATTAATTATTTGCTATAGAACTCCTTTGATATCGTTTGTTTAAAGGCATGTTAGTAACCTAACCTAAAATTTAAAAATTTCAAGCTAGCCACAATTTTATAAATTTTATACATTGAGGGAACATTTGGCCGGGTTAAGATAGGTTACTTTCGGCCAGTGGCCGAATCTTCCCTTCTTCGAAATTTATTTTATTTATTAATTATTTATTGCAGATGCCCCGAAAACGAGTTCTCAAAACTGATAGAATTAACTTGAGTGAAATCAATATAAAACGTGCCATCTTATGTATCTTTCAAAATACATACTCACAACGTCGTGCAGCTGAAGTCTTTAATATTAGAAGGACGACATTACAATGCCGAATAAATAAAATTCTCAACAAAATGTCACAAGAACAATATATTGCAAAATACACAGCTGTTGCAGAAGATTCTGGACAGGAAAGTGATGATGAAGAATCACCAAAATATTCCAGCAAATACACTGTGCGCCAGATATTTACGAACGATGAAGAGGATGAGTTGGAAAAGTATATACGAAAGTGCTCAGATATGAATTATGGCCTGTCATATAGGGATATTCAGAAATTGGCTTATGACTATGCTGTGGCATTAAACAAAGAAAATATCCCTGAACAGTGGCACGAAGCTCATGCGGCGAAAAATGGTTGGAGAATTGGCTTTATGCAAAGACACAAGACGCTTTCTTTAAGAAAACCAGAAAGCACTAGCTTGACCCGAAGTATTGGATTTAATAAAGCTAGTGTGAATCACTTCTTTGACAATTACAAACTTGTTTTAAAAAGATATCAATTTCCACCTGAAAAAATTTTTAATGTTGACGAAAGTGGTGTGACGACGGTTATGAAACCTGTTAAAATTGTTTCAACTTATGGCAAGAAGCAGGTTTCCCAAGTGGCATCTGCCGAAAGAGGAGAGCTGGTTACATTTGTAGGGATAGTAAATGCAGCTGGTCAAGCTCTTCCTCCAGTTTATGTCTTACCACGCGTGAGGAACTTAAGTGATTTTTCTGAAGGTTCTCCAGTTTCCAGTCTCATTTTGGGAAATAAATCTGAGTGGATGACCTCAGAGCTTTTTCCAGAGGTTCTGAAGCATATTGTGAACCAAACAAACTGCAGTGAGAAAAACCAAATCTTAGTGTTATTAGATAATCACGAGTCACACGTAACTCTAAAGACAATTCAGTTTTGCAAGGACAATGGGATCTGTGTATTAAGCTTTCCACCACACACGACTCACCGTCTTCAACCACTAGACGTGGGCGTCTACGGCCCATTTAAAACATATTGCGAGATTGCATTTAATGAATGGCTACTATCTCATCCAGGCCAAACAATTTCGGCACGAAACATCCCTTATTTGACAAATCAACCATTCCATAATGCTTTTTCAGCCAACAATATTATAAATAGTTTCAAGAAAACAGGAATATGGCCATTAAATAGCCAAATTTTTTCAGACCTAGATCATGTAACCGCTGAAGCAATTCAAAGCAGAAGAAGAGCTGGAAATATCCAAAAATGATAGCTCTAGAATATCTCCTGAGGTAAGCTTAAATAAATTTTAAATAAAAAATAAAAAATATCAGAAAGAAAAACAAAGATGCGAAATCGACAGCCTGGAAAGTCAAGAATTTACACGGATACGCCGGAGAAAGAAAGGTTAGAGGAATTACAAAGACAGAAAGAAATGAAGCAAAAGAGATTAGAAGAGGCACAAAAAAGAAAAACTATGAAATTACTGAAGTTCCATAATGAAGAAGGGAGTACAAAAAAGCAGAAAAAAGGAAAGAAAGGTGAAGGTGATAATAGCACGACTAGTGAAAGTGACTCTAATGTGTCTCTAAATGATACCGATGATGACATAAGCGACGAAATGGAATGCATTGAGGAACTCAAAAATGAAGAAATAAAAAAAGATTTTGTGTTAGTGCGTTTTCCCCTTAAAAAAATGATGGTCCATTATGTGGGTCAAGTATTAGCTGTTAATAAAGGCATTGCAAGGGTGAAATTTCTTAGAAGAAAAGGGCTTTCAACAACATTTTATTTTCCCATTATAGACGATATCTCCGACATTGACGTTAGCGATATAATCGCTAAACTGGCCCATCCTATAAGAAAAGGAACAGCCAGAACTTCATCCTACTACAATTTTTTTTTATAGTTTTGGCGACCTTGTTGTGAAATAATAACTTAGAATAAAAATTATGTGCATTTTTCGTTAGGCTGTCACTTATTCCATTTCCGGCCGAAACATCCCCCATGAAGGGGAACATTCGGCCATTAATAGAGTTTTAAAAAATGGGCTCTACCTTTTTATAAGGTGTTAAGAGAATCATAATATTTATGCCAAATAAACCTTATATAAACATCTCTTCAAAACTGCAATTTGCATTTTTGATAAATTAAATATTGAATTGAATAATTATTGTTGAAAAATTGCTTAGGTGCCGAATGTTCCCTACCTTCCCCTATAATTAAAGTTTAATGAAATTCAGAATTTTGAGATGGCTCAGAGAAAAATACCCTGTATATGTTTGTAGTAAATCTTTTCACACCAACATTTTGAGTGGTCCTGTTGACCATTTAACTGTTTTAAAGGGATTGTATGGCACACTTGACTCGCCAGAGGTCTTTAAAATTCCTATTTTGCTCAACTTTGGCCCCCTACAGAATGGAACTCCCTATATATTTTTTGATCAAATTTGGTATATGGGGTTTGGGGGTTTTCTGATTAACGTTGTGGGGTCAGATTTTAAATAAAAAAATCTCTAAACGGTTTTCGTGAAAATCGGTGGATAAAAAAATCGCAGCCGGCCCTGGATTTGCATTTTGAAATGGTGAAAGGTCAGAAGAAGCTGTTTTTGAAGGCCTTTCAAACAAAAAAAGTTTATACGACTATCTCCAAAAATAAAGATTTTACGGATTTGTACAGTTTTAAAGTTGGACACCCTGTAGGTTTTTAGCAAAAAAAGGGACAAGGTAAACATTATGAATTATGACAACTCCACACGCGATGCCTCCTTGAATCTAGCCGAAGTCCAAATCGGGATTCAACAGAGAAGAAAACTTGTCTCCATTCCTGCTGGTGCCAATTTAAATGTTCTTTTACCCACTCTAAACTGGTTGTACGATTTCCTCGTGATAAAGCTGGAACACTTACAGAGCGGCGGCCATTAATGTGATCTTCGTGAAGCCTATTTCGGACAGTTTGGTCACTAACCCGTACCTACATTGTGTGTATTGTGCAGCTGAATAACCAATTGCGACGAAATGATACTGATCTTAGAAATGAATCCTGAATTAGGGTAGTTACCCTTGTACGGCCTGTATGCCATTCTCTGACGTCTCCTGTTTCTTGGTATCTTATCCATAAATGATTAATAACATTCTTGGATGTGTTATGAACTTTTGCGACATCTTGAAATTCCAGCCTCCAACATGCCAATAGTAAGTGACATCGTTTCACATTCCAAAGGATGTCTCTGCATCATAAAATGTTTAAAATCAATCCAAGCTTGCCCAGCACTAAATGGCAAATATCTATTAAATTAAGAAGGTTTTTCGTTTGAATTTCAAAAAATCTACAATGGTTTTCTTTATTGTAAAAAACATTATTACGTTTGCATTATCAGTTGCTAGAACTGCTCATAGTCGTATTCTTTTTAAATATTTATTTTTGTATTTGTCACTTAGATTCTTTTGATGTGTGTATATCGCATTTGTTTTGAGTTTTTTTTTAAATAACTCCAAAAATTAGAGGCAAGGATTACCCAACATAGGAATCCCCACTAAAAAAAATCGGCTACATCATTCCTAAAATAACGATGACATGTCCGTGTGAATAGTGTTAAAGATTGGTAAAAGTTAGCGGTTTTGGGTTTTTTCAACAAATAATACATAGGTACTTTTTGAAATAGAGAATTTGTGCCTTACGCCCCACTTTATCACAACACACACTGAGTACCAGTTATACTACTTATTATGTCACATTTGTAAGCAAATTTGGGTGTACAGGGTGCGCCAAAAGTAATGGGACATAGAGAAACCGTATATAATTTGGACCAAAATATGACGATTGAGGCCAATATGCCTTATAGAAATGTTGTTTGTTTAAGAGATATAGGGCGTTAAAGTTCATTTTTTGAAATATAATTAAGGCTACATGTCCCAACATAATCAAGCTGCTGAACTGAAATTTGGCACTTCTATATTTTTTGGGGATGGAGAATATCTAAGCTGAAAATGTCAATTTCGCCGTATCTCACAGATGACGCCACTTGCGTTGATTTTGGATCGTGCTTTTAATCGTAACTTTTTTGAGGTTATCTTTTTGGTCCTCCAGGTCCCTCATTTTAGTGCATCTTTTCATTCTGCAAGAAAAAGGAACTCTAGTTTCATAACGATCAAATCAACCGTTTGTGTTGAAACTTGAAAAAACGTCCATTGAATTTTAATTGGGTTTTTCGCCTCCAAACTGGTTAAAAGACAACTTTTTCAAGTTGCCTAGAAAATTAATAAATTCTTAACAGCAAATGAACTAAACTTTGAACTTGTAACTCAAAAAATATCTTCAACAAAATTGTTTCCTGAGCTTTCGGAGAATATATCTTCCTCCTTTCTCAAAGATCATCTGTCATTTCACTTTGACGTGAAAAAGGAATTTATTATTTTCCAGACAACTTGAAAAAGTTGTCTTTTAACCAGTTTGGTGGCGAAAAACCCAATTAAAATTCAATGGATCTGTTTACGCCACAAATAAATTTTAGAAAATATTGAAAAAACGTGCCCCAAAACACCTGTTGACTTCAATATTCAAAACATAAAAGTTCCACCTACCGCTTTCAAGTGTTACAGATCAACTGTACCATTTAAAGTGAAAAAAATCCCTATGAAGAATGTACCAAAAAATTATTCCCTTTCAAAATGGAAAGGATTGAATTTGACAAAATTTGGACACTTTATATTTCAAGAAAACCAATGATGTTATGACCAATGCCCATAATTTGGCATTTTTTTCATCATTTTGAATGTACAGTAGTTGATCTGTAATATTTGAAAGCGGTAGGTGAAAATTTTATGTTTCGCATATTGAAGTCGACAGGTGTTTTGGGGCGACATCGCAAAAACACATCAGTGCCAAATTTCAGTTCAGCAGCTTGATTATTTTGGAAGATGTAGCCATAATTATATTTCAAAAAATGAACTTCAACGCCCTGTATCTCTTAAACAAACAACATTTCTATAAAGTATATTGGCCTCAATCGTCATATTTTAGACAGAAGTCGGCTTCCTTTTAAAATAACGTCGCCAGTGATTCCATTACTTGCTTTGTTATTTAAAGTTTATTTAGACAAGAAAATCTTGTGGTCTGGTAAAATTATACAACACCTGTGTATCGAATGGGCATCGGCCAGAATACTATAATACGCCTGATGATTTACTGTTTTACAGTCGGTAGTCAACACCTTTTAATATTTTATTGGTGTGAGACGGACGGACCGACGAAATATGCGATTTCCCACATTCGCGTATTTTGTCAAGGAGACGTGGAAACAACTGATGAGGACCAAGCACGTGTATGTTAAACGGAGTTTTCCGATATTGTTATTTTTAACGATGTCCATATTTTCGGCTGCACCAAAGAAAATGGTATACCATTTTCTTTGGCTGCACACATTAACCAGCCGGTATTAATAATATTGTTGACATGGTGGATACACAACTAGACAGATAGGTACTCGTACATACATTTTACATCTGTTCGAAACACGATATTTTGATATGTCATCTTTGTTCTTGACAAGCACAATATTATAGATTTTATTGAAAGCGCCAGGTCAGCACAATGTTCTCGTTTACCTATACACTTCAATTGCTTAATAAAGAAACTAGTTACAGGTACTACACTTTTGGCAATAGTTAACGGAGATTCAAATTGGATGTTTTCCAAATTAAATAGGGAAATAGAAAATTAAATTTAAAACTTATTATGTATTCAGATTTATTATTCGCTTAAATTATAATTTGATCGAGTATATTTTTCTATTTTGAAAGACTTAGCTTCGTTTTTCGTCGTATTAGAAGAGATCATTTATCAGGTAAGTAATGTAGTTGCACTTCTATGAAAAATCCACACAAAGCACAAATCAGAAGTCCCGTGATTAAAATTTTGGCAAAGTTAGGTGGGTTTAACTATCCATCTCATAAATCAGAGGATCTATAAATATATTTTTTTCATTCATTCCTTGAGGTCAATTGTATTTTGAGAATTTTGTTGTGTTTGCTAAACCGACTATTCCACCGTAACTTAAAATATGTCTACCACATTTTCAACTTATTCTACGGGCTCTAGATAATATCGCAGACGTTTTTAATTCAATTGCAGTAATTAACAATAAATTGTTCTGACATGATCTGAAACAAAATTACAGTTTACAACCATGTATGTAATGTTGACATTTCTGACTTTTTAGAAGTTTGAAAGTGTCAATTTTTTGACTTTTACTTCCCGCCCACGGGTGGAAAGTTTACTTTCCACCCGCGAGCTGGTTTTCAAGAGATTTTTTAATCCGAAGAAAATGCAGTTTTGTTTTCGATTTTTTTATAGAACAATTATATATTAATTACATTCAAAATTAATAAATAAAAAATACGCAATGCATTGTTTGTTAAAATTTATAGTTAAATTCGAGTTGTTGAATGCCTTGATGGATATGGATAGACCACCCTGCTGATATTAATATTTTTGGACTGGTATGTGACGTCGATGGAGTGGACAGCATTTTTGCGGTTTTGGATTGGTTCTCCAACGACGAATCAACATATCCCTCAGCGACTGTGCTAGACTTCCACCCTCCTAATCGTTTAAATTGTAAGACATCTGCAAGCAATGTGGCAGCCGTTCTTCGAAATGAGTGGCGTGTAAACCTTTCTGGTTGGGGGAGTTTCAAGAAGGTCGCAATTTTTTTCGGAAATTGTGAAATTGAATTGTGCCCAAAAGGTTGGTTGGTTGCTTTTCCAAAACGATATTGAACAAAAAATCTATCGTTTTCAATATTTTCCCGGAGGTTTAGAAATTCTTTAACAATAATTCCGACCCAATTTGGATCCGTTATCAGAAATGATCTACTCGTATAAGTCTTTGTCTCTGGAATTTCGATCGAAACCTTTTCTCGAAGTAAATTGATATGTGTCATTCTCATTTTCATTAATTCATCGCTTGCGGCATGCGCAAGCGCTACCTGAAACAATAGAACAATGTTCAAACATAATATTTCTGAAATAATATGCAAAAAAAAAGTAATATTCAATATACATAATATGTCAATATTTTGATGTTTTGAAATAATGAAAATTCTTACCTTCATAGGAAGATATTCCTGTGGTGCATTTTGCAGAAAAGTGTCTATGTTTTCTCTTGAAAATGTATTAGACTTTGTTGGTTTGTAGCCTACATTCTGCCTTTCCAAGAACCCAAGGAGCTTCCCAAATTTCGAAATGTCAACTCTCTCCCTGAGAGCTAACATGCTCTTTATCATGCTATACATAGACCAAAGTGTGGACGGTTTCTTATCTCTGCTCATATCGCTGAAAAATGCCAGTAGGACTGTCTCTGAAACAATGTTTCTTACGTTTTTCTCTGCGCACCAATTTTCATACATTTTGAGGGATTTTTCGTAACGATCCCGGCTTTTTTCGGGAAGTAGGCTTTCCTCCGCTTTCTCAGCTTTTTCTCTTACTCCTGGTGGACTCCAGTTCATGTCGTCTTCGCCATCGCCAGACATATTTTCTATGATTTTTCACCACAAAATCGAAAAACCACGCGAAGTTTTTGACTTGTGTCAAGTTTTGGTTATGCGATGCCATAGCAACCGTTACATGGTTTTAGAAACTTGCTAACTTGAAGACTCAACTAAATAGTTTGTATTTTTATCAAAACGCCAGTCACTTACAATTAAATGTCATACTTAATTGATTCATTTATTTTTAATATAAAATTTTGAAATTACAAAATATTGATGGTTGTAAATAAAATAGTATACAAACCTCGGTGACAAGTTTCATTCCTGTCTCGAGATAAAGTTAAACTCGGCGCTTCGCACCTCGGTTATCTATCTAATCCTTCAACAGTAATGAAACACTTCCCACCTCGGTGTGTAATATACTATTATTATTCGAATTAAGACGGGGTTGTAAGCGTTTTATGTGTCATCTCTAGATTATAACTGAACTACGTTTCCCTACCCTGGACCAATAGTATGTCAGTAAAGACTAACATAAGAAATGTCAGGTGGCGTCAGTGTAAGCACTGTGCAAAAACGGTCGCGAAACACGTTATTTAGCAACATGGCCTTTCAAAAAACGACTACGACTATAAGTTTGTCTGCGATCATTTTGCGTAGGTTAGGGATATACAAAGGTATGCGGCAAAACTTAACATGTTTCATTTAAAACAGGCACCGTTTGTGGCATATTAAATAAATTAACTTTTATTTAAAATCTGTAGCGGATTGGGATAAATAAAATATGTTAATTATTAAGTCAAAGCAAGATCTATTTGGAAGAAAAACAAACAGTTTTCGAGAAAAACTTCTTTAAGAAAATTTTGGTAAAGCCAATTAGGTACCTATTGAGTTTGCTTAAAAAATGATTAAGCGCTAAAAAAGCAACCACTTTATTTTTTATATCTGTCAAATGTGACATTTTTTATAAAATTTTACTGAATTTTAGGCACCTTTTGATAAAAAATAATAAGATGAGAAAAAAGATAAATGCATTTATTCATTATTCTTCTAAATCAATACATACACAGAAGTAACTGCAATATATTACGAAGAAGATGTAACACAAGGTTATATCCCAATTCCCAGTTAGGATATTTTTAAGGAAATTTATCTTTCCAAGGACTTTAACTTTATTATCGTCCCAAATAATTCTCGGTTTGATTTAGTATAATGGAACATGAGAAAATAACCAGAATCAATATTCGGTTTAAATATCGCTCGAAGAGGAAATAACTGGGAGAGACAAAATAATACCCAGGAGAGAATTGTATTTCAGTAAAATATATTCTAAAAATAATATTAACGGAAAACTATTCTAAAAATAAATCAATGTACGCAACAAATAATAATTACATTTTGGCAGTATGGGATTCCATTTGATTATTTAACGAATTTGCGTGCATTTCGCATTCTTTTGCCAGGACTTAAGATATCTCAGATAATTTTGAAATTATGTTTGTCAATTTGAAGGGCATAATATGCAGTATTCAGTTGAATTTATGCATTGCAGGTGATAGATGCCACGCACAATGAAGCTCTGTCCGAATATCGAACCTTATTAGTATACAATTTGCTATATCGTTAATTCGGTGTGATTTATATTTAGCGTTCAAATAATAGCGCTATGTATATTTCGACGTTAAACAGATTAATAAATTATAATCGGTTTAATAAAAATAGAATGTTTTACAACAGAGCATGTCAAATTGGTTTCAAAAACAATAAGTAATGCAAATATTATAGATTCACATCCCTAACAAATTTGTAAAATAATATTGTAATGGATAAACCTGCCTCTAAAATGAACTTAGTTTTTATAGATCAATTTCACATTTCCATCTTCTGGAAGCTAACAATGAGAAGGAGCTTTTACCTCCAGGCTGAGAAACTATATATATAAATAAACACATATATAAATACGTGAACCAAGCTTTCGTTCGATGTTTTGAACTTCTTCAGGGCTACAAAATATGTATTAATATAAAAAATCAAATATTAATTTCCAGGTTTAAAAAATCAAATGTAACGATATGCAGTACATGGGTAGATATTATGATTTCTTCATTTAACGAAAAATGTTTCGTATACAAAAAAATAAAAAAATTAAAAAATATATATATATATTTTTGTCATGTCATGTAGGGTTTTTTTTAGATGTGTGAATGAAAACTGATATAAATTTACCTAAGCAGAGTATATTTGAAATGTTACAGCTTTTTACTGAACCAATGGACAAAAGTTGGAACTTAAAAAGATTGAAATAAAAAATGAAAGTCAAGTGATTAGCAATACTTTAATAATAATTAATTATTAAACAATCTTGAGTAGTTAGATCTTTGTCATCATAAGGTTAGAAAACTTTGAATGGTAGACGGAGACACACTTATTAGTCTCAACTCATTTCTTAATCCTTTTGATCCTTGGAAATGTCTGATACCTAGCACTGCATTGTTTTTAGAACTAAACGAATTGAGACACAGGCCCCTGCGTTCAATTTCATTTTCTAGTAGAGTAAACTTTTCCAAGAACACCACCATAAAAAGTTTTATACAAATGTTGCTGCCTGTCTAAATTAAAACTTCCGCGGCGTTGTAGCTGGATATCGTTACGAACGTGGATGGAAATTGTATTTCTCCTTTTCAAGTTTTAAATTTTCCTCAGATGCCGCAAAGAGATGTAATACCAGATTCAACCTATATTATAGTATCTATTTTTGAGGATGAGAACCTAGATCCACTTCATCAGAAATTTTTTTGAGATCGATGACTAAACTTCATCAACTAATTTTTGACAGAACTTTGTATCCTGTATGAAATTTGGCATATTCAAAATTTGTCTTTTAAAAAAACTCGTATCTTATCTATGACGATGAAAAGAAACTGATTCTCATTACACATTAAACTTAAATTATAGTACAGTGAGCACACGAAGGTTGGAACAAATACAATGAAATCTCTATGAGCAAGGGAAAAAAATCGCTGGTACACGCCAACCTCACTTTTGTAATGCGCAAATTTGACATATAAATGCATCATGTGACGTCATCGGTGTGGCAGATGACGTTCGTATTTTTTTTAAATTTATGTGCCCCACATTTGATAGCGACATTTGAAAGAGCTCATTTTTCTACACACATAACGATTGTTTTTGACATAGGTAACATGAAATTTTTTTGAGAAAAAAATGTATGTATTTGTCAATCTATTCGATTTCTAACAAGAACAGTTAAAGTAAACACGCCAACAAATGGTTTCAATTGAGAAAAAGTAATCGCCTATCATTTACTTGCTCCTAATTCTAATTTTTCTCATTTGCAATCATTTGCCGGTGTATTTACTGTTAGAACTGAATAAATTGACATAAGAAAATAAATTGTCAATTGTAAAAAATAATCGAAATATTGTTTCTCAAAACAATGTTATCAGTGACTATAGAAGGACTATAGTCACTGATGTTATGTAACCTATATAAAAATCTGTATGTAGGTATAACAATGAGCTCTTTCAAATGGCGCTATCAAAAGTGGGGCTTACAAGTAAAAAATCATATCTGCGACACCGATGACGTACATGACGCATTTATATATGTCAAAATTTGCGCATTACAAAATTAAGGTTGACGTGTGCGAGCGACTTTTTTCCCCCTATCCCAAAGAGATTTTATTGAATTTGTTCTAACCTTCGCGGGCTCACTGTATGTCGACCATTTTGAATGCCATGTTCGATAATTTCTTCGGGGTATATATACAGTGTGTGCCACAATTCTACTATAATCAATTAAAAAAATGAAGTTTGATGTTAACATTCTGTAAAGATCTCTTGAAGAAACATTATTAAGAAGAGTCGTTTAGAATCAAATGTTATTGCTTAATCCCAATTAACAGACAAATCGGTACTAATTTACTTTTTAGTCACTTTTTACAAAAATCTCTAGAGAATTTAGTTTTATTTTCAACGAAAAGCCGACAAATTTATCGTTAAATATTAGTAAAAAAGTAGCTGACCCCGGCTGTAGCAAAAAATATGAAAGCTTCCACATTTTTTACTAATATTATAGCTTTGGCAATTCCCAATATTTATTAATTAATATAGTCCAGTTTTTTTTGGAAAGAAGTTACCATAGCTATATCTAAATTTTTGCTGTCAATATGTAATAATGTTGGCTGGACTTGCATAAACTTTCATGTTCTGTGGGTAGAACTTCCACTTTCTTGATAACCTGAAACTACTTTCCATTTGAATTAACATTTTACAAACCCTACCTACTACTATAGAGGTTTTACTATTTATGTTCGCTATCTCAACCAACCTATCTTCTTTAAGGGATTATCTCTTTTACTTTTGAGTTTAGTTTACTTCCATCCGCAGACTGGAGTAAATGCAAAGCCCCATTTGTCGTAATTGGATTTTATGCTTTCGTTGTGTTCAGCAAGGATTCTACAATTCTCTATACTGTTGTTTGGGTCCAATCCTGCTTATTCAATTTAAAAAATGCAACATCGAATTGCCTGGAGTTCGAAAACTGAGACGTCGCGTCTTGGAACCGTCGGCGTAATGCGTAGGTTGCAGAAGGATTATTTGGAAATGTGATATTTCTATAGGTACATTACCAGTGGCGTAGCGTCGGGGACTGGAAGGGCTATAGCCCCCAGAAAGTTCTGGAGAGAACTCTTGGGTTTAAAAATTTTGTAAGGCTGATAAAAATAATTATATTTGAAAGTCGAAAGATAAAATACCAAAATAAAGAAAGAGAAAAATAAAAATTAAACATCAGTCGAAATGAGGGGGCTATTTAGGGGTAGAAACTGTTTTTTGCTATTTTCGTCGAAATGTGACCTAGAAGAAAAAGTCTTACACAAAAGTTGTAAATATTAAAAAAAAATAAGTACAAGGCCCAATCAAGAGAGTTACGCAGTGGGTTGTAATATTAGGCAGGCAACCTAAGAACAACCTATAACGTCGCCAAATTTTACTTACGCCTTTGGGGTTATAGCGGGCCTTCAAACCGCGACTTGACGGTGCATTTATTTGGTTTTTCGGAATTTTAAGCGGTTTCAAGAATTTCTTGTTCCCATATTCCAGTAAAATCAGGTTTATTCAATGCAGAAAAAGATATACATTCACAAAATTTCATGTAACACCAGTTATTTAAAAAAAAAAACGAAAAATTGATTTTCCGTCGTTTTATCTGAAAATTTGATGTTATGTAGAAAAATGTCTGAAAGTTTTAGATGTTTTAATATCAACTTTTGTGTAGGACATTTTCCGCTAAGAAGTCACATTTCGCCGAAGATCGCAAAAAAAACAGTTTTTAATTCCGCTTTGGTACTAACCTATTAGCTCTAAATTTTTTTAAATTGTCAAGAGAAAATATATTTTTAATTCTTCTGCACTTCAGAGGAAACCTCTACAATTCTCTTAAAAATAATGATGATAGAATATTGTGTCTCCTGCAATTCACACAGGGGGACTAAACTATACCAAAAAATATATGTTAGTGACACTCAAGAAGACACGATGCGATGAGTACAAATCTTTGATCCAAACTCTGTGTCTAAAAATAAATCATCAATATCAAAACAATAATGGAAGTCGAGATTGAAACATTTTGTCCAGCGGATTCTCGAGCACAGATTAACACACCGCAAAGTCAAATTTGTTTATGCATATAAAAAATATAATAATTTGTTCATGGATATAAAAAATATAATTTGCACTTCTTCTATTTAAGGTAGTGTTGAATATCGCAATCAAAGACAAGCCAAACAAACTTTCCTCACACCTATTTACCTTATAAAGAATGCATCCATCGCTCCCCTGCTTCGGCAAACATTCTTGTGTGCTGACTCGGGAAACGGGAACGAACCAAGTCCGAAATACACGCTCGGGAATCGGTTGACGTGACCCAGGGATAATTTTATGGAGGATACGTGAGAACGAGGAACGGTTCGGAGTGGGTGAAGTTAAAGAAGCCTTTCGGCGTTCAGAACAAATAAATACTTGATATACTTCAAGTGTTAATCGTACTGAATCTCGATATTCTGACACTGAAATAATAAGACCTTGAGTCTTAGCTAATTAAATTAGGTAGGTATATTAAAATATAAGTGATTATTTTAGATAAAAGTTGGATAATGAAATGATACCAGTCGGACAAAAATTATGAAAACCTCATGGGATCATGGGTGAGTTGTAGTATTAAAACCTCAAACAAGTGGACGCAAACAACCAGTGGGGGCTCGAGGGTTAATGCACAGGTGGGCTAAGTATTGAAAAGAACACGCTCTATGGTCAATTAAAATAAAATAGGTGGGTACCGAGGTGGGTACCTACTTTCGGCATGGACTTTTTCATTTTTTATATTTAATAAAAGCTACGTATTTTTGCATAATGCATATAAAAGGTGCATAAAACCATAATCCCCGTTTTTAAAATGTTAGTAGCGCAAAACAGTGCATTTACTTTGTCCACTTGTCCTTGTCGTAATTTCTATAAAAGTGTCGAGTAAAATTGCAAGTTGCAACTTGGAGTTGGTCTCCCAAGAGTTTTTATTTAAACTTTTATGTCAATGAAAGTTAACTTTCAAAATGTCCTGCACACTATTTTTCATTTTGTTTACTTAGAATACGCGAGGCACCGAGAGAAGTTTTGTAAAGGAAGCAGTGACACGTGTCACGCACTTGACTGACTGAGACTGGAGCTCTCCTAGGCTAGAATCGCTGCTCAAATATTCGTAGCCTCAAAGTGACGATTTTAGGTTATTATCATATAGCCACCTATGCCGCGCAAGAGAGACGTCCGACCGGGGGAATAATTTGGCCGCCATTTTTAACCCTAAATGAGGCGGGAAATTTGAAATAATTTATACGGATGGGTTCCATAAATAATGTAATGTCTTGGTTGTCGTTTTGTGTAAAATAGATATTATTTTGGTTCAAGGTACCTACATACAACGTAGGTCCAAGAGTTTTGTCGGTTTTAATTTTAAATTAATTAATTCATGAAACGAAGCAGTTAACTAGGTTGAGAAATTATACAACTTAATCAAAACAATAATTTTAGTCATCATAAAGAGAACTAATATAATAGTCCGGCAGCCACGGGGGTAAACCCAAAAATATGGGACGAAGTTTTTTTCAAAACGGATTTGACATCTCTAGGACTCCTAGTTTTGATATCCAAGTGATGACAATCTGTCATCCTTGAGCAATTTGAGATACAGGGTGTCCTTTTAATAGGTACCATGTGATCACGTATATTTTTACACCCCCTTATTTTATATATTTTTGAGGTTAGGAAAAAAGTTTCAGATACAGAAAAAGCAAGCTTTTTTCAGCGTTTATTTATTTTTATACAGGTGGTTCAGAAAAGCGGTGCCAAACCAAACTTTTGTTTCTTTAAATCGAATACCCTTCATATTTTTAGATATTTGAAATCTGCTCATTGTCACAGTTTCAATGATGTATATACATGTAATATGTTTGTTTAAAGCGCGTTTGTAAAGTATTCGACCTTGAAACTTTAAATTTTGCACTTTTGATGTTTATTTTTCGAAAATGAACCTGGCGGGTATCGTTCTTATTTTTTAATTAATTTATTAAAACAGCTATAAAAAACTAAAGACAACTTTTTCTGCTCTACATGCTTTTTATAAGCATTTTAATATACAGAGTGCGATTACAGATTCCTCTCGAGAAATCATGAAGATTTATGAAGCAGCCCCATGTGGAGCTGTGATCCCTCAAAAGGGCTCCACGAAGGCACTTTTTCTTAACTTCAGAACCGTTTAACCGATCGCCCTCAAATTTTGTACACACTGTACTCTCAATAATACCCACTAACCACCTTTAAATGGACCCCCTGGTATACAAAGTGTCTGTTTTTTAGGTGACTCATTACTATTCACTGTAACAGCAACCCATCGTAATCGAATATCAGCAGCCCAGGTATCATTATGTTCCACACATGTTTGTAAAATAGCTTCCTTCATTGCTTGTTCGTATACTTGTCTTCCACGACTCTGAACGATGGCCATCATTGAAGATTTTTTATTTTTTCTAAATCGCACTTTTGTCCACAGTACAAACCTTGATCTCTAAAATTAAACTTTGTCACTTCTGAATGCCGCTGCTTTTTTACAGTTGGAGTTCCAGTATCTGAGAAACAAAACCTTATTATAGTTGTGCCACAAGACACGATAAGGCTGTTTAAATAAACAACCAAAGTCTATCCAAGTTACGGAGGCAGTGGATCAAATCATTGGCCACCACGTGACCTATTCTCTTATTGGTCTGGCCGTCATAAAATATCAAGTGTTTACGCGGCGAGCATAATGCAGGGCCGACTCTTTCCCCTGTCGAGTTTCCTGCATATTTTAGATCGGATCGCGAGCAGTAGGTAGGTATATTCTGTAAATTTATTTTACTACTTTATTTAAGGAAATTTATAAAGATCAACGAAAGGTAGAAACACAAATTTTAGAACTTCTAAAAAAATTAGTTCAGAATTACAAGCCACTTGGAATCTCATATTAGTCCAACCCTGGTAATCGATCGCAAGGCGGTCATGTGACTTTGTTTATATCTACTGCCGCTGTAACTTGGATAGACTTTAGACGCGAGCTTTTTTCCAAGGCCTCCAACTACTTCTCTGCATTGCACAATTACACTCCCGCACAGTTTGCTGTGGCAACCCGTGAACAATAACATTCCCGCACCGGTTGCTAAAATGATGTTACACACAATAACTTACATTTCTCAGTTAAAAACGAACATACAATGCAATGAGGCAACAAAAAGCGCGTTTTTTTGTTTCTTAATATAAATATAATACATTAAAAAAGCATTCTTCTTAAGCACTAAAATTAAAATATAGTAAACGCAAACTGAGAAGGTGAGTTTTGGAAAGGGGATGAGGTAATATAACACAGGAAATAAATATTTAACAACCAATAAAAGGGTTTTATACATAGGCCTAATTACTATTAGCCCTTCCCCATAATTCTCAGCTCATTTCTGGGTATTATAATATACCGAGTAGCGAATGCCATTAAATTAAGTACATTAAATTACACTAAAGTAAAAAATCGTAATTTCTTTATTGTAGTGTCCATATTGCTGGCGAAGTGTACCTATAATTACACACAATTAGGAAAAATTACATAATTTAATGTACAACTTTGAGTTTATACAAAATGCTCATTTGGCTGCAGAGTGGACAGAGCATAAAATTTAAGACGCCCTGTACCTGTCATGTAGCTTTATCTCTAAAAGTACCCATTTTTATAATTTTATTAGTTTTTTAACTTAGATAGGAAATGTTCTAATACAAAGGAAATTCATGAATATTTTAAATTTATAACACATTTTTAAAACACCTTGTATATTAATGATAACTGTAACGAAATTAATTTATACACTAATATAATAATAACAACAATTTTACAGCTAAATAGTAAGATTTAGAGTAGAAATTCCATATATTATCTAATATTTACTGTCTAATATTTGAGATACCCTGTATATCAAATTGCTCAATGACGCCAGCATGTCATCAGTCGGATATGGTTAATAGACATACAAATCTGCAAGAATCCGTTAAAAAAAGAACTTCGTCCCAAATTTCGCACTTCAGGCAAAAAAACCAATTCCGCTGCCGGACTATAATTATTATTGTACATTATAACTTACAAATTTACGTTGATGTGAGACAGGTCCGTACTAATTACTTTTTAAATTTAGTGATAGTGAAAACCCATAACTCCACCACTGGTTATTTCAGGACCTTCATATTATCACTAAATATCGTAGTCAAAAAGGTGGTACTACACATCAAATTTGGTTTAAATATCTCCACTGGTTCGGACAGTGTAAAAAATACTTCATATTTTTTCCAACACTTCAACGCCCTGTATCTCGGAAACTAAGCTTTCCCCGATATATGTTGATATAAAATTTTCATTTTAGATTATCTTTTTCTATCTAATGTTAAAGTCCTACCACATAAAAGTGAACCACCCTGTATAATATTGTCAAAAGCCATATCCATTATAACAACTATTTACGCAAGTATATCCTAAGATCTGTGAAATTATGGCAGGCCGCATTTCGCTGCACAATTAGCCAGCAGTCGAACAGTGAAACCCATGCAAGTATTGGTGATATTCTATTATGGCATGCAGCCGAGCATGCAGTCACTTGTTTTTACTACAATATCTATCGTCTCTGTCTCCTTCATCTCTTTTTACTACTAATATCAGGTGAGGTTTAATATGGTTAAAAAATGTTTTGTCTCGTATTTTATTGTCGAGGCGCCTGTTCTCGAGCTACCCTGGTAAAATATAAATGAACTCACTTTTACCACGCTCTGCTACTGGTAAAAATACCAAACTTATCAGCAGAAATCACCCGTATAAAATTCAAAGGTTTTTATGCTTATCCAAGTAAATTCATTTAAGTCATACCTACTTATTTTTTACGTTTTCACAGAAATAAAAACAAATCGAAATGTTGAGAAAAACCTAGAAGATCGATAATTTTTATAATTTTCTTGGGAAACATATTTCTGCAGTGATGATAAAAACATCATGGCCTAAGTTAATTTAGTACCGTTTTGGCTGGCTTTTCGATTTTTGAAGTCAATTCTTTTCTTATTTTGTAAATATCAATGTACCTGATGCGCCTAAAATGTACCTGATGCGCCTAAAATGTTTAGCATCGATTAAAACTGCGCAAAAAACGTACCTACAAACGCACTACCTCTCAGTACTGTTTAGATGAGTTCTTCAAAAATGCCAAAGTTTATTCTGTTCGTGAGCGTAAGAACTTAGCACCCCCTAGCGCGTATAAGAAATCTGTTATGATACGGTAATAAGCTCACTGGCGTATAATAAAACTGCGAATCTATAATGAGAAAAGAATATATCGGTAACAATTAGCGGGCCGATTCTACTTATACTATCGCACACCAAGGAACAAGATATGCGAGCACGAATGGTATGAGTAGAGTCCGACGATAGCGGCTTCTACTACTACAGCGCGAAGCGGTGTGAGAAGCTGTGTTCTTCCCTCTGTCTTCGGCTCGGAATTATTGGCGCTTTTGCGCCTGGCGTCCGTCGCTCGGGTCCCTCACCCGAACAGCTGTGGGCAGCGAGTGGGATGGTTATTGGTACGTCGTAACTGGGCGGTACGCACAAGCGGCAACATGGCATACCGGAGCGCCGAGTTACTGGGGTACTAATATTGATTTTCTTTTCACATTTTCCTTTTTAATAGGTCTCCCGTACCGTGCGATTAAAACTTTTTACATCATGACTGAATCACCCTGCATATATTAAAACAGACACAAAAAGTTTTTAGAACCGATAAGCTTAAAATAAACAAAAAATTGCTTAACAGTCATTTAAGTTGAAATATATTGTGAACCAAATTCTATATAAAAATTTGATTGGTTAACTCGTTTAAACACCCCCTTTTGTTACGATTGTTCTTTGAATTTTTTGACCAAAATTACACAAAAATGTATTTTAAGAACAAATAAATCTGTGAGCAATTTCAAGTAAATTTCTTAAAAAAAGTTTTTTTTTAACTTTAACACCCTGTATTTTGAAGTATAAACTTCTATATGAAAAATGGCATAAGAAAAGTCGCGCTATTTTAGACCATTAAATCTGTGGTAATTTATTGTAACACCCTGTATAATTGCACCCTTTTCCTTCATCTTTGAAAATTGGTAATAACTAATTATTAATAATGTATTCCGATATTATTCAACACTCACATTGGCTTATTTTTTATTAGGGAATTAGTCGATTTGTTTGTGTAGAAATAAACATTTTGTAAATAATTATGCTTTAAAAATAGGGATAGATGGCACTGTTTTCAGTTTTTCATGCAAATTCTGAATTCAGCATAGCATTCGATTTAAACCTGTGCTTTTGAGGTTTGTTTGCAAATACGTATACAGTCGTTACCTGTTTATACATATTACATGCAAAAAAGCAACCGAAAAATGTTGAACAATTACAAGATTGAAAGCATATTATGTCTGCATGTTTTGGATGTTGTTTTTTAAAAAAATATTATTTTATTTCATAATTTCTAAACCAGAAAAGTTATTTTAACCCGCTCATTTGGTATACACTTTAAATTTGATAGATTAGCATGTTATGAGGCAGAATTAATCCCCCTATTCAATCAGTGGTGGAAATACGGGTAATCGACTAATTAAATAAAAGAAAATAATGCCGTAATGTGTATTTTGTGCGTTTTTCGATAGAGTATATAATTGTAAACAAAAATTGTCTACAGAAGGTTTATAAATAGTACATGTTACTATTTCGCCACAAATTCAATTTAATTCGCTTAAAATTGCCACTATTTTCTAGTCGGTTACCCGTATCTCCACCACCGGTTGCATGTAGGGTTTAATCTTGCCTCATGATAAGGTAATATAAGCAGGTATACTGTGTACCAAATTTGGTTAAAATACATACACTGTTTAGAAATTATAAATGAAAACTATAATTAAAACAAATTTTAACACCCTGTAACGTGGAAACGAAGCCTTTCTGAAAAAAACGGTATATCAAAAACCACATTTATTTTCAAACACACTATCACATATTGTCGGGTCGAACGATAGAAATGACTCAACCTGTATAAGTACCTCCGTACTCAGAAGTCTAGAAAACTAAATAAAATGATTTCCCTAAAAGACGAAAAAAACACAATTACCTATCTCTTGAGTGAGACGTATTTTCCCATAAAATAATCAAGTGCACATCCTGAGGCGATGTAATATATATCTTGATGTGAATAGAATGCGACTGAAATTGCGTTTTGGTGAGGCCATTTCCTGCTAACAGCGGGAAAACCGCGACTCTGGCTACAATTTACGCAGGGATTTCTCTAAATGGCGATAAAGGGCGGTTAGAAGATATCTAGTCCCGTCGGGACAATGTAGGTAAAATAGCTATTGTTGGGATACAGTATGTGATCCTAAACAATATTATTAATAACAATGCTTCTTCTCAATAAGTCTGTACAGCCCATCGAAAAATCTAAACAAGCGGGCTCATAGATTTTTTATTTTCTAGCTCATTTTTTATTTTCAGTAAATATTTTCTTTTGTTCTAGTCTCGTTCGAAAACCAAATAATGAGGCGTTCTTCCGTTTTCGTAAAATCCAAACTAGCCCATGCTGAACATACTTATATTAGTAAACTTACCTTTTTATTCGATTTGAACACAGCACACTTGAATACATTAGAAGCACCGTCCCTAGCTATATAACTAAAAATCTTGAGGTCCTGAGAATCGTGAGAAACGTAAAATATCCTATAGATCGGATGGTTCAGCAACACCGATTTGTCATCCATCCAATGTTTTCTCTGAAAAAGAAAGGAATACCAAATTAGTATGCTTCCTCTGCAACACCAATAAGGAATCTTAACATAAACAATACTGACATAATATTGTTTTAGTCACAAACCTATTTCAGGCATGGATAAATATTAAAGCAATGCAACTCAAACCAGAGTGGCAGGGAAGTATCTACAAGGAGCCAATATTCATCCAAAAATAATAAAATCCTGCGAGTGCAAGAGGATGTTGTGAGCTGCGACCTAGAGAGATTTTCGATGACTTTGGAGACACTTTTACCTCAATTTCGCAGTTCTCAATTTTGTAAAATCAAGCTTCGAGTTTAGAGCTTCATCTGCTGTTTCGAATCAATACCCTATGATTCTGGAGATAATTCAGACTAAACGCATTTCACTGAAGATTTGCATTATAACAGAGCCGAAAATACGAGTATACCCTTAAGAGCAGAAAGAGCTAAAAGCATCAAGGAATTACCCGAAAATAAGATGTAACAGAGACCTATATCTCCGCTATCGTCCCGGCCGTTAAAAGTATTTCCTTGTTCGCGGTAGAAGGTACAAAACTCCCCAAGTTCGGCGTCTAAATACTCTTTCCGTAAAAATATAAAACAACCGAAGAGTTATGCGCCGCGCTAGGACTGCTGAGCTTCTCCTAGGGTTTGGAATCACTCAATTTTAAATGATGTACAATGTGATCCAAACTTAAAGCCCCGGCATATTTTTAGAAAATCGGCAGAACTGTTTTTGTGACACGAAGTAGTAGTGGTCGAGGAATAGATTGAACCAATTTTGAAAACGGCGTGTGACTTCACAACCATACTGAAAACATTTTTTCCCAAGTAAAATCCCAGTTAATACGCTACTGCAGTGTAGTAGTTTCTGTGATTATTTTCGTCATGTTTGTGGTTTACAAGTTATTAGCATTTTAATATGATGATTTTTCAGCTTTATTGCTCAAAATTCGAACATATACGATAAACATTCGTAAAGGATAGTTGCTCAGCATTGAAAAATATGATTGCATATAAAATGTTCTCTCTCCACGAGAATTATGAAAAGCCTACAGAAATAATTATTTATTAGCAAAATCAATGACAATAATAATAAGTTAGCTAAGAATTTAAAAATAAGATATATCACTTTTAAGTGGACACAAATCGATAAAAAATTGATTTGTTGGAATATTTTCAAAATTTTTTTTTGATACAAAGGTCTTCACAATGCGCAACTTTCTGCGTGAACACATTTGTCAAATTGCAATTCCAGGGCCGGCTAAGATTTTTTTTAAACACCGATTTCACAAAATCTATTTAGGCATTTTTTTATTTAAAATCTGACCAAACAGCGTTAATTAGGACCCTCTAAAACCCTTAAGTTCAAAATTTGAACTAAAAATATACAGGGAGTTCGGTTTTACAGTGCCTTAAATTTGCGCAAAGTAGTGATTTTGAGGCGCCCTGGAGAGTCAAGCGTCTCATGGAATGATTTTAAAACAATTGAAGAATTAACAGGACCACCCAAAGTATTGATGGACGAGACTGCAAGAAAAAATAATACAGGATGTTTTTGTCTACCGCTGCTGAAAGTTCAGACTTTTTTCGAATTTTATTCTGATCAAGTTTGCCGTGCTTTTTGAAACAAAGTTACTAATAACAAAATTTATAACAAACAAAATATTTAGATCTTAAACTATCGGGGTTTTTTCAACATAACCGCCTTCTAACGTAATACATTTTTCAAGACGTTTTTTGTTATTAGAAACAACTCGTCTTAACTCATCTATTGTTACGGAATCGCAAGCTTCAATTATTTTTTGTTGTAGCTCGTTTATGTTCCTAGGACGATTTTTATATACTTTGTCTTTTATGGTGCCCCAAAAATAATGATCCATCGAGGTAATGTCGGGGGAACGCGGGGGCCATTTAATCAAAGGACTATTTCGTCCAATCCATCTGCAAGTGGTAACATTTATAATTAAACGAATAAAAAATCTTGCATGTAAAACAACAATACCTGTTCTCAAAATTATCATTTAGCCACTCAACAACAGCGCGAGTTCCATGGATAGGCGCACCGTCTAATTGTAGTATTAGATCTTTTCTTTCTTGTAATGGTAAATCGTAAATCGATAATATTTTTTCTTGCAGTCTCGTCCATCAATACTTTGGGTGGTCCTGTTAATTCTTCAATTGTTTTAAAATCATTCCATGGCACGCTTGACTCTCCAGGGGCCCTCGAAATCACTACTTTGCGCAACTTTAAGGCGCTGTAAAACCGAACTCCCTGTATATTTTTAGTTCAAATTTTGAACTTAAGGGTTTTAGAGGGTCCTAATTAACGCTGTATGGTCAGATTTTAAATAAAAAAATGCCTAAATAGATTTTGTGAAAAAAAATCTTAGCCGGCCTTGGAATTGCAATTTGACAAATGTGTTCACGTAGAAAGTTGCGCATTTTGAAGATCTTTGTATCAAAAATTTTTTTTTTTGAAAATATCCCAACAAATCAATTTTTTATTGATTTGTGTCCACTTAAAAGTGAACACCCTGTATGTACAATCATAATTTTCAATTCTGAGTACTTTCCTTTATGAACGTTTACCGTATCTTATAGAGTGTTTTGAGCATGAAAATCGTAAACTCTCCATATTAAAATGTCAATAAATGTAAACCATAAGATTTAGAATATTTTTCAATAAAAAAAATACTCACAAAAAATACCATTCCAGTGGCGTATTAATTGTGATTTGACTGGAAAAAATGTACTCAGAGCCTTGTGACATCACAAACAAAAATAAACTTGTAATGACTCGAACTGTTCTTTGATCAATGCCAATTATTCCCAAAAGTTCTGTCGATTTTGTAAAAACAGACCGGGACGTCGAGTTTCGATCACCCTGTACAATTTGCTAAAATATTATTCTAAAATTTAAATTGCAATGTTCTTTCTAATGACTACACAAAGTGCAACCGACGGGAAACGCAAATTTAGCTCAAGCAAAGTTTTTTTAGTTTTAACATTATCTGAAAAGTTCGGGGTAAAAGAAAAGTTACTTTGCAGAAGAATTTCCCAAGTTGGGTCGAGCTTCTGCGATAGTTTCTTTGTAGATAGCTAAGATGTTTTCGCGATTCTTTTGGGAGAGTGGAGCACTTCAGGGTTAGACTGGCATTTTAAAAATAGGCATATCGTGCCCATCGATTGGGTCTTTTTTTTTCAGACTGCCTTGCAACCGTAATTTATTCTTCGAATAAGTGGAATAATAATATTGATATTGATAGTCTTGTATCAAGTAACGAAATCGATTAAACAAAAATAACTGACTTAATTATTTCATTAAATTGCAATACTACTACGTAGGTATAAGCCCACTTCAATGGAAGCTACAAATAGTTTATTCGAAAAGTATCCGAAAAAGGAAGTAAACCAAGGTATTATAGTCAGCGTAAAACGAGGAAAAGACAAACAGGTAACTCTCAAGTCGAGTTCCAGTCGCTAAATTACCTATCTATTTGTCAAATACTTAAAACCGGATAAAATATATTGAAAATGAAAACATTTCATCAATGGTACAATTTTAGTAATCCCCTGACGATAAATCCAGGTCGTATTATACAGTGTATGTCCGGCGATGTGGTAAGAGGGCAAACAGACCAAACATTTTATTTTTAGAGGAAGTCATTCTTTATAAAAAAAATGTGCTCAAAAATGTAGTTGAAATACATTTTGTAGGTCTTAATATGGTCATTATTTAAATAAACTGATATACAATGTGGTCATTCAAGTGTGCAACATAAGGGACTTTTTTTTATTAATTGCACAATCAAAATATAGACATTGCCGAAAGTTGATGCATGTCCAATAATCATATTAGGTGCACTTAGAATCATTGCAAGTTGAACAGCATACAGGGTCGGTAAAAAATATAAAAATTGCACAAGAGTAAAGTAGGTACCCTTATTTTAAAAAATTCAGCAAAATGTTATTAAGAAAAGTTGTTTAGAATTAAAAGCTATGCTTAAATACCAAAACATAGCCTTCTAAGAAAAAAATTTTTTCGTCAATTAATTTTCAGTTTCATAATAAACATTTAAAATGAAATTTTTGCACTTTTTTGATATACACATTATCATTACTAATGTTTTACCTTCTTCAGAAGAATTTTTGCGAAATTTTACAGTTTTGTTTAATATCGTTGCAACAAACATGAAGTTTGTGATTCCTTAAAAAATTAAAAATCTAAGTTAATTTTACAAATATGCTTGAATTTAAACAAAATTATGCGAAATTGATATAATTTTGATTGATGTATGAAATTGTTTAGGGTGAATATTGAAACAAAATTTTTTTAGGAGGCCATGTTTTGGTATTTAGGCATAACTTTTAATTCTAGACTAATTTTCTTAAAAACATTTTACTGAATTTTCTGAAATAAGGGTATTTTACTCTTGTACAATTTTTATATTTTTTGACCTACCCTGTATGCTGTTTGACTTGAAACCGTTCTAAGTGCGCCTAATATGATTATAGAACATGCACCAACTTTCGGGATTAATTGCACACATAAATGACCAGACTGTACAAAAAAATTATTTCAACTTCACTAAAAATACGAAATACTTACTTTTTTCTTTTTCCTAAGCGTAACTTTTACTCCATCTATGGAGACCTCTACTGTCACCTTTTTCTTCTTGATCCCTTTTGATTTAAATTCGTACTGAAATGAAAAGTCCATTATTTGTCATGTTCTTGCTCACTGCTAGCATTTTTTATTGCAATCATAAATCGTCCAAATAGATACATTAACATATTCGATATTTCAATGATTTACCCACAAGTTGGGTGATACCTGACTTACACATAATTTTATTTTAATTAATTTGACACCTCTACGTCTATCTGTATGTCTGTTATTAAATAAATTGCTTGTTGAGGACAATTTAAAGAAATTATGGAAACATCATTAATAATTATCAACATGTTCCTTTTTTGCTAGTATAAATTCTCCGTCTTAACTTTTGTATTTTTCTCTAAATTTTATTCGCCCAGAAAATCGAAAGCTTACTCGTATCCTCCGCATCGCAGCGACAATTTCAACCCTACTTGTCGGTCTGGGCACGTCCAGCATCCCGATATACTGAAACAAAGGAAGCACGGTATTAGATATCAAGCCAGCCGAAAAAGTGTGACATTCAACTCATTCCGCAAGGGAAAAACAATATTTCCGGAAAGGAAAAACAACATTATAAAAAATACAACGTTCTCGTAAATCATATCACGGGAAACTAGTAAGGTAGTGTTAGTGAGTAAGGCCCACCTCTTGTATACATTGGCTGATATTTACTTTCATTATACAGGATGATTTTTTTAGGTTTACCACCGCCATTTTCTCGCTTATTTTACGCCCTACAAAAAAAGCAATTTTAGACAGCTAAGTGGTGCTGCAAAAGAAATCGACATTCATGGCCAACTTGTCGCGCAATATTAAAAAAACCTCAAATTGAGCAAAACTATTAATAGCCGTGGAATGTTTATTTTAAGAGACAGAGGAAAACTTTTATAATTAAAATTGATGGCACTGAGAAGCTTTATCCATCCACGTAGTCAGATAGTTTCAGCAAATTACACAGGGTCTTCGGCTCTCTTGAGGCCATGAAAATTTTTTGTTTATTTCGTATTAAGCGATTTTCCCGCTTATTTTAGGCCGCACAGAAAATACGTAAGAAAACAAAATATGTCAATTTTGGTCAGCGAGGCGACTTTAAAAAAGGAATGGGCCTCCATGCCCAACTTTTCGCATTCTACTAAAAAAACTTTAAATCGACAACAATTTTCATGGCCTCAAGAGAGCCGAAGACCCTGTGTAATTTGCTGAAACTATCTGACTACGTGGATGGATAAAGCTTCTCAGTGCCATTAATTTTAACTATAAAAGTTTTCCTATGTCTCTTAAAATAAACATTCTACGGCTATTAATAATTTTGCTCAATTTGAGGTTTTTTTAATATTGCGCGACAAGTTGGCCATGGATGCCGATTTCTTTTGCAGCACCAGTTAGCTGTCCAAAATTGAAACATTTTTGTTTCTTACGCTTTTTTTGTAGGGCGCCAAATAAGCGAGAAAATCGCGGTGGTAGACCTAAAAAAATCATCCTGTATATTGCTCCACACTGTACATTAAGCTTTTATGCTCTTAGGCAGCACATTTAAACATTATCAGTGTCGTATCTAGTATCAAAACTAAATATTTTGTTCACAATAATTATTACTGCTTTGTGACACAACCTTTATAAATAATGTTCCAAGGTACTTGTTGCATTGTTGTTCTATTGTAACTCTTAATAACTTCATTCGCACTATTAATGAATTCACAATGTCGGTTGGGTTTTACTGCTACTCGGCGTTGAGCTTTTTCCTTGTTAGGACATAAGCGTCGTTATAGTGGTAACAGAATAGTCGATAGTTGCCTAATATTTTAGTAGAAAACAAGGATGATACTTTAAAGTCTATGTCAATATTAAAAGAATTAGACCAAATAATGTGCATTGACTCAAATTTCTAAGGATTGCATAGTTTCTGTTTGACAACTCTAAAGAACTCGATACTACTGCGCCACTGAAGGTCAGCCATGACGGGACAACAGACGGTAAGCCGGGACGATGTTGCCAAATGTAGCGAATACGTCTTTATTCTTATACAGGGTTAACTATCACTTAGTACAAAAAATTTTACCACGTGCGCAGGGTGGCTTAAGAAAACATTGAAACATATTTTTAGATTTTTTTTACGATCTTTAAAAAGAGGTAAAAGCCCCTATTTTCCCTGTAAATCTCCGCCTCTAATTAAGTCATCCAATATGGCTTCGGACCGTACTGTCAGCTTGAAGTTATTTCCGCGGTGTTGCCGTTGTTTTCAGAAGGATGAAAATACCTTTTACTCAAACAAATCTCTGTATGCACTCACCCACCATGCATCAACAACTTTGGTGCAGTTTATTCCCTCGCTTGGATGTTCACTAATCGTGCAGCTCCCTCGTACACAACACTCCGAGGCTTTTGGCTTGGCGCCGAGTACCGGTCGCCTGGGCCCGGTCGGTCCGCCGTGGCAACACGTCTTGATTTCCTGTATCCAGGGCACAGGGCGTCTCCAAATTCTCCACAATTTTCCTTCTCCTGCCTCGGGCGATGCTCGAGGCTTCTCACTACTTTCCAGCTTCCCTTTTCTCCGCTTTTTTAGTCCCAAAACCACGAGACCCGCGAAAGCGGGCTGCTGCCCGTGTGCCGTTTACTCCATTACTACTGTCCTCCCCTCTTGGCTCTCCCGCGCAAGTCAGGACGCGATGTTGACCAACCCGCAAACTGAAGTATTCCCCTATCCCCTAAACTAAATCAAATAGGTTTCCCAGTGCGTTCACCTAAATTTCAACATCAGCACTACCCATACAACTTATTGGAATACTGTCGCTATGAAATTTTTAATTTAATTTAATTAACCGAGTGAATTTGTGCATCGAGGTTAACGGCGGCCTCTTTGAACAGTTACTGTAGTGCTTTGCATGTGCAATGTGTGCTAGTACAGTTGTGTTTTTTGGTTGCCCTTCGGAGTTTTTCTGGCGAAGGGGATCCTCCTCCGTGGTCGTCAGGCTGAGTACCTCACTTCAAACAAAAGGAATGGCGGAGGGAAACAAGAGGTCCCCAACAGATTTAGAAAATGTGATGAATGTTGTGTTGTGTAGTGTTGTGTGACTTTTAATGTAAAAAAGCAAGAAAACAGAAAATTGTGCAATATTCAATCCTGGAAATGTCAGTAAGGTATGTGTTTCATAGGCATTCTACATGTTCCTTAGAAAGTAATCGTTTTTAAAAGTAAATCGTAATTTCGTGGTGAATCCCCGGATAAATCGCAACGCCGCGCTATTTCACTACCTCTACCTCCCATTGACATAGGCGAAATTTTAAGACATGTCTTGCGGGCGTCCATAGGCGGCGTTTTTTGAGGGGTTTAAAACAATTTGAAACAAATTTTTTTTAGGCTAGACAAATGTGGGAAAATTTTTGAAAATTTATTTTGACAAGTTTATTTTTTCTTTATCTGCCATAAAAATTTTTGTACTAAGTGATAGTTAACCCTGTATAGGTGACAATCTTCTCGTCAATAGCGACGAAAGTAGGGATCTAAGACAGCCATAATGATGCGCCTTGTTTTCATGAGGATGCATTCCAAGGGATAACTGGTGGACCCTTTATAAATAAAAATTAAGGAAAAACACAAACATGTCATCCTCAACTGGCAACGATGGTTCTTATTCTTATGAACTCGTTTGACATGTTTCCAAAACAAATAGATATTGTCCTCATATCAAATAACTAGTTTTCTCTTTATTGACACATATTGTTCCGAACAACTGTTTTCCTCAAAAATATAAAGGTCCTCCTTGTTTTACAACTTCTGCCCTACGAGTTCTTATTCTGCGGGATTAGGTCATCCGCCCACCGCCCTCCCATTCGACAAACAATCCCCTGGCTGTTGGTTTCTGATGAAGGGTTTTCGTACAGATGTAATAAGGGTCGAGATATTTCCGCTTCCCTACAGCCAGCGTGAGAATTGATTGCCTTTGCCGCCTTTTCCGGTGGAGAATATCGTAATAATGGACTATTAAACGAAAACTCGGTTAGGAAGCAATTTTAGCCTTTATTTTTCAAAACAGCAGTGTTTTTTTTGTTGATAAACGATAATTTTAGATAATTTATAAACTTTCGTTAAGATTCATCAGAGTCGACGGTAGTAGGTAGTTTTTGCAAACTTTATACGTTTGCTGATATAGGTGAACAATTCATTAACTCCTACCCATTGCAGAAAAATTAAATGTCGCAATATTAAATTACCGATACATAATATATATAGACAATCGAATGATTTTCCGCATAATTTGAAGAGTTTCATTTCTCCTGAAATCATTGCCAGTGATTTCCAGCACGGGGTACAACTCAGCAACTTAAACATTCACCATCACTGGCCTCTCCTTTCTCAATGTACGGAATATAAATCCCCATAAAATGAAACTAATAATTTCATTGCTGGTGAAATTACACGCCCCACGGGCAATAAATTAACCAGTTCACACCTCATTTTTCAGCCGACTTCCCGCCACTTTTTAAAACTAGCAACAGCACCGTGTTGAACGTTTAAATTGCATCGGACAGAAAGTAAATTTATTTGCTGTCAGGTCCCTCTTTGTTTTCAGTTTATCCGGCGTAACTAAGTCATGATTCGCTTGGGGTGTTGTAAATTCGCAATAAATCGGATTGTGAGGGAACCTTTCAACTATCGCTTTTGCCGAGATCGATAAACGAATGATGTTGGCTTATGGTATCTGGGAGGTATGCCGCAATGGAACATTTAATATTAGTGTAAGGATCTGGCCACTCCAGATGTGTTGTAATAAGTAGAGTAACCCAAATATGCAAGTCGAAACCCTAAAAATATGCGCATAAATATGCAAATAATTTAGTCAAAGTATGCAGGAAAATGTTGAAAATATGCAAATTAAGAAATACTTTAAAAATATAAATTTATTCATTGAATTTGAATTGGGTTTTTCGCCACCAAACTGGTTAAAAGACAACTTTTTCAAGTTGTCTAAAAATTAATAAATTCTTAACAGTCAATGAACTAAACTTTGAACTTGTAACTCAAAAAATATCTTCAACAAATTTGTTTACTGAGCTTTCGGAGAATAAATCTTCCTCCTTTCTCAAAGATCATGTCATGTCATTTTCACTTTGACAGGCGTTTAGTTCATTTACTGTTAAGAATTTATTAATTTTCCAGGCAACTTGAAAAAGTTGTCTTTTAACCAGTTTGGTGGCGAAAAACCCAATTAAAATTCAATGGATCTGTTTACGCCACAAATAAATTTTAGGAAATATATACATTTATTGTTTCATTTACAAATAAACATATATAATGTACATACAAATTTCTAAATGCAGTTATACATAGTAAAAGTAACAATATTTTATTTAAATTTTCTACATACAGGGCGATTGAACTAAATCTAAATATGCTTTTATTATAAATCATAAAAATCAGGTTGAAATTTAGTTGTAAAAACAATAAACCACTAAATGTTGCTCAAAATCCTCAATTCAAAAATTTTGTCTTCTATCAGAATATAAAAATTTATAAATGGTCTAAATGGAGAAACTCCTTTCCACATTAACCGATGTAAGAGGTGCGCTTTTAAAATTGCTCACTATCACAGGATCCAAATCGATGGATTCGGTAAAATCTCCCTTTAAAATATTTCCTACTTGGCTAAGAAACTGAAACCCACTATTTTTTCCATCACATTTCTAAATTTTTGAAATATTTTGTCCCCAATTTTATCTGTGACATTTTGAAAAGCAACCTCAGATTGTTTCACCAGTTCTACACTTTGGGTTAATGGCAAATTTCAAATTAGATTCCTCCATTTGTGTTATTGTTTTAGAAAGAAAGCTATAATTTGCTTTTAGAAAGGACAGTTGTTTCTTTATTTCCTTGTTTTCGAATAGTTGTTTAACATCTGTAAGGGACTGGGAAGATTCATTCGAAAATTCTGAAATTAGATCTTTCAGTTGGCAAAAATTTTCGCAATAAAAAAATCCAGCTTCCAACCAAGTGCCCTATCTTGTAAGAACAGGTTGAGGTGGAACAGTAGTGTTTGGTAGTTTTTCTTTGTAGAACTGAACCCTTATAGGCGCTTTAAGGAAGACTTTTTTCATGTTGGAAATTAAACTATTTACAAGCGGAAAATGTTTCCTAATTTCCTCAGCAACCTATTTAAAGCATGAGCAAGGCATGTTACATGTATCAACTTCGGATAAAAGATTTTCAATTTTTGCCAATATTTACCTATCTATAATTTATTCTGTCCTTTTCAATAACTGTACTTTATTAAATAATATAAATATAGTAAGGGCAGAATGTAAAGGCGAAGTCGGCCATAAAATCGAGAGAGATGGGCTATGATCTTCCTACCTGCTCTCCCTTATGTTTTGGAGCGAGGGGTTCGGCGTAAAGAACCGCAAGACCAACTTTTTACTGCTCTGTCCTTGTCTGATACATTATGTTAATAAAGATAATATATTCAAATGGGAGTAGGCCTCTATAAAACAGGGCAGTAATTAAATATTTGGTTTATTTTGGTGATAGTCTTCCTGGTAATAACAATGTAGCGTGAAGTATTCAGTGCCCAAAGTAGAAAATTAATATTAAATGTGGTGAAATATTTCCAAGAATAAAAAGAGAACACACGTGAAAATTTATCGGTACTTCAATGTGCATCGGAGGCGTTGCAGATTAGTACAAGGAGCATTTCACGAATTAAGTAAGAAGGCATTAAACATATTAAAATGGTACACACTAAAAGTAAAGCAGCCCCGAAAACTAAAGATTTGACAGAATCGGATAAAGGAGAAATAAGAAGTTTGATTTATGACATGACAACTAACTTAAAAATTATAAATCCAAGTTGCCTTATGCGTCTGACAATATAATTAATAAAATGGGACATCAAGTGTTGAGGCTTCCCCCATATCATTGTATATTTAATGCAATAGAATTGATATGGGCCCAATGCAAAACTTTTTTTAATAAGAAAATTTTATTCGAGGCAATGCATGATGATAACACGGTAATGTCTATTTGGAAAGAAGCTCTCCAGGAAGTCACTAAAGAAAACTGGTCCAGTTGTATAAAACACACCGAGAACGTTATTAAGGATTATTGGGAAAAAGAAAAGATAATTTATCTATATTATTTTGGGAAAACCAGGTAGATACCTACCTAGGCACCGACCCCTGTTCCCAAAAATTAATGAAACGCCTTAAATTATCCTAAATTCTTTCAATTATGCACAATATGCCATATTTTAAGGATATATGCAAATATTTAAAAAAATGCATATATAATATGCTAAATATGCAAAATATGCGTGTTGCATATTTGGGTTACTCTATAGTAATAAGAAATCAATCAATCAATATAAGGGGACGTTATGCAATTACCTGTTTGCAATAAAATATTACAATCAAGGTGGGGAAAGTGCGGAGCTAATAGCGAATGCGATGTGATTATAATAAGATATTATAATTATTATGGAAGTGACAGCAACATCTTTATATCTATCCCTCTTATACTGCTACTACTATTGCTATTTCATTTATTACTATAGCTATATACATGCACATTATTATTATAGTGTGGACACTAAATTAGAATTATTGAGTTACCTTTGTTTTCACCTATAGCAAAGCCTACTGGAAAAGCAGTTTTTTTGTATTAACAAACTCTTTGTCTTCGCCCATATTTGTATTATCTACTAGCTACAGATTTTCCAGTGCCAACTTTACAATGCAGTAACTAAAAAACTAGCGCCTTTCGACTGCAGTGCCATCTACAATTTGCAATGGAAAAATTCAATCTGAGCCTACGAATAAAGTCTTCGACGAGGTCTACTAGCCTTTTTTTACGGAACAAATAGTACATACTATTATTTAAAAATCCACAATACATTATGTATAAAGAAACATCCGACATTACCAATTTGCTATTTTGCACCGTTGCGTTGTTGTGAGAAAACTGTTTGAGATAGATCAAAATGAATTTCACGTTTCTATCTTAACTTTTCAAGGGCTACCTAATGGCACTGGTACCAATTGGTACCATGGTGCCAAAATTGGTACCAAAATTTGGTACCTTGAATTGAACAGTTAAGACAGGAATGTGAAATTCATTTTGTTATAAACGTGCCTCGACATCTAGAACAATTATTGGAGAATACGTTGGAAATTCTACTACAGCCTCAACATCATCAGTTGTTACATCAGTCAATAACCTAATTCACTCAGATTCCGATGTTAACAAAGTTATCAATATTTCCAATTGCAGTAATATTACTGTTAATATTAATATTAATCAAAAATAGTTCACTCTGAATTTATTTTTATAGCGTTTTATTTACTTCGTTTCGTTACTGTTCATTTAATTAATGTTATTGAGTAAAGTACTTAGTATTTAAAGTACTATTTACTTATTATACTAGCTTTTTTGGCACGCAGGACAAACGCGTCGCGAACATTTTTAAACGAAATATGTAAAACATGTGTACTGGAATCAGCACTGTTGCATTTTCTAGAAAATAAATATTGTTTAATGGACGACACATTTCATGACGGAGTTAATCCGGCAGACATATTTATCATTAGGTTCAACACTAATTAAAAATGAGCCAGCCCCTATAGGAACGGAAATTCTCGAACGATGATGAACAAATATTGAGAAAAGCCAAGGAACGTGATTGGCAAGTGAGCACACTACTAATTAACTTGTTGATGATATCACTTTATGATCTATTTGTTTCGAGAAAGCATAGGATTATAGATTTAATGATTTGCTACGCGCATCTGTGTTCAAAGAATATTATTGTTAAAAGTGGCGATATTTAAATTAAACGTGCCATTATTCCGTCTCTATCTTAGTCTAAAATTATTTATAAATATGTAGGTGGACAAATGATTGCTGTAACCTTAGCTATGTGTTGGCTATTTTTAAAACTAATAAGCACTAGATTCTTTGAAAAGAAATAGGTACCTACTATACCAACTATATTTCAGAACGCCGTGAAAGGAGAACATCTTTATCATCTACTCTCATAGAGTATAGTTCTTCGAACAGTGATTGTAAAATGTTATTCTACGATCAGTGTACTACCTAGGCTTTTCACTTTAAGTTCAGAGTTCCTGCGGTTGACATAAAAATTTAACGAATGAACTATATAAATATGTATTTGCTAATAGAGGTACAATCTCCATTTTTAACAAATTAGTCTGTTTAGGATATTTTTTAATGGAGGGCAACTCGAAAATATCTCGATACAAATAGCATTTTCAGAGAACTTTTTTTGAAAGGAAAAAGTACTTTTTTGATAGGCTAGCTTTTTGTCAAACCGCATTTGAGATCCATGGCCCTAAAGAATCCGAAAACAGCCGAAACTTCTTCGGTTTGTAATTTTTTTGTCTCGAGACTTACCGAAAAAATTTCCTAATGAAATTTGTTGGCAAGATTGTTTGCTTCAATCCTACTTTATTTTAATTTGGAAAAATGCTATAGGGTTTAGTGGGTGCTTTCTTAGCACCCACCCAAAAAATGTGCTCTTACATTGTAGCGGGTCGTGCTCTCGAATGCTTGATATTTTCATGTTTTCAGCATTTTTTCACAACATACTACATTAGGAATCGTGGCAATTTCTCGCCAGGTATCTGTATCTCGCACATTTTTAAAATTTTCTAGTATGCCAGCTATAATTTGATCAATTTTTTAAGTGTAAGGGAGCAGCCACTAAAACCATGGCATTTTTCCAAATTCTGATAAACTAGGTTTAAAGCAATCAGTTTTGCCCCTAAATGTCATTAACAATTTTTTTCGGTATAATTCTTCAAACAAAAAAAAGGTACAAGTCAAAGCAATTTCGAGAATTTTCGGGTTTTTCAAAAATATCTTGGAAAGTAAGCCATGATTATCGAATGTGTTTTTACACAAAGTTATGTTTAGCTCATATTATTTATATTTAATTTAAATTTTGCGTAGGTGCCAATCAAATAGTAAACATTCAGTTTAAATAGTAAAAATTTTGTATTGTGGTTCCTGACGTTAGACTGACCTCTGGGATATCACTTTTCTCTTTGCTACTGGACACCTAAATCAGTTTCAGACTCTCACTCGAACCTCTACTCAAACTCATGGAGGTTAATATTAAGTGTTGTTTACAAAAGCAAATTTGAAATATGTAGGTACCTATTTTAAAATGTACGTAAAAAACAATAGAATTTAATCCCTGCTATGAACGAACATTAATCTCTACAATTTGAAGCGGCATACTGCCACTAAATAATTAAATTGTCCCGTTCAGTCGTTCGCAACAAACAAATGGAGCGGACGAGGGTGGACACACACGTTTCGGGAACAAATAAAATATGCTCGGGAAAAAGAGCGGAAATAAGCATTTTGTTATCATCGTCCAAATTGAAAATCACAAAAACCACCTTATATAAATTTTCTTTCATGCAAAATATATACCTAGATTTATTTATAAACGTTAAATTTTTGATGGCATGGTGAAGAAAGCGCAAAAATATCTAAATATGAAATATCGTGAAACTAAAAGGGAAGAAAATTAATAAAGCAAACCTTCCAGTCGAAACTCCACAAACAGTTTATATTCTCAAAAAGAAACTGTACATGTTTCAAACCGCCAAGGGTTCATCTTCAGCAGCGAAATGAATAATCATGAGTTATACAAAGCTTCCAAGCACATTTTAAAAAATTATATTATCAAAAATTCATAAGAAAATTTCAAAAGTTAAATGGAGTCGAGTTGTAACCATAAAAAACCCAAAATTGAAAATTGAAGCCACCAAAAGGCTTTAGATAGTTCATAAAATTCTTCAAAAAAACTTCACTCTAAGCAACCATTAAACCAATAAATCTAGGTCGTCAAATTAATATTGGTTTAATGGTTGCTTAGAGTGAAGTTTTTTTTGAAGAATTTTATGAACTATGTAAAGCCTTTTGGTGGCTTCAATTTTTAATTTTGGGTTTTTTATGGTTACAACTCGACTCCATTTAACTTTTGAAGTTTTCTTATGAATTTTTGATAATATAATTTTTTTAAATGTGCTTGGAAGCTTTGTATAACTCATGATTATTCATTTCGCTGCTGAAGATGAACCCTTGGTGGTTTGAAACATGAACAGTTTCTTTTTGAGAATATAAACTGTTTGTGGAATTTCGACTGTAAGGTTTGCTTTATTAATTTTATCACGAGTCGAATGATGTTCTTGTACAAACTGTGCGACGTTAGCGTATGGGCGAAAGCTTCCAACAGTTGCCTTTAGTCTAATGAGGCCAAAGTATGACATTATTTTCAGAAAAAAACGAATGAAACTCACATTTCAAAGTTCCATCCACACTGTACCAAATTGAACATTTTTGATGAATTTCTTCTATTTCCCGACGAGACAAAAAGTAGCCGAGGTGTCTAGAGTTCGATTGTCGAGACAAATTGAATGCGGCAAACCGCATCTTGATTAGTTTAGGAGATTCTGTCTCTAACTTCTTTATTTGTATTTTTTTTATTTTTCGGCAAAACACTTTTTCGTAAGCCGCTTTCTTATGTGAAATTTGTCGAAGTAAGCGGCAAGTTTTCAAATGTTTCTGATTTCGAGTTATAACAAAAATATTTAAATACGAAATACTTGATATGTAACAAAAACATCGCTTTTAATTCAAAATGTTATAATTTAAAAACAGTAAACTACAGAAAACTGGGATGTTCATGAATGAATTTATTTTAAAAGAAATGGCTCGTGGCATATGGGACAAAATGCTTTGGTAATTAATTGGCAACACCAAACTAGTTTCCAATATCTAATGGAAAATATGCATCAAGCAGACGTAGCGCACCTCACCGAAAGACCCACATTTCGTTGGCTAAGTGGAATAGGAAATAGTATAATGCGGTGAGCATTTACCATCCAACGCCATCTGGCTGGTACTGCCAAAATTAAAGCAATGTGAGTGTGTATATATCGACCGGTCGATCGACATATAAAAAGAACTCGGCAAAGCGGCGCGGCGCGGTGGAATAACAAGAAGAAGCATACATACGGGGAACCAAGAAACTCATTTGATTCATTACCGAGTATCTTCTAATATACAGGGTGAGTCACATCTAAAGGCAGAGCCGAAAACACAAGGTAGAATTCGCTAAAATAAGCACATATGCTTATTAAACATTAGCTCAAAAACGCTTGGTTCTCCATATACAGAGTGTTGAAACTTTTCCAAATATTTTTTAATTTTTTTCTAACCCGTTTAGGAATTATTTTATACATATTATGGGTTGTCATTTTGTGCAATAATTTGGCCCTGTTCAGATGAGCAGCGGCGTAGATACAAATAATTTTATTTTAAATGCCAGCATAATCACCTTGACACTAGTTTAAAAAATCCGAAATTACGAAGAAACTGTACCAGAAATAAAAAAATACCAAGAGGCACTTTTTGTTCCAAATTAAATGGGCTATCGAAATTTTTAGTTTTGCACAGGGCCGTACTACTTTTTTTCTACAATTATTTACAGTAACTATTTTTACCTACGCCGCTGGTGATCGGAACGGGGTCAAATTATTCCACAAAATGGCAACCGTCCAGTGTATAATGTGTACCAAATTTGGTTGGAATTCCTAAATGGGATCGAAAGAAATTAAAAAAATATATTATTTTTGGAAAATTTTCAACACGCTGTATATGGAGAACCAAGCTTTTTTGGGCTAATGTTTTTTAAGCATATGTGCTTATTTTAGCGAGTTCTACCTTGTGTTTTCGGCTCTGCCTTTAGATGTGACTCACCCTGTATAGAAATCAACAAGGATCGAATCGTGAGTTTCAATCCTTTGGTTTTGGCAGTACCAGCTAGATGGCGTTGGATGGTAAATGCTCACCGCATTATACTATTTCCTATTCCACTTTGCCAACGAAATGTGGGTCTTTCGGTGAGGTGCGCTACGTCTGCCTGATGAGGGCCAACAAGCCCGAAACAGGTACCTGTCGTGGTCTCCGAAAGATCCATACATAATTTCCATTAGATATTGGAAACTAGTTTGGTGTTGCCAATTACCAAAGCATTTTGTCCCATATGCCACGAGCCATTTCTTTTAAAATTATAATGAGGACACTAAATATTAATTTTGTTTGAATGAATTTATATTCAAAAATTTTCACAACAAATGTTTTTAGAGAAATGAAAAATATTCACAAATAAAAAAGTTACAAGACGTTTGTAGGTTCTCAATATATCATCCTTATGGACCAGTCTTCTATACCTTCAGTAACTTTATTTATTTGTGAATTGTTTGTGTGCAATGTTTTGCATAGAATCCGTTCGTGAAGACCTCAGTTTTCTGTAGTTTACTTTAAGTTTTATATATATATATAAGAGAAACCCCCAAAATTGTCCAATTTGGAACACCCCGGATATCAAATCATATATTTAAATAAAAGAAGGGAAAATTGCTAATTTCACTGTGTTGTTTTAACGAAACATTTAAATTCCTGTATTAATCACTCAACTGAAAGTCCTCAAAGGAGTTATTCCAGAAAGTACTAATTAATTGACATCAAAGGATTTTCTTGCCGTCCTCGTTTGCAAATAATCCAGGTGCACTCTGTCAGTATACAACGGGATACTGAGGTAGTAATTATCTTTTAATTTCAAAATCTCCGCGACGAAAAACATGGCACGTTATTACAAGTTTTCCATAAAATATAGTTAAATCTTTTGTTCGGAAAGTTGCAAGTAAGGAGTTGTGAACTTTTTACCTGAAATTATTGCAATTTCGCCTACATCCCCTTATTCGGAAATATCTAGTCTGGAGATAAATTTTATATCTACTATAAAACTTTTTAATTTAAAACTTCTCATTTCACTAATCCCCTTGAATCAGATGCTGTAATTATCAATTAAGTTAACTTACTCCGCTCAGAAGTTTTATTGCAAATATTTCAATAAAACACCTTGGCATGAATTTTCATGCTATTTCTAAATCACCTCTATAGAGATTATCCAACAAAAGATTGCTATATTTAACCTGACATTTATATAGGAATTATCAATAACTAATTCTCTATATTTTTATGTCTACGTTTAGTCCGTAGCTTTTTATTATTGTATACGATGAATAGGCGACATATTCTTAAAGAAACCTATACCGACATTTTTGCCTACTTACGACATTCTATATTATGACTGAAATTAATTAAAAGTTCTGTTAGTGCTTAGTTCTAAGCTATTTCAAGATTAAAACTAGTGTGATGGCGTAAAAGCATTTACATTTTGTTATAGCCGTATTTACTTCATTTTAGGAGAAACAGCGGTTATTAGAGAATAGTGAAGGATTATTGGCATGAAATGTTATTTTCCTTATTTTATGGAAAAAAGCAAACATGTCTAAATCAACAACATCGAACACATAAATATTCCAAACATTTGTTTCTCCAAAGGAGAGAAAATGTATATCTTATTTCGTAACTTAACAATAAAAGTTATAGTAATTTGTACAACGAAGGTGGATAAAAAAAATGTCAATATCTCACTAAGGCGAGGGTTTAGCACGACGCCATAGGCGGAGTGCTCAAACGCTTGAGGACGATACGGACATTCCACTCGAGTTGTACAGTGTATTTCTATGTATAATAGCTGCTAAATGAATATTTTAATAAACGGTGAAAATAATTTGGCAGAACACACTGACGTTTTGGATTAAATTAAATTCAAGAGATCGCTTGAGAAACCTTAACTGTGATTGGTTGATTTTGCAAACACGTCAACACGTGCTGGAAAAGGCTTAACTGTGATTGGTTATCCGTTCAGATAACTGGAATTGACTACTTTTCTGTTCTGTAGACTGTGAAGAAAAAGACAAATTTCCATGTGGGAGTGGAAAAAAAAATTATTGTTCTTGCGTGTAAAACTGATTTCTGATTCAATAGAAAGAAAGTTATCTCTCCACTGAAAGAAATTATTTCTGTATCTATAGTGATCGAATGCTCACACACTAATAAATTTAATGTTATATTACCGATGAGGCAAATATTATGAAGTGTTTATTATTCTTCTTAAAAATATTAGCGGCAGACGATATTCTTAACTCGTAAACGAAAGTCAATATATTACAGATGAGAGTATTTGAAAATGTAAACACGTTGTAATTAAAATACCAAGATATGCAGTAAAATTCCAGTCATTTTTAGAATATGGATTTAAAAATTGACAAAGACATTTTAATTAGGTCCAATTTAAAATAAAAATTTTAGATATCATTTAAACCAATTTTTTATGGGAATTTACCAACACTTTTTTGATGAAATCGTTAGTAAAGTTTTGTTAGCAAGTTGGACTACATGAAAAAGTTTCTTGTCTATAAAAAAGTTAAAGTCGTTAAAGAGTCGGTACATAACAGCACTGGATAAATGACTTAAATACAGCCTCTTTTTCCATTTTTAAATTTATTTAATAACGAGTGGATAAAATGCCCATATGTACTCCTCAATGGTCTGTCTGTATTTGAATACTCATCCTGTTTAAGCGGTGACCCTTGATAGTCCCCTTAGACTCCTATGAAAATTTTCTACAACTTTTGTATTTATTATTTTTTCGTCACAAAATAAGAACCTTAAAAGGGGTTACACCTTAGATGAATAGGTACCCCTGTACATAGGACATTCTTCCATGTAGCCATCCATATTTTTTTTTGATTACCACTCTTGTCAAACAAATTTCCGTATTTTACACATTGTAGGTTTTATTCAATGTTCTCTGCATTTCATATAATTTGTGTTTTCTGCAGTCGTAAAAGAGTTTTATTTTTCGCATCTCATTTTCAATTTATAGCTTTTTATTGCACGAGTGTCCATGAGAGAAGCTTTGCAATAACATCGTTGTTATTGCACTTATTGTTGTTGCTGATCTCAGCTGTTCAAGGCCGTTTGCAGATCTGTTTGAGTTGTCGAGATACCTGTTCAGACCTGCTGATATTTGTTTAAAGCTGTTTACTCTTCCAAACAGCTTTCTACAGCTCCTGTGTTTTGTATTAATATTATGGTACACACTTCTTTCTGGTTGGTAGAAACAAAAAATTATGTTCCTCCCGAAAAAAAAAACTAATTTAAAGGAACAGATTGCGTAGGTGCATATGTAGAAGAAGTATAAACTAAGTGGGACAAAAGACTTTCAACTCTATTATCTCAAAACTTAGTTTGTTACATGTGCCCTTCATCCACTTCTATCTTCAATTATCCTTGATATTCATTGTAAGGAAAAGGAAAAATGCAATTCTTATTTTAAATGATTTAATATATGCCTAGTACAATATGGGCAGTCGATAACAAAAGAGTTAAATCATTAATTTTAAAACCTGGCATCCCTTTTTGATACAATACATTTTTTTGCTTCTGGTCGTAATAGGTTCTAACTTTGTCCTCGTCGGCGATGATTTACGTCAGCTGTAAAGATTAGATAATTTGTAACGCTCATCCTTTTGTTTCCAGCCGTCCTTCCCAGTTTGTTCTGGTTTTTGATACGTGTATGAAACGCCGGGGGAAGCGGGGCATAAATAACATAAAGCTGTTCTCACCAAAGCCTCAACTATCTCGGTGGCATTTTTCAACGCCCTAAAAGGCTGTTAAATATGAAATTAGACCACGTGAAGTTTGCCCGTTTTACGAGAATTTTGAACTTAAAGTAAAGGTTTTCCCTTGAACGGATCAGTTTTACCCCACTGCTTAAAGCCATTCCGATATGAAGTGTATTTCTCGAAATCAATTTTTGTATAACTTTGTCCTGTTAAACAGAATATTTATTTAGAAAAATTAATTCAAAGCTGCTGCTTTGCATCCTTGCATGCTTTTCAATCAAAACTTTACAATTTACTAGCGGAAACTCTTGCAGAGATAAGCAGTGCTCTATAATGCCTACTATAAATACATAATAGTCCAGTACGTGGGTATCAAAAAGGGGTGTTTGAATGCAAAAGGTGGGGTAGTAGCGATTTTTTAGTATGTTGTTAGGCTTGGGGCCCTAATGAAAAATCCAAGTTTTCGACCTGGAGGCGCATGCGCTCGAACCGCCATCTTGGGTTTTAGGTACAAAAATTTGTTTTTTTTTATTATGACTCAAAAACGGTGGCTTTCACGACAAAAAGATGAAGTTAAAGAGGACAAAATTTCCTACATTTTTTGTAGAAAAAAATTTTTTGTAGCACACGTATGTTAGGAGTTCTTCGTGAAGTCGCACTATTTAAAAAAAAAGCGGAAACTTCATTTTGGTTGAGTTTTATTTTATTATTCTTATTATATATCATTATATTTTTACATAATTATAAAAAAAAACTAAAAGGCACTTGAATATTATCATTTAACAGTATTATACTTTTCGTAAACAAAGTTAAAGGCGAAAAGTATATCGCATTTTTTTAAATTTAAGAATAGTAAATTATGATTTTAGAACGTTACAAAAATAAATTTCTACTACATTTTGGTACGTTTCGATGGTGCGTGTTGGTTATTGTCCGTGTCCTGGTCGTAGTTTTGGTCCGTAGCTTGAAAAATGTCGTCATCCTCGTCCTCGCTTTCAATGCGGATTTCTGGCATATTTCCGCAAGATTCTCCGTTGCAGAAGCCACATACAACCGAACATTTAAGTCCACCCTTTCGGCAGCTGCATGCCCCACCACACCCCTTTTTGCAGTTACAAGATACCGATTTTAATAAGGAATCGGGAGCTGGTTTTTCCGCCATTGTTATGGGAGTGAGCCCGTAAGCGCCATGCTTCCAACCCCAGTCTTCAGGATTTTTCTCTATGCCTCTCCATTTCTGTACTTGGTGGTACGTCCTAAAAGCGTGGAATTGCGCCGCGTCTTTTGTAGGTGGCAAAGAGGCAAGATTAAATTTGCTTTTCAGCGTAGATTTGGCGAAGCGTTGGAAACGAATCTCTTCCAAACTCTCTTTATCCATGTTGCCACCATATTAAGCTACAAGAAAGCGTACTCCGGCCTCGGCAATCTCCTCTGGCGTGGCGTGGCATCTTGTTGGTTGAAAATTTTACCATGGTTACAGTTTCCAACAAAACGCCACCGGCAAAGATCGCCGAAATCAAGACATACGTTCCCGAAACGAGCGCGAAGCCAATAACGCTCCCTGCAAGGAACGTATGTCTTGCATTTTTGCGACATTTGCCGATGGCGTTTTGTTGGAAATCGTAATTTCACGAAGCTGTAACTCCTAACATATGTGTGCTACAAAAAAAAATTTTCTACAAAAAGTGTAGGACATTTTGTCCTCTTTAACTTCGTATAGAACATCTTTTGTCATGAAAGCCACCGTTTTTGAGTCATAATCAAAAAAACAAATTTTTGTACCTAAAATCCAAGATGGCGGCTCGAGCGCATGCGCCTCGAGGTCGAAAACTTGGATTTTTCATTAGGGCCCCAAGCCTAACAACATGCTAAAAAACGCTACTACCCCACCTTTTGCATTCAAAAAACCCCCACATACTGGACTATAATAAAATATAGAAAAATTGAATGTATTCAATTGAAATTGAATTTACTTTACAATTAAAATAAAAATTGCTCTACACAAACTTCTTTTTCGAAAGAACTAATAGATTATATAGTCCAGTAACTACAATAATTATTTATATGCTTGTTTTACTTCCAGTTTGCATCGCAAGTCTAAAATTTACTTGCGAAAACTCTGCCAGAGATAAGCACAGTTATATAAAATTCAATAGGCTGTGTACAATCTACATTGCACATCATTACAATCATAGTAATTTCAAAAATTCGTAAATACAATGATGTCTGGATCAACTTCTATAAAACTTAAATAAGAATTTATATTTTGCAGGAATGTCGAGATAAATGGCATTTGTCGAATCTTTAAAATTTCGACTTATGAGTCGAAATATTGAGCCAAACTTTAAAGCTTCGAGTTATAAGTCGAAATTTTGGGTCAATATTTCGATTTATAAGTCGAAATTTTAAAGATTCGACTTATAAGTCGAATCTAGAAAAAAAGCGAGTGTCCCTTCCAGGCCTTCGTAAAAATGTGAGCAATAATCGAGAATTTGAAACAGTTGACACAATAAAACCAGCTGGCCAGAATAATCATTTTGCAAAATTCGCGGAAAATGCAATTTAGTTCATCCAATAATAGCACAGAGAAGACAAAAACTTTTCAACTTTGAATAATTAAACACGAGATGCTATACATTCACAATCTACTATGGTCACTGGGACTTTTAGCCCGCGTGAGCAATAATAATTATTAATAGATAAATCGCCGATTTGTTTCATTGACCCCTGTTTTATTAAAATAATTTGTTCTCCAGACAAAAATAAATAATGACGTCTAAAGGTGAGAACCGTAGCTTGCGACATTGAGTCGAGCATTAAAATGTCCCCCACGCAGTTACGTTTCACGTAGCTTGATTTCGTCCCACCCTTCCATTCACAAAGGGCTTTAACTTCTACGTCAAGGTCGACAACTAATGAACTTCAAGGGAGAGGAGTACAGACTAGGTGGAGGCAAGTAAATGAATTGGGTGTATTCTACAAGTTTCAACTAAACTAAGATTTGGAAGTTTTGATAATTTACAAGAGCTAATATTTACTTTGTTGTGACTAAAACTAAATACGGTGTTATTCATGTACAAACTTTATAACTGCATTGGGAGAAACCTGTTATTGTCTATGCCGTCTCTAACTTTTTCACATTGGCTATCGCGGCAAAGTCATCTCATATCCCTCAAGTAGCTTATATCATGATTCTGTATATTCATAACATGTTTACCTACACGAATGTAGTAGAGCATAGAGATTTTGTGTGAACATCCCTTCTTTAAATATACAGGCGGGTGTTCCAAAGACAGTGTACAGGCTTCTAGGGATGAAAGAGCATAAACAAATAAAGCGAAAAGTCATATAAAATTAGAGCCAAAATTCATAACTATAAAAAATACAAGGTTTCAACATTTAATTATATATTTTCATAAATAAATGTTCAACGATTCGAAATATGTGAACGAAATTTTTTAACTGGGGTTATTTTTGAGCGAGGGGTACAAATATTGGCATAGATAGCTTTGACAAGATATTATAGGGGGAGCACCACCTCCTGCTGCATTTCGCGTGATTTAAAGAGTCAGTTTTTCTTTTTTCTGACATAAGTATCTGTTCTTCATTTGCACTTAAGATTTTCATGTAACAAACAGTAACATTTCCATCAAAGCTCGCATTCATTCAGAGTAGATTTTGACTAAGACAATCAACAGTAAAATGCTTTTAACTGAATTGTTTGTTATTTTTAGTAAGCCATTTTTCAATTTATGTTTTTCTCAACATACATAATTAGAAATTCTACAATAATTATTGTATGTTGACAAAACTGATAAAAACTGAAAATGTTGCATTAGATAACAAAAAATTTAGTTACAAGTATTTTACTGTTGTGCGTCTTAATCCAAGCCTTGTCTGAATGAATGCGAGCTTTGACAGAAATGTTACTGTTTGATATATGAAAATTTTAGTGTAAATATCCCGACAACGATTGCTCCTAGAGACATGTACCAAGTGCACCTTTCTCGCATAAAAACTTCAGAGAAAACAAATTTACGTCAGAAAAAACAATACATTAATGATTAATTTTAATGTTTTTAAGATTTTAGTCACGCACACTGGTGCACGCTCGGTGTCTCTTAATACGAACCTAAAGTTATGACGTTTTTAATCACGTGGAATGCCATAGGTGGCGCCCCCTACATATCATCTGCTGAGGTCTGTGTAGAGCACCTGTACCTAAATATTTTATATTCTATAATAATTCTTAAATCATTAAGCAATCTAACGACTGAAATGTAATCATCCATTTATCTTAATAAGTAACTGACTAAAGACAAGAAGTCATAAGTGCGTCTTCCGGAAATGCAAAAACAATTTCATTATGTAAAGTGGGCGAGACTTCTTAATTACTAAAGAAGATTAACGTCCCCAAGAGAGCAGTCTTGCTAATGGGGCTTCCCCATAGTTTTTAAGAAAATGAACGACCCCACCTCAGAAAGTTAATGGACCATAACACGTGCAGATAAGTCATTCAATTCAGTTGCCGCTGGAAAATCACACCGTGCCATCATGCCGTCATGCGATACTAGGAAATTTATCTCCCGAATACACTAAGTTTAATTTGTACTCATACATTATGCGGAAATCAAATTAAGATTATAATTATAGATACATTCTTCCAGGATGTTTAACTGAAGGAGCGCTTCACCTATAATTTCAACAATTTACGCGAATCTAAGACATGATAAGCGCCTCTCTGTACCTCGATAATTAGCACCTACGCAGAATACAAGAAAAATCTCAGCAAAAGTTAAACATTTAATTGTTAATTATTTCTGAATCAGTATGTGTTAACAGGACCAAAACTATATCAAATACCTGTGCATAGCGCTGTTTCAAGCGATCGCCACTGGCGCCGCATTATTAAAAAAATCGACAGGGTGCTTTAATGTTAAAAACACCATCGCTGCAGAATTTTTTATAAAATGAAAACATGCAAATATGTGTGCTACAAGAATTTAATATCCAAGATAAAACGAATTACTTATGTGTACATGGCATATTTCGATACATATTTTCTTAAGAAAAGCCAGTCTAAGAAGCAAGCAAGAGATTTTGGTTCCTTTTGGTTTGAAATGAAGTCCCTAGCTAGTTGTAGTTTAAGTAGTATAAAAGGCGTTACATTTTTCAGTTTCTACTTTATATAGTGTATAAGTTACAAAATACTCTTCCAAAATATAATATAAATAACTAGAGTTCTCTCTTCTTCAACTGGTTGAACGGATCATCCCGTAATTCCAAAATAGTGTTTATTCTTCTGCAATAATTCACGCTATAATAAGTCACAATTTTTTTGTGCACTAGCGTTAGACCAGTTCGCAAACAACAATGAAATCGGGTCATTTTCGGGTCTCTAATAATATAGGGTTTGTTCAAGGTATTAATAATAATGCCTCAAGAACCGATAAAAATCCTTATTGATGGGCGACAGCTGGCTTATCTATTTATTATCGTCAAAGCTAATCCCTAAGGGTGTAATTATTAGTATAAGAAATTTTATTGTTTTCTATATATTAGGTATATAAAAAAATTAACTGGAGAGGGACCTTTGTGGGTAATTCATATTTTCCAAAAAGGAGGCGAGAAAACAAATAAATAGACATTGGTCCCTTAATTTATAATATAATTACTAAATAAATTGTAGGACAATGGTCTATTTATTTGTTTTTTTGCCTCCTTTTTGGAAAATTTAAATAAATGGTCCAATTAGGTATGCCCAAAAACAGGGTTTTCCAAATATTAATCACAAAAACACTAAAAGGGAAGAAGGAAGTATCACTTTGTTATTATAAATCTCTGCAGTTTTTTCAACAACACCACTATTTCTTGGACCCATTTAATAGTATGTTTCATGTAACATCTTTCGGCGCGATTTTTCTCTAAAAAGTGACAGGCTGTCAGACTGCGATAGTAGCATATTATTTTATTTTATTTTCTCGAAGACTATAATCGTTGACTGACGTATTAATAAGACTTCTCAGGGCTATAGTTTCATGTCCTGGAAAGTAGATGGCGCCTATGGACAACAATGTATTTTGCATTGTATTTTGTCTCCGGAAAACGCACGGTGTGCCAGAGAACTGTCAAACATGACAGCCATGAGCAGTCTTTATTAATACGTCAGTCAACGCTATAATCTCAACGATTGGAATAATTCTTTCTACCTACGTTTTTAAGTCTTTCGTAATCCCAAAGTTAATAGTCTCCAGTACAGCGTCCATTTTTTATCATTATTACAAAAATGGTATTGGGGGCTTCATTTTAACTAGTCTAAAAAACACTGTTCAATTTTTTCGAGTGCGGGATGGGCGCTTTCCCGCACGCACAGCATAAACCTGTCATTCTAGCGCGGTTACGATTTTTTATTACAAAACTGCAATTTTTGTATTAATTGAAAGATTATGCGTTAAGGCGCTACGATACCCCCCATTTTCAAGGGTTTCGTAGTTTACATCTCCTACTTGCATTTCTTAATATTTTCACTTGATTTTTTTTTGTGGCTTAGATAAAACTATGAAGAATCGTCGTTGTGTATCACGAACTGTGCAGGACTAATGCGACACTGTTAAAAAAAATGCCAAACATACCCGAAATTCGACTGTATTCGGTTAAGAATTTCGAGTATTTTCGCCGCTCAAAAATAATTCGAAAGACACAACGACGATTGAGGCATTCGATAGCATTATTTTAAGACTACTTTCAAGTCGATACGTTTGTTCGTTTGGCTATGATTTGAAAACTACGAACCCATTGCCCGGCAATAAAATGATCCGTGAATTGGCCATCCGAGCAGGAATTAGACGTACGGAGATAAGACGGGCGGGCGGGCGTTCGCTGAAACTCGTGGTTCCCCTACTCCCCCTACTTCGGCCTACCTCACCGGGCTCGGGAACCACGTCAGGGGAACTTTCAATCGATATCAGATGTTTCATTTTTCATTTTATTACTCTCAGTCTCCCTTATTTGTGTTTGGCTTGTTTTGAATGTTAGAATATTACATTATGTCTGTCGACTGGCATATAATAATACTCATTATTATTATTCCTCCAGGAGTAATAAATAAATAATTATTATACACAAAGTACTTTTTGCTTTTGTGTAAAATGGTTTAATCCCTAGGGCAGAAAATGGCCTGGTCGTGCAAAAAGAGTAAATTTAAATTCTAGACCAAATTGTGCGCTTGATTTTTACTTTAAAAATGTGATAGGTACAAGTAATATTTTTGTCAAATAAATGGGTCATGTGAAGCATTTTTTGAAAACGAATAATATCCTATGTAATACGATTATTGTGTCAAATCGCTGCATGATAAAGGCTAATTTATATACTTTCCATAGGGAACGATAATAATTCTGACATCCAGTCAGTTTTGGAAACTTCTTCGTTAGAAGATTGTTCGAAAGTAGGAGTAATTTGTGGGCTTGTGTGCTTTTATTCCCGTACCTAATATGGTTCCCAGAATTTGAGAGAGGGCTACTAGGGTACTAACACATATTTTGCATTTTGCACACTTATTCGGATTTAGGTATACCTAATTACAGGTGCATAGGGTTTGAGAAACTAACTTTCTGGGAAAAACAGGGCTTTGAATGAAACATTTACAAGGGATTAGAAATTAATAGCTCCTATTATCTCAAAACTATTACTTTATTTGAAAACGGAGACCGGTTTCGCAACTCTATAAATTTACCTACATCCTCATCAGGGCAGGTAGTAGAGCGCGTTCGGCCTTAGAATGGGCCCGGTGAGTCATCTGTAGCTGCGCGTGTCTGCCGAGCAGGGATACAGACACCACCTCTACAGCGCTGGCATGGGCGTAAGTAGTTATAGTTGAAAAAGTGAAGCCAATAATTATTAGAAGAGAAAGATATATAAATCTGACTATGAAAGGCAGGCATTTAACATATAGGTTGAATGGCGTCGGTGGCCTATTCTAAGGCCGAACGCGCTCTAGGTATATGTATAAATAAATAAAGAACCTTCACTTACCTAGCCATTATATATTTGAAATATATACATTCAGCCACAAGTCAAAGTTGAAACAATTAAAAACATTTACATAATTATAATCTTTTTTCAAGTATCTCCTTCAAATTTCCTGCAAGCTCTTGGACTATAAGTGATTATCCTTTATTTATTTACTTTTTTAAATCTTATATTGTAGTCCTTGATGATGTAATTTTATAGATTAACGAAACCGCTTACTGTTTTTAAATAAACAAATCATAGTTGTGATATAATATTATACCTATGGCCTATTCACTCTAATCCCTCTAAAGTGGACTCTTACCAAAATCTAGAAAGTATATCTCTGGACGCTGCTCTTACAGTGTAGAAAGTTTTCAGTTAGATTTATTTATTATTACACAAATATTAATATGGAATACTAGGTATATAAAACATTTTATAGAAGTAGAATTTAAACGCACTTTTTTGGTCGTAACAACACTATTATGCAAAACAATAATTATTATCCAATCAAACATTGATAGATGTTCAACTGACCCTAACGTGGTTCAAGAAGAATTCGGTAATCGAATCGTTAATTTAGATTTTATAATTGAGCAATTACAGAAGTTTTTTATACACGAACTCTTCATAGTACCTATGCACCTTTGCTGATATGAAAAATAATAGTAAAATTGCTTCGACGCCAAAAAGCTATGCAGTCTGTTGCCAACGAAAAGTGAACGCCCTCTATAACTCCCAAAAAATATCATTTTTGCAATAAAGCAAACAGGCCACCGCCGTTTTTTAAATATTCGCGCTTCTTCGTCGGCATCGGCGAGACTCGTGTGACCCGTCGGCGGCGGCCGGCACCTGACTTATTATTTCATATTATCTACACATGAAAAAAAGACTGTTGTGAGTTTAGTGAGTTCGTGTATATAGTAACTTTTCTAATCTAATCTATCCTTTTGACGCAATTGCAGATGAACCAATAAGTTTAAAATAGTTTAAATTTCCGTTAAGAAGACGTATTGTCACTTCGATACTAAAATTGGCATACTACAATGAAAGCATAACCTCGGTTTTAAAATGTCTCATGTTTTATTTAAACAATTAAATTTATTTTATTTAAATAATAATAATTCTCACCCTCAGACTACTACAAACTATCTAAGAGTACCCCAGAAGCAACTGAAAAAACATTATAATTCATTGGATGAACAAAACAACTTAATTGCAACTTTTATAGGTATTCATTAATATAATCAGTAAATCATGTTTTTCAATTTTTATGGTATTCAAGAAATTCTTAGAATTTTCATATTAGAATTCATGTCAAATACAAGTTAGATTGAATCAAGTACTTTTTACTCGACTGAACTAATATCCTATTACAAACACGTTAGTAAAAAAAAGCTGTGACCTTGACCGAGTAATTTACCAAAATCAATTATCGCAAATTAATGATCGCAAAGGTTTTGAATCAACCCTACCCTTTATATCGTTCGTAGTCATAATGAACACTGTGCAAGTGAATGGCTATTAACAAACTGGGGGTTACTAGAACTTGTATCCACTAAAATTAAATGTTATTAATTTATTGATCTCATCTGCAACATTTCTGTTTTGTCAATTATAAGTTGCTACACTAGCAACTTGATTTGCATTTTACACATCACTTGCTTATTATTTAGGCAATAATATGATATATTACTAATAATTATAATTGATATTAGTACCCACAATTATTACAAATCCAGCAAAAATTCAGTGACAGTAGTTATAATTTCAGTATAATGAACAGTTAAATGTACCCCTATTCAATTTAACATCATGAAACGTTTGTTCTGACAAAAGAATGTGCTTAGAAAAGAAGTATTATAGAATCCATTCCAGAACATGCTATTTATTGAAATAAAATATTACATTTAAATTATTATTCATTAGAATTCAATATCAATTGTCATTGAATTGATTATTGTTAGTTACAAAAAAGCTTCTGCTTGAGTTTGAGGAATAATATCTCATATTGAATTAAACAGGGTTTTTTACAAAGTGACAGATTTTTCTCAGTGCAGTAACTACGGCCGGCTGCCCCTCAATCGTAGCACTATGAAGGGGCAGGCTGGAGTGGGGAGTCGTGGGGACCAGAGGAAGGAAAAGGATAGGCATATCTAATCGAGCGACGTTTGTCCTGAATTGAGTCGGGCATTTCGGGCGGATTTCATAAGTATCGTAGCCTGTTAGAAAATTTTGTTGTCCAAAAAAAAAAGAGGGCGCAATAGTCGAGTCCGATACCCGCAACATGTCACTCTAGCGCGGTATTGTTTTTTTTTATTGCACAACACCGCATGGTTTAATTGAAATTGCTCATAATTGCCTAAAAAAGATAGTCAAATAACTTGTCCCACAAATTTTCAGCCTCGTTTCTTCAGTCCGACAACCTGAATATGTCAGTTATGGCAGGTTACGTTTTACGATTACAAAATTTCGGACAAAAATCGCAAGTGACAGGTTGGTACGTTTTTGAACCAAATATAGCACTGTCCGACAAAAATAGTGGATAAAATTGCCAGTCCGACAAAAAAAGGTTAAAACGATGCATCCTTAATCGAATTTTTATTTCCGTGAATAATTGTAGCTGTAAATATAATGTAAAATAATTTTTGCACCGCAGGGATCACTTTTCTCCCTCTTTTTCGGGACTAGAGTGCATCGTTTACTCCCTTGGGACTAAAATATTTTAGTCCCTTGATATTAAAGGTAACAAAAACAATAGAAACTGTAAACTACGTACTTCATTCAATAACATTAATTAAGTTTCATATAGGTAATAGTTTTATACAGGGTGAGACAATAGTTGTGTGGAAGTATACCAAAATTGGCATAATAGGAAAGGCAATGGGTATAAAAAAGGGTTTCTATTCGCAAAAGGTCGGAAAGAAATTAAATTTGGTGGGATGGTAGACATAGGTCCTCTGATAGTACACCTGAGTTTGCGACCTCAGGGTGTTGCCGCTCGAGGGGTGGGGGGATGAAAACTCTGCGTCGGGACGCTTTTCGGGAAATAGCGCCGTTGTGGTAAGCGCTATCGATAATATATACGGATTTCAAAGGAACCAGCTCCAGAGGTTTTTACTTACGAGCATCTCGTGCAGAACATTCCCGACCTGATTGCGTTAGACGACGACAACACAGAAGATGCCGAAAACGTTTCCGATTAGATACAGGACGATGAGAACCAAACAGACAACGCCGAGTTTGCCGATGACAACTAAGGCGAGTCAGCTTTACAATGTCGCAAGAGACTCAAAGTGAAATAAACCATTAGGCCTCTTGGGGATACCACATTTAAAAAACGCACCGATCAACTCTACCTCAAGGGTGGTGTGGAAACGAGGTGATAATGACATTTTCTTGTTTCATGAATGCACAAAATTAATAAATGTGGAGGCGTGTAGATATTAACAATTAGAAAATACCCATATCGGAGTATGTAGTGGCGCGCTTCAAAAAATAATATATTTTATTATATACGACCAAATGTATCAAATCAGGCATCTGCAGACTCGGAAAACATTACTCTTTCAGAACAAAAATATTACAGAATTGGTTAGTAGCGATGTTCGTCTTAATCCGCGATGGAATTCTGATTTTGTTGAAAATTGCAAACCAACCCCCAACTTTGGCACGGCGTAGAGCGGAAATTATTGGTCGCAGACGAACAGACCAAAATTGTGCACAATTTTGTTCTCTACATAATAATATTTCATTTCAACTTTTTTTCGATAGCGCTTACCACAACGGCGCTATTTCCAGAAAAGCATCCCGATGCAGAGTTTTCATCCCCCCACCCCTCGAGCGGCAACACCCTGAGGTCGCAAACTCAGATGTACTATCAGGGGACCTACAGTGTGACCCATTTGTTTTGGGGTCAGTCTGTAAAAAGTGTATCAATCGTGCGATTTGGCTGATTTTTTTTTAAATTGTAGAGCTCGATGAACTGCACATTTTGAACAAAAATTGCCTGGTTCGCATAAAATCCAAAGCCTACTATGACCGTTTTTATGAGCAAAATTTTAAGAAACCATATTAGCGTTTTTTTTTGAAAAAATCTGTGTGCGCCAATGGATTGAGCACCCCTCGAAATGGGTATGTACAAAATTTCATCAAAATATTTCAAGTAATAACGATTTTGTAGAAAAATTAAAAATGCAGCCAAGGTACGTCTTTATTTTCAAAAATTCAAAGTTGGCCATGGAAAATAATTGAATTGTTTACTTTTATTAAGTGTCAAACTGTCTAAATTGAGTTCAGAAATTGTTTGTGCTCAATACAATTAATTATCATAATTATGGAATATTTAAGCATAAGAGACAAAATAGAAATTGTTCGACTCGTGGGCGACAACGAGCGCTCGGCAGTAGAAGCTGCGGCCGAATTTAACAATAGACACCCAGGTAGATCAGTGAGTCGAAGTACTGTACAACGTATAAACAATATTTTTGATGAAACTGGATCGATTTCTAAAAATTTATTAAAAACTAGGCAAAATGGACGCCGTGAACTTGTTGAAAATAACAATCAAATTCTGCAATACTTTAGTGACAATCCTCGAAATAGTGTTCGAACGGCTAGTTTAGACCTTCATATACCCAGAGAGAGTATAAAGAGATGTTTGAGACAAAACAAAATAAAACCGTTTAAGCCAAAATTTTTGCACACCCTGGAACCAGGAGATGAGAAGAGAAGATTAGAATTTTGCTATTGGCTGCAAGGTGAATATCTCCATAATGGCAACTTTTTAAATGAAATTTTATTCACCGACGAAGCCACGTTTACTACAAATGGTGTAGTATCAAGTCAAAACTGCCGTCACTGGTCAGCTGAAAATCCAGAGTTTATAATAAATGCAAGGAGACAATATTCACAAAAAATTAACGTTTGGTGTGGAATACTACGCGACAGAATAATTGGCCCATTTTTCTTTGAAGGGAATTTGAATGCGGCTGGCTTCTTGAATTTTCTAGAAATTGAATTTAGAAATGCTTTAGATGAGTTACCATTAAGATACCGTTTAAATTTAAAGTTACAGTTAGATGGCAGTCCTATTCATAATGCTCGTTTAATCAGAAACTGGCTAGATAATAATTTTGAAAACTGTTGGATAGGGCGAAATAGTCCTTTCTGTGAGTGGCCACCGAGATCTCCGGACTTAACTCCTTTAGATTTTTTTCTTTGGGGTACACTTAAGCAAAATGTTTATAAGTCAAGACCCCATAATTTACAAGAACTGCAAGCTAGGATAAACCGTAGTTGTGAGGAAATTACTCCACAGCAAATACGAAATGTAATTTTGAATGTACGCAAGAGGAACGACAAATGCATTGTAGAAAATGGAGGCTTGGTAGAAGTTACAAAAATTTTATAATTTTAATTGTTTTTATGTTTTGTGTTTATAAGCATAAGGTTGTATTATTACAATTCAATTATTTTCCATGGCCAACTTTGAATTTTTGAAAATAAAGACGTACCTTGGCTGCATTTTTAATTTTTCTACAAAATCGTTTTTACTTGAAATATTTTGATGAAATTTTGTACGTACCCATTTCGAGGGGTGCTCAATCCATTGGCGCACACAGATTTTTTCAAAAAAAAAACGCTAATATGGTTTCTTAAAATTTTGCTCATAAAAACGGTCATAGTAGGCTTTGGATTTTATGCGAACCAGGCAATTTTTGTTCAAAATGTGCAGTTCATCGAGCTCTACAATTTAAAAAAAAAATCAGCCAAATCGCACGATTGATACACTTTTTACAGACTGACCCCAAAACAAATGGGTCACACTGTATGTCTACCATCCCACCAAATTTCATTTCTTTCCGACCTTTTGCGAATAGAAACTCCCCATTGCCTGGCCTATAAGGAACGAGATATTGAAGAAAAAAAATGCGATGAGGAATTAGGGGAAACAGAAAAAACAATTTTTAAAAATATTTTCAGTTATACAGGATGTACCGCGAAAGTGTGGTGACAAATGAGATGATTTTTTAAATGAAACACCCTGTATATTATTATATTTTAAGATTCTACATCTAAAGAATGTCATTTTTTAAAAATTAGTAGATTCTGAGCTATGAACAGTTGAAAATAGGCATTTTGACTACTTTGCATTGTTGTAGCAAAAAACTAGTTGAGAGAGAACAAAATGAATTTCACATTCCTGATGGTTGGTACTAAGGTATACCAACTTTTGGTATGTACCAATTTCGGCACCATGGTACCAATTGAGACCAGCATTAGGTAGCCCTTGAAAATTAAGAAAGAAATGTGATATTCATTTTGATCTTTCTCAAACAGTTTCCTCGCTACACGGTGCAAAGTAGTAAATTCGTAATGTCGAATGTTTCTTTTTATATAATGTCTTGCAAATTTTTAAATTTTAGTTCCTGCGGTGCAAAAAATAGCGAATGTACCACATTACACACTTTGGTACAGTAAACAACGTTAATAAGTACCAACTTTTGGTTACTAGCCTAGCGCGAATTTCCAAAAAAAAGAAAAAACTTAATTTTTTCCCTCGACCCAAGTGTGGTGCCTGGCGCACCATGAGACCACAGTACAATTCTACCCAGTAGATCAACTCGACGCCATTGAGAATTTCTTTGCGTTGCCGCAACGGTGGTTTCAGTTGAAATGCGCCAGTCACGTATTCCGAAATTTTACATTTTGGAAGGTAGCTTATTTATATTGTACCTAAATATCAATTCTAAAATGAATCATAATAGCTTTTTTATCGTGCACACTCTCTAGTATAGTAGCGCGCGCTTTGGCACTATACTTTCAATTTTTTTTTATTTTATAAGTGTGCGTCATTTATTTTGTCAGACACCTATTTTTTTAATACACATATTTTAGTTGAAAGTGAAAAAAATTAAGATTATACCTTTTGTAATCGCAAAAAGGAACCTGCCATAACTGACATATTCAGGTTGTCGGACTGAAGAAACGAGGCTGGAAATTGGTCGAACAAGTTATCGACTTTTTAGGCAATTATGAGCCATTTCAATTTAAGCAACTTTTTTAGGCAATTATGAGCAATGAGCAATTTCAATAAGTAAACGGTAAGCCGCGCTAGAGTGACATGTTGCGACTGTCGGACTCGACGATTGCGCCATTGCGCCCTCTTTTTTTCGGACAAAAAATTTTCTTTTGTTTTGACGCATAATCTTTCAGTTAACATATAAATTGCAGTTTTGTAACAAAAAATCGAAACCGCGCTAGAATGACAGGTTTAGGTGCTGTGCGAGCGGGAAAGCGCCCATCCCGCACTCGGAAAATTTTACAGTGTTAAAATGATGTCCCTAATACCATTTTTACGACTTTTGTAATAATGATGAAAAAATGACGCTGTACTGGGACTACAACCATCCAAAATAACATAGTTTCCAGAAAACAGCACTAAATGAATGCACTACCAACAAAATGCAAAGTGGACGTATGTGAAATTAATAATATTAATTGATATAATTTTAATTAATATAGCTAATTAATCTAAAACATTTTAATTTATCACTAGATGACTCGCTCTAATACAAATAAATCGGTTTTATTTTGCTTCTACATTAGCGGGTCGGGGGAAAGAGCACGAGGTAATTGATTTACATTGGCATTTCTTAAATTCAATCTTGTAATGCATAATCAATATTCTTTTGATAGACTTGTATATCGTATATATGCTTTGAGATACTTATATTTACAAAATAATCTAAATCGTATAAAAAAAACTTGAAAACTTGAATGTACCAACAATAACATCTTTTCAATATCATGAAACAAAACAAGTTGCCTTTGGTAATGTATCTATATACCTTTATATCGTAGGTAGAGAACAACAATGCGCAAATTAATGATCGATTCTAATTTAAATAATTTTTTGGATGTGGTTTAATAATTATAAAACTCAGAGGGTGCAGATGAAAATATGACACCTCCAATCCAGAAAAGGTATATGATTTGAAAACGTGTTTTAGAAGGTACTAGTAACAAAAATTTTATTCCTTCATAAACTGATCACATGTCATAGCTTAGCATATTTGGCAACAGTATAATGGCGAAAAGGCAAGCTAATATAATGGAAAGAGTAGGTAATACCTTGTACAATATACTGAATTAGCGAATCAACGCCCATCTACTAGTATTTTCCAAAACTATAAAAACAAAAATCTATCCATGGATTTCGTCCAAAATACCTAACACGGAGGTTGATATGTTTATTTTTAGAATAAAAAAGTTACAGAAATTTTTAAATTCCAGATACGACTGGAAATAGCTCGCGATTCGTTCCAGTAAGCTGCGAGATCGAATGCAATTTGTAAAAGTTGTAAAGGCCAGATTTATTGGCGTTTATACAAAGGAAATTAATATTTTTTACTAATTTCGCGGGCCGTAAACTATTCCGAAATAAAAGGTTCCCGCAAAAGTGTATTATTAGACTTGGCACGAGACCAACTGCAGCACAGCACTATAGAAGAAACTTATAGCGTAACGATGGAGTAGTATAAATAAAACAATCACCTGCGTATTTTTCTGTTCAAGTGACGTCACACCGCGCATATGTTTCGCTAAATATAAATGCGTGGCGCCTTTGCTTATATACCAGGCGTTACAAGAGATGTATTTTTGTGATGACGTATTTCAAGCACTTTCAGGGACACTCAAAGTCTCCCAAGTGCCTATAGGCTATAAGTCAGTATAAGTATAAAATGTATATCTATGGATATTTAGTATAAAAATACTAAATCTAATAAGGTAACTTTATCTTGTGGCGGATGTGGGTAGAAGTGATACCCACATCCGCCTCGTTTTCGAGGTACGTGGTGTTGTAAATTCTCAAAAATGTCAACGTTTTCTTTCAAATTTTACAAACTGTGAAAGATGTACGAGTAGATATTAGAAATTTGGTCTACCGACACTCAGCATGCTTGAAGGCCGCAAAACGTGGTGATATTAGGGTAAATGTGTATAAGAGTACGCACTTAGTGAATAAGATACAATAACTTTTGCATTTTATACCTGAAGGCATGTTTTTACGTTTTGTTTAGGTAAGTGATTGTTTTGTAACACGTTTTCAACCATTTTTCTTGTATATTGTTATATAAACCTGAGATTTAAAACTTTATTGCCACTTCTGCAAGTGCGTACTCTTATACACACATTTGTATAAGAGTCCGCAGATGAATGTCTATGAGTACGCATGTTATAGTTAGCCAGTTGTTAGAGATTATATAATTAAGCAAAACTAAAACATACAAGTACTTTTTATTTACTGAATGTATATGTGCATTGGGCATATATAAAAATAAAGGGTGTTATTTAAGTACGTAGCCAAACTTCAAGGGGTGATTCTTTGAGTGATTTTAAGACAAAAAGTTTATATAAACATAGGTCCGGTATCGCTTAGTGTTCAAAATACAGGGTGTCAAACAAAAAATCTTTTTTCAACAACATCTTAATAATCCTGTAGCCGATTTTGTTTAAATCTGGCAGTCTTATTTACGGTAGAGAGGGGTTAATTTAGCCCTAAGTAGATTCGAATTATTAAGTCCAGTGGCGTCCCGGGGGGCACCGTGACAAATATTTATGAAAAAAAATGTGCGTCACTGACTTTTTTAAAACTTTTATATTTTTCAAGCATTAAGGAACTAAGAATAAAACTTTTTGGGCTCTTGAATTTTTTTTGGTCGTGCTTCGTTTTCAAGAGAAAAAATAAAAACCACTTTATTGCATGTCACTATTTTGCTGTTGCATTGCTGCTTTCTCGAAAACGAAGCAAGATACCTACAACTTTTTGTTCTCTTGAATCTTGTTCGTATCTTGCTTCGTTTTCGAGAAAACAGCAACGCAACAGCAAAGCAATGACATGCAATACAGTGGTTTTTATTTTTTCTCTCGAAAAGGAAGCACGACACGAACAAATTCAAGAGACCAAAAAGTTGGATTCTTAGTTCCTTAATGCGAGAAAAATATAAAAGTTTTTAAAAAAGTCAGAGGCCCACATTTTTTTTTTCAAAAATATTTGTCATGGTGCATCCGGGACGCCACTGGACTTAATAATTTGAATCTACTCAGGGCTAAATTAGCCCCTCTCTAATGTAAATAGTAAATAACACTGTGAGATTTAAACAAAATCGGCTAAAGGATTATTAAGATGTTGTTGAAAAAAGATTTTTTTAAAAAAAGGTTGACAACCTTTATCTTGAAAACTAAGCGATAATGGACTTCTCTTTATATAAACTTTTCGTCTTAAAATCACTCAAAGAATCTCCACTTGAAGTTTGGCTACGTATTTAAATAACACCCTGTATAGTAATGTTAGCTAACATCTTAGATATTTGGTACGTTATTAATTAAAGGTTAAATAATTGCCGTAAAAAATGTCAAAAATAAATTGTCACTCTTCACAATGAAAACAAGTGAATTGTCCAGTTACATACGTTGTGCAGGATTCATGCCACCAATATTATTGCACTGAGAACACATAATCTAGTCTTCATCGGATTTCGAATATAAATCTCCACATCCCGGGCAAGTCGCATCTTCGTGGGATTCTTTGACTTTCTTAGTTTTTTGCTTCTGCAATGATTTAGATTTTGTGCAACTAGGTACTAATTTTCTCTTTGCTATTTTTTCTACTTTTGAATACTGCCACAATTATAAAATATTATGTATAAGAGTACGCACTGCGAACTCTTAAGACAACGACCGTTGCGTACTCTTATACATTCACGTGAAATTTCATGTTTTAGCATATTTCTTTTGCAGAAAATATGTTTTCTATATTTTTTAACTACAAAAGTGATATCCATAACATACAAAAGCTCAACAAAACATTTAATATATAGTAGCGTCAATATTTACCTTTAAAAAGTCTAATATCTCGACTGCCTACAATTACAGTGCGACACTATGAAATTTTGGAACGGCCATACTGTAAAAACACTGTCGGTAACGCAGATTTTCGCTGGTGATACTTCCATAAATTGGCGCTAGAATTATAATGTACCTTTTAAAAGAACCAGTAGATGGCGGTATATATTAAATAGTGCTGGTGCGTACCCAAGCAGCATTAAAGTTGCGGTAACTAAGATGGGAACTTTGAATAAGTAGTTATTACGTAATTTTTACTTAAAAATCGACTTATTAGTTTTTATTACTTATATTTAGAAAGTATGAGTAATTATGTAGTAATTATTACTACAAGTTGGAACTTTATGGTTTCAGTACTTCTAAGTAGTTTTTGAAGTATCTGGAACGGAATTGTTACTATGCAAAATTACGTCAAAGTCACGTTAACTCTAAAGTTATATTCAATGGTCGCAATTACTTTGTTGTGTTACTTGTTTATCACTTTAAAATTTTTATTACTTTATGGTAACGGTGAAAGTAACTTCTACATCTTAGCGACTTTAGAAATACCTCCAAAGTTACCCCCATAGTCATATTTAAAGTGGAATTAACTTTCCCGCTACTCGAGAAAACTACTGTATGGTAAGTTTTACTTCCCACTCCATTTTAAAATTACTAGAAAGTTCCAATTACTACAAAAAAAATACTTTAAAGTAACTGTCACTTCTATAGGGACCAAAATGGAAACTACATTTAGTTCCTTACAATCGTTTGAAGGATTCGGTAGTTTTTGCGAAGTGATGAAAATGTCAGCCATTAGAAAGAAGAATATATATAAGTATAGACACACATTCACATTTTATAGAAAATTAAAGCAGCAGTTGGATGAAACGAATCGAAACGCGAGCACCTGTCTTCAATACAAAATTACAAAACGCTTCTCTTGAGTGGCTACAATTTTAAATATCAACATTTCGAAATATAGCACAAAACACACCGGCTGAAAATAACACTCTCATATAAAAATTATAGGTTAAAGTTCCAAATGGAACCTAGTAGTAGCATTCGGAACTTAAACGAGGCTTCTGGAACCTTGAAGTCCTCTTGTAGTAATTGGGACTTTAGAGTTTCAAATATCTAAAACTAATTTTCGTCTTAAAGGTAGGAATTACCTTAAAGTGAAAAAAGTCTAGTTGCCGTTACTACCAGTTAAGTGGCAAAGCCTTTAAACACCTATTTTAAGGTAAATAACACTTAGAAGTAATTACTGAAAATTACGCCATATTTTCTTATAAAATGATAGACGCCATTAATATCAAATGTCAATTTCCTTTGGTACTGAAATAGTTATTTCTTCAAAATTGTCCCAAAAAAGAGAAAATTGAGCAAAAATGAACTCGTATAACTTATAGAAATATTAAAAAAAGTATTTTTCAGCATTTTTAGGTAATTTTTCGTAATTTATCTTCCCGATAAAAAAGTGTTAAAACATGCATTTTGAGAGGGCGCTTTGTTACTTTTCAATCTATCAATGTCATATTTGACAGAAAATTTTCAATCGTTTTAGTTTCTTGAATCTAGCAACGAGAAAAAATCAGCAAATTAATACCTTTCTTATATCTACCATATTCATAGATATAAGTTAAAAATAAATATTAGGGACTTCCATTTTCCACGGTTATTGAAAAATGACGGAAGATGCTGGGCTAGAATACTTTTTAATTATTTAGACAAAGACAAAGCGAGGACGCGAATGTAAAGAAGCAAACAAATCCAACAAAGTAGCGGTGACCACGCTGCTACGTCTCCACCACGTTGCCGGAACGTAAGCGCGCCGTAGCGGTGTAAGTTGCTAGGTGGTCGCCGTTACGTATCTATCACCCTCAAAATGTTCCCCATTTTGGTCGCAGGGACGTAATAGGAACGTAGTAATTACGTTCCTATCAGTAGTAATCACAACTTTAAAGTTGCAAACAAAAGTCGCCGGAACGTAACGGCGACTAAAAATGCTGCTTGAAACTCTTATGCCTGTGCGACTCTTATACACATTTACCCTAAATTCCTCAAATAGCTAGTGGCGCCGAGATGTAGAAGTAGGTAGGTATGTACCTACCTATCATGACCGCAAAAATCTGGCCATACACGGGACGTCCAGAAAGTTCGGCATCGTATTGTTAGGAGTTCGAAAACTGCAACGTCGCATCTTAAACCGCCGTCGCAACGCGTAGTTTGAAGAAGGATCATATACAGAGAGCGGCGTTGCCAAATGTAAATTCGATGTGCTGACAATTTGAAACCGTGCCTTCATGTACGTTGGGGCATTTTTCGATGACCTGCCAATTCGTATCGACGCGGTGCTCCGAGAGACAGGTAGGTATACACGAAATTTATTTTATCAAGAAATTCTAATTCAGCCAATATCCAAAAAAACCGTTTTCCACAGTGTATGCATCAAACAAAACTCTTTGGGCAAATTTAATTTTTCCTTCAATATTCCATTTTGAAATTAGAAAAACAAAATTATATCTTTTAAAAAAACGACTAACAGAAAATTACATTTGATATAAAAAGTGCTGCGTTCGAGAAAATTAATAGTTGCCTATAAAAACCACTTATGCTTGTTCATTTATGGTTTTTTTTTCGACGATTTGGCTTTCGACTATAAAGGAAAAAACAGGTATAGCAAAATAAAAGTTGGTTATGGATATCTTTCTTGTTTTGTTTATTACTATGACATTTTACTCTGTTCTGGCCAAATATGGAAATCTCAAAATGTAATTTTTCAATTGAAACATCCTTTCATATTTCAAAAAAAAAGGAAAATAAAAAGCAAAACTATTTTTGAAAATGCAAACACAGAAACCTGGAAAAATCCTATGAAAAAGTAATAGGTAACACCAAATCAATGATATATAGGCATAGATACATTACCAAAGACAACTTGTTTTGATTCGGTTTATTTGGTAAATACTTGTTTTGATTCGGTTTATTTGGTAAATACAGGGTGAGTTTTTTCGATGCCCACTATGGGGATCTCGGAAACTAGCAGAGCTAGAACAAAGGTTAAATGGGGAAAGAATTGCAGTTTTGAATGCCCAATCTAATGCCCCTTTTGGATTTTTAAAAAAGTTCATGGCTTACTAGATATTTTGAAAAGAGTGATTTTTGCTATTTCATTAGATCTCTGTAGCTCCGTTATTTCTGATTATACAGAAAAACTGTAGAGACAAAAATTGTGGATAATTTTGAGCTTAATAAGATAATCCTATCCAATTTTTTATATTGTTTGTGATTTTTGAGATATGACGTAAACTTGTGTTTTTTTAAATGTAAATCATAGTTGGCTGTGGCCTTATAAAATCGGCCATTTTTGAGCTTTCCAAAAATATAATACTCGGCATAGTTATTATAAAAAATAAAATAGCTATGGCTAATTTTCTGATTTTTTTTTAAATTTTCACATAGTCAGCCATGGAATATTTTCATAATTACGTTCTATTTTATAATCATACTTCAAACTTTCAAATATTTTATTTTTAGCAGGTAACACAATGTAACAAAATAAAACAAAAATTATCATGATGGAGCTCCACCACATAATTGTTGCCCGAAAGAAATTACCTAGATCAGCTCTATCCATATAGTTGGATAGGGAGAAAAAGCCCCTTTTCCTGGCAGCCCTGATCCCCCGATTTGTCTGTTTTGGATTTATTTTTGTGGGGAACAGTACAAAATAAATATGAGAGAATTGTTGAATAAAGAGCAGCTGTTTTAGAAGCAATTGCCAATATTGACAGGCGCTCTCTAAGAAAGGCGACAAATTCAATTTTAAAAAGATGCAATATTTGCATAAATAATAATGGTGGATTGTTCGAACACCTTTTTTATTTTAAAATGTGACCTTTTAAAATAATAATAATTTGAATTTGTGTTTTTTAGTTTTTGTTTTATTTTGTTACATTTTGTTACCAGCTAAAAACAAAATATTAGAAAGATTGAAGTATGTCTAATTATAAAATAGAACGTAATTATAAAAATATTCCATGGCTGACTGTGAAAATTAAAAAAAAATCAGAAAATTAGCCATAGCTCTTTTATTTTTTATAACTATGCTGAGTATTATATCTTTGGAAAGCTCAAAAACTGGTCGATTTTATAAGGCCACAGCCAACTATGATTTACATTTAAAAAAACACAAGTTTATGTCATATCTCAAAAATCAGAAACAACATAAAAAATTGGATTAGATTGTCTTATTAAGCCCAAAATTATCTTTAATTTCTGTCTCTATAGTTTTTCTGTATAATCAGAAATAACGGAGCTACAGAGATCTGATGAAATAGCAAAAAATCACTCTTTTCAAAGTATCTAGTGAGCCATAAACTTTTTTAAAAATCCAAAAGGGGCATTAGATTGAGCATTCAAAATTGCAATTCTTTCCCCATTTAACCTTTGTTCTAGCTCTGCTAGTTTCCGAGATCCCCATAGTGGGCATCGAGCCATCTATTCCTATATATCATTGCACCAAAAAACACTTATTTTATGGTCTTGTGTCACCTATTGAAGACTCCTAGACTAAAACTGAATCACCCTGTATAGCTTTGTGCCTAATATACATAAAGGATGTCTCAACTTATACAAATCCATAAATTCTGTATTTTTGGAGATAATCTTCTAAACTTTTTGTTTGTTTGAAAGGCCTCCAAAAACCACTTCAATGACCTTTCTACCATTTTCAAAATGCAAATCCAAGGCCGACACGATTTTTTTAAACTCCCGATTTTCACGAAAAGCATTTCGCGATTTTTTTATTTAAAATCTGAGGCCACGACATTAATCAGGATACCCCAATACCCCCATATACCAAATTTGAACAAAACATATACAGGGAGTTCAATTGCCAACGTTGGGCAAAATAGGAATTTTAAAGGCATTTAGCAGGTCAAGTGTGCCATGAAATCCCCTCAAAACAGTTCAATGGTCAACAGGACCACTAAAAGTATTAAAAATAGGGTATTTTTCCCTAGGCCATCTCAAAATGCTGAATTTTTATGAAAGTTTGTAAGGATCAAGAGTGCTCTGGCACCAACAGTGGCCCTGTTGACCATACAACTGTTTTAAGGGCATTCCATGGCGCACTTAACTTGTCAGATGCCTTTCAAATTCTTACTTTGCTAAACTTTTACACCGAGTAGAATAGATCACTGTATATTTTTTGGTGCATGGAGGTTTTGGGATGTCCTGATTGACGCTGTTGTGTCAGATTTTAAATAAAAAAATCGCTAAATATAGTTTTAATGAAAATCGTAAGTATAAAAAAATCGTAGCCGGCCCTGCATTTGCATTTTGGAAAATGGTGGACGGTCAAAAGAAGCGTTTCTCGAAAGGCCTTACAAAAAAAGTTCAAGCGATTAGAGTAAATTAAAAGTCGACGTAGTAGATTAAAAGTAAACACCCTGTATGTGTAGGCTAAGGCTAACAACTTGAGAAAAGATGCAAACAATACCATATTAAATCATATTATATCACATCAAGAGCGACTTTTTGAAAAACATCATTAAATTATCAACATGCGCACAGACAATTAAAATATCCTAAAATCCAAATTAAGCGAACCCTCTCTGAAAGTAGAGTTCGAACTGACAAAATGGCTGTAAAATTAGGGTTATTATGGCCTGCTATGGCCTACATTCAATTCTATTTTGGGATGAAAACTCGGCCATGTAGACAGAAACTCTAGAATAATAATTGAGAGGATGGTCCTGTTCCGTACTAATTATTCGAAAGAGAAATGAAAAACTGCGATGTCGTAAACTGAGATATCTAAGACATTATTTCATAAATGATTTAGTTGGACCATGCGTAATCTTCCATAAAGTCAACAAGATACTATATTACAAAATATATTTATAACCATGTAGTAAGTACAATAAATCAATACAATATTTGCGTTAAATAGTTCATCGTTCCCGTCGGATACAGAAGAAAGTCATAAATCTAGGTGATGGCAAATTTTTATTTGCCATCGAATTAAAGGGTACCTTGATTGTCGCATATATTTAATCATCCAGGATCTAGATTCTAGAGGAAGAATATGTAATTTTTGGAAAATGCGGTGATGATGACAAGTGTGAAGATTTAATAGTTAGTTTTCCTATACTATACAGGTAGATAACATGGTATAATAATAATAATAATAATAATAATAATTTTCACCCTCACAATACTCCAAACTAGCAGTACCCCAGAAGCAACCACATGCTCGTGCGGGGGATCTTATAATAACAACTTTTCTTCCTCCTATAGACTAAAACCTCTTGCAATGTTGAAGAATTATAATAATTGCAGGACATTATGTACCAGCATCAAAAATCGCTCAAGGCAAATGACACGGCGTTCTTCCATTTGCATAGGAAACTATATAGAGGAAAGCAAAGAGGGTTTGGAGATAAGAAGAAGGACAGAACAAATATTTGCGGAGAAAACAAATAATTAGGGTATAGTGGAGAATAGAACGACGGGCCTGGAAAGTTTTAAATCGCTAGGTAAAAGCTGTAAGCGTGGCACGAAAGTATAGAATTTCCTCCGGCGGAGGAAAATCACATGAGAGAGGAAATGCGATAAACCAGTAAATTTCGAATGTGCTCATTAAAATTCGATTATCCAGTGAGTTTGCAAAGCGGCGTGTACAGGCAGTTTCTACGGTTACGTTAGTATAAGTGCAGAGGGAGTTTTAATGACAGTTTCCGAGGTATGAGCAAAGGATGAGCGATAGTAGAATAATATATTCTTTCTTGAAATCGGCAGTGAAGTGTATCAAAATCGTCATTAAAAGCTCAGAAATCGGTACTTATAATACGATTTTTTCAATAAGTATTACGCCTTGACTAGATGTAAACATTAAACGCTAGACGCGGAGCCATCGCCCGGCAAAAGTAGTCAAATATTCAAAACCCGGCCAATAAAGGTCCATTTAACTTTTCGTTCACATTGCGAAATTGTTACCTATATATAGCAGCGCAATTTTTCAGTATAAATATTTTAGTAGGTTTGAATATCAATCTATTTTTCATGGAGGCTGCACAACAGGCAGCAGTTTGGAGTTTCTGTTGGGAAGTGCCGTGCCTCATCATACTATTATTTATTTATTTAGTTTATTGACGGGCGATCCCTTCTAATTATTTTTTCTGAGTAACAAAACATTTTTTTCGACTTCGAACAAAAATATATTTACCTACCTTGGCACTGAAGTTCTTTTTATGACTGATATATAGTTGCCGAGACCTCTGGCTTAAATAAAACTCATATGTGTGCTTCGACGCATAAAACGTAGTGAGCGGAAATGAATATCATCGCACTCCAACATATGGAAACACCACTTTTGTGACCTTATTCCTAATTGTGTGTCAATAAATTCATCCACGTGTTCTGGCTAATTTATTTACGCATAATATGTTCGAAATAATAATGACATGGTGGAAAATCATAACGGGTGCTTACAACGTGTCATGAACAGAAAAATTAGCCAGTGGCCGATTTCGGTTATTGCGAAAAAAGATAGGAATTGTTTACCAAAATATAGACGGATTTTAATTTTATAAGGAAATAATAATTTAGGTAATAATATAAATAATATAATAATAATTCTCACCCTCACAATACTCCAAACTAAGAGTACCCCAGAAGCAACCACATGCTTGTGCGGGGGAGGGGGGCAATTCCCGATAGAACTAGGACAGCATTCGCTCAAGTACTACGGAAAACCCTAGAAAACCGTAGTAATCCCAGTGAGTGTAGGACAATTAGTAAATCACACGTATAAAACCTATTTAGGAGCAATACCGTGAACCCACATTTGTCCAGCGCTCTTGGCCATAGCGGTGTTTTTCTTTAAAGACATGTGCATGCCCCTGCCTCGACATCGGTTCGAACCAAGGTCGATCGAAGGCAGAAAAACATGCAGTCTAGAAAGTCAGCGCCGGTACGAGCGCTAAATTTTCATTTCTGACTGCTGGTTTCACCGGAAGGGAGCATCACTTGGGAAAAAATATCATGATTTTGATTACATTAGATCATTGACGTAGGTGTATTAAAAAACCATTTTAGAGAGGGAAAAGGTGTCCCAGTTAATTAATTGGTACAGAAAACACACCTGATATATACACTATACAATACAAGGTGACCCGTTTGAAATGGAAGCATTCCGTAAAATTTTTATTTGCTATCGAATTTTAACCCGCTTTATTAGAAAGAGAGCTCACAAAAAATTGTATTTTGGTTAAATAAATATTTTTAAATTTTAAATATTTTTCGTTAAATAATAACAATTACTAAAATTACAGCGATATAATAAATATAGACAATAATTTACCCATATGACTTCCCCCCAAGAAAGCTCATTGTAAAAAATCGCCCTGAGTAGTAACCAAGTTTTGACACAATATTTTGATCTGACACGGTAATAGGTGTCAGTATGTGGTATTTAGATATTTTTAGATATGCTTAGGTGTGCGGCTTGCGGCAAAACTAAAATGTTTGAGGATAATGAATAATCCATCGGTAAGTAATTCTGTAATTTAAATTTACTGAGGCCTAGCACCAAAGTGGCATAGGCGTTTGTGTAGGTACCTACTTCTTCATAATTGGAAATTTAAAATTAGAATTTGCTCTATTATCAAGGATTCCTAAACTTAAAGATATAAACGTGCCTTATATTTTTTTCCCTGTATTGTAGGTACTGATTTCACGAAAAAAATAGGATTTCTGCGACGATTAGTTTGTCGAAACAACTCAAAGGTGCGCGCCGCTGTAAAAACGGAAACGGCATCTCGCCATATGCAGAGACTGTCCCGCGATCGAGCGGTAAGCCCAAATTTGCTCCTTCCTGGGGTTCTTTATTCAGAAGTTTAAACACAACAACTGTAGTTATTCAAAACATTTGGACAGACAAACACGACTTTTAATAAGTTTTTGAAATAGAAATAAAAAATTGTGGCAGCCCTATAATAAATAAGCTTTTTACGGAGAACGTTAGATTCACAATTATTTATCAATACCACTGATTACATCTCAGTCATATTTTTTTAACGAAACTTGATACAAATCCATCTTAGGCTTAGGTCGTTCCGTACTTAGTCAGTTTTGAGGTTACAAATTATTTTCGTCATTTTTTACTGGAAAATAATTTATAGTGGGTCTTGAAAATTTAGATTAAGCCCTGAAATTTTACAACAATATAACAGTTCTTTGTGGCCTATTTTTAGAAAAAAAAACGGCCAAAATCGGATGAAAAGTTTTATAGGGGTGCTCCCATTTTAAATGGGTCAACCTGCAGGTATACCTATACGAGTAGTACCTCTACATTTATTATTGTTATCAGATGAACTTGGGGACATTTTTTTGTCGAGAACTTAAATATTAGTCGGTTTGTTGCTTTTATCTCTTGCAAAACTCTAACCGCGATTTTAACTTGTATATTTACGAGATGGGGATACCAAACTCATGCGCTTCGGTACGACAGTGTCGAAGCGAGAAAACTGGAAAGTGTTGACTGTTATTTAGAACCAGATGGTTTATATCTGGATTCTAAGGCAATTACCAATATCTTTGTAGAATCAGCGTTTCCGAATTCCTATCTAGTTTGTATTAGCAGTTTGTACAACAAGTACCGACCTCGGAGCGCCACCAACTTGAGGGGTGCCAAGTTGTCGCCGATCTGAAACCGCGGCAGGCTTATAAACGCCTACGAGGATTTTTTTTGCGATGCCATTGTCGCTTGTCACAGCACCCCTACAAGTTTTTTCTATACTCATATTATATCCCCTACCTGTCCCCCACAAATCTTTGAGATAGATTTGCAAAACAATTTCAGAATTTTCTTCTTTGGGATTTTTTTGCGAAGCTATCGTCGTTTGTTACGGCACCCATACAGGTTTTTTAGATACTCCTACATCCCCTACGAGTGTCCCCACAAATATTTTTGAGGTTCAGATTAATTTACAAAACAAAAAAGAATTTAGGTATTTACATTTTTTTGTGACGCCACTGTCGTTTACCTACAGATCCTTTCAGATTTTTTCAATACTCCTACGCGTCGCCACAAAATATATTAGATATTTCAAAGTGAGATTGATTTACAAAAAAAAGTTTCCTTTAGGATATTTTTGCGACGCCACTGTTGTTTGTCGCCTCAACCCTACAGGTTTTTTTCTATATTACTACATCCCCTAAGCGCCTTCCAAAAATATCTTTGAGATTAAGATTGATTTTCACAAAAAAATTAGATTTTTGGGATTTTTTTCTGACGCCAATGTCGTTTGTCACGGCACCTCCTACAGGTTTTTTTTCTATATTACTACATCCCTATGCGTCTCCCACCACAAAAATAAATTTTTGGGATTTCTTTGCGACGCCACGGTTGTTTGGCACAGCACCCCTATACAGGTTTTTTCTATATTACATCCCCAGTGTGTCTTCCAAAAGTATTTTTGAGATTTGAGATTAAGATTGGTTTACACAAAAATAAGATTTTTGGGATTTTTTACGATGCCAATGTCGTTTGTCACTGCACCTTCCACAGGTTTTTTCTATATATCCCCTATGCGTCTCCCAAAAATATCTTTGGGATTAAGATTGATTTACACAAAAATAAGATTTTTGGATTTTTTTTGCGACTCCAATGTCGTTTGTTACGGCACCTCCTACAGGTTTTTTTTCTATATTACTACATCCCTATGCGTCTCCCACCACAAAAATAAATTTTTGGGATTTCTTTGCGACGCCACGGTTGTTTGGCACAGCACCCCTATACAGGTTTTTTCTATATTACATCCCCAGTGTGTCTTCCAAAAGTATTTTTGAGATTTGAGATTAAGATTGGTTTACACAAAAATAAGATTTTTGGGATTTTTTACGATGCCAATGTCGTTTGTCACTGCACCTTCCACAGGTTTTTTCTATATATCCCCTATGCGTCTCCCAAAAATATCTTTGGGATTAAGATTGATTTACACAAAAATAAGATTTTTGGATTTTTTTTGCGACTCCAATGTCGTTTGTTACGGCACCTCCTACAGGTTTTTTCTATATTTCTACATCCCCTATGCGTCTCCCAAAAATATCTTTGAGATTAACATTTATTTACACAACAATAAGATTTTTGGAATTTTTTTTGCGACGCCAATGTCGTTTGTCACAGCACCTCCTACAGGTTTTTTTCTATATTACTACATCCCCTATGCGTCTCCCAAAAATATCTCTGAGATTGAGACTGATTTACACAAAAAATAAGATTTTTTCTTGAATTTTTGCGACACCCCTGTCGTTACCCACGGCACTCTTACATGTTTTTTTCTATACCTACTTCTACATCCCCTACGTGTCCTCCATTTACACAAAAAAAATCAGTACTTATACTCTATACTCATACATCTCTTACGCGTCCCTCAAAAATATCTGATTGAGATTGATCCACACAAAAAGAATCAGATTTTTCCTTTTGGATTTTTGGCGAAAACTGTTTAAACAATTTTTCGCAAAATTTTTGAAATGTCAAAATTATAAAAAAAAACATAATGATCAAAGTAATACTCACTTCAAGTCAAACCGGAAGATAGAAATAAGAACTGACCATTTTGTGCTACTACCTGTATAGTCGTTACTAACATTTCGTGATAAAAGTCTTGTTTTTTTAATAACTTTTTGACAATCCCCGTATAAATAAACCTGAAACTTGTGAGACTACAAATCTCTGTGCTAAATATAAGTGAGGCGTATTTAATCATAGCTTCATTAATGTTAATAACAGCTGATCAATTTTCTATTATTCAAATTAAATAGTGCCTCAAAAATGGCACTATTTGGAAGATGAAACGTTTTTCAAATGCATGCCAATCATATATAAGAATAATATAAATGCCATGAACGTGCCATAGAAGCGAATTTTAAGCGCCGCTCGCGTGCAGAAGAGTATGACATTAGATCATAGTATACAATAAAAATAAAAAATAAAATCTGAATTTTCTTTGATAATTAAAAAAAAAAGAAAAAGAATTGCGAGATTTGAACCAACGATGAAATAAACGAATTTTCTTAGGTACGCGCGCCTTTATCCACTCGGCTATACCCACTTCTGTAAATTTTTTCAATGACTTTGCTCGCATATCTAAAATAACCTGAAATTGTTTGCACTTTTCGCATTAACTTTTAACAATGTTCTGCACCACAGGGGCTGCATCGTCAAGTGCAAAAGCCTACTTAAGTTTCTCATGGAGTGATTCTAAAGCTTTTCTGGCCTAGCTTTCCCGAATAAAAGAAGGAAATAGAAGACGTCGAGAGCATTGTTACAATCAAGTTAGGTTAGGTAGGTACAGTAAAAGCAATCGCGCAATTACCTGTTCACCGCGTGAATACTAGGTACCTACTCACTAAGTAAAAGCCCATACTGCCAGAAAATTAAAGAAATTCTCGGAAAAGCAAACAAAACAAAACTAACCAATTTTCTTTTGCGGATACCTCCATCGATTTCCATAACTAAAATCGTAAATAAAACCACGTGTTCAGCGAACCTAACAACAGGGGCGTACTCGATCGCAAAAGTATATGTACGCGGTTCTATCTTGTTGTTTTCAGCTATTTAGACACTGCCAGAAATAATTTTATAGATCTTTTGAACCATTTTAATTAAGCCAATAATTTTCTTCCTAAATATTTCTATGTAAACAATTGTAAAACTGAAATTAAATACAGGTCGTGCCTCAGTGCGGCACTGGCGAATATCTCAGCCCACGTGCTCTTGTTTACGGCAGAGTTGCTCGATTTTACTATAGGGAATTTACTTTTACTTGTTCGGCGCGGCGCGCCAAATTCGATTCCCTCCCCGGCGAGTACCTATGGCTCAAACGGCGAAATAGCTTTTCCGCTTCTGGCGCTCTTCAATAGCGATGTGGAACTGATTTTTTTGCGGCCCCAGGCGAAATTTGGACTTAAAATATCGAAAACTGCGCCTGCTAGCCGTGACCAAAGGAAAGCGTTACATACATACTACATTTTTTGAGAAGCGAGGGCGACTATAAACACCTAGGAGGTCCGGCAGGACCGGACTAAGCGTTTATGACAAGAGAGGATATGATGTCCATATCGAACGAGGACAAGGAGTGAGCAAGATGCCGTAGGCGGAGTGCTCAATCATTCTAGGGTGGTATGGAGAAAATAATTTGACAGATCACACTGGCATTTTGGAATAAAATTAATTTAAAGGTAGCTTGATTGTCGACAAGCGCCAGAGAAATCTTAACTCTGATTGATTTAGACACAAAAAAACAGCAATCTGTGATTTCGGACTTATGTCCTACCTATAGGATGGATATGAAACTGTATTGGCAACACTGCCCTGTCATGAAAATGCCGTAAATGCAAAAACATGGTTTTGAGTTAATTGAGGTTTTGTGTTTTGATGACGTCCACAATTTTTAAATACCTAGCGAAAGGGATTTTTTGGTAATATGTGTAACACCAGATGCACTAAAATTTTTTTCTGGTTTAATAACTTCCTAATGTATTAGAAACTTTTGAAAAAATTGCACATACCGCAATTTTATTACATTTTCATATAAAAAACTATAAAAAAACCTTTCAACTTTTATCCTTTGACTTTGCAAATTTCGCTGTGTATATGCTGCTGAACCTAACAGATACGGCAAATCTTAGAAGTTAAATCTAAAAAACTGCATATACGGCAAACAAAAATTGATATACCTATATTTTCATATGGCGCAGATACGGCTTTTGAAGTAAAATAATAAGTAGTTATAATAGATAATCAACAGAAAAGTCAAATTTTACCGTAAACGAAAAATCACGAAAATGTAGGTTATACAACAAATATCCATATGAAAGAATAGAAAAACAAAAAAATATCCATTCGAAGGTATACTGAAATGAACAACTTTAAGAGAAACAAAAACAAAGCTTTCCACAAAGGAAACTTTGGTAAGTATAGGTGACAGATGGAGAGATACTGGTTTACAAAGTATAGGCAAATAAAGCAAAATACTTGACTTTTTTAATCAATGCTAGTTTAAAATTGTGTTAATCCAAGCTATAATATAATATTGCATTCATAATAGATAGGTATATATACCTCCCTGGGAAGGAGCAATTATTAAAGTGTATCATTTATTTTCATTTTGAATGCACCTAAATAAAATATCAATATTAGTTTATACTCAAATCCACTGTGTCTTCCCGCATAATCACCGTAAGTTATTTTATAATTAGTGCAAGGAAACTCTGCATAACTGCATAGTTAGTAAACTGAAACGATATGCACTGTCAGCGGTTGGAACAATAAAACCGACGCCGCGAAGAGCGCGCAAGTTCTTTCCTTTATTATGGTAATAAAACAAAGTTGAATAGAATTTTAATTACTCCATCTTTATTGTAATTACTTCTTTGTAGCTACCGTAAAACGCTGCAAGATCTATTATTCTCCTGGAATAGAATTACGGCCAGTTATTTTAATCGTTATGGTCGGTAGACGAAAACCGCCTTTAATGAATTTATGATCAACCAGAGTCTAAACTTGTAATTACGTAACAGCGAGTAATTAATAATGCTTGGAGCTCAAATTACCATGCCTAACAGCATGCAGATTTCTTTAATGGAGGCGGTGTCAGGAGAGCGTACTCTCGGTCAAGCCGACAAAGACAGATGACATATCTACCTACATTTCACCGATATAATTTGCTTAGTTCAGAAGCCAATAGGGATATCATTGTAACCACCGATCAAGAGGGCCCTTTCACCCCGAACACTGCCTTTAAGATACTTAATACTCAATTATATCTAAGGCTCTATATCCAATGTAAATTACAGTTGGTTAAGGGAAGATGGGCATAGGGCGAGAAGTGTGATTCATTGGTGAGTGTCTGAGAAAATTCTCAACAGATGTAGGTTCATGCAATCCTAGCAACAACCTGCAGGGTAGCGCAAGATTCTGAGATCAAGTAAATTTTGGTGCACAAAAAATAAACAAAAATAAATTGAGCTGAGCTAGATTGGGTTTCTATCACATTGGGGGGCCATGGACATGCAGTGATTGACTAAATGGATATACACTATGTCCCCGGGTGAGGTTTACAAAAAAAAATTCACTCCACGTTTTCAAGTTTTTGCTTCCTTCATATTGAAGGTTCACGTTGAGAAAATATTAATTTGTTATTCTAGGTGTTCAAAAATTACAAATTTTGAAATAGGTTAAGAGTAAATAAACTTTAATTTTAGGTTTTCGCTAAGATGATAAGAAATAATTTTCTGTAGACTGAATTATGATTAGACATTATTTCATTACAATGTTAATAAAAAACTTCAAAATGCAAAAATAAAAATACAACAGTTCTAAGACGCCCTCTCCTGAGTTGCGCATTCTTCCAATCGTTTCTGAAGATTATTGTAATTTCATCTGATTTCATCTACTAATGGAATGGACTTAGCAGCTTCCGGGAAATCATTTCTTTAATCATTTCGGTGTCATCATCTTAGCGATAAACGAAAATTATAGTGACTTCACTCCTGACCCTATTTGAAAATTTGCAATTTAAATACCCCATAATAACAAATTAATATTTTCAAAACGAAAATATGCATTTCCAATAAAACGAAAACTTTTTGAGTAGAGTGAACTTGTTGCGAATAGTTAAACATTTCGGTCATTTCACCTCTTGTAAACCCCATATCCAGAGAGATATTGCATCAAGTTTTCTCCGCAAATCATATTATAGGATTTGCAAATTACAGTTGGTTTGGTGTATCGGACGATGCAAGATTTCATATCCACAAGAATTCAAATAAACAACAGACCAAATATGTATTTCTTTGGGGTTGTGATAATTCTGAACTTTAAGGGTTGTTGCATCAGATATTCATAAAAATGTGTAGATATATAGCAGGAAGTTAGTTTGCTTTGTGGAATTGAATAAATATAATATAGGGAAAAATACCTATCAGGAATGATATCATGGTGGATATTGATCTAGGTATGATGTTGTTGTTATTAATGAAAACTAATAACCGAACAGGTTTCTCAGTAAGACTGAAAACTGAACTGCTTCTGGTGTACCACAGAAGATCATGGGCATGGGATTAACGAGAAGACTATTATTATATACCATCGAGCAGTGTTAAATATTTTATGTGATATTGACGATTGGTTTACGAGCAGAAGTTAAGGTTCCCTTGGCAAAAGTTTCGTATTTACGACTTTCAAAGGGATTTATTTATAAGCAGTAAACAAAGATTCAACGCACGCATTTCTTATTTTATGTTTTCCCCCGGGAGCCTTGCGGGTAACTGTTACAATTCCTGCATTTACATTTTCCTCTTCTTTTACATTCTCGAGGGAATCGTAAAGAAAGTGAAAGTAAAAAAGTTATATTATACATTATTCTTGCCAATACTCGAAATACCCAAGAAATGTATGGAAGGAATAACTTTCAGAAATCGCGGTTTCGCAACTTACTGGAATGGAAGAAAGAGAACAACAGCTTCGAATGAAATATGTGTCCCATGTCTGTGCAGGGGTTCAATACTTCTCATCTTGGACATATTATGGGAATATCAAAATAGAGTTTGCAGACTAGTGGAATTTGAAGCTACTGCACACTGTTGTGTCAGAGGCAATGTCAAAAGCAGCAAAAGCAGTGCAAACCGGAACACCCTCATAAAATTTGTAGGTATTTATTTTCCGATTTTGATGTATGTACCTACTTATTTTTTAGCGTGTAGCAAATTTTAAACGATCAAAATTCTAGAGACCAATATGAAAATAGCGATTTAACTATACCCACTTAACTACTTAACTACTCGGTTAAACTAAGTTGCATGTGGATTAAAAATCAATAATTGTAACTACAACTTATAGGTACTACCTAAATACGAACAACGTAACTAATCCACAATTTTTTCCATATTTTCTTGATAACTTTTCGTTCATTACAAAGTTCAACAATACTTTTTTGTTCAAAATTTTCTTTTCCTTGACAAGACTATTTTGGTTCCTCTTTTATGAGTAAAAGTTTAACGAACGATAAGTTATGAAAAATATTTCGAACGAAATAAATGGTAAACTAGAAAAAATAAAAATTTAATTTGTAATGTAATTTTTTTATACTTAGGTATACCTATTAATATTACTATTATTTGTAATAAAGTACGTTACAGCTTCAATTGTTTTTCAGTTTCCATGCAACTTAATTTAAGCGAGTAAGAAGGCATAATTACCTAAATCGCGATTTTCATTAGTTTCTAGAATTTTTTTAACGAATTTTGATACAAAACCGTTTCAAGAGATGCCAAATATAGTGTTGTAGTCGTAGTACACGTTGATTTTTTTAAAATAAAAAATAACGTTTTGCCCTAAAGTACAGTTTTCGATGCGTAATCGTTTACAAAGAAACTATCAAAATCGGTTGACAAATACAAATTTTTGTGTGAATGCTCTAGTTTGAAGTGAGTCACACTGTATCTAAAAAAGTACCTACAAAGTCAGTTGAAATTTGATATTAGAATCAATAATAATTACTGTAATCTTAAAAATGGACGGTGTACTGCTAGTAATACGAGTTAGGTATCTGTAGCTATTAGGTAGTAGCATTGAGTAAAGGAATACTCAATGGTATCTAGTAGGTATATGTACCTATATAGTAGTTGGTTATAAAGATGGCAACTCAAGTTATCTTTTAATCGTGGTTATTGTCCTAGTAAAGATCAAAATCACACTTTATAATTGCGTAATGAATTCAAAGGAAAGTAAAAATAATCGTAAACGGATACGCACGAAAACTAGATTCGCTTTTCTGAACTTATAGACCAGTACTATTATACAATAGCCGTACCGGTTACCATTGAAGGTCATGGACGATGGACGAACGTGAAAAAGACGAAATGGGTCACGTTCATGCGTCTAGAGTGCTAGACGACTTGTCTAAAACAGTTGACAATACATAAAACTTTGAATCACTTTGGAATTTTTTCTCTATACAGTGTGTCCCCTCATTGAGTTCTCATAAAGTGTAAATAACGAAAAAATTTCGAGTTGAAATTTGAGCTTCTGGGGATCAGCCCTGCTTGGTTTGAAACTAATTTGTAACATATAACTTTAGTTTCAAAAAATCACGTAGGTACCTATGTCTTGCAAATTATGAAGAAACCAATTTCCTCAGCAGTAAAATGCCTTTTTTGTAGGTTCTAAGACAAAATGTTATTAAGGAAACTTGATCAGAATGAAAAACTGGGTAGGTTCGCGAAATTTCGAAAGTCTAGGCCTGCTTTGATTTTTTGGAATTTTCCCCACCTTTTTTTTGAAAATTGCCCTTTTTGTAGGTTTTACGGCAATATATTAAAAAAACTTGTTCATAAATTAAAAACTGTAAAGGTGTGAAAAATTTCGAAAGCCTAGGTCGACTTTGATTTTTTCTTCTAAAAAAATTAAAACGCACAAAAATCAAAGTACACAGTTTTTCATTGTGAACGAGTTTTCTTAATAACATTTTATCGTAAAACCTACAAAACGGGCACTTTCCAAAAAATCAAAGTAAGCCTACATTTTCGAAACCTACTTAGTTTTTCATTCTGAACAAGTTTCCCTAATAACATTTTGTCGTAAAACCTACAAAACGGGCACTTTCCTGATGTGGAAAATTAGTTTCTTCATAATTTCCAAGGCATTCATGATTTTTCGAAACTATAAAATTATGTCACAAATTAGTTTCAAACCAAGCAAGGCTGATCCCTAGAAGCTCAAATTTCAACTCGAATTTTTTTTATTACTTATACCTTCTGTGAACTCAATCAGACTAACGAACGCAAATTATAATATTCTACGAGGCGGTAAAAAGACCACTCTCTATTTTAAAGTCGAGATCTCGACTTTGAACTCGAGATCTCGACTTTGAACTGTGGAATTTAGTTGGCGAGACCTCTGGCCGAGGCAAATAAACCACATGAGTCATAAAAAGTTAAACTTCAGTGCCTTGGTACATATTATATTTTTTTTGAAATCGAAAAAAAAAATGTTTTATTAAAAAGAAAATAATCATACGGGATCACCCGTCCATGAACCAAATGCGCGCGGCGTTGCTTGACTTTGACGATCGCTTTACCTAGGTCAAGTATGACAGGACACGGCACCTTCGAACAGAAAAACCAAACTACTGCTTGTTGTGCAGCCTCCATAACAAATCTATTGATATTCAAACCTACTAAAATATTTATATTGAAAGATTGCGCTGCTATAGGTAACAATTTCGCAATGTGTACGAAAAGTTAAATGGGCCTTTATTGCCCGGGTTTTGAATATTTGGTCACTTTTGACGGGCGATGGCTCCGCGTCTGACGTTTACTTACTTGCTTTTGGGACACTTCACTGCCGATTTCAAGAAAAAGATTATTATTAATAATTCAAATTACAATTTACTTGTATTAATACAAATTTATTACAGTCACAAAAATAATTCAAATAAACATTGTATTAATAAGAATTTATTATAGTCCATAACAAAAAGTTATCTAAATGAAATGTTCAAAGTGCTGTCCGTTATTTCGTAAACACTAGTATAGCCTATTTTTAAATTCCCTTCTTACATTCTGGAAAACTTGGAATTGATCTACATTCTGTATTGATTCGTTGACGAAGATCTTCAATAGATTTGGGCTGGGTTTTATAAATAACACTTTTTTAAATAACCCCAAAGAAAAAAATCTAAGGGACTTAGATCTGGGGATCGTGCGGAGGCTATTCTACGGGTCCTGTTCTTTCAATCCAGCGCATTGGAAATTCTCGATATAAGAACTGCCTAACTGGTAGAACAACGGTAGAACGTGGTGTGGGGGTGCTCCAGCCTGTTGAAAATGGATTTTGTTCTCATCGAGGTTTAAGTTCACATGGTCGCCTTCTTGGTTTTCTGTTTCTTCCGTAGTAAGAGGGTTAATAGTCGTTTCTAATAAATTCAAATAGAACTCGCCATTTAGATTTCCTGGTTTAAATATTGGCCCGATGACCTTGTCTCCTAGAATACCTACCTGCCCATATGTCTGCACTCTACGCTGACACGCGAGAACCTCAGACTAAGCGCCGCACAATAAGCTGCTTATGGATCGCTGGCGCTTAGACTGAGGTTTTCGCGTGTCAGTTTAGATTGCACGAACTGTACATTAAGTTTTTCGGGATACTGGGTATGACCTTCTGTGAAGACATGCGGATTTTCGTCTCTCGAATATCGACAATTGTGCTTGTTAACAAAACCGTTGAGAAATAAACTACATTCGTTGCTGAAACAGATATTTTTGAGCAATTCGAAATCATTGGTAATTTTATCTGTCATTTCTTCGCAAAACTGAACTCTACGGTCGGGATCGTCTTCCATAAGTTCCTGATGGGTCTGAATTTTGTAGGGATGAAATATGTGCAATTTTAAAACTTTTCGCACTGACTGATAAGAAAGTCCAGTTGCAGCTGCTGTTTGACGAATGGAGGTAGTAGGATTCATTGCAAAATGACCCAGGACTTCGATCTGGGCGTTTTCTTGAAGTACCCTGGGCTCTGTCCTTTTCTTGTTTTCTACAGATCCCGTTATTTTCAACTTTATGACCAGTTTTCGGATGTACGTGTGGCTAACATATCTTTCTGGATATCTTCCATTAAAAGTATTAGCTGTTCTCAATGCACATTTAGCTTCTAGCCCGTAGATAAAAATCATTTCAACCCTTTCGGCTACAGTGTAAACCATGATAACAGAAAAATATTGAAGATACTTTGGCAAAATCTACTATGAAAATGAAGGGGAGTCCTAAAGTAAATTTATTTTATACCCACTATGGAAGGATCCAGGTAAATTGGCATAATATAACTAACTATAGTATAATTATTTATCAAGTAGGTATTGTCTACCTAATTTAACCCTTCTAGCGTTGACTGTATTAATAAGAAAATTCCAAATTAAATTGGCACAGGTAAACTGCTTCCTTACCTACTTAATAATATTTTAACACCACATGTGGTGTTGAAATAATTTTAAGGTTTTCCAAGTACAGATAAGATTATTATTATTAATCAAATTACAATTTATTACAGTCAATTAGAAAAAGTTATCTCAATTAAGGAATCTGACCTTCTAGAAGCGTTGACTGACATATTAATAATTAATACAGTCAACGCTAGAAGGGTTAAATTAGGTAGACAATACCTAAAGTCGAGATCTCGACTTCAAAGTCGAGATCTAGGAATAAAATAGAGAGTGGTCCTTCTACCGCTTCGTAATATTCAAAGTTTTTTAACACTTAGATTAGAGAGACATTTAAAAATATTATAAGCTAGAATTTGTAGGTATCTTTGGTAAATATAATAAAAAACTTGTCGTACCTAGAAGCAAGAATATTTTTATTTAGGTACTACTATGAACATTTATGGTATGCCACTAAGTCCATAGATAAAATATCATGTATCATAATCATAGTTGTGTTACTATTATTTTTTGTTTTTATACAATTTTAATTAACTACTATGAACTGGTGTTTCCAGAATCCACCAGCACTTTTATAACCTCATAGATTTTAATCATGGGAGATATGGCAAACATAATTTTTACCTAATATAGTTCCTACTTCCTACATTAATAAGAAGTAGGTAATCTGTAAGTATAAAACATAGGATATAAGCTGGGTGAGGGCAAAGGATTTGAACTGGAATTAAGTCATTCCACATGACCAAACACTTAATATGAAAAGGCGTACCTGCTTTTCCAGGAGACTGGATGAATTCCTGATATACAATGAAAATATGCTTTTAATAAGCATTATCCTCTCGACTGATCACTTTAACCTTGACTTGACGTACAAAGAAAAGCCCTCCAGCAACCCGTGTTTTATTAACGTTTGGTATTCCCAGGATTTTCAAGATTTTAATGGAACCCTCTTCTTAATGCACGGTGCCGCATCAAAGAAGGTATAAATTGGGAATGAATGCCAGAAGTTTATTGGGGAACCCCCTATCAAAGGGATAAAGCGTTATGTGATTAGCCCTGTGGAGCAAGTATTGAACGTTCGGAAAATTTTACAATTGGCAAATAATTACATATCAATCTCGTTTTGCCTAAGTCTTGTACAGGGCACCTAATTTTTAGCGTTTTAAAATTTAGTGTGATGATCCAATTCTATAGGGAAATTTTGAAACCGGAAATATCTATTTTTTAGGACAGAATAACTCCAAACCCATAATAAACCAAATTATTCATCTGTGGATTACCAAAATTTTAGCTAAATAATTGCCTATACTGCGATCTTAAGAATCAAGACGAAATTAATTTTTTTAATAAAAGTTTTATGTAGGTATCTTCCAATAATATCGGATTTTTTTTATTAAAACACCAGTGTAGCCTGATTACTTCGGAAATCAAGAATTTCAGGTATACAGCGTGTCCCGCTCTGATGTCCGGAAGAGGGAAAAGTTTTTTATTCGTAAGTTTACGACAAAAAGTCATTCTTTATAAAAATTCCTGCTTGTTCCAAAACGCCCAAAACTGTTAAAATATTTTTGATTTTTTATACAGGGTGTTCAGTATTTCGAAAAATTTTAAAAAAATCTTTAGTCACCAAGAGTAAAGGACCATACATAGTTTTTGATAATATCGAAAAATATTATAAAGTATGTCATTTAAAATCCACAGGGGGTTACAAATTTGGGGTTTCACCAATTTATGTTGATTTTTTTAACAAGGAGGGTACCTGATTCGTGCGTGTATAATAGAGCAGTTTAAAATCAGGGGTGGCTGTGGCTATGACAACCAAATCCTGTTTACCAATTTTGCAAATATTCCTCTACACGAAATACAAAATGTGTATAGAGAATTTATTAGAAAAGTTGAAATTTGTGCAGAAGTTGGAGGCAATAAATTTGAGTGAAATTTATTCTTGTAAATTTTAATAACATTATTCCTTGTTTAAGTAAATTTTCCATATTGATAGCAATAAATTGACGTAATAGCATTGAAGAAATTGATTATTTTATAAATTCTGCAAATATCAAATAAAGCGGCAAAAACAAATTACCTGCCCGCCTTGTTAAAAAAAAGTAAACATAAATTGCTGAAACCTTAAATTTGTAACCCCCTGAGCATTCTAAATGGTATCCTTGATAATATTTTTCGATATTGTCATAAACAACGGTCCTTTACTCTTGGTGACTAACAAAATTTCTCAAAATTTTTCGAAATACTGAACACCCTGTATAAAAAATAAAAAATATTTTAATAGTTTTGGGCGTTTTGGAACAAGCAGGAGTTTTTATAAAGAGTGACTTTTTGTCGTAAACCCACGAATAAAAAACTTTTCCCTCTTCCGGACATCAGAGCGGGACATGCTGTATACAGGGTGTCTACTGACGGAGGGCCACTTGGAAATATCTCGACAAATATGCATTTTTCGGAGAACTTAATTTGAAAAAAAAAATTACCTTTTTGATGGCCCAACTTTGTGTAAAAACAAATTCTAGATCCATGGCCTACTTTCGGAGCAATTTTTGAAAAACCCGAAAATTGCCGAAACTTCTTTGGTATGTAACTTTTTTATTTCAAGAGTTATCGAAAAAGTTTCTGAATAGAATCTGTAGGCAAAATTGATTACTTTAAGCCTGCTTTATCATAATTTGGCAAAAGCCGCGGTTTAGGGGGTGCTCTCTTTGCGCTTAAAAAAAGTTACTCAATTATAGCAGGCCATGGCGTCAAAAAACTACCTATTTTATCCACTTTCGATCGATGTATCACAAGCGCTACATATCCCTTGCGTTAGCCTGATTTACAATTTTTTTAGAAAAAAAAAATAAAATTTATATGTCTTGGAAAAATGCTTTCAAAGTTCGGTTAAATAAACTACAGCTATCGATTTAATTAATTTCACAACACATTACATTGCAAATCTTTTGTCGAAATGAAATTTGTTGCGAGAAATCTGCATCTCCCACATTTTTGAAATTTTCTAGTATGCCTTGAAAAAACAATAGCAACCAGCTTCTGTCAGTCAATCAATTGGATCTTTCAAACATTATTGTTTGATAGAAGTTGAAAGAATTGATTCAAGAAATAGGTACTTGTATAAAATTAGCATGGCATTTTCAAACGAAGACAAATTCAATTTATTTGTAATGTAGGAAAGCAACTTTAATTCAACGCTAGAGTTAAGACAGTATCAACATAGATATCCAAACGCCCCTAGTCAAAATAGAACCATATTTAAAAAGTTATCAAGTAACTTAAAAAATCATGGCGTGTTTTCACACACATCTCCGATTTGATGATTTTTTAAATAAATAAAAAAGTTACATACCAAAGAAGTTTCGGCAATTTTCGGGTTTTTCAAAAATTTATCGGAAAGTAGGCCATGGATCTCGAATTTGTTTTTATACAAAGTTGGGCCATCAAAAAGGTAATATTTTTTTTTCAAATAAAGTTCTCCGAAAAATGCATATTTGTCGAGATATTTACAAGTGGCCCTCCGTCAGTAGACACCCTGTATAGGAAACAACTTTCCTTTATATCATCTTTCATATATAGGTAGTTTATCCTTAACGATTTTTTAGCTAACTCCAAAATCGCCCTGTATATTAATCGATATGACCTATTTTCATTTCATTTCGGCTTAAGACCAAGCGGGAGTTATTCCCAGAATATCATGATATGGTCCCACTCTAATTTTTTTGTCATATTATTATACAATTTACACATATTCCGAAATTTCTTTGTTTGGTTTAAGACCCATTTAATTTTTAATTGGGTTTTTCGCCACAGAAGCCTGAACCAAACTTATTAAAAGACAATTTTTTTAAGTTGCACTGGAAAATTCGTAAATACCTAACTTTAAAAGAAGGAAACTTTGAATGTAAACTTAAAAACTTAAAAAATAAAAAAAAATTCTGAGCTTTCGGAGAATAAAAAATATTCCTCTTTTCTCAAAGACATTGACAAGTCAAAATGAAATTACAGCATGGCAAATTAATGTCAAGTCAAAGTGTCATAACAGAACAAATAACCTAGTTAGCCACTTGCCTGAAGTGATACCCTGTGTTCTATATCTGATTATCTATACCTACTAACTTTGAATAACTGGTAATCATATTGTACTGAATTCCACTGAACATTCAGCAACACAATTATTGGCGATTCCTTAATTTTTCGCCTATTTCCTATGTAATTACTTAATTTTAGATTTGCTTCTACAGAAAGCTATTAGGTAGCTCTTCCGAAACCCCAACTTTTTTCAATAGATCTCTGAAACATGAGCGTATTAACAAACTATTTTTATGTATAGAAATTAAACATTTGAATATTCAGGGTGAGTTTGCATAATATGGTATACAAACAAAGTTTTTAATCGAGTCAATTACCTCCGCTGTTTCATGACATTTATCTAAACAAACACGGAATCCCGTTTCCTCTCAAGTTCGAGGCACTGCTCGCCTGGTTGAACGTCTGTTTTTCCCGCAGCGCGACCAAGAGCGAAGTTTTCACGCGCGAACGGTTTTCCTTCAAACTTAATATCTCTCATCTCCCTGGTGCTCGTTACGATAAAGTTGACGGCGGTCGTCAACTCTTATTGCAATTGCGGGGATCAGGTTAGCTGCGGGAGAAGTCATGGCAAAGGAGGGAGTTACGAAGGAATTTTATGTCCTGCGGGAACAACGAAATCGTATAAATGAAGGGCGAAAGAAGGGGGATTTAAACCTAATAATCAAAACTAATGGGAAGTTTAATAGAAATGAAACAAAAAATTGGTTAGATAAATTGCGACTAGCGACACTCATACAAAGTTTTAGCTCCATATGTATGTTTTAAAAGTCCTCCAAAAAAGTTCGCATCATATTGAGATTATTTTATTAGTGATTTATTTTGAAATTTAACGTTTGGCTTACCTTTTGCATATACTTTGCATTTGCTTTAAAAATATGAAAAATTACCTACACATACGTGGTCACTTTCGCTATCTGTCAAAAATGACATTTAAAAAACCGCTTAAAGGGGCTTAGATATATATCTGTTAAAAATAAATATATTGTCTTTATTTTTGTCCAGTGTTAACAAATATAAGAAGGATGGTTATTCGGTTAAGGACATTAGTATATTCGTAGATAATTAATTAAAAAACGAACTTGTGCCAGCTTTCGCAAAATATACAGTGTGGTCATTTAAGTGTGCAACATATGGGACTTTTTTTTATTGATTGCACAACCAAAATACAGACATTTCCGAAAGTTGATGCATGTTCAGTAATCATATTAGGTGCACTTGGAATGGTTACAAGTTAAACAGCATACAGGGTATTTAAAAAAATATAAAAATTGCAGAAGAGTAAAGTACCCTTATTTCAAAAAATTCAGCAAAAGGCTATTAAGAAAAGTTGTTTAGAATTAAAAGCTATGCCTACATACCAAAACATAGCCTCCTAAGAAAAAAAATTTCGTCAGTTAATTTTCATAGTTTCTTAATAAACATATAAACTAAAATATAAAAATTTTGCACCTTAAATGAGAGTTTTTTAATATACACATTATCATTACTAATGTTTTACCTTGTTCAGAAGAATGTTTGCGAAATTTTAAAGTTTTGTTTAATATCGTTGCAACAAACATGAAATTGGCGATTCCCTAAAAAATTTAAAATCTAAGTTAATTTTACAAATATGCTTGAATTTGAACAAAGTTATGCGAAATTGATATACTCGTAATTTTGATTGATTTATGAAATTGTTTAGGGTGAATATTAAAACAATTTTTTTTTAGGAAATTATTAATGTTTTTCTTAGGAGGCCACTTTTTGGTATTTAGGCATAATTTTTAATTCTAGACAACTTTTCTTTATAAGATTTTGCTGAATTTTCTGAAATACGGGTACTTTACTCTTGTACAATTTTTATATTTTTCGACCTACCCTGGATGCTGTTTGACTTGCAACCATTCTAAGTGCGCCTAATATGATTATCGAACATGCACCAACTTTCGAGAATATTTGTATTTTCGTTGTGCAATTAATAAAAAAAAAACATATGTTGCACACTTAAATGACCACACTGTATAGGGTGAGTCATTAATAATGGCACATAATGCAACCGTATATATTTTGGGACAAAATATTATGATTGGGGCTAATATGCCCTATATAAGTATTGTTTGTTTAATAATCAAGCTGCTGAACTGACATTTGGCACTGCTATGTTTTTGGGGATGGAGAATAAGCTGAAAATGTCAATTTATACATATCTCACAGAAAGCACCATTTGCGCTGTTTTTGGATAGTGCTTTTACTCGTAACTTTTTTGAGGTTATCTTTTTTGGTCCTGAAGGTCCATCGTTTTAGTGCAAATTTTCATTCTGCAATAAAGAGGTACTATTGTTTCATAACGATCAAATCAACCGTTTGCGTTGAAATTGCCGAAACATTCCCCAAAACACCTGTTCAATTCAATATTCGAAAAATAAAATTTGCCAAATTTCAGTTCAGCAGATTGATTAAGTTGGGAGATGGAGCCTAAATGCAATTTCAAAAAACAATCTGCAACGCCCTGTATCTCTTTAACAAACAACATTTCTATAAGTCATATTAGCTATTATTAATTACTCACCATGGAATATGCCTCGTAAGACTACAATAAAAATGAAAGTATTGTACCTAGGTATACTAAAATCGAGCAATCCTTACGCCTGGCGTAAATAAAACCACGTGTTCAATGACGTTCTGCCATTGGTCGGTAGGCTATAAAATTTTACCCGACTCGGCAACAGCGACGTAGGTACCTACTCGATCGCAAAAGTGTAGTTATGCGGTTTTATTTTGTTGTTCTCAGCAATTTAGACACTGCCACAAATAATGTTATCGATGTTTTGAACCATTTCAATTAAGCCAATAATTTTTTTCGGAAATATTTTGATGTAAACAATTGTAAAACTAAAATTAAATAAAGGTCGTGCCTCAGTGCGACTCTGGCGAATATCTCAACGCACGTGCTCTTGTTTACGCCAGGCGTAAGACTTGCTCGATTTTAGTAGTAGGTACAATTCTTAAAACTAAATTTGGTGCAGAAGTTACCAAAGTTAGAAAAAATATTAATATATGATTGTAAAAATAACGTCAATTAATTGTGTAGGTATGCGGGGTAAAAAATTCAATCAGTATCAAGTTCATTTTTAAAACATCAGAATTAATAAAAATGTCACCCAACAATAAGAAGGTAAAAGGTGTGAAAAAGAAGAGGGCCCAGTATACTCGTATTAAATCGAACAAAGCTATAAAAACAGGAATAGTCTAATATTTTATTAGCATATTAATTATAATTTTAATTTTGAGTAGTAATTTTACTAGGGATAGGAGAAATCGAATTAGAATAAATTACGCTTAGATTATTTACATCAGTAGGAAAATTTATTGAATTAGGATCAAAATTAATAATTAATAAAATATTATTTTATTAGTTTTTTTGATAATTTTGTTCCAGATTAAGGAAAATGGTTTAGTTAAAACAAAATTATGATTGGTTGAATTACCATGATTTGCTAAAGCTGTATATTTATTATTACGATTGCAACTGTTCTGTGAGCATTCATACGATTTTTTAATAATTTGTCCAACATATATGCATCTCTACAAGTTAAACAAGAAACTTTATCAATTAAATTAGAAAAATTGGTGATAGGAGTTTTATCTTTGACTTTATTAAATAAAACAATTTTTGAGATAGGAAGGAAGAATTTTTCTGCTATTATTAGATAAAATCTTAGAAAGTTTTTGGAAAAGTCCAACAACAATTAAATTATAACGATGTATTAAAGTATTATAAACAGACAATAATGTAGGATTATTAGTTAAATTATCAAAATTAAAATTTGGAGAATTATATAATCCAGCATTTATATATGTTGTTTCGATAAACTAATCGAGGCACAAATCGTCATTTTTCATGAAATCAGTACCTACAGTACAAGCAAGAAATTATAAGGCACTTTTATGCCTTTCAGTTTAGGAATCCTTGAAAATACAGCAACTCTAATTTTAAATTTCCAATCATGCACTTTGGTATCCTCAAACATTGTAGTTTTGGCGATCAGAGAAGTGACACAAGCCGCAAAGCTAAGCATAATAACTATTAAAAATGTCTAAATATCAAATAGGTACCTATCACCGTGTCAGATGTTAAAATATTGTGTCAAAACTTGGTTATTACTCCCGTCTCACGTATTTTTTTACTACAAATAGAGCTTTGACTCCTTCCTGGCACTCTTTATTCAAAGGTTTCTTACTAAGGAACGTCAATTTGTTGATAGCTGTCTTAAAAGTTTGCTTCCAAACTAAAGTGAGACCCTAGAACTAACCAATTTATATCCAAACCCTGTGCTAGAGAGGGGGAGCTGAACATGTCCTAACACCTCTTAATTGAAGGTATCTACATCTACACATAACCGAGGTCAATATACTTGTTCTCACCTGTCGGAACAGTAGCGGTCATAAAGTATCCCGGGCCCCCCTGCGGTGATGCGTCTTGCCCCCCCCCCCAAACTTTCCTTTCTCTTCCTTTTCTATAACAACTACTATAATGGTTTTTTAAAGCAAAATTAAAAATAATAACAACGTATAAATAAAAAAATATATACTGCAACTGTAATATAATTTTTTCGGGTAGAAACAATTTAATGCGCCTTTTGGTGCGGTTAAAAAAGGCTCCACAATCCGGTCAGTATCCACCTGAAAAGTAGTTTGCGATTCAATACTTAAAAGATCCAGAGAAATTAAGCGGTCCTGACCCATAGTTGTAAGTAAGTAAGATTTAATTAGTTTCGAAAAAGATCTCTCGGCACTAGCTGTTGTTACCGGAATTGTAAAATAGAATTGAATAACTGTACACAAATCTGGTAAAGCTGAACATACATATTTGTTTTTTACGAATAAATATTCTGTTAAATCTCTAATAGTTTTCAGATCTCTTAGTTCTTCCTTGTACAATGAACGAAACTGACAAATTTCTGGAATCAAATTTGTTGAAATGTCTTCATTATATTTTTCAATCAATTGCTGGCAATTATTAGCAATTTCTGTGCCGGTAACATTCAGCAAAATTTAAAGTTGCAATATTTGAAATATTTCATATATTTTAAGTCAGCTCTCAAATCTGTTAGATACTTGATTAATTAAAATGTCAAAGATGCATTAAAAACTCTCACTTCAAACTTCTTACTACTATTCTTCATCATCTCATCTGGAGCTAATTTATCGAAAATTAATTTTCTTTTTTAACTCTCGTATTTTTGAAGGTTGTTGTTATTCCCCATTCGTTTGCAATTCGTTCGGAATGTCCTAGTACACATTTATAGTTTGAGCGCAACTCTAGAAATTCTTTCCTTATTTTCTTCAATATGTCAGCAATTTTTTTCCACATCATTGTCAATATTTTGAATAATTTTTGAGGAAAGGTTTAGTTTTTCAATTATTTGATATTGAAATTGTATCATAATTATGAAGTCAAAATTTTCAAATTTGCGCTTTAGCCCTTGTGCTTCGGTTCGTTCTGCTAGCTTTTTACTGGCTAAACTTAAATATGGTAAACATCGCAAAATACTGGTATAATTTTGATTAATGCTTAAGAAGGCTGTCAAATCCGGAAGACCAACAACGAGTGGGGCAGAGTTTTTTTAAAGTATAAAGTTACAGTAGAACTAGATTTTATTTCAGCATTCAATTGCTATAGTAAAATCGAGCAATCCGTACGCCTGGCGTAAATAAAACCACGTGTTCAATGACGATCCGCGATTGGTCGGTAGGCTATAAAATTTCACCCGACTCGGCAACAGGGACGTGCTCGATCGCAAAAGTGTAGATATTCGGTTTTAACTTGTTGTTTTCAGCTATTTAGACACTGCCACAAACAATTTTATCGATGTTTTGAACCATTTTGATTAAGCCAATAATTCTTGTCTTAAATATTTTGATGTACACAATTGTAAGAATAAAATTAAATAAAGGTCTTACCTCCGTGCTACTATGGCGGATATTTCAACGCACGTGCTCTTGTTTACGCCAGGCGTAAGAGTTGCTCGATTTTAGTATAGGTAAGCTTTCGCTGAAGAAAACGTACAATTCAGAAATGATATTGTAAAAATTTGAAATTTCCGATATATTTTTGATCGAGTCATTCATAAGTAAATTTAAATTATAAGCAGCACAATGTATTTAGGTTGCATCTCCCCGCATTTATTTACAGTCCAATAAGTGGACTATTGAATTTTTAAGAATTGTAGTAGAGCCGGGGCCCCTTCGGGGCCCCTTTGGCGCCTTCAGGGGTAGCTTCGCTACCCCTGCTACCCCGTTATGACCGCCACTGTGTCGGAAATAGGTAATATACAATACCATACAATACAAATTGAAAGATAAACAACTTTTTCAAGTAAAATTCTTTGAAATTTTAACAATTAAACTCACTTTTAGCGTTTATTTTAATGTAATTACTTAACAACGTTTGAGTGGGTCATTTTTCATATAGGTACAGTGTGGTCATTTAAGTGTGCAACATAGGGGATTTTTTTTATTAATTGCACAACGAAAATACCAATATTCCCGAAAGTTGGTGCATGTTCGATAATCATATTAGGCGCACATAGAATGGTTGCAAGTCAAACAGCATACAGGGTAGCTCAAAAAATATAAAAATTGTACAAGAGTAAAGTACCCTTATTTCAGAAAATTCAGCAAAATGTTATTAAGGAAAGTTCTCTAGAATTAAAAGTTATGCCTAAATACCAAAACATGGTTTCCTAAGAGAAAAATATATTTTTTCGAAAATCATTAATAATTTCCTAAAAAAAATTGTTTTAATACTCACCCTAAACAATTTCATAAATCAATCAAAATTAAATCAGTTTCGCATATCTTTTTTCAAATTCAACAATATTTGTAAAATTAACTTAGATTTTTAATTTTTTAGGGAATCACAAATTTCATGTTTGTTGCAACGATATTAAACAAAACTTTAAAAGTTCGCAAACATTCTTCTGAACAAGGTAAAACATTAGTAATGATAATGTGCTCTAATTTAAGGTGCAAAATTTTTATTTTAAATATTTATTAAGAAATTGTGGAAATTAATTGACGAAAATATTTTTTTTCTTAGGAGGCTATGTTTTGGTATTTAGGCATAGCTTTTAATTGTAAACAGCTTTTCTTAATATCCTTTTGCTGAATTTTTTTAAATAAGAGTAGGTACTTTACTCCTGTAAAATTTTTATATTTTTTTGGCCTACACTGTATGCTGTTTAACTTGCAACCATTCTAAGTGCACCTAATATGATTATTGAAACATGCATCAACTTTCGGCAATATCTGTATTTTGGTTGGGCAATTAATAAGAAAATTCGCATATGTTGCACACTTAAATGACCACACTGTATTATGTTTTAATGCGAAAGGTAAGGGCAAAATTAAGTTTCAAAATAAATCGTTATTAAAAATTCCTTCTTTGTATATGATACAAAATTTTTGGAAGACAATGTAGGTATATCGTTTTTAGAAATGCCAAGCCTAACCTAAAAAAAATGTTAATAAAAATATGGATCCAATTAATGATGTTTTTATACCATACTCTCTCCCAAAAATAACAACCTCTGCTGAAACCAGCAAAGCCCAGAAATCGATTAAATATCGTCGCATAATTAAAATTAAAAACATGTTTTCGTTTTACTTCGTTATAAATGGTTCTGAATTAACCAGGCAATAAATAAGAATATTACAATTTTTCCACTAATTAGGCCCTTAGAAGGACGCGACAACGTCGACACTGCCTTTAGAATAAAGGTTCAAGGATGACATGTTCAATACCCTGCCTAACGCTGATGCCATCCAATCCCGAAATCCTCCATCTACTTTCTGGGGACAAAACTGATCGCCTTCCACAAATGGATTAAAACCGCAATACCCTCTTCCCCTTCTTTGTTTGATTTGTGGAGTGATCTGGGGGTTAGAAGGCGATGAGGCCGATATCGGAAACTTCAAGTTCGGGCCTCCAAACAATTAAGTCGGCCCTAATCGGCCTATATCTAGGCAAACTCGAAATTCCAATCTTACTTAATCTGCGTATTAGCAAGCATCGCCGAAGCCCTGACCCCCATTTAATTTTATGCTCGGGGGATAAGAGAACACCCGATGTTTCGGTAACTTGGATATTTGAGAAATTCTTCGACTCCTTCGAATATTTATAATATTTTATGTATCATATACGATGTGTCGTTGCATCTCGAAGTATTTGGTTGGACTGCATTTTTTCTTCCTTGAATCGACCTTGGTTAGACTCGGGATGAGAGCTCCAACCTACATGTCTTATAGCTGATGGCTAAGAGCGCTGATGGGCAAAATATAGATTTACGGATTTAATAGCTTTATCTGAGTGATTTACTATAAAGATACGGTTTTCTACGGTTTTCCGTAGTACTTGGGCGAATACATTCCTATAGTTAATCCTATCGGGAAAAGTCGGCACTATAGTCGCAAATGGCAATGAACAATGAAGGCGAAATAATAATTGCCACCCCTCCCACATACATGTATTTGGTCCCTTCTGGGGTACTCTTAGTTTGAAGTATAATGTATTGTCAAAATGAGAACTGTTATTATTTATATAGAAAAATTGTATGAGTAGAGGTGTGGTTTATAATTAAAAGGTACACTATAGTTTTCATGATAGATAAATAAATTGTCAAAGCATAATATTTATTCATGTATCAAAGGAGTTAAGTAGGCGGTCAAAGCCCGTAGCGTGAATATAATATCCCGAGAACTTTGGACGAAGGATATTACACGCGTAGGGCTTTAAACGCACTATAATGCCCAAGATTCATACAAAATTTTATTCATCGCCGAGATATAAGGCAGTTGCATTGATAAAGAACTACATAAAGTCCGAAAATTCGCCTGTTAAAAATTAAACCAAGTAAGAATGAGGCGGCTTTGCCCCGTCGGTTGTTTAGTAACGGAATCAATCAACAAAGGCAGTTTTCAGTTTTCATGTTTTGAATTTAAAAATAAAAATATAGAACTTTTTGGGTAAAAATTTAGGATGAATGATTATCCTACAAAGTTAGTTAACATGATAATAAATGAAAATGTAGTTAATAACAATACTCAAGAAAATGGAGTTAGTCAAAGTATTAAATACTCAAATATCCCTTATATAAAAGGACTTTCTGAAGCTCAAAAAAAATGACAAATCGTTTTTTATCGGAACAAAACTGTTTCAATTGCTTCAATGAAGTCAAAAATGCCTAGAAACTATGAATCTAGTGTGGTGTATGCGATTTCTTGCATTCATTGCAATACGTTGGACAAAGGAAACAAAATTTAAAAAAACAGAACACGTGAGCATGGATATTCGTGTAACGACAAATACAGGGTGTCCGCTAAGTATGGAGCAATCTCACGAGATTAGGTAGCCAAAATATTTCGGTTGAGCTTAACAACTATGGGCCAAATCTCAATAGCTAGGTACTGAGATGCAGTGCGTTGTAGTTCGTTTTTGGAAATTGAAATATGGTAATATCTCCCAAAATAATAAAGCTGCTGAACTGTAATTTGGTACTGCTTTGTTTTTGAGGATGGAGAATAAGCTGAAAGTGCCAATTTCTACGTATCTCATAGAGGGGGCCATTGCGCTATTCTTGGATCGTGCTTTTACTCGTAACTTTTTGAAGTTATCTTTTCGGTCTTCTAGGTCCCTCATTTTAGTGCAACTTTTCATTTGGCAGCAAAAGTGTACCCTTGTTTCATAACGATAAGATCAACCATTTGCGTTGAAATTATCAAAACGTGCTCCAAAACACCTGTTAACTACAACATTCGAAAAATAAAATTTTCAAATACCTCTTTCAAATGTTGCAGATCAACTATACCATTTAAATTGGGAAAAAAATTCTTATGGACAATGTACCAAAAATTATTCACTTTCAAATGGAAAGGATTAAATTTGAAAAAATATTGACACTCTATTTCAAGAAAATAAATGGTGTTTTGACCAAGGTTCATTTGGCTTTTCTTCTTAATTTTGAGTGTACAGCATATCTGTAATATTTGAAAGCAGTAGGTGAAAATTTTATGACTCCAATATTGGAGTTAACAGAGGTGTTTTGGGTCCCGTTTTGCCAATTTCAACGCAAACGGTTGATTTTATTGTTATGAAACAAGTATACACTTTTGTTTGCAAATGAAAAGAAGCACTGCAATGATGGACCTGCAGGACCAAAAAGATAACTTCAAAAAAGTTACGAATGAAACCACGATCCAAAAATAGCGCAAGCGGCGCGCTCTGGGAGATAAGTAGAAATTGACACTTTCAGCTTATTCTCCATCCCCAAAAACACACATAAGTACCAAATTACAGTTCAGCAGCCTTATTTTTTTGGGAGATATTGCCATAATTCAATTTCAAAAAAGGGACTACAACGCCCTGTACCTCAGTAACTATTGAGGTTTGATCCGTATCAGTTGTTAAGCTCAATCGAAATATTTTGACGACAATTTCCTCACACGAGATGGCCCCTTCCTCACACAAGATTGCTCAATCGTTACCGGTCACCCTGTTTAGAAACAAACGGGAACAAACCGCTTTGGCTTGGACATGCCTTTGACTTTGATATGACTTTGATTTAGAAGGGGTTAAAATTTTGGACCGAGAACTTAACTATCACAAACGAATTTTGAGTGACATGTTATTTATTCAGCGATACAATAAAAAATCGGATACTGATAATTTAAGTGCAATTTACCACAATATTATCAAAAACTTCGTAAAAGTAAACATCCCTGTAACATAATAAAACATATATTTTTTTCTCAATTGAGTCCGATGCCACTTGTTTTTTTGTTGCCTTCCGGTTTTTAATTGTACACTTTTTATTTTATTTTTCGACTCTCTCCTTCACTTCCAGGCATTTAATATTTGGCCTGATGACTGTTTGGTACCTGTAGTGCGTTTATGAATTGTTTAGTTCTTACTCATTTGTTTCAACGAGCCTGTAAATATGTATACCTGTTATTTTTACTGACGTGTAATATGTTGCACAGTACCTGTCAATCATATCCAATAATTGCACAAGGCCAGGATGTGTTTTTCTTTTCTGTTTGTTCTATTTTGATTGTTGCCTTTGTGTTTTCCATTGTCTTTTGAATTTTTCTAGTGGGTATATTGTTACATACATACTTTTGTGATAGCTAGGATATCTTTACGTGGCTACCTTGCGTATTTACTTTTTTGTCTAGTTTTATTATTTTTTTATGTTTGTTACTATAACCCTTTCGTTTTTTGTCATTTTACAGTCCTGAAGAAGAGTACAAAATTATAGTCGAAACGTTGGCGCAGTGTAAAACTTTGGTTTCATTTTATCTTTGTCCTATAACCCGACGATATTTATGCAGTCAATAGAGACTGTTCCGTTTTAAAAAATTAACTTTGTGTATACACGGCAGTAAGCTTGCCAGAAAACTTGAATGATTCCGTTCGACTTTTGTTTTAACCATTTTTTTCTATCAAAAAGTTATGGGGAGGCCCATTTTCGTGAGAACAGTGTGGACAATATTTACATAGACAAAATATTGCAGTGTCGACAGTTTTGTTTTTGTATTTAACCTGTTTCCTCTCTTGTCAATATTTCTTTCTTCCAAAACACACACCTATTTTCGTACGTTCAACAATGTTGCACCTGCCGTAGGTACATTATGATCCTCATTGTCGTTATTCAAACATTTGCTGTATACCTGCCTACACCGAACGGGAGTTTCAATTACTTTGTGTACGGACGCGGCGGGTCTGTAGGGCAAACCGCATAGAGCAGAGTACACAATGGTCTTTTGTATAAGACACAGGTCCCGCGTGGTTCATTGCATTTTGCAATTTAACAGACACTAAACTAAAACAGAAACTAATTTCCATTTACTTATTTTTGAGCAACATCCCACATCCAAATAAGGCCATGGGTGAGCAAGATCAAAAAAATAAATATGCGTCTAAATATATATTTGAAACGATTACTTAAATACAAGAAATTATTGTCAGTTTATCGATCACAATATTTGTAATATGTCACATTGTCCAAATTTTTTTGAAAACATTGCGCTATTTGGTCTAAAAGTTTACTACACCTAACACACTAACACGCAAATAGTGATACAAAGCATATTTATATACCTAATGTAAAAGTTTAGTTTATGGCATGATTTGGAAATAGGTAAGTACTATTTGGGAAGAATATAATTTGTAAGTGGTAAAAAATTCAGAAAGAAGTGCATTAACATGAACAGGATCAAACAACCCCTCTATAATTTTTTAAAACATCCTATTCCGATGTAATTTTCGAGCCTCGTTTCTCGCTACAGGTAAGTACGATAAGTAGTTGCATTGTTTTCTTTTTCAGAATGTTTATGACTATATTATTATGTACGTGCGTGTTTACAAGGAAACATGTCATGAAACACCTCATCAAGCACGTACTAAGTGAGACTGAACAAGTAAATACTCTTTGTGGAGAATGTAAAATTTCCTATTTCCCCAGAAACCTACTTTATTTCCTTCGAAAGTAGTATACAGGGTGGCTTATACAAGTAGCTCACTCAAAATATTTCGGCTGTTTTTTGACAGAAAAAATCGGTCGGGTGCTTTCGATAGCCCTCCCGGACTGGCAAAATAAAATTTGCTGTTCATGCCCAACTAGGAAAACTATGGCCAACATTCTAAAAAATTCAAAATTTTTAAACCGATGAAACTTTTTTTAATTTTTCACATACGGAAAATAATTAATATGAAAATTGTGTACAAGAACTGACAGAATTTATGTGTGACATTAGTTTTGTTGTGTGGATTACCGTGCAATTTAGACAAATTAAACTATATTTAAGAATCTTTAGTTGTGTATTTTGTGAAGCAAAATGTGCCATTCAATTTGATGTGTCACACCTGCCCGTTTGTTTTGTATTTACAAAAAAAATATATATTGGTACCTAATATTAATTTGTACTTAACCTTGGAAACAATTATTGTGCAATGATAGTGCCATTCATAATGACATCCCAATGTAATTTTTCATATGAGGTTACCTCAAGAGAATAGTATATTAAATTACGAGTCTGGAAATAAAGATTTTTCCGTGCGCGTGGCAAATTCCCGTGTGAGGCGCAGCCGAACACGGGAAGTCATGCAAGCACGGAAAAATCTATTTCTGGACGTGTAATGAACGATATTTTTTATTATACCTCTTTGAAAACGGAAACTTAAAACATTTTATCGCCATATTATAATAAATTTAATTGACAAAAAATAAACAATGCAGACAATATAGTGTTTGGTATGTATGTTGCGTTTCCATGGTTACTCTCAAATTATTTCAAAGGTGCTTTGTTGTAAATTAGTTATTGTCAGATAAGGTGAATAAAACGTCGAAAATATTACAGAAATGTATCTAAAGATTGAAACGCTTACGAATTAAAATACAAAATAGGTTATGTTAAATATCAGAGAGCATATAGAGTTTCTTACATTTAGTTTGCTGTATATTTCTATTTTAAAGCCATATATTCGGTATTTTTATTCAGCGCACGGAAAGTTTTTCCATGCGCCGTTTCCGTGCGCTGGCCCGAAAAACCCCATCTTTCATTATTGCTAAAACAGATGAAAATAAGGTGTTTTCAAAGAAGTATAATAAAAAAGTTTATTCAGCTCTACAAAATGTGTAATATTAAAAAATGAAAAATACTTGAAGCACAGATAACGTAACCTAGATTGGCAGATCCTTTGTTCTCCGAATTCGGATTCGCCTCAGAGTTAGGTACCTATTAGAAAATATTCCAAAACCCTACTTTATAGTCTCAAAAACTGTCGACGGCAGTCAAGAAGTGCAATAAATCCATTCCCTCTGCTCATAGGCAATTCTACCAGGGGCGCTCATTATGAGAGTATTGTGTAAAAAAATACTGAGAACCCGCACAGGCGATTTTGTATTTATGAATAGGTAGAGGTAGGTAGGTACAGAAAAAAAATAATAATAAGGCAGACAGCGTTGCAGTTCTATAACAACCACTATAAGTTATCACAACTAGGAAATTTCTTGAACTCTAGTGTGGAAGTACCTATTTAGGTTACACATTTATGTGGTAGGTGGTAGGAGTGTTATTTTAACGTTTTATAGATGAATGCGAGGGAAGGACAATGTAGGATTATATAATATAAGTTATAATGACCATTTTTCTCCTTTGGATAATATACAATGTGACAAAAAATAAGGTCTGTATAATAAGGGAATTTTTTGCAGAACTATTTAAAATTTGACTTTGCCAGCAGTTTGTGCTTGTACAAGGATAAAAATTACGTTCGCAAAAGTGGTCTCGTCGTCACGTGGTAACTGTTAAATTTGACATTTGACAAGAAAAAAACGTCAGTTATTTATCGAAATATCGAAACCACATAAAAAATTCCTATATTCTATATTATGCTTTTGCAGTTTGAAATAGCGCAAAGGAATTCTGGATTTAAAGTTTCATTAAGAAGAACATACAGCGTGTCCCGCTCTGATGTCCGGAAAAGAGAAAAGTTTTTTTATTGATGGGGTTTATGACAAGAAGTCACTATTTAGAATTTAGAAAAATGTTGTTAGTCACCAAGAGTAAAGTAGAGAGTACCGTTGTTTTTGACGATATCGAAAAATACTATCAGGGACGTCATTTAGAATCCATAAGGTGTAAAAATGTTGAGGTTTCAGCAATTTATGTTTAATTTTTTTTAACAAGTCGGGCAGCTAATTTAACTGTGCCACTTTATTTGATATTTGCAGAATTTGTACAATAATCAATTTCTTTAATATTATTACGTCAATTTATTGCCAACAATATGGATAATTTCATGAACAAAGAATAATGTTATTTAAATGTACAAAAATAAATTTCAATTTCTATTATACAGGCAAGAATCAGGCCTTGTTAAAAAAATCATCATAAAACGCCGAAAACTCGAATTATTAACCACCTGTGAATTCTAAATGACATCCCTGATAATATTTTTCGATATTGCCAGAAACAACGGTACTGCTTTATTATTGGTGACTAACAATATTTTTCTAACTTTTTCGAAATACTGAACACCTTGTATAAAAAAGCAAAAATATTTTAACAGTTTTGGACTTTTTGGAACAAGCAGGAGTTTTTATAAAGAGTGACTTTTTGTCGTAAACCCGCGAATAAAAAACTTTTCTCTCTTCCGGACATCAGAGCAGGAGACGCTGTATGTTGATCTATAGGGTACATCTTTGCCCGGGGACACACTGTATTTCACAACTTACAAATTGTGAGGTATAGCGTAAAGATAACGCACCCTCTAATTATGCTACTACCTATTTAAAAAAATTGATAGTTTATCCGCCATTTAAGTAAATAACAATAGTGCGAAATATGCTTATTATACCTGATCTTACAATCCACTCTCTCGATAGGTATTGTTTCGTTCGGGGGGAATCTATGCAGGACAGCATGGCCTGCAATATTCTTGCAATTCATAAAAACACACTTGTTACCCTTTCTTCTTTTCTTCGGTTTCCTTTGATTAGGTTCCTGGCACTCTATATTACCATTATTCAAACCAAACTACGATTCGCTTCACCAGAATACCAATATAGGTAGGTACACTTCCGATTCCGAAAGAGCAGAGATCGAATGAATAATACTATTTAGCCCCTAGCAATATTTCTAAATGGGGAGAAGTAGCCGTAGGATTATACCAGAGAACACCCTTCCTTGTTCTCTGATTATACTCAGTTTTATTGCATGTCATAAAATACCCACCTCGTATTAATTACAAAGAAACCGGAATTATTTTAATATTCTGCCCGGACTAGCGTGTTCGGCTGCTATGACAACATCCGTATCGATCGGGGGGCGGAGACTTTTTCGGCGTAAACAAGAATCACCCAGAATTTTTATATTTTGGCGGTGATTGAAGGAACAACCCGCCCTGCCAATCTAGGTTACGTTATCTGTGCTTGAAGTAAGCAGCAGGTGAAAGGCTGAAGATGAAAAGATGAAATGTTGAAGAATATGGTGTTGTTTGTGAAAAATAGTTGAAAATACTAGGTGTTCACTGAGCATTTATTGTAGTAGTACAATATATTTTGTTATTTTCATTTTTAAGATAATTGCTATTATGGCATGAGGTACCTGCTAAGTGTTACATTAAATTGAAAATACTTTTAAATTATTTAAGTATATTTTTTTATATTTTTTAAAATAACAATTCTGGATTAGCTATATTCGACATGCCATTATTAAGTGCATGTGCACTTTATTTTCAAATTTTTAAAGCCTACTATGTCTACTTCAATTTAACATCATAACCGATTATTTATTTGAATGGGTAAACATCTTATGACAATCACAAATTTTACCAAAAATTTTCTCAGATTTTTATAGTAAATAAAAAATAAATTGGCAAGTGTGACACATCAAAGAAATTGGATATTTTGCTTTATAAAAAATGCGTCATTACATTTTTCCCAGATAATTGAATTTTTTATCCCAAATTTAGTCATAACGAATATTTCAAAACTGATTTAATATTTTTTGTATTCTGACAGTTCTTGCAAACAATTTTTATGTTACACATTTTTGTGTGCCTATAGAAATAAAAAAGTTACAGCGTTTTAAAAAAATTTTTATTTTTATTTTTGGCCATAGTTTTCGTAGGTGGCCATGGTCAGCAAGTTTCATTATGATAAAAGAAGGCAGTCCAGAAGAATTATCGAGCTCACCCGCAACCGATATTTTCTGTCAACAAATAGCCGAGATATTGAGTGAGCCACTTTTCATATAAGCCACTCTGTATACAGGGTGTCCCAGAGTCAGTAGTCTAAACGAAGCCTGTAGATAGGGGACATCACCAGGATGGCCTTGAACCCTAAATAGAGTTATCCGAAGTTTGACGGTTTAGAAGTTAAGTATTTGAATTGTTATGATTTTCGAGAAACTTCGTACTTCTCCGCACAAAGATTACTATTTTGTTAAAACTAATGAATGGATTAAGTTGACATTTCGTGCAAGTATACTCTGGTGTCATAGCTGCTATCTGACCAAAGTTAAATCTTTGATTTGCATTTATTGCATATATATAATTTCTGTTATAACATAATTGCAAGTGTGCAACAAAAATTAAGATTCAAACCAAAATTTTAGAGAGTTACCTATTTATAGGCGTGGCTTTATCAGGTGCTCCATGGAAAATAGTGACAGTTGGAGTTTTATATTGATAACTGTTTTCTAATAGTGTTAGGGGCAGAAAAAGTTTAAATGCTGTTGGTTTACGGCGAATCCCAGAACAATTCAAGAAGAGCTGTGGTTCAAATATTGCACATTTAGGAACTTTTGTCTTTAAAACAGCTATCCAAAAATAGTAGATTCTGTAATGAGGTTAGAATGAAAAAATTCGATATGAGTGGAAGATTCCGAACGCGAGCGTTAGCGAGCGTGAGGAACCATGAGTATCGATTTTTTTCATTCTAACCGAGTAACAGACTGTATTTTCTCCACGGCCATTCATATTCATGTTTCGATTTTTGCGGCAGCAGGTTCTCACTTATATTACTTGCACAATTTGTAATTTCAGGTGGAGTATTATCAAATTCCATATCAAAATCACTCGATTTTTCACTCATTTTATTAAACTTAAAACACGTTCGAAAATACCTACTTATTATGACGCGCACCCCCACGCCGCTATTGTTGACAGCGAGGTTGACAGTCTTAAAATCCATGGCACTCTATGCTGTGTTTAGTTCGATAAACGTATATTCATTCATTGTCTTGTTATGGAATGAAAATATATAAAATAGTGCAATGATTTATTATTATTAGTACGAAATATTAGTATCCCTATTATTATATTGTTTATTTATGTGCAATAGATTACAAAAATTATATTAAGATCCTGGAAATACATGCAAAGCACTCGAGAAGCAAGTATTTAAGAATAAATCATCTCGCTCTAGAATTTTTAAGTTCTATTATTAAAAATGATTTTAGAATACTTACATTCACGAATGGTCGTGGAGAAAATATCTTTCTACGACAACGAATTTAAAAAAAAAATAAAAAATGTTTTTATCGAAATTGAAAATATTCACAAACAAAAAAGTTATGGAACGTTCAAGAAACGCAAAAAAGAAAAATCTTCTAAACTAATCGAGATATCGAGATACGGGTTGCGGCATTCTCTACTTTTCGCCTATATCTTCAGGAAATAGGAGAAACTCCCAAAATCTATAAATTTCGGACACCCTATACTATTTCGGTCGGTGGCAGAACATTTGGAAATTTGTTATAATAAATGATATAATAAATAAAGATGAGTTGTTTCATAACTCCTCAAATTTTACTCAATTTCAATATTTTCACTCGTGCACTTTTAAACAGAAACGACCATTTAACAAACTCTTACTGTAGACACCAGATAGTTATTACACCAGAGTATACTTGTACCAAATTTCAACTCAGTCCATTCACTAGTTTTAACAAATTAGTGATTTTTGTGCCGAGAAGTTTCTGGAAAATCATAAAAGTTCAAATAACTTTTAACCCGCCAAACTTCGGATAACCCAATAGGTATAGAGTTCACGGTCATCCTAGTGATGTTCCCTACTTATACAGGCTTCGTTTGGACTACTGACTCTGGTACACCCAGTATACCTAACTATCTGCATGTGTCACCAAAATGTGTATGTGATTCATATGCGTACCTATGATCAATCAATTACCATAAGGATTGTCATCAATAGCAAGCAATTTAGTCTGATAGATTAAGGTCATACGACGAAGAAAACATATAGGTACAATAAAACACCGAAATGCAACAGTTGTGGTAATATCAAAAAATGTTTCAAAAATTGTAGTTGATAACGTCAGTAAAAGCCTAGGAAAAACCCATATACCTATATACAGGTATGTGGAAAAACCCCTTCTAACGGTCATGACAACAAAATACCCAATCAAAGCATAAAATGTTCAAAATCTGGACCAATAAAAGCAAGCTGTCGTTATCCATAGACAGCCAACGTTTAAATGTTAGTTCACACTTCATGTTCAGGTACTTAATTCGACTTTTAATGACGTAGAAATTCTCCTTTATAAAAAGGAATCCTTTTTCGTAAGATATTTTAAAAAATTATTGAAAAAATACTTGAGCCATATTCCAATTATTATAATTATCGGAGGTTCACGTGACCCCTCCATAAAATTTACGTTTCATTCGCGATCCGAAATGGGATTTTCAAACGAGGCAAATGCGAAATGGAAAACCCTTTGAAAACAAAAAATTACAGCGTTAAATTAGCTTAAATTAGCTTAAATTAGAGCATGTCCAATAATTGGATGCAATACGTTTCACGTGGCAAACTTCAAAAAGCGGACCCGCTTTATGGAAAAAATTTGATCTACAGAGAGCTACGTGCCACGCAACGAAAGGCTGGCACAAAAGGCAGTAGACAAAAAAGCTTTAATAACTAAATTAACTGCAGCTGGAAATATAGCCTCTGAAAATTGAAAATTTGTGCTTTCAAGTAAGAGAACAAACAAATTACATAACTGAATTTGATCAAAAAAAAATGTAACCAACAAGAGTCATCTGAAACTTACACTTGGTCCTTCCAAAGGCGATAAAATAAGTTTACAATAAACTTAATTAGGTACTAAAAAAAATTTCATGGGTTCAAGACAACCAATGAAGACCTTGAGTGCTTTTCTGAAACTATACAAGATGATTTTTTTAGGACTACCACCTGAGAAAAACTTTTATAATGAAAATTAATGGCACCGAGAAGCTTTATTATGCAACTTGGTACTCATACATATAGTTTCAAAAAAAATACATAAGGCCTCTTTAGCTTTCTTGCATTTTTTAGTAAATTAGCACGATTTTTTCGCAAAAAAAACCTTTTAAACTCGACTTTTAAACAAAAATTGCATTGCTAATTATTGGAAAACTGCTAAACATTATTGTAGAAAAATGTTATCTCATTAAAGTTGTTGTCCCCATTTAAAAGTTTCCCTCGACCTGCGAAATAAATTAATGGTTTTCACATTTTGGTTGATATTATGAGTTTTTTTGCTATTGAACAAAAAATTAGCCATGGATGTCGATTTATTTTTCAAACTCATCTAACTTTTCAAATTACCAAGTTTTTGTTTCTTACTTTTTTTGAGGAGAGGAAAATAGGCGAGAAAATCGCTTTAATAGGTAAACTAAAAAATGTTCATAGGCTCAAGACAACCAAAGACCTTGAGTGATTTTCGGAAACTATACAGGATGATGTGTTTAAAACTGCCACTGCTATTTTCTCGCTTATTCTGCGCCCTACAAAAAAAAACTAAGAAACAAAAATCTGACAATTTTGGACAGCTAATCGGTGCTGCAAAAATATCGGCATTCATGGCCAACTTGTCGCGCAATATAAAAAAAGACAGGATCTTCGGCTGTCTTGGGGCTATGAAAATTTTTTTGAGATTTTTTCACTTCTTTTGGGCCGCACATAAAATACGTAAGAATATAAAATATGCAAACTTTGGTCAGCCAGTCGACGTTAAATAGAAATGGGCCAATGGGCCTCCATGCCCAACTTTTCGCGCAGTGCTAAAAAAAATTCAAATCGACAAAAATTGTCATGCCCTATCAAAAGAGCCGAAGACCCTGTGTAATATGCTGAAACTGTCTGAGCACCTGGATGAATAAAGGGGCGTATTTAGCATGTCTGGCAGAAATGTCAGAATTTGTGACATATGCCTAACCTTAACCTTGATATTCTGTGGCTCTTACCCTCGCTCTTACCTAACTTCAAACACAGAAACTAAAACTACAGCCTTTTTGGGTGCTTCAAAGAACTGAGTTTTATGTTAATTTCTATCCATTCAAATCTAGAATTCGTGTGCGTGAAACGTAAATTCTGTCCTCCGTCACCTATCAATAATATCAATATGGCCGCCGCTTGCGGAATTCTAGGGACATGAAATATTGACCTGTCACAATCTGGTGTGCAATTAAAGAGCGTTTTTAGATTATTAGTCTGCTTATTGAAGGGAAGAAATTATTTAGATTCAATCTCTGTCCCTTATCAATTTATGCAGGGTGTATACAGTAAAATAACTTTTTGTTTCCAAAGTATTAATCATGATCATTTCCACGCACAAGGATATTGTAAGAGAGTAGGGTTGAAGGACGGTGAAAGATGATTTAACATTCTTCTTTGGCACACCGCAGGTTTTTTCTCGACATCTTTACTTAATATTTTCCCTCGTGGAGAATAGCTAATGGGAACAAACGCAGGAATTAAATCACCAAAAATAGTGGTGCTCTTTCTCGTGGATGTCCTCAAAGTTACTAGGTATATTATTAGTGTCAAAAGCTTAACAATTTAATACGAAAAAATAAAGGCTTCCCTTGTAAAATTATATCTACTTAGAAAGTGTTTTTATCAAGAAGTAGCAACTCAGTGAACTTGCTTACTTAGTTAGTTATCCGACAAAAAGGTCGCTCCTGGAAATATTATCAGGATCGGGCTTTTTATGAATGCTACAACAAAGGTAGGTAAGAATATTGTTTCGTGGAACGACTACCAAGATAAGAATTATTTAATCACTGTTCACGTAACTTCTCCACGTGCAGGCGTACGATAATCCTTGTTTACTTTATAACTGTTTTCATATTCCTTATTTCTTATTCCCGAGATGACTCGAATAAACTTTGCAAGAGCGTTCGTAAATATTTTCTGAATATAAAAGAATATGAAAACGAGTAACGAGCAATCATTCTCCCTCTGGAATGCGAAGGTCGGTGCTTCAAGAGCGTTTATTAGAAAGTGCAATTTGAGGCAGTAGCGGCTCGTCAAATGCACTTTGTGCAACAAAATAAAGGCACAGCCTCTCAATGATTCAAACAGGAAAATTGAACCCCTAATGATACAATAATACCCCAGGAAAAACATAACTAGACCTATAACATCAAAAATGGCATTGTAATCATATACAATACAAAATCAAACAAAATATTTGTTTATGTGCATGGGCTGCAATGCCACGCAATGTGTCCCATTGTTCAAAGTTGTTACAGTAATACCCAACTAAAATCTGTTTAGAGTTAAACAACACGTTTGCACTCACTTCGGACTTGCTAGGACAATACAACATGTGGACATGTTGCAATTTTTTGTTTTGGCCATAATTTTCTTGTTTTTAAAAAACGAGACTTTATTCCTGTCAGAAAAGAACGGGCTATTGACAAAAAGCCTTAAATTGCGGTGATGTTTAAATTTAGTCCTTTGTTTGGGCTAATTATTTTTGAAGAAGAAATTACAGAATGGTGAAATCAAGACAAAAAGAAAATATAATGGGCCTACCTCTACATTTTAAGACCAATGCGAGAAAAATGTCTCTTTAGGGGGCGGAGTTATACGCAATAATAGAAAGAGTTATTTTTATCATTGTTTTGCTGTAATTCTGAAATTGCCTTTGTTCTTTTGCTCATATTTTTTTATTTACTAACCGATTTCGATGATTTCGTTGCTTGGAGAAAGGACAGATTATTGACAGAAAACTTCAAAATGGCTGATTTTGTGAATTACAAGATGGCGCCCATGCTAGAAGTTTGTCCTTTCCTTGGGCTAATTATTTTTAAAGCAAAATTATCTGAATAATGCAACCGATTAAAGAAAAACAGTAAACAAGCCTTACTTTACATTTTAAGACCACCTTGATAAAAATTGGTCAATCGGCGGGGAACCTATACGTAATAATAAAAAAGAGTAATTTTCATCATCGTTATGCTATAGTACTAAAACTGCGTTCGTTCTTTTGATCATAATTTTTTTATTTACTAACCGAATTTAATTAATGTTGCACCTCTGCTTACAAAATGGAGAGATTATAGACAGAAAACTTAAAAATTGCTAATTTTTTGAAGATGGTGGCCACACCTGGAAAATGTCCTTTCCTTGGACTAATAATTATTCTTCTGGAAGTAAAAATATCGGGGCAATGCAACCCATACAGAAAAACAAAATCATTTTTTCTTATCTACTCTCTACCCCGATGTGCTTAAGTCAATAAATACAAATGTATTGATAAAAGAACAAAAACGTCTTCAGTTGCAAAATAAGACCCATTTTATTCATTTATTCGTTATTCTAACATTTTGGCCACAAAAAAGGAAGTGACAATTAATTTTCAAGGATGGCCGCCATCTGGAAATTTAGAACAACAGCCAACTTTTCTGTGAATAATCTGTCCTTTCTTTAAGCAACGGTGCGAACGTTCGTTGAAACCGTCAGTAAAAAAATTATGGGCATAAGAAGGAAGGCAGTTTCAGTACTACAACATAACAATGATAAAAATAAAAATGACTCTTCCTCCCGATGGACCCTTCCCCCGATAGACCGATTTTCCTCGCAGGGTTCTTAAAATGTAGAGAAAAGCCTATCTTATTTAGTTTTTGCATCATTCCGACATTTTTCTTCAATAAGAATTAGCCCAAACGCAAAAGGCTAAATTTTCATATCGCCGCCATGTTGTATTTTTAAAAAATCGGCCAATTTAATGTTTCCGTCAATACGACTAGTTCGCTGTTTACTGCAAGCAACGATGCCTCGTTTTTTTTTAAATCGGTTGATAAACAAAAAAATTATAGTAAAAACAAAAAGTCCAAAATTTTCGGTACAATAATATTATAGTACGCACCAAGGTTAGTATAGAATAGGAAGCATAGGACATTCCCCACTCTTAAACAAAACCAAAGGTAGTTCCTTTGCACCGGCAACATCGCGCGGCGGTGCCGCTCTCACCAGCTGGCCTTCAGCTTGATACCAGTGGCGCATCAAAAAGAACAACAGGGGTATTGAAAACCGAAAACAAAGTAATAACACGAACATAAAACAAAACTGCTATGCACCAACGTACTCCACAATGTTTCATTAGTACGCCATAAACAAAGAACATGCCAAATAAGTATGTGTGCGCCTATGGCTAGAAGAGTCAAATGTTTAGGGAGTTACTAAATCGTCAATTCACGTGTAAATGCTACCAACTTAAATTCGTCCTTTCTTCCCCTTGCCTCTTTCGCCCCCCCTTCCCTGTCAAGTCGTCGAATGTCCTAACCTTCCTATAAACTAACCTTGGTCCGCACGCTCTAACCTGACATTCGAAAAATTAGTCTAACCGCCGCACACTAAGTTGCTTATGTATCGCTGGCGCTTAGGCTGAGCTTTTCAAGGGTCAGGTTAGCGCGCGTCATTGCCGCTGGTATAAAGATGCCTGCACATTTACAATCTATATTTTTATTATTAAAATAAAAATGCGCCATATTCAAATCTGCCAAACAGTAAACAAGACCAGGTAGCTGCAAAGCAATATTTTTTCTGGGATAACTAGTTAGTGGCTTGTTGGGCAATATTATCTTCAGAAACAGTGAACTGGTCCTGGTTTCTTATGCTTTGATCAGGTTCCGACACCCAACGAAACATGGTTAAGTCAATATTCAAGTCACTTTTGTTGGGTAGTACCTAATTATCAGAAACCGTAAACGCAAAAAAATGAGAAAAGTCGAGAACTACGGATTATTTCTTTCAGTTGAATCCAATGTGTGACCCTGACAATAATAATTGTTATTGACAATGGCATCGACTTCATCTATAAAACTGAAAAAAACTTTTTGATAAGATTATTAGTACGCCAAAATGTATCTAATAACTGATTGATTTGAGGCACTTGAAAAAATCTCATTAGAGAAATTTTGTGGAGCTATTATAATAAAAAATGTAGGTTTAAAGCATTATTATCGATGAACCTATGTAATGAACATAATATGTAATTACTAAGCTCAAGTCTCAAGTAGTATCATATAGTCCGCCACTGACAAGAGTAGTATGTTTTAGACTTCTTATTTTGTTCCCGTTGAGTGGATCTCTGCAAAGATGTAATCGAATACATTTCTGAGAAAAGGAAAATTAACGAATTTGCAAGAAATTATGAAACAGCATAATGCAAGGGAATGAAGATGTTGCTTCGTACTGCAACATACCCAGTAAATTAAATATTGAGGTTCGATAGGTTTATACCGCCTGTTCTAAATTGGGTGGTCCACTTTTTTGTAGCAGACCTGCAGAACTTTAGCAGTCGATAGGAAAATTTATTTGAAGACGAAAATTTCATGTCAACATATCGATTATTTTTTATAGTGTTGAAACTTTGCTCCAAAAACGTCCCTCTTTATTTACTTTAAATTAAATAGTTAATTGTAATTCATAAATTCTTAGTTCCTAATTTAAATTAGGACTGCTAAAGTCCTGCTAAAAAAAGTCAACCATCCTGTATTTTACAAATAAAAATAATTGGACCCGTACACTGTACTTTCGTAATAAAAGTCCCGCTCACGACCGCTAATTACTACAGACCGGTTCATATTCTTATTTTAATATTTCCGTTGTCATTAACTTAATTTCTGTAATTTTGCAAAAAACGTGCGACGCACTTCAAATGTCCCATTTTTAAAAGCTTTTATTTAACTTGTAATGTATGTATGTATGTATGTATGTATGTATGTATGTATGTATGTAATTTGTTCGGGTGGAATCTTGCAACTCAATTTTGAAGCAGATATCTTCAACCGATCGAGCTGAAATTTTGTACACACGTTTAATTTGGATGACAATGCATGATTATATGTGTGACGTCATTCTAAATCCAACATGGCGGATCACCCAAGATGGCGGACTAGTTAAATTTCAACCGATCGAGCTGAAATTTTGTACACACGTTTAATTTGGATGACAATGCATGATTATATGTGTGACGTCATTCTAAATCCAACATGGCGGAACACTCAAGATGGCGGACTAGTTAAATTTCAACCGATCGAGCTGAAATTTTGTACACACGTTTAATTTGGATGACAATGCATGATTATATGTGTGACGTCATTCTAAATCCAACATGGCGGAACACTCAAGATGGCGGACTAGTTAAATTTCAACCGATCGAGCTGAAATTTTGTACACACGTTTAATTTGGATGACAATGCATGATTATATGTGTGACGTCATTCTAAATCCAACATGGCGGAACACCCAAGATGGCGGACTAGTTAACTTTGACTTGTGTAGTTTGGTGAGATAGGCGTCAACAGCATTGGTCTGCAACCTGTCTCGTTGTATATTTAGGCTCCAAGCTCTTCGCGCCTGGTCAAGCATACGTGGCCTTAAGTAGGGTTAGATCATTAGAAGGTCTCCTCATTGAAGAGCTAGACTGTTCTAAACTAACCGGCAAACGACCTTGCAACAATGATGCGTTAACTGAGATGAATAGACTCAGACACCTGGCCAAACTAAAAATTACAAAATAAATTAAAAGTAAAAAAATATTTTTAAAAAAAGCTTTTATTTAAATGCGCTAAAAAGAATAAAATAATCTTTTCTTTTAAAACTTTTACTATCAACTTATAACGTCATTCCACAATTTATATGATATAAAAGCTTGTCGCGAGATTTAAGTTTTCAAACTAAGTAAATACCACTACTTAAATCTCGCGACAAGCTTTTATATCATATAAATTGTGGAATGACGTTATAAGTTGATAGTAAAAGTTTTAAAAGAAAAGATTATTTTATTCTTTTTAGCGCATTTAAATAAAAGCTTTTTTTTTAAATATTTTTTTACTTTTAATTTATTAGGTCTCATTTGTAAACCTAATTTGTCGTCTATATGACTTCCGAATTTTCCGGTTTTACATAAGAACTAAATCGAACTGAAACACCAGTTTTTATTCATATCTCTTGAGAAAATTAATATAACGATACTTATAGGTAGGTACCCAAAATATAACATTTTTTCCTATATTTTTTTAACCGATTTACTTGTCAAAAATAAACCCGCTTTATCATAATTTGGTGATATCTGCTGGAAATATATATAACCCTAATAGCTGGAGTCAGAAGTTTCCTGGATACAGGAACGACCCCGTAAATTCACTTAATGAACTACATTTGTATCATTCGCCCCCATAGAGGTTTCAGAACTTCTCCATCTAGAGAGAATATTGTGGAGATATGCAAGTTACAAAATATTTCGGCTAATCCATAGAAATCGAAAAAATTCAAACTAACTCTTTAATAACATTTTGTCGTAAAAGCTACAGAGGGGGCACTTTACAAGTGTACAAAATCGGTATTTTCAACAATTCCAAGGCGTACTTCATTTTTCGAAAGTAAAATTATGTCAAAAATTAGTTTCAAACTAAGCAGGGCGGAACCCCAGAAGATCAATTTTCAACTCGAAATTTGTTTGTCATTTACACCTATAAATTCGCTAATCCTGGGACACACTCTACATATAGTTACCCATGAAAATAAATAATAGCACCAACCGCCGTTTTTTTTTTTTCTGACGAAAATTAGCCGGAATATTTTAAGAGAGTCGCTTAAATTGGACTCCCTCTATAACACTATCGTGAAGGGTTGATTTCATATCATATGCCTCTAGAGTTCGGTCAGACAACAAAGCTTCGATATCTTTATATGGTAACCGTTTTAAAAAACCGTGGACTTTAATAGAACAAGCAAACTTGTTTCATTGCACAATATGCCACGGCTACAAAAAAGTCATTACATTGAGGCATTTTTATAATTAAATTAAAAATGTTATCATTAGCTACTTATGCGTGTGTAGCTACTTACTTATGCGTGTCAAATTTTGGGGGAAATTTCCTCTGAAGTTGGCAGACTTAATATACTAAATACTGAAGTGGAAACTTCGTATACTCTAAGCTTATTACTTACATACTTTCACATTAAAATGTGAATTAGATTTCACCCAAATGAGACAAAAATAATTATTGGTGACTCACTTAAGTAATATCATTTATAATCTTCTGAAATTATTATATTAATAAAATAAGTAGGGTATATCATAACAGGAGAACGCCTATACTTGGAGGCAACAAGTTAATCCGTTATTATTACGCGATACAGAAACTTACTTCCCTATTACCATTGAATAAGGACCGAATACCTTAATCAATCCTATTACAGAATACCACTCAAAACTAGCTGCTTGTATCGCTTTGCAAATAAACCTGTTACTATCGCTTGCTCATAAATTCACAAATGGCAATTTTGTGGGGGGCTCACCTCTAAAATTACCTAAGACAAGGACGCACAATGAACGTTTCAGATGATTCCGGCAAAGGATCTATAAAGAATGTTGCATAATAAAAGATAAATACTGTTAATGTTTAACGAAACGTTCTAAGACATCGGTGACAACCAGGCGTTCCACATTTCGAATCAATTATCTCCCGATATTTTCCTCGGTGTTTTCGTTGCAATTCTATTAATTGAAAAACATTATTGATTGAGCGTTGTCGGTGCTTCACTGGCTGCATATTCGAAAACGCAATTCATAGGTAGTTATTTTGACATAATCGAAAACTGGTGTAATAATGTATTTTATATTTTCCTTCCAGATCGGTGATCTCAGGGCTTTCGAAGCCTTCCAAATGTCGAGTTCGACAAATTGGAACGCATTTTTCATCTAGCTGCACGACGATCTAGTAGGTAGGGTATCAATTTTCAAGTTTGTCACTCGAATATCTCTTCAAGTTTCTCCCACGTGACATATTCACGCTTCGTGCACATTCGTACTAGATAGTTAGAATCTATATGTAGAGGCAATAATGGGGGGGTATTATTATAATATTCCCGATTAAATATAAATTAACTTGTAGTCACCGCTTAGTAATTAATAATAAAAGAAAATTTTGGGATAAACAGTTTATGCACTTACTGCAATTTTTATGTTACTTTAGTCGTAAGTCGTAATAAACGAATGTAGGCTCTCTGCCACTTCTAGAGGCAAAATTTTGGAAATTGTGTACCGCGTCTTTCTTTATTACTATAAAATTTGCATTCAGATAAAAAATGTCCTTATTTGATTTATTTTTAAACAATTTCAGACTGTATATTTTTCGAGTGTAAGTCTCTCAGGAGTCCCAATGTATGTATCATTTAGAGAATTTTTAGATTGGGTAATAATTCTAAAAAAAATCTGTCCAACCAGTTTGAGTTTTTAATAAAAATATAGGCAAAAATCAGATCTGCCGTGTAAAAAAAAACAATTCAATAAAAAATATTAAATAAACTTAATCTTACTTGTACATACAATAGCAGCGTTAATTTCGAGTGAAAATTGAGATTCACCCTGAAGTTGGCAGATTATTTAATATATAAATAATTTAAGAGTTTGAAAATTTATAAAATGAAATGCAATTGTATCTACCTACTGTTTTGTAGGAAATGTGTCTAAATATAAGAGCAGGTAATGAGCAAGGGGAACACCAACAAATGGTGTTGTTTCATACCAGAATAGACGTCATTGGTCGGAAGAAAATCCTCAATTTCTTGTATAGGTGCACTGTAAAAGTCAGTTCTCGCAAAAAGTAAATGACTTTTGTGGATAACTGGCCACAGGGTGTAGGACCTTTCTTTTCCGCCAACCTCTAAATGGGGCGCTCTTTCTGGAATTTTTGAAAGTCGGATTTCAAAACGCCCTCGACGATTTACCATTGCGAGAAAGAAGAGATTAGATAGAGCGCTTATCCATGGAACTCGGGCTGTCGTTGAGTGGCTAAATAATAATTTTGACAACAGGTACTGTTACACTTACATGATTTTAGGTTCCTGATCCGTACTTATAAATTTTACCACTTGCAGATGGATTGGAGGAAATAGTCCATTAATTAGATGGCCCCCTCGATCGCCATCGCCAGATTTGTCCTCGATGGATTATTTTTAGGGTGCGATAAAGAATAGGCTTTATAAAAATCGCCCTAGACATAAACGAGCTACAACAAAAAATAATAGAAGCTTGCCAATCAGTCACAGCAAATGAGTTAAAACATGTCAAAAAGTGTATTCTTAAATGCATAATCTTAGAAGGCGGTCACCGACTCCAAAGATAACTCAATTTAGAAAGAGAAAAATATTTCTAAAATTTTAGTTGAAATGTGCATACGGGCAAATTTGTGAAGTCGGTGTTATTTTTTGTTATTATTTTTTTAAATTTGATGGAGTGTGCATACAGGCAAATTTTTGAAGTCGGTTTAATTGTTTTGTTAAAAAAAAAATATTTCTTATTTGTTAATTAATTATTAAGAATTATCGAAATCGGTCCAATATTAAATTCCAGCCCCTATTTGTCCACCCTTAGGATTGAAATTTTTCTCTTCAAATTTAATTTCTTTTCAAATTTAAATGTGACCAACCCTAAGGTAACCCCTTTCTAATAAAATAAGAATCATCCAACTCGGTTCAATATGAACTTTCATCCCCTATTTATCTACCCTTAGGGGTGGAAATTTTTCTTTAAATTTAAATGGGACCACACTTAAGGTACCCCCTTTCCAATAAAAAAAGAATCATCGAAATCGGTTCAATATAAAATTTCATCCCCTATTTTCCACCCTTACGGGTCGAATTTTTTCTTCAAATTTAAATGGGACCATTCTTTAGGTATACCCTTTCAAATAAAAAAAAATTGTCCAAATCGGTTTATAAATGACGGAGTTCTGAGGTACCTAACAAACATAAAAAAAATAAAAATACAACCGAATTGATAACCTCCTCCTTTTTTTGGAGTCTGTTAAAAATTAAAGTTTATACTTACGTTTTAAGTATTAAAAAACTTGCACTACTGCGATTCATGAGTCAAGCCCAACTATCCGCAAAAAGAACGATCATTATTCCTTCATTTTAACAAAACTCGGTTTCTTCTTCTTCTTCTTTTTCTACAGAATTTCACAGATTTAATTTGGAGGCTATTTAATGACTTTTTAGGGCGTTCAAACAGATTTTTTTGCGTTCAATCGTCTGTGTTCAATTACCTAATCATAGTCTTAAGTGCCTCATCCCCAGGTTTCATCTGCGGTCATTGGCTTCATGTGTTGGGCGTCCGCATCTGATAGAAGTCTAACTACCATTAATTATATTAAGGGAGCGGCGCAGCTGTTGAGTTTGGCATCCGTTTCAGCTTGGGTCAAGGTGTGATATTCAACATTATCTCTTATTCTTATATAGTTATCTTTTGTCAAAAGTCTTAAAATTAAAAGTGTAATTAACATTATTAGTCGTATATACATACTAATTATCAATTTTATATTATATTTTAAAATTACTTTCAAATGGTGCAAAATAATATAATATACTCTTATCCAGTTCACACTATGCAGCTGAGCTTTCAGTGTTAAATAAATTCATCTCGTTTGTTAATGCGATAACGTGTCAGCATCCATGGCGACAGGTATATAATATGAATGAAATGTTTATTTATTATTATTTGAACTATAACATTTGCATCAACTGCGAAGGAAAGACAAATGTGCTATTTCTGTCTAAATAGGTACACATTAGCCCAATAAACAATATAATTTCTATTTCGACTTCTTTCATAACATTTATTGAAATTCTAGAAAACAACTCCGTTGCGGTACTCCTCGGTTCCTCCTAACTTTTTTTTAAAATGTAACTTATGTGAAGTATCAGTGTGAGAGCATGCAAGAACGATTCCCAAAATAATAACTTTCATGTAAAAAATTTCTCTCACGTTACACTTTATCGGGACCTCCATCGAGATAAATTAGTCAGTACACTTTAGGTAGTTGAAAAGGATTACAATATAAATATTATCCTTGGCAAAACTATCATATCATATTGTCGCCAATGTAAGCTTGAATCAAGAGTCATTTGCTGTATTCCGTAGTGACTAAGATGTTGAGTTGAAATGCCCACTTGTTACAGAATTCAAAATACAATTTCCATAAGTAACGGATTAGTATAACAGACAAGATGAAGGAATTATATTTATTTTTAATGAAATTACATACCTACCTAAATTTATTTATTATGCACGTCAAAGTTATTGTAATTTTTAAGAAGAAATGTGAGAAATTTATTTCCCATCAATAGATATCCTGGAAATAGAGTATTTATAAAGTTTAAGTCAAAACAACAAAGATCATCAATAAAAAATATATATAGTACCTGACTTATGTTTCGAAAAATATGTATACAGGGTGAGTCATTAATAACGGCACATATAGTGCAACCGCATATATATTGGGCGAAAATATTACGATTGAGGCTAATATGCCTTACAGAAATGTTGTTTGTTTAACAGATGCAGCTGTTGAAGTTTGTTTTTTGAAATTGCATTCTGGCTACATTTCCCAACATAATCAAGCTGCTGAACTGAAATTTGGCATTGCTATGTTTTTGGGGACGGAGAATAAGCTGAAAGTGTCAATTTCTACGTGTCTCACAGAGGGCGCCACTTGCTTTGTTTTTAAATCGTGTTTTTACTGCTCGTAACTTTTTTGAGGTTATCATTTTGGTCCTGCAGGTCCATCATTTTAGTGCATCTTTTCATTCTGCAACAAAGAGGTACTGTTGTTTCATCAACCGTTTGCGTTCAAATTGCCAAAACGTGCCCCAAAACACCTGTTGACTTCAATATTCGAAAAATAAAATTTTCACCTACTGCTTTCAAATATTACACAACGACTGTATCATTTAAAGCCAAAAAAAAAACATATGAACAATGTCCCAAAAAATGTTCACTTTCCAATTGGAACAGATTAAAAATCGACAAAATTTGCACATCCTATTTCAAGAACCCATCTTTGTCTTTTCATTTTCCAAATCAAGCTTCAAACACGTAGGTATACCTATACGTAAACACCTAATTTTCATCTGTATTAATAATAATGTAAAATAGGCTTTTTCAGACTAGCACAACGGAAACAGCTCACAGAAAAAGATTTCCCGATCTCCGCGATTCTCTCCGTACATTGAATAAAAATACCGAATATATGGCATTAAAATAGAAATATACAACAAAATAAACTAAATTTAAGAAAGTCTATAATATGCTATCTGATGTTTAACATGTCCTTATTTCATATTTTAATTCCTAAGTGTTTGAATATTTAGATACATTTCTGTAATATTTTTTGACCACAGATTATTAATAGTTTTTTTTTACGTTTTATCCACCTTATCTGACGTAGAAGAAATACAATAAAACATAATCGTTGCATGACTTCCCGTATGTCACACACGCACGGAAAAATCCTTATTTCCAGACTCCTAACGAAATTTAGAATTTTAATAAAAATGTTATTTTAAATTCATGACAAAAATGCAAATGTAATAGAAAACAAGGTCGAATTCGCGGTCAGATGCTATGCAGAAAATTGGGCTCTTCCGTAGGTACATTTTGCCGGAACAAACTTATACCTACTCAGTTATTGCACTAATTATTTCTATTATATTTTTTCTGGGGAAACACAAAAAGTTCAACCATAATATGTAGAGATACAATAGCAAGATAACATCTAAATAATTGTTGCTAGAGAAACAGAATATCTTCTTGAAAAATACACTCGGAAAAATAAAGGAGCAATCTCATACATATACAGTGTGTCCACGGATTGAGTGCACGTGGGGTGTAAATGACAAAAAATTTTCGAGTTGAAATTTGAGCTTCTGGGGATCGGCCCTGCTTGGTTTTAAACTAATTTGTGACGTAATTTTACTTTCGAAAAATCACGTATGCCTGGGGAATTTTGAAAAAACTAATTTTCCACATCAGTAAAGTGCCCTTTCTGTAGGTTTTGCGACAAAATGTTAATAAGGAAACTTGTTCAGAATGAAGAACTGAGTAGGTCTGCGAAATTTCGAAAGTCTAGGCCTACTTTGATTTTTGGGCATTTTTTCCCACTTTTCTTTAGAAAAGTCCACTTTGTGTAGCTTTCACATTAAAATGTTATTAAGAAAACTTGTTCACAATGAAAAACTGGATAGGTGCGAAAGAATTTCAAAAGCCTAGGTATACTTTGATTTTTTTTCTGCTAAAAAGTTTAAAACTCGTAAAAATCAGAATAGTAGGCCTAGACTTTCGAAATTTCGCAAACATACTCAGTCCTTCATTTTGAACAAGTTTTCTTAATAACATTTTAATGTGAAAGCTACACAAACTACACTTTTCTAAAGAAAAGTGGGAAAAAATGCCAAAAAATCAAGGTAGGCCTAGACTTTCGAAATTTCGCAAACCTACTCAGTTCTTCGTTCTGAACAAGTTTCCTTAATAACATTTTGTAGTAAAACCTACAGAAAGGGCACTTTACTGATGTGGAAAATTAGTTTTTTCAAAATTCTCAAGGCATACGTGATTTTTCGATAGTAAAATTACGTCACAAATTAGTTTAAAACCAAGCAGGGTTTATCCCCAGAAGCTCAAATTTCAACTCGAAATTTTTTTGTCATTTACACCCCACGGGCACTCAATCCGTGGACACACTGTATATTTCAAACAAAAGAAGCAACAATTATCCAAACAGGCTTCAGTTATAATGTCGCCCAAAAGCTAAGAAACAGCATCAGCCTATATGGTGACGGGATAACTCTAGCTTGCCTACGATTTGTTTTTGGCCATTTTGTGACCATCGAAAGACCTAGAGAAATAATAGGGTGTCAAAGCAACTATACATCAAATATTTAGCTTTTGAAGCCAGGTTATGGGAAGTTCGCTATTGCAATAATAATATGTACAAGTTATTTTTTATTTATAGAATTTAGTTAAATTATAGGTACCTACCTTATAGATACAAGCATAATCTTAAATCTAAATATTATTGAAAAATATCCGACATAGTGATTCATTGCAGTGTTAATATTTTTTTAGTTCTCCCCTCCTCTATTGATTTGTGAGGTAAAATTATGGTTTAGAAAAACCTAGACCACTTAAAATGTCAAGTGCCTTTGTAGACACTTGAATAAAAATAAATTAAAAGTAAAAAAATATTTTTAAAAAAAGCTTTTATTTAAATGCGCTAAAAAGAATAAAATAATCTTTTCTTTTAAAACTTTTACTATCAACTTATAACGTCATTCCACAATTTATATGATATAAAAGCTTGTCGCGAGATTTAAGTAGTGGTATTTACTTAGTTTGAAAACTTAAATCTCGCGACAAGCTTTTATATCATATAAATTGTGGAATGACGTTATAAGTTGATAGTAAAAGTTTTAAAAGAAAAGATTATTTTATTCTTTTTAGCGCATTTAAATAAAAGCTTTTTTTAAAAATATTTTTTTACTTTTAATTTATTTTGTAATTTTTAGTTTGGCCAGGTGTCTGAGTCTATTCATCTCAGTTAACGCATCATTGTTGCAAGGTCGTTTGCCGGTTAGTTTAGAACAGTCTAGCTCTTCAATGAGGAGACCTTCTAATGACCATCTTGGGTGTTCCGCCATGTTGGATTTAGAATGACGTCACACATATAATCATGCATTGTCATCCAAATTAAACGTGTGTACAAAATTTCAGCTCGATCGGTTGAAATTTAACTAGTCCGCCATCTTGAGTGTTCCGCCATGTTGGATTTAGAATGACGTCACACATATAATCATGCATTGTCATCCAAATTAAACGTGTGTACAAAATTTCAGCTCGATCGGTTGAAATTTAACTAGTCCGCCATCTTGGGTGATCCGCCATGTTGGATTTAGAATGACGTCACACATATAATCATGCATTGTCATCCAAATTAAACGTGTGTACAAAATTTCAGCTCGATCGGTTGAAGATATCTGCTTCAAAATTGAGTTGCAAGATTCCACCCGAACAAATTACATACATACATACATACATACATACATTGCAAGTTAAATAAAAGCTTTTAAAAAAAACTTACATTTATATTCGGAGTTACTATTTCCTTCACTATTTCACTAAGGAAGCGATTTTGTATCGTTGTTAACTCTTTTTTTAATTATTTTTAGGCATTAGCTTAGACCAGTGCCTCGACCGGTAGTGGTGCAGCTTCGCGCAATTTTTTAAAAGAAATGCAGTGAATATACTAGATACCAATTAGTATGCCACGATTCTTGTTTAAAATTTGTATTGTACCTATACACTAGATGGTGTCCAAGCTAACTAGATGCACAGTGCAAGCAAAAAGCCTCTCTCTCTCTATTAAGAATGGGGAAGATGAATCAACCGAGAAAGTCAATAAGGTGGAGAGATTCCAGGCCTGCGCGGATCTGGTTTTAAAATGCCTTTTTAAAGTATTCTGAGATATGAAAGTACTAGTGGATGTTCCGAAAAGGTGCGTGGTATGAGACCTTCACCACCAATCACTCGCATAGGTATTACATTCAAGCGAACATTCACGTATTTGCATGTTAATAGTTTATATTGCTTCAGTTTCCAAAAATCGTTCTTAATTGTACTTTATAATTATCTTAAAGGAAATCAACTACTCTGTGCTCTGGTTAGCCGTTGCTGATATTTGAGACAAATGGTCTGAATATCAGGCTTTTTAGTATTCGATATCACGAACGAAGAGACCAAGGAAGGGATTGTAGTGATGTGGTTTCAAAGTAGCGATAAATCGTCGCCATATATTTTTTCGAAATTATAATAGGAAAGAGAAAATATATGGTACAAGTTTGAAGAGTTTGCTTTCAGTTGCCTTCTTTAAAATCCTTTCTAGTGCACCTTTACGAAAGTGCTAGCAACTCACCTTGGCCTGGAAGGTGATGCCGTGGTGGAAGGCCTCCTCGGGGTGCAGAGGTATCCTCGTGTCGTAATCGTCATTCTGCACCAGGTCGTACTGCTTCTTGGAGGGCATCTTCGACCTCGCCTCCGCACCTCACTAACTCACATCGCGGTCGCGCGCGCGCGTCTCCCGCTCGCCTCACGCCCCACGTTCGCGCACCGGGTGTCACGGGCGCGCACTGGTGCAGCGGCGCGTCTTCGCCGGTGCATTTCCACCGTTCAAACGGTCGTGGTAGGGGCGCGCCGTGATTCATTCATGCCTGCAACAAACGAGAAAGGAGCCGTAGTAAGCGACAAGGAATTTTTTGAGTCGCGGCCGGCGTACGAGTGTTTCCGTGAGCGCTGCGGCCGCGCGCGTTTCACAAGCGATCGGCCTAGACAGGCGGCCCAGGTGTTTCCCCGGAAAAATAATGTCAGCTGGCCGTCACGCTCGATTTATCGGAATTGCGCATACTGCACACATACTGCGCCCCTTTTGGAAGTCGGGACTCACTAGCGATTGTGGGAATTGCGTGTTTGTACGAGAACAAAGCAGAAGTACCTATTTAGTTTTTGTTGTTGTTGGCTTGAAAACAGCAATAGGAGTAATTGTTTGTTCTTGGTAATGCGAATCAGTTCGTACCTACTCCATAACACTTTTCTAACTAGAAAATATAATATGGTTCAATATCTTCGACAATCACTGGTAAACCCGCCAAAACTTGAACTAACAATTTTGACTTGATTTTGCTACCTTTAAAACCTTAACACAAGCTTAGAAGAGATGGTAAGGAAGCGAATGGAACCGTAACAAGTTAATTTTTCTTTCACATGTTCCTCGATATTTTTATGTAAGTAGCACTGCGCATGAAGCATGAACAATATTATAATAATAATTATTATATCAAAACTTGGAACCACTTATTTGTGAACATCTAAAAACTTAACAGTTCTTATAGATATTACTCAACATGTGAGTTATGTAGTCACCTATTCCACTATACCACTCTATAAAATCTTCTGTGCCTATGTTCACTCGTATTTTTTAGACCACTCCGGCAACAAATTTATTTATCCTCAACAGGTGATAGAATGTCATAAAATAAAATTAATTAATTGAAAAGTATCACAAAATGTCTTCCAAGTTCCCAAATGCAAATTTTAATTTTAGTAGATAACCTAAGCTGTTAATTATTTGGCATTAAATAGAAACAATGGAAAATTATCTTCTGTAATAAATTTGATTATCTGGGAAAATCCTAGTGTAGGTACCTGCTCTCAACAAATTTACCAGAGAATATTAAGAAGTCATTTTTCAGAAAGATGACTGTGTGTACCTGCATTGACCCAGATAGACATACTATATTTCCTAACCTATAGTAAAGAAAATAATGTCAGTCCTTTCAATTAGTTTTGTCCAAATAAGTGATTCACTCTGTAAACACTAAGGTAGGGGTTACGGTCTAGGGACCTGCGTTATTTTCTAGACTAGAAGCAATTTGAACTATTTTGGTAACAATAATAATTATTCAATTAAATTCTGCCGAAATATAGATGAAGGTTTTGTACAGGAGCAAACTAACTCGTTTCTAATTATTGCTAAAAGGCAAAGACGATACCGTTCTTCTTCGTTGAAGGTAAGTAGGTAACCGGTTACTCAGTGCTCAGCTGTTTTCACATGCATTATTGCGGAATGTCTATAATAGATATTTTTTGTAAGGTTTGCGTGGGATAATTTCTCGGCTCGATGTCATAAAAGTATAAACTTATATACTTGCTGTATTGATATTTATAGACATCTACTATTACTAAAAAATAATTATATTAACTTGTTATTGTTAATAACTATCTATCGATTCTTTGCTTAATTATTGAACTTTTTTATCTGCTACAAACAGCTGCAATTCTTGCTTTTTGTTTATCTTGCACAATGCGGCTCTCACCCACCGCATTATTACCGCACAGCTGTTTCCGGAGAGGAATGTGTGCTTTGTCATGATCAGTATAATTTAAAATTAACTGAATTAACATTTTCAATGTCTCTAACAAAATTATTCAGATTTCAAATGAAACATTTTGACGATATTTTTATGCCTGAATCTGGGTTATTTTGTATAAAATTTCTGCCATGATATAGGTATTAATAGTTCTCGAGAATAATGTCAACAGATCGTAGATGAGCGAAGGTGGCATAAAAGTAATTTGCATTAACAAAATTTATTAACCTGTGCAAATTTTCTTTCATCGTGTCATAAAATACGACTTCCAGGTAAGAGTTTCTGTTTTGACTTTCATATTCATATCCCCTATAATTATTATCAATTGCCTACTTATTTCAATACAAGGTTATTTCCTAACAAATGAAATAATTTTATTCTATTTATCTATTTTGACTCTAAATAGTAAGAAGCCAGAGAGCGTTTCAGAAGATGTTAGAAAGCCATAATGGGGAGTTTGGATGATTCCAATGAGAAACTAGATTTTTGGTAAAATCTTTAAGATTTGTAGCGATTTACTTTGTGGTTGTACTTACCTACAATGCAACAATAATTTATTCGCTATCAGTTTACCTCCATCTAAAACTTTCCTCATGCCTAATCACGTTCAGTAGCATCCCTAAAGCAGAATACAAATTGGCACAACACTTTCGATTAACATAAATTGTGTAGGTATTTAGCATGGTAAATTATTTATGCGAGTAATATAGACCTTCACATTAACGTAGTTTTTCCAAATACCTTCCTTTATACGATGATGCAATCCCACCGGTTCCATGTCCGATAAAACGGAATCTGCATCTCAAAAATTACACAAGGTGCGGTTTATTGAAAAACCGCACTGCTTGCTCGTAAAAAATTAGATGATTTCATTGCCCCCTAAATTCCCAGTTCTTCAGTCTAGTGACAAAATTACTACGGCGAAACGACTGTTGACTTATAACGTTCTCGATATTTTTTCAGGGAACCCCTCATGGACTGCAATTTGGACAGTGAGTAAAATAAATGGACAGAACTTTTATTCGGTGAACAAAACTTAATAGCAAACGCATGTTTATGACAAATTAATGAAAATAATAGTCTTATTTATATCATTAAAAATATATACCAACAAAAAGATGAAGTGTCGCTAAGAAGTGTTTTTCAACTTAACCTTCCAAGTAAGTATATATATAAACTATTATTTTATAATATCAAGATGCAAGTATTCGAAAACGTGAAACATACCTACTGAAACGGAGATCCATTTAAAAAAAGGTGAATACACGAACTATCGATGACATTTTTGCAAACGACTGCTTTCTCTTTTATTGTTTTGATAAAGACTATTGACTCAATAGATGAACAATATATTTCTGAGAATAAAATAAAAAATTTGGCACTATATAATAATTATTATGATGTAAAATGGCAGTTTACATACTGTATACACATGTGGGAATAGAAAATGATATATAATTTGTACAACACACGATACCTAGGCAACAATTAATTTTATTGAACTGTGATTGGTTGATAAGCAAGTACCTACTTCCTACTTGCTAAAGTATGTATTTTCTTTACAATTTATCTTTTATTGTTTTTATTTAATTCGTTTTAGCACATGGCTTAAATAAAAGCCTGTTTTTAAAAAGGTTTTTTTACCTTTTATTTTTATTTTGTGTTTTTTAGTACCTGTCAGGAGGGCGGAAAAAAAATTTAGTCCGCGATCTGGGGGCATCCGATATATTGGATTTGGTAGGACGTCACTTACCTTTTTATTTTGTACTCTTCAAACCCTCTCATTTGATACCCATGTCAAGTAGGTTATGCAGAAATAGGTAATCCGCCATCTACCATATTGAAATTAGCGTGATGTCAATAACATTCTCGTTTTCTACTCTTCAACTCCCTGTAATTTGATACCCATATTAAGGGGGTTGACAATAAATACAATATCGCCATCTTGTGGCGACGGCCATTTTGAAAGTATTAAAATATTGAGTCTTGTATATTGTGTTGTCACCAGACCGAAAGGTGTATGCAAATTTTCAGCTCAATCGGATGTCAAAATTTGCAAAATGGTTTTCGTAATTTTTTACTAGAAAAAAATTCGTAGTAGGCTTTGAAAATTGAGATTAAGGCCTGAAATTTTGCACAAAAGTAGAGTTTTTGCAACTTATCTCCAGAAAAAAAAAACGGCCAAAATCGGATGAAAAATAAAAAAATTACGGGTGCCATTTCAAATGGGCCACCCTGTATACTCACTTCTCTATGAATAACTGGTAATAATATTTTACTGAATTCTACTTATAACATTCAGCAACACAGTGGTCCGTATTTCCTAGAATACATAATGCTGAATCTTTTAATTTTTCGTCTATATCCTACTTCTTTGAGAATTGGTTTGAACCTATCCCTCAAAATCCTATGATTGGTAATAAGAGTGTTCACATATTTTTGACTTCGAAATTTGATTTTGCCTGATATAATTTTTATGTCCTTTTAATCGAACATTAAATGGCCAAAAAAGTCTCCCCAACATAGAACTTTGCACACTCACAACGAATTTAAGTTAATATGTTATTGCATTTAGATAGCTCGCTGTAATTAATCTGTCACTTGTAATACAGTGTGACCCACTTCAAGCCGAAAACCCATAAAATTTATATTTGTCATCCGATATTGATCGTTTGCATGTACTTCAGGACAAAATGGCACACTTTATTGAAAAAAAAAACAACCAACGCCTGCTCAACTTGTTTTTTTATGTCAAAACTGGAGAAATTGTATTAATGTATTAGAGATATTTTTATAAAAATTCTGGCTAGGCCACTGGATTGGGAATCCCTTAAAACCAGTTTGTATAAAATTTTGTTAAAAAACATTGAATGAAAAAAATTCTAGATACCAATGAAAAATCAAGTTGCATGTTTATTAAAAGACAAATGGAAAATTGTAACTTCCGCTACTTCAAATAATAGTAACGTCAATATTTAAACACAATAAGTAAAATTTTATTTTGATTTATACATACCTACGTAATGGTGGATTAGTAGAAATAATAAAAATGTAATTTTTACTTTAGGATTTTTGTATCGGAATTGACTTTACTATTAGGCAGGTAAATGTACCTACATATATAATATATACCTTGCTAAATCTGGATTTTCATTGGTTTCTAGTTAATATAGTCGCACACTTTTCATTTTTAAACTGCTCTATGGGTAAAAGTCGAATTTACGGTAATTTATAAAAATATACCAATCATATGTTATCGTCAAACTGAACAAATTTTAAAAAGAACATTTATGGAACAGGTATGGTAGAAACCCAGGAAGTTTTCTTACATTTAAACAAATAGAGAAAAATACTTCAGTAAACCAAGAAAATGGTGCTCGGTATAGGACAGACAAATTACTTGCCTGCCTTTTTAAAATAGTATTGGCCCTGGTGTAGTTTTTTCTGCACAAGATATGATAAGCGATTATTATAGACCAAGAAAACAATGTTCTTTTTTGTCCTTCCTTTCTTTGCTAGCTTTTATAAATGACAATATTCCCATCTAAGACACTCGACCACCTGTCGGCCAGTTAGTATCTAAAAAGATAACCCACCCCTTTAGGTTTTTTAGGTTAAAGAAATCGGAAGAGGAGGAAAATAAGAGCTTGACAACTGGTGATTCTGGGGATCGGACAGATCTCGGAGACATCGCCAAATGACAATCTCTTTGGACATGGCACGCAAGATCTCTGAAAAAGTAAAACAACAAAAAGTCAAGCTAGTGTGAGTGGCATACCGAGAGAGCATTTCGGTGGGGGGAGGATTTGGAGGTATTTCTACACCTCTCCTCATGTCCGCTTAATGTTGTCTCCTTTTTTGTGTAATCTGGTTACAAAGGGACTGTCAACACAATTACTCTAAAGCGAGCTGAAGAGGATACCAACTGCGGCTTATAAAAATAGGATAGCAGGCCTGGAGCTTTGCCCCACACGTTATGAAATACCGCTAATTTAGGTGGACGTATTAAAAATAAGGGCGATTACGAAACGTAACCCCATTTTGTTCAGCTTGTTCCGAGGACGTCTCTCGGCCATAGACAAATGGTAAAAAGAATTTAATCTTGAACCTTGGGTGCTCAAACTTGTATAAGTATTGAAGCTATTAAGTGGAAGATGCTTGACGGATCTTCTTGCTACTTCGGTTTAGCATGGACCCCATACATGTTCGCAAAGATAATGAAACTGGAAACCTAGGTGCTTGCGCCCTATAGAAGTTCGACTTGCGTAGACCACTTGGAATATAATGATAGGTATACTATAGGATACTTTTAAACAGCAATTTGTAATCTAAACACCAAGTGGTTATCCTTGGGCCTTTCTTTTTTTTCTTTGTTATATAAAATAAAGAGTTTTTACACTTTCAAATAAACCTTGTACATTAATTTATCTTATCGAAATTTTCAATAGAGTTTGCCACTCTGCAAGCGAGAAAGTGCCCAACGATTGAAACATTACTTACGACTCACTTAATGCCGTAACTGGCGCGAGTATTTTCATTGCTATAGAGCTTTGCAAAATAAAAACGTTTGCCTAGTTCAGGTTTACCCTAACCTCAGCCCGCCGATATAGTTGTAAATAATTATGGTTGATAACATTCCTAATATTTTGAATGGGGAAGATACCTAGCTTCTCGACAAAGTTCCGGTGTCTTTGTGTTCCGAACCCACATATTGGTTCCGTTGAAGATTGGAGAGCTAAGCCAGACCTCTTTAGCTACATAATTTCGGTTTTTGTGAATCACAGATTATACTGTTCGCTTCTGTGACGGACATATCTTTTTTCTTGACAATCATCGTAGTCTCTAGCCAGAGACTGGTCTTTTCTTCTCTTTCACTGAATATGCTGCATAGGTTCTGCAGCGGCAAAATGCCGGGTACCTCTTTGGCAAGCCCACCGCTGGCATCCTTGCTTCTTCAAATAAGCGAACCCTTATAATCTAAGCCAAGGTCTGATTAGTCTTAAATAACTCGATTCGAAAAAGTACCGATCGCAGTAGTAGCTATTAAAATTATTATCAGCCCTCTAGTTAAGCCCATGATAATTATTAACCAGTTCATCATCCCCTTCAATTATAATGGCAGGTGTGTAGGCAAAAGAAAATGTCCCCATATAATTGACTTAATTATTAGTATAAAATATATAAACCATAATTCTATGGTAGTTTAAAAAAAGTTTATGAGGCACAAGTGTTTGGGACGATACCTCCCCTATTATATAGGAGAGGACCTTCGTTGTAGGTACCTACCCAAAGGTCGCGAATGTTTGGTTTTCTGGAAAAATCGGCAAGACTCAACACTGGTCATTAAAAAAATGTTTGTCTCATCTCATGTCGAAACTACCGCTCCGAGCAAGAACCCTCAAACTCTATGTAGTGAATCAGAGCCAACAAGTCAGGGCCACCATATTGTGATATGCTTATTAACTCATAGAATGGCTTACGATCCGGTTTTGAAGCAATTATTTGGTTAAGTCAGGTGAAAGATAGCTTACCAATACCAAGTATTGGTATCTATGAACATAATTTAATTAGATGACATCCAAAAATCAGCAGGCCAATCAAGGATAATGATGAGTAGATTTATTATTTATTTATCTATCTATTTTATTCCACGCGATTATTCGTTTTGGTTGGACACAAAAACTTTGTTTTCAGGCTTAAGTCATCTCGACTTAAATTTAACGTGACGCTTCGATCAGTAAAATCCCTGATCGTTCCCGAGTGAAAATGTTGCAAAACATACACTTACAATATATATGAAAGATGTTATCCTCTAATTGAAATCCTCATCTATTACGCCATCATTTAATGCGTTTTACGACAACTCTTTTTTCAACAACTACCTGGTATTCAAAATGATATCGAGGACTGCACGCCGAAATATAATTGGACGATCAAAAGAACTTACCTGAAGTTCGACCGTAATTATATGAGGCGTGCAGTCCGAAGATATCATTTCCCTCCCGCCCGTTGGCCCAAATCTGGTTGTCGCAAAAACAATACCTTTAAATCAATGAAATAGAAGAGCCCAGCAAAGGGGCATCATGGCCGACGGACGGGTGATGGGGGAAAAACGTTTTACGAGTATATCTTTAAACTGTAAAGACTGTGGTCAGTAGCAGGAAACAGCACGTACTACCTGGTGTTCAAAATGATATCGAGGACTGCATGCCTCATATTATATACAGGGTGTCCAACTTTAAAACTGTACAAATCCGTAAAATCTTCATTTTTGGAGATATTTTTTACCTTTGTACCATTTTCAAAATGCAAATCCAGGGCCGGCTGCGATTTTTTTACACACCCGATTTTCACGAAAACCATTTAGCGATTTTTTTTTATTTACAATCTGACTCCACAGCATTAATCAGAACACCCAAAACCCCCATTTACCAAAATGAAACAAACAATATACAGAGAGTTCTGTAGGGTTTCAAAGTTGAGCAAAATAGGGATTTTAAAGACATCTGGCGAGTCAAATGTGCCATGGACACGGAATCCCTTCAAAACAGTTGAATGGTCAACAGGACCACTCAAAATGTTGGTTTGAAAAGATTTACTACAAAAATATACAGGGTATTTTTCTCTGAGCCATCTCAAAATTCTGAATTTGTATTAAACTTTATACTGATCAGAAGTGCTCTGGAATCATTGAAAAAATATTAATAAACCCAAAAGTAATTTATTCCTTTACAAAATGCCCACCAACAAATAAAAACAATTTAAATTATTGGACCTTTCTCAACAAAGTCACTGTCTAAGATGGCACATTTTCTGTGCGTTTCCTGTTGTGGCACACCAGCCACTTTAACTGATATGGACTTACTGACTGGCAGGCTTCTGTATTTTTTAGATTTAGTTCATTTATAGTGTATGGAGCGGTTTTGATATACCCCTACACGAATTTTGACCTATATAAAGTTCCAAAAATTCAGTAATTTGAGATGGCACAGATAAGAACACTTTGTATATTTTGTATTGGACCTTTGCACACCAACACCTTGAGTGGTCCTATTTATCATTCAACTATTTTGAGGGGATTCCATGGCACACTTGACTTGGCAGATGCCTTTAAAATTCCTATTTTGCCCAACTTGGACATCCTGCAGAACGGAACTCCCTGTATATTTTTTAATCAAATTTGGTATTTAAGGGTTTTGGGATGTTCTGATTAACGCTGTGGGGTCAGATTTTAAATAAAAAAACGCTATATGGTTTTCGTGAAAATTGGGGGTATAAAAAAATCGCACCCGGCCCTGGATTTGCATCTTGAAAGTGACAGGAAGGTCAAAAGAAGCGGTTTTTGAAGGCCTTTCAAACAAAAAAAAGTTTTGGCGATTATCTCCAAAAATGAAAATTTTACGGATTTGTACAGTTTTAAAGTTGGACACCCTGTATGTATAATTGCGATCGAACTTCAGGAAAGTTCTTTTGATCGTCCAATTTCCAACGGTTTATAATTCGAAAACAGTTAGAGATAAAAAAATAGACACTATATTTTGTTCAAAATTATATCGCTCAAAAATATATCACTCGATATTTTCAAATAATTCTACTCCATTCAACCTCCTCTCAACAGGCGCGGTCTTACGGGGGGGCCATGGCCCCCCCTAATAAAATGAAAAAATAATAATAAATTAAAAATAGATAAGAATATTATTACTAATATTATCTAACCTACAGTGTCCACAGATTGAGTTCACATAAAGTGTAAGTAACAAAAAAAAATCCTAGTTGAAATTTGAGATTCTGGAGATCAGCGCTGCTTGGTTTGAAACGAATTTGTGACATAATTTTACTTTCGAAAAATCACCTTGGAAATTATGAAGAAATTAATTTTCCACATCAGTAAAGTGCCGTTTTTGCAGGTTTTACGGCAAATAATATGTTATTAAGGAAACTTGTTCAGAATGAAATACTGAGTAGGACTTTTTTAAGAAAACTTGTTATTAATGAAAAACTGCCCAGGTCTACTTTGATTTTTGTGCGTTTTAATTTTTTAGCGGAGAAAATCAAAGTCGACTTAGGCTTTTAAAATTGTTCACACCTATCCAGTTTTTCATTGTCAACAAGTTTTCTTAACAAAATTTTGATGTAAAAACAACACAAAATGCACTTTTCTAAAAAAGTGTGAAAATGCCAAAAAATCAAAATATAGGTCTAGACTTTCGCAATTTCGCAAACCTACTCAGCTTTTCATTCTGAACAAGTTTCCTCAATAACATTTTGCTGTAATACCTACCAAAAAGGCACTTTACTGAGGTGGAAAATTAGTTTCTTCATAATTTCCAAGGCATACCTACGTGATTTTTCGAAAGTAAAATTATGTCACAAATTAGTTTAAAACCAAGCAGGGCTGATCCCCAGAAGGTCAAATTTCAACTCAAAAATTTGTTGTTATTTTCACCTTATGTGAACTCAATCTGTGAATACACTGTATATAACCAACGCACATGCAAAAAATTTTGTTAACATAATTTTTATTTAAAAAATATATTTTTTTATTTTTGGTATTTTTGTGAGGAATATATTTTTTTTGTGATATCGCCTTATTGAAGTTTTATTGTTATAGTAGGTAATTAAAAACCGCCTAAAGAACTACATAGCCAGGTATGCCCCCCCCCCCCTTGGCAAATGGATATGACCGCGCCTGCGGCTCTCAACCACCGTTTTGTTTATAATTATATGTCAAAATTCTTTAACATAATAAATAAAATAATTCGTACGACAGGTGGGCCTCCCTGTCCAAAAACTCAAGGGTATACACAGAAGATTGAAGGTTCTGTCGCCTTAGCGATGAAAATAACTTCCATCGACCGATTTCATAAAAAGTTAATTTAAAAGTCAACGTCCTTTGTCGCTGGGTGCGTGTGTGCAAGGTACGGAGAGCCCGGTTCGGCGAGATAAAAACTTGTCGATCGCTGCATCTCAGAAGATTACCCCGACACAATGAAAGCAACAGGTGCTTGTCTGCCTTTTTATAAAGTCAAAAACAACTGGTTGTGTTTTGTGTTTAACGCAACATTATTTTGCTAGCGCTAGCTAGCGCTTTTGTGCTAACTTGCGTTAAACGTACACGGCTAACTTAGCGCTAACAGTTAGCAGTTTGCGCTTTCGGTTAGCGCTAAGTAGGGCTAGCAGGCTAGATCTGGCGGTTTTTAGGTTATTTTTTCTGTGTATTTTCTTGGTATGAACAAGAGAACAAGTTCGGCTAATTATAAAAATGGAAAGTTATATAATAGTGGTAATTCGTTCGTATGGAGATACCTACGTATACTGACTGATCCGAGAATTTTAGATTGTTATAAGATGAAAAAAACACAAAATTTTAGGTTATGTTGCTCAAAATCAAAAATTGGTCGTTTAACGACGCATGTCAGCACTAGTTAGCGCTATGTAAAGCGCTAGCTAGCGCTAACTGATTTATTTGTTGCATTGTTTAATTGCAAGCTGCTTACAATATATCTAATAATTATCATTACGTAAAGAACATAAGAGTAGATGATTTATGGAAAAAGTTATTGTCAGAACTTCTTCAAAGGCTTTATACTGAAAAATATGTTGATATACCTAGATATAATATGTTTCGCACTTGTAGAACCATTAAATATACATATTAGTTTGACGAAACATAATCAAAAGTTTAGAACTCAAAATAAAAACTAATAACAATTGTATTAAAATAGAAAGAAACAACAAAATATACAGTGGTCGCGGTATTAATAATAATAATATTACCTAGTCTACCAATATTAGCGTTGCCATATCAGTAAAGCAAAAACCAAATGCAGATATACTCGTAGGTGCGAAGTGGAGACAAAATATGTGACCTAGTTCTTAATGACCGGAAAAGTAGTAAGTCATATCTTATTAAATAAGAATACATTTTATTCTAATGGCCTACTGTTATAGGGTTTGAGTCAATTTACTTAAATGTGAACCAAGCAATAAATTGGAACCTGCTCTATCACCAGTGTCAGTGTTCCTAATGACATAGATATTAGTTGCTACAAATCCTTTATCTGAGTCGATTAGACACACACACACTGATATAAGTATTTCTTCCATTATGCGTCTTAATATACTAAGACAAAGAACGACTGCGTAGTATAACGGAACGGGCAATTATTGAAAGCACACTAAAGAAACAGATGACACTAATTTAAACAGTTCTGCTAGGCACCTATCGCTTTTTTCCGCATCAGGACAATATGGCAATAAACCTAAACTTCATGCATTATTATAAAATATGTTGTAATGTCCCACATTGTTGGCCAAACAATGAAAATAAAAGGTGTTCGGCGACGGGCGACCGCACCAAGTCAAGTCGTTAGACTTCGGCTGACCTTGACCACGATTTTTTGAATGGTCCCGACTTTTTTATAAGGTTCAACGAACCGCATCTCAAGGTGCATTCGTCTACATATGCCTGGGCGCGTTTTCTGGTTTTATTTGGAATGCTCATGGGCGCACGTACGGGATGTTCGAAAATGTAAATATCGCAATCAACCACAAGATAGAGCAAGCCGTCGCAGTTACAGTTAATAACAATGAGCACAGATTGATAATCGGTGACCATTTATGTAGAGTGTAACAATTGATTCAGGAACATGTAAAAACAGTTGAATGGCCATTAGAATATCTAATATTGTTGCTTAGAAATTTTGGAATTTCAACGCACTTGGTAATTAAAATTATGAATATTTGTTAAATGTCAATCCTGCGTGCACTTCGACATTTAGTTCTAGAGCTATTTTTCCTTTTGTGGTGACCGTTTGACCTTCGAATTCTAGATTTTATAGATAAGTTTATATCCATCAACAAACTGTATCAACTAAAGCGATATCTAGGAATGAATTATTCAAGTTTTCTAATATAATTATTAAAATGATAAAATTTAATGCAAATAGTTAAAATTCGAATAATTAAAGTTATGATATCGAATCACAAAGCATAAAGTTTAGGTTGTATGGAATCAGCTGACACACCACAAATCCCTTACCAGTTAGGTGCACGAAGTTGCTTTACGCAAGTCGCTAAAGAAGATCACTTCACATATTTTAAGATAATTTTATTAAAAAAATCTATGTTAAATGATTCTCGACAAGCTTATTTCATAAGACACAGACACAAACATCCAAGCAGACATTGAGCAAACACTTTATAAAATTTGTAATTTAAAAATTCTTGTATACCCACGAAAAGAGCATATGGCAGGCTTTTCAAGCCTTATTGGAACCTTTTTAGTGGCTATACACCAGTTGTATACCCATCTCGTGTTCGTGTTTCACTTTTAACTAGACAAAACCTCTGCTTTAATAAAACAAAAAATAAATATCCCTTCGAATACAAACATTTGAACCAACAACCATAAGAAGCTTATACTTCTCATTTTGTATATACTCGCCAAGAGAAAATAAAATAGGTATCCTTTTGTTCCCTACACGTTTATTTATATAAAAGAACAAAAATCTGGAGCGGTAAAGTCTTGGAACGTGTTATATTGCCCTTTTGCGCTTTACTCCAGAAGTTTAAACTGAAGCCTAAACAAGCTATATATTAGGGTAATCAACCACGGAACCTTTTCCTCTCTCGCTGTTTTTTCTTTGGCAAACACGGTCGGGAAGGAACGTTTTCTGGTTAGCAGGTCTACGTATATTTCTCCGTAACGAAAAGTAAACAGAAAACACGAAACAAAGGTTGTGCGTTTCCGCAATTGCCCAAACGATGTTTGTTTTTCAAATGTTGGGAACGTTGTGACGTCGTATAAACGGCAAATATACACGGTCGCGAGGAACGCTTCTAAGGAAAAGAAATGTTAGAGGCATTATCTAAAACATTCGCAATATTAGTTCCGATTCAACGATATGTATAATATGCATAAGATTATCCCTTACAGTTTTTGATTTTTTTTATCTCTTATCTATTAATAAAACAAAACTTTGGTTTGGAAAACATTTTTTTTCTATCACAAGAAATTAAAAAGGGGTGGCGGGACATTTCGCGTGGACACCCTGTACATATTCTGTTCTGCCACAGTGTGGTTGAGATCATTCTTCGTCTATTTCTCAAAACATCGCAGTGGTAGTGAGTGTTTCTATGAAAATATTTCCAATTTTCAACGTGGTTCAAAACAAAAAATAATGTAAGAATGTTGTGTAAAAAAATTAATTAATAACTAAATTCAAAAATCTACAGCGAAATGCAAATTGTTAATGAATGTGAAACACAAAAAAAAAGTTCAAATGGCCTTCTATTCGATAGAAAAGAAAATTCTTATAATAAAGATTTATAAAATAAATTTAAGAGTTTTATGTCAGATAAAGCTTCTTGTTGCCTGTTTTGTAGTTTGTGACGTACCTACCTGTATATGTCTAGAATTGAACCAAATTTTCATTCAATAATTATTATGGTGTTAAATTGAACGTAATTTGCTAACTAAATCAACAGGTGGTATATCAAATTTGGAACATGCCAAAATAGAGCGCGAATGCTCATCGCCATTTTCGTGATATTTTCTTTTATACAGGGTGTTCCAAAAAAACAGTATACAGGTTTCTAGTGCTAAAAGGACATGGAAAAATAAGACGAAAAATTCATATAAAGGTGGGATCAAAAACGCATAGTTAAATAGATATATGGTGATCAAATTTTAATCTTATTTTATATTTGTCCAAATAAATCTTAAGCGAATCGAGAGATTTGTACGAAATCTGGTAACTGGAGTTATCTCGAGGCAAGGAATTTAAATATTGGCAAGTGATTTAAAACGTCGTAACTTTTTTGGATCCATAAGTGTATTCATTTTTCTGACGTAAATGTGTTTTCCTATAAGGTTTTTTTATGACAAAAAGGTCTACTTTATAAAAATAACTCCAGTTACCAGATTTCATGCTAATCTCTCGATTCGTTCAAAAGTTATTTGGGAAAATATAAAATAAAATTTATATTTCGATACCCTGAATCTTTTTAGGTAAGTGCGTTTTAGACCCCACGTTTTTACGAACTTTTCATCATATTTTTTTTACGTTCTTTCATCCATAGAAAGCTGTACACTGTTTTTAAACACCCTGTATAAAGTAGATATACCCGGAAAGCTTTTATTTTCGAAACAATGGGCATCAAAGGTGCAAAATTGAAAGTTCCAGGTCGAATGTCTTCCAAATAGCTGGACGTCTATATATCTTTGGAATCGCAAAAATACGTAGATTTCAAAATACAGAAATACCTATATGGGCTGTTCTTTTTACATTCAAATAGCTCTGTTGGAACCCTACAACTTTTCTATTTAACATTTTTTTCTAGGTCGAAAATAAAAAAGGTAAGCGGGGAGGTAAAAATAACTATGAACACCCTGTACCTATACGTTTCGTTCGGTAAGTCAGAATATACAAAATCAAAGCCGAATTCGAGCGGATGACCAATTTTAACCAGGTTATAAAAAGTTAGGTTAGATTATAAGAAATTGAACATTAAAATAATTTTTGATGATAATAGAAAAATCTGGTGTGTTCACAGTGCCTAAAAACCATATAATCTGGCCCTTGATCAAATAAATAAATGTGTAAAATTTACTCAAAATTTAAATTTTATAACCTGGTTCAACCTGGTCATCCGCTCGAATTCGGCTCAATTAGCGTTGACTGACGTATTTATAATATATCAGTCAACGCAATTAGGTGTTTCGGGAAAATGTCATTCAAATCTGAAGCGCGAGGAATTCAATTTTTCTACAAAAGTAGGAAAGAAAAAGAAACACTATTTATCTATGGATTTGTAACATGTAAGTTTCATTAACAACTACTGTTTTATTTCATTAAGTCGTGCAAAGTCGATGACTACAAAATACTAATCGCTTACCTATCTACACGTTGTTACGAGAAAACGTGGAATATTGATATAATGAGGCATTGTTCTTTAAGACACGTGAGAAACAAAGAGGAAGAACTTCTAACCGTTGGTACGTGATTTGGATATCGCTTCTCGTTAGCAAAAATTTGCCTCTGCTTTAAACTAGCTGTAGGTATTTGGATAACTTCATTTCTTTACTTGAGAGGCCTTACCCTGACCCATATAATATCCTGGCCATGTTCTTTATTTCAACACTGGAATCACTAATGTTAGACACTGATGACAACAACTTTACTGCTATCTAGTGCTGATTTAGGGTATAAGCTATAATATTTGGAGGACGGATTCGTAGTTGTCTCATTTGGTTGTGGGTACTTCAAAGTATTACGAAATCTTGAATACAAAATCTAAACAGTGGAAAACAACAAAGAGAGAGCTTGATTATTAGACATAAAAACCATTACAAGCGATGGATGAAAGAGTGGCGCCTTCTTCTTCAATCGATCGTGAATAAAATATTAATTAATTAATTAATTAAAAAAAAAACATTATATTGAAAAAATATATATTTAAAAACATATTAAATATACAAGGTGTCCTCGGATTGCTTGGAAGACTCTTGTATGTGACAAAAAATTTCGAGTTAAAATTCGATCTTCTGCAGTTCAGACCAGCTTGGTGTACAGTCGCGGACAGTTGGTATCGAACGACCTGAAGAGGTTTCTCGTGGCTATCGTTACAGGGCGCGCGGAGACGGCAACATCGCGCTGGAGTCTGCAGCCGGCCGGTCTGCTAAAAATAGAACCATAAAATGCAAATTACAGCCTCCAGCCTCTCACAGCAAAGGAACAAAATTCGAGGAAAATGCAACTTTGTGCTGGTAATAATTCCAACCCCAGTGTTGGTATTTAATATTTCGTACTATTTTATCATGTTACTATACCGTCTAGTATTTATGATAATGAAATAAAAAAATAATAAATATCAAGGCTGAGATTAGAATCAACACCACAATAAAAGTTGCTTTTTCTCGAGTTTCCTTCCTTTGCTGCCAGCACCCTGTATTAATTAGGAATATGAAATTAGGTAAATCCATAGTCAATTTGAGCCACAATAGAATTCCGAAGAATTTCTCAAAAACAATAATTTAATATACAGGGTGTCTACTTTTAAACATATGCAAATTAATAAAATCTTTATTTTTGGAGATAATCCCTGAACATTCTTTGTGTGAAAGGCCTTCAAAAATCGCTTCTTTTAGCCTTCCTATCATTTTCAAAAGGCAAATCCAGGTCCGGCTACGATTTTTGAGTGTTTTTTTATTTAAAATCTACCAATACAGCGTTAATCAGGATCCCCCTAAAACCCCTTTATATACCAAATTTGAACAAAGAATTTAGAGAGAGATCTATTCTACAGGATGTCAAGGTTCAGCAAAATAGGAAATTTACAGGCATTTGGCGAGTCAAGTGTGCCATGGAATCCCGTCAAAATAGTTTAATTGTCAACAGAACCACTCAAAGTGTTGGTGTGCAAAGATTCAATACAGGGTATTTTTCTCTGCCCCATCTGAAAATGCTGAATTTTTATGACTTGACTCGCCAGAGATGCCTGAAGAGGTTTCTTTAAATTTCCTATTTTGCTCAATTTTGACATCCTGTAGAATAGAACTCTCTCTATATTTTTTGTTCAAATTTGGTATATAAAGGGTTTTCGACTGTCCTGATTGACGCTGTGGTGTCAGATTTTAAATAAAAAAATGGCTAAATGGTTTTTGTGAAAATCGGGGGAATAAAAAAATCGTAGCCGGCCCTGGATTTGCAATTTGAAAATGGCAGGATTGCTAAAATAAGCGGCTTTTGAAGTCCTTTCGGACAAAAAACAGATCAAGCGATTATCTCAAAAATTAAAGATTTCAAGGATTTGTATAATATGTTTAAAAGTAGATATGGGGGCTCTTAATATTAATTAGAAAATGTATGGCACAAAATTAATGGATTATCGGATTACCTGAGTTGAAATATTTTAGCATAGATATTTATATCTTTTTAAATAGGTATTTATTAATTATACCTACCTGCACTTAATATAACTAAATTTAGGGGATTAACTTAATAATTGTAATATTGAATTGGATGTAGATTTTGAAAATATCGATTATACCTGCTCCTAGCCCTTTGTATAAATACTAAGGTGGGTGGGCTAAAATTATTTAGTCAGTATCCTAATTCGAGAGAGTAACTAAGAGTGTTCGTTATGCCTCGTTTGAGTGAATCCGTCAAGCACCGTATCATCGCCAAACTAGAAAATGGTTGGGCTATTTCCCGACTAGCTGAAGAATTTGGTGTATCTAAAAGCACCATTTTCAATATAAAGAAGAAATATGACGAAACCGGAAGCGTGGAAAACATACATAGAGGAGGAAATGTGAAAATTACGTCTGACCAACAAGATGAGCAACTAGCTAATTTTTGCCTTGCAAATCCGTTTAAATCCGCCGTTGAAGCAGTATCTGCAACACAATTTCCAGCAAGTGTTAGAACTGCCCGAAGGAGATTAGATGCAGCCAATCTGAAATCTCGCACGGCCAGCAACAAAATTTAGCTGACCGAGGCTAATAAGGAAGTCAGGTTGCAGATATGCCGAGAGTTTCAGCGTTTACCGCCACATTATTGGGAGAAGGTAATATTTAGCGACGAAAAGATCTTTCAAAGCCATTACAATGGCAAAGTGCGAGTATATAGACCTTCGGTGAGTTCAAGATATGACGAAAGATTTGTGTCACCCAGGAAAAGGAGTGGGCATTTTTCCGTCAACATATGGGCCTGGATAAGCTACCGTGGACCTGGCATTTGTTGGAGAATCGACGACCGCTTCACAGCAGCTCGCTATTGCGAGATACTCGAAGGCGGATTGTTACCAACTGCAACGGAAATGTATCCCGATGGCTTCGTTTTCCAGCATGATAACGCTCCTGTGCATACAGCAAGAATAGTTCGCGAATGGTTCACCGAAAACAACGTAGAAAAGTTGCAGTGGCCGGCGAAGAGTCCTGACTTGAATCCCATTGAGAATGTGTGGGGCAGAATGGCGCGGACAATGGAGAACTTCGTACCCGAAAATAGGGAGGCACTTTGGCAGAAGATTCAACAAACGTGGGATGAAGTCGTAACCCATGATCTCTGCTGCCAACTCATAGATTCGATGAGCAGGAGAGTTCAGAAAGTCATCCTATCCCAAGGTGGGTATACTAAATATTAATATACATATAATATAATAATGGAAAATGCATTTGATTTCTTGCCTTTATTTAATTATGTTATAGTCATAAAGATTTTAATGGGTTTATAGTTTTTTCGGATTCTTCCTGTGTCGGTGGTTCTAATAAAACTTCGTAATCATTATATCCAGCTTGTGGAAGTCCTCAATCACCTGAAATTATTTTATTTTATCCAGGTAATCACATTGAGGTCCAGGGAGGTGTGTAAAGCTTGACACGTGTCCCTGCTGTGTGTCTTCTGATGTTATTGATAAAGGTATGCAATTTAAATAATAGAGAGTTATTGCAGAAATAAATAACGTCGCGCTCTTTTTTGACGTTATTTTGACATTTGAGCATGCGCAGTCGTAGTTTGACATAAGGTCGTCCATAATAAGGTTATTTTCCTTTATTTTTGTTTATTGTGTATACCATAATATACGTTATTTTTACCTTATTTGTCACAATTCTTAAAATAAATTCTGATTTGTCAGAAAACGCTAGTGTTCTGTGAAAGTAGGACTTAACCTAAAATGTTCGTTGCTTGTTTGCGTTTGCACCTTGTTTGTTTTCATTAGTCTTTCACCTTGGTGTTCCGTGGTTATTTGGCTGTTTTCCCAGTTTTTTCCGGAGCAAAATTATAAAAGCACATAATATTCTAGTGAAAGTGTAGAAATACAAAACAATAAAGTAAACGTAAACAAGCCCTTAATTTGGATACATAAATTACGACTTGCAATAACTATTGTCAGAATCATAAATAACGTATGAGAGTATTCAAATAAGGTCGTCTTAAATACTGCTTAATGCCAAAAACAGTTTCTGCAATAACTCTCTATTAAGTTACAAGGGTAATTTTATGTCTGTGACCCCCTAATCTCATTTATCTGTTGAAGGGCATTTTATGAGAAACAATGGAGCATTGCAGCACCACGAAAACCAATTTATTAAAACTTCTGACCAATTTCTTCAAAAATAAGAAAAAATAAATAAAAGGGACACCCCTTTTATTTTATAATCATTTATGTTTAGGACTACGAGACCTAACAACTAAATGTTGGAACAAATACTTATTTTGCAAAGAAAAGAATAATTTATGAAAATCCTTTTAATTAACTTTTTTATAATTTTTATATTTTATATATTTTTAGTGTTACTACATATTTTTTTATTATAACATAAAAATACATTTTTGTTGCAACGCAAAATATTTATTAACTTAATGTCTAAAACCGCTGACAACTATACTTAGTGTATTTGGAAATGAAAGGAGGCCATAAATATTGATTGAGAAGGAAAATTCGACCATTTCAGTGGCGTGCTCTTTTGCTAAAAATCTGATGAGGATAAATACGCAAATTAATATTCGGGCGAGTTATGTAGTATTTTATGACGGACTCTCGAGCCTCTGATAAAGAATTTGCATTTATATTTATAATAAGCCATAAACCTTCCTTTCATTTCCAAATACACTATGTATATACAGTATGTCCACAGAAGAGGTGTTGAATAGGAACACTTTCTTATCTTTAATTTTACCGCAAAAAGTTACTCTTGATAAAAACTTTGCTAACATTTCTTATGTGGAAATAAGTTGCTAGGAAAAGTTGTTCAAAAGTAAAGGATACTCCATACTACCAATTTTAGAAACAATTGGCACACTTTGATTTATTTGAAAAACATTTTTCGCTTTGGCCCTATCACTGCATTAAATATATTTTTTTTATGTAAGTAAGCTTATATAAGCATAATAAATATGGCAATTTTAGACGGCTAGGTGATGTTAAAAAATAAATCGGCATCCATAACCAACTTTTCACGCAATACAAAAAAAACTCAAGTCGACAAAAATGTGAAAACAAAACTATCAATTTATTTAATTTTTTTTTGATCAAACAAGATCTTTAATATGAGAAAATTTGTCTTTAATTTGAATAACTGTTGATGTTTTTAATTGCTATTTCGACTTCACACTTTAAACAAATTAGCGGGAAAACTAGTACAAATTGTATGAAAATTTTCTTTTGTCAATGTTCTTGCGTGATCTAATTGCCGCTAATCTCCAATTAAAATTTTCCCTCGACTTTCAAAATAAATTGATTGTTTTCAGATTCTTGTTGATTTAATTTTTTTTTGGTATTGCGCGAAAAGTTGGCCATGGATACCGACTTCTTTTTTTAACATTAACCAACTATCTAAAATTTACACGTTTTTGTTTCTTAAGATTTTTCAGTAGGGAGCCAAATAACTACTTTAATAAACTAAAACAATGGCCTTTAATAACTAAAACAATGGCCTCAACAGAGCCGAAGAGCCTGTGTAATTTTCAGAAACTATCTGAGCACCCAGTTGCATAAAGCTTCTCAGTGCCATCAATTTTCAATATAAAAGTTTTCTTCAGTATCTTAAAATAAATAGGTATGTTACGGCTATTTAATAATTTTGCTCAATTGGAGGTTTTTTTATATTGCGCGACAAGTTGACCATGGATGTTGATTACTTTTTCAGGGCCACTTAGCTGTCCAAAATTGTCACCTTTTTGTTTCTCATGTTTTTTTTGTAGGGCGCAAAATAAGCGAGGAAATCGCGGTGGTAGTTTAAAAAATCATACTGTATACTTGTGAACTGTTGTAATAAATAGTTTAATACTGATTCCTTAATTTTTTTTAACCCTTTCGGTGACATCGGCTTAATGCTTGCAAAGAATTCTCGGAACAAGACACCGGTTCGAACCATCCGATGCCGAAGGCGCGCGCTGTTGCCGTCTCCGCGCGCCCTGTAACGATAGCCACGAGAAACCTCTTCAGGTCGTTCGATACCAACTGTCCGCGACTGTACACTGTACAGCCTTAAAATTTTTAAAATATACCTAATTTTTCGCACCAATAAAATGACTTGTTTGTAGGTTTTACGACAAAATGTTATTAAGGAAACTTGTTCGGAATGAAAAACAAAATAGAGTTTAGCGGTAACTGAGTATGTTTGCAAAATTTCAAAAGTCTAGGCCTAGTTCGGATTTAGCCTTTTTTCCCATTTTTTACAATAGCGCCCTTTCTGTATCTTTCACGTCAAAATGTTATTAAGGAAACTTGTCCATGATGAAAAACTGGGTAAATATGACAAATTTAAAAAGCCAAAGCCCACTTTAATTTTTTTCTACCAAAAATTTTAAAACTCGCAAAAATAAAAGTAGTCATAGGATTTGGAAATCATCATAATTCTTTTGTTTATCGGCCGATTTAAAAAAAACCAGGCATTGTTGTTTGTAGAAAAGAATTATCTATTGACAGGAAGCTTCAATATGGCCTATTTTTTAATATCCAACATGGCGGCGACGCTTGAACTTAGACCTTTGTTTGGGCTAATTCTTTTTGCTGCAGTAATAAAAGTACCTTCATTCTTTTTCCCATATTTTTTATTTACTAACCGATTTTTAAAAAAGAGGCACCATTGCTTACGGAAAAGAAGAAGCTATTGACGATGGCGATATGGCGTTTAAACTTAGCCCTTTGTTTGGGCTAATTCTTTTTGAAGAAAATTATGTCGGCATGACTCCAAAATTGTAGAAAATGGGACTATTGCGAGGAAAATCGGTCCATTAGGGGTTTCGTAGTATGACTTTTTGTTTTGAATAAATAATTCTGGAGTCTGCAATTTGGGTTTTACCTAATAGTTTAGCCACAAATAAACCTTTTTACGTTGAGTTCGCTGTCGTATTAGGTATGTTCACTAATCAGACGTGTGTAGTACCTAGGGACATAAAGAGAAAAATGAAAATTATTTTCACTTACTCTCCCACTCTCGATGTGCTTGAATTAACGAATAAAAGCGTAATCTTGCAGAGGAAGGACAATTATTTTCAAGTAAAGCCGCCATCTTGGACTTCAGAAAATCTGGTTTCATCAAGTCAAGTAGCTTGACATTTTAACAAATAACTTGACTTGACTTGAAAAATAAGCTTTTGACAAATTAAATTTTTGACTTGACTTGATATTGGAAAATTACTACTTGACTTGAACTTGACTTGATTTCAAGTATATACAAATATACTTTTACTTGTGAACGTGTTTAATTATTATTAACACACAAAATAAACCAAGTTTCCGAGAAAAATGTTTATATATTAAGAAAAAAAAAGTGCTTTGAACGGTGTTAACGTGAAACAAATAGAAGTTTTTGTTGTCTATGTTACACAGACACAGACAAACAAATAGAAGTTTTTGTTGTTACACAGACTATACACATAGTTTTGGTACGGACTTAAAATAGTTTATTTTTGTTCTTTCCTAGTTTTGCAAAAAAAGTGTACAATGCAAAGGTTTATTATTATTATTTACCTAACTGTCCTAACTGATAATAAAATTTGAAATTGATAAAAATCAAGTAACCAAGTAGCTTCAAGAAAAACTTGATTTTTTAATTATACTTGAGAAATAAATACTTGACTTGACTTGATATTGGAAAATTACTACTTGACTTGAACTTGCCTTGATTTCAAGTCAAGTCAAATCAAGTAGCTTGAATATCAAGTCAAGCCATGAATCTCTAATCAATATTCCGTCTTATCTGCAAGAGACGGGGCGGTGGACAAAAGAACAAAGACAGTTCCAGTCCTACAGCATATGAAAATGACGCTTTCTATTATTGTGTATAGCTCCGCCGTCCGCCCCTGATGGACCGATTTTCCTCGCAGTAGTCTTAAAATGTAAAGGAAGGCCCATTTTATACAACTCTGGTGTTGGTTGCATCATGACGACATTACTTTCTTCAAAAAGAATTATTAGCCCAGACAAAAGGCTAAATTTAAATATCGCCGCCATAATATATTTTAAAAAATCGGCGGTTAGTTAATAAAAAAAATATGGGAAAAGGAATGGAGGCATTTTCAGTAGGTACTACAGAATAACATTGATGAAAATCGCTCCGCCCCTGTGCGATGGACCGATTTCTCCCCCAGTGATCTCAAAATGTAGAGGAAGGACCACCTTATAAACTTTTTGCATTGGTTGTATCATGCTGACATTTTTTCTTGAAAAATAATTAGTCCAAACAAAGTGCTAAATTTAAACATCGCCGCCATGTTGGATTTTAAAAAACCGGCCATTGTGAAATTTTATGTCGACAGCTTAGGTATTCGTTTCCGCAAGCACTGATGCCTCGTTTTTTAAAATTTGTTAATAAAGAAAAAATATAGAATATTTGAAAAAGAGCGAACGAAGTTTTATTATTGCAGCATAAAAATGATGAAAATGATGCTTCCTTTATTGCATATAGCTCCGATTGGACCGATTTTCCTCGCAGTTGTCACAAAATGTAGAGGAAGGACTACTTTACTCACTTTTTGGAATGGTTTTGAACTTTCTGTCAATAGCTTATTCTTTTCTGCGCACAACGATGTCTGGTTTTTTTAAATCTGTTGATAAACAAAAAAATTATGATTAAAATAAAAAAGTACACAATTTTTCGGCCCACTCGTACCCACTTCTCTATCACAAATAAGTTTCCTTAATAACATTTTGAAGTAAAAGGTACAGAAAGAGCACCTTCAAAAAATGGGAAAAAGGCTAGAAATCAAAAAATGCCTACACTTTTGAAGTTTCGCAGTCCTACTCAGTTCGTCATTGTGAACAAGTTTTCTTTTTAATATTTTGTCGTAAACCTACAAAAAGTCACTTATTGGTGTGAAAAATTCGTTTTTAAAAATTTCCAAAAATATGTGATTTTTCGAATAAAATTGTCACAAATTACACTCGGTATTAAGAAAATATACAATTTTATATTTTAAAAAATTAAATCATTTTGGAAATAATTCTATTATGGAATTCTAAATATTATGAATAAATGAACATAACGTTGTAAAATTCAAGCTAACCACTTGGGTTGAAACTTAAAAATGTGCGTTGACAGAATGAAACCTTTATGTCAAATATCATAAAAAAAATAATAAAATTAACTGTTCGACAACAGTGGTTGCGTCCAATGCAGGCCGAATTTTTGTAATCGCTATGTAGCGCTATTTGTCAACCTTTGACAGTGCTGTAATCGCTGCCATGGTACTACATTAAACGACCAACTTGGTCTGTCATCAGTTTTTTTTTAGGTTATGTTTATGTATTTATTTTTGGTATTTTCTATTTTCGTTTTTAAAATAACTTGATTTTCTGTGTCTATTTTTTACCATTTTGGCTCATTTTTATAATGACGACCAAGAAATAATAAACAGCCGCATACAGAGTTGGTGATACAAGAAGCAGTTATAACCACTTTTCCACAATTATTGTCCTTACAATTTTCCCAACCTTGCATTTTTTATTTATTTATTGCGTGAATAATTATTATTTTTTGGACAAATAAAGAGAATTAACGATACCCCAACAAGAATTTCGAGGTTAAGCGTTTCAGAATAACAGAGAGAGCAGGAATTATAAAAAATGATAGAAACATGATTAGTCCGCTACCAAGAAAATCTAGCAAACATGAAATCGCTGCCGAACTGAGGGCAGCGATAGCTAGCGCTGTCTGTCATTTCTGCCCGTTCAATGCACAACAGTCTGTTGTTCTTACGAACTATACTGTCAATAGAGCTTGAAAGTAATTTCATATTGATCTTTTCAACCACTGGAACTAAGCAACCAAATTCAAAAATACACGTTCCGTGTGGAAATCTATTTGTAGGATTAAATAAGCGAATGGTGTGGGGTGAGAAAGGGGACAGCCGGAAATAATATATGCAAATATATTCCTAGATGTGCACATTTTTAGAATATGAATAGGAGACAATATTTAGAAGCAGCTGAGTTTTGTTGCTTATGACTCCAACATAGGTCCGTAGGGTTCGGATTACACCGGATGTTTATTGTTAAACAGTGGCACTCATGATATACACGACTTCTTACGACATGTTCTGAGATATACCAAAACTGTTTCTGTTATTGCGGGACTATACTATACGGAAGATGAATCAAAATCTATTCGCCGTTATATAAAGAAGGGTGCAGTGTGCCCGTGAGAGAAAGTTATGGAAATGCTAATGGTTTTTCTAATGCCGCGTGTACTTGACTAGGATTTTAACAATGTCTTCTGCATAGATATATTTAATTCAGTTTTCACAAAATTATTTGCCCTTTTGCTATAGGAATGATTTGGAAAAGTAACTTTTCCAACTTCTAAATAAACTGTAAGGGGAAACTGTTATTATTGCTAGACATATTAAATGTAGGTAGAACATTAAAATAGTCGTGTCTTCTTAGACGCCTCAGGATTAAATATAAATCAGGACTTTTTTGTAGTTTTTCAATGAACTGTTAAAATGTTATTGCTGAATAGAATAACAGTTTCCAATAACATTTTGTCGTATTTTTTACAGGGCCTCTGAATTAAAAAAAACGCAAAAACTGATTTTTTGAAACTAAAATTGAGTCCTACAGTATTTTCAAGACTGATCTGCAGGAGATCAAGTTTCGGCATGATTTTTCTCTTTTACAAAAGTAGTCCAATACTGAGAAATATACGGGTGTCCCAGCGAAAACGTAACAGCCCCTACAACATCTAGGAATTTTTTTTTTCAGAAAAATGCAAAAACAGGTCGATTTTTTCGGGAGGGGGACATCTTTTGGCGTAAGTTCAACAGTCGTAACTGCGACCCCTTAAGCGGGGGATGCATCCCTTCAAAAATTTTAAATGGGAAGGGGGGTCGAGTTATACGTCAAATGAAAGGGCCTTCAATTCTCTATACAACCGTGGGTCATTTCCAAAATTCTAGTTAATTATTAAACAGTAATTTACTACAATACATATTCTGTACAATTTTTTAAAAACTAACTTGTTATTATTTTTAAGCAATTGTGAATTTGCTAAATTTGTCTAATTCCATAATTCCAAACATTCTCACAATACACCAGCCTGGATTGATTTTTTCTTTCCTTTTTTTTACTTATTGAAGCAAAAAACGAAACGCGCCCGGCCATTTAGTTGTCGACTATTTTGGCGGCAAGTGAATTTTGCTCTTTATTTATTTCGTGTTCGAAAAAAATGGTTTACACAGTTCATGAAAGGGTGGAGATAATAGAATAATTATTCTTCAAGAATAATGAATGTGCTGCCAGAGCTGCCGATCTGTTCAATGAACGACATCCTGATAAGCGTGTTCACCGCAAAATTATTCTGGAGTTAGTCGAAAAATTCCGGGAGACAGGATCTGTGGCCAACAAAAAACGCAACGCTCAGCGTCCTGTGCAAAATGAAGCTGTGGAGGTGGCGGTTCTGGGACACGTTGCCCTCGATGCCAATTCAAGTGTCCGACAATTGGCTTCTTCAAGCGGTATAAGTCGAAGCAGCATACATCGAATTCTTAAAACTCACAAATTTCATCCATATAAAATCCAGCTTCTCCAGGAACTTCATGAAGACGACTTCGATCGTCGGATACAATTTTGCGAAATCATGAGTAATCGAATAATTAATAATCCACATTTTCTATTTAATATCTGCTTCTACGATGAGTGTTTTTTTCCTCAATGGCACAGTTGACCAGTCGTTACTATGGGCAGACTCCAATCCGAGGATTTATCATGAAGTGCACACCCAGAAACCAGAGAAGTTAAACGTTTGGGCAGGAATTTTTGGTGACTCTCTTGTAGGCCTATTTTTTATAAATGGAAATTTGACAGGGGATGTGTACTTAGAGTTGCTGCGAGATGCCATTGATCCAGCTCTAACCGACATCATCGAAAACAATGCCAATTACAGCGAAGATGAGCTGATTTTCCAGCAGGATGGAGCACCTCCACATTATGCCCGACAGGTACGAGAATTCTTGGATCAGACATTTACAAATCGATGGATCGGTAGAAGAGGCACCATTGAATGGCCTCCTCGATCTCCAGATTTGACTCCCCTCGATTTCTTCTTGTGGGGACATTTAAAATCCAAAATATACAGCACTCAACCGGACTCTTTGGCAGACCTACGTCAACGTATCATTAACGAATGTCGGCAAATCACCCCGGATATGTTCCAAAATGTACGAAGACGATTTGAACAAAATCTCTATTATTACATGGGAGAAAATGGGCAACATTTTCAGCACTTGCTTCAATAACATTTAATTCATTCAATAATGTGTAATTTTGCCGGATCTTTTTAATAAATAACTAGAATTTTGGAAATGACCCACGGTTGTATAGAGAATTGAAGGCCCTTTAATTTGACGTATAACTCGACCCCCCTTGCCATTTACAATTTTTGAAGGGATGCATCCGCTTAAGGGGTCGCAGGTACGACTGTTGAACATACGCCAAAAGATGTCTCCCTCCCGGACAAAATCGATCTGTTTTAGCATTTTTCTGAAAAAAAAAAAGTTCCTAGATGTTGTAGGGGCTGTTACGTTTTCGCTGGGACACCCTGTATCTAGAGTTATAGGGATATGCAAGGTTACCCGGAATAAGGGCAAAATAATGAATAGGATTTGTCAAAACAAAAAAGAAAACCCCAGGAATCTATACGGCAAAAATGGTTTTATAATGGTGGTTATTACTAAAAATAACATTTAGAAAACGGGTTGTAGTAAGTGTTCCATGTGAAAAAGAAGATATTAAAAAAAGGTCTAATTTCCTTTACCTATCTAAAGCGCTGCAGATCTCTAGGTGCATTTTAGGGGTATGTTTGTCAGATATTTTCTTGTTTTGATGAGGCCTAGAAAACCGATAGTGACAGATTTTTGGATGTGTTGTCAATCAGTATGCCTTTCAGAGGTCATTATGATGCGTATATACGCATCATAATGCGTAATAAGGTATATGAATCAAAGAGTCATCCCGGGTTCTTCATATGGAAAAGTATGTTTGTATTTGTTCGAAAACAATGCGGTTTGGTACGACTTTAGTCAAGCTGCCATGGGCTTTAAAATGAAGTTTAAATAAAATCCTCGAAAAAAACACAGGCATACCGTTAGCGTGGGACCAAGGAGTTGTAATGGCCACATGAACTTGTTTTTAAATAAATGATTTTTCCGCGTTTTTTGATATAAAACTGCTAAGGAAAATATAGCATACAGTTTGCATCCGTCTAATTACAGTTTAGGTTGAATAGGTCTTGTAAAATTATGGAATAATATTCCGTGACATTAGACATTAGTCAATACAAAATGTATATCCAGGAATGTTGATATATGTAGAATGGCATACAAGTTCAATGAGTTTGTCATATTAAAAAATGATGATGAAGTAGTGAAATATAAAACAATTTTCTGTGTATTTAATCAGTATGTCATGCCATTATTGACGATATAGTAATAAACGGCATACAAGCTGCGAGTTTTGCTTATAGAAATTGTTGGAAAATTGCAAAATTTTGAAAAAATCCATGTTTTTAATCAGTTTGGCTCTCCTTAAATCACGTTAAAACATATAATTTTCAAGACAACAGGCTAAGATTTTGCATTTAATTCTTTCTCTCAATTATAAACAAATTTTATTAACAACATTTTTAAAATTCGGAAAAATACAGGTAAGTACATATTGAGCCACTTTCCTATTTTTGAACCTCCCTGATACACGAAAAAGACATTTAAATTTGGATTAGTTAAGTTCGAAATGGTGTAGATTCGTTTAACAAGAAGATATGATGAGATATTTCTATTTCATGTATCATTCACTTCTTCAAATTATATATAATAAATGAAAAACATAATTGCATACTAACTCAAACCAAGGAATGTTATTCCATAATTTTACAAGATTTATTCAACTTAGGCAAACTGTACTTGGACATGGGCACCTTTTCGTCAGCAATTTTCTTCAGCAGTGTAAGAACTTGTACACTTACATAGGAAAGACTTACATTTACGCGGAAAAATCATTTTTATTCAAATACAAGTTCACGTAATCAAAACAACCCCTTGGTCCCACGCAAACGGTATGCCTACGGCTTTTCGAGGATATTTCTATTTTAAACTTCATTTTAAACTACATAGCAGCCTGACTAAAATCGTACCAAAATGCATAATTTGCGAAAAAATGAAGTCCCACTTTTCCACATGATGAAGAACCCATGATTCATACCTTATTATCACGCGATATACGGCATCATGCTACCCCATAAAGGGCACACTGTCAAAATCTGTCCCTAACTCCCGGTCAATGTCTCCCTTTAAATTTATATACCCTTATTCTGGAGCACCCTATATAGATTTTGCAAATCTCCATTATTTGCAGCAGAACAGACAGTGACACCATTCGTGCATTAGCAATATTACGTGGACGCCAGCTAAAATCTGCCCTCCATGGCTATAGGTAGATACTGTGAAAACAAATCAGCTTCGCGGACAGCTAATTTAAATTGCAATTGACGTGGACCACGAATACTTATACAGTGCGGTCACTGAAATTAAACGAATTTAATTTATAATTAAATTTTAAAAATCGCCGATACGCGGTTGGCAGAAGTGTTCATCACATCACGATCCTTACAATAGGGGCCGCGTTGGGGTCGCTCGTACCTACCGGCGCTGACTTTTTAGCAGAGCTGGGCCAGTTACAATTAAAAACTGACCAATTACAATTCCAATTACTTTTGTAGGAATGTAATTAGATCCAATTACAATTCTTTTGATATTTTGAAAAGTAATTGAATTACAATTACAATTACTTGTATTTGGAATTGATGTAAACAATTACTTTTTCAATTACTTCTTGTTTGCTTTATTTTCTATTAAATTTGTAGATACCAAAATAAGGTAGGTAGTTACCTAGTTACTTAAAAAACCATAACTGATAACTTAACTATATTAAGCATTATTTGTTCTGCGATGCAAAAAATTCTAGTCTTTGTGTCTTTGTAAATGGCAAATATTCAAATTAAAATAAATAAAATGTACAGTATTTTAATGAACAAAACGAATTATATTCAGTAGGTAACAGTATATAATATAGTAATACCTATGTCTAGAAACACAATGGCCTCACAGAGTCACAGCTCAGTTTCTATGAAAATAAAACTGAAAATAAACGGCTATATGAATAGAGACATAAAATAAATCTTTTAAAATGTATACAAAAAAATCTTAAGGCCGTGCCATATGGGCTTTACAAGAGATATAAGAAAAATAAAAAACAGGCCTCATTGTTAAGAAATTTTGTTAGCTGGTTAGTGGTAGGAACACTGAAAGAGAATCGGCGTTAAAGAGCATTCGCGCAAAAACTGATAAATCCCCGCAGAGGCCCGAGGCCCCTAAAAACTCGGGGTCTTCGCAGTGGCGGAACCTGCGGGCCCTTAGTTATGCTGCTATCGATCATACTTTTCCCAAAAACGAATGCGTTTCAGATCCAAGCTCAACGACTCACAAAAAACTTTAATTTTTTTTACATTATGTACCGAAATAAAATTTTACAACCCAACAAACTGACAATTTTTGTATTGAACTAAATTTGTGTTATAAAATGTGGTATACAATATTTATAAAGTTACAAAATGTAAAATGTATTTCTATCAAAACTGTTTTAATTTTGAATTACTAATCCAATAAATAGTGATAATTCCGTATACCTACCATCTAATGAAAAAAAAAACAAAATTTAAATGCCTATTGTGACATGACAATAGGCATTACGAATTGACTATTAATATAGAGATAGAGAATACAGAACAATGGTTATGACTTGCCAGTGACGCGTAAATAGTAAATGGGAGTGGCATATGAAAGAAAACATTATTGCGGACTTTGTCAGTGATGACGCATTTATTTTGCATTGCATTTTGTTGGCCAGGTTGGCCCAAACAACTTGCAATGATACAATTCCTTTTCAAAAAGTACTTGATATTAAATTGCAATTACTGTCTCTATTTCAAAAGTATTTCCAACTAAATACAATTCCATCAAAAGGAATTAATTGACAGTTCAATCACTTTCGCCTTATTACTTGCTGTTTTTTAGACTGCATGTTTTCTGCCTTCGATCGACCTTGGACACCGCTATGGCCAAGAGCGCTGGACAAATGTGGGTTCACGGTATTGCTCCTAAATAGCTTTATCCGTGTGATTCACTAATTGTCCTACACTCACTGGGATTACTACGGTTTTTTAGGGGTTTCCGTAGTACTTGAGCGAATGCTATCCTAGTTCTATCGGGAAAAAAGTCGGCCCTAGCCGCAAATGGCAACGAAGACAAAATAATAGTAATTGCCCCCCTTCCCAGCACAAGCATGTGGTTGCTTCTGGGGTACTCCTAGTTTGGAGTATTGTGAGGGTGAGAATTATTATCATTATTATTATTATTATAGAATAAATATGTTTTTATTTGTTGGGGAAAACGCCGAAATGCATACCTATGCAGAAATACTTTCTCTAGGTTTCTTTGTTGTAGGTAATTATTTGCCGACTATGCTTATATTAATACAATATAATATAAATTTTTGGACGTAGCTTGATTAGAAAATGTCAAGCTCAAAACACAAAGAATGCAGATGAAAATATGTGGCACTTCCAACTCGCAGTTCTCATCAGAAAATAACTAGAACTAAATATCCGCGCGCTCTGCGTGGCCCTTAGTGCGGCCCTTAGTGCTTTCGTGTGGTTTCGTTTACATTTACTGACTTTATGAAATAAATGCACTATAGTTTTCAAATGAACGCACTGTGCTTTATTTTATGGCGCTAAGCGGTTGTCGCTCGTTACGGAGGCGAGGACTCTTTCAATCGGAAAGCCAGCGTGAGGCGAAATAAGCTCTGGAGGCTCAGATTTGAGCGGTGCGCCGGAGGTTAAGGCAGGTCGTGGTCAGTTTGCGTATCGCGTAATTATTTAAGCCTATCTGTTAGTTATGGCTGCAGATCTATTAGAAAGTCACGAATAGCATTCGTATTCGTAGGTATGTAATATATTATTGGACCAGCATGTGCTTATCAAGTCAGATTTTTCTAGAAATGATTAAGGCCAATAATTAATCCTCTGTATACGTTTTCTGTACGTTCGATACAAGTCATGACCACCGACTGCATAACAAACAACTAAAAACTCTAAATTTTCAAGTAGGTAACATATAACTGCAATCCATGAAAAAAATTTCACTAATAAAAAATATTTCTCTACGAGAGTTGGCTAAAGTAAATTGGTTTCCGAGAACCTTAATTTTGATAAACAAAAAATCTTTCAAATATATTATTTAATTAAAACATCATCATCAGCGTCAGCTACAAATGCCGCGTTTTTGAGCTACAGCAATTTTATATTTTTATATAAATGCCAGGAACCTATATTTACACCAAATTTGGTACACAGTAAGATGTCAAAGTTCAAAATTAACCAAAGGTGTAATGGAGATGTCGGCAATAGTTACCATGAATTCATAAATAAAAATAGACCTGCCCTGTCCATACCAAAAAAGTTAATTTACTGATTTTCTGGCGAAGCTCAAACTTTTTCTTTATTGCGTCAACAAATAAGGCACAAGGCCCATTTACTTGACATATTTATACAGGGGTGGATTGAGACATATATTTTTTACATAAAATATATGTTTAATATTTACCTTTAAAACTAATTTTATATAAAATACACGTTTTGCCAATTTCAACGCAAACGGTTGATTTCATCGTTATGAGACAAGAGTACAAAATGAAAAGATCCATTAAAATGATGCATGACCAAAAAGATAAGCTCAAAAAAGTTACGAGTAGAAGCACGATCCAAAAACAGGGCAAGAGATATGTAGAAACTGACATCTTTAGCTTATTCTCCATCCCCAAAAAATAACAGTGCCAAATTTCTATTTATCAGCTTGATTATTTTGAAAGTCAACTTTTTTTTTTCTATGTAATATTATGGAGCGGTCCACTCGGACTAAGTAGTATACGATTCAGTCCACCGGGATTTTTCCCAGTGTCCAGATGGGCCAATCCGCCCCTGTATTTTTACCCGTCGAGCTAAAGGTTCCCAAATGAACATATGGCCCAAAATCGTTGACTCTAAAATGCGTAGTTCTTGATGTTCAGATTGTTAAAAGTTCATCTTCAAAGATGGTTTTCTTTTAATATTTTCAAAACGTTTAAAGATACAGAAATGAAGTTTGAATGAATTGAAGTTGTATTTCAAACAAAACGAAATCTTATATCAGTCTCAAAGTCTACTAGATTTAACGAAAATTAGCCATAGAAAAATATATGAAATACAAAGAACGTTAAAAATTATTTTTCTTGAAATCGGCATTAAAATGTCCCAAAATCGTCATTAAAAGCACAGAAATCGTACAATAATGTAGCCCATTATTGTACGATTTTTTCAATAAGTAGGCCTTGGCGAGATGTAAACATCAAACGTCAGACGCGGAGAAATCGCCCGTCAAAAGTGACCAAATATTCAAAACCCGGCCGATAAAGGCTCATTTAACTTTTCGTACACATTGCGAAATTGTTTCCTATAGAAGCGCAATCCTTCAGTATACATATTTTAGTAAATTTGAAAATCAATAGATTTGTTGTGTAGGCTGCACAAGAAGCAGCAGTTTGGTTTTTCTGCCAGAAGGTGCCATACATCATTATACTTGTCCTAGGTAGAGCGATCGGTAAAGTCAAGCAACGCCGCGCGTAGTCGGTTCGTGGACGGGTGATCCCTTATTATTATTTTCTTGCCTAATAAAACATTTTTTTTTTCCGATTTCAAGAAGAAGAAAAATATAATATGTACCTCGGCACTGAAGTTATTTTTATGACTCATGTGGTTTATTTGCCTCGGCCAGATGCCTCGGCAACTAAACTCCACATGAGTCATAAAAAGTTGAACTTCAGTGCCTTGGTACATAAATAACTATTATCTGAAAACGGCACATCCTAGTGGAATTATAATAAAAGTCATAAAAAAAAACAGAAAATATTACTGCATTTACCACACAGCCCCTAGTTCTAATTTTGGAATTTTGCATTGTAACTCATAAAAAGTTTTACGGAAGCGCAGGACCACGTTGTAAATATTTTGTGACTTTTCTCAAAATTGTGTTTTTTCTTAATTAAATTTTGTTTTTCTGAATTTTAAAACGCAGAGGGCCCGAATTTTAAAATATAAAAATTTTGAGAATAAAGTAAAAATGCCGAGGAAAATTCTAAATTAAAAAAACACTAGGTGGCCCTTTCACGCTTCCGTAAAGTTTAGTACGTTTTTATTTTATTTGGTGAAAAAAAAATCAAAGTATAGGCCGATTGATTTCAAATAATTTGATACAACAATCTTATGTACGAAAGAAGGAAAGTATACATATAGGTAATGTGCTATATTGTATAGTGCAATTTTTACGGGTTTTATTTATTTTACTCTTCTATATTATTATTAGCTATTATTTGGCGAAATATGAACGGATCTCGAGCATTAAAAAATGATTAATTGCCAACAAGGAGTATTGTCACAGATCTGTGAATCAGTGGTATTGTTAAGAAATTATCTCAAAATATATACAGGGTGATTCAGTTTTAATCTGCAACACTTCAACAGGTGGTAGAAAACCATAAAATAACCGCACTTTCTTCTATGAACTATATCATTTTAAGGCCTTATAAAAAAGTTACAGGGTGTTAACGTTGCAAGAAATATGTGGAATTTATTGAATATTTTACAAACTAGTTGAGATATTTAAGTCATATTTGGTACACGTTAGAACGGCATCTGTTAGCATAAAACCTGTTAATATCAACCATCTTGAACAACCAGTGGCGTAGAAATGGGTAATTAGTATAATTTATTTTAGAAAAAAAATAGAACCACCTTGTATAGCAATAAAATGTATTCAAATTCTTATGTAAATTTTTATTGTAAACAAAAACGTTCTCTTAGCATTTTTTCATATGTGTCATGGTTTCATAGCAAATTTGATTTTTTCGTATTATTTCGGGGTACTTCTGAAAAATTAACTTAAAACTTGTCTCCATAAGTAATACTTAAAGTAGAAAAAATGTGTTTGCTACCTGAAATAAAGTAACTTTTTCCAATAAACTCGCCTAATTGAGGCTATACTTTTGAAGATACAGGGTCTAAAACATTTAAGGAAGATACAATTAATGTTACGCTCTGTATCTTGAAAAGTAAAACCTTGAATGGGTAAGTTTATTGGGAAAAGTTACTGTATTTAAAGTAAAAAAACACATTTTTCTACTCTGAGTGTTACTTATGGAGAAAAGTTTTAAGTTCATTTTTCAGAAGAACCCCGAAATAATACGAAAAAATCAAATTTGCTATGAAACCATGACACATATGAAAAAATGTTAAGAGAACGTTTTTGTTTACAATAAAAATTTACATAAGAATTTGAATTCATTTTATTGCTATACAAGGTGGTCCTATTTTTTTTTCTAAAATAAATTATACTAATTATCCATTTCTACGCCACTGGTTGTTCAAGATGGTTGACATTAACAGGTTTTATGCTAACCCATGCCGTTATAACGTGTACCAAACATGACTTAAATATCTCCACTAGTTTGTAAAATATTCAATAAATTCCACATATTTCTTGCAACTTTAACACCCTGTAACTTTTTTATAAGGCCTTAAAATGATATAGTTTATAGAAGAAAGTGCGGTTATTTTTTGGTTTTCTATCACCTGTTGAAGTGTTGCAGATTAAAACTGAATCACCCTGTATACAGTTTTAAACTTGTGTCTGGATTTTAACACGGAAAATAAGTACCTACATACTTGATTATTCCACACGATTATAAAGAGGAAAAAGAGCAAATGATTGTCAGTGATCGAATCATCAAAAGCCGTTCATAATTCGCGAAATAAAAGAGTTACGACATAACCTGTAAATCGCTCTTTTAAGATAAAATAAAGGAATCTAATAATCGAAATCAATACTCGTGAATTCATTTTTGCCACAGGAATTTAAATAATTCGGTAGTATTTTCATAAAATAATTTAAATTGCAAATAGAACTGGAAGCAAATTCAATCCATTCAGAAATGCCATTCCATATTTGCGCGATTGAAATTTCCAAATACGACAAGTACATACCGTTCTTTGACCCACCAATTTTTATAGGGTATATTAGCGGCTCTGAATGAAATTGAAGCTTATGCATATTTGCACATTTGGACTAGTTTTCTGCAAGGGCGGACTACGGCGGACCAGCCAGCGAGCACCATTTGCAGATGCCGAGTCTCGCAGTTCCAATTATACATAAAATCGTTCCCTGCAATTTTCCCAGAATGGTCGCTTTCGGTCGTGAGTGCACGTGCACGTGCACTGCGCCGCAGTAAACAACTCGGCTTAGACTATTGAATAATTGGTTGCAGAGGGAGCATGACAAGGAAATTAACTATTACCTACTCCATCGTCTCCATCTTCACCGATATTCGTCACAAATGTCACATTACGGCACTGATCAGTATCGAGTGTTGATTTATTACTCTCTGTTATTTATCGGTGAATACAAAATCTCTGCACGCTTGAATAAGTTACTACAACTCTGTTGTATCAGAGTGCACCATATTAATAATGTACGCCTGGACACGGTAAAGTGGAGATTCAATGGAACAGAAATTTCAAAAATGTGCATCCGAAGCTAGTTTGCATAAGGCCAAATAGTTCAGGCGCAAGTAGCAGATCGCAGTCGAGCTAAACTCATCGCTTTTTATTATGGAAACATGAAATCAAGCTCAGTTTGTAAAACCACAGATATACCTATCGATGTCTAGATTGGCAGATCTTCTCTCGATCGGTTGTATTACAAAATACTTGAAGTAGATTCTGTATTTATGCCCATGATCCATTTTTATGCAGCATACTATGGAAAGGTAGGTAATAGCAACACATACTGTCATTGGTTTTAATTCAAAAACATTCGTTTATCGTCAATTTATAAATAATTTTTTTCACTCGGATTCTACCTACATTTTAAAGAAAATCGTAAGGTCATTACTATTGCATAGCTAAATATCGTTTCAGATAAGTACATACATATTATTTGATAGAAAAATATTATCTTTGAAAATTTGGTCAGGCTTAAAAGAAAATCTGAGGTTCCCGCTTACTGAAAATTGGAAAACATACTATGACTACGTTTATCTCGTGACAACTCGATCGGATTGAAATGGATCCGATTGAGTTTTGTCAAATCTTTATAATTCTACGTTTACATCAACATTATTGAATCCTACGGTTTTCAATCCTCTCTAGGGACATTAACTTATCACACTTATTCCACAGTAGGTTGGTGCACATTCTGACCAACTTCTGTTTGGAAATAGAGGCTTGACTTGAAATTTTAAATCTGATTGTATTTCAATCTGTAGGGTTTACGCCGTCTATTTGAGTCCGCTCCAGTGAATTCAAACCTCTCTCAATCGGATCGAACGCGTCGAGATAAACGTAGTCTATGCTACTAACTCGAAAAGTAATTTGTGAGTTTTATTTATTTTTTTGCTATTTTTAACATATCGAGGGGTGATGCGTCGTTCCCAAATCGGAAAAAATTCCAGTAGGGGCCAGAAGGCCCACCTAGTCGTATATATAGCGAGAAAATGTAAACAGGAGGCTGCTGAAATGATAGATGAAGAGCCAGGGGGAAAAACGATGAAAGTCCATATGAGGCAAAAAAAAGTATTCAGTGCAAAATGTAGCTTTTAACCTATGCTTTCTTGTGACAAACTCGTAAGGCGAAATAATGCTGACAATCCAAAGTTTTAACGGATATAAAATTAGGCGTGCTAGGAAAAAACGTTGAATGTCCATCCGTCAGCAGAAAAAACGACGAGAGTCCAATGTGGAGTGACGGGCGCCGTCTGATTGAATTATTATATTTCAATTTTATTGGCAGTTGATCTTTGAGTCTAATCGAGAACAGGTGCGTTTGGTCGTGGAGAATAATACTGTGTATGGTGTTTCGACAAAAAAAAAACGAAAAAAAAATGGACGAATATCTGATGGCACAAAGAAGCTTTAATTGCAATCTAATGTAACTGGCAGGGACTCTTAACTTTCATATACAACAATAGAATCTCTTGAAAATAATGGGAACAATAAATGAGAGTCACTGGACCAAGGGGAAAAACCAACGATATAAAGCAATAGATAAAAAAAAATAAAATAAATAAAATAAAATAAATCGGTTTTATTTTGCTTCTATATTAGCGGATCGGGGACGAAGACGAGGTAATTTGTTTACATTGGCATTTCTCAAATTCAGTCTTTCTTATTTTGTATCTAATGCATGATAAAAATAGTTTTTGATAGACTTGTATATTGTATATATGCTTTGAGATACTTATATTTACAAAATAACCTAAATCGTTTAAAAAAACTGGAAAACTTGAATGTGCCAACAATAACATCTTTTCAATATCATGAAACAGAACAAGTTGCCTTTGGTAATGTATCTATACCTATATATCGTTGGGAAAAACGATGCGAGACACTGGACTACTATCTTTCATTCGCTTTTTTTTTGCGCATTAGCTAGAGTTTTCTCAAAAATAATAGAGAAGGCATAATACTTCAGCAGCGAAATTTTTACTTTTAGTATAAAAACTATGGAACTAGCCAATAGTATACATTCCTTGTGTGAATATCTTTTCAGTTAAATTTGCACTGGTTTCAAACTTAAAATTATGAATTTCTCGATTGTATAAAAAAGGGACTTCCATCTTTTTCCCCCTGGCTCTTCAGATGCTATTCGTAAAGTTCGCACATGGAAAAAAATATTACAAGTTTTTTTTGAAAATTTATTTAGGGCTATGCGGTGCATATTTTGTGTGCATATGTGTTGTTACCCAATAAGTATTCTCAAATCTCTTATTTTTTTGTCAAAAATTTTGCGTTGAAATTTATTTATATTGTTATCATTTATAGAGCAACCAGTAAAAAACTGTAATTTGTGAGATAAATATATTGAGTACCGACCGGAAGAGAAATACCTAATTAAGAAAAATCGAACATCCTAACATCGTCGGAAATTTCTTTGTAGCGCAAACATATTCATTTAATTTTTAAATTTTTAATTGGGTTTTTCGCCACAGGAACTTAAAATAGACTAATCGAAGGACAACAGGAAAAAACACTGATAAAAAAACATTCCTCTTTGCCCTATTGCAAGTACAATAAATTCACTATATAATTCGTTAGCAACATATTTACTAAAAATTGTTAACCAATGAGATACAAAGTTCAAAAAATTGCATTTATAAAATTCCTTGTGAATGTGGCAAGTTCTATGTTAGAGAGACTTGTAGGCCATTTAACTTTCATTTAAAAGAATATAAAATTTATATCAGGCAAAATCATATTGCAAAATCAAAATATGTGAACACTCTATAACCCGAAATAAGATTTTCAAAAAATGAAAAATAATAAAGATATTTCCCTATATTTTTGCCTTCGCTCTAAATTTTTTTAATTCCTTGCTATCTAATATTAGAAATTTAGAGTTCAATCAATTTAAAACAAAGTGTAATTATTTTTGTGTCAAAAGGCATATATTACAGATATTTTTCGAAATGCCAAATTTTCTTTTCTGTCAACTATAACCTTAATATTTTTTTGTCTTTTGACTTTAAATCTTACATTTTTCTTTGTTTATAATATCCTAGAATAATAAAACCAATTTTCTCCCAGATTTTAAATTTTTTATCAAAAATGAAAAACAGTATGTGTAACTATTGAAATTTTATATATTTTTATACCTAATTTTTATATTTATAATCTTTATAATCCTTTTAAAAAAACTATTATGGTGAGAGAAAATTGGAAATGTTTTTCTAATGATTTTTAACTTAGAAAAGGTAGGTACCTAATTTTTATAATTTAATTTCATTAAATATTTATATTATTACAAATAAATTTTTAGTCCTGAAGAAGTTCCAAAATAGAAACGAAAGCTTGGCTTATTTTAAAAGAAGTTAAATAAAGTATTTTGGCTTTGAAGCCGTGATATTCATTACATTTAAAAGGCATATTATTCAGTGGAGGACTTTTTGACTGATATCACGTAGTCATTTCATTGGTAAAACTGTTTTATTTTCTGGTTCGACTGCGTATGAATTGTACTAATCATTTTCTTGCTGTATTGCTAGTTATTTAAGTTTTTTTTTAATTATTTAAATGTTTTGTAATTTTTCTCATAAACGTAAAATCAGGGTAAAATAGTTATTTTTTATGTAAGACTTTCATTGACCAATTTTGCTGACGTGTACATCCATTATTTGTAAATGGCTGAAGAACTAAATAAATGTCTAATATGTCTTACTGAACAAAATTCGTATTGATTTTGGTTACCTGAACACCCCAGATCTATATAAGACTAAATGGTCGGAGGCTAGCGGAGTCGGGTGGAAAGACACAATAGTCCGTGCTGAAAGAACGGCAATGACGGTCATGAACCGTCTTCTCGTTCATGAGCCATGGACCACAGTCCACTGACTACACCAAACTAAATCTGGTGAACCTGCACATAGGGTTTAAAATAGATTAGGGAATATCCAAGAAGCTTAAGCAAATTGACTTGGATTCTAAATACTCGAAAACATACAATGCGGCATCGGAGCATCACGGGCGAAGCTTAGGAGGCCCACCATCCGTGACAGCGCTGTCTCGCATTTGATCTACACTCCAGAATCTAAAATGTTCCTTCTTTTTGCGGCGATGTTATCGTGTGGCGAATACAGTATATTGCCAAAGATTCGAATATCATGATCTTTGGTATTACCAAGGTGGGCTTGTCGACAAATGGACCTGGCGAGAATCGGGGGGTGCTGGGATTGAGAAGTCGCGATGTGTGTTGCAGGTAAATTGGTTGGTTGGGAATGTAGAATGCAAACGCCCCGTCTAAGAAAGACATATAGGATGGGCGAATAAGACGTGGCATCTTTGAGATTGTGCCTTGAATCAATTGTCAGTTGTCTACGAGAGTTTAGCTCGTCAGCTCCCTCAATGTATCCAGAAAAACCTTCAACCTGTAGGCACTAACCTGTTTTTGCATGTGAAATATTTGTACCAGCGGTACATCCAATTATAATAACTAAGGAGCAAACAATACATTCCTTACCAAATATGTTGTATACTAATGCAACCAGATACATCTTTTTAGCGTCATCATATCATGACACGACCGCAGCATAACTGTAATCTGTTAGTATTTGAAGAACGACTATTTAAAAAGGATCTCCCAGACTATCTTTACTTGGAAATAATTTAAATTTCTAAATACAAATATAGGAATGAAATGAAATCCATTTTAATTGAACCCTTCCCAGAAATGAAATGCGGTGGTATCTAGGTTTCTATGATGAGCAGGTAAAAGTTGAAATGAATTTGATAAAATCAAGGTGAAAAAATCATTCGGAAGTTTCAGTGGATAGGTGGAAAATAGACAGGCTCACTTGGTTTTTATTTATTCATTTCTCAGCTTGTCAATAGAGAGAACATTTTCTTTTCTGGTAGCTGAAAACCATTTTTCAGCAAAGATACGAAATCAATTTATTACAAAAAGTCGCAAGCAATTCAAAACTACTTCTGGATGAGCAGGGACGGATGGGACGACCGGGCAATCGGGCAAATGCCCGAAGGGCCGGTCGCAATCGGGCCGACTTGGGCCGGCCTGGACGGCTAGCGGGCATACGGCATACGCAAAATATCGAAATAATCATCACCGCGGCCGCAGCGCAATCAACGAGGAACGCGACGTCCCTATGCCCATTCCGGCCCTTTCTTCCCTTCCTAATATGTTCCAAGGTGCATATTCTGCTTTGGCTTCTGCATATCAGTACATTTTGACATTGCCTATTTCTCAAGTTGGATGTGAATGGTCGTTTTCAACATTAAGGTATATAAAAATAGATTAAGGAATATAGTGTGTCACTCTAAAAATCTATGAAGAGCGGAGTAAAATTATTTATCATTATATATTTTTTTTTAGATTCACCTAAAGGAAGACATCTCACAGACACTAGTATTTCGACTGGGTGATGGCTATATACCTATGTTTTTTTAATGAACAATTTTCAGAATATCATATTATTAGGCATTCTTTTAAGAATTAAAAATCTAAGTTACACAAGGCGTTCACAAAGTGAGGCCAAAATTAAAAAAAAAAAGATTTTCCAGAGTACCCTGTATAAACCACAGGGCTCAGGTTGGCGACCTTTTCTTGCAAATCGATTAAGCTTTGCCTGTACGTAGCATAGCCAGTCTAGCTCATACACAATGTTGGTAAAAAATCAAATTTGATGAAATCATGTATTTATAAAATTATTATTTAAAGAAAAAATTCGGGATTCTACTGCATTATGTCGGTCCCCCTTGGAAAACATACTTGATTTTAACATTTTCTAACAATTGGAGGCCTCATCCTCCATCCTTAATTATGATTTATTCATCAACATATCAATCAAATCAGGTGTGCCATGAATGTCATGAAAACAAAAACGATACCTTCTACATATTTGACAGTTACCTAGGGGCCTAATGTAAAATCCATTTTTTCTTTGGATAATTTTTTCTAATAAATGATTTTTTCGTCAAATTTGATTTTTTTACGAACACCCTGTATGAGGTAGACTGGCTATACTACATAATACCTCAGGCAAAGCTTAATCGATTTACAAAAAATATTTCCAACCTGCGCCCTGTGGTTTATACAGGGCACTCTGAAAAATCAAATTTTTTAGAATTTTTTTCCCACTTTGTGAACTTTGTATAACTTAGAGTACCTACTGATATTTCGTACAAAGGCTTTTGAGCTATGGCTAATTCGATGGCTCCATCCATTTTATTCTTAAAAAATGCCTAATATGATATTCTGAAAATTGTTTATTTAAAAAAACCATAGTAAGAAATGGAATAATCACCCAAATAGTATTGTCTGTGAGATATCAGATATCTTTCTTTAGACGAATCTAAAAAAAATCTATAGCGCTAAATTTTACTCGGCTCTTCATAGATTTCTAGAGTGTTCACAAGCAAACGCGGACCATACAGTAGATTACAAGATACTAGATTAGAGCCTTTTATGATAGTGAATATAGAGAAAGCTATTTTAAATCAAATGGACAATGAAGAAGTTATCAATATATTGCCGTCCCAAATTTCATTATTAAGAATTTAATTTAAATAATTTTTTTTAAATATACCTACCACGTTTTTAAAAAGTACTAAAAATTATAAAGTATAGAATGTTTTCTCAACGGCAGCTACCCCTCTAAACTGCTTACTATTATCTATTGCATGTGCCCCAATTTTTTTGAATCTTTATGAGGCTAGGAGAAATTATTTTATTTTTTAGACCGTTTTTATACTATTTTATACTTTTTAGACATTTTTAAACAAGGAATAGGTATATTAAGGTAATATATTGAAATTTTATTATTTTCTGCTTTTTAAGCCTGGTTCATGCAGCAACTTTATCTTTTACTTTTACCTTATTTTTAAGAAATATTAAATGCCATTGGTCAGTTCAAATCTAGGGACAAATAAATGCCATTACTTATTACTTTTAAATAAAGTAAAATTAAAAGATAAAGTTGAGTTTATGACACAGACATATGTGTCAAATTTCAGGTTAATTAATAATTATTAATTCTAGATCCTTCTTACTTACCAATGCATCTGTTGATAGATTTCCACTAGTCAAATATTATTTATTTTAATAATATTTATTTATTAGGTAGATATTCATACTTTTTTTATAGTAACAAATAACATAATAATAACATGTAGTATATACCCCATTAATTTTGCATTGTTATCCTAGTCTGAGCCATGTTTGAAGTTTCAAGTCGCTAACTCATCGGGAAATTAGTTTAAAATCAATTGCAAAATTTGACGAACAGATAAACAGGAGGAAAATAAAGCGAGTTAATAAAAACGTGGTAAAAAAGCATTAATTTATTAAATCAAATAATAGATCTAGTCTAGTTTGTCATTTTTGTGTTATTTTTGGTTTATAGAGAATACGGCTGTTTTAATTTTTGGTGTTACAAGAATTTATTTTTATTATATGTATTTCAAGATTATGCAAGAGGTTTTAAATAAACTATCCAAATAAAAATAAACCTGCTTCTTATTGCAACATATCTTATTGGGCCGGAATGACTGAACTTCCCGGGCCGGTTGACCCTACCCCATCCGTCCCTGTGGATGAGATACTTCAGTATGAAAATGATGAGTACCTACAACAAATCATCGCGCAAACTGTTTATATAGAAATATCGGTCTCGAAGAATTTTCTTCGTATCGTTTATGAAAGAGTTTTCACCCACCAGGAAATATATTGGAAATGCTGAAATGTAGAAAGGGCGAAGTACCAGTGTGCTGTAGTTGCTAATTCTTAACAACTCCTTTCTAATCACAATATTTCTTATTATATGTATTGTTATATGTGTTATATAAAATTTAAAACTGTATTTCGAAAACGAGGCATTTGGTCATAAGGAAATTATTTGAGGTTCACTATGGCGTGGTATGCACTGTATTTTGTTCAATGTCACCCTAAACAAAGAGTTATTTTTGCCTATATTTCGCGAAAAATGTACCCACTTTTTCATTAAGAAATAAGTTAGCGCCTTTCGTCGAGCAAATAAATAAAACATATCAGGGATCCACCTTATACCGAGTAAGATAATGCACAAAGGTCAAATTAGCTAACGGGAGCCTACTTTCTGGTGCCATAAATTACTGAATCAATAAAATTTCAGAAAAAGAGGCCGAGGAAGTAATTAGACGACCAAATAACAGGTATGGGTGGGTATCGCATGTGTCGATTTGTTCACGTGTATCTACTCCATGTTTATATTAGGTACTCCGATGTAACTGTAAGCGGACACCCAAGGATTAATACCGGCAATAATGTCCAATTGTGCTGCGGTCATTTCTGCGGAGGAACATTTATTAACGCTTAGATTTTCCACATAATTCTCTCTGACCAGTAATCGGGACGGCATAATTCTACAAATTACGGGCGAAATAACAGGACTGGTGCAAGCCTTAGCCCGACTCTTGGGTTCCTTTTGATTCGCCATTTCAGTAACACAAAGACCGGTAATTAATTTTCATAAATCTCTAATGCAACGCTCCAGCTGAGTGCAATGTGTCGGCTGCTATTATGAAGCACGGCTACAAAAAGGTTAATGGCCACTCGCTTGTTCAATGTTAAAGCGCATGTGAGTGCGAAGTTTGGTATTAATTATTACAGTAGATTTTTGTTCCGGTGTTGGTCTCATTATATGGTGGAATTTGAGGGGTCTGGGGAGAAATAATAACAGACGCGCAAAGAATCTGGGACAGATCTGTTGTTGAAAATGGATGTCATCGTCTCATTGTGAGGTTTCGCGCTGCATCAGGTTACCGTGAGCGAGGTTATTGTGTGTGAAACATATTGTGTTGACATTGAACGAGTTAAGTGAATACCTCGTTTAAAGTAAAAAATCGTTTCCTTTTTGTTTATATCTTCCTTTCTCTGCATTTCCTTCCTGTGTATATAACTGTATACGCTGCAAATAACAATAATGGATATACCTAGTAATTGCTCCCCCCATCTGATTATTATGAAGTCAATTCAGAAAATTTGTAGGCTTTCTTTATTAGAAAGTAAGTAATTTGTGCTGAATTTTCACTTATTTATTGACAAGTGCCAGAAAATACAGTTGATTTAAGTTAAATGCATTTTCTGCAAAGATATAGAAAAATGTCATTGCGAAAGTTCTTCAGAATATAAAAATTATTCCCCTGACAAATTTCAAAGTAATTCGTCTACTTTGTTTGTCATTTTTCATGTGTTAGGTAATAGTTTAGAAAAAGCGCCTTTCGGGTAAAATATCTAGAAATATTTTATAAGAAATTGTTATTTGATAGGCGAAACTTTGTTCGAATTTTGGAGTATTTTGGTGCACATTTTGCCAATTTTAACGCAAACGATTGAACTGAGTGAAAAGGTAACAGCTGATGTAATGTAATTTTTATAGGTGGTACTAAATAACAGGTTTTCCAGCCAGAGAGTAGTTTATTTATAATATCATTGCCAAATTTGTTATTTCCAAGCTTTCGCTCTGGATTGAGAGCTTCTTCAGGGAATTAACTATTAGATTAATTAATTATTATTAACTTTACTAAACACGGGTAATCTTTTGTTGCAGATTTAAAAGGTGTACTAAAATAATAAACCTAAAAGATATAACCCCAAACCAATACGAGTAAAAACACAACACAAAAACAGCGCAAGTTTTAGCCACCTCCGAGGTACGTAGAAATTGACATCTTCAGCTTACCCCTCATCCCCAAAAACATATATTAGTGTCAAATTTCACTTTAGCAGCTAAATTACTTACAAAAGAAAGGGCCATACTCGATATAATAAAAAAATTAGCGAGATCTGTCCGACTTTACAAGCTTTTATTAACTTCACCTGTTAGATAGTATCCTTTTCCTTCCTTTTAAGCCAGTTCCACCCACCCGATTGAACTGAAATTTTGCATATACAGGGTGGCCCACCACGAACTGCATCGATCTATATATGGAAAACTAAAAGTAGGAAAATTCTGAAAATTTGGCACCTCACCAATGCCGAAGGACGCTGCTCAACTAAAATATTTTGGTGAATCTGGCACTTCCGGGTATACCGAAAGTCGATATCAACTTTCTTATTTCAAATGGAGCACCCTGTATATTATTGCATTTTTGAATTCTAGACATCATTTTGGAACAAAAACATGCAACATGTCCTATCTCTAAATCCAACCGTTTTTGAGATATTTGCATTTTTCCGAAAAAAATTACAGGTGCAGTCCTAAAGTCAATTAGCAATTTATACGAGGAAACCGCGAAATTTCAAAACAAATTTTTGGCATCGTGTAACAGAAGCCCTGACCTAGTGATCTCTGCTGAGAAATAAATCCGTTCTTCACAAAATATGAATAAAAATTACATCCAAAATGTGCTTAAATCTCGAAATTTTCAAATGGAAACCCCCATTTTTTTTAATGCAATCTTATTCACCACTAAAAATGATGTCAACTTTGTGTAAGGTTTCCTATATCTAAATGCAGTAATTTTCGATTAATTTACGAAAAACCCACTTTTCGCCCATAAAATGCGGGGTTTGCTTAACGCTTGGAAAATCATATTAGCCGGTGGACGTTGAAAAGACAATCTCGGCTGAGGAAATGTCACTTGGTTTATAAATTATTGTCAACAATAATGCCGGCGCGCTTAAATTACACAGAAGAAGATTATGTATCGCACGTTCTTGGATAATACTTTGTTGCATTCTCCGTAGATAATAAACAAATTTAAATAATCTTCCTTTGTGTAATTTAAGCGCGCCGGCATTATTGTTGACAATAATTTATAAACCAAGTGACATTTCCTTAGCCGCGATTGTCTTTTCAACGTCCACGGCTAATATGATTTTGCAAACCCCGCATTTTATGGACGAAAAGTGGGTTGTTCGTAAATTAATCGAAAATTACTGCATTTAGGTATAGTAAACCTTACACAAAGTTGTCATCATTTTTAGTGGTGAATAAGATTGCATTAAAAAAATGGGGGTTTCCATTTGAAAATTTCGAGATTTAAGCACATTTTTAATGTAATTTTTATTCATATTTTGTGAACACCCTGTATAAGAACGGATTTATTTCTCAGCAGAGATCACTAGGTCAGGGCTTCTGTTACACGATGCCAAAAATTCGTTGTGAAATTTCGCGGTTTCCTCGTATAAATTGCTAATCGACTTTAGATCTGCATCTGTAATTTTTTTCGGAAGAATGCAAATATCTCAAAAACGGTTGGATTTAGACATAGGACATGTTGCATGTTTTTGTTCCAAAATGATGCCCAGAATCCAAAATGCAATAATATACAGGGTGTTCCATTTGAGATAAGAAAGTTGATATCGACTTCCGGTATAACCGGAAGTGCCAGATGCACCAAAATGTTTTAGTTGAGCAGGGCCCATCTTCATTGGTGAGGTGCCAAATTTATTTTCAGAATTTTCCTACTTTTAGTTTTCCATATATAGATCGATGCAGTTCGTGGTGGGCCACCCTGTTGTAATTTATTCAAAATGACCGTCGCTCCAAGATGGCGGATTACCTTTTTCTTTGAAACCCCCTTGATATGGATAAGAAATGAAAGGATTTGACGAGTAGAAAAAGATAAGGGAATCATACTAAATCCAATTTGGCGACCTCCACAAGATATTCGATTAGCTATTTCTTTGCGGATGCCCCAACATGGTAGCTCAAAACTCGTAGGAAAAAGGCAATGTATCAATGATGCGTTATCAGAAATGCATAGATTAAGACTTATACCTACAAAATAAAATAATAAATAAAAAACATTTTTAAAAACTAGTGTTATTTAGGTACACCATGTACTAAAACGAATAAAATAAGTTTAGGTTTTTAAAATTTATTTTCAAATAGCTTGTTGCAGGAATTGAAAAGGACAAAAGGGCACACATACTTCGGCAAGTATTTATGCTTATCAACCAGTAACTGTCCAATGAAATTAATTGGTATCTACTTTTATGAATAACATTTCGACCGACAAGCAAATTTTGAAAACCAAAACATAAAAGCTTGTTTTTAAAAGGTTTTTTTATTATTTATTATTTTATTTTTAAGATATATTTTATTTTTAAGATATATGAACCATTACTAATGAGACACTATGTATATCAAATTTTTGAAAAAAGTCCGTAATGCCAACATAATATTCCCCGCTTATCTTATGTGTCAATAGATTATCATTATTCCTAACAGATGCTTACTTACCTTAGCGGTACTGCGAAGAGGAACCTAATTTCCTGATATGCGCTAGTTCACACCTGGAACAGAAGGAAACATTACATATTTACCTTAGTTCATGCAGACATTTTTGTAATTATTGTCTACGAGTTAATGAAATTAAAACAATTTTAAAAAAATTGAACTAAATCTTATGTTTAGAATTTGATAATCTGATAGTCTTGCCTTAAAAATCTAATTAAAATTCGGTAAAATATATCGTGTGTTTCAGATAGCTTCAAAAGTATATTAAAGAGGTGGCCAGTCTTCTGGCTCCTATTTTCTTTGATATCTCTGAGAAATTTTATAAAAAAATATACTGACGTAAAATTCATTCGAACAGTTTTGGTCACGAAATAGACTTTTGAATCTGTTTGATCAATTAGGTAATTACAATCCCCATTTATTTTTCTTCCTTAAGTCTGCTTTTGTTACGTTCCCTCTCCTGTCAAAACTCCAATAACAAAATTAATTTTTTTCAGATTCATCTAGACGTTAAAGAAAATTGATTTGACTTTTCTAAACCAATAAAAACCCAACGCTCAAAACTAATTTCTGACGGCCTAACTTTATTAGCAAAGAGACAGCATTTTTGTCGTACTCTTTTCTCTGCTATTCGTTGGAGATAAACTCCGCGATGTTTCAATTTCCATTACGCAAAACCATGATGTTGAAAAACAAGATTCTGATAATTTAGAAGGATCAAGAATTTTATTGAGGCAGAACTTTTTATCCAGTCGCATCCGTTGAAGACATCGTCACCGAACACACATTTTGCTTCATCTAGAATCTAGTGCCTAACGATTTAATTAAATTAAATAATTCATCTGCTAGTTCGAATATTACGTGCTTCCAGAATGTACCAAAATTTTAACGACGTATGCAAGAACTTTTTTAAACATTTTTTTCGGAAACCTCTTGGTTTTCGTGATAAATATTTGTTAAAATTATAATGTGCGTTTTTGTTACCCGCCACTTAAGCATAAATCTAAACTTTTGAAAGTAATCCCAGTTTTGATAAATTGTGCTGTAAGGCGAGTCTATTACACTACGAGTACTAATGCCCAAATAATTTGCAACACTTACAACAATACTTTATTGGACCGTTTTCTGCCGCGATTGGGAAAATATCCGTTTTCTCGAAGTGCTTGTATAGCAGGAACAAATATGTGCGATGTGCGATGTGCGCTTATTTTTGGGGCGAGACAATTCGGAAGTTGTTCATTGTTTTTCGTTATTATTGTAAAAACCGGCATTGTCACAAAATGTTCCTATACCTGCATATCACGCGTGTAAACACAACTATTTAGATGTAACTCGTGCCTGGCCGGCAGGAGGCTAGCAAAAATTTGAAGAAAATATTTGAAAAATACATAGTTAAAATGCTGGCACTTATTTCTGGAATGACCCGTATATTCTACCGTCATGTTTTTAATTGAAAATGCTGGTAAGCCTTAATCAATGATAGGTCCATAAGGCGTCATCATCATCTGCAACTTTTTACCACATGCTTTTAATATTTTTCATAATTAGATGAGGATATGAGGGTGACTTGCAAATGTATGAGAGCTTTGAATCAGAGCAGATGTTACCTATACGCAGGTACGTGTGAGACAAGCCATTCTCATTTAAAAAATTATATAGGTAACGGCCACGAAATAATCACATGATGGGTGATTATTTGCACACATTCCTCGCATAGAAGCTTAGTAAAGGTACACGTTGCTCGGTTACTCACAAGCAAGGGGGGGGGGTGGGCATACTATCTGACGTCAGATCAAGTATGCCCGCTTCAAGGTTACGAGTCCCGCTGATGTTTTCGTCGTGTATATTTCGTTGTGTCAAAAGGAATATATTTAGCGATTTTTTAATAACAATTGGGGTGCTAATTATTATTTACTAAGTGCAGTGTTAGTTTTGTCGTGAGTTTAAACACTTATTATTTGTGTTATTTACAAGCGAAGTTGCTGAGAGATTTTGTGCTTTTGTAAGGTATTATCAACACCTAAAAAATAATTTTACATGCATAGCTTTTTTGTAAATTTGTTATTAATGTACTTAGATGCAAAAAAATCAAGCAAGACCAAGGAAACTAATATATTATTTTCTATGAGTAACTTCATAAAAGATTTAATAATGGTATGGTTTCTTACTATTTTAATTAATCATGTAAAACAAGCATAACTACCTACGACATTACAGTCTTTTTACTTTCATTAATAATTATTGATTTCAAGAAAGGGTATTGTTTTTAGTATTACCCAGCAAAATATTTTGATACTACAAATAAAAATAAAACCTCTATATGTATGTTCCGTTTTTCTTCCAGCCATAAAAATCGTACTGTAGGAAAATAATCATACTCCCTAATTTTATATATGTAAAATGTCTGAAGTGTACATAAAACAAATAATAATAAACAGAAGAAGAATGTCTCCCATTTTCCAACACGGGACAAAATTTGTCAGATAAAATCCAAAAAAGAAAATATGTTACAAAAAAAAATAATAATAATTTTATAACACCCGTCAATATCAGCTAACATATTTTTATATTACAAAATAGTAATATACAAATTTTAAATATAAATTTCTAGAATGCAGATATTTTACCAATGAATATAGCATTAAATATCATTCCAGTGTATTAAACGCAAGTAATAAAATTTACAAAATCCAAATTTTTTAAAATAAAAATATATATCGTAGAGGGGCGTCTTTGGACTTGGTGTCTTGACTTGAGCTGGTCATTTGGTGTCGCACTTTCGTTGCGTAAACAGGTATGATCAGTTAGAGCAGGTGCGTATGTAAAGTAGTGAAATATCCGACTCCCAATCTTCCAATAGTAAGTGAAAATATTTGAAATAAGTTTTTTCATAAAGTTATCGGCATTATTGTTAATTTCTTTATTGTACTCTATGGACTCAAGAAAATGTGGTGAATTTAGTTATGTTTAGTTATGGACTGTTTCTGTGATGGTGCGCATTCCTTTTTTTTTTTGTTTACTTGGATATAATGGGCTCTAAGGCAAATATATTCTATATAGATTGGAGAGAATAGAGATTTACTATGTACATGAAAAAGAATAAAAGTGCGTTTTTTACTTATTAGATATTACCGATAAAAATAGTTTTTTTTTTAGAATGTTCCAAGTTTGTTTATATTTTTTACCATCAGTTTTTATAGCAAATTTTGGTAAGCTCATGTTTATTTGGGAAGTTATGTATTTCAACAATAAGAACTAGAATTATTTAAATTTTTTTAAAAACCTTAAAATAAATGGGCCTTTGTTAAATGTGAATTTTATTTTGGATTCCCTTCGATGCAAATGCAAGTAAATACATATATATTTTTTATAAAATCCCTAAGTAATATCTAGTGGCGATCTTACTGAGTAAGTTGCGATTCAACATAGGACGAGTTGTCACTGAAGACGCTTACGGGTAAGATCAGCAAAAACGTCTGGAAGATTTCCATCGACCACAGCGGGACAACCTGAAAATTTGTTACTATAAAATATATTTAAAGTAACAATTCAATATTTTCCCTACTAATATGCATATATTTTTTCCTGAATATTTGGACATTATAAACAAATATATATTTATTATGTTTTATAATAAGTAATATTGCACGCTAGAAAAATATTTTTGAAACTATTATACGATTTATTAAGAATGAATATAACAAATAGTCAAATTAAAAACATGAATATTATATGTGATATCATCTTAATTTTTAGATTTAAAACGCATACAAGTTGTTAAACCACACACCAGTACCTATATTTGCTCTTATAATACAGCCAATATTATAAAAATAGCTTACTTCGTAAAATACATGTAGTATTGTTTTGGCAAATACATAGTATTTAATTTCCTAATACCTACGTATTATTATTTTTATTTTTTCTCCGTAAACTTTCATTCCTATAAATTTAGACGTTCTGGGCATTCTGGCTGACGTCATTCCCGCTGTCCACGGATTGGTTCAAACGTTACCATGCAACCTATTCCTCTACTAACCCTAATTCGCATAAACATATTTTGGCGTCGATATCTTCATTTCCATTCCGGAAAACCGTAACGTGGTTTCTAAGAACAATAGCCTCCGATGCGTCCCGAACACAACTTCCACCCGCCCTATTGTTTGAAAATGTTTGCAGAAAGACCAACGTAAAAAGAACAGTTATTACATTGTGCGACGCGTTGATGCATTTGAAGCGCAGTTAATTGTGTTTTCTGCCGCATCCGACAGACAGTGTCAGTGGCGGTTCCAATAGTGATATGGAACAGTAAAATCGTTGACTGACGTATTAATAAAGACTGCTCACGGCTGTCATGTTTGACAGTTCTCTGGCTCACCATGCGCTTCCCGGAGACAAAATACAATGCAAAATACATTGTTGACCATAGGCTCCATCTACTTTCCAGGACATGAAACTATAGCCGTGAGAAGTCTTATTAATACGTTAGTCAACGGTAAAATTTTCCATAGTTTTAAAATACCTTTTCCAATTGCTACTTCAAACATGTGCGGCAATTTCCCAGAATGTAAATAAAAAAATATCTGTAACCTAAGTCATCACACTTGTTGAATTCATTCGGAGGCTATTTAGGTTACTAGTAATAACACCATTATAGTTTTTAAAATGATTGAATCTTCCCACAACAAGACAAAAGAGCTGACGTTTCATAAGTTCACATGTCAAGAATCTTCCTTAACTTTCCATATATTGTCTTTTCTTGTCCAATAGCAATAAATATATGAAGGATGGTTATGTTATGCATAGTGTCCGGTAAGTATTTGGCAATCTCACATGAGCAGATAGAGGATGTCAAAACATTACGATTGAGCTTAATAACTATATGGATCATACCTCAATAGTTACTGAGGTACAGGGCGTTGTAGTTCTTTTTTTGAAATTGAATTATGGCAATGTCTCCCAAAATAATCAAGCTGCTGAACTGAAGTTTGGCACTGCTATGTTTTTTGGGTTGGAAAATAAGCTGAAAATGTCAATTTCTAGGTGATTCACAGAGGAGGTCACTTGCGCTGTTTTTGGATCGTGCTTTTACTCGTAACTTTTTCGAGGTTATCTTTTTAGTCTTACATGCAGGTCCATCATTTTAGTCCATCTTTTTATTTGCAAACAAAGGTGTATACTTGTTTCATAACGATGAAATCAACCGTTTACGTTGAGATTGGGAAAACGTGCTCCAAAACACCTGTTAACTTCAACATTTGAAACATGAAATTTTCACATAGGTTCCGCTTTTAAATGTTACAGATCAACTGTACATGCAAAATGAAGAAAAAAATGCCAAATGGGCATTGGTCAAAACACCATTGGTGTTCTTGAAATAGGATGTCCATATTTTTTCAAATTCAATGGGTTCCATATTAAAAGTGAATAATTTTTGGTACATTGTTCATAGGGATTTTTTTCTCACTTCAAAAGGGTACGGTTAACTTGCAACATTTGACATTTGACAGCGGTGGGTGAAAATTGTATGTTTCGAATGTTGGAGTTAACAGATGTTTTGGGGCACGTTTTTCCAATTTCAACACAAACGGTTATGATTCTATAATTATGAAACAAGAGTACACTTTTGTAGCCAAATGAAAAGTTGCACTAAAATGATCGACCTGCAAGACCGAAAAGATAACCTCAAAAAAGTTACGAGTAAAACAAGATCCGGTGCAGGTGGCGTCCTCTGTGAGATACGTGGAAATTGACATTTTCAGCTTATTCTCCATCCCAAAAACCACAGCAGAGCCAAATTTCAGTTCAGCAGCTTGATTATTTTGGGAGATACTACCATAATTAAATTTCAAAAAAGAGCCACAGCGCCCTGTATCTCAGTAATTATTGAGATTTGACCCATAGTTGTTAAGCTTAGTCGTAATATTTTGACGTCCCCTACCTGTCCTGCGAAATTGCCTCACACTAACTGGACACCCTGTATTTAATAATCTACGAAATGTCCTAAACCGAACAACCATCCTATTATTAATAATAAATGATGTCTAGTGGCATATCAGGTAAAGGATATCAATTGAAAAAAATGCACTCCAGCCGGGACTTGAACCCGGGACTCCTACTGTGGCCGTAGGCACTTTAACCAACTAAGCTACCGGAGATATGGGTTCCATCGGCTAGGTGTTATTTATTCCAATTGATATATAGTTAGTAGCGGTGAGATGTAGAAGACTTCGGCGTCTTCTACAGCTACTAGAAGGGGTTAGAGGGTGTAGGGAAACCATTCATTATTGTTGGTTATGTAAACTTCCTATTTGTTCTTCCACCCACAATATTCGACATATAGCGACTTAATGCAAGTATCGAACGTGGAAATTCTAACCGACAATGTCAAAGCCAGAATATGAAACACAGAAAGATTTTTAGTACCTGTAATAATTATAAATAATAAATGATGTCTAGTGGCATATCAGGTAAAGGATATCAATTGAAAAAAATGCACTCCAGCCGGGACTTGAACCCGGGACTCCTACTGTGGCCGTAGGCACTTTAACCAACTAAGCTACCGGAGATATGGGTTCCATCGGCTAGGTGTTATTTATTCCAATCATTTATTATTTATAATTATTACAGGTACTAAAAATCTTTCTGCATCCTATTATTTTCTAATTTGCTGTAGGTATGAATATCCATACTATTAACCGTTAATAAAATAAATAGTACCGGCCTGGAAGAATATACTACGACAGGTTCTTCCATGGTACAGGTTAAAATGGATGCACATTTTAGATTTTTATGTACATTTTTTTGCAAAAATGTTCTAAATTATGAAGTGTTTATTCATTTCCATTAAAGGAAACGTATAATTTCTAAAGTAAGATTTTGGAACACACGTAGATTTCAAAAATACAAAAAACATACCTGGTGATTCTTATAAAACGACGCAAGTTGATATTTTTTCGTAACTTTGTTATCTTCTTTTGTTCCTTCTAATAGCGAATTGTGGCGGTTCAGAAAAACCTTACAACTTTCGTATACAATTCCTTCTAAGTAAAGACTCTAGGCCACTCTAGGGGTAGTGCAATCTATACGGGAACAATCTACACATATGGTTTTCCATGTGAGCATAAAACGCTCTTTGTAATTAGTGTTTCATCAGACAAGATTTCTTGTCTGCTTGTCTTGTCTTGCAAAGCGCAAGACAAGAAATTAAATTCATTCTTCTCTTGCGCGACTCTTGCTGGAAAAATCTTGTGTTGCAAGCAAGGCTTCTTGCAACTTCTTGTTCTTGTATTTTTTGTTAAGTGACGTCATCGCAAGACGCTTGCAATGCTATACCAAGACTCTTGCCTTATTTATTACGTACAAAGCTTGTCGAGACAAGATGCCGCAGCGCTGCAGAGCCGCAGTGCAGGGGGTCGAGGATTTATTTCTTTAATTATTGACATAGCGTTATTTTATTGTTATTATTTGTATTTCTTTTTTGTATTTTAATAATAATTCTATTTTAATTTTCGCTTGATTTTCAATTCGAAATACCTTTTAAGTCGAAGGCTTTCCTTTCTGTTATAGTATATTTCCTAACAAGTGCGGAAAGTGCCACTTTTCTGCACGCGATTGCAGTTGGCTGAACCCCGCTACGAGTCGTTCAGCCAAGAAATCGAGTGTTAAAAAGACACTTTCCGCAAGAGTTAGGAACACTATTTTTTCTACAAGCGTGCGGAGAAGTAAGTCACTTTTCCGCACGCGTTTACTTTTCCGCACGCTTGTAGAAAAAAGTTATTTTGATGTCTATGCCACACTAACATGAAACGAAACAAAGTATTAGGAAGTCCAATAGCCCCGAGAAACAAGCTATTACTATAGATAGACATTTTAAGTATTTCATCAAAAATATAGTTAAAGAAAACTTATAAAAAATAAATTAATCCACTGTAGTGGATTAATTCAAGGGTAATACATTTTTAGTTTGATGAATTTATAAAAATTGTAATTCGTAATTCCTGGAAACATGGATTATTAGAAATTACTTACTCTATAGGAGTATTGTAAATACAATATATAGGTATGTAGGTCTACCTTTTGTGATTCGACCTTTTGTAGTTTCTATATTTCGTTTACGACATTTTTCGATTCGACCTTTTGTGTTTCGACATTTGGAGATATAAAAAACATATTAGAACCAGGTGTTGAGAATTCATACTTCTTCATCTTGCAACTACAGCGAGATTCTTGGGCTATTTTGTATTTACGAGCATGTAGCATTACGATTCAGTTTTAGCTGTGTAAAAACGATGTAATAAATTCCTAATTGTGGAAGTGATGGCTATCCGCCACTGCCGCTGACACATTCGGGCTAATGGGGCTGGCTCTTTTTAAATTATATGTAAATACGGTGGAACAATAAAACGCTGGATGTTATCTCACCGTGTGTCCACGGGCGTAGCCAGGATTTAGTTTTGGGGGGGGGGTTTAGTTTGAGAAGTAAATAAAACAACAAAAATATACTTACATGAAATTTAATATCTATATATTCATCCGAAAAACTACGACATATTTATAAAGTTCTTAACTTTAAATGAAATGGATAAATTAATTTCGTTCCTCTGCGCTAAATCTAAAACCATTAAAGAAGAAATCTTCGGCTTTTTCTTTTAAATATATCCACTACTTCATCTGCATGAATTTCTGTTCCATAGTGAATGTTCATTTACCATTAAGTCTGTTTTCACTTGTAGTGTTTCGTAAATAGTTTTTCAGTCTCCTTAGGCTCGAGAAAGACCTTTCTGGGGTAGCAGTGGATACAGGAATGGTAGCCAAGATTTGTGGTAATGTGTAAATATTAGGATAAAGGTTTTTATCGCACATATCTAGGCATTCCAAACTAGATTTCGGGGTAGGCAGTCTTCTTATCAGCATGCAAGGTAGCTGAAGCTTTGATAGCTAAATCCAAATTTGTTTCTTTATTAGAAACCCCTTGACCTTGACTACACCACTTTTTCCAGTAGTCCATACCTTTAAGTTTATCACCCTTCCTTTTTTTCCCCTCCATTTTTCGACAGTAATAATGATTCACGTAACTATCCTTAACAAGGTCATCGAATAACAGCGCACTAAAATTACTCACTTACACGGTACACTTAATTCTCTTCACTATTCGTTCACCACTTTTCACTTTTATTCGCTTCGAGTTCGCATGGAACAATACTGCCGTAAGCGCGGTCACGCGCCGCGGCGCCGCGTATATAGCAGCCCAGTAGCCGTCCAGAAACTTCCACAAACTTCCACAAAGTTCCGCTCATTTCGACCGAGGGGCGTGGCGAATAATCGAGAAACAACGCAAAGTGTCCCTACAATACAAAATAGTTCGGCTGCAACTGCGTCTGCCTCTCGTCAAAAGATGGCGCTAGGCGCTACTATTACTACATATATTCAAACGTAATAATAATTTAACTCTTCACTCCTCGTATTTTTTCGGTATAATATTAGGTAATATTTTGCTTATTTCGGGGGGGGGTTGAACCCCCGAAACCCCCCCCTTGGCTACGCCCGTGCGTGTGCCCATCTCCATAAACTAATGCTAACATAATGTAAACGTGAATTAGGGGAACGGGGTCCGGCGTCGTAAATCTGAACTTGTAGAAAAAGCGGGAAATGTGGAAATTAGCATGCCGGGCTAGCCCTATTCTAACTTAGCCAGATAAGCCGAAATTATTTAAAGAACTAAACTAGATTAGCGTAATGGAACGAAGCATTTATCTTTTTATGTACCTAATTAAATAAAACGAAAATATCTTTCCTCGTCAAGTATTTTCTGGACAACATAATAGACACAGGCGGAAAATCGCTGGAAAGAATTTGTCAACAAAAAGAGCGTTTAAAAGGTACGATATATAATATGAGGAGTTATTAAATTATTGACAATGAAATAGGCAATAGTCATCAAAGAGAAGTTTTGAAACTTTGGCCAACTAAGAGTGGAAAATTAGCAAAAACGACAAGGCTTGTTGGATAAGATAGCGCTAATCTAATAATTTGTTATCAAATTCTAACTACTTATACAGGGTGGCTTATATAAGTGGCTCACTCGAAATATCTCTGCTATTTTTTAACAGAAAAAATCGGTGGCGGGTGCGATCGATAGCCCTTCCACGCGGCCTTCTTTTGTCATGATGAAAATTGTTGTCCGTGGCCTGGCCATCTACGAAAACTATGGCCAAAAGTCTGCTGTAACTTTTTTATTTTTTGAAATGTGGCAAAATGTTTAACATATGAAAATTGTTTGGTTATGTACCAATATATGGTCCAAGACAGACTAAGTAATTAAGCCCTATTAAATATACACCTATATACCACAATGTACCCATAAATGAAGAAAAGCTCAGTTTGCGCGAAAGAAGAGAAAATATGATTTTATTTTGTGATAAGTACATTATTTTTTAAATCTAAAGAATTATTGTTTCTTCTTGTGATTTCGTTTTGTTATGTTTATTATTTAAGCTTGTTTTTTATTTTGTTTGGGTAAACATTTTTTTGTTTTTGTTATTTTCCAGAGAAATAAATTATTTATTTTATATTCTAAAAATTTTACCTCCCCGCCCTCCCGTTTAGATTTGCCTGGATCCGCCTCTGTTTGTGGTTGATATGAGATCTAGTTACCCATGAAAATAAATATGCCAATTGGAATTTTACAAATGGGGTTACCTAAACAGGTGAGTTGACTCAATAGCTCCGCAAAATGTGTAATACTAAAAAATGAGAATATTTAGCAGCTGAAATGCAGATGCTAAAAAGGTTAAATGTTACGGTGTTGTTTGTTGTGAAAAGTTGTATAAATACTAGGTATTATAGACTATAGAAAGAATTGTAATGTAATAGGATGTACGACATTTTATTATTTCATTTTTAGGATAACTGCTATGGCATTAAGTATTTTTAATTTATTTTTTATTATTTAAAATAATAATTCTAGATTAGCTATTTAACGTTCGGTGAAGTGCATGAAAACCGCTTTATTTTCCAAATTCGAAAACCTTTATGCCTACTTTATTTTAGCCTCATAATCGATTATTTATTTTTATGGGTAACTAGATCTTCTGCGCCAATCACAAATATTACATATAATTTTTCTTAATTTCTTATAGTAAATACAGAACAAACTGGCAAGTGTGACTTTTCAATTTAAACGGGATATTTTGCTTTATAAAAAAAGCATCAATAATTTTTTTTCCAGGTTGATGAATTTTTGATACACTAGTTGTTTTCCCACAGTTGTTGCAAACAATTTTCAAATTAAACTATTTTCTATACCTCTAGAAATAAAAAAGTTACAGCGGTTTAAAAATTTTGAATTTTTTTGATAGTTGGCCATAGTTTTCCTAGGTGGCCATTCATGGACAGCAATTTTCATCATGAAAACAGAAGGCCGCTCGTAAGAGCTATCGATCGCATCCGCCACCGACTTTTTCTTTCAAAAAGTAGCCGAGATTTTTTGAGTGAGCAGCTTATACAGGGTGACTGGTAATGAAAGGTATTCCTTTTAAGGAGTGCTAGGGGACCCCATTTGAAGTTCATTGACCCATATAATCCATTATACAAAAGGCAATGGTTTTTAAGTTATTTCAGTTTTTCCGTTTTTCAGAATTTCGCTGTCCCGCGCCACTAATTGTAGAGATTTTTGAAAAGCCTAGCAAGTTTTCCAAATTATGTCGGAGGAATAGACATGATTTGGAAAACTTGCTAGGCTTTTCAAAAATCTCTACAATTAGTGGTACGGAACAGCGAAATTTTGAAAAACGGGAAAACTGAAATAACTCAAAAACCATTGCCTTTCGTATAATGCAGTATAGGGGTCAATGAACTGCAAATGAGATCCCCTATCACTCCTTAAAAGGAATACCTTTCATTACCAGTCACCCTGTATAAGCCACCCTGTATATCCTAGGGACTATATTATCCTTCTGCTGGTCGGAAGTTCCTCAGAGGTGAGAACAGATGTTGCGGTTGGTGTTTATTATCATTATTATATTTTATATCGTTCTAAACGTTCTAATAAATTGTTAATTGGTTTTAAAAAAATTAAATGTTTTTTTAAATTACAAAGCAATTCAATTTGAATTTGTGAACCATTTTATTAGATAAAAAAAGTAGTTCTCTTGCTTTGTAAACACTAAACAAATTACCAAGATAAAGATAGGAGTGCCTTTAGTAGGTATTGGATGGGTTCGTTCTGCGTTTATATCATTCCACTTAAAGACATAAATGAAATTTCACCTTGTAAATCATGTAAGATGCGGGCGACCCTTGAAGAATAATAATTACCCACTCAAGATAATTTTTTTCGATCGACGTTGTAATTTAACATCTTAAAGTTCATTTTATCACGACCAGGCTTTTGTCGAGCAACCCAATCAGTTCAGAATTATTATTCTTCCTCGACATAAAGTCAATATATTCAATTCCGCGATGCGTACATGCCCTTCACACGAGTTCCTCTTCTACTACGGCAAAATTAATCTAGCTCTGCTCGATGGTACCGGATTAGAACTGCACACAGACTTAATTTAGAAAAGAGGTCATACCCACGAACTATACATTAGTTTACGCTACGCTATGTCAATATAAGAAAATACCAGAACGGTAAAGCTAAAGCAGGCATGCAATCTACAAAATTATTTTCCTCAGACTAATACTTGTATCCAACAAGCAGCAGCATCCTTTCTTAAAATACAATAAACCTTACGCCTTTGCTATAGCGATAAATGCCCTTGGGGAATACCAAAGCGATGAGATCCCAAACACCGACTTGTCAAAATCTATCTGTTCTCAATTATTGAGGTAGTAGATACTAGACATTGTATATGAATGAATTTATGTAGTTTATCCATTGCTAAACTGTTTATATTAATAGACCTCTATTTATATTTATGTACATCAGAATTTCAGAAAATAAACCAGTATCAAAAAGTCGAAAAAATCGCGCCTGCCTTGGACATCCAAGCATCATAATATGATTGACTGTTTACTCATTTGGAGATATAAATGTACAAAAAAAATAATAGGAAATCGTATTTTCAGATAAAATGTCGGCAAAACAGCGCTTTCGAAAAACTTATGGATAAAATTTCTTTCACTTGTGATTTTAATAGGACATTAATCTTTTCAACAAAAAATAACTGATATAGGTCGCACTTTCTATAGCTAACATTCTATAATACGAGTAGTATATTATGCACCAAGGGGCTAAACTGACACTTTTAATCCCGAGAGTGAAGATTATTGGCAGGGGGTAAACTTTTTACTACTTTGATGATGTGGAAGTAGTAATTTCACTGGCAGCGGATTTTGTTTTTCAAATATTATCGGTTTGAAAACTCAACGGGCTATCGCATTCAAAGCGCATTCGTGACTGGATGTTTGCTTGGACTCGACCCGCAGTGCCGAAAAGGACTCGGGCTATTTTTACCTGTTGTCGCCAATCCGCTCAGGCTCAGACGGTTATTCGTATTAGTGATTAATGACCTGAACGAATCCATAGCCTTCGAATACCGACATATTTACAGTGCTGGCCCACAAATGCTTTTATTAAATTCGAGTTCAAAGGCAAAGCCGGATGCCTAAAGACAAATAACTTCTTCTGTCCCACGAAATATCTTTACAACAAAATCACTATTAAAATTCAATACTTAAAAATTAAATACTTACCAAAAATACTTGAAAGTCGATTTTGGAACTTGTAAATTAACAAGAAGAGCTTTATTTTGACACCAAGATCGATACAATCTTTCGAAAAAGGAAAAAGTAAGTAGCCTATCAATCTGAAAATCGTTTTAGTTCTCGTTTTAATAAAGCATCCATGTTCAAAGGATTTGTTAAACCTAAAGAATAAATAAGTCGTATAAAATATATTAGGTTGGTTTTAGCAACTCAACTGACAACCATTCTTTGTTTTTTACTATTGGCGGCATTCATTGCATTTCACTCAAATGGTCTGTAACATCAATAGTGCATTGTTTATACCTATATAGGTATATACAATGGTAATAAATTACCAAAAATTTCCATTCGTTCTGCTCTATGAAATGGTTCATTATTATTCTAGTAGAAACGAAAAGCGTGTTAAACACGTAACAGCCACGAATAAGATAATATCTGAGAGGAACTATGCACCTCTGATGTCTTCAGCGATAAAGTTCCAATGCACGTAGGCGCGAACCTTCCAGAACCAGGCACCGTAAACGACGTGTTTGATATATGATCTTGTACATTTCATATTTGGAAATGAATTCCCGCAACCGAATTCTAGGTTAACTCCACCACTACATGCAATGTAAATTATTGCAGGTGCTGTATATAGGTATGCAATTTTAAACTCGTTTCCGATAGATACTTGGGAACAATATTTGATGGGAATTACTAGTTATCTGTGTATCAACTCAATGAATTTCAACTTTTTATAACGAATACGGGACTTAGTTGCCGATGCCCGCAAGGCCGAAGGAAATAATCCGCATGAGTTATAAAAAGGAACTTCAGTGCCGAGGGGACCATTATATATTTTTTAATTTCACTAGTCACTATTCCTGTACCTTCAACACCACCTCTACTAAAGCCAAACAACAACCAAGGCCTACTATAAAGACAGGCCCTGGCGCACAAAAATCACGTGACCATCTTAGTCAGACGTTACATGTCATTTGTCACATAACTGAAAGCGGCAGCTTGGGTTTTGAGAAGTTTTCAATGTTTAAAGTGTTTTTAAACGTCTTAGTTTATATTTTAGAAACAAGTTTGTGTCTAGTGCGCGTGTGTCCTGGCGGAGGGGAACCGCCGAGGTGTTATTATGGCCTCTGGGTGTCTGGGTGGAGTCGTGCCGTCCAAGAGTATTGGTGCCGCTCGCACCGACGCGACGCGACGCCCGAACCACAGAATAGGGAACCCGGAATGGACTATTATGGACATGGGACAGTATTAGTATTGGACAGTGGAGCCTGAGACACAGAGGAGTGAACTGCTTACGGGAGATCCGCGAGTTCAGACGGTCCGGGTGGCTGGAAGCCGTTCCCGTTTACCACGTTCGGGTTTGTGTATTTATTGTATTCACCATTCACCTTGTGCGAAATAAATCAGTGTTGTAACGTACTCGAGGATTTTCGTTGTCGACCTACGCCCTGATATGGGCTTTCACGGTGCCGATCAACTGAGACCGCGTCAATATTTACAGTATACCTACCGAGGTTAGTTTTCATTTTTATTTCGTAAAAAATAACCTAAATACCAAATATTGGGTCTGTTTATATTATATTTATACATATTACAAAAGCCAGGAAGAAAGTGTCGTCATAACAAACATTTGTTTTACCTCGGGATGAAAATTTCCGCCAAAAATGGATTCGTCAAATCCCAAATGAGATTTAATTTCTAAAAAACCCTTAAGTATGTGTGGCTTACACATTTTCAAGAAAGTGAAACAATAATTGGTGTGGACAAATGTGTTGTGGGAGGAAAATACCTATAGAGAATATCACCTAAGCTAACAATTTTTGAGAATGTGCCAAAATATTGTGAGTGCAGTGCCGTTTAACTCTCAGCCTAAAACAGCTGAGACAGGTTGAAAATTTTGAAAAAACAATTAGAGAAAGCTTGGATGCACAAAACCAATAATGTAATAGATGAAAGAAAACTTTCCAAATTGTTACGAAATTTGTTTTTTCTACTTATCTCCAAAAATGCCTTTCATTATATAGAACTAAGTTGGTCACGTGACTACGCGATTATGCGTTAGCGCCGTGGCCTGTCTTTATCGTTGGCCTCGAACAACAACAGAGTGACGTCACGCTTAAGAGGCCCAGTAAAAACATCTTTTAAAGCAATATATGGAAGATGTGAAAAATAGATTAGGAAAATGTGTACAAATTTTATCAGCTTTATATATCAAATTCTAGATATAGAGAGAAAGACAGAAACCACATTTTAATGAACATGTTTAATATATAATGTTTATGATAATGTTTATTTTATGAAAATACAGAAAATGTGAAAGAAACAAAGTTTTGACCAGTTGCAAAATTGAAAGAAAATTAATTACGATAAATGGAAACGAGGTTTGTCCAGTGGTGCTGTAATTACTTTGCCAGTCTTCCAGTCTACTGCACTGGTAAGTAGTATGCAAAATATCGGATTTCAAAAAATGCTTGTGACAAACCTGCAATAATGGAAAATTCGCTTGATTAACGCGAATTTTATTTATTGCAGAGGGAATGTTTGTGAGTATATTAATAATAAGACAGTATAGGTAGTAATTTAAAATGGGAAATGAGGGCTTGGCAATATTCGTCATGCCATTTTGAAATAGCAAACAAAACTCTAGTTTCTGGTCGGCAAAACAAGCCGCCGCTATACAGCTACAAATTTCTGAACATTTCTTTTACAAATTACAAAGCATTTGCCAACTCGGGTTTTTTTGCTGTTTAAATTAATACTGGAAGAACTATACATACCTATGTAGGTGTAGCTATTCTGATCGAACGTATTATGAGAATGGCTAGTCGTACAGAAGCAGATATTGTTTAATAGGTATTTAATCCTCTTGAAAAGTGAAGACAACGAAACATTCTGATTTTAGATTTATTTAGGTAAATACTCACGACAGTGTGTGATGAAACTTGAAAATCCTCCCTGTCCAGTTAGGAAACTTGAAAGTGTGTACCTTTTCACTACTACCGGGACAGCCCGGTACACAACATATTTGTTAACCATTTTCAGTTACACAATGCCGAGCACAACAAGTGATACAAGAATATGATTCTGTGAGATGTTATTAAATAAACAAATAAGTTTACAGAATTTATTAATAACAAACAAATCCCTAATTATCATGTTCTTATTAGTCTTGATGTCAAATCTCTTTTCACTAACATTCCAATAAATTTAATTGTTAACAGTATTAACAAACATTGGGACAATATTAAAGATAATTGTACAATCAACAAAGAAAAATTTATTGATATTTTGAATTTTATTTTTAACTCTAACCATTTTTCTTTTAACAATCAATATTACAAACAAATTTTTGGTACACCTATGGGTAACTCAATTTCTCCTATTATTGCGCAGTATGTTATGGATGATTTATTAGATTACTGTATTTCAAGACTTTCATATAACGTTATTTTTCTAAAAAAATATGTAGATGATATTATATGTTGTATACCTTTCAATAAAATTGAAGAAACTTTAGATATCTTCAATAATTATAATCAATATTTACAATTTACAATAGAAATGGAAACAAACAACACTATTCCTTTTTTTGGACACTAAAATTATTATACTAGCTAATAACACTCTAATTACTGATTGGTATATCAAACCGACTAACTCTAATAGATACTTAAATTATCATTCTTATCATAGCAATAAAATGAAAACGAATCTTGTCTTGGCTTTAAAAAATAGAATAATAAAACTAGTTCATCCAACTTTACTGCATAATAATTTAGTCAAAATTAAATCTATATTTTTGGATAATTCTTACCCTGAAAAATTCCTTAACAAATTACTTTTCAATACACGTCCCCACGAAATTTCAAATAATGTTTATAATAATGATAATAATGATAATATTACTGCAATTCAAGAGGTTGATAATATTCCTGATCATTTCTTTTATAGGTCATCACCTTATATTAAAGAACTTACCCCTAAAATAACTAAAATATTTAAAAATGAAAATGTTAAAATAGCTCTAAAAAATGTTAAATCGATTGGAAGTTTATACACAAAATTAAAAGATAAGACACCTATAAATAACCAATCTAATGTTGTTTATTCAATACCTTGTAACAACTGTAATAATTCATATATTGGTCAAACATCACAAAATTTTAAAAATAGAATTTCAGGACATAAAAGTGATGTCAAATTACAAAAAACTACTACTGCTTTAAGTGAACATGCTTTTATAACAGGTCATCATTTTCAATTTGACAATGTTTCAATATTACATAGGGAAAAAAATCTTAATAAAAGGTTATTTCTTGAAATGGTTGAAATTAATAATGATAACAAGTCTATTAATAAAAAAACAGACATCAAAGATTTAAGTTCCATATACTGTTTTATTTTATCTTTAAATAATTCTAATAACAATACATCTATTAATATTTCATTGTAACTCTTACATCTTATAATAATTATATATAAAACCTTATATCAACTAAGGTTATTTCTAACCTTGTATCACACCAAGTTTTCTGACACTTTTTGATGATAACCTAAAAAACATTTTTTCTTATTATAAATTTATCTTTTGTTTTTTGAAACTAAATTACCTTATTAACAAAAAACAATTACAAACAAAATTGACGGTATAAATTTTCACACGAAATTATCTAAAAACCTTTTTCTGGCCCTTTTAAACCTAAAATCTATCTGGTTTTAATATTGGTAAAAAACTTCAACATAATTGTGAGTAAAATTTCAACCTTTTCTCAATATTTTCTAATAATTTAAATAATTTTCTAGCCCTGATGAAGGCCACGAAGTAGACCGAAAGCTTGGTATTATAAAAAGAAGTTAATATATACCTTTCTGGCTGCAAAACTCGTTATTTTATCTACTAAGTAAAACTACACAGCCGTAAACTAGCTATTTATCAAATAAGTTTAGTTCTATCGCAAGAAGCACGACACGAAGCATGGCTGATATTATTTATTTGACAACTTACAACTGATAGCCTCTAGGCAGTGACGTCAGCGTGACGTAGCGCTGTTGTTGTTTGGCTTTAGTAGAGGTGGTGTTGGTATCTTCCATATCGCTTCCATACAGGGTGTTCGAAAAATAGACGGAGATATTTTAGAGGGTGATTCCCTGTTAAGAAATATGAAAAAAAGTTTCTATAAACATGGGTCCGGAAATGCAGAGTTTTCAAGATACAGGATGTTAAATATATTGCATGTCACTGGACAAAATTGGTTTATCAATTTTTGCAAAAAAAATCACAAGTGCCTTGGAAAACAAATAATCAAAAGCATTTCTAGGAAAGAGTGTTATTGCAACTTTTCCAATATCATAACATAAAGTACACTACAACCAATTTTGTCCAGTGACATGCAATAAAACGGTTTTTATTTTTTTTTCTCGAAAACGAAGTGAGATAGGAAAACAATACAAGAGGGAAAGAAGTTGTATTTTTAGATGCTTAATCAAACAAAAAATATTAAAGTTACAAAAAAGGTAGTGGCGTACATTTTTTTAATAATAATATTCGCTAAGGTGCCCCCCGGGACGCCACTGGACTTAATAAATTTAATCTAGTTAGGGCGAAATTAGCCTCTTAATACAACAAATAATAATAAGATTTTAATAATTTCATGTTTTATTTTTTTTTTTATTTAACATCCTGTATCTTGAAAACTCTGCATTTCCGGACCCATGTTTATAGAAACTTTTTTTCATACTTCTTAACAGGGAATCACCCTCTAAAATATCTCCGTCTATTTTTCGAACACCCTGTATACCTAAATCGAGCCCGTTGGAATACCGTGCAATTGATCTGCAGGCGTCCTCTGGTTACCTAATCTCTTGCAGTCTACATTATAGAATATTATCATTGTTCAAACCGACCGAATTGATCACATTGAAATATTACGTTGTTATAGGTAACAATAATTTCGCAATCAACTTATATAGCCCAGGCAGCATGGGTTTTTGCCTTGCAAAGAGAGCGTGGACGAAAATGAGGAACCGTTTGTTCGCTGATAATGTCATAGAAGAAGAAAAATCAGGATGAAGACACAAATCAACCCGGACCATCTAAAAGGAAAAAAACTAACAGGAAATGTATCTGAAAAGTAAGATATGTGGATTAGGCCTATCGGGGACACAACGTTAAAAAACGCGCCAATTAGCTTTACCGCATGGTGCTGTATCAAATACATGTTACACATGCAAATAAAAATGGCATTCTTAGTATCAACGATAGTTAGAAAATAGCTTACTTTTTGTGCGAAAACATTTCTGTAATTACTACATAATTGGCGTGAAATATCTGTTAAAAGTAAAAATGGGAAGATTGACATATTTTCTTAAAGAACTTCATTTTTGTTCCCGCGTAATTCTTTAGATATTAGATGGCGGCGCGCGCGGTCCCCTCTTCCTCAAGGTCGAAATTTGGATTTTTGATCACTGTCTAACCATAAATAACATATTCCAAAATCATTAACTAGGTTCGTTACCTTTTGCACGCCAAAGACCTTTTTTGTACCCGCTTACTTCTTTATTGTCGGCTGGTTTTGAATATCTGACCACGTTTGACGGACCCGTCTGACGCTTGATTCTCAAATTTCGCCAACCAAGGCCAACTTATAGAAAAAATCGTACAATATAATTACTTACTTTAGTGCAGATATATGAGCTTTAAGGGGGGGTTGCCAACAGAGAAAGTGAGGTTAGATTTCGTATTTTTTTAAGTTATATATAGCATAAAATTTAATAACATTTTACCTGGCAAAAATTTAGTACAAACATTTATGCCTTCATTTTAATCATAAGATCTTGAAAGCATGTATGCACTGGAATTATTATTTTTCCCAAGGATTTCATAACCTATAAAACAAAACACTGATTGTAAGGTCTTATGATTAAAATGAAGCCAGAGAAATTTTTGCCAGGTAAAATGTTATTAGATTTTATGCTATACAACTTAAAAAAATACGAAATCTAACCTCACTTTCTCTGTTGGCAATCCCACCTTAAATGTCGATTTTGAAAAAATGATTTTATTCAAAACAAGGTTGAGTGTACCGCTTCTTCTTTTCGTTTATAATACATATTATCTTATATAACATTCAGGGGATATAATATTCGGCATTATTGGGGTATTCTACTATAACCTTCTTCCACAGCTTCTAAGCTGTGCTTCTTCTTCATCTATTGTATATTTCAAAACAGAATTATAGACGGAAACTTTACGAACATTTTTGGTACGCAGTACTCGATCAGGAGAGAAGTATATGTAGAGTTGAAAATGTTGCCGTATGTAGGTATGTACTTAATATTAAATCCAGAAACCACATTTGAAAAGTTTCTACATAACTCATTACCAACTTTTCGATGTTTTCCCCAGTTTGCTCGTATCAGAGTATAGAACTGGATCAAACATGGCTAAATAAAAGTTTGATTAAAAATTATTAATTAATGTTTGTAGGGTTTGGAATCTATGCAGTTAGTATATCGCGACGTTCGTAGCGTTTTTCTACCTTCATTTACCGTTTAGTTTGTGGCTGTGGTATAAATAGAATCTTCAGATTTACCACGAAAATTAAACATTCGACGACCCTTCACACTAAACACTTGATCGTGGCGTCATAGTTAATGGAGTTTATTTAGGTCATGCCGTAAAGCATTGTCACTGCCGTAAAGTAACCGAAATATCGAATTCGTAATCCGTCCTCCATTATGTATTCATTGACTGTGGCGGGGATATATTTAAATCACACGCAAATAGCTGTGCATTATTCTCGGGAAGCCGACGGTGGGCTTCCTGTTTGATCGGCCCGTGGCCAGCCCGCATAAATTACAAAAGCAAACGGACAGCAGGAGCTCGTTTTCCGAGGGAGGTGTCAGAGGTGGCGGAACTACGGGAATCATATTTTTCCAACCCCTACCTATTAAGGGGTCGCGGAATTTTGTTCGAAAACATCTGTTCGAAAAAACATTTGTTTAATTTAATAAGAGATACACTGCCTTATCCTATATATCATATGCCAACAATTGACAAATTGCGATCCTTTCCGACAATGTGAAAGCCTGGCCGTAAGCACGCGTAAGCACATGTTCTGTAATAATACTGCTTGAATAAGAGCCATCTCGATTTGTAGCTTCTTTGGAATCCGTCAGAGGAGTAGGTCCGGCTGCAAGTTAGAATCACAGTTTTTTGAAACACAAAATATACATGGTATAAAAAAGTTTTTTTAGACACCCTGTATATTTTGACCGCAAGTGAGTCACAGTTTTTTGAGACACCCTGTATATTTTGCACAAAATTTTATTTTGCACAGTTTCATGAAACACAAAATATATCTATAGGGTGTAAAAAATGTTTTTTAGACACCTTGTATATTTTGACCGAAAGTGAGAGTCACAGTTTTTGAGACACCCTCTATAAAAATAAAATTTTGTGCAAAATGACTATAAGAACTATGGTATTATAATACTATAAATCAATACTTTCCTATAACTTTTAATGGTCTCTCAAAGTGATCAGAAAACTAATAACAGGTATGATGATTTTGTGACAAGTTTCTGTTTGTTTGCCCCTCGGCAGATTTTGAAGTTATGCCCGGCCCTTGAAATGGTTCCAATACCTGCGGTCGCAAAGGAGTTCAACTGACAACGTTGTAATTACCCCTCCCCTCTCTGGCGGTTTATGAAAGCCAACCTTAAAAGCGTAAGTGACGGCAAATCTAACATCTTATTACGCGACATTGCCTTACGCGACATTGCCAGTATAGTGCGGAAAATCTTACAATCCTACAATTGTTTGTATCAAATTCATAATAGCAATGACTATAGAACATAGTCACTGATAATAGGCAGGCAGGAGTCAAACTACCACAAATTCAGATACTACTCGTACATGTGCATTTTTATTATTTTAACTTTCGAACGTATTCAGATTATCTGCTTCAATTGTGGTATGCGAAAGCTTGCCTAAAATAGAACGGTTCGGATCGCTTTTGGGCAAAATTACTCTACGCGAAGGAGTGTAAATGGAGGGATGAAAATATATAATGATATACATATAATTTTTCGTAAAACATTACTTTTTAAGAGAGATATTTTTGTATGGCAAGAAAAGGATATTCTATTGATAAAATGCACTCCAGAGTCTCTTTTGTATCTCATATTTTACCAGTGGCGGTTCGTGGCATTGGGCAGGGTGGGCAGTGCCCACCCAACTGGACAACGGAAAAGGAAAAAAAGAATTTTTATCGTGTTCAACAATGGTATTAAATTTACCAATGAACTTTATAGACTCACGACTGAAACGTATAGGTACCAAAATTCAAAATTTGAATTTGGTAATAATTATTATGGGAGGGCACGATTGAATTTCCCAAACTACGCCATGCCCGGTTCTCCAATCGTCCCAGCCGATGCCGATGTGCCGATGGGCAAGCCCGTGTGGCGGCCCGAGAGGTCGAATCTAGCCAAGCCATACGTCTGCGACGAGAGCTGACGCGCCCGAGCTGTGCGAAGATATAAACGTAGGTTACGCATATGTTCGGCATTTAACTATCAGGGTGGGCGAGCCCAGCCGACCCAGCGGCGAGCGGCCGGAAACAGCGACCGAACGAGGCCGTCTGCGTCTAGCATTTAATTTACATAGGTTAAATTAAGTCGCGAAAATTCAGAAAAAATTAATCCATGTTTATGTGAGTGTGTAACTATAGTAACTAACAGTCAGTTATTAACTTCATTTTTGTTTTGGTAAGGTATGTAAAGTATAATACGTATATTTACGTTCAGTTAATTAATCGCGCCTAATCGGTCCAATTTTAAAGAAATTAGAATGAAAGTAAAGGGAAACCCGATTTAGATTTACATTCGAATTGCAAAAAGTGATACTTATAACTTATACTTTATATTTATCCTTATCACTTATCATTTTATCCATCAAATCAGAAAGTAAGAGTAGTAACGTAGGTTCCTTTGTTTTTTCCTCAAATCTGAAATCTTATTACTTAGGAGTACATTACAAAACATTCTTCTTCTTATTTCTCAGTCTCTGGCCGGGACCGGCAATGCGGGCGGCGCGGCGAAGGCCATGCGGGGCTAGCCCGGGCTCGTCCATTGATGAACGCTAGGGGGAGGAAGGTCTGACTACACTAGAGCACAGAATAACTAAAATATTCTGTGACTAGAGTGACATGTCCAACGATATAAAGGAATAGATGACTCACTCTAATACAATTAAATCCGTTTTATTTTGCTTCTATAATTAGCGGGTGAGGGGGGACGAAGACGAGGTAATTTGTTTACATTGGCATTTCTTAAATTCAGTCTTTCTTATTTTGTATTGCATAATAAATCGTTTTTTGATAGACTTGTACATCCTATATATAAGTATGCTTTGAGATACTTATATTTACAAAATAACCTAAGTCGTATAAAAAACTGTCAAAAATTGAATGTGCCAACAATAATATCTTTTCAATATCATGAAACAAAACAAGTTGCCTTTGGTAATGTATCTATACCTAGGTATATCGTTGGACATATCCCTATTTCCCTATTTCCGGGGGGGAGGGGGGATGTCACCTGTTATTTAGGCTTTACCTCTTCTTCACCTTGCCCACCCGCTGCCAAAACCCACGGGCCGCCACTGTATTTTACTTACTAATGGTCCGTGGAAACAAATAACACGATGCAGCCAATATGCTCCGCTAGCTCAGTTGGTTGTTAACAAAGTGTTTATGGCCCTAGTAGGGCTCCCGGTTTCTGGGTTCGAATCCCGGCTTTAGTGCATTTTTTCCGACGGCTAAACTACCCACAAAAACTTCCCTTTTGATTTATAATAGTTTTTAGTCAACGAAAGTAGTACATAGTTGTTACTAAGGTGCATTGAAATTAAAAGTCTAAAATTGTGAAAATATATGTCGGTATCTTGGGCCTTTTGTACAGTATTGGCAGCAGTATAGCCTGGGGGGCTAACTTTCTTGACTGAATATTGGAATTTAATATTAAATAAATCCAATGGTAGGTACTACAAATAATAAACAAAACCTTGGTTCGCCTTCCAAAAAAATATTTATAAGCGTATAACCAAATTCTAGAGAATATAGTATTCTCTAGACTTTGGTATAACTGTGTGAGCTTTATTTTTTATTTGCTTATCGGCATTTGAATAACTATGCTGACTTGAATTCTTTCTCTGGACACCTCCATGCATTCATTCTGAATTATCATTAACCAACTACATCTTTGAGTGTACTATACTAAACTAATAATAATTTGTTTATAGCTTTATTGGGATTTAGATTAGATATTATTTTTTCAATTACCTCCGTAATTAGAATTGTTGAAAGCGTAGATATATTCTCGTTAAACAATGTCCTCTCCTACAAATTAACGGTATTATAGTTGTGCGACGTTTTCACAAAACTCGAAGTAGGTATCCCATTAATCCGGCATATACAATAGTAAACACAACAATGGAACTATTGTTTCGAAACGTAACTCATTGACTTGCTTGCGGTCATTAATTCTGCATGTCTTCTCAATTCGAAAACAAGCTATTTACCAAAACTATTGCAATTCGAATACCATGCACGTCCAACTTTGTTTTATTGTTGTTTTGATATTCTTAGAATAAATAATAATATCTAATGTTATGACTTTTGTACAATAAAGTATATTTGGAATTAATTTCTATATATTTGAATAGTATATTCTATAAATCTACAGCAACATACAGAACTAATGCACTAAATTAATAGAAATTGTAAGTTTTGTACAGGATCATTTATAATTTTATAGGAATCGAGGTTATAAACTTTGAATTTTTAAAGTTTATATTTTACATGATAATTAAAATGCAAACTCTTCCCTCAGATTTCAAAGTGGGGAGAGCTTGACAAGAAGATTAGAAGGGAGGAGCAGGAGAAATAGGGAGCGTCCAAATTACAGACGCCTCCAATCTATCAATAAAAAAGTGCTACATATACCTAAAAATTGAAAGCTTTTTGTTAGGTTAGTTGAATCTAGGTATTTTAGGTATGTAGGTTTGTCATTGTGCGTCAGATGGAAAGGGTTTTCCACATAAAACGCAGACCCACCGTAACTTTTACAGTTATTAAAACTTTTTTATTTTTTCATGATATACAATGTGTCCAGGATAATAATGAACAGCATGGGGATATTGCAAACGGTGAGAGATAGAACAACGGTTAAATGGGAAAAAAGTTGCGCAATTTTGAGGTCAATAAAATGGTACAAACAGATTTCTAATATCTTTTTTCGTTTTTGAGTTGTTTTGAAAAAGTGAAATTTTGCGTTTTCGATTTTATTTTTAGTTGTTATCACAGATAGGAAAAAGGAAAAACATTTTCTTTGGCACCTTTTAACGGGCTTTAAGATGGAGTTTTTAGATTTGTTCTACATCATTTCGTTTTTGAGAAACCATCTTCAACTATATTTTTTTAAATACGGACCTGGATTTTTTTTTCAGTTTTTGGAAGCACTTTTCATTGCAAATATCATGACATGATGTATGGCACGAAATATTTTTGAAATGTTTTGAGACAATTATACTGAAAATAACAGTCATATATAGGATAATAAAAAATAAATAAAAATCCTCCACCTAGAAGGCATTGAAACAACGAAACCAACCCCTTGTCATTTGTCATAACTCCCACTGTATCGGTTAGTTAATAATTTGTATTATTAGAAATCAAGGGTGCTCTTTCAAATAAAGACAAATTTAACATGTTAGGATGTTATATCTTGGGTCACAGAAATAGTATAGAGGCCGAACGAATGTATTGTTGCAATTAATAAGTGGCAAAAGTTATTGGTTTCATTGGCTTAAAGCTTAAAGCTTTCTTCTCACAATTAGAAAAAGCGAAGAATTTATTCCAAAACACAATGCGACACTGTTTGTTGTACAACAACACAGGAAAGCACTAACTAGACAGGGCCGTATTTAAAAATATTTTGTTTTCGAAGTAAAAATAAACTGGAAGTTAAATGGTTGACAATACTGATTAATATTTAGACTTCTTATTATTAAATACAGGGCCGCAATAGAAAAAAATGAATGAAAAAAAAATGAATTTTCAGTATAATCGTCTGAAAACATTCGTAAAATACACCCAGTATATTACCACTAGAAATATTGTCCTACTACCTGCAACCATATACAAGCTGATGTACTTTGTGTTGCAGATACTAGAATTTGCTAGTTTAAAACAATAATACAGGGTGAGTCTGAAATAACTGGCATCCTTTTTTGGGTAAGAGAGATGGTCATTCTGAACAACTTTTCTTAATACATTTTTTCCTATAATAGGTAATATGTAATAGGTTTACTAGTATTATAGACATGTTAAGTAAGTTAGGTTGGATGAATGTTGAAAATTATTTAAAGTTTAGGAGCTCAATATTTATCCACAAAATTAATTTAAATGTATGTTCACATTATTATAAAAACTACGTAACAAAATTTGAGGATATTCATAACTATGACACAAAAAAGAGAACTTTATGTTAGATCACAAGAATTTTAAATTGTCCCAAAATTCGATTTTTTTCAAGGGTTTATTGGAGTATAATAAAATTAGTAGTGAAATAAGGAACATAAAATATATAAATAAGTTTAAGATAAGCTTAAAATGATATTTTGTCAAAAATCAAAAATTTAAATTCTTTATAATAATTTTATGTATATTGAATAGCAATAGCTAAATAAATTTGATTATTATTATTAAGTATATTAAAAGCGCCCTGAAATCATTGAACAAGTATAAACCCAAAAATATTTTATAATGCCTCATCAAAATTCATAATTTGATCAACTTTGGCACTGGTCATTCTGTAGAATGGATCTATTTCCTTGTTATATGTTAAATTTTGATACATGAGGTCTTCAGGGGCCAGGGGTCTTGATTAACGCTATGGTGTCATATTTTAAATAAAGATATCGCTACAGGGGTGCACTTAAAATCGGGGGTATAGAAAAAGTCATAGTTGGCGTTTTTTACTCGTATAGCAGTAAGAATACCCTGTACATTTTTTATTGGATCTTTGCACACCAACACTTTAAGTGGTCCTGTTGACCATTCAATTGTTTTGAGCTATATTTGACTCACCTAGTGTCTTTCAAATTCGTCATTCAATTCAATTTGAGATCCTGAAGAACGTAATGCCCAGTCCATTTTATGTTCAAATTTTGCATATGGGTGTTTTAAGGGCTTCGGATTAGCGTTATGGTTTTAAATAAAGAAAATTGCTAGAGGGGACATAGGGGTACACTAAAAGTCGGGGTTATAGAAAAGTCGTAAGTGGCTCTGGAATTGCATCTTGAAAGCAACAAAAAAGGTTCAGTCGAGTATCTGGGGAAAAAAGAGATTTTGCGGATTTGTACACACCCTGTATATAGATACAGTTCCCGCCAAAAAATTGGAACTATACCTAAGGGCTTTTTTCGCTACGATGAAACTCCTCTGGGGCGATCATCTCCGCTTCCACTAGTTTCATTTCAGCCCAAAAAACTTATGGTTCCAACTTTTTGGCGGGTAGGTACTGTGTAAGCGAAATAGCACTAAGTCACTCATTCAGGCCGAAAAACTTGAAATTCGGCGAAGAAACGATTTTCCAAAATTCAATCCTTAAGAGGGATAGGTGGGGTTTCAAAATGCAAACTTCTATGCGGACGAAGCCGCGAGCATCAGCTCGTAATGAATATAACCTAAAGAAAGAACAAACTTGTTAACAAACGCCTACCGGCCCTGCCGGACCATAGACCTTGTTATGGCTCCTGATGCTGAGTAGTAATAGGTGTACATACTTTATCGTCTACAGGTCGCATTTTTCGATTTTTCGAGCCCAAATTTGGCGTACCGACCGAGCTGATGGGCAAGAAGCCTTTTGATGGGCGTTCGAATCGGAAGAGCCCCCGGAATTTTTGTTTTCAATTTTTTTCGATTTTTTCGGCTAATATGGCTAGGGATTCGAACTGAAAGCGCCGGTCGAGTTCAATTATCGCGTGGGGCCGCGGAGGGATATGGGCCTCCCGCCTACGAAAGAGCCCCCCCGATCGAAAAAGCCGTTCGGCCGTTTGGGCCCCTTTTGGGCCTCTTTATTTTCGCGATTTGACGAGGTCCGCGGGATCATACTGTATACTTACATCGTGGTCGAGGCGAGGCGACGCGACGCCCCGCCCCCCGATCGATATTCGTACAATGACATTTGGTACTATTTTGATGAATTTCGAAATTTCGTACCGATTTCGGATTTTGGGGGTTCGCAGAGGCCAATCTGTTATTCCATATGTGACTTTTTCAGGTACGGGCGCGCTGTATTTTTATGTAAAATCTCGAATATTTTAAGAAACGCTACGCGAGACCATATATCCTTATAGAGCTGTATGGTTCATAACAAGTATTTGTGGCGCAGTGGCAGCGTGCTGGGCTCATAGCACGAAGATCCGGGGTTCGAAACCATGCTCTGGAACGAGTTTTTTATTTTTTTTTTTATTTTTTACTAAAGTATTTTTAAAAAATATGTAGTATTAAATATTGTACGGTGTACGGAACCCTTCGTGTGCGAGTTCGACTCGCACTTGGCCGATTTTTAACTTTATACCTACTCACTTATGTGTATTGTTATAGATAGTTGCAGTATTTGGCATTGCAGGAGCATGCCGCAGAGACGAGTTACAGAAATTACCATTAAATAATATTAACCACATGTATTCAAGGATTCTATCATAACTGTAAAAATTGCCGATAGCAAGATAAACAAACCTCGATCATTTGTAATAATATAATAATAATTAGAAGTTTTAATTTTGTTGAAATGTATTGCAAATATGCATCCCTTCGTCCCCAGCCTACCAGTCACACTAGATTTTTTACAAGATATTAGGTATAACGGAAAATGCTCCGTTCAACCTGTTCGTGTAAATACTTTTCGTAAAATTCCAAGTGATATTGCAAAGTATTTAAAGATTGAAAACCCAATGCAATACATAGGACACTGTTTTCGCAGATCTTCTGCAACATTGATTGTGGAATCTAGGGCTGACCTGTTAACATTAGTCATTAAAACGCCATGGAGGATGGAAATCTTCAACTGTAGCTGAGGGCTATATTTTGGGGAGTCAATTTGTAAAAAAAAACTGAAATAGGTGCTCAAATTCTGGAAGATGGACCAAGTACGAGTACCGGAAACTTCACAACAATTCTAAAAAGAGATTTAAGTGAAGAACCTGAGACCTTCACAGGCAATGAAGAAAACAAAATTTAAAAAATTACTGGAAATGAAGTTTGTCCATTAGTTACCTACCTCGACTGCGTCTCGAGTTGACAACTTCATGCCTCGTGCAACAAATATGCACTTTTTGCACTATATACCTAGTTACCTAAACAAATAACTATTTTTCGAAGTGTAATAGAATTGTTTTTCGCATTGCAAAAAGAGAAACTTTTTCAGGGTACCTAATATATTAGGTTCTCAAATAAAGCCCGATTATATCGTTAGTTTTTTTAAATAAAAAGACTAGCTTAAAACCAAGATGATGCAGTTTTGTCTGGAGAATCCGAATATAGCTTCAGAATTGATATACAGGGTGTTCTCGAAAAGGTAAGAACAAAAATACAGGGTGTCTATTTAAGAAGGGCCACTCGAGGAAATCTTGACAAATATTCAATTTTCTGAGAACTTAATTTGAAAAAAAAATGCTTTTTATGAGCTAACTTTGCATAAAAACACATTTGAGATCCATGGCCTACTTTCCGAGATATTTTTCCAAATCCCGAAAATCGCCGAAATTTCTTCGGCATGTAATTTTTTACTAAGATAGCACCCATTAAACCGTGTTTTAAATTCTGATAAAGTAGGCTTAAAGCAATTAGTTTTGCCGGCAAATATCATTGGGGAAAATTCTTCGGTAACTCTTGAAACAAAAAAGTTACAAACCGAAGAAATTCTGGCAGTTTTCGGGTTTTTCAAAAATATCTCTGAAAGTAGGCCATAGATCTCAAATGTTACACAAAATTACCCTATCAAAAAAGCAATCATTTATTTCAAATGAAGTCCTCGGAAAAATAAATTGTAATATGGTATATTGGGGGATTTGTTGGGCGAAAATTGTTATTTGTCAAACAGGCTTCAATAAATGGAGTATTGTGCGTATGCGCTTGTAAGTCTGCCGTGGTTTCAGCACGGCCACAACTGGGAACTCCTCAAGTTGGTGGCGCTCCGAGGTCTGTGCTTCTTATCATGTTTAGGTCGATTTCCCGAAACAAAGCATATTGTAAGTTGCAAGTTTCATGTCCATTACCTATTCACAATTCCACAACTATAATAGGTACCCCGCAGCCGCAGAACTACCGCATTCAAACTTCATTCGCTTAATTCGGTGGCTCGTTTAAATTTGCAGCGAGCGCCACAGCCAGACGCCGATTCCGACGAGCCCTATCAACGCCAGGATAATTTTCGGGCATCCATTATTAATTCTAGTTGGAGATTCTGCCCTCACTCCATTAACCAGAATGGCGGGTAAGTCCGGCCGACTGAACTCCCGGGAAGCAAGCGGGAAGCGCAGCTGCTGCTGCCGTGCAGGTCGGAACTTGGACCAAGTTATAATATGGTGACACGATATGTAGTTTTGATTTAATATGGGAGACACAGCTGGTTTGGTCTTGTGGGGTTTTCGTTTTGGGTGTCATTTTTGTCACTTTCGTATTTTACTGTTTACGAACGAAACAGGGAATACTTTTTCCTATACAATCAAGGGCATTGAAATGTTTCGGATGATCAAAATTATTTTTAAAAAATATAATGCTCTGTAAATCATTAAGTATTGGAGACAGAAAAAAGTTTGGAAGAAAAAGTTCCTATAACTCAATTGGTACCAAGAGTTCGAAGGTGATCTTTTGACTGAACACTCAGGAGGCAGTTCCCAAGCAAACCTGAAAAAATCATCCTGTTTGGATAAGCCGAGCACATCTTTATTTTACTTTATCTTCCGATTTTACTCAAATTCAGTTAACCGATTTTCGGGCACTCTTCAATTAAAAACTTTTACGAAAGACATTGTTCAGGGTAATCATTTTATTCTTCGAGTTAAAGAGAAAATTGAAGAGATAAAAGTTTTAGGATTTTTGGTGGGCGTTTCCACAGTCTCGTTAAAATTGATACAGGGTGTTTCGTGAAATCCTTACAAACCAAATTTATGTTTTTTAAATTGAATTTTCAGAATCTCAATTCGAACGATATATAAAGGTACAGGGTGTAACTTTGATTTTACTATATCCAAGTTACAGAGGCATAGTGAATCAAAACATTAGCAACCACGGGGTCGCGATGTGATCTATTATCTCAATGGTCTGGCCGTCGTAAAATCTCAAGTGTTTAGGCGGCGAGCGGAATGCAGGACCGGCTCTTCCCTATCAGTCGAGTTTCCTGTATATAGATCGGATGGCGAGCAGACTTGTTAAAGAATCTCATATTAATCCCAGCCTGGTAATCGATCACCAAAATATCACAAAATTACTTTTATACTTTTGTACTGCTGTTCTGTATATAGATGGCTAATAGGTTGAAGTCATGTCAGTCAATTTGATTCGCTATCGGGGAATTCATGGTGCGGTGACCTTATATTAATGTCGGTGTTTTAAATTTAGTGTGGTAAAAGATGGCATATTCCAATGCAGAGATGGTAGATGTGCTGAGAGCATATTTTTTGTCAAGAGAGGTGGAAATGACCGTGCAGAGAATGTATCATGACAAATTTCTAGAAAGGAATACTCCAAATGTGCGAACCTTTGTTAGAATTGTCCAGAGATTAAGAGGTTTTGGGAAATTTGAACACGAAATGCAAGATAATGGCCGAGAACAACCTGCTCGAGTAAGACACTTAGATAACCTGAAATTTTAGAGGCAATTGAAGAAACTCCTGGAACGAGCACAAGAAGATTGGTCGCTATAGATTCGACATTTCGCACATGCCTGTTTTCCTCCTCTTGAAAGTTCAAGGTTTACATCTTTATCATGTAGATTTAAAATGTTCAGGCTCTCTAAAAGGAAAATTTGCCAAGAAGAATAGCGTTTTCTAAATGGTGTAGGTAAAAGTACACTGCAAATGATAGTTTTGGCAAAAATATCTAATGGGATAGATGAGGCCGCATTTACCCGAGAACAGAATTTTAATGAGCACAATACTCATGTCTGGGTAGGTGAAAATTCGTATGAAGTACCAGAAAGCTGCTTTCAAGAAAGATTTTTTTAATGTGAGGGCAGGTAGGTATTGTTAATGACAATCTTGTTGGCCCACAAATTTTTGATGAGTGGCTACCTGAATTTTCTGGAGAATAATGTTCGAAATTTTTTGGACTATTTGCCGTTAGATTTATTTAGAAATTTGTGGATAAAGCACGATGGTGCTCCGCTCCACCGATAGTACCAAAGTGACTACATGAGAATTTTCATGATTAATGTTTGGGACAAGGAAGGTGGTCCATGTAATTTTTTTCTTGTGAGGCCACAAGAAACAATTCTTCTCTATTCGACTCCTGCAAGTAGGTACTTTATAAGAGCTATATGAGCTCGTGTAGAAGACGCTGTGAGATAAAAAATAGCCACGATACATTAGCTAAAATAAAAGAACCTATGCAGAAAAAAGTTGAGAAAGAATGTCGTGGCTGATCGGAGGTCATGGCCATACTAATTGCTCATTGTATGTACAGAGTGGGTCAAATTGGAAAATTTTAAAGGGAAACGCCTATTTTTAACGGAGATAGACGAAAACTGATATTGGTGTCTGAGGCTCATTTTTTATGATAAACTTAATGGTGAAAATCTCAAATCTGTCACCTTTCTTGCGTTACAGAGCGTTTATCGAAAATGTGCGTTTTCGAAAAGTGGCCGTAACTTTTTTCAGGTTGAAAATTTTGTGTTTCTGTAAAAACATTTCTAAAGCACTTTTTTACGTAGAATCCAATGCTGCTACTACATTTTTTTTCAAGTCAATGGTTTAAGAAGTACACATGAAAAAATTTATTAAAGCTATTAATAATTGATAACTACTTAAGTTAATTTTTTGCATTATTAAAAAATGCAAAAATATACAGGGTGTTCCATTTACAAAGTAATAAAATTTCTAAATTGATTAGGCTACAAAATACGAATTTTTCTTTTTAAACAAACCAACTTACAAAAAAGTTCTGCATAAAAAAGACGAATAGGTGTTTCTGTTTCTACCCTTAGGATGCATAAGATGCAAACTATACCATAATGTGTCTTCCGACTCGATGGTAACGTGTCCCTAAATTCAAGTTTCTAGATTAAACTGTTTTTGAGAAAAAATCCCTCTTAAGGCTGGATTAACTTTACAGGGGAGCCTTAAATCAAACAATTTTACATAAAAGTCCCTCCTTAAAGTCACCTGTAGAACACATAATTACAAAACACCCTCTATAACTCAAGCACGCGTCGCGACCTTCTATTGACTGCTGACGGCATTTGTCAAAACAAATTGGGCTGACTATGTTTTTTTTTGTTTTAAATACTATAAACTACTTCTACGCAAAATTTTAAATTTTATAATACATTTTGACCAACCAAGTTTGTTAATAACTTTAGCGCGCGACCAACGCTTACTGTTACAATAGTTACAATTACAATGCCCAGAACTGACTGACGGACGATATAATATGACCTTATGTTAGTTTTAGTTTTATTATCAGATTGACTTATTAACTAGTAGTGTTTCTTTTTTTCTATGGAAATATTTTTGATGTAGGTAGAGCATTCTTTCTTAACTTGTAATTTTCGTGAAGATCTTGGTTTTCACTATGTTTATGGATCTGGTTTAAGTGTTTGGGGTTATCTAGTTCCTATTTTAGTTTACTACTTAGGGAGCCTTTGTGCAGATCCGCATTTTACGAATTTCTTAGGGAACGAAAGTTTGAAGGAGTATGAGCAACGTCTAGAAATAAATAAATATCTCTGGAAGGTATGAGAAGGTATTCCAAAAATCGTAGAAAGTTGTATCGAGTCAGCGTATGTGTCTCCTGCATCTAAAAAAGATACACTTAAGCCTCTATGTAACATTGAACTCATTTACGTCCCCACCCGTAAAAGATCTCCTTAGGCGGTAAGTGCGGGTTTGTTATATCAGCATAATCTTTTGACAGGCCATGCAAGAGTTATTTGACGGTTCAAGGATTATCTGATGGAATGGATGGATTTTATTTTCTGCACATAAAAATACTTGTATGGTTAAGCCAACTTTTTCGAACATTATGATTTCAAAAATTATGGAAAATTTGCAAATTTATGAGTTCTGAAGAATTGTAAGAAGCGTATAACAAAATTTTGGGAGCGTGTGACAAAAAACAGTTGAATGAAGTTTTTCAGGACTCATCTGCTATTCCGGACTAATGATTCGTCCTGAAAAACTTCATTTTAGGTATTTGTGTTCTGCTGTAGACTAACCCACAAGTTTTTATAGGCTAACATTCACGTTGATCTTTACCATGAATCTTGGATGTTTGTTGTACAATTATTGCACTTTTATAAAAAATCAAATAAAAAATTTTAGTTGGGTCATATAGTTACGACACCAGCGTATGTTCGAGGCTTGGACCAAATTTCAAATCGGTCGGTTCATTAGTTTTAACAAAATCGTGATTTTTCTGTGAAGAAGTACGAAGTTCCTCGAAAATCATAACAAAAAGTAGAGCTGTGAGAACAATACCAGGTTTTCGTTTTATTGCGATTTACATGTGATTTGTCCTGAGGTTTCGTCCGGTAGTCACCACTGCTTCTAGAAGGAGATTTTGGAGACCTAAATCTTTGGTTTCAGATCGATATGCTATTTCCACAAACACCTCTCATGGCCTGTCACCTGATCATCCACTCGCTTGCTCCGGAACCGCAAACAAAATACTCGGAACTCGCTGGAAACAATAGCGCCGCCGTCTGGCCCGACTTGTTTTCGCTCGGTGGAAGCACGAAGGGAGCCGACACAGGCGGTGCATTCCCCGGTGCATTGCACCCAGAGGCTGCACGCGAAGGAGCAGCGGACCGTCTGGCGGCAGGGGCCTGGGCGCCGCCTGTAGCCCTGGCCATCGCGCGGGCCCAAGTGACCAGCACCCATGTAGGCGACAAACAGACGCGGCATACTGGACTTCTTGTGCAACGCGCAACCAACCGACCAGCGGTGTAATAACAATACCGTGGTGCAGGATAAGCTCGTAGTCTGGTTTTATTATGTATTTAAATTGTCATCAAACTCGTTGCCTTAGTTACCGGTCTTTATTGCAATCTTAAGAACACACAATTTGCTTTCAGTTCACTCTCACTCGGTAGGAATCTTCTTCATCTAACCAACTCGCAGCAAAATCGCGTTCTAACCTTTAACTGACTCCGCAGGTACAGTTCCCAGGGCTTATAGTAAAAAGAAATTACTGGAGAATATTCCAAAATATTCCTAGTCAACAATAGATGCACAAGTCACAAAGTTATTTCTATACAAATCTTATGGAAGCTTTACAGGGAAAACAATGAAATTTTAAATAAAATGGAAAGAAAACAGTGCAAATATGCTAATGACAAATCTTTAGATGCATTTTTCGTTACAGTACAAATCTGCAAATTACAATGTTCTAGACTACTTCAAGAAAACCAGGGAAGTCATAAACCATCAATAAAACTAATCTTAAATGTATAAAACTGTAAATAAAACACCAAAACTTAAATTTTAACTGCCAAATCTTTGAGTAGGTTATAAAACAGTGCATATTATGTGTTCATTAAAACCTGATAGAATAAATTTAGAGGCATGCATTTTTCGTTACAATACATATATTTACCGTAAGAACCGCACAGGTACTGAATGTAGAAATAGAAATAAATTAAACACAGCACAAAGAGAGAGACAATGCTGGAGCAATAATAGTAACACATGAATATGAAGAGCCGTCTGCGCATCAGCAAGTAAACTTGTAAAATTATATATTTTAGAAGAAAATGTACTCTTCTAATATACATTAAGCGTACTAGCTGTGCGGTATAAACCAGACCGAGAGAACTTTTAAATCCAGTTCCATTGTCGCAACTTCACGAATGTCCTGGAAAAATATGGAAGCTAAAAAGTAAATTAGTAATTTCTGCAACTAGTGCGCAAAGCCCTACTTGAGCGCACTAGAATAACAGTATTTTGAGTTGCATACAATATTTTTTCTACAATAATTCTATAAAAAGCAAGCTGAAATAGTTCAAAACTATGCGACTTAATTATTTACCCTCGCGGCTGGCTGACCTTTCTTATACTTCTTCTCCCTCAAGCGCCCGAAGTCATAGTGCGCAATGTACCTACCTATTTTGCACTCTGTCATAGGTAGGTACTTTTCGGACTATTTTTAAATAATAAAAAAATCGCATAAGTAGTTTGTGCATTGAAAACAATATTTTAATCTCTACTTTTTTGTCGACAGTAGAAACAATACATTATTACTTATGGCAATTTTCTCTAGCTCGAAATGGTTCTTTCTTCTTTCGATTAATAGCACCCTAAAAACCTACTCAATCCTCTGCCACTGGCACTGGTTAGATTTTGTTTCATGTAGGTAATTACCAGAGGGAACTTTACGCTGAAGTCTGAACTGTATTTTGAGAAAAAAGTAAGAATTTTAAAGTTCTGAGAAAAAAGTCAAAATTTTGAGTCACAAATTAATTTCATATTATTTTATTTTTTGAATATTTTAATACGAACATACGTAGTTTCAGTGGGATATATCTCAGGAAATAAAAGATATTATATCAAAAATCACTCAAACCAGTTTCGGTAGTATAGGGAGGGAGAACCAAAATGGCGTAGTCGATATGTGATGCCCCCCCCCCTCCAACAGTAACAGTCTACGCCTCACCATAATCAAAGCTACACCTATACTCTGAGAACCATTGTTGATATTTTCGATAGGCTCGCCAAATATTTTGCAAAAAAAAAATTAGTACAAAAACTAATAACTTCATTAAAACACCTATACCTACCTCAACTTAGTATGAGGTACTACTGGTTTACTTATTGTATGATTACACATCGCCAGACACCAAATTTACTATTATTCAATCATTCAATTCATAGTTATTTAACGAATAACTTTTCTAAATTGCATAATTTCAATTTGATTTAAGTACTTTTCCGTTGACTGACGTATTAATAAGACTTCTCACGGCTATAGCTTCATGTCCCGGAAAGAAGATGGCGCCTATGGTCAACAATGTATTTTGCATTGTATTTTGTCTCCGGGAAGCGTGAGCCAGAGAACTGTCAAACTTGACAGCCGTGAGCAGTCTTTATTAATAAGTCAGTCAACGACTTTTCGCTTTTCGACCTAAACCTTATAGTGTTTTTTTTTTCAGAGGTACTTAATACTTACTATAAGTAACTATAGTACTACTCGTATATAAGTAACATTTCATTATATACTTATTTGTTACATAATAAAGAGTCACTAGTTTCTTTTTTCAGCATAAACCCTTATATGAATTTCTATTATTTTATCTTTACGAGACATGAATCTCCGAAAGCAATGGAGTAAGGCATCGACCCGTCGTCAGTTATATTATGGAACCTGCAGGCTAGATGATAATCTTTAAATATTCACTGAATATTTTCAGGATACAGCAGACAGCATGTGACATGTATCCAGTTTGAAGTATATAAATCTAATGCTTGTTTATTGTCGACCCATTTCATTTTAATAAAAACAAGAACCCAGAAGAAGAAATTAATAATCGACAGAACTACAAAATACACCTATTGATACATCATCTATACTGATATAAAGTCTGACTGGATACATTCACATACCGCTAGATACCCCGATGTCACATTCTAGTCTTATAACAACAAATTAAGATGATTTTTCATATATTCAGGGTGTCTATTGAAGGAGGGCCACTAGAGAATATCTTGCCTAATATCACAGAATAGCCACCGCTATTCTGTGCTAATATGTATTTTTCGAAGAACTTTATTTGAAAGAAAAAATTGGCTTTTTGATGGGTTAACTTTGTGTAAAAACACATTCGATAATCACGGCCCACTTTCCGATACATTTTTGAAAACCAGAAATTTGCCGAACTTTTTTTACCGACAAATTTTCTTGGCATTTATGAGCAAAACTGCTTGTTTTAAGCCTTTTTTATCCGAATTTGGAAAAATGCCATTGTTTAATAATATATGTATGCTCTTTTAGCACTTAAAAAAATACCTACTCAATTTTTAGCCGGCATAGTGTTTCACAAGACTCTTCAGAGGTCATTTATACAGAGTGTCTGTTTATGGAGGGCCACTCGAAAATATCTCGACAAATACACTGTGTTCATTTCAATACAGTCCACCCTTAATATCTTTAAAACTACGAAAAAAATCAGAAATCGCCGGGACCCGTCAATTTTTGTTCGGAGGGGGGACTTCTTTGACGTACAGGTCATGTTGACAAATTCACCCCTGTAACCCTCATCACCCCTAACTTTAAAATTTCAAATGGGAATACCCCCCTTGTGATACATCATTTTAAAGCTGATGTTATTGCGAATACAACTCTTTTTTTTTTTGTTTGGAGAAGTTATGGGTAAAAAACGGTTTTTTCATAGTTTAAAATATGTTACTTTTTACCCTAGATTTTCAACAGCATTCACATGGGGAAATAATACACAATGTTTGTGTGGCTACTTATTTTATTAAATTTTCAAAATGAGCTCCATTAGTCGCTAGACAGTAGTACAATCTCTGTTCACATTCCGCTCTTACTTTAACAAATTATATGCCGGGAGAAATACGTTGGCATTCTTCTGTTATTCTGTTCTTTAGATCCTCAATTTTTTTGGGAGAGGTTTTATACACGTTTGTTTTATTTCCCCATGTCAATGCTGTTGAAAATCTAGGGTAAAAGTAATTTATTTTAAATTACGAAAAAAACCGTTTTTTACCCATAACTTCTTCAAACATCACCGGATTTCAAAAAATAAAAATGAGTTGTATTCGCAATAACATCAGCTTTAAAATTATGTATCACAAAGGGGGTATTCCCATTTGAAATTTTAAAGTTAGGGGTGGTGGGGGTTACAGGGGTGAATTTGTCAACATGACCTGTACGTCAAAGAAGTTCCCCCTCCTAACAAAAATTGACGGGTCCCGGCGATTTCTGATTTTTTTCGTAGTTTTAAAAATATTAAGGGTGGACTGTTTTTAAATGAACACAGTGTATTTGTCGAGATATTTTCCAGTGGCCCTCCATAACCAGACACTCTGTATTATTTGCACCTGGAAATCGAAAATTTTTACAAATCTCCTATTCTTCAGATATGAAAATCAAATACTGTAACCCTTAAAAAGTAAGCTGCTGGGAATATGTGCTACATGTATTTAATAATCTCCTAGCCTTATTCGTTGAGAATATTAAAATTAAATAAAATTTTACCGAGCGTTGTCCTTTACCAGAATATTATTGTACCTGAATATAATATTCTATTCTTGTCTTCGTGGACTTTTGGCGCCAGTTTTGTTACCTCGGATAACACGTTGGTGTTGTTAGCCTTGAGACGGGCGGCATCTTAATAAAAACTGAATAGATCAAAGGAATCCACTAGCATATAACACACAGAAGGACCGTAATACAAAAATATTTTAGGTTGGTGCTTTGTGTGTACAGGGTGGCCAAACATGAGAGGACGCTAAGGCGCCGGTAGGTATATCTCACAGAACTTCCGTTTTTTTTTTATTATAGTAATTATATAAAGTGGTATGGGCGTTCTTTAAACTTGTATTCTTTAAATGCTAATAACTTTGATTCAAATGAACGGAACTTATCCATCTTGGTATCGTTAGAAAGGGTTTTTTTGTTGAATCTTTTGCATTGGGAAGGCTGTCTTTGTTGTTTTTACTGTATCCGCCAGAGGGTTCCGATAGTGACGAGATTATCGGTTATCCTTTCTTATTTGGCACTGGCACCCTCTCTATGAGCGCTTATAGTAATGTGGATGTTGAAATGACTCCCGAACCTCGTTTGAAAATGTTGGAATAAACTAATGGAATAAATGAATGCTATCATGCAATTCTTGAAGTTGTTTCAAGTTTATTTTAAAAATTGCCCTGGACATTATACAGTGCCCGCCAAAAAGTCTGCACCATATGAGAAAAATTTTTAGTAAATAACTTACGGAGAATTTGTTTGCGGCATCAGGTTTTGCTTGCTCTAGAACCAAAATTGACATAATCAAATGTTGTGACGTAGTCTTTTTTATATGTCGAATTTGACATTAATGAAAAAAATTTCCGAAAATGGGCTTATTTAACCGAATTTCGAAAAAAGTCATAAGAAAAATATGTGTCTTTCGCAATTCTATACCCCTGTGCAAAATTTCAAGAGCCTACTACGATTTTCATATTTTGCCCTTTGTTGCCCTTTTCCGTATTTGTTAATCCATAAAAGTCCATCCTATGTAATTTAAAACACTCAGTGACTGAATACATATTGCACAATATTTAGTTTACGGTCTAAATATCCTTCTTCTCCTTTTTTTGCAAAAAAATTAAAATGAGGGCTTGTTGAAGAAGCACGCTTGGTGCAAAACTGATCTCATTTTTACAGATAAACACATAAATTCGATTTACAAACTTCTTTCTCTAGTAAATGGTTGTAAAAACACACAAATATTTCTGTCATGCTGATCTGATCAGAAATATCTAGAAAATTTAAAATATTGTGTCCAATAATATCCAACAAAGGGCAAATTATGAAAATCGTAGAAGGCTCTTGAAATTTTGCACAGGGGTATAAAATTGCGAAAGAAACATATTTTTCTTATGACATTTTTCGAAATTCGGTTAAATAAGCCCATTTTTTGGACATTTTTTCATTAATGTCAAATTTGACATATAAAAGAGACTACGTCACAACATAATTTGATTATGTCAATTTTGGTTCTAGAGCAAGCAAAACCTGATGCCGCAAACAAATTTTCCGTAAGTTATTTACTAAAAATTTTTCCCATATGGTGCAGACTTTTTGGCGGGCACTGTATAAGTTCAAATTTGTTCAAATAGATTTATTAAGATTGTTCCAAGAAGCTCATTTCTTGATAAGGCGCAACTTGCCCCGTTGGTCAGTTCCACATGGTAAAAACCGCGGTAAAAACATTTATTAGTCCGCAATTTCCTCGGCAATTTCAAATTTTGGTAAACATCGATTTCTTCTAGCCTTGTCGAATTCTTTAAGGGACACCCTATGTATTCCCTCGGTATTTCCCCGCAATTGCTAGAATTAAATCGTCCATGGAAATAATTCTATTTTGGGAAAAGTATTGCTATAGACGAGTAAACTTAAAAGAGGAACCACATAAGATAACATTTATAAAAACGTTTGAACTGGTATTTCCTCTAAAAATAACATACCCATAAATTCCTGAGCATTTATTTGTTTCCTTCAGACAACGACATGTAAAACATACCTACTAGAAATACAGACACAGCAAGATTGAAACTACGGCCACTTAACAAATTTTCGGGAAGTTAGGAAAGTAGTTAATTAGTTATTACAAAGTTATTTCTAATATTGGATGATAAATTTGACAATGGGTATCTTTATTTCACACTGTGATAAAACAAATAGACAAATAATAATAATAATACTTTATAATTCTCACCCTCACAATACTCTAAACTAGGGGTATCCCAGAAGCAACTTGTGCGGCGCGGGGGAAATTACAATTGTTTTGTCTTCATTGCCATTTAGAACTATAGGAAAAAAGTTATTGCCTAGGTCATTGCCAATTTGGTATTTTCTTGTTCTTTTTGTAGTTCAAGTAGAAAAAACTTAAAACCTACGCAAAGCAGTTTCAAGTTCTAGGATTCGATCATTTCGAGCTGATTGTGCCTTATATCGATTCCCACTAGGACTCTTCGATACAGAGTAATGAGCCTGGAACCGTTGGGTGAAGATTTAAACCTTCAGTCAACGCTGGAACGTTCTTCTAACTTATGAGCCTAGCGAGGAGCCTGGCCTCTCAATAATAATTATTGTTGTTGGAACTTGATCCTTGTTGGTTATTGAATCCTATATAGTTTGGTCGAAATCTGTTATCTACAACAATTGGTTACCGATTGTTAGAAACCATATTTTCATGAGTCCATGAGTACCTTAGAGGACGTACATTTTCCAATTCTGTATTATTCTATAACTCATGATTCAGATTCTTGCCGGTTTCTATAAATTACAATATAATAATAATTACATTATAACTTATAGAAACCGGCAAGGATCTGAATTAATTATTGATGAATGATGATGATGAAAGATACTTCGTTTCCCTTGCATGCTTTTTGCTTTTGGTCAAATAATTAAGTTACATGCTGATGGTTGCTAGTTAGTACTAGCAAAGTTTGGTACTGGCAGTGTAAAAGAGTTGTTCCAGTAGGTTTAAATCGCGTCTACCATTGGATATTGATAATCATTGGGTGCTTGAAGTCATGTTTCATGTTTATGTTATTAACTCCCTGATAGACCTCCTTTATCTGGTACCTAATACAGCATCAAAGTGATGCCCCCCTCAGCTTTGAATAACAACAAGAAATTTTACGTGCGATGGAAGTTATAAACGGGATGGAAATATTTGTCACAGTTTGACAACTTTTTATAACCTTCAAAGCCTTTTTTGACATAACTTCATAACTGATTCAAACTTGTCCTCTCCTCTGGATCAGTTTCTGAATCGCTCTAGCTCATTCCCCAACATAATATGGCATTCATTGATGGCATGACATTAGTCTGCTATTGCAAGTAGATAATTTGTAAATTTATACGAAACAGAGTCAGTATGACCATTGAGTAAAGGAATAATTATTCCTTTACTCAATGGTATGACATAGAGCAGAAGTGCGGAAGAACAGTGTTGTGCAGCATGTGGTAATAAAAACGGTAAACATTACATCGTGTTTTAAAATCTACAGGTCATTATAAGCTAAGGACATGGCAGGAAGAATCTACAAAATTCATATTATGTGTTTCATTCAATATCGCTGTTTTTGTCGAAACAGCAAACAAATGGGACAAACAGCACGATTTCCTTCATGCAACTTAAAAGGTTTCAGTGTCATTCATATCATCTTTGCTTTGCTTACCTGCGACTCTCACCACCCGCACCTGTAAACACCTGGGCAAGGACGAAGTAAACAAACGACGAGGTAATATCACACACTGCACAACAAAAACAAATATAGAATCGTACGTCACGAGTGTCGGTATATTATCGAAAACCTCTCCTAATGAAAATAGACCGCAGTCGGGTTCCAACCCGGCAAAATCGTGTATTTTTTCGAGCGGGCTGCGTGAACGACCGGCCGGCGTTTGAGGCGGACTCAGTCGCGCGGCAGTTTCCAAGTTTCAAATTGTTGCTTTGGGAGCGGGTTCGCGTGGTCGCCGAGCGCGGGCGATACCGGCAGCGCCACCTGAAGGAGAATAGAGCAACTGACGAAGTGGAGGAGGTAGTGCGGAGAGCTATCTGTTGGGTTTTGGCATTGGAGGAGAGCAGGCGACTCTGATAGTTCGGGTATAACGAGGTAGGTGGCGCCAGCGGGCTTTGGATGGAGAGCCCACAGCTCTGGCGTCCGAGTGCGGCTAGGATAGCAGGAGGTTATGGGGGTGGGGGAATCAGGCCGAATGCCCGGCAAACGGCACCGATTTTTATTAGAACCGGAACGGAACACGGTGAGGATTGATTAGTGGTGGTGATGGTGAACCGACAAGCAGATAGATGGAAGAAACGGAAGTTTTTTTTTATCCAAAATCTAAATAGCGTTAAATTCGCCCTTGAAGTAGGATTAGGATTGCAATATTGGAATATCTGAAAATTATACAGTGCCACAGTGCCCTCCAAAAAGTTCACGTCAAAGTTTAATTTTTTATTAATGATTTTTTTGGAAATTTAACTTTAGGATAACCTTTTGCTTTCTAGGTACTTTATCTTTATATAACTAGCTTTTACATTATATTATTTTATATTTTACTATCTACTAAATATCGAGAATATGCCTTTCAAAAGCAGTGGCGTAGCTATGCTAGGGCAATTCGGAGCGGCGCCCCGGTTTAAGAGCCCCCTAATCCTTGATATTCCTTTCGTACTTGACAATATTTCTCTCCCTTAATAAATATTTTTTTAATCGCCAAAAAGGCGAAATCAATTTTATTAAAAATGCAGGCAATCCTGATTGCGTCTCTTTTAGATATATTCCTTACTAAATCAGCCTAATACTCAAGTATTTTTTGTGACAAACGCGACACCGCTCGCCGGCCGAGTATTCCCACATTCCCAGACACAACAGAGTCACAGAGTTGTTTTGTTCAACACTCAGTAGCGATTATTATTATGGGCCGTGTGTATATTAATATTAATTCTCAATAAAAACTATTGCGGACGAGCTGATTTTTTCCAGAATTGTTCTTGGATTGTATTCCAATCAAACGATGACAGAGTGCTGGTTTATCCGCTGGGCGCTGGGGCGGGCGCCCGCTGGGGCCCCGTCCCGATCTGCACATTATGCGGATGCAAAAACATTATAACTGACAAAAGTCTAGTTTTCAGGAGAGAGGTTTAAAAACTTTGGCTATTAAAAATCATAATATATTTGTAACTAATGGATATTCTTTGTATTTTTTTTCAATAGAAGGCTTTTAGATGAGTGGGTATTAACTACTATTATACCTAGTTACTTTTTCGAACAAGAGAGTTGTTCTACTTTTTTTTGTACTTCCAATTCCAAAAATGTCATCAATTTTACGGTAAAAACATTGCACAGTCCTTTACAATGTTTTTCCATGGTACAATTTTAAATATTAGAAGTTACAGATGAAAAAATTAAATGGCTGCAGTAAATAATTGTAAAACAGGTAAAAATGGAAAAATTTACTTATTTTAGTCTATAATAAGTATTAGAATTGTAAACGTATCGTGTCTCAATAAAACTTCGTAAGAACATTGTAAATGCCATTACCTTTAAAAAACTTGTGGTTTTTCCAGACAAAAATATAGCGTTACAATGTTTTAACAGTCGAACTAATGGAAACCCAAAATTGTAATTGTCTTTACAACGTAAATTATAATTGGAATTGTAATTATACCTTTACTGGGTTTTTACCGCTGAAAACGTCCATTTTGTCCGATACAATGGGATGACACAATAGTTTCGTATTTTTATCCAAAATTGTCCCGGAACTAGACCCGAGAAAAGCGAAAAAGTGAAAATCTCAAAAATATCACTTGCAATGCTCTTGCATGCATGTATCGATATGTAGAATTTAGAAATCAAAAATGATATCAATAAAAATAAAAATATCTACTGGGAAAATAAAAACAATGCATTTTATTTTATCAGTTTTGCGAAAATAATCTGCATGCACATTTATGTTTTTATTTTCTATTTTGTAATAAAAAGTGAAACCCAAATTTGGTTTCAATTAAAAGAGTGGCCGTCTATTAACAGGGGCCCTAAATCTATAGTGGCCAGGGCCAGGGCCCGAAGTTTGGCTAAACCGGCACTGCGGATGACACTCAAAATCCCGTAATGAAGAAGGTAGAGGTGGTTTCGTATTTATATTTTACCAAAAAAATGTGTTGACAAAAGCCGCAGCTATAGGTAATTTGATTTCCTACAGTTTTCTTATTTTTATTTGTAACTTTCTTATTTTACGAATTATAGAAGAAAACGTCGCTTAATGAACCCATAACTTGTAAAATAACAAAGTTATAAAAGAAATTCATAAAGCAAGGTTGCAGACAACTTTTTTATCTACAATTTTTATCAGTGTTTCTTTTTGTTAGAAATGAGTAATAAACCATTCCTATTGCGAGGTATATAAAGAGGGTCTAAGTGTGATCTTTTTGGTTGGATAGGTACTCAGAAAACAATGAGTAGGTAACCTTAAAAAATTACTTTCCATCAATTTTTTCATTTGAAAAATTATATCGTTACTGGACTACAAAAGGGAGGGCCCCGATGCAGAATTCTGCACCGGGGCCCCAAGACCCCTAGCTACGCTACTGTTCAAAAGGGAATGATATTAACACTTTAAAGTTTCTATTTAACCAAAATTCACCACTTTTTAAGTCTAAAATTCAATAATTAAGATGAAAGGTATCTAGTTCTATGATATTTAAATTTATTTTGGATTCAATTTAATACCGGAAAATTTAATGCCAATAAATAGCATTTTACGCACTGCTGACCGCGCATAGAATAAGAATTTATCTCACTAGTGCGTAAAAGTAATCGTGGGTAAGTAAAGTAGATCAATTTTACGCACTATTTGTCACTTTAGGTATCCTGTGCTCAAAGATAATACAACATTTAACTATTTAATATTATTATACATTATCTAACATCTCTGGCAGCATACCTGAAATTGCTTTTTTGACGCTTTATTTGTTCTGCCTATAACACTAGCCAGACCAGGAATTATTGAAACCACATTAATTTTTATTTGACAATAATGTTTTAAGAATTACCTACATACTTATACTTTCTTCATGCTATGACTGGCACTGGCGTAGAAAAAACATTGTATGAAACACTTGCGTAAACCAGTGGCGTGGCTTCAAATTTTGCCAAAATCTGATCACACAGCGTTAATAAAAACACCCCAAAAACCCCCATATACCAAATTTGAACAAAAAATATACAGGGAGTTCCATTCTGCAGGGTGTCAAATTTTAGGAAAAATAATAATTTTAAAGGTATCTGCTAAGTCAAGTGTACCATGGAATCCCCTCAAAACAGTCAAATGGTCAACAAGACCACTCAAAGTGTTGTTGTGTAAAAGTCCAATACAAAATATACAGGGTGTTATTATCTAAGCAATCTTAAAATACTGAATTTTTGGAACTTAATCGGGTCATAAATCGAGCAGGTAAGTATATCAAAACTGCCCCAGAAACTATAAACGAACTAAGTCAAAAAATACAGAAGCCTGCCAGTCAGTAAGTCCATATCAGTTAAGGTGGCTGGTGTGCCACAACAGAAAACGCACAGAAAATGTATTGTCTTAGTCAGTGACTTTGTTGAGAAAGGTCCAATAATTTAAATTGTTTTTTTGTTGATTGGCATTTTGTTCAGAAATAAATTACGTTTGTGTTTATTAATATTGTGTCAATGATTCCAAAGCATTCTTGATCCGTATAAAGGACATAAGCGTCACGCAGTTTTTTAAAGATATACATATTCTAAAAGCAACATAATATTTCACTTTTAAGGGTTTTTTAAGGTTGTCGTCAAACACAACGTAAAGGTTAATGCACCATACAATATTGTCAAAAGGTCTCTAAAAAGCCACATCGATTACAACTATTTACGCAAGTATATCCTAAAATCTGTGAAATTATCGCACGCCTATCCACCACATTTTGCTGTACAAGTGGCCGGCCGTCGAACAGTGTAGCCCATGCAAGTATTGGTGATATATTATATTAGGCGAGCATGCCGTCAATTGTTTTTACTACAATATCTATCGTCTCTGTCTCCTTCATCTCCTTTTACTTATAATACCAGGTGAGCATTAATATGGTTAAAAAAGTGTTTTGACTCGTATTTTATTGCCGGAAGAGCCTGTTCTCGAGCTACCCTGGTAAAATATAAATGAACTTACTTGGAACACAGTGATATACGAGGCGCGATCTATTTCATAGCTTTTACCACGCTCTGTTACTGGTAAAAAGACCAGACCACAGATTTTTATGCTGTTCCAAGTGACTTTAGAAATACTATACTTATTCTGTCTTGGGAACACCAATTTCTCAAATAGTTTTTTTTTATTGATTTTAATTTAGAGAACAACCGTCCTGAAGAAGCAACAGTTACAGGAAGGGTCAAAAATATAATATCAAAACAGAACAGAACACGCCCGGTCGAAGTTAAGGGGACGCTGTCGAGGGTTCGAGGGGGCCCCCTCGACGGCAAGGCCCCCCCTGCGACCGCGGAGTTTCGCGGTATAGTAGCTACGTCACTGGCGTAAACATATTTTTCTTCCTTCGTGAGGTATTTTTATTTGATAATAATGTTTTAAAAATTTACATAGTTAGGTACTTACAATTTTTTCATGCCATGACTGCCGTAGAAGAAATATTGTATGAAGCACTTGCGGAAACGCGTTTTTGTGTAAGTATGTAAAGTGTAAAGGCACTATTTTAAACAATTGCTACATAAATTACTATCATATATTTTGAATCAAACATAAGGGCATATTAAAGCGTTAATATCATTTTCTCTTGAAAAATACATATTCCTATAAATAGGTATGTGAACCAAAAAAGAGTTAGACGTGACGCAGCCGTGAGCAGTCTTTATTGACACTTCAGTTAACGTAATAAGTTTTTAAAAAATTTAAGAAAATTCATTTTTTTTAATTAAAAAAATTGCAAAAACAAATATTTTAATAGTCTTAAAACTATATTATCATCATAGTTCAACGAAACTCTCGGCTATGATATGGAGACTCGATTATCTTAAAAGATACGAAGTCAATCAAATTGGGGCAAAAGTTGAGGTATAGGTATTTGAGAGAAACTGAGATGTAGAATTTCGTTTTTATTTTATTTTTTAAACGTTAACTTCGCTAAAACATAGATCCTGGACATTTTTGACTTATTAAACGAATATATTTTCATTTTTAATTGTTTTTTCCGTTTCCTGTAAAATTTACTTTTTGACTCATACGCCCTTCTGATATGACGCCCTTGATATGAGAAAAGTGCCTTTTCATTGGAGATATATCTGAAAAATGTTAACTAAAATCAATACTCGCAATACCCAGTTGTCAAATTTAATTTTTTTTCACGGCGATGCAAGAAAATCTCATAACTTTTTTCATTACAATGCCGATTTCAAAAAACTTTATTTTTTAAATTTTTCTTAACCTTCGTCAATTGCCAATTTAATCTTATAAGTTAGGATACCTTAGATACCTACCTATACCAAAGTTTACAGAACCTATACTACTAAATTTTTTATTTTCCTTATTAATGAATTAATAAATCTGTTCCAGTTTGAGTTTTATAGAAAGCAGAACTTCCATCGCCAATTTCTTTGTAGTTTTGCTAAAGTCCACGGATTCCGTATACTTTCGTTTTGCTTTTACCTACACCTTATTATTACACGCTGTAGGAATGCTATTATTTAATGCATTCTGTTCACTAGGCACGTACAATATTTGTACCATACTAAATTACAAGAATACATTTGCTGTAACAAATTTCTATGAAATAAATTTATTTAATTATACAAACTCATCCTCTTTTTCTGAGCTGTACTAAATAAATATAATTAATTATCAAATATTCACAAATTATATGTGTATATAAATAATTGTAGAAAACGATCATCGGTAATGGAGAAGTAGGTAATTACAAGTCTAGGTACGTGAAGGAATAATTATTCTTCACTCGCTTAAAGTGATGGTCGGAAATCGGATATTCTTAAAGTTATTATTCACCTCAATATCTTAAGAAAGCAATTAAAACCTAATTCCACATCAGTTAACAATAATAGATAATAGTAGCGAAGGGCTTAAAAAAGATACAACCAATGGATAGTGTGAAGATAAACATGGAATGGACGCATTTACTTCACTACTGCTGTTGCTACTATAAGTCCCTAGTCCCAAAGCAAAGATAGCCCAAAGTGTATCTAACGGTAAAACGCTGAGTTACTAATCGAACTGGAATGTGATACACCTAAAATATGCATGCGCCATTGAAATTAATAAATTAGCTAATTATTATAGTCGAATAAGGACTTTTCAAAAGTCATGGACTTGTTGAAAAGTTTCGAAATAAATTGCTTCTTCAGAAGTAAACCGATATAAAAACCTGATCGAATTTAAAATTTCACGCTATAAAAAAGGACTGCTCTTGACGTAGACCTAAAATTTACACATCTTATTAAGGTTCAGATTATAATAATATGCTAGGGAGTTGTAACTAAAAATATCCATGAAAATACAATAATCGACAGATATGCTGGTGTTGCCAAACTGCAGATTCTAAATTCCCTGAAATAAATAACTTACCTAAGGAATCATATTCAAATGTAGAGTTCACTCTGTTTTATGTTTTATGAAAATTTTCAAACAGGTAGATTATTGTATACTTCTCCTAGTTTTTCAGTTTTAGCATGGAAGAACCTATAGATTCTTCTACGGTTTTAGTATTTGACTACGAATTGCTATATTTATAATCGATGCCAAAACCATAGAGATATATATATCTATACGAAATATAATTCTCTATATCGCAGTTTCTGTCCGACTAAGTTTACCATTAGTCGTCTTCCTACCTGCCAGTTTTTTTACATACATAATACTGGTATACCTATATAGTACAGTAGTATAGTATTATATTATATTAGTTGAATACATACATAGTTAAGCATCTAATTATCTACAATATTATCCGTGTACTGTGTACAAAATGAGGTACCTATATAATAACATTTTTGTTTGTTATAAAACCCATGACTTTGCAAGGATTTCTGAAATCGTCTGTTCAGGCACTGTCTCCAAAATCATCGCCGTGCAAGGCTGAAATTTGAAAATTTGCAATACGCAATAATAAAGATTTCGAAATTGCTACTTACACCATTTTATAGACACCATTAAATAACGGACATCAGCAATGTGTTTTGCTTCGGCAAACATTGTTAAAAGTAAATCTGGAAATTTTTCGCCTTTAATAAATTATCCTGTTAAATTCATTGCCAAGTTGACGATGTATATTGTTGAACTTTCGGCAAAATTTATTACCAGTAATAATAATCCATAATAAATTAATCAAAAATTATCTAAAAATGTACCTACAGCAGACGTAAGAATGGCGAATTTTGAAACTTGAAAAGCAGCAGACGACTGCGAAGTACCTATCTAGTCTTTACAAAAGATATAAAATGTGGATTTAAGTCCTATTGTTATAAAATGTAATTAAACACTAAGTATACCTATCTGCTGACTACCGAAGGTGAGCTGGGGAGATATAAGATGTAACCAAATATCACGCATGTTATGTCACTAAAGTAAACATAATAATTTTGAGAAATGTTCTAGGGTTCTACTGACATCCACCCAATGAATGCAAGTACCTAATTGACAATATCATTTTGCTTTTTTGCTTTGGAAATTAGTCGAAGCTCGTAGATCGAAGCTCGTAGATCTGTAGACAAGTTTGAGAACTTGACATTTTTTTATTTCTCTTTAAAATAACTAACTGTAAATTGAGGTACTTTACTCTTAACAGCATGTTCTGATCACCCTGTATATTTGAGGAGGAACTTCTCTATGCCATTTCAGGAATGATTTTTTTGCCAAAAGTCAACAATATAAAAGTTTCTCCACTTATTAACTCCTACCTACCTATTGAATTTGCTGCTCCACTTTCATACAACTAGACTTCAATTCAGATGATTTTGACTTCGTAACTACAGATCTCAGGGAAAATTGCATTTTAGTCTTTTTTGGGAATCTAGTTTGGGTATGCGATTAAAAAAACTAAATTCGAAGACATTTATTTTTTGACCACTTTGCTTACCACAAGCTTAAGCTTATACATATTTTAATGAAGAAAACATTTTTCTCTACAATAGTACCTATGTATATTATGTACCAAGGGACTAAAGTGCGTCTTTCATCCCGAGCGTGAATATAGGTAAAGTAGGGACAACCAGAACTGAACACGTACAACAACAATTATTATTTTTGCATTCCTATCCCATAATGCCATTTAGTCGACCTTTATCCGTAGGATTATCATAAATATTCGCAACTCGGTTTGATGTCAAAAAACTGTTGACTCGTTGCCAAATAATTTACACATAAACTTATGTATTCCAAACAAGCCTTCAACACTGATAGTGTTTGAATTTATTGGAACTACCTTCTAAAATCAATGCATTTCATGACGCTAATATAAATTGCGCGTGTCTTGATATTTACAAATGATGGTACTCTTCCTTCTTTCGTAGTGTTTGCCAGAAAACATGCATGCATCATTGAGTAAAGGATATATTTTATAAGAAATGGCTTGTGGTATGATATATTTTATATAGAATATATATCCTTTACTCAATGCGTGCATGATACTTTTTAAATATAATTTTCGAGCAACCCAGGTAACGTCAAAAAATATGAAAATATTAATGTCTGAAATAGTGACTCTATAGTGCAGCAATTATGGTTTACTAATTCACATTATCTTAAATCAGCAGTCAAATATTATTTACAACACGTTTTATCTGACAAACAAAAAATTCTATAAACATCATAATTTGTAGCCGATGGAAAACAGATACTCCCATAGCTTATAGTTGGTTTAAGCAAAGAATCATGATCTTTGGTTTAAGTGCGGATTATTTGGATTATTTTCTATTAAAATAATTTACTTGCTTGGTTCTAGGTCATAAAAAACTATCTTGATTTACGATTACGTGTATCTACAAGAAACTGGATCGTTACTTTCAAATAATATATTCGCCTCTTATACATATAGCATACATACCTAATTGAAAATAAGAAAAAAGTTACTCATATTTGGAACTGTATTACAGGATTTTGTAAAGCTCATTACACTTTAGACCAGAATGCAAAGTTGAATTAAAAAACCCAACCGAAATTTTCCTAGCTTTTGTTGGACGAACAAAACAATAGGATTTGTTAGGAACTTATGATCTACAAACAGATATCTGGTTAAATATTTTTACGATTTTTGGGTCCTACGCATTCTTCTTTATATAGTATTTTTTTATTCTTACAAATAAAATAAAATCAAGTTAAATGATACACTCTTAAATGTTTCATCCCATCAATGAATGATATGAAAAGTCGAGTATGCGTAAACGAAAGAAATGTGAAAGCAAAAGATCGGGCATCACTCAACAATAGGCCCATGTAGAAACCAAAACAACACATCTGCAGCTTCAGTCAACCCATCTCTCGGATAAAGGGGCTTGAATTAACATCGCTGAAGAGACAAAGCAACCTGCGTTAAAAAAAACTCTCCGAGTTCAAATTCTGAAATGGTCTTGCAAGTTTTGTAAGCGTTCTGTGGTATTTTTATGGTGCTATTTTCTGTAGGCGATATCGATAAGAAATGTTTTATTTTAAACAATAATTTGTTGGGCATTCAAAGCTACGCCAAATTTCTACATTTTCGTTGTTTTTCCCTACGTGAAGGTGAAAACATGTTTTCGTGAAAGATACCTACGAAAAAACTCCATAATTTTCACATGTGACTAGGTACCGAATCTTTGTTGGTCCGACCCGATAAGATGTGATAGTATTTTGAAAATAAATGTGGTTTTCGTTGTAGCGTGTTCTCCAGAAAAGCTTCATTTACTAGCTACAGGGTGTTAAAGTTTTTCTAAGAAGTATTGTCTTATTTCATAATTTCTAAACCAGAAAAGGTATTTTAACCAACTTTTTGGACACAGTATCAGTACAGATTGCCATATTATGACTCAAGATTAATAGTTAAGTCCTAACCTAACCTAACCAGTAGTGGAAATACGAGTAATCGACTCACTAAATTAAAAAAAATAGTGCGGTAGACATGATTTTACATTAAAATTAAATTTGTTGTGAAACAATAACAGACATTAATACATACCTAGAGACTTTTCCTTACAATTACATACTCTATCGGCAAATTAAAAAAAAATAATTTACATAGGACCGTACTATACATATTTATTATGGTGTGTGAATTATTTGCACGTACGTCCACTAATGGTTGCATAAGGGGCGTTGTGTACCAAATTTGTTTTTTTTCTAGTTTAAAAATTATCAACCAAACAATATACTTTTTTAGAACATGGAAACGAAGCACTGCTGGACAAAAATGTCGAGTTGGACGATAGAAATGGCTCACCCTGTATAAATAATAATAGTTTTCAGGGCAATTTTGGACCAACATCATTTCTGTGTAATTTTTCTCAAAAACGGTTGAGTTGGGAATTTGAAAAGATTTAGAGATTCTTCGCCAAAATATTTTACGAATCTGATGAGCATCTTTTGAGGTTAGTAATAAAGCAAGCAGGGCTCCACTCCGGAGCCCTCTTAAGAGTTAACGTAAAATTCGATTAAACCATTCGAACCAACTTCAATTATTGCTATGAAAATGAGACGTAAATTATTGAAGTAACAAAAACTAAACAAATAAATGTGATTTTTACTCACTTGAATAGGAAAAAATTAACAATTAAGATTCTAGGGTAGCTTTTAAAGGTCTGTAGGTAACCGAAATTAAACCCAGTTTACCTACTAAGAATTCAATTTGAGACAATTGGAATATCAACACCCAACAATAATTTTGTTTGTCATTTACATTACAGCTTTTGTATATGAGTCGGTCTCTGGACAAAGGGTAAGTTTATTCGTAGAGCCACTCTACGCGACGCCTACCTACCGCTACACCGAAATCCTATCTCTCCGAATTCTTACCAGACCGACTTCTCGACAGGTCTACCTTTGCAACACTGCATTCGCTAAATGATCGTCGCAACATGTACTTTGAAGAATGATCATTTTAGAAAACGCCAGGCGACGGTGTGGCGGTGAAGGCAGGTCCTTTTGTTTTGGGGAGGCTTAAGTTCCTGGGCCCTGCGGCAGATATAGCTTTGTGATTACTATATTTTTTGTCAAATTTTGTCATAATGGATCGACGTATTGTATCGATTTCATAATGATGGCGCCATTCTACAGATCCGTCATTCCTGTTGTCCCTTATTATGGATGTACGCTTTGTTTATGTGTGTATTATCATATTTCTACGCTTTATCTGTGTTTTTGTTTGAGAAAACTAAAGTAAGGTAACCACAAAGTAGATTATTGTCATGCAAGAAATTTAAAAGCGAGGGAAGGTTGCAAGAAGATGATGGTTATCCAGAAGAAGAATACAATGAAGAAGTTGGAAAAGGCTGTAGAAGGTCAAAAAAAGATTGATTAGAAGGAGGAAGATCATGAAGAAATGAAAACAATGGAGCTGAGAGACCGTAGAAAATTGAAAACCAGCAAACTTTGTTATGGAGGCAGCTGATGCAAATGTTTTAAAAATTGGTGAACCTAATAACTATGAAGAAGCTGTAAAGGCTGGTGATCGAAGCTACCTACTGGTTAGCTGTAACGGATAAAGAAATAAAGTCACATGAAGAAAACAAACATGAGTTTTACAGAAACTTCCAGAAGGCAAGAAAGCATTATAGTATCTTGTAAATGAATATATACAAGGAGATGACAAATCCGGATTTATCAATATAGAAAAATACTAGACGAGGTTGGTAATCAAAGGTGGTTCACAAAGAAAAAAACGAAGACTACGGCCAAACGTTTAGCCCTGTAGTCAAATCTGGAATGGTAAGCGCAATATTAAGCATAGCTGCTGGTGCAAATAATGAATTGACTCAATTGGATGTCTCTACAGCATGCGCTTATATCGAAAACTCGATGAAGAAGTTTACATGAAACAACCAAAAAGTTATGAAGATGTTACCAATAGAGTTTGTAGACTCCAAGCAAGCAACAAGCACAATGGAGCAAATTGCGGACATTTTCACGAAAGCTTTGTTTAAACCAAAAACATAAGTTTTAGGTATGTAAAACAATGGGCTTAAGAAAAATCATCCAAGGGAAGGATGTTGAAGATTGTAATATCATTTTTGATTTTTCTTGTGAATAATTTGTTATTGTATGCAGGAAAATAAATAAATAAAAAAGTGTCAAAAACCAAAAATCAACAGCTATGAAGAAAATTATCAATTTAATTAAATAAATTAAATAAATAAAGGTTTTCCTGGTTTTGCCCGTCAAGTAGGCTAAGTTGAATTTTGTTAAATAAATTGTCGTTTTTATATTTTTAAAATTTTCTGTTCATTGCTAGCTAGTCATTTATAAACTTTTCAAAATACAAACACGCATGCTCAAAATTTATTCGTCTATTTTAGACATGTCTAGTGGGAAATTTTAATAATACTTAATTAATTAATCATATAATATGAACAAAACGGAACAGGTATAGGTTTTACCGTTTATTTCTCAAAAAATGGGTCGACTAAAAAAATGGGCAATTAATTGATTTCATTGAATATTGAATATAACATATATTCATATCGATAAAAAAATAGATACTGGATCTAAGTATACAAAATATCGATATATTTTTTTAAAGAGTTTCGCCTCTAATTTGTCAAAACATGGCGGCCGTGTCGTCACTGTCTCGTATAAAGCCAGTGGTGCGCCGGTACAACTACATACACTTTCAAAATTGCAAATTATGCGTAAATCACATTGATTCCTAAATTAAAAATAATAATCGTTCTTAGTTGTGTTAGTCGCGGTTTGGTATAGCGAAGAATAAATTTGGGAGGGGAGCTAATTCAAGATTTGAAGCCGCCACCTAGAACCGCCTATGAGGTATGAGGTCCTGGGATTTAGGCTTCGCTAGATATCTACCCTGCTGATCGACTTACCCGAAATGCTAGCAATCCTAAGGCTAAGGTAAGCATTGCGTTCGCGCGACGACGATCTAGCGGAAGATATAGTCCTGGTATTTGGGCTTCGCGAAATGTATGTCTTGTACGACGCTTCGGTGTATTCGTATTATCATCATTTGTATTTTCAAAAAATTCTAATACTGGAACTTACGGCAAAATTAATATTGCAAAATTTAATTTCGAGATTGAATTTTTGGAAATAAATTGCCCCTAATAAAATAATAATCTAGTTTTTTGAAGGAAAAAAGTATTAATTTTTTTCTGAAAAGACCACCCGCTCCATGGAAAACGTTTCTAGTTGTGAAACTATCACTAATTAAAGGAAATTGATCGTACTTGGACATAATACAAAATAAAGAAGAAAATGAATAATAGGTCTATGTCTCACAGCTCTTTTTTATTTCAAAATGGCGACCGGTTTCGTAGTATTACATTATTACATCTTCAGGCCACAAGACTAAAAAGTAATAAGGAATATAAAAATAAATCAAAGGAATAGAAACAATATACTTACGCACTACATATGTGGAATTACTTATATAATATACAAAAGTCATCAATGAAACAAACGAAATTCATAGGTGTGTTCATAGGTGTGTAAATCAAATCTAATAGGTAAGTTAAAATCAATACTTAGAACTAATTAGAATCGATGCTAAAATAGGTATGAAATGGTGCAAAATATTTCAAGCAGACCACAAAAATACCGTAAAATAAAAAAATACTATGACATTTAAAGCCAGAAACGAACAACTAGATACATATCTAAAAGGAGGATAAAACTAGATCAATCATTATTTAAATAAATATGAAAAAACATTTGACGTTTCAAATTCCAATTGAGCATTCAACATTAAGCCACTATTATTTTTAACATGTCTTTGGACTTCTAGAGATTCAAGATTGTTCAAAATGTTGCCCTTATTGGCGAAATGAAGAATAGTAATGTCCGTAGTTTCATTAAAAGAGTGATTTTCATCCATCAATTGGTTGGCAAAAAGCGATTTCTTAGAACCCGTTCTTAAACATCGAGCGTGCTCCTTTATACCTGAAATTTCTAAAAGTTCTACCAATGTAGAAAGAATCACAGTCATTACAATTCAATCTATAAACCTCACTTCTATTCGATATATGAATTTTGTCCTTATTATGTACAAAATAATTATTTAAAGAATTTGTAGACTTAAAGAAAATCTTAAAATTATTGTTTTTCAAAATATTGGCAATTTTTTGAGAGCCGGAACCCAAATAAGGCAATGAGTTTTTTGTCGGAGGTAGTTCTAAGTTTAGTCGAGAACAGTCAATGTAAACATTATTTAAACTCAATTTATATTTTTTCTTAGCTAACAATTTATCTATAAGAGAAGTAGAATTACCATATTTCTCGTAGCAATCCGTTTAATAATAAAAACTTCTTTATTAGAAGCTTCTTCAGAAAGTGGAATTGTGAAAAGTCTATGGATGTAACTATTAAAAGCCGCTATTTTATGTGAGAAAGGATGGTTTGATTCATTAGCAATTACACCCCCAGTATGGGTAGTCTTTCGGTATATCTCAAAGGCATGTCTATTTCTTTGAATACTAATACTCAAATCCAGAAAATTCAATACCCCTTGATTATTTTGTTTCTCTAGTGTAAAGTAAATTTTTGGATGGATAGAGTTCATATGGTTTAAAAGGCAATCAAGTTGATCTAAAGTTCCATCAAAGTGATGCATATAAATATCAGCTAGTATTTGTGAAAGGGGTGAACCCATATCCAAACCATCTTGTTCGCAATAAGTTTCACCTTCAAACTGGAAAAAAATTTGTTCCAAGCATATCTTTAATATATTTAAAATATCATCAACTTGCAAATTTGAATACTTACTTTCCACTAATTTATCCCTAATCAGGATTATAACGTCATTCTTCGGAATATTATTTGTAAAAAGATTCGAAACGTCAAATGAAATTAAAAAATTGTTATCATTAACATGGAGGTCCTTGATATTGTCAGTAAGTGCAAAACTATTGGAAACTGTATGACAAAAATGATCTTTATATAAACATTTAAGTGTAGCATTTAGCCACTTCGCCAAACTATATGTCGGTGAACTAATATAAATAATACAAAATGTTGGACGCCCATGAGCAACGGCGTTCCTCTAACACCAGACCATATTTCGTTTGGGACAGTGACCCCCGCAAATCCGACACTCATTGTACTGGTAGGTAATCTGCGAGTGCTGTTCAGCGGCCCCTCCCTGATTTTGAAAGTTGAATTGTAACGATGTAGGTTTGAAATCCGGGTCTAGTTCACATTTGGCGAATTGATTCGCTGCGGAAAAATTTGCAAAACGTTTGCGGACGTTGGGGCGGTTCAACCAACAAAATATACAAGTGGCTAAAAAAATATATATATCTAAAAGATCCGTCGATTTTCTTGGCCTCGATCTTAGCCCAACGAGAATTTTATAGGAAACATATATGGTTTATTATAGATATCCATTCCCTCAGCGATAACATCTTGGCGGTGAGTTATGCAATTTGAGAAAACTGGAACTACGGCTGATTGACCACATTTGGCAGTCCTCAGAGAACTCGTTTAAGGGATAAAGATAAAGGCCTTCAACAGAATGATGCGCAAGATTTTGTTGCTCCGGAAATGCAAGAGCTTCACATCAGTGCGCACAGCTCACGAGACAATGGTTATTTTGGTAGATAACACTGTCCGATTTATGGGGCTATCCCATAGATCGGGTTTTTATACAGAGGCCTGAAACTTTTAAAGTGGTAAAATAAATATTTAACTCACAAAATGATTGATAATTAACTTAATTTTTATAGAAAAAAAAATCAATCTTCATTTGTTTTCCAAATACGGGGCATTAAAGTCATTTTTTAAATTGAATTACTTCTATATCTCCCTAAACAATCATGCTGCTTAAGTGAAATTTACACTGAAGTGTTGTTGGGATGAAGAATAAGCTGCAGATGTCAATTTCTACGTATCATACAGAGGACGCCACTTGCGATGTTTTTGGATTGTGCTTGTGCCGTGGGCTGAAAATATCTTTAATTTTGAAATACATATTAAGTATGTGGAATTTATTAAATAAGTTTTTGCTGGAAAAAGTTTCAACGGGCTGGTGGATATAAAAATCCCGCAGTGCGGGCTGTTCCAGCAATTGAATGATTATCCTTTTGGTCTTCCAGTGTTACCGTTTTAGTGCATCCTTTCACTCTACAACAAAACTGTAGGTACTTTTGTTTTATGACCATGAAATCAGACGATTGTGTCACAATTGGCTAAATATGCCACAAGCACCGGTTTACTCTAGCGTTCGAAAAATATAATTTTTATTTACCGATTTCAAATTCTACCCATTAATCGTACATACCCCACCATACCACCCCACCCAACAGGTTTTTTTGGGCACATTTTGCCAGTTTCAAAGCAAACGGTTGATTTAATCGTTTTGAAGAAGTCTACGCTTTTTGTTGCAAAATGAAAATATGTTAAAGAAAAATACGAGTAAAAACACAACACAAAAACAGCGCAACATACAGCGCTGGATACGTAGAATTTTGATCTAGGACAAGTCTCTATCGCCAGTTAGCCGCGGCCATCTCGCCTCCAAGCCGACCGACCCTTATTTTAGAGTGCCCTGGAAATTGTATGTTTGGTTGCCTGTATCAAAGTTAACATTATTTACAACTAGCTGGAAACACTAGAGAATTTGAAACTTTATGCCGACATAAACTCGTCTATTTTGTCTCTTGAACCGAAATTTTACCTTCCTTCAGATGTTCACAGGTTTCAGAATATGCTTTTGGAACAAAAACACGGTAATAAACTTTGCAATTATCAAGTCTTCTTGTAGGTAAATGAAAAATATAGACTACAAAAGTGAAGTTATTATTTATCAGATGGGGTGGAAAACTGACAATTGATAAACTGTTGACGCTGTTGTTACAGATTACTTTAAAAATTATACATATTTGATCTTCATAATATGATCAATTTTACTATTAGCGATATAATAATATACTTACTTACTTACTAAGCAGTTTTATTACATTTTGATTCCTTTGTATGACTTGCCTATTATTATACAGGGTGATTCACTCTTAAGGGACGCAACTGTAACGTGATAGATCTTCAAAAAATATCTGCACTTTTTCGTATAAACTATAGGTATATCTTTTTAAGGCTTCATAAAAAAGTTCCTAATTGCTAAAGTTGTACAAAATATTACGCATTCCCTAAAATATTTGAATTATCTGGACCACATTTATTTATTGTCATTATTTCTTCCCATTTTCCTTTCCTATCCAAAATGTTGATATTCTAAATTTTGCGTCCGTTTCAAATCTTCAGATTTCAAAGAAATGACGAATAGTGTAATGGATTAAACTGAATACTTTTTGATTATTCAGCAAAAATATACATGGCAGAGGAAAGAACCCGTGTCTTCTTTCCGCAAACGTCGACCATTATTCGCTGGATTCCAATAATTAACGTTGTCAGTTACTGCTTACTGCACCAGTGGGTACGCCGAGAGTATTCATAAAAAATAAAATCGCAATTAGATACAATAATGTTTCTCTTATGTTCCCATGGTAGCTGCGACCTTGGTTCTTGCGTCCTATCCGCGACATCCACACGCAAGCGGGCTGTCCGATGCGACCGAAAAACGAATTATTGCGAAATCATACGTTGGGTTATTAGATTCTGCATGCCACCGACCGTATTTTTATGGAATAATTGGTGGCTTTCGGTTCAAACATATCTAATTGTACTGTTTGGTTGCCTGGCAATATCATTGGTACAACCAGGACTACACAGAAATTGTTGTTCGTTGAATGGAGAGGAGGTATTTAAATATTAATTTGGCCAGATGTTGTTTATTTTGTCGAAATGGGAACAATAAATAATAATTATTTCAATATTGTATTAACGTTGACTGCCAAATTTTTAACAATTCTGACGGCTATAGCTTCTTGTCCTGGAAAACAGATGGAGCTGATGCCTAACAGTGTAGTTTGCATTGTATTTTGTCTTCGCCTGGTGAACCAAAAAAGTGTCAGATGTGACAGCCATGAGCACTATGAGCAGTCCTTATTAACGTCAATCAACGGTATTAATTTGTTTTAATCAATCGTTAAAAATATATGCAAAATAGTTAGGTATATTAGGGGCCGCGGTGGCGTCGCTCGTACCGGCGCTGGCTTTTTAGGCTGTATGTTTTTCTCCTTTCGATCGACCTTGGTTCGAGGCAGGCACATGCACATGTCTTTAAAGAAAAACACCGCTATGGCCAAGAGCGCTGGACAAATGTGGATTCACGGTATTGCTCCTAAATAGCTTTATCCGTGTGATTTACTAATTGTCCTACACTCACTGGGATTACTACGGTTTTCTAGGGTTTTCCGTAGTACTTGAGCGAATGCTATCCTAGTTCTATCGGGAAAAAAGTCGGCCCTAGCCGCAAATGGCAACGAAGACAAAATAATAGTAATTGCCCCCCTCCCTCCCCCGCACAAGCATGTGGTTGCTTCTGGGGTACTCCTAGTTTGGAGTATTGTGAGGGTGAGAATTATTATTATTATATTATTATTATTATCGAAATCTTGATTGCGCTAAAGCTACAGCACGAATTTCAACAATTTCTACCCTTTCCGCGATAGAATAAACCATTTCGAAAATACGTTTCCATTTTCAATAGCAGGTTGAAACTAAAGATTTCGTGGTTACAAGCAAAAAAACGGAAACTTTTTTTGTGACAGTGACTTTTTGTTACATATTTTAAAAATATATAAGGTTTGAATTCGTATGAACTTTTCTTGTTTTGCTTCAGCTTTTTCATTTGTGACTTTTTTGTATACTGATCGAAAAGTCAATAAAAACTAGGTAATTTGGTCGTGGGCAGTAGATAAAAAAACTTAATAGTGGCGGACATTTGTGTAGAAATTGCTACGCGTACAGTGGATGTGGATTGTCAACTTTCCATTTTTAGCCAATAATTCTGTCAAATCTCAACAGAATTCTAAAAACGATACATCACTGACCTACTTTTTTGTAACACTTTTTAATAGTATAGATTCCAACACTTACCACAAACCCTAAAACAATTTAATGCAGAAACCTCTATATTTCTCCAAAATATTGCCAAAATTGAATTCAAACGTGTATTCCTATATATTTTTTAATTTATAGAAATGAGAAATTGTGTCGGTACCAGTATTATCATTGTACTAATTATTTATCTTTAATACCAGGTAAAGTCGACGAATGAATACGGGGACTATATACAGGGTGCCCCAAAAGTAATGGGACATAGAGCAACTGCATGTATTTGAGGCCAATATGCCTTATAGAAATGTTGTTTGTTTAAGAGATACACGGCGTTAAAGTTCATTTTTTTTTTAAATAGAATCATGGCTACATCTCCCAAACTAATCAAGCTGCTGAACTGAAATTTGGTACCTCTATGTTTTTGGGGATGGAGAATATGCTGAAAATGCCAATCTCGCCGTATCTCACAGAGGGCGCCACTGCGCTGTTTTTGGATCGTGCTTTTATTCGTAACTTTTTTGAGGTTATCTTTTTGGTCCTGCAAGTTCATCATTTTAGTTCAACTTTCCATTTTGCAACAAAAGTATACTCTTGTTTCATAACGATCAATCAACCGTTTGCGTTCAAATCGCCAAAATATGCCAGAAAACACCTTTTGGCTTCAATATTCCAAAAATAAAATATTCACCTACCGCTTTCAAGTGTTACTGATCAACTGTACTATATAAAGTAAGAAAAAAATCCCTAAGAACAATAAACCAAAAATTATTCGCTTTCAAAATGGAAAGGATTGAATTTGACAAAATTTGCTCACCCTATTTCAAGAAAACCAATGCCCATTTAGCATTTTTTCTTCATTTTGAATGTACAGTTGATCTGTAACATTTGAATGCGGTATAGGTGAAAATTTTATCATTCGAATATGGAAGTCAACAGGTGTTTTCGGGCACATTGTGCCGATTTCAACGCAAACGGTTGATTTGATCGTTATGAAACAGTACACTTTTGTTGCAAAATGGAAAGGTGAACTAAAATGATGGACCTGCAGGACCAAAAAGATAACCTCAAAAAAGTTACGAGTAAAAGCAGGATCCAAAAACAGCGCAAGTGGCGCCCTCTGTGAGATACGGCGAAACTGACATTTTCAGCTTATTCTTCATCCCCAAAAACATAGCGGTGCCAAATTTCAGTTCAGCAGCTTCATTAGTTTGGGAGATGTAGCCAATTCTAATTCAAAAAATGAACTTTAGTGCCCTGTATCTCTTAAACAAACTATTCATTTCTATAAGGCATATTGGCCTCAATCGTCATATTTTGGCCCAAAATATATGCAGTTGCTCTATGTCCCATTACTTTTGGGGCACCCTGTATAGTTTACTTTACAACAATGTTAAAAAAATATATCTTAGGGAATAATTTTTGATTTATACTATGACTTTTTGCGCAAACATAAAATATCCTAGTGCTTCGTTATCTATCCCTGACACAATTATTACAAGGTATGCAAATGTTATCAAGTTCTGCATCTAGTCACTCTGTTAACTTAATTTTGTATTTACGTTATCCCGTGCTTACATATTCACCAGTAGGTATTAATAATGAATCAGATAGTGGTGTTCCAGTTTTTTGAGTACAAAATGTAATAACGGTCTTTTAAATATTTTTAAATTGTACTAATGTTGAAATCTGCCTTCCAAAGTTACAATACAAAATTTTATTGATATAACCCATACGTATAGTAAGTTATCTACATAATGAAGGTTTTTTAACAAATCCGGAACAATCCAAAGTCGACATAATTATTCACTTCCATTTCCCCTATTCCAAATGTTACTGTATAGACCGCTGAGTTACATAAATGTGCAATTTTGCGAATTGTTTAGATTTTACAAGTGTGGAGATATTATTTGCTAGTTTTGCCTGTTTTGAAAAGTTATTAGCCGTGATCAAAATGGAGATAATTATAGGTACTGTGACAAGAAGAAAGTACTTTCATTATTGTCTATAAAACAAAGTATTTATTAAGAAAAAAAATTTTGAATAAAAATGTAATAGTTACCTACTTTAAATTTTCAGGGATTTTTTTGACAATAATTATTGTAACTAAAGCTTAGAGCACTCAAAAAAACAATCACAGCCGTTATTTAAGCGCTTTAGCATTATTCTTCTCGTACCTTTTGCAGTTTTATCATGGTTACGATATCGATCTTAAACGCAATTGGTTATTTTAAAATTACGTCACACAGACCCCACACCTGACACCAAAAGTCGTTTACGTACTTGCTGTTTTGAAATTCAATCTGTTGCAGACTTTCTTAACCACCCCTTTTTTATAATTACAATTAGATACTAATTTTGTTCGGAAAAAAATTCAGGCTTGTCGCGCGAAATGTTCATAAAAGTAGGTACCAATTAATTTTATTGGACAGTGGTTATAAGCAAGTACTTGCCGGAGTATATATTTTCTATACAATTCGCCAGACAAGCTTTTTTAAAACAAATAATTCAATATAAATTTGAATATTTCATTGAACAACTTATTTGTTCGCTTTAGTATAATAGTTATTTGTGTACCAAGGCACTGAAGTTCAACTTTTTATTACTCATGTGGAATTTGGTTGCCGAGGCCTCTGGCCACATGAGTCATAAAAAGAACTTCAGTGCCGAGATATATATTACATTTTTTTAAATAAAAAAAATGTTTAATTAGGCAAAAAATAATCATAAATAATCATATTCGTCATATTCTTCAATATTTGGTTACTTTTGTCGGGCGATGGCTCCGCGTCTGACGTTTGATGTTTACATCTCGTCAAAGCCTAACTTATTGAAAAAATCGTACAATAATAATGGGCTACTTGTTTCTGAAAAGGTTTTTTTCATTCATTATTGTATTATCTTGAATTGCTAATAAATTCTTTAGCGCATGGATTTAGTACGCATTCACATATATGCAGGGTCTTTCAACGCAAACTTGACTACCTTTAATTAGAGAACCGAAAGTTATTTTATTTCTGTTCGATTCGATTTCTGCTCCTGAGCATTTTTGATAGTCAAGCCAAGTTTGTAATGTCCATCACCCTAGCCCCTAGCAACCCTAACTTTAAAAATTCACCCTACTTGTAAAACATCATTTTAAAGCTCTTTCCATTGTGAATACACTGGTGCATCGTTTTGGGAATCGGTTATCCTGAATCAACTATATCAAGTTGAATATTTATATTCAGTTTACATAGATTCATAGTTTTTTGCTTTCAGCCGATTCCCAAAAACGATGAAATGTAAAGGGCTTTACAAGCAGGGTAGTTTCATTTGAAATTTGTTAGGGTTGCTAGGGGTTAGGGAGATGAACATATATACTTGGCTTGACTGTTAAAAGTATTCCCCCCAAGAACAGAAATCGACGGGCCTCGGCAAATTCTGAAATGTTTTTCGGTTTTCTATTTACAGGGCGATCGTTGAAAGACCCTGTATGTTGTTAGACACATTATTCTGAACAGATTACAACATTAATCCAGCTGCTATGACGAAAATGCACTTTCCATTTCCATACCGACTGGACTATTACATGTCTTCCTACTTTCGTATATTCTTAATTATGGCTGATGTACGTATATCATTTATTTATAGTAGTGATTTTTTTATTTTTGTGTGTAAGAAGTCTCCTATGCACTCGTGGGACATATCGTCACTATTCTGTCGTCACTATTGTACGGCATGCTATGATTTTTTTCTATGGGATTTTTTTGTAAATAATATTAGGGACTTTTTGAAAGCGAACTTGCACTTTAATATTTTCTTAAGAGTAATTTCTCCTTTTTTCCTTCGATATTTTGACTGTATCTTCTAATGAAGACAAATTTAATGTTTCAAATCTTAATGAAAACAATGATCATTCTCGTACAAATGTGTCTACCAATTCACACGATACTGTTCATTCCGAAAATAATACTCATAATTTCACTATAACCACAAATATTAATCAAAATACTTACAATAATAATTATATTTTACTGTCGACGGCTTTGGTAATAATTATTGTCCTCGATAAAAATAACACACCAGTGACATGTAGAACATTTCTGGACAGTTGTTCTCAAGCAAATTTAATATCAGCTGCTTTAGCTAAACGATTAGGAATAAATTGTATCAATGCAACAAATTCACTTTCGAGAGTAAATCAAATTAAGACCAAAGTGTCAAAGCAATTAAATCTTGAAATATCTTAGCATATGTTGATTTTAAAATGAAATTACCATTTTTAGTCATAAATACAGTGAGCAAAGCTGCTCCTAACTATTCATTTAATAGAAGTCCATTAAATTTGCCTAATAACATCAAGTTAGCTGATCCGAATTTCAATCAAACTTCACATGAAAGCGAACTTGCACTTTAATATTTTCTTGAGAGTAATTTCTCCTTTTTCCTTCGATATTTTAACTGTATCTCCTAATGCAGGATTTTCCAACTTGATAAGTTAATATCAGAGCAAATACTTTGGTATTTTATCTAATAAAAGATGTGACGACTTTTTAACATTTATATTTTATTATTGTGACATATACTTGCGTTTTTATTATTATGATTACAACAATTACGCTAAATATTAAGGTGATACTGGTTTTCCAATAAAAACCTTAATTTACAAATATAATTTAAAAATGCCTTAACACTTTTATTAATTTGCTTTGGAAAGATTTTCGTTTCTGTCACTCCTTTTTTCATAGCCGCCTATAAAGAATAATATACCATACTTAAATATGGCATATTTTTAAGCACTATATAAAAATAATAAAACGGTGTTCTTAACGGTTTCTATATTAATGGGACATTTTGGGTTGTTTTGAATAAGTTTGCTCGGATAGCATTTTCCAAAAAATCGGACCGAAAAAATCATATCAGGCCGTGGAATAGTGCTGCCACCACGACGATATGTTCCACGAGTGAAGAAGGACATTTCCTACATACAAAAGAAACACATCAAAATCGTGCAGCGCACCACCATTTTACAGAGGTGTTCCGGATCAAATCTGAACACTGTATATCAGGCAAATAAAGAAATGATTAATTAAAAAATTAATATCATTTGTGTAGCAAATAAAATCTGCATGTTTCTATGTGTACTAAACTAGGAAGTAAATTCATCTTTCACTATAGTTTGGAGTATTGTGAGGGTGAGAATTATTATTATTATTATTATTAAAAATAAAGATTAATGAATGCTATGATATTAAATAAATCATTTTACTTTTATGCATTCGACACGAGATGATAAATTATTGTCGTCGTGGATAGTAAATGCGAAAAATAATTAAAATTACGTAATGTGAAAACTCTTAGAACCCATTTTCCATGATTTATCATTTGTAGCCAATTTTAAACGTCCTTAATACGTATTTACGAACAACAGTAATAAATAACGATAAAAAGGTTATTGTTCTAATAAGATGCAATATATTTTTGTTCTAAGGCATTATTGATTACTTATTGGATTACAATATTGTTATCTGGCTAAAGCGTTAAGAGCATGGATTATAATTAATTTATCTACAACCCCGCGATAAGTAAATTTTACGCACTATACTCGAAATATATCTCGAAAATATGAAAATTTCCCAGAGCTTTATTTCAAAGAAGAAATTGTTTGAACGGATTGTCTGATTACATTCAGCTTTAAGCATGATCGGTAGAAAATGATCGTGCATGCCCTGACATATTATCCTGGGATACCGTAGCCACTACGGGGCTTCGCTGGCGCAGATGCAACCTTAGTTTTTTAAATAAATTTAGCTTGTCCACAAAAAGGTAACAGTGTAATATTAGCAGTAGATGCACAATTTAACAAAAAAGTATTATTCTGTTTTTCTCGTGTAATGAACAGTTTTGGAGACAATCGTGAAAACCATGTTAATGTTGTACTAGAAATTGCGGGTGGAAAAAATAGCTTAATACGAATCCAAAATTTAAAAAATTCTACGAGTAAAGTTTATCAAAAAAAACATAGAAAAATATTTTCAAAAGTGTATTAAAACTCGCGCGTCGGCGCGTGTTGCCAGTTTTTTTAATAATAATAATAATAATATTTATTTACCACAACATGCACATGACAAATATTGTCGATAACTTTTCTGGAGCTTTTTTTTTGTAGAAAGTGTTTCTGTTTGTCTAACTTGATTGATTTATTTATTATTTCTAAGCGATCTCACCCCGACTTCCTTTTCTCTGGAGCAACCTCTATATCAACGTTATTGTATCCGAATCCTAGCCACTCATTGGCTCTGGCAACAACATAATAATAGATGACAACAGTCCACAACAGTTCCACCGATCTATTATTATACCACAGAATATCACCATATAAGGTCCATAAGCCGACTTACTTTCTTACAATCTTCCATCTTCCCGCGCCGTGCTGCTGCTGGCCAATCGGCGTGTCGAATCAAGAGTTGGGACCATACCACCAGCATCACTTTTCCAGCGCGCGCTTTCCGCTGCCTAAGTATTCTAATTTTTTTCCATAGGAACTTCGCTACTTTTTCAAAATACCTATCTGCTAAACAATAAGTAATAAAATGTTGTATACACTGCTGCTTTTGTCATCACGCCACCAGATGCGCGATTCGCTAGGCTCTAGCAGACTTGGCGGCATCGTAACCCTTATACTTATTTTTTTCTTACTTAAAAAACCGTGAAAAAACCGAAAACGGGTTTTACGGTTAACAATATTATCGTGTAATTTAAGAATTACGAGAAATATGTGTTCGGATAGTACAACAATTCAACGCTAGTCATTTGTGGAATCAAAACTGACAACACGAATAAATATTTCAATAGCAACCTACAAGAAATGAATAGGTCCTACATCATTCTCTGTGTACGGGCCGCTTACCTACTAATAATTTACTCCGTAATATTATATATAAATTAACTCATACTGGAATGAAAAATGACTATAAATTCAGCTTTTACCTAATGAGTGCGTTTGCACTGTTTTATAACCTACTCAAAGATCTGGCAGATCAATTTTAGGTTTCGGTATTCTACTTACAGTTTTATAATTTTTATGATTAGTTTGGAGGCATTTTTCGTTACAGCTTTGTTGGCCTGAGGCCCCCAGGGCCCCATTTTCTTTAGGATTTCATTGTTTGCCTGTAGAGCTTCCATAGGTTTTCTAGAAATTTGCTAGAACTTGATTTGTACATCTATTATTTCCATTTCAGTATACAGGGTGAATCGAAGTTAAACCGCCATACTCAAAATTTAAGTAGTAGTTTTAAAAATAAATGGGGTTCTTCATATAACATTTTGTCCAAAAACGCTTCGTTTTCGACATACAGGGCGTCAAAGTTTTCTTTTAAAAACAGAAAAAAATAGTATTTTCGGTTCCATTTATGCTATTGAGCTGAAAATTGGTACTTTTATGTTTTCTGGGACGGCGATTATAAATTTTCTATCAACTTTCTTCTAGCCGCTAGAGGGCGTTGGCTACGTCGTTACTTTCGAACAAAAGTGTTTGAAACTTTTTTGTCGTTGAAAAATCTGCATTTTAGACAGCGGAATATTAAATTACATTCGATTTTGAACAAAAAATGTCTCTTGTAAAAATACGAAAGCCTTAACCGTTTTCATGAAAAACGCAATTTTGTGTCGCGATGCGCGTGAATTCGAAAAAATTAAAATTTCGTAGTAGGCTGAGAAATGGGATTTATTCATTTGGAATTCTTTATTTACAGTAGGTATTGTCCTAAATTAACAATTTTTGTGAAATTAGTAATAAAAAGAATTTTAACCAAGACAACTTTATTAGCAAAAACATAACGAAAAAATTAGCTAATAAAGTTGTCTTGGTTAAAGTTCTTTTTATTACTAATTTCACAAAATTTGTTAATTTAGGACAATACCTACTGTAAATAAAGAATTCCAAATGAATAAATCCCATTTCTCAGCCTACTACGAAATTTTAATTTTTTCGAATTCACGCGCACCGCGACACAAAATTGCGTTTTTCATGAAAACGGTTAAGGTTTTCGTATTTTTACAAGAGACATTTTTTGTTCAAAATCGAATGTAATTTAATATTCCGCTGTCTAAAATGCAGATTTTTCAACGACAAAAAAGTTTAAAACACTTTTGTTCGAAAGTAACGACGTAGCCAACGCCCTCTAGCGGCTAGAAGAAAGTTGATAGAAAATTCATAATCGCCGTCCCAGAAAACATAAAAGTACCAATTTTCAACTCGATAGCATAAATGGAACAGAAAATACTAATTTTTTCTGTTTTTTAAAAAAAAACTTTGACGCCCTGTATGTCGAAAACGAAGCGTTTTTGGACAAAATGTTATATGAAGAACCCCATTATTTTAAAAAATACTACTCAAATTTTGAGTATGGCGGTTTAACTTCGACTCACCCTGTATAAACCCCGGGAATTGGGCCTAAAAGTAAGTAAAAGGAGTGAGAAATGTTCTAGGTCAGAGTCAGTGCCTGACAAGTTTATTTGTGGAAGCTACAATAAAGGTGGTAACCAAGGAAACGCGTTTGGACTGTTATTATTGAAATCCAGTACAATACGTATACATAATAATATTCCGACGACTAAATATGCAATTTATTTACCCTTAGTTTACTTTTAGTGTTAAAGTGGTACCACAGAAACATTCTTAAGTTAATTATGAAATATTGTTTCATACAATTAAATATTAATATTTAGCTTCCCCTCCTAAAAATGCTATGTTTTCGAAGGGACTCATCTTAATTGTTTTAAATTATGCGGATTACTTTTATTATTCCAACTATACACACAATAAAACGTCTACCTTGGCCCACTGACTGAACATGTGACCTCAAACACCTATCGGTGTCAGTGGAGTCGCATCTTTGGTACCCGGTGCTGTTGAATCGATTTTTTGCTTTTCGCACAGTTAGTTGGCTTATTTAAATAGCGATGAACTTGAGATAAGCAAGCAGGTGATATTTTCGATTTATAGCGCTTTACGGAATGTTGAAATAAGTCAACTTTGCCGGGATCCTCCACGGAAACGTGGTGCCTCGTGTCAACCCATGTCTGCCGTCGTGACCTGGAAGATTGGGTATCATTTACATCTGAATCTATTTTTATAGGAAGACTTTTTTCCAAAATGGTAGGTCTTTCGGGTACCTACAGATGAAAAACGAATGACCATGGAAACGTACACAACCTTGATAGATATTCTGAATTATTCCTAGCTACCTGCAAGTTAGGCTTATTTACATCCTGTCAATCCTGTCACTTTTACAGGTAAATAGGTACAGGGTGGCCCATCCAAGCGGAAAAAGTGTGCTACGTGGAGACAGGTTAACATAAAATCGTCATAATAAAACCAAATTTATGACAAATCAAGTCAGCCACGATAATAAAACTGACAAGCGAGTAGGCTGTCAATTCAATATTTCTATTTACGTGTCAGATTAGTCTAAAATTTTGTTGTGAAGCTGTTAGTAGTTGCAGTTTAAAAAATGTTTTTGAAAGAAGAATGCTGTGATATTTTAGAGATCTTCATCAAAAATTATAAAAGATACGTAGAAACTTTGAGGGAGTATTCTCGTAAATATCCAAATAGAAATGTTCCGAGTGCTTCATTTATATGTAAGCTGTACCGAAGATTCAGATCGACAGGAAGTGTGATTAGCAAGAGAAAAAAAGAGTTTAGAATTAGTGAGGACGAGAGAGAACGAATTTTAAATTATTTCAGAAGAAATAACGAAAAATCTCAGAGAGATGCAGCGAGAGACTTACAGATTCCCCGGTCTACAATACAAAGGGTAATGAAATTAAGCAAATTTAAAGCCTTCAAAATATTAACTGTTCAGAGGCTATTCCCTGCAGATGCTGCAAGAAGACTGGAATATTGTCAAACAATGTTAAACTTTTATTTTGGAGCTGGATTTTTTAAATAAATTATTTGGTCCGATGAAGCTACATTTACAACGGCGGGAATATACAACCGGAAAAATAGTATATTTTGGTCTGTTGACAATCCACGGGCATTTCGTGAAGTTGTGAAATCCGGCAGAAATTCCGTGGGTGTTTGGTGCGGAATTGTGGGAAATTTTATAATGGGCCCTCTATTTTATTCAGGAAGTATGACAGGTAGGAAATACCTACATTTAATCCAGAACGAATTGGAACAATACTTTGACCAGTTGCCATGTTGCCATTAATTTTTCTTAACCAACTCCAAGAAAGACAATTAATATGGCAGCAAGATGGCGCTTCCTTCCATAACTGTGGGCCCATAACGGAATTTTTGAACAATTCGTTTGAAAATTGGATTGGTAAACATGGAACGATAAGGTGGCCGCCACGTAGTCCAGATTTAACCCCCTTGGATTTTTTCTTGTGGGGGCATTTAAAAAATAAAGTTTCTAAGAACCGCCCCGAAAATGTTGAGGATATTAAAAGACGAGTAAAATTAGAAATTGATAGTTTAAACAATCTTCCCTTAATCTTTGAAAATGTCCGAAAAAATTTCTTAAAAAAACTTAGGTTATGTGTAAATAATAATGGAAACCATTTTGAACATTTAATGTAAATGAACTTCTAACTAATTTCTAATAACTAATCATATTGTTGTTGTTATAATAAATATGACAGTAGTAAAAATAATAAATGTTTCATAATTTCCACGAGATTTTTAATTAAGTTGAATGCAGTTGAATGGCTATAGTCACTTTAACATTCAGCCTACTCGCTTGTCAGTTTTATTATCATGGCTGACTTGATTTGTCATAAATTTGGTTTTATTGTTTGGCCTACTCAGATCGAACATCAGACACCGACCATGAGACCATATTGTATCTAGTTTGATGGAGCTTCTCTGATACATATCGTATAAATTATATATCGTTGGATTCAGAATTCAGAATGTGATGGTTAAGAGAAATGTGTAAGTTGTAAAATAGAGAAAACCACTTTCATTTCCGCTATAACCGGAAGTTACATTAAAAAACTGAATATTTGGGAATACTACTTAAAGGTTCTCTAATGGATGTGTAGGTAAAAAATATTTTTTTTATTTTGCAAAAAATGTTTTTTCGCGATAACTTTTTTACCGACCCCCGTATACAAAATTAGGGTACACCCTCGAATTCTCCTTAATTTTTACTACAACCTCATTTTTTTAATGACGATTTTATGTTAACCTATCTCCACGTAGCACACTTTTTCCGCTTGGATGGGCCACCCTGTACCTATAGAAAAAGACTTGATTTTAGATTCTACAGGTTGTTCCAGAAAAAAGACCAACCCGTTTGCCGTAGCTTTTGAGGTCGAAATATGTCGATTTAACTGCACTTAACTAATGCAAAAATGCTTCCCTTAAATGATACAGGGGGTTACAATTGAATCTAAAGAACCGGGTTTTGGTTACTTTTTGTCAACTTTAGAGATATCGAGTTGAGATTTGGTACAAGTATCTTCAATTCGGCCACCCCGCGATTTTCATTTGTTTTTATGTTATACAACAATGACAACCAGGTGGTCGAATTGGACATAAAAAATAATAGCGTGTACCAAACCTCAACTCGATATATCTCAAATCGGCAAAAACAAAACCAGAATATCCAGAAACCGATTTTTGAGATTCAACGATACCCCCTGCATCTTTTAAGAGAGCATATGTAGTTAAATCACCACATTTTGACATCAAGAATCTAGGTTTAGTGGGTTAGCGTTCTTCTCTGGTACACCCTGTATATAGCTTTATTTTGAGAGGAACTCATAAAATCGTAACTAAATATTATATTTGCCGTGTTCATTCGAAAACCAGCCAATTCCGAAAAACGTAAAAATGCGTAAATAAATTTTCGGCCAATATTTTAATGACGTTATTTCTGTCTCCAACAAGCAGACCAGCTCCGACATAAAACTAAATTTGTATTCTATCCATCTCAGTTTCCGGCAAAAACTAGATTAGACCAGAATATAATAACTTTCTTTTTACTGCGAAGAGAGTAACCTTTTGTATTGCAATAACGACTATGAAACACTATGTTTAATAGTAAAAATAATTATTATAATTATGAATATAATTATTATATTATCAATAAGGATGTGAGATTAGCGACTATTAATTCTGCAAAAACAATTATTCCAACAATTTTTTTCTGAGAAATTACCACTCAAAATTAAATATTGTTAACACTTAGATATTAGGAGGATGATTTGCCTATAAAAAAAACTATCGTTTTTTAATGCATCCTAAACCAAGCCAGACAGCTATTTCAGTTACTGAAAATTTTATATTATGGACTCCAATGCGCCACCTAACAAGAGACATTTTACAGATCAAAGATCTGCACTTGCCCCAACGGTTTATAATTTTTTTTAATAACCTGTAACCGTTGACTGACGTATTAATAAAGGCTGCACAGGGCTCATCATGCGATTTCCGGAGACAAAATGCATAATACGTTGTTAAACACCAGAGCAGAGCCATCTGTGTTCCAGGACATGAAGCTGTGTAGTAATAGTAGTAGTAAGAATAGTCTTATAAATACGCCAGACAATAGTTAATTCCTAAAGTTCAGTGTGAACTACTTTTGATTTATCTGAATTTTGTACTTTTTTTCTACTCCTATGCTAGTAACATACCTATTAAGTGACGGTTTAGTTTATAAGTAAGTTCATTGTTACGAACACTGATATGTAATGACTGACACGTAATAAAAAAAATTACGTATCTGTTCTTAATTAAAACGCAATTATCACGGGTGCCTTGTTAGCGCGGCATCCGCGTCACCATAGCAACTAACCAACATACTAATTGTTGCCTGACAGATAATCAGAAGTATAGTTTATCTATTATAATCATCGAATTGATAAGTACAATGGAAGTCGCACAGGTACCACTTTCATTGTTGTTTGGGGCAGCCAACTCTAGAGAGAGATAGGTTTCAAATGGCAATAAGTAAGACAAGGACGCCTAATGAACGTGTCAGCTGATTCAGGCAAAGGAGGTATATAGGGTTGTTTCATATTAATGAGCGAATTTAATGGACATGTTCCGTAATTCTCTTTATTGTTTGATCTGTATTCCGAAATTCGGGGCTTGTTTGTAGAAATGAGAATTTTTCTATACTATAACCACAATTATGTAAATATTGCACAGAAAAAAGTAGTGAATTGATTAAAAAAAATACCTACATGGCAATTTTATGTACCTGGAAGTAAATTGAGACAAATAAAATACAAATTCCAAAATAAAAGTTTATTTTAAATAAATAAAGGCGACAAAATATCTAGGATAACCTATACATTTTCAACTTTAATCACTTATCTTAACTGATTTATTAATTTTAAAATTCAATTTAATAGGAAAAGCATGTAAGACAGGTAGCTTTTACATATTTTTATATAATTTTTAATGTTTAGACATCTAACAAAAAGAATTACAAATAATTACCTTATTAAAGGGACCAGAACCTCAAGATTAATTCCATCTTTGACTACGAAGAGCTAGGATCATTGGCACAATATTTTGCCAGTTTTTCCCTTGATAGAGTTTCTATCATGACTTGGAAAATAAAAAACTGTAGTAGTTACATACTTTTTAAGTTTGCGCTGCCCAAAATTCTCTATGAAATTGCTCTCAATAAATTGTTGAGTAATGCTAGTAAATACTTGTAGGCAGTACAACATTTTTCCTTTTTATTGCTGCAATCCACTTGTCTCTAATATCGCCTTATCTCTTGGAAAACTGCAAAGTTATTAGCAAAGATTTTTAAGACTTACGAATGAAAAGAAACCCCACTAGTCTTATTCTTTCCGCCCCGTTTGGTACATCCAAATACACAACAAGAGTTGATCCTCTTTTTTGTAATTTACAACTTAAACATAGTTAAATTAAATTTTCTCTCCGATCTAAAAATAATATTAAACCAAACACCAACTAAGAAAACTCAACGCCGTTTTATACGAAACTGCCACCACGACACGAACTCAAATCAAATATAAATAATACAATAATAATTAACTCCTATTCGTATTGGGACTTGGGACAGAAGGAAAATTAAAATGACGTTTGAGAACGGAACTCGTTTGAAGCACAGGACACAAAAATAGAAAGTTAGGACAAACACCTCTTTTGTGTTATGTGGTTTTTGCCGGAATCAGCTGATTTATTTACTATTTCACTTACTCAAGTTTGGCTGCCAGTTTCTCTCTCTACACTCCTTCCATCTACTTGTCAATTCAATGATTATAATAGTTTTTCTTTCGGCGAAGAAAAATTATAATACAAAACTGTTTACAACTCTCGCTATGTAATATACTATTACATAATAGGTATGTAAAAGTACAAGTATCAGATAAATCAAAAAACGATATTATCGTCTTATCTAGCTATTTACATATTTTTCTTGAGAAAAATCCTTTTAACAAAAATGAGATTTATCAATCTAATAAAAAATTTGTTAAAAAGAACTATAATTAAATAAGCCTTATATGTGCTGGTTAAAACTTCCGCGAAGAAAGAAAGCATCATTTATTTTGAGTGTTGAAGGGATATTTTGTCCCAAAACAGTGATATTTTTTAATACCTACGTAATGCTAATTTATTCTCTGCCTGTATTTATTCATTCCAATAAGTTCATAATATAATGTATGTGGTATGTATAGTTAAAACTCTTTCTTTGGTTCTGTTTTTATTTTTGTATAGGCACAGGGTCCACAGGGATAAACCTCTGCAAATAAAAATATGCGTAAGTTTATCACGTGATTATATACAAATTGAATTAATAGACGCAAATAAATATTTCGTAATTTTTTTATTTATTCAAGAAACATCAAGTCGAGCCTTTTCTGAGGATTTTACTTCATATTTGATAAGTAAATAATTTTAATCCCATTAATATTCTCGGTATTGGCTAAAATAAAGAAGCTTTCTCATACAGGAAGTTTGTTTTTCCAAACATCAGAGGAGAACTCCAATATTGTACATACCTAACTAGAGAAAACGTTAATTACACAACCAATAAATACAAAAAAGGAATAAGAGGGTACCTTGGAGAAAGGTTATGTTGAGTTCTCGGATATCTTTTTCAAATGAAAATGAGCTCATATTAACTTGTCGCAATAATGTAAGCAGTTAGCCTGAACTACTTCTAAAATTCCCGAAATGTTTCAAAAATGACTTTTTGGAACATGTTTTATGTTATATGTTATGAGTTATGACTGGTCTCAATAATTATTTTTGGTACTTTTCTAATGTTACAGAATAACCAAACCCAATAAAACGCACAAATTCAGAACTCTGTTTTTATATTTTTTCTCTCGTCTTTTTTTCTTTGAATTTGGTATCTCGTAGTATTGACTCAGTGCGTCGACATGTTCGGTATGCGACAGTCGGTGTCGCATTCGCTTTCTATGTTACGGGCTGTGCCGTTTAGTTTTCCTATTTTCCTACATAGAACAAGCAATGCATCCACATGGTGGGTGAGTCTCCAGTATTACTTTTGTAACATGATAGAGAAACTAGGGCCCCCTCTCTGTTTTAACAATATGTTTAGATTCTAATGTTGTGGTTAGGTACCTACCCATTTAAATTGCTTTACAAATTTAGTTTAGTTCCACTTTATTGAGCTACACTCTAGGTCTCTTCATACATAATTAAATTAGCAAAGTCTAAGCATACATATCAAACTTACATACTAGGTAAATAAAAACTAGTAATCTTCTGAAATAACTCAAAAATATGAAATATAAATTGGTAACTTTTAGATTTTTTATCCAGTGGCGTCGCCAGCATGTTTTTTTCCAGATGGGCACTTTGAGTTGCTATTTTGAGGTGGGCGCGAATTGGAAGATTGAGGGGGAGAAGGGTTGAGGTGGGGGATAATTACTCAGGGTCTAGCAACCAGGGCCTATTGTTGCGTCTCCAAAACAATAATTTGTGGTTAAAAATTGCAAAGCAGGAAAGTTTTAACAAAGTATTAACAAAATTATAGTTTATTCTTGATTTTTACCACACAACAATTCGGTTATTACCAATAGCAACACTCCTTAACCTTAGTAATGTAGAAATAAAAGTATAAGCACAGAATAAATAGCTTCACAACAGAAGCGTCCGTAAAGACATGTGTCAAAAATAAGCGAGCCTCCATTTCAATTTATAGAAAAATAACCAATAACTTATACATAAATTTGGCCCTAATACACAATCTCTTTGCAATGTGGATTAATGTAAAATCAAATAAAATGCACAATGTTTATCCCTTTAAAAGATATTCCTCGTCAAAGCGAGCATCCTTTTGACACATGTCTTTATGGACGCTTCTGTTGTGAAGCTATTTATTCTGTGGTATAAGTTAGTGTCTATAATATTTTTGTGACTTTTGCATAAACACGCTTTACTGACTAGTGGCATAAGGATATACCTACCGAGACTTGTTATTCAAAAATGCAATAGGTATTGGTATTATGGTAACGCCGCAGGCGAAAGTTTTTTCAAATTTTGAGGGCAAATAGTTAAACGAGGCACAGTAAATTACCAAATCACATCATCATGATGTATTTTCCTCTTTTTTTCTTGAACCTCCAACCCCTACCATTACCAATGATCCTGTAACTACTATAAAACAAATAATGTTACAGTTGTATTTTTTTTATTTTTATTTTCAGTTTACTTAAATTAAGGCCCATGTTTCCATTTTTCAGGTGGGCATCAGGGTGGGCACTCTACAATTCTGGGTGGGCAAGTGCCCACCCGTGGTGACGCCACAGTTTTTAACCTAAACTATTGCTTGCTATGATAACCAACTATATTTTATTGAATGGTATCAATTATTATCAGTTAGCCGTGGAATTAACTTATAACAAGAAACACCGGTGTCCTCAATTACCTACCTGTGTTTTGTCAAATTTTGTAAATAGTTATTAGCAAGAAGCAGAGGATTGAAAATATAATAATTGTCGTGCGCGACAATAGATAGATAAAGTAATTGTGGTAATAAACAATAAAATTTTGAATATTGATCATTGGTGCGTTGATATAGTTATGGCAACCATAACAATAACAACTAAATTTGATCTTAGTTTGTTCTAATCAATATTTCTGTTGTTGTGTAACTCTAGTATGGACTTTTGAAATTGAAAAAATACGCCAATAAAACTATTTTATAAAAAAAACATTTCCTGGAATACAGAGTGTTCCCGATTTTTGAAGACAAACCGTCCATTTAGATTCACCAATAGCATACTTGGCGACAACAACACTCCTTTTTGAAACATATAATTTTCTGCTTTTGAAGACCTATATTACCCATATCTAATGAGTTTGAAATAAAAAATATAAAATTAAAAATAAAATAAATATGAAAAAAATTATACGTATACATGCATGTTTGAAGGAACTTGTCCTAAAATAAATTTTTGTACAAAATGTCACAGTTTGTCTACCAAAACTGGGGACACCCAGTAATGATTTTTTGACAAAACATATTTTGAATGCCAAAAAATATGTCCATTAAATTTTTAATTGGGGTTTTTCGACACAGAAACCTGAACCACCCTGATTAAAGGACAACAATGCTAATAGAATTATTAGATAAATAAATCTGGTGGAGCGACCAATAAATTTAATTATTCCTTATAATATTCATGGACTATCAGATAAGCTGAAACGCATAGGCAATCTTGTATTTAAAACCAAAAATACATTAATACCGATGCAAGTTAAAACGAAACCATTTAATGAGGTACAGGGTGTCCCATTTTGGGTGTTTTTGGGTTTGGGTGTTTTTCTCAAAAATCTCGGTTATTATTAAAGCTAGAGGGTTGCGGTTTTCACGTCACTGTACTACTTTTTTGAGAGGAATTTGGTGGACCAATCAGATTTTAGATAAGTTTTATAGTTTCCGCGCATTGGCGCAGGACTGAAATATTGGATTTTTTGGAAACCTCTCTCCTGGCTACAGCTTATATATATCGACAAATTTAATCAACTATTTTTATATATTTTTTGGCGTAGAATCGAATGGAATAATTAGTTTTTTGGTAGCGTTAATAGTTTTTGAGATATGAACTATGGTTTCCATTTAAAAAAATATAACTTTGGTTCATATCTCAAAAACTATTAACGCTACCAAAAAACTAATTATTCCATTCGATTCTACGCCAAAAAATCTATACAAATAGTTGATTAAATTTTTCGATATATATAAGTTGTAGCCGGGAGAGAGGTTTCCAAAAAATCCAATATTTCAGTCCTGCGCCAATGCGCGGAAACTATAAAACTTATCTAAAATCTGATTGGTCCACCAAATTCCTCTCAAAAAAGTAGTACAGTGACGTGAAAACCGAAACCCTCTAGCTTTAATAATAACCGAGATTTTTGAAAGAAACACCCAAAAACACCCAAAATGGGACACCCTACAAAGTTAAAAAAATGCATTTCTAAAATTCCTTCCTTGTGAAAGGAAAGGAGACTTGTAGGCCATTTAACGTTCGTTTAAAAGTACATAAAAGCTTTATCAGGCAAAATCAAATTTCATAATCAAAAATATATGAACACTCTTTTCATAACAGTCATAGAATTTTGTGGGATAGGTCCCAACCCATTCTCAACTGTGTTGAGTGGAAGTCAGTAAAATGTATTGCTAGTTATTCAAAGAGTAGTACATAATATAGATAATCAGATACACACTTTGACTTAAACATTTATTATTCTGCCATTTCACTTTGAGAAAGAAGTAATAAGATTTATTCTCCGAAAGCTCAGGAAAGTTTCGCTCTTTTAATTTTAGGCATTTATTAATTCTCTTGACCGAAAAAGTTAAAAAATCAGTTTGGTTCAGGTTTCTGTGGCAAAAAAAAACAATAAAAATTAAATGTGTCTGTTTGCGCAACAAAGAAATTTCCGACAATTTCAAAAATATTTGTGTTCCTTCTCTATCGCAAAAATTAAAAAAGGTAGCGAGATCTGTTTTTCCTTCTATTTAATTACATTTAACATATTTTTTCAAGTTAATTTATTTACTTATTGCCAAGTTCCTATTACCTAAAATATTAAATATTATTTATATGGCGTCCAGGAAGTAGGTTAGGTACTTTCTGCAGAAACTTAATTTTTTATACACATATTTAAATTGTAATGAATTAAAATTTATAACAAACGTAATAGATGCCGATATTGTTTATTTGTGTCCAATTCATTATGTAAAATCAATATGGGCATTTTGGTACCGTCGGAAATCCGGGATGCATTTTGCATGGTTTTTAACGAAACACAGCAGTTGAAGATCATTCGTGCAAAAAAGTTAATAACCCGGTGATGACGCTGCTGTTTTGTGAAACGGATATTTTCAAGCGAATCAAAGAGAGAAAACACATTTTGCATTTATTTGCTCCCAAATTCGATATTTTGTTGCCGAGCTGGATGAGCAAACTTCAAGAAAATCGTAGCTATATTTAAAAAATGGGACAAAAATTCTTTTCGGAAACATCCCTTAGAACGCCCCCTGTTATTTTTAAAATGCTACCACTTCTTTTTCTTGACAATTGGAATGTGAAATTCATTCTGAAAAAAAAAAGATGTTCAACACTATGTTTTGTTTGAAATAGGTAATTAATTAATTTTCAGAGATTTTCTATATCTTCAAAATTTTGACTAAAAAAAACTATATACAGTATGGCCCGTTTGGAATGGAGACACCTCTGTAAAATTGTTATTTTTGCTCCGATTTAAAAAATTTTTTTTTTGTTTTGAAAACACCTGGATAACTGCGACATTTTTTATACAACCAAAATTCAAGAACTCATATTAGGCATTTTTTTTATCAAAAAAATTTACTAAAAAAAGTTGTTTAGAATGAACCAAAAATCCCAAATCCAAAGTTTCATCAAAATGAAAAAAATAAAAAATTTCCGAAAAAAATAAATTAAAGGTCCAAAAATCACATTTTAATGAATTTTTACGGTTAGAAAAGTTAATTTTTTAACTTCAAATTTCCATGGCACACTTTGCTATCCGTAGAAATTCATTAAAAGGAATGTGATTTTTGGACCTTCAATTTTTTTTTCGGATATTTTTAATTTTTTGATTTTGATAAAACTTTGGATTTGGGATTTTTGGTTCATTTTTAACAACTTTTTTTAGTAAATTTTTTTGATAAAAAAATGCCTAATATGGTTTCTTGAATTTTGGGGGTATAAAAAATGTCGCAGTTAGCCAGGTGTTTGGTTCTCAAACAATTGGAAGATGTGTCGAATGGTATTTTCAGAGACCTACCCAACAAAAAAAAGTTTTTCAAAATCGGAGCAAAAATAACGATTTTACATTCCAAACGGGCCACACTGTAGGTAGGTACGTACTATTTTTGTGTTATCTCCACGATACACAGATAACGGTATACCAGCTAGCAGAACTTTTCTGCGTACCTACGTCACTTCGACAAAAGCGCGGCCAACTTATAAAAAAATAGTCGTGAAATTAGTCTCACTGAAATACGTCAGTTATCAATTTCACGTCAAGTTAAATCCAAAACCAGAATGTAGGCACCTTGAGACATTTTGGTATATAATATGTGGTTGCCTAGCTCGAGTCAAATTTCCGTTTAAAAATTAAAGGTAGCCATGATTTTGTCGTCACCATAGACGTCACAGTACCTTTGCGCGAACATACAGGCACATTTACTGCTAGGTTGTCAGATGGTTGAGTTCATCACCAATCGACAGTGTAGTCACAAGTTGATGGGATTATGGAATGAATGAGCGGACATCTTTTTGCACCAAAACTTTTCATATGAAAACCATCGTTAAAACTCCTAAGATTTTTATTTTTTGAGTTAGAGATGATTTAAAAAACGTGTTATAGGGAATTTTATGATTTTTTTGTGGTTTTGCTACATTTTATACAGGGTGTATTATATTACTAATTTTTAAGTCTACTTTTCATGCTGATTCATATATTTTGGGCCAAAATATGACGATTGAGGCCAATATGCCATATAGAAATGTTGTTTGTTTAAGAGATACAGGGCATTAAAATTCATTTTTTGAAATAAAATTATGGCTATATCTCCCAAACTAATCAAGCTGAACTGAGCGTCTACTGTAACACCTTTTTTATCCTGAAGCTGAATTGTTGTTACCTGATATTTTTGTTGTTTTAATGTTCAATAAAAATAATTAAATTGTTTGACGCTTGCCTACTATGAATTTTTACTTGATTTTCTGTAGTCAGAGGAATGGTATTTGGCATGAAATTATTTTTGTAGGAAAAATATTGTGTTTTGGAGAAAAAATTTAGAGGAAGAAAAGTTTCTTAAATAAAAGGGCTACACAAATCATCGTAAAAATGACCCACAAAAAAGTTCGAGCAAAAAAGGGGTTGTTAGTTTTTACTCTTTTTTTAGGGCAGAGTGTAAATTAATAAACTACCCTAATGCGTCGTCCAGTAAGTAGATAACACATACTGAATTTCAAATTTTTATGTAGCGCCGTTATTGAGATATAAATAAAAAAAATACCTTTGGGTCACCCTGTGGACCCGAATAACTTGGCAAGGAAAGCCCAAATCGAAAAATTTTATATGCAAGACCCCCCCTTACAAGCACCTGCCGAACGCCCCTTTACTAAATATTCTGACTCACCCTGTATAGTTAGATAAAACAGAGGGTACAATAATATCAGACAGATGGCTAGGTTATCTATTTGTACTGTTGTCGTGACACTTTGACTTGACATTTATCATTCTGTCATTTCACTTTGACTTAACAATCTCTTTGAGAAAGGATGAAGATTTATTCTCCGAAAGCTCAGAAAACAAAGTTGTTGAAGTTATTTTTTGAGTTAACGTTCAAAGATTCGTTCCTTTAATATCAGGCATTTATGAATTTTCCTGGCAACATGAACAAATTGGCTTTTAACCAGTTTGATTCAGATTTCTGTGGCGAAAAATCCAAATAAAAAAATTAAATGCTCCACGAAGAAATTTCCGACAATAAAATAAGTATGATATTCCTGAAAAGTCCATAAGAACAATAAGTTTGCGATTTGATCCCTAGTACTGATTCAGAGTAAAAACCAGCTGCATAAACAATGGAAAATTTGGCGTTTCCATAAATACTGAACACTTCCGTCTAATTGTTTTATTGCCATATTTATTTGTGGAGTTGTAACTGCTTTTAATCCAGGTATAGAGATAAATAGGGCAATTTAGACGGTAAAAACTATTTTTATAAAAATATGTATGAATCATGTTTAATGTTGACGTAGAAATTTAATCTGTACTAGACACAAATTATGCTTATGGCAAGAATGCAAAACAATATATATCACAATTGAAAATAATATGTTAAATTTGACATTTTTTTGATGTTCCATCTGGTCCACACACAAAAATATGTAAAATGGCTGATGTACGTGTCTGTCAAATTTTACGTTATGCGTTGTGTAGAAAATGATTAACTGAAAGTGTTATATCATTTTGAAGTATTGTATGTCAACTTATACATACAGATTTGTGAAAATAAAAGTTAAATTGACATTAAAGTTTTGTTGTATTTACGATGGTAGTGTGTCATATTGAAACTTTCCATATTCAAATTAACAAGTCAGGTAATGTTAATTAGACATTTGTCATTATTTATATTAACAAAAGCGTGAGTTGAAGTAACATCTAGGCATATGTTAAATAGAGGAAAAACGTCAGTGGTTTTTAACATTTGATCTACGTAGTTGTAACATATAGCTATAGTGAAATTAACATTTGATCTAAAGTTAAAAATACACATGTAAATAGTACTTTTAACATAAGATTAATAGTAAATAAATATATTACGTAATAATTACATTATTATATACAGTGTGTCCACATTAAGGACTTACCACCCTTGTAAAATTTTTATTTGTTGATCGATTTTGATAAAAGTTTTTTTATAGGTATAGGGTATAGGTATTCAAAATGCGCATTTTTAACATTAGAACAAATGTTTAATATGCGCATTTTTAATATATACCTAACAAAATCGGTCAACAAATGAAGATTTTACAGGGGTGGTAAGTAGGTACTTAATGTGGAGACACTATATATTATATTATGTATATATGTCTATATATAATAAGTGTCTCGTACTTACCTTTTAATAAACTTTATACTTTTACTGTTTCTTACCCTGCAAAGGACTGGAACAACACTGCATGACTACAACTTGTTTTATAAATCTCGGGCAATAACATCTTCTTAGCAATAACTAGCAACTAAGTGAAGTAAATGGGTGATACTTGCAAAATGAATTCAACAATTTTGATTTGTGATTTTTTTATTTCAAAACAAAAGGGTTACATATTAGGATTAGGCAGATTAATAATAATAATAATAGAAGATACATCTATATACTATATAAAATAAATATCACATTTCTTCTACTAATTCTTTCTATAGTCACTGCTATGATCACTATAGGTATACCAATATACAAAAGGCAACTTTTTAAATTTATTCAAAACAAATTAATAACAGGTAAAATTAAGAATTATTCAAATAATGTAGGTATAAAATCTAAAGATCTAGGCGGAACAGCATAAAAATGAGAAATAAGGGCATTTGTTAGGTGCCGCAAATTCATAATTAACGAGCCACCCCTGGTTAACATAATACCTACATATAAAAACCCTGGAAGTAGGTACACTTATATATAATAATATGTGTAGGAATTTGAAATATCACTTACCTGGATTTTTTGTACACACACTATTACCGTACTATTACTACACAGCAACACACGCTATTAATCGATAGGAAATGGCACCTGGCACGCGACGCAATTCTGGACTTACTGAGATGAAAATGACTTGACCAAGTGTGATAGCCGGGAAGCGAAAACAACAGTTCAATCATTCGATTTTAACAAATACTGCGTAGAGACTTACATTGTTATGAATCGAAATGACACTGAAGTTTATGTTGCGTTGCAAAATGAATAACTTAATATGTTAACTCTACATGCATGAAAGTATTAAATGCACGTTTTCTGTTATTCAAAACATATCGAAATAAGTTAAATAATAAATGTTAAACTTAACACAGAAGATAGTTACATCAACACATTGTACATATTCAGTAATATATTTAACATTTGTGCGAGTTAAAATGTTAGAGTTTTACACATTGACGTATCTAGATGATTCGACATATTGCTCGTGCGTTAATTTAAGTAACAATGTATGTCACTTTTTGACACAAATATATTAACATCCAAAAAAAGTAACATACTTCAATACGATTTTTAACTGTGTGATGCTGGGCTGGCTGAGCATCACCCACAATGACAGATACGGACTCACTGACTGACTCACAAAGAATCTCAGAAGCCTAATACCGTGCGGGATCCTTTTCTCTGGAAACAGTAAGTTGCTTACAGCCAAAGTGAATAAGTATTAGGGGAGAGGTGTGCAAAATGACATAGTTGGGTAAAAGGACACAGCCAAAATATCTTGTACGCTAATGACATCTATGAATGTTTAACTATACCATTTATAAAACATTTACGTCTATGATCATAAACCGGTTTCCATGGCCACTTGTTTGACGAGTTTATAGTTTTGGTTGGTGCAAAATATTCGACAAGTGAAATTATATCAGGCAATTACTTAGCCGTTAATACTGAACCCTACATTGTTTAAAAGGTTAATTGTTTGTTCTTATTAATGCGACTTTAATTACCGATCAATTTCCTGTTTGATGTTATACTAAACCTGGACCAACACTATATTAAAGACCCGAGCATGACGTCATATTTCATTGTTTACTCGTTTACTATGCACTATGCCACTTTGGTGCATGACATGATAATTTAAATTACAAAATTACTTACTGATGGATTATTATCCTAAAACATTTAGATTTGGCGGCCAAGAAAGAACTACAAGCCGCACAGCTAAGCATAATATAACTCGAAGAGTTTCCAAGTACAGGGTGGCCCATCCAAGCGGAAAAAGTGTGCTACGTGGAGACAGGTTAACACAAAATCGTCATTCAAAAAATGAGGTTGTAGTAAGAATTAAGGGGAATTCGAGGGTGTACCCTAATTTTGTATACGGGGGTCGGTAAAAAAGTTATCGCGAAAAAACATTTTTTGCAAAATAAAAAAAAATATTTTTTTACCTACACATCCATTAGAGAACCTTTAAGTAGTATTCCCGAATATTCAGTTTTTTAATATAACTTCCCGTTATAGCGGAAATGAAAGTGGTTTTCTCTATTTTACAACTTACACATTTCTCTTAACCATCACAGGATTCCCTTTTTAATTCTAAATCCAACAATATATAATTTGACCTATTTATCTCCAACCGTTTCCGAGATATTTATCAGATAAGCTCCATCAAACTAGATACATGGTCTCATGTTCGGTGTCTGATGTTCGATCTGAGTATGCCAAACAATAAAACCAAATTTATGACAAATCAAGTCAGCCATGATAATAAAACTGACAAGCGAGTAGGCTGAATGTTAAAGTGGCTGTAGCTATTCAACTGCATTCAACTTCAACATTCAAATCTCGTGGAAATTATGAAACATTTATTATTTTTACTACTGTCATATTTATTATAACAACAATATGATTAGTTATTAAAAATTAGTTAGAAGTTCATTTACATTAAATGTTTAAAATGGTTGATTTGTCATAAATTTGGTTTTATTATTTGGCCTACTCAGATCGAACATCAGACACCGACCATGAGACCATGTATCTAGTTTGATGGAGCTTCTCTGATAAATATCTCGGAAACGGTTGGAGATAAATAGGTCAAATTATATATCGTTGGATTCAGAATTAAAAAAGGAATCCTGTGATGGTTAAGAGAAATGTGTAAGTTGTAAAATAGAGAAAACCACTTTCATTTCCGCTATAACCGGAAGTTATATTAAAAAACTGAATATTCGGGAATACTACTTAAAGGTTCTCTAATAGATATGTAGGTAAAAAAATATATTTTTTTATTTTGCAAAAAATGTTTTTTCGCGATAACTTTTTTACCGACCCCCGTATACAAAATTAGGGTACACCCTCGAATTCCCCTTAATTTTTACTACAATCTCATTATTTGAATGACGATTTTATGTTAACGTGTCTCCACGTAGCACACTTTTTCCGCTTGGATGGGCCACCCTGTACCATATACTGGCACCTATATCACCGTGTCAGAGATCAAAATATTGTGTCAAAACTTGGCTTCTACACAGGGCGATTTCCGTCTCGCGTATTTTATAATGTCTATAGAGCTTTGACTCCTTCCTGGGATTCTTTATTTAAAGGTTTTTAATTATTAAAAAAAATTGCGGTATTTCATGTTTTGTTCAGGTGGATTTTCTGAAAAGATTTGTATATACAGGTTGTCGTCTATTTTTAAACATATACAAATCCAAAAAATCTTTTGTAACTAACCGCCTGAACTTTTTTGGCTAAAAGGCCGTGAAACACAGCATCTTTTGACCTTCCAACAATTTTCAAAATGCAAATCCAGGGCCGGTTACGATTTTTTTATACCCTCGATTTTCGTTAAAACCATTTAGCGATGTTTTTATTTAAAATCTGACGCCACAGCGTCAATCAGGACAACCCCAGAACCCCCATGTACCAATTTTTGACAAAAAATATACAGGGAGTTCTATTCTGCAGGGTGTCAAAGTTGAGCAAAATAGAAAATTTAAAGGCATCTGGCGAGTCAAGTGTGCCATGCAATTCCCTCAAAACAGTTGGTAGTCAACAGCAGGACCACTCAAAGTTTTGCTGTGCGAAGATTCGATACAAAATTTACAAGGTATCTTTCTCTGGGCCATCTAAAAATGGTGAATTTTTATGAAATTTTGTACTGGTCAAGAATGCTCTGGAATTATTAAAAAAATATTAATAAACAAAAGAGTAATTCATTTTTTACATAATACCAACCAACAGATAAAACACAATTTAAGTTATTGGACCTTTCTCAACAATATCTAAGATGATACATTTTCGGTGCGTTTCCTGTTGTGGTACACCAGTCACCTTAACTCATATTATGGACTTACTGGCTGGCAGGCTTTTGTATCTTTTAGACTTAGTCCATTTATAACGTGTGAGGTGGTTTTTATATAGGTACTCGATTTTTGATCCACAAAAAATTCAGTATTCAAATGGTAAATTGAAGTAAATTCAAATAAAAGCTTACAAGACGTTTGCGGACTTTCGGGATATCGTTTTTCTGGGCCGTTTCTTCTATAGCTTCAGTTTCATAACTTTCTCATTCTTGTGAATATTTTTCATTTCTCTAAAAACATTTTTAGTGCGACTTTATGTGTTGAATTCATTCATGGAGTGGGCAGTTTTCTGTAGTTTACCGTTTCTAAGTTATATCATTTTAATTAGGATTTATCTTTTTCTATATAACTCGAAAACGGAAACATTTAGAAACTTGTTATCTAAATTACCATAAAATAGTGCCTTGTGTCTCCTAAATAGTCAAGATATCTACAGGGTGGCCCATTTGAAATGGAAGCACCCCCTGTAAAACTTTTATTTTCCGTCCGATTTTAACCGGTCACAAAAAAACTCTTTTAATTTGGTGCAAAATTTTGGTCTTAATCTCAATTTTCAAGGATTTTTTTCTAGTAAAAAATTACAAAAACAATATAGCAATTTTTTTTAATTTAAAATCTGACACCTCATTGTTAATCAGGACACCCTAAAAACCCCACATACTACATTTGAACAAAAAATATACAGGAAGTTTTTTCTGCGGGTTGTCAAATTTGAGGAAAATAGGAATTTTAAGGACATCTGGCAAGTCAAGTGTGCCATGGAATCCCCATAAAACAGTTGAATGGTCAACAGGACAAGTGTTACTGTGTAAAGATCCAATAGAAAATATACAGGGCGTCTTTCTTAAAATACTGATTTTTTTTGGTGTCAGAAATCGAGTAGGTATATCAAAACCGACCAGGCACTATAAACGAACTAAGTCTAAAAATACAGAAGCCTGAGAGTCAGTCCATATGAGTTAAGGTGGCTGGTGTGGGTGTGCCACAACAGGAAACACACAGAAAATGTATTATTGAGAAAGGTCCGATAATATCAATTGTAAAGAATCATTTTTTTGTGTCAAATTTTAAATAAAAACATCCCTAAGTAGTTTCGTCATTTTTTTACAAAAAAAATCGTAGTAGGCATTGAAAATTGAGATTAAGACCAGAAATTTTGCACCAAAGTAAAAAAAAAGAGTTTTTTGCGACCCTTCAGAAAAAAACGGCTAAAATCGGATGCAAAATAAAAAAAATACGTGGTGCTTCCATTTCAAATGGGCCACCCTGTAGATAGGATTTGGGGCATTCAACTTTTCTCGAAAACCAAGCCCTAATGTAGGGCTTGATTTTCGATATTCGTGAAAAGTTGAATGCCGTCTAAGACACTTAGCTACTTTCTGTCTATCTCGTCGGGAAATAGGAGAAACCCCCTAAATTCGACCAATTTGGTCCACCCTATTCAGTACAAGAGCGAAGAGGTTTAGACAGGCAGTCCGAAATAAATTTATGGAACAGTTTTTCCTAATTAGGTTTCGAGGTTTCTAGTAGGAAAACAAAATACAGGATTTGGGGTTTACCTACTCTAACTCTAATTATTATTAAATGTTGGAAATAAAACTTCATCAAAAGTGTATTCGGTTGGCTGTATCAATAGAATTTTATTTACAACCAGCTGGAAAAACTAGTGAAAGGTTTATTTATTTGAAAGGGTATTTCTAAAATATGCATGGATATCTACTATTGACACTATTTTAAAAATCATAGCTGCTAAGTTAGTTATATAGATATATTTTAATTTCTGAATGCTATAACTTTTAAAAATACCCGTAAGTGTAAACCTTTCAAATTCACTAGTTGTTCCAGCTACTTGTAAATAAAATTCTACGTCGATACAGGCAACCGAACATACTTATGATAACTTTTTATTTCCGGCCTTAATCAAAAGTATGCTTTAATGGTTTTAATTGCGATTGTAATTTCTGGTTCAGTAGCTTTGAATTTTTTATTATTATTTAAAGGAAGAGCTGAGATGCCTACCTATTATAATGTTAATATAAAATATTTTTCTAGTGTGCACTAGCGAAAATAATTGAATTGGTTTAGATGCGGAACAACAAAGACTCGGCTGTTTATGTTAATTGCCTTCCAAGAAGTATAGACATTGGCAGGTAGAATAAGATGACAACACATTGGCAAAGACAAAATAAGAGAACAACTTTTGTAATATAAAAAGGTAACATTAAATTTGGTTCGTTAATCTTAACGGCGCATTTCATTCACAAAATTATATGCTCTAAAATCACTATTAATTTCGAATTTATTGTCCCTGCAAGCCCAGATGACTGAACCTATCTGTGCTGCTAGGGAGCATTCTATGCAGCCAAGTTCTTTTTGATGTGAATGTTTTTGCACAAGTATCTAGGATATAGTAGTGTCAATACCAAACTAAACGTCTATAATCAAGTTTCATATGCAGTGTGTATCCCTATTATTTATTTTTATATTTTATATTTTAATTTTTTTTTATAGAAATAAATGGGCCTTATTATGGCCCTTAATGAATTTGAGATAAATTGAAAGAAAAGGAAAGCAGCACTGCGTTTCATTTTCAGTCTTTGTCGTGAAGTTCATAATATCTATTGTTTTTGGTAACGATACTACTATTTATGTTTGACAATGATAACAATAACAAAAGTAGTGATCCTCTTCTGTACAACAACACAATCAATATTTAATTCTAAAATGCAAATATTTTCTTTTTAACGCATGGCAACGTCATGCAGCTAGTAGATAGTTGTTATATGCGATAGTTGTTAGTTTCATAGCGGTTTTAATTTATGTGGTAGGTATGTAGTTTCTAAGTATTTATTAATAGATATAAAAATGTCTTGAAATTTGAAGATTTTATTTGATTTAGCTTAAGGCTGTGTAAAGTTGAGAAATGCTTTTAAATACTTGACTAAAAATTAATGCATAATCTATAATATATACAGTGTTCTAAAAAATGAAGGGGCCATATACACATTACAATTTATTCAAATTATTCTAAATTATTCGAAAAACTAAGATTGCCATGCATTTTTTTAGTTTCCTTTCTTTAGACTTTCGAGTCGACAAAAAAAAACGAGTTTCTATCCCTAAGAATAAAAAAGCTTATTCCCGGGTTCGTTGAAAAAAAAGTTAAACTCTCTTTTACATCCCTAACCCAAGTCATTCAAAATTTATATCTTTAATAATAAAAGGGTTACGTTACTTTAAGATATTGACCATTCGGTCTGCACTAGTCTATTTTGCTATCCCTCTACAGGGTGTCCAAGTCCTAATTGTTATAAATAAAAGTCATGGTAAAAAACATTATTTCAAACAAAAAAGTTCCTATTAACCTATGTTAAAAACGCGTAATAAGAAAGATACAGGGCGTTGCAAAACAGTCTAAAAAACATTATAATAATATAATAAATTATATTATAATTATAACATTATAAATAACATTTTAAGCAGAAAAGTTCGTATGAAAATTATTCAAAAAACGCTTATTAAAAAAAGTACAAGTTGTTGAAAATTATCCAAGCGACAACATATTTTCGGATGCAAAATGTCATTTTCGTCAAATTTGCAAGAAATATCTTTTATGTAGAATTGAATGATATGATTATCGTGGACCCAACAAACTATTTTAAATATGCCATAGGCGCGCGCTGTTTTCGCAAAAAATAGTAGATATAAATTTAAATTACCAGCCCCCATGATGCTGGTGCTAAGCAAACTATAGTAAATCATTTATCCATTCTATTGCCTTCCATTTCTTATATGCCTTTCTACCAAAAGTTTTATTTATGCCACTTAGAGGTGGAACACCCTGTATATTACACAATTTTTCAGAAATTTTGCGCTATGCATAAAATATTAGAAAGTATTTTTAGGAACTAAGTGTCATGAAATTTTTTTTAAGAGTCATTTTCTTCTTTTTTTTTAAATAAATCGACAACTTTTTTGGCCAGCTGGGTTATTTAAACGATTATGTGCTACCATGAAAAAACTGACAGTTTTATAATTTAAAAATAAATAAATTCGTTTTTTTTTTTCAACAGTTTTATCTATCAAATGCAGTCTTTCATAAAATAGCAATGAAGAAAGATTTACTATTATGAGAATAATAATTATAGAAACATATTAAGGGCTTTAGATAAACACAAAAAATTTCCATTTATTATGCACCATTGTAGTCATTGTTAGCATACCATTTTGAGAAAGTGTAATATCATTATTTGCATCATCAGAACCACATAAATTAAGCAAATAACTCGATTCTTATAGATATGCTTAGATTTCAAAGATAACTACTTGTTTATACATATTGCAAATCTTTGACAAATACATGCTTTTTAATATTGGACTGGAAAGCCTATTTTGTTTTCGTATCTTTATGGAACTAATTATTACAGTCTCATGCTTTGTACCTACGTTATAATTATGATTCAAGTTAGATAAGTGTAAATTTCATAAAATTGCACAAGGAACTTCTAAAATCTTCAAAATATGCAAAAATGGGTAGGTAAAGTGCTTTTCAATATAAATGATTAACTGCAATAAAAGTGTATGCATATTGCAAATTGCGGTCATAAGCACCCTCTTAGTATTAGTTGACAGGGCCGGATTGTAATTATTTCTATATATAAAAAGATCTAAAATTTGTTCTGTTGTAGATATGTTTAACCGTTGAGTGAGGAATAATAAGAGGCGCAACCTTACGGGGCGCAGCGAGGCCGAAAACGCGGCCCGAAAAGCGTCCGAGATAAAAAGCGTCCGAGATAAAAAGCGTCCGAGACAAAAAAATACATATCCTTCCAGTAAAATATAAAATATATAAAATTGTACCGTTAGCCGGTTGTAGAGGGATCGGTGTTCTCGAAAACAAACAAGTTCTAAAAATCCGTGGTCGCTAGGCGACTATAGCGAGTGGGGGCAACGGGGGGCTTCAGGGTAAGCACAGGAAAACCGGTCACGCAATTTTATATGGGCGCTGCGCCTCTTATTATTCCTTACTCAACGGTTTAACCTTATAGCAGGTAAATAAATACATTTATACTTTGTAATTGAATGTCAGTCTTTATTCCTCAGGGAAAGTGTTCAGTTGTATTGCGAATTGCGATATATCATTTTACGAAATAAGTTGGGAATCAGGAACCTTTGGCACTTAGAAAACACTTCTTTTGCTTAACTCCACACACAAAATCTTTGGTTTTTTGCACTCGACGCGCGTTTCGCTAACCATGTTAGCATCATCAGGAGATTATTAAGACTTAATCAAGACTTAATTATCTCCTGCTGCTTATACATCAAGAAAGAAGGGTAAATATACAGGGTGTCCCAAAAAAAGGAAGTCAACCCGTTAAGCCTAGATTCTTGAGGCCAAAATATGTCGATTTTGTTATTGGTAAATTTCTGAAAACCGCTTCGTTTAAAAAATACAGGGTGTCAAATTTGAAATTTAAAAATCGTTTTTTTTACGATATAATCCACAGTTTTGGAAGTATCGAGTTGAAATTTGGTACGAATTTGTAGTATTTATATTTAAATATACCCCTAAATTATGTTACGATTACTCTAAAAACAAAAGAAAATTGGGGGGTCCGTAGCTTTCTATCCCTCCCAACTTTTTGTGACGTATGCCTATGAATCCCGCGGAAATTTTTTTTAAGTGCGGAATTTAATGTGATCCTTTTTGGTCTCTTACAATTTTCTTACGAAATGCTTATTTTCGGAGATAAATGCCATTTTGACAAAACGTTCCAAATTTTCAAAGTAATAACCGATATCAAACATTTTCCAATAATCTTGGAAATGTTAATGACAAAGTAAATAAATAATGTTAGAGACATTTATTACTACACTTTGGATAAACTTTCTCACGAGAATTAAAAAATATATATTGATTTGATTATTTAAATTGCACCACGTTTAATGTCTTTTTTATTATTTGTCAAAATCGAAGTAGCCATGGAAAAAAGAAACAATATTCAAAAGGACGCGTCAGTAACTATTGTTTGACAATTAAAAATTTTAAGATTTACGCTTGTTCGACTACAATTATTAAAGATGAATTTATTGTTCGCAGATATGGCAGATATGCATTTAATGTTGGGTAAGATAATTTTAAATAAATTTTCATTTTGTAGCATACATTTGAATGATAAAAACTATTTTAATAGGAAAATGTAACGGTAATGCTAGTTTAGCGGCTAGATGTTGGGCTGCTCGATATCCTAACCGACCACATCCAAAAATGCGTTTTTTTCTCAGCCTCTATAGAAATTTACGCAAAACAGGGAAGTTCAATGAACAAAAATCTGGCCGCAGCGGTCGTATTCCTCGCATACGCCCTAATTTAGAAATTGATGTACTAAGAATGGTCGATGAAGACCCTAGTATTAGTATTAGCTATACTAGACAAATTGGAAACTGCAGTCGTACGGAAGTTCACAGAATATGGAAAAGCCAATTATTATACCCATTCCATGCTCAAAGAGTACAAAAAATTCTTCCGGGAGATAATCAATCGGGATTACAATTTTGTAACTGGTTGCTGGATCAGAATAATGCCAATGTAGCATTTTTAAACAACATTTTGTTTACCGATGAAGCCACGTTCACAAGAAAGGGTTAACAAATATTCACAACACACACATTTGGGCAGATGTCAATCCAAGAGCGATGGTTGAAACACGACATCAGTTTAATTTTAAAGTGAATGTCTGGGCTGGAATAATAAACAATTTTCTATTGGGTCCAATCTTCCTTCCTAATAAATTAAATTCGATCGAATTTGAAAATCTTAATTTTCTCCAAAATGAGTTTTTTTATTTATTAGAAGAATTGCCAGTTGCTCTCCGCCGTGTTATATGGATGCAACTGGACGGTGCTCCACCTCATTACGGAATAAATGTCCGCCGACATTTAAATACCATTTTCCCAAATCGGTGGATAGGACGAGGCCAAGACGCTCCAATAAAGTGGCCACCCAGGTCACCTGATTTGAACCCATTAGATTTTAGTTTTTGGGGTTTTATAGAGGATGAGGTGTACAGTAAACCGATCAATAATATTGACCTTTTAAAAGAGAGAATAATGGATGCATCAGAAAAGTTTAAAACCAAAAATGCTATTTTCCAAAACATGATAAAAAAAGTCGCATCTGCGTACAGGAAGGAGGTGGACATATTGAAAATTTGTTATAATAGGTACATATGTATTCTTAGTACTTTTTTATTTGTTATTGTTGGTATTATTTGTAATTAAATAATCAAATCAATGTTTTTTAAAAAAAAATTGTGAGAAAGTTCATCCAAAATGTAGTAATAAATGTCTCTAACATTATTTATTTACTTTGTCATTAACATTTCCAAGATTATTGGAAAATGTTTGATATCGGTTATTACTTTGAAAATTTGGAATGTTTTGTCAAAATGGCATTTATCTCCGAAAATAAGCATTTCGTAAGAAAATTGCAAGAGACCAAAAAGAATCATAATAAAATTCTGCACTTAAAAAAGTTTTCCGCGGGATTCATAGGCGTACGTCACAAAAAGTTGGGGGGATAGAAAGCTACGGACCCCCCGATTTTCTTTTGTTTTTAGAGTAATCGTAAATATAATTTAGGGGTATATTTAAATATAAATACTACAAATTCGTACCAAATTTCAACTCGATACTTCCAAAACTGTGGATTATATCGTAAAAAAAGATTTTTAAAATTCAAATTTGACACCCTGTATTTTTTAAACGAAGCGTTTTTCAGAAATTTACCAATAACAAAATCGTCATATTTTGGCCTCAAGAATCTAGGGTTAACGGGTTGACCTCCTTTTTTGGGACACCCTGTATATAGCGGTTGCATTTTTCATCATGTTTCGTTATAAGGACTTTATCTAAGCATTCGTCAATCACGCGAAGGGGGCATCTAATTTTTGTAATTATCTCTTTTTTCTTAGATTCTATGTTCGTAATTTCTGATTTATTTGTTATTTCTTGTGCATTATTTCAAGTTTATAGGTATGCACTTACTTCGTTTGAAGATTTTTCTTTAAATCTACTGTATGGATACATACCAATAAGAAGTGAAACTATAAAAAAAAGTTAGGAAAGTGATATATTTTTGTCGTGGAATGTGTCATAATGACATATGACAAAGCACTGAAAACGATCTTTTTTCGGAGAAAAAGCTTAACAACTTTTAAAATACATATACAGGGTGTCCTTGAATATGTGGTCAATTTCCCGGATTTATAAAGGGGGCGTTAAAATAACATGACAAGTTCCTATAAAAAAAAATTCTCAGAGGGCCCTAATCAAGCTGCTGAACTAAAATTTGGCACTGCTGTGTTCTAGACGATGGAGAATAGTCTGAAGGCATAAATTTTTACGTATCTCACAGATGGCTTCTCGAAGAAGTATAATTATGCAAATTGGAATCAGGAAACCAAGAACCAAGTCATCTATCTATAGTGTGCCCAAAAACACCTGTTGACTTCAAGATTTGAAAAATAAAACTTTCTCGTACCACTTTCAAATGTTACAGATCAACTGCACATTCAAAATGAAGAAAAAAGTATTAAATGGACATTGGACAAAACACCATTGGTTTTCTTGAAATAGGGTGTCCAAATTTTGTCAAATTCAATCCTTTCCATTTTGAAGGCGAATAATTTTTGGTACATTGTTCATAGGGATTTTTTTCTCAATTTAAATGGTACAGTCATTCTGTAACGTTTAAAAGATTTTATGTTTCGAATGTTGAAGTTAACAGGTGTTTTGAGGAACGTTTTACCAATTTCAACGCAAACGGTTGATTTTATCGTTAAGAGTACACTTTTGTTGCAAAATAAAAATGTGCACTAAAATGATGGACCTGCAAGACCAAAAACTCTGTAAGATACGTAAAAAGTGAGGCCTTCAGCTTATTCTCCATCGCCTAAAATACAGCAGTGCCAAATTTCAGTTCAGCAGCTTGATTATTTTGGGAGATATTGCCATAATTTAATTTCAAAAAAAGAACTTCAACACCCTGTATCTCCGAAGGGGGGCCCTCTGGGAAATTTTTTTATAGGAACTTGTCATGTTATTTTAACGTCCCCTGTATAAATCCGGGAGATTGCCCACATATTCTGGGACACCCAGTATGCATTTTAGAAATAAAAAATGTGCTTCATATTCCAAATGACATCATATTACGTAGGATAAACCACCCTCTGCAGACAAGTTGTACCTATGTAATCTAACTGTTGCATTCGATTATTTACGCAATACAAACTGGTAGTCCAAACTACTAAGAAAATATTAAGGAGCAATACCGTGAGGCTATATTTTGCCCACCGCTCTAGCTCGTGGCTATCCGCGGTGTTTTTTGCTACATGCGCTCTCGCTCCGAATCAGATTAAGGTCGATCGGAGGCAGAAAAACAGTCAATACTTCGTGCGACGCTATACAGACGTCGCCACCGCGGCCTCAAATGAAAGGAACATCGTATATAAACCTACCTTAACAAACGAGATTTTATTCCCTTACAGCCCCTTAAAAATAGAAAATGCAAAAAATGGCAATACTCTCTTGGGCGAAGCTTTCCACGATATTCGTTATCGCTGCACGCTGCACTATACAACCGCGGGCGCGATCCTTATCAGCGCGCCGCCGAGCTTTGGCGAAACACGTGAACCACCTGCGTAAAAACTGTGGCTGCGGGGAGGGCATCCACCAGTCCACCCGGCCAGCACTCCACCAGCGGTCGCAGCAGCAGCTCCGGCGGATCTGCTCAGTACCCATCGAGATCTTGGATGTAGCGTAGACGCGATCGCCCATTGCATAATATATAACCACCCGCGAGTGCCCGCCTTCCGCAAACTGGGTCCTAAGGTGTCGCGTAGTACCGGAGGTGCTGGTGATATCGAGGGAACTCCGCGTTGCGCCGCAAGCCCCACGGGCCTGCGGAAATTCAGCAAGAGCCGCTCACCGGGGAAGCGGAGGGGATTGAGGACCGCTCGGTAGAGACGGTGCGACCGCTGGAAAGGGATTTCCACGTTTCCAAGTAAGTCTAAAGTAACGGAAGAACTGAGAACTCTTGTAAATGTAATAAATATAGAATTTTTTTTGTGGTTTTCATATTGAAAGTTGAAGAGGTTTATGCTTATAAATATGATAAATAATGATGTTTGTTGAAACCTTCTTCGAAGAAGTATAATTATGCCAATTGGAATCAGGAAACCAAGAACCAAGTCATCTATCTATAGACAATTCTTTCACAAACTCACAAAATGGATAGAAAAATTCTTCTTCTTTGTCTAAGAGTAATTTCTTTGATGTCAGACCTTAATGTTTTGGTGCACATTTAAACAGTTAATTTTTTGTGTCAGTTCACCAGTTATTTAAACGGACAACTAAAGAAAAACTGTTAATATTCCAATGCATATTTTTGAAGATATTTCTCTTATAAATGGTTGCTTCGCTGGTTACAGGGCAACAAAATCAAGTAATATCAGCAAAATTTTAAATATGTGGCCTTCAATCTTCATCTTAAAATTAACCTAGCCATCCGTCATAATCCTGCGTTACAAGCCGCAAGTCTCGAACCTTGGATGTGCGCGCCGTCAAGCTTTACCAGAACGCATCCAAATCATGTGAACTACTTACTCATAACATTGATTATTCAAAGCTCATAATTAGATACTTCGACGGGCCTAAAAAAGTTCAAATTATGGGAGGCTAACTTTCGCGAAAGATTTAGTAGTAACTAAGATGTATAGCGGAAAGTACCCTAATATGAGACCACATTACATTTTGTTCTGTATTTTGTCCAATAATATATTATTATATTGAGCAAACCTACGTCGAATACGTTTAATAAAATCTCTATTTTCACTGCAGTTTATGTAAATATGTAAATATTAAGAGCTGTTGCGTAAATGAGAATAATTATGAAAAAAACCAAATCTTCAATTTTTAAAATTAGGTGCCTAATATGAGACCGTCTCATATCCAGGTTTAACAAAAGCACTACTTGCCACAAAATAATTTTTATTTCAAAAACTTTAAAAGAATATCAAATTAACCTAGTATACAACAATTTAGTTACATAACACTTGTCACACTTAACAGATTCCTAATATGAGACAGTCTCATATTAAGGTTTAACAAAAATACTACTTAATACAAAATAATTTTTATTTTAAAAACATTAAATGAATATCAACTTAACATAGTATATAACGCTTTAATTATATAACACTTGTCACTCTATTCAAATTATTAGTAATCTAATTTTTTTGTTATCACAGATAGAAATAAAAGAAAAACACTTCGTTTTTAGATTTGTTCTACAACGTTTCGTTTTTGAGAAACCATCTTCAACTTTATTTTTTTAAATACGGACCTGGATTTTTTTGCAGATTTTGAAAGCATCGTCTTCAACTTTATTTTTTTAAATACGGACCTGGATCCTTTTGCAGATTTTGAAAGCACTTTTCATTGCAAATATACGGAAGCGTAGAAGGGCCACACAGTAAATTTTTCTAAAAATCAGACTTTCTTCTCAAAATTTTGAGATTTTTCTCAAAATTTTGACTTTTTTCTCCTAATTTTAAAATTCTGAGAAAAAAGTCCGAATTTTAAAATTCGGAGAAAAAAGTGTGAATTTTAAAATTCGGAGAAAAAAGTCCGAATTTTAAAATTCGGAGAAAAATGTCAAAATTTTGAGAAAAATCTCAAAATTTTGAGAATAAAGTCAAAATTTTGAGAAAAAAGTCCGAATTTTAAAATTCGGAGAAAAAAGTCTGAATTTTAACATTCGGAGAAAAAAGTCCCAATTTTAAAATTCGGAGAAAAAAGTCGACATTTTGAGAAGAAAGTCTGAATTTTAGAAAAATTTACTGTGTGGCCCTTCTACGCTTCCGTACAAATACCACGATGTATGACACGAAATATTTTTTAAATGTTTTGAGACAATTATATTGAAAATTCCTTTTTTGCTATTCATTTTTTTTTTCTATTGCGGCCCTGTATTTAATAATAAGAAGTCTAAATATTAATCAGTAATGAGAACAATTTAACTTACAGTTTATTTTTACTTCGAAAACGTAATATTTTTAAGTACGGCCCTGTCTGGTAAGTGTTTTCATCTGTTGTTGTACAGCAAACAGTGTCGCATTGTGTTTTGGAGTAAATTCTTCGCTTTTTCTAATTGTGAGAAGAAAGCTTTAAACCAACCAAACCAATAATTTTTGCCATTTATTAATTGCAACAATACATTCGTTCGGCCTCTCACTGTGACACAAGATATAACATGCTGACATGTTAAATTTGTCGTCATTTGAAAAAGCACCCTCCATTTCTAATGATACAAATTGTTAACTAAATGATACAGTGGGAGTTATGACAAATAACAAGGGGTTGCTTTCGTTGCTTCAAAGCCTTCTATAATAGGTGGAGGATTTTTATTTATTTTTTAGTTCTCCAATTGCAAGATAAGTTGTAAGTTAAATTGTTGACAATATTGATTAATATTTAGACTTCTTATTATTAAATACAGGGCCGCATTAGAAAAAAATGAATGGAAAAAAAGGAATTTTCAAAACATTTTAAAAATATTTCGTGCCATACATCATGGTATTTCCAATGAAAGTGCTTTCAAAATCTGCAAAAAAAATCCAGGTCCGTATTTAAAAAAAAATAAAGTTGAAGATGGTTTCTCAAAAACGAAACGTTGTAGAACAAATATAAAAACGCCATCTTAAAGCCCGTTAAAACGTGCCATAAGAAAGTGTTTTTCTTTTTTTTTCTATCTGTGATAACTTCAGAAAAAAATTAAATAGAAAACGCAAAATTTTACTTTTTATCAAAATATCTCAAAAACTAAAAAAGATATTAGAAATCTGTTTGTACCATTTTATTGACCTTAAAATTGCGCAACTTTTTCCCCATTTAACCGTTGTTCTATCTCTCACCGTTTGCAGTATCCCCATGCTGTTCATTCTTATCCGGGACACGCAGTGTATACGCAGTGTCCGCCAAAAAGTTGGAACCATAAGGGAATCTTTTTTATTTTTGTGCTAAGATGAAATTACTCTGTGGCGATCATCTCTGCTTCCAAAAAGATTCGAAATGAGACCGTTAAACGTCGTGGCGTCGATGGGAGCAAAGATGAGTAATTTCAAATTAGAACAAAAATAAAAAAAGCTTTTGGTTCCAACTTTTTGGCGAGCATTGTATACATTGCAAGAAATAAGTGCTTTCATTATTTGTCACATTAGGGAAGTCGCAACTCTGCAGAAAAGATTGTAAATAAATACCAAAATGTCGAGGGCGAAGTTGTGTATTGGATTATGGATCCAGGTATACAGATCGTGGGTATATCTACCAAGCCGCCCGGTATAACCGCGATAATCCCTCGGTTGGGGCCGCGCGCCGGCGTCCCTATCCGCGCGCGGCCGAGCTTTGCCGCGGCACCCAAAGCACGCGAACCACCTGCGCGAAAAGCTGCGGATGCGGGCAGGGAGGGCGCCCCCCAGTGCACGCGGCCACCACTCCACGGCGCCGGCGGTCGCAGCAGCAGCAGCAGCAGCTCCGGCGGTTCCGCTCAGTACCCGTCGAGCTGTTGGGTGTGGCGTAGCTGCGACCGACGGTACCACACCACACGACCACCGCGTGCGCCTCCCGCGAGCGCCAGGCCCGACCGCAAGCTGGGGCCGAAGGAGTCGCGCCGTACCGCAGGTGATCGCGATTTCGCAAGTAGGCCGTGCCGAGCCACCACGTCGGGCACGCGCTGTCCGCGCAAGTTCAGCAAGAGCCGCGCGCCAGGGAAGCGGAAGGGGCTGAGGTCCTTCCGGTAGGTGCGGAGCGGCCGATAAGGGATTTCCACATTTTGAAGTAAGTCTTTGGAAAGGGCGAATGACCTGCAAGAACCTCATTTATTAGTTCGATATTTATTTTTTAGAAAAAAAAACTAAATGTAGAAATCATTTTTAAACCGATATTTGCCAGTGGTAATTTAGTTTTTATGTTTCAAAAAGTTAACGACCGTCAAACAATTTTTGCTGATAAGCGCCATTCATCTCATCCAAATCGTTGCAAAATGGTTTGAACATTTTATAGTTTTCCACTGTACTTTTCGATTTAATTTTTACTTTACTTTATTTGATATTATTTTATTTCTTTGTGCAAACAAAATAAAATAGATAGGTACAGTCTGGTTCAAACTGAACATTTTCAAAGGGAAGTCCTATTCAATAAGTCAACTATAGATTTGAAAAAATCTACTTACATCATTGGATTCTACGTAAAAAATTGCCGTGGAAAAATGTTTTTACAGAAACAATAAATTATAGCCACTGGATTAAGTTTATCAGGGAGTTTCCCTTTAAAAGTGTCCAATTTGGACCACCCCGAACTTCTAAATTATTGTCGTCTAAAAGGGAAACTTTTTTGGAAAATTCTATAAAAAATTTAAATAAAATAAAAATAATGCCTAATTCCTGCACCTTCATAAACGCGATTATTTTTAGTTTTCAGAGAAAATAAATTAAATATTTTCCATATTAAAAAATGATAAAAAAAACATCTAGAAATAAATAATTTTCACCCCCTCAACTTATGTTTTCAAATAGTTTTCTTAAATTCGAAAGTGTCCGTTATTGCGAATACATCGTATATCATGGATGGTATTGACATCATTTGGAAAATAGTTTAGAAAACTTATTACTTATAGGCACCTAATTATTTTCGCAAAAAGACACCGTTGTTCCCATTTGTTTTCGTTTATTTTTTCAATTTGCCAGACATATTCCGTACTTAAACTTAAAATCTGATAATGTAAGTAATAATTTTACGGATACATAAACCAAGAATAATGTAATTGTATACTTAATTCTAATACATAAGTCTATATAATTTTCATATTACAAGGTGGGTCTTTTTGACAAAAAAAAGGCTCTTTGGAAAAATACTTCATATTGTTACCAATTTTTTTATTTTGTCAAATAAAATAATAAATTTACTAATTACCTAACTCGCAATGGAACGCATTCCAATTTTGTAATTTTCACTATATAAATAACGACCCACCCGTTCCTCAACTTTTAACAAATACAAAAAGATTATAGAATTTTATTTAATATATCCTGTGATAGTGGACAATTTTATAGATACAGTTCTAAACTTTTTTTGAACTACCTATTTCATTCTATTTTTTATACACTTGCGTGCAGAGAAATCGAAAAAATCCATTGGAAAAGCCTCCCAAACCACTCTTGGGAATTAAGTGTGTTTTTACTTATTTCTCGCTTTTTCGGGAGCGCTGGAAGCATCTTAACCTCACCCGAAGACTTGGGAAAGCTTGAACGACGCCGGCCCCAGAACCCCAAGCCAAAATAACATCGCTGCAGCGCTGCAGCTCAAATTTGCAAAATTCTAATAATTACTTCGAACATATCGCGATTTTGTCAAAAATTGCCGTTTTTCGTGAAGCTGCAGCGATGTTATTTCAGCTTGGGGCTTTGGGGCCGTCGTCGTTTAAGCTTCCCCAAGTCTTCTGGTGAGGTTCAGATGCTTCCCGCGCCCCCAAAAAATCGAGAAGTAGAAAAAACCACGTAATTTCCAAGAGTGATTCGGAAGGCTTCTTGGACGGATTTGTTCGAGGTTCTCATGGATATAAGGGTTTTCAACTTCCAAATCTTAACTGACCGAGGTTGGATTTTTTTTATCAAAGCATATTCAATCAGCATTGTTTTATCTGATAAATAATTTCTAAGAAATATATAGTTACAGTTAAAAGTTTACGGTGGGCTGATTCAACACCGTCTCTCTATAGAGACGGTATTGGCTGATTCCTATGCGCGCAAGTTTATTTCAATGATACCAACGAAAGGTTATTGGCTACAAAGTTGGTTTGACAACCACACAAAATAGAGACCCGTCGGTCATCAAACGTGGTGAATAAAGAAAAACCCGACCAATAAAAATCATTAAACTTTTGAACCGCATTGCGGAATTGTTAACTAATAACGTAACTTTCAGTCTGAGCAGTTAAATCGGTTTGAACAAACGATAAAATTCTGTTTGTAGACTGCGTGGCTAAGATGCTTTTTGCATAATCAAATTTCTTGTTTATCGATTTCAAAAAGTATAGAGGGTGTAAATTTGATTTGTACGTAAATTTTAACTGGCGATAGGTTCCGAGCCCAAAAGCACGCCCATGAAAGTATTTTTGTAATGTGCGGCTTTTTCCCGAATTTAAGAGACAGTTTGAGAGCCACTGGTCGCATTGCCATACCGTCAGATAATTCTTTGAAAATCTGTAAAAATTTGCAAATTTCCTCACCTCCCATGAGGTAGAGCAGCGGCGCGTTACTTTTTTTAAACAGATATTCGCCTGTGTCTTAGCATCTGGTACATAAGCACTCGCCAAAACTAAGTAATAATCACATTTACCACTTCACTAATTTGTTTTCAACACTCCATTTCTTAACGACGTAACTTTTGCACTGAAGTTGATCAAAATATCGTCCTTCATTCCTAATTCAAGCTTCAACTCTTCGCTGCATAGATTTTTTATTGCAGTATCGTGGCTATTTTCAAATTCATTCGCAGCGGCTTATACACATCCGACGGAGATTTCAGCAAATAACTTTTATTGTCCAGCAAGAACAAGTAACATAACAATAATTCTTCTTCTTCAAAATCCGCGAGAACCGAACGATGTCGCTTCTGTGACACTCTTTCCGCTTGGCGGCCGGTGGAAGGCTGAGGAGAGTGATGCGCGATGCGCTGGATTCCGAAAGGTTGTTGACCCCCGCGTTATTAGGAAGTAACTATCATGCGATCGTGAACCAGTAACACTAAAAATGTTTCTAGGTGTAACAGCAATTTTTTCATATGTTTTTGGTGACTTTTTAATTTTTTTTTCAAAACAAATCTCATAGGCATGGTTTTGGGGTCGAAGCCTACCGTCAATTAAAATTTCTGTACTAATCAGAGTTACACCCTGTATAATATGCGTCTCCGCAATGATGTTTTTTTTTGTGGTTTATTTGCCTCGGCCTTTGTAACTAAATTCCATATTCATTATAAAAAGTTGAATTGCAGTGCCTTCGTACAAAAATAGCTACCTATAACTTTCTAAACTACAAGAAATTTTTGTAAAATCTAACGCAAGTTAGATAAATTATAGGAAAGAGATATTTAATATTTTTTTGAATATTATCCATAATTACAAATTCCAATAGTTCTTCTCTTGATCGAAAAAACACATCGACAATAAATCGTCTTGAAATCAACACGAATTAAGAGAGAGGAAATGGTGGTTATTCTTACCTTTAGACATTTACTTTCTCTCCATAACACAAGAAAGTCGTGTTAACATGAAATTGCAAATTAATATGTTATTTGCAAGCACAAGACAAAAGTTATCTAAGTTGATCTTTAGAAAAATAGGTATACTTAATGTTTAAGACATTCCAATTGTAAAACATTTCGAATGTACAATTAGGTATTTTAGAACTACGCCCCATTAAAATTGGAACATAATTGAATGTATACAAGGTGTATGTTTCAGTACCCTATAAAATAACATAAATACAACAAGTGACAAAAAATGTCTCCGAGTATTTAGAACATAATATAGTAAGCGTGTTTTTAGCATTATTTTTTTAAATTTTACACAGTTCTAAATCCACCAAACATTGAACTTTTGCGATATAAGATTTCATTAAGTTCCTTTCCTAGTATCAGAAATCAAAACACATTGATTTCCTGCTAGTTTTCCATTGTTCTTGCAAAAAATTAAATATTTACTTCGTTTCGTAAATTTTATCAATCTGCGATAAACTTGATCGTTCAGATTGATCTAAATTTAGAGTATGAGTCAAGAACTTGGTGAGCTTGAAGACATTAAGTCTGTAAATATGTAGACACCAACAAGAGTACAGAGAAAGATCGCCTTATGTATACTATTTGCGAGGTACATATTTTATATTTAAAATTTCCTATAAGTACAATGACTGCATCAGTGAAACTACAATAGCAGTATGGACATTACACTGTCAGATATTTTTCAATATCTTGCATTCTCTAAATCCCACTATTACAACAGGTATACAGAGTGAGTCAAATTTAAAGGCAGAGCCGAAAACACAAGGTAGAATTCGCTAAAATAAGCACATATGCTCAATAAACATTAGCTCAAAAACGCTTGGTTCTCCATATACAGCGTGTTGAAACTTTTCCAAAAATAACATATATTTTTTTAATTTCTTTCGAACCCGTTTAGGAATTCCAACAAAATTTGATACATATTATATACTGATATATATTATGTTATTTTGTGCAATAATTTGGCCCTGTTCAGATGAGCAGCGGCGTAGATATAAATAATTTTATTTTAAATGCCAGCATAATCACCTTGGCACTAGTTAAAAAAAAACGAAATTACGAAGAAACTGTAGGCAAAAGAAGGCAAAATTTTTGGTTTTGCAGAGGACCGTACTACTTTTTTTCACAATTATTTACAGTAACTACTTGTATCTACGCCGCTGGTCATCTGAACGGGGTCAAAGTATTGCACAAAATGGCAACCGTCCAATGCATAATGTGTACCAAATTTGGTTGAATTCCTAAATGGGCTCGAAAGAAATTTAAAAAAATATGTTTTTTTTTTGGAAAAATTTCAACACGCTCTATATGGAGAACCAAGCGTTTTTGAGCTAATATTTATTAAGGATATGTGCTTATTTTAGCGAGTTCTACCTTGTGTTTTCGGCTCTGCCTTTAGATGTGACTCACTCTGTATATCTAATCATATACAGCGTGACAGTTCTCGTTAACTTTCAACATTTCGATGTTCCGATAAATAACTGGAATTTTTGAAGTTTTATTTTGTTAAATTTTACATTTGTGGCAAGTCACATGATCACTTTTGCATACGTCATTTTTTATCCCTGTACATATAAGCGCAATGAGCTGGAAAAGTCGAATTATAAATAGTTCAAACAAAAAAATTTTCCTTATGATGCAGACTTATTTGTTACACTGTATAAATATAATAATCATCTAATCTGCAAATAACACAATTATTAGTTTAATCTCGGTTTTAATCCATATAGAGAAAAACAACGCATGCAGTATAAGTAGGTAAGTATACCTAAAAAGCGTGGAAAAATGTAGGTAGATAGTAGAAATTTGTTCACACTAACAAAAAAAATATTGGCAAAATGACCTTGAAAATGGCAAGCAAGACGCCTTCTTCCAAAAACCCAGATTATGCAATATGTTTGCATTGCATGTTTCAATTGAACCAGTTCGTTTAAACAAAATGAAGTAACTTAACATAGTAACATTGAACATCATAAATTTTTGCAACATTTTCCACATTGTAAAACAATATATCAGTCAGTCCGCTGATGTCTCTCTTATATAAAACGGTTTAGCTTTAACCAAAGCGAACCCCATAATAATTATTAATGTGAATCTTGATTTTGGTATTTCGACACCATGCACTTTGTTCCCAATCTGGCCGTTCTGAACACCATCGTTGTTGCAATATTGTCAATAGTGCAGATATTCAACGCGTACAAAACCGAAAAGGAGGCCAACCAAGGAGAGGTATGATATTAGTTTGTGAAAATTTAGAAATGTAGATATTAGGTAATGTCATTTGCATTTTTCTAATAATCTGCTGCAGTGGCATATACAAATTATACAAACGCCAAACGGGTTTAGAGAGTAGGTATATATTTTGTAACGGCTGTAACTACAAATACAACATTTTTGAAGTTCGAATGATTCAGCAGCTGAATGAAAATGTAATTATGTACTAGGAATGATTAGGGTCTACTGCAAAGAGATAATGTTTCCTAGAACTGGACAAAGAAAAATGTGAATATAAATCACATTATATTTTATAAGTTTATACGATAATGGCAATAACGCATAATAGTAGCAACAGTAGTGTAGAATGAATATCTTCCAAAAATGCTCACGTGTAGTAAGTATATCTGACATACAATTTGAAATGATAATGCGCTTAGTGATTGGGACTTTTTCTTTATGTTTTATATGCTTGAAAATATATTAGGTATATCCATAAAATTGAAGGATCAAGCGAACTTGCCTGTGTGAAGTTCGATCCCAACTATATGAAGGCTTCGTTAAAGTAAAGAGAATAGACGTAGTGCTTCGTCAGTACGACTCGGTCACACTCTTCACATTCCTCTCTCGCCACTCGTCTACAATATGCCTTGGCCAGGGAAAATAGAATTTGACCTAGAAAAAAATATTAACTGCAATTTTGTTTTACCATATCAAAGTTATAAGTAAATACGTTGGTAGAAACCAAAAATTAAACATTTTGAAAAAACGGAACTTTGAGTTACCTCAAAAAACACCTAGAAAGAAAAAATCCTATTTTTTTGTGCAAACCTTGCTTTATTAGAAAGTTCATAAACTGATCCTAATTTTTATGGCACTCACGTTTATAAATGATAAATCCTCTCTGTGTGTTTTATTGGTGGTTTTATTTTCTATTTAGGATAAATCATAAAAAATGCTAAAAAGTGTTTTTTTGGAATACAAACTTGAAACTTTTAGGCATACTTTTCAATTCTAAACTACTTCTCTCAATACATGTTTCTCTAAAATTAAAAATAAGGGTACTTTACTCTTGAGCCTTTTTCATATTTTCAAACCTCCCCCGTAGACGAAATGAGATATTCAAAGTTTGAAAACTGCGTTTTGAGTTTGAGGGAATGCACAAACTTTTATCGGGAATAAAATTTTCTGATAAATGTAAAATAAAAAAATCCATGTGGTGCGTATTTTCTGCCGGTCACTGTATATGGCCCTGCTCTCGTATAGATAACAAAATACCGGCTTCATAAGTTTTGTGAAGACTGACAAAAACGAAAACTTGAAGGTATATTTAAGGCGCGTGGCTAGAGGAATGCTTGTTTATAATTTTAAGAGTGTACGAGAGGAAGCCGGAATATAATTTTAATAAAGAAAGATTTTTTAATACCTATGTACTTATTATAAATAATAAAGGATGTTTTAGTGGCATATCAGGATCAGGTAAATTATATCAATTGAAAAATGCCCTAGTTGGTTAAGTGCCTACGGCTACAGTAGGAGTCCTTGCTGGAGTGCATTTTTTTTTTCAATTGATACCATTTACATGATATGCCACTAAAACCTCCTTTATTATAATTTTAATATTTACTGCTGGTTTCATCCATAAGCTTCATTAAGTAAATAATTGATCAAGATAAAAACATATTTTACTAATTTAATAATTTTATAACGGTAATTTTCAATTTATCACGTGCCGAAGTTTAACGTTAGAAAAACATAGTTCGTTTCTTAAACTGTCAGTGTCAGTGATATTATGCGTAAGACATTATTTATTACTTATAATTAAATCATTTTTATCAAAATCTTCTATTATTCCATTTCTACGGCTGAAATTCGTATTAGAACACCGCAATTTTATACAAACAATAATAAAGTTTCACAAAATCCAGTGAACTTCGACCGTTTCAAGTTATATAGATAGGTGTAGGTACATACTTTTGTCGTACGGACGTCGAGTTTAATTTGCTAACAAAAGTAAATCGATGAATCCAGTCAAGGTTAAACGCTTTAATTTCTTCTAAACAAAGAGCAAGCGCGGCATAATGTTGTGATTAGTATGCACTGGTTAAACAAAATATTATACACACCATTAATAATTGGTTATAGGAACTATTAGTTAATAGCGATATACCTACTCACGGCCAAGGAGAGCGTCTAATACAAAGTATAAAAATTTAGAGTAATATAATAATGCTGTCACCTAGTTTATACAGGGTGTCTACTTTTAAGTGTATACAAATCGATAAAAAATGTATTTTGTGAGATATTTTCAAAAACCTTTTTTTGTTCGAAAAGTCTTCAAAAAACGCTTCTTTTGACGTTTTTACTTTTGTCAAAATGCAAATCCAGGGACGGCTACGATTTTTTTTACCCCGATTTTCACAAAAACCATTTAGCGATTTTTTTATTTAAAATCTGACACAACAGCGTTAATCAGGACACCCCAAAACCCCCATATACTAAATTTGAAAACAAAAAATGTAGGACTTGAAAGGCACCTGGCGAGTCAAGCGTGCCATGGAATTATTTCAAAACAGTGGAAGAACTAACAGGACCACCCAAAGTGTTGATGGAAGAAATTGCAAGAAGAAATATACAGGATGTTTTTCTCTACAGCGTCTCAAATTTCCGAATTTTTGAATTTTATGCTTTTTTAAATATTTTTCCGATAGGTACGTCGAAAAACTTCGATGTCAAAAATTACACATGTTGGATTGTATAAATATCCACAACAAATTTATTGATACACACATAATCATAGGTTGTCATGCACGTACCTATGATAACACCCACCATGTCGACACAACATTTTACAAGTAGTCTTAAAATACAGTAAGACATAATGCATAATGTATTTGCAAACTTTCTAGACATTTCCTTAGGCTAAATTTTCACTTTTTAAAATTCGCTATTCGAAATGATTTATTTTGTACATTGTTGTCAATAATATAATTTATAAAATTTCGATGACCTTACCTACTTAGAAAGAGATGCCGGGTTCAATGTCTTCACAGGTTTTTTTTTCAGTATGTCCAATACAAAACAAAAAGCCAGTTGTAAATAATAATTGAATAAAATTTCCGAAGAATCAATTAAATTACGAAATATTATCCTTCGACCACAATACGTGAGACAATTTTCGACCCACGCATTATTATGTTTTTTTATGTTTTATTTCATAAGAGTTTGATGACATCCTTGTTTACACAAAGCCATATTTAATCCAAAACAAATCAAAGCGCAAACCAGTTGCCTTTCAAATATTTTGAGGACTTTAGGCAGAGTTTACAATCAAATCTCCAGTTATTGTTTGATTATGTTCTTATTATTCTGCACTTTATAGAAGTCTACTTGTATTAGTTCGCTCCTCCGACCAAAAATCCATAGATAAAATAAATAATACCAATATTATTCCATTTGTTTTGAATACACCGATCGTTTGTTTATTTGGGACTTCTCGAGCTCTTCAGCCAATCAAAACTGCCGATTTTAATTCGGCGACAAAACAGTTAGGGATTTTGTTCTGATACCTAAGCAACATTATTTCGTTGGCATCACTAGTTCATCGATCCGTTTACTGGTTGCTGTTGTTGTGATTTTGTATTTATTAATATATTATATGGGGATTGGAGTTTGGGACACCCTGTACATTTCTGAACTATAAAGCCGCGGCTTAACATCGGCACAATAAAAATATATAATATCTTCAAAGAGGCAATTAGAAAAGAAGAGAGAACTTATGTGTGCAATATGTTTTCATAGGTCGGTAGGTACGTTATAACCACCATAAGTATCTAATATTTTCAATCATATCTTGGTTTGTTTTAGATTTTAATGTCCTGTGAAGAAAACACGGAGAAATAGTTGTTATTTTAAACTCGTATTATCATTATCGGTCATTTTGATTTATTACAAGCTTTTATTTAACTTGCCCTGTTATTATGTATGTATGTATGTATGTATGTATGTATGTATGTATGTATGTATGTATCTATGTATGTATGTATGTATGTATGTATGTATGTATGTATGTATGTATGTATGTATGTATGTATGTATGTATGTATGTATGTACGTACGTACGTATGCATGTATGTATGTATGAATTTATGTATGTATGGATGTATGTATGTATGGTAAGTATGTATGAATGTATGTATGTATGTATGGGTCGGATTATGCATTCCGCATTTGAACCACTTCTTGACATCCGATTTTGCATACACCTTTAGTTCTGGTGACAATACAATATGCATTTCTCATTATTGTAATACTTTCACAATTGCAGTCAAGATGGCGGATGATGTATTTTTTTGTCAACCCCCTTAATATGAGTATCAAATGAAAGGGCCCGAAGAGTAGAAAACGATAAAGTTAGTGACATCACACTAAATTCAATATGGCCTCGGCTGCAAGATGGCGGATTACATTTTCCTTTCAACCCCCTTAATATGGGTATCAAATGAAAGGGCTTGTAGAGTATGAAACGAAAAAGTTAGGGACGTCACGCTAAATTCAATATGGCCGCCGCTTCAAGATGGCGGATTACATTTTTCTTTTCGGAATCTTCTAACTGAATTTTAAACCACTTCCACCCAACCGTCTGAGCTAAAATTTTGCGCACACTTTTGATTCTGGTGACAATGCAATCTAGTGTACTCAGTATTGCGATTTTTTGAAAATGGCCTTCGCTCCACGATCGCGGATTACTTATTTGTTCAAAACCTCCGCGACATGGGTATCAAATGCAAGGATTTGATGAGTAGAAAATATAATACGAGTGACGTCATACTAAATCCAAGATGGCGGTAGCCCCAAGATGGCGGACTGAATTTCTTTACCACCCTCCTGACATGGGAAGCACATAGATACGAAAAAGCGCAAAATATAATAAAAATAAAAAAACCTATTTAAAAACAAGCTTTTATTTAATATGTACTAATACTAATAAAATAAGTTTAGGTTTTCGTTAAGATAATATACCAAAAAATTGCTACAAACGTTTTTAAATCAAAAAGCTTTGTCGCAATTTGGCAATGAATTATCTTAACGAAAACCTAAATTTATTTTATTCGTTTTAGTGCATGGCTTTTTTTAAGTTGTATAGCATAAAATCTAATAACATTTTACCTGGCAAAAATGTAGTACAAACACCTCCGTCTTCATTTAATCATAAGATCTTAAAAGCATATGCACTGGAATTATTATTTTTCCCAAGGTTTTCATAACCTATAAAACAAAACACTGCTTTTAAGATCTTATGATTAAAATGAAGACAGAGATGTTTGTACTAAATTTTTGCCAGGTAAAATGTTATTAGATTTTATGCTATACAACTTTAAAAAATATGAAATCTAACGTCACTTTCGCTGTCGGCAACCCCCTCTTAAATAAAAGCTTGTTTTAAAAGGTTTTTTTATTTTTTATTATATTGATTGCTTCAACGAAATTTGACATTTGTGTGATTATAGAGAGCTGTTCCTGGATATTTCTACTTTTGTATTGATTTTTTTATTTTTAAACATTCTATGTTTATGCCTATAAACATATATTACTTCTGTGAAAGCTTCTTCCAAGAAATGATGAGAAGCAAGAATTTTTCTATTGTTGGGAGAATAAATAGAAAATGTACGAAATAGGTACTGATATTTTATCTATATATCGTACGAACAATATTTATACTGTTGTACTACAAAAATATATTTTTCAAATTGTGACTTAGGGAGCTATTTAGTAAGTAAAGTGTTTAGTATACAAAATACGCACCTACTTTTATTGTATCCCAACAGATAGTAAAAGTATTGAAACAATAAAATATCTCCCATTAAGTTCAGACAACAAAAGAAACTGATTTGTTTATTATTTAGTTTCAAACCGATAAGTACTTCCAAATTCAATAGTTCCTTTAGTTTTCAAGCAGTATCTATCTGTTTATTATTTATTTTCATACGGATATATGTACTTCCATATACAATAGTTACCTACTTTAGTTTACGAGGAATAGCAGTATTTTTATAAAATTGCCAATTGTCTTTATCACAATGGCCGTCCTTAGCATTTGCGCAAAAAGCCTAATGACGGCCATTGTGCTAAATATTTTTAAAAAAAATTTGTCTCAAAATGTGAGTAATTACTTAGATTAAAATTTGTATTGACCAAAAGTTTAAAATTATGCGTGTTACTCGCTACAGATCGAAAAAAGCCATTTTATGGGCCAAAATGTTGAATCGCCACGTATACGTGATATATATTGAGTCTTATAGGAAAACATAATGGGTATCTTTATCGTTATATGTCATTCCTTTTTTAGTTACGTAAGAAATCTGGGAGAAAAGAAAACACAAAAAATTTGGGGTATTTTTAGCCTCTTAACCCCCCATTTTGGACGCCTATGATTAAGAATGTCTAAATATCTCTACCTCGGTAAATCTAAAATCTCACAGGTACATCCCATACCAAATTTCAGAATTTTATCTTTGTTCGTTCTAGAAATATTTAGAAAAAAACCGTTTGCCAAAGTGTTCATTTCGGGGGCTATAGCCCCTTATAGGGGAAATTTTTGAGGCCATGTTTATAGGAACTTTTTTCATATTTTTGGATCGCAGTAAGTGCTGGCAAATTATTGCACGCTAATTTCTGGACACCCTGTATATACAGGATGTTTCAAAAGTAAGGGTAAACCTTCTGGGGATGTAATCTTCGGATAAAAATAAAACAAGAAGTTCCTATCAACTCGGATCCAGAAATGTTTTTTAGCCCTTAACCTTTCCGTCATGTGACGCCCCTGACTAAAATTTTTAAACTGTGAAATCAGAATCGATTTCAGCAGGATTATTTCATACAAAATGTTTGCACCCTTTTAGTAGGATGCTGCGACTTATGGTTAGAGTTAGAGGAATATGATGTCTCCACACAGCAACCGATGCCCATGATATTGGCACTAGTTAACTCGTGCATACATCTGGATACAAATTGTCTTTCGATAACCTAAAATATAATAAAGAAAGATGATTGCATTTCACGACCCCAATAGATTTTTACAAAAAGAAAGTTAACGGCTTCATGGGACTAAAAATTTGGGCATCTGGTATCAGCTTGTTACACCTTCAAGTTAAAGTTACTGCTACCATTTCGGTTTGAGTCGTTCGAGAGGGTCTATGGCTGCCTTGATGAACCTAATAAGGGGAAACAGCCATTGTAGTCTACCTTCTCGAACGAGTCAAATATGAAACACCGGCACATCTATTAGACTGTGGAAATTTTTAGTCCCATAAAGCCGTTAACTTTCTTTTTCTAAAATATAATTTTGTTATATTTTTACATACGAATTATTTATTCAGTTTAAGTCTTACCTTTTATCTGCAATTGAGACATTTGTAACAAATTGATTTCCTTCACCAGTTCGAGTATTACCTCTTCCTGAGGATACAAAAGGAAACTCAATGTTAACATATTATAGTTAGGTATGTAGTGAATGTATTTTCCCATGGTATTGTTCACATTATATAGTGGTGTTGATAAATAGACGTGAATCTTCTCAGTTTTAACGCCAGTACCTACTGCTATGTTTATCCACACACATTTTGAATTTGAACCATTGTTTGTACACAGCGAATGAACTGCCGTTTTACAAATCATTCAGATTTCTTGTTCACATTATCTGCAAGAGGCTAGACCTACACGTAAAACTCCTAACAATATTCACCAATCACCAATAACATCAAATAGTTTGCACTCTACTTTTCCCAAATACAAACGCAAACGTATACATAGCCTAAAACGTCAAATTGCGAATGAGAGATGCGTGCAACTGTTCCGCAGACGGGGGCTTTCCACCACAGGAAATTAAAACAAATTAAAACAAAATAATGTCAAAAGATATCCTAACAGATCAATTTTTCTGCCACCTGTCATTCCAAGAACCTTAGGAAATTCTAGGAACATGCAACATAGATCTAGGAACTATATAGGGACTATCTATGAGATATGATTCGTATCTCCACTTTTGTACACTTATTCAGTGTTTTACAAGACAAGAATGGTTGAGAATCGGTTTGTTAGATGTTGGCTGTTGCTTGTTGTTCTCTTCATTGTGTTCTGCAAACCAAGAAAACACATATTGTGTGCCCCGCGTCTCAAAATGTTCCATCGCGCGCTCTTATCTTTGTTGGGCAACGTTTGACATTTGAAATAATACTGGAGAATGGTGTTTGAAATTACAGCTCAATTATTATTGCTATTTTGGTATAATGCGCTGGACATTATTTGTAGAATGTATAGGTAGAAAACACGGTAAAATGTTAGTAGGTATCTTAGTGAGTTCGAATACCTACTACTCAGTTTATTTTAATTAAATTAAATTTAATTATTTATTTCCGCTTAAGGAGGAAAAGGAACAGTAATGGCTGGCAGAAGAATTTCTTTTAGTATAACGATGTGGTTTTCAATCCTTGCATTATTTGTGTTTTTTTTTTAGAATTGCACCGAAATTTTCGCATCTTGAAGTGAAGTAAGGTGATTTTCTATTACTAATTGGCGATATGAATATTATGAACACGAATTTTTTTAAATATATTCAATGGGATTTTCAGATACTCCTTCGACTAACCTTACAATATTACAAAATACAAAATGACCTTTGTATTATCATAGTTAACTGCAGGCAGGTCCTTGATTGTTAAACTACACAATAAATTCAATTTTATACCCGCTTTGCAACAAAAACTAATTTCGTATTAATAAAGGTCACTGGTGCAATTGAAAATATATATTTTTAAAAACGCCAGTTATATTGGCATGCAATTTATATAAGATTTTGTAAGTGTAGCATATCGGTGACGTCATCTATTCCATTTCTGGGCTTAAAAAAATAAGAACAGGCGCGGCTGATAATGGATTTACCTGTTTCGAGTATCGCAACATCGGTCATTGTATAGAAGCTGGGAGCAACGCCAGTAATAAGGAATTGTTTTACTTTGCCCACTGCATAAAGTGAGTCTAGTTTGAAATGCTTAGAATAACTTGAAAAGAAACAAGTTTAGTTTCCAAAATATCATTAACTTTATCTTGTTATTTGCGATTTCGTATAGGTCTGTAACTTCTGGGAAATGCCAATAATTTATGTAACAATTTTCGATAACTTTTCATATGGAGCATGTGCAGAATTCGAAAGCGATGAAGATCGTCAAAAGAAAGAATGGAATAGTAAAGAGTAAAGGGTAAGGGAAAGAGGGCGCATAATGGAAAGAATAATGTTTATTTATATGTAATTGTTATGCTAAGGACTTTGGCTTTTTGGGACACGTTTGGAAATCCGTTCACAACAAAAAAATGTAAATAAATTAAAGATAGCCCTACACGGTAGGTTGAGTCATTTTTCCACTTTTCTTATTTTGAAGAGGGCAAGATGGAAAAAGTTTAGAAGAGTACAATAAAAACAACCTTTCTTGGACATCTTATTATTTATTATTTTTTATGCAAGAGAACGCAAAATGAGTGATGGAAATACTTTATTTATTTAATCTATAACCTATAACTAACTCAATAAATACTTAATAAAAATTTAATATATTATTTTATTAATAATAAAATTATAATAGTAATAATATTAATTCGCGATAGTTTACCTAACAGGATTATAATAATTTAACCTACTGATTAGATTTTACACCTTAAAAACGAATTTTAATTGTAATCAAAGTCAAAAAATAACTTTTCATGTTGCCAACCTTATTATAAATTTTTTATTTCATTAATATCTATGTACAGGGTAGGCCAAATTGGGCACTTTTAAAGGGAACCTCCTATTTTTAACGAAGATAGATGAAAACTGATATCGGTGTCTGAGGCTCATTTTTTGTGATAAACTTAATAGCGAAATAATGATGTTTAGTAACATCATTTATTATTTATAATTATTACAGGTACTAAAGATCTTTCTGTGTTTCATATTCTGGCTTTGACATTGTAGGTTAGAATTTCCACGTTCGATACTTGCATTAAGTCGCTATATGTCGAATATTGTGGGTGGAAGAACAAATAGGAAGTTTACATAACCAACAATAATGAATGGTTTCCCTACACCCTCTAACCCCTTCTAGTAGCTGTAGAAGACGCCGAAGTCTTCTACATCTCACCGCTACTAACTATATATCAATTGGAATAAATAACACCTAGCCGATGGAACCCATATCTCCGGTAGCTTAGCTGGTTAAAGTGCCTACGGCCACAGTAGGAGTCCCGGGTTCAAGTCTCTTCTGGAGTGCATTTTTTTCAATTGATATCCTTACCTGATATGCCACTAAACATCATTTATTATTTATAATTATTACAGGTACTAAAGATCTTTCTGTGTTTAATAGCGAAAACCGCAAATCGATATCTATCACCATTCTTGAGTTACAGGGCGCTTTTATAAAATGTGCGTTTTCGAAAAGTGGCCGTAACTTTTTTCGGGTTGAACATTTTGTGTTTCTGTAAAAACATTCCTAAAGCACTTTTTTACGTAGAATTCAATGCTGCTACTATATTTTTTTTCAAGTTAATGGTGTAAGAGCCAAAAATTTTTTACCATGTTACTCGGAATCAAATTCCGCAACTTTGCCCCAATTTAACCGACCTCGTATCTCTTAAGATAACCAAGATCCCCATGCATAGACTCGAAATACGGTCACCCTGTATAAATTGGAAGTGCGTCCTTTGAACAAGTAGGCTTTGGACGGTGAGACAATGAAGCAACCGTGGAAAAATGTTTACTGTTACCTGTCAAATTTTCAGTTAAGCTGTTTAGGCAGTGTAAAGCTTTTTCTATTTTTGTGTAATTTATAAACTTTATAACGTACCTACCTACAAATAAATTTGAAAGTTATGAAAAATGCTAAAACTAAGCTATCACAAATGCAAAGAGTCTTCACATTTATTAATAATTGGCTTCTTTCCCATAAATTGTCATTTTTAACTATAGGTCTAGCTTATAGTTTTGCAGGAGATATATTATAAAACGTCTAAAATCAAAGTTTGAGAAAAAAATAGTGTAAGTGGACTGTGTGTATAATTATGTACGTGTGTGCTTTGGGCAAAATCGCTCCACAGACTCAACGGGTGACAATGGGTCGATGAACCTTTGAATAAGAACCCCAGTAAGGAGCAAATTTGACCTTAACACTCGAGGCAGAAATCCTCATTTTTCGCTAAATCAGTACCTACAGTACACTCCAAAAATTAGAAGGCACGTTTATGTTTATGTTTATGTTTATAAAGAAGTATGTACCTACACAGTCGCCTATTCCGCTTTGGTGCATGGCCTCAAAAGTTAATTTAAATTAATAAATTACTTACCGATGGATTATTATCCTCAAACCTTTTATTGGCGATCAGGGAAGTGTCACAAGCCGCACATCTAAACATAATTACTCGAAAAAGTTATAAATACCACATACTGACACCGACACCCTATCACCGTGTCAGATAACAAAATATTGTGCCAAAACTTGGTTACTACTCAGGCCGATTTCCGACTCACGTTTTTTATAATACACGTAGAGCTTTGACTCCTTCCTGGGATTCCTTATTAAAAGGGATGAGATGAACATATATTATTTAGCTGTGTAGTATTTTTAGTTTGCAGAAGAATAAACACTATTTTGGCAGTAGCTACGCGTGACCTGTTAAAAAGTGTTACCAAAAAAGAACAAGTGCTGCAGGCATGCGCCGCAGGCGAAATATACGTTCCTAAATATATTATTTACCATTTGTAGAAAATATTGAAATTTACCATTATACCTATAATGGATTTAAAAAAGTAGTGATTCCATTGGCAGCTTATGTTTTTATAAAAACAAAATGCAAAATAAATGATGTAAATCTAAAGTCTATCCAAGTTACAGAGGCAGTGGATCAAAACATTGGTCACCACGTGACTTATTCTCTTATTGGTCTGGCCGTCATAAAATGTCAAGTGTTTACGCGGCAAGCAGAATGCAGGACCGGCTCTTCCCTCAGTCGAGTTTCCTGCATATTTTAGATCGGATCTCGAGCAGTATATTCTGTAAATTTATTTTGCTACTTAATTTAAGGAAATTTATGAAGATCCACGAAAGGTAAAATCAAAATTTTTAGAACTTCTAAAAGAATTAGTTCAGTTCAATTAGTTTGCCCGTAATTAGGTGTTTCCACTTTGCTCCTGGTGTGGAAATACCAGGTTTGTCGATTAATCAACATTTTTTAAAAATATATATACGAGCTTGATTTACCATTTTCCTTATACAGGGTGAGTTTTTATTGATGATCAATATGGGGATCTCGGAAACTAGCCGAGATAGAGGGAAGGTTAAATGGGTATAGAATTATGTTTTGTAGACTCAATTTAATGCACCTTGTGGATTTTTGAAAACCCATGGCTTACTAGGTATTTTGAAAAAAAAAACGAAATTTTGGCGATTTAATCTAATCCATCTAGCTTTGTTTCTGATTTTAGATAAAAAGTGTAAATACAAAAGTTGGAGGAAATTGTGTCCCCAATGCGGTTATCATGTTATACTTTCCGTGACAGCTGCCATTTTTGAGATATGACACAAACTTTTGTTTTTTTTTTAATGGTAATCATAGTTATTTCCGTTATTTTTCCGAATAACCATATTGAGTATTATATTGTTGGAAAGCTCTAAAAATGCCTGATTTTTCGAGACCATGGCCAACTATGGTTTCCATTTAAAAAAACAAAAGTTTGTGTCATATCTCGAAAGTAGCAGCTGTAACGGAAAGTAGGACATGACAACCGCATTGGAGACAAAATTCCCTCGAACTTTTGTATTTACACTTTTTATCTAAAATCAGAAACAACGAAGTTAGATGGATTAGAATAAATCGCCAAAATTTCGTTTTTTCAAAATATCTATTAAACCATGACTTTTTTCAAAAATCCAGAAGGTGCATTAAATTGGGCCTGCAAAACTGCAATTCTTTCCCCATATTCCTTCTATCTCCGCTAGTTTCCGAGATCCCCAAACTGATCATCAAAAAAAAACTCACCCTGTATATACATTATAGGGAAAGGAACACTTGAGATGTAAATCACCGCACTAAAAATTAAAATTTGATGCAAAAACAACTTTAAAGCATGAGCACAGAGATTGTATTTCTGTGGCAGGAGTGATGAATTGTAATCTAGGCAAACTACATAATAGGTACTGTATAGAAAACCGAAAAGAAAAAATTATACCTATATATCAAAATTTAATAATGCCCAGAAAAGCGACAGTTTGCGTTTATTAAATATTTGCGAATATTTCATCAAACTTTTTATTACTGGTTTTGCGCAATGTTTAAAAAAATTCCAGCTCAAAACAATCAAAACATGCACTTTTTTTAGAAAATTGTATTTCATAGAGTAAGAGGATTATGCGTATAAGAATGTATTTTAACGATTAAAAAAATTAAGACGAAGAAGGATGGAGTTGAAATTAGCCATTAGATAAAGAAATTCGCCAAGAGTAAGTCACACTTCTTTTAACATGAAGATGTTTGCATTTTATTATCGTGAATTATGTGATCCTGTTTCCTGCAAAAATTCTTATTTAAAAAATATATTTCACTCGTAGGTTAGTAGAGAATTTGCTCGTTCAACATTAACTTTTTGTTCTTTCCAGGGCCATATATTTTTATTTAAGAAAGTAAATCATACAATCTTGTATCTAATCCAACCTACTTCTTAAATTCCTATTATCAAACCTGATTATTATACATAAGTGCCTACATTTTACTTTATTACTTTACACTAAGTAGATAGTAAACCTACTAGGACCAAAGTGTGTTCTCCTCCCATATGAAATCCAAAAGTCTGAGGTTTTTGGTTGTAAATGAGGTGTTTTGCTTATGGTCTTAGGAAAAGTAGTATACATTTTGTTTTGGTCAAGTTTTTGGTATGTGATGAAAGACTATGTATTTCTGTATATGAAAGGATTTTGTGTGCCACATGAATATGGTTGTGTATTAGAAAGGTATTAGTGGTGCTATTAGCACACTGCAGGGGCGGACTGGGCCATTGGGCGATCGGGCGCTAGCCCGATCGGCCGGACCTACTTGGGCCGCTATGGGCCGGCCACTGCCGCGCCGTCACTTATAGGCATTGTGGCAATACCGCAATAATATCAGGCGACGCACTCGCATTAACTTTGTCTATTTCACAAGTATCATGTGAAAGATCTTCCTCCAAATTAAAAATAATCTTGAACCGGCTAAGAAGTTCTCTAACTCAAGACCATTTGGACTTGGAAGCTTTCATGTTAATGGCTTGTGAAAAAGATATTTTATAATTTCATTATGATAATAATAATAATAAAATGAACTTTATTGTCAAAGATAAAATCTTATGGACAAAGTTTTCACATTACATACAATATAGTGCAGTCTACAGATTCCTAATGAAGATCTAATAAACTAGGTATCTAGTCGGCGAGTGCAAAGGCATACGTAATGTATTATGTTTTTAATTTTTTTAAATTGTTCACAACAGATGAAGAGTGATTTTTATGTTTACATGTGTTTTATTTGTTTTAATGAAGTGTTTTTTTTATTTTCGTTATATTCTTTTGAAACAAAAACCTTGACTAAATTGATTTCGACAATTTGGTATTCCCCAAAATTTAAAAATACCTAAAAAATAAAAAAAAATCTTGAAACCAACTGTTTCTGACGTCTCTTGCACTTTGGCTACAAGGAACCCTACGGAACCCCCGTTTCCAGTTCCAGTCCATGGGCCGGTCTCATACAAAGCGCCCAGGCCGTTTTTAGGTGCCAGTCCGCCCCTGTAGCACAGCCTGGCTACTAATTCGACAACCTAACCTATTTGAAATTTACAATTTTTAATTATACCCATAGGTATTGAATTAAATCTAATAAATAAAGCATATATTTTCTTTACAATACATTCCAACTTTAATTTTAAATAGGTAGGTAATCCAAATTTTTCAGAATTTTTTATATCTCGCGGTATTAAATAATTTTAATTCCCCGTAAAACAGTTGATATTGTCCAAATAATAATATCTCTGGTATTTCATTAAATAATTTTAAAGACAGTTGATTTTGTCCAAATAATGTGTGATATTTATCTAAGCAAAAATTTTGATTGTATCTTATTATTATACTTAATTATCACCACGAACATGTTTCAATTTTTCACAGAAAAAATTGGAAATATAAAACTCTAAAGTCTTCCTGTGTAATAAATGTATAATTATGGAAAAATAAAAGAAAAACTATTGTAAAATGTATTCTCATTTTGTCTTCTGTTTACTTCAGGCTCAAAACTAAAATTAATGAAAATAAAACTAGAAATACGAAAATGATTGTTGTTTACATAAACACAGTGTAGTTCCTGAACCAATAACTAATAAATTGATAAAACAAATTAAATGGATGGTTTTTACTTAATATCTAACCATTAAAGAGCAGGATACAAAGCAAAGCCCTCAATTTGATATTATTAATAATTTTTAAATTACATATAAAAACCTCGTAAAAGAAGAGCTATAGAGAGAGAATAAATGAAGCTATATACCTACCTGAAAATATACGATCCGCGTATTTTGGTTTTCATTTTCTACATTATTCGTTTACACCTTTTTCGGTTACGGATACCTTTATAAATTTTTGAAATATTTTGCTTATAAAGTGTGACAGTCGAATGTTTTGTTACCACTTTCCCTATCTCTCAAAAATAACTACACCCTTTTTGTTATACATTGCACTACATTATTAAAGTGTTTACAACAATATACTTGTTACTTTCTAAATCACAAATCTTGTCTATCTAATCTAATGGGCACCTAGTTTAATATTTTAAGTACATTATTTTCATTAATACAATATTTATTTTTTCAAAGGCAAGCCGATACAATTCCCATGAAGAATTAGTGTGAAATCGCACGCAGTCTTTATAGAAATAAATAAATATGACCTCGAGTAACGTCTCGCAAACCTCCACAATAATAATGCAACAAACAGAAAAATCTGCAATGCAGCAGATCCGTATGGGAATAACTGCTTTCATGATTGACTCGTTATTGTCCACTCTGCAGTTAAGTGACTTTCCGACTTATTACACTTCACTCTCGCCGGTATAGAGGTGATGATACATTTTCATCAGTCGTTCTAGATTAAAAAAATATTTTCTTTCAGTGGAGCAGGAAGATAAAATTAAAACAAAGTAGAATTCGTATAGTCAAAACTCCACAATCAGTTTCTTTAATGTAAACTGTACATGTTTCGAACCTCTAAGGGTTCGTCATCAGCAGTAAAATTACTTTGGTGATAAATGACAAAGCATCAATTTTACCATTTACCTTTAAGTTTTTGATGTGATTTCTTTGAGTATTTTACTGGTGCTGGACTGAGGCCTTTTGGTTTGGTCTTCAAATTTGGGTTTTTTATATATATAAATATGTCATTATCACTAAAGTAATTTTACTGCTGATGATGAACCCTTAGAGGTTCGAAACATGTACAGTTTACATTAGAGAAACTGATTGTGGAGTTTTGACTATAAGAATTCTACTTTGTTTTAATTTTATCTACATCTAGAATTAAATATGGGCATTGTTTGTAAACAGAGACATGAAAAACAAAATCTTTACTTCCCACATGTAAAGTAAATTAAAATTATTACTATTTTGTAGCCAATATTTTCTCTTATGAGATCTTTCGCAATTATTTATTTCTTCAGTTTCTAATGTATATGTGTTAGGTATAGGCATATGAAAATTTGAAAATGGCGGAAGACGAAGACAATATTATTTAACGAAATTAGAGTTGTTAAAAAATGAACAATAATTGTAAACTGCTATATCTAGATATATCTATTTAAAGTAAAAATCGAATGTGGGTGAATCGTTTGCACTCGTTCGCTAGGGTGGCACATCGAAAATTTTCATTTCGAAGTTGTTGGAACCGTTGAACCGTTGATTTTTTTGGGAGGTAACACATTTTGAAATATACAAAGTTTAATAATTGTATATGATTTTATCAATTACGACAAAATTAGAGGCAAAAATCGAAAGGTGAAGAAATCAAGAAGAAACAGATAGACTTTATAAAAATTCGTTTAATGCCATGTGTTAATAATTTTTAGGAGACAGACAGACATACTCACGAAGAGGCAGACAAAATGTTTTCACCTTTTGGAAGTAATCAAAACTTAGTTCCGTTCTCTCCTCAGTGGCGACCGCCCCCCTCCTTCTTCTACTATACTATTACAACCGCAGTATTATTAGGTAATCTAAAAACGCTCTTTAATTGTACACTAGAAATGACTTTTCTTAATTTAGTAATACAAGGTTGGCAGCAATGTTTTGGGCGCCTACAACGTTAAACTATAGACGTTCTTGAGCATGTCCGGGAGAAATGTCAGAACTTGTGACAGATGCGCCTAATTTTAACCTTGATATTCGATCTCCGTGTCCCTATGACTATCTATTTAAATTTAGGATTCGTGTGTGTACAATGTAAATTCTGTTGATTGCGGCCCTGTCCTCCGTCACCTATCAATAATATCAATATGGCCGCCTTTTAGGGAATTCTAGGGACTTGAAATATTTACCTGTCACAATCTAGTGCGTACAATAATTAAAGAGTGTTATTAGTATATTTTCCTCAGTTTCTCAATAAAGCTTGTTCTGGCAACACCAATACGAAGTCGCATCGCGACAACGGCAAGAAAATTTTTGAGCATACTTGCCAGTTTCCTGATAAGCAATGCATCGGCGGAAATAAATTTTTCTTCACTTAAAAGAATTAAAAATTGGTTACGTACCAATATGGTCCAAGGCAGACTAAGTAATTTAGCCCTATTAAATATACACCGCAATGTACCCATAAATGAAGATAATATCAGTTTGCACGAAAGAAGAGAAAATATGATTTTATTTTGTGATAAGTACAATATTTTTTAAATCTAAAGAATTATTGTTTCTTCTTGTGATTTGTTTTGTTATGTTTATGATTTAAGTTTGTTGTTATTTTGTTTTGGTAAACATTTTTTGTTTTTGTTTTTTCTAGAGAAATAAATTATTTTATTTTTCACAAAAATACATGTTATTATATTCTAAAAATTTCCCTTACCCCGGCCCCTCAGGAAAAATTTTTACCACGCCGCCTCCCAGTTTAGATTTGCCTGGATCCGCCTCTGTCTCTCCTTCGGATATAATGAGGAACTAAACTAACACAGTCGGAAAAGAACACAAATCAGTGAAGTTGTTTGACTGATGCACTGGTCATTTTTCTGCGAACCTTAATCCGCTGCCAAAGAAAACTAAAAGCTCGATTATGAAACCATATGGCAGAATTTACATAACAACTGAAAAAATATTTGCAAAGAATGTATCTCATTATATAGATTATTTACCAACAAACGTTTTGCAATACCTGCGCGGATTGGTTACTATATAAAATAAATTACTCTCACATTGCAGCGTGATGCATGAACGTGCATAAAAGTTATACTGGGCCCATAAATAAATTAATAGTTAAAACATGAAAAACAAGACCACATTTTAATTTGTTTCGTGTAAAATAAAAACTACAATATTTGCACAATAGTTATACTGGGGACACGATTTGCATATCCCGTCCCTCGAGAAACAAAACAATGCTGCATTGTGTAGATAAAGTCAAAAGTCTTGATGAATTCTTATTTTAAAATGTTTGTGTTTTTAATGGGGATACTAAAAGTCACTTTTGCTAAACGAAGTTTTGAAGATTCTAGCTAGACTTTGATTCTAGATCCATATAATGAAGTTACAAATATGTATTTATGTCGATCTCATCTAAGTCTTGCAAACTGTGAAATAATTCTGAACACAAAACAGAAAGGCAGATTATGTCGCTTATAACTGCTGCTTTTGTCTGTGCTGCAGGGCACATGATCATGATAAGAGAAACAGGTGCAGGAACTAAAAATTAAAAAAAAAATTAGTAGGTAGCGCCCGCAGCAGATTTACCCAGTAAAGTTACTTCAATATTTTCCCTTTTCGCGAGTGTCCACCGATGTGTTCTTGTTCAACTTTGGAATAAATTAGATTTGTCCTAGTTGTCTGACACTAAATATTACAGGTATATACCTAAATAGTTCCATAAACATTTCGTTTACACAGTATTAAATAGAAAGCTCTTAATTACTTAGCATGTATTTTACAATAGAGAGTAAATATTCGATAAGTAAACAATTCATATAGTTGTTGTTTACTTAAACAATTTCGCGGTAAAATAATGTGTAAACTGTAACATATTATTATTATTAAAAAGAAATAGCAACAGAATTTTCTAAATAAAATCTCAGGGATTATCTACAACTTTTATTAATAGTTTATAATAAGTGGAAAACTATTGCACCGTTTATCAAAAAATAATCTCAAAATTTATACAAAAAATACTATCTGGAGAAGAAACTGGCACTATTTATGGAGAAAAATAAGAAAGGAAGAACTTAGCTATTTTAGTAACATACCTCAATACTAGCGATTATATGGTGCAAATATTATTAGATTGTTGACAATAGTTATTTTCCTTTGAAAAAGTAGGTCTTGTGATACTTTCTACATAAGTTTAAATTATTCATTGCTTGACTTTATTTTATTAGAGCATTGTCATTGAAAGCTGTTTTCCCCTTTGTATTCCGATGGTTATACCTAAGTTATAATCCATTGGATTTATTGATTTTCAACTAACAAAACAAAAATTAAGTACTCGAATTTCCATTCATTAGATTTATTTCGCATTATTTCTTCGTTTTACAGCCACACTACCGTCACTGGGTTCTCGATTAAAAAAATTATCTATGCAAACTTTATGTTTAATATGCTTCCTTTGATTTTTTTATTCAATCTGAAAAATATGTTGTGATAGGTACCTAGGTATAGTATAAATGAACTCACTTGGAACAGCATAAAAACGCTTGGGCGGCGTGTGCTTTGTAAAAGAAGACCGAGTCATAGACGGCGCGCGGCTCTCAATAATATTATACAAATTTTATTTCAATGCTATTTTAAAGAATAAAATAAACTTTAAAATAGTTCAAACCAAAGCAAATCAATAATTTTGTTACACACAAAACAACACCACACAAAAATCTATACACAAAACCAAAATCTGTAAAATAAAGCGCAATCCTTATTTCCGTGCACGGCACTGGTTATACTGGCCTAACTGGCCCAAGTCGACACCTGCTCCATGGATCTCCGAAAAGCCGACCAATCAAATCGCTACGCTTGCTTTCTTATTGGCTGCCTCCTTAACTAGGTCGACGTCGACCGCATAAAAACCTTTGAATTTTATACGGGTGATAAGTCTGGTATTTTTACCAGTAGCAGAGCGTGGTAAATGCTATGAAATAGATCGCGCCCCGTATATCACTGTGTTCCAAGTGAGTTCATTTCTACTATACCTACCTTAATAGCGAAATCGAAAATGAAACTTATAGGCTGATAAATCTGTTTCTGGACTTTTAAACTATAAACATTGCCTTATCAAAAATTTGAGACCGTTAATGTCTTTTTATAACAAATATAATAATTCTATAATATCGATCTACGTGTACGCTGTTAAACCTTAATAAACCCTAATAATAAAAAAAATATTTTAGAATTTCTTATTTTATGCATTCAGAGAGAAAGTACATTATACTAATTATTATGAACTAATTCGTTTTTATTTATCTGTAAATATAGATATATAGTTAAATCAATAGAATTGTAACACGTTTTCTTTTCTCTTTTTCAGGTAAGTTTAAAATTAAGGTCACTGGTGTCTTCTCAAGCTGTAAGTATTAGACCTAATATAGAATATTTTATACAGGGCGATCCACTTAATTTTTTTCCCTCCTTAACTTTTTTTTATTTTTCAAGTTTTCGAGTTAAGGAAAACAATATAGAGACAAAATATTTACTATTTTTAGGGGGCTTTTTAATGGTTTTGTTGAAATTGATACAGGGAGTTCCGTAAAAACTGTACAAACCAAACTTATGTTTTTTAAATGGAACATCCTCTATATGATTGGAGTGTCGGAATCTGCGCTTCATCCCGATATAGCAAAGAGGTATAAAATATGTTACATGTTTGCTCCAGCCGTTTTTACAACAAAGGGTGTTCAAACCCAAAATTTTTTCGTGTTTTGGTTTGAACGCCCTTATTATTGTTTTCGCACTATATATCTCCGGTAATTTTGTAATCATCCAGGCAAAAAAGCGAAATATGAAAATATGACCTTGATACGGAGTGAGTAAAAATAAAGAAGTTAATGGGGGGCAAAATGTGTGTACCACCCTGAACCTAAGCTCTTAAGCACTAAAACATTTGAGTAAAATGTGACCACTTGGGACATTGGCATTAGTCATTATTAAAATAATATAACACAACATCAAATGTGCCAATATTTTGTTAGTTCAAGAATATAAAGATAATTTTTTTAAAAGAAGTTTTAATTTGTGGAAACCTCCTTAATCTAATATCTATAACTTTGTGATCAAATTGTTTTACATGGTACTTACATATATATAAGAAAATATTTCCATTGTTTTTAGTTTACTGTTTCCATACGACGAGTACCTATAGTTCTATGAATTATTGAACAACTACCTAATGTTTACCTTGAATTAGTAAGTCCTTAATCGATATAAATAAGGTAATATTAACAATATTTCACCTTTACGTAAAATTCCACTTTTATTTTTGTTGTCGGCATACTGTAGTGCCACTTACAAAAAAACTATTAAGAACATAATATTTGGGTTATAACCGGTCTGCTTATCGATAAATGAGTAATACACTACTGTAAAGGTATATGGTTAAAATATTCTAAATCTATATACACCGTGTCCCGGATAAGAATGAACAGCATGGGGATATTGCAAACGGTGAGAGATAGCGCAACGGTTAAATGGGGAAAAAGTTGCGCAATTTCTGGGTCAATAAAATGGCACAAACAGATTTCTAATATCTTTTTTCGTTTTTGAGTTATTTTGAAAAAAGTAAAATTTTGCGTTTTCGATTTTATTTTTTTCTGAAGTTGCTATCACAGATAGAGAAAAAAGAAAAGCTGGCACTTTTTAACGGGCCTTAAGATGGCGTTTTTAGATTTGTTCTACAACGTTTCGTTTTTGAGAAACCATCTTTAACTTAATTTTTTTAAATACGGACCTGGATTTTTGTTTGCAGATTTTGAAAGTACTTTTCATTGCAAATACCATGATGTATGACAAGAAATATTTTTTAAATGTTTTGAGACAATTATACTGAAAATTCATTTTTTCCATTATTTTTTTTTTCTAATGCGGCCCTGTATTTAATAATAAGAAGTCTAAATATTAATCAGTATTGTCAACAATTTAACTTACAACTTATCTTTCAATTGGAGAACTAAAAAAAGGGCGGCACATACGATAATAAAAAATAAATAAAAATCCTCCACCTAGAAGGCTTTGAAACAACGAAACCAATCCCTTGCCATTTGTCATAACTCCCACTGTATCATTTAGTTAACAATTTATTTCATTACAAATGGAGGGTGCTTTTTAAAATGACGACAAATTTAACATGTCAGTATGTTATATCTTGTGTCACAGAAATAGTGTAGAGGCCCAACGAATGTATTTTTGCAATTAATAAATGGCAAAAGTTATTGATTACGTCGGCTTAAAGCTTTCTTCTCGCAATTAGGAAAAGCGAAGAATTTACTCCAAGACACAATGTGACACTGTTTGCTGTACAACAACAGAGGAAAACACTTTACCAGACGCAGGGCCGTAGGTACAATTTAAAAATATTAAGTTTTCGAAGTAAAAATAAACTGTAAGTTAAATTGTTGTCAATACTGATTAATATTTAGACTCCTTGTTATTAAATACAGGGCCGCATTAGACAAAAACGAATGGAAAAAAACGAATTTTCAGTATAATTGTCTCAAAACATTTTAAAAATATTTCGTGTCATACATCATGGTATTTGCAATGAAAAGTGCTTTCAAAATCTACAAAAAAAAATCCAGGTCCGTATTTAAAAAAATAAAGTTGAAGATGGTTTCTCAAAAACGAAACGTTGTAGAACAAATCTACAAACGCCATCTTAAGGCCCGTTAAAAAGTGCCATAAGAAAGTGTTTTTCTTTTTTCTCTATCTGTGATAAGAACTTCAGAAAAAAATAAAATCAAAAACGCAACATTTTAATTTTTTCAAAATAACTCAAAAACGAAAAAAGATATTAAAAATCTGTTTGTGCCATTTTATTGACCTCCAAATTGCGCAACTTTTTCCCCATTTAACCGTTGCCCTATCTCTCACCGTTTGCAATATCCCCATGCTGTTCATTCTTATCCGGGACACAGTGTATATATATAAATGAATCCCTATTTCCCTTGGTCTCGCCATAACTTGAGAACGGCTTTACCGATTCCATTTATCTTTTTTTAATAAGTCTTCTAAAGCCTTAAAGAAGGTTTTTACGGAACGAAAAATTAAGAAAATTGCGCAGAAAATTGGAAAATTTCAGAAAACATATAAAAATGAATCCCTATTTCCCTTGGTCACGCCATAACTTGAGAACGGCTTTACCGATTCCATTTATCTTTTTTTAATAAGTCTTCTAAAGCCTTATAGAAGGTTTTTAAGGAAAGAAAAATTAAGAAAATTGCGCAGAAAATTGAAAAATTTCAGAAAACTTAAAAAAAATATTAATGAAGTAGTTCTCAAGTTATGGTAGTGACAGTGACCGACAGACATTGTCCTGTCTTAACTATGAATATTCAAAACATAGTGTTTATTGTAATGCTTTTTGATACACAAAATTCTTAGTTTTGTTTTCTGGCTCATAAATAAATAATGTTGAAGATTTTCCGACGCGGGAGCAGGCGACATACAATTGGCCCTGTGAAAAACATGGATTTTCAATCTTTTTTTAATAAGTCTTCTAAAGCCTTGTAGAAGGTTTTTACCGAAAGAAAAAGCGCAGAAAATTGGAAATTTCAGAAAACTTGAGACAAGATTAATGAAGTAGTTTTCAAGTTATGGTAGAGCGAATTCAAATAGAGAAGTACATGTACGTCATCGACCAGGCTGCACGAATGTTTGTACCATAGGCGTATCAATTTTAGTCATATTCTAAGTAGATACATAAAATGTATAAAAATAAATATGAAATGTTGTTGGCTGTAAAATTTGTTTTCAATGCTTACGGTATGGACGTTTTATTTGAAAGAAAATAAAGTGGGGTGTTACTAAAAAACATTTTTTGCTATGCTAATTTTATTCCAATAAATTTATTATGCACTAAAAAAGTACCTATATAAAAACTATGAAAATTTTGTGTACACAAGCAACACATATAATATAGTATATGATAATATAATGTATTATAATGGTTCTATTCCCGCGAGGTCGTCATCAAAATCTGATTGCCAGTCGTCTTCGTCATCGTCAGATTCTTCCGTGTTCACTACAAATACTAAATCTTCAAGTGCTTCATCTAGGAGATGCTCTTTTTGGGTATATTCATCTATAATTTTCTCAGAGTTCTCAGAGTGCTCACATACCCAATCAGCTGGTCCTATTTCCCCAAATCTCTGTCTTGCTAATGCTTCGACATCATTTAATTTAAATGAAACATTTCTTGTGGCAACCCAGTTTTTCATACTGGCCCATATTTTCTCGATTGGATTGAACTCTGGATGATATGGAGGTAATCTTATTATCTTATATCTTATATTATCTTATGACCATGTTCGGTCATAAGTGTATCCAATTTGTACTTATGATGTTTACTTTTATGCATCTTAATGACTTCGTATAATTCTGGTTTTGTTAATGTGGGATCATGTGCAATATTTCTTTGTTCAAGCCAGATTATCATATCTTTTTTTAAAGTCGCTGTGGTTGGGTCTTTGTCATATGCAATGTTATGATATGAGGCATTATCTACTACCAGCACAGATCTCGGAGGCAGATTTGGTAGTAACTGTTGTTTTACCCACTTCATAAAATTGTCATGGTTCATTTCGTCGTGATAATCGCCCGATTTTGTACCTGCAAAACCGAAATATGTTGCAAATAGAAAAAATGTAAATTTTATAGGTAATTTTATACCCCGTAATTAAAATGCAAAAAGAAAATATATAATTAACATATTAATGCAATGAATGGTAATTTTTGAATTTCTTAAAAAGTTTAAAACGGAGTAGACTTATACTAAGTCATAATATGTACCTATGTTTTCCATACTTTGTTTTTAAAATAAGTACAGTGTGTTTTATTTTAAATCTAGATAATTCAGTATTCTCGAAAGATTGGCCGATTTTCAAAAATAATCCAACCTATAGTACTCGAAGAGCTCTACATTTTGACGTACCTATAGATTCTTTTTAAATAGGCCTATTCCGTGGCCTAGTAATGTTAGGAAAAGACGCGCCTTGAGGATTTTTGAAAAAGGCATGGCTTACTAGATATTTTGAGAAAACGAAACTTTGTCGATTTATTCCGATCCGGCCAGCTTTGATTTTAGACAAAAAGTGTAAAGTTTGAGGGATTTGTGTCCCCTATGCGGTTATTATGTTCTACTTTCCGTGACTGCCGCCATTTTTGAGATATGACACAAACTTTTTTTTTAATGTAAACCATAGTTGGCCATAGTCTCAAAGAATGAGGCACTTTTAGGGATTTCCTCACGCGATATGGTTATTCAGAAAAATAAATAATAAAAATAATATGCGGTTTCCATTAAAAAAAACACAAGTTTGTGCCATATCTCGAAAATGGCAGCTGTCGCGGAAATTAGGGCATGATGCCGCATTGGGGTTACAATTACCTCCAACTTTTGTATTTACACTTTTTATCTAAAATCAGAAACGACGATGGATTAGAAAAATCGCCAAAATTTCGTTTCTTCTAAATATCTAGTAAACCCTGACTTATTTTTTGAAAATCCACAAGGCGTGTTAAATTGGGCCCACAAAACTGCAATTCTTTTCCCATTTAACCTTCCTTGTATCTCCGCGCTAAGTTTCCGAGATCCCCATACTGATCATAATAAAAAAAACTCACCCTGTATGACGGATTCACCTGATTCAACAATCTGTGTTTTAATCCTAGATATTAACTAATAATAATATTACTGGGTATAAAATAAGACGATATGTACATCACTAGTACACAAGTTCGCTTTTGGCTCTCGGCGCTAGTAGGTACCAAGGAGAACCAAGCGCTTGTTGATTGCTATTGACTCCTCGCGGGCTGGTGACGGATAGTCTAGCTCAGATAAGTGGCGTTCGGTGTATTGAATGTATAATTATTTTAATGCAGTTTGATAGTGGAAATATAATCGAAAATAGTGAGAAGATCGTGTCCTGTTTTATAAAAATATAAGGTAAGCTAAGTAGGTACCTATAGGTTATGTCGAGAGGTTTAAATGACCCCATATATCACTTTTGATGTTTATAGATAGAATGATTTGCTTTAAATTTGACACTAAACTAAGTGCAATGAGAGAATGAGAGTGGCTAGAAAAATTAAAAATCCCAAAAATCTATAATTTTATTCCTCTATTTCACAGAGCCTCTGTTGAAAAATGAAAAAATGCTACAAGCATAATATAGGATCAACAATTCATATTTTATTCAACTGGTGAGAAGCGCACTACTTCCACAAACAGGGCCGTGTAAAGGGGGGGGGGGCAAAGGGGGCGTTCGCCCCGGGCGCCCTATTCAGGGGGGCGCCAAAATCAACAAAGGCGCTAGTACTAATAATTTACTGCTTCAAAAAACATTTTAACATTTTTTAAATTTTTCAATTACCAATTTTTATTTTTCTAGCATAATGATTTGGCATACAACTACTGCAATCTTTGTAAGTTATGAATTCGGAACTTGTCTACGTCTACCGATGTTTATGTCGTTGTGAAATATTTTAATTGATTTCGCTATTCTCCCCGAGATGACGCGGTGGCGGCCGGCGCTTGACGCCTTGACGCTCAAAAATGCCCCCTAAGGGGGCTATAGCTCCCAAAATGGACACTTTGGCAACCGATTATTTCTAAATATTTCCAGAATGAACAAAAATAAAATTCTGAAATTTGGTATGTGATATACCTGTGAGATTTGACATTTACCTAGGTAGAGATAGTTTGACATTCTTAATCATAGGCGTCCCAAATGAGGGGGGTTAAGTGGTTAAAAATACCCCAAATTTTTGCGTGTATTTTTTCCCAGATTTCTTGCGAAATTATAAAATTTCTGGGTGCTTGTTGACGAATTTCGATAGCGTGCACCGTTTTCAAGTAAAATCGTTTTCAAAATTTTTTGCAGAGGGCCATGAAAATGCGTACCTATTAGAAATTAGCTTGCCATAATTTACCGGCGCGTTCTTCGATCCAAAAAAATTAAAAAAATTCCTATAAACATGACCTCAAAAACGCCCTCTAAGGGCTCTAAGGGGACTATAGCCCCCGAAATGGACACTTTGACACACAATTTTTTCTAAATATTTCCAGGACGCGCATTGATAAAGTTCTGAAATTTGGTATGTGATATACCTTCATCATAGGCGTCCCAAATGGGGGGTCGAAGAGTTAAAAATACCCCAATTTTTTGTGCGCTTTTTTCATGATTTCTTTCAGAAGTTTATCTTTGCTCGTTCTATATATGTGTGGCGACGAATTAGTAGCTAAAATGCTAAAAAAACTATTCCCTCCATTAAATTACAACTTGATATTCTACAGCTCCTTTGCAGTTTTGACATTATTTCAAATTATAAAAATATAGAAACGGCTTACAGAATTTTTCTAACCCTGTCACATCTGCATCTGCTGAACGACCATTTAGCAATATGAAATTAATAAAATAATATTTAAGGTCGACCATGGGACAGGAAAGACTTTCAGGTTAAAGCTTGCTATCCCTTGAAAAAGATCTTGCGCAGTGTATTGACATTGACAAACTTATAAATAAATTTGCATTTCAAGTGTGTTTTTAATAATACCTATACGATTCAAATTCTAGTAATTTCAAGTTTCAAGACTTAGGTAGGTAGATATACCCAGACATTTTTTGCCTTTTTTATATTATGTACCTTATACTAATTTAGTTAACATAATTTTGATTTGGGGGGGGCGGCGCCAGAGAAGAACTTTGCCCCGGGCAAACTTTTACGTTAACACGGCCCTGTCCACAAAGCTCCAAGTTCAAAGCTTCACTTCATACAAGAAAACTAAAACACCTGTATTTATTTTTGATAATTGTGACCAAAAGTAATAGATACCTACTACAAATTCAGTAGATGGTATACACAATGATAAGCACAGCCATTACCTCTGGTGTTGCAATGTGAATGTGAATAGGAAGTTGTCTATTTTGTGATTCAGAACTTTATGGCGAAATTACATTGAAATTAAAACACAATAATAAGATTCATAGACGCGGTTAGATTAAATGTATAAAGCATAACATCATAGTAAGTATCTAATTCTGTGATATACAGGGTGGTTCACTTTTATGTGGTAGGACTTTAACATTAGATAGAAAAAGATAATCTAAAATGAAAATTTTATATCAACATATATCGGGGAAAGCTTAGTTTCCGAGATACAGGGCGTTGAAGTGTTGGAAAAAATATGAAGTATTTTTTACACTGTCCGAACCAGTGGAGATATTTAAACCAAATTTGATGTGTAGTACCACCTTTTTGACTACGATATTTAGTGATAATATGAAGGTCCTGAAATAACCAGTGGTGGAGTTATGGGTTTTCACTATCACTAAATTTAAAAAGTAATTAGTACGGACCTGTCTCACATCAACGTAAACATCGTAAAGTTCTTTCAATTCTCTACAAAAAGTGTATCTTGACATTTTTTTTGTATCTGCCACGGTTGTGTAGTAAATAAATTATTTCCTTTCCATCTCAGCCTTTTTTGCCTAAAAATGTGTTTTCTAAGATTATTGATAAATATCGCAAATAACAGAAATTAATTATGGAACACTTATCGGATTCAGCTATTTTATTTTTAATTTTATGGAAACAATTTTAAAAATAAACTGGCACTTGCTTTGAGGTACATTACTTTATTATCATTTTAACATTTTTATCAAATCTAGTATTATTTCTTAATAATTTTTATAATTCTAAATTTGTACAACATTCAACAATTGTTCAAAATGTGATCCATTCTGTTGCACACATAATTCACTTCGACGCCTAACGGATTGAACAGCATCGATTAAATTGCCATTTCTCAATTCATCGCACGCATTTCTGATACGATCAATAAGTTGTTCGCTTGTTTCTACAGGAGTCGCATAGACTTGTTCTTTTAAAAATCCCCATACGAAGAAGTCCAGAGGTGTTATGTCCGGAGAACGTGGTGGCCAAGCGACCGGTCCCCCTCGTCCGATTCACCTATTTGGAAAGTTATTATTTAACCAGTTCCTCACATTTCGGTGAAAATGTGCAGGACAGCCGTCAAGTTGGAACCAAGCCAACAATCTTAAGTTTAAAGGAATGTCTTCCCACATATTATTATGCTCAGCTACTAAAAACTCCAAAAAAATGTCACCATTCATTCGCTGTGGCAAAAAAAAGGGTCCAAACAGATGATGGTTGTACAGTCCAATCCAAACATTGACACTAAATTCGACCTGAAAATTTCTTGGCCGGATTGCATGTGGGTTTTCTTGTGCCCAAATATGCTGATTATGAAAGTTTACTACTCCACGACGAGTAAAACACGACTCGTCCGCCCATAAAATGTTATTTAAAAATTGTCTATTTCCTTCAATTGACTCCAAAATCCATCGGCAAAACACTAATCTTCTTTCTGCATCGCCGGGCCCTAAACCTTGTACGGGTTGTAGATGATACGCATGCCTGTGATATCTTTTTAAAGCTCGCAAAATTGCAGACTTTGAAACACGTAGGGCCACTGACACTCTTCTGCTACTTGTTGTAGGATTCCTATCGAATTCACGAAGAATCTCATTGTTGCGTCTGACTTGTTGGATATTGTTCTCATTTCCTCGTTCGACGATTCTAGTTCTCAGACCGCGAGTTCTGAATTGCCGGTGCATGTTAACAAACACCGAGGGACGCGGATGGCGCCTATTTGGAAATCGCCTCCGGTATTCTCTGGCTGCTTCCGCAGAGTTCCCATTTGCAACTCCATAGCAGAAATGGATGTCAGCCTGCTCTTCATTTGTAAATTGGAACGGCATTTTAATTATTAACAAAGACAAACTGCGGCGCTGCTATGTTCATCTACTGGATGACAGATTATTGTATTATTAACTGTCAATAAGATTTTCTTTTCCATGGCACACTTATCTTCACCAGTACGGCGATGCAGAAAGGACATTAGTATTTTGCCGATGGATTTTGTAGTCAAAGGAAATAAGACAATTTTTAAATAACATTTTATGGGCGGAAGAATCATGTTTTACTCGTCGTGGTATAATTTAGAATTCTACAAATTTAGAATTATAAAAATTATTAAGAAATAATACAGATTTGATAAAAATGTTAAAATGATAATAAAGTAATGTACCTCAAACCAAGTGCCAGTTTATTTTTAAAATTGTTTCCATAAAATTAAAAATAAATAAAAAAAAAATAAAAGTGTTCCATAATTAATTTCTGTTAATTGCGATATTTATCAATAATCTTAGAAAACACATTTTTAGGCAAAAAAGGCTGAGATGGAAACGAAATAATTTATTTACTACACAACCGTGGCAAATACAAAAAAATGTCAAGATACACTTTTTGTAGAGAATTGAAAGAACTTTACGAAAAAAAAATTTACGTTGATGTGAGACAGGTCCGTACTAATTACTTTTTAAATTTAGTGATAGTGAAAACCCATAACTCCACCACTGGTTATTTCAGGACCTTCATATTATCACTAAATATCGTAGTCAAAAAGGTGGTACTACACATCAAATTTGGTTTAAATATCTCCACTGGTTCGGACAGTGTAAAAAATACTTCATATTTTTTCCAACACTTCAACGCCCTGTATCTCGGAAACTAAGCTTTCCCCGATATATATGTTGATATAAAATTTTCATTTTAGATTATCTTTTTCTATCTAATGTTAAAGTCCTACCACATAAAAGTGAACCACCCTGTATAATGATGTGAAGAAACTTCGCTAAGGACGACAAAGTTATTAAATTTTTGTTGTCGCGTTTTAGACAAAAAATGGAGATCAAGTCACAAGTCACTGTATGTAGCATGATCCTGAATATTCCCGAACAAAGATATTTTATACAATATTATGAGAAGGGCACTTTCAATTTAGTGGCATGTATATTATAGAGATTGTATTAGGTAGGTATTATATTGGTAGCTACCTAATTGAAATCAAACAAAATAATCTGATGAAATCAATACTTTAGTCACATATATATTATCTTATCTTATAATTTCTTAAGAATTATCATGAAGACCTATTGTAAAAGCCTGAGCATGTACTATTTGACCACGTGAAGCATAAAAACGAATCCCAGAATCTCACCGGGATTAAGACAATACCAAAACATCATTAGGTACACATATTTATTGTTTATTCAAGTATGGCGTATCGGCGTGTCTAGGGTTAACGGTTCATTTATAATTTCCTAGTTATTTATATTTCAGTCATCCTGGAAAACTTAGGTGCATTTCCTGTAGAAAGGTCGTATAATAGTATTAGCACAGAAAATATACTACTATATTTTCTGTGGTATTAGATCGAAATTAATGACCTAAATTCAACGCATCGAATATATTTTTTGGTACAGTTCTAGATTCTTGTCTTTATGTAACATTTTCGTTTCCTTGTATCAGTATATTATTTACCCTTCAAATTGCTTTAGTTGTTTTAAGTTGACTTGGTATAAAAAAAAATATGAATGTTATATCGCCATTAATAATTTCTAGGTAGATTATGTAGCCCAAGACTTGGCAGTTTGAGAATCGGGAGGCAGAGAAACGAAATATATCTAAACAAAATTCGGTTTCAAAGTGCAGTGCATATAAGAACACTCATAATACGAGCGTCACCAACAATGCCAGAGCTACTACTGGATTGTCGGTTCGTCTGGCTCGTTTTTTGAGCCGACCACCAAATTGCAGATACCATAGATTTAGATAATCTATCTATATGGCAGATTCAACATTCTTAATATTCCTTCCTTATATGGTTATAGAAAACCACTGTATACAGTTGGAAAAAACATGTGAAAATTTGTTCACAATGCTTCCATTAATATTGTATCGATTTCCTGAATATAGTGAGAATGTCTTTGTTCCGCAAAAATAAAAGAGACAGTTGCATTTTATCCTGCCGAAATTATTCATGTGCCATTGGAGAATGAAAATTTACAGGGTACATATTTGAACCTCCAATATAAACACGGATGCCTGCACCGTAAAATAACTCAGTTTTATTAATATGGCCATGCTAATTAATACGGGGAACGTCGGGCATTGTTTGAGAAGAAAAAATCTGCATTGTTTGCTTGCCGGAAATTTGGGTCACCCCTGGATAAATATGTCCTCCGTGTATGTTCCACTTGCAAGTTTACTGCAGTTTTAAAAATAATTTAATTAATGACAACAGAGCACACACCGCGCCATCCAATAACAGATCAGATTGTACTTAGAGAAATTCGACAGCTGGCATTATTATTTGGAGATTAGAAAAAGCTTCACTAATAGTTGTTTAACTAGACGTAAAATAATTTACCTATACTTAATCACCGCACTCAAACACATAAATAATATGCATGAAACACTTATAAACTCTGTTCAACAAATGTTCATACCTACGTCACAACTCCCGTCCTCGTCTGATTCATGAGTAAGACAACGACGGGAGTTGTGACTTATATAGGTATGAAAATTCGTTAAACAGAATTTACATATAATTTGTAGTGTATTTAATTTTACTAGAATACAATACATAACCACCTCAAGGAAACATAATTATATTTTATCTGTATTTGTATAATTTCCAAAATCGTTCGAACTTCAAATTAAAAGTTTCTATACAAAAATAAAATTTCTACCTAAAATGCTCTTGACAAAACGTAGTGTTATACGAAAATCATTCAATCAGATGCAGTGGCTAAACAAATTTTCCTGTCCTTATAAAGTTAGTTAGATTCTCTTAGATTTTTAATCAGATAAAGCAATGTTATTTAGCTTTAAAAATATATATCATTTCTTCGAATACTTCCATATTAGAATTTCTGCATAACAATGAATTGTGTTTGAATGAATCTGAAATAATGGGTTGAATGGGATTTTCCAATAAAATGTAAATTCCTTGCTATGAAATTTGAGTGGGAATGAACGAACCTTTCGCTTGAAGAGCCCCTCCGAAAACTTGGTTTTATTTCAAACGTCAGTTTTTATATCCAGTGCACTAAAACTAGTCTGCATATAATTTCACCAGGTGTATGTATGTATGTATGTATGTTATACCTGTGTAGGGCAACTACTTAATCTTCATTTTCTATTACTATTAACTGTTAAAATCATAATTTTAGAAGATATTTTTAAGAGGGGGTTGCCGACAGCGAAAGTGACGTTAGATTTCGTATTTTTTTAAGTTGTATAGCATAAAATCTAATAACATTTTACCTGGCAAAAATTTAGTACAAACATCTCTGTCTTCATTTTAATCATAATATTTTAAAAGCACATGCACTGGAATTATTATTTTTCCCAAGGTTTTCATAACCTATAAAACAAAACACTGCTTTTAAGATCTTATGATTAAAATGAAGACAGAGATGTTTGTACTAAATTTTTGCCAGGTAAAATGTTTTTAGATTTTATGCTATACAACTTAAAAAAATACGAAATCTAACGTCACTTTCGCTGTCGGCAACTCCCTCTTAAGTGGCAAAATTTTTAACGTAAATGACATTTTTCGTTATACCTACCTTGTTGTTCCACTAGATCGGAGTTTCCAAAGAATATGTCAAGTCATAACATGTATAGTCTTTAACACATTAGAAAAATTTATATATCAAGGGTGTGAATGGGATAGACCGCGAAATTTTATTGGCGAATTCCGCCATAGAATTTGTTTCTTTCAACTGTTAGATTTAAATGTATTTTATCCATTTGTCACCACAACTGTAAATGTATCGTCCTAAAGCGAAAACGAAAAGTTGTACTATAATTAAATTTTAAATAATTTTATAAAACTTTAACACTTTCTTATAATGCCTCAAAATAAAATAAATTTATAGAACAAACTGACAATATTTTTCGGTATTCTTGACCTAGAAGTTTGTACTTTGGCAACTTTGGCATGGTTCCTCGCGTTTTTCTGTGAAATGGTTCACTAAAGAAAGAAACATAAGAATACGTTTTTATGCACAATTAAATTGTGCATCTACAGCTAATAGTAGAATGTTTAAAATTATTGTCATACATGATGATTTTCGGCCAATCCTTGCCAAAGCTAAATGAAATCGGCATGCATGCGCTTTCGTCTCAGTATACAGTGTGTCCCAATTCGATACTGGACACCTCAGAACTATATGAAGGACAAGGAAAACAACAAATGGCCACTATTTTTTATTGGTAGTCCCAAGGGAGAGTATCTCATAGGTGGTGGAATTTGGATGGGGTAATTATTTAAAATAGTTGAATTTCAAGAAGCCTTGTTAGGGATTTTTTTACGACAAAATGTTATTAAGGAAACTGAGTAGAATTGCAAAATTTCAAAGGTCTAGGCCTACTTTGATTTTTAGCTTTTTCGCCTTTTCTCCCACTTTTTTCTTAGAAATGTGTCCTTTCTGGAGCTTTGACGTCAAAATATTATTAAGGAAACTTGATCATCGTGAAAAAAAAAAAAATTTTGACGTGAAAGCTCCAGAAAAGACACTTTTCTAAGAAAAAATTGGGAGATAAATCTAAAAATCAAACTAGGCTTAGCCTTTTGAAATTTTGCGAATCTACTCAGTTTTTCATTCTGAACAAGTTTTCTTTATAACATTTTGTCGCAAAAAAATCCCTAATGGGGTTTCTTGAAAATTTGCTATTTTAATAAATCATAGCAGGCCATGAAATAATTACCCCATCCAAATACCACCGCCTATGAGATACTCTCCGTTGGTACTACCAATAAAAAAATTGAGATCATTAGTTTTCCTTGCCCTTCATATATTTCTGAGCTGTCCAGTACCCAATTGGGACACACTGTATACAGCTTTTGTCTATGCGTACCTATGCAAAGGTGGTCATGCGACTTGCAGTCCTGCCAAATTAGCATTTTGGAAAAAAAAATCAAATCCCAATTTATTTATTGAAAACTTATTAGAAAAATTGTTTATCTTATAATTCTCTATCCATATCTACAGGTACCAATTTTCTCAAAATAACTTCATTAAATTTTTATGTTCTCTACTTAATGATAGAAGGTACAAGGAGTTGTCCTGCTGGAAACTCTTCTGGAAGAAGCCTAGGTCCTGCTGGAAGGACTTAGTTCCGCATATGTATTTGTCCTTCAGTACCGTTGTAAAAGTTAGAATGATCTCAACATCTCAGAGGTGTATTGAAGAGAAACTTCATAAGTAGAAAAAGTAAAATAGGGGTATCGTTAGCTTATAAAATAAATACAAAACTATTAAAAAAGTATTTATATATAAATTGATTATATAATAATAAAATTTTATAATACGCATAAAGACTAGTTTCCTCCAATAATCTATAAAATGAACACAATACGTAGCAAGTAGCAAACCCAGAAACATGCTACCCCACGCGTAAAATTTTTGTGACTAAAATACTCGGTATTCAACAAATTATAACTTCTCAGTAGTTTGAGGCACAGTCTTGCTCAAAGGATGCGCTGAGAGCTTAAATTTTAGAAATTTTTTTGCTAGCACTTTACTCCTGCCCGAAGAACAAAAAGTTTATTAAATATTACGATTTGCAAAGTCCTCAAATGAGTGGTTTTAGTCTTGCCGGCAGTACGCTGTACCTTCTATCATTAAGGTCATTTACTTTAAAGAAACACATCATACCTAGTTAGCTAAATATAAATTTCAAGTGCATATTTTAGAGTAAACACATTTTTTTGAAACTTACAAATTTGTAGTTTTTTGGGCACATTAAGCTAAACATAATAAAGGCTTTTGTGTTTGAAATTTAGATGTGACATTTCGAATTGATTTTTCTCTTTGCTCGTTTTGCAATAATTCTTACGTGATGGCGTAATTGGAGCAGTTAACCTATTAACTATGTGTTACCAGAATTGTTGGGTTTCGGTTTTGGATACAATATCTACATTTTTTCACTAGACCCAAATCCCCAGTGCGCTCCTTCAAATTCATCAAAACTGGATTACGTGTTATCAAAGATATTCTATTATGATCTTTGGTGTTATCCCTCCTTACTTTGTCTGCTTAAAGAGCAAAGGACGCGCATAACTTATTCGTGTTTCTGTCCGCGTTCGTCATATGTCATGCTTGTGCCAAATGAAAATTTTAATATGTCTTCTTATCTCGAAATAAATTTTATTTTTAATTACTTATTGGGAGATAAAACGCTGGCTCATAACGAAACCTACACAAAAGGCCAGTCTGTGAACTCGTTTACGTAAGTGCGTTTGATCTGTGTCTTCCTCGAGTGCCGTCAGTGTTAAAATGAACACATTTTTAACTTGGAAACTCATATTCACTAAAAAGTAATTAATATGAAATAATACAGTGTATTGACCGCGCGCCGTCGTGTAGGGTTATCGTATAGAGATTATTCTCCTCTGACTAATAGGGTTTGAGTTCTGTTGCTTTTGTTCGTAACAACAGGACATCTGGCGTGGTTTGTTAACTATTCTATTAGTCGTACCGTATTCCATTTTCTTTTTGCTTTAGTCACTTAGACAATGATGTATTTATTGTTGTATGTACTGTTGCAAACTATTTGGTCACAAAACTCTGCACAAAGATAAGTGTTTATTATTTCACGGATAAGGTTGATAATCATATCTTATATTTAAACGGCAAACTAAGGGACACATTTTCAACAAGTTACGAGTCACAACTAAAACAATAAACATGTGGTACATGGATGATCACAAGCAGTCCTCGCATGAAAATCATGTGTCATGTGTAATATAAAATTTCCATAATACCTACCAAAATTGTATTTTATTGTAAATAATTATATATAAAGAGTTGGAAATTTTACTGCATTAACAGAATCAGAATATTCAAGTTCGATTTGTTTTTATTTTTTAAATATTTTTGAAGGTTTTATTATAGTAATTGTAAATTTGCACCTTAATTACGTAAAGTCAATTATTTGCAACATAATTTAAATTTTGCTCATATAGGGCGAGCTATAATATATCCTGCTTTAAACCGAGGCATAGGTATATTTGCTTCTTATAAAACTGTTGCGGCAAAATTAATCGAAAAAACTAAAGAGCATCCTTCTGTACTGACAAAAAAGTTATTCTTATTTAACTGTATGATTTCGAGATTCGATATTATTTAATTTGTTCTTAAAAGTTAGTATTCATATTCAAATCGTTTTCTAAGCCTTACAATTATCAAAGTTGGCTTGTTCGCTTGACTTCTGTCTCTATCATTATAATAATATTTACTTAATTTTCTATAAGCTTGTAGCATTAACGATTAATTCTTTCTTCTAATTTTTTAGAAGGTCCTGAATTTTTCAAACCATTAATATTTTGTATGAGATGTACAGGGTGACTAATTATATCATATAGGTTGCAATGAAAGAAAAATGCTCAATTATAGTTATAATTATTGACAGTTTGCAAGTATATTCACGCTTTGGGAAACAAAATGGGACAACATTAAGATTTCAGAGAATAATGAAGAACGGAAATTGAGAGAAATCAGAAATTTTAAATAGTAACATAGTCAATAAACTTCATCAGATAATATATTATTGTTTGAAATTTAATTTTTATTCAAAACGACAACCACATTTAGGAAAAGATATACGTGTTACAAATACTCCACATGGCCTCCATTGCACAAAAAATATAAAAATATATCAATTAAACTTTTAATTTAAAATTAAATTAAAATTAAAATTTTATTTTTTTTTAACTTTTAATTGAAAAACTCATGGTCGGAAACTATCTACGAAATAAAAATATATCCTTTTTCTAAATGTTATTATTGTAGTTTTTAATAAAATTAAATTTCAAACAATAAATCTGACGAAATTTATTAATTACCTATATGTTACTATTTAATATTTCTCATTTCTCTCAATTTCCCTTCTTCATTTTTCCCTGAAATCTTAAATTAGCCCATTTTGTTTTCCAAAGCGCGGATATACTTGTAAACTGTCAATAATTATTACTATTATTTGGCATTTTTTGTCTTCCATGGCAACCTATAGGACCCAAGGAGTAATCCCTCACAAAAAAGGCTCAGTTCTGAACGAACGGTAAAAGCGAACATATAACATAATATATATTATATATTTCGTTGGAATTAGAAAAATGCGTAGAATTCAATAATCCAAAAATATACAAGGAGTTCCATTTAAAAAAACATAATTTATGTCTGCCTCGGCTTCGTAGAACACACTGTATAATGGCCTCACTAAAAACTTTGTATTAGTATCTAAAACTTTTGTAAAAAACTTTTTTCTAACCTCAAAAAGTAACAAGTTTAGGGATGGGGGTCTAAATTTATAGTGAGCCACCCTGTACATTGGGCCCAACCATGGTACATAATATTATAATTTGGTGTACAATACATCTAGTTTCCAGATATCTCATTCTTATTGAATCACCCTGTCATGTCTAGTAGATAGAAAATATTGTAATTCAGAGAGGAGTTTACATTTCGTAGGCCTTTAGGAATGTGAAGTAACCTCAATGTCATGTAAAATTTACCTAAATAGAAAGTACATATAGGGAGCAATATATCCTAACAACGCATGTGGGAATCATTTCACAATCACTCATGTGTGTTATACAGATGATGCGTCGCGTCCACATTAATGCATGGCACGGCAAAGGTACAAATTCAAAACAGTACATTGCACATATTGTCTGTCTATATGTTTTATTTATAGGATATTGCCTGTGAACCGTATCGGAATAATTTATATCGATACATGAACTTTGTTTTATTTTCATCTCGGCAGTCTCCTGTAATTAAAAAATGCGAATTAGTACTAACGACTTAGAGATGCCGAATTACTCATTGTTTGTCTGGCTGTACAGAGGAAAATGTTACCAACACATTTTTGCCGTTTATTCTTTCTATTTTTAGAAAAAGTAGAACTAAAACCAATTGCCCAATATTCTTCAAACGGGCTTGGCCTGTCATCACAAATTTAAAATTTTTAGAATGAAGTTGGAAATGTTATTAGTAGTCGAGGATAGGGAATCTATCTACCCTATTATTGAAAATGTAAAGTATAATATTAAGTTATTAATACTTGTAGTTATGATTTTTAAAATTACATATTTTGACAAAGTAAAAAAATAGTCCATGATAATTTTGTTGGAAGGGTCCAGTTGATTTAAATAGGTATTATTCTTCTTAGAGAGAATACTAAGTGTATTATGATATTAATAAAAATTGGCATTTGTTACGAGATACTGTTCTCAATGTAAGGAAACGCAAGGAAGCATTAAAGGCTGCATAAATATTTTTGCGTATATTCACACACGACAAGCAACACAATAAGCAATAAATATTTTTTCTAGGTTTATTGCAACTACTTAAGTATTGTTAGTGAATTATTACAAGCATTGCTAAGTAGTAATTGTAATTATTTAAATTTATTATTTTTCAAATACGAGTTTTTTGTAATAAAGTGATTTGTTGTCAATATTTTTTAAACAAGTACATACCTAGGTACAGAAAGTTACTGAATCAGAACCAGAAAGCCGCTCCCCTCCTCCCCAAAATTAACTTAGGTCAAGGGAGATAGAGAGAAGAAATGCCAAAATTATTGCAGACAATATGGGTTACCAAGAGAAAAACCAAGTGTCGCGTTACCTAAAACTGAAACCTAGGAAGTTCGGGGAAGTTTAGGGAAGTTTAGGAAAATCCACCAGAACTACCCTTTTAGAGGGAAGTTTTGGCGTTTTTAGACCAGTGAAACGCCCCTCGTTATAGGTCCAAAGTGAATCCCACATGCGTCATAAAAAATGTTTAGGTAGAGGTTGTCCAAAGTAAAAATTTGATTTGGGATATTCTCAGTAGCATTAACTGTGGTCGCCATACCATGAATCTTGTTCATACAAGCTGTGCTACGCCCATATACACTAGTCAGACGCCCTCTATACCAAATACATTTTCTAGTTTCTTATTATTTAATAACATTCTCTTTGATTTTACAATTAATTATAAATACCATATTGACCACAATACATGCTTTTCTCCTACGTGCTTATTAGGCAATAATGTTTGCAGTTATTATCATTCAAAAGACGTTTCTTGTTGCATGAAGTGGTATTCACTCGACGATTCCAGCTCGCACTTAACCATTATCTCTATAATAACACACTCAGAATCACACAAGAATTAAAAACCAACACAATTATCACGAATAGTTAATTTTGCAAATGCCGTTTCGTCATTTTCAAGCGAATGATATAAGAAAGGTGATTAGCATTAATCGAGGTATAGCAAGCCATCGTCCTTTATATAAGACGTCTGTTTTACATAAACATGCCAGGTGACATCGTTTTGGAAATTTTATAGAAGAAAGTTATTAAATTCCAGAACTGGAACTATCTACTGAAAATAATTTATATTTATTCGTTAAACATACATGTTCAATGAATGGAAATAAAAATAAATGTGTCAAGACTAATCGCAGTAGGATCTTAGAGAAAATAATAGTAAAGTATTTTCTCCCTGAAGGGGAGTCTAAATATCAATATATGAATAAGTTCGAAAACTAATTTCAAATAGATATATAGATAATAATAGTGCATAATTTCATTTTCTTTTAGACTTAGTGGAGGTTATTTGATTTACTTCATAATATTTTTGTATCATAGTCTTAACACTAACACAATTATGTACCGAAGATATATTTAAAATTTGATGTTTTGCACTAGTTTCCACGTGGTTGTTATTTAACCTGTAAACATTCCTTTTTCCAATAAATCAAACTGATATTTCAAAATGTTTTCAAACCTTTGGCATGCAAAATTTATATATTATAAATTAAGTAAAAAAGTTTAAAAATGTTTATAGCTTTTTTAAATACTACTACTTATCAATGCGCAGATTTTTGTGACCTAAAAAATTAACTTAAAAAATGAAATCTTCATGGCATAAAGTAAGCATCATTAATATAATCGGAACGCGACAGAAATATCTCCTCCAAATGTTTCCCTTGTATTTTTGGCACAACGTTGGAAGATCTATATTTATATCTGGAAGAATTCGGAATACGGTAGGTTAGACACGTTCCGCGGCAACGGCTGTTTAGTTTTAGAAAAACTCGATGCTGTGTCGCGCGAATCTCCTGGATAAAATATACTGTTTAGAGATTTAAAGTGATTTTAGTGTTGAGAATTATTGAAACGTGTAATAGACCAAAAATTCAGCGCAATGGTTCACCGAGACGAAAAACCAAAGAAAAAGACAACTCTGGAGTCTCCCAACTTGGGATATTTGCCCAGAAGGATATCCGTGAGGAGCTTTTACTGGGAAATGGCGAATATGGTAAATAAATTATTAATATATAATTTAATTGCATAATAAAGTTAACCCGTTTCACGTTTACTTTGATTTTTTCCACCAAAACAATAGAGTAGATAAATTATTAATAGCACTCGTAGAATTTTATCAATACCAAACTTTTCAATAAAGATTTGCCATATTTACTTGAGTTGTTAGTGCCAATAAAAGTTGTTTATTTATTTTTATTAACGTATTGTTCCCAGACACTAAATCTGATGTCAACTGTGTTGTTTGCTCTACCTATACATATCAAAAAAATTACTTCTCGCCTTTACACGTTTAAGCATAATCAATTCAAAACTATCCCTTAGTAAATAAATTACGTTAATGATACTTAATTCATAAATCAACATCATTTCCTCACACACAATATTTTCCGAGAAAAGAGAACAACTGTTTTTTAAGTATTGGCACAGAAATTGCGCTGTGTGCTTTATCCAGTTTTGGCGGGCTGTTTCCAGAAATTCTAATTTTATTTTACAGCTGACATTAAAACTCTTTTACAGTCATCAGTGTAATTACTTCGTTCGGAAAAATATATCTTTTTTCTTAAATTAGTGCTAGATGCCAAAGGTTTCCAAAAACAACACACATCCTACCTGTACCTAAGTACTTATATGTACAAGTATGTACAGGGTTATCCAACGAAAAGGCCCATCCTATATATTTTTTGTTTGAGGGCTGCAGAAAAAAAATTTGAATGTGAAAAAAAGAAGAATACCCTATAGCCAACAATGGCTAACCCGACAGCTGTTGCTAATGTAGACAAATTATTGTTCTGTAGTCATAAAAGTTACTCAAAATAGAAAACGGTTAAAAATGACTTATTAACCATTAACAGGTATGTAATAAAATATAGGGTCTTGTATTCTAAAAAATATGAGATATGTATATATTTATATTATTTTCGACTTCAGAAAAAACGTTCAATATAGAAGTTACACAATACAATAACCCCTTTTTAAAAGCGTTATCCGATAATCTAAATGGTGCATCAGGAAAGAGGACAAAACCAAGTTATTTGGATTTGGTTAACTGAAGTTATTTGGTTTGGTCCTGCTTCCTAATACAACATTTAGAATATCGGAAAAGGCGTTTAATGTGTGTGTATTGGACAACTTACACGAATAATTAATGGCACAAAGTCCTATACCATTTATACCAAAAAAATTTTTTTGTTAATTTTTTATTGTTTTGTCAAGTGAGCCGATTTTTGTCAAATTTTGCATACAAATCCCTAGTGTTCCTTTGTATTTAACATAATAATTTGACGCAAATCGTCAATGCCTAAGGGCCCAAACTGCCCTTCACCTTAAGAAAATGACTTAGAACTTTTTTTGATTGAATATTTTTATAAATTTGGAAAGCAGATTATTAAAAAGCATCAAAAAGGTACTCGTATTGGTGAACCGTTTCCGATAAAAAACCACTTTAAACATAAATAATTAGAAATTCTTATTTTATTTAACAAAGCAAGCCTTGAAAACAAAGGCTTTAGTTTCCTTGGAAACAACATGACAACAAGAACATGACGTTATATTATAAATCCTTAGATGTCAAAATGATAAAAAAATAACAAAAAAATGGTTTTTTCGCGCCCTGTATCTCCGTCAATTTTGAGCTTTCGAAAAAATGGTATAGGACTTTGTGGCATTTCCGGATTTTCCGGACACCCAGTATTGTATATACAGGGTGATTCACTGGGAATGGGAAATCGCGAAACTGGGGGTAGGGGAGGCCAAAATATTGCGATTGAGCCCAACATTGCTTATAGACAAAAAATGTTGTTTTTTTACTACTAACCTGAGAAATCACCATTATTTACCTCATTCCTCTAATGAGAAGTAATATTTCTCACCCTAGGGAAATAATGATAATAAAAAAATACCTAGGTAAATAATGAAAAATTTTCTATATGACATTTAAAGATTAGTGTCATTTTATCAGCTTGACAACTGAACTCCCAGGCTACTTGATATTTCGAAGTATTTGAAAAAAATCGAGAAATGACTAAAATAAACTAAAATATGGCAATATTTCAATGTTGGTAGTAAAAAAAATTCTATATACATTTCGGTTGAGAAGGCCATTATTTACCTCGCATATTATATAAATTATATATAAAAAAGCTCGGTACATAATGGCTCACTTCTCAACCTAAGTGTATAATATATTGAAATATAATATAATACATAATATATTGAAATTCTTCTTTTCGAATTATGGCTATATTCTTCTTTTCGAATTATGGCTATATCTCCCAAAATAATCAAGATACCGAAGTTAAGTTTGTCACTGATATGTTTTTGGGAATAGAGAATAAGCTGAAGATGTTAGTTTCAACATATCTACAGAGGGCGCCATCTGCACTGTTTTTTTATCCTTCTTTTACTCGTAACTTTTTGAAGTTATCTGCAACAAAAAGGTAGGTACTCCTTGTTTCGTAACGATAAAATCAACCGTTTGCTCTAAAATTGTCAAAATACCCAAGACACACACCTGTCGACTCCCACATTCGAAACAAAATTTTCACCTACCGCTTCCAAATGTTGCAGATCAACTCTACATTGAAAATGAAGAAAACAATGCCAAAATATTTGAAAGCAGTAGGTGAAAATTTGATTTTTCGAATATTGTAGTCAACATGTGTTTTGGGGTACGTTTTGGCAATTTCAACGCAAACGGTTGATTTGATCGTTATGAAACAAGAGTACCTCTTTGAGGCAGAATGAAAAGATGCACTAAAATGATGGACCTGCAGGACCAAAAAGATAACCTCAAAAAAGTTACGAGTAAACGCACGATCCAAAAACAGGGCAAGTGGCGCCCTCTGTGAGATCAGTAGAAATTGACATTTTCAGCTTATATTCTCCATCCCCAAAAACATAGCAGTGCCCAATTTCAGATCAGCAGCTTCATTTTTTTGGGAGATGTAGCCAAAATGCAATTTCAAAAAACAAACTTCAACGCCTTGTATCTCTTAAACGAACAACATTTCTATAAAGCATATTGCATAAAGATATGCAGTTGCTCTATTTCCCATTATTAATTATTCACCCTGTGTAACCTGCCGATTTATTTATCTTGCAAACGAAAAAAAAATAGCTATATACAATCTTCTTGCGCAAGGTGATTCTACAATTATGTATAAACTGAGTTAGGTTAGAGAGAGTTTTTGAAGAGGTGAAGACTTATGTAAATAGGATAAAATTGAGGTAAGGGCCTCCATATATTATGTCATTTTATAAGTTTTATATAACTTTTCCTAAAAAGGTGGTATTATTATTTATAAGACTTCGGCTGTATTATATTAATTTAGTACGAATACAAGATGAACAATAGTAGTTAATTTGAAATTTGAATTAGTAGTTATTGATATTTGAGATTAAGTAAACAGTAAACAGATGCAAGATAAAGTAAATTATATCCACCAGAACGTTAGATATGATTAACAACTTCTGCCTTTGTAATTTATTGTACCTACTTATAAAAGTCTGTCAAAACAGGGAACCGTAGATTACAATTATTTGTTTTTGAAAATTATAAAGTTGAAAATATAATAAATTATAGATGAATATATACCTGGCGCATTATAAAAAATTATTTTTAGTATCTGAAACTGATATGCCCCTCTATTTTTTATAGCTGTATCAAAAACTAATAACACTGTACTACATATAGGTACCATTTATTTGTAAAGTTACCAAATAATTTGTTTCTGACCGTCATTTTTATAATAAAAGTAAAGTTGATAATGTTTTCCATAGCCGCCTTGTTGTCGATTATCCATATTGTCAAATAAATAGTTATAATATGAGGAAACTATTAGAATTCTGGAAAAAAACTCGCCCCCACATATCATACTTACTATTCCAGAAATATCATAACCTATATACATTATTATTTCTGTTATGAATAATTTCGGCTAAAGTTTCTTCACTGATCAGACGTTGAAGTCTCTGAACACGTTACTTATAGGGCACACCTATATTATATATACCGTACTTTCACCGTTTTAGTAGACATAGGGGAATAGGCCGCGCGTCCAGCTAGGTTTGTCAGTCGTTGGCGGGGGGGGGGGGAGTACACAGTAGTCCCGCACCGCTATCAGTCGAGTTTTGCGAGCAAAAAACACGCCCCGCCCCCCGCCAACGACTGACGAACCTAGCCGAATACACGGTGGCGCGCCGCCCAGCCATGGCTATGTCTACTACAACGGTGAAAGTACGGTATGTGAGTATTCAAGAGAAGGGGGGGAGAGGGAGTACAAGCCTGATAAATTTGGAAAAAAACATTATGATGCATGGTACAGGTAGCCCAAAACCCCAAAATTAGCAAATGGTCTTTTTAACGTTTCTGTATTTTTTGTCACGCTCGTCACTTGTGAATATAAAATTACGGTTCGTCCAATTATCGATGAGCCTTGAAGATCTAGTATAGGTACTACATTTTCTTCCCCAGATATAGAATTAAAATAAATGTAAATAATTATTTTCTTAAACGATCTATACCTTATGAAAACGAAGGTCTTAAAATGACTTTTTCTACAAAATGTCAAAGTTTGTCTACAAATATATTCTAGGATTGGATTGGACTGATAAGTTTATAAAATGCACGTGCAAGTAGATATTTGAGAAAACAGGTGCGTGTAAATAAACCGCTTTAAATAAAATTCTTAGCGAAGTAAATGCAAAATAGAAACAGCTAATTTGGCTGTTATCCGCAGTGTTACGGAGCCTATTGCGGAAACAGAAATGTACCCTATTTCTGCTGCGATAGTTAAGTTCCTACTGGGGTCATATACACAAAGGACAGGGACGGCCACAATCCCAATTGCGGCATTGGCATCAAACTGATGAGAGCGTTTCTCAAACGAACGCGGGTATACCTACTGACACGCACACTGTTATTCCTTTTTTTCTACAGAAGATATTGTTTGATTTTTCTGAATTTCACAGATTTAATTTGAGGGCTATTTACCACCTTTTTATGGCCTTTAATTATTTTTTGTGAACACGCCTATTGTAAAATTAGCCAATAGACTCTATTCAAAATATTGAAACTTTCGAACGAAAAAAAAAACTAGTGTGTGAACATTTTCCAGGATCTAGGTACCTATATGGTTTTTATTTGAATGCGAAAGAGCAATCCATAAATGTTATATTGAGTAATTTAATTATTTCTATCTTAAAAAATTGTAAGAGATGCTCCAAAAATTTTCGTTCTTCTATTCCAAACTTGCAATTAATTAGAAACGTTATTAATTGTTGGCAACGAAGACAAAATAATAGTAATTGCCCCCCTCCCCCGCACAAGCATGTGGTTGCTTCTGGGGTACTCCTAGTTTGGAGTATTGTGAGGGTGAGAATTATTATTATTATTATTATATAATTACTACAATATAAAAGTGTCTCAGAATAGTTTCTGTAAACGCATCAACAGTTGGTGGTGTCGATCAATGACCTACTTAGTCTTGCCTCTATTGAGTACGTATATAGAGTAAGTTATAAGAACCCAAATTATTAGAATTGTTCTGGCTTTGGAGGACTAAACTTCCGGATATAAAATGCCCTCACGCTACTTTGTATTATATGTACTAAATTACCAGCATGTATAAACGATATCAAAATTTACCTGCCTAAGCCAAGTGCGCCACAATGAACCTTGACACCATACGAACGTCACTATATCACATGTAAAACTGGCAATAATTTGTACAGCAACATCCATACCAACGGTCATAAACGTGCGACATAATCGAATAATCTGTCAAATAATGCGGCACGAAATTAACGACAATTGCTTGTAATAGATGCAGAGGATTTTATAGATTTCCTGTTGCAAGGGGACAATAATAAACAATATTTATCATAATATGCAGTTAGACCCATCTCAAGGCTATGGATTGTTCCCAGAAAAAATCGTAGGATATGGGCATTTAGTTGGTACGAGATCTCAATAGTGAATTGTAAGACGTTTCGAGCGCGTTGTGAAGTTCCAAGATGATACAAAGAATTCCAACGTCGATTTGTGTGCCCGCTTTAGGGATGATGGAAGACGGATTCAGCAGGAGTAACCTAAAGAAAAGACTCTCTCTTCAGGTTCCCAGTTTTCCGAGTTTGCCCTCACCCAAGCAGAGGAGAATGTCCGTGAGGAGCTTCTACTGGGTCATTGTCAATCCTATGGTAAAAACTGTTTGTATTTAGCACACATTATATGATCCCTGTGAACACACATTACTCCTATACACAATGGAGTAAATATCCAAATATTAATATAAAATAGATAATTCTAACGTTTCGGTTGCAAGCAAACATTAATTAAACAAACATTATTTACCTTCACTTGAAAACAATGGAATTTTTAGTTGTTCTGGAAAACTGTCATGTAAGCAATGCAAATAACCAGTTTCTAAACTTTACAGAGTGATTATTTGCAAAAATTTCGATTCTTTGGTTTCCATTGGTTATTAGAACTTATTGGAACGAGCTACTACTGCTTATTGCTAAAAACTAGACTGTAAATTTATATATGAGAGATTTGGCGCGGCGGTTGACGTCAAAAATTTCTTAGTAGGTACTTCGACCTTTTGGAGCTAACAATACTAATAATAGTGGGGACATAAAAATACATAACATTGTCGGCATAGATTGGTGCAGATACAGCAAATCACACATGTCATGCAGGCGTGCTCAGTGAAAAATGAGACTATTGCGTAGGTACCTACTGTTAAAGTTGTTATTAAAATGGTTATCATGATACAAAAAACAAATATATTGGAAACGTACAACACCTTAAATTTATTAACAGAAGCAAATAAATAATTACAAGTGTAAAGTATATACAGTGGTTGTGAAGCAAGTGAACGTTAAAAATTCTAAATCTATAAAGAAACGGCTTTTTCTTTGTTCGTTAAGTATTCAAAATGTGCATTCAACAATGTGGGTATACCTTTACTTTTGGATCTATCATGGCCAACTCTGACCACTTTTATGTGCTCAAATTTATTCAAGTACAGGCTATCTGAGAGTCCTTGTGTAAACGCTGTTGTAAACAACAGAAAAACGAAAAAAAAAAGATTGAAGCGTGTATCGTATAAATGGGACCATGATGAGGACAATTTTTCGCGAAAAGAAAAATAACTTGAGTATTTTGGTCCAAATTTTGGAAGTAGGAGTGATGACGCCATCGATTATATTTTTCCCAGAAACATACGTGGATTTTTTCATATTTACAAAGCCTGTATTTTTTAAAATTTTGTTAAACCACATTGATTTTTACGGTTATTTGAGAATATTATTTGCTTGTAGACTTTAAACTAAAACAGATATAGTAAATGTTCATTAACAAAAGTGATTCAGAAGAACACAGGCGTTGCAAATGTGAAAAAACTCAGGTATTTTTCTGGGAAAAATATAAGTAATCACGTGACCTATACTTCCAAAATTTCCAAAATAAATTGTCTCAAATTCTTGTTTTTTTTTCTGTTGTTTACAACAGACCTGAAGCGCCAAGTCTGGGACACCCTTTGGAAATGTTTTATAAATAAAATTGACTAGGGACTATTATTTAGAATCACCACTCAAAAAGAATTTTGTACAAATTTTCGTTGTTCTAAAATGCGAGAAAAATGTATCATTATTGAAATTTTAGAAATATTAATTAATTGAAATTTTGCAATTTAAATTTTTAAAAACTTTTTCATCAGTTTATAACAGAATGTAAGAATTTATTAAATCAAATTTATTCTACCGTTAAAAACAATAATAACTGCATAAAATTCAAAAATAATATTTTTTTCTTATTTTAGAGCAATGAAAATTGGTACATCAGGTTTTTAAGTCATTCTAAACTAGAATCTTTAGTCTCAGTCTATTTGAGTAGTCGCAGTTGGCCTTGATTAAATCCAAGAGAAAAGTTCCCTCATTATTCATTGCGCATTTTGAAAGTTATCTAACAAAATAACTTTTAGCAAAATCGGTCAACAAATAAAGATTTTACAAGGGCGGTATCCGGGATACACTGTTTATTACTAACTATGAAACAGTGGAACAAGGTAGAGGATATTTTATATTTTAATTGAAATTTCCAAGTTGATTCTTTACAGGAATGAGTTACCTATTTATATATAGATATAAAAAAGTCTGAATTACCGACCAACTGTGACGATGTGATCCAAAGAGTCTAGACGTCGAAGCGTTAAGTGCCCAACGGTCGAAGCCACTAGACAAAGAAGCAATAGCCTCCTAACTGAATTTGTGAAATACAAAAAAGTCAAACAATATTTTCTGTAGAAAAAATAAACAGAAGTATCTGCATTCACTTGATTTCGCGGAACGCTCTCATTGGCTTGACTGTCCCAGTTGGTAAGCGCGTGCGTCCCTGAGCTGCTATCCTTTGTTCATATTACCACACTAGACAACTATCGTAGCATAAATAGGATACATTTTCTGTGCTTCCACGATAATCGCAGTAAAACTGCGGATGATAGCGGGTGTATGCGGTGTGTCGCTAACGGCAGTGACGGTGTCACTCGCCTTGGCTGTTTAACACTTATATAGATATTATTTAATCGCTTTTGAGCAGCTATATTCATAAGTTTTGAGAAGCTATATTCCTATATGCATTGGTGGAGTTATATTAGTATAAGTTGATAGTCCAAGTTTTGAAGTATACAAGAGTATGGAATTGTTTAGAGATGTTTCGATTGTGCCTGTAATTCCAAAACAGTAGTTTTCAGTGTGTACCTTTTCTTGAGCCACTCGATACTCGTAAAATTCATTACTTATATAAGTTATATATAAGTTATATATAAGCATCATCAAGATTTCTGCAACAATCATTTCGTGTTTCAACAATGTATAAGAAGTCATCGTGCAAATATATTTTCTGCTATGTAACCCAAAAACTGGTAGTAGACTGTTGATCGCGTCGGTTATAAAACATACCAATCATAACAAAAACGTTTCAAATCTGCGTCTCTAATATTGTCCGGCAAATGAGCTTACTGCGACCAACGTTTTCGTTGTTGCACCCTGTAGACCACAATAAATCCAGGAGCCTTATCATTTCGGCTAGGCGTATATATCAGTGTGACGAATCTGCCGCAACCCGCACACTCTCGTCCGGCTACCGCCGCAAGTCAACCGAGTCCCGCCGGACTGGTAAGAGTCGCAGGTCCGTTTCGGATCCAGCAATTAAAGCTCGGTGTTTTTGTTTCTGTAAAGCAACAATGGGCGGCAATTTAAAAGTCCCATATTATTCATTTAAAATTATATCGTGACGTAATGGCCAGGCGTCGTCCTCGTTAGTTCTACACGCGGTGAGAGATGCTTAGTTGGATGAGAGTTTTTAGCGTGTGAAGTGGGGCGCGGGATCTGGGAACTCTCAATTTCGCGAGTGATAAATGACAGATAAGACTTGTGACGTGCATATGCATATGGGACGTTGATGAGTGCACGCATGGTAGGCGATCCGTGAATGCCACAAAAATTAAACAAACATGGCGGACGAGGAGAATCACCATCATCAAAAGAAGCGGTTCTCGCTTCAATCCATCCACCTGCCAGCCGGTATCATTCCGGAACAGAAGCACAGGAGGATGTCTGTGAGAAGTTTCTATTGGGAAGTGGCAAATCCTACAATGGTAAATGGCAGATGTTATTTGAGCAAATTAAAAAGATATTTTGCACATTCCGACAAAGTAAATATTAATTAATCTCACAAACTGTTGAATTCTCTTAGTACAGTGAAAATCTCCTAATCGCGTGTTACTTTTCATATAGGTATCTATTATATTTTTTGATTGAAGTTTAATTTTTTTGTTTAAACAAAAGAGGATAACATTTTGATAAGTTTTAGAAATTTCAATTTATTTAAAATATAATCGTCAAAATTCGCTAAATTATTCCATAATTCTCTTAGTGCTAGCAACTTCAATATATATTTAGAAGTTTCTTTAATACTGATGTGTAGCTTTATGGTACAAACGAAAGGCGAGGTGTGTCATAAATCAAATAATAATAAATTGTCAATAATAAACAAAACCAGTTTTCAAAAATATGATGTTGCGCTGTTATAGAATGAGGCGTGAAATTTTAAATTAACCTGTTACCAACAACTATATTTAGAAGATATTATTTGCCCTGAAAATTTTCTATCTAGCAGTGTAAAATTAAAAGGGAGAGCACTTCCGCAGTTGTCCCTATTTGTACATTTTCCATTTCGATTTTTTCTCTTTCGCTAGTTATACCTCTATATAAGGGCTTAAGTTATTTCTACATTTCTTAAGGGCCTCAAGGCCAATATGATTGCAACTTAGACCGGGAGATAGTGACAGATTTTTGGGCGTGATTTTACTCAGTATGCCTTTCAAAGGGCGTTCGTTATGTTGTGTACATTCTCACAATAATAAGGTATGAATCAGAAAGTAATCCTGGGTTCTTCATATGAAAAACTGAGTTTTAATTTTTTTGAAAAATATGCGTTTTGATATGATTTTAGTCAGGCTGTCTTGTATTTCATAATGAAGTTCAAAATAAAAAATTCCTCAAAAAATCATAGGCATGAAGGCAAGGGCGTCGCCAGCCGATGGCCGGGGGGCGACGGCTGGCGAAAGGGTCAGGGTATGAAACAAAAAATTATTTTGTCTGTGAAAAATTTGTTACGGAACCATGACCATGACTACTATTTGTTATGTAAAAAAGTTTAACGAAAAACTGATCTATATCTTAAGATTAAGAAGTCATCACTTCTGCCGAGTGTCCGGCGACGCACACTCTTTTTTATTATTATTATTAACTGGGTTATTGCCCAGTATACATGCGCACTGATAGAAGCATTTATTTGTATTCAATAAGATTTGTTAATATTTAAGAAATGGGTTATTACCGAATATTCTCTAATAAATATTTATTAACAGTTAACTAATCATTTACTAGAAAGCATTTTTTTTTCACCAAAAACCTATTTATTAATATACAGTGAGCAGGTAAAGGTTGGAATAAATTCGGTAAAATGTTGTACTGTGCGATTAAAAAAAAACGCTTGACACTTCCAACATAATTTTGAAAGGCGCATATTTTGACATATTTGTCGTTTTTCTGACGTCATTACCAACCAAGCTATGACGTCATCTATATATTTTTTAAATGGCAACCACTATTTTTGATAGCGTCATTTAAAAGAATGCACTTTCCTTGTATCGGTGCGCAAATAATAATATTATAAAAAAAATTTCATAAATTTTAAATTTAACATAAATTATTAAGTTTTTAGACATTTCTTTATAAGACGACTGTACCTATATTGTAGTGGTTATTTTTTGCTCAGTTCCATTTTTAAGCAGGCTTAATTTTTAATCGAACAGTACAACATTTTACCGAATTTATTCCAACCTTTACGTGCTTTCTGTATGAAATATAAAAAATGATTTATTAATATTTAATAAATCATTTGTTTGTCGTATTTTCTCAAACTATGAATGAATAAAAATATATAAAAAAATAATTTAAGCAGAAAGATAATGAATAATAAAGAAAACAATCATTTAAAATATATATCTTTTAATTTTTTATTACAGACATATTATATTAAAAAAAAAATTGATTATATGCAACCATATATTGATTTAATATTCAGTTGTAATTAATATTTGTTTGTCTGGAAGAAACTTCTGAAAAGAGTTTTAATAAATCTAGTTTATTACTCCGGAATTCCCAAATAAATCCTTCTATCAGTGTGTATGTTTGTACTTTCCTTGTAGGTAAGGTATCTACCTACCCACCTACCCTATACTTAATGCAGGTGTAATGTATTCAATATTTAACTTAACATCGTGTCACTCGCATGTATGAAAATAATAGAAAGCTAAATTTTGATTTGATCACAAGCTCAAAGCTCACATTTATTTATATTTTACAAAAACAACTGACATTATTTTACGGAAAATACGAAAGTTAAACGCAGTGACTGAGTGACTCACCCAAAAACTTTCTAGAATCCTCTAGGGGGGACAGCTGCCCCTCCCTGCCCCCCCTTGGCGACGCCCTTGCATGAAGGCATGCGGTTAACGTGGGCCCAAAGGGCTATTATTGCCACATGAACTTGTATTTTAATAATTAATTTTTCCACGTTTATGAACAGACTGCCAATGAGAAGTAATGCAATGTAAGTTCTTGTTATGAAACTGCTGAAAAAATGATGGCATACCGTTTGCGCATTTCCAAGTACAGTTTAAATTGATGTTATTTAATCATTTAAACATTTTATTCGATGTAGAGTGTACTTGGACATGCGCAAACGGTATGCAACTTTTCTTCAGCAGTATGACAAGAACTTACATACTTATCATTGGCAGCCTGTTCAGAAACATGGAAAAATTAATTATTAAATACAAGTTCACGTGACAATAACAGCCCCATGGGCCTACGCTAACGGTATGACTATGTTTTTTCGAGAAATTTTTTATTTTGAACTTCATTATAAAACACATAACAGCCTTACTAGAATCATATCAAAACGCACATTTTTCGAATAAATAATGAAAACTCAATTTTTCATATGAAGAACCCAGGATGACTCTCTAATTCATACCTTATTATTATGAGAAAATACGCAACATAATGCCTTTTGAAAGGCATAATGTGTAAAATCATGTACACAAAGTCTGTCACTATCTCCCGGTCTAATATGAAATTCAATAAAAATTGTGATCCTGTCTCGATTTTGCACGTATAAAATAACGTGAAATCGATCATGCATATAAAGATATCGATAGTGGAAAAATGAAGCAGGTACCAGCAATAAATACGTACAGTGTTTTCCAAAAACTTTGCGTCATAGGAGTAAATTTTTTTATTAATTATTTATTTTGTAATTTAACTTTGAGGTTAGATTTTGCTTTAAAGAATATAAAAAATGACCCACACAAACTTAGCCACATGACTTTCGCTAGAAATAGTCTTATATTTGTTAAAATTTCAAGAAATTTCGATACGAGCAAGTCTTTTTGAAGAGAAAATGATATTAACGCTTTAAAATTCTGTTATGTTTGATGCAACATTGAGGATTTCGGATAGAAATTTATTGAAATTAAATTTTTCGGTACTAAATTGTTGCCTTAATAATAATAAACTAAAATATGATAATTTCATGTATCTAACCAAATTCAGGACTTTTTGCAAAACAATTTACGTTTTGTCTTAATATTTATTGAATTTTTTCCATATAACGTCATGACTTTTGGTTAGAGACGTGAAATAGATGATATTCTAATTTATTATTATTATGGCATCAATCTAGTAGGTACTGGAAAATTTAATGTAAATAAATTTATGGTCTAAATGCCTGGCGGTACATCAACTTTACATGAAAGGAAACCAAATTTTAAAGCCTTAATATAATTTTCTTTTCAAAAAGACATAATATTGTTTTTGATGTTTAAAAATAAAACTACTACTACTATAATGATAAAGCTAGTGATATAAAAACACCAATAATAATTAAAGTTGCAAGTTTTTAAATTTTCAGAAATTTCTTAAAAATTGGGTAAAGGATGGTAAAAATCTGAATTAGAGATGTTTGTACCGGGTACATTCGTTTGCTCCTTGGAAACATTCATATGTACCCTGAATGTACCGGGTGCATTGCTTTTTTTGCAGTTTTGAATTTGTCATGAAAAGTCCTTTTTGGCAATACCAAGTAAGTGATATTCAGGGGCGAGCTGACCCTGCAGCAGAGGACTGCGTCGCAGACGGGCGGCCAAATCCAGGGGCGGCCACAGGCCGCCCTTCCGTCACGAAAAAATATTTATTCTGAAAAAGGTAGTAAGTCACTACATTACTTGCATTCGCCCTCAAAAAGAATATCGTCAACAATGCAACACCATATTGATATGAACCCGTAACCCTTCGGCGGCGTCGGTCGGCCGTCGGCAGTCGGCACTACCTCTATTCTGGTCTTTGCTCTGTGGCAACTGCGCGGCGCGGCGTGACGTTGGTAGGCCTCAAATTTCGTAGGGGATATCCACGCTTCAGACCTGTACAGTGAGCTAAAAAATTGAAATATCTTTCTTCCATCAGAATATACTGCAAGTCCAAGAACCGATTTAGCAATAATTTCCATTGAAAGTATCCTACTTGATACAATAAATGTCAATGTTATAATATCAGAGTTTGCCAGTGCTAAAGCCAGAAAAGTACCATTCGTTTAAATTGTATATTGTGCCTTGTACGTAAGGGATAACCCCAATATTTTAGAAATATTTTATTTTTTTGTTTCATTTAGAAGAACATGTTTTATTTATTTTTACAAGTACCTGTGTTTTTTTCCAATGCAAAATATATTTATTTTCAGTTACATTATTACTTTGTAAACCTAATTCTTTTTACATTTTTAGTTTCTTTTTCTTAGAAAATTATTTAATTTTAAACATTTTTTATTTTAAAGAAACATTTACCTTGTTCCTTTCAGTCTGGAAATTCTACCAGACACAAAACATATTACTCATTATAATAAGACTGATTGCCTGTGGTATTTTATTGTTATAAATACAGTGACCAGCAGAAAGTTGGACACAAAAAGTTAATATTTTTAAACTCTGGTTTCCATTAATTTAAATTTCTAGCTGCTAATCGAACAAAATTAAAGTTAAGTAGCAAATTTATGTGTTATCCGATAATAAGTTGCGTTTGCGGTATTTTTTTGTAATACACAGGGTGGTCGAAAAAATACAAAAAAAAATTAAATTTCTTTTTTTTGACTATGTGGTTGTGACTTTAAATCTACCTTTGATTCCAAACAACTTTTGTAAGTAACTTTTTACCATATTTTAAAAAATAAGGGTAGTTTACTCTTGAGTTATTTTGACATTTTTGAATCTACCTCGTATCCAAAAAGAGATATTTAAATTTTGAAATGCGCGTTTGGAGATTGAAATAATATGCACCAACTTTTATCAAGAACAAAATTTTCTGAGAAATTAATAATAAAAAAGTTTTCTATTTGTGTTCAACTTTCTGCGGGTCACTGTATATATTTTTGAGAATACCTATCATTATTTTTGTTATACCTAAATAACAATTTTTGCAATTACCTCGTAGGTAATTACAAGAGACGGAAAAGCCTAGTTTTTATAACCCGAAAGAAATTTTTTATTATATTCTGCAGACGGGCGGCCAAATATCTAGGAACGCCACTGGTGATATTTGAATGGAATTAACTAGAAACTAGAAAATTAGAATGAAAATACAGTTTTAAGCATTTTGGTCTTTTATTCATAAAAATAAATATGTTGATTGTTGCTCTTTGCCTTGCTACATAACGTGTAATAAAATATTTAAAAAAATACATTCTAGGTACATCATGAAGCAGAAAACAGTCTTCTTACAAAGCAAGTTCTTTGTGTTGTAAGTCTAAGTCACAGCTTTTTAATCACAAAATTATCGAGAAATAAAATGCTTTGCAAAAGCCCTAACTATAATGGCGCCAAATTTGAAATTTTATAAGTACCCGGTGCAAACCGTTATGCACCCTGGGTATGTACCCATTTGGGAACATTCATATGTTCCCAGGTGCATTCACCTGCCCATCTCTAATCTGAATTATTATTATTATTATTTTAATTTTAAATTTTGCATGCCACAAACCGCGTCCTGATATCTCGATTCGTTTGAGAGATACGGATCATTTCTGATTTTGTTTTGGGTTTCTTAAACGTGCAATAACTTTTCGGTTTTTGAACATTTTTTGTATAATTCATTGGTGTAGAGAGATATTTTCTTTGAAAGCGGTTTTATAGAAAAAAAATTGAAATATCTCAAATTTGCACAGCAAGAATTTTTTTAAGACCTGTATCGATGAAAGTGTCTCTCTACACCAATAAATTCTACGTAAAAAATAAACAAACATGTTTTTACGGAAATCGAAAATATATTCTTCTTGCCGAATAATGGGACCCCATTGACACATTGGTAATTTACCGACAAATCACTGGTGCCAAGGCCGGATTCCATTTTTTGTTACAATTTTTGTTTACACCACAAAACGCAGAAATGTATCGCTGCTTCTTTCAAAGTTGTTTGTGGATCACAGTACACCTTAGCTACTTTTTGTCTATATCTATATAAATAGGAGAAACCCCTTTAAACCATCCAGTCTGGGAGACACCGTGGCGAATTAAGGTTCGACATAATGTTAGCATTGTTTAATACTTACAAAGTATTTTTAACAATCTTAAGAATATATGTTTCGAAGATGTCTGGAACAGATATAGGTACAGCAAAATTATTATGGCAAGCATTTTTTCATACTAAATTAATATTTTTATTTGCAAAATGACTTCAAACAAATATAATGTTACTCTAATGACATTTTAATTGACCCTTGTTACTTTTAATTTCAAATAATAAATTTATTATAACTGAATACCTTGAAACAAAACCCAGAACAATCGTTTTACTTTCCTTTGTCGCCTGCGACATGCTCTTACTAGGTGAGTGGGTGATTGCACTTTCTTTCTAAAGTAACAGTAATTCGTTTAATTGCTTCTATTGTGGCAGGCCATGGACCATTAATTTCTATCAGGATTCCATTAACCTGCCAACGTTTAGTAAAGAAAATATATCTGTCTGTAGCGGTAATATCCATAAACATAAAATATTTTGCAATTTGTGAAGGAAATGTGAAACATAGTTGCTGACACAGAATCCGAATATAGGTTTTTAATTGTCAGATTAGAGCATAAATCTGATAAAATTAAGCCCGTGTCTGCTCTAATGCACTATTTACTATTTGTATGACTCCCAACCAGTTAAGTTAAAAAAATATTTGTTAAATTTTTGCCTAGGCAAGTCAAAACATATGTAAATCATAATTAATCTTCCATTCATATTATTCTAACAAATATTTATCAATGTTTTCATAACAAAAAATCTCAATAGTCTCAATGTAAACGCAAGAATAATAATTAATAACCAATAGGATGTGCACATAGCAACGTTTATTGAAGTTAGTTGTAGAACATACTATACCTATACTACTACTTAGTCCAAATGTTTCTACTTCACCTATTCTATTATATTCTATTTACCTATTTCTATTTCGTCTATTTATTACACCCCTTAATGACATATTTATTAAAAAATAACTAGGCAGTTACATGTGTTTTGTTGGCAGGAAGGCAATTCTAAATTAGCAATTCAGATCTTAGAGTAGTGTGCCAGTCGTTCAAGTAACTGCTGTTCCATTATTCTAATTCTTCTCATTTGCATCCAGCAACCATCACATAACAAAATTGGAATTTCTTATAATATGTGAGCAAAATCAAATTTTAGGCACCTATGTTTGTTAAAATAAAGTGAATCGGGCTTTAACAAATATAATCAATTGTTTTTAATGCAAGTGACAGGAAAATTCTAAGTTATATGAGCACACAAACCAAATTTTGAAATAAGTTCCTAGCACGATATACATTTAGAAATATATACAAATAATAAATAATATTTTTAAAAATGTATTACTCTTTGATCCCTAGCCAATGAAAACATGCCACAACCGCTACCTACATGTTGTCATACCCAGGATCTGAGCAGACATAAATTGAATCAAATAACTGTTTGTTTTTATTAATGCACGCTGAAATCAATTTAGCCGTAAAGTTTTGAAAGCAAAACAAGCCATTGTTTACTGTTGGGATTACGACTTTCGAAAATCGTGGATATCCATAACATAACGTCTGTAATAATTATTTAGGCTACAACAGGAAAAAATAATTGCTCAAATGGAATCACGCTAAGAGTAAACAGATCATATTGCATCGCAGCTCAAGAACATGACACAAATGGTTTTGGTCTCTGGCTAGCAGCATAATAGCTTTTTCTAAGACCATTATGGCAGAATTGTAGTCAAATTACTTAATATGCCCAGACTTTTAATAGGTTTGAATTAATTTAGTTGAAGTTGAATCGATGACAGCTTGGATGTAGGATGTGTTGCCATCTATAAATAAACATGAATTGTTTTGATAAAATATAATTAAATGTCATTAACCGAATTGTTATGATAAAAAGAAATACTGAATTATTCCTAAAGGAGGCGCAATGTTCTGTTGCCCCTACATAATTTTTCATATTGGACCAATTTATGCTCTGATTTTCTGTCCAGATTAGGTATTCTTTTTCTTCATTTATTCCAGAAGGGCGGAATCTTCATAGCGCTAATGTAAAACCGATTTTCCGCCAAATGGACTAGTCGAGTTCCTGTTTGGCTTTGGTTCGTATTTTTTGAAACACAGAAAACAGAACTTTTACAAATTCACAAAGCTGGCAAAGTATTGTCGGAGTCTCGTTTTCGTTTTCAGTTATTTTGCACCGCGCGAACTTGTGTGTTTGTGTTTGCTTAAAAAGACAACAGTTATTTTAGGGGTGATTTTTTTATCATTGCGGGTGGTTGGCTTTTACCTACCGAGTTCTATGGAAAACAAGTAGATATGTCATTTGCTTGTGTGCTGCCTCGAATAGAAGTAAGATCGTTCACGATTGCACAGAACATCCTCAGGGCACAAATATTATACTGATGAGAAGCTGGTGTGTAGGTACCACGCAGATCACCCTCAGAGTTAGGTATTCATTTTACAAAGAAAGTTAAATAGAAGTTAGAAACGCAAATTGTTGTTTCCACTATACTAAAATCGAGCAATCTGGCGTAAATAAAACCACGTGTTCAATGACGAACCGCGGTTGGTCGGTAGGCTATAAAATTTCACCCGACTCGGCAACAGGGACGTACTCCATCGCAAAAGTGTAGTTATTCGGTTTTATCTTGTAGTTTTCAGCTATTTAGACACTGCCACGAATAATTGTATCGATGTTTTGAACCATTTTAATTAAGCCAATTCTTGTCCGAAATATTTTGATGTAAACAATTGTAAAACTAAAATTAAATAAAGGTCGTACCTCAGTGCGGCCCTGGCGAATATTTCAACGCACGTGCTCTTGTTTACGCCAGGCGTAAGAGTTGCTCGATTTTAGTATAGACTCTTTGATCTTGAACTATGTCGCAAAAACTGTTTAGTCTTCGAACAATTTGTGAAAAGTTGTGTCTCGTGTCTCTTTGTTTGTCCACGTAATAGAACATCGACATAACACGGTATAAGACATAATTCCATAATTGTATGTATATAGCGCAGTTACTACGTTTGTCTCAACGCGTCCCATCCGACTGAAAGAGGTTTGAATTCACCTGAATGGGTGCAAATTTACAGCGTAAATCCTACAGATCGAAATTCAATCGGATCTAAAATCTCAAACCGGTTTGTTCATTCTGAGTTGATGAAATCCACTAGACTGAATCAAACACAGCAATTCTTGACGACATAAACGGGTTTGTATTAAAATATAACTCAACTCTTCTTGCGCAGTACGCAGTGTGTGAGGTTATATTTTGTAATGTCATTCTCAAGCAGAAGTTAGCCAGAAGGATGGAATAATAAGTATAATAAGACAATGTGTCTAGAGAAGATTGAAAAACCGTTTGATTCAAACCTGACGATGTCAACACCAGAATTACAAAGAATCGACTCACTCAGACTACGTTTATCTCGTGACAACTCGATCGGATTGAAATGGATCCGATTGAGTTATGTCAAATCTTTTATAATTCTATACGTTTACATCATCAGTATTGAATCCTACGGTTTTCAATCCTCTCTAATAGGGACATTAACTTATTCCACAGTAGGTTGGTGCACATTCTGGCCAACTTCTGTTTGGAAATAGCGGCTTGACTTGAAATTTTAAGTCTGATTGAATTTCAATCTGTAGGGTTTACGCCGTCTATTTGAGTCCGCTCCAGTGAATTCAAACCTCTCTCAATTGGATCGAACGCGTCGAGATAAACGTAGTCTCAATCGGATTCATTTCAATCCGATCGATTTGTCACAAGATGAACGTAGTCGTTGCCTGTGGTGTCAGTCGTCCACGTTTCGACGGCTCTGATGCGTGCTCTTCTAGGACCAGCCTTGAAGGATGTAGAGACACAGCGCTGTCCTTAAATAGCCCAGTCAATCGTAAAAATTGATATCCCACACGAACGCAAACAATATTAATAATCTTGACCGTCGAACGTGTGTTTAATTGTTATGTAAGTGTTAATTAGCCATCCCGATAATTGCACCGATGGGATTGAGCGCTTTCGGCGTTTCCACGGCTTTCCGCGGTTGGTAATTAGAGGAACCGGCGGCGGCTGCGTGCGCATCCACCACGGCCTTGGCACTAGATGGCACGGAAGTATATAATGGCGTGTTTCCGACGCCGCCGAATTGATGGCGATATTAAAACTAATATGGGAACGATCACGGATTTCTCGTTGGGTTTCTCTTTGTTCTGCCGGAAAAGTGTAACGACATTACGATACGTCAATTATTTCATCGAACCGTGCCGCTATTGGTGTTGTTCTCACTCACTCTCGGTCGGTAGGTTCTAGGTTAAAGTGTGGTTCAGTACTGCTAATAATGCCAATAGTGAATGTTTACGCCTCTATTGTAAATACGCAGAACATATAACTCACTCCTGTTATTAATTTCCTAACCATTCTTACATGGATAGTATAACTTCTAAATATCTGAGACAGTTATAATGTTCACTTTTTTTTCAAATAGGTAATACCAAATTTGGCAAATAAAGAAAATCAGAGTAGGTAGGTACGTCATGTCATTTGAAATCATCTTTTAAACAAAAACAGTTGACTATAGATACATCAAAAAGATCATAAATCGAATAATGAAAAAATTATTAAATAAAATATTATTAAATATTTTATATAAAAACTATATACAAAAAAAACCTAGGTAATATCTTAACTTACTAATCGAGTGCAGATTTGTGTCATTCCAAAATTAAAATTTGAAAGTTGGTGTGCGATCAGGGTTTTTGTGAACGGTTTCAACCTTTGAATAAAGAACCCAAGGAAGGAGCAAATTTGGGCTTAACGCTCGACCAGGACAGTCTCTGCTGTTTCCGTTTTTACAGTATACAGTATTACCGGCAAAAAATTATAAGGCACTTTTATGTCTTTAAGTTTAGGAATCCTTGATAATATAGCAATTCTTAATTTTAAATTTGCAATTATAAAGTAGTAGGTACCTACAAGTTAATTTAAATTACAAAATTACTTACCGATGGATTATTACCCTCAAAGATTATAGTTCTGGCGGTCACCTAAACATAATAACACAAAAAAGTATCTAAATACTACATACTGACACCTATCATCGTATCATATATCAAAATATTGTGTCAAAACTTGGTTACTACTTAGGGCGATTTTCGTCTCACGTATATACATAGAGCTTTGACTCCTTCCTGGGATTTTTTATTCTAAGGTTTCAACAATGTCTCTGACTATAATATATATATATATATATATATATATATATATATATATATATATATATATATATATATATATATATATAAGAAAAGGTGATAATGGGCAAACACTCATAGTTAACAAAAAGAAAAAACTAGTAACCGCATACACGTGTTTCATGCTATTTGGCAATCATCAGTACGGTGTAACATTAACCAAATCAAAAGATAGGCATGATTTGGGAAGCAACAAATGAAGTCCAGGCAGGAGCCAACAGCACATTTGCAGCTTCAGTCAGCACATCCCCTATTTTGGGGCTTGTACTAACATCGCCACGGAGGCTGCTTGTTAGTACAAGCCCCAAAATATATATATATATATATATATATATATATATATATATATATATATATATATATTCAGTGTGACCCACTTCAAACCGGAACACTCCCATAAAATTGGCATTTATCAACCGATTTTGATCTAGTTGTTCTTAACGATAGAGCGTCAAAAACTGTACTTTAGGGCAAAACAGCACATTTTATTTTAAAAAACCATGGCCTGATGAGGCATATGTGTATAAAAAATCTGACTATGCCGCTGGATTGGGCATCTCCTAAAAGGAGTTTGTACCAAATTTTGTTAAAAAATATCGAACAATAAAAATTCTAGAAACCAATGAAAATCGTGATTTAACTAACCTATTTTACTTGCCTACTCGCTTAAATCAACAACTTATATGTACGGATTAAAAACAAATAAAACTCTAAAGTACTACATTGCAACTAATAATAGATATACCTAAATAAAAATCCTAAAGTAAAAGACATGAGGTATGAATAATTATCGAAATAAATGGTCGATTACTAGGAAAAAATTTGAAATTTCAATTTTAATTTTGGTTTTTTGTATTTAGATACTTATACCTATTTTTAATAAAGCAAGTTACAGGTTCAATTATATTGTTATGCCTAATATAATTTGTTCAATTTTGAAAATGTGCCGTTTTGCCCTAAAATACAATTTTTGATGAACTGTCGTTAAAAAAATTCCATCAAAATCTGAGGACAAATAAAAATTTTATGGGTGTTCCGGTTTGAAATTTGATGGGGATCACACTGTATATATGCCTCCTTTAGATAAACCATTAAAATAGCCTTCCTGGCCCTTCATAGGGACTACACGTAGAAAGTATAAATCTTGGAATTGCAGTAGATAGGTACCTACTAGTTATAACTTGCTATTTGCACTAAAATGTTATAAGTATAGTTGGGTATTAGCACTAAAATAATGTAGGTACCTAAATATATACTTTATCGAATTGAAATTCAAAAAAACTTCCCTAATTTCTTGCAAGTGGCGCAGTTTGGTATACCTGTCTTTATCTTCAACTGATTCTCTAATCAAGTGGTATGTACCTCTTTAAAAATATTCCCTTATTATAAAAGACTTTGTAGGTATATTTTGCTACGTACTTTGTTACCAGGTGTTTATGAGAATTTGCTCATCAAGGTCTATAAAAGTTAGGCACTTAAAACCTGGAACAGTCTGTTACACATATTTATGCGTAAAACATTGCGGCCCACGAATTTGATTTAAAAATTAACGGCCGTAACAAATCTTGAAATAAATCTCTCTTATCTCTTGTCATAAAAACATGAATTGCTCACCCAGAAAACACCGTTTGTACGGATCATTGCTTTACTTTCCGTACAGGGTGTTAACGCTAATAATAGTCCCACTACTCCCATAACTTTTAAATTTTTTGTTATAGAAAAATGTTTTAGATAAAGGTTGTGAGAAATTTTATACAGGGTGTTTTGCAAATAGGCAAACCATTTTTTAAATGGAATACCCTATTATAATATAAGAATAGTATTATATTCTTACATTGTTGAAATTCACTCGTGAAGGCAATTAAAATGATATAAGTATAACTTTGTATCATCCTTTTCCGTTTTTGAAATATTCCGTTTTCAAATTTTATATTAAATTTAATTTAAATTTGTGGATCTCGTGATAAAAATAGTCTGTGAATGTAATCACAAAGAATATTAGTTTTAATATTTAATCAAAAGGACAACATTCCAAAATGATTAGAAGCTTTTTCAGATTTTACTGATATATTTGATAATACTCTCGAAATAAAATAAGAATTTCAAGAACATCTTAAAAAGCTCTTAAAGATTTTGGGATTTTATTATGTTGTTCTCTTGGTTAAAACAAATATTTTTTTATATTACATTTATCGTCTATCTTCATAACGAGATTCACAAATTCCAGTTAAATAAATTTTGTATAAAATTTAAAAACGGAAAAAGGTAATGATACAAAGTTTTATGTCATTTGGATTGCCTTGATAAGGAGATTTCAAAAATACAAAAATATATAGCGTGTTCCATTTTAAAAAGCCCGAGTTTGATTTGCCCGCAGTTGCGAAACTCTGTATAAAATTTATTATTATCCCAGCAAACTGCATACAATTCCCCACAACTTTTATCTAAATATATTTTCTATCACAAAAATGAAAAAGTTATAGGAGTAATGGGACACTGCATGGACACCCTGTACAACCCACGCCAATAGTATTTACCAAAAATAAATCATAATAAAATAGGCATTTCCGATCAAAAATACATAGGAAGTAGGTATACGCAGTTCAAATTAATGTTAGCTAGTTTATCTCGAGGCCTCCTCAGAAGAAGATATGCCCAAACAGGAAATATCGTGAATTCTACTACTTCATTTATCGTAACTATCCCCAGGAGTCTTTTCCAATGTCATTGCTATCAAAATAACTGATTTGCACATTCACGATTGACTACCTTTAGTATACATTTTAACAATACTGATCTCGACAAGTTTGAGCTTTTCTAAATCGATGTGCTATTTTACGATCTTACTGTGGATCCCAAATGTGTATTGCTTCATGTCATATAATCTGAAATTTCAAACGGAGATTCTACTTTTATATGTCAATATATCTCGGCAAACCTATGGTATGTGTGTGTACGTCTACTTTCAAATGCAAATTCAGTGTAACACACCTTCACAAACGATTATTATATGCCTTAAGAATTCTTTAGTTAACAGTATAACATGGCAAGATTTAAGCACCACATACAAATCAAAACATAAATTATTGTAGTGAATGATAATCATTACGCTGATGTAAAAAATTACAGTTGTAACAACAAAGATTCCCAGCATAATAGATATATCTATTGATAATCGCCTTTATTTCACATTGTGTATCAACTTTTTCATAATAATATAGAGGCAAATAATAGGTTTGTGTTCACTTCCCGCGAGTTAAATATATAAATTATAAAGTAAGTGCACCATACCTTGTTAAAAAAAATTGGTACACACTAGCTGCAATCAATTTGAGTAATTAGTTCTAAATTAATTTAACTCGTAGAGGCTAAATAACCTAAATTATACTTTACGTACCTATAGATAAGTGAATTTTGTTACACAAGAATTTACTAGGTAATTATTATGACGGTATATAGGTATCCACATCCGTGTGATGAAATATTTAAAAAATGAAAATATTTTTAGATTCCTTAAAAAAGGGTTTTTGGAAACGGAATTTTTCAGATAGTAAATTTGGTACATGTAATTAAGTGTAGGTAAATGTCACGCCTTAATTTTAAAATTTTGAGGTTAAAATGTAGAACCTAGAAATAGTTTATTGAATAATATACAAGAAAGAAAAGATTATTTTTTTGTACCGCTGCGGAGTTTACCTGCCGAGATGCAGTGGATGCTGGCAAACTCCAGGAGTTCTGATTAAAAAGTAACAAGCTTGGTATTTGATCTAATACAACTGTATAAAACTTTAGATCTACAAGTTTTATATAAAACTTTTTTAATCTCAAAACAATAAAAAGTTATTGGGGTTCTTATTTATATTCAATTATTTGTCTGTAGGTACACTGTATAGAGTGTCTGTCTAGGTACCAGATTTTTTGCAGTTTTTAGTTTCAGAAAATCTTTAGTTCAACGTCAAAATTTTGAGAATTATTCTCGCTTGGCTCTAACGAAATATTCCTAAAGTTGTTAGTTAAAAAGATACCAATTTGACGGTCCTTCTTCTGCTCCCTTTTACAAGCACTTTATCTGGAAGAAACAAACATGTAACTTTCTTATTTCTTTACACTTTTCAGAAAAATCGTTTAATAAGAAATAAACAAAAAACTGCATAGCCTCAAGAGAGCCGAAGTCCCTGTGTAATTTTCTAAAACTATCTGAGTACCCAGTTGCACAAAACTTCTTAGTGCCATCAATTTTCAATATGAAAGTTTCCATATATGTCTTAAAATAAACATGCGACGGCTATTAGTTGTTTTTCTCAATTTGAGGTTTATTTTGCAGCACCACTTAGCTGTCCAAAATTGCCACATTTTTTGTTTCTTACGTTTTTTTGTAGGGCGCAAAATAAGCGGTAGTAGCTCTAAAAAATCATCCTGTATACTATAATACTGTTAATTAATGTTTACTGTGTCTATTCTAGTGAAATGCCATTTATACTCGATTTCTTTTCATTGTGCATTGTAATGTCATAAACAATGTTGCATATTCTTCTAATATAATTAAAACATTAATTATGCACGTCAATACTTGAGTCGTTTCTCCAAAAAATGTCAATGGTTTGAAATGTTCCAAACTGACAAAAAAATGAACTAGATAGTTTATGCATGGAACAACAAAAAAATCTCCATTTTGCTAGAATAGTGTTCGAGACAAATAAAATAATTAATCTTCTTTGGGGAAGAAATTGAGTGCATGTCATAGATAATATAAAATTAGGTATGCATGAAACAGAAAAACAAAGTAGGTAGTACCGCAAGATCTCTAGAGAAGAGGAGGTTGCCTCTTAATTTCAAAGTTAACGCGAGAATGACGTCACTTGGTACCTAAGTTCAAATACTAACAATGTCTTGAATAGCCCACCATAGGGAATTTTTAATTAAATTAAATAGAGGTACAGGAATGTAATTTTTGAATTTGCGGTATTGTAATAATATTGTAAAAAAATAAATGAGACTTGCTCTTCTATTTAACTGGAGTAGCATATATGTACTAACATTCTCTTCTATACCTTAGAAAAATAAAAATATGTTAAAAATGGCCAAAAAAATAATCTTTCTCTTGCTACGTGAACATTAATCTACTTCATTCTTATGCTTAGGGTTTCATCAAGTCAAGTAGCTTGACATTTTAACAAATAACTTGACTTGACTTGAAAATCAAGCTTTTGACAAATTAAATATTTGGCTTGACTTGATATTGGAAAATTACTACTTGACTTGAACTTGACTTGATTTCAAGTGCGTATATTCAGAATTGATCCTTTTTCCACAAATTTTATGAATAATAAATTTCTGTAGAATGGTTTATACCTTTGAACTTTAGTTTTGAAGGGTTCTGACTAATCTTATTAAAACCAAACTAATATTTTATGTATATAAATATTTTCACAGTATCTTTTCACTTCACTCTAAGGTGAAATAATACCTCCCAAAGACAAAAAACAAAAATATAAGAAAATAATTCACATAGGACTACACGGTAAACAAACGGGAGCAGCTGGGAATTATATACCAGATGTCGAGCAACATGGCGGCTATTTTGACCTTAAGTTTTAAAGAGGCAACCTCCTACTCAATAGACCTTGGGTAGTACCTATGTAGGCATATTATACTACTACACCAAATACAATTATTCGAACGTCATAGCCAGATAAATTAACGCATTTGGTAAATAGAGAAAAAAACATCAAAAATAAGGTCGAGGCAGATCATGTTGTTGTTGAACTCCTGGAGCAGCCTATGATGTTGGCAACATTCCAGACTTTAAATTAGGATGGCGGATGTAACAAGGGACAAAGTCAGCGGCCCCAGAACTTTTTAATAAAAATTCATGGAAAACTGAAGTTTTTAAGAAAATGACTTCATAGGCGTGCTCCCAGGGAACACCATGCATTGTCCAAAACTCCATAAGTAAGGGCTATATTGCTATTACCCAATGCATTAGTTCTAGTGGTGCTGTATCATTATCGGGTAAGTAATAAAGTATTACTGGCAGTAACTTTTTCCGAAAAAAATTGACATGAGGTCGCTAGGGCGCGCTTTACCTGAATGCGAAGCGTTTATTATCATTATCGGCATCACGGGAGATTAGGATGCCAGGTTGTTGGCCGTACGCGGAGAGTGGTCGACCTTGGAAAGCGCAAATCGTGGGCAGCGGCAGCTCACGCACCGCTTTGGGCGATTGCGGTACCGGTACCGCCGCACCACGGCATGAATTCACAGATCAGATACGATATACAGTCGGACAGTGGCTGGCCTCTCGACCCCAACTAGTACTCGCTCCCGCGAGTGGTCGTGTTTCGTCTGTTTTATATAGATATAGATGTATGAGGCTATGGATTTAGGTTGTCGTCCGGTGTTGACCTATATATTACAATTTATATGTTGTAATACATCTTATACGGGGGAAAATAGCAAAGGTTGAACAGAGAAAACTGTTTTTTTTTTGCTTTTTCGCAATATTATTATCTTCGTCTCTGCCCGTAGATAGGGTTGGGGTATCTGTGCTATGTATGAGATCCTGTGTGATTCCTATGTTTTTGATCAAAAATATTTTCCGATAGGATTGAAAGGGTCGAAAAAGCTATATATTTAAGAGAAGAAAAAATGTGTTTTTCTAATGCTTATCAAACTAAAACTTGTTGTTTACCCCACCTCCACTAATTTTGTTGAATTAATATTTTCCTTCTGTAGATTTTATAAAGGTTTCCACACTTCAGCACCAATCTATCTGATTTTTGGGACATTATTCAGATGAGAGCATCTACAGAGATCGCAACTTAGACTACAGGCCCGTAACTTTTCTATTTTCAAAATAGGCACTGCTCTTTCTAAAAAAATATTGAAAAATTTTATCAAAGTAATTTAGTGGGAATTAAAAGATACACTGGCATAAACAATTATTATAAAAAATTGCTTTTAACACTTCGCTTGAATATGTCTACCTTAATAATCATACTCTCTGTTTTAAATATCGCCTGCTTGACTTTTTTTATCACAAAGGTACATACAGGGTGTCCACGTTTGTACCTATATAAATCCATAAAATCTCTATTTTTGGAGATATTCCCCTGAACTTTTTTGTTTGGAAGGTTTTCAATAAAACTATTTATCAATTTTTTTATTTAAAATTTGACACATTAGAACACCCAAAAACCCTCCCATATACAAAATTTTAACAAAAAATATACAAGGACTTTATTCTATAGGGTATAAATTTTAGAGGCATCTGGCGAATCAAATGTGTCATGGAATTACCTTGAAACAGTTGAATGGTCGACAGGACCACTTAAAGTGTTGGTGTAAAAAGTCACAATAAAAAAAAAACAAAATATTTTTCTCTGGGCCATCTCAGAATCTAAATTTTTATGAAACTTTATACGGGTCAAGAGCTCTCTGGAATTGTTGAAAAAATATTAATAAACGCAAAACTAATTCTTTTTTTACAAAACGCCAATCGACAAATAAAAAAAACGACTTAAATTATTGGAAATTTTTCAGCAAAGTCCCTGTCTAAGATGATACATTTTCTGTGCGTTTCCTGTTGTGACCACCAGACACCTAATTCATCTAGACTTACTGACTGGCAGACTTCTCTAATTTTTGAACTTAGTTCCTTTACAGTTTCTGATGCGGTTTTGATATATCTAGCTACTCGATTTTTGAACGGTACCTATAAAATTTCAAAAAAAGTCCTCTTGTGCTTAAATAATTTGGTACCTTCTAGAATTGAACTCCCTGTACATTTTTTGCTCAAATTTGGTAGGTATATAGGAATTTTTCGAGAAATCGCTAAATGAAAATTCAGGCTGAAAAAATAAAGACCTTTGTTGATTTATATAGGTATAAAAGTAGACATCCTCAAGAAGGAAGTAAAAGTAACACAAAATAAGAAAAGATTCAAGAAAAAACTACTAAAAAATACCATAAAAACTAACAAATCCTCCCTTCCAAGACAATTGTACACAATTCAAAAAAAATTCAGACATCCTTAACTGGGCTCCAAGGTGAATAAAATCGTCCAAAAATATGAAGACCTGAAGAGTTTAGCTTGGAAAATGTCAAAACAAAACCAACAACATTTCTAGTAGTCGCTACAGTAACATCATTCAGATAAATATAAACTTAACTAATTACATGTTACATGGATAACGTAATACACTTTTGCCCAACAATCAGTTTCTTTAGGTTGAATCAAAGCAATAATCCATACCTATAGGTCAAAATAATAATATATCCCCAATTTAATTGCCCTTACAAATTCACCAAATATAATGACTTATACTGTTGAGTAGCGAATATGCGTACACATAATGGTTGAGCTGAGTTCACCGTGCGTCTGCAGCGAAGCCTTGATGCATCTTCCGTGCACCCGAATCTTCTGATGCTATTTTCGGACTCGGCCGTCTCGCAGGCATCGTAAAATTACCGTCGTAAACTCGGAATGCTGTTAAGTAGTACGTCTTCGAGATATAAATAAACCCGGAGAGGTGAGCACGGTATGATTTACGTCCTCGTAATATGATTTTTATGTGCTGATACGATCGAGGATGGCGGCGTCTCTAGAAATTATGCACCTGTTCTTGCTGCAAGACCGTGAAAGTTTCGGGTTTTTTGTTTCCATTTTCGTGTGGATTTATTGATACAGGGAATTTTCTCCGAAAATCTGGGCGTATGCAAATCATCCCAGGCTTAAATTCTCCCAACTCTCATAATATCACAGAAAATGTATATTTTCTGTGATAATATTTCCAAGGAGTCTACACAAACGCATAATATCCCTCTCGATTGACGACACGATGCGGATTTGAACATACTTTGTGGTGCAATGCCCACGTTTGTGTTGTTTCTAGAACACTTCTAGTACCTATCTACAGTGTCCAAAAACCTTCAGATTTTTGAAAAAAAGAGTTCAATAGTACCTAGTTATCTTATTCTTTTTGTAATATCTCTAGGGATTTACAGGTATCTATATTTGGTGGCTCGTAATTTATAAATCGAAAAAAAAAAATCTTTAAATATGCACGAAGCTACAATCATATTGCGATGTACGCATGTAATGTTATATAATCGCGCTTTCCTTTTCAAAGTTAATAAAATACTTATTTTAAATCACAGAATTACCAAATTAATACATTATTTCATACAACTAAGTAGGTACCTATACGTAAGTATCTATCTATCGTCAAGAGTTGATAATTTTACGTAGGTGTAAACATCCTTTATTGTTTATAATTACAGGTACTAACAATCTTTCTTTGTTAATATTCTTGGCTTGACATTGTAGGTTAAAATTTCCACGTTCGATACTTGCATTATACAATCATGAATGGTAACCCTACACCCTCTAAACCCTTCTAGTTGCTGTAGAAGACGCCGAAGTCTCCTACATCTCACCGCTACTAATTAATAATAATTGAAATAAAGAACACCTAGGCGATGGAACCCGTATCTCCGGTTGCCTACGGCTACAGTAGAAGTCCCGGGTTCGAGTCCCGGCTGGAGTGCATTTTTTCAATTTATATCCTTTACCTGATATGACACTAAAACATCCTTTATTACTTGAAACATTCCTACGGAAATTAGGACCAAAAATATTGATTTGAGTTTTTCAATTTTACACATAATTTGTGGAATCATGTTCCTTATACCTCGAACTAGAAGAAATAACTTATATGGATTTACAAATATTTTCTAAAATATTTCAAGTTTTTTCCCTATTTTTTGCAATAATTTTAATTCTACGTACATAACACCTGTTTGAATTTGTAAATGATGCGGCAGATCATGACCCGCACGTATAGTATCTATATCTCCACCGATCCAAAATTTAAGAGGGGGTTGCCTACAGCGAAAGTGACGTTAGATTTCGTTTTTTTTTAAGTTTTATAGCATAAAATCTAATAACATTTTACCGGGCAAAAATTTAGTACAAACATCTCTGTCTTTATTTTAATCATAAGATCTTAAAAGCATATGCTCTGGAATTATTATTTTTCCCAAGGTTTTCATAACCTATAAAACAAAACGCTGCTTTTAAGATCTTATGATCAAAATGAATACAGAGATGTTTGTACTAAATTTTTGCCAGGTAAAATGTTATTAGATTTTATGCTATACAACTTAAAAAATACGAAATCTAACGTCACTGTCGCTGTCGGCAACCCCCTCTTAACGCAGTGTGGTCAGATTTTAAATAAAAAAAAAACGCTAAATGGTGTTCCTGAAAATCGAGTTTATAAAAAAAATCGCAGCCCGCCCTAGATTTGCATTTTAAAAATGGCAAAGAGGTCAAAAGAAGCGTCTTTTGAAAGCCTTTCAAACAAAAAAAAGTTCAGGCGATTATCTTCTAAAGATAAAATAGACCACTTAGCCAAAAGTGGCATCTATAAACTTTCTTGCAATTCTTGTAATAGTACCTATACAGGGTGTTCGAAAAATAGACGGAGATATTTTAGAGGGTGATTCCCTGTTAAAAAATATAAAAAAAGTTTCTATAAATATGGATCCGGAAATGCAGAGTTTTCAAGGCAGTGGCGTACATTTTTTTCCCAATAATATTCGCTAAGGTGCCCCCGGGACGCCACTGGACTTAATAATTTTAATCTAGATATTAGGGCTAAATTAGCCTCTTAATACAACAAATAACATTGCCAAATTTCAACAGAATCGTTATTTTTTAAGATTTTTTTTTTAATTTAACATTCTGTATCTTGAAAACTCTGCATTTCCGGACCCATATTTATAGAAACTTTTTTTCATATTTTTTAAGAAGGAATCACCCTCTGAAATATCTCCGTCTATTTTTCGAACACCCTGCATAGGGAGAACTTGTCGTCCCCTAAAAGTTCGTATAAATGAACATTTAAATAAAGTAAATTCAACCTTTGGAGAACACTTGCATACTTTTAATCATAACTTCAGTCCTCACTCCAATTCAAAAATTTTACGCAATGTCACATCAAAGAATTATAACAGACTTGATTTCCTTGAAGATATTCAAATAAACAGAGAATTATCCAATAATCCAGATTGTTTAAATGTTAAAGTTAATCTTAACAGATCTTTCATTCCTTTACATAGGAGACTCACTCAATGATGAAAAAATTTTTCTTGGCCTTCATATTACAGGGTTGTCCTGTTATCTCCTCTTTTCGTGTCGCGTTTTTGGGATTTTGGGGGGCTTTTTGGGCTTATCATGTAAACAAATAATTTTTCGAATTTCTATTTCTATCTAATTTTCATTACCATTAATTAAATATTTATTAAATATAAATTCTTAACTTATGTATTAAATTTCTTCAAATCCTTCACATTCACTCTTCATAAAATATTTTTACCCGCCTATGACATTTTGTTTTCAAGTTTAAATCTCGCGCGCTTTTTCGACTGACATCCAGTTCCTTCAACGGGATGTCGAACAGGTTATGTCTCAAATTTCACTTCCACCTTCCACGATGCATTTGGCACTTCGGCTGGTCTTTTGTTCAAATAATTTGGGTAGCTTGGCTGCCCACAGTTGTATAATTTGTTAGTATTTTAAAGTTTTTAAAATGTGACTTGATGTGACCTTCTATTTTATGGGTTTTTACTGTTGTATAATGCTTTATGCTCCAATTTTCCTGTACACACTTGACAAGTGAGTATGACATGACGTTAAAACAATTTAGTTTTTCCACAGTTAACTTTTTCCAACCCCCTATTTTATGTCATACTTTCTTTTTAGGTGGTACTGAGGATGGCTTAACAGCCGAAAGCGCTTTACCATGATTTTTAATTAAATTATTTGCACGGAAATACACTTCTTTCCCTTTTCATCTATAAAACAAAACACTGCTTGTAATATCTTATGATTAAAATGAAGACAGAGATGTTTGTACTAAATTTTTGACAGGTAAAATGTAATTAGATTTTATGCTATACAACTTAAAAAAAATACGAAATCTAACGTCACTTTCGCTGTCGGCAACCCCCTCTTAACTTGGGTTGCAGGGTCGAATTTGCAGGCAGCTTAAAATGTAGTTTTTTTTTTAAATAGCGATTCCTGCAAACCTTGGTAAACCCTTCGTTAGTTGTCGAAAGATTATGCATACAACAGAGTTTGTATTTTAACTTTTACACAAAACCTCAGACGGGATATCGGACTTTAGCCATTGTGTACGAACCCCAACCACAACATAAAAAATGTTGGGTCATTTCCAAAAAAGACACTATTGCATAGTCTATGTCTCGTCGTAATATTGGCACAACGATATATCAGTTAGCGCACGTTAACTTACAGTCACTTGCGGCCAATTGTGAGTGAAATAAGAATGAGCGGAAGCGATTCCTCTTGTCTTTATCCGTACAACATTTTTCTAACCCCGCTTCTCCCCTAATTTCCAGATCGAGGAGGGTGACCGCGGCCCAGCCATGACCGCGTCCCCGGACAACAACAGCAACGCCGCCGGCGGCGACAAGCGCACCGAGGACGGCGTGTACACCGTGTCGGTGACGGGCGCCTACGAGAATGAGGGGTTCAAGGGGGACGGCGACGGGGGCGGGCCCGTCAAGCCGCCGCGCGAGATCACCGACGAGGAGGCCTCCTCCCAGGGCAAGTTCAAGATGTCCACCAAGGAGAAGTGGCGCATCCTCAAGAACGTGTCGGCGATCTCGTGCGCGTTCATGATACAGTTCACAGCCTTCCAGGTAAGTCGACGGTCGACGGACCTATGACGTGTATTTATCCCCAAGACGAAATGAACGTAAACAAGTCGCCCTGCGTGGTGACCACGTGACCAGACGTCGCCCGCATTATTTGCAAGCCGTCCGGCAGAGACAACGCGTCTCAATGCTGATACTATAAAACTATATAGAGTGACGTCAGAGCAAGTCTTGATTGCCGCGTTTCGGCCTACTGCCAGGGGCGGATGGGACCACCGGGACACCGGGCAAATGCCCGGTGGGCCGGTCATTCGAAGGGCCGGAGTGCCGCAGGCTCGAAGGCTCATCGGCCAACGCACCGTCGCATCTTAAATTCTAAGACAGTCTTAACTACTTGACAAAACAAAAGGCAATCATTGTTACAATAATCGTTGTAAGTAGGTAGTTAATTTAAGATAGGACGGTGCAACTGGCCATAATTAATTATTTTTGTTTTGTTATTTTTGTTCTATATTATTTCTTTACGTGTTTTACGGAAACGTAGAAGGGCCACATCATTATTTTATTTTTATTGAACTCGAAATTTCGACTTTTAAAGTCGCAGTCCGACTTTGAAGCCGAAATTCCGATTTTGAACTCAAAATTTTGACTTTGAACTTCGGCTTTGAAAGTCAGAAGTTCATAAAGTCGAAACTTCGAGTTCAAGGTCGAAATTTCGAGTTCAAAGTCGTATTTCGAATTTCAAAGTCGAAATTTCGAGTTAAAAGACGGAATTTCGACTTTATAAAGTCGGAATTTTGACTTCAACGTTGGCCTTAGACTTTCGAATTCAATAAAAATAAAATACTGGTGTGGCCCTTCTCCGCTTCTGAATGTTTTGTTATTTTTACATCTTTATATTTAGAGAAAAAAGTTTTATTTATTTTACGAGAGTTATGATTTTATTTATATTTTTATAAAACATGTGTATACAGGATGATTTTTTTAGGTCTACCACCGCGATTTTCTGGCTCATTTTGCGGCCTACAAAAAAAAACGTAAGAAACAAAAATGTTGCAATTTTGGACAGCTAAGTGGTGCTGCAAAAGAAATCGGCATCCATGGCCAACTTGTCGCGCAATATTAAAAAAACCTCAAATTGAGCAAAACTATTAATGGCCGTGGAATGTTTATTTTAAGAGACAGATAAAAACTTTTATATTAAAAATTGATGGCACTAAGAAGCTTTATGCAAAAGGGTACTCAGGTAGTTTCAGAAAATTACACAGGGTCTTCGGCTCTTTTGAGGCTATGATTTTTTTTTTGTTTATTTCTTTGATTTTCTCGCTTATTTTGGGCTGCACAGAAAATATGTAAGAAAACAAAATATGGCAATTTTGGTCAGCGAGGCAACATTAAAAAAGGAATGGGCCTCCATACTCACGGTGTACTAAAAAAAACTAAAATCGACAAAAATTTTCATGGTCTCAAGAGAGCCGAAGACCCTGTGTAATTTGCTGAAACTATCTGAGCACCTGGGTGGATAAAGCTTCTCAGTGCCATCAATTTTCAATATAAAAGTTTTCCTCTGTCTCTTAAAATAAACATTCCACGGCCATTAATAGTTTTGCTCAATTTGAGGTTTTTTTAATATTGCGCGACAAGTTGGCCATGGATGCCGATTTCTTTTGCAGCACCACTTAGCTGTCCAAAATTGCCACATTTTTGTTTCTTACGTTTTTTTTGTAGGCCGCAAAATAAGCGAGAAAATCGCGGTGGTAGACCTAAAAAAATCATCCTGTATATTGTTTTATTAAAAAATTACATTATCTACATTGTTATTTTTAATTGTTGTTCTAATAATAATTAAAAAAAGAAAAATCTAAAGACAAATGTGATGTTTAGGGGCCGCGTGGGAGACAAATGCCCGGGCTGGTTAGGTAAAGCCCATCCGCCCCTGCTACTGCCCGAATTATATCCTCATAAAATATAAAAAAATAAAATTATTGTGTAACCTACCTAATATTATACCTAAACTGGAACTTAAACATTTCATGTAGGTACATATGTGCGGTTATACTGTGATCATTCTGCACCTTATTCGTACTGCACTTATCTTTCCACTAATAAATAACAATTTTATATTACTTCGTACTGTACAGGGTGATTCATTCATGATGTAAAAAAATTAACCATACAGTGGGGGAGGTCTACTAAAAAAGAAAAATGCGAAAGATCTTTTTTCTCGAAGTTTAAAACGTGGGCCAAATGAACCTTTAATCTTCATAATAACCATTGTCCAATTATTACTAAAAATGATAATCAGTGATAAATATAAGAGGTAGAATGCAGTGATAATTAAAAAAAATTCTTGTGCGATTGAACAAAGAATCTACGAATTCCTAGTCCCGTATCCTCGCCATTCAGTTAAAGAAGCGCTTGTAAAATTTGGGCTTTTAGGCAGTCCTTATTTTTGACCTACATCAGATCCTTCTGAAAATGGGTCTCCGAGCTGTTCATTTTAACGTTCAATTTCCATTCTTCCTTCTCTAATTCTGGGTAGCTGTCACTCCTGTCACTGCCTTAAGATCGATCGAGCGGTGTGACGTCACAACCATTCCCGCGCTTCTCGTGTCGTTTCAAATGAATAGCTTGCGGTCACAATTTTAATTATTTATTGCAAATTAAATAATGCGATTTGAGGGCTAATATTTGGTATGTGTTCTATCTATAGATAGGCAAATACAGCGTGTCCATTTACTATTCCCTTCTTCGATTGTGGCTATACTTTTAAGGATAAAAAAATCGGTTCAGGGGATCTAAATAAGGGAATATGGAGCACATTTTAAAATTAGTTTGGTATATACAGGGTGTTCCAAAAAAGTGTGGCGACAAAAAAATATAATTTTTTAAATGGAATGATCCGATTTTTTTTATCGCAAATGAAGCCTATCAAAGAATAGTATACGTCCCTAAATTATGTCCGCTTCCATCTGCGGCGTTGCCAAGTTATAATTTTTTTAATGTATTTTTTGCTAAATACCAACCCTTCATTAATATTGCTATATTTTTCTTTCGGCTCGATTTTTTCTCTTGAAACTTTGGTTGTGGATTTACACTTAACCATTTGATTAGTGACTAAGAACCAAGTTGAAAATTTTTGTACAGGATGTTTCACTTTTTTCCGCCAAAACTCCGACATTTTCAAACTTAATTTACTATTTTTTTTTTCAAATGGAACACCCTATATCTAACATTTCTATTCGAAAGAGCATTGATGTAGCTTTAATTTGATACCTAATACAGTACCTCTATCTCTAGCGTTTTTTTTTAATCCAGTATAAACAGAAAATTTGCAACTTTTTTACTTATTACATACACGCAAATTACTCGAGAATCAAACTTGTACTTATTTAAAAAGCTGCATATCAAAAAAGCCTTAGTACCAGTTACAATCTGTAGTTTGTGTTATTTTTGTATACCTACTACACCTGCATAAATAGAATATTAAATTAAAAAGTTAAAAGTTTTAGGAGGACTCACAGGTGGCCATGGTTTTGTTTCTAGTTTGACATTTGGTACATATTTCATTTGCTGCTTGTATTCTGTGTTCGTTGTTTAATTTCAAACAGCAAAAAGTTGTCACAAAATGAATTATTGTAAACATTACTTGATAAGTATGATTTACGTAATTGGTGAATAATGTTTTGGAAATTGTTTTTTGGCATCTCGAGAATGTTTTGGAAATTTGTTTTTTGGCACCTCGAGTTTATGCCCAAAAATTTCCAGATAGAAGGCATCCTGATACCAGAATGCTGCTGAACTTAAAGGAGCGATTCGATCGCACAGGAAATATTGCCTATGAAAAGCAAACTAGAACAAAACCAGTTTTAAATGAAGAAAATCAGTAAGGACCAATTACAAAATTATGGACTATTCCTCCCCAAACATTAATACTAGTTGTGTTGAAAATTATTCACAAAAATCTTCTGAGGGTTTTGCGTATCATAAAAATTAAAATTATGTCTATTTACAAAACCATTTCTGTGGAATGCAGATTCATCGGTAAGTAATACAAATTTAAAATCCTCCGCTGCTTGACCTTGTACAAAAAGTTACTCTTTTCTGAAAGTCGTTACCATTCAGTTCCTGGTGTAACTGCACATTGGATGGGTGAAATTTGTTACGTTTAAGGCATTGTCCTACTGAGGACTTTTTTATTTCTAAATCCCGACTCAGTTGTCTTACACTTATTTCAGGGTGTTCCACAACAGCCAATGTTATAGATAACTGATTTTCTTCATTTAAAACTGGTTTTGTTCCAGTTTGTTTTTCATAGGCAACATTTCCTGTGCGATCGAATCGCTCCTTTAAGTTCTGCAGCATTCTGGTATCAGGATGCCTTCTATCTGGGAATTTTTGGGCATAAACTCGAGATGCCAAAAAAAAATTTCCAAAACATTCACCAATTACGTAAATCATACTTCTCAAGTCATGTTTACAATAATTCATTTTGTGACAACTTTTTGCTGTTTGAAATTAAACAACGAACACAGAATACAAGCAGCTAATGAAATATTTACCAAATGTCAAACTAGAAACGAAACCATGGCCACCTGTGAGCCCTCCTAAAACTTTTAACTTTGTAATTTAATATTCTATTTATGCAGGTGTAGTAGGTATACAAAAATATGGCAAACTACAGATTGTAACTGGTACTAACGCTTTTTTTATATGCAGCTTTTTAAATAAGTGCAAGTTTGATTCTCGAGTAATTTGCGTGTATGTAATAAGTAAAAAAGTTGCAAATTTTCTGTTTATACTGGATTTTTGAAAAAACCGCTAGATAGAGGTACTGTATTAGGTATCAAATTAAAGCTGCATCAATGCTCTATCGAATAGAAATGTTAGATATAGTGTGTTCCATTTGAAAAAAAAATAGTAAATTAAGTTCGAAAATGTCGGAGTTTTGGCGGAAAAAAGTGAAACATCCTGTACAAAAATTTTCAACTTGCTTCTTAGTCATTAATAAAATGATTAAGTGTAAATCCACAACCAAAGTTTCAAGAGAAAATATCAAGCCGGAAGAAAAATATAGCAATATTAATGAAGGGTTGGTATTTAGCAAAAAATACATTAAAACAATTATAACTTGGCAACGCCGCAGATGGAAGCGGACATAATTTAGGGATGTATACCATACTTTGATAGGCTTCATTTGCGATAAAAAAAAATCGGGTCATTCCATTTAAAAAATTATATATTTTTGTCGCCACACTTCTTTGGAACACCCTGTATATACCAAACTAATTTTAAAATGTGCTCCATATTACCTTATTTAGATCCCCCGAACCGATTTTTTTTATCCTTAAAAGTAAAGCTACAATCGAAGAAGGGAGTAGTAAATGGACACGCTGTATATTAAAGAAATAAAAAAATGTTCAAGTTCCCCATTGCACGAGAATATTGCTACCGGCAACGCGTAACGCCTCTTCCGCGATCCATATTTTGCAACAAAACAGTTCGACAGTGGTTATTATGACATGATTGTTTACTTTGCTGACGGGCCGGCCACTGAGCGCTGGCGGCGTTGACTGTCAGCTGTCAGAGACTTAGGGCATCAGATGCGCCGGTAATTCAATAATTATTACAGATTAATAGTTTATACGAGTGAATACTTTATTTAACCGCAGCTAATTCATATCATTCAAATTATTTCAAGGTATTGTTAAAAAAGTAGTCAGAATTCGTTTTAGTCCTACATTAAAGTAAATTTAGCGCCCCCTGAGTTTCGTTGATGTAAACTAACTGCGATTGAATAACTATTTCCGAAACAAAAGCAATGGTCGGGTAGTGGCGGTAGCATGCGGTAGGAAGGGACACTCAATATCTTGAGTACAGGTGTGTGGACCGTGGCGTGTAAAGGCAAAAGTATACAAAGTCAATTTAAGATATATTATGTTGTGCAACTGGCAACTCCGCGCCCCGGGATCGGTAGCCTCGACGCGCTACTTTAACAGCTGATTAGGTAAGCGTCGTTAACAAGGGGTTTTAATACACTTAAAAAAAGTTTTTTGATGTCCTTTGAATTTTTTAATTTCGGATTCATATTAAGCTACTTTTTCCCAAACTGTGGTTAATTTTTTTTACGTTATGACTAAATTACCCTGTATAGACAAATAATCTTTGTATCTAGCTCTGCCTATAGTAGTACCGGGTGTTTACCTTCGAGTTGCGCTGTTTGGTTTTTATGACGTCATAAATCCAATATGGCTGACATACAAGACATTTATTCCTTCCATTGAGAATAACTCCTTCCAGAGGGCTCATACGCAAAATGTGCATAGAACATTTTCTATTCTGCATGAGCAGACGAACAAATTTAGTAAGTATAAGTATAAATTTTTCCATATCTTCTGCCGTTTACGAGTTATGATCCATTAATAGGTCACCATCCGTTTAGAACCACCGGTTATTTATTAAGGGTAAAAAAATAATGGTTGTGCTGATATTTACTCACAATAACTTTAATATTACACTTATATGCAACAAACATTACAAATAGAGTCATTACAATGGTATGCAACACATAATTTAATAATACCTACAGGGTGTCCGGTTAATAATTGTCTAAATAGCAACTTACACATATTTCGGGCCAAAATATAACGATTGAGGCTAACATTCCTTAATAGTTAATAATTGTTTAAGAGATACAGGGCGTTGAAATTCATTTTTTGAAATTGAATTAGATATGGTTACATCTCCCAAAATAATCAAGCTGCTGAACTGAAATTTGGATGTGTTAAGAACTGGTAGGATTTAGGGTTAAAACCAAATGGAAATTATATTAGTTCATTGCCAACATTTCGGTATATTTTATAACCATCATCAGGGCTATACAAAGATATTACATATGTTAATAAGTTTCTTAAAAAATTAAAATATAGGAAAAAAAAACAATAACAAAAAACAAGGAACAAATTGCAATGCTTACCCAACTAGCACTGTTGTACCCCAGAAGAAACCACAAGCTTGTGCGGGGGAGGGAGGCAATTACTATTATTTTGTCTTCGTTGCCATTTGCGGCTAAGCTGAAGATGCCAATTTCTATGTATCTCACAAACAACCAAACAACATTTCTATTAAGGCGTATTGGCCTCAATCGTTATATTTTAGTCCGAAATATGTGTAGTGTAGTTGCTATGTATGGACAATTATTAACCGGACACCCTGCAGGTACCTATTATTAAAGTGTGTTTCATACCATTGTAATGACTCTACTACCTACTTATAATGCTTGTTGCATTTAATTGTAATATTAAAAGTTATTGTGAGTAAATAGCAGCACAATAAGTATTTTTTCACCCTTAATAAATAACCGATGGTTCGAAACCGATGGTGACATACAGTGCCCGCGCCAAAAAGTTGGAACCATATGTGATTTATTTTTTATTTTTGGGCTAAGATGAAACTACTCTGGGGCGATCATCTCTGCTTCCAAAAAGATTCGAAATTATATCATTAAATGTCGTGACGTCATTTGACATACCTGTCAAAAATGACATTTAATTAAATAAATTGTGATTTTATCGAAAAAAGTTATTTGAAAAAGTTGCTTAGAATTTTATTTCACCCCTATGTGCCAATTTTCAGATAAAAATTCTGACAATGATAAATTTTTGATTTTTTGAAAAAATATAAAAATTGCAACTTGTTAGTTTAGTTTTTCTTGAAACTAGAGGATTACGACCCAAAAAGGGTCCATAACTAAAAAATATCATGTTTGGTTGATTGGCAAACAATTCTAAAGTCAAATATGGCACCAAAAAATGAAATTTATTAGTTTTTATATTTTTTCAAAAAATCAAAAATTTATCAGTCAGAATTTTTGTCTGAAAATTGGCACATAGGGGTAAAATAAAATTCTAAGCAACTTTTTCAAATAACTTTTTTCGATAAAATCACAAATAAAGTGTATTTTTGCCATTCAAATGTCATTTTTGACAATTATGTCAAAAAAATTTGTTCGTCTGCTCGTGCAGAATAGAAAATGTTCTATGCACATTTTGCGTATGAGCCCTCTGGAAGGAGTTATTCTTGCTGGAATAAATAAATGTCTTGTATGGCGGCCATCTTAGATTCATGACGTATAAAAACCAAACAGCGCAACTCAAAGGTAAACACCCGGTACTACATCATTACGTAGCATATAATAAAGAGATTCCACATAGTCGCAACTTCCCTTCACAAAAGAACCCACGGAGTAGGTAAATGTGCATTATGCTATGCTCCTCAACTAAACCCTAATTTGTGCAAAATACAAGCAACATACTATTTTGTGAACGTCTTAATACCCTATAGCTTGTTCTACCATGAAAGTCATTATTCAAATGAAGTCGAACATAGAAGGTGTTTAATGGGTAAAAAATCAAGGAGCCGGGAAATGTATTCTGTGTTACAAATGCTGATAATGGCATTATTATTCGATATTCTCAAAAATCTGTTATAACGATTTCCCTTTCCTGTAAAAAAAAACTGAGCACGAGATAATTATGTTGGTATTTTAGCTACTATGTTCAAACAATGTATAATCAATAATTTAATCACCAAAATTCTAGTTGACCTAGATTTAGATAACATTCAATCGTTTGTTTAAAATTTATCAGATAATCATCTCGTGTCATCAGGAACAACGCAGCGTGTCCTGTTTATAATATGTCATGATTATGTTAAAATATTGCAAAAATTTCCAGATAAATTTACCAAATGATTTAAATATAGTATAAATATACGATAAACAAAATTGTGTGGATACCTATACAGTGTGTTTTACTTTGAATCAAGACAATCCCGTTTTTTTTTTCCGACCCATAGAACTCGAAGAGCTCTACATTTTGAGTTATAATTTTTTGAAACAGTTCTATTTCATACGGCCTATACTGTTATTAAAATAAAACCCTTAAAAAACACAAAACTACATTAGGTATTTTTTTAAGAATAAAATGGATAGGGCCATCGAATTGGCCATAGTTGAAAACCCTTGGAACAAAACTTCAATGCTCTAAGTTATTCCAAATGTGGCAAATTCCGAAAAAATTGGATTTTCCGGAGTACCTTGTATAAACCAGGCGGCATATTTTGGTGATACTTTTTGGAGAATCGATTAAGCTTTTCCTAAGGTATTATTAAAAAGAAATATCTTTTTCCGAAAGAGACTTATATAATACATGAAAGCCCATTTTTTTATTTAATATGTTTTTAAAATATATGATTTTATCATCAAAATTTAATTTTTTTACGAAACCCCCTGTAAAATCTAGGCTGGCTATAATAATGTAAAATAATACCTTGGGAAAGGCTTAATCGATTTGCGAAAAAAGATCACTAAAATATGCCCTGGGGTTTATACAAGGTAGTCGTTGAAATTTATTTATATTATTATGATTTAGTAAGAGAGCAACCAGCAAATAACTGACTTAGGTTATTTACTGGAAAAAATATCGATTACCTATTTAAAAAGAAATAATTAAGAAGAAACAAACATCCTGATATATTTCTGAAAATTCGCCTAAAGGCAGAATAACACAATACGAACACATTTCCTTAATAACTTTTCCGAAATTTCCAAGACGATTTTCCCCACTTTTTAATTTTAAATGTAAAATTTGGAGGGCATGGTCTGTGACGTCACGACCGTCTGTAGGTGCAATAGTGTACCCAAAATATGCACCAACATGGCCCGAAATCCGACTTTGAAAAAATCGAATAATAAAAATGTTTCCCATTTAGTGCAAACTATATGAAGATGTACCTATAGATATAGTCTGGACCAACGCCATATCAAAGACCTGTGCGTGTGCATAGCACTGTTTCAGGAGATCATCGCATGCCGAGAAAAATCGGCAAAGTTGTTCTTGTTGTTATACAGTGTTGTTTTTGCTAGCACTATCTTGCTATAGATCAGGAAAATGTTTGCTTTTTATGTCCCTTTAATTTGACAAGTTTACATGGCATGTTTCCACAGATTTCTTTAAAAAAGCCAGTCTAAAAAGAAAGTACACACTTTGGTATCTCTTGAATTTAAATGAAGTCCATGACTTTTTGTAGTGAAGGCGTGCTTAGAACGCATCAGATTTTTCAGATTCTTTCTTTATATTAATGGACTATTGGTTTGTTTGGAGCTTTAAATATGTTTATTTCTATTTTCATTCTTGCATACGTTACAAAAACCTCTTCCAAAATAAAATACCTGGAATTATCGTTTCTTCAATTGGCTTGAATAGATCATTCCGTAATTGTATATAATACCTATATAGTGTTTATTTTTCTGCAAGTCATACGTAATGGTTTGTGCATATAGATTGGTACGATTTTCTTCATGTGCATGTGAAATTTCTCATGTTATCATAAACAAATCTACCTATGAAAACTCTGTTAATATCACATAACTGCCAAATACTGATCGCAAAGACAATTCGTTACCGCGAAAAAAAAAACGTAAATCCTAACAAAGCTGGATATTTACACTCTATTCAAACTAAATGCAAATGGCGCGACAACCTTTACACGATGGAAGCATGTGAACAATTCTGAGGGCTAATACGAGGCAGGGCCGCATTAAGGACGATCTCTATGAATTTTATAATATAAAATATTAAAATAATATGCCTCAGTATTAAGAACTTTAAAAACAAACTTTTATGGCACACCTAGTCATTCACTTACCTGCAAATTTCTAATATTAACATAAATCGTAGTTCCAACAATTAATGAACAGCGAAAGAATTATATCAGAAAAAAAATAAGGGTTCACTTGCAACTCAATACACCTCTGTAAGAAACACCGACTCGCTGCACTCGCCCGCCGGGCCAGACTTTATTGCCGACTAGCCAATAGCAAGCCGATCACGTGCGTATCACGCTCTAGCCATGCACAACTTGTGTTTATGTTTCACTTGCGTTTAGTTTGATCGTAGATCGTAAACATAACAATGAAAATATAACATCATGCTCCGGTCTTTAACGTGGTGTTGGTCCAGGTATATCTAAGAGTAGATGTGGATACGCGTCTAGGGATTGAGAAGTATAGGTATCTTTTTGAAGACGGTTAAAAATACTATGGATTACCTTGCCATGCAATTAATATTATTAATATTATATTTAGAATACCTACATGTCGTCACACATTTTTAACTGATATTTCCTTGTTCTAGGGCACAGCAAATTTACAAAGTAGTATCAACGCAGAAGGCGGCCTAGGGACGATATCACTCAGCGCCGTATACGCGGCCCTCGTAGTCAGTTGTATCTTCGTGCCCACGTTCCTAATCAAAAGACTAACAGTCAAATGGACTTTGTGCGTATCACTAATGTGCTATGCCCCATACATCGCATCACAGTTCTATCCCAAATTCTACACGCTGGTGAGTATATATAGATATAATAATGGTATGTTGTGCAACAACAACAACGTGAGCAATGAAGCATATTGCATGTGACTGCACCAATATACCTTATATAGCAACCTATACTGCGCAAAAGAGACGGCCGCGACAGAGGCAATATTTGCGGGCCATTTTTAACTGACCTTAAATGAGGCGTTTAGTGCAAAAGTCATAAAACGTAGTTTTGAGAAAATCATCGTTTAATATTTCATGATTTTGACCGCACCGTATTTTTATGTTGCAGTAATTCAATTATAGATTTGTGATTATTTAATTATTTTTTCTTGAAATCGGCATTAAAATGTCCCAAAATCGTCATTAAAAGCACAGAAATCGTACAATAATGTAGCCCATTATTGTACGATTTTTTCAATAAGTAGGCCTTGGCGAGATGTAAACATCAAACGTCAGACGCGGAGAAATCGCCCGTCAAAAGTGACCAAATATTCAAAACCCGGCCGATAAAGGCTCATTTAACTTTTCGTACACATTGCGAAATTGTTTCTTATAGAAGCGCAATCCTTCAGAATACATATTTTAGTAAATTTGAAAAACAATAGATTTGTTGTGTAAGCTGCACAAGAAGCAGCAGTTTGGTTTTTCTGTCAGAAGGTGCCATACATCATTATGCTTGTGCTAGGTAGAGCGATCGGTAAAGTCAAGCAACGCCGCGCGTAGTCGGTTCGTGGACGGGTGATACCTTATTATTATTTTCTTGCCTAATAAAACATTTTTTTTCCGATTTCAAGAAAAATATAATATGTACCTCGGCACTGAAGTTCTTTTTATGACTCATGTGGTTTATTTGCCTCGGCCAGAGGCCTCAGCAACTAAACTCCACATGAGTCATAAAAAGTTGAACTTCAGTGCCTTGGTACATAAATAACTATAATATAAAGAAAAAGTGAGTAGTAGGGATGCAGTCAGCGGGGCAAAAAGAAAATACTCTTTGTTATATGGTCAAGCTTAATGTAATTTTTGAAGTTTTCGTTTATTCCTATTTTCTATCTTATCACACTACACACATGTTCAGTCACAGTGACAAGTTGTTAAAAGAATTTTTGGTTTCTTAGCCTTTATTATATAGAATGTAAAATTTTTCATAGAAGGAAGATTATAATTGAATTTCTGCATTTATTGTATATGATACTGTGAGTTTTAAACTAAACCTCAAGTTTGTAAGTAGTCCTAACATTAAAACCTGGTTCATGCAGCTTCTTTATCTTTTAATTTTACTTTATCTTTAAGAAATAATCAATGACATTTGTTCCTTGATTTGAACTGACCAATGACATTTAATATTACTTAAAGATAAAGAAAAATTAAAAGATGAAGAAGCTGGCCTTACATTATAACATTTTTATAATGTACATTTATTGTAGCTATTGCCCTGATGAAGGAATACATTTATTCCGAAAGCTTGACCATATAACAAATAGTATTTTCTTTTTGCCCTGCTGACTGCATCCCTACTACTCACTTTTTTTTCTTTTTAACTAAGTCAGTCACGACTTACACCTGCTTATTTTAATATCTTTAATTTGATATAACTTCAATTAAAATAAAAAAGTTTATAAATTTAAAAAACATGATGGGCCGCTTTTGCACTAACATTTTTGGGTAAATAAAAATAAAGTGTATTTGTACACTAGATTTATTTTCACAGTAAATTTATAAAAAAAAACATAAACCTAACCCTAAAAGTAAAATACTTTCTCAAACACGGGAAGCAAGAAACACTGCAACAATAAACAAGTACATAAACACTTTGTTAGTGTCTCGTTATTTATATTTTTTAGTCAACCCTTTGTTAAGAATCTTCGACAGAGTGAAGTACATCGTCATCGTTATTTTCCACCTCACGAACTGAATTTTTCACCCTTAGGTTTTTATAAAAATAATATAAATTTGGTGGGACATACATTAATAAATCCTGTTAAGTTGCTGTAGGTCGCTGCTTCAATTTTCCTGCTTGTTGGATACAACAACGAAATACAAAAGTGTTTGTATTTCGTTTGGAAATGTCGATGTATGTTTAAAATAAACCCATTGGTTATTCAATTATGTATTTGAAAAAATATATATATCATCCACTGCCTCTTCCTCTTCCTGCATTCCTTTTCTAAGTGCTTTTAATTTTAAAGTCGCCAAGCCAAGGCTAGTTCAGAGAGTTCAACTTTTATTTTTTGTTCAAATTCGTGCTCCCTCCTGGAATTGTCAAACACAGGTGCGCGAAAATTAATATTTTTTTCCTGGAAACATCTCTGAAAACTACGAATGTCTGGAACACATGCCTTTCCTTTCTAGATCCGCTCCTAAAATTTCGACTTATAAGTTGAAACTTTAAAATTTCGACTTGTAGCTCGAAGCTTTAAAGTTTCGAGTAATAAGTCGAAATATTGAACTAATATTTCGACTCCTAACTCAAAACCTTAAAGCTTCGAGTTATAAGTGGAAATATTGACGGTCAAGATTTTCGTCAATACGCAATATGTGTTGAAGAAAACTATTTTCTGTTTGATATAAAATTATTTGTTGCACATTTTTTGCGACCGATTATTCAAGTTCCAATATTTCTCCCAGGACTGACTGCTACTATTTTTATCCTAAGTAATTTATTTCTGTATCCAATATCCGCAAAAGTTTTTTTGGTGGTGTGGTTGCTGCTTCTAGATAATGTAGTCAGCCATTCCCAAAGCATGTCTTCTTTTGGAAATCCAAAAACACGAAGACTTTAAAACATTGTAGAGGATAAGCTAATTAATTTCTTCCCATTTTTTAGATCCTCAATGAGGCACATAATTTTCTTTAGTACAATATGCAGAACATGGTGAATCCTCGACAAAAACTAAACATCAACTACCTAATAACTTTGTCCTTAGCCCAAACATGCATTATAAACGCAATATGGAACCTGATTTCAAAAAGACATGAAATGCTTTGAACCTCTCACGAGACAATTGTGGTTTCTTGGATGGCTTTCCAAATATACAAAATAGCCACCAACGGGTTTTTATCTTTGAATAAAGAACCCCAGGAAGGGTCAAATTTGGGCTTAACGATCATTTATTTTATAATACCTACACATAGAGCCTGGGATTCTTAATTCAAAGGTTTTTATTTATACGCCAAACAAACTGCCAAATAATACGGTTAAAAATGGCGGCGAATCCCACCTCTTTTCGTTCCCTGGGCCTTGCCGTGCGCAGCCAGCAGGGCCAAAAATAGTATACAGTGTGACCCATTTGTTTTGGGGTCAGTCTGTAAAAAGTGTATCAATCGTGCGATTTGGCTGATTTTTTTTTTAAATTGTAGAGCTCGATGAACTGCACATTTTGAACAAAAATTGCCTGGTTCGCATAAAATCCAAAGCCTACTATGACCGTTTTTATGAGCAAAATTTTAAGAAACCATATTAGCGTTTTTTTTTGAAAAAATCTGTGTGCGCCAATGGATTGAGCACCCCTCGAAATGGGTATGTACAAAATTTCATCAAAATATTTCAAGTAATAACGATTTTGTAGAAAAATTAAAAATGCAGCCAAGGTACGTCTTTATTTTCAAAAATTCAAAGTTGTCCATGGAAAATAATTGAATTGTTTACTTTTATTAAGTGTCAAACTGTCTAAATTGAGTTCAGAAATTGTTTGTGCTCAATACAATTGATTATCATAATTATGGAATATTTAAGCATAAGAGACAAAATAGAAATTGTTCGACTCGTGGGCGACAACGAGCGCTCGGCAGCAGAAGCTGCGGCCGAATTTAACAATAGACACCCAGGTAGATCAGTGAGTCGAAGTACTGTACAACGTATAAACAATATTTTTGATGAAACTGGATCGATTTCTAAAAATTTATTAAAAACTAGGCAAAATGGACGCCGTGGACTTGTTGAAAATAACAATCAAATTCTGCAATACTTTAGTGACAATCCTCGAAATAGTGTTCGAACGGCTAGTTTAGACCTTCATATACCCAGAGAGAGTATAAGGAGATGTTTGAGACAAAACAAAATAAAACCGTTTAAGCCAAAATTTTTGCACACCCTGGAACCAGGAGATGAGGAGAGAAGATTAGAATTTTGCTATTGGCTGCAAGGTGAATATCTCCATAATGGCAACTTTTTAAATGAAATTTTATTCACCGACGAAGCCACGTTTACTACAAATGGTGTAGTATCAAGTCAAAACTGCCGTCACTGGTCAGCTGAAAATCCAGAGTTTATAATAAATGCAAGGAGACAATATTCACAAAAAATTAACGTTTGGTGTGGAATACTACGCGACAGAATAATTGGCCCATTTTTCTTTGAAGGGAATTTGAATGCGGCTGGCTTCTTGAATTTTCTAGAAATTGAATTTAGAAATGCTTTAGATGAGTTACCATTAAGATACCGTTTAAATTTAAAGTTACAGTTAGATGGCAGTCCTATTCATAATGCTCGTTTAATCAGAAACTGGCTAGATAATAATTTTGAAAACTGTTGGATAGGGCGAAATAGTCCTTTCTGTGAGTGGCCACCGAGATCTCCGGACTTAACTCCTTTAGATTTTTTTCTTTGGGGTACACTTAAGCAAAATGTTTATAAGTCAAGACCCCATAATTTACAAGAACTGCAAGCTAGGATAAACCGTAGTTGTGAGGAAATTACTCCACAGCAAATACGAAATGTAATTTTGAATGTACGCAAGAGGAACGACAAATGCATTGTAGAAAATGGAGGCTTGGTAGAAGTTACAAAAATTTTATAATTTTAATTGTTTTTATGTTTTGTGTTTATAAGCATAAGGTTGTATTATTACAATTCAATTATTTTCCATGGCCAACTTTGAATTTTTGAAAATAAAGACGTACCTTGGCTGCATTTTTAATTTTTCTACAAAATCGTTATTACTTGAAATATTTTGATGAAATTTTGTACATACCCATTTCGAGGGGTGCTCAATCCATTGGCGCACACAGATTTTTTCAAAAAAAAACGCTAATATGGTTTCTTAAAATTTTGCTCATAAAAACGGTCATAGTAGGCTTTGGATTTTATGCGAACCAGGCAATTTTTGTTCAAAATGTGCAGTTCATCGAGCTCTACAATTTAAAAAAAAAATCAGCCAAATCGCACGATTGATACACTTTTTACAGACTGACCCCAAAACAAATGGGTCACACTGTACAGTTAATAAACAGGTAACAGGTATGTGAATGGAGTGCACACGTTGCGTGCAGTATGCAGTTGATTGACTAGTTGAACACTATACTTTATGCACTACCTGCAAATAAAGTTTAGATTAGTTAATACTTGAAAAACTTGTTCATGCCTGCATTGATTTTGCTGCCCTTAACAATACCGTAGAATGGGGATACTTTAAGCACCTGGGATACATTGATCAGAACTTCGCATTATTTTTAAAGTACAATATCTAGTAAAATACTCGCACGCCACCCATGACCTTCGTGGGGCTGCCATCTTGTATGTTGAGACTCGTTAGTATGGCTGGTGTTCTCTTAGAGAGAGGACGTGCGTGGGCTATTTTTCGCAGTGTTTTACAACAGTCGTTTTATATAAATATTGTGATCTGCAAAACTTCAACACCACAGAAGTGCCTTTAGCATATCACGTGTCTGTGTGTATATAGTTTGATTAGGTATGTATTTGTGTGTATTACTAAAGTTAAAGAATTACAAATTTTTTAGAACTCGATTTTTAAGAGCACTTTAAATGTTATGGTTCAAGATTGATCACCTTGCAGTGTAACATTGATCACTGGATCAATGTTGCCCCCATGATCAATGTTGCCCCATTTGTCTTTTTTTGTTGTGTAAGACTTCCGGATTTGCAGAAACAATAGCTAATCATTGCTCTTTTTTTTTTTTCAGAAGATGCCACGTCATCATAAGCGTTTATTAGGAAGTCGTTCCTACATAAACTACACCCCGGAAAAATTAGAAGAAGCTTTACAGAAAGTTGCAGATGGCACGATGAAAATTAGAGAGGCCTCTAGGAGCTACAAAATACCTTTTGGGACACTGTATAATAAATACAAGGGACTACATGGAAAATCACCCGGTCGCTCCACAGTTTTTAGTCGTACCTAATGAGGAAATCTCAATATTAGAAAGTGCGGCCAAATGTTCTGACTGGGGCTTTCCCCTTAATATTTTAGATATAAGAATGTTTGCAAAATATTATTTAGATCGTCGAGGCAAAAACATTGCAATGTTCAAGAATAATTTGCCAGGAGTAGACTGGGTCTACAGCCTTCTTCAGAGACACAAAGATTCTTTTGGTCAAAGGATAGCAACCAATATTAAGAAATCTCGGGCATCCGTGTCAAAAGAGACCATGGGCGAATTCTTTGATAACTTAGAAAGGGCACTGGAAGGTTTACCAAACACTAACATATTCAATTACGATGAAACGAATGTCAGCGATGATCCGGGCAAGATGCGAGGCATTTACAGGAGGGGTGTGAAGTACCCTGAGAAAATAATGAATCATTCTAAGAGTGCAACGACAATAATGGTGTGTGGTTCAGCCGACGGCACATTATTGCCTCCCTACGTAATATACAAAAGCCTTCATCTGTACGATACTTGGAAGGAGGGGGGTCCACAAGGATCTCCATGCTGCAATAAGCCCTGCTGCAATCTGGGTTCCAGATTTAATAGAACAGCTAGTGGCTGGCTGGATGGGGTTACGTTTCGAGACTGGTTTTCTAGTTGCTTTTTGCCCCATGCAAAACGCTTACCAGGGGCGAAGGCTATAATAGGCGACAATCTCTCAACCCACATGGACAACGATGTCTTAAATATGTGCGCTGAAAACGATATTCGGTTCATATGTTTAGTGCCGAATTCTACCCATCTATGCCAACCTCTTGATGTGGGGTTTTTCCGCGCCATGAAACAGTCCTGGCGGACAGTATTATCTGAATGGAAAAGCCAAAATCCTCGGTTCGGCACGGTTCCCAAAGTCAGTTTCCCTAGACTTTTAAAGAAATGTCTAGAGAGAATGGATGCAGTTCCCTCAAAAGTTGGAAGTGAGGCAGCCAATGAGACAAGTGCAATTAAACGCAACTTAATAAGTGCTTTTCGATCAGCAGGGATTTTCCCAGTCGATCGTTCTCAGGTTTTTAAACGGTTTCCTCAGGAGGACAATGAAGCAGAAAATGCCGGTGGAGACGCCGAAACTGCTTTAGTTGCACTGTTAAAAGCAAAAAGATTTAATGATGCGACTTCAGAAAAACAAACAAGAAAGAAAAGGCTTGACGTTTTGCCTGGACGCAGTGTCACCACCTCTTCGGCTCCTCAACCTTGTTCCTCAGGATCAGCAGTGTATGCTTCCGCCTCTCCTCAGAGTTCGAGTTCAATAGCAAATATGATAGAGCTTTCGAGAATACCTGAGGAAAAACGCGAAATCCGTGTTAATGTGGGACAGTATATTTTAGCTAAATTTTGTTCGACAAAGGGGAAAAAAAGCTATAAATATGTGTGTAAAGTCATAGAGCTGGCTCCTCAAATAGTGGTAATGGGGATGAAATCCATTCGTAAAAGCAAAAAACAATTTAAATTTATCGTTGATGATATCAGTGAAATCAATCAAGACGATATCCTCGAACTTTTGCCTAACCCTTCGATAGAACGTGACCAAGACGGCAACAGTTTATATATTTTTGAGAGTGAAATCAAAATAGTTGAAGTTTAGATGATGATGTTGATTTATTCCAAAGTATTTTATAAAGTGTTATTTGTAGTTTAAGAGCTTTTGTTAAGTTTTTTCAGAGTTCAAAGATCTATAGAGGCTAATTTTTCATTCCAAATAAAAGATTCCTAAGAAAAAACATGTTTTTGTCCTTATTTATCGTTGAATCGGCGAATAAAAAAGCCTAAAAGTTGCTAAATGGGCATGTCTAATTTTTAAAAAACATTTTTAATCTTTTACGTGGGGATACTTTGTTATTTCACTTAAAAACCAAGGTTGATCAAAGTATCCCCAAAATAGGTTTAACATTGATCAGGTATTTTAATTTTTTTTTAGCTTAAAATAACGCTTCAAAAGAAACCATAATTTCAGAATCGGTAGAAGAGGATATTCCGATATTAGTATATTTTTTACAAAAGGTTAGCTCTAGAGGAAAAAATGCTATTCAACATTGTATTGGAAAATTGATCAAAGTATACCCATTCTACGGTACTTGACACAAGCACATTATCACCACATTATTTTATACTATAAAAAAAAAACAAGTGAATGAAATGGTGTCGTAAGTTGGGAAGTATCTACAATACTATACTCGCATCTAAACTCTCAAACTATATATAAGGTAAAATACATTATTGTAATTAACCATATACAGTGACCGGCAGAAAGTTGGACACAAATGGAAAACTTTTTTATTATTAATTTCTCAGAAAATTTTATTCTCTATAAAAGTTGGTGCATCATTTCAAACTCAAAACGCACATACCAAAATTTAAATATCTCTTTTTGGATACGAGGTAGATTAAAAAATGTCAAAATAACTCAAGAGTAAAGTACCCTTATTTTTTAAAATACGGTAAAAAGATACTTACAAAAGTTGTTTGGAATCAAAGGTGGATGTCAGATTTAAAGTCACAGCCACCTAGTAAAAAAAAAAGAAATTTAACTTTTTTGTATTTTTTTCGACCACTCTGTGTATTACAAAAAACAAAATACCGCAAGCGCAACTTATCATCGGATAACACGTGAATTTGCTACTAAACTGTAATTTTGTTCGTTTAGCAGCTAGAAATTTAAATTAATCGAAATCAGAGTTTAAAAATATTAAATTTTTGTGTCCAACTTTCTGCCGGTCCCTGTATATTCATCCTATTTAGTTAAATGTCTGAGATTCCATTTTCAGTTAACACCTAGATACTCAAATCAAATCTTTAATAAAACATTGTAAAACTATGTCAGCTATAATGACAAAATAGCCAACATTTTAGTATAGGTCGTGCCCAAAGGTATACCTTATAAAAATGCGACATACACCTAAATGATAAGGACAGGTGTGAATCATTATAACAAAATTATAACATACTATTAATTCAGTTAAATTCTTTATAGTCTGTAACAGGGACCCTTTAAAGTAAGGGGACCCAGCATTATACTTTCCGAAGTGAGGCCGTTTCTTTCCTCATTCTAATGGTCTCAATGATGCCAAGTATGCCATTTTATTGGAGAATCTATGAATATAACATTTACTTTGATTGTTAGTAAAAATTAATAATGGTTTCCATGATTTCTAAAAATTAGACTTGACAATGTTCTGTCAACAAACACAGAAAATGGCAAGTGTCAAATGAATCAAATTTATTTTATATTTGAATTTGGTTTCCTGCAATTATTTCCAGGAATTTAAGTAATATAAGGATGGTAAGTCAGTGCCGATTTTGCTTATTTGAGAATCTGTCGCTATTGCACCTTGTTACCAGGTTCCTCAAACCATTTGTAATATGTAGGTATAATAGGTACGTACTTGAACTTTCTTCCCTTGTTGAATGTATCTACCCAAAGAACTTTCACAGATTTCGGGACTTGTACTTAGTTCTAATCATGTAGTTTTTATCGGTGCTCATTATAAAATTTTTGTAATTTTATTTCTCTCCCAAGGTACCTCACAAACGTAAAATAAACTTATAGTTGTAGATAAAAACTGTTTAAAAAAGACCTTACTGAAGCTACCTGCTTAATAGTTTAAAATTTACGAAATACCATTTTTTTTTAACTACTTACTTATACGTAATGCCCACGTAATAGGAATTGTAGGATTACTAAAGGTGAGACAATGAAAATCTGGTTGCAATTATTGGGACTACTAAAGGCGGCCGCATTACCTTTAATTGACTATCTGGAAGTTAGAAAACTTAAAAATTGTGAATTATGATGGGCAATCTTTTGCCTCCTTTAGAATCTATGGCACTATCTATCACATAAAATCTCATGGCAGTTGGACACTGACATATAACATAACCTTGTACCAGCCCACTTATGTGGTCTCCTTGTAGTATACAGAAAACAAACTTCCCCTCAAGGCTTCACTTTTCCTATGTGACATGCTGGGTCCCCTTATTTTAAAGAGTCCCTGGTCTGTAACTATACCATAGAGCTTGAAGGAGAGGATGAACTAAGAGTTGCATCTAATTTTGGGGTTTTGTTTCTTCTTACATTCTACATACCTATATAAACTCTAAACTTTATGGGCGTATCTCATGTGGGCCAAAATTTACTGCCAGTTGATTTTGACTAGAAACTACAGAAGCAATTCCTAATGAATGTTGCATGTTGCCCCCAGGTACCCACTGGTATATTGTTGGGCGTCGGCGCAGCGCCCATGTGGGCCTCCAAAGCGACGTACCTCACCCAGGTGGCCGGGGTGTACGCCAAACTCACAGACCAGGCGGTCGACGCCATCATCGTCCGGTTCTTCGGCTTCTTCTTCCTGGCCTGGCAACTGTCCGAACTCTGGGGCAATATGGTCTCTTCGTTAGGTAAGTCATGCACTACGGTATACGTGCGGTTATACGGGGTTATTCACAATCGTAGTACAGTGGTATTATGCACGAAAAAAAAAACGACCCGTGTTTTTCCTTTGTCTCGAAGTTCTTATATTGAGGGCCCTCCGGAAGGTGCAATGTCCGCTTACGAAAGTTAATCTATTTTATTACACGCAGAACTTTTTCCGCGCATTTCTTTTTTGAAGTAATTTATACCCTTTGATACAAAATTTAATTTCTATAAAAAATATTCTACTATTTTTTCATAAATTATAGGTACCATTTCGGAAATAGGTACCACCCAAAATTCAGCCAGCATTGTCTTTCTAAAACAGTTACACTGTATATATGGCCTTGAATGGGTGACATTTATTGGAAAAGTTACTTTATTTGAACTAAGAAACATATTTTTTTTACTTTGAATCTGTGCCATATTTTGGGAACGTCTTGTGTTTACAAGAGGGAATATTTTTGTGATTTTTTACCAGTTAAATAGGGCAATACTATGACTATGGTTTAACTCAGTTTCGTGTGTATACTTAAAACAGGGCGTTCGGGACAAAGATGTCAATTTGAGGAAAAATCATGACATTTTTTGTATTAGGCTTTTTAATTATTTTTTAAGACTTTTCTGTCCAATATCAACAGTCCGTGATGAAAATGAAATCATCCCAGTAGTAGTAAGCGTGAATATGAACTTGTGTAAAAAGTCAGCCTAATTTAGTTCTTATAATAAATCCCATACTAAAATTTTCATCTTTGTTTTATAATGTATCCAAACTCCTAGAAATCTATTTATGTTTGTTGTTAATTAAAAATTATGTAAGTATCTGTGTTTATTTTCTTTTGAAATCTGCAAATGCTTGCCGATGCGTGCCCGAATTGTAAGTACGGGGAGTTTCGAAAATATGGCATTTTTCGACTTTTGTCCCTCAATAAACAAAATGTACAAGCCAAGGCGACATTTTTAGAGGGGATTTTTTTGGTCTTAGTAAGCCCGGAATAAGTGAAAATCCATAAATTATACATCAGACATTAACTACGTTTATCTCGACACGTTCGATCCGATTGAGAGAGGTTTGAATTCACTTGAGCGGACTCAAATAGACGACGTAAACCCTACAGATTGAAATTCAATCAGATTTAAAATTTCAAGTCAAGCATCTATTTACAAAGAGAAGTTGGCCAGAATGTGCACCAACCTACTGTGGAATAAGTATAATAAGTTAATGTCCCTAAGAGAGGATTGAAAACCGTAGGATTCAAAACTGATGATGTAAACGTAGAATTATAAAAGATTCGACATAACACAATCGGATCTATTTCAATTCGATCGAGTTGTCACGAGATAAACGTAGTCTGTATAGAGCTTTTTACGTACTATACAGAGTGTCTCACTTAATAATGAAACAACCTTATAACTTCTTTAGTTTTTAACCGACCAAAATGAAATTTTTACCAAAGGTAGATGGCATTATTACCTACTTATTTCCAAAAGATTAGTTGCCTACTCCAAAGTCAAAGCCACCTGCCATGCCACAATCGAGGCTAAAAATCGTAAAGTCATATTAGGCTTTTTTTTTAATTACTAAAAAAAGTTGTGCAGAATCTATCCAGAACCCGAATTCCAAAATTTTGTCAAAATCAAAAAATATTAAATAAAAAAATTAAAGTCCAAAAATAGCAATTTATTTGCCTCGCCCAGAGGCCTCGGCAACTAAATTACACATGAGTCATAAAAAGTTGAACTTCAATGCCTTGGTACATAAATAACTATTATGCTAACACGTACACCAATGTCGAACACAGCAACAATAGATAATTTCAAACAAAAGAACAGCCTATAGGTAATATTTGATTTCCAAGCAACATCAGGCTTTAGGGAAGTTGCAGAATTATATTCCATGCCCGTTTGTGACCAAACAAATTAAGTTTAGAGAAAAACTCAAGATACCTTTTCTATCACGCATAAATCATAGTACTGGTAAGAGAAAGTTTCATTTTTCCAGTGGCGTAGAATTTTTCTTAAGTCAACTGCTTACCTCAAACCCCTCATCTAGGCCACTGGAGAGAAGAGAAGCTGCAATTTTTTAGTGCGTAACTCACCCTTAGCGTGTAATACTCTATACATCAAATATGAGCGAAATACCACCACGGGTTTTGCCACAGTTATAAAAAAGCATTTTTTGTGGAAATTTCAAAATTTCTGTATCATGAAAATCGTAGCCTACATAGGGAAATAATATTACTATTTTTAACTTTGCATTGACCATCATTTATGTTACACCCTGCATAAGCTACATATCAAAAAATATCAGTTCAATAATGTCTAAATATTATGTGTAGGTACTTTCAAAGTGAGTACCTAATTGAGAGATAAGTTTGGGGTTTCATTAATTACATAAATATTTGTGGTACGTATATAAGCTGACTCTAAAAATTAGTATGTCATTGAAAAGATTTTTGTGACTAAGGCGAATATACCTAAAAAAAATAATTAGATGTGTTTCTATTGTCTTCATTTCTAATAAGAGACTAATTACAATAAAAAGTTGTGTTGCTTCTACTTCATTTCCATTGCAGTTATACCTATAAACAACAGATATTAAATAAAAAAAATTGTTATGACCAAATATTATGTAATGACTTTATTGTGTCTAGTTCACAATTTTTATGAGATTACTTCATCGGTTTATATCCCAAACAATCTCGGATTCGATAGTAGTTAGCATTGTATTTATTGGAAAAATTTGGCAAACAATTCAGGGTTATCGATACAACAAACTGGCTCATTATGTTTACAAAAAACGTAAATATTAACATCATTTTTATTTGAGAACCTTGACATAGAAACTGCCGTAGCGTTAATATCGGGCAAAACACATTTCTCTGTCGAAAGTGGCGTATTAAATTAGTTTCGCAAACGGTCTCGAACATCTTATTGACTTTTTTGAATTATTATAATTATCACGTTTATTGATATGTATGCTGAATTTTACAATGAGTTAGCGAGTGTCAAGTCATACAAAATTAGCTTTTAATGTGATGTTTCACATGTCACTCAGCTTTTGTAAGCACCAAAGTGTCACAAAAAATTCACATCTATATTTTATCGTTATGCTAAAGTGTGAACATTATACTAAACAAACTAGTTGAAAGGCTATTTTGTTATTATTATTATTTGTTTTAATTAAGTCTATCGAAACATAACATTTTGGTATATTTCAAATATAGTATAGAACATAGGAGAAAGTCATTTTATTTTTAAACCGCAATGGGTTACCAGATAATCTATTTTTAATAGGGGTTTATAGAGAATAAGTTAAAAAATATTAACATAAATTTTCCAAATGATATAGGTATTAGTTTAACGTTTATACACATTTTTAAACGATACATTTCTAATTTAGTATTGATATTTTTAACAGAGAAAACCAGAATACAGAGAGTCCGTCTTGTCAAATAAATATGTTAAAAGAAGCCCAACTTTTACGTGATTTTTCATATACCCGATAAGATCGTTCAGATAAACTATGAAGTACCTAGTCTGCGTTCTTCATTTATTATAGATTAATTTAAAACTGAGAAAGAAGATCCACAGTGGCCTACAATGGATTAATTACCGTTTAAAGTTAGACTCCATTTGACATAATATTTGACAAGATAAACTCTCTGTATTCTGGTATTCTCTATAATAATATAGGTAGGTATATCAGGCACTGATTGACTATATAAGACACAAAACCCTGCAAGTATTGACAAAATATAATACAACATTACCTAAACTAGTTAGGTACGATGGAATGGAAACATTTACAAGTGTAAATTATATTATTATACATGCAGGTGTGTTCATTAATTTCCAGTTATATTGTAGGTAACCAAAATTAATAGATCTGTAAGCCTACAAAAGTGTCAATCATAAAACCGCTTTATGCTATGTTCTGCTATATATAAAATGCTATGGAAGAATATCCCTATTCCATAGCATTTTCGGTAATAACAGATCTATACAGCGTGATCAGTTAAGGGCGGCCCTCGGCCATTTCTCGGGAACTATATGCAAACTAGAAAGATGCGGTAAAAAATTAATAAAAGTGACCCAAATAATTTCAATGAAAATGTTTTCAAGTTATTTCGTTTGCCGTTCGTTCATTTACTATTTCAGATCCAGATAAGGTAGGCGATTTGTGGAGGAAAAGACAGTTTTATACAACAACATGGCGAATCCGCCCCCTGGCGGAAAACTTGAAAATATTTTCATTGAAATTATTTGGGTCACTTTAATAAACAATTTTTTTACCGCATCTTTCTAGCTTGCATAGTTCCCGAGAAACGGCAGAGGGCCGCCCTTAACTAATCACGCTAGGTATATCTCCACCAATCAAACAACTAAAAAAAGAGTAACTTATCTGGGGTAATTTTTAAAATTTTTAACAAACAATGTCATGAATATCTAATATCGCCGAATACCTTATGCGATTTTCACTTCTACCCGTATAGAAACAACTAAGACAATATCCCAGGTCCCAGTAGATACATAATAATTAAATAATGCCTCTGATTTCAAATTTCAAATCCTTATTTAGCAACCGGTTTAAACGAGGGGCGTTTCACCAATCCCAAAATTGTCCGCTAAACACTAATTTAATTAATTAATATTAATAATTCTGCACACTATACAAAGTAGAAATTGTTGTAACTTATATTATAAAATTGTAAAATATCTAGATATATATAAGTGGGTCGCATAATTATTAAGATGGAAACCACAACTCAAATAATATATAGGTAGCTAACGACTAATGAATGTTGTAAAATATTTAGAAATTATTAATTCCGTACTACACAGGACTGTTATACGACACCTCTATTTATAACTTTTAAAAAAGTTTATTATTTTATAATAAGACCGCTGTAAATAAGGAAGAAAATTAGGTTGCATGAGCACCCGACAAAAAGTAAATGTCCCAATAATTACTATACGTAGGCAGTAGGTACTTAGGCACTTAACTTGACTGATATACGAACTTAATGGCTTATACCTATACAATGTTGGTAACATCTAAGTTTGTTTTCTAAAGTTCTTAAAAAGTGATGTAAAAAAGACTTCAATAAGCGCGCAGACGAGCAACCTGTCGTACCCGCAACGATCGGTCTGCTTGTGCCCAGGGACCCTTTAAAGTAAAGAGTCCCTGCTTGTGCCAGTGTTAGTACAGTAAAATTGGACCAAAACCCAAACATCCAAAAAAAAATTCTTTTTAGCGCGAAATAGTTCCATACCCTCCTAAGAGTTAGTACTAAAAAGTTACACCACCACCAGCGTCGGGTTTCGGGGGAAGGGGGTGAAAAGGGCAGGAAATTCATATTTTTCACAGTTTTGCGTGAATATCTAGTAAACTATGCGGTTTAGCGCAAACGTCATCCTATACGCAAATGATATACATATTAAATTCCGAACAAGAATTATTGTTATATACAGAATTATGGTAAAGTGAACGGTTTCCATGATATGGAGGGGTAAAGATTTCTTTGTTTTTATTTCACGTAGTTTTTGTTGAAAAAACTTAAAATGATTACAGTATAAATTAGTAACTGAATAATGTATGTAGTATATATAGATATATCTATGCATATATAGATACATATTACATCCATAGATTGTTATTTTTTGTCACAACATAACCTCATAAGTACCTATATGACTGTAAATATGTCCAATACAAGTTAGTAGCCTTAGTTAATTTGTACTCACTTTTTGCCCTCATTCATTATAGAGTTCTGATTTCCATTCGTTCTTTTATGTCAAATCATTCCCATATCTAATTTGTCCTTAGCTTGTAAAAATGAGAAAGTCATGAATAGAAAGCTCATGTGAAAAACAAGAAAATATATGTTAAACAATCCTCATCGTTTGCGCTAAACCTCTTAGTTTACTAGATATTCACGCAAAACTGTGAAAAATAAGAATTTCCTGCCCTTTTCACCCCCTCCCCCCGAAACCCGACGCTGGTGGTGGAGTAACTTTTTAGTACTAACTCTTAGGAGGGTATGGAACTATTTCGCGCTAGAAAGGACTTTTTTATGTTTGGATTTGGCTAATTTTGTGTTAGTTTTACTGTACTATGTGGACGCGTGCTTCACTTCGCCGCACGGCCTCAAAAAGCTGATAGGTCCAAGGGATGTGGTGGGGATTACTAGTCAAGCCATCATCAGATATATACTTCCCTACTTTTGAGGCTGGACCAAACCAAACGTCGTCTTTTTTACGCCTGGGCAGAGCTTTTTTGACAATAACAATAAATGCGGCCGCGGCCAGAAGCACGTGCATCATCCTCGTAAAAAATCTATGTAAGAACGAAATCTTTCAATGTATCATTACCGTTCGCGTTTGTGGCGCCATCTCGTGTGTCGTGCAGGAACTTTTCGACCGCGCTAAATTTTAATAGTACCTATTAGATATACAGGGTGTAACTAAACTGATGGTCAAAAATGAAACCAAGTATTCTTGGAGTCAAAATAAGGGCACTTCTTCATATATTTTTTTCTCCTACGGGCCATAGTTTTTTTTATACAGAGCGTAGAAGTTTGGAGAAAAATACGCATATTTCTTAGTATTTCTAGAAGTATACGAGATATTTTCTTCAAACTTGGCGTGTCACATGAGCAGATGAGCCGTCAAACTTAAGGTTGACATGAAGCTTCTGAGGCTCCCAGTTGCGGAGATACAGGGTGTTATTAAAATTAATTAGTTCAGAAAAATATGAATACCCTGTATAATCGCATTTTTTTAAATTTGTTTTGAGTGGTGAATAGAATGGTTAACAAAAAGTATCTCTTAGTATTTTTTTATATTCGCAGCCGTTTCTTAATTATTTTTAAAGAACGGCAACGCTGCAATGAACAATAGTCACTTTAAGAATAAATCTAGCAATCTGTGGATGTAAATTAAACTTTATTTAACAAAATACAAAAGCAAAAACAATAATAAAAGAAACGGATTGCTATTAGAAAATTAAATTATTGAATGTTCGAAATGACCGCCGTCTCTTTCAATACACGCAACTATGCGTTTCCGCATGTTTATTATTGCCATTCGCAAGTGCATATCAGTCAATTCTTCAAATGAAAATACAATTTTTCAAAATATTGATACTAAGGTGCAAAGTTGGCAGCCAAATGATTCAAATAATGCCAAGTTTAATTGACATCCACAGATTGTTAGATTTATTCTTAAAATGACTTTTTTATTGCAGCATTGCCCTTCTTTGAAAATAATTAAAAAAACGGCTGAGAATATGAAAAAATACTAAGAGATACTTTTTGTTAACCGTTGAATTTACCAATCAAAACAAATTTAAAAAATGCGATTATACAGGGTATTCATATTTTTCTGAACTATATAATTTTAATAACACCCTGTATCTCCGCAACTGGGGGCCTCACAAGCTTCATATTAACCTTAAATTTGACAACTCATCCGCTCATGTGACACGCCAAGTTTGAAGAAAATATCTCGTATACTTCTAGAGATACGAAGAAATATGTGTATTTTTCTCTAAATTTCTACGCTCTGTATAAAAAAAATATGGCCCGTAGGAGAAAAAAATTATATGAAGAAGTGCCCTTATTTTGACTCCAAGAATACGTGGTTTCATTTTTGACCATCAGTTTAGTTACACCCTGTATAAATTTATTTTTTTAAATAATGGTATATACGAGTATAAATCTGTCTTGTAGGCAAATTAAAGTATTAATTAATGAAGTAGGCTTAATTTAGGAAACAAGACAGGGCCTATACTACTCTTCGTTTGCATAGAACAAGTTAGGTTAAGATGATAGATGGTATTATGACACAATCTGTTTGCACAATATTATTTATCTACACTACACGAGACATCTTCGTAAATTCGAAAAAACTTATATAAAATCGCACTTCTTGAATGTTGTATCGGTAGTTTAGTCGATTTATAATAAGAAAAAATGTAACATTTTGTTCACTCTAACCTAACCCAACTTTTATATCGATCTGTTTTTCATATGCCGAACAAAGTTCGCTTTACATTATAGAAATATGAGCTGTATTATTCAGTAGCTATACCTAAATTCAAGAAAATACGGGTTGGTAAAGATAATTATAGATATCTATTGGTTATTGCTAATTTTGACGATATGTCTTAATATTTTTTCTACCTACATTAGTCATATTACTCATCGTTACTTTCGAAAAATTTAAATTAAATTGTTACAATAATTTTGTGCCTTGCAAATCGGGTTTTTTAAGTGGAGCCATCTCTTGTGACTCACAAGGTTACTGTTCGTATTCGAGGTCATAGGCTTCAGTTTTTGGGCTCTGCTAGCTACTAAATTAAAATCCATCCAATTTCGACCAAAGCTCACGACAAAACCGAAGCAGGCCAAACGCGATATGGACGCTCCGGCTAGTTCGACAAACTCGCGTGGCAAAGCCGATCGACTTGTGTCGGTCGCAGTGAGGACGCGTCTAGGTAGGTATATGTATTACAGAGATAGGTATTAGCTCGCGGCTGTTCTGAAGGTTAATTACGAGTACATATTCTGCGTTAACTAATATAAAAAGTGTCGGCGCCAATAAAGCCTGAGAAATTTACCTCCAGACGAAACCTCTTTGGATAAAGCGGCTTCCTCGAACATCTCAAGGGAACAAAATGTATATAATATCTATGACCTAGGCATTATTAGGTACAGAAAATATAAGCGCAAATATGTTTAGTTTGGTATTATTTTTTATTCTAGCTCAACAAAAATTATTTTTTCCACATACCGCAATTTCATTCATTACCAACATCTAGACCATAAATTTTTCGTTCTTGTTTTCAAGATATATCCGGTTTACTAGTTGACTCTTGCACGTAGATTTTTCACATTTCTGATGGACTTTTTTCAGTATATTTCGGAGTGCCCGTTGTTTGATGATTGCGCGAGTCATGGGAAAAAGTGTTCGAGGAGCTTGAAGCCGCATCTATACAGGGTGTTGCAAAATTAATGGGCCATAGAGCAACTGCATAGATATATTTTGGGCCAAAATATTACGATTGAACTTAACAGCTACCGGTCAAATCTCAACAGTTACCGAGATACAGGGCGTTGAAGTGAAAATATATTTTTTGTTTTTCCTGTACCTACAACTTTTACATTTTTTGACATATTATTTATGAAAAAATTTGTGTGCAGGGGTTTCTTGAGGTGGAAAATCTCATGGTATAATCAGTTTTATTCTGGTATTGTATAGGTGGCGTCACCTGCCTTATTTTTTAAGGAAAAAAAACTTAACGTAACTTTTTTACCTGCCATTAATTTTTTTCCGTTGCATTTTTTTGATTGGTTGATCATTTGTTTGAGGTGTATGTGGCTTCGTCTGTTAATAAGATCCTGGTAACGAAAGCGGGATTGACATTTTGCTGATTTTGAATGTACAAAGAAAAATTTATTCTTTTCTGGAAATCAGGAGGTAACAACGTTGTACTGGTATTTATAAAAAGTTATAAAAACTGACGAAAAATGAACTCCAATGCAGCGCTTAATCTCTGAGTACTTATTGGCGAGTCTACAGTTGCACGTACCAAAATTTCATCTTCTTCTTGTGGCGGCCACCAACATGAAGCTTCTGACGAAAGGATCTTGTTTCACCCAGTCAATCATAATTGTTGCGAAAGATTTTTCTGTCGGGGTGATATCTGTTAGTATACATCTCTACGTATCGACGGAGTGCGGCTCGTTCATTGAAATTGGTCTGTGCATAAACACACAACACACAACATATCCCTCATTTCGGTATTTGAAAATCTATTGTGCCTTAGCATCTTATTAAAACACTAAAGGTGGATTTATAAACTCGACGTTTGCGTTGGCGCTCCGAAGTTGACGGTGACCTTCGCAGTTTGCGTCCAGAAATGTGAACGACGGAACGTGAAAGATGAAATTAGTTTATCTCGGACGGCATCGGACGCAGACGGCAACGTTCGACGGCGTTTATAAACACGTAAAATATTGGGATTGAATTTTCGACGCAAACGGCAACGGCGAGCGCCAACGCAAACGTCGAGTTTATAAATCCACCTTAAAACTTTAAAACTAAAAGCAATGGTAGTCTTTAACTTTTAGACTTTTCTAGATTGAATTGACGTAAGTCATCGAAAAGTCATAACCGATCAAGGTCTAAGTACTTAGTTTTTACTAACTAATGCGATATCTTGCCATGAAGTTGTAGAGTATAAACATCAAATGCAAATATCTTAAATAGGGACATCGAAACAGTACACCTTTTTTACTTATAAATGATTGAATGAAAAAATTAGTGCAGGTGACGACACCTACAAACTATAGAATAAAATAAACCCTTGTACACAAATTTTTACATAAATATGTCAAAAACTGTAAAAGTTGTAAAGGAAAAACAAAAAATATTTTTTCATTTCAACTATTGAGATTTGACCGGTAGTTGTTAAGCTCAATCGTAATATTTTGGCCTAAAATATATGCAGTTGCTCTATGGCCCATTAATTTTGCAACACCCTGTATACAGGTATCAAGTGCAAAGGAATAAACTGTTTTTAGACATATTTTTGCCATAAATTAGGGTCATTCATTTTTCGCGCTATGGCAACTAAATTTGTTTCTTTAAATTACCTGTTATGATGTTCTTTGCATTTTTGGAAAGAACTACATATATATTTTCTGGAGTTCATTAATCCAATTCCAATTCTTATCAAGTTCGCCATGAAAATCAAATGAAATGTCAATACCTTATAGAATGTTGCAGCTAAAATTACTGGCGAGGCAAGGAGGATATTGGCCCTCCACTTTGCATTTTCAACATTTAATGCATTAGCAGTTCTTACTATTATCATTTTTACTTTTCATTTGATTTCCATGACAAACTTGATAAGAACTGAATTAATAAAATCCATGATCCATGATTTTAGGAGAGTAATTTTTTTCTTTTTATTTTATTTAACTTGGAACCATTGAGTACTCCGCATATGGCGTCGTGCTGCACCCTCCTTCTCTTGTGATTTAGACAACATATCCATCCTCGTTGTACAAACTACTCTTCTGTATGGTCGTAGAAAAATATCATTGTTAACTGAACTTGTGTATTTCAGTACTGACAAACGGTCCCCATGGAGGTGGCGGCGGCTCACCACTGGACTCCAACTTCAGCAACTACGACACTTGCGGAGCGGCATTTTGCGTCTCAGCAGCCTCTAACAACGAGAACTTAGAGAGGCCCGCAGACAGTGAGATTTACGAAATCTCAACCATATACTTGGCTTGTATATTCGTTGCCGTTGCCATGATTGCCATCTGCGTCGACCCTCTGTCCAGGTAAGCTTTTGCCAACATATACCCGTTCCCGTATAACAGTGATCGAAGTTGCGGGGGACCAAAAGTAGAATTTGAACCGCCATTATCTCCCGACGTCTGGATTATAAAATATAGTAGATGGACTGAGTCTTGCATGGTTTTTAGCGGAGACGACTGAGACGAGAGTCAAAGGATAACGGCGGTCGGACTACCTCGACCATATTCGGAGTGACTCTTCTATGTGTTATATGTACAGTGTGTCCCCAGATGAGGTACCGCACTCTTGTAAAGTTTCTTATATTTGATTTATCGAGAAAACTCAGTCTTGATAAAAAGTTTTGCTTGTTCTTAAAATAAGAATGGCATGGAAAAAGTTAACATTTCTTATACTGGGTGACCAGAAAATTGAAAAAAGTTAATTAACATAAAAGTAAACTGCCTCTATTTGTAGAGATACTGAAAAAAGTTATAGAAAAAAATTTGTTCAGCGTGGTTACTTACGTGTACAAAATTTCAAAGAGTTAGGCCTACTTTGGCCTACACCCAGTATAAGTAATGTTAACTTTTTCCATGCCAATCTTATTTTAAGAACAAGCAAAACTTTTTATCAAGAATGACTTTTTCTCTAAAAATCAAATATAAGAAACTTTACAAAAGTGCGGACTAAAAATGCTATTATAGCATTATTTGTTTTTAAGTATGACTAGACAATTTTTTTTTTATAAAAAGTGACTACTTTTTAGTGCGTAATTTTTCATCTTTTTGAAAGCAAAAAGGAATTTCAAAGTTGCATTCTAAATAAATCATTAATTAAAAGTTTTCCACTACGATGCGAACTTTTTGGAGGACCTTGTATATCTTAACACCGCGCATTTCGAAAACAAAGCGTTTTGGAGCATATCATGTGCTAAGGGGATGACTGGTGATTTTAAAGGATCAGTTATCAACCCTACCTACTTATTTAATATCTTCAAATCTATTAAGTATATAAAGCTAATAATACTTCAACACCATCACGTGAGTGTATGTAGAGGTATTGTTTCGGCAAAAAAATATATCCACTAAATCTGTTCTGAAACGTCGAAAACCAAAGTTTTAGCGAAATATTTTGGTGTCTGTGAGTCCCACGATAAGTTTCGAACAGATTAAGATATCGGCTTCAAATTTGGTATATACCTTGCCTACCATAGGACGGTTCGGATTGCCTTTGGTCAAAATCGCTCTACACGAAAGCGTGGAAATATTGGAATGAGGACATATTATTATATTATTTACTTTTTTGCAATACAATAGTTTTTAGCCAACACAATTAGTACATAATTGTTGCTAGAGTGCATTCTTGACATTATTGGAAAAGGAGGTGAATTCGAAAATAGCGGTTTTCAATGTTTATGGAGGTAAGGAATTCTGGCATTATTTTGCAGAAACAAACTAAATTAAAGTGGTTACGAGTTGCTGAAAGTATAAACACTTAAAAATATGAGGATATATTTTGCGATTCCTGTGCAATATTGGAATTTACGATTAAATAATGGATTTAAAAAAGGAAAAGGGTGATTTCACTGGCGACGGTTTTATTATTCTTTTGGACGGTGATCATCGGACATCCTCCCTATTAACCATATTAAAATGTTAACCTATATAAACATTTGAACTAATTTGCAAAATTAGATACCCGCGCGTGGTGCCAAAACAAATCCAGCATAATTCTAATTTAATTAGTTGTGTCCGAGACGAGTTATTGTAACCATCGTCCAATTTACCATAATTACCTAATGTTAAGTAGTCATGTTTTGATAAACAACGCTTAATTAAATAATCCCGCAGCAACGCCCCGTTGAAAACAGAATAATGTAACATTTTACCTTGACAGAGAGACCGGATTTAAGGTGATTACAGATCCAATATTTTTGCCATGTTAATCATACCCGAAAATCCACCATTCGGACAAAACATGAATCGTGTCATTTTTGAGCAACATTAGAATATCATTGACAAAATTATGTGTACTGGAAATGGTAATTGTATAGGTAGGTACTGATGCCAATCCAAATATGGAGAATCGGTATATTATTAAAAAATTAGTTTCATCGCAAACGTAGTCGGTATTATCAAGACCAAAATATAAGACGACGTGTTTGTAACTACGCTTCGACCGAATCGGAAGAATACAAAGGAAATCGATCACATGCCTAGTGCCAAAAAAGGAGTAATTGTCTTGACGTCATTGTTTCAAATGCGCCTGGAATGTGGTAGGTCACGTTGGGCCGAAAGAAGTTGAAATCCTTAAATATTGATTTATTACCAAAATTTTGTTTTCTGACCTCGCCGCACGTTACAATTTTTTATTTAATTATCGTTGTTGAACAGGATCGGGAAGTCTTAACGTACGTTTAAACGTGAATATATTACCGACGCCGGCATTCTTCTACTTGTCCAAAATTCGCAGAAATTAGGTCTCGTTCAGTGCTCATAATATATTATGACATGAAAGATAACCGTCGTGGAATTATTTTTCAAGTCCAGGCGTAGTGATTTTTGGTCATTTTATGTTGCATTAAAGAAATATCATATTTCATCGACGAAAAACAATCCAAAACTTGTATAATTTTTGAGTTGATACTACTAGTGGGCAAACGAGAAGTTTTTCTGGTATCCAATCCAAAGTCGACGCGTTTTGAAGATTTAGTAGAGAAGAATTAAATCAACTAATTTATTAGAAATGAGCTATTATAGCTATTATTATTTAATTACATGACATAACGCTACGGTACTTCTTCGAAAGCTCACTCTGTTATTTACGGAAGTGAAGTGATGTGGTATCGTTAAATAATAAGAAGCTTAAGCATCGGCATCTTCGATGGCCTGGAATTCTCGCTGCATATTTCGTAACAAAATAAAAAGAAGCAGTTTCTGGCGCCAGCGCTGTACGGCAATCTCGTAATAAAACCGGAGCGCCGATAAATTTAAGAAACTGATGAGAGCAAGAATTTAATACGTGCCATAAATAAATGTTGGGCAATTTCGCAATTTTTATTCGAATCCATTGCCGCTTTTTATTGCGAGCCTTTAAGTTTAAAAAATAATTTATTGAAAATATGGGGAAAGGTTAAGCTCGCGTCTAGGTCGCATCAAGTGTTTATATTCCTATATTTACTATGTAACCTAAAGGACGACTAATTTGTTTTTAAATGTATAAGCACTCGAAGCAAATTATAAAAGCATTAAGAATCTAATTATTGTAACCTTTACCGACTTTTTAGCTACGATTGTCTTATTTCCACCCTTCAAATTTTTAACTATATTTATATTTATTTTAAATTTACAACTACATTTACACTACACAAGATACTCGTATCTACCGTTGATTTAAGTTTATGTAAGTTCCTATGGCTAATTCTATACAAATATTGAATGTTGGTTTCGGAGTTTCCTGAAAGTCGCATTTTTTAATTCATAGTTCCCACAAAAATGTATAAATTCTAGGATACCTACGTAGTGATGTTGTGGTATCTTAAAACATCTCAATTAACTGTATGGTTATTTTTAAATTAGAAACAAGTGCGCTTACAAATTATTTGTGGTTACAGTTGTTAGAAAAACTGGTTATCATAAACTGTCGCATTATATTCCAATCACGTGCTGATTTTACACACTGTATATTCCACGCCATATATCATACTGCAGAGCACATCACCATTCACACCACGTCGGCGCAATCAGACCCCTTTAAGCATCTCGAAACCTTGTGTGGTCTAATAGCCAAATTCCATTTAAGATCGCGACCTTGCCACCGAACACAAAATATACGAATAAGTGTTTTCGGCTTACGAACGACCTTTCGAAAGAAAGGCTGGTATCTGAAGTGTTATATATAAACATTGTCTGATTTATATTAATCTTATTTCTAGTTGTTAGTGATACCGGTAAAATTATTAGCTTTACAAAACACGTCAAATGTTAAAAAGATCTGAGTACATAAATACACTAAATAATACACAGCACGGGCGTAGCCAAGGGGGGGGGGGGTTCGGGGGTTCAAACCCACCCCCCGAAATAAGCAAAATATTACCTAATATTATACCGAAAAAATACGAGGAGTGAAGAGTTAAATTATTATTACGTTTGAATATATTATGTAGTAATAGTAGCGCCTAGCGCCATCTTTTGACGACAGGCAGACGCAGTTGCAGCCGAACTATTTTGTATTGTAGGGACACTTTGCGTTGTTTCTCGATTATTCGCCATGCCCCTAGGTCGGAATGAGCGGAACTTTGTGGAAGTTCGTGGAAGTTTCTGGACGGCTACTGGGCTGCTATATAAGCGGCGCCGCGGCGCGTGACCGCGCTTACGGCAGTATTGTTCCATGCGAACTCGAAGCGAATAAAAGTGAAAAGTGGTGAACGAATAGTGAAGAGAATTAAGTGTACCGTGTAAGTGAGTAATTTTAATGCACTGTTATTCTATGACCTTGTTAAGGATAGATACGTGAATCATTGAGGGGAAAAAAGGAAGGGTGATAAACCTAAAGGTATGGACTACTGGAAAAAGTGGTGTAGTCAAGGTCAAGGGGTTTCTAATAAAGAAACAAATTTGGATTTAGCTATCAAAGCTTCAGCTACCTTGCATGCTGATAAGAAGACTGCCTACCCCGAAATCTAGTTTGGAATGCCTAGATATGTGCGATAAAAACCTTTATCCTAAAATTTACACATTACTACAAATCTTGGCTACCATTCCTGTATCCACTGCTACCCCAGAAAGGTCTTTCTCGAGCCTAAGGAGACTGAAAAACTATTTACGAAACACTACAAGTGAAAACAGACTTAATGGTTTGGCTCTAATGAACATTCACTATGGAACAGAAATTCATGCAGATGAAGTAGTGGATATATTTAAAAGAAAAAGCCGAAGATTTCTTCTTTAATGGTTTTAGATTTAGCGCAGAGGAACGAAATTAATTTATCCATTTCATTTAAAGTTAAGAACTTTATAAATATGTCGTAGTTTTTCGGATGAATATATAGATATTAAATTTCATGTAAGTATATTTTTGTTGTTTTATTTACTTCTCAAACTAAACCCCCCCCCCCAAAACTAAATCCTGGCTACGCCCGTGATACACAGGCGAATCCCTCTATTCATGTTCGTGTTATTTACATTGAAGAGTTGTAATTTTTGAATTTTTGGGCATAGTTTTTTAGTCGAAGCACTCCATATTTTTACTAATTGCATCTATTCTTGAAAACTTGTAACATAGGCTATTTTCAAACCAAACACTAATATGGGAAAAAATTACCAATTTATATCATATGTGTTTTTTGAACAGCTATACCTAGCTACTGCTTGGCTCCTATATAACTTGAATACCTACCGGGACCTGAGAGACAAGGGGGTGCTCTGGGTGGAGCTTCACTGTCACTACTAATGCTGCAATACTAAACAAAGCAACCATAAGTTTTTTTTAGCAACGCCGTGCGAAGTAGGGTGGACAAGCCAACCAATAGAATTTAACTATCAAACTAATAAACGTCATAACATTCCACAGATTCCTGTATAGATGGTCAGGTTATTGGGGCCAAGCAGTAGGCGTAAAAGAGGTATTTATTTTAAAATCGGGAGCGTTGGGTGATCTGTGGGTGTTCTTTTATTACTGTGAAGGGCAGGGTATCTTGCGGTTGGCACGTGCTGTTTATTATAGTTATTTACATTTAGGTTTAATTGTAACCAATAATTAGGTTTTATCTTGTGTAGATTACTTGGAAATAAATAAATAAGAAACTTCTATCTAGGTAGGCACGGTAACTAAGGTTTCACGCTTTAGTTTCTCTAATAGTGCACCTGTCTGTATTAGTATTGCTTCTCCGATCAATTTTATATTGCAACATTTCGTTCCACATGAAGGTTAGGTAATAATATGCTCTCTCGTTCTTCGCCACTTGAATAAACGTTTTCAAGTGTTTAAGTACCTACCTGAATTAACTAACCGCTTATACTGTTAGCAGAAGAACTTTTTGTACCTCAATACAGGTTAATACCATCTACGTCATCCAATTGGCGATTTCTTAATATGAGAACATGGCTCAAGATTTGAAAGCAACGATGATTTACAATTTGCATATTCGCTTCTCTACGTGAAATTGGCAAACGGACATGACAGGACAGGCGAGCCCCGTGTTCGTTCAACGAATAATTTATTCGAAATATAATTAATCCTTGTAGTCTCAAGACCAAGAAATGAATTATCATGTCTAGGTTTTGGAAATGGTTCGTCTAATTAAGGAATTTAGTGGATATTTATATAAGTTGTATCTAGGCTCGGTATAGAGGGAAAGGTAGATTTTTACCTTCTGTAGATATACCTCCTACCTACTTACTTCCAGTGATTTATGAAACTGGTCTCCTAAAGTTTGTGATCCTCTACGCATCAAGGCATCCTATTTACATCTTGAAGCAGAAGAAAACATATTTAATTTCTTTTTAGATATTTTGATTTATATAGATTAGGTAATTAATAAATTGGTTTACATTAATTTTCAGAAACTGACGAGCGAAAAAAGATTTCAAAAACATTCATCACAAACAGTTGAAAATTACCCCCACCTTGCTCCAAACATTTTTGTGCTACCCATTTCAAATATAGAATGAGACGAAACCAGGCTTGTCGGAGAAGAAAATCATGTCCAGGATATTGCCACACTTGTGGTTGGTTTAATGGATTCTATAACATAATATTTTTCTGGATTTAAAAAACTCGTCCATTTTTAACAACGATGTTGTTGTATCGAAGAAATGCCCGGTAACAGTTTTGTCCATAAAACGTCAATTGTCTGTAAACTTTCCGTCCGTTTTTAAAATACGACCATAAACGGTTTTTTTTGTTGAGTAAACACCATTCTAACCCAGAAATTTGATTTCAAGCGAGGAAATACGCACGTGAATTTCAGTCAACGCTTTTACGTTTATGACTTTTGCCTTGACGGTTTGACAGTTGTCAAAAGGTTGGATTGCAAAACATCGAAACCTATATTATTCTTGTCTTGCCAAATAACGGGACCACAGAATTGACACATTATTGTGTAATTTAATTCATACCAACCTACAAATCAGGAGTGCCAGCAGGGCCGTTTTTCATTGTAACAATTTTTTGTTTACACCACAAAACGCTGAAATGTATTTTTACTTCTTCCAAAAAGCTGTCTGTCTGGTCGTATAGACAGAAACAACACAAAAATATATCGGTTTCGTTTCGATTCGTCTGAAAATTCATCTTACCTCAATACGCCCTAATAAGTCTCTGGTTTTTCCTGTCATTTCAGGCAATCTAGGGAGTGTGGCAAATGTCAAATGAACTGTCAACGTCCCCGATATTCGGAGAGACGACTATATATCAAAGTCATAGGTATACGTTTAATATTAACGGTTAGTTCCCTAATGTTAGTATAAATCAAGAAACTCCATAATACTTGATTGTTGTCTATTATCCAAGTATATTTTTCAACTATACATCTCATGGAATACATTAATTATTCAAGTACTGAACGATTGCTTTCATGCTATATGAACGTATACAGTGTCCCAAAGAAATTATGCCGTCCCTACACCTGAAAAGCAGTGCAGTTAAGCAAATAGATTTGTTGTGATTTTTTGCTTATTTTGTGTAAGAGATTAGGGTTCTCCGGATACAGAATTTTGGAATGAGCCGCAAGCCACAAAATAAATAGCTTTGAGAATGACGGATATGGAAACTGCTCAAAATGGTACAACCTCTGGGTTAGTTGTTCATTTACTGAAATATCGATATTCTTTCTACATTGGTAAATACACTCTAGTATCTATTCCAACCACATAGGTACTTATAATATACATTTACAGCTCAAGGCCCCATTGTGCATAATTCTGCGCTTAGATACAAAAAGAGATATACTTTGCTTATTTAATGGCAGCCATTTTATGGAATGCATATAACATGTCATGACAGAGGCTTCGTTTGACAAGGTTTGTCAGTAGCTATTTAATATGTGACTTTTTTTAGGTGTTTCCGGTTTTTCCGGGTTGGGTTGGAGTGTGTTGTGTCTTAGAACAGTAGCTTGTTTTGTGAAAACCTGCTAAAATTTCAAATCCACATTTTGTGGTTGTGATGAAATTCCATACAAATGACGGCTTTAAAAGTTCTGCCGGTTGGACGCCTCTCTCATTAAGAAAAGATATCTGTCTCTAGGTACGTCACAAACCCAGTCAGTGTCTATTTAATTCGTTGAATTTTTATTCTCCAACAGTTTCTGACACTTTTCTTGTCATTTATCATTTGATTTGTTCTGACCATCAGTTAGCGCTTCCTTTTATAATAACCCATTACCTAATAAAAGAACACATGTCATAATATTTGATAGTGAAGTTATGTTGGGTCGAATATTATTTTTCAATAAATTCACAGATTAAAGAAACCATATTATGTAGTCAAAAGCATTGTTGAAACCGTCCGCAGAACATCCCGCTACACCAACTTTTAAACTTAAATTTTGGAACGAAAACAAATTAAATGCAGATAAATTGTAATTTCTTACAATTCTTAGGACTCCATACTAAGTTGAGGTATGGGTATTTTTATTTAGTTATTGGATTCTATATAAAATTTTATGCAAAATATTTGGTGTAATTTCAACAATGGTTCTGACCGTCTATGTGTAGTTTTGGTTATGATATATTGCAGCAAAATATATTTATAAATACTACCGCCATATTTTATCCTCCTTTCCTTATAATCACAGAACACCCCACAGGAAAGAATGCAATCTCTATATATGTATTAAAATTGGTCCGTAATACACGCACGCCGTCTATATGAGTGGAGGAAAATACAAAACACATGGTGGGTGATTTGAAAAGGTTCTCCCGTTCATATACAGGTATGTGAATAAAAGTCATAACTAAACTCTACATTTTGCCAACAAATGAGACTTAGGAATAAAGCTAGAGATTAAAATGCAAATTTTTCGAATTCTATTACATTTATGTAGGTATATAATCTAGAACACATCCGAACAAATGTGCACACAAAGTCAGAGTCTTCTATGTGCCTCCGCTCTAGTTTCTGTCCAATTCTTATAATTTTATCAGCTGTATAAATTACTATTACAACGCTGTTTTTTACTAAAAATACAAAGCACATAGTTTATTAGTGGCTATGGATTTCGAGTTAATTTTGCAATCTAAAAACGAACTAAATATGGTATCTTATTTAGTATGTAGTTACTTATCATCTCACACATGTTAGTGTATTGATTGCTCTCGTATTTTCTATAATATTAACTCTGCAGAACATTGTTTGATACTGGAGTCATTCGATATAAGTAATTCCCAGAGATTTTACACTTCTTGCTCGCGTACGCGCTAAACCACATTAGTTTAGCCATACCATAGTATTTGATTTGGTTATTTCTAATAATCGAGCAGATGCAACTAATGCTTACTGGGCAGTGTTTTATATCTTTCGTTTGAATAATTATTTTAAAGTTGAAATGACAGCGTTATTCTTTTAGTGACATATTTTCGTGCTGCTTTGATTCTGATTCGGCTACGTATCTGCTGCCATCTATGACTGGAGCAAGGCATAACTGGAGCCAATATTTTCCATTTGGTTTCGGCCTAGTGATTATAATCACTCAATGCTTCATAGAGAAGCAGATTCTTGTTCTAATGATCCAACGTTCTTCATTTTGAAGTGGATCAATTCATTATATGAGTAAATTATATACTACACTAGATAGGTACTAATGGAAGCTAGAAAGGTTACGTAAGAGCTAAAAATAGAATCAATTAATTACCTGGGATTTCAAAAAGGAAGCTGCACAGACGCTCTCAAATTGCCTCTGAATGGTAATTCCAAGTAAAGAATCCTGTTAGCAACCTGGCGAGCAAGATCGTAGACAAAACATTTCAAAGAAAGGCCACAATGTAACTATTAATCGACTCTGTACGGGAATAGCGCATAGGAACTGGTTACCAGCGCAATAACGTCAAAGAGGCCGCCAGTTTTTACCGGCAGGTCTTAAAATAGCGACAACTGCCGCTAGTTAGCATTTTCCGCCGATCCAAGTCGGAGGAGCAAAAAGTAGCCTTAGACAGTTACATAAATAAATCCGTCTTGCGTGGCGTCGAGGAAGCGGCCGGAGACAGATAGGGAATCTTAAAGTGGTACGTTTCACTTTACTGTGTCGGTCGGCGATGGTGCCGGAGATGGTTCTCGAAGGCATGCGCTACGAGTTATTTCGAGAATAGGGTATTTAACCATTTTTCAAATTTTATTTTGTTGAAAGCCTGTATTGATGCAGACTACACTAGTAAAATTCTAAACTAAAAATTTTACCTCCTTTGGGAGAAAATTGAGTTCAAAATTATTTCCGTTTTTAACGGTTTTCTTAATTTTGACGTCATAATAATTTTGAGCTATGTGAATAGGACCGCGAAGCCTTGAAGCTTTATTCATTTATTGTACGTTGCCAACTCGTGTGATTTTTCCTTGCTGGTCGAATATTTTGTTATTAGAATAGCTGTGTTCTAGTATGGAAACTCAAATTGTCAACATAAAGTTGATTATACAGTTCAAATTCTCTGACTGTTTTTAACTCTGGTTATTGGTTCGGACTAGTTTGAGATTGCTTCCTAGAACAAACCTATTAATTGCAATAAATAATAACAGCAGTTAACTTTATAAAAAAACACTATATTCCGTAAAAATATAATATACTTTCTCAATGTTTGAAGAAGACTAGTCGGTCTTTGGAGGACAGGATTTACTTCTGAATACAAGTCCGAAAGGGGATCTGGCAACGGTGCAGCAAACTCGTAACGATAACGGTGCCGTCCTAACCTAATCTTGATGTTTTGTGGGTATCGAAACATAACCTAGCTTTCTAGCTTTGCGGTTTTCGCGAGATTGTTTCGCTTTGGCATCTCGCTTTAAAAATTGTGAGAGCATAAATAGGTATGTCAATTTCCGGAAGATTGTCTGAACTTGCTTTAACAAAACCCACATTCACTACAGGAGGAGCCATTACTTTACTCTTTGTCAACTTCTTCGCACTGAAACAGAAAGCAAATTAAACACTCTATCTACTTCCATACCTATATAAATGCATCAGGTAGGTAGGTATTTCTTGGAATTTAAATGATTACCTATTTATATTCTTTAGGTACCTACCTACAATCAAATTGAGAAAGAGTGCTTACTAAATTATACTTTGCTCTCAAACACTTTTATCTGGGGATTGAACTACCTACTACCAATATCAATTTTATGGTACCTATTCATTTTTCTTTGTAATTGAAACTATAGGGTTTAGGATTGTACCATGTACATAAGTTAAGATTTGCATTTGTATTTAATTAGATTTTATTACACTATCTCTCTCAATTTCAAACACAAGCACAATTTTTAATTATATTATAAGAAAGGGGCAATGATAAAAATTTACATTGCCTACTTGCTTACCTTATTTTAATCGTTGATTTGTGAACACTTAGGTCAGGTATAAAAATGAATTAGTCATTTAGTCCTTTACTATTATGACGACGCGATAAACAATGGTTTTATTATAAAATATAAAATTCAGAATCGTTTGGAACCCCTCAATAACTTTGATAAAATTACAAATTTTGAAATGTAAACAAAACTCCAGCTGATATTATTTGACTAGTGACATATCAAATCACAAAATAATAAGATTAGGTCTCCAGTCCAAGTCCGTACCACATGATAAAAAAAACGAATGAAAATGTTCAGCTCGTTATTATGACGTCAACACGCGGTCGGGTCCCGAACGAAAATTCAAATAAATTCAAATTTTATTTTGAAAATTCTAACTTCGTGGATACTTATTCGGGAAATAAAAAATGGTTAAAGCTATCTTAGGACTTGATGAATCAAGTTATGTGCAATTTATTTGAAAATTTGATTAGAGGAAACTACCCTATTTGGTGCTGCAGGAGATGTACGGTTTCGAAAAATGCGTTTAGATGTATGGATAATGGAATATGGATAATCGCTAGAAAGCTAAAAAGAAGAGCTCATTATTTCTCAGAAACCAACAACTTTCAGTATTTGATAAACTATTAACTAGTACCTAAGCCAGGTGCAATTTCTCTTCTTCCTAGATGTCGTGGCAAAGTTGTTCTTTCTACGGGGTTTCAAGCATTATTTTGTGCTTTTGTCAATGGAGTTCTAAATTTTCGCTGCACGTTTTTCCTACGTTCGTAGTGGTCCAACTGAGAATTCCAAAGAAGAAGAAAGCGAATTCTCAGTTTAGTAGGTACCTATCAGTATACCCGACAGGCACTAAGAAATGTAAACTTCAAATTCCCACACCATAATGGTAAATAAGCGATGCAGTATTTGTTTCATAAATAATATTTATTGCTGTTTATCTAAAAAGTTTTTATCTTTAAAAATAAGAAAGTTGGAAACTGTTCATCCGCTACACCGTGTCCATCTTGTAGATAACCCTACCTGATAGGCCCGAGTATCTTAACAATCATGGTAAGTACGACTTATGTAAATGTGCGCTAGGTGTGGTCAATAGTAATTCCATCTTGTAAAAGCAGACAATGAAAGTTTGCAGATTGGAATGTCGATAAAACCCTACCGTAAAAAATAACCAGCAGAAAGAAAATGGTATTTCATTTAGAATTGTTGAACCGTCATATCTTCGAGCGTACTGAGTGGTTGTTAATTGGTTTTGATTGCCGGACAGTTTACAGTATCATGATGAATTAAATGCTTTCTTAACGCTTTATGAGATAGTAGTTATGCTTCGAAAGGAGCGGAGAATGTTCATTTAGTTGTATTTTATATATTTGCAACACGTAGTATCAAAGAAATAAACTTAATAAATGCCTATTAATTTACTGCAGTAATTAGGTACGATATAATTTCGTCGATCTCTAAAAAAAGCCTAATATCTCAAAACATGGATCCTAACTATGGATCTTGACGTCTATTACTATGCCAAGACCTGGAATATATTGATTTCTGCTATATTTTTAAAGTAAGCACATACAGTGGAATGTACCTATGTTACTCTCTTATTGTAAGATTTTTTGGACTTTTATAGATTTAAAATAATGGACATAAATAAAAAATCATTATACATAAAGTATACATTAATTAAAAGTTATTATACAGGGTAAGATTTTTTCGATGCCCACTATGGGGATCTCGGAAACTAGCAGAGCTAGAACAAAGGTTAAATGGGGAAAGAATTGCAGTTTTGAATGCTCAATCTAATGCCCCTTTTGGATTTTTAAAAAAGTTCATGGCTCACTAGATATTTTGAAAAGAATGATTTTTTTGCTATTTCATCAGATCTCTGTAGCTCCGTTATTTCTGATTATACAGAAAAACTGTAGAGACAAAAATTCTAGATAATTTTGGGCTTAATAAGATAGATCAAATTTTTTTATGTTGTTTGTGATTTTTGAGATATGACGTAAACTTGTTTTTTTTTTAAATGTAAATCATCGTTGGCTGTGGCCTTATAAAATCGGCCATATTTTGAGCTTTCCAAAGATATAGTAATAAATAAAAGAACTATGGCTAATTTTCTGATTTTTTTTTTAAATTTTCACATAGTCAGCCATGGAATATTTTAAATAATTACGTTCTATTTTATAATTAGACATGCTTAAAACTTTCTAATATTTTGTTTTTAGCTGGTAACAAAATGTAACAAAATAAAAATTAGAAAACTCAAATTCAAATTATTATTTTAAAAGGCCACCTTTTAAAATAAAAAAAGTGTTCAAACAGTCCACCATTCTTATTTATACAAATATTGCATCTTTTTAAAGCTGAATTTGTCGCTTTTCTTAGAGAGCGCCTGTCAATACTGGCAATTGCTTCTAAAACAGCTGCTCTTAATTCATCAATTGTCCCATACTTTATTTTGTACTGTTCCCCACAAAAAGAAATCCAAAACAGACAAATCGGGGGATCGGGGCTGATAGGAAATAGGTATATTTCTCCCTATCCAAGTATTTGGATAGAGCTGATCTAGGTATTTTCTTACGGGCAAATAATTATGTGGTGGAGCCCCATATCATGATAATTTTTGTTTTATTTTGTTACATTTTGTCACCAGCTAAAAATAAAACGTTTTAAAGTTTGAAGTATGTCTTATTATACAATAGAACGTAATTATGAAAATATTCCATGGCTGACTATGCGAAAAGTTAAACAAAAAATCAGAAAATTAGCCATAGCTCTTTTATTTTTTATAATAACTATGCCGAGTATTATATCTTTGGAAAGCTCAAAAAATGGCCGATTTTATAAGGCCACAGCCAACTATATGATTTACACTTAAAAAAACACAAGTTTATGTCATATCTCAAAAATCACAAACAACATAAAAAATTGGATAGATTATCTTATTAAGTCCAAAATTATCTACAATTTTTGTCTCTACAGTTTTTCTGTATAATCAGAAATAACGGAGCTACAGAGATCTGATGAAATAGCAAAAATCACTCTTTTCAAAATATCTAGTAAGCCATGAACTTTTTTAAAAATCCAAAAAAGGGCATTAGATGGAGCATTCAAAACCGCAATTCTTTCCCCATTTAGCCTTTGTTCTAGCTCTGCTAGTTTCTGAGATCCCCATAGTGGGCATCGAAAAAACTCACCCTGTAGATATTATTATAAAAAAATATACTATTATAGCAGTTATTGCCTTTGCCACATTTTTTTATACAAGTCTAGTATATGATTTATATTCGATTTCAGAAAGCAAAGATCAACAACCATACGTAGGAACTAACGTAATTAGAATTATTTTACTCAGTCGCGATATAAATTAGTTGAAACCAGAATTTTCTTGATAATATCATGTTTATCGGTAGTATAGATGATTATAATGAATTGATAGCTTAGTGCAACACTGTGGAAAAGTAGATGCCAGTCTAGAGTTCGTATTAATCGAAGAGGGTGGAGGTTATGGTAGAGAGTAGTAGACGGTGGCGTAGCGGGCCAGGCCCAAGGCCCGTAAGGGGCCCATACCAAGTTAAATAATGAAACTAAGTCGCTGGCTATTAGCTATACCTACATACAGTGTGACCCATTTGTTTTGGGGTCAGTCTGTAAAAAGTGTATCAATCGTGCGATTTGGCTGATTTTTTTTTAAATTGTAGAGCTCGATGAACTGCACATTTTGAACAAAAATTGCCTGGTTCGCATAAAATCCAAAGCCTACTATGACCGTTTTTATGAGCAAAATTTTAAGAAACCATATTAACGTTTTTTTTTGAAAAAATCTGTGTGCGCCAATGGATTGAGCACCCCTCGAAATGGGTATGTACAAAATTTCATCAAAATATTTCAAGTAATAACGATTTTGTAGAAAAATTAAAAATGCAGCCAAGGTACGTCTTTATTTTCAAAAATTCAAAGTTGGCCATGGAAAATAATTGAATTGTTTACTTTTATTAAGTGTCAAACTGTCTAAATTGAGTTCAGAAATTGTTTGTGCTCAATACAATTAATTATCATAATTATGGAATATTTAAGCATAAGAGACAAAATAGAAATTGTTCGACTCGTGGGCGACAACGAAAATTTTATAATTTTAATTGTTTTTATGTTTTGTGTTTATAAGCATAAGGTTGTATTATTACAATTCAATTATTTTCCATGGCCAACTTTGAATTTTTGAAAATAAAGACGTACCTTGGCTGCATTTTTAATTTTTCTACAAAATCGTTATTACTTGAAATATTTTGATGAAATTTTGTACATACCCATTTCGAGGGGTGCTCAATCCATTGGCGCACACAGATTTTTTCAAAAAAAAACGCTAATATGGTTTCTTAAAATTTTGCTCATAAAAACGGTCATAGTAGGCTTTGGATTTTATGCGAACCAGGCAATTTTTGTTCAAAATGTGCAGTTCATCGAGCTCTACAATTTAAAAAAAAAATCAGCCAAATCGCACGATTGATACACTTTTTACAGACTGACCCCAAAACAAATGGGTCACACTGTATTATTACTGGTCCATGTGCATGCGTTGCTTATTTCCAGTACAGTTAATATAGTTGTCGTTTTAATTTTAAATACTCGTATTCCTGCAAAATGGCGAAGGAAGAAAACGAGTGGAGCATACAAAAGAAAAATAAGGAAAGAAAAGCGAGAGAAAGTTAAAAGATGCAAAAAATATACATTTTTTTATTTAATAAACCTGAATGAAACCAAACTAACCCTGAAACTCCCAAAAATTGTTATTCACCTTCGAGTACAACTTCAGACTTATCAACAACTATACCTACTTTGATAACCTCAGTGATTGCTGAATCTAGGCCCATTACATTATCGATAGTAGATATTCAAGCCTCAGAATGATACAAATAAAATTATTCAAGATTTTCTTGCTCTTACCCATACTCTGGATATAGAAAAATAATCTGATATAAATGATTCGTTATACCATTTGAATTCTGCCGACTTGGATGAATACCTAGATTAGGTACTGATGTTGGCTGCGCGAGTGAGTAAGCGAGAACACCCACCAAAGTAAAAGGTGGTAGAGGGGAGCTTTGCCGGTTTCCTCTTTCTCAACTTGATTTCGCCTATATCGTTCAAATTGTGTGTGTAATAAAAATTGTCTGTGGACACAAAGCACAATAGCAAAAACATAAATCATGCTTTCATTATGTTTGCGGAAAAATAGCGTCCCGCAGCTCTACTGCGCGTGACGCGGGAGGGAGGGGTCGAAATCCGGGACATCCCGGAAAATTCGGGACGGTTGGCAACCCTAACTGATAACTGATAATTTATATTCGTTTTTTTTTATAAATTGATTTTTCCAAAATTTGAGTTGTATTGTTTTTTTCTCTTTAGAATTTTGTTTGGGGTTTGCCGTTTGTGGGATTATTTTCTTACGGGCCCGACAAAGTCTTGCTACGCCACTGGTAGTAGATACCTAATAAGGGTTTGAAGGGTGTTTTTGATTATATCTATTTCCCCATTAGGAATATTTATACCCCATTAAAAATTTTTGTCATACATACATAATATAACACTTCTGGCAAATTATCACTATTTGTGGTCAAGTTTCCATTAACATGAGAAGTATCTACACGGTAATAACTGCAAAATATTAGTTGGTAACTTCAATTCGTAGATAGATAACAGAATGTGTCATTAGCCTTGAATAGAGGAACTCGGGAACTCTAGGATATGTATTAGAGTAGAATAATTATTATTTTTATATTTTTGGATATTTTTTTACCAAACATGATGCCTGTATGTATATGTTTCCAAATCTAGGTACAAAGTATGCCTTTTATGTAACAAACCGGCGTAAACTATAATAGCCCCGCCCCGCCTATCTGATAGATAATATGATGGACGGCCTTCAAAAGCGAGTAACATTTCGATTTTTTTACTACTAGTAACGTTAACAACCAACGAAGAATTAATGAACCAAGGCATAGAATTTATTATACTGCATATAGGTACAGGGTGTAGTAATATAATTTCGATATCATCCATTTGGAAATCCGACATTATTTTCAAATAATCTTCTCTTTGCTTCCAGGTATGGTGAAAGGCAAAGGAGAAATAGCGCGCCAGAATTGACAGGCATTCAGCTCCTGTCTGCTACCGCTTACCAAATGAAGAAGCCGTACCAACAATTACTGATCCCACTTACGATATGGGTCGGTATGGAACAAGCATTTATCGGCGCCGAATACACACAAGCGTATATCTCTTGCGCCTTGGGTAAGTTTAAGGCTGGAAAACATAGTGAAAGTAAAAAATGCATGTTCTTTTAAATTATCAAACTATATAATTTTAAGTTGGTAGGAACACTCTGTCTCTGTTTCAATAATGGTGTTTAACGTTTTTGTAAGCTACTTTGTGCCTTTCAGTTTCTATAGATTCCTATATAAATATAGCGACTATAGCGTGTAATACTTATAATTGATATCGTAATAAGAAATCATGTGATTCGACATGAAAAGGTCGCTTCCGCCATTATATCCAAAGCGGGACACCATTTGTAGACACATAACGCTGGTCGACTAGTATCTAAAACACTAGTGCTGACTGTATGAAGGATGATGTCACAGTCACATGGATTTTATTGATTATTACCATGCGAAAATAGTTTTATTGTTTACGGTTACGCTTTAAGAACAATGCAATATTGCAGTGAATGTTCTTGTTAATAACCACAAAATTGACAGTTGCTATATACCTAGTGTATTCAAATACCTAAGCATCGATGAAACACGTCGCAATTATTTACATGTTTATACAAAGAATGTTTATATTCTTAACTTTTCAAATTGTTCTCCCCGGAAAACTGACGATTTTCTAATAATAAAATTTATAACCACGGTTTTATTACGACCTATACTTAGTATCTTTGCGGGATATTCCTGGATGAGCCTCAGGTATATGTTCTGGAAATCAGTGAGGCCCAATGACGTTTTGCGGTCATCTTATCTTATACTCACCTACCATATGTTTTCGACCATATTTTCCGACGAAAAAATTGACCACAATCAGTTGATCACCGAAAAAATAATTACGAAGTAGGTATATATGTTACGGTTAAAGTGTTTACTTAGCTAGTTTACAGACCAGCCAGATAGTAATACAAACTATCCAAACGACTGATTATTTTGATGGAAAATCATCTCTTTACTAAAACAGCTACGAATATTGTTTGGTTTGTATACTATCCAGCTAGTTTACAAACTATACAAGAGTTGTCGCCAAAGTACAAACCACAAAAATTACACAAATTAACCGAGTATTTTTGGATAGTTTACAAACTATCCAAAATAGTGGGATTAAGTGTGAATTAAATATTGCTAGTAATACATAATAACCAACTCGTTGGTTAGTATGTAAGCTAACCAATTCCCTTTGGTTGATTGAGTTTAAGATAGTAAAATTCTTGGTCAAAAATAAAGTTTCTACTCGTATATAGGTACACATAACATTGCTATTACTACTTAAAAATACTACGCAGCAGGAGTGGTTATTTTCTTAGCAATGGGATTATAATGAATTGATAAATTAACGAAAAGTATTGTTAGGCATACCACGAGTTGAATTTAGGAAGAGAATGACAACCAAACTTCTTGGGAATAAATTAACTAAGTACAAACAATAACAAATACTTCGCCTTTTCGAAAATGTGGTTAAATTTTTTTTAGATGGTCTTGATAGACAAAAATAAACTTGTAGTTTGTAAGTCGAAGTGATCGATTTGGCACCGAGAGTTGAAATGATTTGAAACAATTATTGGTTTAACAACAATACCTTTTTTAGTTTTGTTTCGTTTGAGCTGACAATTTTCGCAAGTTTCAACGAATAATTTCACAATTTCCTGTGTTAAGGTGTGATACTTTATACATTTAATAATTTTGTTGTTGCTTGACGACCTCCATGCCCAGAAAAGTAGGTTTTCAAATTGTTGCTATTGATTCATTTTTAATAACCAGACATCTAAACAAATTTCACAAGATACGACAGTAAACAATAAGAACACACACTTGCCGTAAACATAACCTCACTTTTCTAATAAATTAACCAAAGGGCATTGGTTAGTTTAGAAACTAACCACCTCGTTGGTTATTATGTATTACTAGCAATATTAAGTCACACTTTATCCAACTACTGTGGATAGTTTGTAAACCAGCCAAAAACCCCGGTTAATTTGTGTACTTTTCTTGTGGTTTGTACTTTGGCCACCAATCTTGTATAGTTTGTAAACTAGCTGACTAATAGTATACAAACCATCCAATATTCGTAGCTATTTTAGTATAAAGATGATATTCTATCAAGATAACCAGACATTTGGATAGTTTATATACGATCTAGCTAGTCTATAAACTAGCCAAGTAAACACTTTAACCGTAACATCTACAAAAATGTGCCTAATTTTAGTGAATCTTATAAACCTGATCATTTTCTTCTTCTGGCTGCAGGCATCGCATTCGTCGGCTACGTGATGATCTGCTTCGGCTGCGTGAACGGCGCGTGCAGTTTACTCTTCGGTTCTGTAATGAAATATGTGGGCAGGATGCCCATCATGCTGCTCGGTTGTGCCGTCCACACTGGCCTGCAGGTGTGGCTGCTACTGTGGAAGCCCCATCCGTCCACCCCCTTGGCCTTCTACATGGCAGCCGGCCTGTGGGGTGTCGGTGATGCCGTCTGGCAGACACAGCTCAACGGTAAGTCGACAGAGAAGAAAGCTGTAGTTTTTAGTAGAAACGTCTCCATGCAAGATCTTTCACTTTGTTCCTGACCCCTATAAGAAAAGAATATTCTTCATTCTCTCAACATTGTAAAAAGGTTAGATAGACAAGGCAGTCGAGGCAGTCCTAATCTGACTACGAGTATTTCTGACCGCCTATATAGAATATTTTTTCTCACTACCTACCATAACTAAATAGCTTGATTTCGGAAAGTTTGTAAATCTCTCTGTTAATATTCAACTTTGTTGACTGACTTAAGTTAGTTGAATATAAAAGTATTTTTTGTATTGCTTATATAAGTAAGAAAAAATCGGTGGCAGGTGCGATCGAAAGCTTTTTTGGACGGTCTTCTTTTGTCTTGCTGAAAGTTGCTGGCCATGGCCACCTATATGCATCCTGTATGCAGCACCTGAAATGCTGAAGCTGAAAAGATTAAATGATGAAGAATGTGATGTTGTTTGGTGTGAAAAGTAGCTGTAAATAGGTACTAGGTATTCACTGTTAAGTGTTACATTATATTGAAAATATTAGGTACTTTTAATTTATTTTCATGTCAGACAAGAATCTCGCATTATTTTTTTATTGTTTAAAATAACAATAATTCTATATTAGCTATTCGACATTCGTTAAAGGGCATCAAGGTACCTAAACCACTTTATTTTTGAATTTTGAAAGCCTTCTATGTCTACTTTAATTGAACGCCATAAATGATTATTTATTTCAAAGCTGATATAACATTTGGATTTTAATAGTTGTTGCAAACAATTTTATTGTTAAACGTTTTTGTGTACCTACCTGTAGAAATGAAATAAAAAAAATTAACAAAAATTTGCCCATATGCACATTCCACTAAAAATTAAAAAAAAATAACAAAAATAACACCGACTTCACAAATTTGCCCGTATGCATAGATATTTCAACTAAAATTTTAGAAATATTTTTCTCTTTCTAAATTGAGTTACATTTACAGAGATTTGGTGACAGTCAAGGCAAGGAATTTAAATCTATGTAGATATGAATACATCATATCCTACATCATCATAACTTACTGTCACCGACTCCAAAGATAACTCAATTTAGAAAGAGAAAAATATGTCTAAAATTTAGTTGAAACGTGCATACGGGCAAATTTTTTAAGTTGGTTTTAATTTTTTTGTTAAAATTTTTGTATTTCATATTTTTTAGTGAATTATTAAGAATTATCGAAATCGGTCCAATATTAAATTCCATCCCCTATTTCTCCAACTTTAGGATTGAAATTTTTCTCTTCAAATTTAATTTTTCTTCAAATTTAAATGTGACCACCCCTAAGGTGGTCTAATAAAATAAGAATCATCCAAATCGATCCAATATGAACTTTCATCCCCTATTTATCTACCCTTAGGGGTGGAATTTTTTCTTTAAATTTAAATGAGACCACACTTAAGGTACCCCCTTTCCAATAAAGAAAGAATCATCGAAATCGGTCCAATATGAAATTTCATCTCCTATTTTCTACCCTTACGGGTGGAATTTTTTCTTCAAATTTAAATGGGGCCACTCCTAAAGTAATCCCTTTCTAATAAAAATAGAATCATCGAAATCGGTCCAATATGAAATTCCATCCCCTATTTTTCCACCCTTAGGGGTGGAGTTTTTTCTTCAAATTTAAATGGGACCATTCTGTAGGAATACCTTTTCAAATAAAAAAAGAATTGTCCACATCGGTTTATAAATGACGGAGTTCTGAGGTAACAAACATAAAAAAATACAACCGAACTGATAACCCCCTCCTTTTTTGAAGTGGGTTAAAAATTACAGCAGTTTCAAAATTTTGAATATTTTAGATTTTTGCCTATAGTTTTCGTAGGTGGCCATGGACATCAACTTTCATTACGACAAAAGAAGTCAGTCCGGAAGAGCTATCGATGGCACCCGCTATTGATGTTTTCTGTCAAAAAATAGCCCAGATATTTTGAGTGAGCCGCTAATATTGTGTAGTCAGGGGACGGAAACGTATAATATGTGTAATAGTTAGGGACCCATGCGTTTTTGCGATCAAGGAATTTAACTGCTTTGGTAATACGAAAAATTTCAGTAAAATCTACATCGCAATTTGTCCGTGATTAAAATATTTTGTAACGTAGCGGAAGCAAAATCCCCAGATCGTTATGTAACGTCTACGACTAAATACATTTTTCGGTCGATGAATCTGTTATTTTCATGTAACCTTAATTAATAAAGTCGCCAATGGAACTAGTATGTTCCTCTAATCACTCATTTGTAGCCATCAGTAATTTTCTATCGCAGCCAGCTGTGGAACGAAAATAAGACTTAAAACAATAACAGAAATAATGAGATGATGGTGGAGTAACAAGTTTTTTATTCCCGAACCTATTATACACACCATCCAAGAACCATTGTTTCCTGTTTAAAATCTATTCGCAATTAAAAATATTCTTACATCATCTATATGGGATGGTATCTTATTAGCAAATGCGTAAAAACGAAAATAACAACCCCATTTAATTTGAGTTTGACAGATCTTTGTCATCTATCGATATTTTCTACACTATGGTGTGGTTGATCCACTTTGACCATATTATACACTACTTACAGTGCTAAAAGTTAAAAATAATTATGACGGAAAATTCCACAGAAATTATCAAGGGCAGAAATTTTATTAAAAAACAAGATATTTGTGAAGTGAAATATTATATTACGAAATTCTGAAGAATATTTCAAACTTTTGGAAAATAAATTAAAATTTGTTTATCATGCATATTATAAGGAAGTTTTCGCATGATCCGTATGTTCATTAAATAGTATTTTGCATAGCGTTGGCACTGGACTTTCTGTTTTGTAAATACCACCAGATTTTTCCCTGGGGCCATTTCGATCCACTTATAACTGGTTGTTCTTTGGCTTTAGGCAAGGCAGGTTACTTCTCACACAATGTGAACGTAGACCACTTGCTACAAAGTATGTACATTGGATTTTTGCTAAGGCAACCTTGTGGCAATATTTTCTATGCTCATGCGGGACAGTGGGCCAAGTTTAGAGCTGGCCTCTAAGTAGAGCCGGCCTAGCATTTATTGTAGTTTGCCCTGCGTTAGTTTTCAGTGTGCGTATGCGGCTGAAGATGGATATTTCTATTGAATAAAAAGAACGGTTTACATATCAATCTGCTTGGACTAATAACTTGTATTTGTCCTTGTTTGGCCCCATTATAAAAAACGAAACTGGGCCGCACGGGAAAGAATATGATAGAGCTGAACCGCGCTACTGATTAATTATCTACTTCCTGTACAGGGTGGGCCAAATTGGACACTTTTAAAGGGAAACTCCTATTTTTGACGGAGATAGACGAAAACTGATATCGGTGTCTGAGGCTCATTTTTTATGATAAACTTAATGGCGAAAACCGTAAATCGATATCTGTCACCGTTCTTGAGTTACAGGGCGTTTTTCGAAAATGTGCGTTGTCGAAAAGTGGCCCTAACTTTTTTCCTGTTGAAAATTTTGTGTTTCTGTAAAAACATTCTTGAAGCACTTTTTTACGTAGAATCTAATGCTGCTACTAATTTTTTTTTCTAGTCAATGGTTTAAGAGTTAAGGTTAAAAAATATAGTTTTTTAAATGGAACACCCTGTATATTTTTGCACTTTTTAATAGAGCACAAAATTACCATTCCAAAAATATATAATACTTAATGATTTACTTAAGTAGTTATCAATTACTAATAGCTTTTATGATTTCATGTGTATTGGAAGCACGCCCTTTCAACAAGTAGGCTTTGGACGGTGAGACAATGAAGCAATCGTGGAAAAATGTGTTACCTACCTGTCAAATTTTCAGTTAGGCTGTTTAGGCAGAGTAAAGATTTTTCAATTTTTGTATAATTTATAAACTTTATAACATACCTACAATGAAATTTGAAAGGTACGAAAAATGGGATATGATAGTCTGTTTTATACAATCCGGAGAAAATGCCTATCTCTGTTTAACTCGTACCTATTAATCAAATCTATTAACTATTACTCTAACACTATTAATCAAATTGTGTCGCAATCTTGCAAAAATGTGCTCAAAAGGATGTCTTCTCTCTGGATACCGCTCGTAGTATAAATTGCTCGTTGCATCTGATTTTTCCCCATATCCCATTTTTCATAACTTTCAAATTTCATTGTAGGTATGTTATAAAGTTTATAAATTACACAAAAATAGAAAAATCTTTACCCTGCCTAAACAGCCTAACTGAAAATTTGACAGGTAGGTAATAGTAAACATTTTTCCACGGTTGTGTCATTGTCTCACAGTCCAAAGCCTACTTGTTGAAAGGGCGTGCTTCCAATTATACACATGAAATCATAAAAGCTATTAGTAATTGATAACTACTTAAGTAAATCATTAAGTATTATATATTTTTGGAATGGTAATTTTATGCTCTATTAAAAAATGCGAAAATATACAGTGTGTTCCATTTAAAAAACTATATTTTTTATCCGTAACTCTTAAACCATTGACTAGAAAAAAAAATGTAGTTAGCAGCATTGGATTCTACGTAAAAAAAGTGCTTTAAGAATGTTTTTACAGAAACACAAAATTTTCAACCCGAAAAAAGTTACGGCCACTTTTCGAAAACGCACATTTTCGAAAAACTCCCTGTAACTCAAGAACGGTGACAGATATCGATTTGCGGTTTTCGCCATTAAGTTTATCATAAAAAATGAGCCTCAGACACCGATATCAGTTTTCGTCTATCTCCGTCAAAAACAGGAGTTTCCCTTTAAAAGTGTCCAATTTGGCCCACCCTGTACATATAAGAAGAATCGCTGACAATTTTTCTTAACAAAGATGTGACGGGTGGGGAATAGGGTTAATAATAGTTTTGCATTTAGTAAGCATTGCAATTATTTGCGACTAAGTATTAGAAATGAAATACAAATCGACGAAATTTACTACCCGACTGTTGGTGCGGGTGGTCCACTGCTAGAATTAAATCCTGATTTCTGATTAGACACTACTATGAAAAGCGGGGATACCTTCTAGAGACAATAAATTTAAATAATGGCTATCGCCGGTCGAGGCTCCTTGGCAGTGATTCAAAGTAACGGCGGTTTTTGTCTGGTGTGTTTACCCGAATAATCCGAAAATTCCAAAGCAGACTCTTGTAAAAATCTCCATAATTGTGTCAAACTCTGACCGGCATCAATAAATTTCCATACTACATTCCAGCTGGGCATAAGGATTTCTTTCATGATTTATTTGGGAAAATAGTTTTCAAACATCTACTAGACACATATATTAAATAAAAACGTTCTTCAAGCAGACGTGTCGTCATGTACTAATGAATTGTTCAGTACCTACACATAGATAGGTACGCGATGTTTGCACATATCCAAATAGCATATCAATGAAAATTTCTAGAATGTGTTTGATTTCTCGTTAGAACAAGAAGTTTAAAACTATCTCTCTTGAAGTCATTAAAACAATTCTTACAATACTTTTAAATATTTAATTTATTTATAGTTTTTTTAATTATAGGTAGTTATTATTTTATGGTTCGTTGAGTCAGATTTTTATTTTCTGTTTATTTATTTATAAATTCATTGATACTTTTACATGTCTATAGGCAAGGGGATTCAGATTACCTACTATCCAGAAGGTAGTGATGACAACCAATACCATATACAAGGTGTAACAGAAATGATATTAGATATTGACACAACGTGTTCTAGAGATAACAATAATCACACTTCTTCGTAATTTTTTTTAATGCGTGCTACGGTTAATTTTCAAAGAAACGGTTTTTATAACTTGCTAAACCCGTGGAGGTATCTTGTTGAAATTTGGTGTGAAATATCTAATGGCCAGTTTGCATTGAAAGTTTGAAACCGGTGGCGTAGATGTTGAGATAGACATTCGATTTGAGAAAAATGCTGTTCCCCTGGAAAAATTGAACTTTCTCTTCACAATCTTATTCCATGATTAATGCGTAACAGAAAAGGTCTCTTGAGCTTTTCTCTTAACTTACTTAATTCGTTTGGTTACAAACGGGCATCGAATGAAATTATGCATCTTTGCTATTTACTAAAGCCTACTGCTTGGAAACCAAGTAGGCTATTTTTTTTGTTTCACATTGTCAAATTTGCTTTCGCAGTTATCAAGAATGTAATTACTATGAATTTTTCGTTAGGAGGATTGCCTGATTTTTGTTTTGGAAATTTTAATACTTGTACCTATCATCACAGCGACCTATATAGCTAGCGAAGCTATATAGGTATATAGGCTATGTCATTATTTTCAACTCTAAAACAGGCTGCAAGAATAATGACCATCATTTTTGTTACACCCTTTATATAAGGGACTATTATTATTTGGAGAAACATTTGCTTGACCGAAATTATTATTTACTTTCAAGTTCAAACCACAATCTTAAAAAACTAGTTTTTATAATAACACAGATAGAGTTTTCAGACTATTAAAACATCGCATGAAGTTATGAAAAAAATAAGGGCTATTACTTTTAGAAGTTTTATATTTCCTTATTATGTAGCTGCGGTTTCAAAAACGAACTGGAGCTTCTTCTTAGTAATAAAAAATATACCTACTGGGATTAAACATTTTTGAGATGACGTAGATATTTGTATTTTCAGTAGATACTAAAGCCAAAACTGCGTTTACACCAGTCGACCTGAGTCGAACGATTTGGATAACTCAAGGGACATTGAAAGCAAATTGAAAGTAAAATTTTTTCATCGTTTGTCTAATCCTTTTCGCTTTCATTAATAGGTACATATTCGATAAAACTCAATCAAGTGTTTAAATCACCAGAGAATATTGATAACCATAGATGGGTCACTTGGCAGCGGCACTTTGATCTCGGCGACTCACAGGTGCACAGGAAGCGCTCCGTTCCCGTCGCCTTCACCATTATCTTCCTCCGACTAGACTCTATAGATGAACTGCGTAGGTATTTCAACGGGGATGAGAGGCAACGGGTCGGACTGCCTAGGCAGGTCTGGACGCATTCGACAAGTGAACCTTCTATGGTTTTCAATATTCTCTGGTTTACGCATTCGACCTAGACGGTCTTTCTTCTTCGGTTGCATCGAATCACACCGTCCAACGACTAAGTCGAAAGGTCGTTCGATTCGCATACATTTGATCCGACGGTAGTTCGGCAGAGATCGACCCGTGAAAGCGCGGCTTAAGACCTGTTGTTTTCCGATTGCAGGTCTCTACGGCGCCCTGTTCAGGCGCAACAAGGAGGCCGCCTTCTCCAACTACCGCCTCTGGGAGTCCGTCGGCTTCGTGATCGCCTACGCGTACTCGACGCACCTGTGCGCCAAGATCAAGCTCTACATCCAGCTGACCATCCTGCTGTCCGGCAGCTTCTTCTACTTGTGCGTCGAGCTCCACCACATGCGCAAGGTGAAGCGCCAGAAGGAGAAGGAGAAGCGCGCCGCCGCCCTCGAAGCTGCCAAGCAGCCGCCAGAGCCGGAGACCACCGACGACGAGAAGGACGACATCGACGACGAGATCATCGTCACACACTTGTAATCAGCTCTAAGGTGAGTGGCAGTACCATAATTCCATAATAATGATGTAGCAATTTTTAACCACGCAGTGGGGGGAGGTCTACTAAAAACGAAAATGTAAATAAAATTATTGTCGGCGCAGTTTAAAACGTGGGGTAAATGAACCTCACCACCCGGTGGTTAAACTGAAGAAATAATAAATTACCTCTCATCTATGTAGATTGTCGGTGTTCTCAGTCAATGCTGCATTCACAATATTCACATCACAAGCACCAGTATTTGCTTGAGGTCTTTTCGCGAATTTCCGCACATACATTGTATCATAATTTTTTAATTGCAAGAGATTATTGCTTCTGGCAACACGTAGCGACGCCTACCGCGATCTATTATTACAGATTTTTTTATCCGGGGGGATAGCAAGTTCTGACGCTGCCGAATAGATGGCTCTACTCATCTTGATGCCGGTAGGGAGTAGCATTGTTTTCGTGAATCTATTCAACCGCAGCAGTTTATATCAGTAAAAGTCACAATTTGGGGCAACAAAATCCAGAAACAGGAATGTGAATGTGAAAAGTTTTTAAACGTCGGAAAAACTATAAGCTGAGCTTAAGTATTGCAAAGAAGAAATGTTAGAAGGGTTTGTCACATCAAAATGATCCTCGCGATAGAAAAAATTGCTTTTCGCCAAAATGTGTATACAGGGTGTCCCGTTAGTAATGGCACATAGAGCAACTTGTGCCAAAATATTACGATTGAGCTTGACAACTACAGGTCGAATCTCAATGGTTACTGAGAGGCTTGAAGTTTGTTTTTTGAAATTGGACTACCTATAGCTACATCACCCAAAATGATCAAGCTGATGAATGATCAAACTAAACAGTTTAGCTTTAATCATCTCCTGATGATGCTAACTTGGTTAGCGAAACGCGCGTCGAGTGCAAAAATAACGTTATTGGTATGTGGATTTAAGCGTGAGAAGAATATTGGTCTAACAACATTCGTTTTCTTTAAATAGGGTGTCTAAATTTTGCCCAGTTTCAATCTGTTCCATTTTGATCTGTAACATTTGAAAGCAGTAGCTGAAAATTTTATGTTTCGAGGCACGTTTTGCCAACTTCAACGCAAACGGTTGATTTTATCGTTATGAAACAAGAGCACATGTTTGTTGCAAAATGAAAATATGAACCAACAAGACCAAAAAGACAACCTCAAAAGAGTTACCTACGGGTAAAAGCACGACCCCAAAACAGCGCTCCTCTGGGAGACGTAAAAATGAACTTCAGCCCCCTTTATCTCAGTAACCATTGAAATTTGACCGGCAGTAAACTTGTTAAGCAATATCGCATTATTGCAATATTTTGGCACAAAATATATGAAATTGCTCTATCTGCCATTATTCACGGAACACCCTGTATACAGAAATAAATTCTCTATGGCATTGTCGCTGGTATTGATACAACGAAGCACAAAATACTTTTTTTACTTCTATTGTGAGAAAGGATTCGTGGCAGTGTAAACTAAATAAATAATATAATGAAATTCTATTATTCTCATAATGAAAGTTTACGGGATTCGCTGCCTGGTTCATCAGTGGTCTAACTGTGGCGGGAATACGAGCAGAGTTGCCATATATTTTGCCCGATAGCAACGGAAATTTTTGAATTTTAGTATATTTTTGGTGTATTTTTTTTAAATACCGTGGAGTCTTTTCACCCAATACATCGGATAAACAACTAAAAAAAATGTGTATTAGATTCAAGTACACAATTTAAACACGTCAGAAAAATTTACTTTACAATTAAAGATCGAAATTATTAGACTGGGTTGTACCTAAATACTCTACAAGTTTTACTGCAGTATTGACCCAAATTTTTAATGATGGACATATAAACAAATTATTTCGCTCATTTTCAATAAATCCTATTTTTGATTTCGTTGATTCTCTGAGCGGCATGCGTTTTTGATTTCATAGCACCCTAGATTCATACGACGAATTTAAATCATCCACTTTTTCAAAGTCTGGTACATACCCATCTCACACAAAAATATGACAAATAATCCTGCGGTGGTATTCTTTCGATTAAAAAGTGACTAATATAGTTCTTCGAAAAACGCACACCTTTACAAAATCGCAGAAGGCCCTGGTTTCGTGGCAATGCCAAACCGATAGGTACTTCGCCTGCTGTTAACACGAAAACTAGACACGCTGTATATACCTATGGGCAGTACTATGTACTATATTTAATAAATTCTTTTTCTTGTTAAGTCTGTTTACGTTTATCCTACTTTGGTGAAATTTCTAGTTTGACGACTTGTGGCCTACCCTCTTTTTTAATAATTATTGCATTAGAGGAAGCCGCGCTACATTCATTAACAAAGGATCAAAAGCTACCGACTTTTGTTTACATAGCATACATGTTCAAATCATATTCTGGGAATATAATGTCGTCATTTTTGGCAAAAAGCGGCTCGAATAAGGACCGTTCGTTAATAACTTTAATAGACATTCTTTTGGATTTATATTTCGCGATGACCTCATAAATAATGCCAGAATCTCAAGACAAATTACCTGCCTGACTATATGGAATTAGGATATAGAAAATAACTAATGGGATTTACGATTCGGCTGTAAGGTGTTTAGACCATTTTGTATTTTTTGTGTCCGTCTTCCTTTTTGATCATTCCTAATAATATGTATTTAGAAAAAATGGCAACAATAATAACAAAATGAAACTCTTTGTTAGATTAGCATTTTTGTCTTCAGAGTACCTAGGTAATAGGTACCTACAACTACAATGAATTCGTTTCGAACAGACACTAATTACTGTATTTTTATTATTCGTAGAAACAATTCACTTTAATGTATATTGTTTAAAAAATGACGTGTTACCTTAAAATTATTTGTTTTTCTTATTCAAACAAATTGCATCTAGCATCTAGCAAATTACGAAAAGTAAATAACTAAGATCCAAAGCTAGCCCCCACCATTCTTCATTTGTGGAAAAACAAATTATAGGCATCACAACCAGGATCTGTGTTAAACCTAGCATTATGCCAATGGTGCATTTACACTGAAAACAGAATATTTTAATCGTTCTCCCCAATTAAATACTTAACCACTGAAACGAACTTGAGCGTTGTAATTTTCATCCTCCATTCATAGATTTGCCTGCTATTTGAAAGTCATATTCCATTCAATTTGATTTTTCGCCAGGAAAAAACGGAGATTCTCCTGGGAAAAAGAAGAAAATTGATAAATGATTGCGCACAAACGACTTAGATTTTTCTATAATAGGTGTCTATGGATTATCTTAAAATTAATATTTCCATTTCTAAAATATCTATTCAAATGCATTTTACTATTTCACCTAAGTACCTACTTAGGAAAAATTTCCCGAAAATTTCCATAAACTGAAGGCTAACCAACTTTAGTCGTTACAATAAATCAGTGCTTATGACATTTGCATTGTTGACTTAACGGCATTTTAGTTACATTATTGCCAAGTGAGATGTTTAGTCTTTTTTCTACTCCTATGCTAGTAACATACCTATTAAGTGACGGTTTAGGTTATAAGTAAGTTCATTGTTACGAACACTGATACGTAATGACTGACACGTAATGACTGACGCACGTAATAAAAAAAAATTAAGTAAGTATCTGTTCTTAATTAAAACGCAATTATCACGGGTGCCTTGTTAGCGCGGCATCCGCGTCACCATACACACATACTCGTGGAATTACAGCACTCGCCGCTGCGCGGCTCGTGCGCAACTTTTCCACTCATGCGTAATAAGCTGTTTACAACTCTCGCTATGTAATATACTACTTAACAGCACTTTATTTTCAGTCCTGATTCGTTTATTTAATCATAAGGGACTAGACATTCCTTTGGATCTGCAGCCAAGTTTAAGTCCCTATATATTAATGTACAAAAGTACACTACGCATACCTAACTATAATAATTGTTTTTTTGTTGTTTTTAGGCATTCCAATGGATCGATGCATTCTATCCACTGAGTTCAAGGAAACAAGGGACCAGTGCATTATGTTTTACAACATTTTTTTACAAAAATGTATAAGTAGATCAGTATTTTGTCTTCTATAGAACCTAAACACACGCACATACTTTATATAGTTTTTATCCACCATTAAAGATCTTTAACTATTTGTATAAGACTTTTAGAACGTTGAGAAAATGCAGATAAAATTTTGTATAGATAGTTGTATGTCATCTGTGATGATGAATTTGTTGAAAGCGGAAAAGTTGCACAATATAGAAAGTCATATTATATTCGTTTGTATCAAAAACTTGCCTGGTTTTGGTTCAAACGTTTGTGTTTTGTTTTGTCATTTGATTCGCTGTATTCATAAACAAAGTTTTGTGATAATGAAACACAAAAAGAATTTTGCGCTGCATTGTTTTAATAATCCTCGTTTCCCAGCCTTGGTTTCTAGTTAATTATATATTGATTTTTTATTGTGCCATTTTAACAACAAATTGAAACTTCCTTTCGTTTATGGATACCAGCTAAACCTTTGCACAAGCAATTTTATTGCCACAAATAAGTACATACGTTAATATTATGTGAATATAAATGCGGATCTCTCGAATATTTGTTTTTCGAGTGCTCTGGTTTAAGAAAGATATTGTTGTTAGTTTATTTATATTATTTTATTTTTCTGATTAATATAAATCATTCTGTACAGTATAGATGTAATTAGGTATTAATAGAGCATAAGTAGCTTGTATATTATTTAGAAACTTTACTCAAATTGTAAATTTACTCAGTATCCCATGGGTAATTACATAGGATAATAAAGATCTTGTAATTTATAATGTTGGTATTTTATTCTACATTTATGTCAAAAAGTTAACGCGGGCCAGTATGGTTCTTACAAAATACAAACCAGAAATGAAAATTTCTTCACCTACCAGTTGGCGAATTCAAATAAGTTGTGTGTCGTGTCATAACTTTGATTTTAACGGCCGTGCATTGTCTTGTATAACCAGAAATTTACTGATTCAAGGCGTAAGAATTGCACGTCATTATTTAGCATCAAGTTATGCCTGCTGAATTGCACCTGCAGACCAAAACTATAACCCTCTGCCGAAAGAAGTGATCTTGTCAAGGCACATTAGCAGTTGCAATTATGGAAAGAAAATGCACACCAGGTCTGCTCCAATCAATAATAACCTTGAACTACATATGTAGCACCATTTCTTAGAGTAGTAGCATAGTTGAGCCAGGGTTTGGTTTGGCTATGGTAGTTCCCCTCGAGTCTTCCTATATTCTTTGGTAACTTCTGCAGTCTAATTGGATAATGTTTTTCTTTGCATTCCTTCGGTTTCGGTACTCTTAAATTAAAGAAGTTTTAGGTTTCTTCGCCAAATTTCCCTAGAGGCCAACTCGATGGTTTTCAAAAAGGGCCATATTCGTAGCAAACTAAACTTAGTTTCTCTTTCGAAAATAATCACATATAGTTTTCTAGTTCGGATATGGTGAGGGAACAAACTTTGCTATGAAGTATTGTTGGGTTACCAACAATAGACAGGACTATTAAGTTAAATTAAGTTAAACTAAATATTACCTTTACTAAGTTTACTTGTACTGTATACGTACTTACACTCTAAAATTATTGTACCTTATCGTTGACTGGAATATTTCAGTCAATGACCTAATCAGGGCCGACGAGAGGGGGGGGGGGCAGACGGGACAAATTCCCGGGGCCCGTAGGCTTTGGGGGCCCGGGCGGGGTTGGCATTTCGTCTATTTAATAACAGTTTTCAAATAAAATCGTAATCATTACGTTAGTTACGTATCGGGGTGATTGGTTAGGTATATTTTCCGTTTCCTTATAACTTTTCAGGATTTAGCTATAAAAAAGTATACATTCAAAAGTTGTTTTAAATTAAGTAGAGTATAATTTTGTGTATTTTTTTATATACAAGGTCCTCCATTTTTCGCGAATTTTTTCGATTTTAATGTATAAGTTGATTCGAAAGGATAAGGTTTGGGATATAACATATATATGAAAGTTGCTTAGAATTTTGCGTAGAATTTAAATCGGTATAAAAATGTCGGGTGTTCCATTAAAAAAAAAAAATTTTGTTTGGTCCGCGAAAAATGGAGCACCCTGTATATGCAACAAATACACAAAATTATACTCTATTTAATTTGAAACAACTTTTGTATTTAAATTTTTTTCTATCTCTTAATCCTGAAAAGTTATAAGGAACCGGAAAATATGACCAATCACCCTGTACATGAAAGTGAACTCGTGAATTCGTGAACCGTGAGTGCACAATGCACAGCACAGGTAAACCGATTACAGGTTACAGCTACTACAGGAGGGTAAGTTTTTTCTTCTAAGTATCTTTTTTGCAATTATTATGTACACTCTATTTAAACTAAATGCAAGTGGCGCGTAAACATTTACACGATGGAAGCACGTGAACAATTCTGCGGGCTAATACGAGGCAGGGCCGCATTAAGGACGATCTCTATGAATTTTTATAATATGAAATATTAAAATAATATACCCCAGTATTAAGAACTTTAAAAACAAACTTTTATGGCACAGCTAGTCATTCACTTACCTGCAAATTTCTACTATTAACACAAATCGTAACTCCAACAATTAATAAACAGCGAAAGAATTATATCGGAAAAAAATAAAGGTCCACTTGCAACTCAATACACCTCTGTAAAAAACGCAGACTCGCTGCACTCGCCCGCCGGGTCAGATTTTATTGTCGGCTAGCCAAAATAGCAAGTCGTTCACGTGCGTATCACGCTCTAGCCATGCAACAACTTGGGTTTATGTTTCACTTGCGTTTAGTTTGAATAGAGTATAGGTAAATATGATTATTAAAAATGAATCATTTAATTAAGCTTTTACCTCATTTATTTTGTTTTTTCTTCATTGGGATTCGGGGTCGACCCCGAATCCCAACTACTTTGTACTTTAAAAATCAAATTTGGGTCACGAAATATATTATTAAGTTAACTATAATTATTATTCATGTTGTATATTTTGAATCCTACAACTGAACTAGGTACGTACCCCTTTTTATTATTCATTATCATGACATACCCTATTTTGAATAGAAAGTATAGGGGCCCAAGGGTATGCAACTGGGTCCGGCGCATTGGCAACACAGGTCGGCCATTACGTCGGGTTGTGAAGGCCAAAGGGTATGATCGAAGGTAGCAAAAAGTGAGCTATATTCGCTCTGAACGCGACCCTATGTTAAACGGGTTGCCTATACATTACGGGTTGGAGGGTTGGACCAATAGAATCGCCGGATCAGACGCCTTGGCGATCGATGAATTTGCAAATTTTGAAGTTTTAATAAAAAAAAATATATCAACAATCTCGAACAAGGTAAGTCAAATATGTTGTTATTTATTAATGCCATAACTCATAACAGTTCTTCCCGAATTATTATTAATGTGTTATTCGAGGAATATTCCAAATATGAATAGGCAGTGTGAAAAGTATGGTTAGGGGGCTGTTTTTAGAGACACTGTTACAAGTTATATTTATTCCCTTTATTCCTGTTGTTTCTTCTTGTCTATGTTATTACCACTAGATTAATAACAATAGTCAGTAAAAGCATAGTCGAACCAGTTTGGTTCGACTGCTAAAATGACTCGTACCATTGAGTAAAGGAATAATCCCTCACTCAACGCTCGTACTGAAAGCTCCGTCTACTTAGTAGTCGTTGTTTTTCAGCAGTTAATATTTTCTGTGTTTTAATGTGTTTTTCATTGTTTAACTCCAGTAGTAGTTTTCTGTTTGATTTAAAGATATAGGTGGTACCGATATAAAAAATAACACCTTTTTTATTATTTTAGATACAATGGAAACTGTTGAAACGGAGAATGGAGGCAACTTAATTTGAGAATAGAAGACACAGCATCATCCACAATAGGTCAAATTGCTTTATTCAGGGAGAAAAAGGGTACGAAGCGAATTAGTGAGGGTCATACTAAAAAACTGAAGAAGTTTAAAAATTTCTAACTGTTTTCATTATTTCCTATCTAACATATTTTTGCTTCCCTTACTTGTAGCTATTGCGATCTGCTGATAAGGAACTTACTAATCGATTTTATCTTTATTACATGTTTCCGGATTGCCGAACCAAGTTCGGTAGACTGGGAATATTAACAATGACCAAGACTGTTTATCTGTGATTTATCCGGACTGAAAGAGGACCAAGGACCTGTGATATTTATTTTCTAAATAGGAGTTAATTTTTACTTTGTTTCTATTCATTCAGTTTTTTATATTGTTTTATTGGTGGTGGTGACAACAATAATCCTAAATAATAGTAATTGCCACCCCTCCCTCCACAATACTCCTAGATTGTAGTATTGTGAGGGCGAGAATTATTATTATTATACCTGCCTGATATGTTTCTTTGGTTTTTGTTTTATATTTAAAATGGTTTTTGTTTTAAATATACTATATATAAAAAAGAAAATGCTTTAATATATCCCTATAGTCCTTTTAGTTGTTTTATTTCTGAAAAGGAACACATAATGTGGCGGAATATCACATTATGCGTTCTTTTTTTGAAATAAAGCAATAATTAAAATTAATTCAATATTCCAGTGGGAGATCCCAGTTCAAATTTCCCGCTTCTCCCCCTTTGCCCCCCCCCCCCCCCCGCAGAATTCCTTACAGAAATTCCAACCAAGGTTCATCCAACCCGGTAAGGTGGCGCTGACCGTTCTGCCTCCTGTCAGCGGTGTTGCCAGGCAAAAGCATTGACGCCGCATTTCTTAACCTATATATTTTGTGTAGGGGCCCAAAAAGCTGAAGAGTCCCAGGGCCCGTTTCGGCTCTCGGCGGCCCTGGACCTAATTGAAATTTGAGCTGACGGCATTTACCGCAAATTTGTGGGAGGCACTACAATTCACTAGTGAGAGGTGTTAGTGGCGAAGTTTAGCCAGGCTACTCTTACACTTAACCACTAACCATATGCAGTGGCGAAATTAGAGCTTCAATTTGGGGGGGCTTAAGCCCCAGACAACTGCGTCAATTGGGCGTTTGGGGGTACGGAGTTCTCCAGGCGAGGGGGTCCAGGGGTCCTCCGGTCCCCTGGAAACAATTTCAAAGTTAACGTGCAAAATACTGCAAAATGGTAGGTTTTAAACTTTTTGAGTCGTTATTGACTCTTTTCAAAGTAACTTTTTTGGTCTAATCTAACTCTAAAAAAGATAATTTTTCATAGTCAGTTTTCGCACTCTTTGTACCTGCACATCGTGCCAGGTATGTATGCACTTAACAATTTTTTTTTAATTTTTCTTGAAATAGGCAGTGAAGTGTCTCAACAGAAACCGGCACTGAAGCAGAGCATATAAAACAACAAGCAGTTTTACTCCCCTGGGCGGGAAAATTCCGCGCAGCCGCCATTTGGGAATAGATTGTGTCAAATAGACGCAGCGTCGGGGCAGTTGGGCAGTTCGCTACCGGCTGTATTTGAGGTAATGCAGTGGCGTAGAGTGTGCGTTTGTGTGCAGTGTAGAATATCTACCGATCTAAGATCTTAATACTATTATTAGGTATGTTATCCTGGCGAAGAATGTAAACAAACATAATCTTATTACCTACCTATACCCCATCTATGGCGTCATCAGAAGAAATATTTTTGATTTGTACCTTGTACCTGTTCCCTCAATAGCAGTATTCGATAGGCAGAAAACAATGTTATATAAATCGTTTGAAATGACCTAAAACCGGTTTTGTAATATTATAGGTATAAATCAAATCCCAAACGTTTATCAATCTCCTTTCATCCCTTAGATAGTGATTTGGGATATGTTTTACTGAATTTTTTCAAATAAAAAATTCAAGTTGTTTGGATAAGTATAGGTAAGTATAAACAAATTTAATGACTATGTATAAAACACCTGTAAAAAGTTGTTTGAAATATTTTTGAGACTACCTATTACAAACTTAACAAGATTATGACGATATTTTCAAAGAGACAGTGAGCAATATTTTGCTGTTATTAGTTACAACCTCAACAATGAAGTTTAAGCAGAAATAATTCCTTATTCATTTCACATGCCTGCTTTTTTCGTTGGTTGAACAAATTTTTTTATTTATTTTTACCGAACTAATTTTCCTAATTTAACAAAATGGCCTACTGCTTGACAAATTTTACATTTACAACTGTATCTTACTACCATATTATATACATTACAAAAAAAAGCCATGATACTCCTTTGTACTTCTGAATTGATTTTCCTGAATACATCTCTGATTTCTATTCCCCCAATATGGCTCCAAGCTAGGTCATTGAATTTGCGGATTTTTTCTCAAGAGTAAGTTAAATTGCTTGTTACTTTATATGCTCTGATTGAAGTAGCCCATTATTGTGCGATTTTTTCTTGACGAGATGTAAACATCAAACGTCAGACGCGGAGCCATCGCCCGTCCAAAATGACCAAATATTCAAAATCCGACCTATAAAGGCCCATTTAACTTTTCGTAGACATTGAGAAATTGTTGCCTATAGCAGCGCAATCTTTCAGTATAAATATTTTAGTAAGGTTTGAATATTAATCTATTTTTCATGGAGGCTGCACAACAGACAGTAGTCTGGGGTTTCTGTTGGGAAGCGCCGTGCCTCGTCATACCATATATGAATCTACTGCGAAGTAGATTCTTCTATGGTCTTCTATTGTCATACTATTTGACCTAGTTAGAGCGATCATCAAAGTCAAGCGCGCAAAAAAATATATATATTATGTAGCATCTCGGTACGGAACTATTTTTTTACATGGGTGGAAATTACTAGTGTACCTAGATGGTGTCGTTAGCTTTGGACACATTGTCGGAGTCTTGAGCATGTTTCTTGTTTGTTTGTTTGCCCTGACCAACTTAATAAACAGCCGTCTAGTCTACTGCCGCGAACAATTCAAATAATTAATCCCATAAAGCCACTAACTTTTCTTATTTTAGAATGTAATAAGTGCTATTATAGCTATTATTACCTTTTTCTTATAGCTATTATTAACTTATCCTTCCTACAGAATGAAACAGGTGGCGCGCTCTGTCAACGAATTAATGAATGAACATATTTTAGTTCCAATTTGCCTCAATATTTTAATAATAATTATTATCTTAACCAGATCAGGCTATATTATATTATGATAGCATAGCCGAACCGTTAGGCTATGCTGGTAGTATAGGTATGAACAGGATGAAAAGTTTACACCAAATTAATGTCAAATTTTTCAGAAAGAAATTACACCATCATAATTTTAAATTCTGGAAGAATATGGTGAGTTTTAAAGAAATCAAATGAAAAAGCACTCTTCCTGAGTCCTGAGTTATTAATACATGATCAATGGCAATTTGCATTCGGCATAAGTTCTTTATTTTTCATATTCATCTTTTGGAAACCGTTTGCTTTCGTATGTTCCCATCCAAAACTAAATTGACCTGACCACCCTGACCGAGCAATTTCTCCATTACGTTACTAATAATGTATTTATTATAAACCTCGTTGTTTGCTGAAAATATATACTTGACCTTGAGCGTGTTTGATATTTTAAATTGATCCGAAATGACTTTATGATGTCATCGCTGTGAGACGCTGTGCGGTGGATGGCAGTTCATAATTTGACCGACCACAAAATAGAATACAAAAATCGATGTCTTTTATGTTGGTTTTACCTCCCTATTTTTTTTTCACATAGTAGATAAATAATAAAAATCGCGATAAACAAAACAAATATCAGCGTCAATTATTATGAGTCAGGTATCGGTATAGGTCTAAATAATATTTCTCCTCATTTCAAGCTCAGCCAATGTGTTTGTACCTACTGGTTTCCGACGTCTGCTGATAATGCCGATCTGTTAATAGTCACACTTCACACTTAAACAGATTTATATACGCGTCAAAACCATGAACAAACCAAACGATCAAGCGCAAATTGTTAATCGGCTAGAAAAATGTGAAACATGGTTGGAAAATTGTTCTTTGGAGGACGTCGATGAAGGGTGTGACTATACAACCGATGATAGTTCTTCGGTGGTTACAGAATCGACTGAAAGTAGTGCCAGTGCCATGTCAAGTGGATCTTTACTGTTTAACGACAGTATGCCAAAAGAAAATTCGATGATTCGATCGGTAAGTTTCAACAAACAATACAGTAACTTGTTCAATATAGTTTTGATTATGCAACAAAAAAAAATCAACGTCAACCATGACCTTTCCGAACCAACTATTATTGTTCCCGCTTCTAAAGAAGTACATTATGAATAACCACATAGTGAATTGCCGGTAATGCTGTTTGGCTTTGTTTACGAAATCTTTTTTCTTCTGGCTTCTCTGGGGTCGGGTGAAATGGATTCTCAAATTGTATCAAAATAGATTATTGTAATATTGTTTTCGAGCCTACCAAAGAAGTAAGTAACCAAATTTAATTTACAAGGGATAATACCTAGTAAGACGACCTAGTTAGTTCACACGCCAGCGAGAAGCGTTTGTAGGTATCCAATATGCACAGTCACAGTAGCCTACAGAGCGCAAAAACTTCAGAGGGCGATCAATATCCATGGCTATTCTGTAATAGGGTGAATTTTAAAATAGTGATATGTCGTTATTCGCGTTTTTGGTGCTAAGGAATTCAATTTTGGGATTGTTTTGCAGAAAGAAAGTGAGCGATAATAAGTCGGTTACTAGGGGATATAAAGATAAAAGTCACAACAGTGTCAACATGTCCGTTTCTGTATTTTATTGCTTTATAGATACTGGGAGACATATTTTAATGTACGGTTAAAATACATAAAGGATTTAAAATAAATGATGTATGTAAAACTAATTATTCCTTTGGCCGCGTTTTTTATTATCAAACGGTTAAACACATTTCCTGGTCCTCCCCAAACAGGCAAGGCTGAACACAAAGGGTTAGTAAAAGTGGAGGCCGTACAAAAATTCAAGCAACCGTCGAACACCCATGAGATCGGTCAATTTTAGGTTTAGCTGGGTATTTCCGAAAGTTTATACGTAATTTCGCGATGATCGCTCTCCTACTAACACAATTAACTAAAAAGCATGCCCCTTTTGAATTGAAAGCGAGTAATCGCGATTTGGCAAATCAATAAATCTTTAAAAATAATCGGCTCTATCGGAAAACATTATGTGGCGATTGTGGCGACAGGTTAGTTATTCCCAAGTTTGAAAAATTCCAACTTTTACAGAGATGTCATGATTCCAGTGGTCACCCTAGTTTTGATCGTTGTTTAAAATTAATTAAAGATCAGTTCTGGTTCTAAAATATCTCGATTCGTAAAAAAAATATGTAAATAGTTGTATAAATTGTAGCTATAACCATATGCATACGGTGCACATAGATCATATTGGACCTTTTCCTAAAAGCAAAGATCATAATATTCTCATGATCTTTGCTAAAAGTAAATCTGGTTTCTCGTATATAAACTCCTGGACAAAATTAACGCACCAACATAATAAATCCCCACAAAAATTGCATTTTTTAAAATAAATTATTGTAAAAATAAATTAATGGAAACTAAATGAAAAGCAACAAATTGCATTATTTAATTATTAGTTTGACAGTATAGTAAATGTCCAAAGCCTACTGTTCATATTCGTGGTAGACACGCAAAATATTTTAAAATATAATTTGAAATTTTGTAAGTTGGTGCGTTAATTTTGTTCGGGAGTATATTAACCATTGTGGATTCCTTTACAAAATAAGGCCTCTGTCAGAGTAATATTTTAATTAAATATAATTAATTTATTTATTGAGTTGCAAATTTTATTTAGTTTAAAAAAGGTCTCCATATTTCAGAAATTTTAAATAGTATACCTAACATAGTCAACAAACTTCATCAGATTTTTGTTTGAAATTTAATTTTTATTGAAAACGACAATAACATTTAGAAAAAGGATATATGTATTACAAATGCTCCACATGGCCTCCATCTTGCTCAATGCATTTATTGTTATTTGCTACTAACATTCTGTTTATTGAGTCAACGATAAAATTGCTGTATTCAGTATTTAATATGTGGATTTCTTCCCGAATTCTACCTTTCAGTGTTTCTACATTTCCCGGTCTGCCAAAATAAATTTTGTTTTTTAAATAACTAGACAAAAAATATATAAATTATATCCTTCTTCTAAATGTTATTGTAGTTTTCAATAAAAATTAAATTTCAAACAATAAATCTGATGAAATTTATCAACAATGTTACTATTTATCATTTCTCTCATTTCTCTCAATTTCCCGTCTCCATTTTTCCATAAAATCTTAAAATAGTTCATTTTGTTTTCCAAAGCGCGAATATACTGTGAACTGTGAATAATTATTACTATTATTTTTGGCATTTGTCTTCCATGGCAACCTATGACCCGAGGAGTAATCCCCCACAAAAAAATCTCAGTTTTGAATTTTTGTTAAAAGGTATGGTGGATCAGACTAAAAACGCGAGAAAATTCTGTGTAAACTTTATATTGCTCTTTTCAGTACAAAAGCTTCAATAGAACTAACTAACTGGCGGTGTTGGTACGTTATTTCATGCTCCGCAATTTGGGCTCACATATCAATAATTCGAAGAAAAATATAATGATATTTTTCTTCTCTGTAGAGCAAGAAGGCCATCCATTGATTTAGCGGATACATAAATTTTGTCCTTAGACTAAACATTCTGCGAATACATTTTTGCTATATACCAACACACCCCCTCAAAAATGTATGAGCTAAGTTTACACTTTACGGGGAAGTTACATTATTGGTCCAACATTCGTTGCAAGTGTTAAGGGAAAACCCCACAAAAACCTTAACAAGACCAAATATCAATTTTGAAAAAAATTTTAAAATTATACAAAATAAAAATAAAATAAAGAAACTTAATATTAGGCTACAAATCTCTCTTGGAGTCCTAATTTCCCTCTTAGTTCCTTGAACTGCTGTGGTGGTAGAGGCTTTGTCAGTAGATCAGCCTCTTGAGCACCTGTGGGTAAATATTTTAAGCAGACAATGTTGTTCTTTATTTGTTCTTTTATAAAATGGTACTTAATGTCGATATGTTTAGAACGTTTATGACTAATTGGATTATTTGCCATTGCTATACAACTTTGGTTGTCTTCATACAATGTTATTGGTTCTGCCATATTGACATTAATACTCATTAATAAAGATTTAATCCATAAAACCTCCTTCACAGCCTCAAATACGGCCATGTATTCTGCCTCAGTTGATGAGGTAGCAACTGAATTTTGTCGTCGTGTAATCCAAGTGATACAATTATTTTCAAATAATTTAAATAAACAACCAGTTGTACTACGACGATCTAATTCATTATTTGCCCAATCTGCATCAACATACCCTATTAATATTTTCTCGTAATTTATATTACGTTTATATATTAATTTTAGATCAATTGTCCCTTTAATGTACCTTAATACTCTTTTTAAACATTGCCATAGTTCTTGATTACATTTACTTTGATATCTGCTGAGTAAATTTACCGCAGTACACAAATCTGGACGTGTACAGAGCATTGCGTACATTAAACACCCTATTAAATTTCGACAAGGTACATCTGAGCTATCATCTGAATTTAAACTTGAATAATTTAATTTTATAGGTAATGGTGTACTGACCGGGTTGCATTCACTCATATTAAATTTGTTTAATACTGATTTTAAATATGCAGTCTGATCAAGAGAAATTTCGGAATTAGACCTTTTTATTCGAATTCCAAGAAAATAATGTATTTCTTTCAGATCGACCATCTCAAATTGTTCCTTCAAAAAGTTTTTAAAATTATTCATTGTTTTTATGTCCTTAGTTACGATTACTAAGTCATCAACATATAAAATTACATAGATGTTTTTGTAAACATCACCTCTGTCCAAGAAATATAAACAATTATCAGCTGAAGAATTTACAAAACCTTTTTCAATTAACACATTATTGAAACATTCGTACCAACACAAAGCTGATTGCTTTAATCCGTACAAAGATTTTTTTGCAATTTACAAACAATATTATTGTTTTGAATAGCAACACCGTCAGGTACCCTCATATAAATATCTTCTTTCAGTGTACCGTTTAAGAATGCTGTTTTAACGTCCATTTGATGGACCAACAACTCATATTGATTTGCCAGTGCAAGTATACACCTAAAAGTTTCAATACGTACAACCGGGGCAAATGTTTCGTCATAGTCAATTAATTTTCTTTGACTAAAACCGCGCGCTACTAAGCGAGCTTTATATTTTACTCGATTGCCCTCGCCATCGCCTTTTATTGTAAACACCCATTTACAATCGACGATGTTTACATTATTTGGCTTGGTTACTAAGGTCCAAGTTTTGTTTCGTTCTAAAGATTCTAATTCATCTTTTATGGCCGTTTCCCATTGTTTTCTATACGCGTTATTTGCAACATCTTGAAAACATTTGGGAATATCGGCTTCAAAAGTTTGGTCACATAACATAAAATTACTAATACTGTCATCAAAATCGGGATCTTTATAAGATATTGTTTGTTTACCTTTTAATCGATCACTTCTCCTCACATCTTGTACTCCTTCTGATTTTCTCAACTTATTTGTAGAGATACACGGACTTTCATCATCACTGTTTGAGCTCCTACTTGTCGGTTCAGGGACATCCTTTATTGAGGACGTTTGACCTTGAATGCAATTTTCAGGGACATCTTTTTCATAAGATGTTTGTTTGCATCTTTTACTGTCCGTTTGACCAGATGTGATATCTACAGATTTACCATCAGTAGCACCCCCTACTGAAATGTTATCTGTATTTATTTCTCTATTTACCAGATTATCAATTTCTTGCCTAGAAATTTTATATGTAACTTCGTCAAAAATTACATCGCGTGCAACTATGTATTTGGCTAATTCTGGTATAAAAATTTTGTACCCATTTGGTACATAACCTACGAGAATACCTTTAGATGATTTACTATCAAATTTACCTTTTCTCGTTTTATTGTGTACATACGCTGTGCAACCAAATATTTTTAAGTGACCTAACTTTGGTTTTTTATTGTGCCACATTTCATACGGTGTTTTATGTAATTTTATGGCTTTTGTTGGTGACCTATTTACCAAATAGGTAGCAGTTAAAATTGCTTCCCCCCAAAAACATTTGTTTAAACCCGCACTGTGTATCATCGCACGTGCTTTCTCAGTTAAAGTTCGATTCATGCGTTCCGCTAAACCGTTTTGTTGCGGAGTGTACGGCACTGTAAGATGATATGTTATGCCGTTTTGTTTACAAAACTCTTTCATTTCGCCCGATAAATATTCTCGACCATTATCGCAATACAAATGAACTAATTTCAAATTAAAGAGAGCTTCACCTTTTGCAACATAATCTTTAAAACAGGTGAATACTTCCGACTTATTTGTCATAAGATAAGTTACTGTATAATGTGTATAATCATCGATGAAATTAACAAAATAATTCTTTTCATCTATTGTTGATGGTGTAATCGGCCCACACACGTCCGAATGCACAACAAATAATGGTCTTTGAATATATTCCTTATCTTTTACCTTGGCGAAAGGAAGACGCGCTTGTTTTCCGTTTATACAAGCTTCACATAGTGAATCAATAGGGATTATGTCTTTTAAACAGGTATTATCAAAAACTAATTCGTTTACTTTTAATGTAGTAAATTTTTCTTTATTTATATGGCCTAAACGCTCATGCCATAATTTGTTTTTGTCAATATTGGTCTCAGCTACGTGGCTCGCGGCCCGTACTGTACTGTGCGCATTTTGTACTAATAATTCAATAATATATAAATTATTTATGCGCTTACCTTTTATTATTGCCGTGCCTCCTCTCCTGACTTCTACTTCGCCAGTTTCCAGGAATACTACGGACATCCCAGCTTCCTGGATACGCCGTACTGAGATGAGGTTGGCCGGTATACTCTCGCTATAAAGAACATTGTTCAATTCTCCCTCGTAGCCCAAAGTAGTGTTGACTTCTATTTTCCCGACGTGTGTTGCTTCGATCGTCGTTCCTTTCTTCGCTACTGTTATTCGTGTAGGTTCCGTCAACTGTTTGTATTGGCTATAAAGACTTAAGTCATTTATGATGTGTTCCGTTGCACCTGAATCTAGGATGAAACGATATTGTAGTTCAGATTCGTCTTCATTGTTTAACATAAAAGCAAAAGATTCGCTATTGGTGGCAGTTGACGCACTTGCTTGATTATCAGCCTTTTTGGGTTGCTTTTGATATTGCAAGCTTTGTTTATAAAAATAGCAATCACGTTTCAAGTGATTTTTTCGCCCACAATGAAAACATTTTTGTACTTGTTTATGTTTTTTGAATGCAGGCTTATTTTTCGAAGTAAACTTCATTTTCTTTTTGACACTTTCGTTGGAACTTATAGTACGGAAATGAAGGGCTTTCATGCTAGTGTCTGTACCTTCTCTTAATAGGTATTCCTCATGTTCTAGCAGCATTCCCTTTACAAATGCTAAGGTAATCCTATCGTCGCTCATTGTTTTAATTGCAGCTTTCACTGGTGCATAACTCATTGGTAATGAGTTTAGTGTGTACCACACTTTAGTTATTTCGTTGACCTCCATGCCGCAAGCAGCCAAATCACGAACCAACTCATCAATTTCTGACATATGCTTTTTTAGCGGTGTGCCTGGTTTTAGTTTACAATTAAACAATCTATCCTGGAGACATAGCTGTGTCGAGATCTTCTTGCAAGCATATAGACCGTCGAATTTCTCCAAAATTTGTCGAGCTGTTGCACGACCTGGTGGCACTTGGGATATTACTGAGTCATCTAGAAATTCAATCAGTGTTCCTCTAGCAAATCTTTCCCATTTTGTCCACTCATCTGTGATTGGTGTTGGAGGATCTTCGGTCAGTACTTTGCTAGCACCTTCCTGCTCTATAATTTCTTGCAATCGGAATTTCCACATAAAATAGTTCTCTCCATCAAATAGTCTTAGATTTCGCTTAACCGCACTTCCACTATTTGCCATTATTATTAACTTTAATAATTTTATTGTTTCAAAGGTTTTAATTCACTCACTCGCGGTCAGACGCGATGTCTGGGCCCACAACCTTTTGTTAAAAGGTATGGTGGATCAGACTAAAAACGCGAGAAAATTCTGTGTAAACTTTATATTGCTCTTTTCAGTACAAAAGCTTCAATAGAACTAACTAACTGGCGGTGTTGGTACGTTATTTCATGCTCCGCAATTTGGGCTCACATATCAATAATTCGAAGAAAAATATAATGATATTTTTCTTCTCTGTAGAGCAAGAAGGCCATCCATTGATTTAGCGGATACATAAATTTTGTCCTTAGACTAAACATTCTGCGAATACATTTTTGCTATATACCAACATGAATGAACGGTTGGAGGGAACATATAACATATATACTTCGTTGGAATCAGAAAAATGCGCAGAATTCAATAATTCAAAAATATACAAGGTGTTCCATTTAAAAAACATAGAGGTAAGTTATGCCTGCCACGGCTTTGTAGAACACACTGTATAAGGTCCAATAGCATCATAAAAAACTTGGTATTAGTATATAAAACTTTTGTAAACAACTTTTTTTTCTAACCTCAAAAACTAAGAAGTTAAGGGGGGTGTCAATTTTTAGTGAGCCACCCTGTACATTCGGTGCTCCGTCTCTGTTGCACTCTTTGGCTTTTGCGCATCTCGGAGGCCAAACTATGTTGGTCGAGTACCTACCTAGACAATTATAAAATCATGTAGCTGTATATTATTATGCTCATGCCGGAGAAAACAGCAAGCTTGCTGTTTTTCTGTGCCCATGCCTTGCTTGGCACCTTGTAATTTATTACTCTGTTTCCCAAATACATTTATAAAAGCCAAAGAGCCGTTGGACTGTGCAAACCCGCTAAACCGTCCCGACGGGGCGTTGCCACGTGTCCGTTCTCCACTAGAAATTTAAGTCCTGTTACTGCATTTTATGACTGGATGCAGATGCAAATGCAAAAGGTATAACCCATCGCTCTCTGAAAAAATCTAATCAATACCTATTTAATGGAATAATGGAATAACGATTAGAAAATAAAGCAAACATTTAATATCTGTCCATTCGTAGAAATGAAGGAAACTGATAAGACCTATTTAAATAATAATAATATAGCATAAGTATTATGCTTCTAGGAAATCCAAAGTCGGGTGTCAATGTTGTAAATTTATTTTATAAGGCACATGCACCTAGATTTTATCTTATTGGATAATTTTTTATTTGGTTTCGTTTGGCGCCTTTAAAAACAGTCAGACATATTATTATACAGGGTGTCCCGAAATTAACCTGCCATAATTTACCAACGTGTTCTGCGACCCAAAGAAATGATAAAAGTTCCTATAAACATGGTCTCAAAAATGACCCCTAAGGGGGCCATAGCCACACACTTTGGCTGAAATTTGGTACGTGATGCACCTGTGAGATTTGACATTTACCGACGTAGCGATAGTTAGATATTCTTAATCATAGGCTCCTAAATAGGGTTAAAAATATCCCAAATTTTGTGGGTGTGCTTTTTCCCCAAATTTCTTGCAAAATTATAAAATTTCTGGGCATTCTACGAAAAAATTGTGCTCTTGTTGAACTTTGATAGCGTGCACTGTTTTCGAGTAAAATCGAATTGAAAATTTTTTGCAGAGGGCCATGAAAATGCGTATTATAAATTAGCCTGCCATATTTTACCAGTGTGTTCAGCGACCCAAAAAATAAAAAAGTTCCTATGAACATGGCCTCAAAAATGCCCCCTAAGAGGGCTATAGCTCCCAAAATGGACTCTTTGGCAAACAGTTTTTTCTAAATATTTCCAGAACGAACAAAGATAAAATTCTGAAAATTGGTATGTGACATACCTGGGAGAACAAATCATGAAAAAAGCGCACAAAAAAATGTTGGGATATTTTTAACCCCTTTACCCCCCTTATTTGGGACGCCTATGATGAAGAATGTCAAACTATCTCTACCTTGGTAAACGTCAAATCTCACAGGTATATCACATCCCAGATTTCTTAATTTTATCTTTCTTCGTTCTGGAAATATTTAGAAAAAACCGTTTGCCAAAGTGTCCATTTCGGGGGCGATAGCCCCCTTAGGGGACTTTTTTGAGGCCATGTTTATAGGAACTTTCTTAATTTTTTTGTATCAAAAAACGTGGTGGTCAATTATGGCAGGCTAATTTCTAATAGGCATTTTCATGGCACTCTGCAAAAAATTTTCAAAACGAGTTTACTCGAAAACGATGCTTACTATCGAAGTTCAACAAGAGCACCTGTTCTTCGTAGAATACCATCAAATTTCATAATTTCCCAAGAAATCTGGAAAAAAAATATACAAAAAAATTTGGGGTAATTTTAACTCCTAAACCCCCCATTTGGGACGCCTATGACCAAGAATGTCTAACTATCGCTACCTCTGTAAATGTCAAATCTCACAGGTACCTACATCACATACCAAATTTCAGAATTTTATCTTTGTTCGTTCTGGAAATATTTATAGAAACCCGTTTGTGAAACTGCCCCTTTCGGGGGCTATAGCCCCATTAGGGGGCATTTTTGAGGCCATGTTTATAGGAACTTTTTCATTTTTTAGGTCGTAGAACACGCTGGTAAATTATGGCAGGCTAATTTCGGGACACCCTGTATACAAATATTTGGAAACAAAAGAAAATTCCTCCCCATTATGCGTCTTTTTTATTTATTTAGAAAAATCTAATAATCACGTAGAGCTCGCGATGCAAACCCTCTTATCATTAAAAAAAGCGCTATAACATGTATACAGGGTGATTCTTAACCTATACGCATACACTTGGGAAATTGCAGCGTTTGGCAAATAATAATTAATAATAACGGAAAAAATGTGGTAATAGTATATTGCAACAAGTTAAGCAATATGCATTTCTTAACGAGTTGTATACTATACTTTGTGCATGACCTGCAATTTACGTTTTAATTAGATAATAATTGACAATATTTGACAATATTTGTTCATACTTACATTGTTTTTGCTTCCCTCGATAATAATTGATAAAAAAAATGTAAATTATTTTTTCTACTCCTATGCTATACCTATTAAGTGACGGTTTAGGTTATAAGTAAGTCAATTGTTGCGAACACTGACACGTAATGACTGGCATGTAATAAAAAAAATTACGTATCTGTTCTGAATTAAAACGCAATTATCATGGGTGCCTTGTTAGCGCGGCATCCGCGTCACCATAGCAACTAACCAGCATACTAATTGTTGCCTGTCAGATAATCAGAAGTATAGTTTATCTATTAAAATAGTTTTTCTTTCGTCGAAGAAAAATTATAATACAAAACTCGAGTTGTAAGCTTATTACATACTCCTGGAATTATAGCACTCGCCGCTGCGCGGCTCGTGCGCAACTTTTCCACTCGTACGTAATAAGCTGTTTACAACTCTGTAGTGGCAAAATATATGATATGATAACGAAACTATTAAACTGAGGTAAAATTCATTCTAATTATTGTGATTCGTAATACTAAATACTAATCATACCTACATAATTAAATGCCGCTAAAGTTGAGATTATATTTTTATTGGTAACACATAGACTTAACTCGCCATGTACCTACCCCTTAAATATCGAAAATATCATTTGACAGATTCCCACCTTATACCCCAGTCTGAAGTTAGCGTTGTTATCAACAGGGTAGAATGTAGAATAGCTTCAAATTCCACTAGTGCGCAATGCAATGTCAAATTGCGTATTGACTGGCAAAGTCACCCATTGTAAAACTTTCAGCTATGCCAAAATAGCCAACAAACATTACGGGTACGCGGAGTAGGTCGACGACCTAAGGACCCTAAGGTCGTGCACTAAAGTTTTTTAGTTTCCGAAATATACAGGGATTTTGAGAAGTATAGATCAAAACGTAAATTTCAAAGTAACTATTATAGTCCTAGAGCCGGCCGCATGATTAATTTCAACTCTCACAAGCATATAGAATAAGATGGGGGCCCTCGGGACCGCCCCCTCCCGGGCCCTCGAGACCCTGGTGGGTCTCCCTCCATTGGGTGCGGTGGTGGAGTATGAGGCGGCTAAGGCGGCCCTCAGATTAGAGGGCCTCAACATCTGGGTTTCTGGGAGCCCACCTGGCGGGCACCAGAGGCTATCGTCTGAGCTGAGGGAGGAGCTTCCCGTCCTGGACATGAGAAGGGACATGAAGGAGCCTTCTATTGGCTTTTATGATAGGCTCTACTTCTCCTTCCCCGAAAGGAAAGAGTGGATGGAGGTGAACAATAGTACCCGGAAAGGACTAGTCTGGTACACAGACGGGTCCAAGATGGGGAAGGGAACGGGGGCCGGAGCCTTCTGCAAGGAGCTGGCCTGTAAACTTACAGACTCCCTTCCAGGCGGAGCTGTTTGCCATTATGTTAAGGTTAAGGGTTTGGTGAGACTCCTCACTGGGCACTGTCGCCTGGCCCGCCACCTACACCTCATTGGGGTGGAGGAGGAGCGGGAGTGCAGATGGTGCCTGGAAGAAGAGGAGACCCCCCACCACCTAGTAACAGATTGCCCTGCGCTCGACAGGGTAAGATTCGAGTTCTTCGGCATGGCTAGGCTATGCGATGAGGACGTATATGGTGTCAGGTTGGGAGAGCTGCGGGCCTTCATTAAGAGGGCCGGCATGCTGGAAGCCTTGTGATGCCGGTCGTGGGGGCACAATGGGCCCATGTAGACAGTATATTTCTTTACTTGAAGCGAGTAGGTTGCCTCAGATAATATAGGCCCGATCATTGTTATTTAAAGAAGTTGTGGATAATTTTTATTTTTTTAATAGGTACAACCCGTCCCACGAACATATTTTTACTACTTTTTCGAAGAATCGAAGATGATGGTAAATTTCTTAATTGGGTCTTGTACTTTCCTCCAGTACTAAAAGAAACCTGGAAAATCAGATATTTAATCAAATATCCCGACGAGAAACGGGACGGCTGTAGCATTAGCGAAATTGACGGGAAATCCTGAGGAACCGCTCTTATAAATTGCGTGCTTTTTCTCATTTTTTTAATTTTTCTGGGGCACCGGAAACATCTGCACCTCACCTGAAGACTTGAGGGAAGTTTTAAAAATTCCGACTCCAGAGCCTTGAGCCGAAATAACTTAGCTGTAGCTCGGCGAAAAAGGGCAATTTCTGACAGTTTACGGACTTTGGCTTTTAGGTGACGGGAAATGCCGGCCAATGACGTAAAAAAAGATGCGTCCCACCTGTGTTGTCGTTTTTTTCGCCGAAAATCCATAGTAACTCGAAAACGAGAAATAATGTACCTGAAAGTTTCTTTAAATATGTTGACCCATTCTCCGGCCATCTCGCCGTACCGTGAGATCTCCCGCATCAAGCAGTATATGGCACTGGCTGTATAGCGGGACTTCGCACACAACTCGCGTCCCCGAGGTCCAGACTTGTCCCCGCCTTTCGCGCCGTATTTAACAGCCGAGGATTTTTGGGGCCCCGAAAATACGCCTATCGGATTTCTAAAGGACCAAGGGACCCTTTGTTGCTCCATGGGCCTTCTTTCCTATTTTGTTGTATAATCATATGAGAGTAGATTTGCCTAAAAATTCACCGCAACTTCTTTAAATAACAAAATGATCGGGCATCGGGCCCATATAAATTGAGGCAACCTACTCGCTTCAAGTAAAGAAATATACTCTACATTTTACACAACATCTTATTCTGTAAGCTTATGAGAGTTGAAATCATGCAGCCGGCTCTCGTACTATTAGAAGTTATTTTCACTATTCTCAATACACAGTTCAGCTTGCGGAATTCATAGCCCTCCCCACACACGGCCTGAACCCGGCTGTTCTCAGGTTGCCTTTATCCGACCCAAAAATAAAAGTCAAGTGGACTGAGGTCGGGCAGTCGTTTATAATGCTTTGAAATTCGATATTCCTGTATATTTCGGAAACTAAAAACTTTTACATTTTTTTTTTCATTATTTAGTATTATACAGGGTGAGTCAGAATGTATAGTAAATACTTTAAAAGGGTGTTCGGCAGGTGGTTTTAATGGGGGGGTCTTTCATATAATATTTTTCGATTTGGGCTTTCTTGCCAAGTCATTCGGGTCTACAAGGCGACCCAAAAGTATTTTTTTATTTATATCTCAATAACGGCGCTACTTAAAAATTTGAAATTTGGTATGTGTTATCTACTTACTGGAAGACGCCTTAGGGTAATTTACTCATTTACACAGTGCCCTTAAAAAGGGTAAAAACTAACAACCCCTATTAATTTATTTGCTCAATTTTTTTTGAGGTCTCCCTGTAGACCCGAATTACCTGCCGAACACCCCTTTAAAGTATTTACTATACATTCTGACTCACCCTGTATATCTATTACTATAAATAGCTACAACTTTCCAACTTTATGCGTATATGCTAAAAGTCTCCCTGTATATTATTAAGTAGGTATTATAATAATGAAATAATATACCTAGTAGTTTATGATACAACGACTAAGGTCAAAAAGTTTGCCAGCCTCGACTGCGTCTCGGTCTGAAAACTCCGCAGTCGTACGAAAAACTCTTCTTTCTTATATCATACTACTACTTTCCACTGACAATTTGACAAAATGTTAATTAGTTATATTTAAAGGACGTGTTTTCGTTTGGCTTTTGTTATCATATCTCGGCCGCGTACTAAATTTCGGTCTATCAAGTAAGTATAGTATTTCTAAAGTCACTTGAAACAGCATAAAAAACTCTAATTGGCGTCACAAAAATAATATATGGTATAAGTGTCACACAGTTTTCAAAAATATACATATTCTACAAGCTAGAGTTCCTGTATAAGGAACCCTACTACAAGCAGCATAATATTTCACTTTTAAGGTTTTTGTTTTTTTTAAGGTTGCGTCGTCAAACACAACGTAAAGGTTAAGCACCATATAACATATAATATTGTCAAAGGGTCTCTAAAAAGCAAGATTATAACAACTATTTACACAGATCCTGGTTAAAAGTTGAATAAAAGTACAACGAGTAGAATGAAGGGAAATTTACGAGTGGCCCCTGGGATAACATAAATGGAAAATTGAAAAAAATTTACTTATCCATTCGCGCCACTAAAGCCAATATGTTTTTCGGGCTAGTGACGATGTACGTTTTCATACTTTCGAAAAAATCGGTCAAAGTCTCGATTTTTCTTTACAAGATTTCGCCTTTAGGTATTTCAACCCTTTAGCGCAACACTCAAGCCTTTGGTTTTCGATAGCCAGGTTCTATTAATTAATGATTTAATAAACACGGCTTGCGTGAAAATATCGAATCGAATTGTGAAAAATGAAAAATCGTGTTTTCCATATGTTATCCCCAGGAGTCACTCCTAAATTTCCCTTCATTCTACTCAACATAGATGTACTTTTCAACCCTCTTCGAGGCTTGTATGCGAAAATGGGGCACCTAAATATCTGTTACTATTTGACGGTCGAAAATTATGGCACGCCTATCCACCACCATTTCGCTGCACAAGTGGCCAGCCGTCGAACAGTGTAAATCCATGATATTGGTGATATTATATTAGGCGAGCATGCAGTCACTTGTTTTTACCACAATATCTATCGTCTCTGTCGCCTTCATCTCTTTTTACTTATAATAGCAGGTGCGGTTTAATATGGTTAAATAAGTGTTTTGTCTCGTATTTTATTGCCGAGGCGCCTGTTCTTGAGCTGGTAAAATTCAAAGGTTTTTATGATGTTCCAAGTAACTTCATTTAAACCGTACCTAGATACTTCTGTCCATTTCTATGATATTGAAAAATAAAAATCGTTCGACAGTTGGTTGTAATTCAATTAAAAATTCATAGTCGGTTTTTGTGAGTTTTGAGATCAAAACACATAATTTTTAATAGGTATAAAAAAGGATAAAAACGTGGAGTATAAATAGGTACGGCAGCCTGCCCAAATAACATTTTTTGTTTTATAAGTGTCGCGGAGAAGCAACCTTTACTAATCGAGAACTTTCCCGTTACGATTAAGATGCCTATATGCGGGCATATCCATTTGCGAAGGGGGGGGGGGGCATACCTGGGTATGTACTCCTTTAGGCGGTTTTAGGTACCTACTATAACTATAATAGAACTTCAATAAGGCAATATTACAAAAAAATATATTTCTCACAAAAATAACAAAAATCCAAAGAAATATTTTAAATAAAAATTATGTAAACAAAATTTTTTGTATGTGCGTTGGGTATATACAATGTATCTACGGATTGAGTTCACATAAGGTGTAAATATCAACAAATTTTCGGGTTGAAATTTGAGCTTCTGGGTATCGGCGCTTTTTTTAGAAAAGTGCATTTTGTTGTAGTTTTCAAAATGTTATTAAGAAAAAAATATATACAGGGTGAGTCACATCTAAAGGCAGAGCCGAAAACTCAAGGTAGGACTCGCTAAAATAAGCACATATTCTTAATAAACATTAGCTCAAAAACGCTTGGTTCTCCATATACAGCGTGTTGAAATTTTTCCAAAAATAACATATTTTTTTAATTTCTTTCGAGCCCATTTAAGAATTCCAACCAAATTTGGTACACATTATGCATTGGACGGTTGCCATTTTGTGCAATAATTTGACCCCGTTCAGATGATCAGCGGCGTAGATACAAATAGTTGCTGTAAATAATTGTAAAAAAAGTAATACGGTCCTGTGCCAAAACAAAAAATTTTGCCTTTTCTGGATAGCCCATTCAATTTTGAACAAAAAGCGCCTCTTGGTATTTTTTTATTTCTGGTACACTTTCTTCGTAATTTCGGATTTTTTAAACTCGTGCCAAGGTGATTATGCTGGCATTTAAAATAAAATTATTTGTATCTAAGCCGCTGCTCATCTCAACAGGGCCAAATTATTGCACAAAATGACAACCCATAATATGTATCAAATTTTGTTAGAATTCCTAAACAGGCTCGAAAGAAATTAAAAAAATTGGAAAAGTTTCAACACGCTGTATATGGAGAACCAAGCATTTTTGAGCTAATGTTTATTAAGCATATGTGCTTATTTTAGCGAACTCTATCTTGTGTTTTCGTCTCTGACTTTAGATATGACTCGCCCTGTATATGCCACAAGCCATTTCTTTTAAAGTTATTAAGAAAACTTATTGCCAATGAAAAACTGGATAAGTAGTGTGAAACATTTCAAAAGCCTAGGTCGACTTTGATTTTTTCTGCTAAAAAATAAAAACGCACAAAAATCAAAGTAGACCTAGGCGGTTGGAATGTTTCACACCTATCCAGTTTTTCATTGTGAACAAGTTTTCTTAATAACATTTTGATGTGAAAACTTCAACAAAATGCACTTTTCTAAAAAAAAGTGGGAAATATCCCAAAAAATCAAAGTAGGCCTAGAATTTTGAAATTCCGCAAACCTACTCAGTTTTTAATTCTGAAGAAGTCCGTAAAACGTACAAAAAGGGCACTTTACTGATGTGGAAAATTAGTTACTTCATAATTTCCGAGGTGATTTTTAGAAAGTAAAATTATGTCACAAATTAGTTTCAAACCAAGCAGCGCTGATCCCCATAAGCTCAAATTTCAACTCGATATTTTTTTTGTTATTTACTCCTTATTTGAACTCAATCTGTGCATAATATTAGTAATAATATTTGTATTTATTTTTTATTCATTATTATTTTTTCATTTTATTAGGGGGGGCATGGCCCCCCTAAGACCGCGCCTGAACCCTTATACCTATGCCTCAAATTAACCAATTTAAAACCGCGTCCTTAGTTCTTCTAGTTACTCTCAAGCACTTTTGGACACCCTTATAAAACTTCTCTTTTATTCGTACTGCGCATGTCTTACAAAATATTACTTATCTCTCTTTATTCCATTGTGATATTAAAATTAGAATTATTTCATCTTTATCGTTTGAAACGAATTAGACAGTTGCATCCTTCATCCCTGAAAAAATCTTCATGTTTGATTTTTTTTTTTGCAAAACTGTCATTTTTATTGGACTATACAGTGTGGTCATTTAAGTGTGCAACATATGGGATTTTTTTATTAATTGCACAACGAAAATACAAATATTCCCGAAAGTTGGTGCATGTTCGATATTCATATTAAGCGCACTTAGAATGGTTGGAAGTCAAACAGCATAAAGGGTAGGTCAAAAAATATAAAAATTGTACAAGAGTAAAGTACCCTTATTTCAGAAAATTCAGCAAAATGTTATTAAGAAAAGTTGTCTAGAATTAAAAGTTATGCCCAAATACCAAAACATGGCCTACCAAGACCAATTTTCTTTAAACCTTAATAATTTTCTAAAAAAATTGTTTTAACATTCACCCTAAACAATTTCATAAATCAATCAAAACTAAATAAATTTACAAGCATATTTGTAAAATTAACTTATATTTTTAATTTTTTAGGGAATCACAAACTTCATGTTTGTTGCAACGATATTAAACAAATCTTTAAAGTTTCGCAAAAATTCTTCTGAACAAGGTAAAACATTAGTAATGATAATGTGTATATTAAAAAACTCTCATTTAAGGTGCAACATTTTTATTTTAAATGTTGATTAAAAAACTGTGGAAATTAATTGACGAAAACTATTTTTTTTAGGAGGCTGTTTTGGTATTTAGGCATAGCTTTTAATTCTGAACAACTATTCTTAAACTTTTTGCCGAAATTTTTTAAATAGGTAAGGGTTAATTTACTCTTGTACAATTTTTAATTTTTTTGACCTACCCTGTATGCTGTTTAACTTACAACCATTCTAAGTGCACCTAATATGATTATTGAACATGCATCAATTTTCGACAATATCTATATTTTGGTTGTGCAATTAAAAAAAAAGAATTCCCATATGTTGCACACTTAAATGGCCACACTGTATAGGCTTTTTTAAAAAATGCTGTATTAATTCACTAGTTCGTTAGTAGGTACTCCAAAATAAGACAAACGGAATGGAAAAGTATTTGATCTTTCAAAAATCATTTCAGACTAACCCTGTCGAATTAATGTGAATTAAAGGCATTCATTGCATATCTAGGGCAAGTACCTAACTTTTTCATCAAAGAATATTTAACTTTTTGTTTGTGATAGATATTTAAATCACTAGGCTATTTAATTACCCACACCTGACACCACTTGTAGCTACCGCCCTTCTCTAAAACAGTTGTTATGAGTTGTACTAGTTAAATATTTATTACTAACTGGATGTATTTCGAAAAATGTATGTATGTACGTATACAGTGTGGCCATTTTAGTGTGCAACATATGGGAATTTTTTTTATTAATTGCACAACCAAAATTCAAATATTGCCGAAAGTTGGTGCATGGTCGATAATAATATTAGGTGCCCTTAGAATTGTTGCAAGTTAAACAGCATACAGGGTAAGTCGAAAAATATAAAAATTGCACAAGAGTGAAGTACCCTTATTTCAAAAAATTCAGGAAAAGGTTATTAAGAAAAGTTGTTTAGAATTCAAAGCTATGCCTAAATACCAAAACATAGCCTCCTAAGAAAAAAAAAATTTTTTCGTCGATGAATTTCCACAGTTTCTTGTTAAACATTTAAAATAAAAGTTTTGCACCTTAAATGAGAGTTTTTTAATAGACACATTATCATTAATAATGTTTTACCTTGTTCATAAGAATTTTTGCGAAATTTTAAAGTTGTGTTTAATATCGTTGCAACAAACATCAAGTTTGTGATTCCCTAAAAAACTAAAAATCTAAGTTAATTTTACAAATATGCTTGAATTTGAACAAAGTTATGAGAAATTAATTTGATTTTGATTAATTTATGAAAGTGTTTAGGGGGAATATTAAAAAATATATTTTAATTTAATTTAAGAAAATTATTAATGTTTTTCTTAGGAGGCCATGTTTTGGTATTTAGGCATAACTTTTAATTCTAAACAACTTTTCTTAATAACATTTTGCTGAATTCTTTAAAATAAGGGTACTTTACTCTTGAACAATTTTTATATTTTTTGACCTACCCTGTATGCGGTTTGGCTTGCAACCATTCTAAGGGCACCTAATATGATTATCGAACATGCACCAACTTTCGGCAATATTTGTATTTTGGTTGGGCAATTAATAAAAAAAATTCCCATATGTTGCAAGTGGAAAGAAACATTTTGTGTTCCGTTTTGTTACTACCCCATAAATCCAAGTCACTTAACTCGTTTAACTCAAGAAAATAATCATTATCCAGAGCGTTATTTAACAATAGTTCCCTCTTTACTTATTTACAATAATTTGTATTTTTTTGTTTAATTAGGTATCTATACCTAATGTTTAGTACCATTTAAAACCCACTAATTTTTTCTTTTTATATTACCTATTAAAGTTGGATTGTAAGTATACTAATTATGCCGTGAACCACGATTTAGTATGGTGCTAATTCATAGTTTGAACTGCTCTGAATTACAATAAAACAGGAATTGATAGAGCATTTTCATCACTCACAATGTGTACACTTCTAAAAAGTTTGCATCATGTTATGGCCTTCACCACCATCTTAAGAAGTGATATTTTTAACCTTATAGCTTTAAATCGACAAACCCCTAAAACATGTAGATTATACAGGGTGAATCAGAATGTATAGTAAATACTTTAAAGGGGTGTTCGGCAGGTCGTTTTAAGGGGGGTCTTTCATATAAAATTTTTCGATTTGGGCTTTCCTTGCCAAGTTATTCGGGTCTACAGGGTGACCCAAAAGAATTTTTTTATTTATATCTCAATAACGGCGCTACTTAAAAATTTGAAATTTGGTATGTGTTATCTACTTACTGGAAGACGCCTGAGGGTAGTTTATTCATTTACACAGTGCCCTAAAAAAGGGTAAAAACTAACAACCCCTATTAATTTTTTTGCTCAAACTTTTTTGAGGTTATCTTTTTGGTCTTGAAGGTCCATCATTTCAGTGTATTCCGTAGACCCGAATAACTTGGCAGGGAAAGCCCAAATCGAAAAATTTTATATGGAAGACCCCCCCTTAAACCCACCTGCCGAACACCCCTTTAAAGTATTTACTATACATTCTGACTCACGTTGATAAAGTTTGTTTATACTACTGTTAATTGTTTATGTTAACATATGTAAATTTGTAGCCTTATAAGACCACGATTAAGGTCGAAACGTCGTGTTAATAAATTGATTTGATCTTTCTGAGGAAAACGTAGTTTGATAAGAATATATAGGAAGTGTGGTTTCTCTGCGCCTCATTCAGAGACGTAACTAGGGGGGGCTAAGCCCCCCCCCCCCCAGCCCTCCCTAAAATGTAAAGGATGTGCGAAGATATGCTTCTCGTAAACAGAATAGATCTAACATTCTGACAACAGTGACAACGCAACGTTACGCAACACGGCGAACACCGCAAGCGCCATTTTAAATTCACCAGTTTCGACGAATCGCTTGCTCTTGCGGAATCTTGCGCCTTGTGCCCCCACAAAATCCCACTGAAATTTAAACGCGCAAGCGAGAGCGAATACACCGTGCCTGCTGCCGAGAGAAAGAGAGACGAGACAGGTGTCGGAGAATGTACTTTTGCTGTGCCATACTTCAGATTTTTATTTTGTTATTCATCCAGTGTATTGTTGTTTCGTTATAATATGTAGGAACTATGTAAATAATCTTGCATCACAAAATAGCAGACATTCCCAAAATTTTTTCTCTGGTTTCTACTCGGAAACCTCTACTTTTTCTTTCATATTGTTCTTTCTTAAATGAATTAAAGATGATTCAAAATTACCAGTAGATAGACCTATAACATTATTTTTTGAAGACTTAAAATTAACGTTTTTGGGTGTGGCACCTCAAGGGTGGTACAGAATGATCCAATCAGTAACGTATTTAGAAGGGCGGGACCGAACCCATTTCGGAATTTGAAAATATTCACTCTAGCTTGTAAATTTGAAGATATTGGGATTTCCCAAGACTAATTTTATGTAATTTTTCTTCAAATTTTTAAAAAATTTCGCCTGCGGCGCATTTTTTATAATTATTTTAAATGCCCTTGTTTAAAAAAATTCATAAAAATTGTCCCTCCACCACTCGAAATTAATTCCTATATACGTCACAGAATTGATCCAAACTCGTAGCCCCGGCCTACCATTTTACAGAATGACATGTAAAAAATATACCTTTGTAAGTAACATACCGACTTTCAAAAATGTCTTCGTAATGGATTAAATAATTCCTTGTCGGGGCCCCGCATTTTCATGCGGCACCCGGCCCAGCAAAATCTTGAGCCGGTCCTGATCCGCCCCCCCCCCTAAAAATACGATTTTGCAGGACCAACCGGTTGAGCTGCAATCGGTCACTGGTCATACGAAACACAGAAACAAATTTAATTGCAAGATCTACAAGTCGAAAGTAGGAGAGGTCCACTTCGGCGATGTGACCAACATCAACGGCACAGTGGTAGTGAGCAACGTCTACGCGGGCCCCCGCGTCAAGGAGTTCAAACCTGCCCTAGAGCTAGAGGAAACCAAAAGCTTCAAAGTAGTGGACAGGATAAACTGGTTGGCGCAACCTCCTGTCGCTAAGCTGGAAAGTATTCAGATGCCCGCTCAGTACGTTATAATTTGTAAGTGCGTAGGGGGTTTTAATAATGTGCTTGTTTGACATTAGCGTAGCTAGGAATCTTTTCGGGGGAGGGGCATGGCTCTTTTACTAAATATTATGTACAGGATGTTGAAGGCAACAATCCCACTCCCCCTTAACTCTCGATGTTTTTGAGATACAAAAAAACTTTCAAGCAAAAGTTGTTGCGGCGAGGATGGATTAACTTCGTACCTAATTAAAAAAGTGCATATATATATCATTGAACCTTTAACTCGAATAATAAACCTTTGTTTTTGTAACAAGAAAATACCATCTGAATGGAAAGTATCTATTGTGACGCCTATATATAAATCAGGTGATCCTAAACTGAGAGTCAATTATAGGCCCGTGTCATTAATAAACAATTTTGCCAAAATATTCGAAAAGTGTGTAAAAAAGAGGATCGTATCATTTCTTGATAAAGAACATGTTTTATACAGCAAACAATTTGGATTTAGAAGGACTTTGTGTACTGAGGATGCGGTTTTCGATTTGGTCAATAACATCATAAAAAATCAACAAAGTAAATGCCTCACAGTATTTCTCGATCTCAGTAAAGCTTTTGATAGTATATCACATAAGATTTTATATGAAAAATTGGAAGAAGTTGGGATAACAGGAAATACATTGGAGTTGATTCAAAATTACCTAACAGATAGATGTCAAATTGTGCGTATGGGAAAATCATTGAGTAAGCCACAAAAAATTACTACCGGAGTTCCTCAAGGAACAGTCCTAGGATCCATTTTATTCTTAATTTATGTCAATAGTATTGGTGATATGGGGGTCAATGGTACCGTATTCTCATATGCTGATGATACAGCTATCTTGTTTCATGCGAACCAGTGGGAAAAGGTATACGAAATAGCCGAGAGAGGAATGAGTTTAATATCTGAATGGCTTAACGCACATTTATTGAACCTAAATATCCAGAAAACCTCATTCATTACTTTTTCTTCAACTGCAGCTGATCAGCCAAATATCACTTCATTAAAAATCCACAGCAATAGCTGTAAAAATCATGTGTCGTGTAACTGTCCTAAATTAAAAAAAGTATCTGAAATCAAATATTTAGGAGTATACATAGACCAACACCTCAAGTGGAAAGAACATATTAAACATATCTCTAGTAAAATACGTAAAATGTATTACAAATTTTTTAAAATTCGAGAAATACTACCTACTAAATTACTTAAAATGTTATATGTATCCTTACATTGAGTAAAGGAATAATTATTCCTTTACTCAATGATCCTTAGTAGAATCTGTATTGAGATATTGTATTGTGATTTGGGGAGGGTTATATCATAATGCCCTGAAAACTTTAGAAGTGTGTCAAAATTATGTCTTAAAGTTAATATATAAAAAAGATCGACTATATTCTACAAACTTGTTATATAAAAACAGTGGTTTTCTTAATATAAGGAATCTTTATGTACACCGAGCATTAAATTTCTTATACAAAATAATAGAATTCTGCCCAAATATTAATCATAATTACATAACTAGATCTAACTTCAGCAAGCACTTATCAGTCCCGTTATTCCGCAATTCATTTACGCAGAGATTTGTAACCTATTATGCCCCAAAGGTATATAATATGCTACCGAATTCACTAAAAGCCTCATTTTCTGATAAAAAAGTATTTAACAAAATTACTAAAATACATCTACTTGAGAATCCACAAAAATATATTGATGTTTTCTAGACCACACTGTTGTATTGTTTTTTTTTTTTATATAGACGTGTCGCTATTGCCTGTCCTACAATTGTAAAATGGAAATTGTATATATTTTTCATTTTTATTTTCTGTATATATTTTTTATTTGTATCATATTTATAATATTATAAGGATAGTTGACGTTTGCACACAAGTTTTAGGATGACTAGAACTTAGGCAAATGTCTCCTGCAATGTCACTATTTCATGTTCTATAATGTTCAATAAATCAATCAATCAATCAATGTAGATAGTTATTTATGACCCGTACTATGAATATACAAGGTGTTCCTTAGAAGTGGTGCAAGCGTCATATGTTTTTTTTTTAATATAAACACCACTAGAAAAAATTCTAAAATTATTTCTTACAAAAAGCGAGCAATTTTCATGGCAAAAAAACACATTTTTCAATTTTGGGTCAAACTTTTAGACAATAGCTATTTATGTACCAAGGCACTGAAGTTAAACTTTTTATGACTCATGTGAATTTAGTTGCCGAAGCCTATGGCCGAAGCAAATAAACCACATGAGTCATAAAAAGAACTTCAGTGTCGAGGTACATATTACATATTTTTTTGAAATCGGAAAAAATGTTTTATTAGGCGAAAAATAATCAATAAACCGTCCATGAACCGACTGCGCGCGGCGTTGCTTGACTTTGACGATTGCTCTACCTAGGTCAAGTATGACGGACAAGACGACAAGACACGGCACTTTTCAGCAAAAAATCCAAACTGCTGCCTGTTGAGCAGCCTCCATGTAAAATAGATTCATATTTTGACGGGCGATGGCTCCGCGTCTGACGTTTGATGTTTACATCTCGCCAAGGCCTACTTATTGAAAAAAATCGTACAATAATGGACTACTTCAGTGCCGATTTCTGAGCTTTTAATGACCATTTTGAGACACTTCACTGCCGATTCCAAGAAAAACTATTTTGTTAATAATTTTGTAGCAATTAATGTAAAAAATTGCAGTGAAACGGTGGAATATAAGAAAAAATGCCAAAATACACTTTTGGTTCAAAATTAAATTCTCTATTTAAAAATGGTTTTCTTTCTTATTCTGTTGAGGCCTGTAGGTACTAAATTTTGTATCTAATTATTGATACTTATTACCGGTATTTGCGCCACTGGTTAACTTAGAATCTTGGTATTACACATTGTTATGTCCCTCCACACATACATCTTGTGTGCCAAATTTGGTTTGAATAATTTGGTTATAAATTAGGAAATAAAAAAATATGTTTTCGAAATTTTTAACATCCAATATCTTAGAAGTAATAAGTAAAGAACTTTACGACTTATTTATACGAGCAACACACCTTAAAAAAGTTTTTTATCACCTGTGAAAATTTGTCCTTAACAAACCGGAACACCCTGTATATCTATGAACGGTCTATACCTAGTCAAATAATAATCTTTGAAATACAAATCAAATTATTTCTCTCCGCCATGGCGAGAAGTTTCAAAAATGCAAAAATATACAGGATAGGTAGATACCATCTAAAAACATTAGTTTGTCATGTGTATTGTGTAAAATTCTACAGGGTATATCCGCGAAAAATACGTGGACAACGTTTTATGAGAGACTCAGGATGTCAAAACGGGTCGATTTAATCGAACTTACCTATAGATATCCAAAATTGCTTCAATTAGCCTGCAGAGGGCGTCAAAGATTAAAAAATATCATTTTTCCTAAAATTTTCAGAAACGTGCAACTTGATTTTAATAATTTTTAGTGCTGAGTCTTGGCATAGAAGAATCTACTAAGACTAGATTCTTCTATGGTCTTAGGCCATAAAATGACATTTTCTGTTGGCAATATAGTGACCGGCTGTACCTAATTAACCGGAAGTATTATGATTTTTTTTTCTACTCCTATGCTAGTAACATACCTATTAAGTGACGGTTTAGGTTATAAGTAAGCCCATTGTTACGAACACTGACACGTAATGACTGATACGTAATAAAAAAAATTACATATCTGTTCTTAATTAAAACGCAATTATCACGGGTGCCTTGTTAGCGCGGCATCCGCGTCACCATAGCAACTAACAAACATACAATTGTTGCCTGTCAGATAATCAGAAGTATAATAATTTATCTATTATAATAGTTTTTCTTTCGTCGAAGAAAAATTATAATACGAAACTCGAGTTGTCAGCTTATTGCATACTCGTGGAATTACAGCACTCGCTCGTGCGCAACTTTTCCATTCATACGTAATAAGCTGTTTACAACTCTCGCTATGTAATATACTATTCCTGGTGTCTTCATTAAAGTTTTCTTGTTCCTATGACATTTAATATTTCTGTTGACAAATTGCTGTCAGAGTTTGAACATTTAGGCCACTATCTAAGTCCTTAATTATTTCACCATCTTTGTCGCCCTCTGCAGGGTAATTGAAGCAATTTTGGATATAAGTAAGTTCGATTAAATCGACCTATTTTCACATCTTGAGTCTGTCATCAAACGTTGTACACGTATTTTCCGGAAACCCTGAACATCGCTGGAAAAACTACATTTGGTAGGTAGGTACTTATGTAAACTTTATAAAAAATACAAAAAAAAATAGGGCGCAAAATAATCAAGTTAAGGGGAGGCTCAATTCACTCTTGGCTCGACCGACACAATAATTAATATAGTATTGGTCCAGCTCACAAACCAAAAAGATTCCTATAATATAAAGTCAAAAGTATACCTAGGTCCTAGGTATCTAAAGGACTTTATTATTTCAGGTCATACAGCAACTGAAGAAGGATTCACTCAATCTGACAATACTCTACTTGTACGATTGACACAAATGTTTCATGTAGAATGCAGAAAATGGGACGACATAAGCTATAATTTTTTGATAGGATCTGATGGAAACGTATATGAAGGTAAGTAAACCGGTAACTGGTCAGAATAAATTGAACTGGCGCAGCAACATGTTTTGGTCAATTTTACCTGACTATTTCCCTCGTTTTAATTTCCACCAATCGCAAACGCGCAATTTTGAATTACAAATGGTTTCTAGATGGAAAAACTGTATCACAGCACCTATCAGCAGTTTTTTTTTTTAGTTTACGGCCAACCTTGACAGCTCTTGTATAATAGTTAGTATGTTTTGTAAGCTATGTGTATGCAGAATAATCTGTTACTCATGAAATAGTCTTGTCAAATACTATTCGGGCATCTAACTTTTCCTGAAAAAAAAATCCAAAAAAACACAATGCTAAGTAATATTTTTTAACAAAATGCATTCGTGCAGGTGCAAAAATCCTCGTCTTCGACTCGGATTTTTGTTGCCACCAGCACTCATGCTTCTTGTTAAAATATTACGTAGCAACGTGTTTTTTCAATTTTTTTCGGAAAAATTAGATGCCCTTATGATATTACTTACGAAAACAGCATCTCCAAATCGCAAAATGTGTTTTTAGTTCAATAAAGATGTCAGTTTTGCAAAAAAATAGACAGGATGATTTCTCAGGGTTGCTTGGGCACTGCCTCTTGAGTGTCCAACCGAAAGACCACATTCGTTCTCCTAGTGCGAATGGCGCTATAGAATGGTTTCCTAAACAATATAGGTGGTTTTATAAACATAATTCCTGCCCTCCCTCTCCCGTATATTCACTTTACATGCTCGCCAACAGGTCCGAAAGAGAAAGTGCTCTGTTGCTTTGCTAGGTACAAAAAGTGGTTGCTAGGTACAAAAAGTATTGCCTAGCAACGATGCAACGTTTATGCAGTAAGGACCTTAAAACCATTAATAAAATATAATATGTAGCAACTTGAAACTGGCGTCAAATTGTAGAAATTCAAGAAGCTTCCGGATAGTAAATCGTAGGTCACGAGTCCCACACAAAACCCTAGTTTTTTATTATTTTTTATTATTATCGCTGCATTCTACTTGTTATATTACTGATTTTAATTTATAGTAATTGAGCAATGGTTATTTTGGATATTATTACATTACTCACAATCTACTCCATAGCGTTTAATTAAAATTACCTACCTATACCCAATAAAAACTTGTCGGAAGTAGGAAAAATATAATGCATTGCACGATGCCTAAGTTCTATTTTGACCTCGGAGGTTTTTAAGGACGTTGCGTTGCCTCGGTCCTTAAACAACCTCCTCGGCCAAAAAAGTGGACTACCCATCGTGCAATGTAAATAACTATTTTAGAGCAAAATGACCCTAATAAAAGTTGTCGGGGATCAAAGTTCGAACAACTTTTCTTCATAGGAGGGGTAAATGATCTACAATTTTGCTTCATAATGGCTGTTATGTGTCAGCTGTCGGGCTGCATCAGTTCGTGTTTAGTTTTCATTCATTTTAGTTTGGCAGTGTTTGGTTAGTTTTGTGTGTGTCGCGAAAATAATGGATACCTGCTTTATATACAAAGATTTTTTGACCGTTGGGGAAGTTAAGGCAAAAGGAGTCGCTACTCTTTTGTCTGCTAGTATTTCCACAGGTGACGACTAAGTTGATGATTTTCATGCAGATATAGACGATATAGTGTAAAAAACTCAGGTATTCATTTATTTATTTCCATTTTTTTTAATGTCCGAGCAGGTCTTTTTTTTTCCCATTTTCATAAACACAGTAATTTGTTGATGAAGAGGTCATATAATAACACTCATACAAGACACCGCACACCGAATACACTATCAATGCACCATGCACATCTGATACACGTGTTATTTTTCTTAGGTTCCGTTTAAATGTCATTGGGTAAATATAGTTCGGGTAAATATCATCCAAACGTGTTTCTAATAACCTAATCGGTAGGAACCGGACAAAACTGAAATTTATGTCATAAATGCGTTGTAAGTTATGAAGTATAGTTCAACGCAAAAAAGAAAACGTTTGTAAAGAATGCGGGCAGCCTTGCGAGATTTCCTATACGAGTAGTCATTATTTATTGGCGAATACAAGTTTTAGCATATTGAAGCCGAATTTCTGAACTCTGTAATACCGAATAAATAAAGCTAATACGGTAACAAAGCACTTCTGCCAGCGAGCCGGCCGACAAAACCAGTTAGCCAACGCATTTTGTGCCTGTTTCTACAGTTCGTAAAGTTAACTGCTTATTTGGGCTACCACACAGCGCTCACTTTTTTGGCCGCCGGCAAGCTTGGCCGCCGTCTCAAGGAGCTCAGTGGCGTTTCGTACGTTCGGGAGTTAACGTGAGCAAAATGAGTAAACAGGGAGGAACATTGCATTCTCAAGCACGAGATAAGGGTTAACTATAAATTAAATACTAATCATATGAAAATTAAGTCAGTGAGTTACACAAAATTGAGCTACGCCCCTGAACTGTGACTAATTCTATAATATTTACGAGTTCTTCACCCTTGCGTCACACGCATTCTGCCGTAACGAGAACTATAGTTAAGATTATACAATTTTTTTTAAACAAAATTGTACATCATTATTTACCCATCTCCAACTTTTTTTGTAAAAAAATGTTTACATGGTAAGTCCAATGATTTAATTTTTGTCATTTGATGGCCTGTAAATCATTAAGATTAGAGAAACATTTTTTATTTGAGATTCAAAGCAAAATTGTAGAGTGTTAGGTGGTTATTTTCTAAAATTTATTTGTGGCGCAAACAGATCCATTTAATTTTTAATTGGGTTTTTCGCCACCAAACTGATTGAAAGACAACTTTTTCAAGTTGCCTCGAAAATTCATAAATTCTTAACACTAAATGAACGAAACTTTAAACGTGTAACTCAAAAAATAACTTCAACAAATTTGTTTTCTGAGCTTTCGGAGGATAAGAACCTTCTATTAAGTTTACCTTAGAAATTGAAAATAATAATGAATTACCTTTCTTAGATGTTTCTATTACTGAAATCAGATAATATAGAAACTAGTGTCTATAGAAAACCAACACATACTAATAGATATCTCCATTTCAACTGCAATCATCATATTAGTGTTAAAAAAGGAGTAATTAAAAGTTTGTATGACAGGGCTAGAACGATTTGTTCTAATAACACAAAATTTGAGGAGGAAATTAATCATATAAAACATGTTCTTGAGAAGAATAGTTATCCTATTGAATTTGTTGAGCAAGTTTTTCAGGGTTGCCAACAAAATAACAATGCTAATAGAATTAGAGAAATAAATCTGGTGGACCGACCAGTAAATTTAATAATTTTTTATATTCCTGGACTGTCAGATAAGCTAAAACGTATAGGCAATCGTTTTAATGTGAGAACAGTATTTAAAACCAAAAATACATTAAGATCAATGCTAGTTAAAACAAAACCATTTAATGAGTTACAAAGTTCAAAAAAATTGCATTTATAAAATTCCTTGTGAATGTGGAAAGTTCTATGTTGGGGAGACTTGTAGGCCATTTAACGTTCGTTTAAAAGAACATAAAAATTATATCAGGCAAAATCAAATTTCGAAGTCAAAAATATGTGAACATTCCTTTAATAACAATCATAGGATATTGTGGGATAGTTCCAAACCAATTCTAAAAGAAGAAGTAGGAAATAGACGAAAAATTAAAGAATCTGCATTTATTCTAGGAAATACGGGCAACTGTGTTGCTGAATGTTCAGTGGAATTCAGTAAAATATTATTGCCACTTATTCAAAGAGAAGTTAGTATAGATAATTAGATAGAACACAGGGTACAATATCAGGCAGGTGGCTAGGCTATTGTTTCTGTTGTCATGACATTTTAACCTGAAATTTATTAATCTGTCACTTCACTTTGACGTGACATGATCTTTGAGAAAGGAGGAAGATTTATCCTCCGAAAGCTGAGAAAACAAATTTGTTGAAGTTATTTTTTGAGTTACACGTTTAAAGTTTCGTTCATTTAGTGTTAAGAATTTATGAATTTTCGAGGCAACTTGAAAAAGTTGTCTTTCAATCCGTTTGGTGGCGAAAAAAATTAAATGTTAGGTGGTTGTCTTATCGGAAAGCTAAAAGTCTCACCGAATTCACGATTAAGGTATACCGGGGTGAATGGCGGCCCCCTAAGCCATTTTATGGATTGTATGTAGAAAAATATGTCGCTATAGGCAAAAGTAGAACTTACATTTGTTTAACAAAACAAAGAAAAAAATTACCATAAAATTGTTGTCGCAACTTAAATCACACCCTGTACTGGCCGAAATTAACCTCATATTGGGGGATAATTGAGGAAACATGCCGATATTAACCATCGCTCACAAAAGTGGTCAGATTAATACTAATATCCTTCTTTCGCATTATACTTTCGCGACATCTAAAACTGAAGGGTTGAAAGTGTAATTATTATTAACGATTATATTAACAATTAATAAGTGGTGGTACACATTCATAGCATTCTCTAAAACGGCGCAGTTACTATTAAAGTAAGGTTAGGTTACAAGTTGTCTAATTTTTTAAATTTCTACTCGTACCCTAAACTTGTCGTATCGCTTCGTCGAGCCTGGAGACATCTATAGGTTGAAATGGCATACCTATACATACATATCCTTAGCCATGTAGAAATTATTTTATGTCCCAAATTACCCGCATGGCCGGAATTCACCTAAGTTATCCTGATGATGACGCTAGTTATTGTTGATCTTTGATGTTCTCCGATTGGTCCAATTGGTTGATAATTATTAACATTTGTCTGCACTTCACAGGCAGAGGATGGAACGTTGAAGGGTCTCACACCTTCCAATACAACCGATATTCTGTTGGCATAGCTTTCGTGGGCTGCTTCCGAGATCACCTGCCCCCAGAGGTTTCTCTCAACCGATGCAGGAACCTGATCATGTACGGTGTGAAGACTGGAGCAATTGCCGAAGACTACATCCTTCTAGGGCACTGCCAATGCGTGCCGACGGCCAGCCCCGGCGAAAAGCTCTTCGAAGAGCTGAAGACCTGGGAACACTGGAGCGGCGAAATCAGCCCTATCAATCCGATACCCGAAGTCTGGGAGATGGAGAGATCGTGATCGCGGATGAATATATACCGATGCAATTCTGCTATTTTTAGTTTTATAAGAATCGTATCTTTATGGATTGAAGCGTTTCGTGAAGAATAATAAGAGGCGCTACCTTCATTGTTAATAACGAGTCCACAATCTCAATGCCGATAGATCCCGGTCAATTGTTTTAGGATGAATTGAAGAGGTTTGCCTCGAAATCTCCGCATTAGATACGCCTCTTGTTATTCCTTCACTCAAGGATTGAAGATATGATATGAGATAATGAGATATGAGAAAAGAACAATAGTTATCATTTTTAAGGGAAAAAAAACCGTATATTACTCACGGCTATGGTCAAGCATGGTCAATATTAATATTATACAAGGTGATCCAAAAATAACCCAATAAACATTTTTCGTTACCACAAGTGATACCTAGTTGTATAAATGTATCATATATAAAGCTAGCAGAGTTTTATATAAAAAGAACCGGTTATCACCTCCAGTAGGTAATTTGTTTATAAGGGTTATATAAAATCAATGTAGGTACTTACTAAGGTTATACTTAAGTGGTGTAAATATTTCCAACACCATTTTATAGCACTTGTAGTAACCGTTACCACAACATATATATATATATATATATATATATATATATATATATATATATATATATATATACTTATCCAGGGCATCTTGTGACATCCGGTAAAAAGTGCGGCTCTGTGACATCCACACGAAGGAAACACATTAGCCCCAAAACAAAAATATGACTTTGAAAGTCTGAGGAGAGGATTCGATTAAGCTATTAACAATCGAACCATACACGAAATGAAAAAATTAAATTTCCTATCTCTGTGAAGTCCGTCGTATATCTTATATACATTCTTACGTAACGGTGCTTGCATCATCCGCCAAAATATTACGGATTTCGTGACATCCGTGCAGCGTTGCCACTTCACCGACTGTTGCACTACAATCACGGCGATAAATAAGAAGGTTGAAGGGCGGGGGCCGCTGCGGTGGCTAGTGATTAGTGAACTGTGGATTGTTTACTACGGTTCAACGCAGAGGCTGTTTGACATGCAGTAAGGTTTGCCTAAAAAGATATAATCTTTCTCTCGTAACAAACCTTACTGCAGCTCAACACAGGAGGGTGTTTAAACGTAGTAAACTTTGTCTGCAATTTCGCATTTTAACACACTTCCTAATCATTATTAGCATTACGTAAATTATAATATTATATTATACTGGTTTATTAAGTAGTATTATTAGGTAGGTAATGTTTTGAGAGCAGAAATGATTGAAAATAAAATAAGTAGTAGGTACAAAATCAAACTAACATTTTATAAGCACAGGCACTTGAAACGAAAAAAAAAATTAAATACCTATCTACGTTTAAAGGTGGCAGACAGCTACATTGTTTCAAAGAAATACTAAAAATAAAGTAACAAGTAAAAAGACATAAACCATTTTTTAAAGACAATTTTGGGACAATTATTATTTGAAATGGACATAAATGTAGGCCCGGAAAACTATTTATTTATTTTAAGGTGGAACTCGCACTGTATTAAAGTATCAATCTTTTGGACCCGTTTTTTTCCGTTATTTTCCAACCAATTTTGATGATTTTTTTCCATTGTATTTAGAAAAGTAATAGCAAGAGATTGATGGTTTTACCTTTTTGATATTCTGATTTATTTATTCAAAAATCGTATTTCTAGGCCGAAAATCAAAATTCTATAACCATCAATCGATCGGTACAACGTCTCTAAACAGTTTCCTTTTTTTAAATCGGCAATAAAGTGAAAAATGACAGTAAAAAATGGGATTTAGTGACATTTTCTTTCATTTTCTTCGGCTGGCGTACTCCCCTACGTATGGAACGCGGAGAGGGGCATCGCCGACTTGTACCTCCCCTCTCTAGGCAGCGGACATCATAGGCGATGCAGTTTTTATTGCTTTTTAAAAAATATGATAATTTCGTCGTTCCAGAATTAGCTCAGGAAGTGGTTTGTCGGTTTAACAGCGACGGATTTCCGATATTTCGTGTATGCTTTGGTGTTATTATTGTGTTGTTTTGTTGATACGTTCTTTTTGAACATTTTGTTGTTTTGTTTTTGACATTGCAGCTGTTATTTTTGCTGTTAGTGTTGTTGTTTTGTTATCATATTGTTGACTTAACGTTGGCTATAAAAGGTCGCGAAGAGAACCGAAAAGCAGGAGGATTTCTGTTAGGAAAATTTTGCTATTGACTCATGATGATTTTTCAATTTATTATACTTCATTTAAACTGAATTGGTCCTTAACTTCGAAAAAAAAAATTGTCTGCGGCGCATTTTAGTAAGCAGACATCCCTAAGTAGGTACTCTTTTTATTACCCGCTTAAAAAACAACAATCTTTATTGCCCCACCTTCAAACAAATTGCAATTTACCCATACCTACCTACTACATTGGCCAGCCAGAAAATTTTTGCAAAAATTATAGACATAATGTGTCCCTTTGAAAAAATATGATAATTTATAGGGCACTATGAGCACTAACTTTTATTTTTACTTCCACATCACAAAAGGCGGTGTTCATTGTTGTTATTGATAATTTTTGCTGGATTTTTGTCAGTTAAAAATCAACAATAAAATAGAAATTTGATACCTCACACATTTTTGTCTCCTGCTCTATGAAAGAAAACAGAGTATTCTTGCTTACTGCACAAATGATTATGCGCCCGCATAATTAGCAAAAAAAATTACCTACCATTGACTTAAAATTGTATATTCATATTATATTTGACCTTGAAAATTTCAGGAATTTTCGCCGGCGGCGCAATTTTTTATAACAAAAATTATATTCAATTTTTTTACCCTCCCCCCTCCCCTCCTCTCCCCACCAACAAAGTAACGCCCTGTAGGTACCTATCCCTCACTTCTCAAAGGTGTACTGCCCTGACAGGAAAGTCCTTTGTCCTGCCTGAAGTTTCTGTCTGGCTACGGCCCTGTATTGACATTATTATATGATTCACTACTTGTATACCTAACATAATTTATTTATATAAACAATAGAAAGGGGTGTTTAAAAACAAGGTGCCATAATTTCTGGTACAAATAGAATGTAACAAAATAATGGTCTTTTCCTAGTTTTTTGTTTTTGAGATGCTTAATCGAATTTTGATTATGCCTTGGTCCAAACATGTTTTTTAGTAGGTATGCTAATTTTGCCGGTATAAGCCATAATAATCGTATCTATTGGACAAAATTTCACAGTTCCTTTGGGGCCAAAATCAAATTTTATATAGCGGGATAAAAATTTGATAAACTAGGTAAATTCACATTATTATTATCATCATTTGATGGGCAAAATATCAGGTTGAGGACAAAAACAACAATATCTGTTTTTTTAGAATGTGCCGACTTTTCGAAGTATATTTTTCGTCTTCTTCAGGGCTAAAAATGCTAACTATAGTGTATATGATACAACAATAAATTACATAAACATATAACAACTATATAGGTACGCTTGGAAAGTTAGGATAACTTGAGAACAACCATAACTATGTGTACAAACAAACGTAAAAGAAACAATACAAAAATACAGAGTACTCACCTATTCTATATCACAGATATTTAAGTCAATTATACAAAATTTCATAGAGCACATAGGTATCACAGGATAGAATGATACAGAAATGAAACCAAATCATTTGTTAGTCAAAGTTGGCGATCAATGTAGAACTTAAATATATTTATGGTCGGGACATCAACGAGAACAGCTATATAATTAGATTTTTTTCCCCAAAAAAACCTCAGTATGTTACAACAAAAAATTAGTTCGGTAGATATCAAGTTATGGATTATTTTTTATTTATTTTTTTATAATTTAACTACTTATTTTACAGTTATATACTGGGTGTATTCATTTTACTACCTGTAACCATTATCTTTTACTTTTGCAAATTTGATGTATATCTACAAATATTAGATACTTAGACCTGCTACATCAGTTCTATAATTCACCGTTGACTTTGTAGATATGTGAATCATCTCACTAATAGTTCTTTTATAATAATATGGCTCTCTGTCTAGAATCTTTACTTCATCAAAGTCAAAATCATGTTTTGTCAAAAAATGGTGCTGTGCTAAGGCAGTTTTTTCAAATTTGTTTTTTTTTTCTCTCACGACAATTATATTGATGTTGGTAGACTTGATTTTTTAAATACTGTTTTGTAATACCAATGTAACACTTATTGCAATTTTTGCAATTGATTTGATGCACTAAATTGGAATTGACCATGTGAGGTGTTTTGTCTTTTAAACATGATAATATAGATTTTACCTGTCTGACAGGATAAAGAGGGTGACTAGATTTTGACCTTTTCTATTTTTTTCTGACAAATTGCGGATATATGGAAACTTAAAATATAATGGATAGTTGTTTAATTTTAAAATAGATTTTATTTTTTCTTTGTTTTGTTTGTGAAAATGAGGACTGCTGAGAGAGGCTGATCTACGTATTAAATTTTTAATAGTGCTAACTTTATGTGACTGTGGATGACCGGACAAATAATTCAGCACTCTCCCTGAGCTTGTTGGTTTGGTGTACCAGTTGGTGGACAATGTACCTACATGATCTCTGACAACCAAAACATCCAAAAACGGGAGTTGATCATCAGATTCTGTTTCCATTGTAAATTGTATCTGTGGCTGAAAATTGTTAATAATCTAATTAAATTACGAAAAAAAGACCTCTCGAGCTTGCATTAAATTGTAACTGGATGAAACAAATTGTATCTTATGTATTTTGATGCGCTCTGTCCAAAAAAATAAAAAATAAAATGTAGCCCCTGGTCGAAATTTTCTAAATTGGGAAAAACCGGGTTTTCCGGATTTTCTCAAGGAAAATTGCTAATTATCTCGCCAAGTACTACCCCTATGGTAAAAATAAATGCACCAGTCGAAAGAGGAGGCAAAAGTAGTTCGGAAATTCATATACCCATATTTTTAAGGCGTATTTCTCGCCGCCAGAGGCGCTTATACCAAAAAGTTGCTTTTTTCGTTTTTTTGATCAGAACCATGAACACGAAATTCACGTTGAATTTGTGGCGAAACTATAAGTGTTAGGCCATAATATGTGCCTATGAGAGATTTTGGGGTTTTTTTTGGCTTTCAAACAAAATAGGTCCTGCGGCGAAATCTGCCATAGTTTTTCGGAAATTTGCAAAAAACCGGAAAGGGAAATTTTTTGAAATTCTTTCTCATGCGATTTTGGCGCGGTTTTCCGGGACTATCTAAAAAAAATTTTTTGGTAGAAAGCTTACTTCACCTTCGGAAAGAACGCAAAAAAATACACAAAAAATATACTGTAAATAATTTTAGGAAATTAATCCTAAGCCTGTGTGTAAGTTCCAACTTGGTAATAAGATAAGTTTGTTTTTTGTTCTCTAAAATCTGGTTTCGTGATTTCAAAAAAAAACTTGAAATACGAGAAGATATTTTTTTCCCCATTTTTTCTCTCTCTTTCAGTAAATCGACAAGTCATTGTTATTCAACGAAATTTTCCTCCATTTAAAAGAAGACGGCAGAATATCTGGAAAGCAATGGCCTTTATCTCAACGAGAACCTGAACATTTACTTTTGGGATGATTGTCAATAGAAACCATTTTGTATACATTTCTCTGGCAATGTTCGGCACTCAAAGCGCGCAAATGGAATGCAAGATTTCTGTCTCCATAGCCTACTCATTTTTTTTACTTAAACTGTTATCAGAGATAAATTTCCATCGGGAACCGCTAATTTAATTTCCAAATGAACCAAATGTGTTCATTTATTTGTATTCTCTTTACATAACTCTTTTTAGATGAAAGTAGTTAACGACGTGAAAAATAGACTAGGTTTGTGTTCATCAAACCTTTGAAATTAAATCAACTTTGCACCAAGCTTAACATAATTTTTTAAACCAAATAGAGATTGTTTAAGAAATCAACTGGTTAGATTAGATTAAAAATACAACTTTCAATAAATACATTTCAGTTGAAATGTTTGGAAATTTTTTTACAAAAACACGCAAAAAGTTAAATGTTATCAAGGGTCTCTGAAAATTGGTATGTAGGCCAAAAATTGCAAAAGAAACAACTTTTTCTAATAACTTTTATCGAAAATGTGTCAAATAAAGCCGATTTTGGATAATTTTTGAAAAAAATGACAATTTTGACAGATACCGCAAGTCACGTGGTCCACTCTTGCGACGTCATTTTCATCCTCTGACAAGCACAAATCGATGGCAAAGTCAAATTAACATTTTATCCAAAAATAAAAAAAAATCCCTTATGGTGCCTGCTTCAATAGTGACACTGTACGATTTTTGGATCCCGCGGAGCGCGTGTAACGGGACTTTTGTCGGGGGAATTCTACAACTTAGAATAGACATACAGACTTGTAACTTCGTACACATGTCGAGACGACATCCAATTTAGGTTTGCCCACCTTTCAGACCAAGTAATTGAAAATTGTCAATTTTAGGCAACTTTTCCCAAAAACCATGTTTTTTTGGTACTCACACAATGAACAATGTCAGAAAAATAGACAAAATATTTTTGACGAATTTTCTATAACGTAGTGGTATTCTGACACATTGAGGTACTAAAAAATAAAAAAATTCTAGTTATTGGGTGCATTTTTGGCATTTTTGTGCCATTTCAGATTTTCAAAAAAAAAATTTTTGGGAAAAAAATTATTTTAATTCTTTGATATCTTGGCCAATTATAGTCCGATTTCGGTAAAACTCATACAAACATAAGAATGGACATTAAAGAGTAAGCTCTGTCAGTGGCATTAAAAAATTTCAAATAGTTTGCCTGTTACAGGCAACCAATGAAATTAGGTCATTTGCCCCTCCGCCATATGCCCAATTTTGGGATTTTTCTTGCGTCCCTCTGGATATCAATAGTCTCGTCCCTTACATTCAAAACGCATTTTTGTTTTTTCAAATATCTTAATTTTTACCAAAGTTATGAAAACTTTAGTGTTCGAACATTCAAATTTTCAGCCTTCAGCACCCAATTTTTTCTCAAAATACTACATACATTTCAATCGTCTATATCTCGGGAACGGTGCCTCGGATCAAAATTTTTCAAGGGACATGAAAATTACCATTTTTCCTATGCTTTAAAATGGTGTAAACCCCGTTTCAAAATATTGATTCGTTTCCAAGATACGCCTGCGCAAAATTGAAAAATGAACTTAACCCCAAATTTGGGCAATTTCGACCCGGGGCTACATTTTTTTTGCTTTTTTCGGAAAGACCACAAAATACATAGGATTCACTTTAATTCATAATGTTACAATTTTTTGCAAGCTTAAGTCCGTAATTTAATTCGACTATAAATATCTGTAGCAACTCAGATTCATGGTTTTTTTGGAATGGCTAAAATTATGTCATCAACATACAGTTTTAAGAAAGGTACCTACTAGTGGAGCGAAATCGGGCTAAAAAGTCGCTCCGTTCTCAAAAAAATAATTTTGTGGGTAGAACTAGATCAGACCCCATAGGTGTTGTTAAGTACATCACTCTGCATACGAAATGGCGATTTAAGACATTTTTTTGTGGTCGAGACCTTTTTTATTTCGAAAAAACGGAAATTGTGTTTTTTACGTTTCCATCGTCATATCTTTGAGAGTAGTGGAGCTATTGACTCGATTTTTTTTTAAATTGAAGTTAACATATGAGCGCTTACAACGAATGCCATTGTTATTGTCCAATATTGTTTATTAACCACTTTAAATAGCAACAAAATTGCAAGGTTATAAAAAGTGTAATGAAATTTTCACTAAGCGAGAAACTTTTTTATTTGCGGAAATTTTTATATACATGCTGCAAGGGAAATGTGCCCAAAACATAAAAGAAGTTTTTGGTAAAAAAAATTACCTATAGCGCCTATAGTTTTTGAACTGTGAATTTTTTTGTGGCGCACGCTACTCACGTGGAACGCAAAATTAATCCCTTGCGTGAGAATATCCACGCGTGGCAGGCATGTCTCAACAACTAATGCGTAGTTTACACGCGCAAGTGAAACTATCACAAGTATAAATATCTTAGAGTACTTCCTAATAGTTTGCCAATGTAAACCCTCTCAGGGAGAACTCACTGCCATTGTAAACGATCTCTAAAAGACAAAGAGTAGGTAAGTCTCTGGGAGCGTTTACATAAACTATTTGGAAGTACTCTCAGATATACGACTTGTGGTAGTTTTACCTCTCCGTGTGGACTATTCTATAACAGATCGCTGGTAAAATTAATTATTAATTTTAGACCAAATAATGTGGGTTCAAGCAGACCAATAAAATAAAATAAGAAATAAAATAACCAAATAGTTGATTTTTGGCAATTTCTGAGCAGTAATTACAGTTGCCAGATGAACAAACAACCACCTGCTTATTTTATGTATCTGTTTAAAGTCACCATTTATTTAATGAACAGCAAAATAAAAAAAAATTTATATTGATTTTGTATAATAATATTAAATTTGCACTTTTTTGCATTACACTTTTTGTCGGAACAAAAAGGCTTAAGCTTTGGCGTACAATGTTTGGTATGGATTCTTGAGATGAAAATATGCGAATTCAATTGTCATTTACTGAAGTCTATATCCATAAGATAAAGGATCTTCAAGTAACTTCGCAACGTTACTTGAATACCATCTTTTTAACTGTACGTGCACCTGCAATTGCCAATAATGAGACAATCCAATATATAATTTCAAACTTGTAATACCTCAAAAAATGTTAGTAGGGGAAAATTCGTAAGAATTTTTGTACAATTTTGTTTATGGAAATGAAATGTTTATTTATTTTATAGATTTTAGATTTTAACGTGCATAGTAGTAGATAGGTGCATACGTTTCGTGACTTTTTAAAATCACGCAAAAACAAATAGCTGTAAACATAAAAATGTGGCCATAGTCACTAAACGCAATGGCCACCAAATCTAATAAACCTTCTTCGATCTTCCCCCTACTGATTGTGCTTTTTATCAAATTTTTTTGAGGTATTACTAGTTTGAAATTATATATTGGATTGTTTAATTATTGGCAGTTGCAGGTGCCCGTAGCAGTTAAAAATATTCAAGTAATGTTGCGAAGTCACAACTTGAAGATCCTGGATCTTATGGATGGACTTCAGTAAACGACAACTGGCTTCCCATATATTTTCTTCCCAAGAATCCATACCACCATTGAGTAAAGGAATAATTTTATTCCTTTACTCAATGATACCACACATTGTACGCCAAAGTTTAAGCGTTTTTGTTTCGACAAAAACTGTAATACGAAAAATTCCAACTTTCCAAGCGTACCTATATACATAGTTGTTATATGTTTATGTAATTTATTGTTGTGTCATACATTACACTATAGTCAGCATTGTATATATTTTTAGCCCTGAAGAAGACGAAAAATATAGGTCGAAACGTCGGCATTTTCTAAAAAAAAAAAACAGATATTGTTGTTTTTGTCCTCAACCTGATATTTTGCCCATCAACTCAAATAGTGAGGACGCTACATTTCCACTATTATTATCATTATTATCCATTATGCATTATTTTTCGTTTGAAGTGCACTTATAATTTTTTTCATTGCTTAATCTATTTTCGATCATTTCTGCGCTTAAAATACTACCTGTTATTTTTGAAGATGGATTCATTTTTTCTGAATTTTCACGACTTAATTTAACCTATATGTAAATTAAATAACAGACGCGGACGGCCTCGTTCGGTCGCTGTTTCGGGACGCTCGCCGCTGGGTCGGCTGGGCTCGCCCACCATAATAATAATTAAAGGCCGAACATGCGTAACCTACGTTTATATCTTCGCGCAGCTCGGGCGCGTTAGCTCTTGTCGCAGACGTATGGCTTGACTAGATTCGACCGCTCGGGCCGCTACGGGCTTGCCCACCGGCATCGGCTGGAGAAGAATGCATAATTAGGACCCCCTGTATACAATTTTATTTACATGGGTATGATCTTGCGCCAAAGATACTTAAGAATTATTGATAAAAGGCATTTTTAATATATGGTCTCCTTGGTATTACTTATTTCCCAAAGTCCTCTAGATATAGCTTAATTTGAACTAAGAAAATATTACTTATTTCATAGAGACTTAGGTACCATTACAATATATATTTTTCAACTTGTCTAAATCAATTTCATCGAAATTACAACCTGAAATAGGCTCCAATGGTTTCTTCGGAGATAAATTTTCTAAAGGTATTTTCTATTAAAAGAATTAGACGTTAGGTATGTTATTTTCCCAATTTTTCTAAAAATTTTAGCTTCAGTTTTCGTAAAACTTTTTTCTCTAATGATTTTTTCATTAATATATTCTGAGTAAACTAAGAGAAAATAGGACTAGATTTATTGTTGTCATTTTTCTTAAAAAAAAAACTAGCGGCCCTTCTCGGCTTCCCACGGGCAAACATTTGTAAACTTTTTACATCTTGGGTTACATTATTGGAGTTTTCGTAGGGATGCCTAATTTAACTCGATTAACAATATAGCCTATGTTACTCAGTGGTAATGTAGCATTCTATTAGTGAAAGAATTTTTAATATCGGTCTAGTAGTTATTGAGTTTATTCATTACAAACAAAAATACAAATATTTTCTCTTTATAGTATTAGTACAGATAAAACAATTTTTGTGTGTTCTATTCGATTGGGCAATACAAATTTTGTATTTCACAAATTCCTTTAAACAGAAGTAAACTGAAAACTACAGAATACTAATACTCTGATTCAAAGCCAGTTATATTGAGTTTTTAAAATTTATAAATTATTCATATTGATTTACCTCCGAAAATGGCCGTGGCTGATGCAACACAAAAGAGCAAAAGCACTATTAGAAATATCTACTAAAAACTTTTATCATATATCATAACCAGTAACCAGAATTTAAAGTTGGAGTGGAGGCTAATTATTTTAAAAAATCGTTCGGTAATATTTACGGCAAAACTATTGTTTTAAAATTAATTTTATTTAGAAATAAATACTACGCGGCAGATCTTTGGGGGGGGGGGACTAAAGCCCCAACCCCCCCCCCTGGTCCACTGATCATAACGCACAAAAATCACCAGTCACCTTCATGACCGCACTGCCCGAGTTTATTGCCTAAGCCGCGTGCCGTTCTTTAGAACATCAGAAGCGATAGGAAAATAACGCGATGCAACCGCTATTCTTGCGGTGTTGTCAAATTTCGGATGCCACTTAATCTAACGTGTAAGAACTAATATACACCAGAAACGTTCTGGATGTCACGAGTCGATGGAGTAAAATTATCCAGAGTATATTTAATATACAAAACCGCGCAACTCGCGCGCCACCTGGTAGATATACACCGGAACTAAAAATATACAAAATTTTTACAACAACGCATTTTTGACATCCGGCCAGAATTCGTAGGGTACGATTCTACAAACATTATAACACGATTAGCATTGGAAAACGTTGTGGCATCCGATTTTGGATCTCACAGCGGTCGATGGATGTCACAGCTCCGGTGAGATTTTTACGTTTTGATGTCACAAGGTATGGTGGTCGAATCTATATATATATATATATATATATATATATATATATATATACTGGCAGCTCTAAAGGTGTCGTCTGGCGTTCAATGTATAAGAATGTATCCATAATGAGAAATCGAATAAGTAGGAAAAGGATAAGTACCTATAAATGGCACGTAGTCACTACTTGAAAGCAATAAAATATTACAACCAGGGCCCTACCCTGTAGGCACGAGCGAATAGCAAATGGGATGTGATTATAATGAAATATTATAATCAGGGAATTAAGTATGGGAGGTGGTGTGAGGCGGTCAAATTAGATAGGAGAGGCGGCGCCAGGCCCACCGCGATGGGTTGAACCGCTTCGATCGTGTTAATGGAAAGTAGTGGCAACTGGCAACATCGCATTTATACCTACCTATCCCTTTTCTACTTATTCGATTTTTCATTATGGATATATTCTTACACACTGAACGCCAGACGACACCTTTAGAGCTGGCAGTACAGTATCTATAACATGTTTGTATAAGAGTTTCCAATACCCATATTATACTATGATTTCCCGAGTTATATAACAGCATTACTAATTACCTCTATATGACCCTGAGGCTAACTGTGTTTTAATGAACACATTATATAGGTACCTTTTGGTTGCCAATTTCGTACCAAAATAACCTTTACAGGCTTTTAAAACTTTTAGTGATATAAATTACTCATATAAAAATATGTTTTCATTTTAAAGATGGCTGATTAAGCACTTATATTATTGTTGATGCCTGAATGATGTAGAGCATTATATTAAGAAAGAAAAATGAATAACAGGCGGAGACTAAAACTAAGTAAAGTATAAAGTATGTGACGTTAATGAGAAGAAATTGTTTGAAATCTTGTAAGTAGAAGTGAAAAGAGTTAAAATAAATTGAAAATCATTATCCGTCTATCCACTGGTATAAGCCCCACGCACTAGTAACATATACCTATATTAAAAACATAAAATTTTGAAGTGAGAGGAAAAGCTAGGTGCTCAACAATAAAAACAGAGATGAAAGTAGACCTCCGATATCTAAATCCCAAGAAATATTACTAACACGGTTATAGGCAAAGTTAATAAGGGTAACTGCAAACCTTATAGAACCAAATTTAACACTGAAAGTAGCCGGGTTGTATAAGTAGGTGATATAAAGGTGATGGAAATATTTACTCTACACTCTACTATAGGTTATATCAGTGACTATAGAATTTCTATAGTCACTGGTTATATAGGTACTTTAAAGTCGTATAACCAGTGCTGAATTAACCATAAGGCGCACGAGGCGCGTGCCTCAGGGCCCTGCCGGGCCCCCAATTAGGGGGTAAAGGTGAATAAAAAAATAAACGAACTTGAAAAGTCAAAAATAATTTTTTCAATGTTTATTTTCTTTTACACCTGGTAGGATTGGGGCCTTTGACTGCTGCCCGCAACTCGCAAGCCGCAAGCAAACCTATGTAGTGTAAAATGTGTGGAGCAGTGGCGCACCCAGGGGGGGGGGGGCAGGGGGCCTCGCCCCCCCCCCCAGACCTCTCATATTTTAAAAAATTCTCGAGGGTGGTATCGTACATGTAGTATCCTCTGTGCGACTCTCGGCAATTATTTTCCCAATCCGAGACCTTTCAATCATAAAATATTTTAATGAAGTAAAATAACGGGTATTTCAGCCAAAATTATGTATTAGTTATTCTTTACAATGAACCAAGCTTTCGGCCATATTTTTGGGCTTCGTCGGGGCTAAAATAGTGTTAGGTAAAATATATTAATGAGTAGATAAGAATTATTTATATACTTACTATTGAAATGAATATTCAAAAGTTATGGTTCTAATGGATATAAACTTCCAAAAATGGAATAAATTGTTTTGTATAATTTTGTTGTTGTCTACTGAAAATTTTGTCTACTGAAAATTTTGTAATAAAAACAACAATATTATTTACAAAACAATTTATTCCATTTTTGGAAGTTTATAGCCATTAAAACCCTCGTTAAAACCATAACTTTTCAATATTCATTTCAATAGTAAGTATACAAATAATTCTTACCCAATAATATATTTTACCTAACACTATTTTAGCCCTGACGAAGGCCAAAAATATGGCCGAAAGCTTGGTTCATTGTAAAGAATAAATAATACATAATTTTGTTTAAGTTGCCCAATCGTATTTTCTGGGTGCGCCACTGGTGTGGAGTATATATGCAAATAAAAGAAACCTTAAATTGGTAAGACAGGAAAATGTAAATCGAAAATTAGATCCAGATGTAATCTATGAAAATTGTTTCAGGATCATAATGAATTATAAATAGGTAGGTGTGCTTCTGGCGCTGAAGAACGAAAAAACTTAAACAACAAGAAGATGATAAGACACAATGTCCTAAAATAACAAATTTTATGACAGTCCTAGAAATTTTCCTCACAATTCCCGTATAGAATGCATCAGCAAAGAGGGCGTTTTCTGTTTTCAAGAGAACTAAACATTATTAATTTAAGGTCGACTATGGGACAAGAAAAATTAGAGGCCCTCTCATTATTACAAATAGAAAGCCACTGTTTGGAAAAATTAAACACGGATGACATAATAATTAACTTTGCAAAGAAGAAGGTCAGAAAAAGATTATAAACGTTTAATTCATGTTTTTTTTATGATTTAAATGTTTTTTTATGATTTAAAATACTTAATTTTATTATTCAGAATTTTGTTTCTGTTTATAATGTTTTTATGTACTTTATACAAAAAAATATATATTAAAAATGTTTTATCGGGCATTCTTATTGTGTCTTTTTAACTGCAAAAGCAAAATAGGGCCTAGGGCCCGAAAGTTTTTGGCGCCTGTGGGCCCGAACAATACTTAATCCGGCTCTGCGTATAACGTTACTAAAATAAGTCCTGGCGACCTTTATAAATTGCTTCATTTAAGTGTTTTAATGGGTATATAAAGGTAACCAAAATATTTCCGAAACTATATTAATAATTACTAACAGTGGTTTAAGTTAGGTAGGTAACCTAATAGTTGTGGTTACTGTAATAAAACCAAACATGTTTATTAGGAAATTCCATATTATACAGGATATTTTGAGCAGACCGACTGATTTCGATTTCCCTCAAATCGCGAGCGATTCAATACGTACAAAATTATTAGATAGATGCCTAATATCAAACTGTGTGCAATGTCAATGGTTTATAGTATCTATAACTTAAAAAAAATGAAAATGTAGGTATTTGTGGTTTTTGGGCGTTATCTCGAAAAAGTTTCCCATGGCTGAAAAGAAAACACTTTTTTTGCTCAAAGTTAAATTCTGCGGGAATTGATTACCATAGAATGTTTTTTTTTGGAAAGCGAGTTTTTGTTTAAAAAACTGAGGTGTTATGTATTCCACTAATGCCTCCTAGCGGTTACAAGAAATTTGGCCCTGTTTATTTCGATTCAATAGATACGTACTGAATTTGAAGGAAATCGGTCAGTCAGTTCAGAATTTATAGCCGAAAACCCAAAATTTACACATTTTAAGGGCGCGTATGTAACGTATTGCGGCCCTGTGTACAAAACGAAAACATATGGGGTCATTTAATTTTTATCGTAGATTAGTTTAGTAGGGTAGCCAATTTTTGATCACCCTGTATGCCTAATTTCTCATTTCCTCTGGCGTTCCTAATGTAAACAAGGTATCAAGAAAACGCTATTATGATATCATAGTTGTTGATCAAAGATCTCCAGTTACGTATTACCCTATATATGTTCTTTTTCATTGAAATATCTTTTTCTATTGAATCTTTGTCCCGAAAGGGCTTCCTATGAAATAATGGGCCTATTAACTTTTTAAACAGTATTTTTGTACATACAATTTTATCTTAATTTTGTGCTATATCTAATTTCTTGGCGTAGAGACTTAAAATAATTAATTGTAAAAGTAAATCCTAATACGTACTGAAAAATTTAGCAAGCTTATACTAGTAAAAAAAGTCATGTAACTTCCTAAAACACCGCCTTTGTGATTTGTGACATATATCATATTGGACGGCCAAGTCCAAATCGTTTTCTAAAAATAAAAATTATTGAATCTCTATTAAGTACTTCTGATCCCTCAGACCTAAAATAATTTTATTCAAGATTGAACTCTATGATTATATATCTGGTTGCTGTTATTTGTATTGAAGTTTTCTGTTGTTTGTATTTGAAGTACATAACGGCAATTTCGAGATTATCGCGTTAAACCTCGAAAAGTACCTACTTTATACAGAAAGAACAACACAGCGGTAGTTATAAGTGGTTTTTGAGAGTGGCAAGTTATGTTCATCGACCCCACAGCACACCGACCTGGACGAAAACCCCGAATCAGCGGAATCAGCTTTTTATTTTTCGTACACCGCATTTCCAATTTATATAAATATCGCGACCGCAATTAATCGATCAGTAATAGTTTATACCCTACGTTCAATAAACCTTTTTAAAAAACGAAGATTTTCGACCCCGGAACATAACTGGCGCTGCGAACAGGATAGCTGCACGGAATCCAAAGGAGGATCATCGGTTCGTCTCAACGATTTGGCAGTTATCAACGACCTGGGAGAAGAAACCTGTGCAGAGATTGGAGAACCATACGGCAGGGATGTCCAGAGCGATTCTTCTTGTCCTGTAAGTTCACTTCCTTTTTCTCATGAGTTCTGATTACCCTGAAGGTTCATTATTAGAAGATTTAGCTCATTTTTCTATTACTCCAAAAGCTCCTAAACAAAAACCTCGTTTTAAACCATATTCTAAAAATTTATCTGAAGATTTAAAAAACCCTCAAATTTTAATTTCTCAGCCCTCAACTTCAAAAACTCAAGAAATGGCTTTAACAAATACCGACATTAATAATTTGTGCAACACTCTTCCAGAATATAAACCGGGAGATAACCTCTCCACATTTATAAATTCAGTTGATAATTTAATTGCTTTTTTCACTCAACAAGGTGCTAATGCCACTCAACTATATATAATTAACACTCATATCGTTTCCAAAATTAAAAATGAGGCTCGTGATTTCTTAAATTTACACAATAAAACTTCTTGGGCAGAAATAAAGCCCCTTTTACTCCAAAAATATGGCGACCGTCGCACAGAAGAAATTTTATTAACACAATTAACCACCACAGTTCAAAAGCGTTCTGAATCTTATGATGACTATTACAACCGAATAACTTTAGCACTTAATGATCTTTTACAGCATGTTTCTTTACATGAAAATAACGCTCAGGCAATCGAGTTTAAAGCTTCGTTTTTCAGAAAACAAGCCCTTAGAACATTTTGTACTGGCATAAACAATCCCTATTGCGATCATTTATCTCATTTTGAATTAAACTCTCTCGACGAAGCACTTCAAAAATGCATAGCTTTAGATAACCACAAACAGCAACAGCAATATATGTCTTATCTTAAATCTACCACCTATCCCCGCGATTATCAAAGAAACAGTCAACCTGCCACTACCAATCGCCCTACTAATCAAAATCCTCAACCACCTCGCAACCCACAACCTAATCATAATACGAATATGAACCCAAATTTTAATCAACAATTCCCTCAAAACTTTAATCAAGGTCCTTCAAACTCACCTAGAAATTTTGGCAACACAAATAGGCCCATTCCTCAAAGACAAAACCCTCCACCTAATAGACAAGTATTCAGCCCACCATCTAATAGACCCAACAATAATTACTTCCAAAATCAATATCGTCCAACTCCAACTCCTATGTCCATAACTTCAAAATTGCCGTCACAGCAAACTTACAAACCAACCCCAATGTCCACACGTACTTTCCATAATAATATAGAATGCGATTCCAATTTAGAAACCGAAGAATACTTTTCCGAAAATTTTCGAGAACAAGCCTCGGAATCTCCTCCCAATCCCGAATTATCGAATTAAATAATATTTCAAAAGCCACCAAACTTCCATTTTTCTATCTCCCTTATTCTAATCTTAAAGTATTAATAGATTCTGGTGGATCCGATACTGTAATAACTCCCGAAGCTGCACAAAATTTCGATCCAAAATATCAATTTTTTGAACCCTTTACTCTTATTTCTATGAAAACTCCTAAAACCTACTCCGAAAACCTTTATTTTCCCGTTTTTAACGAAATTGGCATTGATCAACCGTTTATAGTTAGAATTGCCGACTGGCACAATGATTTCGATATTCTTTTAGGTACTGGTGAACTCGACCAATTAGGTGCAAATATAGATTATGAAACTCATATATTTTCTATTCGTAAATTAGGCGTTTCCGTTCCATTTGAAGTTATATATCGTTCGAATAATCGACTCCGTATCCCAGTAAATATCAATAATGGTGAAGTTGTACTCCCAGAAATTACCCTTGATAACCAAACTGTACTCCCAATTTCAATACACCATGCCAATGATGGGTTTGTAGAAATACCACAACCAGAAAATTTAAATATTGACTTCCCTGAACCAATATCTGTTTATCCACTATCCGATTTTGAAGAATTATCACCTCCCTTCTCCAATAACTCATTTGATCCCAACTCTATTCGAACAAAACATCTGAATTCCGAAGAAAAGCAAAAAATTCTTGATCTATGTCATAAATTTAAAGATATTTTTTACAATGAATCATCTGATCTGTCATTTACTAGTTCTGTCAAACACGAAATCCGCACAAAAGACGAAACTCCTATTTTTTCCCGTTCTTTCCGACATCCTAAAGTCATGCAAAGCGAAATTTCTTCCCAAATTGATAAACTCTTAGAACAAAATATAATCCGACCTTCAATTTCCCCTTACTCTTCGCCCGTTTGGATCGTTCCAAAGAAAATGGATGCATCCGGTAAACGCAAGTTTCGCATGGTTATAGACTATCGCAAACTAAACGATAATACGGTTGAAGACAAATATCCCCTTCCCCGCATCGACGAAATACTTGACAATTTAGGCAAATGCACATACTTCACAACCCTCGACTTAGCCCAAGGTTTTCACCAAATTGAAGTACACCCCAACTCCGTTGAAAAAACCGCCTTCACAGTTCCCAATGGCCACTTCGAATATACAAGAATGCCGTTTGGTCTAAAAAACGCCCCAGCGACATTCCAACGCATGATGGATGAAATTCTAAGAGAATACCTTTACAAATCATGTTTTGTCTATATGGACGACGTCATTATATTTTCCAAATCTTTACAAGAACATCTTATACATATAAAATCCATCTTTCAAAAATTCCGTGAAGTAAACCTAAAAATTCAACTCGACAAATCTGAATTCCTAAACAAAGAAGTAGCTTTCCTTGGCCACGTGATTACTCCCGAAGGCATTAAACCCAATCCAAACAAAATATCCGCAATCCAAAACTTCCCCATTCCTAAAACTACTAAGGAAATTAAAAGTTTCTTGGGACTAATAGGCTATTATCGCCGCTTCATTCCTAATTTCTCAAAAATGACAACACCCATGACACGTTGTTTACGAAAAGACACCAAAATTGAAATTGACCACCCTCAATATATAGATTGTTTTGAAAAATGTAAATCCGCTCTAAGTAACTCCCCAATTCTCCAATACCCTGACTTTTCTCTACCTTTTACACTAACTACTGACGCCTCTAACGTTGCTATTGGCTCTGTCCTATCCCAAAAAGGAAAACCAATCGCTTACTACTCCCGCACCCTTATTACCGCAGAACGAAACTACTCCACAATCGAGAAAGAACTCCTTGCAATCATAGAATCCTGTAAACATTTCCGGCCCTATCTTTTTGGTGTAAAATTCACCATAGAAACCGATCACAACCCCTTAGTCTGGCTCTATAAAATTAAGGAACCCCATTCTCGTCTCGCCCGGTGGAAACTCAAATTAGAAGAATATAATTTTGAAATTGTATATCGCAAAGGTAAAGAAAATTTTGTAGCCGACGCTCTTTCCCGTATCGAACTCAATATGCATGAATTAGACTCGATCTGTGTAAATCCTCCCTCACATGACGATGACTTTAATATTGACGACTTTATTAACGAAACTTATGAAAAACAAACTGGACTATCCACACAACACTCCACACACGAAAACCCTATTGCAACTATTCCATTTTCCGAAGAACCCATTAATTATTTTCCTAATCAAATTATCTTAAAATTTGGAAACAAACATGACGTTCAATACATCCTTAAATTCAAAAGTAAACACCAATATTACGTAACTCTTACTGAAAAAGATTGGAAAACTGACATTAAAAACACTCTCCATTCTATAATATCTCCTAATCAACGCTACCATATCCTCACAGAACAAACGGATATCCAAAAATTTATATCTGAATATGTCCGCAATACTTTTAATGAAACCGTTCGTATCTCTTTCTGCTCTAAACAAACTCAAGACATAGAGAATCCCGATAAACAACTTCAATGTGTTCAAGATTACCACAAGCAAAATCATAATGGCATACTCGAAACTCTCAATCACTTAAAACTCCATTATTATTGGCCAAATATGCGCACTACGATTTCCGATTATATTAATAAATGCGATATATGCCTCCGAAATAAATATGAAAGACACCCTTATAAACTTCCCTTCAAAGGCCCCCTATTAGGACAAAAACCTTTTGATATTATCCACATAGACACCTTTTGCTGTAATCGTCAAAGTTTTCTAACAATCATAGATTCATTTTCCAAATACGCTCAAGTTTACAATATACAAGACAAAATGAATATATCCATTCTCAGCAAATTACGTCATTACTTTTCTCATCACAATTATCCGCGCAAAATTGTCTGTGACGAAGGAACTGAATTTTCCAATAATCTCTTTAAAGAATTTTGTAAACTCCACAAAATAGAACTCCATTTTACCACAGTTAATAATCCTAACTCTAACAGTCCTATCGAACGATTCCATTCCACATTTACAGAAAAACTGCGCGTTATGCAAGATGAACGACCTAGAGAATATTTCCAAGACCTAATCACCCACTGTGTCCTTATTTATAACCAATCCATCCACTCAGCTACTGGCTACTCCCCTTTCTCAATCCTCTACGGCCCCTATATCGAAGAAATACAATTCGACGACGACTTACCTATTTATGAAAAATATAATCAACGACATAAAGATGAACTCCGCCCTTTTATTGATTCCCTTTACACTAAACTTCACGAAAAAGAAACCCGCATTTTAGAAAACCGCAACAAAAATCTACCAGATCCCACTCCTACTCCAGAACAAGGACAAACCGTGTACCTTTCCAAAAACACTCGTAACAAACTCGACGCACCCTATATACCCGCTACTGTTACCTCTACTGACAATACAAAAATTAAAGTCTTAACTACTAAGAATAAACCCACTAACTCTCATCCTAGAAAAATCAAACGCTTACGCAAACCTCCCTTGTTACAGAAACACCCTCCTAATAACCAACTGCCTGGCCCTTCAAGTGCACCCGATCCCTAATAATGGATACTATCAAGAATTGGTAGGCCAAGCACAATTATTTGACCACTTTCACCGTCACATACTTACTTCCAACTTAAGCACTATAGATAATACCCTTAAACTTTACCCCGTTAATTTAGTTCTTTTTAATACTTCAACGACTTCGTCTTATTACAAAATGTTTAATCAATATCAACTGCTTTATCATGAAACTCTTGACAATTTTCATAAACTAATTCGCCCTAGACAGAAACGTGGAATTATGAACTATATAGGTACTTTCATTAAATCAATCACAGGTAATCTCGACGAGAATGATCGTATATTTTTGGAAAAACATATTCAAGCTATCGAAAACAAGCAATCTCAAATTATTGGCACCCTCAATAACTCTACAACTTATGCCTCACAAACAATAAAACGATATAACATGTTAGTTGAAACTATTAATAATAACACAGTTAAAATTGCACAAGATATTAATCTCCTCAGCGACGAATTTGACAAATATCTCTCACTTCATAGCGAAATACTTAATCTCGATCGTTTAAATCAATTCCTTCAAAAATTACTTCGAACTATTAATTTAGCTGCATTGCAACAGTCGAACATTGAACTCTTTTCTCTCTCTGAAATTATTAAACTAGAAAATCAACTCAAATCAATCTATAATAAAGCCTCTCTCTTATCCGATAACATGCACCCTTTTGAACTAATCGAAACTGCTCAAAGTACAATAATCTCTACAGAAAGTCAGATACTCATTATCCTAAAAATTCCTATCCTTGATGAACTTGTATTCCCACTCTACCAAGTTTACCCAATCCATAACAAAGAAGATATCGTTTTGGTACCCCCTGCTGTTTACTATGGGAATAATCGTTGGTATTCCACATGCACACCTACAGAAAGAAAAATCACCTGTCAAACTATGTCAACAACCAGATGTCAACTGCCCACATTAGAAAACTGCACCACTGCCATTCTCCTACAACCGATCATACATCAAACTAAGAGAAGCCTCATTGCCAGCACAAATCACCCACTCCGTATCACCGAAAAATGTTCAAAAACAGAAAAAATCATAAAGCAACCAGCAATCATCCAATCACCCTGTCCAATTCAAATTGAAAATCAATGGTATACCGCCACGCAAGAAGAAGCCGAAATCCCAGCCATCGTTCCTGTCAAAATTAATCCCAAGTATCGTCTACAACTAAATCATTTACAGTCTCTTCAAGAAACACCGCAATTGTCGGCTATCCAACCCATACACCTAGATCCAGTCGTCATCTCCACAACAACCTGGTCAGCCACACTTCTTATCATCACTCTAATGTGTGTCATCATCTACTTCATCCTAAGAAAACGAAAAAGACTCCAAACACTCTTTTTCAAACCAAGAATATCACTCTCAGAACTCCAAGAACTTCAACAACTCAACAAGAAGCCCGAGGACGAACTTCCATCCTAAGGGGGGAAGAGTTATGTTCATCGACCCCACAGCACACCGACCTGGACGAAAACCCCGAATCAGCGGAATCAGCTTTTTATTTTTCGTACACCGCATTTCCAATTTATATAAATATCGCGACCGCAATTAATCGATCAGTAATAGTTTATACCCTACGTTCAATAAACCTTTTTAAAAAACGAAGATTTTCGACCCCGGAACATAACTGGCACATCCCAAAATAAGCCTAATTTATGTAGGTACGTTTTTGTTTCACGAATAACAGATTATTTTGTGTTAATCCTCTAATATATCATTTTTGTGTTATAAAATTAAGGCACATTTTAAGTTGTGGCATTATTTAGAAACAGATTAGGATACAATTTTGTATGGATTAATTTTTTTTCTCTCAAATAACGCCACATTTCAAAGTAAACAATAAAAAAGTCCATAAAAAGATTTTTTTTCCAAAATAAAGAAAATCAATTTATAAAAGCAATAAATTTAATCATATTGTAATACACAGTAGCAAATTTGGTAGTTGCATCTTTTAAAATATAACTTTAATTTTCAATCAAAGAACCAAGAACTTTTAAACACAATTATTTCAATTTGATGTTTTTCGAGTTATCTCGCAAATGAGCGATAAAGTAAGTAGGACTATCATTAGACAAAACCGAACGCTAAAAATCTGTTTCCTTGGGACATTTGGATTCTGTTCTGACATTTGGCAAGATCGCCGTTGTTTGTTGATTTTTACACCAAAAGTCTCAAGAAAATGGTTTTACGTCGTTCGGTTTCACCTGACGCCAACTGTACCTACTTATTTATTATTTTTAAAGTAATTTAATGGTTATAGGTTAAGTTAAAGGTAGGTTTTATTTTCTACAGATTTTTTTGATTAAGTATATTATAATTTTTCAGTTAATAAGCTAATTAGCATTTAGGTTACATGTAGGTATAGACTAGTTAACAACAAAATTTTCAACAATTACAAACAACTAGTTAACAACAAACAAACAAAGTTCTAAGTGTGTCCCAGAATAAGTCGAACTTGAATAAAGGTTGTTCAAAATTGAAAATCACTATAGTTCTCTATTAATTATTCAAATCAACCCTCATACTGACAAAAATGGTTAGGCTAATTTTACATATGGTCATAATCTTTAAAACTCCTGTCAAGTCCAACCCCACAAATCCAAATAATTTCCTTGATTTTAGATAGGGGATCTGATCCATGTAGGCAATAGATTAAGGGGGGGGGGGCTCGCCATTGTATGTTTGGTTGCCTGTATCAATGTATTTTTATTTCCAACTAGCTGGAAAAAGTAGCGAATTTCAAAGGATTACAAAAAATACGGGTATTTTTAAAATATCCATAGATACTAATGACACTAGTTTAAAAGTTATGGGCGAGAATTTTTTTTGAATTTCAAACTTTATATCGGCATAAATTCGTCTATTTTAAAAGCTTTTATTTAACTTGCAATGTATGTATGTACAGTGTGACCCATTTGTTTTGGGGTCAGTCTGTAAAAAGTGTATCAATCGTGCGATTTGGCTGATTTTTTTTTAAAATTGTAGAGCTCGATGAACTGCACATTTTGAACAAAAATTGCCTGGTTCGCATAAAATCCAAAGCCTACTATGACCGTTTTTATGAGCAAAATTTTAAGAAACCATATTAGCGTTTTTTTTTTTGAAAAAATCTGTGTGCGCCAATGGATTGAGCACCCCTCGAAATGGGTATGTACAAAATTTCATCAAAATATTTCAAGTAATAACGATTTTGTAGAAAAATTAAAAATGCAGCCAAGGTACGTCTTTATTTTCAAAAATTCAAAGTTGGCCATGGAAAATAATTGAATTGTAATAATACAACCTTATGCTTATAAACACAAAACATAAAAACAATTAAAATTATAAAATTTTTGTAACTTCTACCAAGCCTCCATTTTCTACAATGCATTTGTCGTTCCTCTTGCGTACATTCAAAATTACATTTCGTATTTGCTGTGGAGTAATTTCCTCACAACTACGGTTTATCCTAGCTTGCAGTTCTTGTAAATTATGGGGTCTTGACTTATAAACATTTTGCTTAAGTGTACCCCAAAGAAAAAAATCTAAAGGAGTTAAGTCCGGAGATCTCGGTGGCCACTCACAGAAAGGACTATTTCGCCCTATCCAACAGTTTTCAAAATTATTATCTAGCCAGTTTCTGATTAAACGAGCATTATGAATAGGACTGCCATCTAACTGTAACTTTAAATTTAAACGGTATCTTAATGGTAACTCATCTAAAGCATTTCTAAATTCAATTTCTAGAAAATTCAAGAAGCCAGCCGCATTCAAATTCCCTTCAAAGAAAAATGGGCCAATTATTCTGTCTCGTAGTATTCCACACCAAACGTTAATTTTTTGCGAATATTGTCTCCTTGCATTTATTATAAACTCTGGATTTTCAGCTGACCAGTGACGGCAGTTTTGACTTGATACTACACCATTTGTAGTAAACGTGGCTTCGTCGGTGAATAAAATTTCATTTAAAAAGTTGCCATTCTGGAGATATTCACCTTGCAGCCAATAGCAAAATTCTAATCTTCTCTCCTCATCTCCTGGTTCCAGGGTGTGCAAAAATTTTGGCTTAAACGGTTTTATTTTGTTTTGTCTCAAACATCTCCTTATACTCTCTCTGGGTATATGAAGGTCTAAACTAGCCGTTCGAACACTATTTCGAGGATTGTCACTAAAGTATTGCAGAATTTGATTGTTATTTTCAACAAGTCCACGGCGTCCATTTTGCCTAGTTTTTAATAAATTTTTAGAAATCGATCCAGTTTCATCAAAAATATTGTTTATACGTTGTACAGTACTTCGACTCTGTCGTTGTACAGTACTGATCTACCTGGGTGTCTATTGTTAAATTCGGCCGCAGCTTCTGCTGCCGAGCGCTCGTTGTCGCCCACGAGTCGAACAATTTCTATTTTGTCTCTTATGCTTAAATATTCCATAATTATGATAATTAATTGTCTTGAGCACAAACAATTTCTGAACTCAATTTAGACAGTTTGACACTTAATAAAAGTAAACAATTCAATTATTTTCCATGGCCAACTTTGAATTTTTGAAAATAAAGACGTACCTTGGCTGCATTTTTAATTTTTCTACAAAATCGTTATTACTTGAAATATTTTGATGAAATTTTGTACATACCCATTTCGAGGGGTGCTCAATCCATTGGCGCACACAGATTTTTTCAAAAAAAAACGCTAATATGGTTTCTTAAAATTTTGCTCATAAAAACGGTCATAGTAGGCTTTGGATTTTATGCGAACCAGGCAATTTTTGTTCAAAATGTGTAGTTCATCGAGCTCTACAATTTAAAAAAAAAATCAGCCAAATCGCCCGATTGATACACTTTTTACAGACTGACCCCAAAACAAATGGGTCACACTGTATGTATGTATGTATGTAATTTGTTCGGGTGGAATCTTGCAACTCAATTTTGAAGCAGATATCTTCAACCGATCGAGCTGAAATTTTGTACACACGTTTAATTTGGATGACAATGCATGATTATATGTGTGACGTCATTCTAAATCCAACATGGCGGATCACCCAAGATGGCGGACTAGTTAAATTTCAACCGATCGAGCTGAAATTTTGTACACACGTTTAATTTGGATGACAATGCATGATTATATGTGTGACGTCATTCTAAATCCAACATGGCGGAACACTCAAGATGGCGGACTAGTTAAATTTCAACCGATCGAGCTGAAATTTTGTACACACGTTTAATTTGGATGACAATGCATGATTATATGTGTGACGTCATTCTAAATCCAACATGGCGGAACACTCAAGATGGCGGACTAGTTAAATTTCAACCGATCGAGCTGAAATTTTGTACACACGTTTAATTTGGATGACAATGCATGATTATATGTGTGACGTCATTCTAAATCCAACATGGCGGAACACCCAAGATGGTCATTAGAAGGTCTCCTCATTGAAGAGCTAGACTGTTCTAAACTAACCGGCAAACGACCTTGCAACAATGATGCGTTAACTGAGATGAATAGACTCAGACACCTGGCCAAACTAAAAATTACAAAATAAATTAAAAGTAAAAAAATATTTTTAAAAAAAGCTTTTATTTAAATGCGCTAAAAAGAATAAAATAATCTTTTCTTTTAAAACTTTTACTATCAACTTATAACGTCATTCCACAATTTATATGATATAAAAGCTTGTCGCGAGATTTAAGTTTTCAAACTAAGTAAATACCACTACTTAAATCTCGCGACAAGCTTTTATATCATATAAATTGTGGAATGACGTTATAAGTTGATAGTAAAAGTTTTAAAAGAAAAGATTATTTTATTCTTTTTAGCGCATTTAAATAAAAGCTTTTTTTAAAAATATTTTTTTACTTTTAATTTATTGTCTCTTGAGCCGGAATTTTACCTTCGTTAAGATGGGCAGAGGTTTCCGAATATGCTCGGAACGAAAACCCGGTAATAAACATTGTAATTATCCAGTCTTGTTGTAAATAAAAAACATAGGCAAAATACCCTTAAATTATGCAGCGGGAATACCAAAAGTGTAGCTATTGTTTACTTATCAGATGGCGCGAAAAACAGACGATCGATGAACGGTTGACGCTGTTGTTACAGGTCCAGTTTAATAATTACATATATTATGTTCATATGATCAATTTTACGTTTTGGCGATATAATATTTAAGCAACTAAGCTGTCTGATTACTTTTTGATGTTTTTGTATTACTTCCATATTATTATATACTATGAATTGCGAATTTTCAATATTAAAATAATATAAAACTTCAAAAGGTATATTCGGGAGACCCCCGTAGCGCAAAGACTCCGATTTGTGATTTTAACCCCTCTCTTTTTAGCAATGGTTCATTGTCGTTAGCATATAAACTGACATTAGGGGAGGATTCATATGTCTATGTCTCTATATGTATAGGTATGTCGAAAATTATCTATACCGGGTGTTCCATTTTAATAAATGCAGCTATTATAAATATCTCAAAAACGAAAATCGCAAAAAATCACATAAAAGTTGAAGCATCTGAGGTGCAATGTAAGACGCACGTTTTCACTTGTAGGCAGACGACGTTTTCAAGGTCACTTGAATGTCAACTGTGTTTTTTACTGTTAAAGGCATATCTTTAGTTAAAGAATGTGATTCGGCACGTTTTCTGTAGGTATAGTATTGCTGGCTTAAAAGTTCTACAAAATTATGTTTAGTTTTTTCAATGAAATGAAACATGGTCTTTTATGTGTACATAAGGTGTTTCTTCGTTCGCATTAACATTAACACAAACACACATTTTAAGTAACGCAATAATTAAGATAAATACATATCTCGAAAATAAAAAATAATGAAAAAAGAAAACGATTTATTGATGCGAAAGAACATCTTCTGTACCTATATGTTAAACATATACAGTGTGACCTCCGTTAAGGAGTTACCGCCCTGGTAAAATTTTTATTTGTTTACCGATTTTGATAAACTGTCTTTTGTTAGGTTCAAAAAGCACATTAAACAATGTGTGTAACTTTACTTTTGAGCTGAAATCATGGACACCTGTCAACACATGGGCTCAATTTCAAAAAGTACTATTATTTGTTTAATAATATTTTTATTAGGTACCGGGTGTCCGCCTGAAGGTGATAGGAACATTCAATTTAACCATTCCGTATTTTTTGAGACAAATTAATGATTTAAAAACCAGTTTGTTGCAGTTTTTTCCAAACAATGTAATGTCGTTTGGAAAAAAACAATCGAACTTCAAACAAAAGTTATAACCAAAAAACTATTTTGGAAAAAATGAAGATGGTGCAAAATGTATCTTTTTATTAATTTAAACATATTTTTTTTATTAACGGATACTAATAGAACACATATGCAGTTAACTTTGGGGTTACCTTTCGATTAAAAACGAGGAAAAATAACCGACTCAAACGTGGTCACGTGACTTACGCTGTTATATAATAATAATTATATTTAAAAAATAAAATCCCTAAAAATTGGCTTATTTGTTGCAATTTCAAAAAGGTTAAACTTGAAAAAGTTGTTTCTATTTTAATGTTACATAAACGCCTATTTCCTATTTATAAAATTTCTTAAAATTTTAAAAAGTCGTTACTTCGTAAAAACTATTTTATATCACTAGCTATACAACATAATATACTAGTATCATTCTATAATTTTATTAACTTTTTAATATTACTAAAAAATATCGATAAGAATATGTCTTTTTTCAAAAGAAAATTATATTAACGCTTTAAAATTCTATTATGTTTGACACAAAGTTAATGTACCGGCAATCATTTAGGTAGTACCATAGAAGAATCTACTACGTAAATTCTTCTATGGTAGTACCTATAAATTTATTTACATTACATTTTCCATTACTCTAAATGTATGCCAAAATAATACATATATTAAGATATCAGCAAATAGTAGGTATTTCACGTATCTAACAAAATTCACAATTTTACGTCAACTTTGGATCAAATACAACAGATTTTTAATTTCTTTCGGTTTATCAATATTAAGTAGGTACTTAATGAAAAGTTAATAGAATGATAAAACTATAGTGACATAAATTCTAAATGTCGGTTAGGGTAAGTATTGTGATCATTCATGCGGTTTTGAGGGATTGGGGGAGAATTATTAGGTATGTCATGACAGTAGATTTGACAGCCGGTTAGGTAGTCCTCTTACTGAATATTTTACTCAACAATATTCTTAATAACTATGAAAAAATATATAAAAATAAAGGAGCGTAAATATTCATATTATTATTTTGTATTTAACAATTCACAGTTTCAATCCCAAAATACGCCAGGATGGGAGCGATGTGTTGTTATTTGTATAAAAAAGGGGGTCGGTTCGCCTCCCTCCCCCCTAGACCCCTGGTTCCGACCAACGACCTTGCCGGGCAGCAAAACAACTTATAAGGAACAGAATGGTATCTCGATCACGGCCTAAATTATTTGGATGTTTCAGGATTTCAATATATTCAAGTATTTTTCGTTGGGCAGAATGAGATGATAGTTATAAATTAGGTACTTACAATTGTTCATGTGCCTTTTCTTCAACTGTCAAACCTTTCCTCACTTTTTTATTTCCTCCCTACCTGTTTCCCTATAAATTGCGTCCTCCGATCATAGATATTTGATCGGAGATTGCGTCAAATTGCTAGTGATAAACCTGGACCAACACTATATTAAAGTGTTGGTCCAGGATAAACAACCAGTCTCCACCACATCGTCGTGCTTTGAGGATGTCCCGAGTAATCGTGGATGAAACCTTGGCTCAAACAGCTCCATTTACGCAGGATGTATCCGGAAAATCAAAGAAGCAAAAAAATTATTATTAAAAAAACAAAAATTTACGTATACTTTTTTTTTTAAAGCAAGTTATGTGGTATGCTATAACAATATTCTTGTTATCACAGTTCATAACGGTATATATGATAAACCAAAACTGGACCAACACTATATTAAAGACCCGAGCATGCCGTCATATTTCATTGTTGTTTACGGATTGGGGTGGCGCTACACGATGAAAAAAATTATAGGTTATAGGAGGGCATTCTGGGGCTAGTGGGATGTCAGTTTCTGACGTTTAAAAAATCCAAAATTTTAAATATCCAGCTTTATTACGATTTACCTTCTTTTTACGGTAACGAATTGTCTTTGCGTCCAGTATTTGGCAGTTTTATCCTATTAATACGGCTTTTCGAGGTAGATTTGTTTGTGATAACATGAAATTTTCGCGCACATGAAGAAAATGGTATACACAGACCATTAGGTGAATTTCAGAAGAACAAATACTATTTTCGAATTATGGTATGATCTGATCAACCAGCTGAAGAAGCGAAAATTAAAGATATTATTTTAAAAGAATATTTTTTAACGTATGCAGGAATGAAAATAGAAAATTTTGTTTATAACTTCAAAGCGAACCAATAGTCCTCCATATAAAGAAGAAAGTGAAAAATCGAATGTGTTTTATGCTTTCACATACTACAACTAGCCATGGACTGCGTTTCAAACCAAAAGGTACCAAATACTCTTGCTTGCTTTTTAGACTCGCTTTTCTTAGAAAATGTATGGAAATATGCCATGTGAACTTGTCAAATTAGAGGGACATAACAAACAAATATTTTATTTTATTTTGAATATTAACTTCGTTGTAGCAGACATATTTGCATGTTTTTATTTTATAAAAGATTCTGCAACAATGGTGTTTTAACAACAAACCACCGTGTAAATTTGTTTCGTCGTGTGGCGCCAGTGGCGATCGCTTGAAACAGCGCTATGCACAGGTCTTTAATATAGTGTTGGTCCAGACCAAAAATAAAATAACAATCTGCCTTGAAGTGAAGCTGGTCCATGATCTGAAGGTAACAAATACGAATGGTATTTGTAAAACTGACATTATTTATGGCATTCATGTCAAATTTTCCAATAATATTAATATATCTCGCATTTTTGTTGTGCATCTTTAATTTGAGGTTTACTTCTGCAAAAAGTACTATTACGTTATATAGACCAAGTGATGAACGTTTCAACCTCCACACCAACATTTGGAAGAGAGCAAAACGAGCCATAGAAGAGGATCGTCCAAAGAACTCTGATAAAACACAGCGGCTTATGTCCAGACTCTTATTTAGACTCAAAAGCATGAAACACATTTCGAAGAGGGAAATATCTGAACGAAAAGGTACAAAATAAACTATTCACGTTATCCCTAAAATGGTTTTTATTGAGAAACTTTTTATCATGAATAAATTTTTAATATAAGTATCTCCCAAATATAAGTTTTTATTTTTTGAAACCCCATCTGCGGATACATTGGATACAACTATATGTCCATCGTTAACCCTAATTTATGATGTTAACTATCTCAAAAAATTGAACTACAGGCTGGTGTGAAAGTTCTGCATACAGACAATACCTCCAAGTGAACTCATAACGGGATTGTTAATACCTACTCTGGTAATATCTTTAAGGGTAGAATGGTTTGATCATACCCATTACATTAAGGGAACCAACTGTAACATAGCGCTGCTCAAATTGGGTAAAATTCATGTTTGACTAATATTTTTAAATGAGCATTGCTCTTCACTTATAAATATATAGAGTACCGTAAATGTGAATAAGTTGCAATGATTTTCTACTTTGAAATATGATTATGAAACAGTAGTATAATAAACACAATTTTCGGAATGATTTCTAACTACCTATATTATTGGGCATTTTTATTAGACTTTTCAGAAAAGTAAATAAGAAATTAATTTTCCAACAATTTTTGAAAGTCAAATTTAATTTATGAATACTTCAAGTTCACTTAGTATCAAGGTCACTTGGAACGCAAATATTTTTTTAAAAAAGAAATACAAACAAAATATAAAAAACAATGAAACTTTTTACGCAATATAAAAAAACAGCCCCAAAACACTCGATGGGAAACTTCCATAGGCATAATTTGATGAATCAGAGTTTCTTCCAAATGGCCTCAGTCTCAGTGTGAGCGTAGCATCCCGAGGATATCCCGTGCAATCGAGGACTTAATTCGTCTCATAACACAATTAGTTCTCGATATATGGTGGAAGGGTTAATTTCATACTTTGCCAGATTCTCTGAAGGTTAAGTAACCATCCCTATCCTCTACTGATTTTTTTAAATCATCTTATGTATGAGCACGGTATCTTCGTTTCCCTAGTTTATATACATTCGGCATTGTTCTATGTCACCTAAAAAAGGAGAAATAATTAAAATAGTATTTTGCAAAAAACCTTGATATTATGCAGGGTGGTTACTTTTAAACCTATATACAAATTCATAAAATCTTTGAACGCCAACATTTGAGTGGCCCCGTTCACCATTCAACTGTTTTGAGGTAATTCCGTGACACACTTAACCCGCCAGATGCTTTTAAAATTCCTATTTTACTCAACTTTGGCACCCTGTAAAACAGAGCTCATTGTATATTTTTGTTGGGTTTTTGGGTGTTCTGATTAACACTGTGTGTGTGTAAAAACATGACTAAATGTTTTGGTGAAATTGGGAGTAGCCGGCCCTGGATTTGCATTCTTCCCGGCAGTGGTCAGGAGATCAGAAGGAGGGGGTTTTAACTACTTTCAAACAAAAAAAAGTTCAGGGGAATATCTCCAAAAATAAATATTTTTATGGATTTGTGTAGGTTTAAAAGTAGACACCCTGTATATATGTTTTCATGACATATTTTAATATATCTTGCCAATTTTTACAAATCATTAATTATTGTTGTCGAAAGTAAAGCTGTAGGTAGGTACATATATTTATACAGAAGTGTAAAAAGGTAACCAATTGTTTTACGTTATCTCTATAAAACACAAACTTCAACTAAAACCACAGAATATAGGGAAGTTGTGAGTAGTGATAGAATTGTGAATTGTCTCAATTCACCCGACATTTCCAAGTCGCCCACCTCCACCGGTACCTACTTGACCATTTCATAAAAGTAGCTGGAATTTATAGCTTTTTTTGTCAGTCGCGTAACAAAATCGCTTTTTTCATTTTGATTTAAAAGATTTTCAGGTTTTATAGTTTTATGTTTTATTATTAAGTCCATTTAAAAACACCTCTGACGCTAATGATTTGGAAATTAGGTACTTAACAAAACTAATTAGACAGATAGTCCATCAGTGATAACAAATTTATTATTGTATCGATTAAATAGTTCATCCATTTGTCCCATAGTAGGTATACCTACTTGTCTTATTCAATACACGTTTGCCACATATGGTATTGTTTATTACATACCAGTGACGTCAGAAGTGTTTCTAAGCAGGTGGTTAAAACCTATTTTTAAAAATTAAATTATAGTGTGTACCTACCTACCTGCGTAATAATATGATAAATGTTCATTAGGAATAAAACGTTCTCAAGAACCCTACCTCTACACCTTTAAATTAAAAATTTCAGCCCCCGATGTTAAAACAAACAAAAACGAACCAAAATGGCGTGATTGGACAAACTGGGCACCTTGCAGCGTGAGCTGTGGCAAAGGTAGGCAGATACGGTGGAGGCACTGTAGGTCGAGTTGTGATGGAATCGAGACTGAAATGGAAGAAAAGGCGTGCCAGCTGCCCGCTTGTCCCGAAAAACTGTTTGGGCTCATCAAGCTCTAGCACTTGATGATAGCTAGTTCCATTACCTAGTGGTACTATATAGTTGTAAGAAATGTTTGGGCACATTAACGCCAGTAAGATGACAAGAACACACATTTCACCATTGAAATTTGGCCAAGCATTTCGGTTACACCCTGTATACTCGTGCCTTAGTTGTACAATATAAGGAATTATATTTTAGAATAAAGTGTCCAGGACCGTATTAATTTTTTTCTTAGTAAATGTGCCTTTTAGCAGCTAAAACGAGGAAAAATATGTATGAGTCATACATCGTTGTACTCAGGACAACGATTCATTTCGAATTTATCAATAAAAAATCCAGGTCCATATTTGAAAAATGAAGCTGATCCCTCTATCTCAAAAACGAAACGTCGTTCCGAAAATCTAAAAATACTATGACATAGTCCAGAAAAAGTTGCAATGAAAAAGTATACTTTATTTTTCAATATTATAGCAAATGGCCCCAGAAAAAAAATAAAATCAAATTTTCAAAAATTCGGTTTTTCTTAAATATATCTCAGCAACCTATGAAAATCTTTTAACTTTCTCAACGGCATATTATTGTTAGGCGCCCAAAGGCGCAAGTTTGCCTCCATTTGACCGACTTCGTATCTGTTACGGTTTCCGAGATCCCCATTTTGAGCACCGGAACTGAATCACCCTGTATATTATATGCTCGGTTTGGGACCAAATTTTCTCCCCGACCCAAAATTTGCCATCGCCTGCTGATTGGGGCTGCCCAACAGCACAAAACATTCTCATAATAATCCCACAAAGAACGAATATACAACTTACCGTGTGTCTCTTGCTGGGAAATGTTATGGGAAATTTAGTTAGTTTTTATGCCACAAGATAGACAGACGGGACAAAGTGCGTTAGGCGCAGAAGATAAAATGAGGCTGCGCCGAACAATTTTTTTCTCCACAGCCTACCCTGATCCTTCGGATGTGAATAACTTTCTCAGTAGTAGAGATAGGCACTTCCGGTTTCTTTGTATCGGCCCCAAATGCCAAGGGGAAAATTATCGAAGCATTATTTTTCCACGGGACGCTCAGTTTTCCCAGAACAGATACAACTTTTTTGTTTGGCGAGATAAAAATTTCGTTTCTACTACGATGGAATGTCTATGGGAAAGTAAGGAAACCGACGCAAAAAAATTCCCCCGTCTAAAAAGCGACAGTGGCATCGCAAAAAAACCGCGTACGCGTTTATAAGCCTGCCGCGGTTTCAGCACGGCGACAACTTGGCACCCCTCAAGTTGGTGGCGCTCCCGGGTCGGTACCTACTTGTTTCTCCGTTTAGCCGGATCACGGCGGATTTATAAACTTTGCCGTTTGAAATTTGAAGTTTCCGTTTGACGTTGACGCAGCTTCTGTTTCCAAGTGGTTTATAAACTTTTTCTGTTCCGTTAAGAATTTTCTGTACGCCTGCGTGTTATCAACGCCAGAAAAATTAAGGCATAAAACAACAATCATCCTCATCGGAGCGAAGTCGTTGGATTTCAATATTTTGATTTAGCAACTCTGAATCCATTTTGTTTACTACTACGTAGCGTTATTTTGGATAATTAATCTTAAAATATTACACAAAATGAATACAGATGATCAGCTGATAAACTGAGAAACCATGTGACCTCCCACATGACCCTTAAGAAGGCACTTCATTGGCCGGAGAGGCAACGGCAAACGGAAAAAGATAAATGTTGGTTATCCCCGACGGAACGACAAATGGCAAACGGCAACGGAATTTGAGTTTATAAAAATACAAACATGAAATCTTCGATGTCCAACTTTCAAACGTCAAACGCACAGAATAAAGAACCCCAGGAAGGAGCCAAAGCTCTATGGGCATTATAAAATACCTGAGACGGAAATCGCCCTGCATAGAGACTGAATTTTGACAAAATATTTTTATATCTGACAGTTGTCACGGTGGTTTGTGCTATTAGATATTTGTGTAGTTCTTCGATAAGTACTTTTTGGAGATCTATTATGGTTAGCTGTGCAGCCTGCGGCTATTCCGTGACTACCAGAACAAAATGTATGGGGGATAACATTCCATCGGTAGGTACTTTTGTACACCGGAAACGGCATGCCGCCATATGCAGAGACTGTCCCGGTCGAGCGTTAAGCCCAAATTTGCTCCTTCCTGGGGTTCTTTATTCATTGGGTCAAACGGAAACGGCAAACTTCAAACGGCAACGTCAAAGGTTATAAATATCGGGCTTTTTGTCAATAGAAAATAGACTAGAAAATTTTGACAATTTTGAACATTTGGTAGCATTTTGTAATAGACAACTTTATACAAAGTCACCCTTATTTTTAATGCTAAATAAGATAAAATTATAAAAATAAGGGGTTTCCATTTGGGCGATTTTTTCATTTTATTTTTAATGTTCTACAAGGAAACCAACCCCAGTTAAATACTAAAGGCTTTCATATAGGACAAATTGGTAGTAATGTTTAGGGCATGAAAACGTCATTTTTGACATAAAGCTTAAAATATGTAAAAAACTGTGTCTACAATTTTGCCTAGAATCTAAAAATGAAATAATATATAGGGTGTCCTATTTAAAATAAGCAAGTTGGCGTCGATTGGATTATGACCGAGATTATTCAGACCTATCTTGTCTCATATTTTATATTGCGTATGCCCTCCTTTTTCGGCGATGGGCGCTGCGGTATGAAAAATGAAGTGGTGATTATTTCCAATGGTGTAACCCACCCCCGATTTTCTTGAAATTTTGGCTACCCCCCCAGCGCGCATCGCTGCCGACTACCGACTGCAGACTGCCACTAACCTATATATTTTGTGACTGCCACAATATGGTGCGAATGTCCCCTTCTTTTTTCATACGGCAGCGCCTATCCCCCAAAAAGGAGGGCATAGGCTCCTTATTGCAAAGATGCTTGAGAAAAATGTACTTTTCCGATGTATCTAAATAAGTTTATAAGTTTACTTCGGACGTGTACGGAGTTTAAATGTACCGTTATGTATGTACGTCCAATGAAGTCACGTGATTCAACCCGCCAATGAGAGCGCAAGACGTATACCGACTTTTATATACGTCGGACGTATAAATAGCCACTTCTATAATATAAACCTGTGTGACAACACACCGTCTTGTTTTGCCGCTAGTATGGGCGCGATTTCATTACGTTTGCATTTTTTAAAGAAATACCCATGCACTAGTATTTGGACGGAAATAAAACGTCATCACCTCGCGACGACCTTCATTTGACCGTGTTCCTAACTAGGATAAATGTTGCTAAAACAGAAATTGGCTACTGGAGTGCAAAAATTGCGCAAGTGTCTGTAAGATGGCGCTGGAGTTGGAGAGCGGCCATTGGTACAGAGCGAGAATAAAAAGTAATGTTTCGCCTTGCTAAAATAAGTTTCCGTTCCTTATAAGTTGTTTTGTTGCCCGGCAAGGTCGTTGGTCGGAACCAGGGGTCTAGGGGGAGGCAGGCGGACCGACCCCCTTTTTATACAAATAACAGCACATCGCTCCCATCCTGGCGTATTTTGGGATGGAAACTGTGAATAATTGTTAAACACAAAATAATAATATGAATATTTACGCTCCTTTATTTTTATATATTTTTTCATAGTTTTTAAGAATATTGTTGAGTAAAATATTATGTAAGAGAACTACATACCGGCTGTCAAATCTACTGACATGATATAATAATTCTCCCTCAAAACCGCATGAATGATCACAATACTTACCCTAACTGACATTTAGAATTTATGTCACTATAGTTTTATCTTTTATCGTTCTATTAGTACTTAATATTGATAAACCGAAAGAAAGTTGTATTTGATCCAAAGTTGACGTAAAGTTGTGAATTTTGTTAGATACGTGAAATACCTACTATTTGCTGATATCTTAATATATGTATTATTTTGGCATACATCTAGAGTAATGGAAAATGTAATGTAAATAAATTTATAGGTACTACCATAGAAGAATTTACGTAGTAGATTCTTCTATGGTACTACCTAAATGCTTGCCGGTACACCAACTTTGTGTCAAACACAATAGAATTTTAAAGCGTTAATATAATTTTCTTTTGAAAAAGACATATTCTTATAGATATTTTTTAGTAATAATAAAAAGTTAATAAAATTATAGAATGATACTCGTATATTATGTTGTATATAGCTAGTGATATAAAATAGTTTTTAGGAAGTAATGACTTTTTAAAATTTTAAGAAATTTTATAAATAGGAAATAGGCGCTTATGTAACATTAAAATAGAAACGACTTTTTCAAAGTTTATCAAAATCGGTAAACAAATAAAGATATTTTACCAGGGTGTTAACTCCTTAACGGAGGTCACACTGTAGATGTTTAACATATAGTAGGTACAGAAGATGTTCTTTCGCATCAATATATCGTTTTCTTTTTCATTTTTTATTTTCGAGATATGTATTTATCTTAATTATTGCGTTACTTAAAATGTGTGTTTGAATGTAGTGTTAATGCAAACGAAGAAACACGTTATGTACACATAAAAGACCATGTTTCATTTCATTGAAAAAACTAAACATAATTTTTTATACCAGCGCAATACTATACCTACAGAAAATGTGCCGAATCACATTCTTTAACTAAAGATATGCCTTTAACAGTAAAAAACATAGTAGACATTCAAGTGACCTTGAAAACGTCGTCTGCCTACAAGTGAAAACGTGCGTCTTACATTGCACCTCATAATATGCTTCAACTTTTATGTGATTTTTTTTGTGATTTTCGTTTTTGAGATATTTATAATAGCTGCATTTATTAAAATGGAACACCCGGTATAGATAATTTTCGACATACCTATACATATAGAGACATAGACATGAATCCTCCCCTAATGTCAGTTTATATGCTAACGATTGCGTTTTCCTCTGGAAAAATACATAACGGCGACATAACTATAAGAACATAACAGTACCCAACCCACACGTATGTATAAATAATGCTGTCAACTAAAGCAGTTTTTAGTGCCGCCGTGTACCTTTCAAGCTAAAAATCAATGAACCATTGCTAAAAAGAGAGGGGTTAAAATCACAGATCGGAGTCTTTGAGCTACGAGGGTCTCCCGAATATACCTTTTGAAGATTTATATTATTTTAATATTAAAAATTCGCAATTCATAGTATATAATAATATGGAAGTAATACAAAAACATAAAAAAGTAATCAGACAGCTTAGTTGATTAAATATTATATCGCCAAAACGTAAAATTGATCATATGAACATAATATATGTAATTATTAAACTGGACCTGTAACAACAGCCTCAACCGTTCATCGATCGTCTGTTTTTCGCGCCATCTGATAAATAATAGCCACACTTTTGCATTCCCGCTGCATAATTTAAGGGGCATTTTGCCTATGTTTTTTATTTACAACAAGACTGGATAATTACAATGTCTATTACCGTGTTTTCGATCCGAGCATATTTCGAAATCTATGCCAATCTTAACGAAGGTAAAATTCCGGCTCAAGAGACAAAATAGACGAATTTATGCCGGCATAAAGTTTGAAATTCAAAAAAAATCTCGCCCATAACTTTTAAACTAGTGTCATTAGTTTCTATGGATATTTTAAAAATACCCGTGTTTTTTGTAATCCTTTGAAATTCGCTACTTTTTCCAGCTAGTTGGAAATGAAAATACATTGATACAGGCAACCAAACATACAATGGCGAGCCCCCCCTTAATCAATTTGCTTTAGAGTTTTTGGAGCATGTGCTAAAAATGCACGCGGCGAAACTGGTAGGAAACGGGACGGTGTGACACCCGTCTAGGTAATAATAATTCTACAAATTAAGGCCATAATATATTTTTTTTACTACTAACCTGAGAAATCACCATTATTTACCTCATTCCTCCAATGAGAAGTAATATTTCTCTACCTAGGTAAATAATGATAATAAAAAAATACCTAAGTAAATAATGAAACATTTTATATGTGACATTTAAAAATTAGTGTGTCAATTTATCAGCTTGACAACTGAACTCCCAGGCTACTTGATATTATGAAGTATTTGAAAAAAGCGAGAAATGACTAAAATATGGCAATATTTCAATCTTAGTAGTAAAAAAAATTCTATATACACTTCAGTTGAGAAGGCCATTATTTACCACGCATATTATATTTATATATATATATATATATAAATGCTCGGTAAATAATGGCTCACGTCTCAACCTAGGTGTATAATATACTATTTTTTACTACTAACCTGAGAAATCACCATTATTTACCTCATTCCTCTAATGAGAAGTAATATTTCTCTACCTAGGTAAATAATGATAATAAAAAAATACCTAGGTAAATAATGAAAAATTTTCTATATGACATTTAAAGATTAGTGTCATTTTATCAGCTTGACAACTGAACTCCCAGGCTACTTGATATTTCCAAGTATCTGAAAAAAGCGAGAACTGACTAAAATAAACTAAAATATGGCAATATTTCAATGTTAGTAGTAAAAAAATTCTATATACACTTCGGTTGAGAAGGCCATTATTTACCTCGCATATTATATATATAAAAAAGCTGGGTGTATAATGGCTCACTTCTCAACCTAAGTGTATAATATACTATTTCCTGCCAGTGCCGGTTTAAGGTAGTTCGCCGCCCGGTGCTGCCACAGACATAACGCCCCATCCGGATGTTTTAATGCATGGGAATGGGATGGCCCATCCCATCCCCATGCATTAAAATATTTCTTATTTTTTTGAACCGTCTCGAAATAAGAAAGAAACTTTGTATACATATTTATATAAAATAAAAAACGAAAAATTATAAACAAAACAAAAAAATCTTTATTCTATGATTTAAATAAGAAATATTAGATTATATTAGAAATTAAAAACTAATTAAAATCACTAAATAAAAAACAAAACAGTATTCTTTGGTTTAAATAAACAACAGATACGAAGAAAAACTAAATAAAATACTATCTAAAAAATAAAACATTATTCTTTGGTTTAAAATAATAAGAAACACCAATCACAATTATTAATAACTAAAAAAAATAAAAAAAATAGGAACGTAAGTTGCTTTCTAGCTTTCATTGAAGCAAACTGTTCTATGACACTATTTACATCTATTTCATTTAGCAGGTCTTGGTTACTGGATAAAATTGCCAAGGAATTCAATCTTTCTTGGGCAATTGAATTTCTTCAGTTCTAGCACTAGCACACAAGTCACACACAACAAAACAAGTAGATTTTAGTAAATCTGTTGTTTTTGTGGCGCGCATACATGCAATGCAACTTTGCAACCTGCAACTCAAGTCTCAATTTGTTGTAGCGGCGGGCGCGCATCGTAGGGTGCAGTGTCGCACCAGATTTTTTATTATTTTTTAAGAAATAAATGTTTATTTTTAAATTTTTCTCAGAGAGCGGTAGCGCGCGTACCGCCCTCAAAAACTTTACCGCCCGGTGCTATTGCACCCAAAAAACCCCTGTTAAACCGGCACTGTTTCCTGCTCCCTCCTCTGTACATACACTTTAGACACTCGCCATCATGGCCGAAAGTGTAAATCAAATGTTTGTGGTGCGAGGTTAGTTTGGTTTCTAGCTGCGAAAGTGGCGATGGCCATAGTTTAATTCAAAGTAAATTTGGTTGCAGGAAAAATTTGATACATTACACGATGTGTAGGTAAGCTATTTTTTTGGCCTCGGAGAGGCCAGGTACATCTTGTAGGGGAAAAAGTGCCTTAAAATGTATTTCAATTTTCGTTTGTTTTCCTAAACCCAGGGACTCATTAAAATATATACTTTAAAGAGTCCCTGCCTAAACCTATACATCTGAAAAAATAACAAAAATTTCAAATTCCGATTTTTTTTTCAAGAATTTCAAAGCCAATAAATAGGTATTTTTAGTAAGAATTTTTTTAAACTTGCTCAAAAATATACAACTGCATTATCTGTCTCTTACATTAATATATTGATATCGAATTTGAAACATCCGAATTTGAAATATCCCAAAAAATATCTGAAACAATTTCATTTTCATTCCAGATCTAGTAGGTACATACAACATTTGTTTCCTGCAACATCAGGATATATGAAATAGAAAAAGTCACAATGGACTTTTTCAGATATAATTCGTCTCAGAGGAAGCAAAGAAATAATAAAAACAAATAAAATTTGAATGTACATATTGCAGTAATACTTATGCTGTAGTTTTGGTATGTACCTACATATATAACATAAAAGTGCATTAAAAAAGATATCGCAATTTGGACGTTATTTTCACCCTCATTAATATGTAGTTTTACTATATAAGCCACATAGAAATGTAGTAAAAAATATATCACAATTGGGATGTTATTTTCATCCACGTTAATATTCTGCAATTTTACTACATATGCCACATAAAAGTGTCGAAAAAAGAGAAGGACGTTATTTACATCCACGTTGTAGGCGAGGAGCATTAAGCGTCCCTACCACGTTGTAGTGATATCTCTGTGCAGAGCCACGTTTTTTTTATCACGTTTATTCCACGTGGTTTTTACGTTATTGTGCTATGTTGGGACCTATTCTCTTATTGGTCTGGCCGTCATAAAATGTCAAGTGTTTACGCGGCGAGCAGAATACAGGGCCGGCTCTGCCCTCAGTCGGAGTTTCCTGTATATTTTAGATCGGATCGCGAGCCGTATATTCTGTAAATTTAATTTGCTACTTAATTTAAGGAAATTTATAAAGATCCACGAAAGGTAGAAACACAAATTTTCGAACTTCTATAAGAATTAGTTCAGAATTACAAGCCACAAGGCGGTCATGTGACTTTGTTTATATCTAGGTACTGCCGCTGTAACTTGGATAGACTTTAGTCGTTTTTTGTTTTTGTTTTGTTTTTGTTTAAAAACCGCGTCTTAAAATTCAGCGGACTTTCATCCGGATGAATCAGCTGATATCATGCTCTCATTTGTTTCAATTTAGAGGAAGTAAGAGACAGATATCCAGCTGATTCATCGGGATGAGAGTCCGCTGAATTTTAAAACGAGGCCTTTCTTATAGAAATACCTTTATTTTATTTCATTCTATATTTACGTTTTGTTTTTTAAAAGCTTTTATTTAACTTGCAATGTATGTATGTATGTATGTATGTATGTATGTATGTAATTTGTTCGGGTGGAATCTTGCAACTCAATTTTGAAGCAGATATCTTCAACCGATCGAGCTGAAATTGTGTACACACGTTTAATTTGGATGACAATGCATGATTATATGTGTGACGTCATTCTAAATCCAACATGGCGGATCACCCAAGATGGCGGACTAGTTAAATTTCAACCGATCGAGCTGAAATTTTGTACACACGTTTAATTTGAATGACAATGCATGATTATATGTGTGACGTCATTCTAAATCCAACATGGCGGAACACTCAAGATGGCGGACTAGTTAAATTTCAACCGATCGAGCTGAAATTTTGTACACACGTTTAATTTGGATGACAATGCATGATTATATGTGTGACGTCATTCTAAATCCAACATGGCGGAACACTCAAGATGGCGGACTAGTTAAATTTCAACCGATCGAGCTGAAATTTTGTACACACGTTTAATTTGGATGACAATGCATGATTATATGTGTGACGTCATTCTAAATCCAACATGGCGGAACACCCAAGATGGTCATTAGAAGGTCTCCTCATTGAAGAGCTAGACTGTTCTAAACTAACCGGCAAACGACCTTGCAACAATGATGCGTTAACTGAGATGAATAGACTCAGACACCTGGCCAAACTAAAAATTACAAAATAAATTAAAAGTAAAAAAATATTTTTAAAAAAAGCTTTTATTTAAATGCGCTAAAAAGAATAAAATAATCTTTTCTTTTAAAACTTTTACTATCAACTTATAACGTCATTCCACAATTTATATGATATAAAAGCTTGTCGCGAGATTTAAGTTTTCAAACTAAGTAAATACCACTACTTAAATCTCGCGACAAGCTTTTATATCATATAAATTGTGGAATGACGTTATAAGTTGATAGTAAAAGTTTTAAAATAAAAGATTATTTTATTCTTTTTAGCGCATTTAAATAAAAGCTTTTTTTAAAAATATTTTTTTACTTTTAATTTATTTAATCATCAGGGTGATAACTGTTCGTTTTTTGTTATGTACTTTTATTTTACTTATATTTATAAATAAAAAAAAATTAAAATAATATTTTTGGGGGGGGGGGTTGTATAGTATACCTTGGGCACCCAGCCAAATTTTCGAGAAGTCGGCGCCTATGAATATTAGAACACCATTGTTGCAGAATCTTTTATAAAATAAAAACATGCAAATGTGTCTGTTACAACGAATTTAATATCCAAAATAAAATAAAATATTTTTTGTTTGTTATGTAAAGTTCACATGGCATATTTCCATACATTTTCTTAAGAAAAGCGAGTCTAAAAAGCAAAGAAGACTATTTGGTACCTTTTGGTTTGAAATGAAGTCCATGGCTAGTTGTAGTGTAAGTAATCATAAAACGCATTAGATTTTTCAGTTTCTTTATATGGAGGAGTATTGGTTCGCTTTTGGAGCTACAAACAAAATTTTCTATTTTCACTCTTGCATACGTTTCAAAATACTCTTCCAAAATAATATCTAGAATTTTCGCTTCCTCAGCTGGTTGATCAGATCATCCCATAAGTCCAAAATAATGTTTATTCTTCTGCAATTCACCTAATGGCCTGTACAATGGGCATACCATTTTCTTCATGGGCATGGAAATTTCATGTTATTGTGGAGATCTCAGCCCTTATTGGTGGTAGTTGGCGAGCGGTATATATACAGGGCGAGCCACAATATTTTCTTTTAGTATGGGCCTAAGGGTGTATGACGGAAACACAGGGATAGTTTAATATGTATATTAAAATTAAATACGATACCGTACATTGAGTTAACAAAATACAGTTTAAGAGGAAGTTTAAAACCTGTGCAATAATTATTAATGAATAAAATTAAAAATCTATAAATTCGCACAATGCTACACTAAAGATATCTGAAATATGACCCTTTTCTAAGTAACACAGTCCAAACGTTTCAAAAAGGTACACTGATAAACAATAGACCTTAAAGTAAGACACAAGACAATATGACAAAATGGCACAAATACATAACCTATGGCGTAAAATAACAAACCTTCAGATTAAAAGTACAAAAATTGCTAAAGCTTCCCAAATAGAATAAAATACTTGATTTCCTAAATAGAATAAATTTACTTGACTCTGCATAACATTGCTTAATTACTCAGTACAGGTTTGTATAAAAATATAATTCAAATTACTCGAAATTTCTGACATACATAGTTAAATTAAATACAAAATTATGATTTCAACCCCAATTAATTTCACTCTAGTTTCCCAAAACCCTTTCAAATTTCCCAATAAAAGTTACAAGATTATTTCTGTTTGAACATCTACAGTAAAATAATATGGTTCAAAATAAATTCCCAAAAATCATAATATGGTTCACAAAGTTATCAAATTATTTTTAATTAATTAAAAATGCACAATAAATTCAATTTCTCTAAAAGTTTCCAAAATCATTCAAAATTCAAAAATAAAAAGGCAATTCAGACACAAGGGAATCAAAACAAAAATATCTTACTTTTGGGTCAGTCCAAACTTACTGCGGTGCTTGGGAAAATACTTCTTTCTTGGTTTTCTTCATTAGGTACTTCTACAGCCTGCGGCTGGCTAGCCGCAGGGGCTGCCGCCTGCCCTCTTCTCTCGGGCAGGGCTTTCAGCGGCAAATGCTTTCTGGATGGAGACTGCTCCCAGGACTCGCAGCACGCCTCCTTATATATCGAATTTTCCCCAATATTATTCAGGGGCCTCAACACCTGCGAACTCGGCGGCATCGGAATCAAAGGAAACGAACATTGAAAAGCACTTAGGAGGGTACATGTTTTCGGTATCTCAAAGGAGTACCGCCGACCGCGGCTTTTTCCAGGCCCACAGTAGATTCACGTATAAGTGTGATATTTTTATAATTTTGCCTGGGGCCTCTACTGGGATATCGTAGAAATATGAATTAAAGACTTTTCTGCTTGGGATGCCCGCTGGGCACCACATTATCACAAACAAATCTACCTATAAAAGCTGTGTTAATAGGATAAAACTGCTAAATACTGGACGCAAAGGCAATTCTTTACCGTAAAAAGAAGACAAATCGTAATAAAGCTGGATATTTAAAATTTGGTACATTTTAAACGTCGGTACTGACATATCAATAACCACAGAATACACCCCTATAATCTATAACCAATAATAAGTCGCCATTTCTTTCGTCGAGTGGCGCCACCCCAGTCCGTAAACAACAATGAAATATGACGTCATCCTCGGGTCTTTAATATAGTGTCGGTCCAGCTCAGGCAGGGCAAACATTCTGGCTACGGCCCTGATTTGGCATCAACTTTCGGTATAAACGGAAGTGCCCAGCCAGCAACGCTATAACCTTGACGTCAACACGACGTCGAATATTGGTGACAAGCTGTGTACTAATATTTTTTAAAATATAGGACGTCGAATCGACGTCGATTTTACGTTTTTTACGTATGTTCCATTATTGGAGATTATAAGACGTCGAAATTACGTCGAAATAAATTACTTCTATGCCCAGTTTTTATTCTCGTGATAGTTGACGTCGAGAAGAAGTGATAATGACGTACTGCAGCCTGCGCTTGCGCAGTGCGCGTCCGGGCCGCGCCGCCGCGCCGTGCACCGTCTTCGTCTCCGCTTTCCGGTCTCGAACGCAGCACGCCACGCCGTTAATTGTCTGGAGCTGTTCCGCGAGCACGTGTCGTTCCCTGTTATTAACCTAGCTATTGTGTGGATCCGGTGTTCCGGTGCTTCGCGTTGTAGTACTTGAGTGAGTTTTTATTGTAAAAATAAACATGTAGCCTCTATGCCACACCGCTTCTCTAGCCACCATGATGGATTTACATTACGCAAATTTTAACCTAGCATAAAATTCACCCAAATGACATTCAAAGTCAAGGTTCCTTGTTCAAAGTGATTTAATTGTCCATTTTATACTGCAAAATTCTATACTACCTTCTACCATTTTATTTATTTCCATATAGGTTGTTTTAGCTGCCTCCATGGCAACGTTAACGTTAGTACAAGCCCCAAATCCAGAGCATGTGCTGACAGAAGCTGCAAATGTGCTGTTGGCTCCTGCCTGGACTTCATTATTGTGTTGCTTCCCAAATCACGCCTATCTTTCTGATTTGGTTAATGTTATACCGCACTGATGATTGCCGAATAGCATGAATTAGGTACTTTCTCTTGTATTCTATTTTATTTATGTTTTTGTATTGTTTTTTTATTTATTTTTGTGTGTGTTTGTTGGCACTTAAAATATAATAAACGTATACTGATTAAAAAATGTATTTAATTTCATTTACAAATCACAAACCCTTTTATATATCTTTTGAGTATAAAAAGTTTGTTCAGCGAATGTTCGGCCCTACGTCACAACTCCCGTCCTTGTCTTACTCGCGAATATACGATGGATATCGGTCGTATATTCACGAGTCAGAAAAGGACGGCAGTTGTGACGTAGGGCCGAACATTCGCTGAACAAACACTGTGCGTTGCGACGCCATTAAGTAATTTTTCACGTCTTATTAGACGTCACCATTACGTACTTTGCACTTCCTATTACACGTCGTCATTACGTAATTTTGCACGTCTTATTAGACGTCGCTGAGCACGTAAATTCTCTGTGACATATTGCCGTCGATTCTACGTGTTTTCTGCGTCGAACTTTTCGTCGATCGACGCGGTACGTCTATTCAACGTAGAAGAAACGTCTTTTTGCTGGCTGGGCAGGGGCGGATGGCGGATGGGACCACCGAGACACCGGGCAAATGCCCGGTGGGCCGGTCATCGGCTGTCGCATAGCTAGGTTAATAACAGGGAACGACACGTGCTCGCGGAACAGCTCCAGACAATTAACGGCGTGGCGTGCTGCGTTCGAGACCGGAAAGCGGAGACGAAGACGTTGCACGGCGCGGCGGCGCTGCCAGGACGCGCACTGCGCAAGCGCAGGCTGCAGTACGTCATTATCACGTCTTCTCGACGTCAACTATCACGAGAATACAAACTGGGCATAGAAGTAATTTATTTCGACGTAATTTCGACGTCTTATAATCTCCAATAATGGAACATACGTAAAAAAACGTAAAATCGACGTCGATTCGACGTCCTATATTTTAAAAAATATTAATACACAGCTTGTCACCAATATTCGACGTCGTATTGACGTCAAGGTTATAGCGTTGCTGGCTGGGTGACCCCCCACATTTTCGAGGTCCCTGAACACGAATCTGGCCTCTATAATGGAGATGAATTTAGCTCAAACCCTAACTTCGCGAATACCCGCGAAAAAACCGAAATTTTGAAAGATTTGTACCGTGTTTATGTCCGGCTCGGGCTTCGAGTTTGAAATTCAAACTTCGACTTTCAAAGTCGAAGTTGAAAGTCGAAACTTCGAGTTAAAAGTCGAAATTTCGAGTTCGAAGTCGGATTTCGAATTTCAAAGTCGAAATGTTGAGTTCAAAGTCGGAATTTCGGCTTTAAAGTCGGAATTTCTACTTTAAAAAGTCGAACTCCGACTTTGATCTCGAAATTCCGACTTTCAACTCAAAGTTTCGACTTTTAACATCGACTTTGAAAGTCGTAATTTCGACTTTGAAACTCGGGCTTCGAATTTGAAAGTCAAACTTCGACTTTCAAATTCGATGTTCAAAGTCGAAACTTCGTGTTCAAAGTCGAAATTTCGAGTACGAAGTCGGATTTCGAATTTCAAAGTCGAAATGTTGAGTTCAAAGTCGGAATTTCGGCTTTAAAGTCGGAATTTCGACTTCAAAGTTGGACTTCGACTTTAAAAGTCAGAATTTCGTCTTCGATAAAAATAACATAACGGTGTGGCCCTGCTACGGTTCCGTGTTTTGATATTTTTATATTATATTTATATTTACAGAAAAAAGTTTTATGTCTTTTATGATAGTTATGATTTTATTTATATTTTTATAAAAAAATCTATATCTTGTTTTATTAAAAAATTACATTATCTACATTTAATTGTTATCATAATAATTAAGAAAAGAAAAAATCTAAAGCCAAATGAGATATTTAGGGGCCGCTTGGGAGACAAATGCCCGGGCTGATTAGATATAGCCCATCCGCCCCTGGTGGGGGTAGCCAAAATTTCAAGAAAATCGAGCGGTGCATACGGTATATTCCATAATTACCATATTATGTTCAATTATTTTTATTTGTACCCGTATAATCGTGATTGCAATAGGGTTTTTATTTTATTATGTTCTTTTTTTCGTATCACTTGGGTATCTTTTCACATCGTAGATCAATGAGTGACGTCATTAACTAGTTGAGACACATATACCAATGTTATACTTGGAGAATGTCATCTGGCAAAATCGGGACTTCTTACAGTAATCGGGGTATACATACGGCCAGAAACTGGGGCGATTATAAACACCTAGGGGGTCCAACAGGGCCGGAGTAGGCGTTTATAACATAAGTAAAAAAGTTTCTAAACTAATTGCGCTATTAGAACACTACTTTTTTATGTTTAGATAAATCAACTTACACAATAGTTATGCAAAAATACGATAGGTGTTTTGTGTTTCTATCCTTAGGATGGTTAGGGTGCAAAAAGTAATTCTAACGTAAAGTGTCATACAACTGGCTGGTCACGTGTCCCAAAATTAAACTGTTTTGAAAAAAAATCAAAACCAATTTTTTTGTCTTTCAAGGCTGGAGTAACTTCGCAGGGGAGCCTTAAATCGAAAAAAATTTACATGAAAGACCCCCCAAAAGTTTTTCACAACTTTGGTCTTTCAAATGCCACTTTAATTTTTATTTAATAATTATTTATACCAACATGTTCAAAATATCTATCCTAATATTCGTTTTGATTTTGTTTTTGTATTATGCTAAAGCAAAATATCACTTATATTACTAAACTAATAAGGGTCTATTTTTATAGAAAGAAAATGTTGTTTAGAACAAGAATGTATGATCACATGCCAAATTTGGAAATAATCGATCTACTTTATTTTTTCAATTTTTTGCCGTTTAAATGTAGGCAAACTCAAAGGTAGCGGAAAATATGTTAGGTATATAAGAAAAAAGTTATTCTGAAAGTTTCGAGAAAGGCAGCGAACTTATTTTACAAACAAATCAAAGTGAGCCGAATTTGTCTAAATATGCAACAAGGGCCTGAACCTACGAGTACCTTCTCAAAAACTTTTTTCTTTTATTTTACGATATCTCTTACAGAAAAGCAAGTTTGTAAACACTAGTAGCAGTACAAATTGAAAAACACAGAAATTCAAAATTGTTCAAATCTATTAATTTACCTACATAGGATATAAGTTTTTCGCTAAGGTCTACATTAGGTTAGTGCACATATCCAGTCAACACATTTTGTTCAAAATCTTCCATAAATAGATTGCTTATGAATGGTGATAACGATCCTATAGCCATTACAAAATAATAATAAATTGCCAATTATATTAGGCAAAATCAAATTACAAAGTCAAAAATATGTGAACACTCTTTTAACGATAATCATAGATTTATTATCAGAGAAGAAATAGGAAATAGGCGAAAAATTAAAAAAATAGGATCCACTTTATTTTAGAAAATTCAGATAACTGTGTTGCTGATGAATGTTCAGTAGAATACAGTAAAATATTTTTACGTTTTTAAGATGATCATCCAGAATTCAAAGAGACGTTAGGATAGATAATGAGATATGAACACAGGGTATAATTTCAGACAGGTGGCTAGGTTTAAATTATTCTGTCATGTCACTTTGACGTCACATTTCTTTGAAAATGGCAAGAAATTTACTGTTGACTGACGTATTAATAAGACTTCTCACGGCTATAGCTTCATATTCTGAAAAGTAGATGGCGTCTATGGTCAACAATGTGTTTTGCATTGTATTTTGTCTCCGGGAAGCGCATGGTGAGCCAGAGAACTGTCAAACATGACAGCCGTGAGCAGTCTTTATTAATACGTCAGTCAACGGATTTACCCTCTGAAAGCTCAGAAAACTAAGTTATAATATATTTTTGAGTGTACCATTTAATAAAGAATATTTGTCTGCATAGAGCACTTTAAAATTTTTGGCATGTTACATAAGAAAATTTTCAAAAATATTGTCGTTATATGTTTGCAATTTATTTTATTTAGTAAAACGAACACGAATCTAGTTAATCGAGCATTCGAACTTAAGTCCTGCCTGAGCTGGCAGTGTCCAAGAGGCTTAATAAATCCTCGTTGGACTTAACAGTAGGTATATTTTGGGAAATATGTTACATTCATTTTTTCGAATCCTTATTTTTTAATTCCTCAGTACTGTCTGGTGTCTGGTTTTTATGCAACGTTTTTAAGATGATCATCCAGAAATAAATCTAACGAATTTATGTCGGGAGTCTTCCGGCAGCGCTTTCTACTTTCGTTTGCCAGCGCTAGCATTTCGTTAAACGGCTATTTTATGACAATAAAGCTAGCGCCCTAAATGTCGAGATATAAAAATAAAATAAATAAAAGGGCCAGTTTGAACATTTAATTAACTAGATTCTTGTTCATTTCATTAAATAAAATAAATTTATTTTAAATCCCTATAAAATTTGTTTTCTCGAAAATTTCCTTATGTAACATGTCAAAAAATTTTAACGTGCTGTATGCGCACAACTATGCTCTATCAAATGGCGCATACTCAAAAATATAGGTTGTCATTTGAGAAAATTGCCGATAATGTCATAATCCGGAACAGTGATGATCTCTCAAAAGGGAGTAAAACATCAAAAGATGCGCATTTTTCAATAAAAATTGACAATGTTTTTCATTGTAGTTGCAATGCTTCTGACTAAAATTAGTGAGCGCTGCGAATTTAGGTAGAAATACATAACATATTTCAGTTACCACCAACACCTGCTTCCGCTAGGGAAAATATGAGGCAGACGGCCAACGAAATAATATTTCTATGCTGTTGCCGCTTTTCTAGGAGCAAACTGGATGGTTGAAAGTTGCTGTGTGCAGTGCACATATCCATCACATGCCGATATACATCGGAAGTGATATCGTGCTTCACGCAATTGACTTCAAAAACGCGACTCCAGCGGCTTATACCAGAAGTTGGCCCCCTTGTCTCCATGTATGGGGGTGGTCCCTGTCACCTCCAGCTGAAACTTTGCCAAAGGGTGCAGGGGCCACCCCAGACCCCAAATCAATGTCGTAACGTTGTCACTTGCGATATACCTATTTTCGAAGTGACGTGTCTTTCATAGTGAATATATAATTGTTTCATCGCTTGAAATTGATTACGGGTCGTGTTTTATTACAATCAATGGAAATGAACCTCTCTTGGAAATTCTGTTTAAAATGGAGGTCATAAATTCCTTTCTTCTGTGTATCAAATCTGATATTTATGATGAATTCACCACCAATAATTTTAACTGATATTCCTATTATTTTTTTTTTTCAAAGGCCTTAGATACAGTACTTATATTAAGTAAGTGGGATCCACTTTGTCGAAAATAATAGTAAAATACCTATATTCTTAAGTGATAGCACATTATTTCAAAATTACGTTTGGCAGTTTTGCATCTCAAAAACAAAAAAGTCAATGTTTGCATGAACTAAAGATGTCAACTATCTATCACCGAAGAAGATCCCACATAATGATACCATTATAGATACAGAGGAAATACAATTCAACATAGCGATCTCTCTTTAAAAACAAGTTATCACATTGTGTAAATTATGATCAGGCCAAAAACTGTCCTTCATTCAACATTCGAATAAAAATATGGACTATAACCCATGTAAGGAGTTCAACATACTGTTAAATCTTAAATAAAAATTTCAAATATAATGTATAAAAATTTTATATTTGTAACATCAATGTTTGAGTATAAAACTTTACAGGCATCAAGCATTTGATTACATATTGAATTTTAGTAAACTACAGAATCGTAGCTAAAACAATTTCCAATAAACCACCATTGAAGCTAAATCCTAAATTAATAGCGTGGTATTTTTGTATGTTTATATTACAATACTTATTTATTGAATGACGATTGTGAATGGACAAATATATCCTAATTTAACAATTAACGAAATATATTTATAATAAAAAAGTAAAAACTTTATATAGTTTTGTTTGGTGATACTACACCGAGTTGAATGTAGCAAAATGTAGCTTCACCAAGCAAATCCATAAGCCGAGAAAAATTGAATTTAATTAAGTTTAATATAACAATACCACACTATTAAAGTCTAACTAAGGTAGCTAACATACCTAGTAAAATTTTGACTAGCGTCTATTATTCAACCTAAAATGTCAAACCGCAGAACTTGTCTTCAACTAATCTGAATGTTTCATAGTCCAGTCTTCTCCAAAAAAATTTCAAATGTCAGTCTTGAAGTGAAGTTTTTGGCCTGTAATGAGAAACTAAGGTGTATTAAACAATATGTTTGGATTTGTTTATTAATTTTATTTCGATATATATTTCCATAAAAAGTTTATGAGAAAATAGTAAATAATCACAATCAAGTCCACAAATCGGTTTTAGATTAAAAATTAACTATAAACCGATTGTCACATATTCTCTCGTTTGCATTCAAAATATCCTATTTAAATTAAACTAAAAGAATTTTTGTATGGATAATATTGTCATTGATGACATAATTATTGTATATTAGCACAGACAATCTACATATAATGTGAAAATATTTATATTAACAATAACCACATTGAAAATAATACAATGAAAATAGTAGGATCATAAATGCGGTAATACCTATCACAAAAAAATCGTTAAGTTTGGTAACCATGCAATCTAGCCTATGAGGGTCAACTTTGCAGTACCTTGTTTCTAAATAAAAATTTTGGATTTTTGCACCCATATTCTTTAGACTTTTTATTTCCTCTTACATCGAAAATAATTTTGTAGTTATACTAAAATCTCTCTTTAACTGTACACTAGATTGTGATAGGTAAATATTTTATGTCCCTATAATTCCATAAGCGGCGGCCATATTGATATTACTGATAAGTGACAGAGAAAGGCATGTAATCAACAGAATTTACGTTTAACGCACACGAATCCTAAATTTGAATAGATAAAAATTAACATTAAACTATGTTCTTTGAAGCACATGGAAAGGCTATATTTTCTGTTTGAAGTTAAGTTAGAACCACAGAATATCGAGGTTAAGGTGAGGTCTCTGTCGCAAGTTCTGACATTTCTGCCAGACATGCTAAATATGCCCCTGGACGGACACGCCCAAAACAATGCAGCCAGCGGTAGTTAAAGAGAGATTTAGTATGATACATATCATTGAAAAGTATTAGTTTTCAACATTTCTACTTACTTCAATTCAACATTTCTACTTACTAGTCAGATAGTGGCAGAATCAAATAAATTATTGGGATGCATCATCAGGTCAAGCAGAGATTTTATAAACACCAATACACTGGTGACACTATTCAATTCACTTATCCGTTCTAAGCTAGAATATGTATTGACAGTGTGATCTCCCTATTACCAAGTTCACATAGATAGTCTGGAATCCGTGCAGCGAAAATTTGCCAAGTTTCTTTGGTTTAAGTCTGATGGTGTTTATCCCACAGTAGGAATACTGCACGATCAGCTCTTGACTAGGTTTAAACATTAAACTAACACGATTAGACAGAAGACGATTATGTACTTCTCAACTAAACTATTTCATTACAAAATTACGTGTGAGGATCTACTGCAAGAGCTAAATATTAGATATCCTAAGCATAATTCCAGAAACACTGAAACATTTTATTTACCATCTTTTCGCACTAACTTGTTGAAGTTTTCGCCAATATTCTCCATGTGTAATGGTAATGGTAATGGCAATGGTAACTTGTACGATATTTTTCACTGCAATCTACAGTTTATAAGGGAATCTTTTCCCACATAAATTAGTTCTATTTTGCTTTTCTTGTGGTTATGGGCATATTTTGTTGTGTAAATGGACAATATAATATCATATTCTACTTCATTCACATGTTAATCATTACCTTTTCATTTAAATGCTGCATTGCATTAGATTATACCTATGTTATATATTCGCTGTTTTACTTAGTTTTAGGATAGTCTTAAGTCTTTCTGCTCTGTAATTGGGCGCATACCTGTAGAACAGTTTACACTAAATAAATAAATAAATAAATTATTTTAAAATGTTGTTGCTGAAGCAGTTACTAGTTATAGTTTTAAAAAAATGCTTTTGAAAGAAGAATGCTGTGACATTTTAGAGATCTTTCTCAGAAATAATAAATACCTAATATTACAAACTTTGCGAGAGTATTCTCCTAAATATGGAAATATAGGTATATGTTCAAAGTGCATAATTTATAATAATATTGTTAGCTGTATCGAAGGTTTGTATGGACAGGAAGTGAAATTAATCTGACAAGTAGAAATGTTGAATTGACAGCCTACTTGATTTGTCATAAATTTGGTTTTAATTTTTGGCCTACTTTTGGATCGAACATCAGACTCTTGACACATAAAAGATGGTCTCTTACGAATTTTATCTCTTATATTTGTAGCAGATTTAGATCGACAGGAAGTGAAATTAATCTGACCGGTAAGTAGAACTGTTGAATCGACGGCCTACTAGATTGGCACTTTTATTGTCATGTCTGACTTTTCACAAATTGTCATGTATGAGTTTTTTTTCTTAAATCTGGTTCTAATGTTTGGCCTTCTTGGATAGAACATCAGACATTGACACAAGAGACCATACTATCTATCTTGATGGAGCTCTTTTTGGTAAATACCTGGAAGCTGTTTCAAAAAACTGAACATTCAGGAATACTACCTAGGTACTTAAAGGTTCTTTAATGATTGTGTAGAGAAAAAAATTAATTTTATTTTGCAAAAAAATATTTTTGGCGATATTTTATCGACTCCCTTAACATTTACTACAAACTCATTTTTAAATGACGATTTTATGTTAACCTGTCTCCACATAATACACTTTTTCTGCTCGGATGGGCCACTCTGTACAAATAACAATGAAATATTGAAATAGGTTAAAACGCCTATCAATATAATCAACAAATTTCTATAAATGCCTTGTACCTCAAGAACAAGACGAATGCAAAAAAAATGTAGAAAATATCTGTATTTGATTTTCCCATACAGTGTCCATAAATGTAATTTCTTTTCTTTTTAATATCTCACAAAATTTTATTCTTGATACGTGTCTCTGCATTGTTTCACACTCAAAATATGCTTAACAGTTTAAATGTATCTTTTCGTGTATGAAAGAGGTTTAAAAATATGAAAGTAGTTCTAGAGTAAAATACCCGTTTTTCAAAATGTTATTAAAAAAAGTTATTTAGAATTAAGATAAGGTGTCAAATCCAAAATCACAGCCGGATATTCCGAAAACGGTTTTTAAGTGTTTTTCAATTTTTTTTTTGGTAAGCACATTTTGAATTTGATACAATGCAAACATTTATCAAGAAAAAAAATCCGAGATTTTAATAATATAACAAATTAACATTTGTGTCAAAAGTTAAGATGGACACAAAATTTAATATTTGAATCCGACAAGTTACTGCCATGTGACCCTCCCTCTATCTGTTTGTCAATAGCTGAGTTCGGCATTGGTCCTCTATTTGATATTTTTGCTCCGACAACAATAGTTTGCCACAGAAATCATTGTCGTCGGAGCAAAAAGATGGAATGGAGCATCAATACCGAACTCAGCAAATATATGCTTTAAGGAAACATTTTGCAAATAACCACAGTTTGCCTGTGCTATTTTAGGCACTTAAAAGGAATGTCTAAATAAAAAGTTTTAGAGTTAAAACTACCTTACTTTGTGCAATTGCTTTCCATTTCTAAAAAAGCACCCTGTTATCTCGTCTAAATAAAAGAAACACTGAAATGTATAGGGTAGAGTATATATAAGGTATGCACGGTCCTACACACTTAATATTTTCACAATTTTAAGTTGTTTTTCTCCTCTAACTAAAACATTGGTAAAGGAGAAAAAACAATAAAATACCATTATCCTGACATTTTCAAGTCTTATATGATTCCAATAACATGTAAAACTACCATTTCTGATAGTTACACCTACTTCAACAACTATTGGTTACCACTATATATATTCTGAGACACTCTGTACATTACTAACTCACAAATCTGCATCGTTGCTATAACCAAAAACTAACACTGGGTCAGACATAATAACGGGCACTCTCACACTATTTTTTTCTTCTAAGTGCATCATGAAGCATGTTGAAAATAAAGCCCAAAAAAAAAAGTTTTTCGATTTTTTTACGACTGACAATAGCGCTAAAATTAAACATTAATGTTAAATTTTCTAGGGGAGTGACGTCAAGTCCCCAAAATACTGATTCAAAAAAAAATATATAAAATTTTGCATGGGTGACAAACAGCAAACAGCAGAACTTAAATATTAGAAATATCCATTAAAATTAATAGGGCAAATCGGGGCATACTCTCATTGATCCAAAATGTGGCAATATTGGCCACAAATATGTGGTACCTTCACGGAAAATCAGGTTCTACTACATGAAATTACTGAATGTGTTCTCCCTTTTTAAACATACAAATTACCTAACTTTAACCTAGTGAAAAAGGCCCCTGACGCAGTCAAATTTGCAACTAGAAAATATGACTTCTAAAAATAAATATAATATTAATAGATAAGAACTGTAGAAATAAAAATTGACTTCAGATTAAATAGTGGTAACCAGTCAGTCTTCGGCAAACACTTTCGCTCTTTTACTACTGAATACATATACTAATAAAGTATACTCTTACGTGGTTTTGTATGACAATAAATTAAATATTGAATTCTTATCTTAATTTTTAATATCTTCTTCCAAAAGAGCCAAGATCCAAAAAACACTATTAATAAAATATATTGCTTTTCAAATATGTGATTTCACTTAATACTAAGTTTAGATGATTGGCTTGTTTTGATCAATTGCTTTAACAAAAAACAAATTAAAGAAGATATTAAATTTGTGAAAAATATATTTCTTTCAAATGAAATAACTCTCAACATTTAAATAAATATTACAAATTATTCTTTTTTTTTTCATAAATAACATTGATATGTAATATTAATTATTCATATTTAAAGTATAAAAACTTATCAATCAATAAATTTATCTACAAGCTATTTTAAAATAAACTCATGGATGCTACCAAAAACATTTGTGATTCACTTGTAATAATACAGAATATAGAATCTAAAACAGTTTAGTAACTTTTTAAAGTAAACTTTGCTTTTAAGTTTTTTGTTTTGTTTATTACACATTCAAAACATATAGTTTTATCACTTCGCTCGGCCGAAGGCAAATTTTGCCAATGGTCCTAGTGATTCAATTCTGAGATATCCTGAAGTGGTCAAAACTACACTTGAGATTATTCAAAGATCTCTTTGAAACTCTCAAATACCTTTTACATCCATATATATGAATGAAATTCAACTATTTTGGACGCAAAATAATCAACCCACATCGTTCATAATCCTTATATCTGCATATTTCCTTAAGAAATTGCGTTCGCAAATTTTGAACTTGGTTTTGAATTTGTTAGTACCTATCCAATATGTTATATTTGGCAAAGCGAAATGTGGAACAATACTGGGAAATGTTTTAATGCAATGGATAATGGACAAGATGAAGATGTAACCACAGCCTAAAAGAAACGGCAATTAAGGCCGTGGTCCGAATCATGCTTATGGCATTAATAGCGTGTTCACAGGCAGTCCAAATTAACCATACGACATTCTCGGTGATGTCACAACTTGACGCTTTCGGTGCCGAACGTCTCCGGCATAAGCTCCGTGAGCTTGTAAATAATATAACCTAAATTTTATAAGATTTTGGAAACGTTTGGTATTCGTTTTGTCTTGTGCCATAAAAAATGGCATAAAAAGTGCAAAATTTTACTTGAGGAAAAGAACGAAATAATTGCCTACAATATACTTATTCCCAAGCCAGCTAGAAAGAGCGTCCACAAATAGTAATAATATGTTTTGCAAAGTATCATATTATTACAAATTAAATTTAATTAGTATAGTATTTATTATCACAACAAGATGAAGAATCAATAAACATTTCTGGATCACTGCTATCGCCCTTTTATATCGACTTCGCAAGTTTATAAGGGCACTTATGACCAGTCCGAATCGAATCACCATCAGACAGTTGTCAGCGCTATTACAAATTAGACCGATCGTAAGCGATCTGAGTGCTGTGAGCACTGGCAGTACGATTCGAACCACGGACTAACTTACCTTTATTAGTAAGACAAATAATGGTTTACCTAACATCGAATTACTTGAAATGAACATTGATATGAGCTGTAATCTCACAAAAAAATGGCAAAATGTCAATGTATAAGTTAAAAAAAATATAATTAAAAAATAGACATGTGTAGTGTCAGAAACTATTTAAAATTTATCACAGACCACCACCGGTATTACTAAGTGAACTATAACCGGAGAGATAAACTCGCTTAACATACATACACTTGGCACTAACAATCCTGCTCGCTCCCTGGTTTATTTCTTTTGAAATGAAATAAGTGGATATTTTATAATTACCTATACCTCACTTTCAGTCGAGACAATTAAATATTTTTCGAGCCAATTTTCAATACTTATTTTCAAACTACACTACTCAAAGAGCTCTGCATTTTGGATAATAATAATTTATTTAAAATAGTCCTATTCCATGACCTACTGTCAATAAAAGAAGACCACCAAAACCTTTTAACATTTCCTTACAATTCTGGGCATTATCCTCTATCCTTAATTCTGCTTTATTCAACAAGTTAAAGCATATAAATCAAATCAGGCATGCAAACAAAAAAGGTATAGTCCACATATTTTTATGCAAAATCCGATTCTCTTCTTAAAATATTTTTTCACATAAATGATTTTTACGTAAAATTTGATTTCTTTTTCGAACACCCTGTATGAGCTACATTGGATACACTATTTAAAATAATATCTTAGGGAAATCTTAATGGGTTTTGAACTATGGCCAATTCGATGACACTATCCATTTCATTCTTTAAAAAAATGCCTAATATGATTTAGTAATTTTTAGGGGTCTTCTTTTAATAACAGTAGACCACGGAATAGGACTATTTCAAAAAGTTCTAACCCAAAATGTAGAGGTCTTCGAATACTATAGATTGATTTTTTTTTGGAAAATCGGTACATCTTTCGAAAAATACGGAATTGTCTTGACTCGAAAGTGAAATACACTGTATGTAGGGATAATCAAAGTAAATATTCTCCAAACCAGCAGTTTCCTTTCTTCAAATTCTCATTGTATATCTGGTTTCAAGATTATTTTTTATACACTGCTTTAGGCTGTATACTTTAAAAAGTATTTCGCATTGTTATTATGCTGTGAACTGGTAAGCAGACTGCAGAACTCAAACACACCCAGTAGGTTAGGCACCAATCACCTGTTCAAGGAGCATGGGATGACAACAAATTACCGAAGAGCAACTACTTGTTTGGAACATATTTATCAAAAAGTTTAATATAATTTTTTTAAACCCGGTGTTGGAGTAGGAGCTTTGCAGAATGCTCTACCATCTTCTAAAATTTTTAGTGTGTACCAATAAAATTTAGTGGACAAATGGAATCCAAATTAGTATACCATGTTCACAAAAAATTTGTTCGCTAAATATAAATTTAATTTTATAACAGTATTTCGTCTCTGCAATAAAAAAATTGTTGTAACTTTAAAATACAGGGTGAGTCTTACACCCGTATAAAATTTTTAACCAGGGCTAAAGTTGAGCCCCTGGAGCACGCCTATGAAGTTATTTTTTTAATAAACTCAAAATAAATATGAAAATTTTAAAAATTGCTATTTGCTATAAAAATAATTCTTATTTTTTTAAATATTGCAATTTTTATGAAGTCTGGCAACATTGCAGACTTAAATTAGAATGGTGGATGAAACAAGAAAGGAGGTATGCTGTCCCATAACTTTTTAAAAAATTAAAAAGAAAATTTTATTTTTTATAAAAAAAACTTAATAAGCGTAGATTAAGTGTTTCGATATAGCAAAATGATAAGCTCTTTTCTGAGGTCAATATTAAAATATTGAGATTTTGAAACAAGACACTTGCTCAATAATAAAAATATAATTCATTAATTTTGCTATTCAGCCCAAGGTTAGTTGATAGAAAGGTTAGGACATTCCAATTATCGCGACCAAAGGCAGATCCCCACTACACATTCTTCTTCTTCTCACAGACTGATGCCAGAGGCAAGTCAAAAGGAAAAACACAGTTATTGAAAGGCAAAAACTAAGTCAAAACATAAATAGAAAAAATCAAAAATGTGTTGCACCTATGAGGTCCAACAAGTTCCGTTGTTTCACTGCACAAACATTAAAAGTAGTAAATAACCAAAAATATCCAAAACAATTATTAATATACGACGTAAACAAAAAAGCCAAAAAAGTCTGTGTACGCCTATGACTGGAAGCGTCAAATTTCGTCCCCTTGCCTCTCACCCCCCCCTTTCCTTCCAACTTGTCGGATGGCCTAACCTTTCTATAAACTAACCTTGATTCAGCCCACTTTTGTGATAATTTGGACAAATTGCAACAGCAAGATTTAAACACAAAATATGATATACTTTGCCCCATTTCGATTTTCAACATCATACCTTCTTTAAACACAAGGAGCCTTCATAGTCATCCCTTTTGGTACATTTTGTATTTTAAATAGAGCAAAAATAACATTTTTCTGTGATGTAGTATGTAATGTCACGAAAAAAGTCCGTAGTTCAACATTGGCAGTTCACCTAAATTAACTTTTAAGGAACATGAACTAATTTGAATCAAAAGAAATTTAATAAATAATTGGTAAAGGCTAGAAACAAGAAGCAACCCACCAAATTCAAAATTTGCAAGGCAAACACGATAGCAAAGGAAACAAAACCAACTCTCATTATTTCCGAACCTAAGCCGCATATGAAACGGCGACTCCCCACTAGTTTTTCCAGTAGTAATAGGCGATCAAGCCGCCACCAAGAAGAATGGTGCCTCCTATGACTAATGGTAAATACAATGACCTCTTGAGCTGCGTCCACTGCTCGTTGATCTGCTGGCGACGTTTCATGTCCCTGACCTGCGCCTGCAGGTGCTCCTTGCGTTCGGCACGTTTTCGGTGCCTCAGCTCGGCCGTCTCCGACGAACTGCAACAACAGAGTATGCGTTTTATACTAGTCAAATATCTATTGCTGCATACGATATGTCTGAACCTCAGAGGAATAACCAAGGATAGAGGGAGCAACAGCATCAAAATACACACGTTTGTAGTCAACCAACATCTTATGACGTAGGGATATGTTTAGAAAAAATTAAAAAAAATAAAAGTATTTTCTAGATGTATGAAATCTGGTTTCACAGCATAAAATTCGAAGAACTTTTTTTTTTCAAAAAATGTCAAATTTTACATATAGGTAATAGAAATAATCATGTGGTTTCTTTTGAGTACGTCATTTGTCATCATTTTATAAGCAAAAACAATTGGCTAGGTAAAAAAATAAATACATACTCGTATATGACCAAGCTATTTCATTGTTTACTTAGTATCTTAAAAATAACAGACAATTAATAGAAAAATATACGAAGGCCTGGAAGGGACACTCGTCTTTTTTTCTAGATCCGCTTCTAAAATTTCGACTTATAAGTCGTAAGTTTGAAATTTCGACTTATGAAATATTTACCCAAAATTTCGACTTATAACTCAAAGCTTTAAAGATTCGACTTATAAGTCAAACACTAGGCCTGGGTGTACAACCTGGACTGACACTATATTAAAGACCCGAGCATGACGTCATATTTCATTGCTGTTTACGGACTGGGGTGGCGCCACTCGAAAAAAAATGGCGACTTATTATAGGTTGGGGGGGGGTATTCTGTGGTTATTGGTATGTCAGTTACTGACGTTTAAAATGTCCCAAATTTTAAATATCCAACTTTATTACGATTTGCCTTCTTTTTACGGTAACGAATTGTTTTTGCGTCCAGTATTTAGCACTTTTATCCTATTAACGCTTTTATAGGTATAGATTTGTAGAGCAGAGTTCATAAAAAGAAATAAAAAATAACCACAATATCAATTAATTTAATAATATACCACAATCACAATGTTTTTTCTCATTTTTTGAGTTAAAAGTTACTTGCAGAATGATCACCAACTTGTAAGTTGTCCAAGCCTAATTAAATCTGGTTTATAACAACAACTAGACATAATCTTGACAATCAAAATTTAATTTATTTACTCGAAATATTCTGACATCGTTGGTTTTTCCCTTATCTTCTTCATTTTGCAATTATTCTTAAAGCTAACTCTCGAATGTGTTTTCTATCATCCCCTAAAATGGCTATCAAAAGGTGTTCCGGATGACCAAAATATTCCTTTCTCCTTTCTCTCAATTACGGGATCTATCACTTTTTTCAGTTCTTCAGGGAAGTAACAATACTGAAAATACTAAATAAGCTAGCACCATCCTTATTACAAGCCCAATTACATTTGATTTCAAATCGGCATACGGTATACACGTAACTTTTAACTTTTGCAGGTTTTAAGAAAAGCGTTTAGTTTTATTAGCTCGGTTTACATTAAAGAATGACAGAATGACATGACAGATTTTTATAAACACGACACACGACCCACAAAACAACTACAACTACCTATGTCTATACAGTCGAGTTCGGACAACCGTTTATACAACTGTCTTTCTCTAGAGAATCGATTTCGATTCAATGTGCACGTTTGAGATTAGAACAGAGATCGAATTTTTAGGGCTTCAATTACTAGTATAACTGGCAAAACTGCAAACGCAATTTCATTGCTCCAAATTAAGGCGCGCAGTTTAAAATTTTTATATATTTTCTTAGTTAATAAAAAAATTAGGTATTGACAAGAAAGATGCTGAAGGGGATTTTTTAAAGAGTGATATGATTAATTTCATTCTAGTAGTAAGAAGTATCGAAATTCGATTGAGTAAACAAGGCCCATTGCAGAAGAATAAACACTATTTTGAAATTATGGGAAGATCTGATCAACCAGGTGAAGAAGCGAAAATTCTAGATATTATTTTGGAAGAGTATTTTGTAACGAATGCAAGAATGAAAATAGAACATTTTGTTTTGTAGCTCCAAAGCGTCCAATAGTCCTACATATAAAGAAGAAACTGAAAAATCTAATGTGTTTTATGCTTACACACACTACAACTAGCCGTGGACTTCATTTCAAACTAAAAGGTACCAAATACTCTTGCTTGCTTTTTAGACTCGCTTTTCTTAAGAAAATGTATGGAAATATGTCATGTGAGCTTGTCAGATTAGATGGACATAACAAACAAATATTTTATTTTATTTTGGATATTAAATTCGGTGTAACAGACACATTTGCATGCTTTTATTTTATAAAAGATTCTGCAACAATGGTGTTTTTACATTAAACCACCGTGTAAATTTGTTTCGTCGTGTGGAGCCAGTGGCGATTGCTTGAAACAGCGCTATGCACAGGTCTTTAATATATTGTTGGTCCAGGTACAACGTTTACTTGAGATAGGTTATATCCTGAGAAATATCAATTTGGCCACACACCACACACTTTCTGCGTACCATTGTATACAAAATCAGTCACTATATCCTAAATACTAATAAATAGCCTATAACAGTAACAGAAAAACAATTGAAAACACGAAAAATGCATACGTAAACAATTGGAAAACTTGACTTGCTGGGCAAGCACAAAGCAAATACCTCCGAGTTAACGAACGCGGCGCCCGCGGCAGCAACGGCGGCGTTGAGTAGTTTGAGGTATCTGTGACGATTTTAGTAAAGTGATAATTAGCTACTATAAATTACAGTGCAATTTAGTTTTAGTTTAAAATTGTTACATACAAGAAACTAATAACTGTTAATTTAGCGATATGGGAGGTGTGCCTTCATTTAATCCCATTATTAAACCCTTCTATTTTGAAATGAAATGCTGTAAACAATGGAGTACATGGCATCACTCAAAAAGATGTTGGCTCTGTTTACTTTTTGTTCTTACTACCTCTATCCTTGTCTATTTCTCTGAGATCTGAACCAGTTACAGTTAGTGCAGTAGGGTTATTTTGTCACGTGATTGCTAGCAAAACTTCAATTTTCAAAAACTGTTGACTAAGTATGACATGTATGACAGCTTAACTTCTTGCACCCAATTTTGGTAGTGTCGAAAGTTACAAATCATTTAAACTACACCAGCATTATGGACCACAAGCAGTGCGCATAGTGCAAAAAGAGCTACAGTTAAAAGACCGGTCAGGTAAAAAAGTGTGAATAGTTGCACTTATCTTGTGCAACATAAATAGGCTTTAAACTGGTAAACTGAAAGGAAGCCAGGGATGTCAGGGTACTCGTTCAGATTATAGATATCTAAGCCTTAATTAAAAAAATTACTCAATGGCTATAAAAACCTTTATGTATTCAAAAAATTGAATTAAAGATACAGCTCCAACGCGAATGCAAACTGCAAGCTAAGACTTGTAAACTTGCTTAATATTATGTTCGGCATACTTTCAATAGATGTGCAGATGTACAGGGTAATAATGTTTAGACGCCCAGCTTCTGTTGGTTTTAATCGCCATTACCAGGGATGACGCAGCATTTTCAATGGTTTTATTTTTGAACCTTTTATCTTTTATTTTGTTTGAAAGATCTTCAAACCGCGTCTCAGACCTTTTTGCCATTGTCAACATGCAAATCCAGGGCTGGATAAGATTTTTATAGCGATATTTTTGTTTAAAATCAGACACCACAGCTTTAATCAGGACACCATAGAACCCCATATACTTTGAACAAAAAATATACAGGGAGTTATATTCTACAGGGTGAGACAATTTAGCAAAATAGGAATTTTAAAGGCATCTGGCAAGTGAAGTGACAAGTATGCCATGGAATTACCTCAAAATAGTCGAATGGTCGGTCAACAGGACCACACAAGGTACCTATTGATGTGCAAAGATCCAATAACAAATATACAGGTTGTTCTTTTAATGTTAGGCATTTATGAATTTTCGTGGCAATTTTTCCTTTAATAAGTTTGGTTCAGACTCCGGTGGCGAAAAACCCAATTAAAAAGTAATTGAATATTTTTTTATCAATAATGTTTAAAAGATATTAGATACTATTTTTATCTTCTTAAGTTGAATTTATTATTTCTGGAATATTTCTATTACTCAAACTAATATTTTGTCAGTGCACCATAGTTTCAAGATTATTTATAGGTTTTCCCACTCCTATGCTAGTAACATACCTATTAAGTGACGGTTTAGGTTACAAGTAAGTTCATTGTTACGAACACTGATACGTAATGACTGACACGTAATAAAAAAAATTACATATCTGTTCTTAATTAAAACGCAATTATCACGGGTGCCTTGTTAGCGCGGCATCCGCGTCACCATAGCAACTAACCAACATACTAATTGTTGCCTGTCAGATAATCAGAAGTATAGTTTATCTATTATAAAGTTAGTTTTTCTTTCGTCGAAGAAAAATTATAATACAAAACTCGAGTTGTAAGCTTATTACATACTCGTGGAATTACAGCACTCGCCGCTGCGCGGCTCGTGCGCAACTTTTCGACTCATACGTAATAAGCTATTTACAACTCTCGCTACGTAATATACAATTATAAGCCTGACTCGTAGAGACCTAAGAAGGGATGCATGATTTATTGTTTAATAATAAAAACAAATAAATCACTTGACAGATGTCTGGCAGATATCGAAGTTCCGGCTTCCGCTTCCGATAGCTTGTTCTATAATTATTGTAAATGTTAGATTGACCTGAGACATTTTGTTTTGTCCAAAGAAAATGTTCTATGTGCAGAACAAATTTAGTGAAAGATTTTATATAAAAAGAAAAATTGTCAAATTCAATGCAAAAAAAATTAGTTTATTTGTAATATTTTATATTTGTTGTATACAGGGTGTCCCAGTTGTAAACCACAATTTTCAAATAAATGATAGAAACTGTTATTTCGAGCAAAAAAGTTTAAGTATGTGAATATGGGCCCCGAAATGCTTAATAAAAAAGAGACATGGTGTTAAAGTTTATTTTTAATATTGGTTTATTATTAATATCTCAAAAACGACAGATGATATTAACTTAAAATTTAGTACACAGCATGCGGGTATAAAATGCAATAAACTGAAGATACCAGCGGTTTTTTGTCATAACCAGTGGCATACGGGAAGGTAGGATACGCCCCCTTTTTAAAACTAATTTCTACGCCCATGGGTTCTTGGTAAATTTGACAGCATTTTTGAATTACCCATTCATTTCTACATAAAAATTGTCTATTGCCAATTCTCCCTAAAACGACTGTATTTTGAGCAAACAAAGCAAGTCCAAGTAGCTGCACACAAAAGGTGATAACTTCAGGAATGCTTTCAACTCTGTATTTAGAAAACAACACATTTTGGGGCCTATGTGAATAAGCCCTTTTTTTCTATTTAGGTGCAAAAAAATCCATTGCCAAGGTTTGAAAAGAATAGGATTTTTTAAAATTATTTTGGAATTTCCTTTGGAATATTACAGAAAATCATTTTTTTTAATAATTTATTAATTTTTCCTTGCCCATCAAACCTCGGCAATGAGTTGTTTGCGCCAAAAGAGCAAAAAAGTGCTTATACACGTAGGCTCAAAGTGTGTCGCTTTCTAAATACAGAGTTGAATCCATTTCCGAAATTATCACTTTTTCTGAGCAGCAACTTGGATTTGCTCTGATTGCTCAAAACCCAGAAGTTTGAGGGTAAATTATTGACAGGAGACATTTTTTATGTAGAAATGAATCAGCAATTCAAATATGCTGTCGGATTTACAAAAGAATCATGGGCGTAGAAAATATTTTTGAAAAGAGGGCATATCCTACCTTCTCGCATGCCACTAGTTATGACAATAAAACGCTGGTATCTTCAGTTTATTGCATTTTAATATAATTTTAAGTAAAATATCATGTGTAGTTTTTGAAATATTAATAATAAACCGTTTAAAAAAATAAACTTTAACACCCTGTATCTTTTTTATTAAGCATTTACGGACCCATGTTCACAAGAACTTTTTTGTTCAAAATGAAATTTTCTATCGTTTATTTCAAAATTGTGGTTTACAACTGGGACACCCTGTATACCTAAACATATATATACAGGGTGGTCAAACTTTAGAGGCAAAACTTCAGGAATCATATAAACATGTATCGAAACCCAACAGTTTTCGTTATATAGAGCGTTAAAGTTCAATCTTTTTTTTTCAATTTCCTTTATTTTTCCTAAAGGAAGACAGCTTAAGCAAATATAATTTACTACAGTTTAGATTAAATTCTCTAAATGCTATAAATTAAAAATCATTCGGCTTATGTCCACCAATACCTAAGAGGAGGGGTCAACCATAATATTTTTTAATAAAAAAAGGTACGCCACTGGAAAAGTAATCTGTTTTTGCCTTCACTAAATTTCCCAATCGATTCTAACACTCTTCGATAAGCATGTTGAGAAAAGTGCAATGAAACTGGCTAAGTATATCTTTATGTTACGAGGCCTGGGAGATGTGGTATCACCACAGATGTGGTCTTCTGGTTTGGGGCCACTCTAGCCATTCCGCAAGAATTTGTGCAATACAGAGAAGAGCAGTTAAGAGTTATATTCGGATTGGTATACAGGGAAACTGTTAGAAAAACCTTCATCCCTCTTAGCATAATCACCATACCATGTCACTATAATCTTGAGTGTCTCGTATATTGCAACCCAGATCGTTAGTTTTCAAAACGAATTTCATGAACACAACACGAGATACGCTCAGGAAATACCAATACAGTATCATTGTTTGCAGGGATCACGAGAATCGTGTAATTATTATGCTCCACTCAACAAATTGCCATTAGAATATAAACGGCTTGGTTTTTCACAATTTAAACAAAAACTAAAAAAAATATATTGTTGTGCTCTAATGCATTTTATCCCATAGCAAAGTTCATGCAATTTGTTTGCTATTATTACGGCGGAGAAAACTACAGATAGTCCGACAAACGAAAGAAGTCTAATGAAAAACTCAGTCTAAGCGCCATCCGTATGTTATTAATGTGGGCGTAGGCGGATAGATTGAGTTTTCATTGGACTTCTTTCGTTTTTCGGACTGTAGGTATCTGCGTTGGTATTGTAATGTATTTCTATTTATCTAAGTGATTTTTATTCTTTAACATAGCTTTAACATTTTCTTTGACGTGTGTAAAAATTTTGTATTTCTGACATGAATAAAGAAGATTTGTTACAGTGTCTGAATCTGGAAATGCATGTAAAAAAGCCAACCAGATTCACACAACACTCTTAATCTGTTTTGGATTACTTGTGCTCAAATTTAGAGCCCGCCTCGTGTGATGTCATTAATGCTGGACTGTCTGATCACGAGGCTGTTGTAGCTGAATTCCAATTTCATAAGTCAAAGAATTCAGTTACTAGGTACTATGAACGTATTTGCAATAAAAAAAGTTTTGACATATTTGTTGAGCTTGCTAGTGGCTTTGATTGGGGCTCTATATTTGCACATGTGGATCCCCTGGCTCAGTTTCAGATCTCACTGGTTCATAACTTTAATATGGCTTTTCCTCTAAAGTTAATAAAGAAAAAGCGGAAGAAACCGTGGATAACAAAGGGCCTTAGAACATCTTCTAGAAACCTGAGATCACTTCACTATGTTCGTAAATTTGTTGATCCCAGCAGCTTTTTCCGTTATGTTGGTAAATATAGAACTATATACAGGCGGATAATAAAGGTAGCTAAGCAGAGATACTATGACTCTAGAATACGGCAGTCCGTTAACGTGCAGAGGGAGAGCTGGTCAGTCGTTAATGACCTAAGGGGTGTAAATGGTGGGAGATCTGTGATTGGCACCCCGCCATCATGCTCTGTGTTGAACAGTTTTTATTGCTCAATTGCCTCTGCATTGGCGGCTGGCCTACCTGCATCGAATGACGCAATGCAGTATATGAGAGATCTTTATGTCCCTACAGATCACATTGAGTTGAAAAGAGTAATTGCGGAAATAAAAAACAAACATTCCTCTGGTTGGGATAAAATATCAGTAAAAATTCTTCAGTGCCTTCCCACAAATGCATTGAATGCACTTGCTGATGCCATAAACTTTTCTTTTACTAATGGACAATTTCCAGATTGTTTGAAGTCTGCGATTGTCAATCCAATTCACAAGGGGGGTGATGTTACTGACCCTGCTAATTTTAGACCAATTTCCTTGCTGCCCACTTTATCAAAGGTTATTGAAAGGCTAGTTAAAAATAGAGTTTTATCATTTGTGGAGAGAAATGGTCTCCTGTCTCCTTCTCAATTTGGTTTTCAGGCTTCGAGGAGTACTGGTGATGTGATATTCTCCTTCTTGGAGCCTTTATACATGAGTTTAAATAGTGGTGAGGTTGCTGCTGTGGTCTTTTGTGACCTATCTAAGGCGTTTGACTGTGTAAATCATGGAATTTTACTCAGCAAACTGGAATGTTATGGTTTTCGTGGTGTGGGTCTTCAATGGTTTCGCTCTTATCTCTCCGGACGTAGTCAGGCAGTTAGCCTTCGTGGCGCGACGTCACCTGGGGAGATGATAATGGATGGTGTTCCCCAGGGTTCTGTCCTTGGACCGGTTTTGTTTCTGCTGTATGTTAACGATCTGCCGTTTATAGATATTGAAGGGAGATTTACCATGTTTGCAGATGACACCACCATATTTTGGCGAAGCAAGGATCCTCAGCAGTTGAATGGCATAATTGAAACTGATATCCTTATAGTCAAGATGTGGTGTGATTCTAACCGGCTCTCATTTAATGTGCAGAAGACGAATGTTTTACTGTTTAAGTGTTCAATTAATGGAATCTCTCTAGGGGGTCGAACTTTGAAAGAGTCAAACTCTTGTAAGTTTCTTGGCTTGCACATTGATAGTAAATTGTCCTTTCAGGACCACGTTGAACATATGCGGCATAAGCTGGCCAAGGGTTGTTTTGCGTTGAGAGTTATCTCGAGTGAGCTCAGTAGAGCTATAGCGAGGAACGCTTACTTTGCCCTCATTGAATCTCACTTGAGGTATGGGATTTGTTTCTGGGGAAACTGTGGACAGACACTGCTCAAATCTGTCTTTGTCCTTCAGAAGCGAGCACTGCGATTCATCACTGGATCTGGTTTGCGTGACTCATGTCGTCCTCTTTTTAGAGCCCACAAAGTATTGACCCTCACATCAATATTTATTCTGGAGACTCTCTGCTTAATGTTTAAAAAACATCGTAATAATATTCTTAATTCGTCTAGGAACTCTGGCTGCAGCACGAGGCAGGTTCTAAGGATAGATCTTCCTATACCTTATACTACATGTGTAAAAAAATCACTGCTCTACACTTCCAGAAAGCTGTTCAACCACCTGCCTTTGCATATAAGAAATATTGATTCAATTACAATGTTTAGAAGCACGGTTAAGCTTCTTCTCTTGGAAAAAGCATATTATGTACTCGATGAATACTTTCAGGATAGTTTAGTCTAAGTTCTGACTAGAGACTGTAATATGACTTCTGTTCAGCATGATGACGGTTTTTGTTAATTTGTATGTATTGTGAAAACTTTGTCCATAAGATTTTATCTTTGACAATAAAGTTCATTTTATTATTATTATTATTTTTATTTTTATTTGTATTTAAATTAAGGTCAGTGACGAGCTCGTTTATATACACCAAATATTAAAAATATATATATTAGGTAGATTGATATTAGGTTTATTAATTAGTATATAATTATTATTAGGGTGTAAATTTGCAGTTTTGTTGCATTACACAAAAATTGGTTGAAATAAATAACAAATCAATAATATATTTAAATATGTATACCCCGATTACTGTAAGAAGTCCCGATTTTGTCAGATGACATTCTCCACAAAATCCCTAGGAATTTTCTGTTAACCATGGGTATAACATTGGTATATGTGTCTCAACCAGTTAATAACGTCACTCATTGATTTATGATGTCAAAAGTTACCCAAGTGATATGAAAAAAGAACATAATAAAATAAAAATCCTATTGCAATCATGATTATACCGCTACAAATAAAAATAACTATGATTACAACTCCTTTTAATATTAATTTCACATGTCATGGAAACACTTTCATTTTGGTATTTTGGTAAAATCAGCTACTTGCGGCTGTGTCTATGGTGCGTACTCAGGCAAATTTTATTTCGGTGTTGTGAAGTGACCGTGAAGGTTTTCCGGATCGTTCAAAAGGGTTCAAACTTTGGGCAGTGAAAATATTCGCGGGTTTTGTACGTTTCGTAAGTTTTACAGTTATCTGTGTTGTTCTTGTTCGTGTTATTAGTAGTTATTCATTATGCAAATGGGCTTGTTACTGACCTGGACTTACGACCGGTTGCATTTTTTTGCTGCATTGATGCCAACTTAGGATGGCGAAATTACCAATTGAAAGTCCCAGTAAGGACTTCTTAAAATATTTGACTATAGTTGCGATTTAAATAATAATAATAAAGGTCATCTACGTGATGGAATATTTTGCTTGTTGCTCTTCTACTTTTATGAAGTACAAGTTTATCTAACTATATACATTTACCCCTTACTCCATGTAATTCATGTTTAAAAAAGTGAAGTGTGCTTTGAAGATGTTCTAAAATCACAGTGCATCTTATAAATAAGCAAAGGAGAAAATTTGGGGAATTTCATAATCTTTATGCAGATATAATAAGATGGTTTTCATGGATATATTGAGAATGGCCGGCGTGTGTGCGAAGTGCGAGGCTCGGAAAATACCAAGCTCGAACACACTGTGCGAGGCGATGGTACACGGCTGGTCCTAGGTGCTGGGCAATGCGCCAATGTGGCCACCTGCATTTATACCAATGTATCTACTTGCTTTGCCGTCCTAGGCAAAGGGCAGTGCGAGGTGCGGTGCGATGTGCGATGCTCCGTTGTTGCCACTTATGCAGTAGTTTTAAACGCTTCTTGAAAAGATTTATCAGAGATGGGTTTTAATGCTTTTTATTGATGTTTTACTTGCTCTCAATTGTATTGAGTTTGTGTCATCATTTTGACCTATCTTAATGTAAGTTAGTTAACTAACTACTTTTAGTATTGCTTTTCACGTGTGTGATCCTTATATTAAAATTCAGGAATATCTAAGTTATAAGTACTCCGCAATATGTACACACCGTACATCGGCACACCATCAGTTTCTGATTCTTTTTGTTCACCATTAGTCGCATTTTCCCCTAATTACAATTTATATACTTTTAATCCAATGAACAAAATTCAGCAAGCTAAAACTGTAATTTTCATTAAATTAATAATTAAATACCTGAGAAAACGCAATTGCAAGAACATTTACATTAACCAAACTATTAAGTTCTTGCAACAACAACTCTGACAATGGTAAAACCCATGGACTCAGAAGTAAAAACACAGAAAATATTCACTGCCGAAAGTACAGAACATGGAACAGCACTGTCACTGTCACTTTGAGAAACCAAACGGAAATTTTCCTGAGGTCACCCAAAACGCTGCCGCAAACACTGATTATACCGAAATACCACAATGAAAAGTGTTCAAATTACATTTTAAATTATTAATTAAAATGGATAGTATTCATACATATTGTTATTTTTAATGGCATAGTCATGATTATGGTACGGTTTTCATTTTATTATGCACGTTTGTGTAACACTTTTGCTGTTATAAATTAATATGTGACGTCATTCGGATTGCAATATGCCACATTATTATACTGATGACTACAGAAAATTGTTAGGATTTAACATGGAAAATGCCATCTGACAAAATCCGGATTCTTACAGTAATCGGAGTTTAACAGGGGCCTCGTTATACAGGGAGTTGTGAAGGTACCAACCAAACTTGTTGCCTTTTTTTTAAATGGAGCACACTGTAATATTGAATTTTTGGTATCTATGCTTGAACCTGATTTCACCCATATACAAATGTAATATATTTTCTCCAGCTGTTTCGAAAATAGACGACCTTAAACTTTCAACTTTACATTTTTGACAATCACTATTTTGAAAATGAAACCCTTTGCGGATATTTTTTATACAGGAAAAAATGTCACAAATGATGACATATATTTGGCCTTAAAATATGGCCGAACTTTCGTCAGTGTTAAATTTAATGTAATTTGTTTACTGAATCAACAAGTTGTACGTCATATTTAGAATATGCGGAAATGCAACTACATTTAAGGGCCCCACACACACAGAGGAAAGACTCAAAATTTAAATGTACCACGCGCGTGTTACAGTTAAAAAGTATCGTGTGTGGACAAATGAATGATTCTGTGTGTGTGGTGACAAGTCGCTGTGCCCTTCATTCTTTTGACATAAGCACGCCCATAACTTCTCGTGGTAGCTGATGGCTCTTGTCCGCAATATTGCAATTCCTCCAACAGATAAATGTGGGAATAATATGCATGGCGTTCTAATACTTTGTCCACCGGGAACGAAGATTTACAATGTATTTTCTTGATGCAAGCACACACTACTGTCCTATAATAAAGTTAATTTCTGGATGACATCACTGACAAACTGACATAGAAGACACACAGTGTGTGAGATGAACTTCTGAGTACGGGTTTAACTTAAGGGAAAATGCAGACTTAATTGTGTGGTTTTCCCTGTGTGTGTGCTCCTTGGTAAATATTATTTTTTCCTATACATACATGCACTTGTCTCATTTCCAAAATGACGACTGTCAAAATGCAAAGTTAAAAATTTCAAGGTTGTATGAAGCGTAGCTATCAAAAATTCTTTTAAAACATAAGTTTGGTTAGTACCTTGATAACACCCTGTATAATATGACCTCTGATATTCCCCATAGACTCACATAATTTTCCAAGTCGAAACATAACATGCAAATGCTAAGTGAATCACCATAAACAAGTTCCACTGTATACTAAAATCTCTCTTTAACTGTACACTAGAAATCACATTTCCTAATTTGCTAATTCAAGGTTGGCAGCACTGCTTTGGGAGCGTCCAGAGGCATATTAAGCATGTCTGGCATGTCAGAACTTGTGGCAAAGGCCTAACGTCAAACTTGGTATCCTGTAGTTCTAACCTAACTTCAAACACAGAAACTATAGGGTATCTGTGCTTCAAAGAGCATAGTTTAATGTTAATTTCTATCAATTCAAATTTACGATTCGTGTGCGTAAAACGTAAATTCTGTTGATATGGCCCTTTCCGTTACCTATCAATATAAATATGGCCGCTGCTTACGGAATTCTAGGGACATGAATTATTTACCAGTCACAGTCTAGTGTACAGATAAAGAGAGATTTTTATCTGTTGATCAAGTATTCTCTCTCTCTAAATTTTGTAGAGCAAGGCTGCGTTTCAAAATTGCATCGGACATACAACTGAACAATCAACAGCATTTCAAAATTTGGTTGTCGGTGCTCGGCGATTTCTCCCAGCAGAGCCTTTCAATGTTCTGTTGGGCAAACAACCATTTATTTCCATGGGTTACTATCTTGATGGACAACCCTCCTGCACAAGCATTCAGTTGCTTCTCCTAGGGTACTCCTAATGTGGAGTATTATACCACAGAAATCACATATATATTATGTGATCTCTATTGCAGAGGCCCATTAGGTATTTGTTTTTCAATGAACTGCGAGTATACAAAGATGATCTAACCACATAAGATACACAGGACAGAAGTATAGGGCAAATCGACAATATCCTTTTTTGCTATTTTGTGATATTTTTAGTCCCCAAAGATGGTCCAACCTAAATCTTTGTTAGTCCATTGATATTTTCGCCCATAATTTTCGCAGATGGCAATGAATCAAGGCTTTTGAAAATAAAGCTACTCAAAAGGGTTATCATTCGATTTTTGATAACACATATAAATATATCGAAAAAGCTCTAAACTCACTGCGACAAGAATCGGGAATCGGAATTTAATTCCAAAACCTTATTATCAAACACTTGATTGCATTTTGTCTTAGTCTTGACATCTTATTTGGTTAGATCATCTTTGGAATATAATACAGCACAGGGCTCACTGTATAAATAAATAACATAATGTGATCTCTGTGGAGTAGAGTCAAAATGAATATAAGATATAATTTCGATTAGTTTTTGTAAGATTTAAAGATTTCCTACTTTTACATATATTAAACCACAAATTTCCAGGTATTTGATGGATCTCCCTGACTTTCCACTGATTTCCCTGACCAAAAATAATTCCCTGACATTTCCAGGTTTTCCAGATTGGCAGACACCTTGAAAATGTAACAGTTCAATGGGACATTTAGCTTTATAAAAAATGTAAATATATAAACACTTATATAAAAATATATTATATAAAATTAATTGTTTTACAGATAATACGTTATTTGATCTCACTATGGCCCAAATTTTATCATATTTCAATTCTGATATTATATTTCTAGATATAAATGCCAAAAACCCACGGCCCTTGTAAAATCAACTGGACTGCTTTTCCAATACAATTATATGTCCCACCGACAGGTCGGCTACATTGGGCGCACACGTCATAGACTGGGAGACATTTCATAAAAACATTTTGGCGAGTGGCGTTTTTAGGGTAATTGGACCCTGCCGAACACGAATCTGTCGGTCGCCAGACCAAATTTTGGGTCCTAAGCCTCCAAATTCAAGATGGTGGCCAATTTGACTCCAGAAATTGAATGATCAGACTTTTTCCTCTAAATTTGCGCTTTTTGTGAGATTGTGTTATGAATAATGAGTACAGAGTAAACATTTAACAATTGCAGATATCATATAACCACGAAAATCCAATATGACGGACAATGAGGCGCCTCATAGTGGTTGTGCTTATGGTTTGTGAATGCCCTCATGTTGGGTGTCGTTTTATATGTTTTTGAGGGTGCTGATTAAGATAAAACTGGCACGGGAACGATTTTGTCAACTGAAAGTGGTGATTTGAAGAATGCAAAACACCAAACACGGGTGGAATGGCAGGAGTTGTTTGATTTGCAGTTCGTCAAATCAGGGTCTATAGATAAAAAAAAGCTTTGAAAAGTATATAATTCGACGCATATTTTTATTTAAATTGATCAGTGCCTTACCTGGTAATGGGAGCGCATCATATGCTGCCTTAATGCATCCGATGTTGGTGGAAGGGCTTCGAGTCCCTTCACCTTGCCAAAGTCTGGCTTCATCCGCTGTTAGCACATTCTGAACGCCATACAGCCTCACAACGAATTTCTCGGCATCTGGAAGGGCTCGTTCGGTTAAAGGAAGGATGCCCAAACCATTAAGAAGCTCAGAGTTCCGCTGGAAAACAGAATAAGCCCTCTCCTTTCCGACTGTAGCAAGAAATGACGTAGTGTCACACCCTGTAATAGCATAGAATGCGGGTGCATTTGAAATGATGCTCTGTGGAGTCCCCTCGTGCACTTCATGAATTAGGATATACTTTGTAACTTTACTAGCCATAGTCATCATCCAGCAACCAGAACATTTCATCAAATGAAAATGGTGAAGGAGAATCAGGAAAATGTCTGTATCTCTTGCAGATACAACAATAGTCCTGTAGGGACTGTGCACAGCATGAATCACTACCCGGGTGTCATCTTCTTTATTTATGTGTTGCTTTCAGGGCCTCCAGATTTGTTTACGGACATGGTGAAACAGACAGTCCTTGGGTCGTCGAATCCACTTTCCCACAGTCAATTACCAGAGACATTTGCTTATTTATTATAAGGTATTCGAGTTCATCCCCTGCACGCATGTCCAGACTGTGCGGTATTGCATGATTTTAAGGAGGTTGGGGGGCAGCAGTCACTCTAGCCCCCTTTCCCCCGTCTACTAGGAATGTTAATGACACCTCGACACAAGAATTTGGTTGTGACTGATTGGTCAGCGACACTAGCTGCTGTGTCATTCAATTTAATGGAGGCAATAGGTGCGCACCATAAAGGACTCGAGAGTCTTTTTGCCCGGAGACTATATAAATTATATCCAAATCACCACTTGCAGTCGATAAAATCGTTCCTGAGGCAGTTTTATCATAATCAGCACCCGCAGAACATATAAAACGATACCCAACATGAGGGAATTCACAAACCATAAGGACGACCATTATGAGGCGCCTCATTGTCCGCCATATTGGATTTTCGTGGTTATATGATATCGGTAATTGTTAAATGTTTACTCTGTCCTCATTATTCATAACACAATCTCGATCACATCACGATTTTATATGCAAGTGAATAACGATTGCAACCTGTGATTTTTGAATATCAGTGATTAAATCGCAGTTCGTGAAATTATCGCCCGTCACTCTCATTGATTATTATAAAAGGCTAGATACCATAACATCCAAACCTATCAAAGACATACGTTTGAATTTCCAATGCCAACTTGAGGTTAAATTTAAATAAACATTCAATACAATTTGTTGGCCAAGAACTTGACAAGTGTAATGCAGGCTTTATAAATTTATCTGATCACTTGTTTGATTGTATTATACAGGGTGGTTCACTTTTATGTGGTAGGACTTTAACATTAGATAGAAAAAGATAATCTAAAATGAAAATTTTATATCAACATATATCGGGGAGAGCTTAGTTTCCGAGATACAGGGCGTTGAAGTGTTGGAAAAAATATGAAGTATTTTTTACACTGTCCGAACCAGTGGAGATATTTAAACCAAATTTGATGTGTAGTACCACCTTTTTGACTACGATATTTAGTGATAATATGAAGGTCCTGAAATAACTAGTGGTGGAGTTATGGGTTTTCACTATCACTAAATTTAAAAAGTAATTAGTACGGACCTGTCTCACATCAACGTAAATTTTTTTTTCGTAAAGTTCTTTCAATTCTCTACAAAAAGTGTATCTTGACATTTTTTTGTGTCTACCACGGTTGTGTAGTAAATAAATTATTTCGTTTCCATCTCAGCCTTTTTTGCCTAAAAATGTGTTTTCTAAGATTATTGATAAATATCGCAAATAACAGAAAGTAATTATGGAACACTTATCGGATTCAGCTATTTTATTTTTAATTTTATGGAAACAATTTTAAAAATAAACTGGCACTTGGTTTGAGGTACATTACTTTATTATCATTTTAACATTTTTATAAAATCTAGTATTATTTCTTAATAATTTTTATAATTCTAAATTTGTACAACATTCAACAATTGTTCAAAATGTGATCCATTCTGTTGCACACATAATTCACTTCGACGCCTAACGGATTGAACAGCATCGATTAAATTGCCATTTCTCAATTCATCGCACGCATTTCTGATACGATCAATAAGTTGTTCCCTTGTTTCTACAGGAGTCGCATAGACTTGTTCTTTTAAAAATCCCCATACGAAGAAGTCCAGAGGTGTTATGTCCGGAGAACGTGGTGGCCAAGCGACCGGTCCCCCTCGTCCGATCCACCTATTTGGAAAGTTATTATTTAACCAGTTCCTCACATTTCGGTGAAAATGTGCAGGACAGCCGTCAAGTTGGAACCAAGCCAACAATCTTAAGTTTAAAGGAATGTCTTCCCACATATTATTATGCTCAGCTACTAAAAACTCCAAAAAATTGTCACCATTCACTCGCTGTGGCAAAAAAAAGGGTCCAAACAGATGATGGTTGTACAGTCCAATCCAAACATTGACACTAAATTCGACCTGAAAATTTCTTGGCCGGAAATATGTATATGTATATGCTGATTATGAAAGTTTACTACTCCACGACGAGTAAAACACGACTCGTCCATCCATAAAATGTTATTTAAAAATGGTCTATTTCCTTCAATTGACTCCAAAATCCATCGGCAAAACACTAATCTTCTTTCTGCATCGCCGGGCCTTAAACCTTGTACGGGTTGTAGATGATACGCATGCCTGTGATCTCTTTTTAAAGCTCGCAAAATTGCAGACTTTGAAACACGTAGGGCCACTGACACTCTTCTGCTACTTGTTGTAGGATTCCTATCGAATTCACGAAGAATCTCATTGTTGCGTCTGACTTGTTGGATATTGTTTTCATTTCCTCGTTCGACGATTCTAGTTCTCAGACCGCGAGTTCTGAATTGCCGGTGCATGTTAACAAACACCGAGGGACGCGGATGGCGCCTATTTGGAAATCGCCTCCGGTATTCTCTGGCTGCTTCCGCAGAGTTCCCATTTGCAACTCCATAGCAGAAATGGATGTCAGCCTGCTCTTCATTTGTAAATTGGAACGGCATTTTAATTATTAACAAAGACAAACTGCGGCGCTGCTACGTTCATCTACTGGATGACAGATTATTGTATTATTAACTGTCAATAAGATTTTCTTTTCCATGGCACACTTATCTTCACCAGTACGGCGATGCAGAAAGGACATTAGTATTTTGCCGATGGATTTTGTAGTCAAAGGAAATAAGACAATTTTTAAATAACATTTTATGGGCGGAAGAATCATGTTTTACTCGTCGTGGTATAATTTAGAATTCTACAAATTTAGAATTATAAAAATTATTAAGAAATAATACAGATTTGATAAAAATGATAAAATGATAATAAAGTAATGTACCTCAAACCAAGTGCCAGTTTATTTTTAAAATTGTTTCCATAAAATTAAAAATAAAATAGCTGAATCCGATAAGTGTTCCATAATTAATTTCTGTTATTTGCGATATTTATCAATAATCTTAGAAAACACATTTTTAGGCAAAAAAGGCTGAGATGGAAACGAAATAATTTATTTACTACACAAACGTGGCAGATACAAAAAAATGTCAAGATACACTTTTTGTAGAGGATTGAAAGAACTTTACGAAAAAAAAAATTACGTTGATGTGAGACAGGTCCGTACTAATTACTTTTTAAATTTAGTGATAGTGAAAACCCATAACTCCACCACTGGTTATTTCAGGACCTTCATATTATCACTAAATATCGTAGTCAAAAAGGTGGTACTACACATCAAATTTGGTTTAAATATCTCCACTGGTTCGGACAGTGTAAAAAATACTTCATATTTTTTCCAACACTTCAACGCCCTGTATCTCGGAAACTAAGCTTTTCCCGATATATGTTGATATAAAATTTTCATTTTAGATTATCTTTTTCTATCTAATGTTAAAGTCCTACCACATAAAAGTGAACCACCCTGTATTATTGTATTTATAAAAACTTACTTGCTATGAGCATAATCTCTGATAAATTCTTGTTGCATGACTACCTCATGTCATTACTCGATCAAATGTCATACAGCATAAATGTTGTAGAATTTAATCACTACACTCAAAATAACCCTTGAGACATATCAGAAAAAAAAAGAAGTTTAAGTGTTCTCAAAAAGTAGCATTTCACTTATGAGGTTATAAGAAAAATCAATAATTAGTGAATATGGCGGGAATTTTAAATACAACAAGATAAATTCACATTATAACACCTCTTTCCTTGTACCAAACTTGTCTTTACAAAAAGGAACTAAAGGCAGAAGATTTCCATATGGAGATTTTCCAGAAAGGGAAATTTACCAGGAAATTTTTCGAAAATTAAATTTTGCGTCAGAATTCACCGAAATTGATAATTTTGATAGCCGCGAATAATAATCAAGAAAATAGGGTTAAGAGTGTCCAGTCCTGGTGTTTCCAATAGATTTGGAACCACAGAGATCGTATATACAGGGTGACCGTATTTCGAGTCTTTGCATGGGGATCTTGGTTATCTTAAGAGATACGAGGTCGGTTAAATTGGGGCAAAGTTGCGGAATTTGATGCCGAGTAACATGGTAAAAAAAATTTGGCTGGCCCTTCTCATTTTGAAAATATTGGGAAAAAACTGAAAATTGTCGTTTTCGTTTTTATTTTTTTAAATGAAAACGAATGGCGCTGGACATTTCTAAGTTAAACATTATTAAGGCACTTTTTTACAAGGAATCTAAATATGATCTCGCATTTTTTTCTTGTCTCCCTGGACAAAAATATGATGATCAACTTTTATTTTTCTTATGGGCGCCATATTGGATTTTTGCATTTTTGAAGAGGATTTTTTCTGGTTAAAATGATTTGTCGCACATTATGCTTTACTTTGTTTTTCTTGCCGTAATATAAATTAATCGTTTTTGCATAGTGCCTTGGAAATATTAGCCCCATAATGTTTGACGTTTTTGCATAGAATGCCTTGGAAACATAAGCCCCATAACGTTTGATAGTTTAGTACAATTTTAAATGTCACGGATACTTTATTTTACTGAAAAAATGTCATTTTCACATAAAGAAAAGCGTGACATGATTCAAATGTAGTATTCCTCAAATATAAATGACGTCGAAGGGATATTGGACGAGCCATAAACAATTTAAAGAAACGTGCTGCATTGTGCCTTGAGGAACAAGGAGGACAAATTGAACATTTATTGTAAAATAGGATTGTCTATTCGTCCAGGTTTTTGTTGTTCTTTGTGTTTCCAGTTTGACTCTTTTAGGTTAAAGGTTTATTCTAATTAAAAATCTAAGTTAATTTTACAAATATGTATAGATGGCTGGAGCATTTATGAGCAGAAGAATTTTGAGCATTTATGAGAATTTATGAGCAGGACATTTTTAAAAGTGTCTTGCCATTTTTGGTCACTGTCTGGCAGTTTTAGAGCATTTATGATCATTTATATAAATGTCGTCAGTTAGAGAATTAATGAGAATTTCTGGTCACTTGGGACCATTTATGGTCATTTATGAGCATTTATGGTCATTTATAAAAAATATCCCTTCATTTCTAACCTATAAAACTACAAAACCGTTTATAATTCTAACCTAGAATATTGCGAACTGTGTACCTACTTTGCAAAATGGTGAAACAAAATTCAATAGTCTGGAATTACTTCAAGGAAAGAAGTGACCAAAATTAAAATATGCTATTTGTGAATTTTGAATTTTGTAAAGCTGAATATTTTGCCCATGCAGGAAGAAGAAAACATTTGATTCAATGTTCAAAGGCTGTACAGATAAAGAAGTTATTTCGATTTAGTAGTAACAAAAATGTAAAAAGTATTTCTGATGTAGATGTAAGTATTGAATATTGCTAATTAATTTAGGTAATTTTATTGCAATAATTATAATAGGGTACTTGACAATATTTTTAATTGCTCTAAAATTGTCCTGTTTACAGTAGATGCACCAACATAACACGTAATCAATGAAACAACGTCTTTTAACCCTTATTTTCTATGATAATTAAAGACAAAGTTGCACAATTTTGTTCAGGCTGAAATCTACAGTTTCGTCGTTATATTGTCCAGAACGCCAAACGTGGCAACTCTGTGCCTCTCAGCAGAAACGGAACTGTAACGTTGCCGGTGCCCGTTTGCAATCATTCGTGGAACAAAGGCAAATTGCAGTTTTTTATTCCAGTGTCTCCAGCTTGCCTATGAATATCTGTTATTTAATGTATTGAAACCTTTGAGCTTTAACTAACGCAATTGCACACACAAATTTTGTCACATAAAGACTTTTTATTACGAATAATGTTCCGTATATTGACTCCTCTATATGAAAATGGTGTCTGTTTATGCTGCACACGCTGGAAACTATATCCTTCATCTCTGCCACGTAACACTTTAGTTAAAATATCTGTATACGGAACATACTATAAATATTCAGGTACCAATAATGGGGGAAATATTCGCGTATTTGGCAACGTTACCCGCCCACCTAGGCATCTAACCATATTCATATATCCACATGTCATCTAACACGTATGGTTTTCTGATCGGCAGATGACATCCCGTGATGCCAACTGTCATTCCGTATCTCGCTAAATCAAAATATTAGTAGATAATATCTGTGCCATTTATTATAGTTTGTTATTGATATTTACTATTATATATTGTTTGCGGACCTAGTTATCGTGTTGTTAGATGTGTAAGGTAAGGTATCATGGACATGGACCCTGAAAGGACAATCCGCAATTTGCCGAAATTGGATGCTGTTAGCGTCTGCCGAAATCCATGGGATAAAACTGCAAAGGTTTGTACCTACGTTGTAGTAAGAATACAGTATTATGAGTTATTAATAAAGAGAGAACCTCGGCCTAGGGACCATCTTGAAGGCGCGTTTATGAAGACGCCATAGTGCTTAGAAGTACCTACTGAGCCCGATTTCCGGACTTTAGGCCCAGCCTAGCCAAAAAAATTTACAGAAAAACGATTGAATAAGTACCTATTTACGAAAAAAACCCTTCTTGACTAAAATCTTCGATGGAGGAAGGAATCAATCAACGCTAAAAGTGGTTTCACGGGCATCATATCATAAGTCTGGGAGTTTGAGGTTAGAATTTTGAAATTTCAACTTTCCTTGCAACTTTTACTGCCGAATAAGGTTATGTCTCAGAACACTTCAGTGGTATCGCTATGTTGCCAAATTGCCGTTATAAAACACTTGTGACGTCATAAGTGCTTTCCCGCCAAATTTCAAAGAAAGTCTAATAACTTGCTAATTACGTAAATATATATTTTTTAAATAATCGCAGGGTCTTAGGCAAGTGTCCAGGAATTGTTTTATCAAGTTTGTAAAATTTCGTCAAGTACCCTATTACTGCGTTGAATTTCAGATCAAAACTTATTTTAATAATTTTAAATTTTAACAATACTGGAATATTTTATTGATTGCTAACCTAACTAACCTACATCCTACATGTTCCTACGCGTTGGGTATTCTAACATGCACCAACTTTCGGGAATATTTGCATTTTCCTTGTGCAATTAATAAAATAAATTCCCATATGTTCCACACTTAAATGACCACACTGTATATTTTGGGGGCCATTACACACGCGCATTTAATATCTAGTCGACTTATGGCCCAGAGCGCATGCACATTTCCTACATCAAGGGAGAGTCGCACAATTTCTGGATAGAGATGGAATGAATGAATGCAAGCTATTGGTCGAGAAAAAGTTTCCTCCTTTCCCTCGAAAAAGTTTCCCTCCTATTCTCGAAACAGCACGCAAACTCCTCAGGCCCCACTTCACATCATCATAAAATTTTCTGAATTTAACATCTCCGATCTGTAACTAATTTTATGTGCAACCATTTGGATTGACTACTTCTTAAAATATCTATTTTGATTTTAAACTGCAAAGATTCGAATTTCTTCACTACCTTATAATGTTATAAACATTTATCTAACACCCTTCCGTTACCTATCCCCCACCATCAGCTGTACTTGTATTGATGGTTGTCTCTTTAAACAAGGAAAGAGAGAGGAAGCCCAACAGCGCCCACAGCCGTGTTACCGACTGGCACATCACATGACAGGCCAGTGGCGTAGCATGAAACACGTTGTTAGCCAATATCACAAAAATGTTAAAAATTAAATGTAGTTAATTTTGACTTGCATATGTAATTTGAAATATTATTTATTTGCAGATAATTTCCCAATTGCACATCAATAAAGAAATTTTCGATAAAAACGATGTTAAAAAATAATACATTGGTCCTATCTATAAACAAAACAATGCATACTAAAAGGTAGAAAGAATTTGAAGAAGTTATATTGAGAAAAAATAAAGTTTTAGGGCATCTTTAAAAGGTAGCTGGTTAAATATTTACCTGTGAAACAAAATCCCTCTTGCTTTTCACTTCTGCTTTTGCAACCAAACGCTGAACAATTCACCATCATAAGAGTATATTTTCCCTTTAATCACTGTTACTTTTAATTCACAAATTGTCGAATTTAACTCACAACGTACTCGCTTTGTTTGACACAAATAAAATGGCCGCCGTTCAAAGCCTAGCAAAATCTATACACAGCAGGGTAGGCCAGCTCGGTTGTCCTCTCTCTTTCCTTGTCTAAGGTTGTCTCCATAGGGGGTAGGATTGTACAGTGTGCTAAGTTGTGTACTTATTTTGGTTCAGTCTGCGCGTAGATAGAGCCTTTGAGTGCCTTGAGAGCAGTTTGGTATTTCCATTGTTGTATTATTTTGTTGTATTTCTGTTCGGATGTCACCGATCTCATCTGAATGTTTTGGCTAAATAATAGGTCGCAGGCGATCATTTTTCGTCATTTTATAGTTAGCAGTGTGTTTGCTTATTAGTTTGTTGTTATTTTCTAATAATTATGCCTGCTTGTGTTATTTATGGATGAAAAAATTATTCTCAGAAAACGAAGGGAAGTGATCTTAAATATTACTGTAGCTTCCCACAAGTACACCCAAGTTATTTAAATACTTATAGATATTACTGAATTTTAGCATGCAATAGTAGGTAATAAACTGGCTCAAATCGTCAGATCCACAAATTCAAGTTATATTAATTTAGTATGTCTGTATAAAATTTTAAAATGCAATATTTCAAAAAGATAAAAGATAACGGTATAACGTTTCATATCATTTTAAACGTAATAACGAGTAGATTTCAAAAATGCAAGAATATACAGGATATTCCATTTAAAAAATATAAATTTTATTAGTAATCTTGACAACACCCTGTATAACATAACCCCTGATATAGCCATTGGATTCGCAGGAAAATTTCCTAGAACTTTTGTGTGTACATTTTTTTTACTATGGCGAAAATAAAAAAGTTAAGGGGTTCAAATCTTATGTGAATACCCATGTATAGGGTGGGCAAAATTGGAGACTTTTAAAGGGAAACTCCTATTTTTAACGGAGATAGACGGAAACTGATATTGTTGTCTGAAACTCATTTTTTATGATAAACTTAATGGCGAAAACCGCAAATCGGCCGTAACTTTTTCAGGATAAAAATTTTGTGTTTCTGTAAAAACATTTCTAAAGCACTTTTTTACGTAGAATCCGATGTTGCTACTACTTTTTTTTTCAAGTCAATGGTTTAAGAGTTACTGAGTTACTTTGAGCCGGAAAAAGTTATGGCCACTTTTTGAAAATGCCCATTTTCGAAAAACGCCCTGTAAGAAGAAAGAATGATGACAGATATCCATTTGTAGTTTTCGCCATTAAGTTTATCATACAAAATTAGCCTCAGACACCAATATCAGTTTTCGTCTATCTCCGTTAAAAATAGGAGTTTCGCTTTAAAAGCGTCCAGTTTGGCCCACAATGTACACGCGTGGCCTTTGAAATCGTTCCAATACGTGCGGACGCAGAGGCGTTCAACTGACAATGTTGCAATTACCCCTCCCCTCTCTCGCGGTTTGAAAGCCAGCGATAACCTTAAAAGCGTAAGTGACGGCAAATCTAACATCTTATTACGCGACATTACCAGTTACAGTGCAAAAAACAGTAAATTCGGCGCTGTTAGGTTGGCCTTTTAGATTGCCTGAATAATAGTGGAAAATCTTATAACCCTGCCCACGGACATTGGTGGCTTTTTTCGCAAAAGTCTTTCGACAACCTCGAATAGAGCCGTTCTAAAAATCGAAGAAGGTGGTAAATCTCTTAATTGGGTGTCGTACTTTCCTCCGGTACCAAAAAGAACCTCAAAAATCCTATATCTAAGAGAAATTCCCGATTCACGATTAATGGACCGGGAGATAACGTTTATGCCCGTCTGCCGTGCAAAGGTATATTATATTTCATTACTTGAAAGCGATTAAAGCAATAAAAATGACGCCATCCCTGTTAGCAAATGTAGGGTTAATAATTCAAACTGTATAAAAAAAAGTAGGAAAAAAATGATCGATGCCCGTCAGCCGTTAGTAGTGGATGATTCTTCAGAAAAAAAATACAGCGCTAACTCATCGGCAGACGGTTTTGAGTGACAAGTCCTGCAGGACCTCCATTTGAAGGTGTTAAGGAAAATTGCGAAAACAACTTATTAATGCCCGTCTGCCGAAGTCAAGACACATTTAAAAGCTCTAAAGAAGCCTCAAAAAACAATCGGCAGACATGTAGGATATGTACTTAATAATTAATAAAAATTTCTTTTTGCAGCATTTTTGTAACAAAAAAAATATAGACGCCTGTCTGCCAATTTAATGCATAATTAGGGTTAATGCAATCTTATAAAAAAATGCAATCAGCTGCCGGTTTTGTCTGTTAGCCGTTAGCAGCAGACGACAAATTTTTGATGAAAAATTAGGTTATTTTTAACAATTAATGACCGTCTGCCATTGTAATATTATAAATAATGTGCTATTTTGAGACGATTACTATTGTCGGCCGACGATCCCACGTGTTAGGAAAAAAACTGCATTGTTAATAATAACGTAAATTTTTTGTACTAAGAAAAACTTTAGTGCCCGTCTGCCATTGTAATATTATAATAAATATGCTATTCTGAAACGATTATGATTGTCAGCAGACGGTTCTGCATGTTAGGGAAAAATTACAGTATAAAATAATAATGCGAAATTCCATTATACTAGAGAGAAAGTAAAATTTTTGTATTAACATTTAATGCCCGTCTACCATTCTCGGGGTTGTCAATAGCTCTTGGCAATTGACCGTAATACCCACTACAAGATTCGCGATTGCCCACAATTACCTACATCCCCTCCCCTCATCCTTAAGCGGAAAGAGCACAGCAACGACACTACAGAGAAAAAACAGTTCTTTTCAGAACCACAAAACTACTAATAAGAATTCGTTATTAACAAATTTTTAACAGTACATCCACATCATTATATTCAGTTGCATATTCTCTTATCGATTCAAATGTGTTGTATTCACGGCTGAACGCAAGTTTTTCGTAACGTTGTTTCTCCAATCTTTTATAATAACCGCCGCAAAAAACACAGTTTTTGCACTGCTGTTCTGAGGCCTGCGAAGGAGATAATTGCTTATACTGTTCTGATTTGCAGTCCCACTTATCCTCAGAGTCAGATACACATACAGGGTGTCCAACTTTATAACTGTTGTACAAATCCGTAAAACCTTAATTTTTGGAGATAAAAGCCTAAACTATTTTTTGTTTGAAAGGCCTTCAAAAACCGCTTCTTTTGACCTTCCTGCCATTTTCAAAATGCAAATGAAGGGCCGGCTGCGATTTTTTTATACCCCCAATTTTCACGAGAAACATTTAGCGATTTTTTTATTTAAAATCTGACCCCCACAGTGTTAATCAGAATACCCCAAAACCCCTATATACTAAATTTGAATAAAAAATATAAAGGGAGTTCCATTCTGCAGGGTGTGAAAGTTGAGCAAAATAGGAATTTTAAAGGCATCTGCCAAAGTCAAGTATGCCATGGAATCCCCTCAAAACAGTTGAATGGTCAATAGGACCACTCAAGATGTTGATGTGCAAAGGTCTAATACAAAATATACAGAGTGTTCTTATCTGTGCCATCTCAAATTACTGAATTTTTGGAACTTTATACGGGTCAAAAATCGAGTATATCAAAACTAAATCTAAAAGATACAGAAGCCTGCCACTCACTAAATCCATATCAGTTAAGGTGGCTGGTGTGCCACAACAGGAAACGCACAGAAAATGTATCATCTTACACAGTGACTTTGTTGAGAACGGTCCAATAATTTAAATTGTTTTTATTCGTTAGTTGGCATTTTGTAAAGAAATACATTACTTTTCTCATTCTGTTTATCAATATTTTTTCAATGATTCCAGAGCATTCTTGATCCGTATAAGTTTCATAAAATTTCAGAATTTTGAGATGGCTCAGAGAAAAATACCCTGTATATTTTTGTAGTAAATCTTTTCACACCAACATTTTGAGTGGTGCTGTTGACGATTCAACTGTTTTGAAGGGATTCTATGGCACACTTGACTCGCCAGATATCTTTAAAATTGAACAAAATGGAACTCCCTGTATATTTTTTGTTCAAATTTGGTATATGGGGGTTTTGGGGTGTTCTCATTAACGCTGTGGGGTCAGATTTTAAATCGTTAAATGGTTTTCGTGAAAATCGGGGGTGTAAAAAAATCGCAACTGGCCCTTTGATTTGCATTTTGAAAATGGCAGGGAGGCAAAGAGAAGCGGTTTTTGAAGGCTCTCCAAAAATGAAGATTTTCCGGATTTGTACAGTTTTAAAGTTGGACACCCTGTAGACAAGACTGACAAGGGAGGTTATGTTTCTCACGAAGAATACTATACCCCTATTACTGTAAGAAGTCCCGATTTTGTCAGATGACATTCTCCACAAAATCCCTAGGAATTTTCTGTTAACTATGGGTATAATATTGGTATATGTGTCTCAACCAGTTAATGACGTCACTCATTGATTTATGATGTGAAAAGTTACTCAGGTGATACGAAAAAATAACATAATAAAATAAAAACCCTATTGCAATCACAATTATACCGCTACAAATAAAAATAACTATGACTACAACTCATTTTAATAATAATTTCAAACGTCATGGAAACACTTTCATTTTGGTATAATGAGCTACTTGCGGCTGCGGCAATGGTGCGTACTCAGGCAAATTTTGTTTCGGTGTTGTAAAAGTGACAGTGAAGGTTTTCCGGATCGTTCAAAAGGGTTCAAACTTTGGGCAGTGAAAATATTCACGGGTTTTGTACGTTTCGTGAGTTTTAGCGTTATCTGTGTTGTTCTTGTTCGTGTTATTAGTAGTTACCCATTGTACAAATGGGCTCGTTACTGACCTGGACTTATGACCTGCTTGCATTTTTTGCTGCATTGATGCCAACTTAGGATGGCGAAATTACCAATTGACAGTCCCAGTAAGGACTTCTTAAAATAATTTAACTATACCACACCAGTCGCAGTCAGTATTGCGGTACTGGCTCCGCCGGCGCCGATTGTTGCTCGTTGCCGACCAGTCTGTTACGAGGGGGGTACTCTACCAGAACTTTGCATTATGTTTTATACTGTATTTTTTTCCCTAACAAATGCAGAATCGTCTGCCGACAATCGTAATCGTTTCAAAATAGCATATTTATTATAATATTACAATGGCAGATGGGCATTAATTATTGTTTTTTTTTTATTACTAAAATTTTGCATTATTATTAACAATGCATTTTTTTTCTAACACGTGGAATCATCTGCCGTTTAAAGAATATAAATTTTGCGGTTGTTAAATACATAAATAAATAAATAAATAAATATCGTCTTTATTCATGAATAGTGTACAGTGGCAATTAAGATACACAAGATACACAGTGTAGTGGCGAAGTCTAGCCTAGGGCTATTCTACTCAACCACCACACTGAGAGAAAAACAAATTAACTTTAATCCTTACATATATTAGAACTGGCACACATGGATCAGACATCTGCATCTAATGTGTTTCTACAACTTGGTATTATTATTAAAAATTAATGTGCTGCTGGGCCAACAAAAACTTCTTGTATTTACTCTTGAATACATTCTTTTTACAACTCAAAATATCTACCAGGATCGAATTATACAATGTTACAGCGTTATATATGAAACTTCTCCGAAAGAGGGCAGTCCGATGTTGAGGCATGGTTAACTTATTAGCAAATCTGACAATTCTATCGTGAATGTCAGACTTTGTGACTAGCTTAGTCCTTACGAAGGGAGGGGGTTCAGTTGACTGCACAATATTGTGAACAAATGTACCGAGATGAAATTTCATCCGGTTTCTCATATTTAACCAGTTAAGATTTGTTAAACTATAGGAGATATGATCATACTTTCTTAGGTTACAAATGAAACGACAACAAGAATTCTGTACTTTTTGCAACCGGTGCCTGTTCAACTCGTCAAGGCAATTTCCATAAATAAAGTCACAATAGTTGAACCTGGATAGGACCAGTGAATCACATAGTTTTCCCGAGCTTAAAATTCAAAAACTGACGACTAGCATATAACAACTTTAATGATAGGAAAGATAACTGAAAAAGCCTCTTAACGTGATCTCTAAATCAAAGATCAGTATCCAAAATCAGACCCAGGTTCTTACCGGAACTCACCATCGGGAGAGTGGAGCTATTAAATTTTAGATGTCGTTTAATTTTGGTGTGGGCATCTATATTTTTTTTGTTACAAAAATGCTGCAAAAACAAATTTTTATTAATTATTAGGTACATATCCTATATGTCTGCCGATTGCTTTTTGAGGCTTCTTTGGAGCTTTTAAATGTGTCTTGACTTCGGCAGACGGGCGTTAATAAGTTGTTTTCACAATTTTCCTTAACATCTTCAAATGGAGGTCCTGCAGGACTTATCACTCAAAACCGTCTGCCTTAGCGCTGTATTTTTTTCTGAAGAATCATCCACTGCTAACGGCTGACGGGCATGGATCATTTTTTCCTATTTTTTTTTTATACAGTTTGAATTATTAACCCTACATTTGCTAACAGGGATGGGTCATTTTTATTGCTTTAATCGCTTTCAAGTAATGAAATATATATACTTTTGCACGGCAGATGGGCATTAAACGTTACCAAAAACGTGTCGTTATCTCCCGGTCCATAACCAGGGGAGTGCTGAGGGTCCTCACCGGACACTGCTGCCTGGCTCGCCACCTGCACCTTATAGGAGTGGGAGGGGAGCCTGAGTGCAGATGGTGTTAAGAGGATGAGGAGACCCCGTACCACTTGGTCACCGAGTGCCCTGCACTTGACAGGGTCAGATTCGAGTCCTTTGGCTCAGCCAAGCTGAGCGCAGAGGATGTGTATGGTGTCGGGGTGGGTGAGCTGCGGGCCTTCATTAAGAGGGCCGGCATGCTGGCTGCCGGGTGACGCTGGCCTGTGGGGGCACAACGAGCCCACTGTGGCCTACGTGCCGGGCCGATCTAAGGCGGCCACCCCCTGCACAAGATAGATAGATAGATAGAACCACTTTCGAGAAACGGTACGGCTGTAGAATCGACGAAACTGACAGAAGATCCTCTGAAACCACTATTGGAAATTGCTTGTTTTTTCTCATTTCTCGATTTTTCCGGGGCCCGGGAAGCATCAGAACCTCACCCGAGGACTCCATGGAAGCTTTAAAAATTGAAATAAACCAAAGATTTGGTTAGCGGTTAAGATAAAGAAGTGTAATAAACCAATGTAAAAAAACCACTATGAGATTCTTCTACAATAACACAATTATACTTAGATATTATACCTTATTTAACTAATATACCACTTTCACAATCAAAGAAATCCGCCTAATTTCACTTTATGACCATTAAGTGAATCTCAAAACACCGAGAAACTGTGTAAAACTTTAAATCCACTTTATGATAATGATAATGCAGCGATTTATTAACCTATTTTCGTTGAGTGGCGTATCGCAATTTTTATTTTCTACTGGGGAGGAGCGGGTCGGTACGAGGGAATGTAGAAGTTGTTGATTTGAGAAGCTGTGGAATTTCCGCAACGTTGCCGCACTTACCCGAAATTCTTGATTTCTTGGTTATTTCTCATGCCTAGTGGAACGATTTATGAGTCCAATTAAATGTGCACTTCATTTTGTTTTTGGATAAAACTATAACTAAAACACGTAAAAATCTACGAGAAAAAAAATTGTTTTTTTTTCTGGCCAACCGTACATATTATTAGGTCAATGGTTGTCAAATCTGACCGCATTCTGTAAGATGTCCTGAGAGGAAGTAATTCGTCATTAAAAATCGTGCTGGAAAAGGGAGGATTTTTGTGTGCTTTACGTACCTGTTTTCCAGTAGATTCGACTTTTCTGACTTGTCAGATTTTTCCGACACCGGGCTTTCCGATCTGAGTTCTTCATCGTCGGACTCCTCTTCAAGCTCATCTTCGCTACTACCCTCATTTTCGTGGTTGTTTTGTAAGGGTGTCTAAAAGACAAGCAAACAATACTAGGATGCTAATGTCTCACGTGGACAGAAAATGGCAGAAATCTGCTAAAATTTGCCCCCTTTTGCCGTGGCTCACCTCATCACAAATGACATCACATGATACGCTTTTTGGAATAGCCGGAAGCGGTCGATCCAGGCCGTTGAGCCGGTGAAGGCTGTCAAAACGGGGTGGCGGAGAAGGAGGCGGTTCATCGTCTTCCGAACTTGACGCATCAGCCGACACAGTCGAATGGTTGTTATCCACATTGTTCACATGGTTGATCTGCTGTAATTTCAATTCATATTGTCACGTAAACATCATTAACCCTCGTAAGATACAGGGTGTTTCAGAAAACCCTGGCATAACTTCTGGAGCGTACAGAACTTCAAAAAATAAAAATAAAATTCTTATTGACCATGTATCTATCGTTTTTAGTTTCTTAGATAGAGGGCGTCCAAGTTTACTTTTTAAAATTGAATATCGATCGTATCTTCTACTTTATACTAGGTACATTATTGAAATTTGGCACTGCTGTGTTTTTGGGGATGGAAAATAATCTGAAAATGTCAATTTCTACGTATCTAACAGAGCCACTTGCACAATTTTTGGCTCGTGTTTTTACTCATAACTTTTTTGAGGTTATCTTTTTGGTTTTGCAGGTCCATCATTTTCGTTCTGCAACAAAAATGTGGCTAAACTATTTTCAGATGGGTCATATCTCCTTTTTGTTGATTTTTATATGCTCACTATTTTTTGGGGTTTCTTCATTAAAATGAACCTCATGGAATTTTGTTTGGAAATTTTCAAGAGCAAATTGTTTAAATCGGACGTAAAAATTCCAAAAAGAATAAAATCTGAAAACGTCAAAAAAGAGGAGTAAGCTATGCATCTGTGTGTTTTGTGAAGTTAGCTAAAAAGAGTACTACTCTCTACAACTTGTATTCAAAAATTCTATCAATTATGTGGAGTACAGGGTGATGATTTTTACATGCCCGGCCTCTGTTCATGCACAATAGACGAAGATATGGAGATATGATGTATGGGAGATGATATAGGGTGTATAAAAACAGATAAATTAGCCCGTTTGGGACCTTTTTGCAAATACGATGATAGGCGTCGTGACAGCAAAAAATATTGCCTCCCACCAACATATCACTTTTGATACAGCTCTCAAAAGTCCTAATTTTTCTGAACATTTTTTATTAAAGCCATTTTTTCTCTTCGTTAAAAAGTTATTCTTCAAAAACACATTAAAATATTAATTTTTGTTAATCGCTATTGCCAGAGACAACATAGAGTTTTCAATGATTTTATTTTTGGAGGTAGTGGCTTGAACTTTATTAATATCTTACTTATCTACTTATCTTTATTTTTGGAATTAATCACCTGAACTTTTTTTTCTTTGAAAGATCTTCAAAAACCACGTCTTTTGACCTTCCTACCATTGTCAACATGCAATCTAGGGCAGGCTATGATTTTTTATACCCCCAATTTTTAATAAAACCATTTAGCGATTTTTGTATTTAACATATGACTCCACAGCGTTAATCAGAATACGACAGAATGATCATAATACTAAATTTGAACAAAAAATATACAGGGAGTTCCAATCTACAGGGTGACAAAGTTTAGCGAAATAAGAATTTTAAGGGAAGAATTACCTCAAAACAGTTGAATGGACAACAGGACCACACACCAGGGACACTCTAAAATGAGAAGAGTCCCTGGACCACACAAAATATTGGTATGCAAAGATTCAATAAAAAAGATACAGGTTGTTTTTCTCTATACTACCTTAAAGTGCTGAATTGTTTAAAACTTTATACAGGTCAAGGGCGATAAAAATCGAGTATATTGAAACCGCCACAGAAGTTATAAATGAACTACACAAGGCTGCCAGTCAGTAAGTCCAGATAGGTTATGGCGGGTAGTGTGCCACAACAGGAAATACACAGAAAAATGTATCGGTGGCCTTGTTGAGAATAGTCCAATAATTTAAATCGTTTTTTACTTGTTGAATAATATTTTGTAAAAAATTAATTGCTTTTGCATTTTTTATTGATACTTTTCCTATGATTCTATGGTGCTCTTGATTCCTATAAAGTTTAAAAAACTCAGCGCTTTGAGATGGCACACCAACACTTTGTGTGGTTCTGTTGACCATCCAACTATTTTGAGACAATTTCATGGCACACTTGAGGGACTCCACAGATTCCTTTAAAATGCCTGTTTTGCTAAAGTTAATGAGAAGAATATTGCTTGAAGGTTAAATAAATCCAATTGATACTGAAAACGGCAATATTAGGGAATAACTCTAACAGCAGGCAATGCCTATGACAGGAAGTATTGTTTCATTGGCCGTTTAAATGGCGGCAAATATGAATTGTCCTTAAGTTTTGATATTTATAATTTTCTGCTCAAAATAATAATTACAAAAATATAATAACTATCGATAATTAATCTATATACCTATTGGAACCATGAACATATAATGAAAATGTCATTTTCATGTCCATTAATATTTTCATGTGTTTTTGGACAATAACTTTTTATCAGAAGAGAATAAAGAAAAATTGTCGTTAATAACAAACATTCAGAAAAATTAGTGTAGTAACAACCAAAGTGGTATGTTGGTGGGAAAAAAATATTTTTGGTATCGCGACACACTGCGTCATACAACGAGATGTATATAGGAATAGATACATTACCAAAGGCAACTTGTTTTGTTTCATGATTTTAAAAAGATGTAATTGTTGGCACATTAAAGGTTAGGTTAAAAACCTACTTATTATGCATTACAAAATAGGATAGACTGAATTTAAGAAATGCCAATGTAAACAAATTACCTCGTCTTCTTCCTCCCGACGCGCTAATGTAGAAACAAAATAACACCCTGCTATTTATATTACCATGAGTCATCTATTCCTATATATATCGTTGGCATCATATTTGGAAAGAGGCGCTAAATGGGCCAGTTTATTCTTTTATACCCATATCATCTGTCCCCATGAAGTCGACGCCCCTGGTAAAAAAGTGGTAAACTTTTAAATATTGTTTAGTTTCTACATCAAATTAATTTTCAAAAGAGTGACACAACCAAAAAGTTTCTGAGATTCAGTAAATCCATTTGAAATTGTAAATATGAATTAGAGCATTGACTGATATGTTAATAAGACTGCTCACGGCTGTCACGTCTGACACTTTTTTGGCTCACCATGTGCTCTGTAGGGACAAAATACAATGCAAAATACAGTGGTAGCCATCAGCGCCATCTTTTTACCGGACATGAAGCTATAGCCCTGAGAAGTCTTTATAGTCGTTTCGCCGAATAAAGCTAAGTTCGTACAGTCGCGAATCACGAATTACGGCAGCAAATATTTGCAAAATAAAATCGCAAAAGTTGCACTTATTTCGTATACCTGGGATTTATTTTTTTATGAAATGTAGATAATTTTATATTACCAAATATACCCTTGACATATAAACATAAACACAAACACAGAAAAAAATAATCGAAGAGAAATCGGAATCTACGCGCATGCGTCAATGTCAATTTCACATCTTATACTTGCGCTATTTGCCAAAACTTGAACCAAAGTCAATTTTCCCGCACCCTGAATTTAGAATTTTGAGAATTCACGAGAAATTGAAACCTAGGAATATTCTCAGTTCCAATGAACCAATCAGAATCATTTTCACGATTTGCAACTGTATGCTAGGCTTAACTCGGATATGTTGACAATACAATACTGATTGGATAAGGTGAATTTTCGGATATTTACAAAAAAAGTCTAATCAAAACAACAACGATTTATTGTTGTCTTCTCGTTTCCGAGTAGACGCTCAGAAAAAAAAACTTTGGAAAAAACAGCAATATATTCATGAGCTTTGCGGTGTAAACAAAAAATTGTGACAAAAATAAAATATGACCTGACGCCCCTAAGAAGTGACAGTTGGTATGAACTAAATAGCCAGTATGTGAATTCTGGGGTCGGCTTATTCGGCAAGGTGAGTATTTATACATCAGCCAAATATTATAGCCTTATTTTCAAATTAATCTTACTAAAAAAAGAGCTATTTTTTAATATATATTTATCAATAAATCTCTCTTTTCTTGTTTAATGGTTTTTGAAGTCTAAAGGGAGATATGAGCCCTTAAACGCAAGACTGAAACTTGGTTTTCCGGCTATAATTATTGGATAGCTTGGCACATTTTGCTAAAATTTGATACAAACCGCCATACAGGGTATCCCATTTTTTGCACTTTAAAAATAAGGAAAATACCCCGCAAAAGTGCTGAAAATGGGATACCCAATACATAACATGATATGGATAATTGTTTTGGCTGTCAGAGTGTGCCATCAACAGTCATGTGTGAATTTTTTGAATTGTATTGTTTTTCTAAATGATCATTTTATAAATTGGTAATCATTAGAAAAGGGTACAACTGATATGAAAGAAAAATTAATAATGTCAACATGTCTCCACTAACAATGTCAACATGTCTCCATTGTTAAATTATAAGAGTGGCATATAGAAAACAAATTATAGCTATACTTCAGTCTGGATAAAATAGAAAGTAGGTCAGTCATGCGCAGTATAGAATTCGCCCTTTATCTCTATGAAAGCCACCATGGGCGTCCCCATACTGCTTAAAATTCCCTAAATGGCCTAAATGAAGGTGTTTCCTGCATTTTTAACGTATAATTATTACAATAAACACTCCGAAATAAGGTGGCACAATCTACATCACTCGCGCCCTGCCGTAATGCAAAACCGCGGTTTTCAGTATGCGCGGGAGAAGGTATTCGCGACGTGATGCGCCCATGGATTGGGGACCCTCTAAAAATAGATATTTGGCGCGCTCCGCGTTTAGGCCAATCAGAGGTGCTAGAGCTGACAGAAGGAGAACTTGGAATTCGAGGTTGCCATATCAACGAGGCAAGTGATCAGAAATCGCGGGTTATGGATTATATTTCGAGGTGGAAAGAAAGCTTTATATGCCACGTTTGGCAACTCTGTTTTTGATCATCAATCCAAATGCCGCATTGCGCAAGACTGACCTACTTTCTATTTTATTCAGACTGGAGTATAGCAAGTAAGAGCATCACTGACACATCCCACAAACTGATCAGTGAAATTACAGGTGCAATACTATTTTTTTTTTGTTATCACTACCTTCTACCTCATCTACTTGGTCACAGCTTATCTTTTTTATTAACCCAACATTTATTATTATGAGAATTATTACTGACAAACTACTAAAATAAAAAATAATAATCAAAAATCGAATAGGTCTTTTTCACTAGGTTGAAGTTGGGTAATTTGTATGACTAAAAATAGAAAACGTATTCAGTGCTTTCCTCTAATATTGTGAAATTAATCAATCAGAATCATTTTTGTGATTTGCAATTCGCGATTCGTGACTGTATGAACTAGGCTTTGATATGCATGAAAAAAGTGTAAAGTAAGCACTAACTAGAAAAACAGGTGCATAAATAAAACCTTGGAAGCTAGAATAGAAAGGAAGAGAAAATATAAAACTAGTTCATTACATGGTCCTTCCAACTATAGTTAATTCTTATTTCACATGCCTCATGCCACAACTTAGTATCATAGGATCAGGAGTGGAAGTTAACAAATGGGTGCTTGGATGTGGATGCCTAAAAAATAAGCTTTAAAGTAATTCGCAAATGTTCTTTGAAAATAAAAAAATTCAAAGTACCTAATTATTTACATACTTTTTAGATTCATTTACCATCATGACAAGACATTAGTAATAACTCATTACAATCATATATTATAAGTACTTAGTACCAAGAAACAAATTAGGTGTCACATATTTTATTAACTAACATTACGCAATATGTTGCCAAAAAGTTATAAAAATTTGCAATCAACTTCAATAAATGTCAATGAGAGCGCGACTGCTTTACAGGGGATTTATTTTAGATAATAGTATTATAAGCTGTTTTTTCAGTGCCCAAAAATTTCAGTGGGTAAATAATTCAAAATTACTAGTTGGTGGTAGAGATCCTTCATCAAGATAATCGGATAATGTAAGCATTGAATAACATAAAATGAGTCGGTGGACCAACAGCTGTCAAATTTGACAGTTCATTGGAGCTAAAGTAGCCTGTCGCCACCCACTGGAGAAAAGTGAGTTAAAACCCAAAGCACAATTCATTTCTATGTCAACATTTTGTGCAAAATAGATGGTGCCATGACATTTTGGCACCTAGTACGTATCAAATTTGACAGCTGTTGTTATTCTTTACATAATTTTACTCAATGATATAAGGTCAATTATGATCATGGAAATTCTGTTTACACTAGAAAGACATTGAAGGGCACACTATTTACAAAAAGTGACAAGGCAACACATCCAAAATTCGTATCACGCGTGCTTTCGCATTTAACAAATTTTCAGGGCTGTCTAAAATTACTGTGAATCAAAAGTTCGCTTTTGTAAAAGTAAAAACTAATTTTCGTAGAAACACAGGCTAGAATGTTGTCTTAGAAATCATAGTACGGTTATGTCCTCTGACAGTTATAAATTCAAGTCTAATATGGGCCAATTCCTAAATTCAGCGCTGTACCCATCGATGGCAATCAAGGTCCACCAAACCATTCCACAATTCAGCGATGGATTGCAGATGGATGGAGTAGGGGAAGGGTGGGGGTTCCATCGCAAATCTATAAAGCCCATCATGCTTGGGATGTTGATGAATAGGTGGAATTCACAAAACAGCGAATGAAATCTCTTGTTTTGTGGGAATTGACACGACAATGTTGGATTTGTTATTTTTATGAAATATAAAAAAATTAATGTTTATTTTTCCTGTTATCACTGATACAAGTGTACCGTTATCTTAAAAAAATTGTAGAAATGGAATCCCAACTTATAAAAAATACAGGTAGAAGATCAAGGACACATTTTTCAAATCAATTTGACTCCTCAGGAAGTTGAGGAAATATATACAATTTCCTCATCACTTGAAGATGATAAATCTAAAATATCGCTATCATTACTCTCTTCGAAAATACGTTTTATACAAATTATTCCTTCGATTTCCAAAATAACAAATTATGTTTTAAGGTTAATAGAAGACACAAGACACAACTGTCACAACTTTACTCCATCAGAGGCGTTCCAAAATCCAACAGAAATAACTGTCATTAAGCTATGACGTCATCCATCCAGGAGGTGAATTACCATTGAATTTAGGAATTTGCCCTATTATTCTGACATGATGAAAGCTATAAACGGGATGAAAATATGTTCATATCAGTTTGACAACTTTTTGTAACCTTCAACACCCTTCTGTCAAAACCGACTGAATGATTAAAATTCAAAATTCACAATGAACTTTATTGACAAATATAATCTCAGTTTAGGTAGAATATCACACACATAATCTACAACTTACAGTTTGTTCAGCAAATGTTCGGCCCTACGTCACAACTCCCGTCCTTATCTGACTCGTGAATATACGACAGATATCCATCGTATATTCACAAGTAAGACAAGGATGGGAGTTGTGACGTAGGGCCGAACATTCGCTGAACAAATTGTATATATGTTACAGACCGTTAATGTAAAACAGGCCATATACAAAAGGACTAGTCCATATGTAAACGGACTGAAGATATTAGTCCAAATATATAAGAAGCTTGTCCGTCAACAAACGGTCTAGTCCATTTGCAAAAGGACTAGTCCTATTATATACGGTCTATCTGCAACTAGATCGTATATCACAGAGAGATAGATTTAAACAAAGACAGAATGTATGTGCAATGTTTTCCGGGCGGTTTCGACGTCCGCTATTTCTGAATTACCCCTTCTTTTTTATATAGGCCCATCAAAGAAGGATAAAAGGTAATTATTTAGTATAATGTATCAGTACCCTAGATTTTTTTCTGCAAAATACATACTAAAAAGAAGGCATATTCTTCTTTAATGGGCCTATATAAAAAAATAACGGTAATTCTCTACGATTGCACAATCAGTCTGAATGTCAATAGACCGTATGTTAAGGGTCTAGTCCGTATATGAAATGACATGTCATTTACATACGGTCTGCGCCGTTTAGGCCGTATAGATACAGCCTAGACCGTATACATACGGTCTGTTTTCATATACGGGCTGTAACATATAATATATAAATTCATCCATGTGTCTTATCCACGAGAGCTTTGCCCATGTTTCTAAACCTTGTACCGCAACTTACATATTTTAAGTGCAAAGGAATCATATATTATGCCGAGTATGTATTTATTGATAGCTATTAAGACATGAGTATGAGAATTATTGTCTATAAGAAGAGTGTCTTAATAGTCATTAATGTGAGTTGTATACTCTATTTTTTCCACGACCAGTCATAATAGCAAACTACAACTTATAATAAAATATTCTCTCTCCACATCTATAAACTGAAAATAAAGTTGTTCGTTCGTTTTTGCTAATTTTACAGATAATAAATTGTTTGTATCTCTTGTAGCCTGTACCACATTTCTGTGCCTGTACCACAATTCAGGTGGAGTTAATCTATGAATTTTACTTTGTTTATTATGCATTTTCTTCGATTTTCAATGCAAAAAAATACATTTTACGGATTTACAAAGTAAACCGTACCTTTAGCTGAATAGCGAGGACGTTGACAGTTCGTTTGACATTTGCCAAACTCCCTAGATTGCCTGGAATTTTCAGACGTTTACAAAAATTCGAATCCAAACGAAACCAATCTATTCTACTATTGTTTCTGTCTAAATCCCCAGACAAATAACTTGGAGGAAGCAGCGATATATTTCTGTGTTTTCTGTTGTAAACAAAAAATTATGACAAAGAATGAAAATACGGCCCTGGCAACCCTGATTTGTCGGTTGGTTTATTTTTTGGTTTATTCAACAAGATGAGTATATGAACAGCCAAAATTGATACATTTTCAATCTGTCATGATTCCTATTCATTCAGATAAACATCAAATTAGAGGAAATTACACAGACTGTAGTCGAATATAAACAAAACTTAATATTAAAATGTTCTCGGCACTTCTATTAGCTTGTATCATAATGAAAAATATCTTGACTGTGTGAATATAATTTTCAATTATGCTGTTTTAACTTTTGAGAATTTTTATTGTGTCAAAATGTTGTGGTGATCTGCAAACATCATAAATGTAGCTTTAATGTTAAGAAATAAGAATCCCTCTAGCAAAAATAAAATTGACCCCTAACCTTTGAATATATTTCTTGGCAGAACCTGACAACTAAAGAATGTCCTAAAAATAATTCTTAGTGGCGGTTGCCCCAGATACATAGAAATATTTTAGTAGTAAATGATGAATAATGACACTAGTGAGATTCTTCCAGATGAAAGGAAGATTTATAGCCAATTATCTGTGCTATTATCCATATCAAATGAATAATTCTTTCAAAATAAAATATCAGACTTCCCCCGGGGAGGAAGGAAAAATTAACATTCCGTAATTAAAAAAAAACAGCTTAGAAAAATAATAAAATTTCATTACCTTAATAAAAATAATAAAATGAACTCTCAAAGGGCAATAATATTGTCAATAATGTACTTACCTCTGGTTCATCATCGCTATTTATTAGTAGTTGTTTAGCACCTTCAATAATTGCTAAGTATGAAAATCTAAGTTGATCAGGGGTTTGTATTAGTCCCATACGGTATTTCCTCATTTCCAAGAGAATCTCCTTAACGTCTACTTCATCAATTCCAAACTTTTCAATCTGTAAAAAAAATTAATGCAGATCATTTAAAAAAGTTTACATGAAAAACACACGGCAAAATATGTATATTTGGGATATCGCAAAAATTATTTCATGAAATTGCCTCTGCATATCCCATAACCAGAAAACTGGTTTAAAAACAGACTTTTGAAACTATTAAGTGCTTAGAATTCAATATAACTCATGTATACACAATATCGGCAATTATTAAAAAAAAAATTAAATTATTTGTTCCATTACATTTTTTATAGATTTTGAATTAATTGAAGTGTAGGTTTACATATAGCCCTTAATTTCAAATGGCCACTTCAAAGATTTTGAAAAAATTCAGGTAACCGAATAAAGTGAAGAATGTTTATAAAAATTGTATATTATTCCTCCTAAACTAGTTGACAGATTTTATTTAAAATTGACATAACTGCCCTAATTCACACGACAAAAAAACCCAAAAAAACAAAATTAAAAATGACTGAACTTCCAGTTTTTGAAATACAGGGATCTTCTTGGGGAATTTTTTATTATAGTTTCAAAATAAGCTAATTCATTATCTAATGGGACATTATTAAGTTGTATGGATCATTTAGTAGTTAGTTTTAACATGTGATCTATAAAACATCTATAAAACATAAGACCAAATCTGCTAATTGGTGGCATTCAATTGGATTCTGTCACTTGGATTTGTTGGCCCTGTTGCCAGATGTCTTCAGCAGTGGGAATTTATATTTATTTTATAAGTGACCCTGGTAATATACTAAAGAAATATTAACTATCCCCTGTAAGTTTAACTTGGAAAATAGCGGCCCAGGTGATTACGAAATTCGCGCAACTTCACTCTTATTCTTCCCACCTCCATATCTCTGGTCTGTATCAAAACCACATGAGACAACTTCGGGGTACTTAATTGGTTAGTGATTTGTGGTATGGGTTTCCAAAATCCAACCAAAATAAGGTTATTCCAATTCAAATTGAATTGGTACTTAAAAAATTAAATATGAAGTACTTTATCTACCAATAAATTCTTGAAAATACTCGATTTTACAGAAACAGTAGCATCAAATCAAGCATCATTACTAGAAAAGCTATGGGCTTACCACCCATTATTGACTTGATAAAGCAAACAGCACAAAACAAATCACTAACTACCTTTAGAAGAGGGATCTGGGAAGTCCCTGGTATTTAAATATATCAACCAACCCGATTTCATATCTGTACCTAATAGGCTTTTCTATGTTCCTTACTTACTTACAAATACCTGTTTTTGGGGGTTCGTTAATCCAGCTTATTATTTTGATAAAGAAGTATTCAAGATAAATAAGGTCATTTTTGGTTTTAAATGCCGATAATTAGAAAAGCTCTAATCAAATTTGGAGTTGAAGGTTCAAATTATAGGTTAGGTCATGTGAACTTAGCTATAGCGGGCTTTCAGCACATAACTGTGGATTGGATTGTATCCAGCACCATCTTTTGAGAGCAAAAGGAACAATGCCTTAAAATTTTCGATTATTTTTTATTCGATAACTAAGACAAGCCGACAAAAATGAAATATGTCAGGAGGATCTCTAAACCTTTATTATCCGCCTGCATGCAATGTTAGGTATATATGACCAGACTATCCAATTATTAAATGTTATATTGAATGGTATTTACGGACTATTTTGTTCATTCATTAATAAAAAAAACTTTTGAAAACATTAGTTTGAATATTAAACAAATAGTAACACAAAATTTCCAATATTTCTATTATGAGAAAATTCACCATGCTGTGTACTAAGTTGCTTGATATGTTTAAGATCGAATACAGTGCTTTTGGAAACTTGGAATCGTTCAGCCGCCATTTTCTACATTATTCCAGAATATTTGAGGCACCATAAATACTCACCAACACTAGACAAGAGTCCACTAGGCAGAGGGTACCTGAACGTCCGATTCCTGCGGAACAATGGACGATGGAGGGCCCCACGTTGGCCTCTAAGGCTCCCGACTCTCGAACGTGCCGTAGAAACTCGAGGAAGGCAGTGGGAGAACAAGGAACACCAAAATCCGGCCATGTCGTGTAATGGAAATGGAGAACTTCGCGAGATTCCCCACTTGCAGTATCTGTCAGTTTTAATTTCCTAGGATAGAAGAATATCTGGTTAAAGTGGGTATTTTAATTGAAAACTGGAAATACTACAGTTTTTTAGGGATCTCTGTAGTGCTTGGGCCAATGCTATCCTATTTCTATCCTATTTAAATAATAGTAATTGCAACCCCTCTTCTACACAAGTGTGAGGCTTGTTCTGTGGTTCCTCTAGTTTGAAGTTATTATATATAGGTAATCCTAGCATTATTTTAGAGAATATGTACAAAGTCAATAAAGTATCATTCATGATAATAGATTTTTGAATAAAATTTGACAGATATTTGAAGATTTGGTTTACAACCCAACAAGCTGCAACTTACAAAAAAATAGGATAATCATATTTTCAAATATTTTTCAGGAATTCAAGTGCAAAAAAGGCTAATTGAAACGATTATGTTTCAAATTAAAACATGATTTGACAATAATTTCGTCTTGCCTATAGGATCTTAGGACCAAATTAATTCCTTTACCTACCTACTTCTAAAATTGTCCAACATCTGATGTCCTACAAGGATCTATATACCGGAACCCCTGGCATGTATGATATTCATTCATTAACAATAGCAAAGAAGTTGTTAATATTCAAAGTGATACTTCTTATACAACAATGACCTAGATTGTGCAAACATTTCAAAAAGATCTCAATGCAGGAAATACCTAAGCACTGTAATAAAGAGTGTTTTAGGCATAAACTAAATATAAAGTAACTGGGTGTAACTGTTAGGAATAAGATTAATTTTATTAATCAACATATCCTAGATCTAATCTAAAGAGAAGTTAGGGTTCCAAGAGTCCAAGACAGATTAAATTTTTAATTTACCTACCTGTTTTGACCTCATTTTTGACAATATAGATCAAAACTACTGAGAATACAGTTTGGCAATAAAAATGATGAACATGGAGAATACATTTCACTGGGTATTTTAATTCCCTAGATAATCTCATGTATGAACAACTTTGATACTTATTATCTCTACCACTATTTAAGTAATATTTATAATGGTAATTAATGGTTAAATATGAAAACAATATCTGTCATATTGTTGGATACTGACAAATAGGTATAGGCATACGTAGCAGTAGCACCGCATGGTTACTGAACATAATGTGGGGAAGGAAAAAGGAACAACTCTAGGTATATCAATATTTTTTATGCTAAAATATAAAAAATCATTTCTGCGGGTTATTGTTTAACCATGGCAACAACCAAAGCCACCACGTTTTTATATAGGGAACACGTAAAGGTTGGAATAAATTCGGTAAAGGAGAGCATATGCTCCTTATTGCAAAGATGCTTGAGAAAAATGCACTTCCGACGGCTTCCGACGTATCTAAAAAATCTAAATAAATAAGTTTACTTCGGACCACGATACACCTGTATCGTGCTTCGGACGTGTACGGAGTTAAATGTACGTCCAAAGAAGTCACGTGACTCAACTCGCCAATGAGAGCGCAAGACGTATACCGACTTTTATATACGTCGGACGTATAAATAGCCACTTCCTATATTTTATTATACGACTACCCCTCCTCTTAATTTTATTATACATGTATAGCTAAATACTTTATTTCAATGCTGAAACAAGTTTGCACTATAAACACCTATGTAAGCATATTTACCGAAGTTGCGGGCAACTTGTCATATATATATACCTATTATGCGAACATTAGTAATACCTATGTAAATTGCATACATTTTTTTGGCTTTCAAAAACATTGAGATTGTGTATTACCGTTAAGAGTAAATTATTTGCAACACAAAGGTTGTTACACCTTTCACTAGCATTAAGTAGGTAGGTACAGCATAATTATAAATTATCATACTGAAACATAACCTTTACCTGGTTAGGTAATATGAATGATCCTTCTGTTCCATGTACTCCAATGTCAGACCCACATCGGCCATCTCAATCACATGTTCGGGTCCAATTTTTGAAGGCCAATACTGATAGCACTTCTCTTGCTTTTTCTCTATTAATTTGTTTAGCATGAGAACTGCTTTGCTGTTTTGCTCCCATACCATCAGCCAAAAATGACTGACTGTATTCGCCAGGGGCCCTTGTGTAAGGATATACTGCCGATTCGCTTTCTCGACTTTTATCAAGTTGGCATTGATATAATTAGCTGTGCCCTTTTGTAAAATTATACGACTGTGATCATAGGGGCTCACGTCTCGATACCTGTTCAAGTTTTTATTTTCTGGTCGAATCGCCTCCAAACAGGAACCACTCTGTTCTTGGCTTTCAGATTTTATTCTCTGCAGAACAATGGATATTATGTTGAAAATTGGAAAGTAGAACATAAATCATTTATCAGTTAAATGTCCTCAATTAATTTTAATACATAATCATAATACACACATTAGTGTATTTTATGACTTTATTGCTCTAAAAACATCATATTCTGGAAAATTAATATGTTGCAGTACAGCCTATTTTACTAGATCTTTGAACATAATAATAAATAAATAATTTAAAAATATTATTAAGTGAATAAATAAATATATAGAAACATGTTTTTGTGAAACTTGTGCTAGTAATGAGTCATATAAATAATAAATTAAGAAACAGGGTTCTTTCCTTCCTTATCCCATTCCTCATAAGCATTAAAAAGGCAATATTAAGGTAATTATCTCCGATTATTGTAGTAAAAGAAAGGAGAGCGTGAAATCCTACCTGATAAACCGCTGGCCAGTCATTATTCTTACAGATGTCCGCATATTCCTTCTCAATATTATTGCCTTTAGCCATTTTCTCAGTGTCTTCAAGTAAACACCACGAAATACTAATGTAAACAAACACAAAAACTGCGACGGAAAATTTACATTTGTAAAATTTGCAAGAAACTTAACAATTAACCGTAATAATAAAAAGCTACCGTAAATGTTCTCGTCAATCCCGTCGGAACACCATTTTTAATTTTTATTATGAAAAGAGACAGCAAAACTACGAACTTCCACGATTTGAACAAAGACGAATAATGTGAAATCCCTAAAAATGACAAGCAAACAGCATGTGCAATCGTTTTCCGAGAATTACCCTACTAAAGCCGCTAATAAAAATAATGGCTAATCGTTTGGTAGGGCCCCAGAAGCAAAAAAATTTATATTTCTATGGCGATTTCGATTTTTTGCACTTGCACTAAATGCGCACTCAGTTAAAAAAATTCTCGGACACGGGACACGGTGCAAACCGGACCGGGAACAATACCCTTCCACAGTCCACAACTAGACATGGGCAATTCGGTTTTTTCTTGAGATTCGGTTCAACGGATCCGGTCAATACAAAGAGAACAGTCACTGAACCGGCTCGCGGTCGCGGATCTTCACCTGATTTACCTGTTCGGTCCTCTCAGCTGAATAGCCGCCATATTGTGTGCATTCTAGGGATTTAGAGTGCATTCTAGGGGAAAAGCTCAGAAAAATAAAAAAACATAGAAATGGCATCTGTAGTTTGAAATGTTTGTAAGGGGTGGCACTTTTTATACTCTATTATTTATTTACTAGTTAAAGTTTAACAGCGTTGCCAATAATTCATAATGAAAAACTTATTTCTCTGGTAAATTAAGATAATCTTCTTCAAGATCAAATTACAAATAATAGTTTTGCAACAGTGGTCTCCGTTGTATGTAGAGACTAAGGACATACCCAATCAGTTGCAAATACGTTTGCTTTGAAGTAAATAATGGTAGATAATATATGATATTTATGTATTGGATGAGATAAGGTCTGCCTGACTAATAGGTGAATCTAGTATTTATAATTATCTAGACACTATTAGGAAGTATTTATATACTACGTGTAGTACTTAATCTGTGATACAACCAATTACCAATACCAATCCCACAATCTGACAAACGCGCAAATCGGTCAAGAGTGTGCCTCACCTTGTGTTTGACATAACTGGTGCTGTGTCTTTTAGAAGTAATTTTTCGCTGTTTTTAAGTGTTTCTTAAGTATTCGTTGGTTTAAAATGCTTATATAGACAATTAAGTCATACGTTATGGGCAAAAAAGTGTATTGTTTGCAAATCAAGCAACTCGCCAAAGGAGGTTACATACCATGCTTAAGTAGGTACATAGGCGTACCTAGTTCGGGGCACGGTAAACAATAAGTTGAATGACGTCATAATAAATCTAATATGGCGGCCTCCCCAAGACGGCGGATTGCCTAATTCTTCACAACATCCTCGAGATGACTATCAAATGAAAGGATTTGAAGAGTAGAAAACGATAAGGTGACTGACGTCATACTAAATCCAATAGGGCGGATGGGAATCAAATAGGTACTAAAAAAGCACAAAATAAAATAAATAATAAAAAACCTTTTAAAAACAAGCTTTTATTTAAGTAAGCCATATACTAAAACGGATAAAATAAGTTTAGGTTTTCGTTAAGATAATTCAATGCCAAACTGCGACAAGCTTTTTTAAATCAAAAAGCTTGTCGCGCAACTATAAAGAAAATATATTCTTTGGCATGTACTTGCTTATCAACCAATCACTGTCCGATAAACTTAATTGGTACTTACTTTTATGAACATTTCGCGCGACGAGCTTTTTGATTTAAAAAACTTGCCGCAGTGTGGCATTGAATTATCTTAACGAAAGCCTAAACTTATTTTATCCGTTTTGGTTCATGGCTTAAATAAAAGTTTGTTTTTAAAAAGTTTTTATTTTTAATTTTTTTATATTGTTTTCGCCAAACAATCCCCAACTAGTAACTGTCAATAAAATTAATAAGTTTGAATTTTAGAATTGACGCGCACTAGTTGTACCTGGGGTTACACTTCATTTTTTATAATAAAATTGAGATATAAAGGCAAATATATTTTTCCATATTTTTATAACTATTTTAAAAAATAAGAGGTACGCCACTGCTTTGTAATCGTTAGCACCAGATCTGTCACCCGAATTGTAAACATTATTTTTTTATTATGGGAACAAACTTGCCAAAACAAAGCGAGAGGCGCTTTCGGGTATGGTGTGCAGGGTTGGGCACGTAGTTAATATGGCATTAATTACGCAATTAACTACCGTAGTTAATGTAATTAACTACGTAATGTTTTTGTAGAATTAACTACATAACTTTAACTACGTTAACTACGCAAAATTTAAACATTTAAAATGCCCTATTTGACTAAATAAAGTTGGTCAATAATTTGTTTTATTGTTTTATTCTCACTCAAAATGTTTAGGTAAATACTTAGGTAGGTAGGAAGGGTAGGTACCAGGTATTATTAAATTATTATTATATCTAGTCCTAAATATAGACAGCAATAATGACAGCATATTGCATATTAAACTTTTACACTGTGAAGGATTACTGATTTACCAGTATGATAAAAAATAAATATTTATTAATAAGTATTTTCGTCCAGCCATAATTATTATATTTTGTAAAAATTATATTGCACATGTATATGTATGAGAACGCGTGTTTGCTAATGTGACGTCGACTATCGATAGGAATGACCTTCAATCTACCAATCAGATTATTTACTACATTAACTACACAGAGTTAACTACATTTCGAATTAACTGGGTAGTTAATGTAGTTCATGTAATTAATATAAAATTTTCGCTACATTCCCAACTCTGATGGTGTGTCAAGCTCTGTGTGTTTGAGACTCCGTTTTGCTTGAGTGCCGTTCATACCCGAACGCTCTATAGGATCCAATTATTATTTATGTGTTTATGAACTAACCTTCAATTTACGATGCAAATGCTATAATTGCAAATAGAAATGGAAAAAAGGGTTGATAGTGAAGTTATGGTAAGTTATATTTTTCGTTAATTAGCATTGACTCCGCAAGAGAATCAAGGAAAGGTCCATAAATCATCAAACTGACAATCAAAGATTCTACTGCGCAACTCGGAGCGTCACGTACCTAATAAACGGCTGGTGCTCGAGGGGGCAGGGGGGAGGAAAACAGAGCAACTCTGGAGCATCAAGCTCAAGCATACCCGAAAGGATGAAATGAAAGTGGAGTACTCCTGAGTAGCTCTGGAGTGCTCTAAGTGTAATACCCGAAAGCGACTCAGTTCTACGTTTTTTATTTTTCTGAGGGGAAAAGCGAAAATTGCGATGACAACACAATGATATTTAACAACGGCCAACCAGGGTCCACAACCACGATCAGAGCATATAAAACAACCAGCAATAAAGCTCGCCATGTAGGGAAAATTCTGCGCACCTGTCCGCGCAGCCGCCATTTGGGAATAGAGTCTGTCAAATGGATGCAGTCGGAGCGATGTAGCAGTTCTTTTTTGGCTGTATGAGAGATATTACAGTGCCTTGGAGTGTGCTTTTTTGTAAATTGTGCTTTGCCCTAGTATCTTTAAATAAAGAACCCCAGGAAGGAGTCAAAGCTGTTTGTGCTTACCAACGGACCTCCTAAATAAAACTGGACTGCTATTCTCATATATTAAAAATGCCCGTTTCATGCGACCGCCATGTTGTGTTGACAGCAGAGGAGAAGCCAATAAGAAAGTTGCGTTTTTGGCGGGTTATTTGAAATGAAGTGAAACAGAGGAAGAAGAAGACTTGAACCTAAATGGTGCCAACAGTTCCTCTAGAAATCAGCACATAATGGCGGTCAAAAGCCAGCCTTCAGCGCCCACTGGCGGTTGAACAAAAATTGGTGGAGGGGGAAAGCACCAATAGTAGTTAGTAGTCCATCTTTATTTAGGAGGTCCGTTTGCTTACCACACACTATATTCTTTACTAATACTACTCTGTATTTTTGAATTGATTTTCCCGACTACACCTATGACTTCTATTCCCCAATATGGCTCATGGTCATTGAATTTGCATATGATTTCTCAAGAGTAAGTTATACTGCTGGTTGTTTTATATGCTCTGCCTCAGCCACAAATTCCCCTCTTCTGTAGCCACAACCAGAGAAGTGGAGTAGGGAGAACGCGCTTTGACCAATTGCTCATCCTATTTCTAGGCAAATTTAATGGGCGCCATATTGTCCTCACTTTGACGTTTGCAGTTTGTTCTCAGCCAGGGGCGGATTAGAGCTATGTTAGGCCCTAGGCTAAATTTATTTAAGGACCCCTTGACCCGTCCCAATAAAAAAAATTAGGTAACATTTAGTTAAAAATTTAAGTTCCGATAGTTTTTTATCAATAATTTTATTTATTTTAGAAAAGGACATATTGAAAAAACTATTAATTTAACATTTAACTTTATGTACTAAGAACAGAGTAGATACATAGGTACTTATTATTAATTAAAACCTTTTTTCGTGACTTTTATACTTGCAAAGCTTGCCATATTTTTTTTGTTTCTATATTATTAAGGATTCGGATTTTTGTTCTCAACAATACTTCTAAAACAAAGGAAAAAATAATATCGGGAATTATAATACAATAATAATAATTCTCACCCTCACAATACTCCAAACTATAGGAGTACCCCAGAAGCAAGTACATGCTTGTGCGGGGGGGGGGGGCAATTACTATTATTTTGTCTTCGTTGCAGTTTGTATCTATCTAAAGCAAGACCTAAATAACAAAAATCAAAAACCAAAAACAGGAAGTAAGCAAATCCCCTAAGCTTAATTTTTCAAATTTCAGCAGAAAAAGATCAACCTACCTTTAACTTTTCGATAATTCACAGGAATTTTGACATTCAGAATCAACATCAGTGGTATTAGTATTAATGCCTTTTTTGAAAAAACATTTATTTTTGGAACATTTTGCAAAACTTCGGCTTGCCTTGAAGCCTTTAATTTTCCAATTTTTCTTTTTTTTGCGCCACTTGGAACCGAGCTCGTCTGAGGAACACCATTCATCGTTTTATTATTTTTAATTGCTTTGTTGTTACTGATACTAAATTAACGTAACCTAACTTATGAAGGCACAGAGAATAGACTGAACCACGATACACAGATAACGGTATGCCAGCTAGGAGAACGAAAATTAAACTCTTCTGCGCATCTACGTCACTGCGACAAAAGCGCGGCCAACTTATAAAAAATAGTCCTGAAATTAGTTTCACTTACATACGTCAGTTATCAATTTCGCGTCAAGTTAAATCCAAAGATAGGATGTAGGCACCTTGAGACACTTTGGTGTATGTGGTTGCCTATAAAACGAGTCAAATTTCCGTTTAAAAATAAAAGTAAGCCATGATTTTATCGAATAAGCGTCACCGTTGACGTCACAGCACCTGCGCGCGGACATACCGTTTTCTGTGTATCGTGGACTGAACCACAGAACATTAAACACGACTGAACCCATCGTCGATCGTCATCGTCGGCAGCGGTGGCACTGGCGATATGCTCGTATTGTTCACGCGTCACTCTGCCTGTTACCTCCTCTAGCGGTGAGTGGACTAAATAGAGTACTCAACAGCCTAGATGAAAAAATAAGGAGCGATGTTTTCTTTGCCTGAAATTTGGAATTGCGAAATGTAAAACCCTTTCCAATTCCGAATTCCGATCAAAACATCGAAATAAGAACGGCCCCCCTAAAGCCTTGGGCCCCTAGGCTACAGCCTACTCTGCCTATAGGGTAATCCGCCACTGTTCTCAACGGTAGTTGTTGTATTTTCAGCAGAGAAATGGTCAGTGTTTTTCGAAAATGTCCTGTGCAGTACCAAGCTGTAAGAATTATAAGTCTAGGAGACCTCCCGGGAGTATCATTTTTTCACTAAGTTTAGTAAAAACAATCGCCGAAATTTTGGGCACCATAGGCGCGCATCTGTACAATTTTAATGATTGAATATGTGGTTAAAAATTCTTAACTTGGGGACTGATTGGTCTTTGAGTCCAAATAAATTTGTTTGTTCAAAACATTTTGCTGCTGATGCCTTTACTGTACATCGTGGCGAACGAGGACGAAGACCTCTAAAGCAGTATGCAGTGCCAAGTCTAACAATAATGATACGCCCATCGCCCATGGATGAAGTTGGTTTAATATGGCCGCAACTTTTATTAGGCAGTTCGCGCAGGTTGTAGCGTATTCTCCCTACTCCATTTCTCTGGCCACAGCCCTCGTGCAATTGACAGCCAATGACGTGTGCGCCCAATATGGCCGACCTTTCGGTGTGACATATTATACATGGATAGGAGAGGCATAATAACCTTGGGACATATATGTATTTTAGTAGCAAGGTTAGCAGAGACTAACCTTGTATAAGTAGGACCTGGACCTCAGACTAATTAGTCTGAGACCTGGATCAAACTATATTAAAGACCTGTGCATAGAGCTGTTTCAAGCGATCGCCACTGGCGCCACACGAAGAAACAAATTTACACGGTGGTTTAATGTTACAACACCATTGTTGCAGAATCTTTTATAAAATAAAAACATACAAATGTGTCTGTTACAACGAATTTAATATCCAAATTAAAATAAAATATTTGTTTGTTATGTCCCTCTAATCGGACAAGTTCACCTGGCATATTTCCATACATTGTCTTAATAAAAGCGAGTCTAAAAAGCAAGCAAGAGTATTTGGTACCTTTTGGTTTGAAATGAAGTCCATGCGGCTAGTTGTAGTGTAATTAAGCATAAAACGCATTAGATTTTTCAGTTTCTTCTTTATATGGAGAACTTTTGGTTCGCTTTGGAGCTATAAACAAAATTTTCAATTTTTATTCTTGCATACGTTAGAAAATACTCTTCCAAAATGATATCTAGAATTTTCGCTTCTTCACCTGGTTGATCAGATCATCCCATAATTCCAAAATAGTGTTTATTCTTCTGCAATTCACCTAATGGTCTGTGCACTGTGCATTCCATTTTCTTCATGGGCATGGAAATTTCATGTTATCAGAAACAAATCTACCTATATAAATAGGATAAAACTGCTAAATACTGGCTCAAAGACAATTCGTTACCGTAAAAAGAAGGCAAATCGTAATAAAGCTGGATATTTAAAATTTGGGAGATTTCAGACGTCAGTAACTGACATACCAATAACCACCAGAATACCCCCCTATACCTAACCTATAATAAGTCGCCATTTTTTTCGTAGAGTGGCGCGCCACCCAAGTCTGTAAACAACAATGAAATATTGCTCGGTCTTTAACATAGTGTCGGTCCAGGTAGGACCTAGAGGAGAGAAATAGAGTAGGGAGAATACGCTCTAAGCTGCGTGAACTGCCTAATAAAAGTAGCGGCCATATTAAACCAACTTCATCCATGGGCATATCATCGTTAACAGACTTGGCACTGCAGATTGCTTTAGAGGTCTTCGTTCTCGTTCGCCACGATGCACAGTAAAGGCATCAGCAGCAAAATGTTTTGAAAAAACAAATTTATTTGACTCAAAGTCCAATCATTAAATTTGCCTGGAAATAGGATGCGCAATAGGTCAAAAAGCGTTCTCCCTACTCCATTTCTCTGGTTACTTGTAGACACAGAGATCGTACGTAGAGTGCTGGAGCTTTCGCCATTATGGCTAATTTCAATTTTGTACTACGCGCTGGGGCATGCGGTGTTTGCGCGCTGTTTCGAAAATAGGAGGGAAACATTTTCGAGAGAAAGAAGGAAACTTTTTCGCGGCCAATAGCTTGCATTCACTCATTCCGTCTCTATCGTATACATTATGTACAGGGTGATTCAGTTTTATTCTGCGACACTTCAACAGGTGATAGAAAACCAAAAAATAACCGCACTTTCTTCTATAAACTATATCATTTTAAGGCCTTATAAAAAGTTACAGGGTGTTAAAGTTGCAAGAAATATGTGGAACTTAATTATTGAATATTTACCAAACTAGTTGAGATATTTAAGTCATACTTGGTACACGTTATAACGGCATGGGTTAGCATAAAACCTGTTAATATCAAACACCTTGAACAACCAGTGGCGTAGAAGTGAGTAATTAGTAATATTTGTTTTTAGAAAAAAAAATGAACCACCCTGTATAGCAATAAAATGTATTCAATTTCTTATGTAAATAAAAACGTTCTCTTAGCATTTTTCATATGTGTCATGGTTTCATAGCAAATTTGATTTTTTCGTATTATTTCGGGGTGCTTCTGAAAAATTAACTTAAAATTTCGCTCCATAAGTAACACTCAAAGCAGAAAACATGTGTTTCTTACTCAGAATTTAGTATGAGGTTTCTTACTTTAAATACAGTAACTTTTCCCAATAAACTTACCCATTCAAGGTTTTATTATTCAAGATACAGAGCGTAACATTAATTGTATCTTCCCATTGAGTAAATTATTATTCCTTTACTCAATGATCTTCCTTAAATGTATTAGACCCTGTATCTTCAAGAGTATAGCCTTAAATAGGTAAGTTTATTGGAAAAAGTTACTTTATTCCAAGTAGCAAACACATTATTTCCACAATTAAGTGATACTTATGGAGCAAATTTTTTAATGTTTTTTTCAGAAATACCCCGAAATAATACAAAATGACCATGGCACATATGAAAAAATGCTAAGAGAACGTTTTTGTTTACAATTAAAATTTACATAAGAAATTGAATACATTTTAATGCTATACAAGGTGGTTCATTTTGTTTTCTAAAAACAATTATACTAATTACCCACTTCTACGCCACTGGTTGTTCAAGGTGTTTGATATTAACAGGTTTTATGCTAATCCATGCCGTTATAGCGTGTACCAAATATGAAATATGACTTGAATATCTCAACTAGTTTGGTAAATATTCAATAAAGACCACGTTTCTTAAAACTTTTACACCCTGTAACTTTTTAATAAAGCCTTAAAATGATATAGTTTATAAACGAAAGTGCGGTTATTTTTTGGTTTTCTATCACCTGTTGAAGGGTCGCAGAATAAAACTGAATCACCCTGTATATGGGGGTAACTTTTCAATCAAGGACGGCGGCCATTTGTATGCTTGAAATTAAATCGTTATATTTTTACCTAACATGAAGGCATAGGTATGCCTTATTTAGATATGTGAGTGAGAGTGGTTTATTTATTTTTATTTGTATATGTTTATTCATCTGCTGTACAGGGTGTTTACTTTTATCTTGTACACTAAGGGATTTTGAGAACCGTTAGAGCTACAGGGTCGGTTAAATTAGAAAAAACTTGCACTTTTTTATGAGCTTCAAGGATCTGAAAAGAAATTTGAGGTAGCTCACTACGTTTCTGAAATATCCTGAAAAACTGAAAGTTGCCGATTTCGAAAATATCTTATATCTTTTTAATTAAACAAGGAAACATTACGATATTTGGTACTCTCAAGTTGTTTCATAAAATCAATTTCCGGTAAAAGAAATTATCACAATCTATAGTATATAATTTTTATTTAAAAAACATATTCAGACAACTTATATTAAACAAAAAAAATCTAAAATAAAATATAAAGTAGACGTTATAATTTTGCGACAAAACTTTTAATTACCTACTGATGCTTAAAAAGAATTAGTTTATTAAAAATTTTTACTCTCCTCGGTAATATTTTGTATAACTTGTCGAGAAACATCCTCCAAGATGTTCTTTGGCAGTGCCTTATGTATGTAAATGGTCTGAGGCACCACTCTACTTTTTTACAAATTTGTACAACTTCTTTCGATGGATAAAAATATGCACCTAAGCAGAGAAAAAAATAATATGTATACATATTTGTTAAAAATGTTACTGGCTTACCAAGATTTCTTCTTTTTATGAATGCATAATTATCGCTAAGAATTTTGTGTTCTTTCGCTTCCAAAAGATCTAGATAACTTTCACAAAATATTGTTTTGTGCAACATTTTTACTACATATCCACCCATATACCTATGTCACTACATTGTCACAAATTTCATCCAGGCTAATATAATTTGGAATAATGTCGTAATCATGATCCTGTAAGGCATTTTCTATGGAAATGACATTGCGTCTTAAATTGTGAACATCTCTCAACTGAACATCTTGTGTATGGTAGAAGATACCGATAGTACTGTAGTGGTATCTAATACCTGGCAGTTTCCCTCATCAGTGCCTTGAATATCTGTATGAAGTAATAATTTTTGGTAAGACCTCATGAATTGCAGTGCTGAAGGGCTATTATTCCAACCATTAAGAGTTCTAAAATTTTCAATGAACATGTAAAATAGTGCTTAGGTAAATATCCATAGCTACATTTCAATATCCAAAATATTACTCACCTTATTGTACAAAAGAATAATTCTAGGTGGTCTTGGGAGCATAAATATGTTTATATATATACAGGGTGTAACTAAACTGGTGGTCAAAAATGAAACCACGTATTCTTGGAGTCAAAATAAGGGCACTTCTTCATATATTTTTTCTCCTACGGGCCATAGTTTTTTTATACAGAGCGTAGAAGTTTGGAGAAAAATACACATATTTCTTAGTATTTCTAGAAGTATACGAGATATTTTCTTCAAACTTGGCGTGTCACATTAGCAGATCAGCCGTCAAACTTAAGGTTGACATGAAGCTTCTGAGGCTCCCAGTTGCGGAGATACAGGGTGTTAGTAGAATTAATTTGTTCAGAAAAATATGAATACTCTGTATAATCGCATTTTTTAAATTTGTTTTGAGTGGTGAATAGAATGGTTAACAAAAAGTATCTCTTAGTATTTTGTCATATTGGCAGCCGTTTCTTAATTATTTTTAAAGAACGGCAACGCTGCAATGAACAATAGTCACTTTAAGAATAAATCTAGAAACCTGTGGATGCCACTTAAACTTTATTTAACAAAATACAAAAGCAAAAACAATAATAAAAGAAACGTATTGCTATTAGAAAATTAAATTATTAAATGTTCGAAATGACCTCCGTCTCTTTCAATACACGCAACTATGCGTTTCCACATGTTTATTATTGCCATTTGCAAGTCCATAGCAAAAGTGCATATCAGTCAATTCATCAAATGAAAATATAATTTTTCGAAATATTGATACTAAGGTGCAAAGTTGGCAGCCAAATGATTCAAATAATGCCAAGTTTAATTGACATCCACAGATTGTTAGATTTATTCTTAAAGTGACTTTTTTATTGCAGCATTGCCGTTCTTTGAAAATAATTAAAAAACGGCTGGGAATATGAAAAAATACTAAGAGATACTTTTTGTTAACCATGGTATTTACCATTCAAAACAAATTTAAAAAATGCGATTATAAAGGGTATTCATATTTTTCTGAACTAATTAATTTTAATAACACCCTGTATCTCCGCAACTGGGGGCCTCACAAGCTTCATATTAACCTTAAATTTGACAACTCATCCGCTCATGTGACACGCCAAGTTTGAAGAAAATATCTCGTATACTTCTAGAGATACTAAGAAATATGTGTATTTTTCTCTAAATTTCTACGCTCTGTATAAAAAAAACTATGGCCCGTAGGAGAAAAAAATATATGAAGAAGTGCCCTTATTTCGACTCCAAGAATACGTGGTTTCATTTTTGACCATCAGTTTAGTTACACCCTGTATAATGCAATTTTCCTGTCTTTCCATATGTCGTATACATGCCAAGAAATGATTTATCCTAAAAACCCGGTCTTTCTTGGTGTTTTGCATAAATAAGTCCCTTGTAGTAGTACGCAAAGGACATTTGAAACCTCTGTCCCAAGGCAATCTTGAATTTAAAATATCGAACATGTTAATAATTTAGATAAACTTAACAGTGGCTTCACATTCGGCAAACTCTGGCAGCTGTAAATCATCTTTAAGGGAAAGTAGAGCCTCTGCCAAACTATTACTCAATAATTAATTAACAATTATTACTAATGACGCTAGGGTGTGGTAATGCTAGGCGGAAGGTTTTTCGAACATAATTATATGCTTTAAGGGAATAAAAATGGAGCGTAATGGCAAATCGTCTTAACGGTTCTGGGTATTTTTCTCTACTAACAACACCTGTTTGTATATTTTTAAGCATTATACTTAAAATTGCATTAGGAACAGATTCGTATGTTTGTTTTAGATATTGAATGGCAGAACTGGACATATTACATTTAGTTTTTAATTCATCCACCACATATTTTAAATGTGGAACTCTTCTTTTTAATACTTTTACGGTTTCTTTTGCTTTATAAAACTTTTTTCTTTGAGAGACATATTTCTTCTTATAATAGTTCACTTTTTTCTGTCCCGGACTTAACCTAAAAATAAATTATGAAATACAGAGCTAAATATACAATTAACTATCAAAGGATTTTAGGAAGGGTTTCATTATTGCGGCAAGACGATATATCTAGATACTTACGAGTAGTCATGCTCTTTTTTAAGTAATTTTAATGATCTAGGTGATGGTGACGCTTTCACTATAGAAGGCGATTGCGATACTTTCTTAGTTAAATACTCAAACTTTCTCTTCTGTCTAGCAGAAATTCCGGAAAAAGTTGAAGGTACAGGCTCAGGCTCAATAACTTGTAAAGTTGTTTCAGATTTTTCTGATACACCTCCTGACTCTACGGAATAAGCATCTGACTGGTGCACGGGTTGAGGTACCAGGTTTTTATATGGCTGAGCGTATTTCCTTAGCCTCACTCTCACATTTTTTTTTTCAAAATCATTTTCATCAAAATGGTCAGAGCAGACTAACATGGAATCTTTCCAAGGAATATTCTTATTTTCAACTCCTAGTGCTTCTAACCATGCTTGATACATTGCGTCATCTTTAGGAAATCTACAATAAAAAGTTGCTATGTCAAGAGGGGGTTGCCCACAGCGAAAGTGACGTTAGATTTCGTATTTTTTTAATTTGTATAGCATAAAATCTAATAACATTTTACCTGGCAAAAATTTAGTACAAACATCTCTGTCTTCATTTTAATCATAAGATCTTACAAGCAGAGTTTTGTTTTATAGGTTATGAAAACCTTGGGAGAAATAATAATTCCAGTGCATATGCTTTTAAGATTTTATGACTAAAATGAAGACAGAGAAATTTGTACTAAATTTTTGCCAGGTAAAATGTTATTAGATTTTATGCTATACAACTTAAAAAAATACGAAATCTAACGTCACTTTCGCTGTGGGCCACCCCCCCTTAATATGAAATATGCCCTGTCGGGTACTAAACACATACCTATATATGACTACGTTTATCTCGACGCGTTCGATCCGATTGAGAGAGGTTTGAATTCACTGGAGTGGACTCAAATAGACGGCGTAAACCCTACAGATTGAAATTCAATCAGATTTAAAATTTCAAGTCAAGCCGCTATTTCCAAACAGAAGTAGGGCAGAATGTGCACCAACCTACTGTGGAATAAGTATAATAAGTTAATGTCCCTATAGAGAGGATTGAAAACCGTAGGATCTAATACTGATGATGTAAACGTTGAATTATAAAGATTTGACATAACTCAGTCGGATCCATTTCAATCCGATCGAGTTGTTACGAGCTAAACGTAGTCTATATCTATATATATAGGTATGTGACACTGATGGCCGGGTGCACCGACAAATCTTAAATTTAAGAACAACTTAACTCCATGGAAACTTTGTTGCAACAATAGTTTCTATAGAGATGTTGTTCTTAAATTTAAGATATATGTCGGTGCACCTGGCCATAAAACCCGGTTTCTCAGGATTTTCTTAGCGTTGAGGTGAACTGTAAGTATATAGGTACCCTTAACGACTAACAATGGTCGTAGGTACCTACACTTAACGCTAAGAAGTAGATAGAAACCGAGCATAAGCATTTCATTGCTCCAAATTCCAAATATGTAAGTATTATGCTTGGTTTATATTTTCATTTTTTTAATAAGCTTGTTTTTACATAACACCAAATTACAGTCTTATATTTTACTGACAGAAGAAAGCAAAACGTAAAAAAAGGCAGCTGTATAAATTATAAACTTCAAGGTAGAATTATTTTTATTAAAAAAACGCAATAGTTACTCTGTAAAATCCTCGGTAAAATCGAATGCGGCAAAAATATCTACCTAGATATTCCTTTGTACAGAAGTAATAACTTACCTGTAAAATTTAATAGAACTTTCAGGAGGCACCAGCCTTTTGAGATTTTTACAATGCTTCACAAAGCAAGCCATTGTTCTCGTCTATAAAATAATCACAGCAAACAGCAAAACACTTTCTTGCATGCAAGCACTACACTGTCACTGAAAAACGGTTAGAAACAGGCTATTTTCGAAATACCATTTTAGATACCTAACAAAAACTTGTGGGGAAACCGAAAACGAGCAGGGAAAACGGAAAACGAATAAACACAAAACAGCTGTTCCGATAAATGTCAATAGTCAATATAAGGTTACAAATACAAATGGCGGCATAATGCCAAGGATGGTGTAACACAAGGGTTCTTTATACCATCCTTGGGTGTAACAGACCCTTGAGACTTACCCACGGCAGAGCTTATAAAACATACAGCAACTTATTTTTGAGAAAAACCTCAAATTCAAAGACCTTGAGCCATATTGGGGGAATAGAAGTCAGAGGTGTAGTCGGGAAAATCAATTCAGAAATACAGAGTAGTATTAGTAAAGTATATAGTGTGTGGTAAGCACAAGCAGCTTTGACTCCTTCCTGGGATTCTTTATTTAAAGATACTAAGTTAGTATCTTTAAGTATTACTAACACAAAGCACGATTTACAAAAAAGCACACTCCACGGCACTGTAATATCTCTTACACAGCCAAAACAGAACTGCCCATTCGCCCCGTCACTGCATCCAATTGACAGAATCTATTCCCAAATAGCGGCTGCGCGAACAGGTGCGCAGAATTTTCCCGCCATGTTATTGCGACGGTGCCGGTAATACTGCTGGTTGTTTTATATACGCTGCCCACGGTATGTTTTTTTTATGGGCTAGATATCGGAAATCATTTACCCAGGTCCGAGGCTTATTCCATCCTCCTTCGAGCGGCTGGCAGGGTTAATCTGGCTCTTAGCCATCCCATACCAGCCTATATTATTTGTATATGCTTAATCCTAGGGTTCCTTTATTAGAAGAGTTGTTTCAAACTACAAACTACTGTCATCGTCAAATTTCAATTGGTTTTGCATAAAAGTAGTGACTCTGAGGTAAAGCAAAAACCATGTGGGATGTTGCCTCATAGGCTTGCAAGTAACTTTTTGAGAGAGTAATCAAAGCAGTATGAAAATTGTGTGGTACTATACCTTTTCAACCTCAAATTGGGAATAATCGATTTCAAATTGGGAATAAACAACTTCAAATTGAGAATAGTCAACTTCAAATTGGGATTAATCAATTTCAAATTGGGAATAGACAACTTCAAATTGGGAATAGTCAATATCAAATTGAGAAGAAACAATTTCAAATTGGGAATATTAAATATTAAATTGAAAATCAATAACTTCATGAAATAAAAACACTTATCGACAAGAACAACTCAATTTGTTAACTAAAGTTTATAATATTAAGCAAAATTTCGACTGCCTGGTAAGGTTCAAAAAGACTTGGTCAGAAATCTTAGAAAGAAGACAAAGACCAAATCATTTATCCCAAACTAAATTTAGCCGATAGAAATTAGAAAGTATAAGTAGTGCAAAATAACATAAATAATAAATTAACTGTAGGGAGTTGCACCGGATTTATAGGAAATATACAAAGATACATATACCAGAAATATTAAATGATAGACAAGGATTAAATATATCGCAAAAATATGATATTTTAAATTCCATAAGTAGGTACATATTGTGTGTTTACTTAGATATAAGTACTTAATTAAAATATTGCTTAATATGAAGTTGTTGATTTTCAATTTAATATTGAATATTCCCAATTTGAAATTGTTTATTCTCAATTTGATATTGACTATTCCCAATTTGAAGTGGTCTATTCCCAATTTGAAATTGATTAATCCCAATTTGAAATTGACTATTCTCAATTTGAAGTTGTTTATTCCCAATTTGAAATTGTTTATTCCCAATTTGAAGTTAAAAAGGTATAGAACGTCATTGTCATTTTAACTACAAATAAATTCAAGAAAATCGGTGCATTATACTTGTATCCATTGCAGCTCACCAAAGATATATAAGGTAGTTACCTAAATAGTCACTCTAAGTAACTATATACCTTTATATACTTAGTAAGATAATATTATATTTTAGATTACAAAATTAACTCAAATTTCCTGGTGCACAGCCACCAATAACTATTTTGGATGATATATAAAAAGCAGATCATCCCGTTGCAGCCCTTATAATGGTGAAAAAATTATTGGATGAACTGGACAGATGTAAATTAAAAGCAGAGCAGAGACTACATGGAAGATTTTGCCTTTGTCATTGTTCGGATATATTTTCCAAATTAAAAACAAGCTGAAAGAATGATTGCATTTTCTTTGTATTCTCTTGAAATAACTTATCGAAGATACTTACCAAATTATGAAATAAAATTGTGATTACCTACCTAAATTGGGAATCAGGAACCTTTGGCACTTAGAAAATACTTATTTATTGCTTAATTCCACACACTTAAACATTGTTTTTGCACTTGACGCGCGTTTCGCTATAACCATGTTAGCATCATCAGGAGATGATTAAGTCTAATGAAGATGAAGTCTAATGATTAGACTTAATCATCTCCTGATGATGTTAACATGGTTAGCGAAACTCGCCTGCAAAAACAAAGTTTCGAATTCAGCAAAAGAAGTATTACCTACACCTACCTAGTTTATTTTACCATTTTATTTGGTATGGGCATAATCAAAAATCATAATTTAATGTAAAAAAAAAACGATATATTAGACTTTTGATGAAGGCGCCGGTATTCATCTTAATCTGTAAAACTTGAATACCCTATATTCTTTCCCACACCTCCATCCATGTTCATTTTTTGATATATCGTGATGCCAGCTGATGACTTTGACTATAATTATAACCTACAATATGCTCTTGATTTACGTTGCTACAGAAATAATCCAAACATTTCTTTCCCAAAGGACAGAAGATATATATCTTATTCGTAAGTTACATAAATGTAATTTGCGAATAAGGTATATATCTTCCATCTAATATATCGTTTTTTTACTATTTTAAATCATGATTTTTGATCATGCCCATACCAAATAAAATGGTAAAATAAACTAGGTAGGTGTAGGTAATACTTCTTTTGCTTAATTCCACACACGAAAACTTTCTTTTTGCAGGCGTGTTTAACCATGTTAACATTGTCAGGAGATGATTAAGTCTAATTATTAGACTTCATCTTCATTAGACTTAATCATCTCCTGATGATGCTAACAGGGTTAGCGAAACGCGCCTCGAGTGCAAAAACAAAGTTTTGGTGTGTGGAATTAAGCAAAAGAAGTATTTTCTAAGTGCCAAAGGTTCCTGATTCCCAATTTAGGTAGGTAATCACAATTTTCTTTCATAATTTGGTAAGTTCTTTGATAAGTGATTTCAAGAGAATAGATAGAAAATGCAATCATTATTTCATCTTGATTTTAATTTGGAAAATATATCCGAACAATGGCAAAGGCAAAATCTTCTATATAGCCCCCGCTCTGCTTTTAATTTACATCTTCTGTCCAATTCATCCAATAATTTCTTCACCATTAAGTGCTGCAACGGGATGTTCTGCTTTTTATATATCATCCAAAATAGTTATTGGTGGCTGTGCACCAGGTAATTTGAGTTCATTTTGTAATCTAAAATATAATATTATCTTACTAAGTATATAAAGGTATATAGTTACTTAGAGTCATTAGAGTGACTATTTAGGTATCTACCTTATATTATGTGTTAAAAATATCTGGCAGTTGTTACTTTATATGGAGTTTTAGTCTTCATTTATTCTATAAGACCTCTGCATTACCATCTCTTATAATAATAACTTTGTGGAACATTTTGTGATACTGGAATCATTTTAAATAATAATTCTTCAGAGTTACTTTTGCCGTTGCTTGAGACCTCCATCGACGCTTTTGCTCAAATGCGCACTGAACCTTGAACCAGAGCATATAAAACAACCAGCAGTAACTCTCCCCATGGCGGGAAAATTCTGCGCACCTGTTCAAGCAGCCGCCATGTGGGAATAGATTCTGTCAAATTGATGCAATGTCGGGGCGATTGGGCAGTTCTCTTTTGGCTGTATGAGAGATTACAGTGCCGTGGAGTGTGCCTTTTGTAAATTGTGCTTTTTGCTAGTATCTTTAAATAAAGAATCCCAGGAAGGAGTAAAAGCTGCTTGTGCTTACCACACACTATATACTTTACTAATACTACTCTGTATTTCTGAATTGATTTTCCCGACTACACCTCTGACTTCTATTCCACCAATATGGCTCAAGGTCATTGAATTTGCCGATGATTTCTCAAGAGTAAGATATACTGCTGGTTGTTTTATATGCTCTGCTTGAACCACATATTATTAGTTTTTCAAAAGGCACTCTTTGGTGAGCTGCAACGGATGCTTGCAAGTTTATGTGCATACTTTATAATCTTCTTGAATTATTTTGAACTTAAAATGACAATGTCGGTTTTGGTGTCAAATTTTCATACTGCTTTGATTACTCTCTCAAAAATTTATTTGCAAGCCTATGAGGCAACATCCCACATGGTTTTTGCTTTACCTCAGAGTCACTACTTTCATGCAAAACCAATTGAAATTTGATGATGACAGTTGATTGCAACAACTCTCCTAATAAAGGAACCCTACTTAATCCTAAATTAAACCTAAAGACAAACACAACACCCATGGCACATACCGTGGTGGGACTCGAACCCACGACGTACGGTGCCAAAGCGTGGGTCAAATCGAAAGACCCACTCGTTCACCGCCGCCCCCGCCCATGGTATGTCATTGCGCATCTTGTGATGTCAGTTGCGAATCAGAATTTAAATTGCTCCATATGTTTTACACAGCAATCGATAAGTACTTTTTTTATGGGTTTTTGCTTATTTATTTTAAATAAATGTTGTTAAAAATATGTAGAATTTATTACTAGATAAATGAATGAATATTCTGTTGATAAAAAACACATTTAATTTGATACGCTGACTGCACATACGCTGACTGCACATCCCGGCATTTTTGGCCTCTTTCAAAGCACTGTCGAGCTGGACTGACGATCAGTCTGTTGTTTACACTTTTTTTGACACATTAAACTGTAAACTATAAAAAATCGTAAAACACAACCGCAGCCGCTGCATTATTTAGAATTCGTGATTCGCAACTGACGTAGATGCGCAGAGTTGCCTTGTTTTCGGATTCGTTAGTGACATACCGTGGGTAAGTGTATCGCAGAGAAATGAAGTAGGGAGAACGCGCTTTGACCTACTGAGTGTGGAGGTTGTCGGCTTTCGCGTAGTTTTCACGGCTTCACGTTCGCGCTTTCCGGTGTTCCCCGATCGGAGTCGGTTTTTTGTCCCGCGACAAATGAATTATAAGTCTAGGAGACCTCAGGGAGTATCATTTTTTCGGTGAGTTTAGTAAAGTTGTAGTAGAGTTGGTTTAATATGGCCGCCACTTTTATTAGGCAGTACGCGCAGCTTGTAGTGCGTTCTCCCTACTCCATTTCTCTGGTGTATCGTGGTCCAGGCCACAAAATATATAGGTTAGTCCCAGAGAAATGGAGGAGGAGAACGCGCTTTGACCTACTGCGCATCCTATTTCCAGGCAAATTTAATGGAAGCCATGTTCTACACTTATGTTGCCAACTTAAATTTTTAGATGAGCATGTCGGAATGTTATTGGTAGACTTTTTTGCGCGATTTTCAAATCTGACCAATAGTAATGCAGATAAATTTTAGAATTCCAAGTTGGTAGCGACCCTTTGTCCCAGAGTTAGAAGAACATATTGTGTCAATCGCCTAATGAAGAAAATCATAGTTACAATTTAATAAAAGAAATAGTAGCAGCCTATACAAAAATTAGACTATATAATTTATCAAAAAAGTATACTGCAAAAAGTCAAGGACCCTTAGTTAGGAGAGAACTACATAAATTGATTTTATTTCACCATCAATGATGATTTTTGTGTTTGTGTTAATAACATATTTTTGTAGTTAAAATAGTTTTTAAATATATCTAGAATGCAATGTTATTGTTATTTTTGTTATTAAAAATTATTACCATTAGAATAAAAATGCACAATAAAATAGATAGGTACCGTTCAAACTCCGATAACTTTGTGTTCAAACCACTGCCAATGAAAATCGCGATTATTTAGAAATATATCTACAAATTATATAGAAAATTAACTTAGTACTGTGCAAATATGAATTGTTCGATATTCTCAATACCTATTTAAAAATAAAATACAGAATGATAATTTTATTGTTTTAATCTAAATTCTCGAGACCCTATAAGAAAATTGCGGACGCCTCTGATCTGTGTATAATATGGCGGATTCTTGATTAGAAAGTTTGCGCATGTTGGACGCTCATTCTCCCTCCTCCATTTCTCTGGTTAGTCCAGGCTACATATCTATAATATAATACCACACAGTTGTCAGAGAGAAAATTTAGTTATTTTCTCTCTGACAGTTAGTTGTATACAGTGTGTCCCCGGATAGGTTTCATTTCTCGCTAACTTTGAAAAAAATAGCACTTTATTCTTGACACGATTTTAGTATTTTGAACTTTTCGGACGCCCTGTATAACTTTTCGAAAATCTGGTATTGGATTTCCCAGTTTCAAAACAAGCAAAACTTTTAATAAAGAATGACTTTATGCCGAAAAATGAAAAATACAAAAGTTTACAAGTATAGTTACACCTATCCGGGGACACACTGTATGTCTTCCTGTCGGTGCCTTTGATCTCGGCGGTAGCGTTGATTGAAGATCCTCCATTGACGGCGGTAGTGACTTTCGTTTTTTATACAAACTCATTCTCCAATAGAATCTCACTTTGAAGTCACGTTACTTCTTTATTTAAGACCACGCCCTATAAAAATCGATGGGACACAGGACCGGGATTAAATTATTTTCTTTTATTACATTAATGGTTTGGATATTGGATATTGTTATAACGTCTGTGCACAGCAGAGAAATTTCTCTGGTGCACAGTTGAAGGAATAATTGTTTATGCCTGTGGGTACACTGATGGCAGAGTATAGGTAAAGAATTCTGAGAAATCCCAAATCTGGTGGAATTCCCAATATATTTGAGTACATCCCTAATGTATTCCCCGCATTCCATTCTTTAGTGATTCTGGTCTGCGCAATAAAAGCATTCTACCAGTAATGGCGTCGACTTTTCATACTGATATTCCCTCAACTGTGATAATATCTACTGATTTTTAATAGTCTGCGCACGCTAGTGCGCGGGTCATAGTAAGCCGCGTACAATTCAAACCAAAATTGATGCTCGAGAACTGCTCGCGAATTGCTACCGAACTGTCCGGGAGCAGTTTGCGAACAAGGTGTCCACAAAATTTTATTGTGTTCGCGGCTTGTTTCGTATTGTCATTTTTTGGAGTTCGGCATTGGTTCGCTATTGAGTTGCAAAAATAATTTTGAAAATAATGAATACAGACGATGGAGATGTTCTGACTATTTGTGGTGTTTTTGTCTTGAAAAAGCCTGTGAGGAGATATTTTTTTAGCATTTCGTTTTTTATAAGTAATTGGAATTTTTTGGATTCCACAAAAGTTCGGATGCAAAAAATATTCAATTGAACTGGTGGCAGTTCAATTGAATATTTGGAATGCTAATTTATAAAATGATACGAGACGTCCACACCGCCAATATGTGATCGCGAACAATAATTTACCGCCTATCCAGCGAACTTTCCGCGAGCAGTTCGCGAACTTGAAAGGGTTCTCGAACTGCTCGCGAACCCGCGTCTACACCAAGTTTGCGAACCTGTCGCGAACTGCTCTAGAACGGTTCTCGAACTCGGTCTGTACGCGGCTGTAATAATAAAAGATGCATTATGCCAGGGCCGCGCCAAGCCATTTTTTCTTCTGGGGCAAAGATTGATTTCGCCGCCCCTTGCAAGGTATAACCAATCTTTCCCCAATTTGTGCCCCTTAGGTGTTAGGTTAACAACGAGGATGAGTGCAAGCCTGCGGTAATATTTTTTAATTTTTATTGAAAATAAAAAGAAAAAATCAACAAACGATAAATTGAAAATAAAAATATGCTCTATACAAACAAAATAAAAACACAGGGACAGTTAAATTCTAAAAGAAGGAACATTTTCTTGCCTTAGACTCAGAAAAAGTTTTTGTTATTTGTTTGACATCCACCTCATCTACGATTTCATGTTCAATAGAAATAGTCGCCAAATTTACCAACCTTTCCTGACTCATGGTAGATCTTAAAAAGCTTTTTATTAATTCAATTAATTTACACAGGCAATGTCAAACAAATTCTTAAAGCTATTGCTAAGTTTGGAAAAACTTTTATTAGGTTATTTATCACCCTATTTGAGTAACTCTTCAGAATTAATTGTTTTTTGTTTTTGTAAAGAATCTCTCAGTATAACTGAACACCGTCAATATCACTGTGATTTTGAGAATCATCAGTCAGTGCCAAGTGTAGGTCTTTACAGCACTTTAACAATATGGAATAGAGTAATAGTCCAAGAGCCGGTCGCATTATTTCAACTCACATAAGATTATAGAATAAGATTGCTATGTAAAATGTAGAGAGTATATTTCTTTAATTGAAGCGAGTATGTTGCCTCAGATAATATGGGCCCTATCATTGTTATTTAAAGAAGTTGTGGTTAATTTTTTTTTAATTTTTTAATAGGTACAACCCGTCCCACGAACATATTTACTAGTTTTTCGCAAAAGTCGTTTGATAAATTCGAAAAGTGCCGTTCTAAAAATCGAAGGAAGTGATAAATTTCTTAATTGGGTCTTGTACTTTCCTCCAGTACCGAAAGAAACCTCGAGAATCCGATATTTAACCAAATTTCCCGACTCCCGATTTTCAAGTTTCGAGAAACGGGACGGCTGTAGAATTTGCGAAATTGACAGGAAATCCTGAGGAACCGCTCTTAGAAATTGCGTGTTTTTTCTCATTTTTTGATTTTTCGGGAGCACTGGAAGCATCTGCACCTCACCTGAAGACTTGAGGGAAGGTTTAAAAATTCCGAGCCCAGAGCCCCGAGCCGAAATAACTTAGCTGTAGCTCGGCGAAAAAAGGCAATTTCTGACAGTTTTCAGACTTTGGCTTTTAGGTGACGGGAAATGCCGACCAATCATTATTTTTGGAGGTAATCGCCTAAACTTTTTTTTGTTCGAGAGGCCTTCAAAAACTGCTTCTTGGGGCTTTCCTACCATTTTCAAAATGCTAATCCAGGGCCGGCTGCGATTTTCGCAATTTTTTTATTTGAAATCTGACCCCACAGCGTCAATCAGGACACCTAAAAATCTCCAGGTACCAAATTTGAACAAAAAGTATACAGGGAGTTCTATTCTGCAGGGTGCCAAAGTTGGTCAAAATAGGAATTTTAAGGGCATCTGTCGAGTCTAATGTACCATAGAATTACTTAGAAACAGTTGAATGGTCACCCTGAAATTATTGAAAAAATGCTAATAAACCCAAAGTAATTTATCTTTATTTTACAAAATATCAAAAACATCTAAAAAATATCTTACATCATTGGACCCTTCTCATCAGCGTGCTCTGGACCCCGATATAGTTGAAAAATATCCTACATTTTGAGATGACCCAGAAATAAATATCCTGTATAATATTGCATTGGATTTTTGCACATCAACACTTTGAGTGGTCCAACCGTTTCGAAGTAATTACATATGGCACACTGGACTCGCCAGATGCCCTTAAAATTCCTATTTTGACCAACTTTGGTCTGCAGAACGGAACTCATCCCTGTATATTTTTTGTTCAAATTTGGTATCTGGAGGTTTTTGGGTGTCCTGATTAACGATGTGGGGTCAGATTTCAAATAAAAAAAATCACTAAATGGTGTTCGTGAAAATGGGAGGTATAAAGAAAATCGCAGCCGGACCTGGATTTGCATTTTGAAAATGGTAGTCGCAAGAAGCCGTTTTTGAAGGTCTATCAAACAAAAAAGAGTTCAGGCGATTATCTCCAAAAATAAAGATTTTATGGATTTGTATTATATGTTTGAAAGTAGACACTCTGTATATCTATCTGAGAACTATTATTCTTATTAACTTATCTTTACTGTCAATAATAAATAATAATATAGTATTTTTTAAACCAATAATTGTTAATTGGAATACATGTATTAAAACTACATGTACGAAATACATTCATTTATACGAGTATAATGCGTGAGCCCAGCCGTGAGGTCCGCGGTGACGTCATTGCGCCGATCAGAGCTGGCGAACTTTTACGCGGATCGAACTATCCTGTCTGTTACACCATCCTTGGGTAAGTCTCAAGGATGGTGTAACAGACAGGATAGTCCGATCCCTATACTAGCAATGTTGGCCAATCGCCGCCGTCAAGGCCTACTATAAAGACAGGCCCTGGCGCACAAAAATCACGTGACCATCTTAGTCAGACGTTACATGTCATTTGTCACATAACTGAAAGCGGCAGCTTGGGTTTTGAGAAGTTTTCAATGTTTAAAGTGTTTTTAAACGTCTTAGTTTATATTTTAGAAACAAGTTTGTGTCTAGTGCGCGTGTGTCCTGGCGGAGGGGAACCGCCCAGGTGTTATTATGGCCTCTGGGTGTCTGGGTGGGAGTCGTGCCGTCCAAGAGTATTGGTGCCGCTCGCACCGACGCGACGCGACGCGTGAGCGCTGTAAGGGGAATTCTCCCCCGAACCACAGAATAGGGAACCCGGAATGGACTATTATTATGGACATGGGACAGTATTGGACAGTGTAGTAGTGGAGCCTGAGACACAGAGGGGTGAACTGCTTACGGGAGATCCGCGAGTTCAAACGGTCCGGGTGGCTGGAAGCCGTTCCCGTTGACCACGTTCGGGTTTGTGTATTTATTGTATTCACCTTGTGCGAAATAAATCAGTGTTGTAACGTACTCGAGGATTTTCGTTGTCGACCCACGCCCTGATACGGTTTCTATTCGTTCTTTCACGCTGCCGATCAACTGAGACCTCGTCAATATTTGCAGTATACCTACTGAGGTTAGTTTTCATTTTTATTTCGTAAAAAATAACCTAAATACCAAATATTTGGTCTGTTTATATTATATTTATACATATTACAAAAGCCAGGAAGAAAGTGTCGCCATAACAAACATTTGTTTTGCCTCGGGATGAAAATTTCCGCCAAAAATGGATTCGTCAAATCCCAACTGAGATTTAATTTTTAAAAAAACCCTTAAGTGTGTGTGGCTAACACATTTTCAAGAAAGTGAAACAATAATTAAAGTGGACAAATGTGTTGTGGGAGGAAAATACCTATAGAGAATATCACCTAAGCTAAAGGAAGGTGGTGTCCCAACAATTTTTGAGAATGTGCCAAAATATTGTGAGTGCAGTGCCGTTTAACTCTCAGCCTAAAACAGCTGAGGCAGGTTGAAAATTTTGAAAAAATGTAAATGTAAATGTAATAGATGAAAGAAAACTTGCCAAATTGTTACGAAATTTGTTTTTTCTACTTATCTCCAAAAATGCCTTTCATTATATAGAACTAAGTTGGTCACGTGACTACGCGATAATGCGTTAGCGCCGTGGCCTGTCTTTATCGTTGGCCTCGCGCCGCGGTAGAGTGACGTCACCGCGGACCTCCCGGCTTGGGCTCACGCGTTATACTCGTATAAAAGAACGTATTTCGTACATGTAGCATGTAGCTATAATAGACACATTCCAATTAACACTGCAAATTATTGGTTTACAAAATACTATATTATTATTTATTATTGATAGTAAAAACAAAGTCTAGAGAAATCAAAGTCTAGAGAATAGTATAAGTCAGCTCACTTCTTTGTTCTCTCGGAGAAAACAACAATTTTTTGCGACTGGTCGTAAATCAGCCTCGAACCGCTCTCAGCTACATATAGACCGGGAGATAGTGACAGATTTTTGGACGTGATTTTACTCAGTATGCCTTGCAAAGGGCATTATGTGGCACATATTCTCACAATAATAAGGTATGAACCAGAGAGTCGTCCTGGGTTCTTCATATGAAAAACTGAGTTTTCAATTATTCGAAAAATATGATATGATTTTAGTCAGGCTGCCATGTGTTTTATAATGAAGTTCAACATAGAAAAATCCTCGGAAAACCATAGGCATACCGTTAGCGTTTGTTCAAAGGGCTATTATTGTCACGTGAACTTGTATTTTAATAATTAGTTTTTCCATGTTTCTGAACAGGCTGCCAAGGAGAAGTATGCAAGTGCTTGTTATGAAAATGCTGAAAAAAGGATGGCATACCTTTTACGCTTGTCCAAGTAAGTACTGTTTAAATTGAATGTTATTTAATAATTTAAACGATTTATTCGATGTTAAGTGTACTTGGATATGCGCAAACGGTATGCCATCTTTTCTTCAGCAGTTTTATAACACAAGAACTTGCATACTTCTCATTGGCAGCCTGTTTAAAAACGTGGAAAAATTAATTATTAAAATACAAGATCATGTGGCAATAATAGCCCTTTGGACCCACCCTAACGGTATGCCTATGGTTTTCCGAGGAATTTTCTATTTGAACTTCATTATAAAACACATGACAGCCTGTATAAAATCATATCAAAACGCATATTTTTCTAATAATTGAAAACCCAGTTTTTCATATGAAGAACCCAGGATGACTCTGATTCATACCTTATTATTGTGAGAATATGTGCCACATAATGCCCTTTGCAAGGCATACTGAGTAAAATCACGTCCAAAAATCGGTCACTATCTCCCGGTCTATAAGCTTATTTTCTTATCAAATCAGATATCGATCACCGTACTCCGATGACGGCGGGCCGAGGGAGCGGGAGACGGCAGGGGGGAAACGTTTGTTTACACAAGGCCGAGTGCGCCGACTTATAGTATTCTCTAGACTTTTCTCTAGACTTCGGTAAAAATAAGTTAATAAGAATAGTTCTCAGACAGATATACACGGTGTCTACTTTCAAACATATACAAACCCCATAAATTCTTTATTTTTGGAGATAATCCCCGGAACTTTTTTTTGTTTGAGAGGCCTTCAAAAACCGCTTCTTGTGACCTTCCTACCATTTTCAAAGTGCTAATCCAGTGCCGGCTGCGATTTTCTTTATACCCCCCGATTTTCATGAACACCATTTAGCTATTTTTTTATTTGAAATCTGACCCCACAGCGTTAATCAGGACACCCAAAATTCTCCAGGTACCAAATTTGAACAAAAGATATACAGGGAGTTCTATTCTGCAGGGTGCCAAAGTTTGTCAAAATAGGAATTTTAAGGGCATCTGTCGAGTGGAATGTGCCATGGAATTACTTAGAAACAGTTGAATGGTCATCAAGAACACTCAAGGTGTTGATATGCAAAAATCCAATACAATATATACAGGATGTTTGTTTCTGGGGCAACCCAATATGTATAGGATATTTTTAAATTTTATCGAGGTACAGAGCACCCTGAAATTATTGAAAAAAATGCTAATAAACCCAAAGTAATTTATTTTTATTTTACAAAATATCAAAACATCTAAAAAATATCATACATTATTGGACCCTTCTCGGCATGCTCTGGACCATATAGTTAAAAAATATCCTACATTTTGAGATGACCCAGAAATAAATATCCTGTATAATATTGTATTGGATTTTTACACTTCTCGCCAGATGCCCTTAAAATTCCTATTTTGATCAACTTTTGGCCCGCAGAACGCAACTATCTGTATATTTTTTGTTCAAATTTGGTATCGGGTGGTTTTTGGGTGTCCTGATTAATGCTGTTGGGTCAGATTTCAAATAAAAAAATCGCTAAATGGTGTTCGTGAAAATCGGGGGTATAAAGAAAATAGCAGCCGGACCTGGATTTGTATTTTGAAAATGGTAGGAAAGTCACAAGAAGCAGTTTTTGAGGGTCTTTCAAACAAAAAAAGAGTTCAGGCGATTATCTCCAAAAATAAAGATTTTATGGATTTGTATATGCGTTTGAAAGTAGACACTCTGCATATCTATCTGAGAGCTATTATTCCTATTAACTTATCTTTACTATCAATAATAAATAATAATATAGTATTTTTTAAACCAATAATTGTTAATTGGAATACATGTACCTATTAAAACTACATGTACGAAATACATTCATTTGACATTTCATTTGACGTCATTACGCCGATCAGAGCTGGCGAACTTTTATTACGCGGATCGCACTATCCTGTCTGTTACACCATCCTTGGGTGTAACACACCATCCTTGGGTTTATATCGTGGCGTCAGCGCATATAAAACAACCAGCAGTATAACTTACTCTTGAGAAATAATCCGCAAATTCAATGACCTTGCGCCAGATTGGTGGAATAGAACTCAGAGGTGTAGTCGGGAAAATCAATTCGGAAATACAGAGTAGTATTTGTAAAGTATATAGTGTGTGGTAAGCACAAGCAGCTTTGACTCCTTCCGCAAAGCACGATTTACAAAAAATCACACTCCACGACACTGTAATATCCAGGGACCCTTTAAAGTAAGAAGAGTCCCTGGTAATATCTCTCATACAGCCAAAAAAGAACTGTCCAATCGCCCCGACACTGCATCAATTTGACAGAATCTATTCCCACATGGCGGCTGCGCGAACAGGTGCGCAGAATTTTCCCGCCATGGGGAGTAAATCTGCTGGTTGTTTTATATGCGCTGGTGGCGTGGACATAAAAAAAGATGAAAGTCGCACAAAACACCAAAAACGAAGAAAATATGCAAAATGTCATCCGTACGTCATAAATGATAAATGTAAATAATAAGATTATTTAAATAAAATTTTATTAATTTTAAGATGCCGCTGTTGGAAGACGACACAGTAGCTTTCGGCGACGAAGACTTTGATGGGGGAACAAAACCTGGAGCGTTGACGTAAATATTTATTTCATATATAATAATAATAACAAAGATTGGCCAAATTCCTGCTGTTCTACTCCCAGATTTGCTTGCTACTGGAATATCTTGTGTTGGATAAATTTATTTTATTGTTGTGTCCCAACAGGAGCTCATATTTTAATTTAAAAATTTTGGTAGTACCAATACCAATAGCACGCCTTAGAACGCCACAGTCGGTTGTATATAGCAGGCAGATAACATCGGTAGGTAGTGGCACAGTATAGGTATTGGTCAGTTGTCAAGAATTTGCACTGGTCAGTCATCGAAAAATAAAAAATACCTACTCACTTCTAGAACAGTGGCGTAATTACGGAAGAGTAGGCCCGTGTTCAAAATTTCGGGTGGGCCCCTGTGTTTTTTTTTATGTTTGAAATTGGTGTAACAATGAAAAAATTGTACATGCAGGATTTCCCATTTTCGACACTTTTGCAAGTTATATTTTGAAATCCTTACCTCCTAGAAAAAACCCGTGTACGTTACTGAATTCTACATGAAAAAATCTATAACGGTCGATTTTTACCATTTCAACAAGTTAGCATAAGTATTTATAAGGGATATAGGGGGTGCCTGAAAATGGCAAATTTTGAAAATCACCTTGTCTTTAAAAAACTAAGTAGGCCGCATGAAAATTCTGTATACGAGCCTTTCTTTTTATGAAAAAGTAGGTCAGTGTCCCGAAAATAATGCACATTGCTCACTACAGGTCGAAAAACGCCATTTTATAGGTCAAAATGTTGAATCACCATGTACGTTCTGTACAGGGTGATCCAAACTCGACGCCCGAGGCCTACTGCGGGAACACGAAAACTGAAAATAAAATTTCGAACAGGTGCTCTTAAATGGAAAGGAATGAAAAACATGGAATTTTTTCTATTCACTAGGATCGGTTTTCCGAAATCTAGCTAACCATGAAAACAATTGCGATAGTCAGAAATTATTTAAGAGTATGTTTATACATTAAACATGTTCCACTGGAGTATTTTTTAAATTTTTGAATCATGCTTGTTACTGACTTGTTTGCTATTATAGTTTATTACAAAATAGTATATTTCATTACGAGTCTGGAAATAAAGATTTTTCCGTGCGCGCGTGACCAAGTCATGCAAGCACGGAAAAATCTATTTCTGGACGTGTAATGAACGATATTTTTTATTATACTTCTTTGAAAACGGAAACTTAAAACATTTTATCGGCATATTATAATAAATTTAATTGACAAAAAAAAACAATGCAGACAATATAGTGTTTGGTATGTATGATGCGTTTCCATGGTTACTCTCAAATTATTTCAAAGGTGCTTTGTTGTAAATTAGTTATTGTCAGATAAGGTGAATAAAACGTCAAAAATATTACAGAAATGTATCTAAATATTGAAACACTTACGAATTAAAATACAAAATAGGTACATGTTAAATATCAAAGAGCAAATAGAGTTTCTTAAATTTAGTTTACTTTGCTGTATATTTCTATTTTAAAGCCATATAATCCGTATTTTTATTCAGCGCACGGAAAGTTTTTCCATGCGATGTTTCCGTGCGCTAGCCCGAAAAACCCCATCTTTCATTATTGCTAAAACAGATGAAAATAAGGTGTTTTCAAAGAAGTATAATAAAAATAGTTTTTTAATATTCCAGTTGAAAAAATTTAAGGTTGCACAAGACAACCTAACATTCTCTTAAATAATTTCTGACTATCAATTGTAAATTATGAACAATAAAAGATACAGGAAATCTTTTCCTATAAAAGTTGTTGAGAATGATAAGGACTTTCAATATTTAGGAAAAAATGGTATGTTTCTGGGGAAAAATATTCATGACGTCACAGCGGCCATTTCCCCAACAAACAAAAAAGCAAATTTTCGGTCATAATTGGGCCTTATATAGTATGTCCCATTTAAGAACTCCTGTTCGAAATTTTATTTCCAATTTTTGTGTTCCAGCAGTAGGCCTGGGGCATAGAGTTTGGATCATATGTAGGTACATTTACTCCTAAGTTATTATACATTTTTTGTACTACCCATACATTTTTTGTACTACAAATTCTGACTCTTCAGTTTATTACGCAGCACCACATCAATCGGCTCGCATCGGAAAAACCGAAATTTATGCGCCCTGCATGAATCTTGGTGGCGGTGGGCCCCTGGCAGCTGTGGGCCCGTGTTCACCGCACACTCTGAACACCCTGTAGTTACGCCACTGCTTTAGAAGGACAAGGCCACTAATGATACATTTCCCACTATCAATTGTTGTGCAAACAATTATGGAAGTGGCTATTTATACGTCTGACGTATATGAAAGTCGGTATACGTCTTGTGCTCTCATTGGCAAGTTGAGTCACGTGACTTCTTTGGACGTACATTTAGCTCCATACATGTCCCGAAGTAAACTGATTTTAGATATGTCGGAAATGCATTTTTTGAAGGATCATTGCAATCGTGTATGCCCTCCTTTTTCGGCGATGGGGGCTGCGGTATGAAAAAAATCTAAGTGGTAATTATTTCAAATGGTGTAACCCACCCTTGATTTTCTTGAAAATTTGGCTAGGTACCCCGTATTTTCGCCCGAGGTTCGACGCTGTAAAAAGCCGGATTTATAAACTTTGAAGTTTCCGTTTGACGTTGACGCAGCTGTTTAGAATTTTCTGTACGCCTGTGTGTTATCGCAACGCGAGAAAAATAAAGCATAGAACAACAATCGTCATCGGAGCGAAGTCGTTCGATTTCAATATTCTGATTTAGCCACTCAAATACATTTTGTTTACTACTATGTTTTTGGATAATTAATATTAAAAATATTACCGTCGACGTCGATGGAAGATTCCTCAATTAACGATATTACACAAAATCAATACAGATGAACAGCTGATAAACCATGTGACCTCCCACGTGACCCTTAAGAAGGCATTCATTGGCCGGAGAGGCAACGGCAAATGGAAAGAGATAAATGTTGGTTATCGCTGACGGAACGGCAAACGGCAACGGAATTTAAGTTTATAATAATTAATCTTCGATGTCCAACTTTCGAACGTCAAACTTCAAACGGCAACGTCAAACGTCAAAGTTTATAAATCGGGTTAAACCATTCGGCACATGCCGAATGTCGGACGAAAATAGGCGGGTAGCCAAAATTTCAAGAAAATCGGGGGTGGGTTACACCATTGGAAATAATTACCACTTCTTTTTTCATACCGCAGCGCCCATTGCCGAAAAAGGAGGGCATACGCTCTTTATTGCAATAATGCTTGAGAAAAATGCACTTCTCACGTATCTAAATCAGTTTACTTCGGACGTGTATGGCACTAAATGTAAGTCCAAAGAAGTCATGTGACTCAACTCGCCAATCAGAGCGCAAGACGTATAGGTACCGACTTTCATATACGTCGGATGTATAAATAGCCACTTGCAACAATTATATATTAAATAATAAATACATTTAAAATACAATTTAATAATGTATAAAATAATAACAATGTCTTAAAAAGATGATTTATAGTAGTAAGTATACAATGCCTTAGTCTTCTACATACTGGTTCTCCTACATGAATTAACTTTTTTCTTGTGGGTATGAACCTTTTAAAAAAAAAACCTTTTTGGAGGTGATGGTGGATCATCACCTGGATTATTAGCGATACCTACCTATTCATGTAGGTGTTCTCTTTTTCGACATTTACAAAAAAATATAGAAAATTATAAAACTGATTAAAAGTTCAATACTCAGCAAAATATTGTCTACCATGAATAATATTTTTCAACGAAACTTTTGTTTAATAGTTTATCAATATCTTCTGAGTATTGGTGGTATTGGTCAAGTTTTAGTTTAGCACTTTCTAAATTTTCATAGTTTATGTTGCTCATCTTTAAGGGTTTTAATTCTGCAACTTTGACTTTCTTATGCATTTTTTCACAACAATCAAAGTAGGTATACAAATTGAAATAATATAATAGTTATATTTATGGCAGTGGCTATTTATACGTCCGACGTATTATAAAAGTCGGTATACGTCTTGTGCTCTCATTGGCGAGTTGAGTCACGTGACTTCTTTGACGTACATTTAACTTCATACACGTCCGAAGTAAACTTATTTAGATACTTCGGAAGTGCAATTTTCTCGAGCATCATTGCAATAAGGAGCGTATGCCTTCCTTTTTGGGTAATAGGCTCTGTCGTATGAAAAAAGAAGGGGCATTCACACCATATTGTGGCACTTGGCAGCGATGCACACTGCTGTATGAAAAAAGTGGTAATTATTTCCAATGGTGTAACCCACCCCCAATTTTCTTGAAATTTTGGCTACCCCCTATTTTCATGCAATAGAAGGTGTATTTGTCCCCTCCCATGCACAGGGATTCAGTTGCTTTTGGCGTACTCCTAGTTTGGTGTAATGTGAGGGTGAGAATGATTAACTATTATTATTTATATTTATTATTTTCGTAAAACCTTCACTATCGTTTCTTCCATTAAGTAAATCATTAAAATCATTATCAATATCTTTATTTTCATTAGTAAAAACTTCATATATAAATCTACGAAATTAATCTTCTTATGAGTACCACTGCTATTTAAAATTGTCGTAAAGAATTCGCTGTCATCATTTATATGAATAAGTGTGCTTGGCAAATAAACATTTTTTACTTTCTTAGATGAAACATTAGCATCAATATTGTGAAAATTATTTATTTTAATTTGCAAATTTTTTTAACGTGAGGCTCAATTGAAATCACATTCATTTCGCTTTCTTTAATGAATACATTATTATTGTTACTTTGAGCTTGCATTTGCATCTGGCTTTTATCGGCAGTACAGTATAAAGGAATTATATCATAATTAGTAAACAGTTTTCTATGAGGGACATCAATTAATCATTCAAATTTCTCAATAAAATCTGTACCTACCGTAAATATCATCAAATTCGATTGGTAGATCGAAAACGTAAACCTTAAAACTTTTTTCTTTGGACCTATAGGCACTCAATGATTTTTATTTATTTATTTATTTTTACATTAGGTTTTATTATTGAAATTGAGGTATTAAGAGCCAATAACCATAATTTTTACTTATAATATAATAAAGCCTTTCGTAAGGTTCTGTATTAAGTACTTAAAATAAAATTAATGTTTCGTTGAAAGTTGTTTTGTGGAAATTTGTTTTGAAAATTATTATTAGTTAATGGTCGACTTTCCTGGATATGCCCTTTGTTTTTTTACAATAATTACAAAATTTTGGTTGATTTTGCTTTGAGAATTTTTTTGTTTGGAACACTTGCCCTAGTAAGTCGTTAAGTTTCGAAATAAGGTAATTGAAGTTCTCGTTTTATTCTATTAATTGTTTCCAATTGCTTCCCAGCAGTATGGATAGGTTTGTATGAACCATTGAATAAAAACCCCAGGAAGGAGCATGATTGGCATTAATGCACGACAGGGATAGTTCCTGCATATAGCGGAATGCCGTTTCAGGTTTCACAGCAGCGTGCACCTTTGAGCGGTTTCAACAAACCAATCAAGGCAGAAATACTCATTTTTCGTAAAATCAGTAGCTACAATATAGGCCAAAAATGATAAGGCAAGTTTATGTCTTTAAGTTTAGCAATTCTAATATTACATTACCAATTTTATTAAGAAGTAAGTACCTACACACACACCTATGCCAATTTAATGCATGGTCTCAAAAGTGAATTTAAATTAAAAAATTACTTGGATTATTATCCTCAAACATTTAGTTTTGCATGCCAGGAAAGAGCCACATGCCACACAGCTAAGCATACAAGTATTGAAGCACCACATACTGGCACCTATCGCCGTGTCAGATATTGAGAAATATTGTCTCAAAACTTGGTTCCTGCACAGGGCGATTTCTGTCTTACATATTTTATAATATCCATAGAGCTTTGGCTCCTTCCTGGGGTTCTTTATTCATTGGTATGAACCTTATTACATTACAACAGGATTGGTGGGGGTGGTGAAGTCACTCAATTTCCTCCAATCGGTTACGGTATGTTTAGAACAAGCTTTCACAGGTGATAGAAAAATTCATTTTAAGGTGGGTTGTTCAAATAAACAAAGGCCGCAAAGTTCTTTGTTTCCGAGAAAATTTCGAAAAAATATATCTTTTTAATTTATAAACTATTAAAGATATTTTGTTTTCAATAGACATTTCAAAATATGAAGTAAACTTGCAAATAAAAGTAAAAAATAAATAAAATTGGAAAATAGCAAAATTATTTAATTCTCAAGATATTAAAAATAAAATACAAAGAATAGACAATGCAAACAACAAATTACGCACAAAAGACAGAAGTTCGAACATTTCTTCAAGCCAGAAGTCACTCTGATGAAATGGTTAAACTGCTGCACTGAAGCTCTTACAACTGGAGTTTTCACCATACTGGATCAGCTTCACGCTGTATTTAATAGATTCTAGAGACGTAGATTACGATTTGTCGGGTTTCTTCAATAACCTCTAATCTCTAATCCCACCGCTGCCATCAAATTTTGTTACGTTGTTGCGATGAATTATGATTTAAAAAAACATTACTTTTTTGAAAAGACGATTTACACTTGGTTTGTAAAGAAATTGAAGGGCAGCCACCGCAACTGTTATTAGGCTAGTGACTAGAAATAGTGAATGTTATTAGACTAGCGACTAGAAATAGCGAATGTTCGGCCCTAAGTCACAACTCCTGTCCTTGTCTGGCTCCTGAATATACGGCCGATATCCGTCGTATAGTCATGAGTAAGACAAGGACGGGAGTTGTGACGTAAGGCCGAACATTCACTGAACAAACTGTAACTGGCAAATGAACAACATCTCGAGTGGGATTCTCCTTTTATACTTTAAGCCATCCTCGATTCACGGTTTTAATTTGTTTATGCTAGAATATTGAATTAAATACTTATGTTCATTAGTTCTGGGAGGACTGACATCTGTAAGGTGATTCGCCTTTGAGTTATCAGTATTAGTTTTTTGGAGAAGTAAACAAGGTAACCCACAACCGAGCCTAAAACATAAGGGGCGTGCTTAAGAAATGCAATACCTCGTTCATTCAACACTCTTTATAATTACAAAATATCATTGCCAAATTGCATGATCCTTCTATAAAAAAAAGTTTTCATATGTTCCATTCATTTTTCCATACATACACATTCTAGAAAAATTTATTTCACAATTGCATAATCTGTATATAACAACTTAATATTATTTTTTTTACTACTAACCTGAGAAATCACCATTATTTACCTTATTCCTCTAATGAGAAGTAATATTTCTCTACCTAGGTAAATAGTGATAATAAAAAAATACCTAGGTAAATAATGAAACATTTTCTATATGACATTTAAAAATTATTTTCATTTTGTCAGCTTGACAACTGAACTCCCAGGCTAAATCTATTCAAATATGTAAAATATGGCAATATTTCAATGTTAGTAGTAAAAAAAAATTCTATATACACTTCGGTTGAGAAGGCTATTATTTACCTTGCATATTATATAAAAATTCTCGGTAAATAATGGCTCACTTCTCAACCTAAGTGTATAATATACTATTTTTCCATACATACAAAATTAAAAAAACAATAATTTCCAGAGTAATTAGATTACTTTACATTTTGCATATAGGCAACATCAACTTTTCATTGTGTATTTTTTTTTTCACAAAAGTCCATAAGTGCGTGTTCTAGACATTTACCAAATCTTTATTTTTAAAGATATTCGTTTGAACTTTTTTTGTTTGAAACGTCTTAAAAAACAGCTGCTTTTGACCTTCCCACTGTTGAAGGTATTGTGTGACATTTAAACCGAGGCGCAGCGCGCAGCAAACTGCTTTGGTCTGTCCCGAGGCTGTTCGGAAACCATCTGACGCGAGTCAGTACTACAACGAGAATTTGGTTTGTTGTGGACAGCATATGTGCACATTTGCCTCATTTGTGTTCATTGCGTCTAAATAAAGCCATTATTTTCAAAACTCGCTAATCGACATTTTTCCCAAAAATTGGGTTCATGTCAGAAAATGTTTCATAAGGCGAAGCGTTTAGTCAAGTTAGTTCCACTGACAACAAGCTCTTTGGTACCGAAATGTGACATCAAAAGAGCTATTTACTTGCAAAACTAGCCTTCTGCTTCGCGGAATTAGTTGCAAAACTCGCCAAATGCATTAGAACCATTGGTATGATCACGTGCCACCGCGCTGTAGCCATGACGGCGTGTGTCATGATTGAATTTCCTACATTTATTTTTTAGAAAAAATGTTTTTTTTTCTATACCTTTAAATAATTGACCTTTAATATAATTAACTCAGATAATATTTGGATTTGCCTCTATATGATCTATTTTTTCCATTTAGGTTTTTCCCTCAAAAATGAAAATATCTAAAAGCAGAATGTCCCTTTGCTGCTGCCTTTGCACACCTCGTTGTCACCTATTGGAACCCTACCAAATGCTGTGTGATCTTCAAGTCTACTGAGTTTCGTACCATAGCTTATACAGAGTGTCCACAGGATATATGCAAAAATGGTAAAAATCCTATTTTCTCGAGCGCTCTGAATGAATAAGTAGGGAGTATTTCAAAAAGATTTGTTTGTTGTGTTAAGATTCATCTAAAGTATTAATTACCCTAGTCTCGGTGCTCTGTCTTATACACAGTGTTCACAATATAATTAGAATTGTTTTAAAATAGTGTTAGTCTGATCCTTTGAATAAAGAATCTCAGAAAGGAGTCAAAGCTCTATGTGTATTATAAAATATGTGAGACAGAAATCGCCCCCAGTAGTAACCCAGTTTTGGCACAATATTTTGATATCTGACACGGTGATAGGTGTCAGAGCGTGGTACTTAGATACTTTTTTCGAGTCATTATGCTTAGCTGTGCAACTTGTGGCACTTCCCTGTAACAGTAGAAATGCACTCATGCACCCAAACTAGGCTTGCGCTCACTTTGTGTTCGGCTCGTGCTCTGCTCACCATGTGTTACATTCCAAAGTCACACTTTAATGAGGGAATTTCTTTCAATAATGGAGAAGGCGCTGGGACTAAACCACAGAGTTTTTCCGTAGAAAAGGACCATTGATTTTGCCAATAATTAATCGTTCTAATTAATTTTTATAAGAATTACACTCCCTATATTTATTTATTATAACCTTAAGAAGTAAACAATTATCAATACAATAATATAATTCTTTGCTTTCATTTAAAAATATACATAAAATACCTAGAGGTACCACAATAAATGAATAACTAGTTAACTAGGTACTATTACTGCACTGCAATATTTATTTTTTCAACTACTCTATCGATGCTCTGCCATATTCTACGAAGTTTCCTATTATATGAACTTTTTAGTAGCCATCGTAGTTCTCTGTCCGGTATAGCACAATATTTGCTCTTGGCACCAATAACACTAGTTAACGTTAACCGCGGAGTATTTAGAGGCTCACAATTAATCAAAATTTATCCTGAAAATAAATAACATCATTAATTATTGTAATTTGTGAATTGGTCCAGCCCTTACCATTGTGGGTTGAATTGTCAGGAATATTTTCTTATCTAGTGCCTTTTGAAGAATGCCTCAGGTGTTTTGTGGACTTATGGCTGTGGGCTGGTTATATAAGAGGTTGACAAGTTCGCTTGCTGATCTCTTCCATGTTCGAGAGTTGTTTTGCACTGACTTCTGGTGGCCGATTGTATCCGTTCTTTGTTGTTTACCTGAAAATACAGAGATTGTGGATGTATTTGCGAAGAAATGGTTTGTTTACAGTTTGAACTTGGAGCGAAATAAATAATAACAGGTGTCAAGCGTGATACTAGGGGTTAGTCATGGGTTTACTTACCAATTTCATCGGTTGTAACTTGTTGGCGACGAATTTGAAGCAGTCCTAGTGGTTCTTGCTTGGGGATATGCGCTGGTACCGACCACGTACTATTTTCAATCAGTCGCCATGTTCGGCTGGTGACGATTCCGGTCGACCCTCGCGCAGACTGCCTGTCTCCTGCAGCGGAAGTCCGTGATGCGCGTGCTCGTTCTGCACATGACATCGTCAACGAGGCAGTCAAAATAGTATCTGTAGTTTGCTACCCTTCGTAAATTGTTTATTGTTATTGTTGCTTGGGCTATCCAGAGGATTGGCAATATGGTCTGGTCAAGTTTTGAGCCTGATGGTTTTCTTTTTATCCTCTGTCTGGTTCTCTGATGGTTCCTGAAATCAATTTTTGAGTGACCATTTCCGGTCAAAATTTCCAAATATTGTGTACCTTGCAGTTTGGTTTTGTGAGTTTGGTTTGCAGTACACGACGACTTTTGTCGGATTTATTGCACACTTTACATGAGTCGAACCGGTGAGTTGCTCCTCCATTTTGTCTTTTTTTCTCGACTTGAAACCCATTTTCATTTTTGTAGAACTTGATGAGAACTATATTTACTTCCTGAAGTTGTCCATCCCAGGGGTAGATTACAAGAAAGCCACCCACCATCCACGTAAGCTACTTTCACCTCGTAAGTTTTGTTGGGTTACGTAATTGCGTAATTTTTAGGGCTTTTAATTTTTTATTTACGCCGAGCTTCTCACACATTAATGGTCTCCAGTTTTGTCCTATTGAACACTGGGCTGCGGTAGCTGGGAGTTGGACTTTTGGTCCTGTCAGAGGCTGCGCGAGGCGGTGATAGAGGGAGGCTGCCATACCATTTGCTCCAGGTCAAGCGAGTGAACTCATCCCTTCTGGATCTCCATTTACCACCCCACCTACAGCTAAGTGTAGTTATAAGAATTGATAATTGATATAACCCGATCTCCCACAGAGAAACATTTCATCTTTACCAAAGTGTTGTCTAAATTTTAAAATGTTTATAAATCATACGATACTTTACTACTTGCACCAAGGCACCGAAGTTATGTTCGTGAATTCAAGATGGCCGACGCTAACAATGTGCCTTCAAAAGAGCTTTGCAATTATTGCAAAAGTAATACAGTGAAAAAGTCAATAATCTGTGAAAAGTGTAACAAGGTTTTCCACAATAGTTGCTTTGCAAGTGCTGGTTGTTGTGGTAATTATAAAACCTCAGGACAAGTAAAAAAACCAAGAAAATCAAAAAACACAGAAGGAACTTGATGAAATGTCCCATGTATTATTAGGAAAAAACAATCTAGACAAACTGTTACTGGAAAATGAACAGCTTAAAATGGCAAACGAAAGTTTGAAGAAAGAAATAAAGCAGTTGCAACTTAAAGTTGAAAACTTAGAAGGAAAACTACACTTCTACAAAGACTCACAAGCTCAACCATTATCATCTGGCTTTGCTGGTGTTGACCAGCAGGTTCTTGAGTCATCTATTGGGACCTGTGTGAGGGGTTTATTCTCCGAATTTAAGGAGGAAATTAGGGATATTCTTGATAGCACCATAAACGCAAATAAAAATACAGTGGCATTGAAGAATGAAAAAAGTACCAAAAAAACTGTAAACAAAGCCTCTACATCAATCGCCTTAAAAAACACGAACCAAAACATTTTTAAGGAACAACAGATATCTACAGGGTCATCCAAAATATCAAATGAAGAAAACTCAAACCCAATCTCTGGAAATTGTTTCTCTAGACAGAGACAAATTATGAGTGATGTTATTAACCTACCTATTCCCCAAATAACACCTCGTTTGGTAGAATTACCCAATGAGGCAACCGAAGATTGTGGCAACACAGGCCCTGATCTAGATCGCGGCTCGAATATGGAATGGAAAACAGTGTCCTACAAGAAGAAGAATATAGTGAGATTACCAACAAGTGGGGCTCGTCCAGCCCCCAAAAATGGTACGAGAAATGGAGATTGTGCCCTGAGGGTGGCAAAAAAAAACAATCACTCTTGGATATTCATCTCTGGTTTTGCCCCTGACACAACCACTGAAGAAATTATGGGTTTTCTGCATCAGCAGCACCTAGGCAACGATTGCATGTGCGAAAAAATGATGACCAGGAAGGACAAGTGGTATAGTTATTTTAGATTGGGTGTGCCATCTGATACGATAGATGCAATTATGGCCGATGACCTGTGGCCTGTTGGGACCGTGATCAACCATTTTTTGAATGTTCAGCGCCTGCACTCCTTGACGAAACCGGGGTTCCCAAGGGCTCAATAAATACCTTAGGAAATAATATCAAAGTTAATGTACCAAGTACAATTTTGTCACTACTTTATGCAAATGTTCAATGTTTACGTAATACCTATACAGAAATAGAAGTTCTTCTCAGCGAGCTCGGTGCCGATTGTTTTTGTGTGAGTGAGCATTGGTTGCTTGGGGATGAGTTCGAAGTATTGCCTTTAAATGGCTTTAAGGCTGCCTGTAACTTCTCCAGACTTCATAGAAGGCTTGGGGGAGTTGGCATTTACACTCGTATTGCGCTGAGTGCCGTTTCTCTGAATTTGGAGGATCTGTCCGAGGAATGGGATATTGAGATCTCAGGTATATTTTTAGAAAAGTATGACATGCAGCTCATTGTAGTGTACAGATCGCCCAGTGGTAATTTTAACCATTTTCTTCATGTCCTCTCCATTGCTTTGAGCAGGCCGGATGGTGCAAGGCGTATTGTAATAGCCGGGGATTTTAATGTCCATTTTAACAAGAGTGATATCAATGCTTTCACTCTGTGTAATTTATTTAGAAGCTTTAACTTGTTTAGAACAGTCAAATTTAATACCCGTTCCGATGCATGTCTGGATAATGTTTTTACAAATGTAGACATTACGAAGACCTCCTCTACAAAGATAGACTTATCAGACCACAATGGAATATATTTCAAGTGTGACGCAAGCATTATAACCATACCAAAAACTCGTATAAGCTTTAGACCCATTACCGGTCAGGGTCTTCTCCTTTTATACAACGAAATTGAAAAGTCTAACTGGAAATTTATTGAAGACAGCAACCTGAATATTGAAACCAAGTTTTTAAAGTTTCTCAATGCTCTGTCTGATGCCATGGATGCATGTCTTCCCACAAAGACCAAATTGATTAAGAAAAACTGTAATAATTGCAAAATTAATTGGTTCTCTACAGATCTGCGCAATATGAGAAAAACACTGAAGTTTATTGTTTCCTTAAACAAATCTAACCCAGTCCTGATGCCAAAGGAAGCTGTTCGTGCCTCCAAAAATAAATATCGCATTGAACTTAAAAGAGCTAAAATTAGGGCAAACAATGATTTCATACGGGGAGCCACCAGTGCTCAGTCAGCCATGTGGAAGCTTATCAAAAATAAAACTACCAACAACTGCACTCCTGTTTCTTTGGATGCAGATTCTTTTAACACTTTTTTTACCTCCATTGCCGAAAATATAATTGATGGACTTCCTCAGGGCTCCAAACTGTTTTCTGACTATCTTCAACAAAGTCAATCCGCTGGTGTCTTTCAGTTCCATCAGGTTTCATTCAATGACATTAGACATGCCATATCTAACTTGAAAAACAGTAACAGTAAAGACTGTTATGATATATGATATATATCTAATAACACATTTCCTAATGTTTTTAAGCAAGCCAAAGCTGTACCATTATTTAAGAGGGGGTTGCCGACAGCGAAAGTGACGTTAGATTTCGTATTTTTTTAAGTTGTATAGCATACAATCTAATAACATTTTACCTGGCAAAAATTTAATACAAACATATCTGTCTTCATTTTAATCATAAGATATTACAAGCAGTGTTTTGTTTTATAGGTTATGAAAACCTTGGGAAAAATAATAATTCCAGTGCATATGCTCTTAAGATCTTATGATTAAAATGAAGACAGAGTTGTTTGTACTAAATTTTTGCCAGGTAAAATGTTATTAGATTTTATACTATACAACTTAAAAAAATGCGAAATCTAACGTCACTTTCGCTGTCGGCAACCCCCTCGCAAAGGCTCTCCTGAAGATTACACTAATTATCGCCCTATTTCCCTTCTACCTGTTTTATCAAAGATTTTTGAATATGTATTGAAGGTACAGATGTGCACATACTTCGAGAACACCAAACTTTTTGCTACAGCCCAGTTCGGATTTCGCGAAAAAAGGTCAACTGTTCTTGCCACTGATAAACTTGCCCACGACGTGCTTGAGGGCTTTGAGCGGTATCTCGACACTTATGCTACCTTTTTGGACCTCACCAAAGCATTTGATTGCATTTCGCACAATATTTTTTAAAAAAAACTATCATTCTATAATTTTCATCAAGATGCAGTCTCTCTACTGGAATCCTATCTTACTGATCGTTCTCAGTTTGTGATTCTCAATGGCAATAAATCAAGTACCTTAAGTTTGAAGCATGGAATGCCCCAGGGCTCAGTATTGGGACCTACAATTTTTCTAATTTACATTAACGATCTTATAAACGCACCTAGCAATGGACAGAGCATTCTATTTGCCGATGACACAACTCACTACATAAGCTATCATCCATCAAACCCGGATAGTTTATGCAATAATGTTACAGTCTCCAAAACAAGTTTCCAGCAGTGGTTTCTGGCCAATAGGCTGTCTTTAAATGAAAATAAATCTCAAAACATAAATTTCAGTCTTAGAAAAGACATTATTGTGCCCTGTCACCCCGGGTTGGTAGATTCGGCAAGTAGTGAGATAAAATTTCTTTGAGTATTTTTGGATCCTGGTCTGACTTGGAGTAATCACGTTCTCCATCTCTCAAAGAAACTATGTCGAATAATGTATCTCATAAGAAACCTTTGTCCCTTGTCACATAGTGTCAAGACCCACAATTTTGTCAGCTTATCATGGCTACTTTGGCTCTAACATATCTTACGCTGCGTTGGTTTGGGGTCATTCGTGTCATTCTGGGAGAATTTTCGGTCTCCAGAGGAAATGTGTCAGGTTGATTGTAGACATAGATTATCGGGCCGACTGTCGGCATTGCTCTGTGGAGCTGAATATACTGACTTTCCCATGCATCTACATTCTGCAATGTCTATTACACATCAAACAACATATTGATAATTTTAACCTGACAAGAAATAATGCAGATCTGTTGCCTGCGTTCCATAGACTAGAAAGAGCTAGAACAGGCACCTCTTATTATGGTATAAAATTTTTCAACGCCCTTCCAAAAACCATTAGAGATCTGGATATCACCAAATTTAAAATGACTATAAAAATATATCTATTGGACAATGCATTTTACTTGTTTGAGGAGTAATTCATGTCTACATTTGTATTTTAATTGATATTTTAATTTATATTTTAACTCTTACCATATTAATTCTAAATTGTATAATGACAGTACTCTTGAATTTTGACGTGTAAAAGTACCTTGTATTTATATTACCAATGAACTATCTATCTATCTATCTATCTATCTATCTATCTATCTATCTATCTATCTATCTATTTATTAAGTTTTTATTAATTATTATTGTAGAACATACTGTGTTCATTATTTCGTTTAGAACTTTCTATTTCATTATTACATATCATATTTTATGTGATCTAAATAGTTGGTACTTACCCTGCGGGTGATATATAAGTAGCCCATATTTTGTAGCACTGTTTGTAAGCCGTGCTCACGTGAGAACTGTTAAAAAAAAGGGGTTATAATAATAATAATAATAATAATAATAACCAACACGGACATCAACAACTTGCAACGAAAAGTTAGGACACTACTGACAAAAGCTCATAAACATCATCCCCGTAGCGCCGTAGAAAGAACAACTCTGCCACGTCAACTAGGAGGAAGAGGATTGGCAGATCTCAGCAAGCAATTGGACCAACAAATATTAAATCTGCGTAATTATTTCTACAGGCAGGCCAACAGCTCCACACTACATAGGGCTATATGCGGAGCAGACGTCTCAACACCGCTACGTCTGACGGAACACGAGCGTCAAAATCACCACCGAACCGACAACGATAAACTACAGAGGTGGTTGGGGAAGCCGCTGCACGGGAGGCATCCTAATGAGGTTAACCAGGAACATGTCGACAAGTTAGCGTCGAACTATTGGCTGACCTCGGGACGAATGTTCCCCGAGACGGAAGGCTTCCTACTGGCCATACAAGATCAGGTTATACCAACTCGCAACTACCTAAAATTCATTGTAGGAGATGCATCGGTAGTGGATGACAGATGCAGATTCGGGTGCCCAACTTCAGAAACAATCCAGCACATAACAGGAGGATGTCTGATGTTCGCATCAACGGAATATAAGGAACGACACGATTCGGTTGCCAAGATCTTGCACCAGGAACTGGCGGAAAAGCTGCTGCTTGTGCAGGCAGAGAGGGTCCCATATTACAACTACACACCTGAGCCTGTTCTTGAGAACAGCAACTACAAGATGTACTGGGATCGTACAGTTCTGACAGATCAACGAGTTGCCCATAACAGACCGGACCTTATAATAGTTGATAAAATTTCTAGGCAGACAACTCTGATTGATGTGGCCATCCCAAACAACAACAACCTGCGTGTGAAGCAAGTCGAGAAGATCGCGAAGTACAGAGATTTAGAAGAACGAATTAGAAGGCAATGGGAAATGGAGAACGTCCAGAGGATTCCAATCATCATGTCAACAACTGGTGTTATACCAAAAAGTTTGCTGAGAAACATCAAGGAGCTGGGTCTAACTGATAGTCTTTACAGGTCCATGCAGAAAGCGGTACTACTTGCGACAGCCCGAACCGTCAGGAAATTCATGGGGAATGCAGGATCATTCAACAACATCAATGTCACCTAAGGCCCGATAACATGGCAAGGGTCTCGTCCGAGCCAGATCCTTTTGGTATCCGGGATACCCGGGATCTGAGTGAATGTTCCCCGTAGAGGGAGTGCGAATGCCTTTTGGCTAAGTCGAGATAATAATAATAATAATAATAATAATATGAATGTTTATTCATATTTAAAATATACAAAAAATATACACATACTTACAGTCTAAAGAATAAATAACACTGAAGTATACAATGAATAAACATGAAAAGACACAGAAGTAGATCAAAGTCTACTTGTTTGTGCTTGATGACAAAATCGATAGGAATTGGAAATTGTTAGGCATTGATCAATGAATCAAAAAAACATCTACTTTTTTCAGATATCCACGATTTTATTTTGTGTTTGAAACTGCTTCTATGTATGATATTTTTAAAATTTTCGGGTAATACATTATATACTTTTGGTGCCAATGATAAATAAGACTTTTGCCCAATTGTTTTATGGCTACGAGGAATGTTAACATTAGTACTTCTATTTCGTGTATTATAAAGATGTTCGATTGGCTGGAGACTAATTTTTTTGCGATTTATGTTTAATAGTATATTTAAAAAATATAGTTGTCTTACATTAAATATCTTTGAATCTAAATACAATAATTCGGTTGAGTATCTGCGGCTCTTATCATACATTATCTTTAAAATCCATTTTTGAATAGTATTTACATTTTCCAGATGGTAGTTGTTTACTCCCCCCCCCCCAACTAACTATCCCATAACTCAATTGCGATTGTACAAGTGCAAAATATAAAATTCTCATATGTTTTATATCTAGACATTCTTTTAGATACCTAAACCGCGCAATCAAACCTCGGAGCTTTTTCATAATATGCATTACTTGAAGGTCCCATCTTAAATGCCTATCAATAACTACACCTAAATATTTCATAGAAACAGCCTCTTCAATTTCAAAATCTTGATGTATACGCAGTGGTTCCAAGTTAGGCAAGTGATTTGCGTAAGAAGTAAAACTTAGATATTTTGTTTTTGAAAAATTTAATGATAGCTTATTAAAATTAAACCAATTGCCTAAGTTTTCAAAATCGCATTCCACTATTGTCTTTAAACTTGCCCATGTGTCACTTTCATAAAAAAATGCAGTATCATCCGCATAGCTGACTACTTTGCCTTTAGTTTCCATTTCTAACAAGTCATTAATATATATAACAAATAGCAGGGGACCCAGTACCATCCCTTGCGGTACACCACAAGAAATTGTCCCAGTGTCACTAATACAACCATGTACATTCACAATCTGATTTCTCTCGAACAGATAACTCTTTAATAAATCATAAGGGACGCCTCTGATACCCAGACTATCCAGTTTCTTCATAAGCTGATTATGGTCAACAGTGTCAAAAGCTTTTTTGAGATCTGCAAAAATACATAACGCTGGTTTCTTGTTATCCATAGCAGTATAAATGTGAGTTGTCAATGCAACTACCGCATCCTCAGCAGATATCTCACACCGAAAGCCATATTGCCGATTGGAAAGTAATTTGTGTTTATTTAAAAAGTTAATAATTCTATGCTTTATTATTTTTTCGAATATTTTTGCCACATTTGAAATTAAGGAGATGGGTCTATAATTGCCAATTTCATCTGAAGGACCGGATTTAAATAGTGGAGTGACAGTACCCATCTTTAATACATCTGGGAATGTGCCCTTTGCAAAACACAAATTTATCAAATACACCAGTGGTTGTGTTATTGAATTTGCTTTAATGTTTCAGAACGGATTCCATCACAACCAAAGTTTTTATTATATTTTCTATTTCGTTGAAATTCGTCGGATGTAAAAAGAGGCTATATTTATTTATTTCCTTGCGATAATGAAAATTCCTTGGTGGTATTATACCACTGACCAATTTGGGGCCAATATCACAGAAGTACCTATTAAATGCACTTTATACACTTCTTTTAGTTGCTTTTCTATTACAAAGATCGTTCACACAATCCCATACGGTCTTACTTTTGTTCTCGTTATTTTTTATTGTCGTTTGAATACATTTTTTCTTTGCTTGTTTTAACAACTTAACTAAATGATTACTGTATGTTCTGTATTGCTGTTTCAATGATTCGTTCAACGGATCTCTCTTCACTTTCCCATACAACCTGTTTTTACAATTAATGCTTATAAGTAAACCTTTAGTAATCCATTTCTTTTTAAAATTATTTTTCCTATTAATTTTTTTTATAAGCGTGCAGTCGTCTATATACGCTTTTAGAATGTTAATGAAATTTGTTGTTGCTATATTTGTGTCATTGGTATCATACACTGGCATCCATCTCTCATTCTCCAAAAGCATATTAAGTTTATCAAAATTTGTATATTTTTTAATGTTTGGTGAAGAACTACCCTGTTGAATGAGGCCAACATCGAAAAATATCCCTACAGGCAAATGGTCAGTCATGGCACAATTTAAAATAAATGATTTTATATTTAGGAATTGGTTTAATTTTGATTTTATAAAAATATGGTCCAGACATGTTTTGTCGCTGGCCTTGTAACTGTATTAATATATGGAAAAAATCCGAAGTAATTTGTAATATTCTTGTACTCTTCTGCATTTTCTTTATTTGAAAGAAGATTAATGTTAATATCTCCTATAATTATATGATTATTACAATCTATCTTACTTTCCAAATATCTGAACAAATGAAGGTTATAATCACTTACGTCTGCACTTGGGGACCTATAAATGCATGTTATTAGGAATATATTTTTTAATGTTACTATTTTTATTTCAATTATTTTTGTTACTCCGATATTAACAATGCTTTCAGAGTGGATTAGGTTATTTTTTATATAAACAATAACTCCATCGCATTTGTTAAGCTGTCCCTCATTGTATATAATTGTATAACCATCAATGTTAAAACTATCCAAGTCGCGAATCAAATGCGTCTCCGTTAATACTACAACTTCAAAATCACTTGAGCTCTGACTTAATAGACACATCAACGCATCAAAATGACACGACAGGCTTCTTATATTCAAGTGTATTATTTTAAACTTATTGTTGGAAAACTGAACATTGGCCAGAGTCTGCAAATGATCAATTTGTAAAGATTCTATTGGTGTATTTTGATATTCCCGAATATAAGGATCCATCGGTGTCTATTATAACCTAATTAAAAACATTGACCAAGTCGCAAAAGACAATTACGAGAAGCTAATTAGCTACCTACCTACCTTTTTAAAAGTAGGTGCTCAAAACTAATTATTATAGACCTACAAGCCTGCGATATACCCGCTACTTGTGTAAATTTTATACCAACCTTTAAACAAAATTATTCTCATTAAATATTTATAATAATTTGAAAAATTCATATCTTTCATTTCCTTACGCAATCACCATTCGCTATAGGAACCCACTCCCACACGCCCACTTGAGCTGGCTAGTGGGCCGTTTCTCTCTCTCTTTGGCCCCAAACGGCGCACTATAAACAAATTGGTTCGGGTTATCCCATACAGGGTGAACACCTTTGGCCCTGCACATAAGAACTTGATTATAACAATTTTATTACCTTATTTCAAAGTTATAATTATATTAGGGCCATTTAAACCCGTAACACATGTCTGGACACCAGCTTAAGATAGAGCAAAGAGACTAGGGGAATTAATACTTTATGTAAATCTTAATATAGTAACAAAAAAAATCTTTTAGGAATACTCCCTAATGTTCATATAGAGCACTTGATATAATTGGATTTTTGCATACAGACGCTCACCATTGGGATCTTGGTAACTACAAGAGATATAAACTTGGTTAAATGGGGAAAGCTTTAGACAATTTTATGATCAATCTGATGCCGTTGAGAAACCAAAGGTAAGTGCAAAATTGTTTTCGAGTATATAAAAAAAAAAAACAGAAATTTCCCAGGCAAGACTTGGACATTATTAAGGCACTTCTATCCAACCTTTTTATTGACAATGTCAGTTTTATAGGAAAGGTAAATTTGTACAATTCCAAAATAATGTCCCTAAGAAAATCAAAAATTCAGCGTCTCGAACAAGAAAACTTTTTTAAAAAACTGACATTACCGATAAAAAGGTTGGATAAAAGTGCCTTAATATTGACAAAGTACTGTCTTTGCACAACCATTGGTTTCTAAGATATTTAACAAGAAACGAGAATGGAAAATTTCAGTTCAGATCGCAGTTAGCCTAGGTTTCCCAATGGTGAAAGATTGACTATAAAGTTGAAAACTTCCCATTTAACCCGGCTTTCTATATTTTGTAGTTACGGAGATCCCAATGGTAAGAATAAAATTTGGGACACACTGTATATCCTGTGGACTTCCTGTATAAGCCTATGGTATTTAAGATAGGTATTTTGGGGTTTGAGGTATGGCAAAACCAACTCCATTATTCATTTTTTTTTAACTAAATGCCTAGTATACTTTTGTCATTTTTGAGGTTCCTATTTTAATCATAGCAGCAATTTCCAAAAATTATATATCAGGATTTAAGATGTTAAAGATAATGAATTGTCTCAAGTTAAAGTGACACCCACTGTAGATTGATGAGGCCACACTAAGTATTAAAAAATATATATTATTTTTAAACCATACTTAGTTAATTTTATACAGGTCTACTTTAGCTACTTTTTGTATTTAAGAAATAACAATAATTAAACCCGATCCTTGCGTCCATAATTCACTCACTGAACAGTTGTTGTAATATGGTTGTAATAATTGTTTCATAGGCAGTTGAAAAGTTAAATGTATGTCAATGCTGTAGGTGCAAAGCAAACATACGCATTCGCATGTCTTATGCCTTTTTCAATTTAATAATTTCAATTTCTTGAATGTTACTTTTTAAATATAAAAATCAGACTGTAGTCACCGTGGTGTACATGTGGTTGCCTAGCTCACTATAAACAGGTCAAATTTCCATTTGAAAATAAAAGGTACCCATGCGTTTGTCAAATAAGCATCAGTGCTGATGTCACAGCACCTACGCACGCAGACATAGCCTCATGTGTGTATTGTTGTTTTAAACCATAATCATTATTAAATAAATAATTGCAACATGTCAATATTTTAATTATCAAATTTTCTACGAGGATATTTTTGGGAAAAGAAAATGCCATACATTTTGCTCTCTTGTTGGGACATTGATTACCTATTTTTAAAAGCCCAAAGGTATGACATGAGCTTGATTATATCTAAATTTATTTTCAGGCATCCGTATGTCACCTTCTTCCACTTAGCATTTAGAGGAGCTTCAATAATTGTGTACATCTTGTGTGGATGGTTCAGTGATAGCTTTATCACGAGTTTCGTAGTTGTAGTATTACTTCTTTCCATGGACTTTTGGACTGTTAAAAACATAACGGGCAGACTGATGGTTGGGCTCAGATGGTGGAATTATGTTGATGATGATGGAAAATCGCATTGGGTTTACGAAACACGAAAGGTTTTTGCTTTTTTGTTTTTGTCTTTGTGTTCTTGTCCTGTAGGTACCATTACTTGGTTAGGTTATGGTAGCGAGAACCCTATTGGTTAACACGAAAAGAGGTGGGCAGCTTAACAGTTATCAACCCTTCCACAATGTAAATGTCATTTACCTAACAAGTGTGGAAAGTAATACTTTCTGCATGTGGTGGCAGTTCAAAGGCACTTTTTCGCATAAAAAAGGACAACACGAGTAAAAAAGTAGTAAATAAATTGCATTTGTGCGCAGTTTAATTTGTTTAAAGAATCAAACAAAAAAATTAAATAAAACTCTTGTTATGGTACTCCAGAGATGAGTAGGGATATTTTTATTCAAACTTCTCATTTTTTTTTAGTCAAAGAAATGTACATGCTTATCAAAATGGTAATAAACTGTTCACTGTAACAGTAAACTATTACTGTCATTGCCTTACCTAATATTCTTGATTATTGCAATAGGGCAAATTTAAAAAATATATATCTTTTTTTCATACGCTCCCAAAAATAGCTATTTTACGGACTCATTTAGAAAACAATACATTTTGGGGCCTACCTGTATAAGCACTTTTTTGCTCTTTTGACGCAAACAATTGATTGCTGATTTGCTCAAAATAAAATTTTCTATTGTTTGTTTCAAAATTGTGGTTTACAACTGGGATACCTTGTATATTGAAAGCCCTTATCATTCCCAACAACTTTTGTAGGAAACAATTTTCTGTATCTGTTATTGTTCAAAATTTACAGGGTCAAATATGTAAAAAAAAGCATGGAATGGTTTTCTAATCACCGAGATTCGTTTTTCGAAATCTAGCTGCCATGGAAATAATTGATAGCCAGAAATTATTTAAGAGTATGTTAGGGTGCCTTCTGTACCCTTAATTTTATTCAACTGGAATATTTTTTAAATTTTTGAATTGTTACACTGTTACTGATTTGTTTGCTATTATTGTTTGTTACAAAAAAAAAATCAAACTATTCCCGTTGAATAAATTTAAGGGTGCACCAGGCCGCCTAACAAACTCTTAAATAATTTCTGTCTATCAATTGTTTCCATGGCTATCTAGATTTGGGAAAACCGATCCTGGTGATTAGAAAAAGATTCCATGTTTTTTGTACATATTTGACCCTGTAGATTTTGAACAATAAAAGATACAGAAAATCTTTTCATACAAAAGTTAATGAGAATGATTTCAGGTACTTTATACAGAGGATCATCTGGAACAAGTTGAGGGCGAATTTTATCACAGAATGTTAGTAACGTAACGTGGTATTATAGTTTTGCATAATTATCTCATAACTAACTGACAAATTTATATTTATAAGTAAATTTCGTCAAACATGATTTGCCTGGAAAAAAACTCAGTTATCCTATCAGGGGTAATATAACAAGTGGTGTGCCTATTATAGATAATACCTTCCTTTAATTTACGAATTATAATCCCAAAGCTGAAAATACCACGACTGCGCAGCAGGAGTGGTATTTTCTTAGCATTGGGATTATAATGAGTTATAAATTAAGGAAAGGTATTGTCTATTATCAGGCATACCACGAGTTGTATTTAAAAAGATAATTTAACAACTGCAAATAATTAGTTTGACAGCTAACTGTCATTTAGATTGAACTTTCGGTTCTGAATATGTTTTTTGTGCTAATTGATATTTAAAGATCAATGTGTTAACTGAAAACATATATTATAGTCTTATATTAAATTTGGTAATGTGAAGAAGTTATCGGGTTATCAGTTTTAGCTGCCACAATATTGGTTTAGCGTAACTAGGACGTTACTAAGAGAGTAGGATTTCAGCGATTATTTCCCTCATACTGCTTGCATCCAATAAGGTAGCTCCTTCCATAAAAATCCAACCAATGATATGCCTCTGCTAGCGATAATTTGCACTAGTGCAATTACCGGTAATTGCACTTGTGCAAATTATCACTTCGTTGCTTAGCAACCGCGAATCTGTTGGATACAAACACGTACCTACTTCTTGAAGTTTGTGTGTTTCACACTGTTCTAAATTATGCAGCTTATAAATTATGTTGCGGTATTATTAAGCATTATATCAATGAATTTATAAAACTTTTGCATTGCTAAATTCTTGTTATTTAGACCTCCGCCTCCGTTTAAATTTATGACACATTCAGAAAATAAACCAACGCCGACAGGGTTTAGGTATAATCGCATTTGCCTTGGTTACCCAAGCGTCATGTTTGTTTACTCGAACGCTACAGTCGAAGCTGCCAATAAACTCGTTCAAAATGAGTCGTTTTGGAAATGTAAACATAGAAAAAATCAATACAGAAATTATTAAATCGTATTCGTGAAATAATCTCGACAAATACCACTCGTGCCGGAAATTTTTCTAGATAATTTTATTCTCAAGCCCTATTTTGCCCATTAGCAAAACCACTCCCACTCCCTCGAGCTTCGCTCTCGGGATTTTATCAGAAAATAAAAGCCCAATTTATACTCGTGATCTTTCTAAGCAAAATAGCGCTTTCGAAAAAATTATCGATAAAATTTCTGGCACTAGTGATATTACATATGAAAATACCACTAGTGGTATTATCCCTGAAATCATCACCTGAGTGGTTAATATTTCAAAAATCATATCATTTCATTGGTTCATATTGGCAGGCGTTGAATTCTCAAACAAAACGTCTTCCCACATGAGATATATTAGGAAATTTATTTCTTAGTCAAACTCGATCTCCCTGAAACACCCTATCTGCCTAACGAAAATCAATAGGAATCACGCACCAGTAACCTAACCATAATAAAATGCGTTGTTTTAACATTATTTTTTGCACATTAAGCCTGAAGTGAAATTATACAAATAAATTCTGTATAATGCTAGTCTCTGAACCATGAATTATTTGTTCCACCAGAAAGTTACCTAATATGTTTAGTTTTTTTCTATTGGTGTAGGATGCCACATAGTACAAAAAAAACTAACCTGGTATAAAGTTCTGGACAAAATCCTGTATAATATGGTGGACACCTATGAATAAAGAACCCCAGGAAGGAGCAAATTTGGGCTTTACGCTGGACCGGTCCAGTCTCCATACAGGGCGATTTCCGTCTCACGTATTTTATAATGCCCATAGAGCTTTGGCTCCTTCCTGGGGTTATTTATTCATTGGTGGACACATTAGCAGTAATATAACCTAAAAGTAAACAAATTTGACAGATATGTGATAGTAATGACAGATTTATAACCTATTGTATGAGCAATAATACATTTGTGTTCAGGGTGTCCCAGTTAACGTGATAAAGCCAATTTTCTCAGTAATTTTAAAGATAAATTATTGTTGGTTCAAAAACCAGACTTATATGGAATTTTCCGAGGAATTCGAATATGTCATCAAACTTAATATACAGATATACAGGGTGTTATTAAAAAGTTATTGCATGAAATACCCTTTTGCAAAAAAATGTGAAGTTGTATTTTAGCACGGAGTATTAGTAATGAATATACGGGGAGTAAAAAAGTGTCGTTTTTCATTTCTGACTTCTGGTTTTTCCGGAAGCGAGCATCACTTGGTCAGATTTTTGAGACACACTGTATATTTAGGGTTTTTTGGGTTCCATGTTCTCCCAATTCCTACGATATATAGTTTTATGTAGTTATGTATATACAAAAATAACCAAGCAGTAAATTTTAATTTTTTGATAAATTTCGTCAAATATGATAAATTCACAACTTCGCATGGAATGCTAAAAATATATTGTTGGAGATAACTATATGAAACTATACATCGTTGGAAATGGGAACAGAAAAAGAACCTAAAAAAACCCAAAATATACAGGGTGTCTCAAAAATCTCATCAAGTGATGTTCACCGGAAGTCAGAAATGAAAGCAATCACTTTTTTGTTACTTTCCGTCTACTCATTAGTAATACTCCATGTTACAATCCATCTTCACAATTTTTTGGAAATAAGTATTTTTCAAATTCCTCGGAAAATTCTACCCAAGTTTGGTTTTTGAACCATGAATTTATCTTTAAAACTACCGAGAAAATTCGGGTGAATAACGTTGACTGGCACCCCTTGTACCTTGTCAACTACTATGCACTATTGCTTTTGTGATCAGGACCTTGATATTTTGTAGAAAGAGTCATTTTAAGGTGGGTGGGCTCTTATAAACATAGGTCATAAAGTTCTTGGTTTCTAAGATACAGGTTGTCAAAATTTCCTAAAAATCAATAATAATAATAGTAATAATAATTTTTTTATTACCAATATATTCACAAAGTAAAATGTTGTCATTGTTATATTTGTAAGACAGAGTAAGATTTAATAGAGAGCAAAATAAAACACATTAAACACCTTAAAACAATCATTAAAACAATAAAACACAATATAGGACATTACTCATAACTTCAGCACTAAAGCACTCCTGCAGTGAGTAGAAGCTGTGATTGATGAGGTACTCTTTAAGATATTTCTTGATTCTGGTAATGGTTATGCTAGAAAGAACACTCAGGAAGGTGATCGTATGTCGAAGCGCGGAGATAATATGGATTTCTCCTATATAGTGACTTGTTAAATGATTTCATAACTAAGTTGTTTCTTTTTCTGGTTGAGTGTTGATGAGTTGAAGCAACCAATGGGAACTTTCTTGGATTAGGTCTTGCAAAAATCAAAGCTTAGTACTGACAAGAGTATATTTGATGCGGTGAAAATTTTTTGCTCTTATGCATCCAATGGATTTATTACATAATCAACATGAGTAGACCAGGTCAATTCCTGATCAATGTGAAATCCTAAATATCTATACACTTCGTCTCTCTGTACATCTTCCGCATTCAACTTGAGATTGATACCAGGTACAATTCGTCTCTTGTAACGTAACGTGTTTTGGACAGATTTAAGTGAAGTTTGTAGTGCACCATTTGTCAAATTCCTGTAAGACATAATTACTGTAAGCGGCAAGTTCTTGGCTGCTATTTGTGGATATAGCAACTGCCGAGGCATCAGCATAGATACACCATGACTATTTTTAAGGATATTGTCCACATCGCTAATAAAAGTAAAAAAGAGGAATGGAGACAACACACCGCCCTTAAGCACGCCTAGGGTCAGAGGCTCTTCAAGAGAAGTGGCTTGGTCAACTTGTACAATAATTTGCCTATTTGGTAGGAACGATTTTAGTCACTTATTGATTTGACCCTTAACTCCCAGGGTAAACAGTTTTTCAATTAGAAGATCTGGGTCTACAGAGTCGAATGCTTGTGTCAGATCGAAGAACAACACTAGTGTAAATTTACCTGTGGAGTGATTCATGCGAAAACCATGTTGACATCTGGAGAATAATTCGAATTAGTTGATAAACAAATTTAGGCGGTTAAGGACAATCTTTTAAAAAAATCTTTGAAATAGTATCTAACCCTGTGATTGGTCGGTAATTTTGAGGCAATTCCGGGTCACCTTTTTTTATAAAGCAGAGTCACGTGACCATTTTTTAGGAAACCAGGAAAAAGACCCATTCCTGAATAACAATTAAAAACATATGTACATAGAGGGGCACATCGTTTGTAGAGCAGCAGGATTTCTTGTTTTTTAGTTCATTCATAGGAGATAAAACTTCCACCTCTGCTATTTCTGTCATGAACATGAGTTCATACTAACCTTAGCAGTTGTACCTTCGGTCTTTCCCACAACAGCAGATCTATTTTTTCCCATTCTAGAGAAGTATTGACATAAATAGTTAGCTATATCATGCTGGCTAGTAATGATTCTTCCGTGGTCAGCTATGTGAAGATTTGTATTACTAACCTGCCAAACAGCCCTCAAGCAATAATTATCAGAATTAGCAATTTTCTCATGGAAAAACATGTTCTTAGAGAATTTTAGTTTTCCTGCAAAATACTTTTTAGCTATTTTGTATTTATCATTTTGTTCAGTAGTATTTAGGTTTTTTTTAACCAAAACAAATTTTTAGGACCCGACTGTCTTTACCTATGTCAGGATTTAACCAATGGGGAACTTGATTTTTTTTTTATTTCTTTAATATATTTGCCTATCTATAGAAAGAGCACATACCAAATATCAGCCCTCAAATTGCAATATTTAATTTGCAATAAATAATTAAAGTTGTGACCACAAGCTATTCACTTGAAATGACATGAAAAGCGCGGAAATCGATCGATCGGAAGGCAGTAACAGGAGTGACAGCTACACAGAATTAAAGAAGGGAGAATGGCAATTGAACGTTAAAATAAACAGTTCGGCGACCCATTTCCAGAGTGATCTGATGTAGGCCAAAAATAAGATCCGCCTAAAAGTTCAAATTTAACAAGCAATTCTTTAACTGAATGGTGAGGCCACGGGACTAGTAATTCGTAGGTCCCGAGTTGAATCCCACAAGATTTTTTTTATTTCACTGCATTCTACCTCTTATATTTATCACTAATTATCATTTTTAGTAATAATTGGACAATGGTTATTATGAAGATTATTACTTACAATCTACTCCATAGTGTATTTAAATTCAAAGTACCTACCTACCTAATATGAAGTTGTCGGTAGTAGAAAAAATGTAATTCATTGCTCGATGCGTAAGCTCTTTTTGGCCTCTTTGAGATAGTTTTAAGACCCGAGGCAACACGGGTGTTAAACAACCTCCCAGGCAAAAAAAGTGCCCTTGCCCATCTCGCAATGTAAATAACTATTTAATACAGCACATTCTTTTCAAACGTTATCAACAATATCAAGACTGAGATAGACTATAATAAGATGGATAGACAAGGATAGGACATTCTCGTTGCTCTTTCTAAACAAAGCTTGTGTGGTGCTGTAGTGTTTATACATGGTGCTGCCGCCCACCAGAGGCGCCACCAACAACGAACTGCTTGACGTTACAACCAAGACGGGTGCATTACAAGAATGATTTAATTATACAGTTTTTAATTGCTTACTTTTATTACATACAAATAAAAAAATTGTGTTTTTATGAACTGTGGTTCATTTAATGGCAATATATTACGTTTGAAAGTAATATTATTCATATTTAATTTCTGTGCAAGTTCCCCATTCTTGGACATAGATCTCGAAGTTATAATTTGCACCAGGTGGTCTGCAATACGGAGGTTGAATTATGGCCATTAAAGTAATAAACAAAGACAAAGTCAAGCGCACTTGGTTCATTACCAAACAGCATTCGCGTCGGCAAAATAGAGTGGAGACCATAGCCACTATGAATCTCAATTAGTTGTGTCCTATTCTGAGAATCTACCAGAAAATTAATATTGAGATCGCCACAGATCAAAATAGTATGATGTGTTTTAAGCACGTGCTATAATGTTATTAAATTCCCACACACTCACAAGAAAATTCCGAAGAGAATTTGGTAAGATCTATTGACTTCATTCTGTTATCTTTTCCGTAGATTGCAAACCCACCATTCTTATGATCTGTTGTACAATAAGGAGACAGAAGGTGGTAACATGGAATTTTAAGCATAGTTTGATAATCATAACACATCCAGTGTTCACTTAATATTGATGTTATGACTTCAAGTAAGGGCACTTTATTGCCTAAGCATTGAACATTTTTGTGTATAGCTTTCCAGCAGAAGGCCAAACTTTCATTATTCAGGTGTGTAATAGCAGGGCAAATACTGTGCAATTGCTCATTGTTATTAGTTTCTTCAGCTGATTTAGTTTGCCTTGTGGTCCTGATCGAAGAAAACTCGGGAATTCCAAAAAAAATTTCTTTACCACCACATTTCCAATCCAGTTTTTTCGGTCTACTAGATCTTGCAACAGATGAGATGGAGCTTCAACCTGGTAGCTAGTATATTGTCCAGATTTAATAGTCTGTTCGATCTTATACTCGAGATTTTGGCCACATGTGTCTTTGAGATATCGTAGTAACTTTTCTTGCGTTGAGTCAGTTGCCAGCCTACTAACAAAAATTGACGTTTTGGGAACTATTGTGGCACCCCTGATATATACATTCTGGGTCTTCTTTTTACCAATTGTATTACATTGTGTTCTATAAAGCTCCGGGTGTGTTTTCTTCCATATAACTTAGCATGAAGTTATGAATGGAAACACTGGTTTAAATCTTCATAGAATGAGTGAAGTGTAGGATGAGAAATAGGCGATATCAATGGCGAAGTTAGTATAGTTCTTAACATTGAATCTTCATTTGCTTATATTCAAATTACCTATTTGTTGTTTTCTTTTATCTGAAATATTTCATATTCTAACTGCTTATTTTGCAGGGCATAAATTTCATTTTCATTGGATCGAGGTAAGGCATGTTATTCTTCAGTACACATGTCCTGTATATCATTTGTCAGCTGAGTTATTTGAGAAGTATCCTTTTCAAATTGTGCCATTAATGCAGCATTTTTGTTTTTTAGACCAGTTATCTCCTTGCGCATCTTCCTTATCTGCTTCTCGTGAGTGTCTATAATTGAAACATATTTGCCTTTGGTTGTAAAACAATCATCTTCAATATCAGTAGTTCTTTGCTTTAATCTGCCAATGTAGTTATCTTTCTCACTGTTGGTATTTTCCAATTTTGCGATGTTGTCTTGTAGATGTAGTATATAGGTCTCATAATCATCCTTTATAGATTCGATTAACAAGTCCTTAGATTTGTTTTCATTGTAAAGTTTCTCTAGTTGTAGATCTTACATTTTTTTTCACAGTTTACTGAGCAGATAAATCTAGATGGTCAAAAAATCTGTGAATTGCCATTATGTCTTTGGAAGCAGCTATTGTGGAATACTCCTAGACATTCGACACAAATGATATTTGAGAATTCTTTCTTGCAACATTTGAATCCTTATGCATTGTTACAATTTCGAACCCTTTATATATAAAGTTCAATGAGTCAAAACAACAACAAAAAAAAAACCCAGACAAAGATTGGCTGATAACTAATTTCGCCCTAGCAGTTTCTTGCAGTAGTTTTTTCGTCTGTGCGTTTTTTTGTTGATTAAGCCGTCAAGTATCCAGACGCAAGGGAAACAACAAATATTACTTGAACAGCTGGTGTTTCACACTTGGTTTTTAGAATAACAGAGTCAGCATAATTTTCTTCACCGAATAGTAGAAGTTTCTTTTTTTAACTTGGGATATGGCACAAAAAGCACATACTTTCGCCTAAAGGCAGTTAAAGGCACGCGCACCCGTTGCCATTCCGTTTTTATTTATTTATTTCCAAAGTGTGGAAGATATTTCTACCAAATTTGGCACACAAGATAAAAGTGAGTGTTATTTCAAAAACTTCCATGCAAGAAATTATGACAGTAATAAAATTATATGGTGGCGATGTTCGGAGCATTGCTAACTATTTAAACTGCATGTTTTTCTGCCCTCGATCGACCTTGGTTCGAATCGAGGTCGAGGCAGACTGCACACATTATAGAAAAAAAAACCGCTGATGAATAAGAGCACTGGACAAAATGTGGATTCATGGTATTGCTCCTTAACAGCTTTATCTGTGTTATTTACTATTTGTCCTACACTCACTGGGATCAGTACGGTTTTCTAGTTCTATCGGGAAAAGTCAGCCCTAGCCGCATATGGCAATGAAGACAAAATAATAGTAATTTGCCCCCTCCACTGCACAAGCATTCAGTTGCTTCTGGGGTATTAGTTTGAGGTTGAGAATTATTATTATTAAGAGACACTTTTTGTTCAAAATTGAGTGCTCTATCTGAGAATGATATTTGTATGATTTTATCCAGGGTCGTGCTCCTTTTTTATCAAATTAGTAGTACCGATTACACATATCTCTGCCACTGGTTCATTTAAAAACTTCATATTATTCGGTCTTCTGACCCTCCATCCATGTATCTTATGTGCCAAATTTGGTTTCAATATCTTTCCCAGTTCGGAAATAAATAAATAGAAACATTGATTTTTAAGAAACGAAGAAGCTTAGGACCTATGTTTATAAGAGAAATTCACCTTAAAATTAACATTTCTACAAAAAGTCAAAGTCCTGATCAAAAAACCTGGGACACCTGTATAAAAATAAATATATTTTTTTCAATAAAATGCAAAAAAATTAAAGAGATTTGTATATTTATCTGATAGCAAACTATGTATTTTTTGTTGTTATAACATCTTCTGTGATTAGACAAGCACCGATCATTAAAGTTGTATGTATTTCCAGTATCTTAAATATTTACAGAGATTATGACCCGCTTTGTTTGTTGATGTAAAGATTTGTTTTTTTTTTATTTTCTTCAAATGATAGTTAATTTATATGTGGCCCTTTTTAGGGCCAACAACAGAACCGAATAAACGAACGAGAGTCAAGAATATTCTGGACAGGTTTGATCCTGACACAACTGATATGGGGTTTGTTTTTTATCATAGCTCTATTTGGACTGAAATTAAAATGGCTGGTAAGATAGATTAAAGTAGTTGGAATTATTGAACCTTAATATAACTTTGTCTATTTTAGTTGTTGGTAATTATAGCCTGTGTGCTTAATGGTGCGAATTTGCATGGGTACATAAAATGCAAACTTGGAAATAATACGAGCATCACATCAGCAACTCAAGATTTCTTCAGGAAGCAGGTGTTACAAAATGCAGTGTCGATGGTAGCAAAACAGGCAACATCGCCCTCCACTAATCAACCTGCCAATACAGTATAGCTATTGTAAATATGAGTTAAAGTGACGTATGAAGATATACACTTATTTTTCCATTTTTTCTATTTATTACAGTTCAAAAAGTTTTATTTATGGTAAATGATTCATTACTTAAGGAAGTATTTAATTGTGATATTTGTTCCTTTAAGTAATTTTATACTTCTAATAAAATTGTATTAGGCATTATTACTGCAAAGGAGTATTAAACTATTTACGATCCCAAAATTTGTCAATATATCCGTGTTGGGTAGAAAATAAGAAGCTAATATACAGTGCCCGCCAAAAAGTCTGCACCATATGGGAAAAATTTTTAGTAAATAACTTACGGAAAATTTGTTTGCGGCATCAGGTTTTGCTTGCTCTAGAACCAAAATTGACATAATCAAATGTTGTGAAGTAGTCTTTTTTATATGTCAAATTTGACATTAATGAAAAAAATTTCCGAAAAATGGGCTTATTTAACCGAATTTCGAAAAAAGTCATAAGAAGAATATGTTTCCTTCGCAATTTTATACCCCTATGCAAAATTTCAAGAGCCTACTACGATTTTTATATTTTGCCCTTTGTTGCCCTTTTCCGTATTTGTTAATCCATAAAAGTCGATCCTGTGTAATTTAAAACACTCATGACTGAATACATACTGCATAATACTTAGTTTATGGTCTAAATATCCTCCTTTTCCTTTTTTTTTGCAAAAAAATTAAAATGAGGGCTTGTTGAAGAAGCACGCTTGGTGCAAAACTGATCTCATTTTTACAGATAAACACATAAATTCGATTTACAAACTTCTTTCTATAGTAAATGGTTGTAAAAACACACAAATATTTCTGTCATGCTGATCTGATCAGAAATATCTAGAAAATTTAAAATATTATGTCCAATAATATCCAACAAAGGGCAAAATATGAAAATCGTAGTAGGCTCTTGAAATTTTGCATAGGGGTATAAAATTGCGAAAGAACATATTTTTATAATGACTTTTTTCGAAATTCGGTTAAATAAGCCCATTTTTCGGACATTTTTTTCATTAAAGTCAAATTTGACATATAAAAGAGACTACGTCACAACATTTGATTATGTCAATTTTGGTTCTAGAGCAAGCAAAACCTGATGCCGCAAACAAATTTTCCGTAAGTTATTTATTAAAAAATTTTCCCATATGGTGCAGACTTTTTGGCGGGCACTGTATATTATCTGCAAGGCCAGGTAAATTTTGAACATTTCATAATATTTTTAATTTTAATTTCGCATAAGTGTTGCTTAAAAAAAGGGAAACCCAGTTGTCAAAATTACAGCACTCCCATTGTTCATTAAAACTTCAAGATCGTGAATATGTGCACAAACTGGCTAATTTTCGCAAATGTACCTACATGAATTAGTATTTTTCACATTGATAGACAAAAGCAAACTTTACATCTAGGTGTAGAAAAAATAGCAATCTACTATATTGTAGTTGTTCAATTTCATTAGGGTTCATGTATATCTCTCGTCAAGACAATTTAATCGTTGACTAACGTATTTATGGACTTCTCATGGCTATAGCATCAGGTAATTGAAAACGGATGGTGCTGAGGGCTAACAATTCATTTTGCATTGTATTTTGTCTTGGGAAAACTCATGGTGCGCCAAAAAAGTGTCAGACGTGACAGCCGTGACAGTCTTTATTAATACATCAGTCAACGATTTAATGTTGGTCTAGTATTTACTAGAAAAAGCTGCTGTCTTTAAAATTTTCTAGAAAAATTAAGAAATTTTACAACTATTTTGAAATTCTATTTACTATTTTTCAAACTTTCTAAAGTAGCAAAACTTGTTAGGTGTCAAGAATAACTTTTTCCCCAAAAATCAAAATTAACAAAGTTAACACGGGCATGGGATCCCATGTGCGAGGACCATATACCTATAGCAACCTATACCGCACAAGAGAGACGTCCGACCGGGGAATAATTTGGCAGCCATTTTTAACCCTAATGAGGCGGGAAATTTGAAATAATTTATACGGGTGGTTTCCATAAATAATGCAATGTCTTGGTTGTCGTTTTGTGTAAAATGGAAAATATTTTAGTTCAAAGTACAACATAGGTCCAAGATTTTTGTTGGTTTTGGTTTTGTAGGTTGAGAAATTATACAACTTAATCAAAACAACATATTTTAGTCCATCATAAAGAGAACTAATTTAATTATTATTGTACATTATATAGTCCAACGCACGAAAGAAAACGTTTCTAAAGAATGCGGGCAGCGTTGCGAGATTTCCTATACGAGTAGTCGTTATTTATTGGCGAATACAAGTTTTATCATATTGAAGCCGAATTTCTGAACTCTGTTATACCGAAAAAATAAAGCTCGCATCACGGGACCACTTACCCATTTTTGTTTATTATTTATCTTTAACGCGGTGCGATAAAACACCTATTATATTTTTTTCAACATCGTCGCGTCTACCATCGCCTTTGAAATACGGCAACAAAGCACTTCTACCAAGGAGCCGGCTAACAAAACCAGTGAACCAACGCGTTTTCTGCCTGTTTCTATAGAACGTAAAGTTAACTGCATATTTGGGCTACCACACAGTGCTCATTTTTTAGGCCGCTGGCAAGTTTTTCCGCCGGCTCAGAGAGCTCAGTGGCATTTCGTATGTTCGGGAGTTAACGTGTGCAAAATGAGTAAACAGGGAAGAACGTTGCATTCTCAAGCACGATAAATAATTGCCAATGTTATAAGGGTTTCCCTTCCTCCATAGTCTAAGGCATCACCGTTAAGAATAATATTAACAATAAATTAAATAACAATTATATGAAAATTAAGTCACTGAGTTACACAAAATTGAGCTAAGCCCCTGAACTGTGACTAATTCTATAATATTTGCGAGTTCTCCCCCCCTTACGTTGCACGCATTCTGCCGTAAGGAGGACTATAACTTATATAATAGCTACATTATAAATAATTACTTATAAAAAAACATGAAAATATTTTTTATTACCTAACATTTTCATACAATAATATTACTTGGGATAATTATTTCCTTGAATACTTTTAATAATAATAACCTATTTAACAGGAACATATCTATACCTATTTCTGAATTTTTAGGCGGAAAATATCAATGAAAAGACAAAATTATTTGGCAAAAAATGATACCTATTTACTTAACTATGGAATGTAATTTCACAATTTGGATGTAAAAGTCTCTTCGCATTTTTACAATGCTTTACTTTACTTTTTAAGTTTTTTATCTCGTAAATGTGAAAACGAAAATATTTTCTAAAATTTATTTGTGGCGTAAACAGATCCATTGAATTTTAATTGGGTTTTTCGCCACCAAACGGGTTAAAAGACAACTTTTTCAAGTTGCCTGGAAAATTAATAAATTCTTAACAGTAAATGAACTAAACTTTGAACTTGTAACTCAAAAAATATCCAACAAATTTGTTTCCTGAGCTTTCGGAGAATAAATCTTCCTCCTTTCTCAAAGATCATGTCACGTCAAAGTGAAATGACAGATTAATTTATCTGTCATTTCAGATCTGTCATTAAAACTAAAAACGCGTCTCTCAAAAAAGCATGTCAAGCTGACCTTTATGATTTTACCGGCGCCTTCAAAAGGTATAATGCAATTTCATTCTACGGTATAAAAAAATTTAAACATGGAATAAAAATGGCGGCGAATTTTATCTCATTTCGTTCCCTGCGCCTTACCGTGCGTAATAGGGCCAAAAGCAGTACATGTTAATATACAGGTATGTGGAAGCCGTAGAATTGGCGCAACGTTGCCGCACTTACCCAAAATTCTTGATTTCTTGCTCAATTCTTACGCCTAGTGGAAACATTTATGAGGCTGCGCCTGTACCTATGGAACGTAATGTCACAATCTGGATGTAAAAGTCTTCGCATTTTTACGATGATTTACGAAGTCATTTTTTCATCTTATAAATATGAAAATGAAAAGCTATTAATCGTGCAAAATATAAAGAAAAAAATCACTATTAAAAACTAAAAATGCATCTCTTAAAAAAACATGCCACGGTGACTATTATGATTTTTCCGGCACGTTCAAAAAGTTTCATAATGCAATTTTTATTCATACTGTATAAAAAAAAATAAGCAAGGAATAAGGTAGCCCCTGTTTAAACTGCCAATATAGGGTTAAAAATGGCGGCGAATTCCATCTCTTTTCATTCCCTGCACCTTGCTGTGCGCAATAGGAAGAAAAACGGTATATGTTAATATACAGGTATGTGGCAAGGACACACTACTGTTATCTACTCTACATAGTGAATAACTTACACTTACAAACTAACAATACTTCTCTAAATAAATCGGGTGACTTTCCTTTATTATTTACACCTTTTATATTTATAAATATTTATATTTTTATGTATACAGTCTTCATTTTTGACATACAGTTATGTAGCGTTGAAAGTAAAGGCCAATCTCAATTATTCAAGTAGGTACTTTATCTAAATGAATAAACAGACACAAATAAAATTTAGTTTGCTGCAACACATTCTTATTAATTGCAATCCAACATGCAGTTATGCAGTGAGATGGACCTAGACCAAAACTACATTAATGGCCTGAGCATAATTAAATGGTTGTTTGCGATCTGGAGTGGCGCTAGTATCGTTGATTAATTCCTCCATTGACGCTAGTATACAAAAAAATGGCGTCTGATTATAGGTTATAGGACGGTATTCTGTGGTTATAGGTATGTCAGTTTTTAATATTTAAAATGTCCCATATTTTAAATATTCATCTTTATTATGATTTTCATTCTTTTTACGATAACAAATTCTCTTTGTAGTCAGTATTTTACAGTTTTGTCGTATTAACGCCCTTTTTAGAGGTGGGTATATTTGTTTATGATACCATGAAATTACCATGCACATGAAGAAAATCGTATGCACAGACCAATTACATGAATTACAGAAGAATAAACACTATTTTGGAATTACGGGATGATCTGTTCAATCAGCTAAAGAAGCGAGAATTCTAGGGTATTTTGTAAAAAATAAATAAAAAATGTTTCCATCCCTATCAGGGATCTTAAGCCGTTGCTCACTAGAAAATATCATTAGTTTGAAAATATTTCCCACAAAATTAGACATAAGAAAGGTTATATAAGTCGTAGTATCAGCGTGACTATGTCAAGGGGAAGAATTTACCTCCGATGGTAGCAGCCAAAGAGACAACCCAGTAAAATAATAAAAGAAGAAAAAAGGAAAGAGTCAGTCAATGAAGAGTATAATTTGTCAACAGACAATAAAATGTTTTCTATCAAAATACAGCCTTTACTGAGGGCTGGACAAGAGTGGCGCTAATCGACGAAAAAAATGGCGTCTTATTTTAGGTTAAAGGGGTGTGGTTATAGGTATGTCAGTTTTTGACGTTTATAATATAGCATATTTTAAATATCCAGCTTTATTACGATGTACGTTGTTTTTTCGGTAACGAATTGTGTTTGCGGTCAATATTTCGTAGTTTTGTCAATTAGCAGAGTTTTGATAGGTAGATTTGTTTGTGAAAACATGACATTTGTATGCACATGAAGAAAATCCTATACGCAGACCATTACGTGAATTGCAGAAGAATAAACACTTTTGGAATTATGGGATAATTTGTTCAACCAATTGAAGAAGCGGGAATTCTAGATATTATATTTTGGAAGAGTATTTTGTAATGTATGCAAGAATGAAAATAGAAAAATTTGTTTAAAGACCCAAAACGAACTAATGGTATAAAGAAGAAACTGAAAAATCGAATGCGTTCTGTACTTACTTACACTACAACTAGCCATGGACTTCATTACGAACCAAAAGGTATCAAAACACTCTCGCTTGCTTTTTAGGCTTTTCTTAAGAAAATGTATATAAATATGCCATGTAAATTTGTCAAATTAAAGGGACATAACAAACAAGCTTTTATTTTATTTTGGATATTAAATTCGTTGGAACAGACACATTTGCATGTTTTTTTGTTACAAAGATTGTGCAACAATGGTGTTTTTAACATTAAACCACCCTGCCGATTTTTTTCGTCGTGTGGCGCCAGTGGCGATTGCTTGAAACAGCGCTATGCACAGGTCTTTAATCTAGTGTCGGTCCAGCTGAAGGGCTAACCACTCTGCAAAATACTATCACATTTTCGGCTGCAATCGCAGAAATCTTTGCGAAATCCTGCAGCAATCCACGAAATGAATACCTAAGCGTTCCACGAAATCAATCAATTAAACGCACCAAAATATTAGCAAAATCGGCGAAATCCTCTGCGAAATTGGCAAAAGCAGCTACATCCTTCCCCAAGTTGCAGAAATCTAATAAAAACCACATGTTATATTGACCGCCGCCGCCCGGTTAGTTCATGTTAGTAAGTAGGTAACTTTTTTCTATCAAAATAAATGTTGTTTTCATAGCGATCTCAATACTGCAGAAATCACACTGCGAAATCCTTAGAAATTAATGCAATTGTCACGAAATTTTGGGCAATCATCGGAAATCTTGCACAATCATCACAAATCACGCCCAATCATCAGAAACTCATGCAATCATCGGAAATCTCCAACCTCACCTGAAATCATGCGAAATCTTGTAAAATCACCAGAAATTCAGGCTTTTGCAAAATACTGCCATATTTTTTACCCCAATGGTGTGGTTACCCCCTCGGCCTTTACTGACCATTCAAGATGCTCTAACATAAGTCATATCGCCAACCCCCATAGTTTTCTTGCAACCAAAGCTTAGGTAAATTTTATCGCAATACGAAAAAATCAGTGTTGTGCATTATTTTACTGCAAATATTTCTAATTCCGACAGTTCTAAGCAAAAAATGATAGGTAAGGAAATTGCAGAGCTCAATTTAAATTACTTACAACACTCCAAAATGCACTAACTGCACTGTCCGTGGAGCTGTTCTCGGCATCCAAATTCGCAATAATAAGTATGGACAGCACTGGCACATATAATAACACATGAATTTCACTGCATAAGTAGGTACTATGAATTTGACAAGATCATTTTAGGTCATTTAAACGATTTATTCGATGTAAAGTGTACATGGACATGGGCAAACGGTATGCCATCTTTTCTTCAGCAATTTCATAACAAGAACTTGCATACTTCTCATTGGCAGCCTGTTCAGAAACGTGGAAAAATTAATTATTAAAGTTCACGTGGCAATAATAGCCCTTTGGACCCACGCTATTGGTATGCCTTTGGTTTTCTGAGGAATTTTCTATTTTGAACTTCATTAAAAACAGCCTGACTAAAATCATATCAAAACGAATATTTTTCGAATAAATGAAAACTCAGTTTTCCATATGAAGAACCCAGGATGACTCTCTGATTCATACCTTATTATTGTGAGAATATACGCAACATAATGCCCTTTGAAAGGCATACTGAGTAAAATCACATCCAAAAATCTGTCACTATCTCCTGATCTATTAGAAAATATTTTTTTATGAATACATAAACTTCCCTCCCTGGCACAAGCATGTGGTTGCTTCTGGGGTACTCCTACTTTGGAGTATTGTGAGGGTGAGAATTATATTATTTTGACATAAGTAACACCACCTATTGACGAAAAGCGAAACTGTGACTAAAGACTTATAGTTATACAATACCACATATCCAAGTTTTACAACTTTGAACCTCTTGCTGATATTTGTGAGTAGGTACCTGCTTTTTTGACTTAACTTTGTTTAATTATAGGTTATAAATATAAGGTTCCCCTTTTCAATGTACTTAGCCTGATGTAACTGTAGAAAGTTACGAAATCATTAGCTAAAAATAAAATAGAAATATGCCCGTGGACCCGTGGAGCTGTGTATCATGTCGATTACATATGTGTTGAAGGATACAACAATAAATTGAGTTTATTATTTGAATTTGTAGGTACTTAGTATTGGGCCCAAAGTTGAAAAAAAAACCATCTTTAGAAGAGACAGAAACTAAACATTTTTCAAAGTTTATACGATATTTCAGCTAAGCTAAATTTAAGCCTAGTTCAGACCTATGTACTACCCTTGTTTATAACGTCTCTGTTATAAACAAGGGTACTACATATACTTGTACAGGGTGGTTCGTTATAAATTGACACCCCCCGTAACTTGCTAGTTTTTGAGGTTAAAAAAAAGTTTTTTTACAAAACTTTTTGATACTAATACAAAGTTTTTGTGACGCTATTGGATCGTGTACAGTGTGTTCTAGAAAGCCGTGGCAGACTAACTTATGTTTTTTTAAATAGAACAACCTACATATTTTTGCATTTTTGAAATCTGCTCATCAAGGCTATTAAAATGATATTAAACTTTGTGGCATTATCTTTTTCCGTTTTTGAAAAATTCTGTTTTCAAATTTTATACTAAATTTATTTAACTCTAATTTGCGGATCTCGTGATAAAGATAGATGATCGATGTAATAACAAAAAATATTTCTTTTAAACAAGAGAGTAATATAGTGAAACTCCAAAGTGTTTAGGAGCTTTTACGATTTTCCTGAAATTCTTTATTTCGAGAATATAATCAGTAAAATTTGAAAAGGCTCCTAAAAATTTTGGAGTTTCACTACCCAAGCAGCATTAAAGTTGCGGTAACTGAGATGGGAACTTTGAATAAGTAGTTATTACGTAATTATTACTTAAGAATCAACTTATTAGTTTTTATTACTTATATTTAGAAAGTATGAGTAATTATGTAGTAATTATTACTACAAGTTGGAACTTTATGGTTTCAGTACTTCTAAGTAGTTTTTGAAGTATCTGGAACGGAATTGTTACTATGCAAAATTACGTTAAAGTCACGTTAACTCTAAAGTTATATTCAATGGTCGCAATTACTTTGTTGTGTTACTTGTTTATTACTTTCAAGTTTTTATTACTTTATGGTAACGGTGAAAGTAACTTCTACATCTTAGCGACTTTAGAAATACCTCCAAAGTTACGGAACTATATAGTCATATTTAAAGTGGAATTAACTTTCCCGCTACTCGAGAAAACTACTGTATGGTAAGTTTTACTTCCCACTCCATTTTAAAATTACTAGAAAGTTCCAATTACTACAAAAAAATACTTTAAAGTAACTGTCACTTCTATAAGGACCAAAATGGAAACTACATTTAGTTCCTTACAATCGTTTGAAGGATTCGGTAGTTTTTGCGAAGTGATGAAAATGTCAGCTATTAGAAAGAAGAAAAATTATAGACACACATTCACATTTTATAGAAAATTAAAGCAGCAGTTGGATGAAAAGAATCAAAACATGAGCACCTGTCTTCAATACAAAATTACAAAACGCTTCTCTTGAGTGGCTAGAATTTTAAATATCAACATTTCGAAATATAGCACAAAACACACCGGCTGAAAATAACACGCTCATATAAAAATTATATATGGAACCTAGTAGTAGCATTCGGAACTTAAACGAGGCTTCTGGAACCTTGAAGTCCTCTTGTAGTAATTGGGGCTTTACAGTTTAAAATATCTAAAACTAATTTTCGTCTTAAAGGTAGGAATTACATTAAAGTGAAAAAAGTCTAGTTGCCGTTACTACCAGTTAAGTGGCAAAGCCTTCAAACACCCATTTTAAGGTAAATAATACTTAGAAGTAATTACTGAAAATTACGCCATATTTTCTTATAAAATGATAAGACACCATTAATATCAAATGTCAATTTCCTTTGGAACTGAAATAGTTATTTCTGCAAAATTGTCCCAAAAAAGAGAAAATTGAGCAAAAATGAACTTATAGAAACATTAAAAAAGCATTTTTCAGCATTTTTAGGTAATTTCGCACATTTTCGTAATTTATCTTCCCGGTAAAAAAGTGTTACCAATGTCATATTTGACAGAAAAAAATCAGCAAATTAATACCTTTCTTATATCTACCATATTCATAGATATAAGTTAAAAATAAATATTAGGTACTTCCATTTTCCACGGTTATTGAAAAATGACGGAAGATGCTGGGCTAGAATACTTTTTAATTATTTAGACAAAGACAAAGCGAGGACGCGAATGTAAAGAAGCAAACAAATCCAACAAAGTAGCGGTGACCACGCTGCTACGTCTCCACCACGTTGCCGGAACGTAAGCGCGTCGTAGCGGTGTAAGTTGCTAGGTGGTCGCCGTTACGTATCTATCACCCCCAAAATGTTCCCCATTTTGGTTGCAGGGATGTAAAAGGAATGTAGTAATTACGTTCCTATCAGTAGTAATCACAACTTTAAAGTTGCAAACAGAAGTCGCCGGAACGTAACGGCGACTAAAAATGCTGCTTGGGTATATTATTCTCTTGTTTAAAACAAATATTTTTTGTTATTACATCGATCATCTATCTTTATCACGAGATCCACAAATTCGAGTTAAATAAATTTAGTATAAAAATTGAAAACGGAATTTTTCAAAAACGGAAAAAGAGAATGCCACAAAGTTTAATATTATTTTGATTGCCTTGATGAACAGATTTCAAAAATGCGAAAATATATAGGGTGTTCCATTTAAAAAAACATAAGTTATGTCTGCCACGGCTTTCTAGAACACACTGTACACGGTCCAATAGCGTCACAAAAAACTTTGTATTAGTATCTAAAACTTTTGTCAAAAACTTTTTTTTTCTAACCTCAAACTAACAAGTTAAGGGGGGTGTCAATTTATAATGAACCACCCTATACATGTAATGTAATTATTGTTGTGCGAGAAGTTTTGTTTTGACAAACAGTAGTTTTAACTAGCTGGGACTGTAGATGTAGACTAGGCTTGATAATAAATATTTGAAACATCGTTCTGTATAAAAATAAAAAACTTCATTAAGTTTTTAATTTAATTAAACTTAAGTAATTATTGCAAAATATTATATCATCATATTCTCTAAACCCTGTATGTCTAATCTCCATATTTCTAGGTACTTCTGTCTAATTACATTTTCCACTTATTAATAAATTAAAAGCTTTGACTGACGTATTTATAAAGACTTCTCACGGCTATAGCTTTATGTCCTGGAAAACAGATGGCTCTGATGGCTAACAATGTATGCATTGTATTTTATCTCCGGAAAGCGCAATGGTGAGCCAAAAATGTGTCAGACGTGACAACCATGAGCAGTCTTTAATAATATATCAGTCAATGTTAAAAGTCTATTATAACATCCAATAATTGGATACCCAACTGTTAATCCAAGAAATAAAGTTCTTATAGCTCTAACATCACAATCTATCAGAATCCTCTATAAGTACATTTTTTTAAATCAGCACTAAATAAAGATTATCAAAACAGTCATTAAAAGCTCAGAATCAGCACAACTAAAGTAAGTCATTACTACTTATTGTACGATTTTTTCTATAAGTTGGCCTTGGCGAGATTTGAGGACTAAATGTCAGCGTCGATGGAGGAAGGACGATGTCAGACAGACCTGTCGCCTTCAAACTTGGCCAGATATTCAAAACCTGAAAAATAATTTATCATTTAACTTTTCAGCTTCATGGTAGAATTGTTACCTATAACGTAATCTTTTAGTATGAGCAGTTCAGTTAGTTTGAACAGTGATAATATTCTGTAGGTATATAGATATTCTGCAAGAGATTGTTGATTGATGAATAATGTTTTATATTAGGTACTCGCTTAATACTTTCGGTCTGTTAAAACATATAATGTACAATGTACAAACTACTGTGTCTATAAAATACCAAGTACAATTTATGTGCCTAAATGGTACCATGCAAAATGTCTAAAACTGAAGTAAGTAGGTTTTATTTGAAACACAAACTGACTTATTTGCATTATGTAAAATCTTACAAGTGTATTAAAAATCACACACTTATTTTCGGGTAAAATGGTGGCTTTTAAGACATATTTTTTTCTTACACCCTCTATGAATACCGAATGTATAATACACCTAAAGTTTGTCAGAAAAAAAAAAAAAGAAAAAGCCAGACCGATACAGAAAATTCTGCTAATTCCAACAATACCTATATTTAACCCATTGTCGCCAAAAGTGGCATATTATACATTTCTCCTTTCAACCGTCGAACTATTCTTTTCAGTGTACACTTTAAAATTATATGATTGTGCATAAGTGATGTCGAAATGACGGCACGAGCAGAGGCTATCAAACTTCTCTCCGTAATAATCCAAAAACTACTTATCACAGGAAAGTGCCCTTTAAAATTTTGTTCCTATATTTTTTACAAATCCATTCTATAGGTTGTACCTAGAGAGAACCATAAATGTGTGGAGTGGGAGAAGAAAATGTGTACCACCCTGTTAATAAGTAATTTAATTTCTAATTTTTCCCCAAAAAATGTACCTTCAGTCAGAGCTTTTGTTTTCAAGATATAAAGAGTATCTAGTATTAATTATTATGTCTTAACAGGTAACTAAGTCTCACGAAAATTGCAAAAATTAAAAAATAATTCAAAAAATTTGCTCTAGGTGAGGCTCGAACTCACAACCCCGGCATGGCTCACGACTACTGTCTTATAAGTACCGTGCGCTAACCAATTGCGCCACTAGAGCGTTGCTGTTAAAATTCCAGAAAGCGCCATATAAGGTTGTGTCAAAATTTGGCATAACTTTTAATGTTATTTACCCTTTAAAAAGTTTTTAAACTTGTCTTTTACAACAGTAAATTTCTGCACCTAAAATAACTAATGAGCACTGAAAATATTAACGGAATTTTTGTAAAAAAAATGTTTATTTAATCTACTCCACTGAAGTCACAAAATTCAATTCCCTCCAACTGAAGTAGCGTGTTCAGAGTTTCAGGAAAATATTGAACTTCCCAAAACATTTTCTGCTATTCAATATAGGTATTTTTTTCAATCTTAGGGCTGTTTTACTTTTATACATTATTCGTACAAGGCTCTCACTGTTTAATTATAGGTAACTACTGAAATTGGTTAATGGTCAAAATTTCGTCAGTGCAACCTTTTATCAGCCCATATAAAACAACCAGCAGTATTACTCCCCATGGCGGAAAAATTCTGCGCACCTGTTCGCGCAACCGCCATTGAGGAACTTAGGTGAAGTTGGCGTCACTGACGCCAGCGCCATGGCGCCAGCGTCGACGCCGAAAAGAAGATAGCGTCATCGATTTTCCGCCTATTAGCCCGTTCCGCCATTGGTCACAATTAAAATCCGTGTTCCGATTTTATTTTTTCTAAGGATGTTCCGGGCATTTTTGGGGATGCCATTCCGCAAATAAGCTCCTTTGGGGACGGGTCGTCACCAGTTGTAAGGAAAATCTCGGACCTCGAGGGTAAAGGGTTCATTTTGCCCTGGGGGTGTATATCGGATTTTAATTTTTTTAGGTACGTTCCGCACACTTTTTGGGGATGCCCTTCCGCAAATAAGCTCCTTTGGGGACGAGTCGTCACCAGTTTTAAGGAAAATCTCGGACCTCGAGGGTAAAGGGTTCATTTCGCCCTGGGGGTGTATATCGGGTTTTAATTTTTCTAGGTACGTTCCGCACACTTTTTGGGGATGCCATTCCGCAAATAAGCTCCTTTGGGGACGGGTAGTCTTTAGTTGTAAGGAAAATCTCGGACCTCGAGGGTAAAGGGTTCATTTCGCCCTGGGGGTGTATATCGGATTTTAATTTTTCTAGGTACGTTCCGCACACTTTTTGGGGATGCCCTTCCGCAAATAAGCTCGTTTGGGGACGGTTGGTCACCAGTTGTAAGGAAAATCTCGGACCTCGAGGGTAAAGGGTTCATTTCGCCCTAGGGATGTATATCGGATTTTTATTTTTCTAGGTACGTTCCGCACACTTTTTGGGGATGCCATTCCGCAAATAAGCTCCTTTGGGGATGGGTAGTCTTCAGTTGTAAGGAAAATCTCGGACCTCGAGGGTAAAGGGTTCATTTCGCCCTGGGGGTGTATATCGGGTTTTAATTTTTCTAGGTACGTTCCGCACACTTTTTGGGGATGCCATTCCGCAAATAAGCTCCTTTGGGGACGGGTAGTCTTCAGTTGTAAGGAAAATCTCGGACCTCGAGGGTAAAGGGTTCATTTCGCCCTGGGGGTGTATATCGGATTTTAATTTTTCTAGGTACGTTCCGCACACTTTTTGGGGATGCCCTTCCGCAAATAAGCTCGTTTGGGGACGGTTGGTCACCAGTTGTAAGGAAAATCTCGGACCTCGAGGGTAAAGGGTTCATTTCGCCCTGGGGGTGTATATCGGGTTTTAATTTTTCTAGGTACGTTCCGCACACTTTTTGGGGATGCCATTCCGCAAATAAGCTCCTTTGGGGACGGGTAGTCTTCAGTTGTAAGGAAAATCTCGGACCTCGAGGGTAAAGGGTTCATTTCGCCCTGGGGGTGTATATCGGATTTTAATTTTTCTAGGTACGTTCCGCACACTTTTTGGGGATGCCCTTCCGCAAATAAGCTCGTTTGGGGACGGTTGGTCACCAGTTGTAAGGAAAATCTCGGACCTCGAGGGTAAAGGGTTCATTTCGCCCTAGGGATGTATATCGGATTTTTATTTTTCTAGGTACGTTCCGCACACTTTTTGGGGATGCCATTCCGCAAATAAGCTCCTTTGGGGATGGGTAGTCTTCAGTTGTAAGGAAAATCTCGGACCTCGAGGGTAAAGGGTTCATTTCGCCCTGGGGATGTATATCGGACTTTTATTTTTCTAGGTACGTTCCGCACACTTTTTGGGGATGCCATTCCGCAAATAAGCTCCTTTGGGGATGGGTAGTCTTCAGTTGTAAGGAAAATCTCGGACCTCGAGGGTAAAGGGTTCATTTCGCCCTGGGGGTGTATATCGGATTTTAATTTTTTTAGGTACGTTCCGCACACTTTTTGGGGATGCTCTTCCGCAAATAAGCTCCTTTGGGGACGAGTCGTCACCAGTTTTAAGGAAAATCTCGGACCTCGAGGGTAAAGGGTTCATTTCGCCCTGGGGGTGTATATCGGGTTTTAATTTTTCTAGGTACGTTCCGCACACTTTTTGGGGATGCCATTCCGCAAATAAGCTCCTTTGGGGACGGGTAGTCTTCAGTTGTAAGGAAAATCTCGGACCTCGAGGGTAAAGGGTTCATTTCGCCCTGGGGGTGTATATCGGATTTTAATTTTTCTAGGTACGTTCCGCACACTTTTTGGGGATGCCCTTCCGCAAATAAGCTCGTTTGGGGACGGTTGGTCACCAGTTGTAAGGAAAATCTCGGACCTCGAGGGTAAAGGGTTCATTTCGCCCTGGGGGTGTATATCGGGTTTTAATTTTTCTAGGTACGTTCCGCACACTTTTTGGGGATGCCCTTCCGCAAATAAGCTCCTTTGGGGACGAGTCGTCACCAGTTTTAAGGAAAATCTCGGACCTCGAGGGTAAAGGGTTCATTTCGCCCTGGGGGTGTATATCGGGTTTTAATTTTTCTAGGTACGTTCCGCACACTTTTTGGGGATGCCATTCCGCAAATAAGCTCCTTTGGGGACGGGTAGTCTTCAGTTGTAAGGAAAATCTCGGACCTCGAGGGTAAAGGGTTCATTTCGCCCTGGGGGTGTATATCGGATTTTAATTTTTCTAGGTACGTTCCGCACACTTTTTGGGGATGCCCTTCCGCAAATAAGCTCGTTTGGGGACGGTTGGTCACCAGTTGTAAGGAAAATCTCGGACCTCGAGGGTAAAGGGTTCATTTCGCCCTGGGGGTGTATATCGGGTTTTAATTTTTCTAGGTACGTTCCGCACACTTTTTGGGGATGCCCTTCCGCAAATAAGCTCCTTTGGGGACGAGTCGTCACCAGTTTTAAGGAAAATCTCGGACCTCGAGGGTAAAGGGTTCATTTCGCCCTGGGGGTGTATATCGGGTTTTAATTTTTCTAGGTACGTTCCGCACACTTTTTGGGGATGCCATTCCGCAAATAAGCTCCTTTGGGGACGGGTAGTCTTCAGTTGTAAGGAAAATCTCGGACCTCGAGGGTAAAGGGTTCATTTCGCCCTGGGGGTGTATATCGGATTTTAATTTTTCTAGGTACGTTCCGCACACTTTTTGGGGATGCCCTTCCGCAAATAAGCTCGTTTGGGGACGGTTGGTCACCAGTTGTAAGGAAAATCTCGGACCTCGAGGGTAAAGGGTTCATTTCGCCCTGGGGGTGTATATCGGGTTTTAATTTTTCTAGGTACGTTCCGCACACTTTTTGGGGATGCCATTCCGCAAATAAGCTCCTTTGGGGACGAGTCGTCACCAGTTTTAAGGAAAATCTCGGACCTCGAGGGTAAAGGGTTCATTTCGCCCTGGGGGTGTATATCGGATTTTAATTTTTCTAGGTACGTTCCGCACACTTTTTGGGGATGCCCTTCCGCAAATAAGCTCCTTTGGGGACGAGTCGTCACCAGTTTTAAGGAAAATCTCGGACCTCGAGGGTAAAGGGTTCATTTCGCCCTGGGGGTGTATATCGGGTTTTAATTTTTCTAGGTACGTTCCGCACACTTTTTGGGGATGCCATTCCGCAAATAAGCTCCTTTGGGGACGGGTAGTCTTCAGTTGTAAGGAAAATCTCGGACCTCGAGGGTAAAGGGTTCATTTCGCCCCATCAAGGGGCGACTTGAAAAATGCATTTTGAAATTTTTTTTTGAAAAAATGATTGCAGCCCCTTTTCTAAATTTTACACATACTGGCAGTTTCTGGCCCAAAGTAATCTAAAATAAATTAATTTACTTGAAAAATGCATATTTGTGGCGCAGACAGTCTTGAAAACATGAAATATGTTATCAAGTAACCCGGTTTTACGGTACGTTCCTCCCAAGAACGGTAGACGCACACCGTTCTTGCGTTCCTCCCACTTTTTGTTGAAAGGGGGGGGGGGCTCGCCATTGTATGTTTGGTTGCCTGTATCAATGTATTTTTATTTCCAACTAGCTGGAAAAAGTAGCGAATTTCAAAGGATTACAAAAAACACTGGTATTTTTAAAATATCCATAAATACTAATGACACTAGTTTAAAAGTTATGGGCGAGATTTTTTTTTTAATTTCAAACTTTATGCTGGCATAAATTCGTCTATTTTGTCTCTTGAGCCGGAATTTTACCTTCGTTAAGATTGGCATAGGTTTCGGAATATGCTCGGAACGAAAACACGGTAATAAACATTGTAATTATCCAGTCTTGTTGTAAATAAAAAACATAGGCAAAATACCCCTTAAATTATGCAGCGGGAATGCAAAAGTGTGGCTATTATTTATCAGATGGCGCGAAAAACAGACGATCGTTGAACGGTTGACGCTGTTTTACAGGTCCAGTTTAATACTTACATATATTATGTTCATATGATCAATTTTACGTTTTGGCGATATAATATTTAATCAACTAAGCTGTCTGATTACTTTTTTATGTTTTTGTATTACTTCCATATTATTATATACTATGAATTGCGAATTTTTAATATTAAAATAATATACAACTTCAAAAGGTATATTCGGGAGACCCCCGTAGCTCAAAGACTCCGATCTGTGATTTTAACCCCTCTCTTTTTAGCAATGGTTCATTGATTTTTAGCTTGAAAGGTACACGGCGGCACTAAAAACTGCTTTAGTTGATTTTGCATTATTTATACATACGTGTGGGTTGGGTACTGTTATGTTCTTATAGTTATGTCGCCGTTATGTATTTTTCGTGCGGATAACACAATCGTTAGCATATAAACTGACATTAGGGAAGGATTCATGTCTATGTCTCTATATGTATAGGTATGTCGAAAATTATCTATACCGGGTGTTCCATTTTAATAAATGCAGCTATTATAAATATCTCAAAAACGAAAATCACAAAAAATCACATAAAAGTTGAAGCATATTATGAGGTGCAATGTAAGAAGCACGTTTTCACTTGTAGGCAGGCGACGTTTTAAAGGTCACTTGAATGTCTACTGTGTTTTTACTGTTAAAGGCATATCTTTATTTATCTTTTTAAATACATATCTCGAAAATAAAAAAAGAAAAAAGAAAACGATATATTTATGCGAAAGAACATCTTCTGTACCTATATGTTAAACATCTACAGTGTGACCTCCGTTAAGGAGTTACCACCCTGGTAAAATATCTTTATTTGTTTACCGATTTTGATAAACTTTTTTTTGTTAGGTTCAAAAAGCACATTAAACAATGTGTGTAACTTTACTTTTGGGCTGTAATCACGGCCACCTGTCAACACATGGGCTCAATTTAAAAAAGTACTATTATTTGTTTAATAATATTTTTACTAGGTACAGGGTGTCCGCCTGAAGGTGATAGGAACATTCACTTTAACCATTCCGTATTTTTTGAGACAAATTAATGATTTAAAAACCAGTTTGTTGCAGTTTTTTCCAAACAATGTAATGTCGTTTGGAAAAAAACAATCGAACGTCAAACAAAAGTTATAACCAAAAAACCTTTTTGGAAAAAATGAAGATGGTGCAAAATGTATCTTTTTATTAATTTAAACATATTTTTTTTACGGATAATAATAGAACACATATGCAGTTAACTTTGGGGTTACCTTTCGATTAAAAACGAGGAAAAATAACTGACTCAAACGTGGTCACGTGACTTTCGCTATCTGTCAAAAATTATATTTAAAAAATAAAATCCCTAAAAATTGTCTTATTTGTTACAATTTCAAAACGTTTAACTTGAAAAAGTCGTTTCTATTTTAATGTTACATAAGCGCCTATTTCCTATTTATAAAATTTCTTAAAATTTTTAAAAGTCATTACTTCGTAAAAACTATTTTATATCACTAGCTATACAACATAATATACGAGTATCATTCTATAATTTTATTAACTTTTTATTATTACTAAAAAATATCGATAAGAATATGTCTTTTTCAAAAGAAAATTATATTAACGCTTTAAAATTCTATTATGTTTGACACAAAGTTGATGTACCGGCAAGCATTTAGGTAGTACCATAGAAGAATTTACGTAGTACTACGTAAATTCTTCTATGGTAGTACCTATAAATTTATTTACATTCATTACTCTAAATGTATGCCAAAATAATACATATATTAAGATATCAGCAAATAGTAGGTATTTCACGTATCTAACAAAATTCACAACTTTACGTCAACTTTGGATCAAATACAACAGAATTTTAATTTCTTTCGGTTTATCAATATTAAGAGGGGGTTGCCGACAGCAAAAGTGACGTTAGATTTCGTATTTTTTTAAGTTGTATAGCATAAAATCTAATAACATTTTACCTGGCAAAAATTTAGTACAAACATCTCTGTCTTCATTTTAATCATAAGATCTTAAAAGCAGTATTTTGTTTTATAGGTTATGAAAACCTTGTGAAAAATAATAATTCCAGTGCATATGCTTTTAAGATCTTATGATTAAAATGAAGACAGAAATGCTTGTACTAAATTTTTGCCAGGTAAAATGTTACTAGATTTTATGCTATACAACTTAAAAAAATACGAAATCTAACGTCACTTTCGCTGTCGGCAACCCCCTCTTAAGTACTTAATGAAAAGTTAATAGAATGATAAAAGATAAAACTATAGTGACATAAATTCTAAATGTCAGTTAGGGTAAGTATTGTGATCATTCATGCGGTTTTGAGGGAGAATTATTATTATGTCATGACAGTAGATTTGACAGCCGGTAGGTAGTCCTCTTACTTAATATTTTACTCAACAATATTCTTAATAACTATGAAAAAATATAGAAAAATAAAGGAGCCTAAATATTCATATTATTATTTTGTGTTTAACAATTCACAGTTTCAATCCCAAAATACGCCAGGATGGAAGCGATGTGCTGCTATTTGTATAAAAAAGGGGGTCGGTCCGCCTGCCTCCCCCTAGACCCCTGGTTCCGACCAACGACCTTGCCGGGCAACAAAACAACTTATAAGGAACGGAAACTTATTTTAGCAAGGCGAAACATTACTTTTTATTCTCGCTCTGTACCAATGGCCGCTCTCCAACTCCAGCGCCATCTTACAGACACTTGCGCAATTTTTGCACTCCAGTACCCAATTTCTGTTTTAGCAACATTTATCCTAGTTAGAACACGGTCAAATGAAGGTCGTCGCGAGGTGATGACGTTTATTGACGTTTATTGATGTTTATTTTTATTGTTGAATATGCGTGCCGTGGGTACGTGCGTGGTAGGTGAATTTGGGGCGCTATCTGAAACATAATTAACGAAAAAAAAATTGCAGAATAGTGCCCTCTATAGCTGTTGCGTATATTGATTGCACTATATATTCTGCAATAAAATGGTGTGAGATAAGTAGGTATTTATGGGCATGTGCCAATTGTGGCAAATGACAGTGAAATCGTTTAAGCCGTTTAGAAGATATCTATATCTCCCTATATATAAATCCTTTATCTATGTCTATAGCGAAAAACAAAATTTTGGGGCCCGTTTTAAGGGCCCGTACGACCTTTAATATAGAGTAGAAAGGGAAAACATTGGTCGATTTATTCTTAGAGTACTACCGTTGGGTGAAGTTTAAACCTTCAGTCAACGGTACTACCGTTGATTGACTTCCATCGACGGTACTACGCTGTACTAGGGGTAGCTTTTAATTGTTAATAACCCAACATATCTGATATACTCAGGGGCGAGCTGACCCGGTAGCAGAGGTCTGCGACGCAGACGGGCGGCCAAATCCAGGGGCGGCCATAGGCCGCCCTTCCGTCACGAAAAATTATTTTTTCAGAAAAAAGGTAGTAAGTCTCTACATTACTTGCATTCGCCCTCAAAAAGAATATCGTCAACAATGCAACACCATATTGACCCGTAACCCGTCGGCGGCGTCGGTCGGCCGTCGGCAGTCGGCACTACCTCTATTTTGGTCTTTGCTCTGGGGCAACTGCGCGGCGCGGCGTGACGTTGTAGGCCGCCAATTTCGTAGGGGATATCGACGCTTCAGTATAGTGAACTAAAAAATTTAAATATCTTTCTTCCATCAGCATATACTGCAAGTCCAAGAACTATTTTAGAGTACTTGTTCAAAAATTCTCTCACGCAGTGGCGCACCCAGGGGGGACAGGGGGCCTCGCCCCCACAGACCTCTCATATTTTAAAAAATTCTCGAGGGTGGTACCGTAGATGTACTACTAGTATTTTGTATGCAATACATCAAACTTTTTAAGTTGCCCCCCCCCCCAATCGTATTTTCTGGGTGCGCCACTGCCCTCACGAATAGTTTTCCGAATACTGTTGTGGTTGCCAGTTACCGTAGCATCCGCGGAAAGATCATTTTCCAAAAAACAAAAAAAATTATTTAAGGTCTTCTATGAGCCAGGAGAGATTAACCGATTTGGCAATAATTTCCATTGAAAGTATCCTACTTGATACAATAAATATCAGCGATATAATATCAGAGTTTGCCAGTGTTAAAGCCAGAAAAGTACCATTGGTTTAACTTGTATCTTGTGCCTTGTACCTAAGGGATAACCCCAATATTTTAGAAATATTTTACTTTTTTGTTTCATTTAGAAGAAAATGTTTTATTTACTTTTACAAGTACCTGTATTTTTCTTTTCCGATACCAAATATATTTATTTTCAGTTGTATGGTTACTTTGTAAACCTAATTTTTTTAAATTTTTAGTTTTTTTTTTCTTAGAAAATTATTTATTTAATTGTATGTATGCATTTGTATTTTGTTTAAAAAGGCTGTTTTTCTAGTGTAAGTGATGTTTTATGTTTCACTTGTAGTTTTTGTTTTTATTTTTTTATATTTTAAAACATTTTTATTTTAAAGAAACATTTACCTTGTTCCTTAGTTTGGAAATTCTACCAGACCCGAAACATATTACTCATTATAATAAGGCTGATAGTGGCGTATGCGCATGCCTGTGGTATTTTATTCTATAAATTCTATAAATATATCTTTTTGAGAATACCTATTATTTATTATTGTTATATCTACCTAATAATGTTTGCAATTACCTCGCAGGTAATTACAAGAGACGGAAAAGCCTAGAAATTGAAGATTTTTGAAGTTTTTATAATCTGAAAGAAACTTTTTATTATATTCTGCAGACGGGCGGCCAAACATCTAGGAACGCCACTGGATATACTATAGACCAAGGACTCATTAACTTATTAAAGAGTCCCTGCTATAGACTATACTTAGTAAAGTATTATGATAAGTCTTGACTAGATATAAAATAGGCTGTAAAATTAGGTGTAACAGCACAACTACATAGGCGTTCTATTTCTATGCCTATCTAAAGGTGCTAAACGTAAGAAAAAAACATAAAAATCAATGGCAATATACTTTTGTATTGTTTATTAAAAGAAACGTATTTGTATATATATTTTAAATAAAGCGTTTAAAAAAATATATGAACGTATGGAGGTTAATAGGGAGATTTCCGGACCCTGCTCCCAAAGAACTTCTTCTCCTGTTGGTGCTGTTGGTGCTGCTGCCTGCCTCTGAAAAACAAAAATCTGTTTTAAAATAAATTGTACCTACACGGTGATCCACATAACATTTTACCCCCTTTATTTTTCGAGTTAAAGACAAAATTGTAGAGACAAAGGCTTTACGATTTTTAGTGGGCTTTTCCACGGTGTTGTTTAAATTGATACACAGGATGTTCCATAAAAGCGGTACAAATCTAAGTTTTCATTTTAAATGGAACACCCTGTATATTGTCAACCAGAGAAAATAAGATCGGGTCCTAACATATTTTTAGACAAATTCGGGAAGTTCATAAACCTCGAAATTATTGCTAAATTGCTAAACTGCAATTCAAACTTTTCCGTGAATGGCAAATCGAACCATATCTGCTATGACAGTGATGGACGACTGGTTCCAGGCGCCCCGCTCGTGTTTTTTAATTAAATGCCACCTAAGTAAATGTAATAAAGGAAGTTACAGTTTCAATCGTTTTTAATCCACTTGAAAGTTAATAGTAGGTAGTAGCACAGACATATATAGCTTCGCTAACTATATAGGTCTGTGGTAGTAGGCAATTAAATCGCGATTTTCATTGGTTTTTAAAATTTTTATTGTTCGATATTTTTTAACAAAATTTTGTACACGCCCGTTTTAAGGGGTGCCCAATTCAGTGGCGTAGTTAGAATTTTTATAAAATATTCCTAATATGGTTTCTCCAATTTTGACACCAAAAATATGTCCTATATGTCTGTCGTTTAAAAAAAACATGATCAAAATCGGATGACAAATACCAATTTTATGTTTTATGTGGGTGTTCGGGTTCCAAGTGGGTCACACTGTATGACAAATGTACAGGGCGTTCAATCTTTATCGTTTCATCTTTTCCTATCCTGTATCTTGGAAACGAAACGTTTGCGGTTAAATTTATTGTGCATAAGAACAAACAATGAAAGCAGCAGGGTTGAGATGATTTAAGATCGTGATTAAAATCATGAATTTAATCAAAGCGATTTTTTAAATAAAATCATTATTAAAATCAGGATACTTTAAAATATATTTATTCATAGAAAGAAATCCTTAAAATCGTTTTGTAAACAAAAACAAAACTTTGGCAAATTTTTATAATAATATTTCTTATAATACTTGAAAAGGAATGTAGCAGCTTCTTACAAAAATGAGATTTCAAAAATCCTAAGAAAAAAATAGAGAACCTAACCTGACGATAAAAAACTAAATATTGTTGAACTTTATTGTGGTTTATTGTGAGTAAAAAGATGTGAAGTGTATAAGAAATAAGAATTACTTTACTGATCCGAGTACCTATATTATTCATGCTTGAAAATATTTTTTAGTTTGACGAAACAGTTAGAAAATAAGCATGTTAATAAAAAGTAGCTAACAATAATTAAAAAAAAAATGAAAAAATCATGATTAAAAAAAAACGTTTTTTTTCTAATCATGATTTTTATCATCCCTGGATGAAAGTGCTTCTAGAATGTTCATAATCATTATCAAACTGTTTTGTGGCCATGATTTTCGTCATTATACTCAACTTATCCGTACACGTGTAGGTACGTATATCTCGGAAATGAAACGTACGTTTGTGAAAGCATAAAAAAACGCCCTGCATTGGAAAAACTTTTGGAGGAAACCTCTGACATAAACAGGGTGATTATTTAAGGAAGGCCATTCGAGAATATCTTGACAGATGCATTTTCGGAAAGCTTTATTTGAAAGAAAAAATTTCTTTCTTGATGAGCTAACTTTAGGTAAAAACACATTTGAGATTCATGATTAATTGAAATTTGTCAGAAACTCTTAATAAGTCTACTGAATTTCCTAGTCATAAGTAAGGGTTCGACTGATTTCATATACAGGGTGATTGGTTATATTTTGCGTTTCCTTATAACTGAGAGAAGAAAGAAAATTAAGAAAAAAGTTTAAATACAAAAATTGTTCGAAATTAAATAGAGTACAATTTTGTGTATTTTTGTATACACAAGGTGCTCCATTTTTCGCGTTTTTTTTTTTTCGATTTTAGTGAATTCATTCGAAAGGGAATATGTAAGTTGCTTAGAATTTTGCGTAGAATTTAAATTTGTATAAAAATATTGTGTTTGTCCGCGAAAAATGGAGCATCCTGTATATACAAAAAAGCACACAAAATTATACTCTCTTTAATTTCAAACAACTTTTGTATTTTTTTTTCTATTAATCCTGAAAAGTTATAAGGAAACGGGAAATATAACCAATCACGCTGTACACCATGATATCTAAATATATTATATTTGTATTCGACTTACCTACTTCCGAGATAGACTCTACATTCTACATCTTTAAGAATGGGTCGTAATATGGCCCTAGCACCACACCAATCGTAGCCATACCCCTTGCCGATGTAGGGTATGGCTACTTTTGTGTGGCCCTTTTCTTTCGCCAGAGACACGGCCTTTTTGAACCCCTCTCTGAGGGATTCATAACGCCGGTCGTTGCCCTCTGGATTAGGTAGAAGCACGTAAATGACCCCCTGCGTCATAGCCACATTGCTTCCATCTCGCCCTTGCTGCTTGGCGGATGGAGCAGGGGGTATTCCGTACTTTCTCCTGTAAACAGGAATTTCAATAATTTAACATAGGTGTACCTACTTACCAATATTGTTCCCTGCATTAGTGAATAAAGATAAGAAAAAATTGTATAGAGGCTTTTAATCTCGGCAGGGGGTCTACTACTACTTTTCGGTTCAGTAAGTCTGTTACTTCAGGGTAGGTATACCAGTAATAAAAAGAAACTTAAATTGACACCTGCCACCTGGAAACCGTTTTAATGGAGAAATGTTTAATAAAATAAATTATTATATTTTTCATACCTAATATTATATCGGCACCTATAAGATTCTCAAAATCGCCAATAAAAGCTCAGAAATCGACACTAATTAGTATATTACATAGCGAGAGTTATAAACAGCTTATTACGTATGAGAGGAAAAGTTGCGCACGAGCCGCGCAGCGGCGAGTGCTGTAATTCCACGAGTATGTAATAAGCTTACAACTCGAGTTTTGTATTATAAATTTTCTTCGACGAAAAGAAAAACTATTAAATGGATAAACTATACTTCTGATCATGGCCTCCTACGATTTACGGCTCTCTTGGCGTCCTTTCTGGCCTGCTCATTGAAGTAGATGGCGCCACCAGCCGTACCAATTTCAAGATGGCCACCGAAGTCATTTTTGGTCATTTGTCAATTGACCGCGTTTGACATCGAATTTTTCATAACCTAAAATTTGAGCGTCCTTCGTCTTGCATCTATCTAAATCTAAAATTATGTTCAATTTATCAATAATATAAGTATTATGTATCAAACTGCTATGAGATAATCAAGCCGACAGTTACGAGAATCGAGAATCTGTGATTAAAAAGGATAGCCGATAGCCGCAAATCGATTGTTGTGTTTACGAACTCCGAAGGCGTGGGTCCGTGAGTGACTCCGTGTTTCTCCGGTCTTCGGAATCAACGTTTTGGATTTAATAGGACCTCGATTGTCTTCCGAAAAGAAGTGGAACTTTTATTATTATTGATCTTCATGCTTAATGAGTGATGTTGACCATGGTTGACCAGTGCTTCAAAACTTATGATATGATCACACTAAAATAGTGAAAAACCTACCTGAAAACCGAGCAGTTGCAAACAAAAATAATATCTGACTTGCAATGTGCTTCTTAAGTATTCTTCATGGAATATGTAGTTCATTGCTGATAGAATGTTGAAGTAGGTATTTTATGTGTGAGTATTATCTGAGGTATTATCGTTGTTTAAACCAGAATGTTGTCAAAAGTAAGATGCCAAACTTTTATAGGTCATATTGAATCAACAGTCAACCATCTACGTGAAATCTGTGTAGGAAAATCATCAGATTCTTGATGTACCGATGGACTGAAAGATTGACGTACTTATGAAATTTTTGTTACGATGCACAAACCTAAATTGCCAGTAATGTATAGCCAAACAACAAAAATTACTGTTACCCTTTGTGTGGGAAATATATTAGTTTGTACATAATATAATGTTGATTACCTGTGATGATGATGTATCTAAAATTTGATTGGGAGAAGCGGGAATGACAAGACTCATTATTCCTTGAAAAATGTCAGGACTATGAACAGCAGGCTATAAATATATATATATTTTTACTATCAATATACTTTTATTTTGTATTTATTTTATTACAATAAAATGTAGGACTTTTTTTGCATTTTTTCCTGGGTTTTGATTGGATCGGGAAGATGTTTTAGTACCTATTCACCCAAGATCATTGCAGTGAAAAAGGTTTGCTTTTAAAAAGTAAGAAAGATATTTCCTATATACTTTTCGAAAGTGGGTGATGTATAGAACTTTCTGTAATTACTGGAAAAAGTCACAATGATTTAATAGCAGCTAAACTTCCTGTGGTAGTTGGTTAAAAAAACTTTACATTCAAAATGATGTGAAGAGGTCACGGTCAGAACGGTTGAAGGAAAAAAACAAACATTTTATACAATATTTTTTTGATACATTACCTGCGATGGCCATAGATTCGACACTTTAGGAGGAGATTTTGGAATATTAGGACTATGTGTTACAAGGGTTATTTCTCTACAGGAGCTATTGGGATGCTGGACAGTGGTAGGCTATAAACACAAAACATACTTTTAATATGAATTATTTATTCAACTAAAAAAAACATCCCAACCAGCAAATTGGTTTTATAATTTCAATAAGTAGTATTATATTAGAGTTATGGAGAACGAGAACACTATTTTGTTGCCTGCAACCATTGAGTGAAGGATATATGTTATATACCCTATATAAATATATATACTTTACTCAATGCTGCAACTATGTAGACTTCTACATTTACCTTTACAATGTTTATATTATAAAATTGCTTATAAATCAATAAAGAAATTATCATAGAAACGTTTCCATGATAATGTATAAAATATTTCAACTGTATAATGAAATTGTTTCATAGGTTTGGAACGAATTGTTAGAAGTGTTCCTTATCGCTTTATAAAACAGTTGTTCCACAGAATAAATAATTACTCGTTAGTCTGTGCCGGTTCTGACGATGCAACAATATATCGGGCATCTTTTTGTTGCTGCGACTCTATTGCATGTGTGTTCACATTTGAGGTGTTTAGTGCAAGAGTGGCCCAACTCCAAAAAAAAATGCTTATTGTGTTAATAGTACACGCTGCATGGATTTTTATTAATCTATCATATGTAATAACGGCCTATATCGATTCCTCTAAGACGCCTCTAGATGACGCATATAATGTTACTTTGGCATATTGCAATCTGATCATATCAGTTAGTACAAAAAAGGCCCAACATTTGCGAATCAATGACTTAGTTCGAATGTTTTGCGCAATAGCGGCCTATCTTTTAATTAGTAGTTTTTTTTTAAGATTTTAAGCTTTTCTGAACGTCGACTTAGATGTGCTTTACATCAAAAAGGTCAATGTGACACCCTTTCTAGGCATAAGAGGGGGAAGAAGGCTCCGAACAATAAGACAAGCAAAGAAAAAATTTAATCTATCATTTTTTTTTCGAGTTTCCCAAGGTATTGGTCCCATTATTCAAAAAATAAAAATCCTGACCTTTGCTACAGTTTGTTCAGCGAATGTTCGGCCCTACGTCACAACTCCTGCCCTTGCCTTACTCATGACTATACGACGGATATCGGTCGTATATTCACGAGCCAGACAAGGACAAGAGTTGTGACGTAGGGCTGAACATTCGCTGAACAAACTGTACTTACCCCCACCTTAAATTTGTCGATAATGTACGGCCTATGCAAAAATGAAACGCACGATCCTGGGTCACTATCTGTTTCCAGGAAAAAATTATTAACTTTTCACGCACCTGTGTCTGACAGTTACAGGAGGTGGGACGAATTTGAACAAAAAATAAAAACTGAACTCTCTGAACCAGCCTTGGCAACTTTAAAATTAAAAGCACTTGGAAAAGGAATTGCATTTGTGAAAGGTAGAGTCCACGTACTGAAATGGCGGAAAAAGACAGTCTAAGTCGAGTCTGTCAACTAGTTGAAGGAAGAGGCAGTGGTTGAGATATAAATTTACTATTACAAATAATCGAATAACGAATGAGTTTATTTTATACATACATCGACATTTCCAAAAGAAATACAAACACTTTTGTATCCAACAAGCAGGAAAATTAAAGCAACAAAGTATAGCAGTTTAGAAAAAAAGATTTATTAGCGTATGTCCCACCATATTTGCATTATTTTTATAAAAACCTAAGGGTGACAAATTCAGTTCGTGAGGTAAAAATAATTACGACGATGTGCTTCACTCTGTCGAAGATTCTTAACAAAGAGTTGACTAAAAAATATAAATAATGAGACACTAACAAACTGTTTATGCACCTACTTGTTTATTGTTGCCTTGTTTCTTGCTTGCGATGATGGAGAAAGTGTTTTACTTTTAGGGTCAATCATGAAATATAAACGGCGTTTTTCTCAAAACTATGTTTTAACTTTTGCACTAAACGCCTCATTTAATAGTTGCATCCATTGCAGCAATTTTCTAGTAACAAACTATTACCACAGACCTATATAGCGAAGCAAGTTACTAAAATTTGACATCCGATTAACAATACATAAACATTTTTAACACAAAATATATAAAAAAATATATTTTTAGGGTAATAGTATTATATTTGGTGTTAATCTTAACAATGCAGCGACACCATTTTGACATTTTTCAGTGCGTTGGCATGGAAAAACCCCTAAAAACCTACTAAAGTTGCTGCAACTTAATTGCACAAAAATAGAGCAATTAAGTTGCAGCAACTTAATTGCACAAAAATAGAGTAGGTAGTTTCTATTTGCATGCAAGAAAATTGCAGTTACTAATTGCCAAGTGTGAACAATTAATTTCATGCAATTTTGGTGGCAGCCGTGATAATTGCGTTTTAATTAAGAACAGATACGTAATTTTTTTTATTACGTGTCAGTCATTACGTGTCAGTCATTACGTGTCAGTGTTTGTAACAATGGACTTACTTATAACTTAAACTGTCACTTAATAGGTATGTTACTAGCATAGGAGTAGAAAAAGTAAGTTATTTGTACGATTAATAATAATATTTTAGGTAGTCAGCGGTATAAGCAAGAGAGGTGTCAGCTGTCAGCTTGGATATTTCTCTGAGGTCGCGCCGTATTGCATCGTGCTCGATATAGATAGAGCGGATATAAGAAGGACGCAACGGAACGCGCGGTCAGCTCATGAGTGGCGAGTGGGAGACAATTTCTTTTTAATTATCTTGCCTAATAAAACGTATTTTGGAGGATTTAAAAAAATACAAAAATAATGTGTCCGTCGGCGCTGAAGTTTCTTTTTATAACTCATGTGATCTATTTGCCTTAGCCTTATAGTCCTCGGCAACTAAATTCCCCACTAGTTATAAAAAGTTGAACTTTAGTGCCTTGGTACACAAATAACTATTTTTAGCGTGAAAGCAATGTGTAAGTGAATATACAAAAAAATGCAAAAAACAACAACAAATGCCAAATATGCAAGGTGATTTTTTTGCCCAGAAATTTATTTTTATTGAACATTTCTCATTAAAACAGCTTCCAAGTGACAAATGTCCACTGAAGCTCCTTTTTATTTCCGGCATATAAGCCATTTTTTTGCTTGTGAGACCTGACTGGCATTACATAACGAAATTTTAAGAAATAAAATTAATTTAATACTGAAACACCCCGGCCCCAGGGCCGTTGTTTCGTAGATTTTTTCTGGTAATATTTTCTTATTCCTATTTTACATTTACGATGTTGTCCTCTTTAAATTATAAATATTTTTTATGTAACTCAGGAAATATAGCATTATAAGAGCATGAACAAAAAAGGCTTCAAAGAAAAATGGTTTCTAATTTTACGCATTTAGAAACACGGTTGCATTAGTGAAGAAAATTGTGAAGATGAACCTAAAAAAATGATCAAATACCGGCCAAAAGTAAAGAATTTATTATTTAAAGAAGAAATCGAGTTCCTTGATTTTTCCGCGACAAAAGTAAAAAAACACCGAATTTAGTCCCATTTCTTGTGTTACTATACATAGAGCTCATAAAATATATTAAGTCTTTCTTTTTTGTCAGAAGATATTAGAAAATTAATTATCGAAAGTTTTCGATTTCGCAAGAAAAATATTTAGATTATTGTAATGCAATTAAATATAAACTTCTGTATTATCACAAAAACAGTTGCAATGCACAATCAGCACGGAAGATTAAAATACAAGTTTTATAACCCTATTTGCTCTTACGGAGGATTTTTCAATTTGATAGGTGGATCACAACCCACCTAAGTTTGAGAAGGTTTTGGGTAGATACTAAAATAATGATTACAACTGAAAAATAAATAATCTGAGGCAGTGGCCTGTTCAAAGCCCTTGAGTACCTACTTCTAGGATCATATTATACGGATAAGAAAATACGAAAAGAAAAGAATGACAAATTCGAGTCTAAAGAAGAACTATTAGAAACTTCCATGAGAACATGGAATAATATTGTTTCGCAAGTATATATATTGATATTGATAAATTAATATTTTTCTGTCTAGAAGACGCGCAGAAATTTGCTTTTTTAGTTATTTCCACCCAAATGTCAATAACAATACGGACACTAATAATAAGCTCTAGATATTATTGGATGTCACTAAACATCACGCCTTTTATTTTTACATAATTATATTTTCTAACCTCATGTTATGACATATTTAATTGCTTTTTAGTTTAATACAAAATTAAAATTTAAGAGGGGGTTGCCGACAGTGAAAGTGACGTTAGATTTCGTATTTTTTTAAGTTGTATAGCATAAAATCTAATAAAATTTTACCTGGCAAATATTTAGTACAAACATCTCTGTCTTCATTTTAATCATAAGATCTTACAAGCAGAGTTTTGTTTTATAGGTTATGAAAACCTTGGGAAAAATAATAATTCCAGTGCATATGCTTTTAAGATCTTATGATTAAAATGAAGACAGAGATGTTTGTACTAAATTTTGGCCAGGTAAAATCTTATTAGATTTTATGCTATACAACTTAAAAAAATACGAAATCTAACGTCACTTTCGCTGTCGGCAACCCCCTCTTAAATAAAACTAACAGAACAATATTCACAAATTTTATTTTATGGCATTGTGTTCATGGGATAGTTAGTTATTCAACTAATGTCATCAAGGAGGTTAGGCTAGGTAAGGGTATGAATGAATTTAAAAAAACATAAACTATAAGCACTTTGTACATTTTCATTCAATGATATATGTATGTTACGGGGTTGAGATTAAAATAAGATAAAAAAAATACTTTATTTGAGAAAGGATTTACACTTAGGTACTTAAAGAAACTGAATGGCAACCACAGTAACAATACAGATAGGAGTCTTGAGCCTGATGAAGTCTACCTTGATTTTGTGAGGTGGTATTTAAGAAAAAGAAAGCAATATACAATATTTAATAATTTCCTTAAAGCAAATTGTTTTTATGAATGAGGACACACAATGAGTAATGATGCCTCCTGAATTTCACTGATTTCAACTAATTTTGGATTAAAAAACTCTTCCCAAAACCAACGCTTATGGCCGGTACTGTATAAATAAATATGCCAGTTTTTGTTGAGTACAGAATTTTTTAATTTTTAGGACCTAAGAATTCTAAGATCTAAGGTAACGTATAGCCTCGTACACCTACTAATATTCAGTAGGTAGGTGCTCAAACTTACCTGATAGCGCGTGCTGCCCCAAAAGTGGCAGTCATCTCCTCATCTGTAGGACATATTATAATGTCCTCTTTATGATTTTCTATGTCCTCCTGTACCTCGTCCCCTATAATAATTAAGCAGACAATTAATTTCCAGCTTTTATCCTCAATCCTTAATTACTTCCACATCACCACCTGAGTTGAAGTTAGTATTGTTTCGGCAAAAAATTTAAATATGTATACCTAATTTTGATTTAGACCGAAAATATCAACCGTAAATTTTTTGTCTAGATGATTACAAAATGACGGTTAACGTTTTAGGTACATTATTTTCAACTTTTTTTCTTATGCCTACTTCATTTATCCGAAAAGTTTCGTTTCCGAGATACAGGAATTGAAAACAAATAAAAATGAAATTTGAACACCCTGAATTGTATAAACGGCTGGAGCAAACATAATGATACCTATATTTTATACATCTGTGTAGACAGGACGATTTTTTAGAAATATCATCGCGGTTTTCTGGCTTATTTATTTGCGTCCTACCAAAAAAATCTAGGTGGTGCTGAAAAAAAACGGCATCCATGGCGAACTGGTCCCGCAATATAAAAAAAACTCAAAATAAGCAAAAATTTTAAAGCCGCAACATGTTTATTTTAAGAGATACAGGAAGGAAGCGACTTTTCATATTGAAATTGAAAATCTTTATGCAATCGGATGCTCAAATGGTTTGAGGAAATTAAATAGGGTCTTTGATTCTGTTGAGGCTATAAAAATTGTTTGTTTGAGATTTTCTCGATTATTTTGCGCCGCACAGAAAATACGAAAGTAAACAAAATATGGCAATTTTGGACAGCTAGGCGACGCATTACTAAAAATCCGCAAAGAGACAAACATTTTCTTGGCCTGAAGAAGGCCGAAGACCCTGTGTAATTTTCTGAAACTATCTGAGTACTGAGTAGGTACTAAGTTGTATAAACCTTCCGAGTGTCATCAATTTTCAATATAAAAGTTTTCTTCTATCTCTTAAACATGTTACAGCGATTCATAGTTTTGCCCAATTATAGTTTTTTTTATAATGCGCGACAAGTTGGCCATGGATGCTGATTACTTTTTCAGCGCCACTTAGCTGTCAAAAATGCCACATATTTCTATCTTACGTTTTTTTTTACAAAATAAGCGAAAAAATCCCGATAGTGGTCCTAAAAAAAATATCCTGTATATCATTATGTTTGCCCTATATATTCACCCTGCCCGAGGTGATCTAACTTTCATGGACAAAATTTCGAAAATCTATATAAAATCCAAAATAAGTAGATTTTTTCACATAAACATATATAGGGTGTAACTAAACTGATGGTCAAAAATGAAACCACGTATTCTTGGAGTCAAAATAAGGGCACTTCTTCATATATTTTTTTCTCCTACACGGGCCATAGTTTTTTTTATACAGAGCGTAGAAGTTTGGAGAAAAATACACATATTTCTTAGTATTTCTAGAAGTATTCGAGATATTTTCTTCAAACTTGGCGTGTCACATGAGCAGATGAGCCGTCAAACTTAAGGTTGACATGAAGCTTCTGAGGCTCCCAGTTGCGGAGATACAGGGTGTTAGTAAAATTAATTAGTTCAGAAAAATATGAATACCCTGTATAATTGCATTTTTTAAATTTGTTTTGAATGGTAAATTCAATGGTTAACAAAAAGTATCTCTTAGTATGTTTTCATATTCTCAGCCGTTTTTTAATTATTTTCAAAGAACGGCAATGCTGCAATAAAAAAGTCATTTATTCAATTAAACTTTATTTAACAAAATACAAAGGCAAATACAATAATAAAAGAAACGTATTGCTATTATTGCCATTCGCAAGTCCATAGCAAAAGTGCATATCAGTCAATTCTTCAAATGAAAATATAATTTTTCAAAATATTGATACTAATGTGCAAAGTTGGCAGCCAAATGATTCAAATATTGCCAAGTTTAATTGACATCCACAGATTGTTAGATTTATTCTTAAAATGACTTTTTTATTGCAGCATTGCCGTTCTTTGAAAATAATTAAAAAATGGGTGAGAATATGAAAAAATACTAAGAGATACTTTTTGTTAACCATTGAATTTACCATTCAAAACAAATAAAATGCGATTATACAGGGTATTCATATTTTTCTGAACTAATTAATTTTACGAACACCCTGTATCTCCGCAACTGGGAGCCTCAGAAGCTTCATGTCAACCTTAAGTTTGACGGCTCATCTGCTCATGTGACACGCCAAGTTTGAAGAAAATATCTCGAATACTTCTAGAAATACTAAGAAATATGTGTATTTTTCTCCAAACTTCTACGCTCTGTATAAAAAAAACTATGGCCCGTAGGAGAAAAAAATATATGAAGAAGTGCCCTTATTTTGACTCCAAGAATACGTGGTTTCATTTTTGACCATCAGTTTAGTTACACCCGTATATCGAAATCCTAACGGTTTTCTAAAGGAAGACAGTTAAGGCATAGCAAGGCAAACATATTTATTGGTACAGTTAAGACAGACATTAAATGCTAAAAATAATTCGGCTTGTCTACTTCCATCGGTGCCGGAGAAGCGAGGGTCAATCATCATATTTTGTAATAAAAAAATGGTACTGATCCACTGGAAAAGTATTCTTCTTTACCTTCACAACACTTCACTTTTTGTTAGAAAAGTGCGCCCTCTGTAGCTCTCATGTAAAAATATTATTAAGGGAACTTGTTAACGTGGAAAAATTTAGTACTTTGATATTCTTCTGCTAAAATTTTTTTTAGTGGAGGCAAAAAAGACATCTTTTCCAATGCCGTACTATGTTTTTATTAAAAAATATTACAGTTGACCCTCGCCTCTCCGGCACTGAATGGCCGAATTATTTTTAATTTAAAGCATTTAATGTGCGTCTAAACTGCACCACAGACTGTACCAAATATTTTCGCCTTAGCTGTCTTCGTTTAAGAAAAATAAAAGAAAACTTGAAGACCGTTAGGATTTCGATACATATGTTTATGTGAAAAAATCTACTTGTTTTGGCTTTTTCTTTGGATTCTCGAAGTTTTGCTTATAAAAGTTGGACCACTCTGTATATATCGTTTGGTTTGAATCGGGATAGAGCGTAGGTTTCGAAAATTCAATGAAACAGGGTGTTCCATTTAAAATTTTGTTTGTATTGCTTTTAAGGCGATAGAACAACCTGTATATAAATTTTAACAAGTTGGTGCAGGTTGAACGTTGAACACCGTTCCAAAAATCTAAAACCTTTGACTGACGTATTTATAAAGACTTCTCACGGCTATAGCTTCATGTCCTGGAAAACAGATTTCTCTGATGGCTAACAATGTGTTTTGCATTGTATTATGTCTCCGGAAAGCGCATGGTAGTTGAAAAAGTGTCAGGTGTTACAGCCAGTGGCGTAGTGTGGGCTTTCGCCGCCCGGGGCCCTCTATAATTTAATTATTAGTCAAGAAAATTAGTAAAAGTAAAATAAAGCAGCTTTAATTTTTTTTATTAATTAAAAATGTACCTACTTGTTGGGTTTTTTTCATAGCAAAATCTTTTACACAATTGTCAATATCAATATGCATCAATATACAGTATGTCCGCGGATGGACTTTACAAGAGGACAAATGAACTAAAAATTTAAAGATACGAAAAAAAGTGGCTCTTGATAAAAAAATTTGCAGGTCTAGAAAATACGATCCATCATGAGAAATCTCAATTTTATTATACAGGGTGAGTAAAGAATACAAAAATGTCGTTTTGCCTAAGAGTAAACATACCTTATTTCGCAAGATACAAAAAAAAGTTGCTCTTGATAAAAGTTTATGCTGGTGTAGAAAATACGATTCACTATGAGAAATCTCAATTTTATTACACAAGGTGAGTAAAGACTACAAAAGAAATTTCTAATTTCTTCCTGGGATATTAAATGCACAGCCTGAGTAATTCTGCCTTTTAGCAGTTCAATATTATTTGGTATTGGAGTAGCATAAACAATTTGTTTTAAACGACCCCACAGAAACATGTCAGCCACAGTTGTTAAGTCGGGGCTCCTTGCGGGCCACGAAATTGGGCCGTTTCTTCCAATCCACCTTGTACCAAATTTGTTACTTCACAAGCGCAATGTGCTGGGCACCCATCTTGTTGAAAATACATTGTTTGGCGAAAATTCAATGGCAAATTTTCGAGTTCTTTGCTTAAAAATGTATCCAATATTTTTCAAAATACGTTATTCTATTGCGCAGATGTTATTGTAGAAATATGGGCCTATATCATGCCATAGACAGATATCGGGCACCACACGTTCACTTTTGTATAATATTGTCTTCGCTTCATTATTCTAAATACGGGGTTTTCTCGAGACCAGTATCTGACGTTCTGGGATGCTGCAGTTCCGCATTAGTAGAAAATGTGCATTCATCAGTATTCACAAAAAAAGATAATAAACTTATAAAAATCATGATTTTCACTTAAAATTTTGTCTCCTAATCATATTTTCTAGACCAGCAAAAACTTTTATCAAGAGCAACTTTTTTTCGTATCTTGCGAAATAAGGTAGGGTTTACTCTTAGGCAAAACGGCATTTTTGTATTTTTTACTTACCCTGTATAATAAAATTGAGATTTCTCATGGTGAATCGTATTTTCTAGACCAGCAAAAACTTTTATCACGAGCAACTTTTTTCGTATCTTTAATAAGTTAGTGCCTTGATTTATTTATTTCAGTGTTTTTATAAAAAAAATCCAACTCAAATATTTCTTTGATCAAAAAGAAAGTAACAGACTTTTTCTACAAGCGGAAAAGTACACTTTTCCGCACGCATTTTAGTTTAGAAAGTGTCACTTTTCCGCACACTTGTAGAAAAAATAGTGTTCCTAACTCTTGCGGAAAGTGTCTTTTCCACACTCGATTTCTTGGTTGAACTCCGCTATGCGTCGTTCAGCCAACTGCAATCGCGTGCGGAAAAGTGCCACTTTCCGCACTTGTTTTCCCAGTTTTCAAGAGTGCTAAAGTGACTTTGTCCCATTTAATTGTTTCAGGCCCTATACATATCTTGATAATAAACACAGGGGACATACAGTAACGGGACACCCAAGAAAAGCGAGCGTAGTCTGCCGTTGAAATTATTACTGTCGATATTATTTAGTAGGTACCTACTCCTTGTTCTCTGGTACTACGGTGACTGCTCGTATTGCACCACCTATTTCTGTACCTGTATAAAAACTGTAGCGCAGTTGTAATCGTAAACGTCGACGTTAATTTTCAGCGGCTGACTCCGACCGCTTTTGTTTTGTATCTCGTATTATACAATAATTTTTGTTTTTATGTTTATGTGTGTTTATGTTTAAGCATGCTCATGCACTTGAAGATACTCGGCTTCGCCTCGTGCCACAACATGTGTGAATTACATAATATTATACATACAATGTGCCTCATTTCTTAAGGATGGATTTGTTTGGATAGGTTTGTTTCAATTGGGTTGTGAACGGTGATTCGTCGAATAATTTCTGGAATTATTATTGTCCTCGTATGAAATGGATAACATAAATCCACTCTTATTGTGCAAACTACTATTTTGTTTTATTTACTTACATTGACCCTCGGCATCATCCTCCTCTTCGGAGATTTCCAGGTCCGCTTCATCTGAGAATTAAAATTAAAATTTATTAAACCCAAGAGCATCATTTAATAGTTAAATTAACTAACCGTTGTCACTCATACTCTGTACCTAATTTGGGGGATGCCTCTATTTTCTGAAACACAATAATTGAATTAATTTGTTGTTGATATGTTCGTTAGGGTAAGAATTAATTTATTTACTTTTGGATTTGTCTATTCTTATTTATAATTATAATAATGACATATAGGTACTACAAGTAATTAGTAACCTTATTTTCGGGCATTGCCCTGCGACTACATTGTAGTCAAATAGTGTGTTGTTGTATGTTAACCATGTTAACCATTATTTAGTTCTTTGTACTTTGTACGCAAGATTAGGTACTACATTGTAGTTCAAAGTTGTGCCATTGCAATCTAATATCACATACCTATCTATCCTTGGTTAGGTACCTGCTCTGCAAATAATATATAATTATCTGTGTTTCATTGAACATTTTATCTCTTCAACTTAATCGGCTATTATATTCGCACAGGAAATGTTGGAAAAATTATCACTCATCGAAAAACAAACGTTTATTAATTCTTTACGATATTGAATTAAGTCTGGTGTGGGTTTTTTTAAGGCTTCGTATATGTAATTAATTTTATTACGATCAGACAAAGTTTGTAAAATGCACTGTGCAAAATGTATGACCAATAATCCACAACTGACGGTGTCTTGCTGTTTATAATGGCTAATGTCCTGTATCAATGTCATATTAGAAACATCAATAATTTCTCTATCATTTTGATCCTGTATTGCTTGATTGTAAGCATGTAAGAAATGTTTCTGGAATCTTTGATATATCTGAAACGTATTTTTATATGATTCTCCCATGGGATCTATATATGCAAATGTATTGTTGTTTAAATTTGCAATAGCTAGTGTAAAATGACTATCCTTTAATATAGGTATAAAAATTACTTTCTTTTTCATATCCGGAATAGTTTTAATTACAAAATTTTTATATTCCTGACATTTACTATAGCCTAAAAGTGCCAGAGAGTAGATGTTGTCTATAATAATAACTGACGAATGCAAGAAATCATTAGATTCTAATTCTTTTAAATGTAACAAATTTAAACATACTTGGACAACGCTATTTGTCAGCATTTCTGTAGGAAAAAATAGTGCTTTTATGTCTTCTACTAGTAAATCGTGTTTAAATGGCCACCTCAACTTTTCATATGACTTTTTGAAATGTATTATACTTTGGTTGTCCTTAAGACTGAATTTTACATGCCTATTAGATTCTAATTGAGAGGCCCTTCCTAAGCTTTGATTTTTATCAATATATGTATTTAGCTTGAAGTTGTGACTACACAATACGCAATAATAAACCACTGCCGATGAGCTCAAAGTATTTGAAAAGTCAATGCTCCGGTTTTCACAAAGGTAATGAATCCATCTCATGCATTTATTACACTGGACCCATTTACTAGCTACATCCGGGTTTGTTTTGTTCCTAGATTTTTGATCAGATTTTCCACAAATTAAACACAAGTCGGACATATTGTCCGACGACCGTAATAATAATAATTTTAAGCGTTCTGTGAATCCAGTTAAATCCGAATGTACAGAGTTAAGTGAACCTCCAGTAATAATAGCTTCGATGAAACCTAAAAGTGCTAAACTAGAATTCGATCCGTATTGGAAGGCACAATGGTCTACTACTCGGTAGGACCAACCTAATTCAGAAATATTTTTCGTTTTATTTTTGTTATTATATTGCTTCAAGAAAAATATAAAAGCATTTAAATTTTCTTTGCATTCAGTCTCACTAGACCCTAGAGGATTGAGTGTAATGACAGTTTTAGATTCTAAATTTACCCAAAGTAGTATCCAATTTTCGCTAAATCTATATACCGGCAATAATGTTAATTCTTTTAAAGAAATCTTATGTATGAAATTCGTCTTGTATTGCTGCAAGCTTGTGGCATGCACACTAGGCCAAATTTCAACATTGGGTAAATGGTAATAGCGGGACATAACCGAAATACATAAATCCATTATATCAGGTAGTAATAAATTAGGTAAATTTACTTGTAATAGATTGTAATCTGCGGAACTTAATTTTTTTTTACTGCATTTTAAAGTATTGTAACACGAAACAATATAATATGTCAAGTTAACTGTATAGGTATAATACTTAGTACATTCCACTAAACCGTTCTCAAAAAAATTTAAGTCGTCATGAAATTCAGTAGTTGGTTGTATACTTTTATTAATGATTTCGAAAGTTCTACCTCTTTCATTTCTATTTAAAGGGGTATACATACCTGAACCAGATTCACTTTCTTCTTGAATTGTATGGAGTTTATTCGAATATAAATTGTCAACGGTTGTAGCAGTATTTTCATAATTATTTTTATTTCTGAGACTTTCTACAATTTTCGGTGTTTTAGGAAATATTTTATTCTTTTTTAAATTTCTTGCCGAAAAATAATCAAATTTCGGTTTTGGTTTTCTATTCCATTGTTCGCCGTCGCTTTTGTAAACGCTATCTAGAGAACTCTCGGGTGACATTTTAATTTTTGGAGCAATAGAAATTGTCTTCCCATATGTTCCACTACGTGTTTCTTTATAAACATGAAGAACTTCATCCCTTACTTTTCTAATAAAATATGTTGGGGAGAGATTTTTTTTCCCCTTCAAAATATTTTTTTTTAGGTACCCAAAAAATCTTTCCACAGGAGCATTACTGAATCGCTTTTGTCTATCTATTTTGGGAACCATTACTAAGGACCAAAGTGGAAAGAAAGGGAAATATCTTTCTATCATGTTTTGTAATAGTAATGGATTATAAAATTGGTTCGGTTCTAATAAAACATCTGAATCAGGTAAATGGTTTTCACTAAAATCATTGTATTTCTGTTTGAAATATTTGTAAAAGGGACTTTTTTGTTTCAAGCCGTGTGCCTTACTTTCAAAGATACTCTCATATTTTTCAACATTTTGGAGATCAAATTTTGATTCTTCGGAGAAGTCACAAGACAAGAGTGAGGATATATTATGAAACGCCCTTATTACACGTGCATCGTTTTTCTCACTACACATGATAATTACAATATTTTCAAACCATAATTTTGCATCTTCCAGTGAACGAATATTGTAGCCCGCGGCAAACAGTTCTTTTAATGTTCTTTGTACATGTTTTTTATCTGAATCCACAAATTTATTGACTAAATCTGAAAAATTTTTCATTAAGTGCGCGCAACACAAGTGTATGGTTATGGTTGGTCTTTTTTGTGAACCGGTAAGGTTATCGTAACATTCGTTTAAATAGGTAAGCAAACTAAATCGGTCTTTATCGTCGAAAAATGCCCGACAAATAGCATGAATAGTCGCAAAACTAAAGTCTGTAACAACGTGTTGGAACGGAGGCCAGAATTTCTCTGTTTTGCAATATTTTTTAAAGGAAACAAAAAATTGACATATAGTGTCAGTGTCGTGATCTGATGATATCATTTCCAAAGCAGGGAAAAGACGTTTGGAATTTTTTATGCTTATAATACCACAGTAATACAATATTCTCTTCATTTTGTTATTTCTGATTAATGATCCAGTAGCATCGAAATATAGCGTTGAATCTAAAGAGTATTTCGACATTATCAGTTGTTCTTTGCTATATATTTTTATGTTCAATGGAAAACACACTTGTTGAATATATTCAGAATGATCTCTGTACATTAAAACTACATCAATATCGTCGTCTTTGTGTCTTTTTAATCTCCTACTAGCTTCAGACTTGATTTTTTTGATTGTGCTATCACTTTTAATGTCCTGAAGATTGCCTCTTTCAATCAATGCTGGACTAGCTTTTTTTAACATTTTTCTTCTAAAATCAGATGGATCGACTCTAAGCAATGCATTTTGGAAAATAGTTCGTTTTACACCTTTTACTTGATCTGTTAACTTATATGGATGACAAAAATTTAACGAAGTTGAGTGTACATTAACTTCTTTCTTCTCAGTTTTTGTAATCGTAATTTTGAAATTTTTACATTTTCGATAATTATGCCTGCAATATGCTTTAACGACAATGAGCTTTTCAAAAATGTGATGACGAAAAAAGGCAATGTTACAAACGTTATTAACAAATTTTGCGATTTTTTTCCTTAATATAAAATACAAAATGTGAGAATCTATTTTATTTTGTGTACGTTCTATATGGAGCCACTCTTTTTGGGATATTTGAAAGGATCCTTCCAGAAAGTCACAACCCTGGTAAGCATATCTTGAAACTTTAATATGTTGACTTGGTGATATATTAATTGCTCCAGTTGGAATAGGGCTCTGCTTAGTGCTGATGTTATGAAGTAGAGTTGGACTTAATTTGACACTTTCGTTACTTACACTTTGAACATTTCCGGAGCTGGATCTATTCGGCGACAATTCTGTAACCCTGCCAGTACAAATTGCCCTATTTGGCCTTAGGGAATCTTCAGAAACAAGACCTGTACCTTCTTGGTCAGAAAGGATTACAGGAGAAAATGAAGAACTTACCGAAAATACTTTATTTTCCATATAAGGTATTGGAGAAGATGTCATGACTGGCTCGAGTTTTGAGTTTATTTGTTTGTTTTTGAAATCATAAGGATTATTGCCACTTATATTAAATACGCCACCTAGATTATGTTCAACTGTTAATAATTCCTGTCCCATGTCCGATGCGTCTATCTCTAGAAATTCGGATGAAGTTGCTGGTTTATATTTACCTTTCGAATCACTAGAATTACTAATACTCAAATTAAAATCGTCTCCATGAAAAGTTGGTACTATTTTTTCTAAGTTACATTTCTCTTTTACTAACCCTATAGAGGGTAAAGCTGATTTAGATTCAGATTTCGAATCATCTGCACTACTGCTTAAATTAAAATCATTTAAATTGTATTTGTTAGACAGTATTCCTTTTTTGGATTCTTCTTTTTCTAATATCGATTCGGTTGGTGTTGGTAAAGTTGATTTAGATTCAGATTTCGAATCATCTGCACTACTGCTTAAATTAAAATCATTTAAATTGTATTTGTTAGACAGTATTCCTTTTTTGGATTCTTCTTTTTCTAATATCGATTCGGTTGGTGTTGGTAAAGTTGATTTAGATGCAGATTTAGAATCATCTACACCACCACTTAAATTAAAATCATTTAAATCGTATTTGTTTGATAATAATTCTAGTTTGGATTTCTCTTTTTCTAATAACGATTCGGTTGGTGTTGGTAAAATTGATTTAGATTCAGATTTCGAGTCATCTGCACTACCGCTTAAATTAAAATCCTTTAAATTGTATTTGTTTGATAGTAATCCTTGTTTGGATTCGTCTTTTTCTAATGTCGATTTAGTTGGTGTTGATTTAAAATGGGATTTCGAGTAACACGAGCTACTAACACTTACATTAATATCATCATATAAATAATTTTTATTTGGTAATATTAAATTACGCTCAAAATATTGCTTGATATTACCTACGTTGTTCTTAAAAATTTTTTGTATTTTCCTAATTTCGTTATGACGCTCCGTTTTGGTTCTCTTATTATTAGACAACAATAAGTTAAAAACTGGATCTGATAACTTTAATAGCCTTAAATTATCGAAAGACAAATTGGTTATATCTTTAACCCTTTGGGCTAAGCGCTTAATCTTTTCTGATTGGAGCATGACGACTGAAAACAAAAATAGCATAGTTATTATACAAAAAATTATTCTGGATTGAAGAGTCAATGGAAAAATAGCTATTTGTATTACCAGGGAGGAAAGTGTACTATTCCCTCCCGCGGATTATTTGATTCCCGACGCGAAACGTGAAAATTAAAATCCAAGGGAGGGTATAACACTTTCTACAAATCTAATATACAGGGTGAGCCACTAACATTCTACCCCCCCCCCAACTAACTTCTTCATTTTTCGAGTTAAAGAAAAAATTGTGGAGCTAAAAGTTTTAAGGTTTCCATGGGTGTTCCGTAAAAGCCGTACAAACCAAACCTTTGTTTTTAATGGAACACCCTGTATATTATTGAATTTTTGGAATCTACACTTAATATCAATTTCAACCATTTCGGATTTTTATGTTATACAATGTTTGCTCCGGCCGTTCTTACAATAGAGGACGTCAAACTTCTTTTTTTTTTCTTCTTGTTTTCACATTCTGCATCTCGTAAACAAACCGTTTGTAAAAAGATAAATTTATCCGCATATAAACATTGTATAAAAATCCGAAATCGTTGGAATCGGGATTAAAAACATAGCTTTGTCCAGGTTTTACGGAACGCCCTGTATCAATTTCAACAAGACCATGGAAATTACTTTAACTGGAAAAATAAAAAAGTTAACTGAGGGGGTAAAATGTTTATTCGTATGTGGATAACCCCAATGAACACAAGCACGCATCATGATATGGGAATTTTTTTTATTGTTCGATTGTTATGTAACCAATTGTTGTTATTTTCAATATTAGTCAACTTTTACATTTTTGAAAAAACTCAAAATTAATCATTAGAAAAATAAAAAAATGTGTAGAAAAGTTATTTGACTTTTATTTTATACCGCTATTATACCAGATTTCCGACATCTAGAAAATACTTTAATTTTTTTGATTCTTTGCGATTTATAATATAATCGCCACTTTTATTTAAATTAATTTAGGAAACCTATATAATATTGTTATTTATGAACCATGAAAGTTATAAATAGTAATATTAATTACCAAAGGAAACAGGTTATTATAATAAGTTCATTGAGAGATACCTACTAATAAAGTATAAATAATAAGTTTATTGCTCTCATAAACATAAATTCAATCAGAATTTAAATTTATATACGGGATGATTTTTTAGGCCTACCACCGCGATTTTCTCGCTTATTTTGCGCCCTACAAAAAAAGCGTAAGAAACAAAAATGTGGAAATTTTGGGCAGCTAAGTGGTGCTGCAAAAGAAATCGCCATCCATGGCCAACTTGTCGTACAATATTAAAAAAAAACCTCAAATTGAGCAAAATTATTAATAGCCGTGGAACGTTTATTTTAAGAGACAGAGGAAAACTTTTGTATTCAAAATTGATGGCACTGAGAAGCTTTATCCATCCACGTAGTCAGATAGTTTCAGCAAATTACACAGGGTCTTCGGCTCTCTTGAGACCATGAAAATTTTTGTCGATTTAAAGTTTTTTTAGTACACCGCGAAAACTTGGGCATGGAGGCCCATTCCTTTTTTAAAGTCGCCTCGCTGACCAAAATTGCCATATTTTGTTTTCTTACGTATTTTCTATGTGACTTAAAATAAGGGAGAAAATCGCTTAATAAGAAATAAACAAAAAAAATTTCATAGCCTCAAGAGAACCGAAGACCCTGTGTAATTTGCTGAAACTATCTGACTACGTGGATGGATAAAGCTTCTCAGTGCCATCAATTTTCAATATAAAAGTTTTCCTCTGTCTCTTAAAATAAACATTCCAAGGCTATTAATAGTTTTGCTCAATTTGAGTTTTTTAATATTGCGCGACAAGTTGGCCATGGATGCCGATTTCTTTTGCAGCACCACTTAGCTGTCCAAAATTGCAACATTTTTGTTTCTTACGCTTTTTTTGTAGGGCGTAAAATAAGCGAGAAAATGGCGGTGGTAGACCTAAAAAAATCATCCTGTATACGGTTGTTATGGACTTATTTATTGATGTTCCCGAACTTTGTTTATATTTATATTATGGTGTTTTCGCGGAAATTGAGAATAAAATGAAAATATTTTTGTAGAAATATCAAAAAAGCTAAAATAGTTCCGGAAAATTTCGAGGTTGTGAAAAGAATATGATAAATTTCTTGATGGTTGTTGATTAGAGAGAATTAAGAATTATAGAGTTAAGATGTTTATGGTTGCCGTTACCAAAAGTTTACAGAATAAAATATAAACTTTGCCGTTACTAGGTACTTTGACCTAATTTTATTCTACTCTTTACTTTTTAGTCAATAATAAAAGCGTATTTTTTGTTTTTTAATAAGGCAGCTAGCAAAACAGCTTATACCAAGTCGGCTCACTTCTTTGTTCTCTCGGGAAAAAACAACAATTTTTTGCGACTGGTCGTAAATCAGCCTCGAACCGCTCTCAGCTACACTGTGTAAGCTTATTTTCTTATTAAATAAAATATCGATTGCCGTACTCCGATGACGGCGGGCCGAGAGAGCGGGAAAGGGCAAGGGGGAACGTTTGTTTACACAAGGCCGAGTGCCCCGACTTGTATTCTCTAGACTTTGCTTATACAACAATAAAAACTTTGAATAACAAAGGAATAATAATTTAAATGGAACCTAAAGGAACATTCGAAATCTGAAACTCCGTCGCAGTCGACAAGCCATGTCGTGAGCGACCTGAGCAATCCTTAATATAATAAAATTACAAATTATGCCTATCCATATTTTTATTTTCTAAGCAATACAATGACCCCGATCGATTGATCCTCCCCTCTGTGCTTAGAGAACGAGAACATAAAGTCAAGCGGTTTGATTCCGCACCGGCCACTTCAGCCACCAGTCTCTCGTCGGAGAGTATAGATCATTAAAGCCTATTTTTCGAGTTATTTTTTACGTTTTTGTTGATTTACAAAAACGAAAGTGTTTAGGAAGATTTACCCGATCACTCGATATTTTTTGAATTTCGATTTTCTGTCTAGAAATACGACTTTTGAGAAAATAAATGACAATATTAAAAGAACTGCCGAAACAGGGGTCTCGACTCTGGAGGAGAACCATTGTTAGGGGACAGGGGAGGTTAGCGCTGCAATTGGTTCCCTTCGTGTCGACCAAGTCAAATGCCCGGTTTCGAAGATTTTTTTATGTATTTATTATCGATTTTACTAGGCAGCAGGCTACCTTTTAATTTCCGTACAATGAAAATATTATGAAATGCTCAATCCTGGCGATGAGTATACACAGTGTTTCACTTTGAGACGAGACAATTCCGTATTTTTCGAAAGATGGGCCGATTTTCAAAAGACTTTTTTCAACCTACGGTACTGGAAGAGCTTTACATTAGGGGTCATAATTTTTTGAAATAGTTTTAGTAGTCCCTATAGTAGGCATTTATTTTAAGAATAAAATCACAGAAAATACCAGCATACAGAGAGTTCATCTTGTCAAATATGTCAAATGGAGCATGGAGCCCAACTTTAAACGGTAATTAATCCATTGTACCTAGGCAGTCTCTACTTCATAGTTTATCTGAATCGATCTTATTAGTACGAGATACGGCTGAGAAATATCTGATATCTGCGCTCTTCTGTTTTTTAATCAAAATGCTATTTTTAATGCTAGTTTTAAATAGAGAAATATATTTATGCCGGGTTGCCTATTAAAATATGGCCCCAAGTATTTTTAATTAAAATAAAATTAATTATTTTTTTCAAAACGATTTCGTTCACTTGTTTTTTAAATAAATTATTATTGATTTCACAGCAAAATATGTAAAGAATTTAAAAAGATTGGGTTGCCATTGCTCGCTTGGCCGCAACCTTACGGTAGCCAGGTGTAATACAGGGTGAGTTTTTTTCGATGCCCATTATGGGGATCTCGGAAACTAGTAGAGCTAGAACAAGGTTAAATGGGGAAAGAATTGCAGTTTTGAATGCTCAATCTAATGTCCCTTTTGGATTTTTAAAAAAATTCATGGCTCACTAGATATTTTGAAAAGAGTGATTTTTTGCTATTTTATGAGATCTCTGTAGCTCCGTTATTTCTGATTATACAAAAAAAACTGTAGAGACAAAAATTGTAGATAATTTTGGACTTAATAAGATAATCTAATCCAATTTTTTATAATATCTTTCGTGACCCAAATTTGATTTTTAAAGTACAACGAATCCCAACCACTTTGTACTTTAAAAACCATTTTTTTATGTTGTTTGTGCTTTTTGAGATATGACATAAACTTGTGTTTTTTTTAAATGTAAATCATAGTTGGCTGTGGCCTTATCAAATCGGCCATTTTTTAACTTTCCAAAAATATAATACTCGGCATAGTTATTATAAAAAATAAAATAGCTATGGCTAATTTTCTGATTTTCTTTTAAATTTTCACAGTCAGTCATGGAATATTTTCATAATTACGTTCTATTTTATAATAAGACATACTTCAAACTTTCAAATATTTTATTTTAAGCTGGTAACAAAATGGTAAGAAAATAAAACAAAAATTATCATGATGGAGTTCCAAATTACCTAGATCAGCTCTATCCAAATAGTTGGATAGGGAGAAATCAGGGACTCTTTAAAATAAGGGGACCCAGCATTTCACAGTCTATCACATATAGGAAAAGTGAAGCCTTGAGGGGAAGTTTGTTTTCTGTAGACTCCAAGGAGACCACATAAGTGAGCTGGTACAAGGTTATGTTATATGTCAGTGTCCAACTGCCATCAGGTTTTATGTGAAAGATAGTGCCATAGATTCTAAAGGAGGCAAAAAATTTCCCATCATAATTCACAATTTTTAAGTTTTCTAACTTCCAGATACTCAGATGTGACAATTAAAGAATTTCAACTATACAATAAATTTGTTTCATTTGACAGTTGCCATATTCTGTAATTGTAGACACAACATTGTCAAGTCTAATTTTTAGAAATCATGGAAACCATTATTAATTTTTACTAACAATCAAAGCACCTGTTATATTCATAGATTCTCCAATAAAATGGCATACTTGGCATCACTGATACTATTAGAATGAGGAAAGAATAGGCCTCACTTTGGAAAGTATAATGCTGGGTCCGCTTATTTTAAATAGTCTCTGGGAGAAATAGACCTATTTCCTGGCAAATAATAATAAGTTGAATTTTGAATTCGAGTTTTTTTATTTTTGTTTTATTTTGTTACCAGCTAAAAACAAAATATTAGAAAATTTGAAGTATGTCTAATTATAAAATACAACGTAATTATGAAAATATTCCATGGCTGACTATGTGAAAATATCAGAAAATGAGCCATAGCTCTTTTATTATTTATAATAACTATGCCGATAGAGTATTATATCTTTGGAAAGCTCAAAAAATGGCCAATTTTATAAGACCACAGACAACACAACAAAAGTGTATGTCATATCTCAAAAATCACAAACAACATAAAATATTGGATAAGATTATCTTATTAAGCCCAAAATTATCTACAATTTTTGTCTCTACAGTTTTTCTGTATAATCAGAAATAACGAAGCTACAGAGATCTGATGAAATAGCAAAAAATCACTCTTTTCAAAATATCTAGTGATCCATGAACTTTTCATCCAAAAGGGGCATTAGATTAAGCATTCGAAACTGCAATTCTTTCCCCATTTAACCTTTGTTCTAGCTCTGCTAGTTTCGGAGATCCCCATAGGGGGCATCGAAAAAAACTCACCCTGTATATACGTTCATAACGTATCCTCTTAAGTTCTGTATCAAATTAAAGCTATTTTTTTTCTCTACACAATCTAATACGGACGGTTGCCCTACGCGGTTGCCGATATCAAAGTGTCCGCAAATATTGAGAACTTCTAACTGCTTGATGAAACAAACCTATGGGAAGTGGCGTATTCAGGGGGGGCAAAGGGGGCAATTGCTCCCCCCCCCCAGAGCCGTCGAGATAAACATGATTTGCAATATCAAAATTAATAATACCAAAAATTATATACTTTTGGCCTAGTTACAAATAAATTAGGAAGGAAATCGTATGAAGTTTAAATTGTATAAAGTTATAAATTTCCTATCCAATGTATATTTTTAAAAACGCCATAAAAAACTGCAAATTTATCAAAAGGGCGGCATGCGACACAATATTCATATTTGTATGGGCTTTGCTAGTAACAAAAAATAGAAGTAAGACTTAAATAAGTAAATCTGCGGCGCGGCAGCTGACAAAGGGTTCGTTCTTGTCGGCATCGGCGGCCGGCTATTTTACAAGCTTTTATTACAAGCTTTTATTTTTTTTATTTTTAACTTGCAATGTACGTATGTTTAGGTCCAATCTTGCAAGGTGAAGTAGAACACTTATGTCTAGGGCTCAAGCAGCCACAAATCATCCGACTTGCGCGCGCAACAAAAATCAGATCTATATCAATATAGAACATTAATTTAATCTGAATTCCGATGCAGTAAGGCATTCTAATGATGCCCTGAGTGTGGATGCATGGGTCAATGCAATGCAGGAAGATCAAATTAACTGTTCTATTCTACAAACCACAAGACCAAGTTTGTGAAGAGCATCCTGAGTTACTAGCTCAAGATTTCCTTTTAATAATAATGACTCGAGCCCAATGTGAATTTCTAAAAAAAAAATTGCTGCCAATAATTGTATATGCATTGATGGTAGGTACTTATGGTTTAAACAGTTTTAACTTTGAGCTAGTAACCTTTAATGGCAATAGATGACATGCATAAGGGATTTCCTATTTTAACTTTTCAAAATCTATATGCCTGGTTCATACAGCTTCTTTATCTTTTAATTTTTCTTTATCTTTAAGAAATATTAAATGTCATTGGTCAGTTCAAACCAAGAGACAAATGCCATTGGTTTTTTCTTAAAGATAAAGTAAAATTAAAAGATAAAGAAGCTGCATGAACTAGGCTTATCTCTACTGACATATAATTAACGTAATGTTAACTGTCAAAATTTTTGACAAATTAAATTTTACCGAGGGTAATAAAATTGATGTCGATAAATTTAAAAAGTTAAGATAAAAAAATTAAAACCATCTTTCCCTATCATAAAGCAAAATTTGCCTCCATAACCCTTGAAAGTCAAGAAAGATGCGATTTTCAACTGTTAATATCTTGGAAACAGTTAAGACTATTTTATTTTATAAACAACGCCTGTATTTAAATTTTAATATACTATACCTTTACTATAATATATTCCTGCATTGCATTCACCCATGCATCCACACTCAGGGCATCATTAGAATGCCTTACTGCATCGGAATTTAGATTAAATGAATATTCTATATTGTATAGATCTTTTTTCGTCAGAAGGTGTATCCTCTCAAGTTTAAATTCTGTAACTGAACTGAGCCTCTTATTTCATTGAGAATCGTATCAAATGGAATTTTGGCGCTGATTTTTGTTGCGCGCGCAAGTCGGATGATTTGTGGCTTCTTGAGCCGTAGACATAAGTAATTAGACTTACTGCCTGACATCCGATTGAGCTGAAATTTTCCATACACCTTTAGTTCCGGTGACAATACAATACTCAATATTGTAATACTTTCAAAATGGCCGTCGTCACAAGATGGCGGATGATGTATTTTTTTGTCAACCCCTTAATATATAGGTATCAAATAAAAGGGCTTGAAGAATAGAAAACGATAGACGTAGTGACATCACACTAAATTCAATATGGCCGTCGCTCCAAGATGGCTGATGATGTATTTTTTTGTCAACCCCCTTAATATGGGTATCAAATGAAAGGGCTTGAAGAGTAGAAAACGATAAAGGTAGTGACATCACACTAAATTCAATATGGCCGTCGCTCCAAGATGGCGGATGATGTATTTTTTGTCAACCCCCTTAATATGGGTATCAAATGAAAGGGCTTGAAGAGTAGAACTAAAAAGTTGAAAATAAAATTGATAGTAAAAAAATATTTTTAAAAACAAGCTTCTATTTAAATGCTCTGAAAAGAAGAAAATAAACATTATAATAAATCAAACCAAGGCAAACCCATAATTTTGTTACATTATAAAATTGTATATGATATAAAAGCTTGTCGCGAGAATATAATATACTTATATCTTGAAAGTAATTCTAACTAGAAAATATATTTTTCTATAAAAGAAATTTACACACGAAAATCTCGCGACAAGCTTTTATATCATATACAATTTTATAATGTAACAAAATTATGGGTTTGCCTTGGTTTGATTTATTATAAAGTTTATTTTCTTCTTTTCAGAGCATTTAAATAAAAGCTTGTTTTTGAAAATATTTTTTACTATTAATTTTTTTTTAAATAGCAGTAAATTTTCATTGATATAAAATAACAAACAAATAGGTACTGTTTTCCGAAGCGATTTCGCCACCCCCAGAATCTGCCGCCCGGATGCCTTGCACCCCTTATTACACCCTGACACGGCTCGGCCCTGCATGAATGTCATGAAAACGAAAACGGTATCGTCACATATTCGACAGTTATGTTAGTCGCTTAGCGCCTAATGTAAAACCCCGATTTTTTCTTTATTTTTTTTAATACTTGCATGATTTTTTCGTAAAATTTTTATTTTTTTACGATCACTCAGGTATGAGCTACATTGACTATACCATGTAAAATAATATCTTAGGCAAAGATTAATCGATTCTCGAAAAAAGATCATCAAAATATGCCCCCGCCCGGTGGTTTATATAGGGTACTCGGGAAACTGCAATTTTTTTCGAATTTTGGCCCCATTTGGTAAAACCCTGTATAATTTAGAGTCTTGAAATTTTGTACCAAGGGTTTTAAACTATGGCCAATTCGATGGCACTTTAAAAAATGCCTAATATGTTTGTGATTTTTATAGGCCTTCTTTTAATAACAGTAAGCCATGGAATGGGACTATTTAAAAAATGATAAGCCAAAATGTGGAGCCCTTTGAATAATATAGGCTGAAAAAAAGTTTTTTGAAAATCAGTCAATCTTTCGAAAAATACGGAATTGTCTTGATTCAAAGTGAACACACTAGTAGATACCTAGTCATAGCTCGCAAATTTGACAGTTCATTGGTGCTAAAATATAGACTGTCACTATCTAATTCGTTATGTCAACATTTTCTTCAAAAATATATAGCGACTTGTGACTTGTTACTTTGGCCCAACTTTCAGATTTGAAACTTGTTCGTTTTTACATATTTTGCTCAATGATTCAATCTCGGATTTAATATGTTAACTGCGCTGTCAATGTGAAAGAGAACACCATGAAAAGTAAACCTTGGTACCTACCCTAAGAATATTAGGTATCTAAAAATGATAATGCTATTAAAAAAAGGAAAATCAAAATAATATAAACAGATTAAATTATGTAGATAGCTTTGTCTATGATATAAACCTCAAGCTATCAAGCAATTATTTGTGATTTTTTATTGATTTTTTTTATTAATTCCATTGCTCTCTTTTCTGATTAAACGTTTTTTTTTTAATTAAAATAGCGTTCCTCCAAAAATACCTAATTTAATGCAACGAAAAGTACCTACAGCTTTCCAGATATTTGCCTAATATCGTTGACTGACGTATTAATAAGACTTCTCACGGCTATAGTTTCATGTCTTGGAAAGTAGATGGCGCCTATGGTCAACAATGTATTTTGCATTGTATTTTGTCTCCGGGAAGCGCATGGTGAGCCAGAGAACTGTAAAACATGACAGCCGCGAGCAGTCTTTATACTACGTCGTCGTCAGTCGACGCTAATATTTTGTATACAGGGGTGTTTGACTTTGACCTAAAATTAGCCCTAATTACTGAGAATACTGAGTAAACGAAAATAAGGAAAAAGGAATATATTCGCTGTAATAGTTGCGAGAATTCTTCCTTAAGAGGTATGGCGCCATCGGCGCCATCTAGTGGTTTAAAGATTGCTAAATCAGCAATTATTTGAATCCATATGAGATACAGGGGGGAGTGGTGTAAAGGTAAAAATATGGGTCCCCCATGTGGAAATAATAAATAAAATTAAAAATGGAACATAATATAGTTGTAACTGAAAGAGCTTTCAGAAAATATTCGAAAAAAAAAATCATTCATGGCTGAGAACGGTGTTGAGCGAAAACGCACAAAATTAAAGATCACCAAATTCTAGAATGGAATTTTGAGATCAATTATACGAGAAAAAATAGCACCCTCTAAAATTTGGTGGATTATTGAAAATCATTTCCGAAAGGCGATATTTTGATCAAAAACAATATCAACAGCTGCGGAACTTCAAGAAGGAACGGGCGCGCACATCTGTACCCAGACAATTTGACCTTTGTCGACCATTCAGGGATCAACATTCGTGGTGTTCTGTGCATTCGTATTACCAACTTTGTGTATGTACAAATATATACAAATATGTACAAATAAAGGTTCCGCTGATTGGATAATGTCTCTTATTAATTCATATTATTAAATAAAGGTGTACTTATAGGTATACACCCAACTTTTTAGTCTACGGTACTTAGATACCTCTGCCAAAATATTGGATCTCAGACTAAGATAATCTAACCCCCGTGTTTACACTTCCAACTTCCAGGGTTTTATTTGAACACTCGCCTATAGGTAGGTATAAGTACCTATAATATAAAAAAATCCAAACTACTCACCTTTTTTGCAAAACAGTAAAATCGAAGCACAATAACAATAATCTATAATACAGAAGTTCTAGCTTTGAGCTTTGATTTCGAAATAATTTGAAAACAAGAGTTAGCAGGTTCCATAAGAAAGGAAGGGGTACTCGACAGCCAATATACCAATCACGTTGCGGTCCCTACCGGATTCATCACCCCTTCCACTCCACCTCCAGTTTAACACAATCGATTTTTTGTGATTCGTGTACCATACCACCACCGATTTTGCAGTTCTCCAAGTCCCCAATGACTACGAATCCCCCTGTCCTCCCTGCCAGACTCTCTCCTCTCCCCCTCATTTTATCTACTTACACCCAATCACAGAATAGTATTCTGTGACTCTATTGTACACCACAGCCCTCAGCTTGAAACATGAAAATTTTATTAAATCTTGGTAAAAAAACAATAAGCTGCCCCAAAAATGTTCATTATAATTTTGGTGGTCTATGTTCATTTTATTGACGACCGAACGAATATTAAAAATTTATTTCGACAGTTACAGAGACAGCGATTCATGTTACAGATCATGCAGACAGAACTAAAGAACAAATGATCAAAGTTTAAATATAATAATATATTATATATATTTTTTATACAAATGCAAACTTAGCTAATACATACAATATGTCCGCTCACTCGGCGTCTATTTCACTTTCACTGTCGATGAAGGATCAATCAACGCTTTCACACAAAAGGGTCCATTGTTCGTGGGAATGTAAGTGCCGTTCAGAAAATTAAAATTGTTTCTGTCAATTTTTTGCTCAAGAATATTGTTTTACGGGTCCGGAAGGTAACGTAATAAGAGTGCAGTAAAATGGTTGGTATACAGAGGGTGTCCCGTTAATAATGGTCCATAGAGTAACTGCATATATTTCGGACCAAAATATGACACTTGAGGTCAATATGCCTTACTTATAGAAATGTTGTTTGAAATTGAATTATGGCAATATCTCCCAAAATAATCAAGCTGCTGTTGTCTGACGTAATAAAACCCGACCGGTGAAATATAAACATATAATGCTAAATGGTTACAACAGCGAAAAATATACACCGGGGCCAAGCCCTTGGCCCTCCACTTGAACCCATCTGGAGTCCATCAAGTTCTCGGCCTAGGTGGTCCTCCTCAGACACCCCTGGCGCCTGGCATCGATATTTTGTGCAATATCGACGTGCAATATGATTAATACATCAATTTATATGATAAACAATTTTATCCTATCAGCTGGCGAAGTCTAGCCAGTGGATATTCAAACTTAACCCGCCTATAGAATTTTTTTAAAATTATAAATAAAATAAACTACGCCGTAAACGTATGAGAAATAAACAAAGGCCAATGAATCAAAGATTTTAAAATAATAATAATAGAAAATGCTAACTCTCTCTTAAAGCTATTTTTCTCATCCTGGGGGTTAAGAAAAAGCTGAAAAATCTTTTCATTCTGCAACAAAACCCGACATACACCCCCAGGGCGAAATGAACCCTTTACCCTCGAGGTCCGAGATTTTCCTTACAACTGAAGACTATCCGTCCCCAAACGAGCTTATTTGCGGAAGGGCATCCCCAAAAAGTGTGCGGAACGTACCTAGAAAAATTAAAATCCGATATACACCCCCAGGGCGAAATGAACCCTTTACCCTCGAGGTCCGAGATTTTCCTTACAACTGAAGACTACCCATCCCCAAAGGAGCTTATTTGCGGAATGGCATCCCCAAAAAGTGTGCGGAACGTACCTAGAAAAATAAAAATCCGATATACATCCCTAGGGCGAAATGAACCCTTTACCCTCGAGTTCCGAGATTTATCTTACAACTGGTGGCCAACCGTCCCCAAACGAGCTTATTTGCGGAAGGGCATCCCCAAAAAGTGTGCGGAACGTACCTAGAAAAATTAAAATCCGATATACACCCCCAGGGCGAAATGAACCCTTTACCCTCGAGGTCCGAGATTTTCCTTACAACTGAAGACTACCCGTCCCCAAAGGAGCTTATTTGCGGAATGGCATCCCCAAAAAGTGTGCGGAACGTACCTAGAAAAAATTAAAACCCGATATACACCCCCAGGGCGAAATGAACCCTTTACCCTCGAGGTCCGAGATTTTCCTTACAACTGGTGACCAACCGTCCCCAAACGAGCTTATTTGCGGAAGGGCATCCCCAAAAAGTGTGCGGAACGTACCTAGAAAAATTAAAATCCGATATACACCCCCAGGGCGAAATGAACCCTTTACCCTCGAGGTCCGAGATTTTCCTTACAACTGAAGACTACCCGTCCCCAAAGGAGCTTATTTGCGGAATGGCATCCCCAAAAAGTGTGCGGAACGTACCTAGAAAAATTAAAACCCGATATACACCCCCAGGGCGAAATGAACCCTTTACCCTCGAGGTCCGAGATTTTCCTTACAACTGAAGACTACCCATCCCCAAAGGAGCTTATTTGCGGAATGGCATCCCCAAAAAGTGTGCGGAACGTACCTAGAAAAATAAAAATCCGATATACATCCCTAGGGCGAAATGAACCCTTTACCCTCGAGGTCCGAGATTTTCCTTACAACTGGTGACCAACCGTCCCCAAACGAGCTTATTTGCGGAAGGGCATCCCCAAAAAGTGTGCGGAACGTACCTAGAAAAATTAAAATCCGATATACACCCCCAGGGCGAAATGAACCCTTTACCCTCGAGGTCCGAGATTTTCCTTACAACTGAAGACTACCCGTCCCCAAAGGAGCTTATTTGCGGAATGGCATCCCCAAAAAGTGTGCGGAACGTACCTAGAAAAATTAAAATCCGATATACACCCCCAGGGCGAAATGAACCCTTTACCCTCGAGGTCCGAGATTTTCCTTACAACTGAAGACTACCCGTCCCCAAAGGAGCTTATTTGCGGAATGGCATCCCCAAAAAGTGTGCGGAACGTACCTAGAAAAATTAAAACCCGATATACACCCCCAGGGCGAAATGAACCCTTTACCCTCGAGGTCCGAGATTTTCCTTAAAACTGGTGACGACTCGTCCCCAAAGGAGCTTATTTGCGGAAGGGCATCCCCAAAAAGTGTGCGGAACGTACCTAAAAAAATTAAAATCCGATATACACCCCCAGGGCAAAATGAACCCTTTACCCTCGAGGTCCGAGATTTTCCTTACAACTGGTGACGACCCGTCCCCAAAGGAGCTTATTTGCGGAATGGCATCCCCAAAAAGTGTGCGGAACGTACCTAGAAAAATTAAAACCCGATATACACCCCCAGGGCGAAATGAACCCTTTACCCTCGAGGTCCGAGATTTTCCTTACAACTGAAGACTACCCATCCCCAAAGGAGCTTATTTGCGGAATGGCATCCCCAAAAAGTGTGCGGAACGTACCTAGAAAAATAAAAATCCGATATACATCCCTAGGGCGAAATGAACCCTTTACCCTCGAGGTCCGAGATTTTCCTTACAACTGGTGACCAACCGTCCCCAAACGAGCTTATTTGCGGAAGGGCATCCCCAAAAAGTGTGCGGAACGTACCTAGAAAAATTAAAATCCGATATACACCCCCAGGGCGAAATGAACCCTTTACCCTCGAGGTCCGAGATTTTCCTTACAACTGAAGACTACCCATCCCCAAAGGAGCTTATTTGCGGAATGGCATCCCCAAAAAGTGTGCGGAACGTACCTAGAAAAATAAAAGTCCGATATACATCCCCAGGGCGAAATGAACCCTTTACCCTCGAGGTCCGAGATTTTCCTTACAACTGAAGACTACCCATCCCCAAAGGAGCTTATTTGCGGAATGGCATCCCCAAAAAGTGTGCGGAACGTACCTAGAAAAATAAAAATCCGATATACATCCCTAGGGCGAAATGAACCCTTTACCCTCGAGGTCCGAGATTTTCCTTACAACTGGTGACCAACCGTCCCCAAACGAGCTTATTTGCGGAAGGGCATCCCCAAAAAGTGTGCGGAACGTACCTAGAAAAATTAAAATCCGATATACACCCCCAGGGCGAAATGAACCCTTTACCCTCGAGGTCCGAGATTTTCCTTACAACTGAAGACTACCCGTCCCCAAAGGAGCTTATTTGCGGAATGGCATCCCCAAAAAGTGTGCGGAACGTACCTAGAAAAATTAAAACCCGATATACACCCCCAGGGCGAAATGAACCCTTTACCCTCGAGGTCCGAGATTTTCCTTACAACTGGTGACCAACCGTCCCCAAACGAGCTTATTTGCGGAAGGGCATCCCCAAAAAGTGTGCGGAACGTACCTAGAAAAATTAAAATCCGATATACACCCCCAGGGCGAAATGAACCCTTTACCCTCGAGGTCCGAGATTTTCCTTACAACTGAAGACTACCCGTCCCCAAAGGAGCTTATTTGCGGAAGGGCATCCCCAAAAAGTGTGCGGAACGTACCTAGAAAAATTAAAATCCGATATACACCCCCAGGGCGAAATGAACCCTTTACCCTCGAGGTCCGAGATTTTCCTTAAAACTGGTGACGACTCGTCCCCAAAGGAGCTTATTTGCGGAATGGCATCCCCAAAAAGTGTGCGGAACGTACCTAGAAAAATTAAAACCCGATATACACCCCCAGGGCGAAATGAACCCTTTACCCTCGAGGTCCGAGATTTTCCTTACAACTGGTGACCAACCGTCCCCAAACGAGCTTATTTGCGGAAGGGCATCCCCAAAAAGTGTGCGGAACGTACCTAGAAAAATTAAAATCCGATATACACCCCCAGGGCGAAATGAACCCTTTACCCTCGAGGTCCGAGATTTTCCTTACAACTGAAGACTACCCGTCCCCAAAGGAGCTTATTTGCGGAATGGCATCCCCAAAAAGTGTGCGGAACGTACCTAGAAAAATTAAAACCCGATATACACCCCCAGGGCGAAATGAACCCTTTACCCTCGAGGTCCGAGATTTTCCTTAAAACTGGTGACGACTCGTCCCCAAAGGAGCTTATTTGCGGAAGGGCATCCCCAAAAAGTGTGCGGAACGTACCTAGAAAAATTAAAACCCGATATACACCCCCAGGGCGAAATGAACCCTTTACCCTCGAGGTCCGAGATTTTCCTTACAACTGGTGACCAACCGTCCCCAAACGAGCTTATTTGCGGAAGGGCATCCCCAAAAAGTGTGCGGAACGTACCTAGAAAAATTAAAATCCGATATACACCCCCAGGGCGAAATGAACCCTTTACCCTCGAGGTCCGAGATTTTCCTTACAACTGAAGACTACCCGTCCCCAAAGGAGCTTATTTGCGGAATGGCATCCCCAAAAAGTGTGCGGAACGTACCTAGAAAAATTAAAACCCGATATACACCCCCAGGGCGAAATGAACCCTTTACCCTCGAGGTCCGAGATTTTCCTTAAAACTGGTGACGACTCGTCCCCAAAGGAGCTTATTTGCGGAAGGGCATCCCCAAAAAGTGTGCTGAACGTACCTAGAAAAATTAAAACCCGATATACACCCCCAGGGCGAAATGAACCCTTTACCCTCGAGGTCCGAGATTTTCCTTACAACTGAAGACTACCCGTCCCCAAAGGAGCTTATTTGCGGAATGGCATCCCCAAAAAGTGTGCGGAACGTACCTAGAAAAATTAAAACCCGATATACACCCCCAGGGCGAAATGAACCCTTTACCCTCGAGGTCCGAGATTTTCCTTACAACTGGTGGCCAACCGTCCCCAAACGAGCTTATTTGCGGAAGGGCATCCCCAAAAAGTGTGCGGAACGTACCTAGAAAAATTAAAATCCGATATACACCCCCAGGGCGAAATGAACCCTTTACCCTCGAGGTCCGAGATTTTCCTTACAACTGAAGACTACCCGTCCCCAAAGGAGCTTATTTGCGGAATGGCATCCCCAAAAAGTGTGCGGAACGTACCTAGAAAAATTAAAACCCGATATACACCCCCAGGGCGAAATGAACCCTTTACCCTCGAGGTCCGAGATTTTCCTTAAAACTGGTGACGACTCGTCCCCAAAGGAGCTTATTTGCGGAAGGGCATCCCCAAAAAGTGTGCGGAACGTACCTAAAAAAATTAAAATCCGATATACACCCCCAGGGCAAAATGAACCCTTTACCCTCGAGGTCCGAGATTTTCCTTACAACTGGTGACGACCCGTCCCCAAAGGAGCTTATTTGCGGAATGGCATTCCCAAAAAGTGTGCGGAACGTACCTAGAAAAATTAAAACCCGATATACACCCCCAGGGCGAAATGAACCCTTTACCCTCGAGGTCCGAGATTTTCCTTACAACTGAAGACTACCCATCCCCAAAGGAGCTTATTTGCGGAATGGCATCCCCAAAAAGTGTGCGGAACGTACCTAGAAAAATAAAAATCCGATATACATCCCTAGGGCGAAATGAACCCTTTACCCTCGAGGTCCGAGATTTTCCTTACAACTGGTGACCAACCGTCCCCAAACGAGCTTATTTGCGGAAGGGCATCCCCAAAAAGTGTGCGGAACGTACCTAGAAAAATTAAAATCCGATATACACCCCCAGGGCGAAATGAACCCTTTACCCTCGAGGTCCGAGATTTTCCTTACAACTGAAGACTACCCGTCCCCAAAGGAGCTTATTTGCGGAATGGCATCCCCAAAAAGTGTGCGGAACGTACCTAGAAAAATTAAAACCCGATATACACCCCCAGGGCGAAATGAACCCTTTACCCTCGAGGTCCGAGATTTTCCTTAAAACTGGTGACGACTCGTCCCCAAAGGAGCTTATTTGCGGAAGGGCATCCCCAAAAAGTGTGCGGAACGTACCTAAAAAAATTAAAATCCGATATACACCCCCAGGGCAAAATGAACCCTTTACCCTCGAGGTCCGAGATTTTCCTTACAACTGGTGACGACCCGTCCCCAAAGGAGCTTATTTGCGGAATGGCATCCCCAAAAAGTGTGCGGAACGTACCTAGAAAAATTAAAACCCGATATACACCCCCAGGGCGAAATGAACCCTTTACCCTCGAGGTCCGAGATTTTCCTTACAACTGAAGACTACCCATCCCCAAAGGAGCTTATTTGCGGAATGGCATCCCCAAAAAGTGTGCGGAACGTACCTAGAAAAATAAAAATCCGATATACATCCCTAGGGCGAAATGAACCCTTTACCCTCGAGGTCCGAGATTTTCCTTACAACTGGTGACCAACCGTCCCCAAACGAGCTTATTTGCGGAAGGGCATCCCCAAAAAGTGTGCGGAACGTACCTAGAAAAATTAAAATCCGATATACACCCCCAGGGCGAAATGAACCCTTTACCCTCGAGGTCCGAGATTTTCCTTACAACTGAAGACTACCCGTCCCCAAAGGAGCTTATTTGCGGAATGGCATCCCCAAAAAGTGTGCGGAACGTACCTAGAAAAATTAAAACCCGATATACACCCCCAGGGCGAAATGAACCCTTTACCCTCGAGGTCCGAGATTTTCCTTAAAACTGGTGACGACTCGTCCCCAAAGGAGCTTATTTGCGGAAGGGCATCCCCAAAAAGTGTGCGGAACGTACCTAAAAAAATTAAAATCCGATATACACCCCCAGGGCGAAATGAACCCTTTACCCTCGAGGTCCGAGATTTTCCTTACAACTGAAGACTACCCGTCCCCAAAGGAGCTTATTTGCGGAATGGCATCCCCAAAAAGTGTGCGGAACGTACCTAGAAAAATTAAAACCCGATATACACCCCCAGGGCGAAATGAACCCTTTACCCTCGAGGTCCGAGATTTTCCTTACAACTGGTGACCAACCGTCCCCAAACGAGCTTATTTGCGGAAGGGCATCCCCAAAAAGTGTGCGGAACGTACCTAGAAAAATTAAAATCCGATATACACCCCCAGGGCGAAATGAACCCTTTACCCTCGAGGTCCGAGATTTTCCTTACAACTGAAGACTACCCGTCCCCAAAGGAGCTTATTTGCGGAATGGCATCCCCAAAAAGTGTGCGGAACGTACCTAGAAAAATTAAAACCCGATATACACCCCCAGGGCGAAATGAACCCTTTACCCTCGAGGTCCGAGATTTTCCTTACAACTGAAGACTACCCATCCCCAAAGGAGCTTATTTGCGGAATGGCATCCCCAAAAAGTGTGCGGAACGTACCTAGAAAAATAAAAATCCGATATACATCCCTAGGGCGAAATGAACCCTTTACCCTCGAGGTCCGAGATTTTCCTTACAACTGGTGACCAACCGTCCCCAAACGAGCTTATTTGCGGAAGGGCATCCCCAAAAAGTGTGCGGAACGTACCTAGAAAAATTAAAATCCGATATACACCCCCAGGGCGAAATGAACCCTTTACCCTCGAGGTCCGAGATTTTCCTTACAACTGAAGACTACCCGTCCCCAAAGGAGCTTATTTGCGGAATGGCATCCCCAAAAAGTGTGCGGAACGTACCTAGAAAAATTAAAACCCGATATACACCCCCAGGGCGAAATGAACCCTTTACCCTCGAGGTCCGAGATTTTCCTTAAAACTGGTGACGACTCGTCCCCAAAGGAGCTTATTTGCGGAAGGGCATCCCCAAAAAGTGTGCGGAACGTACCTAAAAAAATTAAAATCCGATATACACCCCCAGGGCAAAATGAACCCTTTACCCTCGAGGTCCGAGATTTTCCTTACAACTGGTGACGACCCGTCCCCAAAGGAGCTTATTTGCGGAATGGCATCCCCAAAAATGCCCGGAACATCCTTAGAAAAAATAAAATCGGAACACGGATTTTAATTGTGACCAATGGCGGAACGGGCTAATAGGCGGAAAATCGATGACGCTATCTTCTTTTCGGCGTCGACGCTGGCGCCATGGCGCTGGCGTCAGTGACGCCAACTTCACCTAAGTTATTACAGTGCCCTGGAGTGTGCTTTTTTGTAAATTGTGTTTTGTGCTAGTATTTTTAAATAAAGAATCCCAGGAAGGGGTCAGAGCTGCTTGTGCTTACCACACACTATATACTTTATAATACTACTCTGTATTTCTGAATTGATTTTCCCGACTACACCTCTGACTTCTATTCCCCCGTTATGGCTCAAGGTCATTGAAATTGCGGATGATTTCTCAAGAGTAAGTTATACTGCTGGTTGTTTTATATGCTCTGCTTTTATACAACAGTTTCGAAATGGAAAGCCTAATGACACGTGACACGGCATTTGACAAACCGATGATGACAAATCGCGTTCTGTTGGTGGCATAACCTAACCTATATATTTTGTGGGTGGCATATGGTCCTCAATATATTTTGTGCTCAATATGGTTGGTGGACATGAATTAATGACACATGTCAAAATCAGCCGTGAAAACGTCAACAGAAATTATTTATTTGGAATTGGAATGTCAAATCCTTGAAAAACTGAAAATTTAGAGAAATTGCATGGTAAATGTAATTAATAAGGCTTATTAGTCTTCTTAAGGCTATATTTTAGCATGCAAATTATAGTACAATTTTAATAGGACAAGAATCGAGTATATTTATGTTCGTGAAATTATTTATACTGTGGCTTGTTCTCTGGCAAAGAATGCCTATAAAATGAGCTGGTTCGACGCTGCAGGTTTGGCAAATATAGCAAAATCCGCCCTGAAGGAAGTCCAACGCAATATTGACAAAGCCCTCGATATTAAGGAAGAGGCCGAAAATATAGCCCCCACTAACACTCCTATTGACACTAATTCAGATGACTTCTTTGGAACATGGGGAGTTCTGCAGCAACACTCGAAAGTTAAAGATGTAAACAAGGAGAATTGTGAAAATAACATGACATCCAGTATTTGGGGGTCGTTTACTGGATCGTTTTTTGATACTTCAAAAGAGAGTGCAGCAGCTTCAATTGATAGTTTGGATGATTCGGCAGATGCCGGAGCTGAGCATTTTAGCCAAAGCAAGTTGGTAGTTCAATACAATGAAGATGAAAATCAATCAGTGGATAGGAATATAGAAAAAGAACTTACGTCAAAAGAAAATGTTGAAGAAAATGGAGGTAGGTAATACTAGAAACTATTTGTATTGAGAACAGAGTCATGCATTGTTTGGAGCACGAAACTTCAAAGTTAATCTTGCGATTATACTTTAAGCCCATTTATAAACTTTGACGTTTGACGTTGCCATTTGAAGCTTGATGTTTCCATTTGAGGTTGACGCAGCTCTGTTTCCAAACTCGTTTATAAACTTTTTCCGTTTGGTTTAGAATTTTCTGGACGCCTGCGTGGTATCAATGCCAGAAAGATAAACCATAAAACAACAATCATTATTGTCATCGGAGCGAAGTTGTTCAATTTTAATATTCTGATTTAGCAACTCTGAATCCATTCTGTTTACTACCATGTAGTGTTATTTTGGATAATTAATATTAAAAATATTTCACAAAATCAATACCTACAGTCCCTACAGATGATCAGCTGATAAACTGGGAAATTATGTGACCTCCCACGTGACCCTTAAAAAGTCACTTCATTGCAAACGAAAAAAGATAAGATGTTGGTTATCACCGATGGAACGTCAAATGGCAAACATCAATGGAATTTGAGTTTATAAATACTAACATCAAATCTTCGATGATCAACTTTCAAACGTCAAAGTTTATAAATTGGGCTTTATGCTTGAATAATTATTACTATCAATTCAAAGTGAAACTTTTGCTTGAACTTTTGTTACTATGAAATATACCTGACACTAAAAAGTTATCGCCCTAAGCTAAGGATTGAGATACAGTAATGGCTGATAGATAAATATATACGAGTATACCTACAGGGTCATGATGTAAACATTTTTAACCACACGTGGAAAAAATTATCTTATTTTCTAAATATCAATGCGATGCCCAAAAATATTACTGTTTAGACAAGTTTATGGAGGGTAGAGGTAAGGAGGACCATCTCTGTGTTATAAAATTGTCCATCAAAACCACGGGTACAAATATAAAAGAAGCACCAAAAGTTGATAATGACAAATAATATTTTTAAATGATAATAGGCGGAAAATCGATGACGCTATCTTCTTTTCGGCGTCGACGCTGGCGCCATGGCGCTGGCGTCAGTGACGCCAACTTCACCTAAGTCATTGAGGAATAGATTCTGTCAAATGGATGCAGTGTCGGGGCGATTGGGCAGTTATTTTTTGGCTGTATGAGGGATATTACAGTGCCCTGGAGTGTGCTTTTTAAAAAATATTACTGTTTAGACAAGTTTATGGAGGGTAGAGGTAAGGAGGACCATCTCTGTGTTATAAAATTGTCCATCAAAACCACGGGTACAAATATAAAAGAAGCACCAAAAGTTGATAATGACAAATAATATTTTTAAATGATAATAAAATAAATACATTTCTGAAAATTAGTTTGATTAGTTAATAAATTAGATATTTTATTAAAATAAGTAGATATTTATTTGTATCAAATACGTCGGTAAATTTTCAGGTTATATCTCTCGGCAAACTTCACTTTGTCTACAACCGCTAAGTTCGGGTCATACATTGGAAGAACATGAGCGCCATCCTTATTTAATGCTTTTAGACAACAGTTTTTGAGCCGAACACCCATATAAGATGGTCCTCCTTACCTCTACGCTCCATATCCATAGACGAGTTCTTCAAAAATGCCACCAGACTACACACACAACTTTATTTGTTCGTGAGTGTCGGAACTTAGAAGCTTTCCCTGATCTGTGTTCATATGTCTGTTTCAATTCAGCATATTACAACTGAATGGTTATTGTCTCTATTTCCTATTTGTAGATGCTGAGCAATCACCAAACAATCAAACATCACAAAATACTTCCATTACTAAACGGGAGAATCCGTCTAGTCCTGGTACACATAGATTGTCTATATTGAGCAACGAGAGTGGAAAAAACTCTGGTTCTGAAAGTGTAGACATTATAACTTGCAGCACTGAATGTACTACCACTCCTGAATCTGACATCTTGTCTTTGGGACAATCACAGTCTATGTCAAATTCTAGTTCGGCATTAGGTAGATGTGGATTATTGATTATTGTTTTGTAATTTTGTAATAGTAATGTCCACGTTTTCACATTTCTGCTACATGAAGGATTTTATCATTTCAGGTTTAAAACATACATCCGAATCTGTAGAGGTATTGGCAGATAGTCTTACGAGCCCTAGCTCCGTTGAAGTTATAGGAAGTGACAGTACTGACAGTAGGAGATATTCACAGCAAACAGACGAATATGTTTCACCACTGGAGTCTCCATGCCCAGACGAAAAAAACAGGTAGTGATAGCGTAGATGATTTTAGTTCATGTAGTTTAGTGAAGTTCAGTTTTGCTGTTATTCAAATCCCTTACGATTTTCAAGTCAAATCTGCCCTCATTATCAAAGGTAAGTTCCAAAGGAAGGTTGAATCATAGAAAACCTAGCTATGCCACAGAAGTCTGGTCCAATGTTAGATTGCTCGATTGTCCATCATTCCCTTACTGATACAAATCAAAATGCCAGTTTTTAAATCCTTTCCACACCCTACGCTAATCTCAAACGGAAATAACTCTACCAACTAATCGTCATATTTTCGTGCCGGAGGCACTTATCAGTCCGAAAAAGCTAAAAAAAAGTTTTACATTTTAAGAAAATAATGTGATGAAAGAGTGCCCCCAGAATTGAGAGAATAAAGGACTCTCGTGATTCACGTGCCATCTATTATTGAGAAGCCGAACAAAATTCGATAAGACACATAGCTATTCAAACCAAATATGGTATGGTTTAAATGAAGTTACTTGGAACAGCATAAAAACATTTGAATTTTATACGGGTGATTTCTGCTGATAAGTCTGGTATTTTTACCAGCAGCAGAGCGTGGTAAATGCTATGAAATATATCGCGCCCCGTATATTACAGTGTTCCAAGTCAGTTCATTTATATTTTGCCAGGGTGGCTCGAGAACAGGCACCTCGGCAATAAAATACGAGACAAAACACTTTTTTAACCATATTAAACCACACCTGGTATTAGCAGTAAAAAAGAGATGAAGGAGACCAGGGGCGGACTGGCACCTAAAAACGGCCCGGGCGCTTTGTATGAGACCGGCCCATGGACTGGAACTGGAAGCGGGGGTTCCGTAGGGTTCCTTGTAGCCAAAGTGCAAGAGACGCCAAAAACACTTGGTTTCAAAATTTTTATAATTTTTTTTAGGTATTTTTAGATTTTGGGGAGGACCAAATTCTCGAAATCAGTTTATGTCAAGGTTTTTATTTCACAAGATTATAAAGTAAATAAAAAATAAAAAATCAACTCTTAAAAACAAATAAAACAAATGTAAACGTAAAAATCATTCTTCATCTGTTGCGTACCATTTAAAAAATTAAAAACATAATACATTACGTATGCCTTTGCACTCGCCGACTATATAGTTTATTAGATCTTCATTATCTAATAAAATTAAAATAACTTTTTCACAAGCTATTAACATGAAAGCTTCCAAATGGTCTTGGGTTAGAGAACTTGTTAGCCAGTTCAAGATTATTTTTAATTTGGAGAAAGATCTTTCACATGATACTTGTGAAAAAGACAAAGTTAGTAAATATTTAAATTATCATTGAAGGTAGCCGTGTATACACTATATAAAATGAGAGAAGTGTTTTACGTGTATTAAGTGTATATTTAGTTAAGAATTTTTCGACGCAAAGCGCTTTCGGCTTACGCCATCCTCAGTGCGTACCTGTAAGTAAGTATATAAATATGAACGAGTTGAAAGATTTTTAAACAAATTTGATGTGACTTGGATAAAATAGAAATTAACTCTACTTACTCGTCAGGTTGAGCACAAGAGTATCTCGCTATAAAATAGTACATCTAGATATTGGTGGATCTTTGTCTACATATTAAAATTTTTTTTAGTAATCACAGGACATTGTTAAAACAACATTTTTACATTTAAAATCAGAATTATTTAAACAATTCCATCTTTTGGGAAGGTTGAACGGTGTGCTTATAACGTCATGCTTTATTTAAGGTTATAAATGACAATAGACATCCCGTCCGACAACCGAGTGTAGGGAAAACTGGAGTGAAGTTAGACGGTTAGCAACAAAGTATACGAGGAGAGTCAGAGTAGATATTCAAGAAACCAAGCAAATACTGAACATTAAGTTAATTTCAACGTTGATTCAACCAAAGCTGAAAGAACTTTTGTATTATTAAATTAAATGGATCAAATTGATAATTTTTCTTATCTTTTTATAAAAGAAAAATTTTATTTTTTATTTTTTTTTAAACCGACAAAGGTGTGGGTTGATTACTATGTTATAATTAGAAATTAAGGTAATTATGAATTAAATCATGTTCACAAATATGGATTAAAGAATTTAAGGTAGTATAACTTTAAAGCTTACACATGGAAAGATAAGAGCTAGTATTAAGGAGACGTGGAGACTAATCTAAAAGACGTCTGTGTAAAGGGATAAATGATCTATTTAAGTTAACTTGTGAATTCAAGCATGAGGTATTGAGCGACATTTCCTTTCTTATTTCTAGGTCCTCCATGAAATCTAATCTGTTGAAATTTTTTGAGGAGATATTGTGTATAATAGTTGCATTTTTATTAGGGCTGAAGTAGTGTCGAGAAAACTCTATATTATGTCCAAAGGCTGAATTCTGAGGTTTATGTAGATGTTCAGATAACCGAACTTTAAGAGGTCTGCAAGTTCTGCCGATGTATGTATTATCACATTCATTGCAAGAGAGTTTGTATGTACCGCTCTTGGAAAGTTTGTCTATCTTGTCTTTGCTGTTTATAAGGGCCTGACCAAGACTGTTTTTTGATTTGAAAGAGACCTTCACTTTGAAATTTGAATTGCGATGGAAAATCTGAGATACTTTGTTTGCTAAACTATCATGTTTTTTAACTTACCTACTGAATTTAACTTTGTCGATGATATGTTGGATAATGTTAGGGTCATAATAATTATTAAAAGCAATTTGTTTCAGTAAACTGACTTCTAAAGCAAAATTATCTTTGTTTAAAGGAACGTTAAGCAATCTATGTACCTACATAACAATAAAATGCAGACATTTTCTGTTGGTGTGGATGATTCGATGTAAATGGTGTGGTGTGATCAGTTTGTGTAGGTTTTCGGTATATTGAGAAGGTCAAAATTTTTGTTGAATTTTCAAAGTTTTTTTGGATGGTGATATCTAAAAAGTTTATTTTATTATCAACTTCGACTTCAAGTGTGAATTTTATGCTAGGGTGCAAATTATTGATGTTGTTAAGTAAGTTGTTAGCAACATTATTATCCCCATTTAGAAAACATAGGCAATCATCCACATATCTAAACCAATGTAAAATCTCGGCAGTATTACTTGTTAATATTAAGGAATTCTCAAGGTAGTCCATGAAAATTTCAGCTAAAAGAGGTGATAAGCTACTTCCCATTGCCAGTTCATCAGGTTGTTGGTAGTATTTGTTGTTGAAAATGAAGAAATTCTGGAAAAGGCAATGATTTAATAGAGATAGAATATCAATGATCACTGAATCTCTGACCTTGCTTTTTGATAGAAGTTCACCCACTAAAGACACTGTTTCGTTCTTGAGGACAGTAGTGAAAGGATTGCTTACGTCAAATGAGACCAATAAATATTTAGAAGGTAGTTGTAAGGTTTGGATCTCCTTAATTAGTTCCAATGAATTAATTACCCCATGCTTTGGTTTAAAGTTGGTAAGGTTTTTAATAAGTTTGCAAATGAAATCAGATATAATATATACCGGGGTGTTGGTAAAACTCACGACCGGTCTAATTGGTATTCCATCTTTGTGGAATATTTAAATGTCTTCTCCAAATTGGGGTAAGCTTCCAAATACAAGTCATGGCGGGCTGACTGCGTCCGAGTGCGTCGCCTGAGCCTGATATTATTATTGTGATGTTGCCATAATGCCTATAAGCGACGGCGCGGCGGCGGCCTGCCCATAGCGGCCCAATTAGGTCCGGCCGATCGGGCTAGCGCCCGATCGCCCAATGGCCCAGTCCGCCCCTAAAGGAGACAGAGACGATAGATATTGTAGTAAACACAAGTGACTGCATGCTCGCCTAATATAATATCACCAGTACTTGCATGGGTTACACTGTTCGACGGCTGGCCACTTCTGCAACGAAATGCGCTGGATAGGCGTGCCATAATTTCACAGATCTTAGGATGTACTTTCGTAAATAGTTATAATCGATATGGCATTTTAGAGACCTTTTGACAATATTATATGCTGCATTAACCTTTACGTTGTGTTTGACGACAACCTTAAAAAAACCTTAAAAGTTAAATATTATGTTGCTTGTAGAATATGTATATTTTTGAAAACTGCGTGACGCTTATGTCCTATATTCTTTTTTTTATGCCAATTAGAGTTTTTTTATGCTGTTTCAAGTGACTTTAGAAATACTATACACTTATTACTGGTGTAGATTGACACAAAATGATGAAGTATTCACCTTATCGAACAACCAGTGGTGGAGATATGGGTAATTAGTAATGCCAATTTAAGAAAAGAAGTAGTGCAGTCCTATGCAAACTGAAGGATGCTATTAATTTTGGATGCCTCTTTTCATTTCTCTTAAAAAAGTATATTCTTCATATTTTTTGTCTGTTATGGTTTCATGGTAATTTCAATTTCTTATATTTAATACGCATAAAATGATATAAAAAGTAAACCTGTTTTTTTTTGTAAAAGGGAGGATAAAATTAAATTAAAATTAAATTGAAATTACCACAAAACAGTAGCAGACACATAAAAATAGCAGATACAAAAAAATGAAAATACTTTTTGTGACAAATGAAAGGAGCATCCAAAATTAATGGCACTTTTGAGTTTGTATAGGGCTGGACTACTTTTTTCTTAAATTAGCATCAGCTACTCAAAGTAGGCAAAGCCCTGCTAAGCAAACCCGTCTAGGTAAGACAGTTGTAAAAGGGAGGACCAAATAAAATTAAAATTAAATTGAAATTACCACAAAACACTAGCAGACACATAAAAATAGCAGATACAATAAAAAATGAATAGTTATTTATGTACCAAGGCACTGAAGTTCAAGCCTCGGCCAGAGGCCTCGGCAACTAAATTCCACATGAGTCATAAAAAGAACTTCAGTGCCGGGCTACATATTATTTTTTTAAATCGAAAAAAAAATGTTTTATTAGGCGAAAAATAATCATAAGGGATCACCCGTCCATGAAACGACTACGCGCGGCGTTGCTCGACTTTGACGATTGCTCTACCTAGGTCAAGTATGACGAGACACGGCACTTTCTCACAGAAAATCCATACTGCTGCCTATTGTACTGCCTCCATAACAAATCTATTGATATTGAAACCTACTAAAATATTTATACTGAATGATTGCGGTGCTATAGGTAACAATTTCACAATGTATACGAAAAGTTAAATGGGCCTTTATTGGCCGGGTTTTGAATATTTGGTCACTTTTGACGGACGATGGCTCCACGTCTGACGTTTGATGTTTACATCTCGCCAAGGCCTACTTATTGAAAAAATCGTACAATAATGGGATACTTTAGTGCCGACTTCTGAGCTTTTAATGACGATTTTGGGACACTTCACTGCCGATTTCAAGAAAAATACTTTTTTGTGACAAATGAAAAGTAGCATCCAAAATTAATGGCGCCTTTGAGTTTGCATAGGGCTGGACTACTTTTTTCTTAATTTAGCATCAGTTACTAATATCTCTGCCACTGGTTATTTGATCAGGTGGATACTTCACCATTTTGTGTGACGCTATACCAGTAATATGTGTACTAAATTTGGTTTGGATAGCTTTATCAGTTTCAGATATATTTAAAAATATCTTTGTTTTTGCGAAATTTAACACCCTGTAACTTCCTTAGCGAGCCCCAAAGACATTAAGCTTATATGAGAAAATACCATCATCTTCAAAAGTTCTACTGGTTACCAAAGTTTGCCGATTTAAAACTGAAACTATCTCTACTTTCTGTGGTTGAATTTAAAGATTTTATCTTAATGTGATATATTAAAGCTGAAAGCTTAGCTTGTGAGGGGATAATTTTAGGACAAATAATTTTAAAATCAATAAATATTATATTTTTGAGAACTAGGAAGGCAAACATTTAGGTTAAAATTATAGGATATTTTATACTTAGTTATAAATGAATAACAAAGAATAGCATATTATTTATTGAGCAACTTATTCCAACCACTACTTGTTCAGGTAGTCTATAACTTGCCAGTAGAATACTTCTTCTACGATTATCTTCCAAAGGTATTTTGCACTTTTTTACAACACGTTTACCTCAAAATTTCTGCAAACACTTAATTTGACACCAATGTTTCATACATGTTAATGGATTATGAGTTCGTAAATAAATATAACTGAAAAATGGTAATGAGTATCCTGTTTATCACTTGCCAAATGCATAAGAAATGAATTATCGTTACCAACTGACTTTACAGGAATACACAGCATTTTTGATACTATACGAACAATTCTTGCCTGTATTTGTGAAAGTTATATGAATCTTGTTTTGGTTTCAGTCAAGTTGACAAAATTTCACCAGAGAGTGTGGAAGTTATTCCCGAAGACCAAGATGAAAATAGCATTGCCGAAGACACTATGTCTTACACTTCAATATCAGAAAGCACATCAGCTACGGTTCTTGATTCTGCATTTAACTTGCACTTAAAACCACCAAAGATGTTGAAAGACACCTTTAATAGAGTCGAAAGCGAAAATATCTCCACAGATTCAGTTTCTAGTCCTGACAAGAATGCCGCTATCGGAGAAGCTATCACCAGAGCACCAAGCAGGAGCACTATGCACTTACCACTGCCACAGGTAAATCAAGTTTTAATTGACACTCAACCACAGAGCACCAGAGATATGTCAAACTTATTGGAAACGACCAACATAATAGACATTCCAAATGAGGAAGAGGTGAACAAAAGCGGCGGTTCTGAAAATTTCCTTGAAACTTCCACCGATGATGGTTCACAGTCGGATAGAACTCTAATAGGTAATGAAAACACGATGGAAAGCAGCAGCGATGCTAGCACCACCACAGAAACAAGCAGCAATTCCACCTACCTCAAAAATATGCTTGCCGACGCAATGGTGGAGAGGGATAGTCCGGAAAGGGACAAGTCTACAACGACGATAAGTATCACGGATTCTGGAAGTAAGGGAATGATGGAGAGCAGTTCAATTTCGCTGATAGAGATTGTGCCGAGGGGCCATTCGCCTCTGAGTTCAGAGAGTAGATCTGATTTGGTGAAGATCGGGTCCGATCACACTTCTTGCCATACGTCAGGTATCACAATATTAAATTATTTATTTATTTAGGTATTATTATTTAAACATTATTATTGATTTCTGCAAAAGTTTGGTATAACTGTATATTTGACATGTTTCCGAAGATACTCGAAATTTGTGTATTTTTCAATCCATTAATTTATTATTATTTATTTATTGCTGTCACATAATTATCATCATTACCATGACAGAACTATTTGAAAAATCTTGTGAAATATTGTGGATTAGGTATATATACTAAAATTAAGTAACTGGCGTAAATAAAAGCATGTGTTCGAAGATTGGTCAATAGGCCATAAAATATCAGCGTGTCTGCCAACAGGGATGTACTTGATCATAAAAGCGTATTTATGCGCTTTTATCTTGTTGTTTTTAGCTATTTCGACACTGCCACAAATAATTGTATCGATGTTTTGACTCATTTTAATTAAGCCAATACATTTTTTCTTAAATATTTTGACGTAACCATTGTACCTAATTGCATTGATTAAGGTATTCGGAAAGATATCTAAGATCAATGGACAGACCCGTAACTGGCTGTAGGACCGCCCATGTATTCCCTCTTAACCCCCCTCGCCCGTATTTATGGTCCCAGGAAGTGGCGCCTATAAAGCACTGAATGCGTCCAATTAAATAACTAAAATAAAACAGACCCAAAATGGATTGCCGTCTCCTTATTAAATCTTCCGACGGAGAGATGGCGCGCGGATGGAGGTTCAACCGTTCTAACGACAGATGGAACTGCCTCTGTAAATACTGTTCAAGGCCAAAGAATAGCAGGTATTTATTTCTTATTTGAAGGCAAACAGAATAATCAATAACCAAGACGATTTTCCCTTTATAATTTCAAAGTCAGCCGCTGCCGTTTCATATATACAGTAATTTTTAGCAAACGAAATCACTCTTGTAGCGAGTTAGAAATAGAGAGTGTTTTCGACTTTTTTATTTAAAGAGAGGAAATTGAGAGGGGTGTAAAGGGATGAATATAGGGTGCGATACCTATCTATGTCGTTTTTTATGTTCTTGGGGTCAAGGAATACCTAGTTAATTTTAATAAATATTTGAAGAACAAAAGTAACTGAATGGTTCAATGGTTGCGAGAGGACGAAAGTCCGAAAAAGTGGCAATAAATAGGTACCTAAATGTCGGTTTTTAGGATTTGTGTGACATGTTGAAAACATAACATAATACCTTATGTTACTCGATAATATAATATACTTAATACCATTGGATAAGGAATTACCTTAATAAATGTTAACAATTAAAAAAGTGTACCTAATGTATGTAGGTTATTATACAGGGTGAGCCATTTCTATCGTCCGACCCGACAATTTGTGCTAGTAGGTAGGTATTTTTGAAAATAAATGGGGTGTTTGGTGTGTGTGACGTTTTCTTCAGAAAGGCTTAATTTCCACGTTACAGGGTGTTAAAATTTTAAAAATAGATTGTTTTATTTATTAATTTCTAAACCAGAAAAGGAATTTTAACCTAATTTTGGTACAAAGTACCTACACCTACCTATACTTGGATCGATTGCGTCCTTTATGCATCAGTGGTGGAGATACGGGTAATCGGTACCTACCGCTAATTTAATTAGATACATAATTTAGGAGATTGACAAAAAAATATTTAATTTTTAGATAGAGAATTCCATTTCGAACAAAAAGTGCCTTTAGATTTTTTCTCATCTGTCAGTTTCGTCGCAATATTTTGCATCAATTTTTGGAGCCAAAATTATGAGTAAAATAATTTTGCCTAAAAGTTTGACTAAAAACTGAAACTTCGTTTTTTTGCCATGCAAATTACTGGCTTTTTGTAAAACATAATTTTAGGAATTTGTCCAGTGGCGTAGACATACGCAAGCGTGTAATTAATTTTTAATTCAATTATTTAAAAAAGTAAGGACATAATATACCTAATCGGACGTAAAATGAGACACCTGCTCTGGTGTATTCCCATATTATACCTCTATGTACAGGGTGAGCCAAATTGGACAATTTTAAAGGGAAACCCTATCTCCGTTAAAAATAGGGCCCTCTATTTTTAACGAAAACTGATATTGATCTCTGAGGCTCATTTTTTTATGATAAATAACTTAATGGCGAAAACCGCAAATCGATATCTGTCACCGTTCTTGAGTAACAGGGCGTTTTTTGAATATGTGCGTTTTTGAAAAGTGGCCGTAACTTTTTCAGGTTGAATATTTTGTGTTTCTGTAAAAACATTTCTGAAGCACTTTTTTTACGTAGAATCCAATGCTGCTACTACATTTTTTTAAGTCAATGGTTTAAGAGTTACTGATGAAAATTTCATAAAAGTTATTAGTAATTGATAACTACTTAAGTAAATCATTAAGTGTTATATATATTTTTTGGAATGGTAATCTTTTGCTCTATTAAAAAATGCAAAAATATACAGGCTGTTCAATTTTAATTTTTTTATCAGTAACTCTAAACCATTGACTTAAAAAAATTTAGTAGCAGCATTGGATTTTACGTAAAAAAGTGCTCTAGAAATGTTTTTACAGAAAAACAAAACTTTCATCCTGAAAAAAGTTACAGCCACTTTTCTAAAATGCACATTTTTTTCAAATTTATCATACAAAATGAGCCTCAGACACCGATGGCCCGCTCTGTACAGGGCTTCTCTTCAGATAAAAGTTGAAGAAGCCAAAGAAAGCTTTTTTCAGCGTTTATTCAGATTTGTACAGGGTGTTCAGGAAAGGGATGCCAAACCAAACATATGTTTTTTAATTAGAACACCCTGTATATTTTTAGATATTTAAAATCTAATCATTGTCACAATTTCAATGATGTATACATGTAATATGTCTCTTTCAAGCGTTTGGAAAATATGCGACCTTGAAACTTTCAATTTTGCACTTTAATGTTTATTTTTTCGAAAATGAAACATTTGCCGGTATACCTTATATAGGAAAATATATATGTCATAAATGATGATATGATATGATATGGATGGATGAACTATCGGTGTGAAAAGAGCCACAATTTTCTCAGCCACACTTTTGATTTGGCAACGTCGTAACCCACTGATTATTTTTAAAAAGCAACGGTCTTGAATCGGGCGACCGAGAACATGTCTTAAATATATTTTAAAAAATCGTGGCTGGTTTCAACGGTGATGGCGTTTGATCTGGCGGACGAAAACACGGACTTAATGCCCAAAAGAAGATCTCCAGGGGTAGCGAGTTTATGTCAGGAGCGCACAAGCTTTAAAAGCCACCCCAGCTAACCAACAACCGTTTTTTGTACGTCAAAATATCGTTATATTTATACCTCCATGACGTTAGGAAAATCACGTTAAATTAACGTTATAATTATGACAAAAATTCCGGGGTATAGTGACGTCAACATCCTTATTTAGAAATAACCTCATAAACTTAACGTAGAACCTCATAAAAAATAAAATTCGCACACCAACACCAGGGTTCGAACCTACGACCATCGGAATTAATGTCGACGCATTTACCAACTAAGCTATCGACGCACTAGAAAAATATTTCCTAAAACAGTGTAAGCTAGAATCTCGATGACGTCACAGGATTAAAAAGAAATAAAATAAAGGATGTCTCATAATTCATATAATGGATGGAACAAAGCCAAAAGGACCTTAATCGTCTCAGGGGAGGACTCTATTGTGAATTCCCAAAAACCTTAGTCTAAGTTTTATAATTCGGGAGAATCTGTACCGTAGTAATGACGTAATATTAACGCTAGTTGTATTACTTATTTTTATTATGTCATTTTTCATGTACTTACTAAGTTAAATTTCCGTAAATTGAGCTACGTATTTTTTACGTTATGAAAATAACGCACAATTCACGTTATAGGTCATTCGTGGTTAGCTGGGTATCGTAGTAATGACGTAATATTAACGCTAGTTTCATTACTTGTTTTTATATGTCATTTTTGATGCATTTACAAATATTAAATTTCCGGAAATTAAGTTACGTATTTTTTACGTTATGAAAATAACGTAAAATTGACGTTATAGGTCATTCGTGGTTAATTGGTACCTATGAAAGCAGCCACGAGTTTTAAAATATATTTATCGCGTCCAACCAGCCTGTACGCCTCTGACTATAGCTACCTCTGGAGATATTCTTTTGGGACGTGTTTTTGGCTGCCAGATCAAAGGCCGTCTCGTTTGAAAGCAGCCACGATTTTTTTTAAATATATTTATCGCGTCCGTCCAGCCCGTACGCACCTGATATAAACTAGCTACCCCTGGCGATCTTCTTTTGAGCAATTAGGACGTGTTTTCGGCTGCCAGAACGTCGTCTCATTTGAAAGCAACCACGATTTTTTTAAATAGGTATATTTAACGCGTCCATCCAGCCCGTACGCCCCTGACAAACTATAGCTACCGCTGGGGATCGTCTTTTGGGCAGCCAGATGTTATAGCATCATCGGGAGGTGATCAAGTTTGGCCGCATTGGGGAAACAATTCCCTCCAACTTTGGTATTAACACTTTTTATCTAAAATCAGAAACAACGAATCTAGATGGATTGGAATAAATCTCCAAAATTTCGTGTTTTTTCCAAATTTGTAGTAAGCTAGTAAGCCATGCCTTTTTTCAAAAATCTACAAGGCGCGTTAAATTGCGCCCACAAAACCGCAATTCTTTTCAATTTAACGCGCCTTGTGGATTTTTGAAAAAGTCATAGGTTACTAGATATTTAGAAGAAAAAAACGAAATTTTGGAGATTTATTCCAATCCATCTAGATTCGTTGTTTCTGATTTTAAATAAAAAGTGTAAATACCAAAATTGAAGGGAATTGTGTCCCGAATGCGGATATCATGTCCTAATTTCCATGGCAGCAGCCATTTTCTACAACTTGTGTTTTTAAATGCAAACTATACTTATTTCCGTTATTTTTCTGAATAATCATGTCGAGTATTATATCGTTGGAAAGCTCTAAATATGCATGATTTTTTGAGGCCACGGGCAACTATGGTTCCCATTTTAAAAAACAGAAGTTTGTGTCATATCTCGAAAATGACAGCTGTCACGGAAAGTATAGGACATGTTAACAGCATTGGGGACACAAATCTCTCCAACTTTGGTATTTACACTTTTTATCTAAATTCAGAAACAACGAATCTAGACAGATTACAATAAAACGCCAAAATTTAGTTTTTTCAAAATATCTAGTAAGCCATGCCTTTTTTAAAAAATCCATAAGGCGCGTTAAATTGGGCCAAATTCCTTATTCAATGATTGGGCCCACAAAACTGCAATTCTTTTCCCATCTGACCTTCCTTCTCTCTCCGCTAGTTTCCGAGATCCCCATACTGATCATAAAAAAAAAACTCACCCTGTATAAAAGTAACAAAATATTATTAAATAATTAAAATGGAATAGTAGGTACTTTAACAAGTAACAAATTACACAGACTTACTTAAATAGATAGAAACACTCAAATCTCAGGGACAATTAACTTGATTGTGAGATTTTGCTATGAAAACAACACGAAAAGTACATTTTTATTTAAAGCTGTTTATTTGACTTTACTAATTTTCTTGACTAATAATTAAAATAGAAGGGGCGGCGAATTTCCGGTCGGCCCCAGGCGGCGAAAGCTCACGCTACGCCACTGGTTTTACAGCCATCCGCACTGCGCAGGCATGACTACATAACCGTCGATTGAATTCCATCGACGCTATAGGTATACAACACAGTCACGGTCGGTCGGTAATATTTTGCGCGCACCCGGTAGAATGCGAACGAACCGCTATCAGCTACACTGTGTAAGCTTATTTTCTTATTAAATAATATATCGATCGCCCTACTCCGATGACGGCGAGCCGAGGGAGCGGGAGAGGGCAGGAATGAAACGTTTGTTTACACAAGGCCCAGTGCCCGGACACATATTAGTAGGTATATCTCTGGACGCTGCCTTTTGACCAATAGAATGGAGGGTTTTGACAAAATTATTTCGAAAATGTTTTTCGCACATCATTGTTTCAACTGGCAGTCTTCTAAATTTGTCAGTGCTATGTTTCCGCTATTTTATTATCCACTGCCTAAGTAGGTACCTACAGCGAATTTCATCTTTCACGGGAAATGTACGTGTTAGAACGCTTGCTGCTGTCGCAATTTATATAACAACAGCGGCGATAGACTACCATGGTTAATAAAAACCATATATTTTGTGATCAAAACCTTAATCAGACACAAAACACAACAAGAAAACAATAGCCACCAAAACGACAACAACAGTAAAATCAGCTGAAGTAACCAGAACCAAAGTTTACAGAACTATTTTAATTCTGTAAACTTTGCCAGAACAATAATATGCCACACACCAGGCTTTAGCAACGAGTTTGGTTGGAACTGTCATTTATCCCTTCCTCGCGTTGAAGGAGATGCGACAGAGCGGCCATCTGTCGATCTGTTAGCGAAACGTAGACTCGGTGGCTTGTTTCAGTCGCTCCCCGCTTTAGCTAAATGCGGTGGCCCACACTAATAGTTTTTCTTACGACTAGTAGATGACGCTCCGGTCGCCACAATTTCAAATGAGTCGACTAATTCCAAGATACAGTAACAGAGGGCCTACCTGTTCGCCACCTGGCAGTTACGCGTAATTTGTAAGCTACGCATAACGGCTATTTACTTATATTTCTTTACGAATTCCTTATTCAATGCTAATTGTTAAAATTAAATGAGGGTCGTGCCTCAGTGTGGCTCCGGCGAAAACCACAATGCACACGTTCTTGTTTACATCAGGCATAAGAGTTATTTTATTTTGGTATAGGTATTATGTATCGAGTCTGATTTAAATATGTATAACAATAGGTACAGGGTGGTCCATCCTAGCGGAAAAAGTGTTGCATGAAGACAGGTTAACATAAAATCGTCATTTAAAAAATTAAATTATAGTAAAAATTAAGGGCGGTTTGTTTGAGGGTATACTCAGATTATGTATAAGGGGGTCGATAACCATGTATCTCCAAAAATCTTTTTTTCAAAATAATAAAATCTATTTTTTTTACCTTCACAACCATTAGAGAACCTTTAAGCAATATTTGTGAATATTTAGTTTTTCGAAATAACTTCTGGGTTTAACAGAAATGAAAGTGATTTTCTGTATTTTACAACTTACACATTTCATTTAACCATTATAGGATTCCTTTTTTAATTCTGAATCCAACGATATATAATTTGACGTATTTATCTCCAACCATTTCCGAGATATTTATCAAAAAAGCTCCATCCAAGTAGGCAAAACATTAGAACCAGATTTATGAAAAATGAAGTCAGCCATGACCTTAGACTAAACTTTAGTCTGAGGCCATGACAATAAAACTAACAATCAAGTAGGATGACAATTCAACATTTTTACTTACCTGTCAGATTAATTTCAAATATTGTTGCTGAAGCTATAGTTATGTATTAGTTACAATTTAAAAAATGTTTTTGTGATATTTTAGAGATCTTTATCAGAAAAAGATACGTATAAACTTTAAGGGAGTATTCTCGCAAATATCCAAATAGAGGTGTTCCGAGTACTTCATTTATAATAATATGTAAGTTGTATCGAAGATTTAGATCGAGAGGAAGTGAAATTAATCTGACAGGTAAGTAGAAATGTTGAATTGACAGTACTTGATTGTCAGTTTTATTGTCATGGCTGAGTTGATTTTTCATAAATCTGGTTCTAATGTTTGGCCTATTTAAATATTTTGGAAATGGTTGGAGACAAATAAGTCAAATTATATATCGATGGAGTCAGAATTAAAAGGGAATCTTATAATGATTATATGAAATGTGTAAGTTGTGAAATACAGAAAATTACTTTTTACAGTTGGAGTTTTGTTGGACACATGCCAAAATGGCAGAAAACCCTTATCTCGCAATAGTCGACTTTTCAACTCGTTTGTTGAGTCATAATCAGGACAATGTAAAAATGAGATTCTTCCTGGTCAAAATAATCGTGTTTTTTTTTAGTTATGACTTTTGTATTTTGAATTTTGTCTTTTCAGTATGGAGTAGAATATAGATTAGGTCTGCACTACACAAATTTAAAAACGAATAGCACTTATTTTGACAAGGAAGAATCTCATTTATACATTGTCCTGTCCCAAATTACTTTCATTTCCACTAAAACCAGAAGATATTAAAAAAACTGAATATTTAGTAATACTACTTAACGGTTCTCTAATGGTTGTGTAGGTAGAAAATTAAATTTATTAATATTAATAATGGGCCTGTTTCACACTTTTTTTATTTTTGATTATGAATCTTAATAGTAAATAAAACACGAAAATATTTTTTTTCCGATTTTTTTTGGTCGGGAAATGCCCTAAAAACCTTTTTGAAATTCAAATTTCTTGGGCCCGTGACAAAGCTGATTGGCTACTGTTTTGCGCCATTGACACGATTTATGGCAATATCGATATGTTTCTATTTGAGATTTGTGTAGACTGAAGAAGAAGAGAATTGACCTAACTTATATTTTGTGGCAAAAGCCAAATAGACATAACACATTACCTCAATATCAGGGGGCGGCACGGCGGTGCACGAGTGGGTGGGTCTTTCATGGTTCCCCACGCTTTGGCACCGTATGTCGCCCCTTAGTGGCTAGATTGCTCGAAAAGAGCAGAGGCTATAAAAAGAAATAAAAAGATAACCTCAATATCAATTAATTTAATAATATACCATGATCGCAATGTTTTTTCCATTTTTTGAGTTAAAAGTTACTTGCAGAATGATCACCAACCTATAAGTTGTCCAAACCTAAATAAATCTGGTTTATAACAACATTTTGTCAGTCAACTAGACATAATCTTGACAATCAACATTTAATTTATTAACTCGAAATATTCTGACATCGTTGGTTTTTGCCGTTGATCTTCATTTTGCAATTATTCTTAAAGCTAACTCTCGAATGTGTTTTCTATCATCCCCTGAAATGGCTATCAAAAGGTTTTCCGGATGACCAAAATATTCCTTTCTCCTTTCTCTCAATTATGGGATCTGTAACTTTTTTCAGTTCTTTAGGGAGGTAACAATACTGATAATGCTAAATAAGTTCCTAGCACCATCACCATCCAAGACCAATTAAATTTGATTTCAAATCGGCATACGGTATACACTTTAACTTTTAACTTTTTGCAGGTTTTCAGTATAACATTAGCCCGGTTTACTTTAAAGAATGACAGAATGACATGACAGATTCATATAGACACGACACATGGCCCACAAAACAACTACCTGCATCTGTACAGTCGAGTTCGGACAATCGTTTATACAACTGTCTTTCTCTAGAGAATCGATTTCGATTCAATGTGCACGTCTGAGATTAGAACGTAGATATAATTTTTAGGGCTTCGATTACTAGTATAACCGTCAACGTCGCAAACACACTTTCATTGCTCCAAATTAAGGCGCGCAGTTTAAAATTTTTATATATATTTTTAGTTAATAACAATATTTAGGTATTGATGAGAAAGATGCCGAGGGGGATTTTATTAAAGAGTTATGTGATTAATTTCATTCTAGTACTAAGAAATGTAGAAATTCTATTGAGTGAACAAGGTCCATTAATTTTTACTACAAATTCATTTTTTGAATGACGACTTTATGTTAACCTGTTTTCACGTAACACACTTTTTCCGCTTGGATTGGATGGCCATTCTCTACTAAAGTAGAAACAGAAAATCTTCAATATTTTTATTCTTTTAAGTCCAGTGTTAAATGTTAGATCTGACTCGTTTTTATTTTATCCAAACAGGTGATGAACTTGAAACTACAACTTCATCAGATATAGAAATTATCTCAAGTCCAAACGGAGATTCAAGCAGTACTCAAAGTAGGCAAAGCCCTGCTAAGCAAACCCTTCTAGTTAAGACAAAATCGGAGGATTCTACAATTGATTCCCTTCTTCACAAAATGACAATAAAGAAAGCTAAAGGCCACAACCGAGAACTTTCGGAGGCGTCAAGTATATCCGATGATTCCCACCCATCTGAAGTGGATAGGCTGTTAAAACGGATATCAGAAATGACAGAGATTCTGGAATGTAGGGAATCAAAACTTATCGACATGAATCGGCGAAATGCAGAACTACAAGAACTGAGTACAGACTTAAGAAAACAGCTTGACACAATATTGAGTAAACAGCTGGAATCTGCAGATTTGTCGCAGGTGACCGAAGAGTACACACAGAGGTTGTCGGCATTAGAAAAGAAATTTCAGCAAGCGATCAGAGAGAAGGATACATTGAGGAAACAGTTGGAACAGGCGAAACAAGAAGCAGCTACAAGGATGAGTTCATCAGAGATCGAGTCGATTGTAACTGAAAAAGACGAGGTGATAAAGGAGTTGAGAGAAGAAGGGGAGAAGTTGTCAAAGCAGCAACTTCAGCATTCTAATATTATTAAGAAGTTGAGGAGCAAAGAAAAAGAGAACGAATCAACAATCAAGGACCTCAAGTGAGTTAACATTTTGTTCCAGGTTGTTTATCCACTACAACAGGACAGGTACCTTATTTTTGAAATATTGAAAGTAAAAATTATCAGATGACTATTTTAAGAGGGGGTTGCCGACAGCGAAAGTGACGTTAGATTTCGTATCTTTTTAAGTTGTATAGCATAAAATCTAATACTATTTTACCTGGCAAAAATTTAGTACAAACATCTCTGTCTTCATTTAATCAGTGTTTTATTTTATAGGTTATGAAAACCTTGGGAAAAATAATAATTCCAGTTCATATGCTTTTAACATCTTATGATTAAAATGAAGACAGAGATGTTTGTACTAAATTTTTGCCAGGTAAAATGTTATTAGATTTTATGCTATAGAACTTAAAAAAATACGAAATCTAACGTCACTTTCGCTGTCGGCAACCCCCTCTTAACATAAAGATTCAAACACCAAAGTTAAAATTTCAAATCAACAGTTGGCATTACTGTCGAGATGTGAAAATCAAATGTCAGTTTTAACATTTAAGATTCAAACAGCCTAATAGCGTTGACTGATATATTATTAAAGACTGTTCACGGCTGTTACGTCTGACACATTTTTGGCTCACCATGCGCTTTCCGGAGATAAAATACAATGCAGAATACATTGTTAGCCATCAGAGCCATATGTTTTCCAGGACATAAAGCTATAGCCGTGAGAAGTCTTTATAAGTACGTCAGTCAACACAAATAGTTTGTTACTTAGATTTTTCCTGAATGAAAATTCGCATGGAATAAACATACCTTAACCTTAACCCCGAAGGAGTTTAAGAAGATAATGATATAAGGTCTTTTTTACCCACACTTTAAAGCTGCTTAAACCAAAATTATAAAACTGTAACCGTTTCATTATCTCCTTACGTGGAATAAATTGCTATTTGAAACTACAAAATTAGAATTAGTTCTTGTTCACTTGTTTAAAAATGCCTTTGTGGTCTGATTTGTAAATATCGTTATATGTGAATATTGACAATGTAATGATTATGGATAAGCTCTACTACTCTATCAAGATTCTTTAATTTATTATTTTAATGAAGAAAGCAAATAAACAGAAAAAATATCATACAGCTGAAAGTGCCCATTGAAACTTGCACTATCAAGCAGAACAAATGCTTAAAGTAATATGAAAAACTGCCTAATCTATAAAACTATTGAGAAATTTTCGATTTTCAGATTAGTTTTTTAAACGTGGTTTATTTCGTTAAAATCTATAAAAAAAATGCATATTAAATTATTACATATTAAATTATAACTTAAGTGGCATTTGTTGTATATTGTGCATGGCAGAATATACATACATTCTCCCTTTAAATATTTTTTACAGTTCACCATTTTTATGTTCTTAAAGTATTTCCACACTACTGCACCTACCTGTTTTCTAATTTTTTGATTTTTTCTTTTTCCTATTCCCTGTACCAAATTTTGTCTATAAACTAAGAGAAAATAAAAATACCTAGTTCTATCATCTGTAGGCTATGCTAAGAAAACTCAAACTGTATAATAATCCAGGGATTATGTATAGAGGATAGTACTAGATAGTTATTAAATTAATTAAAAAAAAATATTTTTTTTTAACCAGTTAATTTTGGATATAAATGCTTATTAACCTGAGTGGTTTTTAATATTTCGTGTATCTCTATATTTTGCATGTGGATTTAAAGAAGTCATAGGTGGTAGATCCAAAAATATTTTCCAAACTAAACAATTAACTGTCTTTTAAATTATTATAAATTACCCAACCATTATGTTTTCATCAAAAGGGTCTAACAGAATCTTTGTGCAAATTAAAATTTTAACCATAAATTACTTACATAATAATATCAATTATTTTCTGTTGTAGGGAAAATATTGAAAGTTTATCAACAGAAGCAGAGCGTCTAAAAAAATCTTTATCTGCTAAAGAGGAAGTAGAGAGGTCGCAAATCGAGGCCGTTCATCAGTTGACTACAAAAAATAAGAAACTGGAGAACGAAGGGACAAAACTTAAGGGCCAATTGGACGACCTAACTCAAAAGTATGATACCGTTAAAAAATCCCTGGATGCAGCCAAGAAAGAACTGATAGACAAGAATAGGACTAGTTCTGAACTGCTTGCCAGAGAGCAACTGTTAGAAAACCTAGAAACGCAGAAAAAAATGACGGAATCACAGAATGAAGAAGTCATAAATCAACTGGAGGATCTGCGGTATAAGTTGAGGATGTCTGAAGATGAGTTTGTGGGGAAGGAGCAGAAATTAAGACAAGAAAATAGCGATTTGCTGAGGAGGTTGGAGGAGGCGGAGGCTAGGAACGAAGAACTGTCACAGTCAGTTTTGGAAACCAGCAAGCCTCTGGTGAGGCAACTGGAATCATTACAAGCAACATATAATATGAAAGTGGCAAGCTTTGAGAAAGCGGAGCAAGAGTTGAGGATGAAAATAGGTGAGCTTATGAATTTCTTTAGCATTTATTATAGTTTCTGCGACATAATGGTGAGTAAATAAGTAATTGCTAGTGATCTGCCCCTATAGGCCGCCACATGTCCCACACAAAAATGTGGAATGATTTTGTGGTAGCCGGAAGGTCAGGACATCCGACGACTTGGAAGGGAAGAAGGGTGAGAGAGGCAAGGGGACGAAAGGGTGAATTTTGGTTGGTAACATTTATATGTGAATTGGCGATTTAATAACTCCCTAAACATTTAACGCTTCCAGACATAGGCACACACAGACGTTTTTGGCATATCCATTTGATGCTTGCAGTCAAAGCTGTGTTTCATGGTGTCTTTAGTTTATGCGTACATTTCTTATATTGCATTGGCTATTTTCCCTCTTAGAATTTCTCGGTATTTTGTTTTGTTTTCGACTTTCAGTAGCTTCGTTACCCCTTCTGATTCGCCACTGGCATCAAGCTGTGACAAGAAGCAGAACAGTTGGTGGAGGTGGCACCATCGCGTGGGGGAATGTCCTAACCTTGCTATAAACTCACCTTGGTTCCCGCCAAGTTTCTTGAACTAGTGTTGCCACCATCCTTAGGAACTCTATAGCAATAAAAATGTCATTATTAAAATGGCACCACACCATTATTAGAAGAAATATATGAGATCATAATGGTTTCTTAGATTCTAGGCAGTTTTCTCCTTCTTACTACACTAGGATTTCACTTTTACTTCATCAATTCAAATACATCAAACTTCATAATTAATAATTTAATTCATGTTTGTAGAATGAAACAACTCAGGCTATAGTAAAAACATTGGAACTATATATAAAATAAAATAATACTAAAAGAGTAAGAAAACATTAATTATTAAAAGTTATGTTGCGTCATGTTAATACTTCAGTTCAATAGTACAAAAGTATACCTACACCTAGAGTCTCTAGAGTCAGCACGAGAAACTTCAGATTGCCATCTCTCATAATATACGTGTTTTATTGCTTCCTACTGAGCTACATAACCTCTCCCGGTTAATAATATTTCAATAACTTCTAGTTCATAAAAATAACCAAAAAATGCTAAATAACTTGTGCTGCTACAAAGGTTGCAGCTTATAATAATTACTCTGTGGTTGTATGTTATTATAAACACAAAATACAAGAGTTAACATTTCCCACCACTGTTCTACTTTTTCTACTCGCTTCGGAGATGGTAGAGTCTGCAGCACCAGTAGAGAAAAGAGAATGCAATAAAACGCTGTCGTTGTTGCTCGGAGAGAATGGTGCAGTAATAGTTTGAAATAAAAGTCATCCTTTTCATATATGTCCATTGCGAAATTATTTTAAAAAGTATCAATGAATATTCCGCAACAACCATTACCTTTAAATTGAAAATGTTTAGGAGGTAAGTTTTTGAGAAAATCTGGTGAAATAGTATTATTTAGGTACGTAATAATAGTACAGATTCTTATTTGAGTAATTATTGATGAAAGGAAAAAATGTTCCATTTTGGTTTTTCGCCATCCAGCCCGAACCTGCAACTCCTACATCTGCAAAAAATCCCGCTACACCACTTTCAAACTTTAATTTTGGAGTTAAAACTAATTAAAACAGGTAAATCTAACATCACTTTCGCTGTCGGCAACCCCCTCTTAACTTTCTTATTTTTGACCAGAGAAAAAAGTGTTTTGTATGAAAGTTGTGTGTATTCCATTAAAAAAAAAGTTAGGTCTCTACCTTGAAAACGCGACGTTCGATTTTCTCTCTGAGAACGGCGTTGGAAAGTAGAGAAAATTTTCTACAACTTTCATATAAAACACTTTTTTCTCTGGTCAAAAATAAGAAAGTTAAGGGGAGTCTCCAATATTTCGTGAACACCCTGTATCTCTGAACCTTAGGGCCCTAGGACTTTATGCCCATGGGGACTTGATCTGAATGATGTGTAGAATAACATATAAAAAAAGTAGCAAAATTAACGGGAAGAAAGTGTGCGGTGGTCCTTTCTAATCAACAAATCCTACTTGCACACCACTTCCCTGGATATGGCCGAAACTTCTAAACTAAAGGACAGGTGATACATATCTATATATATCTTATTCGTGATAATGACTTTTCTCGGGTTGACTCTTTCTTCTAGTTATACAGAGACTACTTACCCGTACACATGCACAAAGAAAAATATACCTTATTTCAAATAGTCTTCAATCCTATTATTTATTGTTATTCGAGTACATTTATTCGAATTCTGGTAATTAAATAAAATTATTTTAGTGCATAGGCCTTTTTCAGATTACCTTTTTACCTATGAACATTTTGTTCCTACTCATAAGTGTCAGCTGATGCTTTAGACTAATTTTTTGGCCTAAATACCGAATTTGATATTGATTGATTTTTTTATTGGTATAAGTTTTCACAAGTCACAAAAACAATTTTAAAAAACACATTTAAAAAAAAATCACAAAATGATCGAAATGAAACAAATTTTAATGTGGTTTAAAGACAGCAACAACACAATAAAATTTGATTAAAATTAAATTCATACAATTACAGCTGCGCATGTCAGATACCCCTTAAATAGGCAGGCTGCTGCACAATCAAAGTACCGAGTCCTCCGAGTCAGAAGACTTCTGCAAGTCAGATAAATCATTATTTATGTACTCATCAAAGCTATAAAAAGCCTTTTGTTTTAGATAATTTTTCATTTCCAATCTAAATTTCTTAGGTACTATAGATTTAATTGTTTTTTTGGCAAATTATTGTAGAATTTAATGGCAAAATAATTTTGTCCGTCCCTGGTTCTCGTTGTTCTGGAGAAAGTTGGGGCTGTACCTTGTACCATGGAGCTGCTCTCGAGAATGCATACCAGGAACTGGTTCACTGTCAATGTAGATTGAGTGTGTTTAGTCTTAAAATCAAATCGCGTGGAAAGTGAACATCACCTAAAACATCCTCACCTAACCCAAAACTTTGTGGATGTTTTGTGCTCTTAGCTTTCAAATATTTTCTGGAGCTTGTGGACAGGGCCGGACTGCGCAGGCGGGGTACCGGGGAATTCCCCGCGGGGCCCCGGCTCTGGCGCCTGTAGGGGCCCTGGGCCTCGAGCGCCCCTTCGTACGAAGGCCGCGCACCATGCTAGGGTTCCATCAAGTCAAGTAGCTTGACATTTTAACAAATAACTTGACTTGACTTGAAAATCAAGCTTTTGACAAATTAAATATTTGACTTAACTTTATATTGGAAAATTACTACTTGACTTGAACTTGACTTGATTTCAAGTCAAGTCAAGTAGCTTGAATATCAAGTCAAGCCATAAATCTAAAATTGGCAATAAAATAAAATTTACTTTTACTTGTGAACATGTTTATTTATTATGAACACACAAAATAAGAACCAAGTTTCCGAGAAACATGTTTATATATTAAGAAAAAAAAGTGCTTTGAACGGTGTTCACGTGTTCACTATGTTACACACACACAGACAAACCAATAGAAGTTTTTGTTGTTACACAGACTATACACATAGTCTTGGTACGGACTTAAAATTGTTTATTTTTGTTATTTCCTAGTTTTGCAAAAAGAAGTGTACAATGCAAAGGTTTATTAGTATTATTTACCTAACTGTCCTAACTGATAATAAAATTTGAAACTGATAAAAAATCAAGTAATCAAGTAGCTTCAAGAAAAACTTGATTTTTCAATTACTTGAGAAATAAATACTTGACTTGACTTGATATTGGAAAATTACTACTTGACTTGAACTTGACTTGATTTCTAGTCAAGTCAAGTCAAGTAGCTTGAATATCAAGTCAAGCCATGAATCTCTACACCATGCTGCGCAACGAAGTCTAAATCTAGGGCTCTACCCTCTGTTGATATTTCGGGTTTTCACGTGCCGACTTAAACAGATCTCCCTTACTTAGGTAGTGTGGTACCTTCCTACCTAGGGGCTATTTACGCGTAGCTCTCGGCCCGAAACTAGCACAGAAAATCTCGTTCCCCACGCCCCCACTCCTTTCTCAGAGTTCCTAAAAAATAAATTGCCCCGAGAAATGTCAGAGCATTATGTCTTTGCTAATTTACACAAAAAGTTTGAAGCAGAAACACACAAAACCATTATAAATCAAATTTCTCAAAGCATTTTAAACAGATTTTACAACAATGAAAAACATTATAAAGATTTTCAGTTCTTGACGCAAAATATTTTCCTCGCAAAAGAGAGGATCTCTTAACCCACAAAGAAGCTTTTGTAACTATTTGTAATATTCTAGATATGGATAAAAATGCACTAATTTCAGAATTAAGTTCTTTTTCAGTAATATTTTCCGGCTCTGTGAAAGATTTAAATATAAATTGTCAAAATAAGTTAGAAGCTTCTTCAAGTTCTTCATGTTCAAGTTGTCTGGTGTGTTGTTACTTAATACTTAAAATGTTGAACATGCATTCTTCGGCTTTTGTAAATTTGTACTTAATTTATAAATTCCTTTTAACATTATCAGCGACCCATGTCAAATGCGAAACTGTTTTTTTCAAAATTAAAATTAAAAAATCTCGAATTCGTTCCACAATTATAACGGACAATCTGGACAATGACCAAATTATTAATATTTAAAAAAGAAACAATCATAATGCATAAAAATATGGGATGATTTATTTGTGATGTTAGGTTTTTTTTGTTTAAGTTACCAAAGAGATTTTTTTTATTTTATTTTCGTGATATTATAAGAGAAAGATATTTTTATGTGTGTCCACGGATGGACTTAACTATAGGTACTTGTACAAAATTATATTCAATTTTTTTTAAAAAAGTTATTCTTGATAAAAATCTGCTTATTCTTAAAATAAAATTGGTATGGGAAAAGTTAACATTACTTATACTGGGTGACCGGAAAATTGAAGAAACGTTAATTCACATAAGAATAAACTGCTTCTATTTGTAGAGATATTGAAAAAAGTTATGAAGAAATTTTGTTCAGCCTGATAAGTTACTTATACAGGGTGTCCGGTAAGTATGGGGCTATCTCACAGGAGCAAGTAGGGGACGTCAAAATATTACGATTGAGCTCAACAACTACGGATCAGATCTCAATAGTTACTGAAATACAGGGCGTTGTAACTCTTTTTTTCAAATTGAATTATGGCAATATCTCCCAAACTAATCAAGCTGTTGAACTGAAATTTGGCACTGCTGTGTTTTTGGCGATGGAGAATAAGCTGAAAATGTCAATTTCGCCGTATCTCACAGAGGGCGCCACTTGCGCTGTTTTTGGCTCGTGCTTTTACTCGTAACTTTTTTGAGGTTATCTCTTTGGTCCTGCAGGTCTATTATTTTAGTGCATCTTTTTATTCTGCAAGAAAAAAGTACTCTTGTTTCATAACGATTAAATCAACCGTTTGCGTTGAAATCGGCAAAATGTGCCCCAAAACACCTGTTGAGTTCAATATTCGACACTTAAAATTTTCACCTACCACTTTCAAATATTACAGATCAACTGTACATTCAAAATGATGAAAAAAATGCCAAATGAGCAGTGGTCAAAACACCATTGGTTTTCTTGAAACAGCGTGTCAAAATTTTGTCAAATTCAATCCTTTCCATTTTGAAAGCGAATAATTTTTGGTACTTTGTTCATAGGGATTTTTTTTCACTTCAAATGGTACCGTTGATATGAAACACTTGAAAGCGGTAGGTGAAAATTTTATGTTTCGAATATTGAACTCAACAGGTGTTTTGGGGCACGTTTTGGCAATTTCAACGCAAACGGTTGACTTTATCGTTATGAAACAAGAGTACCTTTTTCTTGCAGAGTGAAAAGATGCACTAAAATGATAGACCTGCAGGACCAAAAACATAACCTCAAAAAAGTTACGAGTAAAAGCACGATCCAAAAACAGCGCAAGTGGCGCCCTCTGTGAGATACGGCGAAATTGACATTTTCAGCTTATTCTCCATCGCCAAAAACACAGCAGTGCCAAATTTCAGTTCAACAGCTTGATTAGTTTGGGAGATATTGCCATAATTCAATTTGAAAAAAAGAGTTACAACGCCCTGTATCTCAGTAAGTATTGAGATCTGACCCGTAGTGGTAAAGCTCAATCGTAATATTTTGACGTCCCCTACCTGCTCCTGTAAGATTGCCCCATACTTTCCGGACACCCTGTATATAGGTGTACAAAATTTTAAAGCGTTAATTTTACTTCTATTTTTTGATTTTTTTTTCTTGTTTTTCTTAGATTAAATAATTTTCTGTAGGTAGTACGACAAACTGTATAAATAAAAGTTACTCAGAGTAGGAAACTGTGTTTTATGAAAAAAAATTTGACAATCCTAGGCATACTTTGAATTGCCTGCAATATTATCCAAAATACATCGTGTCAGTTTTCCATTCCGAGTAAGTTTTCTTAATATAGTTTTGTCGTACTATTTAGAGAAAACCATTTATTTGTAAAAAGAAAGAATAAAATAAAAAATCAATGTAGGCCTAAGGCTTTGATATTTCATTCGTACTCTGTCACAATCTGGTTCGAAATTTGTTTTTCCTTGTTTTTTAATAAATAGGTACCTATGCATTAAAAGTTTTTTGACAGCTTATGTTGTTCCTTTTAATATTTATATACGCACAGGCGCACAGGGCATTATAGACATTACCTACTCCTACTATAATAAGTCCCCTCCCCATTGATTTATTTCTGCGGTACTCTCATGTACTGTGAGGGTGAGGTGAGAATTATTATTATTTAATCGCGTGTTATTATCATTAACATTTTTATTATTATTACTATTATCATAACACACATCCCAGTTTTGCAAAAAAATCCCAGTTTTGCAAAACTTAATAATTTAAAAAAGAGAGCGTGGGGCCCTAATCAATTTTTCCCCAGTGGGCCCTGATTGACCAGTCCGGCCCTGCTTGTGGATCTGAAAAACCTATAAACTGAATCATGCTGTACTTTAAATTCCATTGATGCAAACATCTGACATTCTCCTGTTATATGCTGGATTGAAGTTTGCTACCAATACCTACACTTTTCCACTAAAGCCTATTCATTTAATTTATACCCTGACGTCATCGATACCAGCATAACAGCGTTGCCAAACTTTATGACAAATTGCAAATACGAAGACTTCAGCTGCCACAATATTTGACTTTTAAACCATTTACAGGTTAGTTAATGTACACTGTGTTTTCTTAATATGAAACCTTAATAGGCCATGTGAATAAAAATGAGGAAAAGCTTAATACCACAGCTATTCTGTGTTAATAGGTACTTAAAAATTAAAAAAAAAATGAAAAAAATTCACTATTTCCGAATAATTAATTTAAAAAAATTTTTGGACCATCTGATACGCCTTTATGTAAAAATAAAGCAGTGGAAATTTACAAAGAAAATATTTCCCTTAATTCAAAATCTTGGAAAATCCAAGTAATCTCTTCCAAGTAAACAAACTCTCGTGTTTCTTCTCTTTTTGCTTGCATATGATTTCTTAAAAATTTAATACGTTTTATAGCAATATTATAGGCACCTCCATAAAGTCCACGTCGAGGATCATCTTTGCGGTACTTAAATCCAATGTTCCTCAATATTTTCCATAAATATGTTCTACCACCATGAAAAATATCTCTTTCTTCTAATTTCGCTTTTAGGGCGTTCACTGTAAAGTGCTTTTCTAAAAGAATAATTATAAAATTAGACGCATATTGGGGCAAATTGGCAAAATTCTTTAACATACTGTCCCTATATACATTTCTAATATCACATTTCGGATTGCTGTCTGTTCGAAATCATCAATGTTGACTAGGTACAGGTTTTTTCTTTCTCTCCTTGCAGTTCGAGTAGCTGGTCCTTTTGAAATAATTGTTTTGACCGTGTCAAAACTAATTCCTAGAGCTGCTGCAACCCTCTTAAATAGAAACAAAAATATGATTTTTTAGAAATTATCGAAATTTATATCAGTGAAATAAAATAAAAAGTACTTACATCTTTTATAGCACAAAGCGGAAGCAGCGGACCCCCGTTTTCCCTTTCCCTCTCAAAATATTCGCTCAAAGCACGCACCATACCCTGCGCACGTTTATCAAGATTTTGAGAACCTATCTTGCGCGGCATTTTTAAAATTAAGTGACAAACTGTGTCAAAATTTTAACGAAAAATTTGAATATTACTATTGCAACCCAGCCCTATCATGCCAACATGACAGATGAAAATTAACTATTATTTGTGTGGCATTTTTGTAGTGTCACTAGAATTTATATTGGCAGCAAAAAACACCAAACGATGACGTCAGGGTATAAATTAAATGAATGGGCTTTATCAATGTATCTCCTACCCTGAATTTTAGCTAATCACAAATTGGTACAACCTGATCTGGTATAAGTAGGAAGACTACTGTTTCGGACAACACTCGTACAGAGGTCAGCCAATAGCTCGATCTTAGCTTATCGACATGTTCCTGGTTTACTTCATTGGAATGCCTATCGTGCATCGACTTCTTCAATCAAATCTGTAATTTTTCGTTGTCAATTCAGTGGCGATTTCGAGCAGTGAGACATCTGCTCCGCATATAGCTTGAGGTAGTATGGTACTTAATATTTGTTGGTCCAACTACTTGTTAAGATCTGCAAATCCTCTTCCTCCCTTATGTTGTTTGTGAGCTTTTGATGTCCATTTTGGTCTAACTCAGTAGTATTCCGAACAAATAGCTGAGTACAGAGCACCATGTTGTTCTGCTGTTAAGATCAGTGTGTTAAATCGGTCTTTATTGTTATTCTGCATCTGGTGTACACCTTGTTCGACTTCCCCCTGACAATTCTAAGTTGTTCTATCGGTTGGTTTTTGGTTGCGGAAATCAGTTAAACCATCCCTATACAATATATGATTCAACTTCATTTCCTCTATGTTGTTGCTGTTGATAGCCAAGGTGAATCTGGTCAAATTCAACCGATGTGATAGTGGGTTCACCGCAATGCAGAACCAGAACCATACTGCACTCAGTGAACCTCCTTGGAAAATCCCTCTTTGTATGGGGATTGTGTCAGTCTCGATGCTAGCAGGTTGGAGTTGTATCCTGATGCGTCACGTTGTCAAGATGTGTTCTAAAAGGGAAACTGTTTTAGTATTATTTTATAAATTTTTAAGACCCCTATGAGCCACTTGTGTAGAAGGAAATCGCAAGTCCACATAGGCCACGTGGGGATTTTTTTTTGTTGGAATGAGGATCGTAGCAGATGACATAATTGTTGATGGGTTACTCTTTGCACCTTGTTGTGCCCTTTGCACAGCATTTTTGCTATATTGACTTGATATTCTTCCTCACAGTGTAGCATTATATTCGCTTCCTAAGGCAAGAAGTAATTAATTTACACAGTGTAAGAAGGCAGATAATTGGGCGATACTTGGCAGGGTCTTCTATGTTCTAAAAAAGGCATTTTGGTAGATAATAAAGTTAGTTGTCCATGCAAGCACCATATCAAACCAGTAATTTTGGACATAATCTGGACCTGGCACATTTCAGTTGTGTAACTCCTTGATGGTGATACTGGAGACCTCATAAATGACTTGTGTCGCATCTGGTTATAGTTCTGGCCTATCTCATGCTTTTCACTTATCCAACTATTAGCTGGTCACAGACGGGCGCCCGTTCAACAACGTCCGTCTCTGGTGATAATACCGCCACGTACTTGAATGCACGTTGAAGTAGTACGACGCACTTTTGAACCTGGTCTCACTGAAAACATGTGTGTGCATTGATGAATGCAAGTTGATGTTTCACTGTGTGTGTTAACAAACGCGCATCATTGCCGCGGTTTTCTTCAGGGAAGTAGGTAAACACTGTGTCCCGGATAAGAATGAACAACATGGGGATATTGCAAACGGTGAGAGATACGGCAACGGTTAAATGGGGAAAAAGTTGCGCATTTTTGAGGTCAATAAAATGGCGCAAACAGATTTCTAATATCTTTTTTCGTTTTTGAGTTATTTTGAAAAAAGTAAAATTTTGCGTTTTCAATTTTATTTTTTTCTGAAGTTGTTATCACAGATAGAAAAAAAAGAAAAACAATTTCTTATGGCATTTTTTAACGGGCTTTAAGATGGGGTTTTTAGATTTATTCTACAACGTTTCGTTTTTGAGATCCAGGTCAGTATTTAAAAAATAAAGTTGACTATCTTCAACTTTATTTTTTAAATACGGGCCTGGATTTTTTTCTGCATATTTTAAAAGCACTTTTCATTGCAAATATCATGATGTATGACACGAAATATTTTTAAAATGTAAGAAGTCTAAATATTAATCAATATTGACAACAATTTAACTTGCAGTTTATTTTGACTTCGAGAACTTAATATTTTTAAATAAGGGCCTGTCTGGTAAGTGTTTTCCTCTGTTGTCGTACAGCAAACAGTGTTGCATTGTGTTTTGGAGTAAATTCATCGCTTTTTCTAAATGTGAGAAGATAGCTTTAAGCCAACGAAACCAATAACTTTTGCCATTTATTAATTGCAACAATACATTCGTTCGGCCTCTACACTATTCCTGTGACACAAGATATAACATGCTGACATGTTTGAAAAAGCACCCTCCATTTCTAATGATACAAATTGTTGCTAAATGATACAGTGGGAGTTATGACAAATGACAAGGGGTTGGTTTCGTTGTTTCAAAGCCTTCTAGGTGGAGGATTTTTATTAATTTTTTATTATCTTATGTGACTGTTATTAGTCTTTGCCATCCTTTTTTTAGTTCTCCAATTGAAAAATGAGTTGTAAGTTAAATTGTTGACAATACTGATTAATATTTAGACTTCTTATTCATTAGAAAAAAATGAATGGAAAAAAAGGAATTTTCAGTATAATTGTCTCAAAACATTTTAAAAATATTTTGTGTCATACATCATGGTATTTGCAATGAAAAGTGCTTTCAAAATCTGCAAAAAAATCCAGGTCCGTATTTAAAAAAATAAAGTTGAAGATGGTTTCTCAAAAAAGAAACGTTGTAGAACAAATCTAAAAACGCCATCTTAAAGCCCGTTGAAAAGTGCCATAAGAAAGTGTTTTTATTTTTTTATATCTGTGATAACAACTTCAGAAAAAATAAAATTGAAAACTCAAGATTTTACTTTTTTCAAAATAACTCAAAAACGAAAAAAAATATATATTAGAAATCTGTGTTTGCCCTTTTATTGACCTCAAAATTGCGCAACTTTTCCCCCATTTAACCATTGCTCTATCTCTCATCGTTTGCAATATCCCCATGCTGTTCATTCTTATCCGGGACACAGTGTATACTATTTTACAATTCCTTCTGTCAGCTCGAGTTTATTAATTATTATTGATTATTCCGGATTTATTGCAATAAACACTTCAAATTTTGTTTATTATCGCACTATAAATATATTTTCTCCTCGGATATAATAAATGTAGTTACTATACCAGACAGTTTTTTTACATAGAAGTTTTATTATTACAAAGTAATACAACAATCATGTCAGACTTAAGAAATGTAACTCGAGATTTCTTAAGAGAATTTATCGAGTTATTTCGAGGTGATCCTTGTTTATGGAAAACCAAGTCAAAGGAGTACCTTGACAAAAAATTTAAAAAAGCAGCCTATAATATTTTTGCTGGAAAAATTAAAAGTTGTACAGCCAGATGCGATCAAAAGTACAGTTGTACAAAAAATTAACACTTTGCGTGGTAGATTCAGAAGAGAATTTAAAAAGATAGCGCACGCCACTGCAATCAAATGCAACTCCGCCGACACCGTTCTGCGAAGTTCGTGTACGTCGTTTACCGCAAACTGATGTGTTAAAACATCAATCAAGGTGTGTGGATAAACAGAGTTATACGTTGATGCACGTCGTATATGAATGCGCGTTGATGTTTTAAGACAATGGGCTCGTATACCACATTTTTTTTATTTTTGCACTGGCTAGATATCGCCTTTAAACGTCCGGAAACACTAAAGAAAATTTTTTTTTTCGCGGTAGTTTAATTGAAAAATTGAGTTGAACACGTAATGAAATGGCTGTGATGTAGTTAGCATTAATTTAAAAACCGGCAACGTCGCCTTTTCCCCTCTTCGTCTTCCGTCAAATAAAATAACCTGACATGGCCTGTTAACCTTTATAAATGCAACCTCTATCAAACTATCAATAGTGGTCTGAAAACGTTTCTACCTGCGAAGATTATCAGCCCTTTGCCCAATGCGTTAGCAGAAAATAAGCAAGTGATCTTTAGTTATTTACTAGTTTGCGCGTCGTTATAATAGTCATGGAGGTTGTTCGTTCCCTCTTGTGAAAACTCCACCAGAAACTCTGGAAAATTGTTTTTATCGACACCGACGAAATTCGCCGAAAACGGTGGTTAGGAACAGTTGGCCTTCCAATGAAGAAAACGTTTTTGTATTGTTGCGAAAACCATTTCAACGTAAGTACATATTATCTGTTATAGATAGTTTGAAGCACTTTTACTTCTTTTTTAATACTTACTTACTGTCTTGGGGTTATAAGACTACATCTACCTGAATGTAATAAACCTCAAAATAACCCGTTAATAATTTTTATTACATATAGAGATTAAAAGTTTATAATAATATTAAGTATTTATAGTTTATATTATTGTACTCGTAAATCAATTCTTTTCATTATAAATTCAAAATTTTATTTCATATTTATCATACTCTTTAATCGAGCAACTTTTATTGAAATAATTTTTGTATAAGAATAGTAAGATACATTTGTATTTTTTTTTTAGCTTGAGCCTAATGGTAAGAATTGGATGTTCTTCAAAACTGTGGGAAGCAAGATTATCTTGAAAAAGGAAGTTGTGCCTCAGCGCGACATAAAAAGCAAACGAATTGCTTCTCTTCCAATTCATGTAGAGAGGATAATAAGACGAATTCGAGAATTTGCAATGCTCAATATATATTCGAGGGTAAACCATCAATTAATATGCCTTTTAGATCACATAATGGTTATTGTGTGAGGCCTTTAATTTTATGAAATATATTTAAGTTAAATAGTTAAGTTGTATTGTAAATTATTGCTCAATAAACTGTAAATTATGTTGTGTTCATTCTTTCCCTAATTGGTTACCTTTTTATAGTAAAGTTTGAATAATAATTCATGTCTAAAGTGATATTTTCATTTTCTTTTTGTTAATGACAAATATTCAGAACCTAAAAAGAACCGGAGAGGCGGGCGGGGACGTAAACCCACAGCTCCGATTTGGACGGCAAATCCCGCGCGGGACGGACGTGAGGCCGCGAAGCGGGCGAACATCGCGGCGGCAAAGCCGCACTATGGCCGATCCTCCGAGGTCCCCCCGAGTTTAGTAAACGAACACACCATTTCCAATTCCACATAATATGGCAGATTGTCCGATGTCGCCTTCACTAATCCTTGCTCCATACTTTGAAAAGTTCGATTTGCTATGTAAAAGACTATTCAAATAATAACACAAACTTGCTGTGCAAATTTGAACTGTATAAGTAACTCCGATCAAATATGACTGATCGGAGATAAGTAAGTTCTCAGTTCTCACACGTCAAACGTTGAGTGTCAAATGAATCGTTGTAAATAAGCAGTATTGCCAAACTTGCATGGCCGTTTACCTGGCGACTGGGGTCGTATAGAATGTATTAATTTAATGATAATATTTTTGTTAATTACCATGATCTGCATTGAAATTATATTGAAAGATATTAACAATAAATTCTTTTAATCAACAGGTATTTAATAATACCATAATATGCTAACAAACTATATCAGAATTCCAGTAAAATTTATGAAATACCCCTTGTATAAGGAAGGGCAACTACGTCACAACCTTTGGCGGGAAAGTATTATTTATAAAATTACAGCAAATCTAATGCAAATATGAAAAAAATGAAAGACACGGGTCGATTTTTTTCTCATTTTCTACCGATAGATAAAAAAAATTAATATTTTTGTCCGAAGTATACGAGCCCATTACGCCCGTCTGTGACCGGCCTATTGTTGGCATTGCATGGGGCTAGTGAGGCTAGCGGATTTCTCCAGAAACCATCAATCTGTTCTCGGCTAGGGTATCTTATATTATCTTATATTATTATATTATATGTGGCAGACATGTCTTATCTGACTCTTCTTCTAATTAGCGCTTTTCAATTACATATTTATTTTCATGAAGGTGAAATGCAAAGCAAACTACATACTGCCAGTAGCACCGAAAGAGCTGCAAAGGAGGAATGTATTTCGATGAGATCAAAATGTGCAGATATTGAAGGCCAACTCAGCACAATAAAGCACCAGGCTGAAATGTTAAAAATCCAGTTAGAGCAGAGCAAACACGAAAAACAGCTTGCCGAGCAGGAACTAAGAAAGTATTTGTTTCATGAATTTACTGTCTTATGTTTTAATTGTTTCTCTTTCTAGCCTAATACATACATTAAATGATACTATAAGAAAGAATAAAGCTTGTATTGAAGACTACGAGAAGGAAATAATGGCACTACAACAGCAATTGTCTATGGAGAAATCCACAAATGAAATGCAACGGAAACAAGCACAAGTAAATATAATGCAAAGTCAGGTAAAGATATTAAAAAAATGTTGAAAAATCCCCGCTAAGACAAAATATTTTCAGGAAAATGTTAGCAAAAGTGATAACTTTAATATTGCGGAGAAAACACCTCCTAGAAGCATGAGCAATTCGCCAACTTTGAGTTTAGGAAAAGCATCGGTAGCAGATTCACTAGGAAGTTCATTTTGGTCTCAACAGGTAACATATAAGTAATTATATTAAGTTTTAAAGTAAATCTGATAAGTTGGTTTTATTAACATTGGTGATGATAAAACCTGATCACTTAATTAACTTTTTTTCTAGGATGAGCCATTTGATGTAGCCCAAGCTCCCCGTTACACAAACATGTTTGAAATGCAAATACTTCAGTCTAATTTAAAACAAAGAGAAGGTGAAGTTCAACAATTACAGTGGGAACTCAGCCGAAGAGAACAAGAAAGATCTTTACTAAATTCAGAGATATCCTCTCTCCTCAACAAAGTGGAGGAGTTGGAAAACAAGCTAACAGAATTTGAAACTATAAAGACCCAATTTGCTGAGCTTCAACAACAGTACGATACTTTGTGTCAGCTGTATGGCGAAAAAGTTGAAGAAAACGAAGAACTGAAACTGGATTTGCTTGACGTGAAAGAGATGTATAAAGGACAGATAGATGAGTTACTGAGACAGCAACAGCGAAGGCCCGACACGTAAATTATTATTCTTGTAATGTAAGTTTTAAGGAAAACGTTTGTTAAATATTGGTACTGCTTTTATATAAAAAAATTATACTGGATAAATTAGGGATCCCAGTAAAATTATTCTATTATTATAGACTATAATTATTATACTGTTATTATTATACTCGCATGCAAAAATAACATCAACTGAAAAATTTTAGTTCAGGAGGACCAGCAATGTCCCTGATATATCCAGTGTATCAGTAGTGATTTTATTATTCGTGTTTTGTGATCATTAAAGTTTTTATTAAGGAATTTGGGATGAAGTATTTTGTTGCATAGATTCTAAATTTTTTATCTGTGATAAAAATATTTACATATTATACACTTAGATTAATATATTGCTTGTACCTCATAAAATCGTGGTATCCAATTCGTAATGAGTATTACTTGTACAATGTTTAATACACCATGAGTAAGATTACTTGTTTTATTTATTAAAAAAATATTAAGTATAGTATAAACCTCGAAAAATAGCCAAGGCAATAGGGGTAGCAACAAAAAGTAAACAAATCAACCTACTTTTAGCTGGACTGACACTATTAAAGACCCGAGCATGAGATCATAATTTCATTGTTGTTTGCGCACTGGAGTGGCACTACTTGACAAAAAAAAATGGTGACATTATAGTTATAGGGGGATATTGTGTGGTTATAGGTATGTTAGTTCCTGATGTTTAGAATATCGCATATTTTAAATATCCAACTTTATTACCATTTACGTTCTTTTTACAAGATCACACCCCCGTCAAGTCAATTCAGTGTGTACATAGCCATGGTTGGCTACAGCTCCCGCGTTTTAAAACTTGTGTTTACGTTTAGCCAAGGTAAACAGTTTTTATAACATTTTCGATGTGAGTTTTGACTTATTATATAAGTATGATTAATCTAAATCATTTTATCGAAAAATAATTGTCATCAATTTTATTTATATTTTATTGTAAAATGTGTATTGAATTGAATTGCAAAGCGATAGTCCTCAATATAAAGAAACTGAAAAATCTAATGCGTTTTATGCTTACTTACACTACAACTAGCCATGGACTTCATTTCAAACCAAAAGGTACCAAATACTCTTGCTTGCTTTTTAGACTCGCTTTTCTTAAGAAAATGTATGGAAATATGCCATGGGAACTTGTCAAATTAGAGGGACATAACAAATATTTTATTTTATTTTGGATATTAAATTCGTTGTAACAGACACATTTGCATGTTTTTATTTTATAAAAGATTCTGCAACAATGGTGTTTTAACATTAAACCACTGTGTAAATTTGTTTCGTCGTGTGGTGCCAGTGGCGATCGCTTGAAACAGCGCTATGCACAAGTCTTTAATATAGTGTTGGTGCAGGTTCAACTATATATTTCAGGCATAGTTTAGAAATTGGCTGTTGGTTCTTTCCAGAGTAACATTAAGCCGCGTCTAGACAGTGTGTGGTGCTTGCAAGCAGAGCGAACATGTGAAAAAATAATGCTTGCAAGCGTTATATTTGGCTCGATCACGCTGCGCGTAGTGTTCGCAATTTTTAAAGGTTCGGGTAGGGTTTCACGTGTATTCAGTTGGCCGAGAACTGCCGTCTCAGTGCCGTGTTTAAAATAAAAATATTATATTGCCCAACGCCAAACTGCGCAAAACCATTATCTAGACTAGAGTCCGCCACTGGGCAGACCCTGTCGCGCTCAGAAATGCTTGCAAGCATCGCGAACGACGCAAACACCGCACCACGCCCAATCTGCCATCCAAACCGCGTGCGCGAATCTCTTTGATGTACCGCTCTCGGAGCGAACGCCACACGCAAGATTCGTAGATGCTTGCAAGCTTATACAACCGTCCAGATTAGGCGTTTCCGATGTTTGCGGTGTTCGCGTTCGCAGATGCTTGCAAGCACCACACACTGTCTGGACGCGGCTTTATATGGATGCAGATGGGTCGCTTCGCGACTTCAACTAATTTTTTTTTAAATGTCACTTGGTCCCTTTCTGATAAACATGGTCCAACTAATTTAAGAACGATTCAAGCCGGTCCGCGGTGAAATTATCATAAAAATAAAAATATAACGAGAGTTCTCGAAGCAGAATTAGATTTGATATTTGATGTATACCCCGCAACGTTTAACACTTTAAGCTACATACTCACCAAAGTTCTGAACCTATTCAGAACTCGGTGTGGACACTCGAGCTCCGAACTTCAGTTCTGAACCTGATCCATTTAGTAGTTTTAACATTCAAGTTTGCAATCGGTTCTGAACTTGGAGCCAGCTCAGAGTTTCTTTTCGTTTTATTTATTATAGACAAAATGGAAATGTAAATGCATCATCTTGAAAACAAATAATACACTCCGTAAACATATCATAATCAATTAATATTTTCAGAAGGTGGACTGTTGAAAAAATGATTAAATTATTCCTTTACTCAACAAATAAATTAAGTTTTATCAATGTCAACGGCGTATATCAATTTCTCTAAGATGCCTCTAGATGGCGGATATAATGTTACTTTAGCATATTGCAATCTGATCGTATCAGTTAGTACAAAAATGGCCCAACATTCCCGACAATGATTTAGTTCGTATGTTTTACGCAATAGCGGACTATATCTTAATCAGGAGTTTTTTAAAAAGAATTTAAGCGTTTCTGATGGTCGACTTACACGTGCTTTACTTCAAAAAGGACAAGGCGGCCACCCTTTCTAGGGATAAGAGGGGGAAAAAAGCTCAACACAGTAAAACAATCGAAAAAAAAAAAAAAAATTGAATCTGTCAATATTTTTTTTATTTCGAGTTTCCCAAGGTATCAGTCCCATTATTCAAAAAAGAAAAATCCTAACCTTTGCTACTTACCCCCACCTTAAATTTGTCGATAATGCAAAAAAATTAAACGCACAATCCTGGGTCACTATCTGCTTTCTACGAAGGCCTAGAAGGGACACTCGCCTTTTTTTTCTAGTTCGGCTCCTAAAATTTCGACCTATAAGTCGAAACTTTAAAACTCCGACTTATAGGTCGAAATATTGACCTAAAATTTTTACGAAATGTCGAAATGTTGACCGTCAATATTTCGACTTATAAGTCGAAGCTTTAAGGTTTTGAGTAATGAGTCGAAATATTAGTTCAATATTTCGACTTATTACTCGAAACTTTAAAGCTTCGAGTTACAAGTCGAAATTTTAAAGTTTCAACTTATAAGTCGAATTTTAGGAGCGTATCTAGAAATAAAAGGCGAGTGTCCCAGGCATTCGTAGTTTTCAGAGATGTTTCCGGGAAAAAATTATTAACTTTCGCGCACCTGTGTCTGACAATTGCAGGAGGTGGGACAAATTTGAACAAAAAATAAAAGTTGAACTCTTTGGACTATAGCCTTGGCGACTTTAAAATTAAAAGAACTTAGAAAAGACAGTCGAAGGCGAGTCTGTCAACTGGTTGAAGGAAGAGGCAGTGGTTGATATGTATATATTTTCAAATACATAATTGAATAACCAAGGGATTTATTTTAAACATACATCGACATTTCCAAACGAAATACAAACATTTTTGTATTTCGTTGTTGTATCCAACAAGCAGGAAAATTTAAGCAGCAACCTACAACCTACCATATTTACATTATTTTTATAAAAACCTAACTGTGAAAAATTCAGTTCATGAGGTAGAAAATAACGATGACGATGTACTTCACTCTGTCGATGATTCTTAACAAAGAGTTGACTAAAAAATGTAAATAACGAGACACTAACAAAGTGTTTATGTACTTGTTTACTGTTGCCGTTATGGCAAAATCAAACATTAGGTCTTATTTATGATTTTCAATTATATTTACTCATTAGTGTTAAATACTAGTTAGGGACGCATAGCGCCCTCTATTGGTGGGTGGATATACTATTGAGGATAGTCCCCACATGCCGGTAGCGCGACCGATAATTAGTCTTCTCCCGCCGCCGGTGTTCTTCAACGTTCTTTCACTCGTTAACCGGCCTGTCGAACACACGTAAATCGGCGTCCAGAACCATTGAGGCTTTTACTTACTAAAATCTCCATTTTACCACGGTTTGCCTGGTCTGCGCTTATTTTAGGTAAGTCTGATGTGAAATTGCTTATGTATTGTCCTCTGATGCTGATGGTCTGCGCTTATTTTAGTTGTGAAAACTCGACTGTTGCCACCACTGCCATCTTGTCTCTCCATAAAAAGTAAAGTTGGACGTTCCCGAAATTGTGTGATTTTTTGGTATTCTCCACTCGAAGCTGAACCATGCCCGAAAACCCGAAAATAAGAGTCTCGCCGCACCGTGTTTCTTACTTCCCATGTTTGAGAAAGTATTTTACTTTTAGGGTTAGGTTTATGTTTTCTTATAAACTTACAGTGAAAATAAATCTAGTGCACAAATACACTTTATTTTTATTTACTAATAGTACTAAAAAAAGACAGTTCAATGTAGACTATATTTATTTATTTTAAAACGATGTGAAACAGTCATAAACACAGCACAGATCTTCTGATGTTGTAATTTGATATAGTAATGGCATTATGTTTATCACCATTCCTAAATTAAAAAAATTAATCAAACCACAAATTAGCATAAAAGTATCCTAGTTAATTATTTAAGATTATATTAGTAACTACATGTAGTAAAACAATTGTTAAAATTCCACAATGTTTCTTCAGCAATGACTGTATTTAATGACATTAAGATTTTAAAACACCTAACTGCACATTTTCCTACAGAAATTCAAAATTTTAAGTTTAAACAGTGAACACTTAAGAGAAGTTTAACATTTAGCAATGAAACAAAAAGAGCCTAGTTATATCCAATAGAATTGTACTTCATTCATGTTCATTTTGCAAATGCTGGAAGATTTTAAAGTAATTTTTGATAGTAATAGTTCACCCAGGGGCTCTAATTTAATAAGTGGATTAATTGGTAATGTTCTTCTACGATCCAATTTAAGACGAATCCTTTTATTTGTATAAAATAACAAAACTGAAGTATTTGGGATGTGAGCAAATATTTGCTTTTAGTAAAATAGAAAAGGCAGAAGAGAACTTAAATTGGAGATGGTATAGGGATTTAAGTATATATGTTACGGCTAATACGAGAAATTAGCTAATTCGCGATTTAGCCGGCTAAATCGCGAATTAGCCAGATGCCAAGGATAAAACCCGAATGTGTATTAGTTTCGCGTATTATCCAGCGTAAACAGGTTACATCGCGAATTATCCAAGAGCAACCATATAGAACGTTTTATTGATTCGGTGTAGCATCATCTGTCAACAGGGCTGGTGGTATTGAAAGTGTAAACAACTTTAAAACGCGTTATAATGAAGAATTTTTGAAAATTGCAGTTACAAAAAGTGCCAATACCGCTTATTCAAGCAATGATATAAGAAAACAGTTGAATAAAAAAACACTTATGTCTTAAAATTACATTTCAATGTCTACGCACGCTTATGAATGTCAGAGTCTTGATTGCTTAACATATTATCCGGCTAATTCGCGAAAGAGCCAAGTGTTGTCGGATATAACCAATCATATTGCATAATTCCCGTTCTAACCGGATAATTTGCGAACATTCTTAAAATATATTTATTTCTTCCCATTTTAACCGGCTGTATTGATTAATTCGTGAATTAGCCGGCTAAATCGCGAATTAGCTAATTTCTCGTATTAGCCGTAACGTATATATATCTTAATTACATAATTGAAGTGCATTTATTATATTTGTAAGATTTTTATAAACAATTATTTTAGAAATCAATTAAAGCAAGATAAAATGCGAATTATATGAATTTCAAAAAACTAATTGTAATTGCTGCACTCAAGCTATTATCACAGGCAAAGATTTGTCTCACTTATTTGCAAATTAATATATTTTCAACAAATATAATTTGATAAAACATCATATATTTCTTTCCGAAAAAAATTTGATATAATTTAATAAGGTGTTTGTTTTACCATTAATGATCATCACATACTGTTTTTACACCTCATAATATATTGGAAATATGTAGACACATTTGGTCATTACTAAAATGTGCTAATAAAAATAAAGATAGTAGAGGCAAATTATTTATTTTGTCATTAAGTAATCATAATACAATGACTAAAACTTACAAAATTAGAAGAGTTTGATAACTTTAGTGCCCCTAAAACTAGAAAAAGAAATATTGACAGGTCATTATTATTTTGAATACAGCTTTTATATCAGTATTCCATTAGGTTTATAGCAGTTAAGATTCATTTTAATTTTATGAAAAATCTGAAATTGCTATCTCACATTCCTAACTCTTGCTAGATCATAAATCAGTAGGGCTAGATCATAAATCACTAGGTTTTGCACAATGTCACCTCACAAATATAATAAATGAACTTTATTAACAATACAGGGCATCTAAAGTTTTTAGAGATATATCAGTATGTACCCTGTTTAGTGTTTGGGGGAAAAAAACTTAAATCAAAATCTAATTATTTTAACCAAAAAAAAGTTTTTTTTTCTGAAAATTTAAAAGTATAAAGTTTTTCCTCTCTGAACACTAATCGGAGGGTGCACTGTATATGGAAGAGTTGAGCATGCATTATAATTTCTCTATTATTTGCCATCTATATGAGTACATATAGATACACACTCTATATGAGTATATAGGCTAGATGAATATAATAAATTTCAGCTTTAATACGATTTATATTGTTTGTACAGTAACAAGTTGCCTTTGCAATAAGTATTCCGCAGTTGTGTCAAAAGAAAAATCATTTTATATGTAGATTTGTTTGTGATGAGGAAAATCTTATGATAAGACAATATTATAAACAGTATCTACTGTGGAATTGTTGGATGATCTGTTCAATCAGTTAAAATAAATACCAAGTTTTTATTCAAATCAGACCTTCGAAAACTATTTTTGGTTTAACTGGAAGTGACATTTACTTTCTTATTTTAAATGGTGTCCTCCAATTCTTATTCAATATTTAAATTGTGCTCAAAACTTCCTTTTCGATGACATATCCTACATTAGCATTTATTTAAAGGGCCTCCTAGGTCAATTTTTATCAATTGCCCAAGATGGCAATAAAATCGCCAGAAGCCATGGTCATGGAAATGGTTATATAGTCGCCTTTCCGAATAGCTAGGACGTAGCAGTTCGTTTGAGATTTGCCAAACTCCCTAGATTGTCTGGAATGAAAAATCAGGGATGTATTATGCCGTATTTGGTAATATAAGCCGAATTTTCGGACCCATACAAAGAGTTGAATCAAAACGAAACCGATTTATTTTTGTATTGTTTCTGTCTAGATGCACAGACAAACAACTTTGGAAGCAGCAATTCATTTCAGCGTTTTGTGGTGGGGCTGGTTTCAGAAAGAACTATGGATTATTTATGATACTTAATTGGACAAGAAAATTTGAGCATAATTCAAATATTGGGGGATTCTATTAAAAATAAGAAAGTTGGTGTCACTTGAGGTAAAAACTGATGTAGCTTCGAAGGTCTGACTTTGCACTAGTAAAATTTCAAATTTTTATTTCAAAAACCGTGGAAATAAGTGTTGGTGCAACTACTTTATGTGTTACTCTCTAGATAGAAATATGATAATTATTGAAAAGATTCTTCAAAAGCTCAAATCAATCTAATATTCAAACATACAAAGAAGATACTGAAAGATCTACGCCATTCTATGCTTACTTACACCACAAATACTCATGGACTTCACAGATTACAAACAAAAGGTACTCGATGATAAAAATATACTTTTTTATGTTCGTCATATTAGCTTTTTTAAGAAAGTTGGAAGGTAGACGCTATCACTTGATACACAGTCAAGCACAGGGCTTCCATATAGTATTAATTCAGCTTTTATTTTTCAATGTAAAAAGATATGAAAAAGAAATGAAATAAAATAGATTAATTTAACATCTAGCAAACTTCCAATATTACAGTGGGTCTTCATCACACACATAGTTATTATTAATAGAAATTTCAGCTGATTGAAAACATATACAAGACCAACAGAGATGCCTCACATGTCGTTACTTATTTTTTTAATTAATCTAGAAACTTTAGTTTAAAATTTTCTATCAAGTATTATTGTGATATTAAGCCTGCAGATATTCTTTCTAAACTCTGACTGGTAATGGCGGGCTAGAATCAATTGCTGTACATAATGGTATTATAAAATGAAAAGTGTCGGCTGTGTGCACGTGATTAAATTTATGAAAATGCGAGGTGTATTTTCGTGCAAAATATATATTTTTTAAATTGGCATGGTAGAGCGCTTTCGGCTTACGCCATCATCAGTACCACTTGTCAGGTGTACAAGAAATTTTTTGAGATGCCATATACTATGTAAAACCATAGAGGACGATAGAACAAACTTGTCACATGTTAAAATACTTAAATCACCTATACATATCACAGCTCATAAGCTATATAATTGGACATATTTAATTTTAATATTAATAATTATAAATGATAGCCATTTTGTTGAACAGCTGATGGGCCGGAAGGCCTCGAAGCTATCATTCATAATTATTATTAATATTAAAATTAAATATGTCCAATTATTATATAGCTTATGAGCTGTGACATGTATAGGTGATTTAAGTATTTTAACATGTGACAAGTTTCTTCTATCGTCCTCTATGGTTTTATATAGTATATGGCATCTCAAAAAATTTCTTGTACACCTGACAAGTGGTACTGATGATGGCGTATGCTGAAAGCGCTCTACCATGCCAATTTAAAAATATATATTTTGCACGAAAATACACCTCGCATTTTCATAATGGTATTAGTCAGTGGTGTATTATTTATTTATTACTGCGTTATTTGCACGAGAACACTAAAACAGTTCAAGAACAATTCAAGAATGATTTCAGAGGATATATGCCATATTTATATTTGTTAAATTAGCATCTGACAAATATCTGAAATGTGCGTAATATTCAAACAATGCGTGTACTCGTTCAGAATAATTATTTAGTTCAGCCACATACGATTTTTAAATTAATCATCCAATCTACAGGGTGAGTCACATCTAAAGGCAGAGCCGAAAGCACAAGGTAGAATTCGCTAGTGTTGAAAATTTTCCAAAAATAATACCTATACTTTTTAATTCTTTTCAGGTACATTTAGGAATTTCAACCGAATTTGGTACACATTATGCATTGGGAGTTGCCATTTTGAACAATAATTTGGCCCCATTCAGATGACCAGCGGCGTAGATACAAATAGTTACTCTAAATAATTGTAAAAAAGTAGTACGGTCCTGTGCAAAACAAAAAATGTTGCCTTATTTGGATACCCCATTCAATTTATAAGGTATACAGGGTGTTCCAAAATGAATTCCCAGCGGCCGGGTGTAGACGCTATGACCAAAAATAAGACGAAAATCCCTTATGAAAAAATTTCAAAAAGTGCTTCCTTAAGAAGTTACGGCCATCTAAAATAGTGAAATCGAGACATTTTCGCAAAATAGGGCTAATTCATTTAAATCAAGTCATATCTACACATAATAAAATTATTAACATTAAGATTTACAAAGGCAAATGTTCGAAGTGCCCGCCATTTTGTTCAATGCATTCGTGCAACCATTGAATTAAAGTGTTTTCTACACGGCTTAATATTTCATTCTTGGCATAATAATATTATGAAAATTCACCTTTTTAATGTCGCACTGCTGTTTACTAATTATGTAACAACTAAATTTTGACATTCGAAATTTCATATTCTGGATACTAAAAAAGGTGACTTGATATTTTCTAAAATTTATTTGTGGCATAAACAGATCCATTGAATTTTAATTGGGTTTTTCGCCACCAAACTGGTTAAAAGACAACTTTTTCAAGTTGCCTGGAAAATTAATAAATTCTTAACAGTAAATAAACTAAACTTTGAACTTGTAACTCGAAAAATATTAATATTATATTAATATTTGTTCATATTGGAAGTATCAGCAACTTTAATACCAGAAATTCGAATCTGTTGGTGATTCCCCGTCATAGGTCGGCTCTGTTCAAGAGAAGTTTTTTGTATACTGCTAGCATACAATATAATAAGATCCCCGTTGAGATAAAAAATAACAATTTGAAGAATTTTAAGAAAAGGCTCAAGTCGTATTTGCTTAATGGCAGAATCCTTTTAATTGTAAACCATTATGGCATGGTCTATGTTATGAATATTGATTTTTGAAGTTTTGTGTTTGTATATGTGCGTAATCAATGTTAATGCTTAATATTAGTTTTAAGGTTGAGTTGAAAAAACGCTCGTTGTAGCAACACTCCGCCCTTTCGTCCAGTTATTTTGTATTTTGCCATAGTTATTGCTACGATTATTATTTTGTGAATATCGGATGAATAAAGACGTATTATTATTATTATTTAGATAGCCATAACTTCTTAAGGAAGCACTTCTTGAAATATTTTCATAAGTGATTTTCGTCTTATTTTTGGTCGTAGCATCTACCCCCGGCCGCTGGGGAATTCATTTTGGGACACCCTGTATATGCAAACTTAGTACATAATAATAAACTTATTTTACACTTCAAAAAATAATCAATATTCATTTTTTATGGATAACTCAATACGGACAAAATTAAATTCCAGTTCTCTTATATAAAAATAATAAATGGCAAAAGAAACTAAAAATGTTCTTAGAAAAACTTTTAAAGCAAGAAAAGGTGTACGGGAAAATTAGAAAATGCATTAGGCAATGTTCAGTTGCCACCTTAAACAATAAAATGTTATTTACTTTATTTTCAATGCCAGCATAATCGCCTTGGCACTAGTTTAAAAAATCCGAAATAACGAAAAAAATGTACCAGATATAAAAAAAATACTGAAATGCTTCTTGTTCCAAATTGAATGGTCTATCTGAAAAAGGCAAAATTTTTCGTTTTGCACAGGACCATACTTTTTTTTTTACAATTATTTAGAGTAACTAATGGGGAACTTGAATAGTTTTTTTTAGTTCTTTAATATATTTGCCTATCTATAGAAAGAGCACATACCAGCACATTACAATATTTAATTTGCAATAAATGATTAAAGTTGTGACCGCCAGCTATTCATTTGAAACGATACGAAAAGCGCGGGAATGGTCGTGACGTCAAATAGCTCGATCGATCAGAAGGCAGTGACAGGAATGGCAGCTACACAGAATTAGAGAAGATGAGAATGGAAATTGAACGTTAAAATAAATAGTTCAGCGACCCATTTACAGAGGGCTCTGATGTAGGTCTCAGTACGTGGGATATCATTTGCTGTCAGAAACGTGACACTTGCTGCTCAGGACAAAAAATTAGTACGCTTACGCATCTCGCAATGTAAATAACTATTTAATTCAGCACACACTTTTCAAACGTTATTAACAATATCAAGGCGGACAGACAAGGATAGGACGTTCTCGTTTGGTGTTTCTAAACAAAGCTTGCGTGGTGCTGTAGTTTGTTTACATGTGCCGCCCATATTAGTTGATACATGGTGGTGGCGCCTCGAGCTACTTGACGTCACAACCAAGGAGGGCGCATACAAGAATGATTTGAATTATGCAGTTTTTAATTGCTTATATTTATTACAGAAAAATAAAAAATGAGTTTTTTTGTTCATTTAATGTCAATAAATTACGTTTGAAAGTAATATTTTTCAAATTTAATTTTTGTGCAAGTTCCCCATTGTACCTACACCGCTGAACATCTTAATGGGGCCAAATTATTGCACAAAATGGCAACCTACCGATGGATAATGTGTACCAAATTTGGTTGGAATTCTTAAACGGACTCAAAAAAATTAAAAAAATATGTTTTTTTTTTGGAAAAATTTCAACACGCTGTAAATGGAGAACCAAGCTATTTTGAGCTAATGTTTATTAAACATATGTGCTTATTTTAGCGAATTCTACCTTGTGTTTTCGGCTCTGCCTTTAGATGTGACTCACCCTGTATATCTTCATCATGTAATAATGGTTGCGAATAAACAAAATATATATCTGAACTACAGAATAAGCAAGCAGGCTAGAATTTAACTTTAGACTGGCTTTGAACCACTAGGGATCTTTCTATGCATATGATAGAAAAAATATTTTAAGACAAAGCATATAATAATAATTGAGAACATAATTACATTATTCAGAGAGAAATTAACAAACTTAATAAGTTATCCGTTGAAATGGTATAGTACTAAGATTTTGTATACCCTGTGTAAAATTTCCATGGGAACTATTTTATGATAAGTTATGCTAACCAAATAAGTTATATAACCTTTATGTGTAACTTTCCTGAACTCTAAATATCAACTAAGTGAAACATCTCCATGTTGTCTGAATCACAAAAGACACATATCAGATTTAACAAATTTTTATTCTTTTATAGAAAGCTTCAGTTCTATATGACTGAAGAACATCAAAACCAACGACAACAACTGTCCAATTCTATGAAACATATTTCGACATCTCCCACCATTTAAATTAAACCCCTTCCATCTACTCCAAACGACGAATGCCTCAGAGTTAAGTTATATCCGATTATCAAAAAATCAAACATTTTGACATCACAATCAGCCGCCCCACATGGGGGCGGCGCTCTTGACTTGTCACCTCCGACAAGTTGAGTGAAAAGCAGCATTATTTTTTTTTGTTTTACTATAAGGTTTGTGTGCGCAAACATTACCCGGACATCGCAAAAAGTCCCTTTGCGACGACACGTGGTTATAACTCCGCCGCTTAAGCGACAAGAGTTGATGGAGCTTGGCTGCTGCTTCCTTCGCGCGCGATTTACGCAACTCGATGCTCACGCTGCTGCTGCTGCTCTACTTTTTACTTGTTGTGATACTGAAGGTTAGACCCAGGCAGGCACCTGCCACACCGCTTCGTTACCTCACACCCACGGAGTCCAGCCCTCATACAGGAGCGCCAGGTTGTCTAGGCTGGTGGCCTCGCGGATTACATAATCCACCTGTGGGATGAATGAAATAGGTTTCCTATTAGTATTTACACCTTCTCTGAAAATAGTAATGGATATCAATAATAGAGAATTTTCAACAGGAATTTGTATGTAACTGGCATTTAAACTAGTATTTATTAACATGAGCCATTTTCCATACTCCCGTCTTTTCTTTAAATGAAATTAAATATGAGTTGCGTACACCATTTTTTCTACGACCAGTCATAACAATGAAAATAAGTGCTTTAATTTTCAAAATTTGTTACTCACAAATTATAAGTAATACATTTATTATGATAATGAAGATAAAAAAGAATGAGTTCATAAACTTTTGGATTTAAAATTTTCAGATAACTAAGAAAGAGGTATTTATGTATCAAGGGTGTTAACTAGGCATTTAGAGCCCATAGTGTGAAGATAATATCCCGAGGGCTTTGGCCGAGGGTGGCGATGTTCTGAGCATTGCTAACTATTTTTAGACTGCATGTGGTTTTGCGAGCTCCCTACTTTTTGCCAATTTTACTGTAGAAAATTTAAAGTTAAAGCAAGTTTTTCGAGATGATACGAGGTTTAATAGTGCATTAGGTTAAACTTTATGCTATATTAAAATCTATGCTCAAACATTAAATTGTTGTGTTCTCTCACTGTTGTCGTACCAGGTCGATAAGGGTCTGATACCAATGGGTTCGAAACGGAAACCCGAGGATATTGAGGACATAGTGGTATGTTCTACATTTATTAACAAATTTGAGGCTAAACTAGATGAAAAATAGGATCAACTTGACAAAAAGTTAGATTCTAAAATAATTAAGAAAATTAATTAACTTAATGTTAATTGTTCAACCGAAAATATTGATTGTGCCTTTCCTGTGGGAGGTAAAGACGATGTTCACGCTGTGTTGGTTCGATTCTGTTCTACTGCTATATGAGACCAAGATTACAACACCAAGAAGAATTTAAAAAATACAAAGATTACCATATACGAAGACCTAACAAAGAAGCACTATCAAATATTAGCTGAAGCAAAGAAGAAATATGGTAAAAACAACGCCTGGTCTATTGGAGGGAAGATCTTCGCCTGGGATATTTATTTATTTATTTATTTCACACAAGTGACCTACAAAGTAGGTATATGTACAGTCAAATACATGGAACAAAAATATACAAATTTCATTATCATAAATCTAGTAACATAAATTGATTAATAGGGTACGTGTTAGTGTGCGAGGTTCTGCAGTTTATACAATCTTACGTTCTGTGTTGAAAGTATTCATTTAGGGTATAAAAACAGTTTACTGACAAAAATTCTTTCAGAGATTTCTTAAATTACTTTAAGTTTACAGTTTCTTTGATATGATTTGGTAAAAGATTATATAGTTTTGCTCACATGTATCTAGGGCTTTTAGTGAAGGTAGTTAAATTGAAACTAAGCAGAAAACCAAAATTGATTTGTCGGGTGACGCGACAGCTTGATCGGCGCGGTCGATATTCAACGGTCGGTCCGCGGCGAAATATATTTGGTTTTTTCCTTTATTTTTTTTATAGTTTTTATGTCGGGGCCTGATAAAATATGTCATATGTGTTTTAGGTATTAATTATTGCTATTAACCTACATTACTTTATAGAGTGAGATAAATTTATGTACAGGGTTTTTTCCGTATATTTTTCAACCCACCCTAGAACCTCTATTTTTGATCCTAGAAAAAAACTTTTTATATGAAAGTTATAGGATTTTTTACGAGCCATTTGAATCTTTTAACAGATGAAACAAACGAACGTCGGAAAATTGAGAAAAATATATAAACTTTTGTTTTTTAAATGGAACACCCTGTATATTTTTGGATTTTTGAAATCTACTGGTTCTTCTGATTCCAACGATATATATATATATATATGTTACATATTTGCTCCACCCGCCTGCTCTGTATTTCATGTTGCATAATTTGACTATACAGGGTGGAACTGAATCATGGTACACCCCACTTTTTTCCCTTGTTTTTTGAGATACAATTTTGAAATTTGGCATGTCGATGTTACTTTATAAATGTCACTTTTTGACGTGTAAATTCATTTATTTCCGCTTGCGGTTTTACCGGAAGTGACATTCACTTTTGTTTTTTATATGGAACACCCTGTATATTATTTAAGTTTCGGATTCTCCTCGATGTACTGAAACCAACGATGCCTCACAAGTGACATTTTGGCTGACAGAAAGTGGTTTTTCTTTAACTTATTTGGATTTGCAATAATATACTATAAAGATGGCTGTGAAATTTTAACATCAAATATTTATTGAAAACAATGTCAATACAAACAAATGACAACTCTGAACCGATTTTATAGTAAGTGTTCGAAATGCCCGCCATTCACTTGAATGCATTTTTGGATTCAACATATCCACTTTTTCTGATCTTGTGTAAGTTTGCGGCATTTTGCAAACACTATTTTTGCAGTTGTTTTAATTGACAACACATTGATACCGTAGTTTATTATAAGAGAAGTACTTTTCTGTAGACAGACGGTTTGACAGTTCATTAAAGATGTTCAGTTTGTCGAAGTTCATTTGTTTCATAGCCACCTTTAGTTTATTATTGCAAATCCAAATAAGTTAAAGAAAAACCACTTTCTGTCAGCCAAAATGTCACTTGTGAGGCATCGTTGGTTTCAGTACATCGAGGAGAATCCGAAACTTAAATAATATACAGGGTGTTCCATTTAAAAAACAAAAGTGAATGTCACTTCCGGTAAAACCGGAAGCGGAAATAAATGAATTTACACGTCAAAAAGTGACATTTATAAAGTAACATCGACATGCCAAATTTCAAAATTGTATCTCAAAAAACAAGGGAAAAAAGTGGGGTGTACCATGATTCAGTTCCACCCTGTATAGTGTAAGGATTAAGAGACCCATGGAAAAACAAATTTGTATTTATTCATATATATTTTAATAACTTTATTAGAACTTTATTAACAACAAGAAAAATAAAATAATAAAGGGTTATATCTCGACGTATCCACCATTAACTTCGTAACCTCTTGTGATATTGTTTTTCCATTTATTTAAGGCATTTCTAACGAATTGAGAGTCTTCCCTATTTAGCTCAAAAATCTCTACTTCTAATTTATTTCGAAGGGTATTGATATTTTCCGGTCTGTCATAATATATTTTATTTTTTACATATCCCCACAAGGCTGGTCCGGGCTGTTTGCCAGCCATCTAATTGAACCATGTCTTCCTATCCATGAATTATATTTGTCATTCAAATAATTTGTTACCGATTTACTAAATAAAATAATTTTTACGGAGGAAGCTACGTTCACAACAGCCGGAATGTGTAACAGGCAAAATAAAAGATACTGGAACACAGAAAATCCACATAAGTACCAAGCTGTTAAAATCCAAGGGCGACAATCACTGAACGTTTGGTGTGGGATATTAGAAAATAGAGTTTTGGGGCCGATTATTTTTGAAGGCAGTTTAACCGGAGAAAGATACAAAAATTACCTTGAGAACGAAATTGAAGTCTTACTGCAACATCTTCCGAACCGCCAACAATTAATTTGGCAACAAGATGGGGCACCCCCACATAACATCAGGTCGGTAACAAATTATTTGATTGACAAATATGATTCATGGATAGGAAAACATGGTTCAATTAGATGGCCGGCAAACAGCCCGGACCTGCCTTCCTTGGATATATTTCTGTGGGGATATTTAAAAAACAAAATATATTATGACAGACCGAAAATATCAATAACCTTCGAAATAAATTAGAAGTAGAGATTTTTTAACTAAATTCGGAAGACTCTCAATTCGTTAGAAATGCCTTAAATAAATGGAAAAACAATATCACAAGATGTTACGAAGTTAATGGTGGATACGTCGAGATGTAACCCTTTATTATTTTATGTTTCTTGTAAAGTTCTAATAAAGTTATTAAAATATCTATGAATAAATACAAATTTGTTTTTCCATGGGTCTCTTGATCCATACACTATATAGTCAAATTATGCAACGTGAAATACTGAGCAGGCGGGTGGAGCATATATGTAACATATATATATCGTTGGAATCAGAAGAACCAGTAGATTTCAAAAATCCAAAAATATACAGGGTGTTCCATTTAAAAAACAAAAGTTTATATATTTTTCTCAATTTTCCGACGTTCGTTTGTTTCATCTGTTAACAGATTCAAATGGCTCGTAAAAAATCTTTCATATAAAAAGCTTTTTACTGTTTTTAGTTACATTTTTGACTTTGAATATAGGGTAACCGCAAAACAATAAGTTTATAATAATACTATGAAAAATATGAAACAATTATTTACGTTCTCTAATTTTAATACCCATTCTCTGTGTGGCTTATTTAGTTTGTTTTCAGATTTTTTGAGACAGCAATCTTTTGATGTTATGGGATTGTCTGAGACATAGCTGAGTGATAAATATTCATATTTTTAAAAGGAAATATTTGAGTCACGTCCATGACATTCGTCACAGCATAGAAGAATCTACTACGACAAGAAGGCCAATCCTTATGAGCGCACTTAAAACGTGTCGCGTGAATAAAGTGGCGTAGTGTTTGCAACATAGTAGGCCAAACCGATCGATAATCGAAGCTCCGTTGCCGGTCTGCCGACGGCCGTAGCAAGCGGTTTCGGATGGATAACATTTTTTGAGATTTTTCGAACCACTGCGGGGTTCGTCGGCAGAGGCGCAGTCAATGCTGGCGTACCTCAGGAATACGAAAAACTACTTTTTATTTATGGAATCGCGGTGCGTGTGGCTTGTAATATTTTCTGTTGGGAATATTATCCTGTAATAATAAGAAATTTAGTATGGCTTAACAGAAACAAAAAAAAATATTTCATTCCTATAGTTACATCACATTTTGGTTTTTATTAAAAAAAAATCATTGAATTTATGTCAATTAAAAAATATACCTACAGGGTGTTTTGATCCGGAACACCCCTGGAAAATTGTGATGCGCTGCACGATTTTGATGGGTGTGAGATGCTATTAGGGATTTTTTTATCGGAAATCTGGGGACATAGCTCTAGTCAGCACGCCCTGAAACCCCAATGTCCCAAGTTTTATTAATTTACTTCGCCGACTAACATTTTTACAAGGCCTTAAAAAATTTGAAATATATTTTTTTTATTTTCAATTAAAAATCAGGAATGCTTTGAAAATATTTCAAAATAGGGTAAACCTAATCTAAGCCAAAGTTTACAGTCTAAACATCCCAAAAATGTCCCACTAATAAAGAAAACAGAAAAAGAACACCATCGTACCGTTTTAAAATAATACCTAAATATTGCATATTTTCTGTGATCTGCGAAGAATATGCCATACTCGATTTGTGATAATGTCGGCCTTTTTAGGACTCCAAGCAAATAAAAAAGACATTTCCCTCAAGCGTGAGGATATTATATCAACAAATTTGGAAGAATATGCCATATTAAAGTATTATTTTAAAACGGTAGGATGGTGTTTCTTTCTTTATTAGTCAGACATTTTTCGGACATTTCGATTAAGTCTATCCAATTTTCAAATATTTACAAAGCACTCCTGATTTTTAATTAAAAAAATCCCACCTATAAGGTCCTATAGAAATGTTAGTCATAAAACTTGGGATATTTGGGTTTCAGGGAGTGCTTGCCAGATTTTCTATAAAAAAATCGCTATAATAGCATTTTTTAACAGATAATATCTAAGAAATCACACTTAGACAATATGGCATATTTAGGCATTATTTTAAAAAGATAAAGCGATGTTCTTTGCCGACTTCTTCAAAAGGGCACTTTTCTAAAAAAAAATGGGAAAATATTAAAAAATCAAAGTAGGCCTAGACTTTCGAAATTTCGCAAACCTACTCAGTTTTTCATTCATAACAAGTTTCCTTAATAACATTTCGCCGTAAAACCTACAAAGGGAGCACTTCACTGATGTGGAAAATTAGTTTCTGCATAATTTCCAAGGCATATCTACGTGATTTTTCGAAACTAAAATAATTATGCCACAAATTAGTTTCAAACCAAGCAGGGCTGATAAATAATAAACGACAAAAAAAAATTATTTTGAGCGAAAAAGTTCATGTACAGGTACATGGGTCCGGAAACGCTTAATAAAAAAGATACAGGGCGTTCAGACTTATTTTTTAAAATGTTTTTTTTTTAATAATATCTCAAAAATAACAAATTATATAAATTTAAAATTTGGTACACAGTATACGGATACAAAATGCCATAAAATGAAGCTACCATTGTTTTGTTCATCATAACCAGTGGCGTACGGGAAGGTACGACACGCCCCCTTTTCAAAAATAATTTCTGCGCCCATGGTTTTTTGGTGAAGCATTTTTACATTGTCCGTTCATTTTTCCATAAGAAAACACCATTTGTCAATTTGCCCTAAAACTACTGGATTTTGAGCAGACAAAATAAATTCAAGTTGCTGCTTGGAAAAAGTGACAACTTTGGGAATGGATTTATTAAGCATTGTTTTGAGCTTTTGATGCAAAAACTCAGTTGCCAACATTTGAAGTGAACAGGAATTTAGTTATTAATTTAGAATCTCTTCTGGAATATTAAGGAAAGTAAGCAATTTTTTTCATTAATTTTTTAATTTCGAGATATCCTTCAAATCCCAGCAATCGATTGTCTGCATCAAAGCGTGTAGTTTAAGAATATCACATAATATAGAGGGTATGTCTATTTTAAAAAAACAGAGGTTCATTCTATATTTCGGAAACGCTCAATTGTTTTTTTTTCTCATTTGCCCTGATATGAGCAGAAAACTTGCTACAACTTTTGTATGAAACATTTTTTTGTAAGTTGAAAAATGAAAAAATTAGAGGGGAGAAATCTTGTTTGGATTACCCTGTACAAGACTAGCAAAATTAAACGACTTTTCAACAACAAATAAAATAAATATAATTACTGATATAAAAGGAAACTAAAACAAAAAACAACAAAATATTTATTTCCAAACAAAAATAATTCTGATTCAAAACATTTTGTAGGAAAGATTAGTACGTAAATAATTAATTTGTGACTAGTGCATTTTGTGACCTTATTTGTGTCTTATTAATTTTTAAAAATTTTAACCTTTTGGTAATGCTTTTTTTCCTACATACAGGGTGAGTTTTTTTTTGATGATCAGTATGGGGATCTCGGAAACTATCGGATATAGAAGAAAGGTTAAATGGTGAAACAATTGCAGTTGTGTGGGCCCAATTTAAAGCATCTTGTGGATTTTTTAAAAAAGTCATGGCTTACTAGATATTTAGCTGCCATTTTCGAGATACGACACAAACTTAGTTATTTCCTCTCGGGCGATAATTCGTACATCCAGTTATGTTATGAAGCTGGGGTACCAGTGGTGGTTTGGATAATGGCACCCTCCCATACACGTAAAAAATATGTATTTTCAATAATTTCCTCCCGGCTGAAAATTTGTCAGATAATATTAATTAAAGGAGAAAAATGGACAGCTGGCTGAAAGGTGGTGGACTATACGTCAGCTGCTTAAACGAACATGAAAAAAGAAAAACTGTTTTCAGTGATTTCCTCTCTGTGGAAAATTTTTCAGTTGGTACACTTATTAGAGGTTTGTTTAAATTGGGGAAAAGTTGCGGAGTTTATTGCCGAGTAACATGGTAAAAAAAATTTGGCTGGCCCTTCTCGTTTAGAAAATAATGCGAAAAAAACTGAAAATTGCTGTTTTCATTTTAATTTTTTTAAACGAAAACGAATTGGCTCGACATTTCTAAGTTAAATATTATTAGGGCACTCTTTTACAAAGAATCTAAATGTGTCCTCGCTTTTTTTTTTGCCGCCTCCCTGGACAAAGATATGACGATCAACTTTTATTTTTCTTATTGTCGCCATATTAGATTTTTGCAGTTTTGAAAAAAAGGATTTTTTACTTTGTTTTTCTTGCCGTAATATCAAATTAATCGTTTTTGCATAGAGTGCCTTGAAAACATAAGCCTAATTACACATTGGTGCGAAGTGTGTTTTGGAATATTGTTTAACGGTTCGGTAAAAATTCAGTTAATGTTAAATTTATTGATTGAATAAATCATAAACATATCACGAGAGTATGATCTGAGACCTTGTTATTTATTCGTCATTTGCCATATAACACATTAACACTAAAAAAGTCAAACACAAGAACAACAAAAACCTAGACGACTAGACAATCCTATTTTACAACAAATGTTCAATTTGTCCTCCTTGTTCCTCAAGGCACAATGCAGCACGTTTCTTTAAATTGTTTAAGGCTTGTGTAATATCCCTTCGTTGATTGGCGGCGATAAGGCGCCCGCAGAGCCCGCCATGCAGGGGGGGGGGGGGCAGCTCCGGAAGGGGCCCCTAAAAACTGATCTATCCACTAATATTACTTTTTGCAAAATAGGCTGAAAATCGTTGTCGACCAAACGACTTAGAAGATATTTATTTCAGGAAACAATTCGCAGATTGTTAGGAAATTATTAAAACACCACGAAAACACGAAAAAAAATTCAATTTTTTGTCAAATTTTGTGCGTTTATTTGAAGTGCCTTTAGTTTCTCTTTCAAACTCGTATAGAGGTAATTATTATGAAAAATATTCACTTCTATTGTTGAGTACTTTTGTACCCTCTGTTACTGCGAATTAAGATTTGTGTTTTTTTTTTTATTAACCTATTATGTGCCATGTTTTTTATCTTCTCTGTATATTTTGACCAATTTTTACGGCTTTTGCCGGTCGGTTGGGTGTTGGGTGTTTGTAGCAGATAGCCTGAATTAACAGTATTTAGATCAATTTTTCTGAAATTAATTTATACTTAAAATTCAACAGTAGTAAAAGAGCTATTTTTTAAAAGTAAAATTTTCGATTTATCTGTTCTTCCAAGTTACGGACCATTTTGAGATTAGGGAGTTTAGTATGCCTTCCGTCCCTGCGTTGGTAGCTCCGTTTTAGCTTAAAAAATTATTATTATATTATTAGGATAAATAGCGGAATTTTTAATTTTTATACAACCAATACATCAATTCTACGACGTCACGTGATGTTTTTTTACTAAACACCAGACAGATTTTAGCAATGGTAAGATTTTATATTTAAGAGAATTAGTAGATAAGGGTATTTGTATTACTCGGAGTGACGGAGTCCCTTTTATTATACTTAATAAAAATATATTTTTTTGGAAAATATTTTGTAATTGAATATCAAGAAATATATTGTTCTGTACTATTAAATCATGTCCCATTTATAAAATAACATGTGAGGCATTAGACATGCCCAGTTTTTGTTAAGCTACGCTATAATACTCGCTATAATACAGAACATTTCCCGGGTAGGTAGAAAAACTTAAAATTAAATTTATATATCCGAGCTTTTTCCTATAATTTAGCAGCTTAGCCAAAATTTCGGTATTTCCATATTTTATTACCACATGTATGCATCCTGGCAAAATTTGGCAGGGGGGGCGAAACCTTATCGCCGCCATTGGCTTCGTTGTCATTTATATATGAGGAATAATAAATTTGAATCATGTCGATTTTCTTCATGTGAAATATGATATTTTTTCAGTAAAAGAAAATATCCGTGACACTTAAAATTGAACTGAATTGTCAAACGTTATGGGGTTTATGTGTCCAATGTCCATGGCATTCTATGCAAAAACGTCAAACATAATAGGCATGTTTCCAAGGCACTCTATGCAAAAACGATTAAGTTGATATTACGGCAAGAAAAACAAATAAAGCATAATGTGTGACATATCATGTTAACCAGAAAAAAATCACTTTTCAAAAATGCAAAAATCTAATATGGCGCCCATAAGAAAAATAAAAGTCGATCGTCATATCTTTGTCCAGGGAGGCGGCAAAAAATGCGAGGTCATATTTAGACTCCTTGTAAAAAAGTGCCTTAATAATGTTTAACTTAGAAATGTCCAGCACCCTTCGTTTTCATTTAAAAAATAAAAACGAAAACGACAATTTTCAGTTTTATCGAATTATTTCCTAGACGAGAAGGGCCAGCCAAATTTTTTTACCATGTTACTCGACATCAAATTCCGCAACTTTGCTCCAGTTTAAACAAACCGCTAAGTGTACCAACTGACGAATGTTCAACCGAGAGGAAATCACTGAAAATAGTTTTTCTTTTTTCATCGTTTGAGCAGCTGACGTATAGTCCACCACCTTACAGCCAGTTGACCTTTTTTTCCCTTTAATTATTATATTAACTATTATCTGACAAATTTTCAGCCGGGAGGAAATGATTGAAAATACATTTTTTACGTGTATGGGGGGATGCCATTGACCAGCCCACCACTGGTACCCCAGCTGACGTTCACGATGCTTCATAACATAACTGAATGAAGCAATTTACGAATTATCGGCCGAGAGGAAATCACTAACAAAAATCTGTCACTGTCTCCCGGGCTAATAGTTATTTCCGTTATTTTTCTGAATAACCATATCCAGTATCATCTTTATCGTTGGAAAGCTCTAAAAATGCCTGAATTTTTTTGAGGGCATGGCCCACTATGGTTTCCATTTAAAAAAACACAAGTTTATATCATAATATCTCGAAAATGACAGCTGTTACGGAAAGTAGGACATGATAACCGCATTGGGGTCACAAATTCCTACAACTTTGGTATTTACACTTTTTACCTAAAATCAGAAACAACGAAGCTGGACGAATTAGAATAAATCGCTAAAATTTCGTTTGCCATGACTTTTTTTTCCAAAAATCCACAAGGCGCGTTAAATTGGGCCCACAAAACTGCAATTCTTTCCCCATTTAACCTTCTTCTTCTTCTTTCCCCATTTAAGCTTCCTCCGCTATTTTCCGAGATCGCCATACTGATCATAAATAAAAACTCAACCTATATACAGGGTGTCCCGAAATTAGCCTCCCATAATTTATCAGCGTGTTCTACGACCTAAAAAAATGAAAAAGTTCCTATAAACATGGCCTCAAAAATGCCCCCTAATGGGGCTATAGCCCCCCAAAGGGGCAGTTTCACAAACGGGTTTCTATAAATATTTCCAGAACGAACAAAGATAAAATTCTGAAATTTGGTATGTGATGTACCTGTGAGATTTGACATTTACCCAGGTAGCGATAGTTAGACATTCTTAATCATAGGCGTCCCAAATGGAGTTAAAATTACCCCAAAATTTGTTTGTATACTTTTTTCCAGATTTATTGCGAAATTAGGAAAGTTGAAGGTATTCTACGAAGAAAAGGTGCTCTTGTCAAACATCGATAGCATGCATCGTTTTCGAGTAAACTCGTTTTGAAAAATTTTTGCAGAGGGCCATGAAAATGCCTATTAGAAATTAGCCTGCCATAATTTACCACCACCTTTTTTGGTACAGAAAAATGAAAAAAGTTCCTATAAACATGGCCTCAAAAGAGTCCCCTAAGGGGGCTATAGCCCCCGAAATGGACACTTTGGCAAACGGTTTTTTCTAAATATTTTCAGAACAAACAAAGATAAAATAATGAAATTTGGTGTGTGATATACCTGTGAGATTTGACGTTTACCGAGGTAGAGATAGTTTGACATTCTTCATCATAGGCGTCCCAAATAAGGGGGGTCAAGGGGTTAAAAATATTCCAAAATTTTTTTGTGTGCTTTTTTCATGATTTATTCTCCCAGGTATGTCACATACCAAATTTCAGAATTTTATCTTTGCTCGTTCTGGAAATATTTAGAAAAAACCGTTTGCCAAAGTGTCCATTTCGGGAGCTATAGCCCTCTTAGGACATGTTTATAGGAACTTTTTCATTTTTTTGGGTCGCAGAACAAGCTGGTAAAATATCGCAGTTTAATTTCTAATAAACATTTTCATGGCCCCCTGCAAAAAAATTTCAATACGATTTTACTCGAAAACGGTGCACGCTATCAAAGTTCATCAAGAGCACCATTTTTTCGTAGAATACCCTGAAATTTTATAATTTTGCAATAAATTTGGGGGAAAAGCACACACAAAAAATTTAGGGCATTTTTAACCTCTTAACCCCCCATTTAGGACGCCTATGATTAAGAATGTCTAACTATCGCTACCTTGGCAAATGTCAAATCTCACAGGTATCTATATCACATACCAAATTTCAGAATTTTATCTTTGTTCGTTCTAGAAATATTTAAAAAAAAACCGTTTGTGAAATTGCCACTTTCGGGGCTACAGCCCCATTTGGGGGCATTTTTGAGGCCATGTTTATAGTAACTTTTTCATTTTTTTAGGTCGTAGAATACGCTGGTAAATTATGGCAGGCTAATTTCGGGACACCCTGTATAAATACGCCGCGTCGCGGATCTGTCCGCTCCACCGGTCCGCTCCAACCAACCAACCGCCACTGCCGTCGCAGCCGCCGCGCGTGGCTGTGGCAACGTTGGGCCTGACTTCGCCCGAGTCGGTGTCAATGGGGCCTCGCTAGGACAGCGAGGCCCCATTTCAGGGGTCAAAAATTTAACATGTAAATGGTTTTCTTGTCGTAGTAGATTCTTCTATGGCCACAGTCAATATTTTTTAAAAGTTACTTATTATTTATTATTTATTTAATAATGGCTATAATTTTTGTTTTAAGTTAGTTTTAATAGTACATGATGGTTGCGTGGAAGAGCATGTTAATATGAACGTCGCCATCTTAATACAATATTTATAATACAATAATTAGAATTCAATAAAGAATTATTATAATTATTATTATTATGTTTTTCGACCTTGGCTTGAATCGAGGTCGAGGCAGATTACACGCACAGTCTTTATAGAAAAGCACTGCTGATGACCAAGAGCGCAGGACAAACTGTGGATTCACGGTATTGCTCCTTAATAGATTTATCATTTATCTGTGTGACTTACTAAATGTCCTACACTCACTGGGATAATATCTCAATAAGTAAGCTTCTGGAATGGTTTGTGGAGAACAATCTTTGTCTAAAGACTGTCAAGAGGCAAGAAGTTACATTTAGCCTAAGACAGAATGTATTTAACTCGAACCCGACAAATGACACAGTGGCGTAGCTTTAAATTTTGGACCCCCCCGCCAAAATTTAATTTGGGCCCTTCAAATTGGAAAATAATAAAAAAAAACATACATGAAGGTGAAACTATCACAAACTTCTGTTTCTTAGTAAATAAAAGCAAAAAAGTTTTTAAAACAAAAATATATCTATACTAAAATCGAGCAACTCTTACGCCTGGCTTAAACAAGAGCACGTGACTTGAAATATTCGCCAGGGCCGCACTGAGGCAGAACCTGTATTTAATTTTAGTTTTACAATTGTTTACATCAAAATATTTCGGAAAAGAATTATTGGCTTAATTAAAATGGTTCAAAACATCGATAAAATTATTTGTGGCAGTGTCTAAATATCTGAAAACAACAAGATAATACCGCATAACTACACTTTTGCGATCGAGTGCGTCCCTGGTGCCGAGTCGGGTGAAATTTTATAGTGTACCGACCAATCGCGGAACGTCATTGAACACGTGGGTTTATTTACGCCAGGCGTACGGATTGCTCGATTTTAGTATAGGTGTCCAATTTTAAAAGTGAAGATAATCGCCTGAACTTTTTTTTTGTTTGAAAGGCTTTCAAAAGACGCTTCTTTGACCTCTTTGCCATTTTTAAAATGCAAATCTAGGGCGGTCTGTGATTTTTTTTATAAACTCGATTTTCAGGAACACCATTTAGCGTTTTTTTTTTATTTAAAATCTGACCACACAGCGTTAAGAGGGGGTTGCCGACAGCGAAAGTGACGTTAGATTTCCTATTTTTTAAGTTGTATAGTATAAAATCTAATAACATTTTACCTGGCAAAAATTTAGTACAAACATCTCTGTCTTCATTTTGATCATAAGATCTTAAAAGCAGCGTTTTGTTTTATAGGTTATGAAAACCTTGGGAAAAATAATAATTCCAGTGCATATGCTTTTAAGATCTTATGATTAAAATGAAGACAGAGATGTTTGTACTAAATTTTTGCCAGGTAAAATATTATTAGATTTTATGCTATACAACTTAAAAAAATACGGAATCTAACATCACTTTCGCTGTCGGCAACCCCCTCTTAATCAAAACACCCCAAAACAGCCATTATGCAAAGTTTGAACACAAAATATACAGGCAGTTCCATTCTGCAGGGTGTAAAATTTTAGGAAAAATAATAATTGTAAAGGCATCTGCCAAGTCAAGTGTACCATGAAATCCCCTCAAAACAGTTGAATTGTTAACAGCACTACTCAAAGTGTTGGTGTGCAAAGGTCCAATACAAAATATACAGGGTGTTATTATCTATGCCATCTGAAAGTACTGAATTTTTGTAACTTTATGCGGGCCAAAAATAGAGTAGCTATACTCTCAAAACTGCCCCAGACACTACAAAATGCACTAAGTAAAAAAAATACAGAAGCCTGCCAGTCAGTAATAAGTCGATATCAGTTAAGGTTGCTGGTGTGCCACAACAGGAAACACACAGAAAATGTATCGTCTTAGATAGTGACTTTGTTGAAAAAGTTCTAATAATTTAAATTGTTTTTATTTGTTAGTTGGCATTTTGTACAGAAATAAATTACCTTTGTCTTTATTAATATTTTTTCAATGATTCCAGAGCATTCTTGATCCATATAATGTTTTTTAAAATTTCAGCCAATTTAAGATGGCCCAGAGAAAAATACCCTGTATATATTTGTATTAAATCTTTGCATACCAACATTTTGAGTGTTCCTGTTGACTATTCAACTATTTTAAAATTCCTATATTGCTCAACTTTGACTCCATGCAGAGTAGATCTCCCTGCATATTTATTGTTCAAATTTGGTATGTGGGGGTTTTGTGGTGCTATGATTAACTCTGTGGTCTCAGGTTTTAAATAAAAAAATCGTTGAAAGTTTTTCGTGAAAATCGGGGGTATAAAAAAATTGTAGCCGGCCCTGAATTTGCATCCCCAAAGAAGCGGTTTTTGAAAGCCTTTCAAACAAAAATAAGTTTAGGCGATTGATGCACAATGAGTTTGCCACCCTAACATACAAAAATAATATACCTAGATGATATCATAGTCTTTAGTGCAGGAGACGTCGATGAACTTTAATTAGTTCGCTTTTATCTATTGCTGCAGCATTATCAGCTTCTATAGAAAGTAATGCTAAATTACTTATTCTGTCTTGGGAACAACAATTATTTCTCAAATAATTTTTTATTGATTTTAATTTAGAGAACTACCGTTCTGAAGAAGCAACACAGTTACAGTTACAGAAAGGGTCAAAAATATAATATCAAAACAGAACAGAACACGGAGTATATGCCCGGTCGAGGCAGCGTCCAGAGATATAGGTACTAATTTCTAGACTTTGGTCGCCACTGCAAGTTTCTTGGAGTTTCTTTGGACTCAAATCTTTCTTAGATGGGCCATGTATGTCACTTATCTGGAAAGTTATGAAAACTAATATTCTGGATACGAAACCTTAGCCATATATCCATCACTAGCCATGGTACTGACATCTTATCATAGTTACTTTGCCTCTAACATGTCTTATGCTTTGCTGGCATGGGGGCACTCCTGCCATGCAGCAAGGATTTCTAAGCTGCAATAGCGGTGCATCAGGGTCCTAAAGAATCTTGATTATCAAGCAGACTGTCGCCACTGTTTCATCAGGTTGAACATTCTAACCGTGCCATGTACATTAGGATGAAACAAAATTTTTTTTTTTTATGTCATATTGTAATAGTGCAGGAAAGTTGCCTATCGGGGTTTTATATTATGCCTCAAAAAATAGACGATAACAAATAAAAACTTCTACTGCCACACACTGCCTGAAAATTTTGATAAAAGTAATTTGACAGTTTACATAATGCATATGCATATTTTGTTTTTGAAATAACTGAGGAAATTATCTCTTTCCTTCCTTACTATAGAGTTCTGAACAAACTGTTCGTAGAGAAAATCTCTGCACGAGAGCTCCGAGAAAATAAGAACCTAATCGCCTCGATACCACTTGCTAAGAGTGGACCGGCCAAAAGTAAGATATTTTTTGTTTTCTTGATCCCTTTTATTTGAATTGTTGAATTTCGGTAACTTTTATTGGGACTTAAATTTTGGTAACTTCTTTGCAAATTGTTGAAACATAAACCATTTTTGGTAAAACATTTTTGGTACCTATTTGACTATTTAATTTCAGGAATGTATGTATTTTTATTTTTATTATTTTAATGCTACAAATTTGTGCCTATTGCCATACTTGGTACCTACTGTTTTGTATTTTATTCTCATATTTCACTCTCAATATACTTATTACACTACCCGTGTTTCCGTAAAACCATTAGACCCACACCAAAAAGAAATTAACTTGTAGACCACCCTATATATACCACTCTCCAACTAACATCTAACAGGGTGGGTGCTACACTGGTTACGATTGATGACGTCACAGACTAACGAGGAATACAGACAAATCCTTAGCGACATGTGTCAAAAGGAGGCTCGCTTTTTAGCGTAATATCTTCCGAATACATGAATAATGTGCATTTTATTTGATTGTACATTAATCTACATAGCGAAGAGATTGTATTAAAACCAAATTTATGCTTAAGGTCTGTCTTTCTGTAAATTGAAATGGAGGCTCGCTTATTTGTGACACATGTCTGTCAGGAGGCTTCTGTTGCAAAGCTATTTATTCTGTGATGACGTATAAGGCAGTGTCGGAGCATATAGAATTATACCTAGTTTGTACAAAAATGACTCGTTTTCGAAAGGCTTGGGGCAGTGGAAAGGGATCTCAATGTGTCCACCAGATTTTGAGGATTTGATATGAGATCCAGACAGCAACTTTTGTACACTATTACACTTCTAGAAAAAAAAAACAAAATTTTTATATTTTATTTAAAAAACCGGATTTTGAGGTTTACATATGACCCCAAAGGCAACTTTTACTATTACATTTTGAAATTCAAAAATAAAAAATTTTGTTCCAGCCTAATGTACAGGGTGTCCACGAAATATTTGACCCCCCCACTAACTTTTTTATTTTTTGAGCTAGAAACACGAATAAAAAAGCATTTTGTAGAGATTTTTATTTTTTTTTTGGCGGTTTTATTGCATTTTATATAGGGTGTTTAGAAAAAGAATGGCAAACTAAACTTATGTTTTTTTAAATGGAACTCCCTATATATTTTTGTATTTTTGAAATCTGCTCATCAAGGCAATTAAAATGATATTAAACTTTGTGGCATTATCTTTTTCCGTTTTTGAATAATTCCGTTTTAAAATTTTATACTAAATTTATTTAACTCGAATTTGTGGATCTCGTGATAAAGATAGACGATCAATGTAATAACGAAAAATATTTCTTTTAAACAAGAGAGTAATATAGTGATACTCCAAAATGTTTAGGAGCTTTTACGATTTTCCTGAAATTCTTTATTTCAAGAATATAATCAGTAAAATTTTAAAAGGCTCATGCAGCCGGCTCTCGTACTAATACTAATAGCCCTTGAATGGGTTTGTTCCAAGCCGCCTTGATTACTTGAAAAAAAAATGTTTTTGGCAAATGCGACAAGTGAAGCGGGGAGCAATGGCCGGCAGAGCCCGTCAACTCGAAGGATTGTCCAAGCACTCGCTTGGATCCGTGCCTCCTTAGAAAAAATTTCCTTGACTTGATTTAAGAAAAAGATTTAAAAATTATCGGAAAATTGCATGCTCATGTTATCGAAACACCCTGTATATTTTATCTGAAAAGATTTTTCATCAGTATACTGGATTTTTGGAGAAACACTTGCAACTTTTTCATTTTCAAAGACCGAAATTTGGTTGTTTTCTTCATCCTACCAGATTTTCGAGAAAACATTAAAATAAATTAACGGGACGAAATTTTTTTCCGAGCAGCTTTGATTTATTGGAAAAAAAACCTTGAAGGACTGATATAAGTTACTCATATAATTTCTTCCACTGGGAAGCAAAATACATTCTTGCGCTGGCTTTATATTTACATTCATTTGTAAATGTACACTTATTATTTCTTAAAACTAACAGAGTCCCATAGCCGAAAGCTTGATTCATTGTAAATAATAAAAAACATGTGATTTTGGCTGAAATACCCGTTATTTTACTTCATAGAATCCCATAGCATTCAATTTCAGTTCAAATGCAGCATCTGCAAAAATAAATCAAAATCGTTTAAAATTTGCGTACAGGGTGTTCCAGTTAACGTGATAAACCCGATTTTCCCCGTAATTTTAAAGACAAATTCATGGTTCGAAAACCAGACTTATGCAGAATTTTCCGAGGAATTTGAATGTGACGTCAAACTTAATATACCGGTTGTTGTTAAAAAGTTATTTCAAAAAATACCGATTTCCAAAAAATTTTGAAGTTGGATTTTAACACGAAATGTTAGTAATGAGTATATGGGGAGTAACGAAAAAGTGTTGGTTTTCATTTCTGACTTCCTGTTTTACCAGAAAATGAGCATCACTTTGTCAGATTTTTGAGACAACCTGTATATTTTGTTTTTTTTTTAGTTCCTCTAGTTCTCCCAATTCAAACCATATATATTTTTATATAGTTATCTCTAAAAATAACGAAACAGTAATTTTTTATTTTTTGATAAATTTTGTCGAATATGACAAATTCACATCTTTGCATGGAATGCTAAAAATATATCGTTAGAGATAACTATATAAAAATATATATGGTTGGAATTGGGAGAACAAAAGGAACTTAAAAACCCGAAACATACAGGTTGTTTCAAAAATCTGACAAAGTGATGGCTCACTTCCGGTAAAACCGGAAGTCAGAAATGAAAACCGACACTTTTTCGTTACTCCCCGTATACTCATTACTAACATTTCGTGTTAAAATCCAACTTCACAATTTTTTGGAAAACGGTATTTTTTGAAATAACTTTTTAACAACATCCGGTATATTAAGTTTGACGTCACATTCGAATTCCTCGGAAAATTCTAGACAAGTCTGGTTTTCGAAACATGAATTTATCTTTAAAATTACGGGGAAAATCGGGTATATCACGTTAACTGGGACACCCTGTACATTCAATAAAGATTTTAAAGTAGGTACACGGTCTTCACGCGAAAACTCCGACCCCATATTATTTACTTAATTCTTGTACATAGAAAAAAAGTTTTATATAAAAGTTGCAAGGTAAGTATCGGGCTTTAGAAAGTTAGACTTATAGATTATACAGGATGTATCGTATATATAATAATAATAATAACATTTTAAAAGAGCTAATTTTTCTGATTGCAACAACTTGTTGATATTTGCGTTTCCCTTTAGCAAATTACGTGGACCTATATTTACAAAAAAAAATCATTTAAGAGATCGCCTTTAGTAGAGCCACCATTTTACTGTGTTATGAGGATGGATAATGTGAGAGAGAGATATTCCATGCCTCTCATTGAAAAACATATATTAGGCCAACTCTAATTACAGATGACCCTGTACCGTTTCCATCCGAGTTTGCTTATAACCTTAAAAATGTTCTCTTATGGTAGCATGTGTGCCCGGTCTGTAATAGGTGAGCTAATTGTTCGTTTGAAATATGGAGATAACTGTAATAGATGTAATACCAAAGAATAGATGAGAAAGAATCTGTAGACCAGACTTGAATGCAAACCCGAGAATGAATGTCATATCTCCGCCGCATAAACGTGTGAAGCTGTACTTCTGCAGTTTTCTTGGACGCTTGGCTCACATCCCTGAGAGTACACAGAGTTTTGTTGCTGACTTGCTAAATAGAAAATCTATAAACTCATGAGAGCCAAGAGAAATGCCAAGGATGTGTTTAAATAAGTCTATTTCAGTGACCTACGGATTATTGCCCATTTTTACATTTTTATTTCATTTGGCTGATTTTTGCAACAACCTAAAAGACATTGGTTTTGAAAGATACCCCTATTCCGTACGCCACTGAAATTGACCCGCTTTGCATCGTTCTTTTTGATTAAAATAACTTAGGCCATAACATCCAAAAATGACAAAAAAACTTAAAAAAAACAAATATTACGCATTAAAAAGGGTTCCAATTTAAATTGGCCCACAGAGTAGATTCAGCAGTGGCGTGTGTGGTTACTAGTGCCCCTTTTTTACGTAATTTTTGTGCCGATCCCGGTTAAAAAAATTAGGTTCATTTTATAATTATTGAGAAAAAGTATCTTCTAAAATTTTTTTTGACACATTTGGAAAACATTTTCATGCTGGTAGCGGAAAACCAAAATTAGCAGATGGTCTCTTTACTGGTGTTTATCTCAATAACTAAGAATTTATACATGCATGTTTATGGCAACTTTTTGCCTTAAAATGACTTTTTCTACAAAATGTCACAGTTTGTCTACAAACATCGAGGACACCCTGAATAATAATAATTATAAGTTTGAAATCAACTTTGGTGACTTACCTGTTCTTGCGCAGTGCACTTTCTGCCCGGATCTGGATCTCGCCCTTCCAATTTCATCTTGACTCTCCGCCACACGTTGACAGCGTAAGCATTCCTCTGCTGACCTTTCGTTATGCTCTCCTGCTTCTTCACGAGACTCGTGTTGTGTGAGTCTTCGCCGGTCAGTGATGGCAGCCCTTTCTTGACTTCCAAATCCAGCAGGCCGGCATAAATAATTGCAGTGTGATCCTTCAGATACCCGAGGTGCTTTAAACTTTCTTCCATCACTTCTCGGGTGGGCTCTTTCTTGAGCTGAACAAATAAAGAGGAAAAGTGTTCCAGATAGATGCGGTATTCTTGTACAAATGTCTGGGTTATGTAGCTGTAATCTTCAATTTTGGTCATTGTTTTGATAAGGTTCTTGACATCAGACATGAGTTTAAGATGTACATTGTAATGAGCTTTGAAACTGTCAATCAGTGACAACATAGAATTATTGATGTTAGTAACATGCACTTCTTTTTGTTCTGCCAATTTTTTCTGCAAGTTAGTTATCATTTCCGTAATCTGCTCGGAAATTTTCTGAAGCCACCGTGGGTCTTTTACTAATTCAGGATTCAGCAGAGTTAAAATTCCCACTTCTGATAGTGACATGTTATCAGCTTTATAATCCATGTATTTTATAGCCACTCGCCACTTATCGGCATAACTGAGAAATATTTTGTCATATTCTTTAGTGGTGTCTACTGTTGTTCTCAAAAACTCGTATTGCAGCACAACAGAACAAGATGTAAGCATATAAGTTGCAACCTTTTGTTCTAAATTCATTTTTTTATCTCGTGCCTTAACAGCATCTTCAAAAGCAGCAGATATCTCTCCAACATTTGGATTTGCACCTTTTGCCCAGTTCAACCTTTGATGTGCTTTCTCAATTAGCACTTGTTGTTTTTCTTTAGCCTCGGCTAACTGGTTATAAATAGCTTGCAAGGTGGCTAGCTCGGTTTGCATATCTGCTATTAACTTTGTTCTAACAGAAGCGAAATTATGGCATATTAAGACCTCGTCAAACATTAAATTATGTATAGTCAACAGGTTTTGCATGCGTAGGGTGCTTGATTGTAGAATTGTGAGCTTCTGCTCAACCTTTTTAGGTTCTTGTATTTTTTCCCATGCAAGCTTTAAGTTAGTTTCAAGGCTGGTGGCTTGAGATATAACATTTGAAGTAAACCTGTTTTCCTTTAACAGAACATTAAATGCTTTTTGGTACAACTCGTCAAGTGGTACCTTTATTTCAGCACCAATGTCCTTTTGTTCAATTTCGTGTGTTACATCCACTTCAAGTTGCTGCAAAAGTGAGCAAATGGAATATGCAATAACTTCTGGAGCAATCCCAAGGACTTGACGCAGAACAAATTCTGATGTGAATTGCTTAACAGGTTTTGCCAGTTGTTCGTCTGTATAAAGTATTCCAGAACCGCCACCTTTCAGACTTTGACACATCTCCCTGGTTATAGCGAAAAAGTCAGACATAACTTTAATTCTTTTCAAAAACAATATGTTATCTAGTATGTTGCGGACTTGAACGTTAAAAATGTGCGGAGCAATGTTTCTGGCATCTTTTACGTGATCTAATTTCTTCCATGATTTCGGAATATCTAAGTTTGACAATACATTGATCATGTTGTTGACTTCCTGGGTCAATTTTTCAAATAAGCCATTGAAGCCCATCAACAACATCTTTCCTTGACTCAAAGTTTCAGATTGATTGGGTATTAAGGCAGCAAACTTGCCTTTTGCGGTTATAATTCTTTCTACAACGTAGTCATATGTTGCCTGTAACAAAAATTCGTCATGACAATACCACATTTTATCAAGGGCAAGAATTTTGTATTTGAGATTTTTGGTGAAAAACGTAGTCTTCATGAAAATTTTTGCAGAAAATGGTACAAACCTAAAAGATACCTGATTCTACAGGGTGGCTTATATAAGTGGCTTACTCAAAATATCTCGGCTATTTTTTGACAGAAAACATTGGTGGCAGGCGCGATCGATAGCCCTTCCAGGCAGCCTTTTTTTGTCATAATGAAAATTGTTGTCATGGCCATCTACAAAAACTAGGGCCAAAAATCGGAAAATTCAAAATTTTTAAACTGCTGTAACTTTTTTATTTTTCGAAATATGGCAAAAAGTTTAACATGAAAATTGTTTGCAAGAACCGACAGAATTTATGAATGACATTCGTTTTGATGTGTGGATTACCGTAAAGGTTGGACTCTCTTGGGCTCGAAAATTAAATTAAGTACCTATCTGTAATAATATTTAATAGGGTACTTGACAATATTTTTAATTGCTCTAAAATCATACTCAGTTTACAGTATATGCACCAACATAACATTTAATAAATGAAACAACGGCTTTTAACCCTTATTTTTTATGATAATTAAAGACAAAGTTTCACAATTTTGTTCAGGCTGAAATCTCCAGTTTCGTCGTTTTATTGTCCAGATCGCCAAACGTGGCAACCTCCGTGCCTGTCGGGATAAATAGAATTGCAATGTTGCCGGTTCCCGTTTGCAGTTATTCGTGGAACAAGGGAAAATAATTGTACTTTTCTATACCTATACCAATGTCTCCAGCTTTCTTATGAATATATATAATTTAATGTTTGCAACCTTTGAGCTTTAGGTAACTAACGCATGCGCCACACAAAATATAAATCATTTGTTTATTATGAATGTGTTCCTATTGTATTGACTCCTCTATAGCAAAATAGTGTCTGTTTATGCTTCAGAAGCTGGAAACTATTATCACAGCTTACCCTGTTAGGATAAGCTGTGCTATTATCCTTCATCTCTGTCACGTTGATAATTTGGTTAAAATATCTGTATACGTATATTATACGGAACATACGGTAAATATTCAGATTTCAAAAATAAGGAAACAGTAGCGTATATGGCAACGCCACCCGCCCACCTAGCATCTGATTGAAGTGGGCGGCATCTGACGTCCCGTCATGTCAACTGTCATTCGGTATTCCGCTCATTCAAAATATTAGTGGATATCTGTGCGAAGTCGATTGATTTATTATAGTGTTATTGTTATTTCCGTTTATTATATTGTTTGTTAGTTGTGTAGTTAGTGTAAGTTATTATGGATAAGGATTACGTGAAAGGGCAATCCGATAATTTGCCGAAATTGGACTCTTTCATGGTAGCACAATTCTTTTCCAAAAATCCGATGTACACGTCTGCCGAAATTCGTGGCGTAAAACTGCAAAGGTTTGTATGTTGTAGTAATAGTAAAGTAATATGAGTTAGGTATTAGTAATAGTAAACGGAGAACTTGGGGCTAGGGCCCATTTTAAAGGCGCTTTTATAAAGGCATCATAGTATATTGAGCCCGGATTCCGTATCTAGGCCCAACCACAGAATAACTAAATATTCTGTGGCCCAACCTAGCAGAAAGACACGGCTGAATATTTACGAAGAAAACACTTCTTGACTAAATGTGATTTAACGGGGCATCCGAAATCTGGGGGTTTGAGGTTACAATCTTGAAATTTCAACCTTCCTTTCAACTTTCAAAATATTATTGATACAATTTTCAAAGTAGGAGTTTTAGAGGGTTTCCGTTGTACCATGATAGTAGATAGTATTCGAACGATTGTTGTACTACGTAGTACCTAGTCTGGCTCTAGCCGCAAAAGGCAATTAAGTCATAATAATTAAGTATTGCCCCCTCCCCCCTGTACATTACTGCAAAAGCATTAAATTTAGAGTTACTTCTCGAAAAACTTATATCATTGTGCGAATTATTTATTATTAGTAGGTACTTACATAGTAGGTATTATATTATTAGTACTTGGTATTATTATTAGTACTTAGTATTACATATTATTATTATTATTGTGTTAAATTTTTAGTGCTGGACGGGAAAATTACGGGGATACAGCAATAGGATATGTGCAACTGAGGCGAGAAGGGGGAAAGTGCACTATCAAAGCAAGGGTGTGTCCAGAACATAAAGTTCGATCCAGAGGTTATGATGTTGTAATAGTCGTTGATGAAGTTGATGAAAAAGTTACATCTGTGGATTGTCAAGACTGTGCTGCTTCTAAAGGTAAAAATTCCAAATATTATTGTATTTATTTTTTTATTATTCTTATTAAGGTAGGTACATGATATTCTTGATTATTTATAGGTAACTTCAATAGTTGTCAATTTATAACCCTTTATTTTAAACTAAAAATATCATATATACACAGCTTAAATAGATAGTTTACGTTTACGTATACAGGTTTGCATGATATTGCAGAAGCTTTTAAACAGCTGAGCTAGATAGCATTGAAATTTAGTACAACATATTCACTGATAAAATACTTCGCAATTCTTTTTAGTTTTTAGTGAAACGTTCTAATAGAATCACATGAACAAAAAAAAGAAAAATTTAAGTTTGGATTTCACAAAAAAGGCACTGGCAGTTTTACTGCCAACAAAAAAAAATCTGAATATTTTAACTACAAATTTTAATAGTATTTAAAACATTGGTCAGTAACTAAATATATTATGTAAATAATAAAGTAATTATTTAAAATACAGGATTTAAAATTTTGCTAACTAATAAATTAACTTTGGACGTTGACTGAAATATTCAAAACGAAATAAGCACAATTTTTGTTGAAATTATATGTACGATTTTTTTATTTTTATGTTCTTTCACAAATTCAATGAAATTATTTAAAAATTAAAATTTATATATTTTTTTAGGTGGATGCAAACATGCAGTTGCATTCATGATGTGGCTTCACAGGCGCAGCGAAGATCCATCGCCAACCGATGTTGAATGCTACTGGAAAAAGTCTAAGCTAGCAGGAATTGGTACAACATTGAAATATATCACTGTTCGTGGTTTTGGAACAGTCACATCTAGATGTACATCGAACACAACAAATTTTCTAGAGGAAGTTGTTAAATTTGGACAACAAGCCAGATGTTCAAGTCAACTTCTGAAATATTTTCAAGAGGAAGAATACTCTTTAACTAGACTTGGCATCTATCATATTTTAACAACATTTTCAAAAAAAAAAGAGTTTGATGTTAGTTCTCCAGTCGATTTTTGTTCCTATGCAAAAACAATTTTAAATAAATCTGCATGTGAAGAAGCATGCCAAATGACTGTTGGGCAGGCACAATGTAAGCTTTGGCACGAGTTACGCTATGGGCGCATAACAGCATCAAAGATTTATGAAGCTGCAAGGTGCAAAAAACCAGACGGGGCATTGGTTGAGATGTTAGTAGGGGCGAGAACAATGCCAGAGACGTCAGCTATGAAACGAGGAAGAGAATTGGAAGAGAAAGTGTTACATGAACTTGAGCTAAGAGTAGATGTAAAATTTAAGAAAACAGGGCTTATCCTCTCTTTAGATTACCCATGGCTAGGAGCTTCTCCAGATGGTGTATCTGATCTATATGTAGTTGAAATTAAATGCCCCAGTAATTCAAAAACAGTTAGTTTGTACGTAAAAAATGGAAGAATTACAAATAAATGTATGGGCCAAATTCAGCTACAAATGCATTTGTGTAATAAGTTGAAAGGAATATTTTGTGTTGCCAATCCCAATTTTGAAGAAAATAACACTATAGATTATTACTTTATTGATTACGATCAAGGTATTGTAAATAGTCTAATTGATGCTGCACAAGCCTTTTGGTCATACAACGTTTTCCCATTGCTTTCCAAAAGTTTCAAGAATGTATAGGGGCACCCAAATTTATATTCTTGGATCTTTTTATAGGGAACCCTTATAATGTGGCGTTCAGAGTAGTATGATTTTTTTCTATGTATACCATCAGTAGCTTAGAAAACCATGGCTAATTTTATTTTTGTAATAGGTTCCAAATTTGCTTTTATTCATCCTTAGCTTTATTAGAAGAGGAAATATTGTTAACCGAACTAAAAGAATGAATTTAAGAATTAACAGTTTTGACCGTATGTCTAATGAAATCATTGTTTTTTAATTTATAATGCATATGTCTTTAAAGAAAAACACCGCTATGGCCAAGAGAGCTGGACAAAAAATTTGGGTTCACGGTATTACTCCTAAATAGGCTTTATCCGTGTGATTTACTAATTGTCCTACACTCACTGGGATTACTACGGTTTTCTAGGGTTTTCCGTAGTACTTGAGCGAATGCTATCCTAGTTCTATCGGGAAAAAAGTCGGCCCTCGCCGCAAATGGCAACGAAGACAAAATAATAGTAATTGCCCCCCTCCCCCCCACAAGCATGTGGTTGCTTCTGGGGTACTCCTAGTTTGGAGTATTGTGAGGGTGAGAATTATTATTATTATTATTTAGTAGTCTGTCAACAAGAATGGTTGTTAGTAGATTTTGAACATTTTCATGAAACAAACGAAAAACTTACAAAACGTAGATAATGTATCGGTGAATTTCTGATTGTATTGGTTGTTCGTTTTGCACATTACCAAGTTGAATGTATGAACTTATTTACTATTTTTGGAAAGAGGAAATTATAAATAGGTAATGTGGTAGGTATCTCTGTTGTAACTTCTATTTTCCTCAAAAATTTTACAGAAAAAAATTGGCAATAAATGCCAACTTTTATTTATTTGGAAAGCCCCATACAAATAGCTGATTTTTTTTAAATAAAAAAATAACAAGCATTTTTTAGTAGAGTGAAATATTGATTTTATTTAATGTTATACTGGGAAAATAGAAGTACTGTTGACATTAGGTACAAGTTGAACGAGTCTCAAAACTATCATGAAATTATCGATATTGTATTATAAAAAGCAACGTTTTTAATTTTGTATTTCATTTTACCATTTTTGAAAATTAATAAGTTTAATTAATTTGTGTTGATTTTATCTGAAGATGGCGTTTTAAATGTGTAAATGCCGAAACGTACGTAATAAATAAAAGAATGGACAAAAAAATCACAACAAAAAACATAAATTGTTTTATTAAAAATATTGGTCGAATACCCAGGAAATAACTAACCATTGTAATTTTAAATTACCAGTAAACATTATTACTAAATTAATAAGACTGTAAAATTAAAGCTATTTTATTAGAGGCCCTTGTAAATTGATTAATCCAGAAGCAATTTTAATCATATGATCCATATAGGGAATGAGCTTTGCATTTACACATGAATGTGGTTTTAGTATTTTATATTCCCGAACTCTTCTGATGACTCGTTCTATATGTATTCTTAAACTTGCTTTTCGTTTGGTTTCCATAACTTCTATTTTGCTTAATTTTTCATTTGATGATACACTAGCAGGCCTTACTAGTCTACAATTATTTTGAGCAAGTAAGTTTTCTATATGCTTAAACCCCCTGTCTGCCATGATAACACAGTTTTCTTCAACTTTATTGAGAAAATCAGATTTTTCAACTACTAATGCATCCGAGATTCTTCCACCAAAACCTTCTGAAACAAAATTGATAATTCCGTCAGGTGTAGCAGATATCAAATATTTAATTGTGTTAGCCTTTTTATAATCTGACCATGTTAAAGCTTGTTTGATGGCATCTAAAGGTTTTTGGATCTCAATTTCTAAGCAGTCTATTATGCATTGTACGTCGCTATATCGGGCTCTAAATGGCGCAGGGAGTAATCCTTTTATTTTTTCTTTGGAGGGCCAGATTATCAATTGCTCTAACAATGTACTTACTGCCGGTATTGCCTTTGAGAACTTCTTACTGGCACCACTTTCCGATATACCATAAGCATCACCTAATTCAATAAAAGTTTGCCCCAACCGAATCTTTTGTAATACTATCAAAATACTTATTCCATCCATTTTTGTTCTATTCTCGATTAGATCAATGATATATTGGCAATCTTCGGGTACTCCCAAATAAAATTTCGGATTTTTTGAAACTAGATTCAATGTATGCTTCACAGCCAAATTTTGATCATTTTCTTTATCAGATAATATTTCTATGTCCGAAGATGCTTCTTCGCTTCCTAGAAACACTGAAGAAGTACTAGGTGAAGATAAGTTGTTACTATCTGTGAAAAGCTCGTGCAAAGGCATTTTACAGGAAGCCACTCCTACACTTGGTGGGGGGGGGGGGGGCAACTTAATTGGAGAACTACACTTGTTCTTAAGACTATTAACAGTTTGAACATGTTTACTGCTTGTTGTGGGTTTCATCATTACTCCTTTTGTGCAAGTATCCAATTTTCTCATTACGTCACTAGTTGTTGGAACTAAGCGCACATCATCAGTGCCCTTTTGAACACATCTTCGTTTCACCATTGGCATATCTTCCGTGGATATATAAGTTTTATGTTTAGGCGCCAAGTTGTTGGGAAATAAGTGAGGAATCACTTCCTTTTTCATCAACTTACGAGTAGCTCCACCCATCATTTTCCACATTTGATAATTTTCCATATCTTCTTCTAACTGCAATACAAGTTTTCATATTATGAGTCTTGAGAAATTTTGTCTTTGAAATAAGGGATATAACCGAGTGAATAACTCACAATAAAGTGATCCTCGCATACAAATAAGTTTGTAATTTTAGAAAAAGTGTTTTCTCTAGCTGTTGCTTGTATCCACAGAGTTCTTCTTGGTTCGTCTTTCGGCACTTGTATGAATGTCTTTTCGGGCATAGATAGCGATGTGTTTTTACACATTTTCACAAAACAATAGCGAAATGGAGTTCCACTCATTTTTTTAAATATTTTACTTATTTAATATGAAACAAAACAACACTTTCTGATGTTCAGGAAAAACTTGCCAGAATGACGTTTAGGTAATTATTAATAAGAAACGATTTCAAGGTCGGGTTTTGACACAACACTAAACAGAATAAGGTTATGCCTCAGAACACTTTAGTGGTATCGCCATGTTGCCAAACTTCCTTTATAAAACACTTGTGACGTCATAAGTGCTTTCCCGCCAAATTTCGAAGAAAGTCTAATAACTTGCTAATTACCTAAATATATATTTTTTAAATAATCGTAGGGTCTTAGACAAGTGTCCAGGAATTGTTTTATCAATTTTGTAAAATTTGGTCAAGTACCCTATTATGTGTGTTTTGTAAAGCAAAATGCCCCATTCAATTTGAAGTTTCACACTTTCCCGTTTGTTCTGTATTCACTTTAAAAAAATAAGAAAAAATATTAGTATTATTTTTGTGGTTGACATTAGATCTAGTTACACATGAAAATAAATATGCAATGATAGCGTTATGACGTTAGTAATGACATGCCTGGAATTTTGCAAATGGGGTTACCTAAACAGGGGAGTTTACTCAACAGCTCCGCAAAAAATAATACTAAAGCCTGTTTTACATTGACAATTTCTTCCTGAATTAATCCATGAATAAGTTTATGAATAAATTCATGAATTAATTCACAAAAAGTTCTATTTTACACTGATGAAGAAATTGATGAATTTTTTGTCACCTTATGTCAGATTCTAGGGAATACCAACACAAGGGAATAAATAACAAAATAATTTTTTTGTGCTGCATTTCCCCTATCAGAACATAATATTTTCTAACCATATCCATCTTCATCCAAAGCATCTTTAACTACAGATTAAGTCTGGCTAGAAGAGTAGTTGAAAATGCATTTGGCATTTTAGCCTAACGATTTAGAGTTTTTTGACTACAATTAATTTGAATGTGGAAAAAGTGGAAACCACAACATTGGATTGTTGCACATTACATAATTAGAGAGCTTGATAAAGACTATATATTTCAATTTGGACTTTCTTACCAAACATGCTCACCAAGACATGCTTGCGTTGCTGCCCAAGAGGAGTTTTGTGATTATTTCGTGAATTAGGGAGCTGTGCCTTGGCAGCGGAATACATAAATAAAACATATTGTAACATTTCACACACTTTTTATCTAAGTATATTATCTTTAAAACTATGTACTCTCCTCTTCCTTGTCTAATGCCTCAAACAAAACCAGTATCAAAATATAACCTTCCTTGTGTTCAAATTTTCAATGTTAGTACTCCTGAAGTTCACGCAAAACTTGTCGGAAAATAGAACATGCTCTAATTCGTGAAGTAACTTCATGAAGAAATTCATGAATTAATTCATGAAGAAATTGCCAGTGTAATACACAACTTTTTATAATAATTTGTCCTTGAAGTGACTTCATGAAGTAATTCATGAAGAAATTGAATTAAAAAATGAGAATACTTGAAATATGCAGCAGCTGAAGTGCAGATGCTGAAAAAGTTAAATGTTGAAGAATGTGCGGTGTTGTTTGTTGTGAAAAGTAGATGTAAATACTAGGTATTCACTGAGCATTATTTATTGTATTGTAATAGTGGGTATGACATTTTATTATTTCATTTTTAGGATAATTGCTATGACATTACCTACCTGTTAAGTGTTATGTTAAATTGAAAATACGAAGTATTGTTAATTTATTTCCATGACAATAATGTCTAAGAGTTTCGCATTTTTTTATTATTTGCAATAACAATAATTTTAGATTATCTATTCGACATTCAATGAAGTACATAAAAAACGCTTTATTTTCTTGAACTTGAAAGCCTACTGTGCCTACTTTAATTTCATATAATCGATTATTTATTTTCATGGATAACTCTACCTTCTGCCAATCATAAATATTACAAATGATTTTTCTTAATTTCTTACATTAAATACAGATCAAACCGGCAAGTGTGACATATCAAATTAAATGGGATATTTTGCTTTACAAAAAATGCAGCAATAAATTTTTTTCCAGATAATTTAATTTTTGATCCCAAGAGAGCCCAAAGTCAGTCATGTCTAATATTTTAAAATTGATACGATAGTTGTATTCTCACAGTTGTTGCAAACAATTTTCATAGCAAACTTTTTTGTATACCTCTAGAAAGAGGTTTAAATGTTTTTTTTTTTTTTTACTTTTGGCCATATTTTTCCTAGGTGGTCATAGACGGCAACTTTTATAATGAAAAAAGAAGGCCGCTCGGAAGAGCTATCGATTGCACCCGCCACCAATTTTTTCTGTCAAAAAGATATTTTGAGTGAGCCACTTATATACGCCACCCTGTATAAGACAAATACAAAATAACAAAGCTTGTTTTAAATTAAATAAGAATCACGAGTCTGAAATTTTGGCTTAATACTCCTAAGGATTTGTCATATCTGTTATATTTGCCATAATCATAATTAACTGATTATGACTGGTCGGATATACCGAAAATATGTTGACAAAATGCGCAACACTTCCATTCCAATTTATTGTTCGAGGCGAAGAAGCCACCCCCAGTCTTCCTGTTCTTGGTTGTGATCAGTTCCAATACGCAGGTCGCGCAGTGGTTTTCTTCTCGCTGATTAGACACCCATGGTGGGGAAATAAGGACGGGTAGATAGCTACGAATTTAAGCTTAATTATTATTGTGGCAAATATAACAGAATAAAGAAAACCGACATTGTACTAAGAAATGCAAAGTGCCTTGACCAATAATGGGAGTTTAGGTGCAGCCAAAGCATGGAAATTGAGTAAATTATGTACTTACCGAAACATCCATTTGAATAAGTACACATGTGAGCAGCTTTTCCAACTGCACAATAATTTCGGGGATAGGAATACCAATATCTATAATGAGCTGATTCAATTCAAAAAGCATTTGATTAACACTCTCTTCATCCGCTACAATCTTCTTGATAGATTCCGGAAGGATAATGGTGTGGAAATTGAAGTTCAAATCATACAATCCCTTGTAGATGCTATTTGTTACTCTAATCCCATTACAAATTTGATAAAACCTCTGATCGTCAGCCTCTTGTCTTGCCGGAATATTACCTATCAGTTCTACAGCTCTTGAACTATGCAGAAGGAGGTCATCTAAGAACCAGTCACCTTCACGTGACATCAATTTTATCAGCCAATCACCGGCTCGATGTGCCGTAACCTCAAGCGTTATAAAGTTGCGATTTAATATTATCAATTCACCAGCAATTACGAATTTCAATGCACAAACAGAACCCTTCTCAGTTTGCAAGAAATTTGAAATGCCAATTTTTGCATTGCTGTACAGTTTTTCTAGAGAACCATTAGGCTCTTTTGTTCGTAATGTAGCCAAGTCATCATACAGTTTGTTTACCTGTATAAGGGTTTCTTTGTAGTAAGAATCTAAAGTGAACGCTACACTGACTATCTGAGGTGCATTGTGATGTTTGCTCGAGAGGAATTCTTTAAAGTTTTCTATAACAGCGTCACAACCCTGAAGGCTTTTTGTTTCAAGCATGTGCCGAGCCCACTTGGCAAACAACTGCATTCTATGGGAGTCCATATAATTTTTAGGGCATTGTACAAGAAGAGAGAAGTAATCTTGGAAAATCTGAATGCATTTCCTTGTTTGTAGGTTAAGGTGTTGCGATAGCTGAAGAACTTCTTGTTCAGATTGTTCGCACAAAACAACAACGTCGTCTTTGCCAGCATTGTGTAGAAATTCTTTGACTAATTCAAAGATATGCATACAATCTTCACCCATGTTTATTAAATCTACCATCCACTGGGTGAATTGTTGCTTTTCAAACATACCAATTAAATTGTTATAGAGGTCGAGATGAATCTCACAGTCCTTGATAATCTTTTCTAAATCGCTTTTGGCAACACTGATAATTTCTTGTGATTTCATATAACAATCATATTTGGATGGCAATTTGAAAAGAGAATGCTTTTTCGAGCCTTGAGCTTCTGCTTCTTTAACTAATGCAAGTTGCTGGTGTAGATCTTGTAACTTTTCTTCTGTTTGGTCAAGTTCCACTTTCTGCTTAATGTACTTATTGATGTTGGAGATCAAATTTGGAATTTCGGCCATTACTTCATCCCTAAAAGATGTTTCAATTTAAGAACAATAACCAGCAAAATTATCTTGAGATGAAGATCATGATAAGCAATAGGTTATGTTAGCTTGGAAATGGAGAAGAGTGTATCATTCGTTAATGAATATTTTAAGTAAGCATTCTAGATAAACAATAAACTTACCTATTCTCATTCCATTCCACTCTCATTTCAGTACATCTCACGTTAAACAATGACAACGTAACTTCCCTCTCTAACTCCTTTTTAGTTTGACGAGTTGAACAGCTGCTTGTAGTCAAGCCACCAAAAGTGGTACCTGCCAAAACTTCACCACCAACTGTCCAATCGATGAGTGGATCATAAACAAAAGCTTCGAGAAGGGTAAGTAAGGTTTCTCTGCCCTTACGCATTGTTTTGAGAACATTCTCACAAGCTATTCTAAATATGCCCTGAAACAAATATAAAATTATATTAGATTATAATTGTATTGGGCAGGGCAGAAATCTATGTATCATAAATTCTAATGCCAATCTGCAGAAATATTTTATATAGAAGTTTATAGCCGTTTAATGGCATATCCCAGCAACATATCAATAGTTTCAGGGAGCCTGTTTTAAATTCTCAACAAACGTTAGTTTTTATTTTTCATTTTGATTTTAAATCAGAAGCAATAAAAATCATCTGTCAATTTTCACTTTAACAAAAACCTTTCTCTATCAGTTTATTTTTTACCACCCACCAAGAATACTGTTTTTTGTTTCTTTTCCCACACTAATAATCTGTGTTTAATTAGTTTAGATTGATAACTGTTTCTGTCACAGTTGAAGTACAGGCGCGGCCTCATAAATGTTTCCACTAGGCATGAGAAATGAGCAAAAATCAAAAATTTTGTGTAAGTGCGGCAACTTTGTGCCAATTCTACGGCTTCTCAAATCAACAACTTCCTCTACATTTCCTCGCACCACCCTGCTCATCCCCGTAACTGTATAGGTAGAAAATAAAAATAGCGTTGAGTGACGTATTAATATACGTCAGTCAGCGAAAATAAGTTTGCTGCATTATTATTATTATAATAATTTATAAGTGGGTTTAAAGTTTTATTTTACACTGTTCCTTGGTGTTTTGAGAATCACGTAACGTGAAATTACGCGTATTTTTTTTATTGATTGATAAAGTATGATTGTGTTATTAAAGAAGAATCTCGTAGTGTTTTTTTACATTGGTTACAAAACTTTGATTTAATTTAATTTCTAAAGCTTCATGTGAGGTTCTGATCCGTCGGTTTCATTGATTCTACAGCCATCCCGTTTCTCGAAAGTTTTTAATCACGAATCACGAAATTTTCTTAGATATCTGATTTTCGAGGTCCTTTTTGATACCGGTGGAAAGTACAACACCCTATTAAGAGATTTACCACCTCATTCGATTTTTAGAACGGTTCTATTCAAGGTTGTCGAAAGACTTTAGCGAAAAAAGCCGCCAATGTCCGTGGGCAGGGTTGTAAGATTTTCCACTATTATTCAGGCAATCTAAGGCCAACCTAACAGTGCCGAATTTACTGTTTTTCGCACTGTAACTGGCAATATCGCGTAAGGCAATGTCGCGTAATAAGATGTTAGATTTGCCATCACTTACACCTTTGAGGTTATGGCTTATGGCATGGCTGGCTTTCAAACCGCGAGAGAGTGCTAACTGCAACGTTGTCAATGGGCCTTGTTCACTCAATCGAATTTCGATATTTCTTACTACTATAATAAAATTAATCACATAAGTCTTTAATAAAATCCCCCTCAGCATCTTTCTATTCTATAATATTGTTATTAACTAAAAAAATATATAAAAAATTTAAACTGCGCGCCTTCATTTGGAGCAATGAAATTGCGTTTGCGATGTTGTCGGTTATACTAGTAATCGAAAAAAAAAAATTCTATCTCCGTTCTAATCTCAGACATACACATTGAATCGAAATCGATTCTCTAGAGAAAGACAGTTGTATAAACGGTTGTCCGAACTCGACCATACAGACGCAGGTAGTTGTTTTGTGGGTCGTGTGCCGTGTCTATATCAATCTGTCATGTAATTTTGTCATTCTTTAATGTAAACCGAGCTAATAAATCTAAATGTTTTTCTGAAAACCTGCAAAAAGTTAAAAGTTAAAGTGTATAGTATGCCGATTTGAAATCAAATTTAATTGGTCTTTAATAAGGATGGTGATGGTGCTAGGCACTTATTTAGCATTATCAGTATTGTTACCTCCCTGAAGAACTGAAAAAAGTTATAGATCCTCTCCTTGAGAGAAAGGAGAAAGGAATATTTTGGTCACCCGGAAAACCTTTTGATAGCCATTTTAGGGGATGATAGAAAACACATTCGAGAGTTAGCTTTAAGAATAATTGCAAAATGAAGAAGATAACGGAAAAACCAACGATGTCAGAATATTTCGAGTAAATAAATTAAATTTTGATTGTCAACATTATGTCTAGTTGTTGTTATAAACCAGATTTATTTAGGTTTGGACAACTTACAAGTTGGTGATCATTCTGCAAGTAACTTTTAACTCAAAAAAGGGAAAAACATTGGGATTGTGGTATATTATTAAATTAATTTATATTGGGGTTATTTTTTTATTTCTTTTTATGGCCTCTGCTCTTTTCGAGCAATCTAGACACTATGTGGCGACATACGGTGCCAAAGCATGGGGAACCATAAAAGACCTACCCACTCGTGCACCGCCACGCCGCCCCCTGATATTGAGGTCATGTGTTCTTCCTCAGTCCTCACAAATCTCAAATAGAAACATATCGATCTTGCCGTAAATCGTGACAACATTGCAAAACAGTAGCCAATCAGATTTTTGGGCCTGTGACGTCACGGGCCCAAGAAATTTGAATTTCAAAAACGTTTTTAGGGAATTTCCCGGGCGAAAAAAAATCGGAAAAAAATATTTTCGTGTTTTATTTACTATTAAGATTCATAATCAAAAATAAAAAAAAGGTGTGAAACAGGCCCATTGTACTCCTTTGCGACCGCACATATTGGAACGATTTCAAGGGGCGCGTTTGTACCTATGTATGGCAAATAGCTTTTTTCTCCTAGAAAAGTTGTAAAGTTGCACATCTCAGAGGGGTCAGGTTGAAGTTGGGACAATTTTTGTCAAATGGATGATATTTGAAACATTAAAATAATAGTATTTGAGAATTTTTCCTCCAAAGCACCCTTAAACATGGATACTTGTAAACTGAGGAGCGCCTCATAGAACAAAATCAATGTAAAAATTATTAAAATCAATAGTGAAATAAAAAAGTTATGGGATAGAAAATAGAGAGAAAATTGATCAAAGTATTTTTCACTTCTGGCCACATGAAATTATGCCAACACTGAATTAGTTGATCCAAAAAAACATAGAAAACGACATATCACCTAATTAACCTAATTTCACCCCCCTCAACCACCTACTTTTTACAATAATGTCAAAAATGTTCTTTATTGACATTGACGAATTGATCCAAAGGCAATCAGAATTGCCCTATTGTAGGTAAAGGATATATCTACCAAATTTGAAGTTCTCATCTCCATCTGAAATTGTCGACGGTCCACACAACACTCAGATATGAGATTTTTTTTACTAAAACTTTTAGTTTTTGAGATTTTAGAACATCTTTATATTTACATTTATTATTATATGTATTCCCAAAACTTTTGGAACTTGCAAAAAATATTCAAAATAAAAAAATGAAAATTTCATATAAATATTGTAATACAAAGAACTCGTTTTCGAAACACATGGTGTTTTACAGATATGTTTTATTGTTTACACATAAGAAGTACATATTTTAATCAAACATCTTGTTTTCATATTTTTTCAGAGATTTTTAAAACTTTTTACATATGTTCAGACCACGGCAATAGATTATATGTTCAGACCCTCTTTAAGGAAAAAGACTCATGGTAATCAGACGAAATCAGTCAAAATTTTTGAAATCGCAGGTTATCACCTGTAATTATAGGAAATCAAAGGAAATCATGATTGTTGGTGGATTTCTTTGTATTATTTTGCGTGTGTGGGAGGCTGTCGCAGCTACACCCCCCGGAAGTGCGCCAGCTGGAGGTCCATTCACTTACTAGTGAAACAAAATAAAGCTTAGGAAAAATTTTCAGCTTTTGTGGTTTTGGTCTCGGTGGCTCCCGGTTTAGTCGACTTTGTAGATCAATGATCGGATGATCATAGGTTCGAACCCTGGAACTGGCGTTGGTTTATTTTTTATTTGCAGAATTTGGCGCCTTGACGTCAGTGCATGCTGAGATGAAGATGAGTTGCAAAGTTTTGCTTGAAAAACCATTTCATTAGAAAAACTCAAAAGACAAGAATCGACCATTAAAAAGGATAATTAAGGTACTAAAATGATGTAAATCAAGCTAATAACTTTTAAAACTATCAATCCCGATCTAATATATCACATTGTTGTCAAATTTCGGTACAAAAGTCTTGGACCGGGAGATAGTGACAGATTTTTGGACGTGATTTTACTCAGTATGCCTTTCAAAGGGCATTATGTGGCACATATTCTCACAATAATAAGGTATGTGAAAAACTGAGTTTTCAATTATTCGAAAAATATGCGTTTTGATATGATTTTATACAGGCTGCCATGTGTTTTATCATGAACTTCAAAATAAAAAGTTCCTCGGAAAAAATAGGCATACCGTTAGGGTGGGTCCAAAGGGCTATTATTGCCACGTGATCTTGTATTTTAATAATTAATTTTTCCACGTTTCTGAACAGGCTGCCAATGAGAAGTATGCAAGTTCTTGTTATGAAACTGCTGAAGAAAAGATGGCATACCGTTTGCGCATGTCCAAGTACACTTTTCATCGAATAACTCGTTTAAATGATTAAATAACATTCAATTTAAACAGTACTTGGACATGCGCGGAAGGTATGCCATCTTTTTTTCAGCATTTTCATAATAAGAACTTGCATACTTCTCATTGGCAGCCTGTTCAGAAACATGGAAAAATTAATTATTAAAATACAAGATCACGTGGCAATAATAGCCCTTTGGACCTACCCTAACGGTATGCCTATTTTTTCCGAGGAATTTTTTATTTTGAAGTTCATTATAAAACACATGGCAGCCTGTATAAAATCATATCAAAACGCATATTTTTCGAATAATTGAAAACTCCGTTTTTCACATGAAGAACCCAGGATGACTCTCTGATTCATACCTTATTATTGTGAGAATATGTGCCACATAATGCCCTTTGAAAGGCATACTGAGTAAAATCTCGTCCAAAAATCTGTCACTATCTCCCGGTCTATCTCGATAGTAAATTAATAACTTTTTCTTTAAATTGGCAGTGAAGTGTCTCAAAATAGTCATCAAAAGCTCAGAAATAGGCACTGAAGTAAACCATTATTGTACGATTTTTTCAATAAGTAGGCCTTGGCGAGATGTAAACATCAAACGTCAGACGCGGAGCCATGAGCCATCGCCCGTCAAAAGTGACAAAATATTCAAAACCCGGCCAATAAAGGCCCATTTAACTTTTCGTACACATTGCGAAATTATTACCAATCTTTCAGTATAAATATTTTAGCAGGTTTGAATAGTAATCTATTTTACATGGACCATGGACCTAGGTAAAGCAATCGTCAAAGTCAAGCAACACCGCGACGAGTCGATTCATGGACGGGTGATATCTTATGATTATTTTTCGCCTAATAAAAAATTTTTTCCGATTAAAAAAATAATATGTAGGTACCTCGGCACTGAAGTTCTTTTTATGACTCATGTGGTTTATTTGCCTCGGCCAGAGGCCTCGGCAACTAAATTCTACATGAGTCATTAAAAGTTGAACTTCATTACCTTGGTACATAAATAACTATTCCATTGTTACATTTTAATGACCCTTGATCAAATAAGGACGACGCAATATCTAGAAATGTCAACGTAGTAGTTTGTTCAAGCCGTTAATTATTAACAAAATAAACGAGGCATTCCGAGGGCAAACAAAAAAAGCATGAATGAAATAAATTCTACCTAATATATAACACCTATTTCATGGTTTGATATGTCAAATGCATCGCACCTTTTCGCTGTACTGATGATTTATACCTTAATACCTAGCAAAAGGACCGCCAGCATATTTATGAGCACCGAAATCTGGGAGGAACAATAATGAGTTTTTATCTGACCCAACCATATATGATATTAACAATTACTCCGGATCAAAACAACATTTTTGGGGGGAATAAAGTGCTTGATAAAGTTCCAGAACACATTAATTAACAATATTACAACATAAAAGTAGAAAACGTTGTGTTGTTAACGTAGGTCCTTTGGACCCTAGGTCATGGTTTTTTAGGTAGATTACAAATAAAATTGTGAAAATTCAACCATTATTAGCAAGACTTAATTTGAAAGTGAGAAGGATTAATCCTACTTATGTTTTAGCCTTTATTAAAAACAACAAACAATACAATACAGAATATGCAAATTCTTGGTAGGAATTGCATTTATTAATGATTTTCGAAAATTTGACCTTTTTAACATGATTATCTGTTATCTATACAACTAATAATTATTTAATACATACAGGTATAAATACTCATATTAACCACACTATCTCTATCTATTATATTTATGCCCATCAAAACATACTACAACAAAAGGAAACTAAAATATTTATATATTTATAAATATGTTCTTAACTCAAGTTCGAAACAATTAGTAGAAAAAAATGATTTAGGGAAAAAATAAATAAATTTTACAAATACGATAACCAGATACGCATACTAATTTTATTCCGATTGTGTTTTCCTATTCATTAATTTAATGATGAAATTAAAGTTAATTAGTATGCAGCCACTGCATAAATTGAATATGCCAGCCGAATCTATAAATATAAACACAATGTGCATTATTATCCTTGTTCTATTTATATAATCTACTAGCAACCACATCATTCTTTTGGACAAAAAATCAACTGAGACTACATAATAATAGGCATGAGGGGAAGAATCGGTTGTTAGAATAGCAAAATTTGTTGTTTCCGATGTATTAGTGAGAAAAAAAAAGTTTTAATAAACGTGCCCCCTGCACATATATTTTTACGTATAACAACTGTTCAATTTTGAATAATTAGAACCGGGATGTCTTGTATAATTTCGAAAAAATTAGGAGCCAAAAAATAGTTCCATCCGCGGTGAGGAATACATAACTTCCGTAGGTTACAGAAAAATATACATTTTCAAAATGGGGGAAACAATACGTGCAAATGGGGCAGATATCTCCTAAATGTGTTATATGTGCCCTATTATATGGAGTACTCGATAAAAAATAAGTAGGCATTATCTAAAGATAATATTAGCGTCCCCACTATTCGGCCTTATTCCATAGTCGTAAGGAAACGATGACTTTACAATTTTTTATGGAATTTGAATTATGCTGTGCTATTAATTAAAGTAGAGATTCAAGGTTTTTCATTGCCTAGGACTTCTTATGAAACATTTTAGGGGTGTTTTTGGAAATCTTGATATTATTCTTTATTAGCTATGGAACGAAAGTATTCGAAAAAATTTGTAATGCTGGATGTTAAAAAGCTAAAAAAATATCATGAAACATGGTTGGTTGTTTTTACATTATCCGGTAATATCAAAACACAAAAAAACTCAGTGACAACAAAATTATAATTAATTTAACTTAAATCTTTTGGGCTTCAAATTTTCCCAAAAACTTTCATCCCATACGTTACAAATGAAGCCTGTTTATGACTTTTTTGACATCTCCGTTGTTGTAGGTATAATAATATGAATGAATACATGTATCGCATACCCATTTTGTTTCATTCATATTTATATCATATTTATAATTTAATAAATATATTTTTAAATTTCTAAATCGCAGTAACACAAGGCACTTGTAAACCATATAAGAATGAATTCCTGTTATTATAGTTCGCAATAAAATATTGGGTTTATTCCAACAACAGTTCTGAACCGATCAGCGATCTAATTGGTTGAAAACATTTCAGAAATTACTTTTTTTGCAATCTGATTCCCTAGAACTGGTTCAGAACCGTTGCTGGAACAAAGCTATTGTATACTAGCAATTCTACATAAAAAAGTATTCTTATATGTCCAGTAAATTAGAAAAAAAAATCCATCGATAGTACACCATACAAAAAGCTTAAAGCCGAGTTTTCGACCACCAACCCCTTACAGGTTTTCTGCCATCTTGACTTTAGGGGTAAATAAGTTTTCGCGGATAACAGCTGTATTTTTAATTTTACCAAAAAATAGCCGACACCATGTTTGAATGAAAAAAGGTGCTCTCTGCAAATTTGTGTTCTTAACATTTTCTTGAATTTTGCATATAAGTTATAAGAAAATAACCGAAAAAAGGGGTTGGAATTTTTTTCACATCTAATATCCCTTTTTCTGCCAACGACAGCGCGAAAGTTTCTTAACAAAAGTTGTTCACTACAAAATCACCTAAGATATTTGTCTGAACAACTTTTTTCTATGAGAACTAGTTTATTTCCGGTAGCGTCTTAAAAGTTGTGCGCAACGTCTCCTGGCACCTTGTAGCGCCCAAGTACGCGCGCTGTAAGTTGCAAAATTTTCCAAGTTTTTTTTTATATCTGACTGTACATTGACATTATTATGTAAAGCCTAATAATTAATTGTGTCCGCGCGTCGTAGTTTATGGTACATGGATGAAAATTTGAGTTTTTCGAACGGATGCAGACTTCACCGGCCGAGGCGCAGTCGAGGCTGGCGAACCGCAGAAGTATGAAAAACTACTTTTTATTATACTTCTTTGAAAACACCTTATTTTCATCTGTTTTAGCAATAATGAAAGATGGGGTTTTTCGGGCTAGCGCACGGAAACAGCGCATGGAAAAACTTTCCGTGCGCTGAATAAAAATACCGAATATATGGCTTTAAAATAGAAATATACAGCAAAGTAAACTAAATTTAAGAAACTCTATATGCTTTCTTATATTTAACATGTAGCTATTTTGTATTTTAATTCGTAAGTGTTTCAATATTTAGATACATTTCTGTAATATTTTTGACGTTTTATTCACCTTATCTGACAATAATAACTAATTTACAACAAAGCACCTTTGAAATAATTTGAGAGTAACCATGGAAACGCATCATACATACCAAACACTATATTGTCTGCATTGTTTATTTTTTGTCAATTAAATTTATCACTATAATATGCCGATGTTTTAAGATTCCGTTTTCAAAGAAGTATAATAAATAATATCGTTCATTACACGTCCAGAAATAGATTTTTCCGTGCTTGCATGACTTCCCGTGTTCGGCTGCGCCTCACACGGGAATTTGTCACGCGCGCACGGAAAAATCTTTATTTCCAGACTCGTAATGAAATATACTATTTCGTCCATAGAATATTTTTATTCGAATGTGCATAGATAAATACTTATTTTAAAAAGTATAAAATTAAGATAAGAAATTACATTCTATATTTTTCATTACAATAGTTACCTCGTTACCTATGGACTTATAGTCGACCATGGAACAGAGCAAACTATTAAACTGTCAATGTGCCTGAACAGAAATTCAGTGTACACTTGAACGGTCGTTTTCACAACATCCTGTATATGTACTCAATTTCTCTAGCTTGCCCTAGAGTACCTGTATTGCGTGCCCTATATCTATTCCCAAAGTTTTGTGCGTTTCTCAGTTGCTACATTTGTAGCATAAGGATTAACAATATGATCTTAATTGTCATCAATCTAATTATTGTGTTTCGCAGAATTAAAGAGCGAATTCTGGCTCCTTTTGGAATATGCCTAATCTATTCCCCGAAGGCTGGCTCGAAGAATCCACCTCCACGCACCATCCTCATTCCGCTCGCTTCGTATTCAGTCCGCGACGCGCTCCCTAGCGAACAGCACGCCATCCGGCCTCTGCTACGCTCCACCATGCGCCTCGCACGCCTTCACCGCCGGCAGTTATTCCCCAAGTAAACGATCATGGAGAACGCCACCGTCGCCGACGGCGACACCTACAGCGGCAGCGCCGCCTGGTTCGTCGTCGGCATCACGACGACCGTGGCCACCGTGCTCGGCAACCTGCTCACCATTTCGGCGATCCTCCTCAGCAAGAAACTCTCCTCGATCATCTCCAACCACTTCATATTCAGTTTGGCCGTCAGCGATCTGTTGGTGGGCTTCTCCACGCCGTACCACATGTCGTTTTACCTTGACAGCGACTTCGGCAGGGACAAGCTCAACTGCCTGCTGCGGTTCGTGTTGATATCGTTCGCGTGCTACAGCTCGATCTCGAATTTGGTGGTCATCGCGGCCGATAGGTACGTCGCGATTGTTTACCCGCTGCACTACAACAGGATAATGACCAGGAAGACGGCGTTCCTGTTGACGGGGGTGGCGTGGGTGATCAGTTTCGCGATGTCGAGCATACCACTGGTGTGGAACGAGTGGCGTGAGGGGATGCAGTGCGAGCAAATCAACGTGATCCCGCAGAGTTACGTGAACTTCGTGATAGGGCCGAGTTTCGTGGTGGTGTGGATGATGATGATGCTCCTGTACACGAGAATATGCAGGGAGGCCTCCGACCACCAGAAGAGGCTGAGGAGCGCGAGTAGCGTGCAAAATCTCACGAGTCCCAAGGATTCTAAGTCCATCCAGGTAAAACGTTCGTCAATAATTCTTGGATACCTCAATAAAATGCTTTTCTTTAGAAAGTTGTTGCATGATTACATTTTATAAGGGTGGGTCAATCAGGGTGTACAAGGTGAGCGAAACTCGACGCCCCAGGCCTACAGCGGGAACACGAAAACTCAAAATAAAATTTCGAAAAGGGGTTCTTAAAAGGGACTTACTAAGATCCAATTATGACCGAAAATTATCTTTTTTTTATGTTTGTGAAAATGGCCGCTGTGACTTCATCCATATTATTTTCCCAGGAACATACAATTTTTCCCTATATATTGAAAGTCCTTATCATTCTCAACAACATTTACACGACAAGATTTTCTGTATCTTTTATTGTTCAAAATCTACAGGGTCAAATATGTAAAAAACACGGAATTTTTTTCTAATCATTTTCCGAAATCTAGCTAGCCATGGAGTATGCTAGGGTGTCTTGCGCACCCTTAAATTTATTCAACTGGCATATTTTTAAAATTTTTGACTTGTGCTTGTTACTAACTTGTTTGCTATTGTTTGTCACAAAAATCACAATGGATTATAGTCGAGTTCCGACAAAATATCGCTGTTGGGAATACATGAGGAAAATCTAAAGCGAAGTTGGTAGATGTGAAAAGTTATGCCTCATCTCATCGCTTATAGAAAAGGAATAAATAACCAGTGATTTCTGATCTGTTGTTTTATTATGCGGTAACCTCGAACTCAGCTGTAGCGCCTCTGATTGGTTATCGTCAATAACGTCTCCTTACTACGTCACCAGGTCGATAGGCGCATCGATTAAGACCAAATAATTCTTAATAAGAATAAATAAATCCGTATATTTATCTACTGACCAAAGATATTATATAAAAAAAGAAACAAAACTACTTGCAGTTGAATATTATTGTTTGTATTTTAATCCCGATTAATAATTCAGAGAATAAAAACATCGGACGCCTATGGTGGATTTCTGTCACAATATCTGTTCTTCTTTCTCTTTAGCTACCGTCTATTATATCTGAATTCCAGTAATGTTTCAGGTATTTTTTAATTAGGCATTGAATTATTATTTAGAAAGAAATTATTTTCCGCCGCTCCTATATAAAAAGGTACGCGACCCGAACAACAGGTAGTCCGTCGGCTGGTGATAATAAAACTGATAACTGATAAACATTAGTAAAAAAAGGTTCAAAGGACTCGTCGACGACGCTTATTCTCAGAAATCTACTTTATCTATTATGGTTTATTCTTATTAAAGAAGCCAAATTCCTGATTCTTAATACCTATCTTATTTAATTTAATTTTATACACATAGACAACCCATAATACCGAAGATAATACATTAGTGACAATATTATTTTTCAAAGAAATATCTGTTTTGAAATCAGTAGTAGTCTCAAAATTGCCATTAAAAGCTTAGCTAAACTAAAGTTAAGTCATTATTACTAAGTAGGGAATCAGGAACCTTTGGCACTTAGAAAATACTTCTTTTGCTTAACTCCACACACCAAAAAATTGTTTTTTGCACTGGACGCGCGTTTCGCTAACCATGTTAGCATCATCAGGAGATGATAAAGTCTAAAAAAAAAGTAAGTCATTATTATACGACTCTTTCTATTATTATTATTTTATTTTTTATTGGTAGTACCAAGGGAGAGTATCTCATAGGCGGTGGTATTTGGATGGGGTAATTGTTTCATGGCCTGCTATGATGTTTTAAAATAGCAAATTTTCAAGAAACCCCTTTAGGTATTTTTTTACGACAAAATGTTTTATTCTTTCTGGAGATTTCACGTCAAAATTTTATTTTTTCACTTTGATCAAGGTTCCTTAATAATATTTTGACGTGAAAGGTCCAGAAATGACACATTTCTAAGAAAAAAGTGAGAGAAAAGGCGAAAAAGCTAAAAATCAAAGTAGGCCTAGACTCTTGAAATTTATTGATAATTTCTGCTGAGAGGTACGTGAGTTTAACCAGGTGATCACCGAATATTTCTCGAATACAGCACCAGAATAAAATGTATAAATAATACCATAATACTATAAATCCATGATAAACAAAATTTAATAATAATAATAATAAAATAATAATAATAAAATAATAAATTTGATACACAACATGCAGGTGCTGGAAGCATGATTTGATTTGGTAAAAAGTAAATAGGTAGGTGGACTTTTGATTAATTTATTTGCCTTTTCCATATGCTTTTAATTAATAAAAAAAAACATTTTTGCCAAAAATGAAATCTAGGTACTTGAAATATAAAGAAATACTTAAAAATTTAAAAACAACTAAGTACATAATAATATTATCCAACTTGAATATCAGGTGCATCTCCAGCCAGCCGTAACACCATTACTTGTCCTTGCCCAATAGTCGGCAATGCCCGAAGAATGGTCTAATATTCTGCTATTATTCGGTCTGCTGAATATTTGGTGCATTTCTACTCTAAGCATTATCCTTTCTTTCCTAGTCTAAGGGTCATTTTTATATTGATGTGTGGTTTTAGTGTTCAGTTATCATCACAGAGGCTCCTAAAACGCGTTTTGATAAGAAATACTATAAATTTGAGGGATTAAGCGAATATTTCGCAGAATAGTTAGCCGAATAATAATATTCGGTATTCTGCCGCATTTCACTATTCGCTGCACCCCTAAAAATTATGCCAGACCATTGAGTAAAGGCATGTCAAACTGAAAAGCCATAAAAAAATTATTTGATATAATTTTGGTTTAAAAGTTTAGCCTGGCATACAGTGTAAAAAACACCGAAAATTGGAATTTTGTAATTTTAAGAACTAAGTTGCGATTAAAGGTCATGTTTTTGAAATAGGTTGCAATTAGTGTGGAACTTTTTGGTCCTACATGAAAATCGGTAAGTACCTACTATTGTTTCCCTTCACTTCAATTTCGATATTACGAAATACGATTGCGTTGTACGTAATGCATTACAAAAAAATGACAATGTGAATGTGCAACCGATAATTCAACGCATATTATTACTGGTTTATCTATATTTTGTTAAAATACTTGCGTGTGAAATTAGCATCCATAAAAATAATTAAATATTGAGTAGTTTTTAATTATTAAGGAATTTCCAGCACTGTTTATTATTTTCCTAATGTAATCTAGTTTACTGGGCTAATACACCACTTTTTGTAGTTGTTTATGCGATTGTATGGGGTGAGAAGACTGCACGGTATTTTTTACAATTTTTTTGTCGACCCGGATTTACCCGAAAAAAAAATTAAAATTAAAAAAAAACGTAACTATCAGATAATAGTTATTTATGTACCAAGGCACTGAAGTTCAACTTTTTATGACTTATGTGGAATTTAGTTGCCGAGGCCTCTGGCCGAGGCAAATAAACCACATGACGAAGTATGACAAAGACACGGCCGCTTCGAACAGAAAAACCAAACTGCCGCTTGTTGTGCCAGCCTCCATAATAAATTTATTGATATTCAAACCTACTAAAATATTTGTACTGATAGATTGCGCTGCTATAGGTAACAATTTCGCAATGTGTACGAAGAGTTAAATGGGCCTTTATTGGCCGAGTTTTGAATATTTGGTCACTTTTGACGAGCGATGGGTCGGCGTCTGACGTTTGATGTTTACATCTCGCCAAGGCCTACTTATTGAAAAAATCGTACAATAATGGGTTACTTCAGTGCCGATTTCTGAGCTTTTAATGACGATTTTGGGACACTTTACTGCCGATTTAAAAAAAAAAACATTATTATTGCAACTCTGCTCGTATTTCCGCCGCAGTTGAACTAATGATGGGCACGCGCATTATTGCTCCCTCGCTGGCTGTCCGTGTCAAAGTTAAAAGCAAAGCACGTGAACGATCATTATAGTAACAGAATTTAATTTTAATAATAAAATAAGATCTATAATTTGGAGTCGATATGTGATAATTGTTTCAAAATAAAAATCGCACGGCAGATCTAAAGCCCCCCCCGGGTTACGTCACTGCGAACAAGGCTTCACAAATCCGTCTTCAATTTTCGCAAAAAAAGCCAGCCCATGATGAAACAGTTTACGGTTTGAAACGTTTTCTGTTTATAATAACCTCTAACAAAGACTGGTTCAATATTTTTATGTAAAATGTGACGCGCCGAATGCCGACGGAGGACGAATGGTAGAAAACGATCGATAAAAGCCGCGCTGCTCGACGTTCGAACTGTCAGGGTAGTGCCGTTGAGTGAAATATTTGGATAGAGGACCAACGACGATCAAGAATTTCAATTATAATAGAATAAAATTGAAATTTATTATTTATATTTATTATTATCTCTTTGATAGAATTATTAATTGCCAAAACGTGATTTTCAGTCATCTACTCTTGCATTCTGGGTGTAGGGTGTAGGTAAGGTAAATCTTGTGGGAAATTTCTTGGCGCAAACTGATCCATTTAATTTTTAATTGCGTTTTTCGCCACAGAAACTTGAATGAAACTGATTAAAGGACAACTTTTTCAAGTTGCCAGGAAAATTCATTCCATTCCAATGACGTCAAAAGCTATAGATGGTGCCCCATTGTTAAAATGCTCTTTATTTTGACTCCAAGATTAAATATATCCATACTACTCTAAATACATGCTACAAACAAAGACAGAAAGTCAACCATCAACCACCCGGTGATTCCCGGTTATAGTTCCCCCACAATCACACTTAGATATCGCATGTTTTTTCTTGTTTGGGGGCGCCGGAAGCATCGGAACCTCACCCGACGACTCGGGGGATGGTCTAACGACGCCAGCCTCCGAGCCCAGAGTCGAAATAAGTTCGCTACGGCTCGACAAAAAGGGGCAGTTTCTGACAATCTCGCGACATTTTCGGAATAATTAAATGGAGCGCTTAGATTGTGATTAGTTCTGGGCGTCAAGCGTTTATCAAAACAAACCTGTCTATAGGTTCTGACGTCATTGTTCCATTCTCAAAAATATTGTCAAGTCAAAGTGTCATGACAACAGAACAAATAATAACCTAGCCACATGTGTTGTTGGAGAGAGAAGTTGATATAGATAATTAGATACAACACAGGGTACAATACCAGACAGGTGGTTAGGTTTTTTTTGTTCTATTGTCATTTCACTTCGACTTGACAATATCTTTGAGAAAGGAGGATGATTTATTCTCTGAAAGCTCAGATAAACAAAGTTGTTGAAGATATTGTTTTAATTAACGCTCAATGTTTCGTTCTTTTAATCGTCGGCATTTATGACTTTTCCTGGCAACTTGAAAAAGTTGTCTTTTAATCGGTTCGATTCAAGTTTCTGTGGCGAAAAACCCAATTAAAATTTAAATGGATATAGGTAATAGGGTACTTTAAAAGACATCAAGTAAATAGCTTCACAGAAATCATCACCAGAAGCAGACTTGGGTAGAATACCAAAAACCAGTATTCGAATACGAATACAGAATACTCAAGTTGAACTGAATTCGATTCCTAGAGATTTGAATAACATTCTAACAAAAGTATTCAATTACTGAATAGTATTCGAATCCATGTATTCATATAATGAATATTGTGTTCATTTAATTGCCATCTACGAAACACCCTGTATAAACTGGCTGGTTATACTATGAAAAATAATATCTTGGGAAAGGCTTAATCGATTCGCGAAAAAAGATCACCAATATATCACCTGTGGTTTATTATACAAGGTACTCCGGAAAACTCTCTTTTTTTAGAATTGTGACCCATTTGGTGGATAACTTGAAGTATTGAAATTTGTTACCAAAGGATTTGAACTAGGGCCAATTCGATGACACTATGCATTTCCTTCTTAAAAACATACCTAATATGGTTTGTAATTTTTTGGGGTTTTCTTTTAATAACAATCAACCATGTACCGGTTGAAAAGTTTTTGAAAATCGGCCCATCTTTCGAACACACTGCATATTTGTATTCAACATTTGAATACAGGATTCAAATTTTGAATCCTGTATTCAAATTTTGAATTTTGTATTCAAATTTTGAATCCTGTATTCTGATTCTGAATACTGAGATTTGAACATCGGTATTCTTTCTAAGAGAATCCTCAAGAAATCAGTATTTAAATTACCGAATACAGAATACCTGCTTTAAAAAGTAGCTATAAGAATAGAATACCTGCTTCTCGGCAGTATTTGAATATGAATACGATTACTGGCAAAGTAGCTTGAATAGTATTCCGAATACTGAAGATTCGAATACTACCCAAGTCTGACCAGAAGTCATCACCACTACCAATAATCACCGTAATTATAAAACATTCTTTCGTGATTTTTGAGAGCCCAATTAAAATTCGTGTCAAGGTAACTATCATATTTATTTTTTAAGTAGTTGAGCATTTGGCACGATATGTTCCTGATATTCAATTAAATGCCCCTGTAACCTTCCCATGAAGTTGTATGGTGGGGAGTAGCTGTCATGATCTAAAACGGCAACAGGCCGGCCATATACATTGAGAATGAGCCTTTGTAGGCGGGCGGCCGCCTGGCATTTGCGTTAACGAACCCTTTTTCGAGGTATAAAGTATTGGGACCTTTACCACTCGGTTCAGCATGTTTTTCGGCATAGGAAATGAAGATCTAGGACATTCGCTATTGGTCGAGATTAATGCTAGAGGCAAAACCATAAGAAATTTAAAATTTTCTATTTTTAAATTTCATCTCCCGATATCTAGAAAAGTAAACGGGCTATTCGAAAGATTTTGGTTGCTTATGAAAGTCCTTTTAATTCTCTTTCGAATAGTACTTCAAAACATGCCAAAATATATTTCTTTGATAACAAAAAATCAAAATATTAACGTCAACCGCAAATGGTGTGAAAATTTATTTTTATTTCCACCGGCCTAACTCCCTTTTTTGATTATATAAATTAACTTTTTCGTTACACGAAAAACTGCGCAATTTCATAGGGAACAATTCGTCTCGATTAATGTGGTACTTATTTCCATAAGCAAAGTCACCAGAGCCGATTAAATCCAAGCGCGCGCCGCGCTCTGCGCTCAGGAAGGGGGGCCGCCTCACCCCCGCTCTGGGCTAATCGACAGCCGTCGCCGCCGCCGCGCTGCGTAAATTTATGCGTAAATAAATACAATTTGTCCAGTTGAGATTTGGAGTTCTAATAAGGCGCTTATTTTTTATTTTCTTTCGCGTTGTTTCTGTAGACGTGGCTCGCGTGTACTGTGCACCTACTTGTGTATGAACATTGTACTTACAAAAAGATTTCAACGTATTTGCCAGTTATTTCATATATTTTGTTGTTGCAACGTATAAAAGGTAGGTACCTAATAGTTATAGTATAGGTTATGTATAAGTTATTTATTGTGTGTTTTCTCGGTTTTTATAGAATTACCATGAATGATTCATGCCTTTTTTGCTATCAAAAATTAGCCGATTCTACGGAAGTCGTTAATAAACCAACATTTCAGGGATTTAAGACGATCTTTTCGGCGGCAGAAATAAGAAAAGACGATCTCTCTCTTAAAATTTTATCCCGGCAAACCGAAATACTGCAAAACCCCGAAAATTTTAAGTTCCATAATAATTGCAGGAAAACGCTCTGCAGTAAATATAATCTTGATAAAGTTGTTAAATCTCGACAAGATGATCCATGTTGCAGTTCTAGCAGCAGTAGCCGATTTAGTGATAATTTCAATGTAAAAACTGACTGCTTAATTTGTGGCAAAAGTGGAACACTTAAAAAAGGGACTAGTAACTATTAGAACTGGAACAGGAAGTGGCACTAGGGAAATATTACTGAAAAGTGCCATATTGCGCAATGATAGCATACTGCAAGGGCGATTGGAGTTTTTTACAGATCTTTTTGCCGCTGAAGCCAAATATCATGCTTCAAGTTACGCACAATATGCAAGTCAGAAGAACATTGCCGCTAGGAAACGAATAATAGAACTTCCAGAAAAGCACAACCAAGTTGAGGACGCTTTGCGGGTTTTATTTGCTAAAATTAAGTGTGACGTTTTTAGCCTAAAAAAGTGCATAACTTAAGTGTTTGTCGGCAGTTAGGAAGAATACTAGGGGACCTAAATATCGATTCTGATATCTCTAAGAATTCAAGCTACGTTCGAGAAAAAAAAGAAAATCATTTCAGAGATAGCATAGCTTTTGTGCAAAGCCCTGGAAAATCGACACTTGTTCTTTCTCAACAGCATGTTTATGATATTATCTATTCCGTGGCAATGAAAGATGATTGCAGTTCCGATGACGAAGAGGTGGCAACAATTCATAATGAAAATGAAAATTTGTTATTGCATAAATCTGCGGGTGTGTTAAGAAGATCAATCCTGGGCCATAGAAATTACGTAAAAAGCTACTCAGCTCCACAAGCAATAAATGAAATGAAATGCAAAGAAGAAATTCCTCCCCTATTGTATCAGTTTGTTTCCTGGATATTAAATGAAAAACACTTTACCGAATCCACAACTGGCAGTTTTGACATTAATGTTGTTGCCATATGTTCAACAATACTAAATAGTTTTGATAAATGTAAGGTCATAACAAGTTTCAGTTTAAGTCTTTCAATTTTTATTTATCAAACTGTGAGATGCAGAAAACTAATTGACATATTATATAACTTTGGTTACGGTATTTCTTATGACGAAATAAGAAAGTTGTTAACTACTCTAGCAAGCAAACAGATAGAAAATTCTGGAAATAAAATTTTTCTACCTCAAGGACTAGTTCAGGTTGACAAAAACGATGGCAATTTTATACATGCCAGTATAGATAATTTCGACCTGAATGAAGAGACACTTGATGGAAAATTGACAACTCATTCCATGGCAACGGTGATATTTCAGAATAAATCACAACTATCGCAACTTTTCGAAGAATCGACATTCCAAAGAAAAACAGAACGTTCCTTGAATGAGAATCAACGTTCCGATTTGAAACAAAACCTTCTTTTGTACAAAAAGCCATCCCAACGCCCCGAACCTCCTAGACATGACAAAAATATAGTGGATACATGTTTCTATTTTGAAAATGATTTTGACGTAACGACGGATACTTTATGGATGATGATGAATTATAGAAAAAAAGCAGAAACTTATATGGGATGGAACCAGTTCAATGAAATAATTTCTGAAAACAAGCAGCCAGTATCTAATGTATTTTATTATCCATTTATCAATGCACCTCCATCGTCTTACGATACAATTTACACGGCCCTTGTTCAGTTGACAAATATAGCAGAAAATCTTGGACAAAATCACATCATTGTGACGGCTGACTTAGCAATATATAGTAAGGCGCAAGAAATTTTGTGGAGCAAGCCCCCTTTATTAGCAAATAAAGTTACTATGCAGTTGGGTGGCATGCACCTACTTATGGCGTTTATTGCCAGTATTGGTACTATTTTTGGCGATGGTGGCTTGACTAACATTTTAGTTGAATCTGGGGTTTACGCGGAAATATCTTGCAGGCAAATGTTGCAGGTGAAACACCTCTATCGTGCTTTTCGTGGAATACGTCTTGTGTCAGTCGCTTTATACCGTTTGCTTTTTAAATCTATGGAATCCTGGTTTATAAATAACCATGGGTTAAATGTTTTCAGTAACGAGATTCAAGACGTATTAAGCAAATTAGAAGATTTATGTAATAAAAGCGATACTTTAAATGACACCAACGATATTTTGCAAAATATACTCCGTCAATCCGACGTGTTTAAAAAAAATATGTCTCAATTTATAAAATATGGCTGTGAGAATTCAGCGACATTTAATTATTGGTATTTATTTATTGAAGCCGCAGCTATACTTCTTATGTTGTTGAGATCTGAACGAAATGCAGATTTTCACTTGCATTTAAAAGCAGTGAATGCTACTCTTCCATTTTTTCGAGCCGGTGGACGTAACAATTACGCTAAATATACCCCCATCTATTTACTTGATATGGAAAATCTCAAAGAACAGAACCCTGAATCCTACAAATACCTTGAAAGTGGAAAGTTTCTTGTGAGACGAACCGATTCAAAAAAATTTAATTGCGTTGCATCGGACATGGCCTTAGAACAGACGATTAATAGAGACTGCAAAAGTTCTGGGGGTGTAATAGGTTTCACAAGAAGCGAAGAAACTCTAACTAGGTGGTTGATAACAAGACACTCGATGGGCGAATATTCCAGACAAATAGAAAATTTAATATTACACTGCAAAAAATCAAACCCGGTAGAGGGCATCTCTGAAAAAATCAGAGAAGAAGAAGACGCCACTAAAATGTTCACCTTAATTGACTCTACGTGGGTTAATCCTTTTGATGCCTGTAACTTTTCAAAGGACTTGATTCACATTGCGACTGGAAAAGTGGCTTCAGAAGTCGTTAAGCAGTCCCTGTTAAATTTTAAAGACAAAGCCGTTGATGGTACCAGAAAGTTTATACGTGAAAGACTCACAAGTGACAGTGAAATCAGCTTTTGGAAAAGCTCGTCTCGAGAACAAATAAAGTCATTTGCCCTAGAGCATATTGGGTATAAAAAGAGTGAAATACACAAAAACACTAATCCTGAGTTTATGTTTCGAAGAATTATCAGCGCAGCGCAGTTTAAACATATGGATTTTGCTGATATTTTGAGTTATGAGTTAACTCCAGTTCCTGCTTCAATTTTTCATGAAGACGGCACAACGCGAAAAACAGCAAAATCGGAATTGGCGAATAAGTTAGAAACGTATACTGAAGTTTTCGTTACAAGACCAGAACAAATTGGTTCCTATTTTATAGATGGGATGTTGCTTTTACAAGAACTGAATGAAAAGTCATTTAAAACGTTTTCAAATCTTGGAGATACTGTTTTAAAGAAACTATTAAATATTTTTCAAGAGTATCCTCTTTGTAAGACAATAACTATTATATTTGACAGATACGATAATAAAAAATCAGTCAAAAGTGCGGAAAGAGAAAAAAGGGGCCAACACACTATAGGAACATATTCAATCACTGGTTCGAGAAATGTGCCTAAATACAGAGAATTCCTAAAATCTGCAACAAATAAAATGTCACTTATAAAATTTTTAACTCAACATTTCATCGACTCATCGCGAAAATTACCGGACGGTAAAATACTTATTGTAGCGGGAGGACTTCTTGATGGAAATCACAGTATAAAGGTAAGAATTGTTTTCCTCCATTATCGTAATGTATGTAACATATAAATTATTATTCTCCATAGATTGAAAATTCGATTGTTATTCAAGACGAAGGGCTAAAGTGCAGTCACGAAGAGGCTGACACCCGTATTATTTTTCACCTGATTAATGACAGTACACCAGAAAAAATGATCGTGAGGTCAGATGACACCGATGTACTAGTTTTACTATTGTACTTTTATTGGAATCACGAAAAACTAATAACGAGGGAAATATTTATGGAAAAAGGACATAGTACAGTCTCAGTGGCTAAAAAACGATACATTCCCATTCATTCTCTAGCACAAACTTTGGGAAAAGCTGTTTGCGACGGTCTGCCAGCACTCCACGCCCTAACAGGGTGTGATACGACAAATGCTTTTTTTAGAATTGGGAAAAAAACGGCATGGCAAATTTATTATCGAAACTATAATAATTTAGAGTTGCCGTCGTTTGGAAAAAGTTCAATCGACGAAAGTTTAACTGTTGCTAGAAAGTTAGCTCTATGCCTCTACAGAACCGAAAAATGTAAGGATTTAAATGAAGCTCGATTTTTTCTAACAAACAAAACAAATAAATCTGCCACAGAAATTCCTCCCACTGAAGACGCCTTCTACTTACACGCGCAAAGGTGTCTTTTTTTTATTACAATTTTATTAACTAAATAATAATTTATACTTTTTCATTTTTAGATGCTATTACCAAGTTCGCATATGGCTATCGAGTGATGTGGGTATGCCCGAAACATTAGAACCTACGAACTTCGGATGGGTTAACAAAAACGAAATTTTAGTTCCAAAATTCTCTACTAATCCCGCAATTCCACCAGAAATTCGACTAGTCATTAGCCTTTTTTGTCAGGACAAAACCTGCAATACAAATAAATGCACTTGTAGAAATGAAGGGATAGTATGTACAGTAGAATGCAATGTTATAGTACAAATAACAATTGTCCAAATTTGCCTATAATTTTAGATAAAAATGAAGACGACAATGATTCTGATTACACGTAGCAATAAACATTAAAAACAAAATTAAATGCTTTTTGTCCTGTTTATATTTTATTCAAAATTTAGCGAAAACGCAACTCATCAAATATCTTTTTCCGGTGCCTACTTCTTATTGTAAGTCCGTTTGTCAAATAATAATAGGTACATATTATTAGGTAAAAACCTATCGACTATTCGAAAAAATCTCCTATATAAATGTTTACTTCATAAAGATCCTGCATGGTTTTGTACTCTTCCTGGCTATTATCAATTAATCCGACACGCCGCCTTTCCGCGACAATATGCAACGGGCGACCAGCAGGCCGCGCGGGGGTGAGGTGGCCCCCCTTCCTGAGCGCAGAGCGCGGCGCGCGCTTGGATTTAATCGGCTCTGGTGACTTTGCTTATGGAAATAAGTACCACATTAATCGAGACGAATTGTTCCCTATGAAATTGCGCAGTTTTTCGTATAACGAAAAAGTTAATTTATATAATCAAATAAGGGAGTTAGGCCGGTGGAAATAAAAATAAATTTTCACACCATTTGCGGTTGACGTTAATATTTTGATTTTTTGTTATCAAAGAAATATATTTTGGCATGTTTTGAAGTACTATTCGAAAGAGAATTAAAAGGACTTTCATAAGCAACCAAAATCTTTCGAATAGCCCGTTTACTTTTCTAGATATCGGGAGATGAAATTTAAAAATAGAAAATTTTAAATTTCTTATGGTTTTGCCTCTAGCATTAATCTCGACCAATAGCGAATGTCCTAGATCTTCATTTCCTATGCCGAAAAACATGCTGAATGGACTGGTAAAAGTCCCAATACTTTATACCGCGAAAAAGGGTTCCTCCTTAACTAAGCGACTTTTGGACGCTCCGCCGCCCTTCTAATAGTCGCAACTTCCCTTCACAAAAAAAACACGCAGTAGGTAAATGTGCATTATGCTCCTCAACTATTCCTTTAAATGTCTCCTTCAAGGAAGCGTCACAAGCCATAAAAAATGTTGGGCGAGTTTTTACTACCTGAACTTGAAGCAAAAATTACACGAATGCCTCTAAGATTTCTCAAGCTTTAAACAAAATCGATGGGTGTCTGGAAATTGTCGAGAATACTTTTACATTATAGTTCTTTTTTTATCGAATTTGTTGCAATTGAAAGGTATCACAATTTAGTTTAAATTTTAATATGGCCGTAGAACACCATCAAATATATTGCCTAAAAAATTCTCTAGAGAATTAAAATAAAATGGTTTTGATAACTATGCTTCATGTTCTACAATTTGATTGCCAAACGGACTTTTTAAAAATTCTCTAGAAAATGCTAATTTTTCATAGCGTCATATGGCCTTTTACTAATGAATATACAATAAAAATGTAAAGTAAGGGTTTTTTGCTTTAAATCACCTTACATATCATAATGTATCGGGGTAACGAACTGAATCGAATATCACAATAATTGAAATGTTCGTTACTCCTCTCCGTAATGCTAGACACATCCTGTGTTAAAAATTAACATCTCAAATGTCCGCAAAAACGATTTCTTATAACTCTTTAAGCAGCTGCAAAAACTATTCTTCCGGTAAAGATATTTTTTGAATCGCTGAAATATCGATCTTAATTATTATGAGTTATTATTTGCTACTATAACCAAAGTCTAGAGAATACTTGGACGTTGCTATAACTATAGCGTACCATGAAACAGCATACTGTCTATAGATTTATCGGTCTGTATCCCGGGATATGGGTAGGTGCTTGTTTACTATTTCAAAAACATTTTATCGACGTATGATACCTAGCGCATTGTCACAATAAATATATACTCAAGGGATTGAAAAGTTCTGGTTGGATGCTAAAATACAGATTTCGAAGAAAATGAGGGGTGTTTCACAAGCCCACTTACAGACTCATTTGGACACTGATACTGATGGAAATAGCTAATTCCTATAATTCCATTATATGCGCATTTTTAAATTATGATAATTATAATATAACTGTTAGGGATTATTGAATAATAATAAAAAAATTATGATCAGGATCAATGACCGCACCCTATAGTAATGGGGACGCCGGTAATTATGTAGTATCTTACTGAGGCCTATCAAATAAAACTGTTTATCATATATTTTAGATTTATAACATGAATTCACAAACATTTTATATTTTATTTAAACTTTGTTTTTATATTTTTGCTTATATATAAGCTTTATTTACTTATGTATATTAAAAGAATTCCCCCTTTCGTGGATTTTTCCACCTGCCACCGTTGATAATTTGAGTTAAAATTTTGCAATGAATCTCGTATTCCGTATTTTCGAAACATGCCGAAAATTAAAAGAAATCGTTTAAAATGGGAAAATAACAATAATTAGTGTTCAATTACATGATTACTCGAATTCGTAATACAGTGAAATTGGGGAAACCCGAATTATAAAAGTCGTCATCTGTGTGATATTCTTTTACGATATTCATATTCCAACGAACAAACAGTGTCTGCAAAAAACTATCAAGGTCGGCAAAAGAAGGCACTTCTATTCGCATCGAAATGACATGCCAAGGTTGTTAATGTTAATTATATGTACGTATTACCTAATTAGGTGTACGTGAGAGAGTACCAAATCCTCGGGTTATAAGATGTCGCTGACAGCCCACGAATGAAAGAAATATAAAGAACAATGAAACTAAATTTCCCAACATGCAAGCAGTCTCTCCCAAGGCTTAGGTGGCTGTTGCTGTTAGTGGGAACATTTCATAAAGTGCTGTAGGTACCAATGACTTCAGAACCTGTAGACAGGTTTGTTTTGATAATCGCCTGACGCACAGAACTAATCACAGTCTAAGCGCTCCATTAAAGAGGCAGATATTTTTGAGTCCCTGAAAACCGTCTCCGCAGTGACCAAGTCGAAAAAGATTCTTAAATAGGTCCGTGGGGAAGGTCCGAGATTCAACACTTTTTCGGAATTCCAAGGAGGACCTTTCGAGATATTAAGCTTTTTCTAAGCTCTACGTCTATCCCTAAAAATTATTCCGAAAATGTGGCGAGATTGTCAGAAATTGCCTTTTTTTGTCGAGCTGTAGCGAAGTTATTTCGGCTCAGGGCTTTGGGGCCGGCGTTGGTAAACCTTCCCCGGGGTCTTCAGACGGCGTTCCGATGCTTCCGGCGCCTCCAAAAAAATCGTTAAATAAGAAAAATCAGGCGATATCCAAGAGTCGTTCCGGAGGCATATGACCGGAAAAGGTCAAGACTACATGGTTAATGGTTTTCCTTTCTATCTTTGTTTTTAGAGTAGTACGGATATATTTAATCTTCGAAACAAAACAAAGGGCATTCTATGAATGGGACGCCACGTCTATAAGAAGCCTCAAAAAGTATAGTTGCAGAGGTTCACTCCGTTTGATTCCTTTATAGTATTTTTAAACTAAAATGAAAGTTCAATAATGGTGCTACAAGTCGCGTTTCTTCTTAGATACTTAAAATAATAATAATAATAAAACAACTTAGTCGAATAGTCTTTGCACCCTTTGCCATCTAGGTATGCCTTGATAAGTGAACAAAGAGGTATGAAGGATTAGAAACGAAGCAATGTATGTAGGTACTTATTTTCCTGCAAAAAGCAAACTAATTTAAAATCTCTCGTGAAATATTGTAAATATTTTTTTTCAACTTTAACACCCTGTAGGTCTAAAAGGAACACCATTTGGAAAACGCATATTTGGTCAGGCGCTCTATTTGTCGAATGCTTTACAGGGCACCCTGTATAGTGAAGAATAATTATAATATAATTTAAATAATTACATCTGATCATTCTCTGGTTTCCTTTTCTTATGTATAGTTATAACATTATGATTTCAATCAAGTAATTTTACAAACCAAGGGAGTTATTGTAATGTCAATTACCGAAGGCAACAGGTTATTATCCCGAGGTTATTAACATTAATAACTCCTGTGGTTCATAGGTAATTTTATTCCCTACTGTTCATTCACCTAAATCAAGGTAAATTTAAATTTTTGAAAAAATGGTATGTTCTGTGTGCCGTGCTGTGAAACTATTTTCGTTTCTTGTATGGTCGATTAGAGGCAATTAAGAATTCTTCTTAACGCCCTAGGTTTATGGTTACCGTGCTATGCTACTATCCTACTAATATCTACAGTATCAATAATAAATTATATTAGGTACATATATTTTTTCAAAAACCATTGTCGTACGTTTTCTGTTTGTGATTTGACTTCGCATTGTAGAAATAATAAATAATATAAAACATACTATCAAAGTCTAGAGAATACTTTCTCTAGACTTTGATACTATGTCCAATGGATGAGCTTGACAAGAGGGGATATTTTTATTATTATTTATTTTACCATAGTCATTCTTTATACAAAAAATCCTGCTTGAGTTCACCATACAAAAACCTTAATCAAATGTATAGGGTGTTAATAAATTAAGAAAACATGAAAATTCTTAAAGAAAGTACCACTATTTATTATTTTCCAATAAAACATCTTAAATCTGAATTTTGCGTTTTTTTTTAAAGTTAAATTCATGAAAATTCAAAATGAAAATTTATTTTGGATTATAAAACTGTGTCTTATAATAAACATGTTGAATAAAATAATAAATAATGCATTTTTATATTTTTTTTTATATTTATATTTTATTAATCAAATTAAAACGAATAAATTGTAATGTCTCACAATTGTGAGGAATCGATACTAAGTTAAGGTAACGGTATTTTTCTTGAAATCGGCATTAAAATGTCCCAAAATCGTCATTAAAAGCACAGAAATCGTACAATAATGTAGCCCATTATTGTACGATTTTTTCAATAAGTAGGCCTTGGCGAGATGTAAACATCAAACGTCAGACGCGGAGAAATCGCCCGTCAAAAGTGACCAAATATTCAAAACCCGGCCGATAAAGGCTCATTTAACTTTTCGTACACATTGCGAAATTGTTTCCTATAGAAGCGCAATCCTTCAGTATACATATTTTAGTAAATTTGAAAATCAATAGATTTGTTGTGTAGGCTGCACAAGAAGCAGCAGTTTGGTTTTTCTGTCAGAAGGTGCCGTACATCATTATACTTGTCCTAGGTAGAGCGATCGGTAAAGTCAAGCAACGCCGCGCGTAGTCGGACGGGTGATCCCTTAGTATTATTTTCTTGCCTAATAAAACATTTTTTTCCGATTTCAAGAAAAATATAATATGTACCTCGGCACTGAAGTTCTTTTTATGACTCATGTGGTTTATTTGCCTCGGCCAGAGGCCTCAGCAACTAAACTCCACATGAGTCATAAAAAGTTGAACTTCAGTGCCTTGGTACATAAATAACTATTAATTTAGTTTTTATGAAAAAATGTTATTATGCAAAATATTTTGTGTACCTCGCGGAAATTTCAACAATGGTTTTGACAGTTTATGTGCAGCTTTGTCTTTATGATGTTAGTCCCAGTCGGAATCGCCCAGACGCTATTATAGATCAAGAGGTAGTCAGAACGCATTACCGATACGCCAATGATGACAATTTAATTTGGATTCGTTAAGGGTAATCATTACGTGCGTTGATTACTCTTTAGCTGTTTACATGCAATCCATATCTCATGTTTATCCTCTACCAGATAGATAATAAATCGATTCCAGATAATGAAAAATAATGTACTGGTAATCAGGATTCGCACGAAAGATGAAAGTGTCAAGAAAGCTATTACAACCAGGAAGTTCTTTACTGATAATGTTTTCAATAAATTACCATATAATTGGTTTTCCGCCATATTAGGTAATATTATATTACCGGATTAGTTACTTTTACAATAATCATAGGCAGGTCCTAGTTTAATGTCCCAAAATATGAAAAGGATGTGTTAATACTTTTCGGTGGAAAAATATATGGGGGAAAATATTTTAAACCGATTTACATAAATTAGGATTACCGATTTTGTGTTTTCAACACACGCATAAGAGTATCCCGACTTTTGGACAAATATCTCTTTCGCGAAATAGTATACCTACCTATAGCTAGGGAAATAAAAATTTCAGAATTTTAAATTACGAAATTCGGCTGACCTAAACCGATTTCAGTTATTCCTTATAAAACAACTTATTAATATCGGACACAGTGGTGCACGTTTACCCCAAACCACTGAATAGATATAGACCTTAAGGCGGCCCACACACAGAGAGGTAAGACTCAAGCCAACTGTACCACGTGCGTGGTACAGTTAAAATGTATCGTGTGTGGTCAAACCTTTGGAAGGCGCATTCAAGCCCGTCAATTTGATTTTTAGCCTGCAGTTTTAAAACCGCGCGGGGATGATTCTGTGTGACTGGCGACAACGTTAATGTTCGCAATAATACAATTCCTCCAAGAGATAAATTTGAGAATATTATAATAGCCACCACTTTGTCCACCGGGATCGACGATTTACAATTCATTTTCTTAATAATTATGCAGGCGCACAGCTCCGTTCTGGATGACATCACTGACAAACTAGACGCGCACATTGACTTGGAAAACCTACAGTGTGTGGGATGAGTACGGGTTAAGCCTGGTTCATGCAGCAACTTTTTCTTTATCTTTATGCTTTTGCTTTATCTTTTAAAAGTTGAACATATTGTAAAATATTGGAAGCGTTCAGGCAACGCTTTTGCTTTATGTTTTGCTTTTTCTTTTATTTAAAAGTTAAGAAGTTTCAACTTTTTCTTTATAATCTTTATAATTCTGAAAGCAGTCAGAACTGCGCACGCGTCGTTTTGTCAAATTACCAATTAGAGGTTAAGAAATACAAAATTGTTTGCAAAATAAAAGCTATATTGTTAACTACAATCACCACGAAGAACTCCACTAGGTGAAAACTCTATTTAGCAGTAAAAAAGTTCGTATGGATTCAAATTGCGCATGTGCCAATAATTTTTAAAAAGCACGCTGCCTGAACGTATGCTTTATTTCTTTAAAGAAAAACATAAAGAAAAAGATAAAGTTGCTGCATGAACCAGGCTTTAAACTTAAAGAAAACACGCAGATTTAATTGTGCCGTCTTCCCTCTGGGTGTGTGGGACCCTTTTAAAGGTGCTGAAGTTAAAAGTTGCTGCGAACAGATATCTTGAAGCCTGTCAAAATGACGATATTCAAATTATCGAAGATGCTATTTCTATCATTTCATTTAAGGAATACCTTAATATATTTATTTATTATCAATAGGGTCAAAGGGCGATGATTGTAAAAACTGTTTACACTGTCTAATGCATTATGAAGATCATGGTCAAAGACGCAGAGACCACGTTGTAAATCATTCAAGATTTGTTGAACAACTGAGAATATACAATCGAATTAATGCCATGGCCATATTATTTTATTACAATATTTACACAAGTAAAAACTTATTACTTGAACATTTTTATTTTAAAACTGTAAAAACATCAATGAAGATGTAAACGACAATCGTGTCAAAGCCCAAAACCCGAATACAGTTTCTCTAAAATATAACCAATCACTCCGTACCGTACCCGAAATATCACAAACGATCTAATACATTTTCTCGACTTTAATATCTTGTAGTTAGAAGGGGAACAACAAGCAACATTCTGATAAGACATGTTTGGCTTTGTTTCCCTGCTTTATTCATGGAGCCTTTAAGATGCATGTTTTATTTGGAAGAGCTCAAATTTCACGAATAATGACACTAATGATGTTGTATTACCCGACTCTTCTAGATAAAAGTAACTTCCGAATACAACATAATAGCACAAAGATGGTAACCAGCTAGTAACCAGCAATGTGGGTGGCTCAAAGAAATTCTAGAATTCCAACACAACAGTTACTAGTTAGAACTTCTCTGCTTTGGTATTTACACTTTTTGTCTAAAAAACGAAGCTAGATGGATGAGAATAAATCACAAAAATTTCGTTTTTTTTTTCTAAATATCTAGTAAACCATGACGGTTTTCAAAATTCCACAAGGCACGTTAAATTGGGACCAAAGACAACAATTCCTTCCTTCTATCTCCGCTAGTTTCCGAGATCCCCATACTGATAAAAAAATCACCCTGCACTTAAACAATATATGTGCAATATAGGCAAAAACCGGCCTCCACTTAATATATATTATTATTTGCTTATAACATTTGACAAGATGAGTTCTCTATATTCTGTCTTATACAAAGTGGCTCACTCAAAATATCTCGGCTATTTGTTCACAGGAAAAATCGGTGGCCGGTGCGATCGATAGCCCTTCCAGGCGGCCTTCTTTTGTCATGATGAAAATTGTTGTCCATCTACGAAAACTATGGCCAAAAATCGAAATTTTTAAACTGCTGTTAACTTTTTTATTTTTCGAACTATGGCAAAAAGTTTAACATGAAAATTGTTTGCAAGAACAGACAGAATTTACGCATGCCATTAGTTTTGATGTGCGGATTACCGTAAAGTTTGCACTCTCTTGGGCTCGAAAATATTTAATTATGTGTGTTTTGTAAAGCAAAATGTCCCATTCAATTTGAAGTGTCACACTTGCCCGTTTGTTCTGTATTTACTTTGTGGTTGACATAAGATCATGAACCCATGAAAATAAATAGCAATGACATCCCTATTGGAATTTTGCTAATGGGGTTACCTAAACAGGTGAGTTTAATGAACAGCTTGGCAAAATGTGTAACAGGTACTAAAAAATGAGACTACTTAAAATATGCAGAAGCTGAAATGCAGAGGCTGAAAAGGTTAAATGTTGAAGAATGTGCGGTGTTGTTTGTTGTAAAAAGTAGGTGTAAATAAATACTAGGTATTCCCTGAGCATTTATTGTATTATAATAGTATAGGTACGAAATATTATCTAAAATTATTTTATTTCATTTTTACATAGATTAAAGGAGCCATAGATAGTCAAAAGCATTGTTGAAACCGTCCGCAAAAAAATCCTGCTACACCAAATTTCAAAATTTAATTTTGGAGCAAATACAAAAACAGATAAATTGTCTTATAATTCTTTGGACTCCATACTAGGTTGAGGTATAGGTATTTTAATTTAGTTATTAGTTTTTATATAAAATTGTTTTCAAAATATTTGGTGTAGCGTGCAGAAATTTCAACAATGGTTCTGATAGTCTATGTGTAGCTTTGTCTATGATTTTTAGGATAACTGCTATGGCATTACCTACCTGTTAAGTGTTATGTTAAATTGAAAATATTAAGTATTTTTAATTTGTTTTCATAACAGACAATAATGTCTACAAGTTTCGCATTTTTTATTATTTAAAATATCAATTTTAGATTAGCTATTCGACAAAATTAGAAAGCCTACTGTGCCTACTTTCATTTAGCGTCATAATCGATTATTTATTTTCATGGGTAACTAGACCTTCTGCCAATCAAAAATATTACAAATATTTTTTCTTAATTTCTTATAGTAAATAAAGAACAAACTGGCAAGTGTGACCAAATTGCTTTATAAAAAAATGAGTCAATAATTTTTTCAACAGATAATTTAATTTTTGATCCCAAGAGAGCCCAAAGTTGACAGTTGTTTTTATTTGACAGTTATCAAACTGTCAAATAAAAACAATAATTGCTTCTATTCTCTCCATGGCCTACTCATCAATATCGATTAATGTGAAATTAAACTTAAATGTAATAATTATTTGTTCCAAAAAAGTCAAGAATTTTGCCTAGATACGTAAAATAGTTTGATGATACTTTAATTTATTATTATTTTGGATCAATTTAGAACTGGGAAACGTAATGTAACTAAATTGTGCCTTTTTCGCGGTTTTCGATTATGAATACTTTTTAAACACATGTATTCTTTCAGGTCATGGTCACTATACTTGGTTGCTTCACAGTATGCTGGATCCCGTATTTAGTGGTCATCTTCCTAGCACGTGTGAAACAAAGCTTCGGGTCGGGTCCACTCTACGAAATCAGCTTCTCCTTGGCGGTCGCCAACTCTGGCATGAATCCCGTCATCTATGCGTGGAAAAACCACAACTTTCGTAGGGCATTCTTTTCCATTGTAAGGTGTAAGGCGCCCAACTTGGCAAACAGCAACAACTTCGTTACAAATCATGTGCCGAGTAAGAAGAATTCATCTGTTTATGGAAACGACAACTTGGCATGCAAGGTCGGGGATGAGGTTATGGAGTGCAATGTAGATATTGTTGAGTTAGAGATGGTGAAAAAAGTGAAGGACGAGAATGGTAGTGTGGACATGGAATTTAGTAATATAAATGCGTCGCTTGTGATAAAGAGGGAAGTTTAGGCAACGAAAACTTATCGTATATACGCGATAGTGGAAAGTGGATGTGATATTTCGAAAGACAAAATTAGACACAAACTTTAAACAGTGGATCTAATTGACTACTTATGTTAATCGAGACAAACCGAAACTCTTGACGTAATTTAATGCACAGTATTTTTCAGGTATATAATCTAAATAAAGCAATGTTTTTATGCCCCCAGAATATTGTTTAAATAGATGTCATATAATCACAAATTGCCCGAATTGACAAAAAAACTAGCAAATTGAAAACTCTGAAAATAAGATAGGTATCAAATAAGAATAGGTACTAACAAAGAGAATTCTGATCATTGTAGTTCTTTGGTACCAATGAAGGGCGGGCATTGATAAATTGCAAATATACAATTTGTAATTATTTATCTTTAGTAACAAGAAACAATAAAGAAACTGCACAGATTGTTTTTATCTCAAACGACTTTTCCAGTATTGTTCAATGTATTTCACTATAATGAGTGAGGAGTACATTTTTCACTTTCAAGATATAGTGTAGGTTGTGTCTTTGTCTGGTGTGTTTCGGAAGAATTGAAGAGTGTTTTCTGTGGTACAGAGCGAACAATGGCTTCAGCTACTAAATAAACAAATTGACAAAATCCAACCGATCACCATAGTATAGCGGTAGAACACTCGCCTAACAAATGAGAGGTCCCGGATTAAACCCCTGATGCTGACAGAAAATCCTTTTTAATTTTTCTGAGATAATGGTGATTTTCCTTTCTTTCAAGTGTATGAAATGTGGTCAACGCAGTTTATTGCCATTATAAGAAGGAACCCATCTGCCATATTATCTTTATGCATGTGAAGGGCTTTTTTAAATCATACGCAGGGTGGTCTGAATTACTATCAGGGGTAATATCACTAGTGGTGTGTCTATTGTTGATAATAACTTTCTTTAGTTTCATGAATTATAATTAAAAAGCTGAAAATACCAAGACTGGGTAGCCGGAGTGGAATTGTCTTGGTATTATAATGAGTTAATAAATTAAGGAAAGGTATTACCTAATATTATTCATACCAGTTGTATTTAGGAAGAGAATTTAACACCTGCAAATAATTTCATTACTCAGTGTGCAGGTAGGCATAATTTAAGAACCAAACTTCGTGGGAATAAATTAACTACAAAAATTATAAATAATTCACAGTAAAAAATCTAATTATTATGCCTAAAAGTTGAAGTCCATTTGACAGTTGTCATTAAGGAGCCTTTGGTTCTGAATATATTTTCTGTGCTAATAGATATTCAACGATCAAAGTGTTAACTGAAACTGTTTATTCTAGATCTATATTAAATCCCATATCCATATAAACGATCTTATTATATCTGTATAAAGATTAAGACACTCATCAAATTTTCTCCTCTGTTAATTTTTAAGATGTACAGGGTGTTCCCGTATATTTTGACCCACCCCTAGAGCCTTTATTTTTCGAGTTAGAAAAAATTACTTAAATGAAAGTTGTAGGGTACCAAGGTGTATTGTCCCAAAAATAAGGGATTGACAAGAATGCTCTTGCCTAAGTTGAAATGTTTTTCCATGGCAACCTTGATTAAATATGAAGATCGTATTCATTTGCAATTTGGAATATCATGGGAGTGCTTAGAGCAAACATATAACATCATTATTGTTGGAATCGGAAAAATGCGTGCAATTCAAAAATCCACAAATATACAGGGTGTTCCATTAAAAAAAGTAAGTTTATATTTTTTCATAAATTTGCGACGCTCATTTGTTTTATCTAGTAACAGATCCTAGCGGTTCAGAAAAAACCCTACAACTTTCATTTAAGTAATTTTTTTCTAACTCGAAAAATAAAGGTTTTAGGGGTGTGTCAAAATATACGGGAACACCCTGTAGTGTGATTTTAGAACATTTTCAAAGCACCCGCCACTTTTTTAAACATGAATTTAATAAAATGTCTTCCGTCGGATGATGATTCCGATGACGACGACAACTAAATGAACTCCATTGCATCCAGGTATGAATTAAATAAAACAAGACAGTTTAAACACAACAAATAATTCGAAAAGGCGATGTCCGGTGCGTCGATAAGGTCACTGTAGGCCAGACTCTGTGCGAGACTATGGTCCAGGCAATCTACTGTGCGATGGGCGGCGCTCCGTCGTGCCCGCCGCTTAAGGCGTAACTAGGAGAGTATGGTTGCTGTGAGAATAACTCTAGTGGTATTTTAATTCTAGTTATTATTTTAAAAATTATGTAATTTCATTGGTTCATATTGGCAGGAGCTGAATTCTCAATGTTAGACAATTCTACATTTTGTAAGAAGCATCGTCATCCGCTAACTCTTTTGAATTTCAAAATATCTCGACAGTTTTTGTATATTAAAAACACATAAAGGTTTTTATGCAGAATTTAACTGTAACCTAATATATATGCCTACTCAATAAAATCCTATGTTTTCTTCCTTTAAACTGTAAATTTGTTGTGCTTTGCGGTAATCTAAATGTCGATCGCTTTATTGACAACGCAAAAAAAGCTTCCCTTTGATTTACTACAGACTTGCGTATCAGGTCCGGCTGAAGTTACTAGACCTTCATCGGACACTTTGATAGATTACCCTAGCTTATCATATTTCAGTTAAAAACTTAGTAATGGCAGATTATATTTTCGTCCATAAGGCACAATTTTTTTCTATGTTAACACTTATCGCAAATACATAATGTTACAAATAAGTTTCCGCTTGCACTTTCTGCTAATATGAAAAGACAGTTTTCCGTTCAGAATACAGATAATTTGTTAAATTTTCTATCTCAAACTGACCTAAGTCTGTTGTATAATATAAAGAACATTGATCAGATCACGCCTGGAACTACTTCTGAGGGGTATTTTCTCAATGTCTTGATATAACATGCTTAATGGTCCATATAAAACCAAAAAAATGTCCTGTCGCCCAATCCTGGCTTGACAATGAAATTGTGGAAGATAGCAAAAAACTTAAAGATATCTTATAGTTGTCTAAAAATTTTAATTCTGTAGACACCAACAAGCTATACAATACTCAATACTATAAAAAAATTCAAAACAAAATTCATACAAAGAAAAATAATTTCTATAATGAATAAATAAAAAATCCTCAAACCCGAGTGAAGCATCATGGAAATTAATAAACAGGGAAAAAACACAAAAATATTACAGAAATATATAACATAATTAAAGGTGTTGCCGAGCCTATTACAATTATTGTACTAGATTTATTACATTTGAGTGCATTTTATTATACTATTACATTCAACCCAAAATCTATGACATTTTCAAATTTCCGCATTTTTTACTTTCTTCGTGAAATTTATAACATTTTTTTTATTTTTTTATTGTTTCTGTGTATTTAGTATTTTACTTTTGCCTTATCGAAGAAGGAAAATGACAAGACACAGGCAACACGCAAAGTTTCATCAACTAAATAAGTATCAAAGAAACAAAGAAGTGGCAATTCCAACCTAACTTAGCCCAACCGTCTTAACATGAACCTTTTGTTTAACCTTGAGATTTTGTGTTTTTCGGAGGAGAAACTTTCATTTTCTGCTTGAAAATAAAACATCAAAATTTCATTTTATTTAATTCAAAGTAAAAATGAGGCAAAAAGATATCTATTACTAAATACTCCAAATCTATTACTTTTTTCTCTCAATTTTAGTATGAATGATCGACGATCGAACGAACTAAGACTGAACGAACATTTCGTATCGTGAATTGTAAAACAGAAACGGATGATTTAAAATCTCAAGATTGAATTAAGCCAATACCGTACGAGTTTACAGGCATGCCCCTGACTACTATGACTGAAGTGATTGAATTGAACGATTGATTGAAATGACTCGATCTTTTTTGAAATCGGTCACTGATCGATTCGGTCGTAATAAAATGAACGAATTACCCATCTCTACCTGGCATAACACCTTTCCATTTTTTTATTTGGGGTCATTTAAAAGATAAAGTTTATGTTACTCCAGTAAATACAAGACCTGAATTAATCCGCCGGATTGAAAAGGCGGTTCGGACAATTACACCGGTTTAGTTAGTAAATGTAAAGCATTCGATAATTCATAGATGTCAATTGTGCATATAACAGAATGGTGGTCAATTTGAGCAACATTTATAGTAGGTAGTTCAGATCACTTTTGGATAATTTGTTGTTGTTATCTTTATAAATTAAAATACCTGAATTGATTTTTGGTTGAATTATCATTTTCCTGCCCTACCTAACCGATAGATCTTTTCGGTCTGAAACTAAATGTCCGTTTCGGAAAAATATGTTTTAATTTTGTACAGGGTGGTAATACTTTTCTTAGCAAATTAATCTAACTAATTACCCGTATCTTCGCCACTGGTAAACTTAGGAGCTTAATATTTTTTACTCTTATGGCTCTTCGTCAATGTAACACGACTCGCGAATTTCGTTTAGTTATCTTTAAAACATAGGGAATAAAAACTATCTTTTTTATAAAACTTTAAGGGGGCATTATCACACATAGTGCCAACCCAAGGGTGTTTTTGGTGTTTGTTTTTAAAATTACTAGGTCTTTCAAAAAACCAATGCTCAACTCAAATACTACATTATATTGCGCATATTTGGACAAAAAATCAGCCAAATCTGATGTTTCGTTTGCGAAAACAATATACCTGAAATGTATTTTCTTCTTCTTCTCTAATAAAAAATTACCAGAAACTTTAGGTATATTGTTTTTCCAAACGAGACATCAGATTTGGCTGATTTTTTGTCAAAATATGTCCAATATAATGCAGTATTTGAGTAGGGCATTGGTTTTTTTGAAAAACAAAATGATTTTCAAAATAAACACAAAAAACTCACTTGGGTTGGTAGTATTTAATGCCATGTGTGTTTATGCCACCTTAACGCCCTGTAACTTTTTTAATAGCATTTTAGGGCATATGTACATATGAACTTTCATGCTTAAAATTAGTTTTTCTACCATTGTTTTTATTTATCACATTTACAACCGGGACACCCTGTATATGTACCTGTCCGACGAAGCGGGGTCGAAAACGACTTCTTAAATCTGGTATTATTAGAATGAGTAGAGGAAAAACGAGCAAATTTTATTTACTGGAGTATTAGGAGAATTAAAAAGTTTATGTAAAAAAATTACTAGTTGATGTGTCCATCCATTCGTATCCAGTTAAGTGAGTTGATATTTTGAGAAACATGATGACACCTAACCCATAAATTAAACGACAACATGAATTCTGGACTGACTGAATCTAAACAAGGGCTGTACAAAAACTAAGACGGGAGAAGACAAGCGTTTCACACAACTGTTTTCTTAGATTAAGAGTTAAAAAGTGTCTACTAGCAAATATTAATTTGAGGTTAGAAAACGATTTTTATATTAATACAGTTACATGCTTCTTGAAACGAAATTGTTTATCAACAATGAGACCCAAGTTCCTGGCAGAATCAACAAAATTTTATTTTTGTATTATCAATAAATATATTTATAGTGTTCAATAAAAGAAACATATTGCCCTCGAATAATTGAGCACTCCACCTAAAGTGTTATGATTCACCCTCATCCTCGGATCATATAGACATACATGTACAAACTATTTTCTGCTTTGCCACTAGACATTTTCTTATTTAATTTAATATAGGTGCCAATATTTTTGTTATTATATGGTTTAGGAAAAAAGATATTCATTATTATTTTATTTTGTGAACAGAAGTTATTTTTAGCCAAATTAATTCTGCTCTATTTGATAATTATTGTTGGTGATTAGTTTTGTTGACATAAAACCATTTGTATTTATATATACTTTTCACGAGATATAGCACAGAATCAATAGATTCACAACCACAGAAGCCTCCTTAAGGATGAGTTAAAAACCAGTGAGTCTCCATTTCAATTTACTAAGTATTTGAAGCATAAATTTGGTTCGAATACAATCTCTTAGCTATGTAGATTAATGTAAAATTAAATAAAATACACAATATTTATCTGTTCAAAGATATTTCGTCGAAAAGCGAGACTCCATTTGACACATGGCGATAAGGAATTGTCTCTATTACTCATTAGTCTGTGGATATAGTATTTCAAATGTGTAAATCTTCAAATATAATTTCAGTATACAGGGGGACTAAAAATGGTTGAACTCATAAGGGAACTCCGTTAATATATGAACTAGAAAAAACCGAACCCGCATCCCCGTTCTCTCTTTTTTTAGACAACTTCAATGGGAGATGTAAATTTTCAATGGCTTGTAGTTGATTTAATATTGAGGATATCACCAAGTCGTAATAACATTATACAGTGTGTCCCCAGATGGAGTACCGCACTCTCGTAAAGTTCCTTATATTTGATTTTTCGAAAAAAATTTATTCTTGATAAAAAGTTTTGCTTGTTCTTAAAATAAGATTGGCATGGAAAAAGTTGACATTAATTATACTGGGTGACCAGAAAATTGAAAAAACGTTAATTAGCATAAGAGTAAACTGCCTCTATTTGTTGAGATACTGAAAAAAGTTATAAAGAAAATTTGTTCAGCGTGTTAAGTTATTTAGGTGTACAAAATTTCAAAGTGTAAGGCCTACTTTGATTTTTTGATTTTTTTCTTGTTTTTCTTCGATTAAATGTTTTTCTGTAAATAGTATGACAAAACTGTTTTAACAAAAGTTACTCAGAGTAGGAAACTATGTACGATGAAAAAAATTTGACAATCCTGTCCTACTTTAAGTTTCTTCCAATATTTTCCAAAATACAAAGTAGGCCTAGAATTGTTAAATTTTGTCATCAGGTGCAGTCTTCCATTATGGGTCACTTTTGTTAATAGTTTTGTCATACTATATACAGAAAACCAATTACTCAAGGAAAAACGAGAAAAAAATCAAAAAATCAAAGTAGGCTTAACTCTTTGAAATGTTGTACACGTAAGTAGCTTACTACGCTGAAAAAAATTTCTTTATAACTTTTTTCACTACCTTTACAAATAGAGGCAGTTTACTCTTAAGATAATTAACGTTTTTTCAATTTTCCGGACACCCAGTGTAAGTAATGATAACTTTTTCCATGCCAATCTTATTTTAAGAACAAGCAAAACTTTTTATAAAGAATGACTTTTTTTCGAAAAATCAAATATAAGAAACTTTACAAGAGTGCGATACCTCATCTGGGGACACACTGTATACACACTTTTTAGTGCTAAATGTGACCGGTTGCCTACGAAGACACGCACCAAGGCTACACTAATGCGATGTAATTTTATTATTTTGTGAAACTTCAGTGTACAAGATGTCTTGTCCTTGTCAAGTGAAGATAAACTAGCCGTAGAGGCATTGGAATATTTGACGAAGAAAGCGAAGAAATAGAATTCACCTGTATATTATTAATAATGCTTAATAACACACATTGAGCGAACAGCTTTCATTTGCGCAAGAGAAATATTTTGAAATACTCGGATAAATTACATATACAGGGATATTTTTTAATTATTTCTACAAATCTAATGTTATTTTGTTCCCCACTCGTGATAATTATACATGAAGGTATTTTCACAGTCGCAAGGAGACTGTCACAAAATCACGCGAGATCAATTTCTTGTAGGTAGGGTCGTGATCGCGTCACCATTGCCTTGGTGAGAAGTTTTTGATTTGAAATGATTTGCCACGACTGCAAAGATACGTCTTGTCGCGGTATTGTGATAACAGCCTTAGTACAGTTTTAAAATTTGACTCAAGCCGAATATGACGAGAGAGGTAAAGTACAGACTGTGCACTCTACAATGAGGTTTTCGCGTGAGAGCTTAGAGTGCACGAACTGTATACCTTTATCTAAAAGCGTACAATAGAAAAAATTATTCTGTGTTTAATATTACTTGCCTTAACTTGAGGCCTATTTGATAAAAGAGATTATGTAAAGAACATTAGCTCTGTGTTAGCTAAGACTGGATAATTGGGACATTATAAAGAAAATAAACTAAATAAAGGACTTCTTTATTCGAGGTATACTATAGTATTTAAAAAAAGCAGAAATAAAGAAAACTAACAAACTCGATAAAACCTTAAAGTTACATATTTCGCAGGAAATAAGATCTTAACAATAATTGTTACCAGTAGATGTACTAATCACCAAATACTCTTATAACATTAATGTTGAAATTAATTTTTAATGATTTTTATGCCACCAAATTTTGGGCAGAAATGTGCATTAATGACTAGCGACATAACAATTAAAACTCATTTAAATTCCACATTTCGCCAACTTCTAAATATAAAAACAGCAACTGCAGAAATTAAAAACCATTGACCTAAATAATTTAAATGTGAATTAATGCATTTTTTATTTAAAAATCAAAGGAGCAAAAATTACATAAAACTACATGTGAAATCTTTCTTAGAAATTTGTTATGTAACAGCAGAATTTCTGAGAATGAAAGTGCTTAGAAATAATATACAATAAATCTCAAAAACAAAAAGAGGAAAATGGTAAGATTTGTTTACTATCAACACACAATGAAAGATATTTCATTGAACATAGATATTGTAAACAATTCTTTGAATAGGCTGGCAATACAACATAAAATCTGTTATTATTTTCCATGCTAAACCGCTGAAATTTACAGTAACACATCCCGGTACATACTCCAACATAATTATTTGAAAATATTATGATTTGTATTTTCAATTAATGACATCAAAATAAAGATCTCTATATTATTAAGATGGGCATATTTTGTGGTAGTATTAATTGATCAAATAGTCCTTAAAAAGTGTTGTCCATCTAAAAACAAATATAATGTTTTTAGAGTCTGGCAATTAAAGAAATTCTAATAATACATTTTAAAACAGCATCGAACTATTTTTAGATCACACCATCTACTCAACATTGATGCAAACCGAGAAATAAGAATGCATAAAATGCAGCTTACGTGGTCATTAGTCCCAGCTTAACAGTCAAGTCAATATTTTGATAATAGTACAGTTTTGTTAGTTTTTACTTCAAGTTTAATTAATGTAAAACTGGAGTTCAGTGAGTTTATTAGGTAATGGCACTGACTATTTTATTTTTACAAAAATTTGAAACTTAGTGGTCATCGATCTTGAACGTACATTAAATTCAAAATAAATTAGACTGACATGGAGAAAATAAGAAGTTCTAAATTGAGAAATTCTATCAGTTTCATATATTTTAATAAAAAAAAATCCTGGGTTGTTGTGTATTCAAATCTCAGAAAAATAACCAAGGTTATTTCTCTGAGATTCAAATCAATATTTTGTGTACAACGCGTTACAGCATTTTAGGCCATCTTCAGGTACACGGTGGCTCATTATAAATTCACACCCTCCTTAACTTGTTAGTTTTGAGATTAGAAAAAAAGTTTTTACAAAAGTTTTAGATACTAGTATAAAGTTTTTTGTGAAGGTATTTCACCTTATACAGTGTGTTCTAGAAAGCCGTGGCAGGCATAACTTATGTTTTTTAAATGGAACACCTTGTATATTTTTGGATTATTGAATTCTACGAATTTTTGTGATTCCAACGAAGTATATAATATGTTATATGTTCACTCCAACCGTTCGTTCAGAACTGAGCCTTTTTTGTGAGGTATTACTCCCTGGGTCATAGGTTGCCATGGAAGACAACTGCCAAATTATAGTAATAATTGACAGTTTGCAAGTATATTCACGCTTTGGAAAACAAACTGGGCTATTTTAAGATTTCAGAGAAAAATGAAGAATATAATATGTATATAAAAAGGAATTTTGTATCTCACCAACAGCAATAGTTTAAATTTTTAAATGTTTAGATGTTAAAATATTTAAGTTTCAATTTTATAAAAAGAATTGTTTGAAATTCACTATTATTATCACCATGTACTTCCGAATTTGACTATAAGAAAACCTGTAACTTATGTTTAGTTTTTGTATTGATAAAAAAAATTTAAACTGGCCACTTGCTAACATATAGCCTAAGGTGGAACGCCGATAGTAGGAACTTCTATTCTTCTTCAACCATATCTCCATTGATTAACCTTTTAATTATTTAGCTTTAATGAGTTATGTATTTTTTAAAGTTGACTAGATAGATTTTAGGGTTTAGGTTTTTTCGACCACAATTTCCCAAAAATTTTTGCTCCTAATATGTGAGTAATTTTTTGATTCTACACACTTTGTAACTCTATTTTAATGTTTTGTTCTTCATTTTTTAAGTGAAATTATATGTTTATTGTATAAAGAATTTTTTATTGTTTCAGACGGAAACAAAAAATTTATTGTACCTGAAGATGGAATAAAATGCCGAAACTCGTTGTACACAAAATATTGATTTGAATACGCATTGGTATAAAACCCAGGATTTTTTTTTATTAAAATAACTAAAGACTACCAGAAAAAAAAAGAAATAAGTTTCATATATATTTTTAAATATCTAAGAAAGTAAGCCTTGCATTGAAGTCTTGTATATGCACCTGTATAGCACATATTTACCAGGATATTTCAAACTATAGCATTATAAGATTTTAAAAATGCTAATGCTATCACAGTATAACCAGTAGCCTAACTCTCTCAAATATTATTTTAGGGTCTGACATTTTCAAACTCCTAAGTGCAATTATTACTAGTCAATGAAGTTAAATTAGAGGAATTATTTATTAATAGAAAAATTAGAACAAAACACTTACCCCTTAACCTATTGAGAATTCCACAGAAAATACTGGGGAGTCTATTTATACTTATACTAAAATTCTCACACTGAAGGAAATACCAGTTACATAAAAATATTTCTCTATATAAATATCGCTGACCTAGAAACCATGTGTATGCTTTTAATTGAAACCCCATTTGCAATTCCAAAATCTCAACAGAAAGACATTAAATCTGTTCTGAAAACTTTATGAAAACATTACATAAACTATGAATAAAAAAGCACTTGCTCGTAATTGAAATCTGTTGATTTTAACGAATGAAGTGTATCTTTATATAGAGCGATTCATTAAGAATGGGCAATCTCGAACTGGATACAAATGTTACAATTTTATTTTGAGTTTTCATAGTATTAATAAGAGCAAATAATCTAGAAAACGGAAGGAGATATCAGACAGTTAAGATTTTTTGCCAAGGAAAAAATATGCTATATTTATCAAAACAGTAATGTATACTTAGAACCATCTACGACCAACATTAAACTTTAGACAACCATGCAGAAGATATTCCCAGAAGGTAAGATCCATTCGAATTTTTTGTCATTTGTATTGGCCTTCAAGTTAATCTATATGATTTATTGCATTCTCCACACCAAAAATTACCAAATAAAAACGTCACTTTTCAAACCATAGTCAACAAGAGTATAATTATGTAGAAATGGAATAATATTAGACATTTTTTGTTAGTTTTCCCTGGTCCACGGCATGATTCACTTAATTGAACATTTGTTCCCATTATCAGCGTAATTCTGATTTACGATTACAATACAATCAAATCGAAAATTCACCCACGATGCCTTAACTCTCAGTTTAACCTAAATTCTGAGATATGGCCACTCAACTAAGTACCAATTTAGAATGCAATTGAATTTTCCAACGCTGCCCATATACTATTTGTATTACATGATTATTACCACCCATTTCCGTTTGTTTACGTTAGGAACACACATGCTAATAGGGAAAATGGTGACACAAAACCTATTTCAAGTGCAAACATCATCCAGCAAATTGGCAGTTGAGACAGGACCTAATTTACATAGTCGTCAAAATAAACATATCAAATAACAGCTATCAGAATTTATCAGTTTTGTTTGGTCACACATTAAAAAATCCTAACTAGGTACAGGGTAAATTGTAATATTTTGTGAATGTATATTACTCTTATAATCTTATACTATGTGTCAGAAATGCAATGACTATGGCCGTATTCGATTCACAAAAAGAAAAAACGGGATCGGGTGATCTTGAATCAGTAGACATCAAACATAACCTTAAAACAAGTTAGACAATATTCTGTGGTTTATTTTAGTTTTTGTTTTTAATAACACTGGTAAAATATTGATAGAAAAACACTGCTAACACCACTAATTTAATATTAATTTTCTAATATGTGTGATTTAAACCTATAAATAGTTTCCCGGCAAAATTAATATCTAATTAATATAAACTGTTGCATTTTTTTGGTTTTCCGGGGTTCAAATTTAATTTGTTAATCAATTATTTAATTTTGGGAGCTTGTTTTAGTAGATTAACTGTCGTTCTGTTATTCCGAGGCTTAAAACTTCGTTTCATTTTGGAAAATGCATAATTCTAAATTTTCGAGCCAAAGAGCCCATTATCTGCTGTCTAGGTTCAGTACTAGGGTTGCGTAAGGACGCTCCGACTAGTTCCCGGCCCAAGCTAGCCACCGCCAACGTCGAGGCACTGGCCGTGCCAGGACCGATGCCCGGCACACGCTAGGGCGGTTTCCCGCCAAATTCTTCCGCAAAAACCAGGACCCGCCCATGCCCAGCAAGTATAAATAAAGCCATCGACCAGCCGAAAAGGCAGTTCCGGCAGTTCGACTTCGAGCCACCATCCGACCAAGGGCTGATATTGTTTTCCGATTATAATATTTGCCTTTTGCTGATTTTTGGCTAATAGACCGATAAATCTAACCGTTGCCATAAACTCCTCTTTGCCGGGAGATTCCTGAGTTTGTGTCTGGTGTCTGGTCCAAATGAAGAAAATATTGTCCTGCAGTGGAAGCACGTAACATAACTCCATCGCTTGATGATAGTAATGGAAAATTCACGTTATTCTGAGAGAAGGGCAGCAGCATTCCTCTCCCGGATTAACGCGGTAGTCCTGAACGTTCTGACCGGGCCCTGTAACGCCCTGCGAAGGTCCCCGTTTTCCGTAGTATTATCAAAAAGCCGTAAAATTCCGCTTACCGCGTGTTCAGATTGATTTTAGGCACATTAACTTATACATACAATTTTTACAGGAAACACCCGAGATCGAAACCCGAGCCTTATGCGATTGTTTAACTTAATTAACATTTACCTAATCAAATTACTGTTGATTTTATATTAGGGATTTGATAAATAAACCGAATATTTCCAAAATCATGTTTTATTTCACCCTCACCCTTTAAAACTGACAGCGTTGAACGTCTGGAATTTTCTTCTCCTTCTGAGAACTATCATTATCAATATCATTTGAAATTTTTGATTCTCCAAAAACGATATGATTATTATTCAAAGTCGAGAGAAAATGTCACGAGAAATAGTTGTTTATAATTGCTCCAAGATGTCAAATACGAAGTTCCAAGTGAATATTTTAACTTTTTGTGTTTTCTGTTTTTTTTTTTAATATTGATTGGTATTTTTTGCGGTCTTTCTATTTTACTGATAGATAAACTAATGAAGCACACTTTTGTCCAACCAGACGAAAATACTGCCTATTTTTGGTTCAACCTAATTTTTAAAGAGAAAAGCACTTCCATTAAAAAACTGCAGGAAATTTTTTTTTGTTTGGGAGTGTTTAATTGATACTGGGCATAAATCGTACAAAAATAATATAAATTATAATTTAAACAAAATTGTATAGTAAAGCAGCTAAATCCTGACATTAATAACCGATTAATATAAATTAAAAAACAAAAAGACAATGAAAATATTGGATTCACAACTTCATATTTTACATATTAATTATAAACAACTATCTCTTGTGACATTTTTCTCTTTGAATAATACAGTCGAATTCGGTTATAACGATCCTCTAAGGGACCCTGTAATTGCTTCATAATATGCAAGTGTTCGTTATAAAAGACCGACAAAAAATATCTTGTAAATTAAGATTTTTTTCTATACAGCACATGTCAGAAAAATTCTAAACTACATAATGTACATAAGTCAGTGTGTATTACAGTAAAGCTCCACTAATCCCGATCAATGGGCCTTTTGCACTAGGTTGAAGTTAGGCAATTTGTATGATTAAAAAGAAAGAACATATTTAGTACTTTTATGTAGTTGAGGCTGATTTTTCATTAAGGTGCCACACAATTTTTTATTATATAAGGATATTTAAACGTCCTGCCACATTTTGGACCAATGAGAGTACGTCCTATTTTGCCCAGTACTCATAATTATTATGATCTACATTTTCAATATTAAAGTTAGCTGTTTGTAGATGTATGATTTTTTTGACAACTAAAAAACATGAGAACCAGATACAATAGCAAGAAGTTGACAACAATACAAAAAATGAAGCAATCAATGTTTTAGGAAGGTAACGTCAGGCCTCTAGAAATAGTGTGAAAAAGGCCCATTAAAACCGGGGCGATCTGAATCCGGATTATTGGAATCCTTTAAATTTTGGAATTAGTAGGCAGAATAAAGTTATATGTTGTTCCAAAACGTTATGCATCTTTTCATTATGTAACAAAAAGGTACTCTTGTTTCATAACGATAAAATCAACCGTTTGCGTTGAAATTGCCAAAATGTACCCCAAAACACATGTTAACACCAGTATTCAAAACATAAAAGTTTCAGCTACCACTTTCAAATGTTACAAATCAACTGTACATTCAAAATGAAGAAAAAAATGCCAGATGGGCATTGGTCGAAACACCATTCGTTTTCTTGAATTAGAGTGTCCAAATTTTGCCAAGTTTCAATCCGTTCCATTTTGAAAACAAAACAATTTTGGTACACTTCTCATAGCAATTTTTTTCTCACTTTAAATGGTACAGTGAATCTGTACCATTTGAAAGTGGCAGGTAAAAATTTTATTTTTCGAATGTTGGACTCTACAGGTGTTTCGGGGCACATTTTGCCAATTTCAACGCAAACGGTTGATTTTATCGTTATGAAACAAGAGTACCTTTTTAATACAGAATGAAAAGATGCTCTAAAGTGATGGCCCTGAAAGACCAAAAAGATAACCTCAAAAAAGTTAAGAGTAAAAGCTTGATCCAAAAACAGCGCAAGTGGCGCCCTCTGTGAGTTACGTAAAAATTGTAATTTTCAGCTTATTCTTCATCCCCAAAAACACAGCAGTGCCAAATTTCAGCTCAGCAGCTTGATTATTTTGGGAGATGTGGCCATAACTCAATTTCATAAATTAACTTCAAGGCCCTGTATCTCTTAAACAAACAACATTTCTATAAGGCATATTGGCCTCAATCGTCATATTTTGGCCCCAAATATGTGCAGTTGCTCTATGGACCATTATTAACGGGACACCCTGTATACACTGTGTCCCGGATAAGAATGAACAGCATGGGGATATTGCAAACGGTGAGAGATAGGGCAACGGTTAAATGGGGAAAAAGTTGCGCAATTTTGAGGTCAATAAAATGGCACAAACAGATTGTTAATATCTTTTTTCGTTTTTGAGTTATTTTGAAAAAAGTAAAATTTTGCGTTTTCGATTATATTTTTTTCTGAAGTTGTTAACACAGATAGAGAAAAAAGAAAAGCACTTTCTTATGGCACTTTTTAACGGGCCTTAAGATGGCGTTTTTAGATTTGTTCTACAACGTTTCGTTTTTGAGAAACCATCTTCAACTTTATTTTTTTAAATACGGACCTGGATTTTTTTTTGGAGATTTTGAAAGCACTTTTCATTGCCAATACCATGATGTATGACACGAAATATTTTTAAAATGTTTTGAGACAATTATACTGAAAATTCTTTTTTTTCCATTCGTTTTTGTCTAATGCGGCCCTGTATTTAATAACAAGGAGTCTAAATATTAATCATTATTGACAACAATTTAACTTACAGTTTATTTTTACTTCGAAAACTTAATATTTTTAAATTGTACCTACGGCCCTGCGTCTGGTAAAGTGTTTTCCTCTGTTGTTGTACAGCAAACAGTGTCACATTGTGTCTTGGAGTAAATTCTTCGCTTTTCCTAATTGCGAGAAGAAAGCTTTAAGCCGACGTAATCAATAACTTTTGCCATTTATTAATTGCAAAAATACATTCGTTTGGCCTCTACACTATTTCTGTGACACAAGATATAATATGCTGACATGTTAAATTTGTCGTCATTTGAAAAAGCACCCTCCATTTCTAATGGATGCAAAAAAAAATTCAGGTCCGTATTAAAAAAAATTAAGTTGAAGATGGTTTCTAAAAACGCCATCTTAAGGCCCGTTAAAAAGTGCCATAAGAAAGTGCTTTTCTTTTTTCTCTATCTGTGATAGCAACATCAGAAAAAAATTAAATCGAAAACGCAAAATTTTACTTTTTTCAAAATAACTCAAAAACGAAAAAAGATATTAGAAATCTGTTTGTGCCATTTTATTGACCTCGAAATTGCGCAACTTTTTCCCCATTTAACCGTTGCCCTATCTCTCACCGTTTGCAATATCCCCATGCTGTTCATTCTTATCCGGGACACAGTGTATATGCGACAGTATTTTTTTTTGCCGTGCCTGCATACCCACTGCCGTAAATATCCAACACCAATAACGTGCATCCAGACCCAGTGCCTTACATATCTGATACACTGATACAAAGCCTCCACACCCATCGCCATATTAGCCAGCGCCTCTAGCGGATGAAACCCTTACTCTCGCTGCGCTGCTGGAATTTTGTAAGTCGGGTTTTTATCTTATTCTGTTGTTGAGTACTGCATAAGTGTGGAGTTTCTTTGTTAAAAATATATGAACTGTTCAAAAAGATACAAACGAATATAAAAATTTATATTTAAAGAGTATCAGCTGCACTTTTCTGCATTTTTTTAATGCCTGACGTATATATACGACGGTGGGTCTGTAGCCATGCAAATTGGCTGGGAATGGTGACACTAAACATTTGAAGCGGGTTGGTAGCGAAAGGGATAAAAATTATTTTTGAAAAAAAAAGTAATAAAAAATGTTTCTCATTATGGTGCAGACTTTTTGACAGACACTGTATATTGTAATCAATTAGTGGTAGATGAGGCGACACCTGTTTGGTGGCTAGACTTCACCCTCAGATGCATACATCAATAAACTTCAGCTTATAATAATTTTCACATCCAGCGATTTTTTTTGAAAAAGTAATAATAATATTTGTCACCCTCACAATACTCCAAACTAGGAGTACCCCAGAAGCAACTGAATGCTTGTGCGGGGGAGCGGGCAATCACAATTATTTTGTCCGTTGCTATTACTATACACGTCAGTAGAGCTCGGACAACCTATCTAAATACATCACTCACCTCGACTCCAGTAGCACCCAGCGCCTCCCTGATGTTCGGCGTCAACCTGAACGGAACCTTCTCGGGCACCCTCAACGTCTTTCCCTTCTCGAAGCACACGTTATAGTCAATGTGCACCACATCGCCGCTGGTGAGATCCACCAGCACGTTATCCAGGTGCCTGTCGCCCAAACCAATGATGTACCCGATCATGCTCATCACCGCGACCGAATACGAGTACCGCTTGATCACCTGCCACCACACGTTGGGGCTGATCGAGTTGCACCAAAGCTCCTTGGCGAGCAGGTCGCTGGGCGTTTCGGCCATGAGTTCGGTGAGCACCTGTTTCAGGACGTTCAGTGGCCATTCCTTGCGGTTTTCGATGTTCTTAACGCCGTGCTCGCGGAGCAGAGGATTGAGTTTGTTGTAGAACAGTTCAGACGGACGGAGAACAGTAGTGGCCCCAGAACTGGATCCTGGAAACAAGTAATGGAGAAACTGTAGGTACGATGATAAATTTCTCGTTCCTAGATAGTTTTTAGAAAAGAAAAGTTGGCGGCTCATTAAACTATTAATATTTCTTTTTGTAAACTGTAAGTATTTCATTAATTTATATTTATAAAGTTTGCGCACTCTAAGCTGGCATGAGAAAGCATCAGCCATCCATAAGCAGTTTATTGTGCGGCACTTAGACTGAGGTTTTTTTTCACGTGTCAGCTATAATTTTAATTCTATTTTCAATATTTTTAAAACAACACTTTTTGGTTTTCATCTTGAAAACCATAAATAAAAATCGTGCAAAAATACTTTGGCACAAAAAACGTAAGATGACAAAATTGCATGTTTCCAGCACAAGATCAAGTAGTCAATAATTATCTGTCCTGGGGTATTTTCATGTATTTTGTACAACAGGGTTGAATTAGTAAGTTTATAAATGGACCTCATAAAATAAACTGGACTGCTTTTCTAATAGAATCACTTATCCTACCTATGTACATATACAGAGTTTCTCACTTAAGAGTGAAACAATCTTATAACTTCTTTAATTTTTAACCAACCAGAACGAAATTTTTACCGAAGGTAGATGGCATTGTGGCCTACTTATTTCCAAAAAATTAGTTGCCTACTCCAAAGTCAAAGCCACCTGTCCTGCGATGTCACAATCGAGGCTAAAAATCCGAAAATCAATTAGGCATTTAAAAAAAATTACTAAAAGAAATTGTTCAGAATCGATCCAGGACCCTAAATCCAAAATTTTGTCAAAATCAAAAAAATATTAAATAATAAAAAAATAATGTCCAAAAATAGCAATTTAAGAATTTTCTGCGTTTAGAAAAGTGTGCCATGGAAGTTTTGAAGGCTTGTTGTTTTCAAAAAGTAATCATTTCAATATACAATTAAAAGCTACAAAACAAATTTTATTTATTTTTTTTAATTTTTACCTACTTATTTTATTTATTTAAAATTTTTTGATTTCGACAAAATTTTGGATTGAGGGTTCTGGATCGATTCTGAACAACTTTTTTTTAGTACAGCTTTTTGGAAAAAAAAAACCTAATATGACTTTCGGATTTTTACCTTCGATTGTGGCATCACAGGTGGCTTTGACTTTGAAGTAAACAACTAATTTTTTGGAAATAAGAAGGCAACAATGCCACCTACCTTTGGTAAAAGTTTCGTTCTGATCGGTTAAAAATTAAACAAGTTATAAGGTTGTTTTACTCTCAAGTGAGACACTCTGTATATGTCCCACCAAAAGGTCGGCCATATTGGGCACACACGTCATTGGCTGTCAAATGTCAAATGCACGAGGGCCATGGTTGGTCGCAGTCAAGTGTCATTTTGTGTTGTCACCACAAATTTCGTTTTTCCCCTAGAATGCACACTAAATCCCCTAGAATGGGCACACAGACGCCAGCGCTCTCTGCTGGATGGCTAAATATTGGTGGAGGGAAACGGGACCCCCAATGGTGGTCCAGTTTATTTTACGAGGTCCATTTAATATGTTTATAATAGGGATTATCATAAAATCTGTAATAGGCAACAACAAATATAGCGAGCACGTAAAGGTTGGAATAAATTCAGTTAAATGTTGTACTGTTCGATTAAAAATTAAGCCTGCTTAAAAATGGAACTGAGCAAAAAATAAGCACTACAATGTAGGTACAGTCGTCTAGTAAAGAAATGTCTAAAAACTTAATAATTTATGTTAAATTTAAAATTTATTAATTTTTTTTATGTAATATATTATTATTATTATTATTTGCGTACCGATACAAGAAAAGTGCGTTCTTTTAAATGACGCTATCAAAAATAGTGGTTGCCATTTAAAAAATATATAGATGACGTCATAGCTTGGTCAGTAATGACGTCACAAGAACAACAAATTTGTCAAAATATGCACTTTTCAAAATTATGTTGGAGGTGTCGAAGCGTTTTTTTTTAATCGAACAGTACAACATTTTACCGAATTTATTCCAACCTTTACGTGCTCACTGTAGATATACAGGATGATTTTTTTTAGGTCTACCACAGCGATTTTCTCGCTTATTTTGCGCCCTAAAAAAAAAGTAAGAAACAAAAATGTGGCACTTTTGGACAACTAAGTGGTGCTGCAAAAGAAATCGGCATCCATGGCCAACTTGTCGCGCATTATTAAAAAAACCTCAAATTGAGCAAAACTATTAATGGCCATGGAATGTTTATTTTAAGAGACAGAAAAAACTTTTATATTTAAAATTCATGGTACTGAGAAGCTTTATCCACCCAGGTGCTCAGATAGTTTCAGCAAATTACACAGGGTCTTCAGCTCTCTTGAGACCATGAAAATTTTTGTCGATTTTAGGTTTTTTTAGTAAACCGCGAAATGTTGGGTATGGAGGCCCAATCCTTTTTTAATGTCGCCTCGCTGACCAAAATCGCCATATTTTGTTTTCTAACGTATTTTCTGTGCGGCCCAAAATAAGCGAGAAAATCGGTTAATAAGAAATAAACAAAAACAAATTCATAGCCTCAAGAGAGCCGAAGACCCTGTGAAATTTTCTGAAACTATCTGAGTAGCCTTTTGCATAAAGCTTCTCAGTGCCATCAATTTTCAATATAAAAGTTTTTCTCTGTCTCTTAAAATAAACATTCCACGGTCATTAATAGTTTTGCTCAATTTGAGGTTTTTTTAATATTGCGCGACAAGTTGGCCATGGATGCCGATTTCTTTTGCAGCATCGCTTAGCTGTCCAAAATTGCCATATTTTTGTTTCTCAAGTTTTTTTTTCGTAGGCCGCAAAATGAGCGAGAAAATCGCGCTGGTAGACCTAATATAGAGCTTGAGCCGACAGGCTTTTTCCATTATGTATCATAATGAGCTGAATTTTTGTGAATAGCTCCGTTTTGACGAGTCCTACAACTTTTCTCTCAGGCGTGAAACATGTTAAAATTTTGTATCATAACAAGTAGTTTATTAGTTAAATCTAGAAGTTATTTAATAAGAATGCGGAAAAACATTTGTCCTACAAAAAAATAGTCTAGCAGACCTTGTCCCCCATCCAAAAAATGTCAAAATAATGAGATAAGAAAACTTTATCATAACAAGCTGATTTTTGTCTGGGGCTTACTAAATGTTTGTATAGTTTAATGACAACCTTGTCCTTCAAATTAAATAGTCCGTTTTCACAGTCCTACACTCGGAAAATGGAAATCCGTCCTTTTTTGTCCAGGAAAGTTAGCATCATATGGTTCGAATACCTGTTAAGGCTTAAATAAGGTTATGCGCTAAATCGTTTATCTGTCAAATTTGACATTTTGGAAAAAAATTGTGGCCCGAGATATCAATAGTGGGGCTCAAATTTTGGACACAAAATAAAATATAATCCATTCAAAATAAATAAATCAATCAATCAAGGTAATCCATTCTAACTCACCTTTTGGATTTGGCTTTGCCATTTCCCTCTGTTGCCACCTCTTATACAATGCAAACACCGGGGTAGTGCCGTCAACCCAGGAAATCAAACCCGACCTTGGCCCTAGCGGTATAACCGAATAATGACGAGCCCTGTACAGGTTATTTCCAGATGGATCGGAATTCTGAGCCATCATTGTATTAGCAATACTCAAAAACTGCATTATCCTCTCGTCTAAGTGCAGATCTTCGAGCCCCTTGAACAAATAGGTGTATGTCTGTCCATCCGAACCATAGAAAACCAATTTCTTCGGTTTTGTTTTGGTTGGCAATATTGTAACAGTGTTGGAAACATGCGAGATTGTAACGTTTTGCTTGCCGCTGGTAGCCAGCCCGGGCATAGCTATGACAGTATTCTTGATGGAGTGCAAAACAGGAGCAATGTCCTGCATTTTTAAAGAATACGAAGCTCGTTTGTGGAATTTCTGCTGGAATTTCTTCTGCAAGAGTCTAAGTGGTTGCAGGGAGTCTTCAGGCTTTTCGGGGTGATCTGGATTCTTCAGGCTGTAGATGACTTGTTTTATATGATCGAGATATTTTTCTTGGAATTGTTTTTCATGTGGTGTCTCTGCTTCGACACTGGTGACATCCAGAAGTTGTTCAAGGATAAAAACAATGGGTTTGGTGATGATGCGGTGTTTTTCTGCGATTAGAGATATTTTCTCTTCTTTGCTTAAGTTGGGGTTATCATTCACCTGAAATTAATGAAATACTGAAATGAAAATTTCCCTGCACAATGAAGTATTAATTTCACTGATTTTCAGAGTTTATTATTACAAAGTTTTCACTGTAATAAATTTACTTGAAAGCACTGAATAAATATAAAGTAAAAATATCAAACAGGTAAGGGAAACTGCAGGAAAAAATATTGTTTTCTATATCCAATACTTTTTGGCCTGGCACCAAATTCCAAGATGGCCTTAACTTAATAAATTTATCTATCACCATTTTATAGCAAAAGTTATATTACGTAAAACTAAAATTGATAAAATTCTCCATAAAAAAATTTACAGAGTTTATCTTTGACTAGTAAAGAAGTGTAACTGTCGGAACCTACCGCCAGTTAAAATTTCTGTACTAGTCAAAGATACACCCTGTATATTATACAGGTTTCTTTGTTGGAATTGCATTCTTCGACTAACAGCAATCTTTATTTGTAACAGTTGTCTAATCCAGAAGTTTATGCACTCATTCTCTTTACAATTCATTATAAAGTAAGTTTAATGAATTTTGAAAATTACAGTATTTATTTTAATTATTATGACTGGTTGTAGAAAAAATACTGTATGCAACTCACATCTATTAGCTATTCAGACATTCATATTCATTACATTTGCTTATGGCTTATGTGGTAATTCTCATACTCAGGTCTTCGTAGCTATCATTAAATGCTTATTGCAATATTCAAAAGAAATTTGGTATCCACCATGTTAGGAACTATGATGGATGCTAATATCTCTAATAATTCGAGATATCGGAAAGAATAGATTTCTTATCTTAAATTTCATTACCCTGTATTATCAAAGAGAAAGTTGCTTAGGGCATATGTTTATAACTTTTTGTCTCAAAATTGGCGAATGTTCCCTTAAAATTCGTCTACATACAAAGGCGCCGACTCCGCGGGTGCTCCGGGGCTCGAGCACCCGGCCAAAAGTTTGGCCAGTTGTTGGAAGCTCAAGCAAAGGTGACAAGGTGACAACTAAACAATAATGTTCCCCATAAAATCGTCCATAAGACTAAGCACTTTTGCGTTATTTACGCAAAGTTAGGTAACTAGTCGTTTTTTGATTTTGTTTTTTTTTTGTTTTTGTTTAAAGACAGCGTCTTAAAATTCAGCGGACTCTCATCCAGATGAATCAGCTGATATCTCCCTCTCATTTGTTTCCCTTTGGAGGAAGTAAGAGACAGATATCCAGCTGATTCATTGGGATGAGAGTTATGCTGAATTTTAAAACGAGGCATTTCTTATATAGATATAACTGTTCGTTTTTTCGTTTTTTGTTATGTACTTTTATTTTATACCTAAACTCTATTCAAACTAAACGCAAGTGAAGGATAAACAAAAGTTGTTGCATGGCTAGCACGTGATCGGCTTGCTATTGGCCGGCAGGCGAGTTCAGCGAGTCGTTATTTATTACAGAGGTGTATTGAGTTGCAAGTGGACTTTTAATTTTTTCCGATATAATTCTTTCGCTGTTTATTAATTGTTGGAGCTACGATTTATGTTAATAGTAGAAATTTGCAGGTAAGTGAATGACTAGGTGTGCCATAAAAGTTTGTTTTTAAAGTTCTTAATACTGGGGCATATTATTTTAATATTTTATATAATAAAATTCGTAGAGATCGTCCTTAATGCGGCCCTGCCCCGTATTAGTAACCAGAATTATTGTTCACGTGTTTCCATTGTGTAAATGTTTACGCCCAACTTGCATTTTGATTGAATAGAGTGTATAAATATTTTTTTTTTAAATTACATTTTGGGGGGTTATACCTTGGGCACCCAGCCAAATTTTGAGAAGTCCGTGCCTATGTCTACATACTTTATTAACACCATGTATATTCTTTAGCATAGAGCATGTCCATGGGCGCATGATAGAAAAAGTTTAATAAAAATAAATATTAAAACTTAATAAATATAAAATACCTTTTCAATTTCATACTCCAACTGCTGTTGCCTCTTCGTAATTTCAGACTGATGTTGTGCCAATGTACCCAACCACAACTCGTCCCACAATAACGTGATCCTTCTCAGTTCCTTCACCAACATCTGCACTTGAGCAATTGTCTCCGGATCCTGCTTACTCAGGGTATCCACCATCGTCTTGAAACACGACTGAAGTGCATTTGTTGACTCTTCGCTATCGCTGTCGTAGTTTTCGTCATCTTCATTTAGTTCATTTTCTTCGTTAGATTCGTTATTTTGAGACAGGCAATCTTTCGGAAGAGTTATTTCGGAAAAGTCAAACTTTAATCCACCTTCCAACGCCCCCACAACAGCCGGGAATGTAATCAGTTGGGGAGCGTCTTCAGCAACTCTACAAAGCAAGTCTGATACTCTGTGTCTGACGTAGCCTTCAGGGTGATTTAACCTTGAGAACAATTGAGGTATAATAACCTTCCAAGGTTGAGTTGGAGTTGACTGCAATCCCTCTTCTAAAATACTTTGTAGTTCAAGCGCATATTTTACGATCAATCGCAGTAATCTCAGTGTGATTGTAATTGTATAGCACTCAGTGTTTCTAGTTACATTATCAGAATTCATGGCTAGGTGCAGATATTTGAAATATGCTTCAGCACTCAAAGCGTAATAATTGTAGATTCTTTTCTGGGTGCTCTTCCAAATTTGAACCATATTTCTCAACTGTTCGTCAGAAGCGTTCTTTAATATGCTTACACCCATCAGCTGATTTTTGATCATATCAGATGTGTTTATTTCATTTGAATCTATGTCTTCTTCATCTATTATTGTACGGGTCTGTGACAGTATCAGAAATATTTTTGTCAAATCATCCTCTGATATGTCAGGAGGTAGAAGCTTTTTTATTTCCAGGCAATGCTCTTCCGTTAAATTATTTTTTATGTCAGAACTGTGGTCTACTATCCTTCTTCCCCATCTATAACACCAAGTTCCAAATGCGTTCCAACTTTTTGCTAGTCCAAGACATTGGTGCACACTAAACTGTAGCAATTTTCCTATTGCCATTTCGTTCAGTGGAATGATACTACTAACATTTTCCATAAGACCAATCTCAGGTAATACCATTATTAACTTTCCCAGAGAACTGTTCATGTCGGTTATATTAACGTTTTCGTTAATTTGCAGCCAACTTGCTAACTTTATCAATATTTTACTGCTGATTTTACGGAGTTCAACTATACCAAACATTTCCGCATATTTCGAAATAGCAGTTGAAGCAGATGCGCACAAATTAAATGTATCGATATGGCTGTCTTCATGGCAGTATGACAGTTTTATTACTTCTAACATTGCGCGAGCAGTATCGACAGTCCATATATCAAATTCGGCTATCTGATTCAAAAAATCACTTGCAACTGTGCTGATGTGTGTAGATTTGTTTACCAACAAATTTTTATCTTTAAAGAACTTGAAAATATTTGTAATAGCCAATTTATAGTTTTTTTCTTTTCTAGCTCTTTTTATTATATCTAGTCGTAAATTGCTGCAGAATGTATTGAATCCTTGATTTTGAATGTTCCCAAAATACTCGGACCACCAGAGAATTTTTCTTAGAATCGACGAATCAATTTTGCTGATTTCATTCTCAAAGTTCTCGGACACCAAAAACACTGTGTTTGCCGGCATGTTGTTAGAAACGTTTTTTAAACCTGTTGCAACATATTGGAGCAAAGAATAATTTTGCAAAAATTCAGATGGAGCCAGAATCAAATGGTCTTGTATAGACTTTTTTAAAAGTTCCAAGCTTAGATCTATCTTCCTACCACAATCTTCTTCTGGTTTAACAACTAATGTTACGGCAATATTGTGAAGATTTGTTTCAATCATGTTCAGGTTTTCAAAAACGCTCCATGTTTTCTCTTCATGTTTATATTTCCAAGTTGACAGTTCTAAGAATGGCCGATTTTCAACTTCCATGTTATACATGTTTTTGTTACACTCCCAACTGGTTGTGTTAAACCAATATTTCTTACCGTTTTCAACTGAAACACTCTCTTGCTGATCGTGCCACTCAAACAAATCAACCCAATTGTTTAACTCTTTGTAACACACCAATATTTGATCATTTATAAAATTTTGCAAGTCTTGGTCAATTTTCTTTTCATCACTTTCTTGTTGAGCTTCGGTTAAGAATTTTTTGTAACCATCTGCAGCAATTTCAAATTTCTTCGAAGCTTGATCAGCAGCAGACTTAACCCAAGCGTACTTCTTGTTCAACTTAACTTTACACCAGACATACAGCCCATACAAGGCTTCTGGCTCCCTTAGATTTAGCAGTGCCAATGTTAAAAACATGATCAGTCTTTCAAATTCTATACTATCTACTTTTCCGGTTGTAGCTAGATCTTTCAATAGACATTGTCCATGTCTTAAGGCAATACTTGCTTCGCCCGCATGAAGAGAAGTATGCATGACTACCATTCGAATTCTAGATAGCCATTCATTGCAAGTGTTTGTATTAGCAATAAAGAAATTTCGAACAACTTTTGAAGGCGGAGGAATAGCCATTGAGGTACCTTCAGCGGCATTATAAATAGATTTTTCTAAATGTTCAACAAAATGCAGTAGCAACCTCACCTTATTTCCATCCGTTGTTACTGATTTTGAATTATTTTTCTTCAACAGCAGCAAATCATTTCCAAGATGGTTCAAAGCTCCCTCTATTTTAGTGAAAGTCTCGTTTGGTTTTCCTAAAGGTGTGCGGAGCTTGTAATTTACACAAAATTGAGCTGCTTCTAAGGTACTCCAGTTGTTCAACACCTGCCTCGAGTTTATTGCAAGATCATAGAATAATTCCATGTTCATCTGACAATCAGATTCTAATTGCCAACAGCATGTGAAAAGTTCTTCTAATACTCCTACAGGCATTGGTTCGTTTTTTATTAAGTAGTTCATTAAAACTTTAAATTGTTCAGCATACATTTCTCCTTCCACAGATCCGTTCAAGTGCAAAATTTGAGCCAAATACACCATGTAATTGTTGATATCTTTCGAGTTGGTAGTTTTATGTTCGATATTGTAGATGCTGTTTACCTTGTTTAATTCAACGATTGCTATATCCCATGGGATGTTCGACCATAGAGCACCATAGTGACTTCTAATTTCTTCAATGTTCGAATTCATGTGTAGCTTGCAGAGATCGCAGATGTTTGTCAAAAATGTGCTGCTCCACGATAATGCTTTGTTAGACAGCAATTTTTCAAGATTTTCGCAAACAACTGTAACGATCTGAGAGTTGAAATGATAGCCACATTTTACTAACACATCAGTAACTTTCAGAAACTTTTCGCAGAGGTATAAGCTTTCTAAATACATCTCTGAATTGGCTAAGATATCATGAAGCCATTGCAATATCAGCAGAGTGACTTCGAAGCTCGTTTCTATTTTCAGGGTGTTGTAAATAATGTCCAAAATGATGGCAAAGTTTCCAGAGTTCGGCGACGTATTTGGAACATCGTTAATGTTGAGCCCGTCCGATAAAGTAAACCGGGTATGTTCTGACTTATTTGTGACCAAACTGCTGTTGGAAATAAAGTGATTGTAGCACTTGCAATGCGAGTATAGTAGAAACAGCAAGCAATATTGTAGGGCGGGTGAATTTTTGGACAAAGCAGCATCATACGGTTTCAAATTAACACCAACCAACTCCAGAATGCTTGGTTTCAGTGCCCACATAACTATGATTGAACTGGCACTAGCTAGCTGAGATAGGCATCTAAGCAAGAACATAAGGGTTTGTTCTGCCGGCACTTTCTTTTCAATTTCAAATCCAGCAAATGGATTGTTTGGTGTGAACGAGTCAATACTAGGCACAATTTCCTTGTATATAACTTCCAAATCTCCTAGTACATATCGGTAGGCTTCCTGCAGCAGAGAAACATTTTTCAAATTTAACAAAGATTGGTAAATACATATAACGGCTCCTTGGATGTTTTTAAAAGGCATATGTCGAAGCTTTATTATATCAGACTTGGGTCCTATGAGCTTTTCGATCAACTCTATGGGTAGATTTGCTGAAAGTTCTTTAATGACTTTGGAAATTAAAAGCAACATAGATATTATGGTGTTGTCAGATAGATCACTGATTAGTGCTAATTCCAAGTCGATCAGATTGCAAACGGAGGTGCACAAACCTTGTGGTTTAGTGTCCAAATATCCCAAAAGTATAGAAATGCAGTCGTTTGCCGCAATTGTTAAGTTGTCTGGAACAAACGTCTCTAAAGCATCTGTCAACGTTTTTATAATTCTGGTAAGGCATGTACTGACAAATTCCGCTTTAACATATTTATTGTTAGACGGATGAAAGCTTGTGTCTAAGCATTTCAAGACAGTATTCATGGCTAAAATTAAAACGGTAACATGATCCAATGAGTTACTGTCACCAGTGTCGCTTACTTGACTCGCATAGTTTATTATATCTTCCAAAAAGTTTTCGATCAACGAAACCGAAAACTCAAGATTATATTTGAAATGTTGAGAGACTCGCTGTAGATTTGTCGATATAAATTCAACATTTGAAAGAGGCTGTGTGTGATCTACATGCCATCCAAATAGCAAATCTGTAGTGTCTCTGAACTGTTCATAAAATTCGTTTGGGTAAAGTTCTACGACAGACATTAAAATATCTAATATCATCTTAAAAATTTCGGCGTTTTCAGTTGTTTCGATAGCAGATACCAAGTTGTTAATAAAATTTTTCACGTAGCACTCAAGAACTGGTTTTTTGGCTTCTAATGCTAGAGTCTCTTTGAATGTTTTCATCAACAAAATTTGCATTTCTTCATAGTTGTTATTCATTTTTGAAAATAGCCAATGTTGGTATCTATCAAAATCATTTTCCTCTGCCATAATATATCCCATTCTACCTAGTGCTTTGGCAGCCTGCAACTTTGCAAGAGGACCTGGTGAAACGTGTAGGATCTCATACATGGACTCGCCCAATATATGGAAGGCTTTGCGGACATATGGCATATTGTCAGGTAACAGCAATACTTCTAACAGCTTTTTGGAGATGGCTAGGGAGTTGTCTTGACTTGTTTCGGTGCTTAGACGCCTTAGTAATTTTGAGATGCGAGTGTCCTCTGGCAGGTTTAACTTGATTTCGGATTTCTTTTCTGGTTCGTAACATTTTCCCCGATATCCTGAAAGATAAACATAAAAGTGAAGTCATCGGTTTTTGTAAAGAAAACAAATAGGCAAGGTAAAATTTATTTTTGATACGGTCGTTGAACTTGAGGTAAAATATTTTAGATTTCCGAACAAAGGCAGTGCTTGATTTGATATTTTAAATATTGAAAAAGGCCCACCCTATAACTTTTCTAATTTTTGAGGTATCGACTGGAAATTAGGTGAAGATACAGAGCCTTGAGGCAAAAACTCTAACCACATTAGTTCTCTAATTTTGGCCTATTTGCAATTAGACCATTTTTGGGGCCGTCTTCTAGGTCCTCAATATAATATGCCATAATAGAAATTTAAGGTTCAACTGATACTGATGTCGGTATTGGCAGATAAGAAATTTTATATAGGCAGATATTTCATTTCACTGAAGGCAACCAATTTAGTAAAAGCATTGATACATGATGTAATTCTTTTTCTTAAAATAACTAAGATTATACAGTATGTACGCGTTTGCTTGTGACTACTTCTGAAACCAAAATTGTATCCCAAAAACTTCATGCAGCTATCACAGTATACGAGGTGTTAAAAATTAAACGCAGTACAATAATAAAGTACCCTTATCTTGCGTCATAGAGAAAAATGGTAGAAGAGAAAGTTGTTTGCAATGAAATAGTTATTTACATTGCCAGATGCGTAAGTGCACTTTTTTTTCCGAGGAGGCTGTTTAAAGACCGAGGCAACGCTCGAGCGTTGCCTCGGTCAGCGTTGCCTCGGTCATTAAAAGTACCTCCGAGGCCAAAAAAGAGCTTACGCATCGTGCAATGTATTACACTTTTCCTGCTACCGAGAATTTCAGGTTATAGATACTTTGAATAAAGCTCTAAATACATATGGAGTAGATTGTCAGTAATAATGATCTTCAAAATAACCTCTGTTCAATTACTAAAAATGATAATCAGTGATAAATATAAGAGCAGAATGCAGCGATAATAAAAAATAAATTAAAAATGTTGAGCTTTGTGTGGGACTTGAACCCTGGATCTACGAATTACTAATCGCGTACTCTCACCCTACCGGTAGCGCGGTGCCTGTCAAACTTGTTCTGTTATGCGACTCTTATTTGACGCCAGAGAAACATTGCAATTATTAATTTTTCTTTGGTATAATTCGTGTTCTTTATAATCAAAATTAGTTTGTAACAGGATTATTGTGTAACCTATTAAAATTGAGGCAAGATTCGCGTTGCTATATATATTTTATTAATGGTTTTAAGGTCCTTGATGCGTAAGGATTGCTAAGCAATACTTTTTGTACCTAGCAACCACTTTCGCAGCTAGCAACCAAAATAACAGGGCACCTCGAACATTTGACTTTCGCTTTCGGGCCTGTTATCGTGTATGTAAAGGGTACTTACGGGGGAGGGAGCAGGAAAAAGTATACATAAATACAAAATCATGGCCTTCTATTATTTTTTTTATCATTGGATGCTGTGTTCTAATTTACCCTTGTGAAGGAAATTTATACTGACCGTAGCTATTTAATTGGGAATATGAAAAACCCAGAGAATACCTATGTTGAACGAACAATTTTTTTGTTGCGCTACTCAAGAAAGTGTCAAAGTTTCATAAAAGTATACATAAATACAAAATCATGGTCTACTAATTTTTTTATCATTACATTCAGTTTTTTAATATAAGTAACCGTGAAGGAAATTTTATGCCACCATATTCTAACAATAATTATTATTCAACCCTTTCTCGCTAAATAAGATACTGGCGTTTATACTGGCTATTTAACTGGGAATATGAAAAAAACCATAAAACATGTTGAATAAACAATTTTTTTGCTGCGCTTCGCAAAAAAGTATAAGTTTCATGAATGGCTTTTTACACAAAGTCTGCAGAATGTGTTTGCTGTGTGGTATTTTAAATTAAATCAATAACTTTGGCCCAATAGAAGGGCATAATTTTGTATTTATCTATACTTTTTCACTGCAAACAACTTCCTCTTATACCATTTTCTCTACGACTTTATTATTTGTTGTGTAATTTTTTTCTCCCCCTCATATACCGCGATATCTGCATGAAGTTCCCCGCCGGTTTTTTTGATGCAAAAATCCCATTTATTGCGCACATTCTGCTGGTGACTATATTTTTTAGATTGAGCTAAGGGAAGATACCTTACAGACACTATACACGAAACGTAGAAAACCCGCGAATATTTTCATTACCGAATGTTTGAACCAGTTTGAACGATCTGGAAAACCTTCACTGTCACTTTGACACACCGATGCAAAATTTGCCTGAGTCCGCCCATAGACACTGCCAAAAGCAGCTGATTATTACAAAATACCAAAATGAAAAGTGTTTCCATGACGTTTGTAATTATTATTAAAAGGAGTTGTAGTCATAGTTATTTTTATTTATAGCGGTATAATCGTGATTGAAATAGGGTTTTTATTTTAATATGCTCTTTGTTTCGTATCACTTGGGTAACTTTTCACATCACAAATCAATGAGTGACGTCATTAACTGGTTGAGACACATATACCAATGTTATACCCAAGGTTAACAGAAAATTCCTAGGGATTTTGTGGAGAATGTCATCTGACAAAATCGGGACTTCTTACAGTAATCGGGGTATACCCCATGGCATCATTTGGCATTACTTCAAACCCCTGTATAACAAATTTCATGAAAAAAAAACCAACTGGTTTCTTATTATAAAGGTTTCATTACAATAGAAACTGCGGCCCAAGCCAAGAAGTTTATCACAACAGATGTCACATGTTCCTTGAAACATGGACAAAACAAATATGAAAACATGCTGAAAATGTCAATATTTAATTGATTTATTAAAACCGTTTGTAACAAGAATTACAGTGAGAAGCAGGGCAAAATAATTGGAAAAATTGAGGTAGACACGAAAAACCCCACGAAAAAGTCTATGCAGATTTGGTGATAGGTTTATTATTAGAAGTAAACAAAAATGGATAGTGAAAGATTAAGTAGAGCAGAAAAGGTAGAAATTATTACATTAACTGATGAAAACATGCGTAGCTATAGGTATGTTGTGCAAATATTTAATTTAAGGCATGCAGATCATCAAACCAGAATGATGAAAATACGTTTTCATTTATCTTGTCCATGTTTCAAGGCACACTTGACATCATATGATGCCGAATTTTTCACATATTTTCATGTGATTTGATCTATTACATCATTATTATTCAAGTTATTAGGTATTCCATTTCAATTTGTGTGAAAACTTCTATCCAAAGATAAAATTACGAGTAGTCATCATATACCTAATTAAAAATTGAAAATGTTAAAGTCAAAACTCCACAAATAGTTTTTTTGAAAAAAATATGAAAACTAATAAATATCATTTTTTCGGTGTCATATTTGACTTTAGAATTGTTTACCTATCATCCAACTTGATATTTTTTAGTTTAGCTCAACTCAACTAACAAGGAGCAATTACATTTGGCAATACATTGTAACAAAAAATAAATCGTCCAAAAAATTGCACCTTGTTAGTTGAGTTTTTCTTGAAACTAGCTGATTACGACCCAAAAAGGGTCCATAACTAAAAAATATCACGTTTAGATGATAGGCAAACAATTCGAAAGTCAAATATGGCACACCGAAAAAAATGAAATTTATTAGTTTTTAGTTTTCATATTTTTTCAAAAAATTAAAAATTTATCATTGTCAGAATTTTTGTCTGAAAATTTGCACATAGGGGTAAAATAAAATTCCAATCAACTTTTTCAATAACTTTTTTCGATAAAATCACAAATAAAGCGTATTTTGACAATTTATTTTATTAAATGTCATTTTTGACAGGTATGTCAAATGACGTCACGACATTTAATGATCTCATTTCGAATCTTTTTCGAAGCAGAGATGATTGCCCCAGAGTAGTTTCACCTTAGCTCAAAAATAAAAAAAATCCCTTATGGTTATAACTTTTTGACGGGCACTGTATATACTGGTTTTATCAATCATTTTGTGTTGTTTAGAATTGTTTAAAAAAATACTGAGAAAACACTTTATTTCTATGACTTTATTGAAGTGTAGATTGCAGCATTTACAAAATGTAGGTACCTACTCAATAAATCATTTAATACCTACAATATCTCTTCTACAATCAATATCTTTGAAAATGATTAGTTGTAAAACATTCAAATATGCAAGAAAATATGCGATTTAAATAACAAATGGAAAATAGGGATAGTGAAAAAATTGTCAAAAAAATATGAATATTTTAATTAGAAATTTTATTAATAAGTATGCAAATGTAAATGTTAAGATGCTATTACAGTTTGACAAGTCATTTGTGAACTAAATATTATCTAGCTCGGAAGCAGTACTTATACAGGGTAAGTTTTTGACCCAAGCAAACCAATGGATTATTAAAAAATAATAAAACAAATATATTTTTTAAATTACTATTTACTATAAATAGTTAATATATATATATATATATATATATATATATATATATATATATATATATATATATATATATATAGATTACGATTTTTATGAAGTTTGGCAACGTTGCAGGAACAAGGTCAGCGGCTCCAAAACTTGTATTTGCTATATCTGCTGTTGTGTCATAAACATATCGCATCACGTAATGTATAACATATACAATCTTTTAAAAGCTCACCAAGAAAAATATAATATAGAGCATTAAGGTTCTTATATTCTCATATCCTCACCGAGGGGTGTCTCACAAAGGAACATTTTGTATAATCATTGCCCCAAACAGTGCTTATTTCCCACATTTCTAACTAGCATTGCCGTCGATTGACACATTTCCTAATTTCATATCATTTCTGATTGCATTGTCGTCTCAATTGCGGTATATCTAAAAAGGCCTGCTTATTTAATATGCATCACACATTTCTGTCTAGCACTTCTGATTTCTAACACACATTTCTGCATTTCCTAATTTCCGAGATATTGCAGCATTTCCCTCTTTATTTCCTGCACTATTTAATATTTCTTCTTGATAACTTTTTACGCTTTATTTGTAATTGATTTACTTATTTTGACAGGTAATTTTTATATCATGGCAGGATTGTCAGACACTGGCTCTAGGTATTCCAACAAGGTAACCTCAAAAAAGTTACAAGTAAAAGCACGATCCAAAAACAGAGCAAGTGGCACCTTCTGTGAGATACGGCAAAATTGACATTTTCAGCTTATTCTCCATCCCCAAAAACATAGCAGTGGCAAATTTCAGTTCAGCAGTTTGATTATTTTTTGAGATGTAGCCATAATTCTATTTAAAAAAAAATGAATTTCAACAACTTAAACAAACAACATTTCTCTAAGGCATATTGGCCTCAATCGTCATATTTTGGCCCAAAATATACGCAGTTGCTCTATGTCCCATTACTTTTGGGGCACCCTGTATATGCTGAGTGTTTTTCGCTATTGTCGAAGTGACAAAAGTGGCCACGGCAAAAAAATAAGCTTATCTCGGCTTATACTTACACCTGGTTATGTTGGTCACTTGTGTATATAAATAAATAAAAAAGGGGACCAAAATAATTCACTTATCTTCAAAATAAGCTGCATAATACCTAGGTACCATTTTTTTATAATGACTATAATTATTTCATTATTCATATGAATTTTGAAGCTTGTAACCCAAAGACTACTTACCAAAATAATTCTTACTGACAAACAGGTCAAACTTATTACTGTACTCATAAATTTTCTACTACCAATTGACACCTTACCACTACCACCTCACACTCAATGCTAGCAATGCACAGGGTGGTTCAAATTGGATACTTTTAAAAGGAAAGTCCTACTCAATAATTTTTAAACTATTGATTTAAAAAAAATACTACTTTCACCATTGAATTCTACATCAAAAAATTGGTTTTTACAGAAACGACAAATATTCAAAAATATTCAACCGAAAAAAGTTAAGGCCACTTTTGAAAAACACCCTGTAACTCCACCTCACACTCAATACTACCAATGCACAATGTGGTTCAAATTGAACACTTTTAAAAGGAAAGTCCTCTATTCAAAAACTCTACTATTGATTTGAAAAAAAAACTACATTGAATTTTACATAAAAAAGTGCTGTTTTTATAAAAACAAAAAAAAATAATCAAAAATATTCAACTGAAAAAAGTTAAGGCCACTTTTGAAAATGCATGTTTTTGAAAAACACCCTATAACTCTGGAACGATGAAATAATATATTGATTTGCGATTCTCACCATTGAGTTTATCATGGAAATTGAGCCTCAGGCATCGACATCAATTTTCGTCTAGCTCTCTTAGAAATAGGGGTTTCCCTTTAAAAATGTCCAATTTGGACTTGGTTTGCTTTCAGCCTGTAGAAGGCTCTGTTCTAGGTAACCGATTGTTTATCGCAGCAGGTTGTATTACCCAGATATGATGTACAAGGTCATCACCATCTCGGTTATTTTTAGAACTAGGGAGATGCGGTTTTCGTCACATTGTCTAATTTTTCATAAAAATAATGGCCCCGTAAACACAATTTTCATGGCCTCCTTAGTTTTTGAGATACAAGGTGATCTTTAAAGTTGCCATATCCTTTATATACTAACTTGTTGAAATGGTAAAAATCGACCCTTACAGATCTTTTCCCATAGAATTCAGTGGCATACACGAATTTTTGCTAGGAGGTAAGAATTTCAAAATATAAATATAACCTCCAAAAGTATCAAAAGTGGGACACCCTGAACATATCTAGTTGAAACATGGTGCGTGTGTGGCCAGAGCCCCAGGGGCTGCATAAAAAATTCCATTGATAATTCTGCTCATAGTTTTTGGAGTATAAAATTTGTTATATTTTTTCTCTAGCATTTTTCCAGGCATCGATTTATTAAATAAGGTTTTATGCTTTGCAACATAAAACAGCCTTGAGTAAGGCGGCAGCAGTCTCTAGGCACCAATCTAAGTGCGTACCAAATACAAAGGATCAGTGTCAGATTGTGGCTGATGTATACCATGGTAGTAGCTAATTTAAAGTAGTAGTAGACTCTTTCCAGGCAGTAGCAGTTATTTCATCATGTCGGTAATTGTACCTACACTGGAAGCAGTGTGAGGTGATAGTGGTCAAGTTTCAATCAGTAGTAGCTAATTTCGTAGTATTAGACATGTTACAGATGGTATCAGTTATTTTACACTGCCTGCAATCATACCAAGACTTGTAGAATAAAGTGTGAGGTCGTAGTAGTCATGTCTCGACCAGTAATAGCCCATTTAAGGTAGTAGTAGTCATTAACTTTCTGGGTGCTGGCTGTCAGTAATTGTACCGATTCTGGTAGCAGCGAGTGTAAGGAGCGAGGTAAGGAGATAGCAGTAGAGTGTCAATTGGTATTAGCAAATTTACCATGACAGTAATAAGTTTTAAATGTTGGCCAGTGAGCTATGTGAACACATCCAAAAATAATGCAAAAGTCGAAAAATGCCTATCTACAAGGTAATGATGTAATGATATTAATATTCTGGCTACTAAAAATATCAATCTATAAAACCAATGAATTATACATCCTGCGAGAAATCGGATCATTTTTATTTCTCAACGTCTCTACATAATTTTTTTTTCCAAAAATGTCACGACATTCACAGAAATTGCCCTTTTTTGTCAAGCCATAACGAAGCAAAACAAAGGGCATTTTATAAATGGGGCACCACATCTATAGGTTCTGATGTCATTGGTTGGGACCTATCGCCAGGGTTGGCTCCCCAGTGGGTAACCCAAAAAAACCCAAAACCCTAATGGTTTTTTTTGGGTTACCCACATAAAAAAAAACCAAAGTGTTTTTTTAAGTAAGGTGATTTTAAAATTTTTTTCTTGAAATCGGCATTAAAATGTCCCAAAATCGTCATTAAAAGCACAGAAATCGTACAATAATGTAGCCCATTATTGTACGATTTTTTCAATAAGTAGGCCTTGGCGAGATGTAAACATCAAACGTCAGACGCGGAGAAATCGCCCGTCAAAAGTGACCAAATATTCAAAACCCGGCCGATAAAGGCTCATTTAACTTTTCGTACACATTGTGAAATTGTTTCCTATAGAAGCGCAATCCTTCAATATACATATTTTAGTAAATTTGAAAATCAATATATTTGTTGTGTAGGCTGCACAAGAAGCAGCAGTTTGGTTTTTCTGTCAGAAGGTGCCGTACATCATTATACTTGTCCTAGGTAGAGCGATCGGTAAAGTCAAGCAACGCTGCGCGTAGTCGGCTCGTGGACGGGTGATCCCTTATTATTATTTTCTTGCCTAATAAAACATTTTTTTTTTTCCGATTTCAAAAAAATATAATATGTACCTCGGCACTGAAGTTCTTTTTATGACTCATGTGGTTTATTTGCCTCAGCCAGAGGCCTCAGCAACTAAACTCCACATGAGTCATAAAAAGTTGAACTGCAGTGCCTTGGTACATAAATAACTATTATTTGATGGGGTGGAACAAAAACAATAAGCCGTCAATCCTTTTTTTATTAAAAGATAAAACAAAATATAAAAACTCTTTACAAAACAGAACATAAAAACTCCAATAAACAAATATTAAAACCGTAAAAATAAATAAATTATTCCAAAAATAAAAAAAAACACGTAGGTCTGGTAAGTTAAAATCTTAATATAAAACTGTAAAACTACCAGTCATTATTATCTGATCTGAGGTATCTATAGACCTTAACTAACTGCAGAGCTTTCTCGAAACCTAGGCGGTTTCTTAGTTTTCCCCAAATCAACCCATAATTAGAAAAAATCCGTTCTATGGATGCGGAACTCGCCGGACACGAGTGTAAACTGATAAGAAAATGTAAAAAAGAATCCGGGAGTTTTTTTGATATTTCGTTTTTTGATTTTAGTATTTTCCACCATTTAACAGCAGAAAATTTCTCTATAACAACAGGCTTAAAAAGGGATTGTGGATAATATTCCGGATCTTCTATTTTAAACGCCAAGTAATATGGCAGAAACTCTGGATAATTTTCATTAATCCAAGTTTCCGCTATATTTTCTTCAAATTCTGAAAGAAGTGGTTGTTTATAATATTTTGGGTGCATCAGGTATGCCAAGTAGTGAATTGGAAGCAGTGCCTCATTTAAACGCTTTTTAATGTACTTCTGCTGGCCAATTGGAAGGTCTTCATTTGCAGCCAAATTATTCCAGTAAAATACAGCATCTGCCAAAGAACACCTATCTGCCTGCATTCTGTCTAAAGTTTTTGCTAAAATTGACAATTGTTTCTCTAAATTAATTGCCTCTGAATATAAAGCTACATTATTATTCAGTATGGCATTAATATTTTGATAGGTTTTATTGAAATCTTCCAAATGCTCGCTTCTTATTTGAGTATATAAATAATTGGCAACAAATGTTTTAAGGCAGTCTTCATAGGAATTCCAACTTGTTTCGTTTGGAATTTGCGGCATTACCCCTTGTTTTTCCTTTAGCCAGCCGTGTGGTTGATGGTGGTTTCTAAAAAACTTTTGAACTTCTACTATATGCTTTGTAATATTTGTGGGAATTATGTCTTTATACAGGGTGGTTCACTTTTATGTGGTAGAACTTTAACATTAGATAGAAAAAGATAATCTAAAATGAAAATTTTATATCAACATATATCGGGGAAAGCTTAGTTTCCGAGATACAGGGCGTTGAAGTGTTGGAAAAAATATGAAGTATTTTTTACACTGTCCGAACCAGTGGAGATATTTAAACCAAATTTGATGTGTAGTACCACCTTTTTGACTACGATATTTAGTGATAATATGAAGGTCCTGAAATAACCAGTGGTGGAGTTATGGGTTTTCACTATCACTAAATTTAAAAAGTAATTAGTACGGACCTGTCTCACATCAACGTAAATTTTTTTTTCGTAAAGTTCTTTCAATTCTCTACAAAAAGTGTATCTTGACATTTTTTTGTATCTGCCACGGTTGTGTAGTAAATAAATTATTTCGTTTCCATCTCAGCCTTTTTCGCCTAAAAATGTGTTTTCTAAGATTATTGATAAATATCGCAAATAACAGAAATTAATTATGGAACACTTATCGGATTCAGCTATTTTATTTTTAATTTTATGGAAACAATTTTAAAAATAAACTGGCACTTGGTTTGAGGTACATTACTTTATTATCATTTTAACATTTTTATCAAATCTAGTATTATTTCTTAATAATTTTTATAATTCTAAATTTGTACAACATTCAACAATTGTTCAAAATGTGATCCATTCTGTTGCACACATAATTCACTTCGACGCCTAACGGATTGAACAGCATCGATTAAATTGACATTTCTCAATTCATCGCACGCATTTCTGATACGATCAATAAGTTGTTCCCTTGTTTCTACAGGAGTCGCATAGACTTGTTCTTTTAAAAATCCCCATACGAAGAAGTCCAGAGGTGTTATGTCCGGAGAACATGGTGGCCAAGCGACCGGTCCCCCTCGTCCGATCCACCTATTTGGAAAGTTATTATTTAACCAGTTCCTCACATTTCGGTGAAAATGTGCAGGACAGCCGTCAAGTTGGAACCAAGCCAACAATCTTAAGTTTAAAGGAATGTCTTCCCACATATTATTATGCTCAGCTACTAAAAACTCCAAAAAATTGTCACCATTCACTCGCTGTGGCAAAAAAAGGGTCCAAACAGATGATGGTTGTACAGTCCAATCCAAACAGTGACACTAAATTCGACCTGAAAATTTCTTGGCCGGATTGCATGTGGGTTTTCTTGTGCCCAAATATGCTGATTATGAAAGTTTACTACTCCACGACGAGTAAAACACGACTCGTCCGTCCATAAAATGTTATTTAAAAATTGTCTATTTCCTTCAATTGACTCCAAAATCCATCGGCAAAACACTAATCTTCTTTCTGCATCGCCGGGCCTTAAACCTTGTACGGGTTGTAGATGATACGCATGCCTGTGATCTCTTTTTAAAGCTCGCAAAATTGCAGACTTTGAAACACGTAGGGCCACTGACACTCTTCTGCTACTTGTTGTAGGATTCCTATCGAATTCACGAAGAATCTCATTGTTGCGTCTGACTTGTTGGATATTGTTTTCATTTCCTCGTTCGACGATTCTAGTTCTCAGACCGCGAGTTCTGAATTGCCGGTGCATGTTAACAAACACCGAGGGACGCGGATGGCGCCTATTTGGAAATCGCCTCCGGTATTCTCTGGCTGCTTCCGCAGAGTTCCCATTTGCAACTCCATAGCAGAAATGGATGTCAGCCTGCTCTTCATTTGTAAATTGGAACGGCATTTTAATTATTAACAAAGACAAACTGCGGCGCTGCTACGTTCATCTACTGGATGACAGATTATTGTATTATTAACTGTCAATAAGATTTTCTTTTCCATGGCACACTTATCTTCACCAGTACGGCGATGCAGAAAGGACATTAGTATTTTGCTGATGGATTTTGTAGTCAAAGGAAATAAGACAATTTTTAAATAACATTTTATGGGCGGAAGAATCATGTTTTACTCGTCGTGGTATAATTTAGAATTCTACAAATTTAGAATTATAAAAATTATTAAGAAATAATACAGATTTGATAAAAATGATAAAATGATAATAAAGTAATGTACCTCAAACCAAGTGCCAGTTTATTTTTAAAATTGTTTCCATAAAATTAAAAATAAAATAGCTGAATCCGATAAGTGTTCCATAATTAATTTCTGTTATTTGCGATATTTATCAATAATCTTAGAAAACACATTTTTAGGCAAAAAAGGCTGAGATGGAAACGAAATAATTTATTTACTACACAAACGTGGCAGATACAAAAAAATGTCAAGATACACTTTTTGTAGAGGATTGAAAGAACTTTACGAAAAAAAAAATTACGTTGATGTGAGACAGGTCCGTACTAATTACTTTTTAAATTTAGTGATAGTGAAAACCCATAACTCCACCACTGGTTATTTCAGGACCTTCATATTATCACTAAATATCGTAGTCAAAAAGGTGGTACTACACATCAAATTTGGTTTAAATATCTCCACTGGTTCGGACAGTGTAAAAAATACTTCATATTTTTTCCAACACTTCAACGCCCTGTATCTCGGAAACTAAGCTTTCCCCGATATATGTTGATATAAAATTTTCATTTTAGATTATCTTTTTTCTATCTAATGTTAAAGTCCTACCACATAAAAGTGAACCACCCTGTATAGCAAATTCAGGTAATGTGCAGAACAGCCATATGTCAAAATTCCTTTGGTTTCTCTCAATTTTTTTTTCATTTTGTTCATTTTATTTTCATTATCTGTGCAGCATGCAAAAACATCTTTACCATACACTGTTTTTATTTGGTCGATAGCTCTTTGAGCAACTTATGCGCAGTATTCAGCGGTTTTCTTTTCAGCCAAAGAATCTTCTGCAGTGACTAAGTACACCCCGTAACCTGTATGCATAGAGCTTGCAATTACAGAGTCGTTAGAGGAATTTGACCAACCGCCTAAAATTAATGTTACACTACAATCTTCTACTTCACGTTTCAACTCATTTTCAATTTCACTGCATATTTCAGGCAAATATTTATCAGACAATTGTTTTCTGTTTGGAGCGGTGTAACCTGGTCGTAATTTAGATATCATGTCTTTAAACGTTTGGTTTTCAATCACATTAAACGGAATATTACTCCCGAAAAAAAATTTAGCTATCGCTTATCCAAATTGTTTTTCTGTTCAGGTGTAGTTTTAATAACAAAGTCAGTTAAATTTTTTTGCGAGTTTTCCTTAAGCACACGTTTATTTCTCTTGATTTCCGGTTTCTCATTTTCATCTCCACTGTCACTAGTGTCACTATTACTAATGTTCATTAAATTGTCAGCATTTTCATTACTACAAGAATGTGACAAGCTGTGACTCGTACTGGCCCTCTTACTAGCGCATTTTTCTAAATGCGTTCTCACTCTCTCAATTTTTTTACTTATTTCTATATTGCAATATTTACAATTAACCCTGTTTTTGTTTTCTGAATCTACTACTTCAGACCATTCTGGGCAACTTTTTCTGCCACTTCCCTTTGGCATTTTCAATTTACTTATAAATACCTAAAAGGCAATAGCAGTATTAGGCAATAATAGACATAGATGTCCACAGGAGTACTTACCTATGTATACACCAATTAATACATACACTCGTAGCAAACTAACACATTAATATAACTATAACTGATAGTTGACACACAACCTCTAACCTCTCCCCTTTATGGTTGAATAAGGACGGATCAGTAATCACAAAACAGAAACAGCATATAACCAGAGAACATATAACAGCACGAAACAGGTCTGGACGCGCCTACTCTGTTCACCATCTAATCTGAACAGAAGACAATATTGGATAGATTCTTATGCAGGTATTTTTTTTATTATATATGTATTTTTGTATTATATATATATTAGTCAGGAAATTTATTATTTTATTAATAGCAAGGTGGAAAATAAAAGAACCCAATTAAACCAAAAAAAAACCCGAATATTAAACCCAAAAAAAACCACTGGGTTGGGTTTTTTATATAAAACCCGGGTTTTTTCCAACCCTGCCTATCGCACAACAGGTGGCTAGGTCATTGTTCTGTTGTCCTGACTTTACATTTATTATTCTGACAGTTCACTTTGATTTGACATTTTCTTAGAGAAAGAAGAAAAATTTAAGATGGATTTATAAACTCGACGTTTGAATTGGTGCTCGCGGTTGACGGTGACCTTCGCCGGTGCCTTCCGTAGCAGACATTTTATAAATAAACTTTCCGTTTGCATCCAGAAATGTCAGCTAAACAAAACACCACGTGACCGCTGAACTTAATTTTTATTGGACTACGTCGAATTGCTACGAACGGCGGGACGTGAAAGATGAAATTGGTTTATCTCGATGGCAACGTTCGACGGCGTTTATAAATGGTTACATGTAAAATATAGGGGGGATTTAATTTTCGATGCAAAAGGCAATTGCGAGCGCTAACGTAAACGTCGAGTTTATAAATCCATCTTTATTCTTCAAAAGCGCAGAAAACAAAGTTCTTGCATTTATTTAAGTTAACGTTTAAAGTTTCGTTCTTTTAATGTTCGGCATTTATGAATTAACTAAGTTGAATCCGAACTAACCACTGGTAAAGGCTAGAGCCTATTTCGCATTGGTTCATTCATCATCCATCGGACGGTAGAAATAAGGTTATGTGTCACGTGACTCGATCCACCAATGAGAGCGCAAAACATATAGCGACTTTTATACAGGGTGTTCGAAAAATAGACGGAGATATTTTAGAGGGTGATTCCCTGTTAAGAAATATGAAAAAAAGTTTCTATAAACATGGGTCCGGAAATGCAGAGTTTTCAAGATACAGGATGTTAAATAAAAAAAAAATAAAACATGAAATTATTAATGTCTTAAAAATTATTTACTCGATTCTGTTGAAATTTGGCAATGTTATTTGTTGTATTAAGAGGCTAATTTCGCCCTAACTAGATTAAATTTATTAAGTCCAGTGGCGTCCCGGGGGGCACCTTAGCGAATATTATTATCAAAAAAATGTACGCCACTACCTTTTTTGTAACTTTATTATTTTTTGTTTGATTAAGCATCTAAAAATACAACTTCTTTCCCTCTTGTATTGTTTTCCTATCTCACTTCGTTTTCGAGAAAAAAAAATAAAAACCGTTTTATTGCATGTCACTGGACAAAATTGGTTGTAGTGTACTTTATGTTATGATATTGGAAAAGTTGCAATAACACTCTTTCCTAGAAATGCTTTTGATTATTTGTTTTCCAAGGCACTTGTGATTTTTTTTGCAAAAATTGATAAACCAATTTTGTCCAGTGACATGCAATATATTTAACATCCTGTATCTTGAAAACTCTCCATTTCCGGACCCATGTTTATAGAAACTTTTTTTCATATTTCTTAACAGGGAATCACCCTCTAAAATATCTCCGTCTATTTTTCGAACACCCTTATACGTCGGACGTATAAATAGCCACTTCCATAAAGATAACTCGTTTTCCATCGGCATTTCCATATGACTGCAGAGAAGCTAGCAGTGGAACTTCCAGAAATATCTCGGCTCAGTTTTCGGAGATTTTTTATTTTTGTAATTAGCTTGGGCAGGTAATTAATAGATGTCTGTTTGAACGCTTATCAATTTTTAAATTAGGGATATGATGACATCAAACATTAGCACAAAAACACAATAAAAATAAGGAAGTGGCTATTTATACGTCCGACGGATACAAACGTCAGTATACGTCTTGCGCTCTCATTGGTGGATTGAGTCACGTGTCACATAACCTTATTTCTACCATCCGATGCATGATGAATATGAATCAGCTTGTGTACTAATAAGTCGATTGGATGATGTCCGAGATTATTCAGATCTATCTTGTCTCATTTTATATTGCGTATGCCCTACTTTTTCCGCGATGGGCGCTGCGGAATGAAAAGTGAAGTGGTAATTATTTACAATGATGTAACCCACCCCCGATTTTCTTTAAATTTTGGCTACCCCCCAACATTCGGCGCCGAATGTCGGGGGGTAGCCAAAATTTAAAGAAAATCGGGGGAGGGTTACAACGCCGAACGTCGCATCAGGCGAAAAGAGGGGGTACCTACCTAGCCAAAATTTCAAGAAAATCGGGGGTGGGTTACACCATTGGAAATGATTGCCACTTCATTTTTCATACAACAGCGCGCATCGCTGCCGACTGCCACAATATGGCGCGAATGCCCCCTTCTTTTTTTTTATGGCAGCGTCTATCCCTCAAAAAGGAGCAGTGCATACGCTCCTTATTGCAAAGATACTTGAGAAAAATGCACTTCCGACGTTAAATAAGTTTACTTCGGCTTCGGACTTTGGACATGTACGGAGTTAAATGCATGTCGAAAGAAGTCACGTGACTCAGCCCGCCAATGAGAGCGCAAGACGTATACTGACGTTTGTATCCGTCGGACGTATAAATAGCCACTTCCTAAAAATAAACATTACCATAAAATCCACATAAAACTACTGAACCTCCAACATTCCCTGAATCGATTATCAATTCTCATTAGCACTATTATTGAGTTGGTGATATCCTTCTCACCTCCGGAAGTCTCGGAGCTCCGTCCAGATTCAAACTTTTTTAAGTTATAGAAGTTATCAGCATAGTCCCTATCACCTCTCCTCCCTGATGAACTTCCGGCACCTCGTCCCCTATATCCTCCACGACGCTCCGAAGTTTTGCTGGGTCTAAATTCTGTTGAACGGGACCTTCCTGCACCTCGGCTGTAGCGTCCATCTCTAGTATCTCGGGAATAAGTATGTAGGCGATGGTTGGTGTCTCCTGCTTCCTCCTCTATACTGTTATTCTCGTAGTTGTCATCTGATGGGATATAATCAGTGTCCTGAACATCTTTGGAGCTCTTCGATGCTTTCAGCTTATATACATTTGAGGTGTTTGATATCATAACTTATTTTACATACCGAAAAAATTAGCAAACACTTGACAAATGCAATAAGATCTTCTGCAACAAAAGTGATTGATAGTTATTAATCAGAAGTAATCAAGTTATTATATTGCGTTTTGAGTTTTTAGTTTTTGACACAAGATATAAGCAATTAATATGTTATTAGTTTTTGAGATAAATGGAAATATGACATGAAAAAAAACTTGGGAGCATGCAGTATGGCCGCTTTAAATTCAACTAATTAACGGAAAAGTCCCTAATCTATTATAACTGGGAAAAACTTAACCTACACCTTTTTGAGGAAAAATCGCCCTTACCTCGATGAAATATCCCCGTATTCGTAGAAAACAACTAAACACAATTAGATGATATTTGATCAATGCAGTCATAGCTAAAAAAATACATTCAAACCAGACGACGCAACACGCAACAAATGATAATGATAGTTGTTAAGTTGTGTGCAAAAATACGACGCTACTGGGGCACTGGGGACATTTTTTATTCTGCTATTATAGTGGCAAGGTGGGGCAGTAGTGGCAACATTCCACACAGAACACAAAGCTGAACCAGAGTCGCTTTCGGGTATTACACTTAGAGCACTCCAGAGCTACTCAGGAGTACTCCACTTCCATTTCATCATTTCGGGTATGCTTGAGCTTGATGCTCCAGAGTTGCTCTTTTTTCTTTTTTCCTTCCCCCTGCCCCCTCGAGCACCAGCCGTTTATTAGGTACGTGACGCTCCGAGTTGCGCAGTAGAATCTTTGATTGTCAGTTTGATGATTTATGGACCTTCGCTTGATTCTCTTGCGGAGTCAATGCTAATTAACGAAAAATATAACTTACCATAACTTCACTATCAACCCTTTTTTCCATTTCTATTTGCAATTATAGCATTTTTGCATCGTAAATTGAAGGCTAGTTCATAGATATATAAAACAAAAATAATAACTGGATCCTATAGAGTATAGAGCGTTCGGGTATGAACGGCACTCAAGCAAAACGGAGTCTCAAACCTGGACCAACACTTAATATAGTGCTGGTCCAGCTCAAACACACAGAGCTTGACACATCATACCCGAAAGCGCCTCAAGCAGCTGAACGCTGAACGTTCAAGGGGGTTAGATCTTAGTCGAGACTAGGGTTCCTTTATTAGGAGAGTTGTTTCAATTAACTGTCATCATTAAATTTCAATTGGTTTTGCATAACAGTAGTGACTCTGATGTAAAGCAAAAACCATATGGGATGTTGCCTCATAGACTTGCAAGTAAATTGTTGAGACTAATCAAAGCAGTATGATTATTTGACACTATAACGACATTGCCATTTTAAATTTAAAATAATTCAAGAAGATTATAAAATATGCACATAAACTTGCAACCATCCGTTGCAACTCACCAAAGAGTGCCTTTTGCAAAACAAATATGTGGTTCAAAGGTTCAGTGCGCATTTTAATGTGATTTTAGCAAAAGCAAAAGTAACTCTGAGAATTATTATTTAAACTGATTCCAGTACATTGAAGAAGTATGGGGGGGGAGGCGCCATTACATTACTTTGTCGCATAAATATAGCAATCGGGTTCAGGGGGTGTGGCTAAGTCTTTGATCAATATGGCTGACACGACAGTATTACCAGCGCTTATACAACAACCAGCAGTATATCTCCCCATGGCGGGAAAATTCTGCGCACCTGTTCGCGCAGCCGCCATGTGGGAATAGATTCTGTCAAATTGATGCAGTGTAGGGGCGATTGAGCAGTTCTTTTTTGGCTGTATGAGAGATAAGACAGTGCCGCGGAGTGTGCCTTTTGATAATTGTGCTTTTTCCCAACAAACACTCAACTTCTGGATTTTTAATGGGCCATTGCGGTAATTGATGGATTTGTGATGGGATTGGTTAGCCTTCAATGGCCCATTTCAGGTAAAGTGTTGGAATACTACCGATGGAAATATGAGAAGAAAACACCAATGGGCCAATAATGGTTCCTTGCCATGCAACCATCAGCAAGGGATGTGCAAATATATGAATGATGTGCCACTTGCGTTCCACTATAGGCAAAAGTCCACATTATTACCTGTACTTTTTATTTAAATTACCATGAATGGCAAAACCTGATGAGTTTACCGCGCTTGCGCTGTGTCACCGTTCATCGATTTTACTGCCTTGAGGCCGGAGTCGCTGGCGCCATATTGTGGTCGTGTGTTGCCGTGTGTGCGAGCACGCCGAGTTCGTTCGGTCCATAGTGCATCAAAATGTGGTCAAAATATAAGCCATACTATATCTGCATGTTGTGAGGAAGCGACTTATAGATGTGGATTATGGATTAGTGCATTGTGTTATGGTAAATAGGTGAAAGATAAGGAAATTTAATATATGAACCTGGGGACTATGCATACCTGATAGGTACCTGCAGGTTAAATCGAAGTTATGAGTCTCACACTGATCCCAACGTAATTTTATTCTTAATCAAACCAAAATATTTGTCGGTTTTTAAAGTTAATAGTTAAAAAATTCTAGTTAAAATAAAAAATTAATGTAGGTATTTGATAATTTCAATAATAATTTATGTTCTTTCTCTTTTCAGGTAAACATCTGGTGTTTTATTACAATTTTGAATTGTTGTTCTTGTCTTTAATTTTTATAGTGATTTATTTTAAGTTTTTTAGAATTTTGCATTTTTGTTCTTGTTTTCAACATATTAATTGTTTATTAATATTTGCCTTTGATTTAAAAATCACCGTATAGGTAAGTCGGATACCCGAAAATATACTATTTGATGTGTACAAATTAAATGACCAGCAATGGTTGAAGTATAAAAGACCTTTAATGGTCCACTATAATTATAACACACAACCTCTATTGGTACTCCTATGGTGGACCATAAGTAAATTTGCACTGGCCATCCATGCTGGAAAAGTGACTGATGGAACGCAGCCGGCCACCGGGACATTACGGACCCGGGCCAATGATGGAAAATACATTTTTACAAATGGCCCATTTATCAGTGTTTGTTGGGTTGCTAGTATCTTTAAATAAAGAATCCCAGGAAGGAGTAAAAGCTGCTTGTGCTTACCACACACTATATACTTTACTAATACTACACATCAAAAGCTGGGTTTAGTCAGTCAGTCAGTTAGTCAAATACATACCTAGAGTAGTTATAAAGGTAATATTTTTCTTTTCATAAATCATAAAGTACCAAAGTGGATATTATAAATTATATTGATACGGCTCTGTCTATTGTTTACATAACCTGTGAAATGTAATTCCTGTGAATTTCTTTTTGTCCACTTTAGAATTGCTACTGCAACAACGTACAGCACATGACATATTTATTTCCAGAGGTCAATAGCTCGCAATAACAAGGAAAACTGCACTTTTAGCCACTTTTAATGCATTACGAGACCAAGTAGGCCTTGTCAAGGGTTGTGCTTTTGACATAAGTCAAATGTACTAGAATTGTTCACAAAATTGTACTAGATTGTAATAAATTGTAATAGCTCCAAATTCCTGTCAAATTTTACCCACCTTTTTTTTATTGAAACAGTTTTTGGTCATTATATAACAAATAAACACGTTCCATTTCTAAAAAAAAATTTATCCTACAAAAACAAAAAAACATAACAAAAAATTAAAAAACCGCACCAGTAACAGTAGGTACCCATAAATTTGTACAGTTAAAAATAAATAAACTTAAAAATATAGTAAGAAGTTGTGAGGTGCTTTCCATGGGACTAGGGTTCCTTTATTAGGGGAACCCTACAGCGGACTGCTCCAAAGTGATCTACTGCTCAATGTCGCTTAATCGACTATTCACAAGCGATTCTAAGTGACCCTAGGTAACACATGAATCGGGATCTGTAGAACAGTCCAATGGAAAGCACCTATAATGTCAGCAGCCGAAATTGTAATAGATTATTGGGATTTTTGCTATTGTAGTAATAGCGTAATAGCAATTGGTAAATTGTAATAGATCTAGTACAATTGTAATAGCAAGCACAACTTGTCTCTGCTCCCAATATCGTTGTTGCCGAAAAATCGGCTGCGCAGTAGGTCAAAGCGCATTCTCCTCCTCTATATCTATATCTCTCTGGTGTAAACAGAGAACTGGATTTCTCTGGGTGTAAACCACATATCTATATAATAACCTCAGACTAATGAGCCTGAGATAATAACTTATTTGTTTCATTTGTTTGTCGGAGGTGTAAACAATCAACTGCACAGGTCAGTACATACTGGACCAAGACTATATTATGTCTGTCCAGGTACATATATCAGTGTTGTTAACGTTGAAGAAAGTCACATGGAAACAGTAATCTTGGGAAAGACAGGATTGAAAAAGAAAAGTAGCAAATTTGCTCAATAAGTGACCAGTTGAGCGTTGGGCGGACACGGCAAAAGCTGGACATTTCCCCAACGAAGAGGTGGCGAAGGCCCCAGGGGGCTAAATTGATTGGAAGAACGGCGGCCATAAAAAGATGAGAAGAAGAAGAATAACCTGTTCTGTGTTTTCTGCTTTAACGTTTTAATCACAAAATATATAGGTTAGTTTTAATTATATTTTTTGTAAAAAAGCTTTATCCTAGGTATTTTGGGGTAAAATAAAATAAAATATTTTTTGATAATATTATAGTGTAATAATAATAATTAGTAGATAATAAATTTATTATCATAAGCAAGCTACTACAATAATTGGTATAGTTTAATAAAAATAGTATCTTTAAATTTTAATAAACACTTCAAATAAGACTGAAAGGAATAGGTACAGTTTTAGAGGGTAGCCATTACAAACAATTTATCGTCGGTGATAAAATGAATGAAGAAAAGAAAAATATATGTGTCGTTGTGCTGGGTGATATTGGGCGAAGCCCAAGGATGCAGTATCATTCCTTGTCGTTGGCAGAACAAGGACACAAAGTCGACATTATAGGATATGGAGAAACTGATCCCATGACTGAAGTAAAAAAGGCCCCGGCTATTTATTATCACTATATGGTGCCTTGCCCCACAATACCCATAAGGATTCTAAACTATGCCTTTAAAACTGTATTTCAAGCACTGAATCTATTATTTTTGTTATGTATTGCAAGACAGCCAGAAGTGCTTATTGTCCAAAATCCCCCAGCCATACCTTCTCTAATTATATGCTGGATATTCTGTAGAATTCGTAGGTGTAAATTTGTTATTGATTGGCATAATTATGCACACACGATCATGTCTCTAAATTTACATAAAGGACATAAATTGGTTCAGATAACTGGGAAAGTTGAGACTTTCATAGGACAGAGAGCCGATCACAATTTCTGCGTCACAAATGAAATGAGAAAGGATTTGGAAAAATCTATGAATGTAAAGTGAGTATCATTATTTTGATAATTATTGTACATTTAAGATTAGTGCCTAAACTCTGTTCAACGAATATTCATACCCACGTCACAACTCCCGTCCTTGTCTTATTCGTGAATATACGATGGATATCGGTCGTATATTCACGAGTCAGACAAGGATGGGAGTTGTCACGTAGGTATGAACTGTTAGAATATAATGATGTATCATTATTATTACTTGGCAGCTCTGTATATCGGTAGTTATGGATATGTGTTTATTATTATTAACAAAATAATAAGTTGTATACATAGATAAAGGATTTATACAGGGTGTCCCGAAATTAGCCTGCCATAATTTACCAGTGCGTTCTGCGACCCAAAAAAATGAAAAAAGTTTCTATAGACATGACCTCAAAAATGCCCCCGAAGGGGGCTATAGCCCCCGAAAGAGGCAGTTTCGTCAAACGGGTATTTCTAAATATCTCCAGAACGAGCAAAGATAAAATTTTGAAATTTGGTATGTGATATACCTGCGAGATTTGACATTTACCGAGATAGAGACAGTTTGACATTCTTCAACATAGGCGTCCCAAATGGGGGTGTCAAGGGGTTAAAAATACCCTAAATTTTTTGTGTGCGCCTTTTTTCACCATTTATTACAAAATTGTGAAATTTCAGTGTCTTATACAAAAAAAGGTGCTCTTGTGAAACTTCGATAACATGCACCATTTTCGAGTAAAACCGTTTTGAATTTTGTTTTGCAATTTGCCACAAAAATGCAAATTAGAAATTAGCCTGTTATGATTTACCAGCGCGTTCCGCGACCCCAAAAATATAAAAAGTTTCTATAAACATGACCTCAAAAATGCCCCCTAAGGGGCAGGTTCGCAAACGGGTATTTCTAAATATCTCCAGAACGAGCAAAGATAAAATTTTGAAATTTGGTATGTGATATACCTGTGAGATTTGACACCTACCGAGGTAGAGATAGTTTCACATTCTTCATCATAGGCGTCCCAAATGGGAGTCAAAGGGCTAAAAATTTACAAAATTTTGTGTGTGTGCTTTTTTCATAGTGCCATATAGGGAATCATAGTGGCCATGGAAAAAAAAAACAAATTGGTGACAGATGCTTTATTCAAACTTTAATCGATAGTTTATCGTTCAAAATAGGTTTTGGCTATTAAAATGCCGGAATTTACGGATCGAGAACTTGCAGATATGCATTTCATTTATGGTTTTTGTAATGGTAGTGCTCGTGCGGCTGAGCGGGAATATCAGAGACGATTTCCAAACAGAAGAACGCCCGGGCACCAATTATTTGCCGATATCCACCGGAATTTAGGCGACCATGGCAATTTTGAACGCTTGCGTGGCCCAGGAAGACCTCAAGGAGATCACAACTTCTAAAATGTTTTAAACCATTTCGAAAATGATCCGCTAATCAGCATACGAACGGTGTCTAGAATCACAAACGTACCTCGGTCAATAGTAATGAGAATTATAAGGTATGCAGAATGAGAAAAAAATCAAATATTAATTGATTTCAGGTAGAAAGGGTGGTGAGACTTCAAGCAATTCATCCCTATCATTATCGACCGGTGCAAGACCTAACACCAGAAGATTGTTTGCCCAGATGGATTTTACATAACGAAAATATTCTGCCAAACCTTCTGTGGAGTGATGAAGCCACCCTCACCAGGAATGGAGCTTTTAATATGCATAATACGCATTTTTGGGCAGATGAAAATCCTCGAGTGGTACGACGCACGAACTTTCAGCATCGTTTCTCGATAAATTTATAGGCAGGTATTATAGGAGATCAATTAATTGGTCCCAATTACCCTACCGTCTTAACGCAATGAATACCTCAATTTTCTCCAAAATAATCTGGGCCAACTTTTGGAAGATGTCCCTATAAATGCAAGGGTTAATATGTACTACCAGCACGACGGGGCGCCTGCTCATTTCGGACGAAATGTTAGGGCCTGGTTGAATGAGAATTTTCCTGGTAGGTGGATTAGCAGGGGCGGTCCCATACCTTGGCCACCGCGATCACCGGACCTTAATCCCCTTGATTATTATTTATTGGGTCATTTAAACAATTTAGTTTATGCAACTGAAGTTGATACATTGGAAGAACTACAGCAGAGAATTAAGTTGGCTGGCAATGAAATAAGAAGAAACCAGTTTCACATTTTGCGAGCATCAAGCGCTATAAGGCGTCGTGCGAGAATTTGTATCGGACAAAATGGAAATCATTTTGAACAGCTGCTGTCATAAGTGGACGGTCTCGAATTTAAATTGTTCTTGTCAGAATGTATTTTTATTGCTTCGTTTTTGAAAATGTGATGATTAAATTATTTTAATAGGTACGTCCTGTTTTGTTTGTTTTAGAAAAGTGGAACTTCTTATTAAAAATGTTGCCAAGGTACTGCCACGAACATAAAGTAGTAGACCTTCCTATTTGAAATGCTATGATTCCTTTTTTCAATATTTTATAAAATGCATTCCATCACTGCAAAGAAAATTTCAAATAGATTTACTCGAGAACGATGCATGATATAAAAGTTTAACAAAAGCACCTTTTTTCGTAGAATATCCTGAGATTTCATAAGTTTGCAATAAATCGTGAAAAAAGCACAAACAAAATTTTTTTTGCGAATTTTAGCCATTTGACCTCCCATTTGGGACGCCTATGATGAAGAATGTCAAACTATCTCTACCTCAGTAAATGTAAAATCTCACAGGTATATCACATACCAAATTTCAAAATTTTATCTTTGCTCATTCTGGAGATAGGTATTTAAAAATATCCCGAAACTGCCCCTTTCGGGGGCTATAGCCCCTTTAGGGGGCATTTTTGAGGTCATGTTTATAGGAACTTTTTACATTTTTTTGGGTCGCGGAACGCGCTGGTAAATCATCGGAGGCTAATTTCTAATTTGCATTTTTGTGGCAAATTGCAAAAAAAAATTCAAAACGGTTTTACTCGAAAATGGTGCACGCTAGCAAAGTTTCACAAGAGCACCTTTTTTGTATAAGACACTGAAATTTCATAATTTTGGAATAAATGGTGAAAAAAGGCACACACAAAAATTTTAGAGTATTTTTGACCCCTTCACCCCCCCATTTGGGACGCCTATAATGAAGAATGTCAAACCAAATAATTATGAAAATAACGATAAATATATAAATGAACAAAACAAACACTAAAAAACGCAGAAAATGTGAAATAATACACGAAAAACTATAAATAAAACGAACCGAGATTCACAAGCAAAACATGTCAAACGCAACGCCACAAATTAAAATAATGGCCGTCGGCCGCCACCTACCAATTTTTCATAATAATTGACAGAAATACGCCATAAGCGTCCTCAAGCGACCTAAGTACAAACTATTGGGAAGGCTTTGATATATACAAGGGGAAGTTTCCAGGCCCTGGTTGTATAAATGACATAAATAAATATAGTCTATTTTTTTCGGTTACCCCAACGCGGGCGTTGCCTTGGTCCTCAAACAACCTCCTCGGCCAAAAAGGTGGACTTACGCATCTTGCAATGTAAATAACTATTATTTTTTTATTTTGTTTTTGTTACAAGTACTTATAATAGCTGTGTTTTATTGGTGCGTCACTAGTAATACTGGTAAATCTAGTAACAGAAAAACAAGAGACAATAAAACGGGTTAACAGATGTCACAAGATTCACAGTGGCACCAATAAAACATACCTAATATAAATAATATATTATGACCTTTGTTTTTTTTTTCCAAACATATTGGCCATTCATTTCCTACCTTACAAAAATCACTTAAAATTGTCTGGAAAAAACTGTAAAATGTCATGGAATACCTGGAAATGTCAGGGAATTTTATTGATCAACCAAAGTAGCAACCCTGTTAAAGAAAGCTACGCTGCGAATATATACTCACAACATGAACATTCGTTGAACAGGGTTTGTATGTTTTCCATAAAGGCTAAATAAAGTAAGTAATACCTATTTAGAGAAACCATTTTACAGTCTTCTCATTCTTCTTTCTTTTTTATTAGGTATAAGTAAATTCAACCTCCTGATGTGAAACTGCCAGTTTTTAAAATAGACCGTCAGATAGAGACAGATTTTCCTTACTGATTTTCTCATTTATGCCTTGGAGAGGGTTGAAAGGTATAAATCGATGCTGGGTCGGAAAATAGTAATTTTAAGTTTGGCCCCCGGGGAAAACATATGGAAAATTCGATTTTTCAAAACAGAAAAAAAGGTACTAATTCTCACTTATGCCATGTTCACCGTATGATTTCTTATACTATTCCGGCCTCGAAAACCCAAAGGCATAAGTGTAGCGTGTGGAAAAAGGGTTGAATTAAGGGTTTGGCAGATCACACAAAAAATGACTTGGTTTACTGACTCCGTCAGTTATGCCGTTCGAAATGGTGAAAACTTATATCATCACTGCCCCAAAAATTGATTGGCAGAAGTGACTCGTGGGGAAAATGCACTTTTGGGTCGGAAAATAAATCGAAAATTTTTTTTCATCAACTGATTTTGTCAGGGATAAAACGAATTGCAATCAAACTTTCTATAGTTTCAGAGGCAAAAGTGCATGAAATCAGTTGACGAAAAAAAAATTTTTTTACGACTTATTTTCCGACCCAAAAGTGCATTTTTCCCCACGTGTCACTTCTGCCAATCAATTTTTGGGCTAGTGAGGATATAAGTTTTCACCATTTCAAACGGCATAACTGACGGAGTCAGTAAACCAAGTCATTTTTTGTGTGATCTGCCAAACCCTTAATTCAACCCTTTTTCCACACGCTACACTTATGCCTTTGGGTTTTCGAGGTCGGAATAGTATAAGAAATCATACGGTGAACATGGCATAAGTGAGAATTGGTACCTTTTTTTCTGTTTTGAAAAATTGAATTTTCCATATGTTTTCCCCGGGGGCCAAACTTAAAATTACTATTTTCCGACTCAGCATCGATTTACCTTTCAACCCTCTCCAAGGCATAAATGAGAAAATCAGTAAGGAAAGTTGACAAGTTGACTGCCATGTATAAATTACAGAAATTGCCTTTGATGCCAAGTTTAGCATGTATAAGCGCATTTCAACATTGTATTGGTTGCGTTTAAGGTCACCAAGCGGAAGCAATCACTTATAACCAGATTGCTACTTGCATACCTGGAACGGTTTCGATAGATTTCAGCAAATTGCAAAATTAGCGAACGTAAAAATTTTGGAAGTGGCTATTTATACGTCCGACGTATATAAAAGTCGCTATACGTCTTGCGCTCTCATTGGTGGATTGAGTCACGTGACACATAATCTTATTTCTACCGTCCCATGGATGATGAATCGGCTTGTTTACTAAGTCGATTGGATGATGTCCGAGATTATTCAGACCTATCTTGTCTCATATTTTATATTGTGTATGCCCTCCTTTTTCGGCGATGGGCGCTGCGGTATGAAAAATGAAGTGGTAATTATTATTTTAGCTACCGCCGACATTCGGCGCTGCGCCGAATGTCGGGGGTAGCCAAAATTTCAAGAAAATCGGGGGTGGGTTACACCATTGGAAATGATTACCACTTCTTTTTCCGTAAGGCAGTGCTCATCGCTGCCGACTGCCACAATATGGTGCGAATGCCCCCTTCTTATTGCAAAGATGCTTGAGATAAATGCACTTCTGACGGCTTCCGATGTATCTAAATAAGTTTACTTCGGACATGTACGGAGTTAAATGTACGTCCAAAGAAGTTTATTCTAACCTTACTTTGTTCTGTCAGTTTCCTTTATTTATGTTGTAAGCGGTTTATTCTAACCCTACTTTATTCTGTCAGTTCCCTTTTTGTTGTGGTTATGGAGGACCATCTTATATGGGTGTTCAGCTCAAAAACTGTTGTCTAAAAGCATTAAGAGGGGGTTGCCGACAGCGAAAGTGACGTAAGATTTCGTATTTTTTTAAGTTGTATAGCATAAAATCTAATAACATTTTACCTGGCAAAAATTTAGTACAAACATCTCTGTCTTCATTTTAATCATAAGATCTTAAAAGCATATGCACTGGAATTACTATTTTTCCCAAGGTTTTCATAACCTATAAAACAAAATACTGCTTTTAAGATCTTATGATTAAAATGAAGACAGAGATGTTTGTACTAAATTTTTGCCAGGTAAAATGTTATTAGATTTTATACTATACAACTTAAAAAAATACGAAATCTAACGTCACTTTCGCTGTCGGCAACCCCCTCTTAAATAAGGGTTCAGGAAGTCTCCAGAATGGCGCTCGTGTTCTCACCGGGTATGATCCGAACTTAGCGGTTGTAGACAAAGTGAAGTTTGCCGAGTGGAATGTAGCATAATTCGGAGGTATGGAAAAATATCTAATTTATTCACTAACCATCTATCAAACTAATTTTCAGAAATGTATTAATTTTATTATCATTTAAAAATATTATTTACATGATGCTTTGAAAATGGTGCCTTTAGAAGGCGGATGTTGACCTTTCCTTGTCTAATGTCAAAGTCACTACCAACTTTTGGCGCTTTTTTAAATTGGTACCCGGTGGAAACAGCAGCGCCATCCTAATTTAATGGTTTTGACTGACAATTTTATAACACAAGGTGACCAACTCCTGGCTGACAAAAACCGGGACAGTAGTAAGGTATCTAGCTATTTTTTACCTATAATATGCAACTGTCAAGTTTTGTAGTTTAATAAACTTATGATTTTATTAGAATTGATCTGGTTCATGATTTTCAATACCACCCAAGACCCAAAGGAAACAAAAAAGAATTTGTGATCAAGTAATATCACAAAAATAAAATTTACACAAAGCCACAGGTACATAAATTAAAAGAACAAATACTGGCTGTTTACAATATACAGGGTGTCCCAGGATAAGTGAGCCAATAGGTGTAAAAGAAAAAAAATTTCGCGTTCAAATTTGATTGTTTGTGGTTCTGATTTGCTTGACTGGAAACTAATTTTTTGCATATTTTCGTTTTTGAAAAATCAAGATGGTGTCGACAGCGACCATTTATTTATTTTCATTGTAGGTGAAGTGCCTTTTCCTTTAAAGATAACAAAAAATTTCATTAAGAAAAGTTGTTCCCAATTAAAATTACCCCAGGGTACCAAATTTTGGAAAGATCGGTCTACTTTGTTTTCCCCACTTTTTCTTTTTTCCAACGCGCTAAAGAAAAAATGAAAAAAAATTAAGTAGGTAGATTGTCCCAAAATTTGGTACACGGCGATAAGTTTTAATTCTAAACAACTTTTTCTCATAAAATTTTTCGATACCTTGTATTTAGAAGCCACTTAAGCGCGTTGGAAAAAGAAAAGAGTGGGAAAAACAAAGTAGGCCGATCTTTCCAAAATTTGGTACCAGGTGGTAACTTTTATTTGGGAACAACTTTTCCTACTGAAATTTTTCGCTATCTTTAAAGGAAAAGGCACTTCACCTACAATATAAATAAAGAAATGGTCGCAGTCGACGCCATCTTGCTTTTTCAAAAACTCGAGTACTGAAGCTGTCTACACCTAAATTATGCTGCAGCCCTTATGAATAACTTGACCCTATATACTTGTTATCGAGCGTTTGCAGACGATAGGATTATGGAAGAAATGGTACACCAGACCAATTTGTATGCTACCCAACTTTTACTTGACACAGAAGATGTGACCAGGGAACTAAGACCAAGTACATCGATGGATTCCAACTCATAAAAATGAAATCATGAGATTTATTGGAATTGTAGCATATATGGGAATGATAAGAATGCGTGCAATTGAAAAATATTAGAGTAATGATGCTGATTTTTAAGATTACATAATTCCAACAATTATGACGTGAAACAGATTTTACTTAAATTTGAGAATGTGGCACTTTTCCGATAATAAGAATTGAAGGCGACCGTTTATATAAACTTTATTGGATGAATTAGTAAAAAACTTTCAAGCAGTTTATACGCCCAATCATATTTTTTGCATAGGTAAATTCTTCTTTTTCAAGGCCGGCTATCGATCAAGCAATATGTACTACAAAATACTTCCAAAAAGGGGTAAAACTATTTAAATTGTACAGTGATAATGGCTATACGTGGAATATAAGAATGGGGAACTTGCACAAAAATTAAATGTGAAAAATATTACTTTCAAACGTAATTGATTGCCATTAAATGAAGCACAGTTCACAAAAAACTCATTTTTTTATTTTTATGTAATAAATATAAGCAATTAAAAACTGCATAATTCAAATCATTCTTGTAACGCGCCCTCCTTGGTTGTGACGTCAAGTAGCTCGTTGGTGGTGGTGCCTCTGGTGGGCAGCGGCACCATGTATAAACTAATATGGGGGCACATGTATAAAAACTACAGTACCACGCAAGCTTTGTTTAGAAAGAGCAACGAGAACGTCCCATCCTTGTGTCTCCGTTATTATAGTCTATCAGTCTTGATATTGTTGATAATGTGTGAAAAGAGTGTGCTGTATTAAATAGTTATTTACATTGCGAGATGCGTAAGTGCACTTTTTTCGCCGAGGAAGTTGTTTAACGCCCGTGTTGCCTCGGGTCTTAAAACTCTCAGAGGCCAAAAAGAGCTTACGCATCGAGCAGTGTATTACATTTTTCCTGCTACTGACAATTTCATATTAGGTAGGTAAATACTTTGAATGTAAATACTCGTACACTATGGAGTAGATTGTGAGTAATAATTTTCATAATAACCATTGTCCAATTATTACTAAAAATGATAATCGGTGATAAATATAAGAGGTAGAATGCAGTGATAATTAAAAAAAAAACTTCTTGTGCGATTGAACCCGGGACCTACGAATTACTAGTCCCGGGGCCTCACCATTCAGTTAAAGAAGTGCTTGTTAAATTTAAACTTTTAGGCGGTTTTTATTTTTCACCTTCATCAGATCCCTCTGGAGATGGTTCGCCGAACTGTTTATTTTAACGTTCAATTTCCATTCTTCCTTCTCTAATTCTGTGTAGCTGTCACTCCTGTCACTGCCTTCCAATCGATCGAGCGGTTTGACATCACAACCAGTCCCGCGCTTTTCGTGTTGTTTCAAATTAATAGCTTGCAGTCACAACTTGAATTATTTTTTGCAAGTTAAATATTTCGATTTGAGGGCTGATATTTGGTATGTGGCAAATATATTTAAAAAAAAATTGTTCAAGTTCCCCATTAATGCTGGAAAGGAAAAATATGAAGGTACTGCATAAACTATTACACAAGCCTAGAGTTAGTTAATATATTGCTTTACCAAAAATAACACATTATATAGGAACATTGAGGGCCAATCGACGGGGAAACCCTAAGGAAGTGATTGAAAAGAAATTACAAAATGGAGAATTTTTGGATTAGAGAATGAAAGAGATGTACTTCTTAAACGTACTACTGAAACTGTGAATGTACAAAGACGTACTAGTGTAGTCAAAAAGCCACAAGCAGTTATGGAATATATTGAACCTCAGTAATCTATAGATCAGTCTGAGCTTATGTCAAGTTATAATTCCAATTGAGAAGATCGCTCAAATGTTATAGGAAGCTCGCCGTAGAATTTCTGTGAGGCACTTGTATTGTTAACACGAAACACGCATATTATTTATAATCAACTAGCTATTAAAAAAATGAAAATAACAGATTTTTGCTAAAAAAAATGAAAATAATGGAATTTCATTCAAGAGCACTTCTTAGCACACAAGTTCAAACAGAGAATTATGGGTATAACAGAGACACAATTAGTAGTAACAGTAAAACGAAAGTTAATACGTTCCCATGAAATGTTGAAAAAGGAAGGTCCATTTGATAAAGTCAGAAAATATTGTAAAGGATGTTATATAAAAAAAGTAGCGAGAAATACCAAAAAATAAAGTAAAATATATGTCATCCAGTTATTGTGAAAATGAATACCACTGTTGTCTAACTTGATCCATTTAAAGTAAAGCTTGATCATAAATATTTGTTTTATTTATTCAGTTCTGCTTATAGAAGTTTGATTTTATTTCGTTTCTACAATAAAAAATCGCAAAATCATATGTTGTGCTATGATTTTTATATCTGATTTTAGATACATTATGTAAAATTCACTATTGCACATCAGCCCCATATGCCACGGCAATCATGCGCCAGTTATATCAATAATACGTATGTCCATTGGCACATAAGGAATGATAATTTATTATGATGTGATGTAATGACGGTCATGTATACCACCTTGTCAAAATTTTGAGTATAACCTAGCGATCGTATACGACCGTTATGGCAGCCAACCTGTTGAGTACTTTACACTCGAATCGTGAAATACTTGCTAGGAATGAAATTTAGTGGAAAAATATAGATACAACTTGTGTAAACAATGATAAAAAAAATGCAGAGAAATTGATGGGATCCAAGATCTCTGCTCTTATTATTGTAATAGCAACATACCTAGCTGTTTAATGGAATTTATCAAAACCCAAGTTAATAAACTAACCTCGACCTGGACCGACACTATATTAAATACCCGAATAGGACGTCATATTTCATTGTTGTTTGCAGACTGGGGTAGCATTACTCGACAGAAAAAAATGGCGACTTATTATAGATTATAACAGTGGTATTCTGTGGTTATAGATATGTCAGTTGCTGACGTTTTGAATGCCTCATATTTTAAATATCCAGATTTATTTCCATTTGCGTCCTTTTTACGGTCACGAATTCTCTTTGCTTTCAATATTTCAGTTTTATCATATTAACAGAGCTTTTATAGGTAGATTTGTTTGTGATAACATGAAATTTCCATGCTCATGAACAAAATCGAATGCACAGACCATTATGTGAATTGCAGAAGAATAAACACTCTTGGAATTATGGGGTGATCTGTTCAACCAGTTGAAGAAGCGGGAATTCTAGATATTATATTTTGGACGAGTATTTTGTAACATATTCAAGAATGAAAATAGAAAAATTTGTTTAAAGCCCCAAAACGGACCAATGGTCCACTATGAAAGAAGAAACTGAAAATTCTAATGCGCTTACTTACTACAACTAGCCATGGACTTCATTTCCAACCAAAAGGTACCAAACTACTCTTGCTTGCTTTATAGACTCGCTTTTCTTAATAAAATCTATGAATATATGATATGTAAGCTTGTCAAATTAAATGAATATAACAAACAAACATTTTATTTTATTTTGGATGTTAAATTTTTTCTAACACTCATTTACATGCTTTTATTTTTTAAAAAATTCTGCCACAATGGTGTTTTTACCAATAATCCACCCTGTTGATTTGTTTCGTTGTGTGGCGTCAGTTGCGATCCCTTCAAACAGCGCTATGCACAGGTCTTCAATATAGTGTCAGTCCAGCCTTGACGAATCCCTGTGTTGCTGGTCACAGTGTGATGTGATAATAATTTGTTTTACTTTATGTTTAGAGCAACTACTCTCTACGATAAACCTCCAGAGAGGTACAGACCAATTTCCCTGAAAGAAAAACACGAAATATTTCTGGAGCTAGGCAAAACCTATCCGACATTATTGAGTAGTGACAACTCAACACTTTGGACCGAAGTCGAGAGTGATGAAATAAAATTGAAGGCTAAAAGACCTGGTTTGCTGGTTTCTAGTACTAGTTGGACTGAAGATGAAGACTTTTCAGTACTGTTTTCTGCACTTCAAGGTACAATAAAATACTTAACCTTTTGCACAGGGGTCTAAAACTAATATATACAGTTTGTTCAGCGAATGTTCGGCCCTACATCATAACTCCCGTCCTTGTCTATATGACGGATATCGGTCGTATATTCACGAGCCAGACAAGGATGGGAGTTGTGATGTCCGGAAGAGGGAAAAGTTTTTTATTTGTGGGTTTACGACAAAAAAGTCACTCTTTATAAAAACTCTTGCTTGTTCCAAAATGCCCAAAACTGTTAAAATGTTTGATTCTTTATACAGGGTATTCAATATTTTGAAAAACTTTGAAAAATTTGTTAGTCACCAAGAGTAAAGGATCGTTGTTTTTGACAATATCAAAAAATATTATCAAGGATGTCATTTAGAATCCACAGGGGGTTACAAATTTGAGGTTTCAGCAATTTATGTTGATTTTTTTTAACAAGGCGGGCACCTGATTCGTGCATGTATAGTAGAGCAGTTTAAAATCACGGGTGGCTGTGGCTATGACAACCAAATAAGTCCCTGTGGATTCTAAATGACATCCTTGATAATATTCTTTGATATTATCAAAAACAACGGTCCTTTATTTTTGGTGACTAACAAAATTTTTCTAATTTTTTCGAAATACTGAACACCTTGTATAAAAAAATTAAAAATATTTTAACAGTTTTGGGCGTTTTGAGACAAGCAGGAGTTTTTATAAAGGGTGACTTTGTCGTAAACCCACGAATAAAAAACTTTTCCCTCTTCCGGGCATCAGAGCGGGACACGCTGTATATATTTGGTAAAAATCTGAATTGAGGATCTTATTTCCAGATTACGAAAACCATCACTCTGACGGTAATTCTCGAAATCTTCCTGATTTGGTTTGTTTCATAACTGGCAAGGGCCCCTTAAAGAAGTATTATTGCAAGAAAATATGTGAACAAAGTTGGAAACATGTTAGTGTTTTGACTCCTTGGTTGAAATCGGAGGACTACCCAAAGATATTGGCATCAGCAGACCTAGGCGTTTGCCTTCACACAAGTTCGAGTGGGTTGGATTTGCCAATGAAAGTTGTTGATATGTTCGGATGTTGTTTGCCAGTTTGTGCTTTTGATTACAATTGGTATGTATGTACATAACCATCTACTGACAATATTAATATTAATGGACAAGAGAATATAATATTTGTAACCAGAATCTTCTCTCGTCTCTTTGGCATTTTTATAGTAAAGTAGGCACAGTGTACCTACTCAAATCAATGAATCTTTGGACTAACATCAGTAAGGTCAATTAAACAAAGATCATATGTCTGTCATGGAGTGTCATGTCAAATGTATTTCATAAATATCGTTCGCAGAGAATCCCGAACTGGATCTGAACTAGTAACCCACAATGTGATTAACTCAAAGAAATCCTAAAATTCTAACTTATCAACGCTATTGACAGTTACTAGTACAGAACTAGTTCGAAATTGCTCTGCAAACATAACTATTAATAAAGTCAAAATAAGCAACACTTAGTTGTTGCTGATGATGATAATGAAGTGTCAGACAAAATGTCTATTGAACCCATTATAGTAATGCCTAGGCATGAAGTACGGTTTTTCATATTCTATAATTCACTTCATTCATATAGGACTTATTACTAAAATTAGTATAGGATTTCTTTACTTTCAGTTTGCATGAGCTTGTACAAAATGGTAAAAACAGTTACACTTTCAAAGATTCCCAGGAGCTTACAGAACAGCTAGTTTCATGGTTTGATAATTTCCCAAATAATGAAGGACAAAAAAATATTGAAAAAAAGTTTAAGGCTGAACTTGAAACATTCCAAAAGCTGAGGTGGAGAGAAAACTGGACAAGCCATGCTTCCATTTACTTTAAGTAAAAATCTAGCAGTATTCTTTGTATTTTACATTGTATTAATAATAATTTGTCTATAACTCAGAAAAATAAAAACGTAGAACTGGCTTTGTTTTGGCAAGTTTGTTCCCATAATAAAAAAATAATGTTTGCAGTTCGAGAGACAGATCTGGTGCTAACGATTACAAAGCAGTGGCGTACCTCTTATTTTTTTAAAATAGTTCTAAAAATAGGAAAAATATATTTGCCTTTATATCTCATTTTTTTTTATAAAAAAAAGTGTAACCCCAGGTACAACTAGTATGCGTCAATTCTAAAATTCAAACTTATCAATGTTATTGACAGTTACTAATTGGGGATTGTTCGGCGAACACAATATTAAAAAATAAAAACTTTTTAAAAACAAGCTTTTATTTAAACCATGAACTAAAACGGATAAAATAAGTTTAGGTTTTCGTTAAGATAATTCAATGCCACACTGCGGCAAGGTTTTTAAATCAAAAAGCTCGTCGCGCGAAATGTTCACAAAAGTAGATACCAATAATTAGTGATTGGTTGATAAGCAAGTACATGCCAAAGAATATATTTTCTTTACAGTTTGCGCGATAAGCTTTTTGATTTAAAAATGCTTGTCGCAGTTTGGCATTGAATTATCTTAACGAAAACCTAAACTTATTTTATCCGTTTTAGTAAATGGCTTACTTAAATAAAAGCTCGTTTTTAAAAAGGTTTTTTTATTTATTTTATTTTGTGCTTTTTTAGTACCTATTTGATTCCCATCTCAGAAGGGTAGTAAAGAAATTTAGTCCGCCATCTTGGGGCATCGGGCATCCTCCCTATTGGATTTAGTATGACACCAGTCACCTTATCGTTTTCTACTCTTCAAATCCTTTCATTTGATACTCGTGTCGAGGACATTGTGAAGAATTAGGCAATCCGCCGTCTTGGGGAGGCCGCCATATTAGATTTATTATGACGTCATTCACCTTATTGTTTTCTACCTGTCGAGCCCTTTCGTTTGATACCCATGTTGAGAATTATTTTCCCTCTGGTGGTAAAGGTATCTTTTACCGTGCCCCGAACTAGATACGCCTATGTACTTATGCATGATATGTAACCTCCTTTGGCGAGTTGCTTGATTTGCAAACAATACACTTTTTTGACCATAACGTATAACTTAATTGTCTATATAAGCATTTTAAACCGACGAATACTTAAGAAACACTTAAAAACAGCGAAACATTGCTAGGTATATTATTGTTTCCTTATTAGTTGTATCACAGATTTAAGTACTACACGTAGTATAGAAATACTGCCTAATAAGTGTCTAGATAATTATAAATACTAGATTCACTTATTAGTCAGGCAGACCTTATCTCATCAATACATAAATATCATATATTATCTACCATTATTTACTTTAAAGCAAACATATTTGCAACTGATTGGGTATGTCCCTAGTCCATACATACAATTTTCTTAATTAATCTAAATTAATTATCTTAATTTACCAGAGAAATAAGTTTTTCATTATGAATTATTGGCAACGCTGTTAAACTTTAATTAGTAAATAAATAATAGAGTATAAAAAGTGCTACCCCTTACAAACATTTCAATCTACAGATGCCATTTCTATGTTTTTCATTTTTCTGAGGTCTATAATCAGTGAGAAAAAGAGAGTTGACAATTATTATTGTCAAATTTATACTCTTCCCGTTTTCCTCAAACACAGACCTATTACAGAGGATAATTCAGTTTTATTCTAGGACATTTCAACATTTGGTATAACCATAAAATATTACTATATTGTGGTATAACTTTTTAACCACAGCTGCCTTGTTTTCGAGATACAGGATGTTTAAATACTCAAATATTTTAAAGTTTTATTTTTTATTTTTCCAACTGCTAAAAATATTCATACTAATCAAGTGTCATAAAATGTGATAATACCAAGTTCCCAATGTAGCCAGTGGCGGAGATATTAGTCTAAACTACTTTTGTTTTATCAAGAAAAATACTAATACGGCCCTGTAAAGAATTTTCTTTTATGCACTTGGATAATTTTTTTATTCTGAACAAAAACTGTCTTGACATTTTTTTGTATTTGCCACAGTTTTATCGCAAATTTGATTTTTCGGACATAACTCCTTTTTGAAATGCGAGAAAAAAATTATGTAATTTGAAAAAATTATGCTGCATTCTTTTTGGCCAGAAGATATTAAACAAAGTGTTATCATTGAGAAAATCAAAACTTGCCTATCACCTTTGTGCGAGCTTAAATACGTAATTTATCGATGAGAACAGAAAAACTGTTTATAATAAGGTACACGCGTGGCCTCATAAATCGTTTCACTAGGCATGAGAAATAAGCAAGAAATCAAGAATTTCGGGTAAGTGCGGCAACGTTGCGCCAATTCTACGACTACTCAAATCAACAATTTCCCCTACATTCCCTCCTACCGACCCGCTCCTCTCCGTAGAAAATAAAAATTGCGTTAACTGACGTATTAGAATAGGTTAGATAATAAATCGCTGCATTATCATTATAGTAAATTGGATTTAAAGTTTTACACAGTTTCTTGGTGTTTTGAGATTCACGCAACGTGAAATTACACGGATTTCTTTGATTGTCAAAGTGGTATTAGTTAAATAAGGTATAATATCTAAGTATAAGTGTGTTATTATAGAAGAATCTGGTAGTGGTTTTTTACTTTGGTTTATTACACTTCTTTATCTTAACCGCGAACCAATTCTTTGGTTTATTTCAATTTTTAAAGCTTCTCTGGAGTCTTTGGGTGAGGTTCTGATGCTTCCTGGTCCCCCGAAAAATCGAGAAATGAAAAAAAAAACAAGCAATTTCCAATAGTGGTTTCAGAGGATTTTCCGTCGGTTTCATTGATTCTACAGCCGTCCCGCTTCTCGAAAGTGGTTAATCGTGAATCGGGAATTTCTCTTAGATATCGGATTTTGGAGGTTCTTTTTGGTACCGGAGGAAAGTACGACACCCAATTAAGAGATTTACCTTACCACCTTCTTCGATTTTTAGAACGGCTGTATTCGAGGTTGTCTAAAGATTTTTGCGAAAAAAGCCCCCAATGTCCGTGGGCAGGGTTATAAGATTTTCCACTATTATTCAGGCAATCTAAGGCCAACCTAACAGCGCCGAATTTACTGTTTTTTGCACTGTAACTGGCAATGTCACGTAAGGTAATGTCGCGTAATAAGATGTTAGATTTGCAGTCACTTACGCTTTTAAGGTTATCGCTGGCTTTCAAACCACGAGAGAGAGGAGGGGTAATTGCAACGTTGTCAGTTGAACGCCTTTGCATCCGCCCGTATTGGAACGATTTCAAGGGCGTGTATAACTTTTGTTTAAAAAGATTTTTTGTATCTCAAAAACTTAAAAGAGTTATGGGGTGGGATTGTTTCTTGGGACACCCTGTACATTTAAAATGATAAAACAACTGTGAGATATTAGGATAGTTGTAAGAACTCCTCAAAAAATTACTTTCTTGTTTTTAGTTTTAGAAATAATAATCTTAGGATTGTTTACTACGGATTTTCCACATCGATGCACTACTAAATTTGAAGTGCGATAACTAAAAGACTGTTGATTTTTCAAAATTTATTTATAGTGCATAATTTGCTTCAAATTGAAGCACAATTCAGATGCACCACTTTTCAAGGTCATTGCGAACGAAAAATGTTTTCCGACTTCAGCGCCATGTTCAATTTACAGTAGAAAAATTCAATTTTAGTCTACAAATAAAGTCTTCGATAAGCTCTACCTGCCTTTTTTTATGGAACTAAAATATCCCATTTAGTTGCTGAGATACGAAGTCTGGGAGTTTTAGGTCTCGAAAATTTTCAGATATAGACGGTGTTCCATTTAAAATGGCTTTCATCAACGATATATAGGAATCGATACGTTACCAACTTGTTTTGCTTCATGATTATAAAAAATGATATTGTTGGCACATTCAAGGTTTCCAGTTTTTTGATACGATTATTATACAGGGTGATTTTTATAAGTGTTTCATTAGAAGATTATTGGGATGGAAATGAAATTTTGATTTCAAATTTTGAGGGATCATATAAGAGGTTAGGAACTTGATTTTTAAAATATTTTCAAGATAGTGGCACTTCCGGAAAAACCGGAAGTGAGTACAAACTTTGTTATTTTAAATGGAACACCCTATATGTTATTACATTTTTGAATTCCTTACAAAATTCTAAGTCAACTTCATAAATACATATGTGTCATTATCTCTAACCGTTTTGAAGATATTCTCACTTTTATGATTTTTTTTGACAGATGACTTAGCGCATTTAACTAGCTGTAAGTTTTAACTACGATTAATTAAAAAACTAATATTTTGCACATTGATACTCAATGTCCAATATTGTCATTAAAAATATGCGAAAACTCGATTTTTTCAAATGGAAGAACCCCCCATTTTTTATTTGTTCATTGCATTCCTCTTAAAAAATGGTGCTTAAACGTAAATACTCTTAAATTATCTGCAATTGAGGGTTCTCGAGTTTTCATAAAAACTCATATTTTTTCACATTGCTCAGCAATTTGTTCTTACTCGGTCGTGGGATGCCATGGAAAAAAATGATTTGACATTTCTACATTTATTTATTAGGTCCTCTCAAAAACAAATTTATTGAACGAATAAGATACAATAAAAAAAAATAATAAACATTATAGCATTTGTTCAAAATGTTGCCCGTTCTCATCTAAACATTTAGCAATTCTCTTCGGTACAGAATCTATGGTTGCTTTTTGAATTTCATGTGGTGGATTTTATGCAAAGGCTTGATGGACTCGTTCCCGAAGGTCTTCTTTGCTATTTACCACTAATATATAGACTTTAGATTTTATTACACCCCAAAGATAGAAATCAGCTGGTGTTAGATCTGGTGATCGCAGTGGCCATTCTAATGGGCGGTTTAACCGAATCCATCTGTTACCAAAAAGTTCGTCCAACTTTTGTGTAATTATAGCTGTACAATGAGCACGTGCTCGATCTACTTGATACCAACAAATAATTCTTTCCTGACGCGGTAACTCGTTTAGGAAGTCACTAACAGTGGTATTCAAAATATCTGAATATTTTTGACCAGTTAAATTTTCGTTATAAATTTGAAAAGATACTATTCCCCATCAATATACAGAAAACATTAAAACAAAATTTGTATTGATGATGTGATTCACGTGTTAAATGAGGATTGTGATCTGACCAAAAATGATTATTTCTAGAATTAGTTATACCGTCCCTAGAAAATTTAGCTTCATCGGTCCAAATGATTTTTTTAAGGAATAGTGGGTCTTCACTGAGTTTCTCGTGTAAACAGTGGCAAAAAATTATTCTTCACTCGTGGTCGCCATGGTACAAAACTTGAACGTTTCGAAATTTATAATTATGCTTTCCAGCATTTTTCAAAATTTTTTGCGTAGATGAATATGTAATTCCTAGTGCACGTTCTGCACCCCTAATAGAATTTCTGGGCTCTGTGTGAAAATATGCCAAAACATTAATCTGATTGTCCTCATTTCCTAACACTAGTTTATGTTTTGTTCTTTTTGATTTTATTTGACCATGAGAAACAAAATTTGCTTCCATTTTGCTAAATATTGATTTCGTCAGCGGTGGTAGATGAGGGTATCACTTATTAAAAGTTCTTACCGTCGTCTCCAAAATTTTATTGCACTCGCCATATGTATAAAACACGTTTAAAACATCTTGATTTGAATAATAATTACTAGTCATTATTACACTCGCAACGACTAATATTAATGTATTTGTTGTTGTATGACAACTAAACAAATGCAGAAATGTCAAATCATTTGTTTTCGCATTGCATCCTACGACCGAGTAAGAACAAATTTCTGAGTAATGTGAAGAAATATGAGTTTTTATGAAATAACTCGAGAACCATCAATTGCAGATAATTTAAGAGTATTTACGTTTTAGCACCATTTTTTTTAAGAGGAATGCAACGAACAAATAAAAATGGGGTTTTCCATTTGAAAAAGTCGAGTTTTCACATATTTTTAATGACAATATTGGACATCAATTTCGTGACCCTTCATATTGAGTATCAATGTGCAAAATATTAGTTTTTTAATTGATCGTAGTTAAAACTTACAGCTATTTAAATGCGCCAAGTCATCTGTCAAAAAATCATAAAAGTGAGAATATCTTCAAAACGCTTCGGGATAATGACACATATGTATTCATGAAGTTGACTTAGAATTTTATAAGGAATTCAAAAATGTAATAATATATGGAGCGTTCCATTTAAAATAACAAAGTTAGTACTCACTTCCGGTTTTTCCGGAAGTGCCACCATCTTGAAAATATTTTGAAAATCGAGTTCTTAACCTCTTATATGATCCCTCAAAATTTGAAAACAAAATTTCATTTCAATCCCAATCTTGAAATGAAAACGTTATAAAAATAACCCGTATATGACATACAACTCTATCAAAAAACTATTTATAAATAGGAGACTGAATTTAAGAAATGCTGATGTAAACAAAAATTACCTCGTCTTCTTCCCCCGACCCGCTAATGTAGAAGCAAAACAAAACAGTGTTATTTGTATTACCTTGGGTTACAGTGGCTTTATACAAGACAAGTGGCGACACGGCCGCCATGTTTCGTCAAATTAGAGGTGGGACTATTTAAAAAATATATTGTGAATCCAGATCCAGTATCGATTTTTTTTATCAATATGACTATCATATATTAAATAAAATCAATTTATTGCCCATTTTTGAGAAATAAAGGTAAAACGTACCTACCTGTTCCGTTTAGTTTATATTTTAAAATTAATTACTAATATCATTGACTATCCTGATAATATTTAATGGTTCTCACTGGACATGTCTAGAATAGACGAACAAATTTTGAGCTTTTGTTTGTATTTTGAAAAGTTTAGAAATGAGCAGATAGCAATAAACAGAAAATTTTAAAAATATAAAATAGGGAAAACACAATATAATTATATGGTACTTTTAGCTTAGGAAATAAAGTAATGGTAACTACATTATAATAAAATAACTCCAAACGTAGGCATGTTCAATTTATAATTGGAGTTTATTGGTGTTATTATGTACATACAGAAAACTTTCGAATTAACAATTTTCTTGAGAGCTGTTGAAGTCCTAAAGCACTTGGTACACGAGACTAAAACTCAAAGAATAACTGCTTTTATTTTTGGTTTTTGACACTTTTTATTTACTTATTTTCCTGGATACACCATAAGAAAAATGAAAAGTGATATTACAATCTTCAACATCCTTCCATTTGGATGATTTTTCTTAAGCCCATTGTTTTACACGAGTAACAGCCTCTCAAAATATTTTTGGTTTAAATCAGTAAAGCTTTCATGAAAATGTTCGCAATTTGTGCTGGTTTGAGACCATAAAAACTTGTCTGGAGTCTACAAAACTCTATTGGTTGAATCTTCATAACCTTTTGGTTGTTTCACATAAACATCTTCATCGATTTTTCGATATAAGCGCATGCTGTAGAGACATCCATCGAGTCAATTCAACATTTTCACCAGCAGCTATATGCTTAATATTCCTTTTATTATCATTCCAGATTTGACTACAGGGATAAACGTTTGGTCGTAGTCTTCACCTTTTCTTTGTGAACAACCTTTCATTACCAACTTCGCCTACTATTTTTCTATTCATCCATCCGGAATTATCCTCTCCTTGTATATCCATTTACAAGATATACTATACCTAATGCTTTCTTGTCTTCTGAAAGTCTCTGTAAAACTCATTTTTGTTTTATTCATCTGACTTCATTTCTTTATCCATTACAGCTAACCATCACTTTATCTATTACAGCTTCTCCATAGTTATTAGGACCACTAATTTTTAAAACATTTGCAACAGCTTTCATAACAAAGTTTTCAAATTTTGATGGTTTTGCAATTTTCTACGGTTCCTCAGCTCCATTATTTTCATTTATTCATGATCTTCCTCCTGCTAATCAGTCTTCTTTTGACCTTCTGTACCTCTTTTTCCAACTTCTTCATTGTATTTTTCTTCTGGATAACCATCATCTTCTTGCAACCTTCCCTCGCTTTTATACATTTCTTGCATGACAACCGTCACCTTACTTTACTTTTCTCAAAGAAAAACACAGATAAAGCGCAGAAATATGATAATACACACATAAACAAAGCGTACGTCCATAATAGGGGACAACACGAATGACGGATCTGTAGAATGACGCCGTCATTATGAAATCGATACAATAAGTCGATCTATTATGACAGAATTTGACGAAACATGGCGGAACCAATCAAAAATCGAACCATGGCTGTCGCCACTGTCTTGTCTAAAGCCACTGTACCATGGGTCATCTATTACTATATATCGTTGGGTTTCATTATTTATTTTTATTTTGGGTTTTAGACAAAAAATTAAAATAAAAATTATATGGTACTAAATCTCCTACAAATATAAAAGATTATCTTACGTAAAGCTTGTCCCATATGTGCGCGTCATCATACAACTTTGTTATTTGGTATAGGAAGGCCTGTATTTTATACAATTTTTAATTTGACGGAAAATTACAAATTAATTTTGTGTCCTTCAATTTTTCTTTAGGAATCACCGTTTATGAATTATTCAAGTCACAAATATTTGTGTCCCAGTTATGATAAACCCGATTTTCTCAGTAATTTTGAAGATGAATTAATTGATGGTTAAAAACTAAACCTTTGTAAAAAATTTTGAGGAATTCACTCAAACTTAATATACAGAAATAAAAAGTTATTTCATAATAGTAATTTAGGATAATTTATAATATAAGTGCCAAATGTGACATTTTATTTTGTGAGAAGGGAAGTTTGGAACATGAAGCCGAAGGCATCCCTTCGAACAAAATAAATTATTTTTTCTACTTACAAAGACCATTAAAAGTATCATATTTAAGACATGCTTTCGGTGTCTAAATGTCATTTTATGACACTGGTGTTAAAAGTAAATCACTTTTAACACAGTAAATCACTTTTAACTCTTAGAGTTAAAAGGACTTTTGGCTTTAAAAAAATAGGTAGTAAAATAATAGTTGGGCATGAATGGCATTAATTAATATGACATTTTAGTCAGTACTGGCCAAATGGAACTCTAAAATATATATTTTTTCAAACTACTAAATTTTATTTTTTACATTGCAAAAAAGCATCAAACAATACATTAATTTTCTGGTAAAACTGGGGCAGATACAAAAAAAATGCAAGAGACAGTTTTAGCTTAGAATAAAAAAGTTATCCAAGTGCCTAAAAGAAAATTATCTAAAGAGCCGTGTTAGTATTTTTCTTGATAAAACAAATGTAGTGTATACCCATATCTCTGCCACTGGGTATTTGGGGAACTTGGTATTATCACATTTTGTGTCAATAATTGATCAATGCATGCTGTGTATCAAATTTCGTTTGAATATCTTTAACAGTTGGAAAAATAAAAAATAAAACGTTAAAAATTTTGAGATTTTAAACACCTGGTATCTGGAAAATGAGGCAGCTGTGTATAAAAAGTTATTCCACAAAATAGCGGGGGCCGCGGTGGCGTCGCTCGTACCGGCGCTGACTTTTTAGGCTGCATGTTTTTCTGCCTTTGATCGACCTTGGTTCGAGGCAGGCACATGCACGTCTTTAAAGAAAAACACCGCTATGGCCAAGAGCGCTGGACAAATGTGGATTCACGGTATTGCTCCTAAATAGCTTTATCCGTGTGATTTACTAATTGTCCTACACTCACTGGGATTACTACGGTTTTCTAGGGTTTTCCGGAGTACTTCTCCTCCTAGTTCTATCGGGAAAAAAGTCGGCCCTAGCCGCAAATGGCAACGAAGACAAAATAATAGTAATTGCCCCCCTCCCCCGCACAAGCATGTGGTTCCTTCTGGGGTACTCCTAGTTTGGAGTATTATGAGGGTGAGAATTATTATTATTATTACTAATGGTATTCTATAACCTGCTGAAGTGTCCTAGAATAAAACTGAATCACCCTTTATAGGTCCTTTTATAATAAGTCTGTGCCTGAAGTAAGCAAATACCATCCAGTGATGTCCCTAGTGAGTGATTATGGTAACATTAACCAAACAATGGTATTTAGACTGTTGTGTCATATTCATCGAATTTTTTTATTCTCTAGAAGTTTACGCATAATATTTTGAAATAAATAATTGTGTACTCTTATTGATGTGTTTATGTTTCTGAAGTTTATTTGGGTTCTTTATAGGGCTTTGCTTCAAAAATCTGGTAATTAGTGGCTAGGGCACCCCTTGGGGAATCTGCATCTGAGACTTTTCAGCTTATTATTTGGCTATAACCGTAGTAAATAAGTAAGATAAATGCCTGATTTTTATTTGGATATTTAGGTAGAACTTGGGCATAACCAACATGAAGACAGTTCAATCCATAAATCAAAACAACGTGCTCAAAAAAAAATGATCTGTCTTATTTCGTCCCAAGGAATATCCTCTTAAATGTATGCCGCATGTTTAGGAAACACCCTGTATAAGAATAATTTTTAGCCTACAGGATACACAGGGTCGTATTTAAAATAATTGTAACAACTTTCAATTTCCATATTTCCCTTATTTTTAAATTTTGTCAAAAATTTTAATAAAGAAATCATTTTTTTTTAGTTCTACACAGCGTTACAGAAAAAGTCACAAGAAACTCCTTGAAGGGCAAAAGGCAATTGATAAAAAAAAAATTATCAGGGGTTAAGTTTATTGTACAATTCATCAAACCAATCATTCCCAAGATTTGAGTACCTATCTGCTGTAAAACAAAAACATCGTAGAAAAGGTCATTCAAAAATAAAAAAAAATGAATAAAACTACAAAAATTTATTGTAAAAATATTCATATAATGTTTTTACACAATACTCCATATTATAATTTCAGTATAAGTAGGCCTCAAACAAAATTCAATTTTTTTAGTAAAAATCCACAACTTATGAAAATTTTTGTAACTATTTTCGCTAATTATATTGATGAGTCAAGCAGAACCCGGGCTGTGACAAATATTTTTTAACTGCAGATTTTCATTACAGGGTTGAACTTCAAAGAACATGAAAAAATTTCCTTACTTTTCCAGGTGTTCCCTGACTTTAACAAAATTTATCCAGGTCGAAAGAAAATATATGCGAGTGAGCAGATATGTCGAGAAATTTCATTGATGTTTTGCCTGCTTTCTACTCCATTTTAACTCTTATTCTAATACAATACATCATAATGTCCATTTAACCTTTTTGTGATATTATTATCCTGTTTAGGGACTCGTCAAACATATCACAAAAAATCTGTAGCTCAACAAAATTGTTCTTACAATATTTCATAAAAATAAGGTGCTAAACAAAATGTTCTAGAGGATAACTTCATATCTTTCGACTGTATGTAAACTGCATATTATTTCTGCTTTTAATACTTTATCTTTATTTAAAAAATCACTGCTGGATATATCTGATTGATTTTTAATTCTATTCATACTTTTGTATTTAATTAATGCTTCTACATTTGCCTCCTGTTCTGGCACCGTCGCAATGACAAGGTCAGGCAGCTGAAAGCGATGAGTCATCCACGGGAGGTGGGCCTAAGGTGCCAAAATCCAATATCAAGATGTCAACATTGTTTATTAGCTAAACTAATATTTTTGAGTTTTGTTAAAAAACACTTTAAAATGATTGTTTACATCTTTAGCTCATGGTTTTACAACACGGATAATAATCTACGAGATTGAAAGTCACATTTTCAAGGGCTTTTGGTGCATTTTGACATCTACCGGTAAAATTTTCGTAAATGCCAATTATTTTTTATTTGCGTGCCTAGATACTACTAAATTCGAATTATTAAAACCATAAAACTTTCTGATTTTAAGGTGCTTACATTTAATCATGTAAAATGGTTAGGTATAAATGTCTCTGAGGTAGGTACAAAATCTCTTTTAAGGGCCTTAACCCACTTTTTCCTTCTCTTTAGGTCTTTAGGGAAGGAAAAAGCGGACACTTTAGGACCGCCTTTGTAGTTTCCCTTGCAGTTGGGAACGGAACACATCCATGATTTAAATAAGTCCAAAATACAATAAACACGACAAATGTTCTTTAAAACAGGAAAATTGCCAGACAAGTAAACGTAAACAACTACAACAAGCTACCATTAGGTGATTACGTAGTGACGTATCGTGTCGCCAGCTGGCGGGCCTTTGTCATAGCGACAGTGCCGCCTGTTCATGGTTATCATTTGTCACAGTCTCAGTAGTGTCAGTTCCAGAGGTTTGGCAAAACCTGCTAAAGCTTTTAAATTACGAGAAAATGTTATTTGTTTGTTTCTTAGCCTCAATTATTTTTGTGTGTGAAGCACTTTTTGCTTGTTTGCCCATGTTACTCAATGAAACCACCTTGGAGCATATTTTACATAGATACTAAATGGATCTCCATCTACTGGAATAAATAAGATACACCAGTCTTTATTGATTTGAGGGATAGGGAAGATTAAATCTTGTTTTTTTTTAGCAGCCATAATAATTAGGTTAATTATTGTAGTATTATTTGGTTATTTGCGACAAATCTCATTTTATTAATCCTAAAAAACATAGATATGATATTATTTTATCGTTAGAGGAACTTGATACTTGTACTAAAATAAAAAATCTTCGGTCCCATAGAACTGCAATTATTATAATCTTCAGTGTATTTATTATACTGATTTTATAAAAATGTATACAAAACTCGTCTTATTTTTGGGAAAAGGGAGACAATGCACCTCACAGTGCACTAAATATTTACTCAATTATTGCACTATTATCACTAGGTGCATTCATTTCTTTCAACCTAAGTTTGTTATTAAATGAAATTGCAACTATAACGCATGAAATCAACAAACCACAGTCAAGGTGGGAGGTGCAATGAGACCTCGAAACGACTAGTAATTTCTATTGCACTTGAAATAGACTAGCGTGAGTGGCAACTTTTAAAACATCCAATGCACTGTAAGCTAACACCCAAGCCGGTGGATTGGTCGGAAATGTCCCAACTAGTTCCCAGTGTAGGCATAATGTATTTTCTTTTTATAAAAAAATAAATTTCTAAAAGAAATACTTGAAACAAACAAAAATACCCATTTCTGCTGTGCATAGCGAATTTCCAGTCTAGGAAATTAATTTTCCCTGACTTTTTAAAAATATACGACATTGTGCTGACTTTCCCTGACTTTTGGAGGCATTATTCTTTCCCTGACTTTTCCCAGTTTTCCAAGTGAGTCCGAACTCTGCATTAGGATGCTTCCCGATATTAAGGAGTGTAGTCAATATAATCATAATAAGCCACATTTTACTGTATTTGTTCTTATTTAGCTAATATTTTTACTATCAGTGATATACATTGCTTTCGAATAATTAATGCTTATGAACATAAAATTGTTTTAATATTTTTCTTAAATAATTATTACCTACAAATCTTTTCTACGTTACTAAAATCAGTATTGCAAACATAAAAAGGGGAGTACCTAAAACCTTTAGAGCTTTATATAAATAACACGATACAAATGGCACTATGTACTAATCGATGACAACTGTTTTATGGAATATATATGCCACTTTGCCAGGTAAGTTTCTTTGGATTCCTTGTTAGCTTTAAAGCTAAAAGTTTGGCAACTATGCCCTCAAAGTTCCTTATTTAAACATATCACAATAAATTACACGGTCTTATGATTAGTTGCAACCTAGACCTGCCGACCAGTTGCAGATCCCACCAATAGGATCGAAACTGAGATTCTTGGGACAAGTGTACTCCCATCCTAGAACCTTCCCATTTTCCATCTTTGCACAGGAGATGAACTTCTTGCAGGAAATCGGATGGGGGAAATTACCCTGATCCAGGCACTCTATGACGCCATTGCCGTGCAGCAGTACTTTGCTGTGTTCGGGTATCTTGGCTAGGATGCTGGCCTGGATGTCTTCGTAGTAGTCGTAGTCGGAGAGCGGCCTGAAGGTGTTGACATCGGCGGCTTTTATCTTTTGGAAAGGCTGAGGCTTTCGTTTTCTGGACGTGGTTTTCGTGGTGAATGTGGCGAGGGGGGATGCAGTAGTCGAGTATCTGGTTCTACTGCGCGATACTGTAACTGCATCTAGGAAACAATAAAGTAAACCTGCAGGTTGAAGCACTCAAAAGAAGCATTTTTACAAATACATAGGATATTGAAAATTACGGAATCATATGATATTTGCGATTTATTTACAAAAAAAAAAACACCTGAAATAGATCTGACATATTTCTAGTTGATCCACCTTGTTTTTTGCAGTGTTGCTTTTTGAATAACATTAAAATAAACCAATGAAATAAAAATTGGTGGTGTATGGGTATAATTATCAATAATTTAATCAGCACTAAAAAGTCTCGAAATCATTAAAATCTCAGAAATCGGCACTAAAGTACGCCATATTGTACGTTTTTTTCTATGAGTTGGCCATCAAATGTGGGGAGATATTGAAAACCCGCCCAATAAAGGATCAGTACACCGCATAATAAAACTTCTGGTTTCCCGATTTGAAAAAATATATAAATGTGTTTTCTTGAAATCGGCATTAAAATGTCCCAAAATCGTCATTAAAAGCACAGAAATTGTATAATAATGTAGCCCATTATTGTACGATTTTTTCAATAAGTAGGCCTTGGCGAGATGTAAACATCAAACGTCAGACGCGGAGAAATCGCCCGTCAAAAGTGACCAAATATTCAAAACACGGCCGATAAAGGCTCATTTAACTTTTCGTACACATTGCGAAATTGTTTCCTATAGAAGCGCAATCCTTCAGTATACATATTTTAGTAAATTTGAAAATCAATAGATTTGTTGTGTAGGCTGCACAAGAAGCAGCAGTTTGGTTTTTCTGTCAGAAGGTGCCGTACATCATTATACTTGTCCTAGGTAGAGCGATCGGTAAAGTCAAGCAAAGCCGCGCGTAGTCGGTTCGTGGACGGGTGATCCCTGACCTATGGTTTTCATTTAAAAAATATAACTTTGGTTCATATCTCAAAAACTATTAACGCAACCAAAAAACTAATTATTCCATTCGATTCTACGCCAAAAAATCTATAAAAGTAGTTGATTAAATTTGTCGATATATATAAGTTGTAGCCAGGAGAGAGGTTTCCAAAAAATCGAAAATTTCAGTCCTGCGCCAATGCGCGGAAACTATAAAACTTATCTAAAATCTGATTGGTCCACCAAATTCCTCTCAAAAAAGTAGTACAGTGACGTGAAAACCGCAACCCTCTAGCTTTAATAATAACCGAGATTTTTGAGAAAAACACCCAGAATGAGACACCCCGTACTTCTCGTCTTTTGTCCCAAACTTTAGGTCGTGGTAGGCCTTACATTTGTAAAAGATCTAGTATAACAAAAACAAGATTTTAAAAATCAGCCTATAAATAAATATTCCATGGAGGTGGATAGATCTTAAGTGGACCTTTGTAGAATTAAGGGACATTCTGAATATTTATGAAAAATACAGGCAAAATATAGGTTTTATTGTTTCTTTCTATACGAGTATTTTGTTTGTACTTGACTACATGTAGGTATATTTTTAATCATATATCTTTTTGTAGAAAAGGCGAGGAATGTCACTATATTTGGACCTTGCCGCCTGGACTGGAGTAGAGGCATTTTCTCACATCTAATCGACTGAAGGTAGTTTTGACTTAATTTTGACTTAATACGTTTTTGCCTATTTCTATTTAATTCGTTTTTGCCTCTTTCTAATCATCTTCGGAGGATTTTGTCATAGCTGACACTTTTACACTTTTACAATGGGTGGCTTTGCCAGAGAAACGCACATTTTGACTTTGCATTGGTCACTAGTGAAATTTGAAGCTATTGTACAATGTTGTATCAAGTAATGTAAGAAATGTAAGCATGAAAACGTTTTAAAATTCAAATTTTTTTAAAGCCAAAATTTTTTGTTGTGCACCACAACTTGTGCACTTGCATACAATATGCCTCATTGCTTAACGTGTTGCACAATATACTATGGCTGCCCGGCTATCTTTCTACTGAATGTTGCGATATATATCACTGTCATAACTTTACCGATTACATTTCCAGGCTCATTATATCGGAGGCTCTGCCAGTACATATAATTTACCCTTTGTCTGTCATTAGAACTTCTTATTTGTATAAGGAACTTACATTTAGGTTCTGGACTTGCAGTAGTAACTATGAATGGTTCCAGTGTTGAGAACCTGCTCACAATGGCAATCGTCGAATTCTTTCCCTTGATTGAAAACCTGCTGGGAATGGCGACTTTGAAGACTTCAGGTTGCTTCTTGGTGGTAGCTGTGACACTCAAAGTCGACACTTGCTGCAGGTTTTTCAGTGCCAAAGCCAAATCGGCCAGTTCGGTGGTTTCGCCGCCACCGAGCTCTTCCTCCATGGATTGCTGCTGGTTGCTGGACTCGAGAGTTTGGTCAGAGAGTTCCGCGATCAGTGTCGGTTTTTGTGTGGTGAGCCGGAATCTCGACGGTTTACGAGATACAAAGCGAAAACGGGTGTCTAGTCGGTGTGGGGATTTTGTCGTTATCACTGAAAATAGGAAAGTATTAAAAACGTGAACTTGCGTCTGGATATGTAGTCTACACATAACATGTGGCTACATAGTCTGTTATTTTATGTTTCCTGAAAAAGGCGCAAAATCGCGCCAAATCGGAATCTAGTAAAACAAGGGTAAAACATAGGAGAGAATGCTAGAGACGCAGAGGGGAAGTAAAATAAAAAAACGCGTGAATAGGCCATAAAATTGCTGTCGCCACAGGCGTCGTAATAACGGCGGTGAAAATTTTGGTAGTCAGTTGAGGAGTCTGATAAAATAAGTAATTTGAAAGCGTTATTAGTTGCCTCCTCATCGCAAACCCTTATTACGTTTGCGATAATTTCCCTGGCTTGGCTATGTATGGTCTTTCCGCGGACACTGGTCATTATACAACCACTACTAACACCGCAAAACTCAAATTGTCTCCCTTCGCGCACGGCTATGAGGCGAAGACTAGTGTTCGTGATATTTGCGACCGCCAGTCGCTCTAAGAAACATTCAGCTTGGAATACTGATTGCAGGATGAATCTTTACTGGGCTTGCTAGGCGTTGCAGGATCGCAAAAAACCTGTACAATTCTGGCGCACTAGCGTAATGGCTTTGGTTTATTATATTTCCTAAAGAGAATTATATTTGGAAGTTTGGAAGTTTGGCAACATTCGAAATTTTTTACTTGCATTCTTGAGGCTCGTATTCTCTGGTAAGGTGGACTATACCTGGTTGAATTAAAATTTTCAGTTAGATTTCACAAGAAAATAAGAGTGTCTGAAAGCAGCCAAATAAAATCCTACATTAAAACAATATCAAAATGGAGTCACTACCTACATCTACATCACTTCTTTAGATGCTTTATGTATTCTAATATTTTACATGAACCCTAAAACAATAATAATAACACTTTTTTGTACTCTTGCATCCTCTTTGTAACCATTCCTAATCACTTTGTTTCTTCAAAACAATGCTCACATCGAATTGCTTGACCTCAAAAATATAGAAAACGACATAAATCAATAATGTATAAACAAGTTTATGATTACGTTATTAAAATTAAAAAATTATTCCGGACCAGCAGTGTGGTTTTTGCTCCAGCTTTGGTACTTCTTTTGCACTGGCTAATGTCTCTAGTGATTTTTCTAGATGCCTGTGGAAGGGCTTAGTTGGCGTATTTGTTTTTCTAGATTTCTCAAAAGCCTTTGATGCAATTGATCACCAATTGCTGTGTGCTAAATTGAAGTATTATGATTATAATTAGTCTAGGAAAGGCCGACGGCCGGTTGCTTTGGAATTTGGTACGATGTACGATGTAGTGCCCAGGCAATTAAGCGACCAGCCAGAATATTTAAATTCACAATATTCCTACAGTATCCTAGAGGAGGCCCCGCATTCCAGATTCCTAAGACTTAAAAACTAGCTTCTACGAAGCGTGGCCAGGCCACACGTGCGCCGCAAATACCAGCAAACCTACCAAGATTAAACGCGAGGCCGATATTCTGTGAAGAAGCTCAGGCCACCTGCGCCGCGAATACCAGCGAAAACTGACTAAAACAAGATTTCCTAGATGAGCCCCCCCCGAGAAATGGTATAAAAGAGCTCCCGACCGGTAGCTAAGAACAGTAGTAAGCCGACTACCAGCAGTTAAGTACAAGGCGAACCCCTGCCCGAAAGAAGAGGGCAGGAAGCCGCCCCTGCGGCTGTAGAAATCCCTAAAGGACAAAACCAAGAAAGAAGTATTCTCCTAAGCACCGCAGTAAGTTTGGACTGGCCACTTGAATTTTGAAATTATGTTGAAACTTTTTAGAGAAATTGAATTTATTGTGCATTTTAACAGATTAGAAATAATTTCATAACGTTTATAAACCATAAATTATTTTTGGGAATTTATTTCGAACCATATTATTTTACTGTAGATGTCGGAGTTTTTATTTTATCAAACTAAAAACATTTTGTAACTTTTATTGGAAATTTGAAAGGGTTTTGGGAAACTATTTAGAGTCAAATTATTTTATCGTTGAATTTAGAATTTTGTTTTAATTGAACCGTTTTATATCAGAAATTTTGAGTAATTTTGAATTACATTCTTATACAAACTTGTACTGGGAAAATAAGCAAAGCTATACAGAGTCAAGTAATTTTATTCTATTTAGGAAGTCAAGTAAATATATTCAATTGTTAAACAGTGTATACCTACCTTTCGAAACGTTTGGATTTTGTTACTTAGAATAAAGGGTCAAATTTAGGATATCTTGAGTGTAGCATTGTGCGAATTCATATATTTTTAAATTATTCACTAATAATTATTGCGCAGGTTTTTTAAACTTCCTCTTAAACTGTATTTTGTTAACTCAACGTACTGTTTCGTATTTAAACTTAATACACATATTCAACTATCCCTGTGTTTCCGTTATTCACCCTTAGGCCCACACTAAAAGTAAATAACTTGTGGCTCACCCCTTAAAATACCGCTCGCCAACTACCTCCAACAAGGGGTGAGAATACCACAACACTATATACACTGGACATCGAGTGAACATTAGGCAATATCGTGATTTTTAATTCTGAAGAATCATTAATTCTAACTATTTATCTAGGTACTTATTCTAGGACACCCTATAGGCAGCTGTAACCTAAGGAAGTTGGGAAGCAATGTTGGTATCTTTTCTTATCATTAGTATCTATTAGTCGGATTTCTTCCTACATTCACCCAAACAGGATATTTACTACTAATTTAGAAGTTACATAAGCTATGTCGTAGTTTAGAAAAACTACATTAATTCTGTAAACTTGATTTTATGTGAAATCATAGTTTCAAAAAATTTGACAGTAGATACTCATGTATCATTTCTTTTGGGTATCATTTTTGTTTCAGTTTATGTACGGTAAATTTTATGGAAAAGTGAAAGTCTTCATTTTGTTCGAAAACTATGACAGCTCTTTGGGCTAAAGCTAACGGCACCGATTTGCAGGGTGATTCATGATGTAAAAATTTTTTATCCACAGGTGGAAAAATAAAAGCTTAATGCGTTGACTGATATATTGTTAAAGACTGCTCACGGCTGTTACGTCTGACACATTTTTGGCTCACCATGCGCTTTCCGGAGATAAAATACAATGCAGAATTGATTTTTAGCAATCAGAGCCATCTGTTTTCCAGGACATAAAACTATAGCCGTGAGAAGTCTTAATAAATACGTCAGTCAACGCTTAATGCGAATCCGAAATTGAAAAAATTCTAAAGTCAACCAAAAAATAATACAAAAACATTTTCAGAGGTGCATTAAAACCCCTAATTAACAGCACTTTGTTGGTCAGCTGGTAAACTCGGGCGTTGACCTCCGGCGCGCCGTTGCAAGTTGCACAACATATCGTAAATTTACTTATTTTTTACTTCGATAATTTTTCTGAAGTTTTTAATTTTTTGATGCAAATGTACGCTTATGCTGTGGCGATAAATAATAAATACTGATCGATCTATTTATTATTTGTAAACGATCTGAGCCCAACTTTCTACACTCTGGAACAACTTCTCTATCAAAGTGGTTGCTGTATTCATAACCTTCAACCGAGCCTTTAACAATAATTAACGCTGTACAATGAAATGTGACATCAGGGCTCATTTTCCAACAATGAGCGTCGATTTACTCAGGTGATAAAGTTGATTTACCCCAAGTTTTAAACTTCGGTAAAAAAATCTCATTTTCCTTTTTAGTTGGCCAACCCTACTGTGTGGTTAATTTTTTTACATAATGACTGAATCTCCCTGTAGGTATAATCATATAGAAAGTTCATCACCAGCTCAGACAGTCCGACCGCCGTCACCTCTTGCCTCTCATCTCCGCTGAGATAATGGTGAAGGCGACGGGAATAGAGCGTTCTCCTTGCGACAAGCCTCTGGGCAAAGAAAATACTACTTTTCTTTGGCCTGGGTGAATCAAAGTACTTATGCCAATGCCTATGGTTTATTGAGAATTTTTTATATTGAACTTCATTAATTTTAAAATGCCATTGCAGCTTGACTAAATCGTATCAGATGTAGTTTGCGTTTGCAAACACAATATATGCAAAACCCAGAGTATGACCGTTGAGTGAGGAATTATTCCCTCATTCAACGGTATAACGCTAAATTCCGAGTCCACCTCTCCCAGTCTATAACGCGAGGAGACTTCAATGGAGGTAGGTATATCAAGCAAGAAACCCAACCCAACTCCAAGCACCTATACTAAAATCAAATAACTCGCCTTGATGTAAACAAGCACGCCAGAGCACGATACACAGATAACGGTATGCCAGCTAGGAGAACGAAAATTAAACTCTTCGGCGCATCTACGTCACTTCGACAAAAGCGCGGCCAACTTATATAAAATAGTCCTGAAATTAGTCTCACTGACATACGTCAGTTATCAATTTCGCGTCAAGTTAAATTCAAAGATAGAATGTAGGCACCTTGAGACCCTTTGGTGTATATGTGGTTGCCGAGCTCACTATAAAACGAGTCAAATTCAGAGAAATCCTACTCCATTTCTCTGGTCAAATTTCGGTTTAAAAATAAAAGTAAGCCATGATTTTGTCGAATAAGTGTCACTGTTGACGTTACAGCACCTGCGCGCGGACATACCGTTTTCCGTGTATCGTGCGCCAGAGCCGCACTGAGGCACGACGGCACGACCTTTATTTAATTTTACTTTTAGAATTGTTTACGTCAAAATATTTCGGAAAAAATTTATTGGCTTAATTAAAATGAGTCAAAACATCGATAAAATTATTTGTAGCAATAATGTCTAAATAGCTGAAAACAAGATAAAACCGCATAAATACGATTTTGCGATCGAGTACTACTGTTGCCAGACGCGCTGATATTTTGTGGCCTATTGACCAATAGCCTTATTTCGCGGAACGACTTCGAACACGTGCTTTTATTTACGCCAGGCGTCAGAGTTACTTGATTTTAGTTTAGTCCTGCTTTCAGACTGGGTACATGGCTGATAAAAAGGAATATCGAAAAGAGAACTTATTGCAATGTGGTTAATTCCTCCTGCAGGCCAAAGATGAATAAAATTAATTTTTCATATAAACTAGTGAAAATTCAATGGTTTTGACGTTTTCGTGTTAAACTAATTTTTAGGTATCATAGTTTTTTTAATGCAGCAGTAGGTACCGGGTGGCCAATCCAAGTGGAAAAAGTGTGTTACGAGTACGAGGAGACCGGTTAACATAAAATCGTCAATGAAAAAATGATAGGTATTGTAGTAAAAATTAAGGGGATTTCGATGGTGTACTCGGAATTTGTATACGGGGGTCGGTAAAAAAGTTATCGTGAAGAATTATATTTTTTGCAAAATAAAAAAAAAAATGTTTTACCTACACAACCATTGGAGAACCTTCAAGTAGTATTCCTGAATATTTAGTTTTTTGAAATAACTTCTTGTTATAGAGGAAATGAAAGTGATTTTCTCTATTTTACAACTTACACATTCCATTTAACCATTATAGGATTCCTTTTTTAATTCGGATTCCAACTAGGTATATATAATTTGACCTATTTGTCTCCAAGCGTTTCCGAGATATTTATCAGAGAAGCTCCTAGTCTCATAATATGGTCAGTGTCTGCGATGTTCGATCCGAGTAAGCCAAACAATAACACCATATCAAGTCAGCCATGATAAAACCGACAATCAAGTAGTCTGTTAATTCAATATTTCTATTCACCAGTCAGATTAGTCTAAAATGTTGCAGCTGTTACTAATAGCTACAGTTTAAATAATTTTTTTTTGTTATTTCTTCTGAAATAATTTAAAATTCGGCACTATTTGGATATTGGCGTGAATAATACCCCCTCAAAGTTTCTACGTGTCCTTTATGATTTTTGACAAAGACCTTTAAAATATCACAGCATTCTTTTTTCAAAAACATTTTTTTTAAACTGTAACTAGTAACAGTAACAGCTTCAGTAACAAAATTTTAAGACTAATCTGACAGGTAAATAGAAATCATGGCCTCCTACGATTTACGGCTCCCTTCGACATCGAAAGGACGCCGAAGGGAGCCGTAAATCGTAGGAGGCCATGATAGAAATATCGAACTTATACAGCCTACTTGATTGTCAGTTTTATTATCATGGCTGGCTTGATTGTCATACCTAAATTTGTTTTTATTGTTTGGCCTACTCGGATAGAACATCAAACACTGACTATGAGACATGCATGATACAAAGAAAAGAAGGTATGATAATGCGCATGTGGGCGGGGCCTATGTCGGTGACGTCTACGTCACGCGGAACGGTTTTCAAAATATGTAAAAATTTTGTATGTACTTGCGTTTCGACTGAATTATTTGGTTTTTGCCGGCTGCCGGCACATTGCCGGTGTTATATCTAATGCGTTGTGCAGTGGCCGGGTGTAAGTCAGATAATAATATGAATCAAAACATTTTGTGCGTGATTTGATGTTCTTTCACTTCCCCAACGACGAAAGTCTCTCGAAGATTTGGATCAGTACATGCGCAAACGAGTAGATAAATTAATGAGAAAAATTCTATAAGTAATTAAATTCTAGATCAGGATTATGGTGATGATGTAAATAACAATATGTAGAGGAATCACAATCTCATGCTTGCACTACAATGGACCAAAGGTAGGTCGGTATATTTTAAGTTTATATAATCTAACTTCTAACATGAAATTTAAACACGAATTGAGATTATAAACTTATCTGAAATAAAATACAAAATTAATTGCTGTCAATTCTTGAAAGAGATGAAACAATCACCAAATTAGGACAAGAGGTTGAAATATATTTTTACTCCAGCCCAAATTCGAAAAATAAAGCAACCGAAACGAACAGGTACCTAATGCTAATGTGGACCGTCGAAGACATATCAAAAGTTATTGTTATTCATTCTGCGGGTGTTCGAGCATACAAATTGATGCTTCAAAAGGGCTATCCCTTTCCGGCAGAGTCGACAGTTATTAGGGCCTGGTGTAAAAAAATACAATTAGAACCACTGGGATTTTAAAAAAGGTAACCATATCATTCTTATTATGTGAATGTGTTTGTTCAGGTTTTTATATGATTGTTAAAAAGGCCGGTTTGAGAGAAGAACGGAGCCTGCCTGTGATGAAATAAAAATTAAAAATGTTTATCTTTATGATAAGTCAAACGATGAAACATTAAAGCCATATAACTACGTTCAAGTTGCAATTTTAAGAGGCCTAGTTGCCTGGAAGCAACCAATTTTTTATTCCTATGATTGCACCATTTCAAAAGAAAAACTTTTTAACATTATAAAGTATGTATAGAAAATGCTGGTTTTCCAGTTGTAGCAGTCGTAAGTGATTTGGGTGGAGGAAATCGGATTCTTTAAATGTGAGGGGACCCCAACGACAAAAGGTAAAATTGGCAACGAAACTGTTTTCACATAGGATTTCAAAAGCAATCACCCGCTCCGCGTGACGGCATGCACAGAGCTGGACGAAATTGTGACACCGATCTATCATACCTTTATATTCTTTGTATCATGGAGACCATGTACATACCTAGTTTAATGGATCTTTTCTGAAAAATATCTCGGAAACGGTTGGAGACAAATAGGTCAAATTATATATCGTTGGAATCAGAATTAAAAAAGGAATCCTATAATGGTTAAATGGAATGTGTAAGAGAAAAAAATAGAGAAAATCACTTTCATTTCCGCTATAACCAGAAGTTAGGTGCAAAATTATTTTCTTTATTTTGCAAAAAATGTTTTTTCGCGATAACTTTTTACCGAATCCCATTACAAAATTCGAGTACACCATCGAATTCCCCTTAAATTTTACTGCAATATCATTTTTTAATGACGATTTTATGTTAACCTGTCTCCTCGTAACACACTTTTTCCGCTTGGATAGTCCACCCTGTACCTACCTATAGGTAGGTATAATTATTAGTAGAAACTAGGTATATTAAATATAATTTTAACACTATATACCTCGGTGCAAAAACCGGACAAGTCCATAGTTTACAAGTTTTGGGAAAATGAAAAAGAAACTCCCGGACTTGTCTGGTTCTTGCACCCATGAATGCGAGCGGCCAAGTCCTTAAGCTATATATCAACGTTATCATGCTTTGGACTTGGCTGATTCTTGCACCAATCGATCGGCGATATTTTAATACATAAATGTAGTGGAAAAAGTCAATTTTACCCATATTTATAAGTTTTTGGGAAAATGAAAAAGAAACTCCCGGACTTGTCTGGTTCTTGCACCCAAGAATGCGAGCGGCCAAGTCCTTAAGCTATATATCAACGTTATTCTGCTTTGGACTTGGCTGATTCTTGCACCAATCGATCGGCGATATTTTAATACATAAATGTAGTGGAAAAAGTCAATTTTACCCAAAAGTGGACTTATCCGGTTTTTGCACAGAGGTCTTCAATTGTTGTTAAAATAAGGTGCAATCAGGTGAGTTTTAAAATAGCGAATGATATTATATATTTCTCAGGTATAGAAATTCAATTTTGTGACTGAGAATATTAGATATTTAGTATTTGATTTTAAACATGTGATGTGGAAGTAGTGATTCCACTGGCAGCGATTTTTAAAATTCCCAAGAATAGTATTGAAGATTTTCGAAAAATGCAAAACTTTTGTGGAACTTCATCAGCAGAACCTACTTACCTACCTACTTAGCTATAATCTCGGATATAATGAATAATGGAATTATAATAGGTATATCCTTCCATTAAAAGACCCTCATTGGTGACGAAATCACTAGTTGTAGGTATGTTGCAAAATGAACTATAATTTTAATATGACGTATCAAGAATTTGTAAGTAGGTATGGTCTCGGTAATGCGCTGTGGGCTAATATGCAGTATTAATATATGTGCATTTAAATTAACGCTATTGTGTGTACTCTTTGTTTTACTTTTCCACGGTTCATTACGTTATTCATAGTAACCACTAACCAGGCACAATTAGAGAAAATCGTACCTAGGTGCAATAAGTTAGGTAACAGCATATGGCCCGAAAATGCTGTCTGCATGTGAATAAGGTGCCATGCACTGTCGAGGGGGTTGCCGACAGCGAAAGTGACGTGTTAGATTTCGTATTTTTTTTAAGTTGTATAGCATAAAATCTAATAACATTTTACCTGGCAAAAATTTACTGCAAACATCTCTGTCTTCATTTTAATCATAAGATCTTAAAAGCATATGCACTGGAATTATTATTTTTCCCAAGATTTTCATAACCTATAAAACAAAACGCTGCTTTTAAGATCTTATGATTAAAATGAAGACAGAGATGTTTGTACTAAATTTTTGCCAGGTAATATGTTATTAGATTTTATGCTATACAACTTAAAAAAATACGAAATCTAACGTCACTTTCGCTGTCAGCAACCCCCTCTTAAGCAATCACTTTTCATTGATCGTTGCATGGTTTGGGATTTTTGGACTCTAAACAAATCTATTTGGGATGAATAATTTTCAGAAGAACTCTCTGGAAGCCAGTGTTTATAGCTTAGACAAGGAAAGAGAGAGGACACCGCTCCTGCCTACCCTGCCGTGTCTAGATTTTGTTACGTCGTTTTGAACGGCGGCCATTTTATATGTGTCAAACAAAGCGAGTAAGTTGTGAAGTAGGGAAAATGAACCGCCAAAGAAATTTGTCAATTGAGGATGCAGTGCGAGCATCGACTCTCCTGGATGAAGGATATTCAATGCGATAAGTTGATGGTTTGTTAGGAAGACATCATTCCAGTATCTGCCGCATGGTGAGACGATATAATGAGACTGGCTCGTACCATCGAAGAGCAGGGCAAGGGCGAAACGTTGCACTAATCAAATTGATGATAGTTTTTTGAGACAGAGACAGGAAGCAAGATTGAGCAACAGAAGACCGGCTAAAAAAACATTGCTTACCAGAGAATGTGAACACAAAGTTCACAGATTGATTTTGCAAGACTATAGGTATGTACATCAGAATTGGACAATCAATGATTGGAAACTAGAGTTAGCCTTAAAGCGTTGACTGACGTATTAATAAAGACTGCTCACGGATGTCATGTTTGACAGTTCTCTAGCTCACCATGCGCTTCCCGGAGACAAAATACAATGCAAAATACATTGTTGACCATAGGCGCCATCTACTTTCCAGGACATGAAACTATAGCCGTGAGAAGTCTTATTAATGCGTCAGTCAACGCCTAAAGCTCCAGATAGACGTGAGCGTGCCTGGCGAAGGCGAGGAGAAAGGTTTGCCAGTTGCAATATCTCTCATAAAGTACCTTTTGGTGGTGGTGGACATTTGCTTCGATGTTTGTATACAAGGTCTATGAATGCCCAATAATACTTAGACAACATTATTGTCGAACTTGTAATGCCTTTTGCTCCATTTTTTTGACCTAATTTTTAATTCGTGCAGGACAACGCTCGTCCCCCATGTATAGCTAGACAAGTTATTGGCTAGGTATGTACCTAAATTATGATAATATCCCTTTATTACAGTGGCCACCTAACAGTCCCTGGAATGAATCCTATAGAGCATTATGGGACTATCTCAAAAAAATATATTCGAAATCGTAGCTAATCACAACCAACTCAATTGTGGTCGCTATTGAAGGGAGAATATTCCGCAAGCTTTTGTTGAACATTTGACAGCATGGTATTCGTGTTGACCCAGATGCATTTATTCTGTTTTGTTGTTTTTTTCTGTTTTTAATATGGAGTTATGCTGGCTTATTTATGCATTTTCGGCAAAAACTCATTTTTAATAAAACGTTAAGGCAAATTAAGGTCATGTTAAGATCGTGTTTGACTAATTTGTAGATGTTCCTTATCTTTTCAATGTAACTTAGTTTTATTTTGTGTTTTTATTGTAAATTTAATTAAAGTTAATTGCGTTAATTTTGTCCATGAGTTTATATACCAATATTTCATGTTAGTCAAAATTAACTACATTTTTAACTTTTTTGTGATATTGACTAAGAACGCGTTTCATGCTACGCCACTGGCCAGCCTTGTGATGTGCCAGTCGGTAACACGGCCGCGGGTGCTCTTAGGCGTCCTCTCTCTTCCCTTGTCTAAGGTTTTTAGAGAGTATTCTTTAAATTAAATAGAAATGGAAATCATGATACCTACCTACCGGGTAGGCCGAAAAAGTTTGCCCTTTATCTTTATTTTTCGTTTAGTCGTAACTGTTTCGTTATTAACCGATTTTCAAAAACGTGCTATCGTTGCAGAAAAGAACGTACTATTTACAGAAAACTTTAAAATTGTCGATTTTTTTAAATTCAATATGGCGGCGATATTTAAATTTAGCCCTTTGTTTGGGCTAATTCCTTTTGAAGCAAAAATGTCGGAATAATGCAGCCGACGCAAAAAATCAGTAAAAAGGTAAAACAGTAGGTAACCCTCTACATATCTTAAGGACCATACTGCGGGGAAAATCCGCCTTCATTCCTCTGCCCATACATTTTTTTATTTATTAACCGATTTTCTGTCGATGGTCCATCTTTAGTTTATTAATTAATCACCCAAGAAATTCGAGAAGACAATTTCTCACCGCGATTTCCTGACCAATCAGACACTTTTTTACCTACCACCTACTTACCCAACGAAAAAATTTCGTCAATTTTTTCCTCCTGGACTTGGCCCCAGCCCAAGAGGAAAAAATTTTCAGTGATTGGTAATTTTTCTGTCAAATCTCGACAATCGCGAAAAAATATGATATTTGCAACTGGGATACCCTGTATATTATACAATGTGTTGCGAAAATAGGTGCATGTGAACTACCTACCTCCCGTATTTCCTTTGTGAGAACTTTTTTACGCTTTATTTTTTTTTAATAAATCATTTGGTACCTATAGGGCAAAACATTTAGAAATATTTCTGTGTCTTGTAGAATTTTGATATGATCTTCCTTGTCATAAAAGATCTGAGTTATTATATATTATATTATAAATTTCGCGTTCTTCCTCAACACTCAACGAATAATTAAATTAGGTACCACCTCTACGAATAATAATTGGAATCGCTTTACCGTTTCGTTTTAATACAATGCGAGCTACCCAAGAAAAATATTTTGTATTTATAAACACGCATACATTTCGTTTATGACGAAAATGCGTGATAGAGATGATTATCTTTCCATCCACTCACGCAAACTACGTTGTGTAATAAGCTCGACCACCTGCTTAATAAGAAAGCCGCGTGGAAAATGTCAAATCTATGCGCATCCGCTTTGTTTTAATGGGAATTTTAAATTGCTTTTGCGCCGCACCTCGAACGATAGAAAATTTGTTTACGGTCTATAGAGTGAATCGAACCTTCGAGCAACACAATAATATTTTTGATTTCCATTGTCGCTGCTCTCATCCCTACAGCTAACTTCTTTGTTCTCTACCTATTATTTATGGAGAGACAGTAGTCTTATCCACTCGTTTGAAAAATATACCTACTCCTGGACAAAATTAACGCACCAACATACAACATTTCAAATTATATTTTAATCTATTTTGCGTGTCTACCAAGAATATAAATAGTACGCTTTGGGCATTTACTACTGTTTAATTAAATAATGCAATTTGTTGCTTTTCATTTCCATTAATTTATTTTCAAAAATGCAAATTTTGTGGGGATTTAATATGTTGGTGCCTTAATTTTGTCCAGGAGTTTTTATTTGGTCTGGAGTGTGGAGGTGTTGGTGTTAGCTTTTTAAAGAAGTTTTGGTATTGCAGTTGCCACGGGTGGGTTTTGGTGGGCGTTTGCATACCCACAGAGCCGGGCAAGCTACTGTAAAAAAGTAGCTAGCTGATATAGCTACAAGTTACAGACACCTTTGAAATAAAGTAACTAAGCTAAAAGCTAGCCAGTAGCTAATAAGCTACTCTTTTCGAAAGTAGTTAGGCTACAAAGCTATCAGGTGGCTTTTCTGATTTAGAATAAGTTATTTTTCAAGTTACTTTTATGTATAAAAAGTAGAAGGTTAAATTGTGATTAGTTTAAGTTGGGTTACATCTAACAAAAAATAAACATTAACTAGGTGGGTAAGATGTAAGATAGTGTTCATTTATATAGAATATAAAAAAAAAATTTGGTAATAATTGTAGAATCGTACGATACTTTATAATTCCCCTTAACCTATAAACTCGCAAAAAGTAGCTTATTTTCAATAAATGTAACTTAACCTATATTATATTTTTAAATAAAACAAACATTTTTTATTTCAATGGTAAAAATTAGGTATAGAATTTTAAATAACTAACTCGCAAAGGACAGCTTATTTTTAATTAAAGTAAGTAACTTAAGCTACTCTAAGTAGCTTACGCTACTGAAGGTAACCTACGCAACTTTTAGTAACCTAGTTACCTACCAAAAGTGGCTTTGGTGGCTATTTTGAGTAGCTAGCCTCTTTTAAAAAGTAGGTAACTCATGAATACTAAGGGAAAATGATTGAAGCTACAGTTACAAGCTGCCAGAATAAAAAAGTATCTGGGGTAAGTTACTTTGAAAAAGAATGCAGCTACTAAGTAGCTATAGCTAATGCCCGGCTCTGCCCACCCGGAATAAGCCACCCAGGTGCCCACCCGAAAAATTGAAACATTTGTGGAAACATTATGGGTCTGAAATATGAAAACTGAAGATAACTCCGTAAGGTACACACACGAAAAAAACTTCTTATATCCTAGAAATACAACTGCATACTGCATATGATATTTGTATTATAGTAGTTACAGAGCCGAAGATAAGAAAAAAAAAAGAATAAAGAAATATATCTTGATGATCTGATTTTATAGTTTCTTGTAGCTCATTTAAACTATATGGGCTCAAAGTTTCCAAATAATGTTCGCTTGCGGCGCATTTTAGTGAACAAACACTCCATCTTTTTTGTATACCCAGCTTTAAAAAAACCATAACAGGTTTTTAATTAAAAGTTATACCTAAATACCAAAACATGGCCTCCTAAGAAAAAGAAATATATTTTTTGAAAAACATTAGGTAATATTTAATATCCTAAAAGAATTGTTTTAATATTCACCCTAAACAATTTCATAAATCAATCAAAATTATATCAAATTCGCATAATTTTTTTAAAATTCAAGCATATTTGTAAAATTAACTTAGATTTTTAATTTTTTAGTGAACCACAAACTTCATGTTTGTTGCAACGATATTAAACAAAACTTTTAAATTTCGCAAAAATTCTTGTGATAATGTGTATATTAAAAACTCTCATTTAAGGTGCAAAATTTTTATTTTAAATGTTTATTAAGAAACTGGAAATTAATCGACGAAAAAATTTTTTCTTAGGAGGCTATGTTTTGCTATTTAGCCATAACTTTTAATTCTAAACAACTTTTCTTAATAACCTTTTGCTGAATTTTTTTAAACAAGGGTACTTTACTCTTGTGCATTTTTTATATTTTTTGACCTGTATGCTGTTTAACTTGCAACCATTCTAAGTGTAATATGATTACTGAACATGCATCAACTTTCGGCAATGTCGAGTTACTATATAAGCTATTTACAAGAAAATTGGCAATCGCCATTTTTTTTATTCTTTTATTTAAAAGGTGATCCACTTTACCCCGTGTATTGGGGTAAAGTGGATCACCTATTTAAAATCACATGAAATTCACTTCAAATTTTCTTAAATTATCATTACATTTTTGCCTAATAAAACTTTTTTTTCCGATTTCAAAAAAAATACGTACCTCGGCAGTCGGCACTGAAGTTCTTTTTATTTGCCTTGGCCAGAGGCCTCGGCAACTAAATTCCACATGAGTCATAAAAAGTTCAACTTCAGTACCTTGGTACATAAATCACTATTAAATTCGTTAGAAGTTGATACGCAAATAAAACCTTTATTGTAAGAGTATTACAAATCACAATTTCATTTTAAGGAACAACTTAAAAATTTGATTTTATATAACAAAAAAAGCTAATAGAAATATGTGACATTCTATAGATACATACATATGTCCTTTTTCCGCGAACGGTCAATATGCACATGCGTTTTGTCCCCAAATTAGTTCCGAATTGCTTTTATGAACAAACCTCCACTGACTAAAAGACCAAAAGTAACATCGAAAAAACTGCAACATCTATTTCCGGTTCGACGATCACTTGATCCACTTAACCCCTCAATTGGACTATTTTTATTAATATTAACCTTAGTTTCATGAAAAATAAAAAACACCTGACGCACTTTTTCAAAAATATGCTAAATTTGCTTCTATCAAATTAATTGTTTTAGAGCCGCTTGCCTTTTTTCAGCTACACCCAACCACACAACAAAGCAAGCACGAAGCTTTCCAAAACAAACTGCAATAAGATAATAGATATAAAAGAATAAAAACCGAAAAAATGCAAATATTTTCATCGTTCCTATAAATTTTTCTGTGTGTGTATGTAGTAGGCAGGTATCTATAGGTACGCTTGAAACAGATGAAACCGAACGCTATAAATCACTTTGCTTGAGATTTTTGGATTCTATTCTGATATTTCGCCACGACGCGTTCGACGGTTGCTTCATCTCTGTGCCAGAGCTTGACTTGATTGTTGAATGGGTATTATTATTATTATTATTATTTATTATTACCTACTCCAGAAGTCTAGATCGTTTGGTTTTGTCTGATTTTAACTGCAGGTAACCTACATGAAAACATGTTATTTTCGAACATACATATTATATATTGTTATGAAAAAAATGCACCGTTTGTGGCATATTGACTTGGACCCATATATTCATTCAATATTCCTGAAAATTTCGGTGGGTCAGCCTGTACCTACATGGAAGTCAGTGATATAATTTACCTACCTAAGTACTTATTGATTAATTATAAATATGTATATTATCACAGACTAACAAGTAATACAGACAATTCCTTAGCGACATGTGTCAAAAGGAGACTCGCTTTTTAGCGAAATATCTTCTAAAGTCATGAATAATATGCATTTTATTTGATTTTACGTTAATCTACATAGCGAAGATATTGTATTAGAACCAAATTTATGATTAAAATACTGTTTGTTTTTCTGTAAATTGAAATGGAGACTCGCTTATTTTTGACACATGTCCGTAAAGAGGCTTCTGTTGCAAAGGTATTTATTCTGTGATATTATGTTTAGACATAGGTATTATCTAATTATTAGGTGGCACAATATATCCGTGTTTGCTGGTGATTCCAGACTCACTATGTATAAGGTAAGAATAATAATATGTTCACGCGAGAAATCTCAATTTTACATTTTCTATTTGGTGACGATAAAATTGATTGGTTCCACAAATGATATAGAAAGTCTACAAGCAATGTGCTCGCGCTTGTGCTGTACTGAAATACTTTGGTTGGGAATTTTATCACCTACATAAGCAACGTTTTTTATATTTTCCAGTAGATGATTGTCAAATAAATAATTATACATACCTATACAAGGTGTTTCTAAAAATACTGGAAATTGCCAGTATTGACATGCGGTCTCTAAGAAAGGCGACAAATCTAGTTCCTTTTAAAAAGATGCAATATTTGCATAATTAATAATGGTGGATTGTTTGAACACTTTTTTTATTTTAAAAGGTGACCTTTTAAAATAATAATAATTTGAATTTGAGTTTTTTTATTTTTGTTTTATGTTGTTACATTTTATTACCAGCTAAAAACAAAATATTATAAAGTTTGAAGTATGTCTAATTGTAAAATAGAACGTAATTATGAAAATATTCCATGGCTGACTATGTGAAAATTTAAATAAATCAGAAAATGAGCCATAGCTATTTTATTTTTATAATAACTATGCCGAGTATTATATTTTTGGAAAGCTCAAAAAATGGCCGATTTGATAAGGCCACAGCCAACTATGATTTATATTTAAAAAAACACAAGTTTATGTCATATCTCAAAAAGCACAAACAACATAAAAATTGGATCAGATTATCTTATTAAGCCCAAAATTGTCTACAATTTTTGTCTCTACAGTTTTTCTGTATAATCAGAAATAACGAAGCTACAGAGATCTGATGAAATAGCAAAAATCACTCTTTTCAAAATATCTATACTAAAATCGAGCAATCCGTACGCCGGGCGTAAATAAAACCACTTGTTCAATGACGTTCCGCGATTGGTCGGTAGGCTATAAAATTTCACCCGACTCGGCAACAGGGACGTACTTGATCGCAAAAGTGTAGTATGCGGTTTTATCTTGTTGTTTTCAGCTATTTAGACACTGCCACAAATAATTTTATCGACGTTTTGAACCATTTTAATTAAGCCAATAATTATTTTCCTAAATATTTTGATGTAAACAATTGTAAAACTAAAATGAAATAAAGCTCGTGCCTCAGTGCGGCCCTGGCGAATATCTCAACCCACGTGCTCTTGTTTACGTCAGGCGTAAGAGTTGCTTGATTTTAGTTTAGTGAGCCATGACCTTTTTTAAAAATCCAAAAAGGGGCATTAGATTGAGCATTCAAAACTGCAATTCGTTCCCCATTTAACCTTTGTTCTAGCTCTGCTAGTTTCCGAGATCCCCATAGTGGGCATCGAAAAAAACTCACCATGTATATACAGGGTGATTCAGTTTTATTCTGCGACACTTAAACAGGCGATAGAAAATCAAAAAATAACCGCACTTTCTTATCTATAAACTATATCATTTTTAGGCCTTATAAAAAAGTTACAGGGTGTTAAAGTTGTAAGAAATTTGTGGACTTTATTGAATATTTACCAAATTAGTCGAGATATTTACGTCATATTTGGTACACATTATAACGGCATGGGAGCCACTGTGTATTGGTATATACAAGGTGATTAAGTTTTATTCTGCGACACTTTAACAGGTGATAGAAAACCAAAAAATAACCGTACTTTCTTTTATAAACTATATCATTTTAAGGCCTTATAAAAAAGTTACAGGGTGTTAAAGTTGTAAGAAATATGTGGAATTTATTGAATATTTAGAAGATTTTTAAGTCATATTTGGTACACGTTATAACGGTATGGGTTAGCATAAAACCTGTTAATATCACCTTAACACCTTGAACAACCAGTGGCGTAGAAGTGGGTAATTAGTATAATTGTTTTTAGAAAAAAAAATGAACCACCTTGTATAGCAATAAAATGTATTCAATTTCTTATGTAAATTTTAATTTTAAACAAAAACGTTCCCTTAGAATTTTTTCATATGTGTCGTGGTTTCATAGCAAATTTGATTTTTTCGTATTATTTCGTGGTACTTCTGAAAAATTAACTTAAAACTTCGCTCCATAAGTAACAAAGCAGAAAAAAATGTGTTTCTTACTTTAAATAGAGTAACTTTTCCCGATAAACTTACCCATTCAAGGTTTTACTTTTCATGATACAGAGCGTAACATTAATTGTATCTATTTCCTTATAAATGTATTAGACCCTGTATCTCCAAAAGTATAGACTTAAATAGGTAAGTTTATTGAAAAAAGTTACTTTATTTCAAGTAGCAAATACATTATTTTCACTTTAAGCGATACTTATGGAGCAAATTTTTTAGATACTTTTTCAGAAATACCCCGAAATAATAAAAAAAATCAAATTTGCCACGAAACCATGACACATACAAAAAATTACCAAGAGGGCATTTTTGTTTAAAATTAAAATTTACATAAGCAGTTGCTATACAAGGTGGTTTATTTTTTTTCTAAAAACAATTAGGTATACTAATTACCTACTTCTACGCCACTGGTTGTTCAAGGTGTTTGATATTAACAGGTTTTATGCTAACCCATGCCATTATAACGTGTACCAAATATGACTTAAATATTTCTACTAGTTTTGGTAAATATTCAATAAAGACCATATTATGTTTCCTAACACTTTAAAACCCTGTAACTTTTTAATTTGACCTTAAAATCATATAGTTTATAAAAGAAAGTGCGGTTATTTTTTGGTTTTCTATCACCTGTTAAAGTGTCGCAGAATAAAACTGAATCACCCTGTATATAGGGTTTTTCAGAAAAACCGGGCATAACTACTGGAGCATAGGAACAGATCTTTAAAAAATAAAAAAATTCTTATCGACGTTTTACAATAGAAAATTGACCGTATCTTCTACTTTATATTAGGTACATTGTTGAACTTTGGCACTGCTATGTTTTTTGTAGATGGAAAATAAGCTGAAAATGTCAATTTCTACGTATCTCACAGATGGTGCCACTTGCGCTATTTTTGGATCGTGCTTTTCCTCATAACTTTTTTGAGATTATCTTTTGGGTATTGCAGGTTTATCAGTTTAGTGCAACTTTTCATTCTGCAACATAAATGTGCTCTTATTGTTTCATAACGATAAAATCAACCGTTTGCCTTGAAATTGCCAAAACGTGCTCCAAAACACCCATTAACTCTAACATTCGAAACAGCTAAAATTTTTACCTACCGCTGTCAAATGTTACAGACCAACTGTACATTAAAAATTATGAAAAAATGCCAAATGGACATTGGTAAAACAAATCAAATTTACTCCTTTCAATTTTGAAAACGAGTAATTTTTGTACAGTCAGTGCACTCATCTAAGCTGACACGCGAGAACCTCAGTCTAAGCGCCGCACAATAAGCTGCTTATGGATCGCTGGCGCTTAGACTGAGGTTTTCGCGTGTCAGCTTATATAGATTGCACGAACTATACATAGGGATTTTCCCCACTTTAAATTATAGTAGTTGACCTGTAACATTTGGAAGCGGAAGAGTATCTTTTTGTTGCAGAATGAAAAGATACACTAAAGTGATGAACCAGCAAGACTGAAAAGATAACCTCAAAAAGTTTCGAGTAAAAGCACAAGTGGCGCATTCTGTGAGATACGTAGAAATTGACATTTGTGGTTAAAAAGTAAACTTGGTCCATGAGAATTTTATTTTTATTTTTTGATGTTAGGCGTGCTTCAGAAGTTATGCCAGGTTTTTCTGAAACACCCTGAATATATCTATTATACATTGCGTGGCTCGAGCGGCGGGTATAGACTTTTGTTTGGGATTTTTCTATTTAGATAAGTAAGCTAACTATGGAATCGGTAAAATATAACTATTAGCAGTAACTATTCCTTCTATAGTCACTGCTATTAGATATACAATGTGTCCAAGGCAAAGCTGTTTTATAGGTGTATATGACAATTTTTTTTGCATTACAAACAGAATTTTTTGTATTCTGCTCTTACTTCACCCAAAAACTATTTTTAGTAAGTATCTTGTACTTATAGAGGGCGCTGGTAGCAGCTTAAAAATAAAAATCGCATCAAGGTAAAGTGCCTTTTCTATGGGAAATATTGAAAAATTTTATTAGAAAAACATGCTCTGAGAGTAAGCCATGGAACCAAAAATAAAAGTGATCCGTCTTTGTGTGATGTGTGCTGAAAATGGAGGAACATGGGAAGAGTAAATAAATTTAAATTACTTATGATTACATTTATAATATTTAAAAAAATTATACCTAAATAAAAAAAATTAGTTCTGTAATTTGACACAACGTCATATTTTTTAATTCTGAGCAAGTTTTTCTAATAAAATTTTTCAATATTTCGCACAGAAAAGGCACTGTACCTGATGCGATTTTTATTTCTAACCTGCACCCAGCGCCCTCTATAAATTTTTTAAAGTCCAAGATACTAAAAATGGTTTTTGGGTGAAGCAAGAGCAGAATACAAAAAATTGTGTTTGTAATGCAAAAAAATGTCATATGCATCTATAATACCGCCTTGCCGTGGACACATTGTATATACATATAAACTCATCTATACCTATGAATAAAGATCTATACACATGACTTTGCTTAAAAGATTTGGCGCCTACTTAATATCTATCAAATGATAATATCTAATGATTATCACCCTCACAATACTCCAAACTAGGAGTAGGTAGGTACCCCAGAAGCAACTGAATGCTTTGTGCCGGGGAGGGATACACAGGTCTATCAATCCCTAAAACAAGATGAGTCAACAAGAAACAACAATAATTCCAATAAAGGATGTTTTTAGTGGCATGTCAGGTAAAGGACATCAATTGAAAAAAATGCACTCCAGCCGGGACTCGAACCCGGGACTCCCACTATGGCCGTAGGCACTTTAACCAACTAGCTACATGCCACTAAAAACATCCTTTATTATTTATAATAATTACAGGTACCTACTAAAAATCTTTCTGTGTTTCATATTCTGGCCTTGACATTGTAGGTTAGAATTTCCACCTTCGATACTTACATTAAGTCGCTATATGTCGAATTTTTTGGGTTGATGAACAAATAGGAAGTTCACATAACCAACAATCATGAATGGTTACCCTACACCCTCTAACCCCATCTAGTAGCTGTAGAAGACACCGAAGTCTCCTACATGTCACCGCTACTAACTATATATCAATTGGAATAAATAAAACCTAGCCGATGGAACCCGTATCTCCGGTAGTTTCGTTGGTTAAAGTGCCTACGGCCACAGTGGGAGTCCCGGGTTCGAGTCCCGCTTGGAGTGCATTTTTTTCAATTGATGTCGTTTACCTGAAATGCCACTAAAAACATCCTTTATTATTTATAATTACAGGTACTAAAAATCTTTCTGTGAATAATTACAATTCTCAGAGAGCATTCGCAGATCACTGTGGGTTACTGTTACTGAATGTGAACAAACATAGGAACCTAATATCAAAGAAGGTTATAAACTAATTGGATCTTTATATTTTTATCCCCCACAAATATATCTGTGAGAGGGAGATGCTATACCTACCTAATGGAACGAATAAAGGGACTATATGGTGTACTTATTGCAACTTAATTTAAATGTAGGTATGTATAGGTACCTATATAGGAACAGGGAACAACAAAGTGTTATGCTAATTCCGAAAAAAGTTTAATTATTAAGCGAATATTAAAATCGGCTAACAGTGATAATAATTGAATACGTAAACATTACAAGTGCAAATTCCTATGCTTTTTTGTGTTTTTGAGTTTGCTACATATAATTTTCCAGATTTATGATATTGGATAAAATTGCTTTTAAAAGCAGTTTCGGTTGTTAACTTGTGGCATTTTTTAAATTACTCAATGCTTGTAGGCAATTTTTGTTTTTTGTTAGGTGGATAGTTGACAGTGTAGTTTTGTTTGAAAATTAGCACTCGTATTGCTTTATAACGGGAACGGGTAGTTAAAATAAAGAAAGATAAATAAAAAATGGAATAGGAACTCTTTTTAAATGATTCTATATACAAATATACGTACACATTTTTTTATTAATAATTAATTTAGAAAGTATGTACCTACATCATTGCAGTGGCGTAAACTTGTAATAGCTATTTTAAAGCGGTATTTTTGTTTATTAAACTGTCGAGAACAAATACTTAGGTATAGGCATGTAGAAAATTCAAACATGTTTGGATTTATAGCATAAGTCGCGAGATATTGCATAAGTCGCGAAATATTATTTTTAATTTTTAGTTGATAGTAGTTATGACCCCCACTCTTCAAAAATTGTAACCATATCGCGAAAACTAGCTGTTTGTGCGGCGACATTTTTTTGTGGATTTGAAAAAGTTGAGATAGCCTAAAACGTTTTTCATATAATATATTTTTTAAATACACAAAACAACAGTCACCAACCTTTAACCATATTTAAAATAATATAGATACCTATGGTCGGAACCTGTGATATCAAATGATGACGTTTCCTATCTTTCCTCCAGGGGGGAGTCATTTGGGTCCGGGAGGGGCTTACCCCCCCGCCCCCATCTATTTCCGCTTATGGCTATCTGTTGTCAACGGAAACAAAAATAAACAAATTTGTATAGGTAGATAAGTAATTAGCTATTAAAAAAATTATTAAAACCATTTGAAATGCATGCCATATTTTAAAGTACCAATAGGTAATGTTTAATGGCTATGAATGATTTATTTACCGTAAATATTATTTGAGTGTTGCTTTTTCCAAGTTGCAGGCGCGGCAGGGGATAATTTATTCCGTTTATCTCAAGGAGACTTGATTGAATCCCCAACCCTCTTTATCTGTAAACCCTTTTTACCTGTAATATAATAAAAACATTTTATGTAATCTCTATTGAAATTTTTCTTTTCCTAAAAAGTATTCCTACTAAAACAGTATATAAATCGTCCTTTTTCGATTGTGAAATTGCATCTGTAATGGTAAAATAAGAAATCTAAAAGTTTCTAGAGAAATTTGCCTTAAACTAATTGTGTTAAAACATACTTTTTATATGTATACTTGTTACTGGTTAATTGTAAACCTATTTAATTTTTCCCAATTATACCCGGCAATTAGACAGGTTAAGGCGTATCAAATATGGCTTATTGCTTTTACCATATTTGAAAAAAAAAATAGGTGTTCCAAAGAGATCGAGAAGGAGATTTTCTTGAATTGAAAGATCGACATATTTCATTAAATACTTTTCACCTTAGGCATAGTAAAAGGACAGTGATTCTGTGTAATCATATTACCGTTTCCATTATGGGTAGTAATAGATCAAGATCATCTCTGGTGGCATTTAGTGCACATCTTCTTGTTCACCTTCAGCCCAGTGAAATTGCATTTTGCAAATGTTTGCAATACAACTCATTTAACTGTTTTTACCAAGTGAAGTAAATAAATACATATATTCCTTTTATCTATATACTTGGTGTTCGATTGCTGATTGCTGGAATTGCTGGAAAGCTGCTGAAATCGTCTTTGAAGGTATTGAGCTCCTGGCGTATGACAACAGTGTCTATGCTCCTTCAGGAAATTTCTGCAGTGGGGTTGAAGAATTAATACCTCAATCTTTTCGTGTCTTTATAGATTGCATTTAGGGAAAAAGGTCCAAACAGAAAGTGAACAAAAAATTGACAACTATAATAGCTCATGCCCTTATACCTACTACTTACTGTTCGCCCTCGATGTTTTATGTAAAGTTTGGTTCAAAGAACTTGGTATCCTTTCTTTCTTTCTTTCTTTCTTTCTTCCTTCCTTTCCTTCTTTCTTTCTTTCTTTCTTTTTTCCTTCTTTGTTTAGTTTACTATTGCTTTGATAACATTTCACTAATAATAATAAAATTCTATTTTTTAAGATATATCGATTTGCCTTCATATACAGTGTGTATCATTTGCAGTGACGACAATTCATTATCTTATAACGGGTCGACCGATTTTCCAAAACTTTTTTTTCATATATGTATACAGGGTGATTCAAAACTATGCGGCACCCTTGCAGGGGCGTAATTTACTCGTTAAAATAAGACGAAAAGTTCATATCAACATGGGTCCAAAAACGCTTTGTTACGAAGATACAGGGTGATAAAGCTTTCAAAAAAATATCGATTTTTGTTTACACCTTCCAAACCAATAAGAATATTTAAACCAAACTTATTACACAATAATACCCTCATAGGGTGACATAACACATGTTAATATCAGGTCTCCAAAGTAACCAGTGGCGGAGGTATGGGTAATCAGTAGCATTAATTAAACAAAAAAAATAATACGGCCCTGTACAACAAAAAAATTTATTATCTTGTTGAATAAACAATAAAATATGGAACAAAAAATGTATCTTTCATTTTTTTTTATATCTCTCTCCCTTTCATGGAAAATTCGAGTTTTTCCTATTTCTCATATTTTTGGACTCTACTTTACTTTGAAGTAACTATTATTTTAAGTAAACGAAATGATTTTCAAATGGAATTGCAGTAGGAGTAGGTAATTTTTGATACTGGAAAGGCGCTAAGGCACAAAATAATAATAATAATAATATTTTTTTGAAAGATTAATCACCCTGTATATTCGTAACGAAGCGTTTTTGAACCCATGTTGATATGAACTTTTCGTCTTATTTTAACGAGTAAATTACGCCCCTGAAAGGGTGCCGCATAGTTTTGAATCACCCTGTATATATGTATCTAGTACTCCGAAAGCTCTACATCCTGGTATGCGTTCGCCTTTTCCATAGCCTACTGCGATAACAAATAAGACCCCAAAAATGACGAAAGCATATTAGGCATTTTTTAAGCAAAAAACAAATACCTCTATCGATTTAGACCCATCTGGAACACACCAATCCCAAGTTTCAATATCGTAACTTATTCCGAGTGTTCACAACTTAAGTACAAAAAATGAAAAAATCGATTTTTTGAGAGTGCCCTGTGTAAACGCTACTGAGTGTCTGCAAAGATTAGATTGCCAATAGATTAAGAGTCACTTAGTGTATCAATTCACACAATATCATCCGCATATCTTATACAGAAGGTTCATAATAAATATAGAAATATCGGAAAAAATATGGATGGACGGTTTTGTTATACTACATGCGCCACGAAGTTTTCAAAATAAGTCGACATGCCAAATAATATGAACTGACAAACTATAGACGCTTCGTTTATGTCCAATCTTGATGAAAATAGTGGAAAATTGCAACGAAAATGTCAAGAATGGAATATTCATAATGCTGCCAAGAAAATTATTTCACCGATAGAACTTTCTTGTAAAAATAGCAATGAAGAACCAAAAATCGAATTATTTTTTTCTACATTTCTATATTTATTATGAACACTCTGTATAAGATATGCGGAAGATATTGTGTGAATTGCTACACTAGGTGACTCTTAAGTCTCAATGTACAGCACGTGCGTGGTGATTCAATATTTTGACCCATAAAATGGCTTTTTTCGATCTGTAGCGAGCAACACGCACAATTTTAAACTTTTGGTCAATACAAATTTTAATCTAAGTAATTACTCACATTTTGAGACAAAAATTATTTAAAAATATTTATCACAATGGCAGTTATTAGGCTTATTGCGCAAATGCTAATAACGGCCATTGTGATAAATCTTTTTAAATAATTTTCGCCTCAAAATGTGAGTAATTACTTAGATTAAAATTTGTATTGACCAAAAGTTTAAAATTAGCGTGTTGCTCTCTACAGATTGAAAAAAGCCATTTTATGGGTCAAAATATTGAATCACCACGCACGTGCTGTACATTGAGCCTTTCCATTGGTAATCTAATATTTGCAAGACACTCAGTAGTGTTTACACAGGGCACCCTGAAAAAGTCGATTTTTTCATTTCTTGTAGGTACCTACTTAAGTTATTGATATTGAAACTTGGGATTTGTGGGTTCCAGATGGGCATAAATCGATGGAGGTATTTGATTTTTGCATAAAAAATGCTTTCATTATTTTGGGGTCTTATTTGTTATCGTAGTAGGCTATGGTAAAGGCAAATCTTCAAATAATGAATACCAGGATGAAGAGCTTTCGGAGTACTATATTTAAAAAAAGTTTTCGAAAATGGGCCGACCTGTTACAAAATAATGAATTGTAACCACTTAAAGTGAAACACATTGTATATCTCCTTGTTGATCCTATCAAAAAAATTTATAGAACCTTTTTTGTAGAGGGTTTTATCTGAGAATAATTTAGCGCTCTAATATTTTTTGCTGTAGGCAAAATTATGTACCTAATCTCTAATATTTTTTGCTGTAGGCAAAACTATAGCCCTTTGGGCCCACGCTAACGGTATGCCTATGGTTTTCCGAGGAATTTTCTATTTTGAACTTCATTATAAAACACGTGGCAGTCTGGCTAAAATCATATCAAAACGCATATTTTTCGAACAAATGAAAACTTAATTTTACATATGAAGTACCCAGGATGACTTTCTGATTCATACCTTATTAAAATATACGCAACATAATGCCCTTTGAAAGGCATACTGAGTAAAATCACGTCCAGTATCTCCCGATGTAAGTGGCGGCGCGCGACTTTTTAAAAAATGTCCCCAAAAAAAGGACAGGCGTAGCAGGCATGCGCCGCATTTTGTAAGCAAATATTTTGATGTGCTAATTTCTAATTCATCGTTTTTGGTAGTTTGGCGATAATTTTTTTACAACGTTTAAGTTTGGCGATAATTTTTTTACAACGTTTAAGTTGTAAAAAATTATCGCCAAACTACCAAAAACGATGAATTAGAAATTAGCACATCAAATCAAAATATTTGCTTACAAAATAGGTTTGGTTTTTGTTACACACATTTTCCTCCCACTTTGCTAGCGATTGCCAAAAACCTGGACAAAATTAGGTAATAAATAATTTATGACGTAAAATAGCATCGGGAATAATACATATCCCTCATCAAGAACTAAAAACCAACTGCATTTTAATGCTGCATAAACGCAAGAAATACAAAATTAATTTCACGCACCGGGCGGAACCTCCGATGTCAAACGCAACGTAACCAGTAATGAGATTTGTACCATTCAGGCGAATTTGGATTAATTTTAAGCGGGAGGAAAAATTGCAACTATGTGCGAATACTCGGTCATGAGATGAGCGCGGCGTAAACACTTTTCGATTTGGTGACGGTGAATATAACTTCTTTGGTTTGCACTTTGCACAGTTTGTTCAAAACCTCTTTGAAATACTTATTTATTTTGCTCGGTTTTGAAAATAGTAATGATATTTTTAAAGTTGTGTAGGAAATTGGAATTAGGTGTTAACACTACCAGAGGTAGCAGTGGAGGGTTCGCCACCGAGACCTGCTCCCCCACAGCCCCCCGTTCCCCCCCGCCCAACCTTTGTTATCCGCTCGGCGATCGGGTCCCCCCCGGAATGCGACTCACCTTGACTTTCTACCGGCCCGACGCTGCTGCTGGCGGCCTGCGCGTATTTCCTCCGGGTGTGCCGCGTCGGGCGGGCGGCGGTGGGACGCGCCGTGCTGCTCCGGGCCGTTCCGGCCGGTCTGAGGGTCGTGGCGCGCCTCCGGGTGCCGATCCTGAACAGCGGCCGCGACGTCGAGTTCGTCGTGGTGATGGTTGTTCTCGTAGCGGTCGTCGCCGACGTCGGTTTCTGGAAAGCGGGAGAATTTGGTGTGGTGCGCGAGCGTGCGACGGGTATTTGCTGGGTAGGTTCGTATTTGGATTGACCCAAAAGGATGCTTCATAATTGAATGCCAATATTTGTGGGGGGGGGGTCAATCTGTGCATGATTTTAAGGCAAAAAGTGCATATAACCATAGGTCCGTTTTGTTCTTTTTTATAACTTCGCTACTACATCATACAGTGTGCAGCATAGGGGGGAAATTTTTAATTAATGTTTTATTTTAAAATTTAATTTTGCGGTTACCTTTCGCTTGAAAAAAGATGAAAAATGACCAACTCAAACGTGGTCATGCGACTTTCGTTATCTGTCAAAAATGACATTTAAAAAATATATCGCCAAAAATGGGTTTATTTGTTAAAATATCAAAAAGTTTTACTGGAAAAAGTTGTTTCTTTTTCAATTTCACGTAAGTTTTCCAAATTTGAATGCTCTAATAAAAGATTTAGTTTTTTGCCAATTTTTAATAATTATTATGAAATTTCTGAAAATTTTAAAAACTTGTAACTTTGTAAAAACTTTTTTATATCACTAGCTTTATCGTTTTATTAACTTTTTATTACTAATTAACGATAAGAATAGGTATTTTTCAAAAGAAAACGATATTAATGCTTTACAATTCTGTTATCTTTGCTGCAAAGTTGATATACCATCTAGCATTTAAGGTATTAATTTAGTTACATTGCGTTTTCCAGCTCTAAATTGATGCCAAAATAATAATAAATTAAATTATCATCAAACTATTTTACGTATGTAAGCCATGAGTAGGCCATGAAGAGAATTGAAGCAATTATTTTTATTTGACAGTTTAATTAAGTAATACTCTTGAAACAGAGAATGGTAAAAACAACTGCTTCAATCCTCTTCATGGCTTACTCATCAATATCCATTAATGCGAAATTAAACTTAAAGGTAACAATAAAATTATTTGTTCCATAAAAGTCTAGAATTTTGCTTAGATACCTACGTAAAATAGTTTGATGATAATTTAATTTATTATTATTTTGGTATCAATTTAGAACTGGAAAACGTAATGTAACTAAATTTATACCCTAAATGCTAGACGGTACATCAACTTTGCAGCAAACATAACAGAATTGTTAAGCCTTAATATCATTTTCTTTTGAAAAATACATATTCTTATTATTGATTAGTAATAAAAAGTTAATAGAATGATAAAGCTAGTGATATAAAAAAGTTTTTACAAAGTTACCTACAACTTACGTGAAATTGAAAATGAAACAACTGTTTCAAGTAAAACTTTTTGATATTTTAACAAATAAACCTATTTTTGGCGATATACTTTTTTAAATATCATTTTTGACAGATAACGAAAGTCACATGACCACGTTTGAGTGGGTCATTTTTCACATTTTTTCAAGCAAAAGGTAACCCCAAATTTAATTTTAAAATAAAACATTAATTAAAAATTTTCCACTATGCTGCAAACTTTTTGGTGGTCACTGTATATATTTTTATAAAACCTGGTGGGTGTAAACTAAATCTAGAGCCACATCTTTTATAAAAAAAAAAAATTTTTTTTAATTTTAACCTGTGAGGCTCCAATTATTATGAATATTTTGAATAAAAAAATAACGTGCCACTGTTTTTTTCCAAAAACGAAAATTATTTTATTAATGGCGTTTCATTTTATAATAAAAAATATCTCTCCGCTTTTTCGTATCTTGAACTGTTTTTCAGTAAAAAAGTAAAACAATTGTCTGTATGTAGGTACACTGAGGCCCACATAACATTCCACCCCCTCTTAACTTCTTTATTTTTCGAATTAAAGACAACATTTTAGAGATAAAAGTTTTAAGATTTTTGGTGGGCTCTTCCGCGGTCTTATTGAAACTGATACGGCGTGTTCCGTAAAAGCTGGACAAACTAAACTTATGTTTTTGATATGCCCTATATATTATTGAATTTTCGGAATCTACGCTTCATGCCGACTAAAACGGCATATTGTACAGTGTGACCCACTTAAAACCAGAACACCTCCATTAGATTTGTAATTGTCGTGCAATTCGGATCTTGTTACGACAGGGCATCAAAAGCTGTACGGTACAATAATTGATTTAAAAAACCAAGGCCTACAACGACACATTTTTCTCACCAAAATTAGAGAAATCATATTAGCGATTTTTTTTTATAAAAATTATGACTACGCCACTGGATTGGGCATCCCTTAAAACTGGTTTTTACCAAATTTGTTTTAAAAATATCCAACAATGAAAATTCTAATATAAGTCAATGAAAATCTCAATTTAACTACCTATTTTACCTGCCTACTCGCTTAAATTAATTTGCATGGAGATTGAAAACAATTAAAACTGTAACTTGCTCTATTACAAATAGGTATAGGTGCCTAAATACAAAAAATCTGAAATAACTAATCCACTATTTATTTAGATACATTTTCCAAACTTCATAATATAATTTTTACATTAGGGTGTTTATCTATTGATATTAAGTACTATTACTTGTAATGAAGTAAGTTACTGTTTTAATTGTTTTTAATCCACAACTGTATTTAGGCAAGTATAGGCAAGTAAAATAAGTAGGTAGTTAAATCGCGATTTTTATTGCTTTCTAGAATTTTTTCCTGGTCCCTCCCCCATAAGTACATTTTACATACTCGCCAACAGGCCCGAAAGCGAAAGTCAAATGTTCGAGGTGCCCTGTTATTTTGGTTGCTAGCTGCTAAAGTGGTTGCTAGGTACAAATAGTATTGCTTAGTAACCCTTACGCAGCAAGGACCTTAAAACCATTAATATAATAGTTATTTACGTTGCCAGATGCGTAAGTGCACTTTTTTGGCCGAGGAGGTTGTTTAAAGACCGAGGCAACGCGAGCGTTGCCTCGGTCATTAATAAAAGTACCTCCGAGGCCAAAAAAGAGCTTACGCATCGTGCAATGTATGGCGAGTATGTAAAGTGTACTTACGGGGGAGGGAGCAGGAAAAATATATGTAACAACGCGAATCTTGCGTCAATTTTACAACAATGGTTTTACAAACTGGTTTTGATTATAACGAACACGAATTATATCAAAGAAAAATTAATGATATGAATCTTTCTCTGGCGTCAAATAAGAGCCGCATAATAGAACAAATTTGACAGGCACATCGCTACTGGCAGGGGAGAGTAGGCGATTAGTAATTCGTAGATTAAGGGTTCAAATCCCATACAAAGCTCAACATTTTTTATTTATTTTTTATTATCGCTGCATTCTGCCTTTTATATTTATCACTGATTATCATTTTTAGTAATTGAACAAAGGTTATTTTGATGATCATTATTACTCACAATCTACTCCATATGTATTTAGAGCTTTATTCAAAGTACCTATAACCTGAAAATGTCGGTAGCAGGAAAAATGTAATACATTGCACGATGCGTAAGCTCTTTTTTGGCCTCGGAGGTACCTACTTTTAATGACGAAGGCAATGCTCGCGTTGCCTCGGTCTTTAAACAACCTCCTCGGCCAAAAAAGTGCACTTACGCATCTGGCAATGTAAATAACTATTATTGTTCCATATTTTTTAAACAAAATTTTTTACAAACTCCATTTCAAGGGATGTCCAATCCAGTGGCGTAGTCAGAATTTTTATAAAAAAAAGTCGCTAATGGGATATCTTTAATTTTGGCGCCAAAATATGTCGAAGTATGTACCTACGTGTCTAAAGTACAGTTTTTGATGCCCTATCGTTTATATACAGGGTGATTCAAAACTATGCAGCACCCTTTCAGGGGCGTAATTTACTCGTTAAAATAAGACGAAAAGTTCATATCAACATGGGTCCAAAAACGCTTCGTTACGAATATACGGGGTGATTAATCTTTCAAAAAAATATTATTATTATTATCTCGACTTAGCCAAAAGGCATTCGCACTCCCTCTACGGGGAACATTCACTCAGATCCCGGGTATCCCGGATACCAAAAGGATCTGGCTCGGACGAGACCCTTGCCATGTTATCGGGCCTTAGGTGACATTGATGTTGTTGGATGATCCTGCATTCCCCATGAATTTCCTGATGGTTCGGGTATTATTATTATTATTATTTTGTGCCTTAGCGCCTTTCTAGTATCAAAAATTACCTACTGCAATTCCATTTGAAAATCATTTCGTTTAGTTAAAATAATAGTTACTTCAAAGTAAAGTAAAGTAAAGTAAAGAGTCCAAAAAGATGAGAAATAGGAAAAACTCCAATTTTCCGCGAAAGGGAGAGAGATATAAAAAAAAATGAGAGAGACATTTTTTGTTCCATATTTTATTGTTTATTCAACAAGATAATAAATTTTTGTATTGTACAGGGCCGTACTATTTTTTTTGTTTAATTAATGGTACTGATTACCCATACCTCCGCCACTGGTTACTTTGAAGACCTGATATTAACATGTGTTATGTCACCCTATGACGGTATTATTGTGTAATAAGTTTGGTTTAAATATTCTTATTGATTTGGAAGGTGTAAAAAAATATCGATATTTTTTTGAAAGCTTAATCACCCTGTATCTTCGTAACGAAGCGTTTTTGGACCCATGTTGATATGAACTTTTCGTCTTATTTTAACGAGTAAATTACGCCCCTGAAAGGGTGCCGCATAGTTTTGAATCACCCTGTATAAAAAAACGATCCAAATCGGACGACAATAATTATAAATTTTATGTTGGTGTTCCGGTTTTAAGTGGGGCAAACTGTATATCATATGTTTAGGTACTCCAGTCGTTTTTCAATACAGGGTATTGTAAAAACATTTAAAAAAAAACTTCTTTTTTTAAGTTTTCACAGTATAAGAAGAAATGTTGAAAATAATACCCCTAAAACGCTAACTGTCAATTTGTAAGCATTCAGACAAAAAAGTCAAGGTTGATATTTCCAAGGCATGAAAATAATATAAATCTTGATTCGGAGTGGGTTCAAAATGATTATGAATGTTGTATAGGGGCACTATTTTCATAATTGTTTTCTTTTACTCAAATTATCGGCAAACGTTTCGTTTCCCAGATACATGATGTGAAAACATAAAAAATAAAGTTTGAACGCCCTGGGTGCTCATTGCCCATATCATTATTGTTTGTTACTTTTGTGTGTACACCAATAAAGATGCCCATTTTAAACATTACTGAGACAAGAAGCGGGGCAAATTAAGATTTGCCATGACCGCCCAGACCTTAAGATAGATAGCAGGGTTTCATTCATCTCTTGGATTGGATAGAATAAATTTTTTGTTTGCGTAATCCAAATACGAACTCGCCTTGCAATTGTGTAAATGTGTTTTCTGATTATCTAAACTAAACCGTTTAGTTTACTTAGGTAATGGTGGATATTGTTTACATCACTAAAACTCACAGAACCAGATATCTATTGTTATATCATAAAAATTACTTCAATTGAAACTGCAACAATAGTCCCACAGCGTTTTTGCGGTGAGAATTATTGTGTGTCAATCATTACATAATAATTAGGATATCTAATTAGAATAAAACGCTAAATGGTTTTTAGACACAGATTTCTATGGTTTCAGTTCTGAATGTTGCAATTAGGTTTAGTACAGCAAATGGATATCAAATTGTGGGTAAAATTGTTATTTTAATATACAAGGTTATTCAGAATCAAATGCCACTAGTAGTACAGCGGTATCTATCCTACCCGAAAAATGAAATGACCCGGGGTTTTTCTTTTTGCTCAAGGCTCTATATTAAGGGCCCTACAAGCCCCCTAAAACAGGCCCTAAAATTTAGTTTTTCGCTATATCTTCTAAACGGCTCGATCGATTTCGATGATTTTTAGCACATACCCACAGTAATTGATTACCTATCTCGCATAATTCACAATTCAGAGAGCAATGTCCGCAACCTCTATAGGGCGCTACTTATGTCCACTGATCTAAGTATTTTATTATGAGCAGAAACCTTTTTGGAACATTTATTTCTTTAAATTAATTCAAATCGAATTATAGAAAATATAATTCTTTACAAAAAAAACTATTCTACCTACACTTTTTTCATAAATTATGTAGTTTCGGAGCCCCAATTTCCAGGTTACCTTTAGAAACAAAACAGATATGCCTAATAATATGACACTTTGTTTGAGTCTACATTTCGTCATATAGGGTGTTTTTTATTTAATTAGGTAAGTATATGTTTTTAGATCATAAAATCATTTATTAATAATATTTAAATTTCTACAAAAAGCTCGAACGGGTAGAAAATGTAGACTAAAACTAAATATCAAATAATAGCGCATCTTAATTCCTAGGTATGAATGTTGTGTTTCCAGTGGTAACTGGATTATTGCGAGTAACGTTTAAGACTCAATGTACAGCACGTATGTGGTGATTCAACATTTTGACCCATAAAATGGCTTTTTTCGATCTGTAGCGAGTACTCATATTTTGAGACAAAAATTATTGAAAAATATTTATCACAATGGCCATCATTGGGCTTTTTGGGCAAATGCTAATGACGGCCATTCTGATAAATATTTTTAAATAATTTTTGTCTCAAAATGTGAGTAATAATTACTTAGATTAAAATTTGTATTGACCAAACGTTTAAAATTCAGATACAGATCGAAAAAAGCCATTTTATGGGTCAAAATGTTGAATCACCACGCACGTGCTGTACATACATTGAGTCGCGTGGGTAGGTGCATGGTGGCTGAATTTTGAGCGCTATATCCGAAACGACATAACTTGTGAAACAAATAGTAGAATCGCTTTTTGTATAAAATTAAATTTTGTACAAAGTGATTTAAATTAATTTAAAAAATAAATATTCGAAAAAGTTCTGCTCATCAAAAATACATTGGTGGGCATAAGTGGCGCCCTCTAGTTGCGGACATTTCATTGTAATAGGATTGTGCGTGATAATTATCTATGGGCACATGACAAAATCACATTGAAACCGATCAAGGCAAGAAGATATATAGAGAAAAAGCAAAATTTTAGGGCCTCTTTTAAAGGACCCGTAGTTCCCTCAATATAGAGCTTTAAGCAAAAGAAATACAGACGAATCGCGTTATTTTTCGAGTAGAGTATTACTGGTGGCATTTGATTGTAAATAACCCTGTACATTAGTATGATTAAAACTAAGTCTAAGGTTTACAATCAAATATACACACTTATATTAAGATTGTGTTAGATAAAAGTTATCGTCAGTGCATATATATGTGTTGCGGATGAAAAGAGCTTTTAAGAAAAAAATGTTAATAGAAGTTAGTGTTAGTAGAAAACTTAGCGAATTAGAAGAAAAGTATACTCAAGCATGTTTCAAGTGTCAACATATATTTTTTAAATAAATGATATATATTTTCTGTGTTTTTATTCCCCCGATTCCCTCTAAATTTATTTTTTTCTCAGTTTTAAGAAAATTATAAACCAAAATTAAATTAGCCATTTTTTTACAATAACGAATAAAAGCAAGTTAGAGATGATGATATTGATGATCCAATACCCAATTTTTCGGGTTTTAAAAAAGTTTTTTAACCAGATTGTAGGGAGTATTGTTTGAAGAACTTTAGAACTTTAAAGTGCTATATTTTCTACTGCTACCGTTAAACTCAAAAGTTTGTTCTCCAGAAACCGATTAAAGCAAAACGATTCAAATTGAAGAATTTTGAGACAATAATACAAAAAAATATTTCAAAAAGGAAATATTTAATAATCAATAAATCAAATTTGTTTTCAAATATGTTTGTAAATTCAAAATTAGATAGCAAATGTTGTTTTTTAAACTAAGATAAAAAAGTTATTTATGTCTGAAGAATCTGAACAAAAAAACTTACTGTTTCTCGTTAGAGAAACAATATTTATAAGAAAACTGAAAAATTTTGCAATAACTCAAAAACAAAATGTTAAATTGTTTCTTTCAAACGGATTTTGGAGGATTTTAGGTTTAGCCCTACAACTTTTCTCTAATGACTTTTTCAAAAATAAAAAAGAACCTAATTTTTAATTAATGATTTATTTTTAAATTCTACTTTGTGGTTACCTTTTGCTTTAAAAAAATAAAATATGACTCTCTCAAAATGACTTAATGTCTTAAGATGTCTGCCAAAAATTACATTAAAAAATAAAATCGCTGAAAATGGGTTTGTTTGTTAAAATTTCAAAAATTTTACATCAAAAAGTATTTCAATTTTACATAGGTGTACCAAATTTGGACGATATATTAAAAGATTTTTAGTTTTTGTCATTTTTTAGTGATTTTAAATTTTCTGAAAATTTTAAAATTTGTAACTGCATAAAAACTTTTTTATATCACTATCCTTATCATTCTATTAACTTTGTATCGCTTAGTTTCGATGAGGATATCTGTTTTTCAAAAGAAAATTATATTAACACTTTAAAACTCTCTCATGTTTGATGCAAAGTTGCATTTAGGGTATAAATTTATTTGCATTAAATTTTTCCGTACAAAATTAAATTAGGTACGTGAAATAATAGTTTGGTGATATTTTAATTTATTATTTTGGCATCAATTTTGTACAGGAAAATGTAATGTAAATAAATTTATTCCTAAATGCTGCACGATATAACATACTTGCACCCAACATAACACATTTTTGAATTGTTAATTTATTACTGTTTATTTATTTAGTGTTAATTTATTTAATGTTAAAATATTTATCAATAAAAAATGAACAGAATGATAAAGCTAGTGATACAAAATAGTTTTTGTGCAGTTACAAATTTTTAAAATTGTCAGATAGTTCAAAATTAGTTACAAAAAAATACAATAGCAAAACAATAGCAAAACCTTTTAATAAGGCGTTCAAATTATGTAAAGTTAAAAAAGAAACAACTTTTTAAAGCAAAATTTTTTGAAAATAATTTAACAAACAAACCCATTTTCAGCAATTTTATTTTTTAAATGTGATTTTGACATATAGCGAAAGTCAGGTGACCACGTTTGAGCGAGTTATTTTTCATATTTTTTAAAGCAAAAATTAACCCCAAAGTTAAATTGCCAAATAAATTATTAGGTAATTAAAAATTATCTTGCCTCTATAGTGCGAACTTTTTGGAGTACATTGTATAGTTTGTCAAATCACTCTGTAACACCTGTGATAACTCATAAATCCCATGAAGTTTATTCCTGGTGCTAAAACTGATAGGTCATCTATTACCAAAGTCCTATTACTATTGAAGAAGGAACTCGGAAAATATTAATATGAATTTGGTATAGGTTCTTGAATAAGATAAAACAAACATTTCTGAATGGAATGAAATCTCGGTAGAATATCAAATGAATACCTGCTGTTACGTTATACTTATCTGTATCTGTAGATAGGTATAATTACTTTCGCATTTCGACTTTAACAGAACTTTTTCCAGCAGTAATGAGAGTGCTTAGAAGAATTATTTTTAACAATGCATTATGACATTGGTTAGAAATGAAACAGCATGAAAAATAATATGCTCGACTTACCGTTTAGATACGGGTTGCTTTTTACTATCCTGTGAATGTAGGTAGGTACTGTTAGGCAAAATCGTAAATTATTGTTTGTTGTTTTACTTTTACCACTGCCTTGCATCATAATACTTTACACGTGCGTTTATAAAACCATACCAACTGAAAAACCTTAATTGCAAATCTATTGTTATATTTTAATATTGATTGGCTGTAGGTTGTTAATTTATTTACAGTTATTTAACATTCACTGTAATAGAAAATAAGAAGTTCAAAGGAAAGGAAGCGAATAATCTGTGGCGAAGTAGTGAAAGTTACCTACCTATAATTAGGTAACACTGCAAAACCAAAAAATGTACAGAAATAGTGCAAGTGTTAATTAGGTTTAGGTACTATCTACCTACCTGTTGCATGTATAGGTATTTTCGTTTAGATTTTTCTTGTAAGATACAATAAAATGATTGTAATTAATCCTGTGGTTGCAAATACTTAGGTAATAGCTAGGTATACAGCAACATTTATTTAATATTTAAGAAAAGTACCTACCTAATAAAAATCACTTAATACCTAAGTAGGTCCGAAAATAAGTATTTTATTTCGGTTTTTGACCACCAAAAACCATGTTAAGAAACAAATAAGTCTAATAGTACTTACTTGCTTTTCCCATTTTTTATTTTTTTATTTACATGGTTTTTCCGTAGTACTTAAGCGAGTTCTATCTGGAAAAGTCGACCCTAGCCGCAAATGGCAACGAAGACAAAATAATAATAATAATAACTATTATTATTATTAAGTTTCTGACCAAAAATCCAACTTAGCAATTTTTTGGAAGAGTATTTTTTGAAAGAGCCTTTTAACAACACCCTGTATATTAAGTATGACAACATTTTTGGAATTCCTTGGAAAATTCTACATAAATATGGTTTTTGAACCATTAAATTATCTTTAAAATTCAGAGAAAATCACGTTAACTGGGACAACCACCTGTACCTGTGGACCTTGAAAATAAAAAATGAAAAATATATTTTTTAAATGCGTATGTTAAAAACTAAGGTTTTTTACATATACAACCATGTTTGTAGAAATTTTTAGTCCTGAAATGCGCTTTCTACAAATTGTCAAAGTTTGTCTACAAATACCGAGCGAGGAGATCCAGTATATTATGTATAGCAACGGGAAAACTTTCGAAACATTTTTCCTCCTGCCTGAGCGTTAGCCCACCTAGTTGTGATTACACTGGAAATTTTTCTTTCAAATGGGCCTTTTTCACTAGTTAGGTAGGTACCTAATTACTATGAGTAAATAGACAGTATACTTTCATGTAGTAGAAGGTACCTACCTACCACTTAATTTTTATCGGACAAAAAAATTGTAACCAAATTTAACCTTTCCGCCACATTTTGGATCAATGAGAGTACGACCCGATTTGCCCTGTTGTCAGAATTATGATCGACAATTCCAAAGTCAGCTGCCCTGCAGTAGGTAACATAGACCAAAATTTAAAAAAATGGATATTGAGGAGGCATTAAAAAAATCAACGATTGCTGGTAACTGTGGTAACATGAGTAAGTATATTGTGAGCGTCTAATAATCTTTCTCATCGGACAAGGATGCCGATTGCCGATGGTTCATAGTTGTTTTTACCCCCTTAACTGTTTTATTTCTCGACCTTGGCAAAAATATTAAATATCAAAATTGAGTAACGAGATATAGATATCTATAGCTATGGTTTTTTAAATAGAATATTTACCTACCCTAAATATTTTTCTATTTTTCTATTTTTCTATAGTATTTATTATCTATTTTTAAAATAGTATTGTTTTGAAAATAAAATCTTTACGGGTATACTTTATATAGAAGAAAATATCACATATATCAACTAATGACGATGAGCCCTTAGAATATGGCTGCATTTTCGCATATACCTATAAGTAGAATATAAGTAGAACCTGTTGGTTTATAGTAAACAAATTCCGCCCAATTTAAAATAATAATAATTATTATTGAATGAAAACTTGGTTCAATTATATGATATAGATGTCAGACCTACAAAACAGGCAACAAGAAGCGTTATCTGACAGTTAAGGACACACTGTTTTATTTCATGGCCAAGTGAGAATAATAAATTAAAATAATTAATGTAAAAAAACTGCCAAAGCAATATACCAAGTATTAGCCTATAGTATACTAGATGTTCCATTTAAAAAACACAAGTATATTTTGCCACATTTAAGTAGAGCACTCTGTATAAGTTTTCGCAAAACTGTTCTTATTTAACATTTATTTCTAGGTCAAAAAATAAAAACCTTAAGGGGGAGGGCTAAAAAATTACTCTGAACACCCATCAGTGCAAAGTCTACCAAATTCGAGGATGGATATTTTTTTGGCTTTTACTTATTTCTCATAAAGTCGACCCCAAGAATTTGATTTTTAGTGTCTACTAGGTAAGTCTAGTGTAGTACATACCTATATCTCGATTCTCGTCTAGAAACGTAAGACTAATGGATTTCGTACCGTAAATATTAAAATGGAAAACGCAGCTGAAACTGTATTTGTCCACTTGTTAAAGCATTGAAAGAAAAATTTTGATTGGATTTTGATAGGATACGAGAATCAACTTAATTTTTTGATTTAATTTCAGGATAATGAAATAGGAATCCCGAATGGAAATTCTGTCTTTGGTAATATAATAGATTGCAATTTTCATTTTAAATACTGACAATGCTAAATACTATGTATTTACCTCTGTACTTACTGTTTGATAAGCAAATAAAGTAATCTATCTATCTATCTATAAGTACCTACTTACTATTGATTAGGTTCTTCTATTGTACAGGTGGTAATCATCAAAATTACACAAGACGATATACAGAGTGTCTCACTTAAGAGTGAAACAACCTTATTACTTCTTTAATTTTTAACCGACCAGAACAACATTTTTACCAAAGGTAGATGGCTTTGTTGCCTACTTATTTCCAAAAAATTAGTTGTCTACATCAAAGTCAAAGCCACCTGCGATGCCACAATCGTAGCTTAAAATCCGAAAGTCTTATTACGCATTTTTTTTCCAAAAAAATGCACTAAAAAAAGTTGTTCAGAATCGATCCAGAACCCTAAATCCAACATTTTGTCAAAATCAAAAAATATTAAGTAAAAGTTAAAAAAAAATTAAAATTTGCTTTGTAGCTTTTAATTTTATTTCGAAATGATTACTTATTAAAAACAACTAGCCTTCAAATTTCCATGGCACACTTTTATAAACGCAGAAAATTCTTAAATTGCTATTTTTGCACTTTAATTTTTTTATTTAATATTTTTTTATTTTAACAAAATTTTTGATTTAGGGTCCTGGGTCGATTCTGAACAACTTTTTTTAGTAAATTTTTTTGAAAAGAAAAGGCCTAATATGATTTCCGGATTTTTATCCTGGATTTTGACATCGCAGGCGGCTTTGACTTTGGAGTAGGAAACTAATTTTTGGAAATAAGTAGACCACAATGCCATCTACCTTTGGTAAAAATTTCGTTCTGGTCGGTTAAAAATTAAAGAAGTTATAAGGTTGTTTCACTCTTAAGTGAGACACTCTGTATATTTCTAGAAAAATCGACATTTCCGGCTTTAGACTCAGAAAAATCGAATTCATCGCTTTCCACGACTTTTTTCAAATTTAAACTGGGAATAATTAAAAAATTGGTAATCCCTTCCATGCTTCCGTAAAAAATACATGAGAGAATGCAGCAACACAAAAAATTCGTTAATATTCGGTTTCAAGGGATTTTCTCAGGATCAAGTAGATAGGAGTAGATCTAGAGCAGTTTACATATACATATCGGGTGATTCTTATCTTTCTTGGTCACTCAATTTATAGGAAAAAATTGTGGTTTCAATTTTTTCAGCAGTACCTACCTACCACTTTCACAAGCGACGATGAGGCTGTTTCTCAGTGACCACTAATTATTCTTTACCTTGACTTGAGAGAATTGAGGTTAAGATAAATGTAAGCTTAGGAGAAAGAAAATACTGGATTACATATCACAATATATTTTAAAAACACGTTTACAATAAAAAGAAAGGACACCTCACTGGCCACATACAATCAATCATTTCAAGTAACCAATGTTATATGGCACACACAAAAAGCAGAAGAGACAGGAAAGACAGATGTGTGCGAGTATATTACAAAAGTGCTAGCATTATTTACATATTCATCACACGTACAAAAATTATTAAATTAAAATCGATAACAACGTCCTTATATACATAACATAATACTATTATAAATTATACCTAAATATAGAGTCGGAACGTCGGAATAAAATTCACATTGCGTGATCGTCAGTTACTTTTTTTGTACTCGGTAAATTGGCAAGTTTTCTGTTAGTTTCCTAGACATTTCTACTTGGATAGGTACTATCCTTATGGTGTTTGAATTTGGCCTTGGCGTGACTTCGACCACCCTGGCTTTTAATGTCACTTCCTCATCGTCCTGTTCTAAGATTTTTACGGGAAGAATTTTTGAGTTGTCTCTTGATGCTTTTTTCATCTTAGTATCATCATCTTGCTTTAAAACCCTAATATCAACGTACTTCGAATGTTCAGTTTCTAGCAGTTCATCGTTGGAACTAAAGCTTGGATTTAGGTGATTGGTAGTTGAAGGTTCCGTTTGGAATAGGCCTTGCAGAGGTATCGTAGATGCTGCAGTGCCATAAACTTTAGGAGTTACAATATTAATGTGCGACGTACCATCTATAATTTGCGGCTTACTGAAACTATCTGATAAAGAGTTACCGGAAACCTTGCCTTGAATATTGATTATATCAAATTTTCTATCTTCCCTGTTGACTCCATCTTCATTATTTTGCATTTTTACGTTTAGAGAAATGTTTGTTAAATTTACTTTATTAACTACGGCTGGTGCGGGTACTTCTTCCACCTTTGCTACTTCCACAATATCACCATTTAGACTTATTAGTGGAACAAAAGTTGTGGTAGATGCTGTCGGGCTTATCGTCGTTGACGCTGTCGTAGTTGTCGTACTTATATCTTTTTCATGTTCTTGTTTAGAGTCCTCCTTAACTATGGTGACATTATTTCCATCCACAACTTTAATGATGGTCACTCTGTTAACAGCTCCAATTTTATCTACCGTGGGTATAACTTGTACTTTGGTCTCACCTTCCACCAACCCGGTATGATTTTTTACTTTATCTTCTTTGCTGTATACTTCAATGATTCTGTTTACTTCTATCAACTTCTCGACCTTAGAAGATGTTGCGGATGTTGAGCTGAGAGATTCTGTTGTTGTTTCAAAATTGTCAGTTGAACCTGACTCACCAACTTCAGCGAACACATGATGTAAAGTAGTTAGAGTTTCGGTAGTTTGTTCCGGTGTTGATTTTGTTACTGGTTCTAAATTAGTTGTAGCTGTTGAAGCGACGAAAGGAGTGTTCATCTTTCGCTTAGAAAATAAGTTTTTGTTTCTGTTTTTAATGGCTTCAGTATCAACTCTCAAGTCATCCTCTTTAGGTGATTCGGTAGTGGTTGTTCTGGTCGATGGCTTAGGTTTGGTAACAAGTTTATTTGGCGGCCTTCCAATCTGTGGTTTAACTGGGAAGTTTATTTTTCTATGACTACTTTCAGTAGTTGATTTCTGGGTGAATAACGGTTTAATGAAAGCCGATTTTTCAATTGTTTGAACATGTTCTTCCTCCGCGCCATGTTCATATTCTGTTTCAACATTTGGTTCATCTTCAAAATCTTCTATGCTTTCTTCCTCTTCCGCTGTTACATGCCTGGTCCTTTCTGTAGTGCTATATCTGTAAATATTTCTATTAATCGGCAAAGGACTGGAAACTCTGACTTTTGACTTAGATGGCGTTTTTGGCGTGGTGGATTTCTGAAAACGTGATCTATTGAACTTATTTGAATTAACTCTTGGTTTTTGAGTTGCTTCGGTATTTTGCTCGGTGGTAGTGGTAGTCGTAGTACTGGTGGTACTATCAGCCGTTGATGTTTGTAATCTTTTTGGTACGTTGTATTTAGGTCTTCCTTTGATCGATCTCAAAGTGCTTATTCGATGGTATTCAGTACTTGCGTCAGTTACATTCTGAATTTCAGTTTGTGGTTCTACCGTTGTTGTTATCGTAGTGGAAGAGGAAATATTGGAATCCTGTATAGTTGCAGTACTTTGAGTTGTGTATTCCTTTAATGTTGTACTTTCATCTAATATTGTAGTTTCTGTCCTACTTGGTGTATTGCTCTGAGCTATTTCATTATCAGATGTAGATGCAGTGGACTCAATTATTTCATTACTAATTTCAGTAGCTTCAATTAAAACAGATGGAGCTAACGTTGACGTTTTTTCAACATGCAGAGACCCATCAGTATTTGTTTGAGGAGAAAGCTTTTCACTTCCTGTCGAAGTCTCATCATTTACGATGTTGGGATTTTCAGTACCACCTTCTGGACTAGGCATTGTCAAAGTGGAAATATTGTGAATATTTTTGAGAGATTTAACGATAGTAGAGTTCAAGGACATGTTCTCTTTGACACTGTCATCTTTATCTTGCTCATTTTCGTCATTAAAATTTATACTTGACACAAAATGATGGCTTTTCTTAGTCGTTGTAGTTCTACTAAAAGATACATATTTAGGCTCCTCCTCATGAGGCTCTTCACTATCCATCGATTGATCTTCATCGTCTTCATCAGACTCAAACTCATCATCATCATCTTCTTCGTCGTCATGATCTCTTTCTGATGACGGTCTCGCGTAGTAACTGTATCCAGGAGTACTCATAAAAGATTCCATGTCTGATTCTTTATCGTCGTCTCTAGAAAAGTTATGTAATTTATCTTCATCCTCATCATCTCGCTCTGTTGTCGATCTTGCATAATAGCTGTATCTTGGTGTACTTGAAACTTGTTCCGATTCCGGTTTTTTACTTTCCGTTGTAGCTGTTGCTCTTGTATACACCTTCAATCTACTCGAAGGAGTTGACGCACTTAATTTCTGTTCTTCTTCTGGAGTTATTTTCTTCCTTTCGTAGAGGCTATATGCTATCGTGCTGGCAAGAGTGCTAGAATCCAACACGTCACTTGATACATTGTGTAGTCTCAACTCCATCAAATCAGTTTCTTTGTCATCCTCGTTTTTGTGTTCTGTTTCTGTTTTATCAAATCTGTTACGTCTTTGTGATAGATTCGGCCTGTACAGTCTCTGTGGAACAGGCAATTCAGACGCTTTAGCTGCGCTTTCTGTTGAAGTGGTAGTTGTGGTCGTACTCGTTGATCTGCCTCTTATATAGAATCTAGGTTTAGATTGTTCAGATGCTTTAAGCTTTTCATCTTCTTTCAAGTTAAGTGTATTCGTCTGTGGAACAGGTCTTAGTCGTCTTATCACTTTCCGCTTTCGCTTCGACACATTTAAATCTTTATTTTCACTGAGCTTGTCAGCAGGGGTAGATTCGGTTGGCTTAAATTTTCTAATTACTTTTCGCCTTCGAATTACATTCGGTTCCTTGGCTTTTTCAGTGGTGGTTTCATTGTTGTTAATTTCAGATTTCTTGAGGTCTACTTCTTCTGTTGGCATTGTAGTCGTAATGGAAGGTTTGGAAGTCGAAGACGTAGCAGTAGTGGTAGCTTCAATAATTTCTTTCCTGCTGGTAGATTTATCTTCATTGTACGATTTTACATACAGGGAATCTGATTTTGATTTTGGAATTAGCTTCACGAATTTACGTCTGGTCTTTCCGCTTGTGTCAAAGCTGTTTACGTCACTGTTTTCTCTAATGTTTGATTCTGATAACTTTATGTTTTCTCCTTCTTCTGAGATTTCTTCCAAACTCACTGCCAAATCTTCTTTTTCCTCTTGATTATCAAAAGGCAATCTTGCAGGTTTTTTATTCGATACTTCTTGCAACGGGTTCTCAGTTTGAGCTTCGGTTGAATTCTGCTTGTTTCTAAACAGTGTTCTTCTTCGTAACGTGGGTTGGGGTGTTGTTGTTTCAATATTATTGGTAGATACAGTAGTAGTTTTTGCTGTAGATGTTGGTCTAAACCTCCTAATTATTTTGCGAGTTCTTGGAGAAGAAACCTCATTAGCACCTTCTCTGGTACTTCTCGCTAAAGCGTCGTTTGTAGTAGTTTCAACATTTTGTGTATTATTTTCAGTGGTTGCCCTGAAGCCACGAAGTCTTGTAGGAAATTTAGATTCTGAACTGGAATTTACTAAATCGTTGGTTTTCTTATTTCTTTCGGCCAGTTTTCTAGCCAGTGGTAGTGATCTTAAACTGCTCTTAGTAGACTCTTCAGTTCTTTCAGTTGTACTACTAGTTGTTGTTACTGCCGGCCTTCTTCGTCTTTGATTGCCCGAAATCAAGTTATTTCCTCTTACATTAACATCTACTGCGGTGAGTGATGATAGGTCTGCCAGCTCCGAAGGTCTGTAAGTTCTCTCCAATTCTTCGTTATAATCAACATGCTTTTCCGTAGTTAACGTAGACGGCCTGCGTTTTCTGACTGCTGGTGTTGATGTAGAATTATTTTCGTTTGCTTTTTCTTCGCTATTCGTATTCTTATTCCTAACACTAAATCTAGATAGACCTCTAGTTCTAGGTCTGACTGTGACGGGCTCTGTCGTTTGAGCGCCTTCAGAAACCTTGGGTCTTACTCGAGATTTTAAGTTTGATAGACTCACCTTTGTAGGTTGTTCTGTGTTTGTTATGGTGATGGACGGGCGGGTGGAAAACGGCCTTGGCCCTAAAAGCAAAGGCTTCTTTTCTGTGGTAATCTCACTTTCAAGCGCGATTTCCGTAGTTTCCACAAGGTTTTTGATTTGAGAGTCGGAAGCGTCGTCTGGTTTGACACTTGTCACGGTTTGGGACTCGATTGACGATGCTCCCGGTACGTTGGCTATGTTGATTTCAGTTACTCCTAACGGTGATGAAGCATTCGTTGCATTCCTATGAATAATATTTTTGTTAGATTTTGTTGAATACTTTTGTTTGGCGAATTACTTACTCTGAATTTGTAGTAGATATGCTTTCAGCTGTTGAAGATGTAGTAATTTTCTCAGTGGCTAGCGATCTGCAAGAGAAATTATATTTAATAAGTATACTTATAGGTTCAGTCTAAATAGTTTCGCTTACTTTTCGGTGACTTCGTTTTCATCATAGCCTCTTGTACTGGTGGTTGTAGTGCCTCTCCGTATGCTTATGTACCTTCAAGGAAAAAAAATAGTAATTTATTACCCAAGAAGTTAAACCTTCTATGATTAAATGACTTATTTTTTAAGCGTTTGCAGTATCTTGTTAAAATAAAAGTTTCTGCTTAAAATGTCATTCTATCTCCCGCACCGCCCTGTTTATATCAAAAGCGTCATCACGCGCATTACAATAAAACTATGGTTGCTTTACCATCCTCAATTGAAATTGTTGGTCTTACATTTCTTTTTATAACATGGAGACTCTTTTTACGTGTGTGCCAAGAAATAATATGAATAATAAGTTTTTACTAATTTCGATATTTATGTTAATAATTATTATGATACTATGAACTCACTTTGGAGAAGTATTCTGGTTTATTTGGGCAACTGTTGTTGTTACTGACCTACAAAAAATGCAAAATTAAGAAAAATACCCATTCAATATTATCCTAAATTTCGTACTTGGCGGTGCTCACAGATGAATCATCAGGTGATAAAGTCGTAGTGCCTCTTCTTATTGTTTGATACCTGAATTAAAAAATCACCCTCATCAAATCATATTTGAATAACGTGTGGCATTTACCTCTTTGAGGAATTTTCCGCTTCCTCTTCAGGGGCCATTGTTGATGACGTGGTTGGTCTCCTTCTTAGTTCGACATATTTAGACGTTGAAGGTCCTTCGGTAGTTGAAGGTCTCTGTCTCCTAATACTAACATATTTTGGGGTTGTGCTTTTTCTCTTATTAAGATCCTCTGCTTCCTCGTCGTCTTCTTCGTCTTCGTATTCGTCTTGGTCTGATGTTTCGCCTAGAATTTTGTTTCTGAAAAGTCGAGGCATTAACAAAGATAAGTAAGAATGCAAAATGGAAAGTATACCGGTCGTCTTCTGGTTCAGGTGTGGTGCTGACTCTACCTCTCCTAATACTGACATATTCCGGTGTTGACTTAGTTTTAAACAGGGACGATCTTTGCGATTTTTCCTTAGATTGACTTGCTTCTGCTTCTTCTTCGTTTCCTTGAACTGATTTTTCAGTGGATGGTCTAAAAATAAGAACCGATAAAGCGAAAATCTTTCGTTAAAGTTTCATTATTTTCTTTTATAAATTTTAACGTGTAATGTTAAAAGTCTGTCCTGGTTTGCTTGTGAACAGTCAAGAAATATATGATGAGCCCAAAAAATTTCTTCATTATATACTTTTTAGATTGACCTAAGGGAAGATATCTCACGCACACTACTAGTTCGATTGGCTGATTACTCCATGGCTACCTAGCATTTAGCGTTACTTCAAACCTTTGTCCTATACCAAATTTTACAAAAAAAAAACAGATCGGTTTTCTTTTCATAAAGGTTTCATTATACAACAGAAACTGTCGCCCAGGCCAAGCATTTTATCGTATAAGAAGCCAAGTGTACCTTGAAACATGGGCAAAATAATTGAAAACGTATTTCCATCATTTCGTTTTGGCGATCTGCAAGACTTAATTTAAATACTCCCATATATTTGCTCAACATCCCTATAGCTACGCGTGTCTTCCACCAGTTAATCTAATGCTTTCTACCTTCCATGGTACACTTTCTTTATTTAGGGAGGTAGGTACATATTTTTTCACTTTTAATACCAAACCTGTCACTAAGTCTACGTAAACTTTTTCGTGTTGTTTTCCATGGCTACATTGATTTTTTAAAAATTATTTTGCATTTTCCTGCTGTAATGTTTTTACAAAGAGCTTTAAATCGATCAAATATTGTAAGTTTCAGCAAGTTTTCAACGTAATGCCAAATGATGTTATGGAGACAGTTTCTTAATAACAAAATTCCTAATGTGGTTTCTGAAAATTGGTCACTTAAAAGAATCATAGCCAGCCATGGAAGAATCATACAATCGAAATAGTGCGTTAGGGTCTGTGAGATAGCTTCCCTTAGCTCAATTTAAAAAATAAATAGGTAGGTATAATATCGAATTTTCTCAGCTTTTCATAGATTTCTGGAGTGCAATAGGAATAAACAGTTTTTAGTTCTAACGAGTTCTGCTTATATCCTACACATGGAAGCTCCATAAATAAAGAGCAACATTGATGTGAAAGGTAGGATTTATCAGAAAGAGTGTCTGTAAGGTAAATTAATTTTAAAATGTATTATGTAAAGGAAAAATATAACCCATTTCGTTTTTATGGCTAAGATGCGACGCATTTTTTAAATTAGTTATAATATTTAGGAAATGCATTATCTCGCCGCAGTGCATTGCTAGTGAAACCTTCCAATTCCCTGCACCAAGAAAAATTAAAGATAAAAGTCGGGTTTTCTAAAGCTGTCCATAAAATATGTCGACTATAAAAAAGAATAAAATGATCATTGAGGATGTTGCTTTTAACTAGAAACCCAATATAAGCCTTAAATCTTACCTATTACGAGTAATAGTTTGGTACTGCGGCCTACTACGATCTCTGCTAGACGATTTCTCGTCATTCTCCAGTCCGTTGTTCTGGGGACCTCCACTGTTTCTATTTCGTGACGCCACAGAAGTTTTTTTAAGGGCATCAAGTGCATTTTTTCCTGTTTTTGCTAAAACCCGTTCGTACAAGCTCTTGCTGATTGCAGTTTGAGTTGTAGAATCTGGCCCATTGGATGAGCCGCCTTTTCCTCCGAAACTAAGATGTTTCTCCAATTCTTCAATTCCTCCTGCTTTGCGAATAAGATCAATCAGCTCCTTAATAACCTTAGGATCTTCTTCTGACTTTTGGTCGTCTTCAGCTTCGTCATCATCATATTCATACTCCTCCTAAAAAGTTAGATTAGACACAGAAATTTATATTATAAAATAAATGTAAAAATCATACATCTTCTTCGTATTTTTCGGTGGTCGTAGTCTGTTTGAAAGTCGTTCTGCTAGTTGCCGCTGTGATTTTAGGTGGTGCCCTAGTGGATGAAAAGAGACTTGTGTTGATTAAAGATTTCTTAGCAGTGGTAGATTTTTTCTCTGGCGCTGAAGATTCTGTAGTTGTGGTAGTGGTTGTAGTAGGCTTCTGTAGTTTCTTGTTACACAATACATTTTGCGTGTAGTCGCAAGAATCAGCAGCTTTGTTGAAGTATAACCCTGAAAGAGGAAGTATTCAAGAAGCGTCTTCTAAGTGATAGTGATTAGTGTCTCACCTGCTGGGCAAGTAAACTGATGAGCAATAATTCCAGAATCACCAGCTCCACTCAAACACCAGAAATATTTCTTGCAGTCTTTCGGATGTGGAAAAAATCCTTCGTCCTCACATTTGAACGCTGTAGGAAGATTACAACATATTTATCGATAGGCATCACAAAAATAAATTAAAAAAAAACGAGTAATTCGATTTGAAATAATCTGGAATATGAATTATCACGTATGTATGTAATGACCATTTAATGGTAACTATTTAGTAGGCGAGTGCCCTAGTGAATGCGAGCATCCTAATATTTAATAGCCATTAAATGTGAGTTGCATACACAATTTTTTCTACTACCAGTTATAGCAATGAAAATAAGTCTACTAAATTGTCTACTAAATTGTCTACTAAATTTATTTAACTTCAATTATTTCTTGATCTCGTGATAAAGATAGATGAAATTTCTGTGTGGTGCAAACAGGTCCATTCAATTTTTAATTGGGTTTTTCGCCACAGAAAGCTGAACTTAACTTTAAGGTATTCATGAATTTTCCTGGGAAATTTATAAATATGTCTTTTAATCAGTTTTGTTCAGGTTTCAGTGGCGAAAATCTAATTAAAAATTAAATGAATGAAATTTAAATTCTCAAATGTCAAGAGCCTTTAAAATTATATTCAGATTCTGGAAATACATGCGAAACACTCGAGAAGCAAGTATTTAAGAATAATTCATCTCGCTCTAGAGTGAGAATTTTTAAGTTTTATTATTAAAAATGATTTTAGAATACTTACATTCACGAATGGTCGTGGAGAAACTAATTTTCAGCATCAGTAAAGTGCCCTTTTTGTAGGTTTTATGGCAACATGTTATTAAGGAAACTTATTCACAATAAAAAACTGGATAGGTGTGAAAAATTTCAAAAGCCTAGGTCGACTATAATCTTTTTCTGCTAAAAAGTTAAAACGAACAAAAATCAAAGTAGACCTAGGCTTTTGAAATTTTTCACACCTATCCAGTTTTTCATTGTGATAACAGCTAAACAAAGTGCACTTTTCTAAAAATAAATGGGGAAAATGCCAAAAAATCAAAGTAGGCCTATAGATATTCGAAATTTTGCAAACCTAAAATAAATTAAAAAAAAAACGAGTAATTCGATTTGAAATAATCTGGAATATGAATTATCACGTATGTATGTAATGACCATTTAATGGTAACTATTTAGTAGGCGAGTGCCCTAGTGAATGCGAGCATCCTAATATTTAATAGCCATTAAATGTGAGTTGCATACACAATTTTTTCTACTACCAGTTATAGCAATGAAAATAAGTCTACTAAATTGTCTACTAAATTGTCTACTAAATTTATTTAACTTCAATTATTTCTTGATCTCGTGATAAAGATAGATGAAATTTCTGTGTGGTGCAAACAGGTCCATTCAATTTTTAATTGGGTTTTTCGCCACAGAAAGCTGAACTTAACTTTAAGGTATTCATGAATTTTCCTGGGAAATTTATAAATATGTCTTTTAATCAGTTTTGTTCAGGTTTCAGTGGCGAAAATCTAATTAAAAATTAAATGAATGAAATTTAAATTCTCAAATGTCAAGAGCCTTTTTAAAATTTTATTGCATCCTCAAATTAAAATTACTATTATTATCTATTGGTTACAATTTCATTATAGTATTTTACTATACTCCTATTTTAAAACGTTATTAACTAATTAGTTCAAAATAGAAAAATTTTGAAAAATAAACTTTATTTAAATTTTTTAGATAAGATAGCTCATAGAATAATAAATCAAGACGTTTTCTGAAGACCCGTTAAACTTATTTTTTCCAATCCATAAACTGGAAATAAATAAAACTGTTTATAATAATACTCTTGCTGATTTTACGGGTAATAAATTATTTGCGGCTATTATGGCCCGTTCCTGTTGAAGTTAAATTCTCAATTTCACTTTCTTTATCACGCGGTTCGGTTCTATCGATTTTCGATTCCAAAAGCATACATTTTCCGAATGGGCTAATACCCTTAAGAAAAAAATCCTGATTTTTCACTTGGATTTTATAAAGAACCTTTAGATATATGTATAGTGTATAGGCAATTATTAGATTTTCCTGGGCGATAATTAAGTCAAAAATGAAAATAGAAACTTAATTTTCCGCATCAGTGACGTCACTGTTCCGGTTCATACGAGGGGACTTACAAGAATACATATGGAATAATTATTATATAATTAGTAGTTCCAGGAAGCAATTAAAACTTATTATTACAAAGAATATAATACTCTAAATACTTCAATAAAACCTATTAAAGAGTACCTAAGGAAACCCGCATCAAACTAAAATTTTCCATTTTTTTAATTAGACTTTAGGCACTACCGCCACTACCCTCATAGATCGGGCCTCGAGCAACGCCGCTTTATTGATCTTTTTCTACTAACCGACACACAGAGATCGTATAAACAACACATAGAATGCCGGATTGTTTTTATGAATAGAATGCGCAGAAAATAATTAACTAAAGATGAATAGGTATATTATACATTACGGCCCATTACACATGCACATTTAATATCTAGTTAATATATGGCTTATAATTCATGAGAATTTCATAGATAAAATATTTGAACACCACATTTAAATTAGGCGTTGAAATAATTTTAAGGTTTTCCAAGTACAGAAAAGATTATTATTAATCATTCAAATTACAATTTACTTGTATTAATAAAAAAATCATTACAGTCAATAACAAAAAGGTATTAAAATTAAATATTCAAACTGCTGTCCGTTATTATAGCAGGTAAGATTCCTTAATTTACATAACTTTTTGTAATTGACTGTAAGGAATTCTTATTAATACAAGTAAATTGTAATTTGAATTATTAATAATAATCTTTTCTGTACTTGGAAAACCTTAAAATTATTTCAACACCTAGTTTAAATGTGGTGTTCAAATATTATTAAGTAGGTAGGCAGTAGGCAGTCTACCTGTGCTAATTTAAACCTTCTAGCTTCAATTTCCTTTATTACCATCTCTTGTTTTGAATTAAAGGCATTTTTGCAAACATCTTGTAGGTATTTATTTGATTTGATAAATGTGATACTAAAATCATATTTATATTCTTGAATAAATTGATAATTACTGAACCAAATGTACCTATTGTTGGTACCTACCGTTGGAAAGCATTTTTAAAGAGCTTTTCAACGATGTATCACAATGGGGGGTTGCCATTTAAGATTTTAAAGTTGGGGTGGGCGGGGGAGAGGTGTCACTTGGTTCCCCTTCGATTCTACCGAAACGGGTTTTGCCGTTTTTTTTATCTTTTTTATTTTCGGAGATATAGCCCATTGAAACTTTTCAAAAGATCACCCGGTATACGATCTCTGTGATCCGATAGTGACCGCCGGCGAGTGGGCAATAAGCGTGCCCACAAAATACGCCTTCATTATTGGTCTAAACTGTGGCGGGACTACGAACAGTAACAGTGTTGCCGTATGTTTTACCCGATAGTAACTGAAATTTTTTAATTTTATTATTTTTTTCAGGCAAATCCAGGTCAACATTTTTTTTTAATAACCCATACAATCGGATCAACTAAAATAGTGGTGTATTAGCCCATTATTTACTAAACAGTACCTATCTAGTAATTTTGAAATGTTAAAATTGAAACAATTTTCAAACTGGCATTATCATAGCAATCTATGATATTAAATACTAGACTAGTGGCTAACCGTGCATGTTTGCTGGTTACAAACTTGTATATCATAATCACAGAATAAATAGCGCTTCATAATGAAAAATCTGTATCACAATGAATCTCATTAAAATATTATAAGGTAGCAAATGTGTAATACCTAAAGCAATTAAATTGTGATAAAAAATTCTATTATATGGTAGCGTTTAATTATGATTAGAACTATACAAGGTTATACTATATTTAGAAAAATAATAGCAAGTAGCTTTGGTCAAATATTTCGGGATCTGATAATATCATTGAATGGTTTGTGTCTGTGGGTAAACTACGACAACTGTTCGCATTTATTATGTTTATCAAGGCAACCACAACCCTCCTCGTACAATTCACACCAAAATGGTGAATCTCAGAAGCTCTCGTTACTATATTTATTTTCTTATAAAAAATTACGAGAAATAGGCGGGTGTAGCTATTATAATGCTTATAAAGCTGACCCCTGTCAAATTTTTATTTTATGCGGAAAAATAAATTTGCTAATTTATAGTTTTTGAAAACTGGTTTAGTTTTTATAAACGTAAATCGAGAAATAAGATAAAAATGCAATTTCCAAGAGTGGTTCGGGAGGCTTCTCGGACGGATTTTTTCGGGGCTCCCCGATATAAGGTTTTCAACTTTCACACCTTGACTGGCCGACGTTGGAACTTTTATATCAAATCATATACAGTGTGTCCACGGATTGAATTCACATAAGATGTAAATAACAAAAAAAAATCTAGTTAAAATTTGCGCTTTTGGGGATCAGCCCTGCTTGATTTGAAACTAATTTGTGACAAAATTTTACTTCCGAAAAATCACGTATTCCTTGGAAATTAGGAAGAATAGTAGATTCTGTAATGAGGTTAGAATGAAAAATTCGATATGAGTGAAAGATTCCGAACGCGAGCGTTAGCGAGCGTGAGGAACCACTAGTATGGAATTTTTTCATTCCAACCGACTAACAGAGTGTATTTTCCCCACGACCATATTATCAAATTCCATATCAAAATCACTCGATTTTTCACTCATTTTATTTAACTTAAAACACGTTAGAAAATACTACTTATTATGATGCGCACCCCCACGCCGCTATTGTTGACAGCGTGGTTGACAGTCTTGAAATCCATGGCACTCTATGCTGTGTTTAGTTCGATTAGCGTATATTCATTCATTGTCTTGTTATGGAATGAAAATATATAAAATAATGCAATGATTTATTATTATTAGTACGAAATATTAGTATCCCTATTATTATATTGTTTATTTATGTGCAATAGATTACAAAAATTATATTCAGATTCTGGAAATACATGCGAAACACTCGAGAAGCAAGTATTTAAGAATAATTCATCTCGCTCTAGAGTGAGAATTTTTAAGTTTTATTATTAAAAATGATTTTAGAATACTTACATTCACGAATGGTCGTGGAGAAACTAATTTTCAGCATCAGTAAAGTGCCCTTTTTGTAGGTTTTATGGCAACATGTTATTAAGGAAACTTATTCACAATAAAAAACTGGATAGGTGTGAAAAATTTCAAAAGCCTAGGTCGACTATAATCTTTTTCTGCTAAAAAGTTAAAACGAACAAAAATCAAAGTAGACCTAGGCTTTTGAAATTTTTCACACCTATCCAGTTTTTCATTGTGATAACAGCTAAACAAAGTGCACTTTTCTAAAAATAAATGGGGAAAATGCCAAAAAATCAAAGTAGGCCTATAGATATTCGAAATTTTGCAAACCTATTCAGTTTTTCATTCTGAACAAGTTTACTTATAAACATTTTGCCGTAAAACCTACAGAAAAGGCACTTTAATGATATAAGGAAAATTATTTTTTTCAAAAAACTTTTTTCATAATTTCCAAGATATACCTACGTGATTTTTCGAAATAAAATTATGTCTCCAATTAGTTTCAAACCAAGCAGGGCTGATCCCCAGAAGCTCAAAATTCAACTCATTTTTTTTATATTTACCCCTTATGTGAACTGAATCCGTGGACACAGTGTATATTAAATTGTCTTTCAAACAGCATATTTTTGGTCTAATGAATAACTTCTAGTTAAACTACTAGTTGGTTTCCATTTCTAGACAATATACATATATTTGATTTTAAAGTCATTTCCAAGTTTTACTGCCGACCATTAGATACTATCTGAGTTCACTTTCCACTATACAAATTTGAGTACCGCTTTCAAGAAGGCTTGGCGCATTTTTATATTTTAAGCGTGTTTCAGAAGTCACGTAATAAAACATAATTGAATTACCGCAGTAAATAATATTTATTAAATAGTAGATTGATAATAGTTATGCACGCTCGCGGAAATATTTATGTTTTTACTTTAGAGAAATGTATTGTATTTCCTATTTACTTACTGTGCAGAAATAAATAGAAAATGGAAAATGTATTTAACAACATACCTCCTCCTTGATCTGGTGTAGATGGTGGCTCAGGCGTGGTGTAAGCTGGTGTTATAACCGACAAGCTGCTATAGGAAGAAGTTTCTTGTTTTCTAGAGTCTTTATTAAGTTTTCTCCTGGTCTGTCTTTCGGTTGTAGTTTCTTCCTTGCGAGTTTTATTTTGGATTCTAAAAGTCAATGAATTATTTGAAATATTTAGGTAGGTCAAAATAGCAATTAATAAAAATTATCAAATAATAATTATTATCAAACCTTCTTCGGCGTGCTGGTGAATTTGAATTCGTAGTTTTGGTCCGCACACTTTTCTCTTCGTCATCATTTGTGCTGGTTTTCAAAGAAAGCCGTGTCCTTGTTTTGCTTTTCGTTTTGGTTGGTTTTGATGGTGGCGAAATAAGATTTTCGTCAGTAATTCTACAAATAAATTTAGTGTTAGTCTCTATTGGCTGTTAAATGTTGCAGTCAAACTTATATCCCGAAATACATTCTTAGAGTAGAGAACTAATATGAGGAGTTTAAAAGAATAGCAAAATAAGATAATACTTATAACTTTGGAATCACCCACTTTTCTTACAGTTCTTGAAAGCTTTTATATACGAGTGAGTAATTACTATAGAACAAGCGAGATTTTCTAGCCTTTTTGTACTTGCAATTCCAAAAATTTCAACAATTTTACGGTAAAAACAATGCAAAATCTTTTACAATGTTTTTTCCATTGTACAATTTTAAATATTATAGAAGTCACAATGTACCTATTTGATTTTAAACAATTTCCGAGCAAAAACTTTGTAACACCATAGAATATGTGGCTTTCTTAAAACAGATAATACCTATTCGTTTGATCCTGTTTGATATAAGATACACATGAAAAAATTAAATGACATTCAAATTCTCCCTGGCAGAGTCCTATTTGGATTCTGCCCAAAAAATTAGACGCATGTGCAAAAAAGAAATGACGCATCGTAATTGATTTTCGAAAACTAAATTTAAAAGCTATAATAGACGATAAATTTCCATTACCAAATGTCACAAATATACTTGACAAAATAGGAAAAGCTCACTACTTTACAACCCTCGATTTAGCAAACGGATTCCACCAAATCAAGATGTCACCAGAAGATATACCCAAAACGGCATTTTCTACAGACACAGGTCACTATTAATTTAAAAGCATGTCATTTGGTCTCAAAGATGCACCCAGCCCTTCCAAAAAGTAATTAATTTTTAAAAAATTAAAAATGGACTTCTTTTAAGTCCATAATGATTATTCACTTTCTAATTATTGTAAACGTATCGTGTCTCAATTTGAAATAAACTATTGCGCATAGAAAAAAGTCGTTCAGACAAATGTCATAGGTAATTTCGTAGTGAACAACTTTTGTTCAGAAAATTTCGATCTGTCGTTAGCAGAAAAACATATCAGATGTGAAAAAAATTCAACCCTTTGTTTTTCGTTTATTTCTTTTTACAACTTGTTATACAGGGTGATTAAGTTTTTATTCTGGAAACTTCGTCAATAGATTAAGCTCGTCGAAATATGAAAAAAGTTTTTACAAATATATGTTGAAAAACTTATCTTTTTCTAGATACAGGATGTTTAAATTTCAAGAAAAAAATCATTTATTTGTTATAACTTCCGATTCGTTTAATAGATTTGAACCAAATTTGGTACACAACATTTCCATGATTGTTTTACAATTTCAGGAGAATTTCAAGCTGCTTAGGCCACCAGTGGCGGATTTATGGGGGTTCATGTGCAATGTGCATATAAATTAGGAAAAAAATAGTAGTTGCAGTCCTAAAAATTGAAAATTTTAAGCAGCCATTAGAAAGGCGATTGTATTTTTTACAAAAAGTGTATCTTGGTATTTGTCACAGTCTGTTATACAGGGTGGACCCAGATCGACTATACGATAGGTATAAAAGACAAAAAAAAACTTCGAGTTGAAAGTTGACTTTTGGGGGATCAGCCTTGCTTGATTAGAAACTAATTTGCACCATATTTTTATATTTTAAAAATGAAGCAGGCCCTGACAGGGGCAATTTATTCATTTTCAGTTCAGATAAACTACCTTTTCTTGAAATCGGCAGTAAAGTGTCCCAAAATCGTCATTAAAAGCACAGAAATCGTACAATAATGTAGCCCATTATTGTACGATTTTTTCAATAAGTAGGCCTTGGCGAGATGTAAACATCAAACGTCAGACGCGGAGAAATCGCCCGTCAAAAGTGACCAAATATTCAAAACCCGGCCGATAAAGGCCCATTTAACTTTTCGTACACATTGCGAAATTGTTTCCTATAGAAGCGCAATCCTTCAGTATACATATTTTAGTAAATTTGAATATCAATAGATTTGTTGTGTAGGCTGCACAAGAAGCAGCAGTTTGGTTTTTCTGTCAGAAGGTGCCGTGTCTCATCATACTTGACCAAGGTAGAGCGATCGTCAAAGTCAAGCAACGCCGCGCGTAGTCGGTTCAGGGACGGGTGATCCCTTATTATTATTTTCTTGCCTAATAAAACATTTTTTTCCGATTTTAAAAAAAATATAATATGTACCTCGGCACTGAAGTTCTTTTTATGACTCATGTGGTTTATTTGCCCCGGCCAGATGCCTCGGCAACTAAATTCCACATGAGTCATAAAAAGTTTAACTTCAGTGCTTTGGTACATAAATAAGTATTTCCTTAAGAGATATCGAAAAATTTTATTGGAAAAAGTTGTCGAGAATGAAAATTTAAGTCTCCGTGCCAAATTTTAAAACAATCTGACTTTGATTTTTATGTAAAATTTCAACTTTATTTTTTTGAAGAAAATCAAAGTATGCTGATTGTTTTAAAATTTAGTACAAGGTCTTAAATTTGCATTCTGAAATTTTTTTTCTGATAAAATTTTTCGATAAATGTACATGATTTGCGCGAAAACCGCAAAAATGAATAAATTTGAAAAAACCAAAGTGTGCCGATTGTTTTAAAATTTTGTACAGGGACTTGGATTTGCATTATGAACAACTTTTTTTAATAAAATTTTTCGATATCTCTTAAGGAAAAGGTAGTTTACCTGAACTGAAAATGAATAAATTGACCCTGTCAAGGCCTGCTTGATTTTTAAAATATAAAAGTACAGTGCAAATTAATTTCTAATCAAGCAAAGCTGATCCCCCAAAGCTCAAGTTTCAACTTAAAAATTGTTTGTCTTTTACACCTATCGTATAGTCCATCTGGGTCCACCCTGTAGTTTAGCCGAAAATTTAATTTTTAGTCTGCGTAAGCCATACTAGCTTTAAATTTGTATTTTACCTAATATAGCATTCTACTGTCATTTTTACAATTATCGAAAGACCGCTGCGCACACATTTTACCCTGTACTGTCATTTTAAAGGGCATTTAAACATCCTATATCTTGAAAACGATAAGTTTTCCAGCTTATGTTTATATAAACTTTTTTTCATATTTCGACGTGCTTAATTCAGTGACCAAGTTTAACGAATAAAAACTGAATAACGCTGTATATTATGCAAAATTGAAGAAAATGTTAAGAGCACAATTTGGAGACCACCATTTTTGCTTCAAAAATGGTTTAGGCTATTTTTTTGGTAAAATTCTCAGACTAATGAATAAAGGGGACGCATTTGTTTACAAATTTAAGTGAATTGTTGACAGGAGTTATTTATTACTATCCCCATGTTTACAAATATTGGTCCTTTACTGACCTGCCCCAAACATGTTGTCACATTTAAGAGTAACAATAACTAGGAATATCATAAATGAAATAGGCAATTTCTTCAGTAGATGCATTGAACGTAAAATTGCCCCCACTTATAAAATTCAGACGGAACAGTAAAGTAAAACAACCTTTTCGTGTTCAAGAAAGATTATGTAGGTGTTTTATTATTGACAAAATGGTTATAGTAGAGAACACCCATTATTCTTCGCACTAATCGGCAACGTTGCGATAGTTTGACAGGGACCAAAGTTAGCGCTTGCTCAACTTGTTTGTTTTCCACTTTGTTTGTTTTGGTGTGTGCTTCGGTATTTGCTTAGTTTTACCAGAGAACAAACGCTAAAATCGAGTTTTTCGTGCGGTTCCAAGTTTAAAATATTAAAAAATGGCAAAAAAGGTGCAGGGGCGGCGGTGTCCGAGTGGGTTTTTCGATTTGACCCACGCTTTGGCACCGTACGTCGTGGGTTCGAGTCCCACCGCGGTATGTGCCATGGGTGTTGTGTTTGTCTTTAGGTTTAATTTAGGATTAAGAATATAGAATTAATATAGGCTGGTATGGGATGGCTACTAGCCAGATTAACCCTGCCAGCCGCGTAAGGAGGATGAAATAAGCCTCGACACTGGGTAAATGATGTCCGCAATCCAGCCCAATAAAAAAAAAAAAGAAAAAAAAAAGGTGCATAAAGTGCAAGTGTCTTTCCTCTAAAGTGAATAAAGAGAATATTTCGTTCCATAGGTAGTGTTTGTAAATACATTTATCTCTTTCATAAAGTGAGAGGGTTCAGCTTACCTACTGTTTACATCTGTATAACGACGCTATAATGCGGTGTCCCCTTTATTCATTAGTCTGAGGTAAAATTAAAAATACAGCTGTTATCGGCGAACAACAAATTTACCCCAAAACTGAAGATGGCGGAAAACCTGCAAGGTGTTGATGGTCGAAAACTAGGATTTAAGCTTTCCATATGGTGTACTAAAGATAGAAAAAAAGAATTTTTCTTAAACAATGAATTGCAATATTAAACCTTACATTTGCTGGACTAATCGGCGAATTCAGTTTTGTCGCATCTCCAACGTAATTCAGTCATCATCTTTACATACCCGTAGGCGTTGATCATGGCTTCCTTGGCCGCCTCGATGAGGGGATAGGGCCGTCCGTGGCACGACCCTCGGAAGTCGTCGTTGTCGATGGCCCAGAACATGATACCGCCAAGGCCCTTTTCCACCACGTACTCCGCCTTCTTCCGCACGATGTCCTCGTCATCGTACCCGACCCACTGGTTGTCTTTGACGGCGAATGGTCCCATCGCGTCCGGGTTGGGCTGCACCACTTCCCAGTCTTGCTCTTTGACGTACTCGCAAATCTAGGAAGAGATTCGTTGTCGTTTAAATTGAAACCACCTTTCACAGGGAAAACAACATATTAAAAATATTACGTGTCATTAATAGTTATGTGTTTAACTAGGCATAGAAAAGGAAACTATTTACTGCCGGAGCTATGACACGATTATTTCATAGTTTTGGTTGGACGAGGGAGCTATTAAAGTAGCCAATAAAATCTGTCTTTTTTTGTTGTTGTGTCTAACACATTTTCGGTTAATGGTATTACTAAATTCGTATTCAACAAAAAATATGTTAACGTCTGCATCTTAAGGTATCTATATTTTTTAAATTAGGTACTATTTGAGCTTTGTCGATTACAAGGATAAAAACATGACATATTATGCAAAAGCGGTCACGTGTATATACCAGTTGTTCATGGACCTATTACACTTCATGTACCAGACTCAATTGTTTCACGTTTAATGTGTCAGCATGTTTACCTAATTGTTTTCATAATCTACCTATATTTTTTCAATTTTTTTCATTCAAATGGTGGAAAAACCAATGGGCACAAACTTTATGAAACACTTATTCCGTGAAATTAATACTTTACAATAATTATTTTCATGTTTCTCTCTTTGTAGATGTGTTTCCCATTGATCCACATCACCTGGTCCTGACAATAAACTTTGCATCAAGCATGACAACATTTTTAAGTTTAATTTTTTTTTCAATCATCATTTATTGTTTCGGCGTGACAGAGAACTTTTCAATTTTTGCCCAATTCGACAATGGCTCGGAGATATCGCCAAGATGTAGAGACAGGTATGTATATAGGCTCTTTTTAACGCTAAATTCACTTGCGGAGTCTGGTTTTTGTTACCTTTACAAGTTGTTTATACCTCTTCGCATTTTTTTACCGCTTTATAATTCAAAAATGCGAAAAGGTAAAAAAAATCTGACGAATCAAGAGGACTTAGCGTTTAAGGGAAATACCTACCTTTTGTCGACAACCAATTTTGGTCACACTGTAGGTATAGGGTGGTCCACAATATAACCCCCTTATCTCGAGAATTTGGGGAGCTACGGAAAAAGTTTCGTACAAAAGTTGTTTGTAATCAAGGGAAATTACTATTTTTGAGTTTTGGTATTTACACGAGAACTTGATTGATTTTTCGTTTTTAAAGATCAGTTGAGGCGTTGCCAAATTATTAGGTATTTCCTGTAATTGCAGAGATATGGAAAATCAGTGATATTCCCGTTTCTGCTACATATTTTTCGAAGTTGAGTTATATGGGAATAACTGTTAGTGCCCACTATGGGTGGCCCACCACGAACTGCATCGATCTATATATGGAAAACTAAAAGTAAGGAAATTCTGAAAATTTGGCACCTCACCAATGCCGATGGGCGCTGCTCAGCTAAAATATTTTGGTGAATCTGGCACTTCCGGTTATACCGGAAGTCGATATCAACTTTCTTATCTCAAATGGAACACCCTGTATATTATTGCATTTTGGATTCTAGGCATCATTTTAGAACAAAAACATGCAACATGTCCTATGTCTAAATCCAACCGTTTTTGAGATATTTGATTTTTTCCGAAAAAAATTACAGGTGCAGACCTAAAGTCAATTAGCAATTTATACGAGGAAACCGCGAAATGTTAAAACGAATTTTTGGCATCGTGTAACAGAAGCCCTGACCTAGTGATCTCTGCTGAGAAAAAATATGAATAAAAATTACATTCAAAATGTGCCGAAATCTCGAAATTTTCAAATGGAAACCCCCATTTTTTTTAATGCGATCTTATTCAGCACTAAAAATGATGACAACTTTGTGTAAGGTTTCCTATACCTAAATGCAGTAATTTTCGATTAATTTACGAAAAACCGACTTTTCGCCCATAAAATGCGGGGTTTGCCTAACGCTTGGAAAATCATATTAGCTGTGGACGTTGAAAAGACAATCGCGGATGAGGAAATGTCACTTGGTTTATAAATTATTGTCAACAATAATGCCGGCGCGCTTAAATTACACAAACGAAGATTATTTAAGTTTGTTTATTGTCTGTGTAAGTGTAAGGTTTCCTATACCTAAATGCAGTAATTTTCGATTAATTTACGAAAAACCCACTTTTCGCCCATAAAATGCGGCGTTTGCTTAACGCTTGGAAAATCATATTAGCCTTGGACGTTGAAAAGACAATCGCGGATGAGGAATTGTCACTTTTGGTTTATAAATTATTGTTAACAATAATGCCGGCGCGCTTAAATTACACAAACGAAGATTATGTATCGCACGTTCTTGATATTACTTTGTTGCATTCTCCCTAGATAATAAACAAACTTAAATAATCTTCGTTTGTGTAATTTAAGCGCGCCGTCATTATTGTTGACAATAATTTATAAACCAAGTGACATTTCCTCAGCCGCGTTTGTCTTTTCAACGTCCACGGCTAATATGATTTTCCAAGCGTTAAGCAAACCCCGCATTTTATGGGCGAAAAGTCGGTTTTTCGTAAATTAATCGAAAATTACTGCATTTAGGTATAGGAAACCTTACACAAAGTTGTCATCATTTTTAGTGATGAATAAGATCGCATTAAACAAAATGAGGGTTTCCATTTGAAAATTTCGAGATTTAGGCACATTTTGAATGTAATTTTTATTCATATTTTGTGAACACCCTGTATAAGAACGGATTTATTTCTCAGCAGAGATCACTAGGTCAGTGCTTCTGTTACACGATGCCAAAAATTTTGAAATTTCGCGGTTTCCTCGTATAAATTGCTAATTGACTTTAGGTCTGCACCTGTAATTTTTTTTTGTTCCAAAATGATGACTAGAATCCAAAAATGCAATAATATACAGGGTGTTCCATTTGAGATAAGCAAGTTGATATCGACTTCCGGTATAACCGGAAGTGCCAGATTCACCAAAATATTTTAGTTGAGCAGCGCCCATCGGCATTGGTGAGGTGCCAAATTTTCAGAATTTTTTTACTTTTAGTTTTCCATATATAGATCGATGCAGTTCGTGGTGGGCCACCCTGTATAGTATTGAGCAGCCAAACTTTAATTTAGCTGTAGGTAAGGGGTATTCAGTTATGATCTCCGCATTTTTTATTATTTGGAAGAGGCCATAACTTTTGTTTTTAAAATGGAACACCACATTTTGATTATGCGAGACGATTCGTTGGACGTGTGCGGTTGGATGTGATGGTATCAATATTCTTACACTACATTTATGCTTGCCCTTATTACTCCCTTTCTTAACACATGTCATTAACTTCTGTTTAAAAAACTCAGTTTTCCCGGACTGCTGGAAAAAGGCGAAAGTTATCCCTTTGCCTAAAGTACAAAACCCGGAAAGCATAAATAATCTAAGGCCAATAAGTATTCTTCCTACACTTTCAAAAATTCTCGAAAAGGCTATAGAACTTCAACTCCGCAGCCATGTAAACGATAACAATATTATACCGCCCACTCAATCGGGATTTAGAGAGGGTCACAGCACGACGGCACTACTGCATATCTCAGATGACATATTTTCGGCAATAGATAGTAAACGTCTGACGGTGATGGTGCTGCTCGACTATACAAAAGCGTTTGACACACTCAATCGTACTATACTTATCTCTATTTTAAACTAAGTATATCGGATTGTCAGACAATGCGAAGCTACTTATTCAGGATTTTCTCAGTGATAGATCCCAAAGTCTTTTTTTTATCAAGATGAGCAGTCGAGGTATCTAAAAGTCCGTACAGGTGTACCGCAGGGATCTTGTTTATCTCCTTTACTCTTCACGATATACACATCAAACTTTCTCTATTTTCTATCCCCAACACAGCACTGTTATGCCGATGATACGCAGATTTATTTGTCATTTGGAAGGGATGAGGCTGACCAGGCGATTCAAGCTCAAAACTTTGACTTGTTCAATTTAAACCTTTTTGCAAGTAAACACTGTTTGCAGCTGAATGCATCTAAGTCTGCGGCTCTGGTGTTCGGTAACAGACCTGAAAGGGGAAAAAATACTAGCCCTGCACAGAAACTCCTTGATCATTAATAATGAAATAATCACATTTAAAGATAGCGCTAAAAACCTCGGGCTCATTTTCGACAGCGATTTAAGGTTCACTTAACATATCAGTAAATGCTTGCGTAGTGCATATTTAAATCTAAAATTGATTTACCAAAACAATAGCCCTTTAAACAAGGCCACGAGAACTATTCTATGCGAATCTCTGGTGCTCTCACGGATAAATTTTGGTGACGTCGTCTTTGGGCCCTGCCTGAAGAATTCAAAAACTACAAAATTCTTGTCTCCGTTTCATTCACGGGATTAAAAAGTTTGAACCTATAAGTCACACTCTTAAAACAACTAGATGGCTAAATATGCTAACCCGAAGGAAATTGCATTCTGCAAGTCTTTTCCATAGAATAATCAATACAGAAAAGCCACCTTACTTATACAAGAAAATACAGTACCGCACCGATATTCACAACATAAATATCAGATTTAGAGGAGTTGTCTCCATGCCTCGGCACCACACTGCTACATTTCAAAGGTCTTTCTCATACCAAATCTGCCATATCTTTAATTCAATACCGCCGCATCTTAAGAGAGCCATGCCTAAAACAAGTTTTAAGAAAAAATACTTTCAAATTTTATTTAATGAGCCATCATAGTCCTTTTGCCGCGCTTTATCCATTCAACTCTTTAGTACTGTATACATATAATATTGGATGTACAACTACTTTTTCCTTTCTTTTTTTCCTCTCCTAACAGACTCGTGTTTTTTACTGCTGGTTAGGTGTAAAAACAGTAAATCCTGGCCATACAGGATTGTGCTGAACCTCGTCTTATGGTGAGTTTACACATGCATAGATTTATTTGCGCCAATAAGAACTGGCGCGTCAGTAGTGTAAACATCGACTTGCATAAAAATTGAATCTTTGCATGCATAGACCGAAAAAGTCTGTAGTCTTCTGAAATCAGTTGCGCCAGTGGTGACTCATAGCCGCCAGAAAATATAATTGGCGTGTGTAAACAAGCACTTGCACGTCGGCTCGCCAGGTTTTAGTTGCATTTTCGACGGCGGACGGTGGAGCTAGTAATTCGTGTGATTGATAGCTATAAATAGTGTGTAAATATGGCTAAAAAAATTGGTCAGCAGAACTGACAATATTTCTGGAAGGGCCGACGTGGTTTAACCCACACACGGCCTTTTCATCGTTTCTTTTTTTTTCTGGATTTCTTCTGCCCTTTTTATTCAGTAAAAATTCAGCAGTTACTTTGCAGGCTTCGCGAAGTTCAGTCCACATTGCGCACTGTGCAGTGTCAATTTCAAAATGAAACTGGCGTGCCAAAAGTTTCTGTTTTTGAACATCTGTGTAAACCTTTTCTGGCATGCAAATGGAACTGGCGCGACCACTGGCGCCACTAAATCCATGCATGTGTAAACTCACTATTATGGTTATTAAAACATTTGTAATTTGCATATTTTCGAAATAAAAGTCCTTTATTATTATTCTATTGTTCAATACCTACAATTTACTATATCTGCGATATATTGCAATTTTTCATAGTTTTTGAGTGATTTGCAAGTATTTGTTTTTTCATTGATTTATAAGCGGTTTGTTATCACAAACATGTTCTCGAATTTTTTCCTTATTTTGCGTCTTTATATTGTGTAATATGTATAAAACAAAACACACACAATTGCTTTCGCCATAGTAAACTAGATATGGTGTCCTTATTGTTTTAAGAATTGGTTAAAAGTGATAAAATTTTCCCAATTCTCTTAATTCTACGACATACATACATTTACAAAATAAGCTAAATTTGATTGCCGATGAAATAACCCAATTATAAGACTTCTTTGTTATTTGCTGGGAGTGAATGAAAATTGAAATTGGAGGAATTGTCAATAGAAAAATTGAGACCAGTTTATGTGGACCGACCAACCGCCTATAAATCGATGAAAAAAGAATAGTGGCAAATCGTAAAAAAACTATAAAAAAATTCGATATAACGCTGATATAGTAAATTGTAGGTATTAAAACGTAGAATCGTCTCGCATAATCAAAATATGGTCGTTCTGTTTGAAAAACAAGTACCGATTGGTGCTTTCCAAATAAGAATAAATGGAAGATAATCCTGTAACTTGGGCTGCGCACTTTACTATAAGGGGCACTACTAGTTAGCCCCATATAACTTGAAGTGAAACAATCCCAGCAGGTCCACCAAAGTGAACAATGCCTAGAGGATTAGGTAACTGGGGTTACGGGTGTTGTTTACTTCATTTTTGTTTTAGGAAATAATAACGCGGTGTCATTTGCTTTTATACTCTTTCCAAAAGTAAAACAGGCTAGGTGTGCAACCCTACGGGGTTTTTGTCCATTATTTGTGAATATAAATAGCTTACCCCATTGTGTTCCTAGGTAAGACCATAATGGCTGAAATTCTTAAGTTTAGTTTAATATTATTGTTCCTAGTTTGTTTTAGCACTAAATTAAGAAACCGCTGTAAAGACTGCGATTGAAGTATCTCTCCTAAATTCAATAAACTTGGATTTCGATCTCATTTGGTTGTAATGAATATGGAGTCACCTCGGTCAACTGATATAGTAAATTGTAGTTATTGAACTGTAGAATCGTTTCACATAATCAAAATATGGTCGTTCTGTTTGAAAAACAAGTATTGGTGCCTTCCAAATAAGAATAAATGGAGATAATCCTGTAACTTTGGCTGCACTTTACTATAAGGGGCACTACTAGTTATCCCCATATAACTTAACTTCGGAAAGTTGCATAAATGTGGATATCACTGATTTTCCAAATGTCTGCAGTTATATGAAATATCTAATAACTTTTCCGCAACTGATCTTCAAAAACAAAAAAGCAATCAAATTTCCTCTTAAAGGTGAGTAACATAGAGTATAAAAAGAGGGCCATTCCAATTAAGGAAAAACGTAACTTTCTTGTTTTCGTTAATTTCGCAACACTATAATATCTACCAAATAAGAATTTCCCTTATTTACAAACAACTTTTGTAGGTATGCAAATTTTTTCCGAAGCTCTCCAAATTCTCGAGATAAGGGGATAGAACACCCTGTACATCAAGCACATAACTACTGGTAAAGTCAAATTTTAAATAGTTCCGCAAACAAAAATTGTTCCGTTATTTCCTTTGAATAAAGAATCCCAGGAAGGAGTCAAAGACATTTATCATAAAAATATTATTTTTTAGTCCCTAGATGCCACGAATATACACAGAAAAACATAAAAAGTTTCGCGGATTTCAAAAAGTGTACATGCAGCCATGGATGCTACAAGAGGGGGGGTCGCAGTTTAAAAGAAATGTCGAGAAGTTTTAACATACCAAGGTCGTCTTTGCAAGAGAGACGCAGAAACGGTAACTTTTGAAAAACTCATTTAGAAAGACAACAAACATCATGTGACTTTTGTGAATAATAAATAATTATTATATTATTCTTGTCGTTTTTATGTTTTGAGATAATGACGGTCTGCGGTCAGTATTACCCCATGAGTGTGGGTGGTATTACCCAACCGGTATTGGCCAACACTACATTTTTTATATAACGATATATAGTTTTTGGTTTGTAGTTTTTGTCTAGAATAAAAATTTATTTTGATTCTACACTGACTTAAGCTTTAATTTGACACCCCGCCATTACTTTACTGTTGAAAATGTGCCAATGGCCTTCAAAATTGCTTAGGGGGCCGCCATTCCCCTATGCTCACCTGTGCGACTTGTGGCACTTTCCTGACCGACAAAACTAAAATGTTTGAGGATAATAATCCATCATTAAGTAATTTTGTAATTTAAATTAACTTTTGAGGCCATGCATCAAAGTGGCATAGGCATTTGTGTAGGTGCCTACTTCTTCATAATTGGAAATTTAAAATTAGAATTGCAGCATTATTAAGGATTCCTAAACTTAAAAACATAAACGTGCCTTATATTTTTTTTCTGTATTGTAGGTACTGATGATTTCACGAAATAATACGATTTCTTCCTCGATTAGTTTGTCGAAACAAGTTTTAAAGGTGCTCGCCACTGTAAAAACGGAAACGGTGTCCCGCCATATTTGCTGAAACTATCCCGGTCGAGCGTTAAGCCCAAATTTGCTCCTTATCCTGGGGTTCTTGATTCAAAGGTTATATCATGCACAATTTATTTGGCACAACTGCAAACTGCATTGTTTAACAACCAACAGATTTCTAATTGGAAATGCTGTTATTGCATGTCCACCGACAGAGTTCGCATAGGGTGTAAATAACAAAAAAATCATGTTGAAATTTGAGCTTCTGGGGATCAGCCCTGCTTGGTTTGAAACTAATTTGTGACATAATTTTACTTTCGAAAAATCACATATGCCTTGGAAATTTTAAAAAACTAATTTTCCACATCAGTAAAGCGTCCTTTTTGTAGGTTTTACGACAAAATGTTATTAAGGAAACTTGTTCAGAATGAAAAACTGAGTAGGTAGGTCTAGGCATACTTTATTTTTTGGCATTTTCCTCACTTTTTGTTTAGAAAAGTGCACTTCGTGTCGTGCCAAAAATCAAAGTAGGCCTAGACTTTCGAAATTTCTCAAACCTACTCGGTTTTTCATTCTGGTCAAGTTTCCTTAATAATATTTTGTAGTAAAATCTACAAAAAGGACAGAAAATTTATATCCCAAATTAGTTAGAAACCAAGCAGGGCTCATCCCCAGAAGCTCAAATGTCAACTCGTTTTTTTTTGTACAATGTATAAATAACATGAACCAATAAAAGGCCTAATATTTTGTTCGCTCTATATGTTGATATAACAAATAGGAAGAACCCATGACGGTATTTTAACGAGTGTTGGTTGCGTTAATGATGCAATTTGAAACTTTTGTAATTACAATTATTTTAAATTTTATACTTAATAGTAAACATTGAAGTCAATGTTAACCACTGGATTTCGTAAGTGAATTTTACACCTAGAATCATGACCCTGACTATCGTATATCGCAAAATGCGTATCAAATTTTTGGTGGCATCGAAAACTCATAATAGTTATTAATAATAGGAATACAATGATTATGACACTTGTATCTACTGTCATTAAATAAAATACCGCGGCGTACTTAGCATTTTTACAACATTTTGTATGTAAGATAATATGCCTATTACCGCAATTGTTTGTAAGCTGTTACATAACAATGCGCAATATTTACTATTGTTTAGAACGTATAGCTTAGTTAAATAAACACCTATAAGTTTTGAAACATAATCTAGAAAGAACCCGTGTAGCCCAAGAATTTTAGATTGTAGACACAACATCCTTCCATTGTCCTTCATAACCAGCTAAAAGTTTGCATACGTGTTCTGCATAACGTCTGGAATAAGGTACTAGAATTATTCTCCACGCCTCCCCCGCTTGCCTCTCTAGATATAGCCTCCCCGCCCCCTCCCCCGCCTACACTTTCCGCGTGCCCCGTTTATGGAGGCTCGGGTCGGCGAGCGCCTGCATATAATATTATTCACTTGGCAGTTAATACAGTGCCCGCCAAAAAGTTGGAACCATGTTAGTTGAGTTTTTCTTGAAACTAGCCGATTAGAACCCAAAAAGGGTCCATAACTAAAAAATATCACGTTTGGATGATAGGCAATCAATTCTAAAGTCAAATATGGCACACAGAAAAAAAATGAAATTTATTAGTTTTTATATTTTTTCAAAAAATCAAAAATTTATCATTGTCAGAATTTTTGTTTGAAAATTTGCACATAGGGGTAAAATAAAATTCCAAGCAACTTTTTCAAATAACTTTTTTCGATAAAATCACAAATAAAGCGTATTTTGGCCATTTATTCAATTAAATGTCGTTTTTGACAGGTAGATATGTCAAATGACGTCACGACGTTTAATGATCTCATTTAGAATCTTTTTGGAAGCAGAGACGATCGCCCCAGAGTAGCTTCATCCCATATGGTTCCAACTTTTTGGCTGGCACTGTATACCGGGTGACCGTATTTCGAGTTTTTGCATGGGGATCTTTGCTATCTTAAGAGATACGAGGTCGGTTAAATTGAGGCAAAGTTGCGGAATTTGATGCCGAGTAACATGGTAAAAAGAAATTTTTGCTGGCCCTTTTCGTTTTGAAAATAATCCGAAAAAACTGAAAATTGTCGTTTTTGTTTTTATTTTTTTAAACGAAAACGAATGGCGCTGGATATTTCTAAGTTAAACATTATTAAGGCACTTTTTTATAAGGAATCTAACTATGGCCTCGATTATTTTTTCTCGCCTTTCTGGACAAAGATATGACTTTCAACTTTTATTTTTCTTATGGGCTCCGTATGGGATATTCGCATTTTTGAAAAGAGGATTTTTTTCTGGTTAAAATGATATGTCACACATTATGCTTTACTTTGTTTTTCTTGCCGTAATATCAAATTAATCGTTTTTGCATAGAGTGCCTTGGAAACGTAAGCCCCATAATGTTTGACATTTCTGCATAGAATGCGCTGGAAACATAAGCCCCATAATGTTTGATAGTTTAGTACAATTTTAAATGTCACGGATACCTACTTTATTTTACTGAAAAAATGTTATTTTCACATGAAGAAAAGCGTGACATGATTCAAATGTAGTATTCCTCAAATATAAATGACGACGAAGGGATATTGGACGAGCCATAAACAATTTAAGGAAACGTGCTGCATTGTACCTTGAGGAACAAGCAGGACAAATTGAACATTTATTGTAAAACATTGTCTACTCGTCTAGGTTTTTGTTGTTCTTGTGTTGCCAGTTTGACTCTTTTAGTGTTAATGTGTTATATGGCAAATGACGAATAAATAACAAGGCCTCAGATCATACTCTCTTGGTACGTTTATGATTTATTTAATCAATAAATTTAACATTAACTGAATTTTTACTGAACCGTTAAACAATATTCCAAAGCACACTTCGCAACAAATGGGTAACTAGGCTTATGTTTCCAAGGCACTCTATGCAAAAACGTCAAACATTATGGGGCTTATGTTTCCAAGCCACTCTATTCAAAAACGTCAAACATTATGGATCTTACGTTTCCAAGGCAAAAACGATTAATTTGATATTACGGCAAGAAAAACAAAGTAAAGTATAATGTGTGACATATCATTTTAACCAGAAAAAAATCCTCTTTTCAAAAATGCGAATATCCAATATGGCGCCTATAAGAAAAATAAAAGTTGATCGTCATATCTTTGTCCAGGAAGGCGAGAAAAAAAATTCGAGGCCATAGTTAGAAAAAGTACCTTAATAATGTTTAACTTAGAAATGTCCAGCGCCATTCGTTTTGGTTTAAAAAAATAAAAACGAAAACGACCATTTTCAGTTTTTTCGCATTATTTTCAAAATGAAAAGGGCCATCCAAAATTTCTTTTTACCATGTTACTCGGCATCAAATTCCGCAACTTTACCCCAATTTAACCGAACTCGTATCTCTTAAAATAACCAAGATCCCCATGCATAGACTCGAAATACGGTCACCCTGTATACGGGGTGACAATTTGGAAACTTAGCACTCTCCATATCTCAGAAAATAAAAGAGATATTTTTAAAAATCAAAATCCGTTTCGGTAATACGGAGGGGGAACCACAATGACATAGTTGGCGTCTCACCCCCTTCATCCCCCTGCGCCACAGCCACCCAAACTTTAAAATCTCAAATGGCAACACCCCATGTGTGATATGTCCTTGGAAAGCTCTGAAAAAATGGTTTCCAACAATATCAAATAGTAGTACATTTGGACTAGTAGTTTTCGCGCAAATGGAGAGAGAACATGAAAAAATAAATATTTCTAAAGTTCGCATTTATTTTAGTAAATGTTCAAAATGATTTCCATTTTGGGCAAGGCAATAGTATAATCTATTTTTAAATTCCTGTCGAACCTTCTCAAAAATGTAATTTTCGAAATATTTCGGCATTCTTGACTAATTCTCTGTTTTAGTTCGTCCATGTGTTATGAAAAAGATTTTTTCATATTTTTATCACTATATCTGTACTACTGTCATACCTGCTTTGGGTTCAATGGAACAGCCTATACCACTACTGTCACACCTGCTTTGGGTTCAATAGAACAGCCTATACACAGTTACGGGATACGGGATAGGTAGCCATAAAAACACTGCAAAAACCTTCGTATAGGAAACGACATTTGAGAAGGTTCGACAAGAATTTGAAAATAGATTACACTATTGCCTTGCCCAAAATGGAAATCATTTTTAACATTTAGGTACTGAAATAAATGCGAACTTTAGAAATATTTACTTTGACATGTTCTCTCTCCATTTGCGCAAAAACTACTAAAGTCTATCCAAGTTACAGAGGCAGTGGATCAAAACATTGGCCACCACGGGACCTATTCCCTTATTGGTCTGGCAGTCATAAAATGTAGAATTTCCTGCATATTTTAGATCGGATCGCGAGCAGTATATTCTGTAAATTTATATTGCTACTTAATTTAAGGAAATTTATAAGGATCCACGAAAGGTAGAAACACAAATTTTAGAACTTCTAAAAGAATTAGTTCAGAATTAGGTACAAGCCACTTGGAATCTCATATTACTCCGACCCTGGTAATCGATCGCAAGGCGGTCATGTGACTTTGTTTATATCTACTGCCGCTGTAACTTGTGGTATTGTTGGAAGTTGGAAAGCATTTTTTAGAGCTTTCCAACGACATATCACACATAGGGCCTTGCCATTTAAGATTTTAAAGTTGGGGTGGCTGTGGCGCAGGGGGTTGAAGGGGGTGAGGGTGAGTCGCCAACTATGTCATTGTGAAAGAAAGAAAATCTTACATCATTTCAGAAAAATTAAAAAGGATTTTCTGTCAGCGCCGGGGGTCGAACCCGGGACCTCTCGCTTGCTAGGCGAACGTTCTACCACTACACTACGCTGAACCGTTGAAATTAAGTCGGTCTGTTTGTATAGTAGCTGAACGGAGAAGCCTTCGTTCGCGCCATACCACAGAAAATACTCTCAAATTTCCTCCGAAACACACCAGACTAATAGACACAACCTTGACGTTTGTACCACCATACATCTTGGAAGTCATGCTGGTGTAGTCCCTCACATACCTGGTGTGTTTGGAGAGTATTTTCTGTGGTATGGCGCGAACGAAGGCTTCTCCGTTCAGCTACTATACAAACAGACCGACTTAATTTCAACGGTTCAGCGTAGTGTAGTGGTAGAACGTTCGCCTAGCAAGCGAGAGGTCCCGGGTTCGACCCCCGGCGCTGACAGAAAATCCTTTTTAATTTTTCTGAAATGATCCGATTTTCTTTCTTTCATATGTCCATTGGTCTACGTCCTATACGTATGAAAGTTCTTCTCCATTTCCATTTTTAGTTTTTATGTCATTGTGGTTCCCCCTCCGTATTACCGAAACGGATTTTCATTTTTGAAAATATATCTTTTATTTGCTGAGATATGGGGGGTGGTAAGTTTTCAAATTGTAGAAATCCAACAAAATATGGGAGACCTGAAAGATATTTTGCTTTTTGCACATGCAATGTCTGGTTTCTTCTATCCAATGTTTAAGCAGTACAGAGTTGAGAAGCATTATTTGTATTTCATCTCTACTATAAAGCGCGAGTCTTAAAGTTGATTTGGATGAACTGAGGTATTATATGTACAACAGGCAGTTGCCAAGCAATCAATAAAGGATAATTTTCAGCTCTCATCTCTACCACCTACTGAAGACACAACTCGGCTGTACTCGTATCATGTATATTTACAGGTACAGCCCTGGAATGGAAACGGTCTTCCAACTTGTGAATGGGGTTGGATAAAGCGTGGCGAAAGTCTAGTTCCGGTAGCAACAGAGCTACCCCTGCGCCTGATCAGTTACTACATCTTATCAGCTGCGGTTGTAAGAAGGGGTGCGAACACTGCTGTGAGTGTCGGCCTGACGTGCTCGGTGTTGTGCCGCCATTGTCTTGGCTACTCATGTGAAAATTCTCCTGAACTTATTTTCTTATTCTCTTCATACCTAATCATTTTTTCGTGGTTATAAATTAACTTTTTTGTTTCTTTTGGGATATTTTTTATCTTGCTTTTGCCTTTTTGTTTCGCTTATTTTGTGTTTATATAATTGTAAAGATTTAATGTACACTGGACTATGTTCGGTAATGTTATATTATGTACATACCTATTTATTCCGTACCCTGTAAATCGTAATGTTTTTACATTATGTTAGGTTCTTTGCAAATAAATAAATAAATAAATAAATATGATGAAACTTTGTAAGATTTTCATAATAATAAATATTTTTGTGTTTGATTTTTATGCTTTTCTACTGGTCGACCGAGCTCCTCTCTTTGAAAGATAGATGTTATAACGCATTTTGTATCTTTCTTAAATCTAATAAATCCTGGGATATGTAGTTGGAGCTGGCCCAACATTATTTTAGGAGTATAAGTATAGGTATAAAAACTTCTTCAAACTTACTTCGTAATACGCGAGGTACCCGTTTTCCCTCGTATATTCTCCCATGTCCCCTGGACCATCCGCCGGTGCACCAATCTCCGAAGCATCCGGATTGAACAATGTATAGGATCTTCCATAGGTTGGGATCCCCAGAACTAATTTTGATGGGTCGGCTCCATGCTTCAGATAGTGTTTAATTGTATAATCCTGAAAAAGAGAAATGAATATAAACTGAGCAAACCTATGTACTCAAAGATGCTTTCAAAAATTACTAAGTTTCATCAATGATTACAACCGAGAAGATGAAATAATATCATAGTCCAGAAATAGGTACTCTCAGGACGCTGATACTATTTTGACCGGATTCAGCGTTGTGTCACTACGCCCGAATCACAAGAGCGGCAAACAACATAGATGCCATTTGTGCCAATTGAAACTTTTTGGTCTCTGTTGAGCAGAAAGGCCTATTACAATGGTTGGGAAGCCATACAGACAAAGAACACTTGCGCCGGAGAATCTATCAAAATTTCGAGAAATAGATATAAACTCTCTTCAGACTCTCTCGAAATTAGAGAATAAAAAAATATTCTGCTATGGGTATAAAGCAATGAGCCCTGATAGAGAATATTATTTGTTGATAAAAATATCAATGAAACTTGGCATGCGATGCTCGGTAGATGTAGATACCCGCATTTTGTTCATTTTTTGAGTAATACGTTTTATTCTCCATAACTATATTAATCATACCATTATAACAAGTTTTGTTCAAAAAATATACTTATACCTACGTGGAAAACTATAGGGATCATTTTTCTTAATAAATGTGAAGCAAGCGTGTAAAAAGTGCTCTCTAACTTTTCTTGTAAATATATATAAGGCCATGAACTTTTAATGCCGTAATTTCGGAGATACAGTTAGATTTTATTTTTCAAACAAAAGGAAATAGCAAGAAAAAAGAAATTTTTTTATTTGTTTATGCACGACGTTTCGGTCAGTTGTGATATTTGGCAATTTTCAAGTAAAATGAGAGAAGAATTAACTGATTTAAACAAAAGTTATATCTAGATAATAAAATAGTCTATCTAAAAATGAAAAAAATGTGAAAACCTTCTCCATCACGCCCCGCTTAGATAACTACTACCCGCACAAGCCAGAATATTTTTTTCTATTTTTGTTCGCCCGTATAGTAACCATAATGATGCATCGAGTTTGAGACATTCTGTAGATACAGCTGCAATGCTATCGAGGTATATTGACGACTAAAATTATTAAAAGCTAGCCATAGAATACACGGCTAGTTTGAAGAGGTGTCTGATCCCTTGTAGGAAATGACCGACTTTCCAACTTTTTTTAGCTACAAATGTATAAAAGTTACAGTATGGTTGTGAATAAAAATAATTTTATTCGATTCAAGTTTTATTGAATTCCGCGGGGTGTAAGTCGTTTGATATATATTACCATCTAATATCTTGCCTGTATGTAAACCTCCCATCAAAGATCGGGGATGTAAAGTAAACGTAACATTAATATACCGTACCTATCCAAAAAGAAAAATCGGGATAAACCTCGCAAAATTCAAGTTTTGTTATGAGTCTTTCATTATTTTGCCACTTTTTGGAACATGTACTTATCTATACAATGGATCATAGAACATTATCGAGTAGAGATCCTTAATTCATAACGTTTCTGTTCGAATAGGAATGAGGACAATGGCAACAAATAGTATGTGATTTGTATATATTTAATTTCTGATGCTGTAATATTTGAGAAGTAAATAGCAATTAAATCGGAATCATTTACAATTTACCTGTGTACGAGAGTGCATCGAACGCTTCGCGCGCTTTCTACTGAAGAGAATTTCATATCGATTGATAGTGCGTACCTATATGCCATGAATATTTACATTCTGATTGTAGAATGATTTGAATACAATGAACAATAGTCTGGTTGCACATAATTATTTTATTAATCAATCGACGGCGTAAGCTTTCTTTCATTTTTTTGTGGAGGAAATTCTTGTTTTCTTGGGAAAAAGGCTCAGGTGGAAAAACCGAAGTGTCTACTGAGCTGCTCCTACAGTTGCTTTTTAATGATATGTTGTGACTAGAAAATGGATCTACATTTTATAACTATAATATACTTACCTTAAAGTTAGATAACGATGTCAGATTTTGTCGAAAGCTTGATTTACGAAATAACTACCAAATCATTAGAATAAATAATGTAACACTCATAAGCAAATTTAAGTAGGTATAGTTGATACAAATTTAGAATTATATTAGTGTTGAAAGCGACTGCTTTAAATAAAATATCTAAATAATTTCACAATTACATTTCTTTCTTCATTAGCAAGAATTTAAGATCCTCTCGACTTAATATTTAGAGACATGTTGTAAGTAATAATAATTATGATGATCCATATATTGTCCATTAAGTAAAATAACGGGTATTTCAGCCAAAATTATGTTTTATTTATTCTTTACAATAAACCAAGCTTTCGGCCATACTTTTGGCCTTCGTCAGGGCTAAAATAGTGTTAGGTAAAATATATTATTGAATGAGAATTATTTATATACTTACTATTGAGATGAATATTGAAAAGTTATGGCTCTATGAATATAAACGTCCAAAAATGGAATAAAATTGTTGTGTATTTTTGTTGTTGTCAACTGAAAATTTTGTAATAAATATTTATAGTTGTTATAGAAATTTGAAATAAAAGAGAATCTTCATATTATGAAGCAAGCCATGAAAAACAAGTGATAGCAGACAGTAATATTGTTTTGAGGTTATAAATTTTTTTATAGGTTATAAAAATTTTTAGGTTACTAAAAGTTTGACAATAAACAAAAGAAATATACATTTTAGGTTATTTGTCAAAAAGGTTAGAAATATTTGCCAATAAAAATGTTTTGTTTGAAACAAATTTGAGACAAATTTTTATAAATATAGGGTTATAGCAAAGATCAAAGATCAAAGATCATCTTTGGTTATAGTGAGTTATTTTGATTGTTTTTCATCTAAAAGAAAAATATAAGAGTAAATACAACTTAGATCTTCTATATCAGTTCTTTTGTTCATTGGATAATTTTCTTTATTAATTTCATACATCTCAAGGAAAAACCACTTAGTTAGATTTTTTCTTTGTGTAAAATTTTGACATTGTTAGAATTTGCGTGATGGCCTGTGATATTTATATGTTCAGAAAAAGCAGAAGAAATTTTATTTAATTTAACATCACTTTTTAATTAAAAAATAAAACTCCACTAATGTGTGAATCTAATGTTGTTTATTCGATCCCTTGTTATAATTGCAATAAAAAATACATAGGCCAAACTTCCCAAAATTTATATAATAGAATTTCAGGACACAAAATTGATGTTAAATTAAATAAAATTTCTTCTGCTTTTTCTGAACATATAAATATCACAGGCCATCATGCAAATTTTAACAATGTCAAAATTTTACACAAGGAAAAAAATCTAACTAAGAGGTTATTCCTTGAGATGTATGAAATTAATAAAGAAAATTATCCAATGAACAAAAGAACTGATATAGAAGATCTAAGTTGTATTTACTCTTATATTTTTCTTTTAGATGAAAAACAATCAAAATAACTCACTATAACCCTATATTTATAAAAATTTGTCTGCAATATTATTGTACACTACCCTATATCTATATTTCCCAAGTTTTCGGTTTTCAAACAAAACATTTTGGCAAATATTTCTAACCTTTTTGACAAATAACCTAAAATGTATATTTCTTTTGTTTATTGTCAAACTATTTAGTAACCTAAAAATTTTTATAACCTATTTAAAAAAATTTATAACCTAAAAATTTTTATAACCTCAAAACAATATTACTGTCTGCTATCATTTGTTTTTCATGGCTTGCTTCATAATATGAAGATTCTCTTTTATTTCAAATTTCTATAACAACTATAAATATTTATTACAAAATTTTCAGTTGACAACAACAAAATCATTTACACAACAATTTTATTCCATTTTTGGACGTTTATATTTATAGAACCATAACTTTTCAATATTCATCTCAATAGTAATTATATAAATAATTCTCACTCAATAATATATTTTACCTAACACTATTTTAGCCCTGACGAAGGCCAAAAGTATGGCCGAAAGCTTGGTTTATTGTAAAGAATAAATAAAAAATAATTTTGGCTGAAATACCCGTTATTTTACTTCATTGATATATATAAATACAGCCGTTATTAAAGAAGATCTATTATCATATATTTTCCCTTAGGTAATTCATTATAAAAAACGGAAATGTTTGAAAAATACTTACTATATTAAGTTCTGTGTCATAATTGTACTCATTTTCTTCTTCCAAAGGGTAGAGAGGAGCGTGGTGATTGACTGAAGGTTCGAATGCTGAGTGATAGTCGTAACTTAAAATGTTCATCCAGTCTAAGGATCTGAAAAAGATAAAGCAGGGTTAACAAATAAAGTGTGCCAAATTATACGAATATAAACGAGATTCATAATGGATTAACAGGTTCACAGTTTCTATGATTGTTCTATATACCTAAGCGAGTTCATCCAATAAGCCTATCTACATAGAGTGATAAAAATCGATATACAGGATACAGAATGATTTTTTAGCACCACCACCGCGATTTATTAACTTATTTCAAACTCTACAAAAAAAGCGTAAGAATAAAAACGTGGCAATTTTGGATAGCTTATAAGTGACGCTGAAAAGAAAATTTGCATCCATGCCAACTTGATACGCAATTAAAAGAAACTAAAATTGGGCATTAATAGATTTTAGCATGTTTGTTTCAGAGATAGAAGAAAATATATAGGTATACTGAAAATTGATGGCCCTGAGAATCTCTCATACAACTATAGGTGCTCAGATAGTTTCAGAATATTTCACAGGGTCTTCGGCTCTCTTGAGGCCATGCCAATCATAGTCGATGTGATGGTTTTTTTAGTATTGCTCGACAAGTTAGCTATGGATGCCCGCCACTTTTTTAACTTCACCTATAGTTGTCTAAAATTGCTCTATTTTGCTTTCATGTGTTTTTTTTTTTCTGAGGGGCGCAAAATAAGCGGGAAAATCGAGGTGGTACTCCTAAAAAAATCATTCTGTACGAGTATACAGGGTGATTCACGTAAGTTTTAGAAGTTTACGGGGAACGAGTGCGAATTTTAATTTGAAATTTTGGTCACTTATATAACAGGTTGTAAACTGTCTTTCTAAAACAACTTCCAATCACTTCCGGTTATACCGGAAGTCGATAGCAACTTTGTTATTTCAAATAGAACACCCTATATATTATTACACCATTTCGTTCCCTATTAAATTCCAAATCTTTTTTTGAACATAATGTGTACTATATTCCTAACCCTTTTCGAGATATTCGAATATTTTTGAACTGCAAAAATACATATTTTGCGTAATAACGAAGCAACCGCTTCATTTAGACATATAGTGTGTTATATATTTTTGAACTGTCTTTTCACAAGCATTTCAATGGTGCAATAAAAAAATATGGGTTCCATTTGAAAAAAATGAGATTTTTCAATTTTTCGATGTTTGATATTGGAAATTTTTTCCCGAATACCCTGTACAATATTTTGAAATGGCAAACAGACCATTTAATAAAGTTGACTTTCGCCTACGACAGTCCAAAATTTCAGTATTCCAGATTCATAAATTTCAAAGTTATGATCACTATGGTCGATGGCTGAAACACTCAAAAAAATCAAAAATTTGCGAATATCTCGAAAAGGGTTAGGAATAGGGTACACATTATATTCAGAAAAAAGATTTGGAATTTAATAGGGAACCAAATGGTGTAATAATATATAGGGTGTTCTATTTGAAATAACAAAGTTGCTATCGACTTCCGGTATAACCGGAAGTGATCGGAAGTTGAAAATATTTTAAAAAGACAGTTTACAACCTGTTATATAAGTGACCAAAATTTCAAATTAAAATTCGCACTCCTTCCACGTAAACTTCTAATGAACCACTTACGTGAATCACCCTGTATAGGTATATTTTTATTTTGGCACATGGTACAAGTAAGTATTGCTAGACTTTTCGGGTTTTCTCGATTCTTGGATAAATCAAGGTTAAGTATAATATGCTTTGGGATAAAGATTACGAGTTTGAAACATTTTTGTACATGTATAGGTAATTTTTTTTAATTTTTATTTTTGAATTTCGTAATTTTAATATTTATTTTTTAAAGAAATGTTAATACAAATACTCATAATATAGTGATGTTGGCATTATATATTTTTTGGCATTTATGTATGGACAGGAATCTACAATTTCTAATGTGCAGGGTGTCCCAAACACGACGCTCCAGGCTCCAGGGTTATTATAGGCAAACCAAAACAGCCAGTAAAAATTTGACTTGTGGGTTTCTTGTAGGACCACTCAAGCTTGCTTTTGGGCCAAAATAATAATTAATAATAATAATAATTCTCACCTTCACAATACTCCAAACTAGGAGTACCCCAGAAGCAACCACATGCTTGTGCGGGGGAGGGGGGCAATTACTATTATTTTGTCTTCGTTGCCATTTGTTACTAGGGCCGATTTTTTCTCGATAGAACTAGGATAGCATTCGCTCAATTACTATGGAAAACCCTAGAAAACCGTAGTAATCCCAGTGAGTGTAGGACAATTAGTAAATCACACATAAAGCTATTTTCGAGCAATACCGTGAACCCACATTATTTGTCCAGCGCTTTTGGCCATAGCGGCGTTTTTCTTTAAATACATGTGCATGCGCCTGCCTCGACATCGGTTCGAACCAAGGTCGATTCCCATAATAGTTCGCAACAATGATGCAACAGTCCAAGTGTTAAAATATTTTGAAGATTATCCGAGAAACTCAATTAGACAAGCTAGTAGAGAATTAAATTTGAAGAAGTCGTCCATATAACGAATTATGAAAGAAAACAAATATCATGCGACTTTAAATTACATTACCTAGAAGATTTAGGAGGCAAATAAAGAAAAAAGGCTTGATTATATTGCTTACCGAGATTGTTGACAAGCTTGTTTTCAGACATATACCTACTTTGGACAAACGAAAGTCGTTTTGTTAGTAATGGCTTAGACACCTACCTAACCGTAATAAAAACGAACATTATTGGGCCACTGAAAATCCTCGTATTGTCAAATCAATTCGGAACCACGGACACTTCGGCATTAATATATGGTGTGGCATAATTGGTCATCATTTAGTTGGGACATATTTTTTACGAAGGAGTTTTAACTGGAATAACATACCTCCAATTTTTGCAACAACAGCCGCCAGTTCTCATGGAAAATGTGCCATTGCATTTAAGAAGAACTATATGATTTCAACACGACGGAGTTCCAGCACACAAGGCCAACATTGTAAAAGAATTTCTAAATGATGAGTTTGGAAACAATTATGGATTGGAATAAATGGTCCCATAAAATGGTCAGGAAAGTCTCCAGATTTAACACCATCAGATTTCCATTTATGGGGATTTCTGAAGAACAGTGTTTACAAAAGTCCATCTTGGAATATTGATCATTTAATAGAAAAAATATAAGATGCCTGTCGGCAAATAACACGAGATGTATTAAGAAAGGTCACTAAGACAGAGGTTAGACTCCGTCTAGGCTTATGTTTAAGAGAAGGACAGGTAGTCACATTGAAAATTATTTATAAGTAAGAACCTACCTAGCATTTATTTTTATATTGTTGGTTTTTGTTTTTCGCTAAAATTGTTAGGTTTTTAAATACAATGTGGATAGAAATTGTGGAATATTGCTTATATTTCTTAAAATATTCCTCATATGGAAAACTTTTAATATATTTTAATATATTATATTAATAATGGCACCATATACATTTTTTGGTGAAAATTGATACATTGGAACTTTCTGAATACGATACAATACAATTTTAATGGGGTCGCATAAGAAAAAAATACAAAAAATTAAATTTTCTATTATGCTATTGACAATGTTTATCAAAATAATTATTAACATCAAGTTAGCCATGCCAAAATCAGAACAATGGGAACAGTGGCGTAGCTAGCTTTGAGTGGCCCTGTATCAAAGGCTAAGCCAAAGGCTAAGCCAAAGGCCCCTGAGCCGGGTAGTTGGGTAGTCAGAAATTAAAAAAAAATCTTTGTGGTACAAAATTGCGCCGCGCCGTGGCGAAAATTTTTCAAAAATGCAGGGCAAACAGTTTAAATTAACGAAAAGAAATTCGAAGCTAAACATATTCTTGTTAACTGGTGGTATTTTTTTGTTCACTATGACTCATAACATTTGTAGCCAAGAAGTTCTACTCAGTCTTCTTTTATAGTACAACTGTGACCAATAGAAATTTCGAAATTTGTTTTAGTGTGAGCCCATAAAAATCATTGCTTTTTAAACCGGCTATACAAAAGAAAGCAGATGTGTTTGGTTACTAAAATGCACCGCAGGCGAAAATTTTTAGAAATATAAAGCACAGATAGTTTAAAAGAGGTATAGGAAATTACAAAATCATAGCAGTATTATGTATTTTAAAAGCTTTTATTTAACTTGCAATGTATGTATGTATGTATGTAATTTGTTCGGGTGGAATCTTGCAACTCAATTTTGAAGCAGATATCTTCAACCGATCGAGCTGAAATTTTGTACACACGTTTAATTTGGATGACAATGCATGATTATATGTGTGACGTCATTCTAAATCCAACATGGCGGATCACCCAAGATGGCGGACTAGTTAAATTTCAACCGATCGAGCTGAAATTTTGTACACACGTTTAATTTGGATGACAATGCATGATTATATGTGTGACGTCATTCTAAATCCAACATGGCGGAACACTCAAGATGGCGGACTAGTTAAATTTCAACCGATCGAGCTGAAATTTTGTACACACGTTTAATTTGGATGACAATGCATGATTATATGTGTGACGTCATTCTAAATCCAACATGGCGGAACACTCAAGATGGCGGACTAGTTAAATTTCAACCGATCGAGCTGAAATTTTGTACACACGTTTAATTTGGATGACAATGCATGATTATATGTGTGACGTCATTCTAAATCCAACATGGCGGAACACCCAAGATGGTCATTAGAAGGTCTCCTCATTGAAGAGCTAGACTGTTCTAAACTAACCGGCAAACGACCTTGCAACAATGATGCGTTAACTGAGATGAATAGACTCAGACACCTGGCCAAACTAAAAATTACAAAATAAATTAAAAGTAAAAAAATATTTTTAAAAAAAGCTTTTATTTAAATGCGCTAAAAAGAATAAAATAATCTTTTCTTTTAAAACTTTTACTATCAACTTATAACGTCATTCCACAATTTATATGATATAAAAGCTTGTCGCGAGATTTAAGTTTTCAAACTAAGTAAATACCACTACTTAAATCTCGCGACAAGCTTTTATATCATATAAATTGTGGAATGACGTTATAAGTTGATAGTAAAAGTTTTAAAAGAAAAGATTATTTTATTCTTTTTAGCGCATTTAAATAAAAGCTTTTTTTAAAAATATTTTTTTACTTTTAATTTATTTCGACTTTTCTCAATGTAGGGGGCTTGAACCCCCAAACCATATACAAGCCCTGGGCTTATGTATGGGAAAAGCCAGGTCTCGTGGAATCGGTAGTTAGCTAAACCGGCGCTGGAGGGGAGGAAAAATAAAAGAACAGCTTATGTCATTATTTATAAATAATACCTACAGAAATAAAACTGCCCGCCGATTTTTAAATTCGAAAAATAAAAAGATAACAGGGGCCTTGTGCGTTATAACTGTAATTATATACTTTCTGTAAACAAAAAATTATGAATTTCCTTTTATTATGTCTATGTGATGCATAGATGCATACAAATGTTAAAAGAAAATAATTTAATTTTAGGTTTGAAGTAGTAACCAAATCCAAGCAGAAATATTATGATTCTTTTTTTTACTGGTCGGTGCCCCCCCCAGGCCAGTGGGCCCTGTATCATTGATACAGCTGATACAGCGGTAGTTACGCCCCTGAATGGGAAACTGTCACTAGCTGTCAGTTGCTTGTAATTGTGTGCATTGTTACAGTAAACGTACTTTTTTACTCAATTTTCTGTGTACTTAAGTACTTAGTAAGTTATAATGGTGCTTGAATTAAGTGAAACGGAAAGAATACAGGTTAACATACTAAGTACTTAAGTACACAGAAAATTGAGTAAAAAAGTACGTTTAGTGTAACAATGTACACAGTTACACAGCTAGTGACAGTGTCGCATGGCTAACTTGATGTTAATAATTATTTTGATAAACATTGTCAATAGCATAATAGAAAACTTATTTTTTTTTGTATTTTTTTCTTATGCGACCCCATTAAAATTGTATTGTATCGTATTCAGAAAGTTCCAATATATCATTTTTCACCAAAAAAAGTATATGGTGCCATTTAAAAAAATTAAATCGGTTACCATGGCAACCACATCTTTTGTGCTACGAAAGATTGCTTGATATCACTAAACGGGAAATAATTTCCCCTAACACTTTTATTAAAACATGTTTTTGATATGAGCATAATTCCTTATTCAATGATATGAGGAATATTTTAAGAAATATAAGCAATATAATAAATAAATAATAAGTGTTTATAATGACAGTTTTTCTTAAAAAGGCGGTCATACAGTAGTTATATTTTTAAAACTAATAATAAAATTTAACACTGTCTGAGCATCTGTCAATTGCTTCTTTCAAAACTATACCTTCATAAGTCATTGCCAACTCGATTTTTATTAAAAAAATACCATGGCATATTTTTCATATTTATACATATAATACGATTAGGTATAATTTTTTAATGAAACAAGATATAAAAAAAATATTTACGAAAGTTTATCAGAAAAACGTACTCTTTCCAAATATACCTAAAGAGAAACAGGTATGGTCCTGGGAAAAATATATTTGATGACGTCATTACCTAGATTTCCCAAATTCCTAAAAACTCTCTTTTTGGCCCAACAGCAAGCTTGAGTGGTCCTACAAGAAACTCACAAGTCAAATTTTTACTGGCTGTTTTTGGTTGCCCCAGGGGCGTCGAGTTTCGGACACCCTGCACACTATATACATATTCCATTAGAGAAGTCTGAAATGCCCTATTAATTTATTATTAATTTATTATTCACACTAAATTTAAAATCTATTATCTACACTAAATTCACTTACTTCATAAGTTTTGGTACATCATATCCTTTGTTTATGTATTCTATTCCAGCTGGTACCGCCATTGTCAGCAAAAGTCTTGGTCTTCCAGTCTTTTCTGATTCTCTATCGAATTCTTCTCTCAGTTCCTGTAAAAAAAAGAAAATTCACAACTACGTTATGTAACGTTTTTTCTGCCAACGAATATGCAATTATTGTTTGTATTACTTATTAGATCGTGAAAAAATCACTGCCATTTCTATTTTGTGGCTATACTCTGTAAAGACCAACAACCACAAAGGGAACTCAACTGCAGTGTTATTAAATACTTTCTAATAACATAGTATCGACTTTTGTAATAGGAAATATGTCCGAGTAATAAAGGGTTAATAGTTTAGTTGTAAGTTGACCTCATTTCAAGAGGACTACAGACATACAGGTATTTCATAAATTTAATATAGCTCAGTTTGTTTCAGTTTGGCAATTTTGTAATCTACATCTGTATACTTATAAAAGGGGCATTCACTTATGCATGAATGCATGTTGAAAATAAAGCCCAAACATTTTTTTCCGATTTTTTTGAGACCGGGAAAGGCGCTAAAATTAAATATCAAAGTACAATTTTCTAGGGGAGTGACGTCATGATCTCAAAACGCAGGTGGCTTCAATTTTAGCGTTGCTGTCAACGTCCTGCGCTACTATATCTGATCCTCGCGTTTTTGTGCTGTCAAAACAGTTGAATGGACGACAAACAGCCGACTTTAAATTCTGGAAATATCGTTCAAAATTTGGCGGGATATTTAAATATTGTTACAACTTTTTGCCCAATATAAAATTGTGTGGTGCCTTCATGAAAAATCGGGCTCTAAGTTAGATTCCTAACTTCAACTTAGTGAGTAAGGGCCGCTAGAACATATTTTCCATGTTGGTGAAAGAAAGAAAGAGTTTTTCAGGCTGGGCTTTGTTTAGCAGATATCCAGTTATAAAAATACTTTATTATTTTATTCCACAATTTGTAATATCACACTAAAGTAAATAATAAATTTCGTCAAAAGTTAGAACAATGTTAAAAACTACAGTACATGTTCAAAAATGCCACTCTTTACATTGATACATGCCTGGCAAACCAAAAAAGGTGATTATTATGATTTTTTAGTTTTTTAAGAAAATTGTGTCAGATATTATCGTATTTTCGCCACTAGTGATTCCAGAAACTCAATATTCTCACATTTTGTGACAATAAATTACCCAGATATATTGACTTAATATAGTTTGAAAAATGTTGAAAAAAACATATTTTTATGAAATTTCATTCGGTATCTCTCTAGTTCTAGCAATCTCCGACGTTGTTCAGTTTAAAAATCAGCCACCCTATTGACAGTAATTATAATCTTAATTAAAAACAAAGACAAAGCTACACATAGACTGTGAGTACCATTCTTGAAATTTCCGCACGCTACACCAAATATTTTGCATAAAATTTTATATAAAAACTAATAACTAAATTTATCTGTTTTAATTTGCTTTCGCTCCAAAGTTTGAAAGTTGGTGCAGAGGATTTTTTCGGACGGTTTCAACAATGCTTTTGACTATCTATGCCTCCTTTCTACTTTAATCCCTGTTACAAATTATTGTTTTTGATTTTTCTACAAAGAAAGTAGGTAGGTTGGGGAATAGGTGAGCCTTAAAAAAAATTTTGGTGAGTTGAAAATATAATATAAAATACTTAATATAAAATTAGATGAAAAGAAAGAAATAGTTATGTTTTACATTTAAAGGTGTACTATTTTACAAGCTTTTATTTAACTTGCCCTGTTAGTGTGTGTGTAGATATGTGTGGGTCGAATCTTGCAAGCTGAATTAGAACCACTTCTTGACATCTGATTGAGCTGAAATTTTGCATACACCTTTAGTTCTGGCAGGGGCGGATGGGCAACCAAAATTCTTACCGGGACAGAGGTGGCGAGGCGGCCCTATAGAAATTTTTACCGGCCTTTATTTTTAATTCTTTCTCCCTCTCCCTCTCCGTCGTCCTCTCCCCACTCCCAAAAAAAAAACCACTGAATAAAACAATGACGCCAAATTATGATATTTAATAAATACGAATAAAAACAAAAAATAATGTCTCTACAGGGTGGTCCAAACTTTATCAGCAATACTTTAAAAACTGCTAGAAAATTTCAAAAAAGAAGATTTTTTCATATAAACATGTATGAAAATCCTAGCGGTTTTTGATATCAAAGTTCAATTTTTTTTTCAAGTTTTCTTTTTTTTTCCTAAAGGAAGACAGTTAAGGCAAACATATTTGGTACAGTTTAGACACTCATTAAATACTATAAATTAAAAAGAATTCAGCCCATCTACATCCACCAGTGCCGGAGAGACGGGGGTCAATCCTCATATTTTTTTTATAAAAAAATGGTAAGCCACTGAAAAAGTAATATTTTTTGCCTTCACTAAATTTTCCAATTAATTTTTAGAAAAAAACTATTCTTGACTTTTTTTCGAAAATGTACCGTTTTTGAAAAATTCACTTTTGCGCTTTAATTTTTTTAGCAGAAGACAATGAAAGTAGGTCTAAGCTTTCGAAATTTTGCACACCTACCGAGTTTGTAATTCCGAACAATTTTCCTTAATAACATTTTGCCGTAAGACCTACCTAAAGCCCACTTTACTGGTGCGACAGATTTTTTTAATTCCCAGGACACATGATTTTTCGAATCTAGAAACCTTTTTGTAGGTTTTAGGACCAAATGTTTTTAAGGAAAGTTGTTCGGAATTGAAAACTCAGTATGTGTGCAAAATTTCGGGAGCCTAGACCTACTTTGATTTTCTTCTTCTAAAAAATTAAAACGCATTAAAAAGAATTTTTCAAAAACAAAACAGAACAGAAAAACAGAATAGTTTTTTTTCTTAGAATTTATTGGAAAATTTAGTGAAGGCAAAAAAATATATCTTTTTCAGTGGCGTACAATTTTTTTATAAAAAAAATACGAGGATTGACCCCCGTCTTTCCGACACTGGTAAACTGTACCAAATATGTTTGCCTTAGCTGTCTTCTTTTCGCAGAAATACAAGATAATTGGAAAAAAAAATTAACTTTGATATCGAAAACCGTTAGGATTTCCATACATGTTTATAGGAAAAAAATCTCCTTTTTGAAATTTTCTAGCAGTTTTTAAAGTATTGCCGATAAAGTTTGGACCACCCTGTATAAATAAAATATTAAAAACAGGTTACTTCATAAAAATAAAATTGTCATAAATAAATAGATATTTTTAGCCGGCCGCGGCGGCCGACTGACGACCGGCCCATTGGCCCACCAAGTAGGCGGCCCACCGGGAAATCTCCCGGTAGTCCGCCTGTCCCATCCGCCCCTGAGTTCTGGTGACAATACAATATGCAACCCCGAGGCCAACGATAAAGAAGGCCACGGCGCTAACGCATAATCTCGTAGTCACGTGACCAACTTAGTTCTTAGTTGAAAGGCATTTTTGGAGATAAGTAGCTTTCTCTAATTGTTTTTTCAAAATTTTCAACCTGCCTCAGCTGTTTTAGGCTGAGAGTTAAACGGCACTGCACTCACAATATTTTGGCACATTCTCAAAAATTGTTGGAACATCACCTTCCTTTAGCTTAGGTGATATTCTCTATAGGTATTTTCCTCCCACAACACATTTGTCCACTTTAATTATTGTTTCACTTTCTTGAAAATGTGTTAGCCACACATACTTAAGGGTTTTTTAGAAATTAAATCTCAGTTGGGATTTGACGAATCCACTTGGCGGAAATTTTCATCCCGAGGCAAAACAAATGTTTGTTATGGCGACACTTTCTTCCTGGCTTTTGTAATAGGTATGTATAAATATAATATAAACAGACCCAATATTTGGTATTTAGGTTATTTTTTAAGAAATAAAAATGAAAACTAACCTCAGTAGGTATACTGTAAATATTGACGAGGTCTCAGTTGATCGGCAGCGTGAAAGACCATATCAGGGCGTAGGTCGACAACGAAAATCCTCGGGTACGTTACAACACTGATTTATTTCGCACAAGGTGAATGGTGAATACAATAAATACACAAACCCGAACGTGGTCAACGGGAACGGCTTCCAGCCACCCGGACCGTCTGAACTCGCGGATCTCCCGTAAGCAGTTCACCCCTCTGTGTCTCAGGCTCCACTGTCCAATACTAATACTGTCCCATGTCCATAATAGTCCATTCCGGGTTCCCTATTCTGTGGTTCGGGGGAGAATTCCCCTTACAGCGCTCACGCGTCGCGTCGCGTCGGTGAGAGCGGCACCAATACTCTTGGACGGCACGACTCCCACCCAGACACCCAGAGGCCATAATAACACCTGGGCGGTTCCCCTCCGCCAGGACACACGCGCACTAGACACAAACTTGTTTCTAAAATATAAACTAAGACGTTTAAAAACACTTTAAACATTGAAAACTTCTCAAAACCCAAGCTGCCGCTTTCAGTTATGTGACAAATGACATGTAACGTCTGACTAAGATGGTCACGTGATTTTTGTGCGCCAGGGCCTGTCTTTATAGTAGGCCTTGATGCAACCTCTTAATATGGATATCAAATATGAAAGAGCTTGAAGAGTAGAAAACGATTAAGTTAGTGACATCACACTAAATTTAAATGAAAGGGCTTGAAGAGTAGAAAACGATAAATTTAGTGACACTACACTAAATTCAATATGGCCGCCGCTCCAAGATGGCTGATTTTTTCTTTTCAACCTCCTTAATAAGGGTATGAAATTAAAGGACTTGAAGAGTGGAAAACGATAATGTTAGTGACATCACACTAAATTCAATATGGCAGCCGCCCGAAGATGGCGGATTAATATTTCTGCACAGCCTACTTGACATTGGTATCAAATGAAAGGGTTTGAGGAGTACAAAATAATTAGATAATTGACTTCATACTAAATCCAATATAGGGGATGCCCCAAGATGGAGGACAAAATTTCTTTACTACCCTCCTGATATGAGAATCAAATAGGTACTAAAAACCACAAAATAAAATAAAAGTTAAAAAACCCTTTTAGAAACAAGCTTTTATTTAAGCCATGTACTAAAACAAATAAAATAAAAAATAAAACATAATTAAAAAAAAAAACAAGCTTATTAATCCATGTACTAAATCGAATAAAATAAAATAAGTATAGGTTTTCGTTAAGATAATTCAATGCCAAATTTCGAAAAAGTTTTTGGGAATCAAAAAGCGATCGCCACTGGCGCCACACGACGACAAAAATAGACAGGGTGGTTTAATGTTAAAAACACCATTGTTGCAGATTCTTTAAGAAAATAAAAACATGGAAATATGTCTCTTAAAACGAATTTAATTTAAATTGTTATGGCCCTTTGATTTGACAAGTTTACATATGGCATATTTAAAGCGAGTATAGGAAGCAAGCAAGACTATTCTGGTACCTACCTTTTGGTTTGAAATGAAGTTCATTGATAGTAGTAGATTGTTCTTTATACAGAGTGTTCCATTAATAATGGACCAACTGCATATATTTTGTTCCAAAATATTATACAATGGAGCTTATCAACTACACTGGTCAAATCTCAATAGTTCCTTGAAATTGAATTATGGAGGTATCTCCCAAAACAGTCAAACTGCTGGACTGAAATTTGGCACAGCTTTGTTTTTAGGGATAGAGAATAAGATGAAGGTGTCAATTTCTACACATCTCACAGCCACTTGTGGTGTTTTTGTTGAGCTATGGACAATTATTAATGGGACATCTTGTATAGCGGATTATACGTTATAAAATACTCTTCCAATATAATATCTAATCTCGTTTAGTTGAATAGAATAATGTTTATTCTTCTGAAATTCACCTAATGGTCTGTGCCTACCATTTTTTCATGTGCATGGTGCATGGCAATTTCGTGTTATCACAAAAAAATCTATATATACCTAAAAGCTCTGTTAATATGACAAAACTGATATACCTACTTAGATATAAACCAGGGGCTCTTTAAAATAAGGGGACCCAGCATTTCACAGTCTATCACATAGGAAAAGTGATGCCTTGAGGGGAAGTTTGTTTTCTGTATACTCCAAGGAGACCACAAGGAGCCTGGTACAAGGTTATGTTATAATATCAGTGTGTCCAATTGCTATCAGGTTTTATGTGATAAGATAGTGCCATAGATTCTAAAGGAGGCAAAAAATTTCCCATCATAATTAACAATTTTTAAGTTTTCTAACTTCCAGATACTCAGATGTGACAATTAAAGAATTTCAACTATACAATAAATTTGTTTCATTTGACAACTGCCATATTCTGTATTTGTAGACACACCATTGTCAAGTCTAATTTTTAGAAATCATGGAAACCATTGTTAATTTTTACTAACAATCAAAGTACCTGTTTTTTTTTCATAGATTTTCCAATAAAATGGCATACTTGGCATCACTGATACCATTAGAATGAGGAAAGAATAGGCCTCACTTTGGAAAGTATAATGCTGGGTCCCCTTACTTTAAAGAGTCCCTGATATAAACCTTGTTTATGGTATCCCTAGTTAGCCAATGTGTGACAGTTATAAGGATGCAGTATTAGATATTGGATACAAGCAACAGATGGCGCTAAAAATTAAAGTGGCCCAGTCATTACCTATTACCTACCAATTTTCTTCTGTCGAAATCTACCAAAAAAAATAAGAACAAAACAGCCGGTCAACTTTATTATTTTCAAAATCTGCCCAATGTATCTACTGTATTTCTGTCATGTCCTTAGGTCAGTGTCCAGACCTGGACCGACACTATATTAAAGACCCGAGTATGACGTCATATTTCATTGTTGCTTTGCGTACTGGGGTGGCGCTACTCGACGAAAAAAATTGTGACTTATTATAGGTTATAGGATGGTATTCTGTGGTTACAGGTATGTCAGTTTCTGACATTTAGAATGTGCCATGTTTTAAATATATCCTGCTTTATTACGTTTTACGTTCTTTTTACGGTAACAAATTCCCTTTGCGGTCAATATTTCGCACTTTTGTCATATTAACAGAATTTTGCTAGGTACTTTTTTTTTTGTGAAAACATGAAATTTCCATGCTCATGAAGAAGATCGTATGTACAGATCAGTACGTGAATTGCAGAAACATTAACACTATTTTGGAATTACATGATTTTTTTGTCCAACCAGTTGAAAAAGCGAGAATTCTGGATATTACCTATATTTTGGAAGAATATTTTGTAACTTATGCAAGAACTAAAGCAGAAAATTTGGTCTATAGTCCTAAAGCGAAGAAATGGTCCACTATATAAAGAAGAAACTGGAAAATCTACAGCTAGCAATGAATTTCATTTCAAACCAAAAGGTACCAAAATCTTCTTGCTTGCTTTTTAGACTTGCTTTTCTTAAGAAATCTAAGAAAATATGTCATGTAAACTTCTCAAATTAAAGGAACATAAAAAACATAATTTTATTTTATTTTGGATATTAAATTCGTTATAACATTGTCGGGCCAGGTCCGAGGTCAGACATTGGCTAACTAGAGTATCCATAAACCTTCGATCTTTATTCAAAGGTTATAACCACAGAATACCTTCTCATAACCTATAATAAGTCAACATTTTTTCCTCGAGTAACGCCACTCCAGATTGCAAACAACAATAATATTATGACGTCATGCTCGGGTCTTTAATATAGTGTCGGTCCAGGTTCGACTCACATCGTCATATTTAATAAAATACACTGCATTCAAAAAACAACGCCGAGTCAAATCAAAATTGGATATGATTTATTAAAATATAAAGTACTTCTTATATTACCTCTGATATTAATCAGGACAGCTAAATGATCAGAAAACACGATGCTTCTTCAAAGTGAACTGAAAATTTTTACTTCGCTCATCATGTTTTATGTATCGCAGGGGCATCTATTAGTGAGTGGACATAACTTTAAGATGTTTCCAATTCGGAGTTATGTTGGGTGTATCAATGCCTCCCGTATAACTATGTGCCCATACTCCCTCCTACTCAGTTTTACGAATATTTTCTTTATGTCCGCATAGTTTTCATGCCAGTAATTTTGAGCCAAATCAGAACAATATAAGCACCAAATTCTTGATATTATAAAAGAGGTATAGAGAACGAACACTAAACAAATAAGTGATGAATCAAAAAGAAATATCCCTTTTATTTTTGGTGGTCCTCTATTTATTGGGAAATAGTAGATAAAGTGCATCCAAATGTAAAATGATAACGCCAACCTTCACCCTTTGAATTTTTTGTTGTTCTAATACCTTGACCAACTGAGCGTAATTGTCTCTGTCCCTAGGTTTTCCACCATCTCTGAAAGTTGGATATTCCCAGTCCAAATCCAACCCGTCGAAATGGTTCTGCCTCAAGAATTTGACGGCATTCTTCACCAGTTCCTTTCGCCTGTCGGCATTAGCAACCATGGGCGAGAACCTGGAGGATCCTTCGTTCCACCCGCCTATGGCTATCAGAGTTTTCAGGTTTTTGTTGTAGGTTTTCAGTCCAGTGAATTTGGCATATCCGCCTGTAAAGGAAAGCGTTGGTTAGTATTGGTACCTTGTTTTTGTTAAGTCGAATGCCAATTTTGGATGTGATATCTCTTAAAAAACAACATCGTTATTTTATCGCCCTGCATATTTGGAAAAATCGGTGTCATCGCATTTCGAAACACTTATTAAATTGTTGTTACTGAATTTCTTTAACGGTTGAAAAAAATATGACGATTCAAACACCATATAAAATGTGTCCACGGCAAAGCGGTATTATAGGTGTATATGACAATTTTTTTTGCATTACAAACACATTTTTGGATTCTGCTCTTGCTTCACTCAAAAACTATTTTTAGTAGCTTTAGGTAAAGTGCCTTTTTTGTGCGAAATATTGAAAAATAATTGTATTAGAAAAACTTGCTCAGAATTAAAAAATGTGACGTTGTATCAAATTACAGAACTAAATATTTTTTATTTATAAAGGGTGTCCAACTTTATCTAGGGCCGGCTGCGATTTTTTTATACACCCGATTTTCACGAAAACCATTTAGCGATTTCTTTATTTAAAATGTGACCCCACAGCGTTAATCAGAACTTCCCAAAACCCTTATATACCAAATTTGAATAAAAAATATACAGGGAGTTCCACTCTGCAGAGTGTCAAAATTGAGCAAATTAGGAAATTTAAAGGCATCTGCCAAATCAAGTGTGCCATGGAATCCCTTCAAAACAGTTGAATGGTCAATAGGACCACTCAAGGTGTTGGTGTGCAAAGGTCCAATACAAAATATACAAAGTGTTCTTTTCTGTGCCATCTCAAATTACTGAATTTTTTGAACTTTGTAATAGGGGTAAAAAATCGTGTATAACAAAACCGCTCCACACACTATAAACGAACTTAATAAAAAAAAAATACAGAAGCCTGCTAGTCAGTAAGTCCATATCAGTTAAGGTGTCTGGTGTGCCACAACAGGAAACACACAGAGAATATGTATCATCTTAGACAGTGACTTTGTTGAGAAAGGTCCAATAATTTAAATTATTTTTAACTGTTGGTTGACATTTTGCAAAGAAATAAATTACTTTTGTGTTTATTAATATTTTTTCAATGATTCCAGTGCACCCCTGACCAGTATAAACTTTCATAAAAATTCAGAATTTTGAGATGGCTCAGAGAAAAATACCCTGTATATTTTTGTAGTAAATCTTTTCACACCAACATTTTGAGTGGTCCTGTTGACCATGCAACTGTTTTGAAGGGATTCCATGGCACACTTGACTCGCCAGATGTCTTTAAAATTCCTATTTTGCTCAACTTTGACACCCTACAGAATGGAACTCCCTGTATACTTTTTGTTCAAATTTGGTATATGGGGGCTTTGGGGTGTTCTGATTAACGCTGTGCGGTCAGATTTTAAATAAAAAAATCGCTAAATGGTTTTCGTGGGGTATAAAAAAATCGCAGCCGACCCTGGATTTGCATTTTGAAAATGGCAGGAAGGTCAAAAGAAGCGGTTTTTGAAGGCCTTTCAAACAAAAAAAGTGTAGGTGATTATCTCCAAAAATGAAGATTTTACGGATTTGTACAGTTTTAAAATTGGACACCCTGTATATATATTTTTAAATTATAAATGTATTCATAATTTAAATTTATCTATTCCACCAATGTTCCTCCAACAATAAATTATTCTGGCACAAGGACTGATCACTTTTATTTTTGTTTCCATGGCATACTCTTCTTAAAACATTAAAATCACAAATGCTGTAAATTCAATTGACCTTCAAGCCATTCAAAATTGCTATGAAGAATTTAAGAACAGAGTTGAGATGTGTGCTGAAAATGGAGGAACATGGGTAGAATAAATAAATTTAAATTATGATTACATTTGTAATATTTAAAAAATATATATAAATAAAAAAATTACTTAGTTCTGTAATTTGATACGTCATATTTTTTTAATTCTGAGCAAGGTTAAGTTTTATACCTGTTGCGATTTTTATTTTTAAGCTGCTACCAGGGCCCTCTATAAATTTTCCAGTCCAAGATACTAAAAATAGTTTTTGGGTTAAGCCAGAGCAGAATACAAAAAATTGTGTTTGTAATGAAAAAAAAAATTGTCATATTTATACACCTATAATACCGTTTTGCCGTGGACACATTGTATAATCTCGAGACCCCGTAGAAAAAAAATAATTCACAGCACAAAACACTTTTATACTATCATTGTACGCACCAGCTGTAGAAGTGTTTCAAAATAAAACCGAATCACCTTGTAGGTATGTCTTATTTAATTAGCTCAAAACATTGAGTTTATTCCTTTACTCAATGCTCAAAATCAAAATATTGGCTTACTTCTATTGGATAGGTACCAATAATTCTTCTTCTTCCGGTATCAAAAAAAATAAAGAAGTCGGATCTGATCTACCTATGCAATAAAACTATGAATCCGAATTTCACGGTTTGAGTAAATTTTATAATACTTAAATTTGTTGGTAGATGTCGCATGTATAAGAACAAACGAAAGCGACTAAACGTTTTGTTTTGTTTCATTTAGTTCCTCTCGAATTTATCCAACAACTGTTGCATAAAAATAATTACTAGTTATCTGATTTATTATTGTGTTGCAATGGGAAAATGGGATTTTGATTTGTGGCGAAGTTCCGGAGCTTCAGTTTAGCTTTAAGTAGAATAATATTGCTAGCCGTGCATAAAATTGGATAGTAATTCTAAATTCTATGTTGATAAATTTAGAGTTTACGTTATGTATATAAAAACAATTGTGCCAATGATCTATCTGTTCTAAAAGGGCAACTTCAACAGGGGTCAGAAACCCATAAAATATAGACTATTTTTCTATATATAATATTATGTATAAAGTTAATAATAATATTTTCCCTTGTTTCTCAAGGAAATAAAATGTATGCATATCTACCGCATAACATCAATTTAAGAAATATTTATTCTCAACAGATGTGCAATTGCCAAACAATAGGCAATGCTTGTTTACTTCACCTCTCCAGGAATTATGTATTTATGCACTCACCACCATACATAAAATACCTAATATCTAACGGTTTTTTTAGTTAACAAGTTGATTTAAAGAATGAGAAATACTTTATTATAGCAATGACCCTCACACCCTCCTGTGCTGTCCTGGTGTATGAACTCAACATACGTCATATTGGCTATACCAGCTCCACTTTACAATATCTCGAAAACTATGTAAGAAATAACCCTATAGGTTACAAACACCGGATGTGATATTCAAATCATAAATGAGCAGTTTTTATTATTTTTAGTAGTTAATATCAAAAGTATCAAAAACCAAACACCCAATGAACAAATAGGAAGTTCACATAACTAACAATCATGAATGGTTACCTTACACCCTCTAACCCCTTCTAGTAGCTGTAGAAGACGCCGAAGTCTCCTACATGTCACCACTACTAACTAATATCAATTGGAATAAATAACACCTTGCCGATGGAAACCGTATCTCCGGTAGCTTAGTTGGTTAAAGTGCCTACGGCCACAGTAGGAGTCCCGGGTTCGAGTTCCGGCTGAAGTAAATTTTTTTCAGAAACCAGTGTCAATTCTGAAGCTAGGGTCGTCCTCGGAAAAAACTGCACCCTGGTTTTTAACTGGCCCTTTTGTCTCAAAAATTTAAGAAACAATCTGACTTAATAATGCTCTTGAAACACCCTGTGCAAAAGTGGAAACGAATTGGCCAAAATATTCTCGAAAGAAATTTTCCTGTCTGGCGATTGAGTACATAAGAAAGTGTAAATGATAAAAAAAATCTAGTTGAACGTTGATATTTTGGGGATCCCTTTTGCTTGATATCAAACTAAGATGTTGTGAACATGGGTTAAACCAATTAATAGATACACAAAGTGTACTATTTTTGGCCAAAAACGAAAAAAGTCAGGCGTTCATTTTGAAAATACGGGAAAAATTACTAAGAAGATTTTCAAGCTTTGGTAAATCTGTCTACTTTGATTTTGATTGTATTTGTGTGCATTGTGCTCAAAAAACCAATCTTAAAGATATAGGTTATTTATTTATTTATTTCCCAACAGAAAAAATCCAATTACAGGACAACATAGAAAATTAAATATAAAATTAAACAAAAAGTAAACACAGTTTCATAACAAATAAAATCTATACAGGGTGTCTTGTACGGGACACCCTGGATATAATAATAATCAGCAAACTAAATACAACTTAGTTGGAAAAGCATTCAATGGCACACTTCAAAAAGAAAGATTTCGAACAATTAAATAGATCAGATTAATCAGGCAGCATATTATAGACAGTAGTTGCAAAATAAATTGGCGTCTTATACATTATATTGGTGCGAGCATAGGGAACGTAAAACGTAGACTTTAGACGCGAATTTGGTCTCGGTACTAAAATGTTTTTGTGTTTAGACAGACAAAAAGGAGAGTCTATGTAATTACGCATACTGTTATATACAAATGAAGCACCACAAACGAAACGGCGAGTTTTCAAAGAAAGAATAATAAATTCGTTAAGGAGTGTTTGATGATCAAATCCGCGAGGAGGATAGGTACATGCCATGAGTTTTGTAATAAAGAAATTTCTTTGAACATATTCTAATTGCTTCTCATGCGTTTCAGAAATTGGATGCCAAACGATAGAACGGACGAGTGAAAAGAACAGTCTTGAGAGCCTCAATATTTGTGAAGCCTCGACAGTGTATTGTAGTGTTCCCTGAATGTCACAGCACTGTCAAAACGAACTCCAAGATCATTAACATTGTCTCTACATGCAAGACTCGTGTTACCTAACTTGTAATTAAATATTATACTTGACTCTTTTCGAGGGTACCTATAACTACACTGCACTTGGCAGGGTTCAAATCCAGGTGATTAACAACAATATATTTTTAAATCGTCCGCGAATTACTGTTGTAATATCATGAAATTATTTTGAAGGGTAAGTTTTTCTTAGTAACTATTTCCCATATTTTCAAAATTATGCATAGTTTACTCCTGAGGTTTTCTTTTCTACCTTGTAGGTAATAGGGTAGATATACCTATTTAATGATCATTAACATTGCATTAACTTAACCCAATCTTAGTTTGAAACCCAGCTGGAGCTATTTCCAGAATATCAAGTTTCGACTTGAATTTTTTTATGATTTAGGTACACCTCTTGTGTTCTCAATCCCCGGGCATACTGTAGCAAAATAAGCTAAATATGTCAAAATAAGCAAAACATGTCAGTGGATAAATTCGAAATTAAGAAAATAAATATGCTTAGAGTTGTCGCTCTGTATTTAGTTGTATTTGGGAGTAGCCACTGTGACCTTAACATACCTTGTCCAAGAATAAATTAATTGTGTTGCATGCGACGTTGAAATTCTATAGCTATGAATAATCAAGCAAAACTTTAAATTTTAAACCTCGATTTTGTCCAACCGGTTTTGTTTGTGCTCTGAAATGCTAAACTTATTTACTGCATGACTAGCATTCATTTTAACCGAGTCGCATTCCTACGTTGCAAAAATTTTCTTGAACATATAATGAAAGCAACTTGATATGGGCTTGAGACATGACCAGTATCAGATAATTGTATAAGACAGCGTGAAGATTAGTCACACATCCCTTACTTCGAAGAATGGACACTCGATACGTACAATTGTTTCGTAAAATAGTTGGTTGTAAAATTATTGTTTACAACCGGTTTCGCAATTTTGTTTACAAATCATCTCTAAAGCGCCAACGTAATGTCCTGCTTTTTCAAATAGAAACTATGACAAATATCAGATAGCGGCTTATTTTATGGTATGGAATTGCCATATTATGTGTTTATACCAAGCTATTGGTTTATTTGCTATACAGAATTATTGGAAAATCCCCTAGCCAAACCAGAAAATAATAAATACAATTTAGAAAAAAATGATTATGACATTATATCGTGGACTTAATACAACTAGATAACTTGACTTTTTTGGGAAATTGCGTTACCTACTTCCTAGAAACCCTCTGAGTTCTAGCCTTTTCTAATGCAACCACTAGATAGGTCATACGACATTCCAGTTGCACACCCTCTATATCTTGTTAAAATTATATCGGCAAAATTTCGTTACTACATATATGACTTCTATGTACAGTATGTTCACGGATGGGGTAAATAAGAGGACAAATGGACCAAAAATTTCATTTTTTCGACAAAAAGTCATTCTTGATAAAAGTTTCTGCTTCTCGAAAAAATATGGTCCACGAAGAGAATTTTCGTTTTTTTTATACAGGGTGTCCAAAAAATACAAAAACATGAAATGCGATCAAGAATAAACTGCCTTTATTTTTAAAAATATCAAAAACTTTTACTAAGAAAAGCTGTTTAGAATTAAAAGACGTGTCTGATTGTAACTTTTTAAGCAAATCGGGCGACTTTGATTTAAATGGGTAAAAAATTGAAAATAAAAGTCGGCGGATTTGCTTCAAAAATTACCCTCTTACACGTCTTTTAATTCTAAACAACCTTTCTAAATAAATATTTTTGATATAAAAAGGTCAGAATATGACTTGGAAAAATTTCGGTTTTAAAAGAGTAATTTAGAAATTTCAAATTTTTCCTTCAAAATCTGGAATAAGATTCTTTAAAATTTTAAACAAGTTTTTTATTTAACGTTTTCCATTGGAATTTATAAAAAGCCAACTTTACTCTTCATCAAATTTTACGTTTTTGTATTTTTTGCATACCCTGTAGAAAAAACAAATTTTTGGCATCGTGGATCTTATTTTTCAAGCAAGCAAAAACTTTTATAAAGAATAATATTTTTTCGTATCTTTCACTTTTTGGTCCATTTGTCCTCTTATTTACCCCATCCGTGGACATACTGTATATAGAAACCAAAAGCAATAAGTTTGGAATACAAACCATTTTATGAACATATTTCTCACAAAGAAGAAACTAAAAATAGTAAATCTAAGAAATCAGGCGACTCCCTAAAATCTGAAGAATATGGATTTGGGAGTGATTAGTTATACCATTGAGTCTCACTCAACGGTTACAACTATTATGTTTTTTATATACAAAATGTTTGTCTTTTTTATCCATTTAATTTTTAATTGGGTTTTTCGCCACAGAACCCGAACCAAACTGATTAAAAGACAACTTTTTCAAGTTGCCAGAAAAATTCATAAACAATAAATCTTAAAAAATAACTTCAAACTTCAACAACTTCGTTTTCTGAGCTCTTTGGTAGACCGACGAGTAAATTTAATTATTCCTTACATTCCTGGACTATCAGATATGATAAAACGCATAGGCAATCTTTTTAAATTCAGAACAGTATATTTAAAACCAAAAATATATAAGATCTTCGTGGATGTGGAAAGTTTTATGTTGGGGAGACTTGTAGGCAATTTAACGTTGGTTTAAAAGAACCTAAATATTATAGGTATCAGGCAACCAAAGTCACAAATATGTGTACACTCTTTTAATAATACCTAATCATAACATTTTGTGGAAAAGGTCCCAACCAATTTTTAAAGAAGAATAGGCGAAAAATTAAGGAATCAATATCTATTCTAGGAAATATGCGGACAATGTATTGCTGAATGTTCAGTGGAAATCCGTAAAATATTTTTGCGGTTATTCAAAGAGAAGTTATTATAGATATAATTAGAGAGAACGCAGGGTATACAATATGACAGATGGCTATATATTCCCTTGGTAAAAACAAACATTTCTTATTATATCATATATCTTTATCACAAGATCCACAAATCCAAGTTAGATAGATTTAGTGTAAAATTTGAAAATTAAATATTTCAAAAATGGTAAAATATAATGATTTATAAAGTTTGATACTGTGTTAACCCTATATGAGGAGTACATTTCAAAAAACCGAAAATACATATATACCTAGATTATTCCCATTAAAAAACGTATCTTTGGTTTGCTCAGGTTAGAGTATGCTACAACTTTTGCATGTTTGAAAAGTTTTTTTTGTATCTCAATCTCAAAAACTTAGGAGTTAGAGGGGGACACCCTGTACCTGCAGTTATCTCTATAGGAAGTTTTAGATGATGAACAAAAAGAGCAATATCAGTTTTGATTTGGTTTCCGATTTATTGTTGAATCTAAATTGGATTGAAGTTCCGTTTTGAAATGGTATAGTATTAAACGCCGTCATGCCAATTATATGTATAGGAAGAATTAATATCGAAGTATATAAACTGCTGTAACCACTTTCGATCTTTGGTATATTGTATCTAATAGAAATTAATTGCCGATACTTTTACTTTTTACTTTACTCTCATTGAATCCACATTTTTATGGATGGCTGGGTTATGCGGGTAATCTGCCCAGTTTGATAAGTAGCTACGACTTTTGAAATTTATTTTTCCTTTGCTATATATGGGTACCTATTTAGCGAAGCGTGACTGTCACAAAATACCCGCGCTTCGACTATATTACTTGGACGCATTTTTCCCTATAGTGGCAGTTTATATGGTGGGTAAGTAAAAAATCGTTGGGGGCTATTTTGTATATTTGGAAATTAATCCCACAGATCCAAATATTTCATGCCTTTTTTTAAATCAGGTTTAATATGGCGTTCTTCTGATTAATTTTTGGCAAGTTATCGTTATTAGTTGATGTTTCGTTGTTAAATCTATGAACACTTTATTAGTTTGTATGAGGGTATTATATATTTTGCTATTCTAAGTCAAGTTCACCTGACCAGTTATTATTCTTCAGTTCGCTTTCATTGAACACATAGTCAGTCCATGACCTTAACTTTCCATGGTACAATTTTAATGTTCTGCAAAGATGAGCGTGTTAACGTTTTATTTACGGGTCAATTAAGAACGCCTTGGAACTAAATAGAAAGTTTTTCATAGTATCAAATCATCATCAAAAATTTAGAAGTCACAAATAACCGACTTTCTAACTAGCAGCAAATTGACGACAGTAAATAGCTGTTCCGGACAAGTTCAAAATATCAACTAAACAAAGAGAAATTTAACTAAGGCTTAAACTTTTATGAATTATTGGAGGAAAATGTCATACACTGGAGATGAATGATGATTAAAACTAGGTAGGTGTGTCTTGTAGTTGCGTGCCGACATGAAAATCTCTATTCACTTTCAGTTTCCTCTTTCTATAGAAGTGATTTATTCATAATATGACTGTTGTCTACGTAAATATGTTTAGTACACTACGACATAATACAAGGTAGTTACACTAGGTATAATATACAGGAAACATCTACATTGAAATTTTTGATTTTCTTAAACGAATACAATTTTTACAATAGGCCATCGCTACAATCGGTATAATTGAAAATTTAACAGAATATAGGATATGAAAATTCAGCAAAAAGGCGAAAGATAAAATTGTCCTGTTTTCACCCACCGCCATATTTCCTAAATAAAAAATAAAATCAAAAATTGCCGAGACCCTTCGATTTTTGTTCGAAGGAGGTACTAATGCATAGCTATGTAATACAAATCCACTTACCTCTCTACCACCGTCAACTTCAAAATCTACTCTTCTTGCGATAACTCATTCAAAAGGGAATTTTGCCAGGAATACAGAAGAGTTTAATTGTTTAAAGTTGGTTAAAACTGAACAGAAAGAAGGGTAGGTTGTTCTAAAAACTAGTTGTTACTTAAAAAATCAAAACGTATCCATGATTAAATGACGTATACTCGTTTTTATAATGTTTTCTCATTATGGGCACAGGGCACACTAACACTATTAGCCAAAAACTAGGGCACAACAGTTTTATTCAAATCTCTTAAAAACTTTAGGACAGAATTTCAAAATTGTCTCGCTTCAAACATCTCATAAAATTATTTTATTTCAAAATTTATTTTGCTTTGTGTAACACATGCCTATAACATGACTGTTGCATACGATGATTTCAGAAAAACATTTTAAAAAATCTTTATTATTATTATTTTTAAATGCTACCTACTTGGCATTTCAAGTAGTTTTTAGGGAGTATTATTTTCAGTTTTTAACCGATTTAAATATATACAGGGTGGTCCAAACTTTATCAGCAATACTTTAAAAACTGCTAGAAAATTTCAAAAAAAGGAGATTTTTTCATATAAACATGTATCGAAATCCTAGCGGTTTTCGATATACAGGGCGTTAAAGTTCAATATTTTTTTCAAGTTTTCTTTTATTTTTCCTAAAGGAAGACAGTTAAGGCAAGCATATTTGGTACAGTTTAAACTGTCATTAAATAATTATAAATTAAAGATAATTCAGCATATCTACTTCCGCCAGTGCCGGAGACACGAGGGTCAGCCATCATATTTTTTTAATAAAAAAATGGTAAACCACTGGAAAAGTACTTTTTTTGCCGTCACTAAGTTTTCCAATCAATTATAAGACAAAAACTATTCCTGACTTTTTTCAACAAATGTACCGTTTTTGAAAAATTCACTTTTATTTGTTATAATTTTTTTAGCAAATGAAAATCAAAGTACGTCTAGACTCTCGAAATTTTGCACACATACTGAGTTTTCAATTCCCAACAACTTTCCTTCTAATTTTTCGCACCAGTAAAGTGGGCTTTAGGTAGGTCTTACGGCAAAATGTTATTAAGGAAAATTGTTCGGAATAAAAAACTTAGTAGGTGTGCAAATTTTCGAAAGCTTAGACCTACTCTGATTTTCTTCTGCAAAAAAAATGAAAAGCACAAAAGTGAATTTTTCAAAAACGGTACATTTTTTTTAAAAAAGTCAAGAATAGTTTTTTTCTTATAATTGATTGGAAAACTTAGTGACGGCAAACAAAATTACTTTTCCAGTGGTGTACCATTTTTTTATTAAAAAAATATGATGGCTGACCCCCGTCTCTCCGGCACTGGTGGAAGTAGATGGGCTGAATTATTTTTAATTTATAGTATTTAAAGACTGTTTAAACTGTACCAAATATGCTTGCCTTAACTGTCTTCCTTTAGGAAAAATAAAAGAAAACTTGAAAAAAAAAATTAACTTTGACGCCCTGTACATCGAAAACCGCTACGATTTCGATGCATGTTTATATGAAAAAATCTCCTTTTTTTGAAATTTTCTAGCAGTTTTTAAAGTATTGCTGATAAAGTTTGGACCACCCTGTATATATTGTGCTCTATTCTTGGCGAAATTACATTTAAAATGAGATATCACAAAGAGTAGTCCCATTTAAGATTGTATTCATTGCCGTGCCTTAAAGTCCACTTTACTAAGTTTTGCGGACATTAGGTATAAGTGGCACTGTAACGCTCACTAAATTGACACTCGCTTCCCGCAAATTGATACATTTACTCAGTTTTAAATAAGAAAAGTAATAATTAAGGCATTCAGTTTTATTAAAAAAGGTAGACAACAAAAATTGGTAAACAACAACAAAAATGGATGTACCTACTAACATTTTTATATTAACCTAACCCCCTTGGTACATATGTAACTATTATAGTTGATGTTGGTGGGGCTTAGGGAGATGATTGAATCGATATTATCATAAGCATTAAAAAAGTTCCCCTTTTCTGCGATTTTTGAATTTCTCTTTTGTTAGGGAAATACCAGGAGTGGCTAATTTTCAAATGAACACGTACGAACATGTACGAATACATATATCTAAAAATTGGAAGAATATACCCAGGCCAAGATGCGATATAAATTGCGTGCGAGCTTAATCCTTATTGGTTACAGAAAAATTTTAAACAGGGTTCGGATTTTTTTTAAAAAAAAAAATTTGGTGAACTTAGCCCTCACTGCCAACACTATGCCAAATTTTTTTCGCTCAACAGAGGAAAGGTATTACCTACTTAGTTGGTCCGCTCATCACGGGCAGAATCCCATGCTTATCTGGATATTCCAATCAGGTCGGTGTCCGTAATGGATTTCCTTTTTTTCCAATCAAAAACAGCACTTGGCTTGTCGTTATGTTAGGATATAATATATTTTTTCTACTCCTATGCTAGTAACATACCTACTAAGTGACGGTTTAGGTTATAAGTAAGTCCATTGTTACGAATACTGACACGTAATGACTGACACTTAATAATAGTATATTTCACACCGAGGTGGGAAGTGTTTCATTACTGTCGAGAGATTAAATAGTTAACCGAGGTGCGAAGCGCCGAGGTTAACTTTATCTCGAACTTCTAAAAAGTCAGAAATGTCAACATTATCTACATACATGGTCGTAAATAATAGTATATTACATAGAGAGAGTTGTAAACAGCTTATTACGTATGAGGGGAAAAGTTGCGCACGAGCCGCGCAGCGGCGAGTGCAGTAATTCCACGAGTATGTTATAAGCTTATAACTCTTATAACTCGAGTTTTGTATTATAGTTTTTCTTCGATGAAAGAAAAACTTTTATAATAGATAAGCAACTATACTTCTGATTATCTGACAGGCAACAATTAGTATGTTGGTTAGTTGCTATGGTGACGCGGATGCCGCGCTAACAAGGCACCCATGATAATTGCATATACGTAATTTTTTTATTACGTGTCAGTGTTCGTAACAATGCACTTACTTATAACCTAAACCGTCACTTAATAGGTAAGTTACTAGCATAGGAGTAGAAATAGTATATTATGCACTTAGGTTCAGAAGTGAGCCATTATATGCGAGGTAAATAATGGCCTTCTCAACCGAAGTGTAGGTATATAGATTTTTTTTACTACTAACATTGAAATATTGTCATATTTTAGTTTATTTTAGTCATTTCTCGCTTTTTTCAAATACTTCGAAATATCAAGTAGCCTGGGAGTTCAGTTGTCAAGCTGATAAAATGACACTAATCTTTAAATGTCATATAGAATTTTTTTTTACCTAGGTATTTTTTATTATCATTATTTACCTAGGGTGAGAAATACTACTTCTCATTAGAGGAATGAATGAATGAATTACGTAGCTGTTCTTAATTAAAACGCAATTAAACGGGTGCCTTGTTAGCGCGGCATACGCGTCACCATAGCAACTAACCAACATACTAATTGTTGCCTGTCAGATAATCAGAAGTATAGTTATTATCTATTATAATAGTTTTTCTTTCGTCGAAGAAAAATTATAATACAAAACACGAGTTGTAAGCTAATTACATACTCGTGGAGTTACAGCACTCACCACTGCGCGGCTCGTGCGCAACTTTTCCACTCATACGTAATAAGCTGTTTACAACTCTCGCTAAAATATGTAAATATACTAATGTTATATTTATGAGTAACTAAAGAAGATAACTACTATCACATAAGTCATAAACTGTTCATATTTTCCGATCCGAAAAAGCAAAATAATATTTTTAACCATGCATTTCACACAAATTAATCTTCTATTAAAATCATAATGGTGTAGCCGGAGGACTTACACTGTGCAGGATGTTCAAGCATTTTACTTAATTAGTTCGGTATCGTAGTTATTGCATAGAAAGTTTAACACAATAAATTTCTTGATGCGGTATAAAATCGTGGGAAAGCTTTTGCCATTATTTGCGATTTAAGTTTCTAGATATCTTCTCCCACCAACATGAAACATTAAAATTGAATACCTATATACAGGGTGTTTCATTAAGGGTGAAGTGGTACCATATCTCAAGAATTAATAGTCGTGGAGCTTTGGGAAAAAATTTTCTTAAATAACGTGATCACGAAAAATTGCTGGAAATCATTTTTAAGTTCATAGGTCGGCCGCTAGGGGGCGTATTCGAAAGAGTAAATTTGAAAAATGAGTTTCTCAAAAAAATTACTGATAAAGGTACAGTGTGACCCATTTGTTTTGGGGTCAGTCTGTAAAAAGTGTATCAATCGTGCGATTTGGCTGATTTTTTTTTTAAATTGTAGAGCTCGATGAACTGCACATTTTGAACAAAAATTGCCTGGTTCGCATAAAATCCAAAGCCTACTATGACCGTTTTTATGAGCAAAATTTTAAGAAACCATATTAGCGTTTTTTTTTGAAAAAATCTGTGTGCGCCAATGGATTGAGCACCCCTCGAAATGGGTATGTACAAAATTTCATCAAAATATTTCAAGTAATAACGATTTTGTAGAAAAATTAAAAATGCAGCCAAGGTACGTCTTTATTTTCAAAAATTCAAAGTTGGCCATGGAAAATAATTGAATTGTAATAATACAACCTTATGCTTATAAACACAAAACATAAAAAACAATTAAAATTATAAAATTTTTGTAACTTCTACCAAGCCTCCATTTTCTACAATGCATTTGTCGTTCCTCTTGCGTACATTCAAAATTACATTTCGTATTTGCTGTGGAGTAATTTCCTCACAACTACGGTTTATCCTAGCTTGCAGTTCTTGTAAATTATGGGGTCTTGACTTATAAACATTTTGCTTAAGTGTACCCCAAAGAAAAAAATCTAAAGGAGTTAAGTCCGGAGATCTCGGTGGCCACTCACAGAAAGGACTATTTCGCCCTATCCAACAGTTTTCAAAATTATTATCTAGCCAGTTTCTGATTAAACGAGCATTATGAATAGGACTGCCATCTAACTGTAACTTTAAATTTAAACGGTATCTTAATGGTAACTCATCTAAAGCATTTCTAAATTCAATTTCTAGAAAATTCAAGAAGCCAGCCGCATTCAAATTCCCTTCAAAGAAAAATGGGCCAATTATTCTGTCGCGTAGTATTCCACACCAAACGTTAATTTTTTGTGAATATTGTCTCCTTGAATTTATTATAAACTCTGGATTTTCAGCTGACCAGTGACGGCAGTTTTGACTTGATACTACACCATTTGTAGTAAACGTGGCTTCGTCGGTGAATAAAATTTCATTTAAAAAGTTGCCATTATGGAGATATTCACCTTGCAGCCAATAGCAAAATTCTAATCTTCTCTCCTGATCTCCTGGTTCCAGGGTGTGCAAAAATTTTGGCTTAAACGGTTTTATTTTGTTTTGTCTCAAACATCTCCTTATACTCTCTCTGGGTATATGAAGGTCTAAACTAGCCGTTCGAACACTATTTCGAGGATTGTCACTAAAGTATTGCAGAATTTGATTGTTATTTTCAACAAGTCCACGGCGTCCATTTTGCCTAGTTTTTAATAAATTTTTAGAAATCGATCCAGTTTCATCAAAAATATTGTTTATACGTTGTACAGTATTTCGACTCACTGATCTACCTGGGTGTCTATTGTTAAATTCGGCCGCAGCTTCTGCTGCCGAGCGCTCGTTGTCGCCCACGAGTCGAACAATTTCTATTTTGTCTCTTATGCTTAAATATTCCATAATTATGATAATTAATTGTATTGAGCACAAACAATTTCTGAACTCAATTTAGACAGTTTGACACTTAATAAAAGTAAACAATTCAATTATTTTCCATGGCCAACTTTGATTGAGAAATTTTTGAAAATAAAGACGTACCTTGGCTGCATTTTTAATTTTTCTACAAAATCGTTATTACTTGAAATATTTTGATGAAATTTTGTACATACCCATTTCGAGGGGTGCTCAATCCATTGGCGCACACAGATTTTTTCAAAAAAAAACGCTAATATGGTTTCTTAAAATTTTGCTCATAAAAACGGTCATAGTAGGCTTTGGATTTTATGCGAACCAGGCAATTTTTGTTCAAAATGTGCAGTTCATCGAGCTCTACAATTTAAAAAAAAAATCAGCCAAATCGCACGATTGATACACTTTTTACAGACTGACCCCAAAACAAATGGGTCACACTGTATATAAAAAATAAATTTTCTTGAAATCGGCATTAAAATGTCCCAAAATCGTCATTAAAAGCACAGAAATCGTACAATAATGTAGCCCATTATTGTACGATTTTTTCAATAATTAGGCCTTGGCGAGATGTAAACATCAAACGTCAGACGCGGAGAAATCGCCCGTCAAAAGTGACCAAATATTCAAAACCCGGCCGATAAAGGCTCATTTAACTGTTCGTACACATTGCGAAATTGTTTCCTATAGAAGCGCAATCCTTCAGTATACATATTTTAGTAAATTTGAAAATCAACAGATTTGTTGTGTAGGATGTACAAGAAGCAGCAGTTTGGTTTTCCTCTCAGAAGGTGCCGTACGTCATTATACTTGTCCTAGGTAGAGCGATCGGTGAAGTCAAGCAACGCCGCGCGTAGTCGGTTCGTGGACGGGTGATCACTTATTATTATTTTCTTGCCTAATAAAACTTTTTTTTTCCGATTTCAAAAAAATATAATATGTACCTCGGCACTGAAGTTCTTTTTATGACTCATGTGGTTTATTTGCCTCGGCCAGAGGCCTCAGCAACTAAACTCCACATGAGTCATAAAAAGTTGAACTTCAGTGCCTTGGTACATAAATAACTATTATTGCACTCTTCAGCAAATTCTGAACAATTTTCTTTAAGGATTTTTTGCTTTAGATCTTCAAATAAAGGTGAGACGGGCGGATAAACCTTGACCAGAAAAAATGCTGCTAACTCCGGTTCGGCTTAACCGAATGGGTTAATTGGAAATTTTTCAAATAATTGCGCCCTCTAGCGGTGGCCACGAAATTCGAAATGACCTTACTGGACAATCATTTGATAGAAGAAGGAACGCTCTCTTCAGCAAGCCCGAATTCGACCAATTCGGTCAAAGGTAACTCTAACCACACACCTTTTAAACGAACCTGCATTTTTCATAACTCAACACTTATTAAATTTTCCTTACAATACCGGAATATGTCTATGGTTTCTATGGCAACTGATGTTCGAAAATACAAACATAACAATTTGCCGATTCGTGATTGAATTATTATAGGAAACTGAGTTCAAAATATTTGAAATCGTGTGAGGTCGTGGAAAAGGCATAGTAGTCAACTCGTGAGTTACTTTCCTTGTCCATCTCGCAATTTATCCGAACGAGTAATTACAAAAAACTTTGACAAGCGTAAGTTGGACAGCTTGTTGTATCTAATACTTCTCGAACTATTTAGTGTTCTTACCTTTTTCAATATCTTGGTACTTGTCGAAGGGCTTCAGGTTGTTCTCTTTCGTGAAACCTCCAAACGCGTACACGAGATGTGTGCACAGGTAGGGATTTATGTTTTGCGGGCTGAATTTGGCAGGTCCTGGCCTGTACACTGACCAATTCGTATAGTAACAAACAACGCGCATCTCCTTTGAATCTGCAAAAAGAACAATGGGTTAGGTAAGAAATTTCAATGAAAAAATGTAGGGAGTGAAAGGCGGCTTAAATTTGAATAGAATGAAGAGTGAATCTTTAAATAATCATTCTTCTAGATAACTCTGTACATTTAAACAGATAAAACCAGATGAATAATCGTGTTAGGCATTGACTTCTTGTAAAGAAGCTGGAAATAATATTTAGATATCAGGACATAAGTTAACAAGTATTCTTGGCGTCAACTTATGAGGATTTTAATAACAATACGTTTGGCACCGAAGGTCCCTTGAGGAAGTTTACTCAGAAACGGTTATCTGATAACTTTTATATTTTGCTAATGGGGCATGAAAGTAGGTACTAATTTTTAAGTAGCCCCTTAGGGGATCCGAGGCAGCACATTTGGAATTTTGATAACTATAATTTTTTTCAACTTTAACTTTTTAGAATATTTTAATCTACCCAAGAATCAAAGTATTTGAAATAAATTTGCCTTTATGTAACAAAGTAGGTAGGTAGGTGTTGGCGATGTTGCATTGTTTAATAATTTTACATCTACTTAGTAACAGACTTTGTCGTATTGTGGGAGAGTTTTATAATGGGCACTGGTTAACGCAATTTGAAATTGCGTGCCTTTACTTTTATATTTTATATTATAAATTTACTATAAATACAAACCTATAATAATACAGATGCAAAAACTATCACTCATGGTTCAAACACACTAAACTTGTGTAGAATTTTCCAAGCTATTAGAATATGACGTAATACTTAATATACAGGGTGTTGTTAAAAAGGTATTTCAAAAAATAAAATACCTTTATCTTAAGTAGTTCCAATGTTGTCAACATTTTAATAATTATTACAATTTTGGGAATCGTATTATGCTGCTGCCTTATGAACTCCTGTAATTTATAATTTAAAGCAGTTAGTAAGTGCTTTCCTAAGATATTTGATTTCCTAAATAACAAAAAACAGAATGCGGCAATATATGTATAATACAGAGTGATGCGTATATGATGTGCAAATATTTGGAGAAAATGTTCTACAGGTGGTTTTAAAGGGAGTCTTTCATGTAAAATTTTTTGATTTGAGTCTCTCCTGCAAAGTTATTCCAGCCTTAAAAACAAAAAAATTAGTTTTGATTTTTTATCACACACGGATCAATCTGGAAACATCAATTTTGGGACACGTTACTAGCCAGTTGGAAGATAGTTTACGGTAGAATTACTTTTTGCACACTATCCATTCTAAGGAGAACTTTTTTTGTATGTTGGTTTATCTGAAAACTTTTTACTCCTGCCCTTTTTTTATTAACCTGATAGCTTTTCTGGAAAAAATAAAATTACTTTCTTATTCTGTATTTAAATACAAATATTGACACTCATGACTGCGTAAAAATACATAGTAGGCGGGTGTCATTTGTGTAACTTTCATATTTTTACTTTTCTCTACATTTTTCTACATTCAAAGACATTTAAATAAACGAATTCGAACCCATGCCTACCATTTTAATTTTTTAAATTTACCCGAAACATTTCTTTTTTTAAATGTCTATGATTGTAGAAAAAAGTATTCCCTACCACGCTATTAAACAGTAATCGTGAGTGTCAATAACTGTATTTAAACACGGTACAAGGAATTAATTTATTTTTTTTCAGGGAAATAAAATAAAAAATAAAAAGCCTTTTTAAAAACAAGATTTAATTTAGAAGACAAAATAATAGTAATTGCCCCCCTCCCCCGCACAAGCATGTGGTTGCTTCTGGGGTACTCCTAGTTTGGAGTATTGTGAGGGTGAGAATTATTATTATTATTATTATTATTATTATTAGGTTTTCGTTAAGTTAATTCAATGCCAAATTTCGACCAGTTTTTGTAAATAAAAAAGCTTGTCGCCAGAATTGTAAAGAAAATACATACTTTGGGAAGTAGGTAGGTACTTGCTTATCGACCAATCACTGTCCAATATAATTAATTGTTCTTACTGTTTATGAAAATATTCGAATTTCTCCGAAAATTCTTCACAAGTTTAGATTTTGAACCAGCAATTTATCTTTAAAATTACTGAGAATTAATTATTACAGCATACATTGAGTAAATACTTCACTTATTGGCAGTCATTAAATGAATGATTTGAAAATAAAAACATTCTGGTTAATCACATAACCTTTCATCTAAACAAAAGAATTTTATACGGGTAAAATGAAGTAAAAAAGATTTTTTACATTAGAAAAAAAATTTGAACGTAACCCATTCTTGAAACAACAAAACTATGATTTTATAGGAGAATATCTACAGCTAGAGCATGTCTCTTCGTAAAAATCAAAACGGCCATTCAGGTTTTTTCTTTCACACCACGGGGTGGTTAGGGCTGGACCGACACTATATTAAAGACCCGAGCATGACGTCATATTTCATTGTTGTTTGCGGACTAGGGTGGCGCTACTCGACGAATAAAATGGCGACTTATTATAGGTTATATGGGAGGTATCCTGTGGTTATAAGTATACCAGTTTCTGACATTTAAAATGTATCATATTTTATATATCCTTCTTTAGTACCATTTACTTTATTTTTACGGTAACGAACTCCATTTGCGGTCAATATTTCGCAGTTTAGCTAAGTGCTAAGTTGTCGTGGTAATAACCAGAGGTTTTATAGGTCGGTTCGTCCAACCAGTTGAAGAAGCGAGAATTTACTTCTCATTTGACATTTTAAAAAATTTAGTTCGTTAGATAAGGCACTTTAAAGAAATGGAGTGTGGGGCGTAGGCGTTTATAAGCTTGACGCTACTTCAGCGCGGCGACAACTTAGCACTCCTCAAGTTGGTGGTGCTCCGAGGTCGGTACCTACTTGTTTTATAATATAGCATTCAAAATTCAAACATTTATGAGTATTCAAGAGGCCAAATTAAAAAAAAACAATAGAGGAGCAGTTTGCTTTGGGTTTATTTATTCTATTGCACTTACCTGTTAATTTTGTCCATGTTGATAATGATATTAGTAGAAATAACCATCGACAGATGCCCGTCTGAAACAAAATAAATGATACATATTATTGCATAATACTATAGAACATAATAATATATACGTGATTTGCAAATCACAATCAATCGTAAAGACTACTGTTTCCAATGAAACTCACAATTTCATAAAATTTTTCAGCTTACGAGGTTACCCCAAATATCATAAATTATATAGAACAAAGATACATACATAAATAAAATATAATTTTATATTTCTGTTGAAATTATAGGATAAGGACATTTTCTTTTAAGTCTTGTTATAATTTTAATAGTATATATTATCTACCAAGGGACTAAAGTGCGTCTTTTAATCCCGAGAGTCCGAGCGTAAGCAAGGGCAACAATCACTCTAAATATTTTAGTCCCAAGGGAGTAAATACCTCACTTTAGTCCAGCAAAGGAGGCGCGGTGCAAAAAAAGTATTTTTTTGTTTGTTTTTCTAAAATGCCGTTATCGCCACCTTATACCTTCCTATACTTAAAAATTCGTAATTTAAGCGTGGGAGAGAAATCAATTTGTAAATAAGTTGCACTTTTAATTATAACCGTAGTTGGGGTTATTAGGTATACAAAGAGGATTCTTTATGTGTAGTAATGGGCCTTGTCCACTCAATCGAATTTCGATATTTCTTACTACTAGAATGAAATTAATCACATAACTCTTTAATAAAATCCCCCTCAGCATCTTTCTCGTCAACACCTAATATTGTTATTAACTAAAAAATATACAAAAAAATTAAACTGCGCGCCTTTATTTGGAGCAATGAAATTGCGTTTGCCACGTTGCCGGTTATACTAGTAATCGAAGCCCTAAAAATTCGATTTCCGTTCTAATCTCAGACGTGCACATTGAATCGAAATCGATTCTCTGGAGAGAGACAGTTGTATAAACGGTTGTCCCAACTCGACCGTACAGACGCAGGTAGTTGTTTTGTGGGTCGTGTGCAGAGATTGTCATTATTTAATGTAAACCGAGCTAATGAAACTAAATGTTTTTCTTAAAACCTGCAGAAAGTTAAAAGTTAAAGTGTATACCGTATGCCGATATGAAATCAAATTGAATTGGTCTTGTAATATGGATGGTGATGGTGATAGGCACTTATTTAGCATTATCAGTAATCAGTAGGTATTGTTACCTCCCTGCAGAACTGAAAAAAAGTTATAGATCCCGTAATTGAGAGAAAAGAGAAAGGAATATTTTGGTCATCCGGAAAACCTTTTGACAGTCAGTTTAGGGGATGATAGAAAACACATTCGAGAGTTAGCTTTAAGAATAATTGCAAAATGAAGAAGATCAACGGCAAAAACCAACGATGTCAGAATATTTCAAGTTAATAAATCAAATTTTGATTGTCAAGATTATGTCTTGTTGTCATAAACCAGATTTATTTAGGTTTGGACAACTTACTATCTAGTTGGTGATCATTCTGCAAGTAACTTTTAACTGAAAAAAGGGAAAAACATTGCGATTGTGGTATATTATTAAATTAATTGATATTGAGTTTGTTTTTTATTTCTTTTTATGGCCTCTGCTTTTTTCGAGCAATCTAGCCACTATGGGGCGACATACCATGGGGAACCATGGAAGACCCACCCACTCGTGCACCGCCACGCCGCCCCCTGATATTGAGGTCATGTGTTACGTCTATTTGGCTTTTGCCACAAAATATAAGTTAGGTAAATTCTCTTCTTCTTCATTCTTCACAAATCTCAAATAGAAACATATCGATATTGCCGTAAATCGTGTCAACGTCGCAAAACAGTAGCCAATCAGCTTTTTAGGCCCGTGACGTCACGGGCCCAAGAAATTTGAATTTCAAAAACGTTTTTAGGGCATTTCCCGGTCGAAAAAAAAATCGGAAAAAAATATTTTCGTGTTTTATTTACTAATAAGATTCATAATCAAAAATAACAAAAAGTGTGAAACAGGCCCATTGCCTATCCCACCATGACCAATATATATCTGTGTGGGGGCAGGATCTTTTTTTAAAACAATATTTTTATTATTTATTATTATATTTTAAATAATAAACAACAAGCAAATGTATGTAAAGTATGGATAACAGTTACGAACAAATAGGAAAAATTAAGTATTAAAATACAAGTTCACGTGACACGCCTATGTTTTTCCGAGGAATTTTCTATTTTGAACTTCATTATAAAAAACATGGCAGTCTGACTAAAATCATATCAAAAAGCATATTTTTCGAATAAATGAAAACTCAGTTTTTCATATGAAGAACCCAGGATGACTCTCTGATTCATACCTTATTATCGTGAGAATATAAGCAACATAATGCCCTTTGAAAGGAATAGTGAGTAAAATTACGTCCAAAAATCTGTCACTATCTCCCGGTCTCTATATAACAGTATTATAACAGATCTTTTAACATGAACAGAATAAACTTGTCTGCCAAGTTACAGCTGGCATTCTTGAACAACTCACAGTAGTGACAAGTAGTACATTTTTTTACTTTACATTGATTTTTAGAAAATAAGAAAAGGATTGACATTGGAAATCAAAAAGCGAGACATAAAGATAATAAATTAACTCGACCATGATCGTTCCCTAAAAAATTAATTTGTATCTACCTCAATATATATAATTGCAATAATAATTCTCACCCTCACAATACTCCAAACTAGGAGTACCCCAGAAGCAACTGGATGCTTGTGTGGGGGCAGGGGGCAATTACTATTATATTGCCTTCGTTGTCATTTTTCAAATTTAAATAAAGAACAGCACCTAATTTTCATGAACGAAAAAAAAAACAAAAAACAAGTGTATTTGTTCTAAACTCCTACTATTTTAACAAAATACCACTATAATCGGCCCATTTCCATTTTATATTTTACGAATAATTAAATTAAAAAAATTTTAAACGTCACAACGTTGCATATAGTCCGTCGCATACCGCCAATCGCGGCGCGGTCCGCGTCTCTTCTGTGTGTAAACAGCTCGGATGTGTACATGTGTTGACTGTAGTGGTTTGTGTCGAGCGTAGGTGATTTTATTTGGATGGTTATGTCTTCAAATTAATTTAAACTTTTTACAATTTAAAGAAGTAACTGATTTACTTAATAAAATTCAGGTTGGAGACGATAATTCGAATTCAGATTCTGATACTGCTGATTCAAGATCATTTCTAAAATTGCTTTTGAACTATAAATTTGTATATCTTCTTGTTTTCTGGAATGTTATTTTATCTAAAATTATATACTTCTGGAGGGAAAATCTGTAACGGTACTAGATGGAATTAAGGGGCTTGTTGAAGAAATTCAATCTCTTAGGAAAAATTAACTTGAAAGTGTATTCCAAAAGGCTAGTCAAATTTCTAGTTCCATAGATATGGAACCAGAATTTACAATGAGAAAAAAAGGAAAAGTTAAAAAAATGACAGGCGAGCTTTGCTCTGATGAGGCAAGCAATTTAAATGAAATTAATAAATTTATAATCTTGTGCTTGCAAATTGTTGATGTAATTCTATCTCACCTGAATTCAGGGTTTTGTCTAGGCCTGAGACAAAATATCGATAAAATCGAAAGTATCGATACTATCGATTTTATCGATACTCGATATTCAATTTCGATAAGTCGAAATATCGATATTATCGATTTTATCGATATTTTCGATCTTTTCGATTTTATCGATTTTATCGATTTTTTCGATCTTTTCGATTTTATCGATCTTTTCGATTTTATCAATCTTTTCGATCTTTTTGATATTATCGATCTTTTCGATTTTATCGATATTTTCGATTTTAACGATCTTTTCGATTTTATCGATATTTTCGATCTTTTCGATTTTATCGATCTTTCCAATTATATCTATCTTTTTAAATTGCAAAAATAAAGGAAATTGCTGCAGACCGCGTCCGCAGCAAGCCGATCGGCCTTTTTTGTCTAGCTTCTTAAATAAAATTGATTATATCGATTTTATCAATATGATCCATTATATCGATAAGATCGATTTTATCGATAAGATCGATTTTATCAACATGATCGATAAGATCGATAAGATCGAATGTATCGATAAGATCTATTTTATCGATAAGATCGATTATATCGATAAGATCGATTTTATCGATATTTTCGATCTTTTCGATTTTATCGATTTTTTCGATCTTTTCGATTTTATCGATCTTTTCGATTTTATCAATCTTTTCGATCTTTTTGATATAATCGATCTTTTCGATTTTATCGATATTTTCGATTTTATCGATATTTTCGATCTTTTCGATTTTATCGATCTTTCCAATTATATCTATCTTTTTAAATTGCAAAAATAAAGGAAATTGCTGCAGACCGCGTCCGCAGCAAGCCGATCGGCCTTTTTTGTCTAGCTTCTTAAATAAAATTGATTATATCGATTTTATCAATAAGATCCATTATATCGATAAGATCGATTTTATCGATAAGATCGATTTTATCAACATGATCGATAAGATCGATAAGATCGAATGTATCGATAAGCTCGATTTTATCGATATTTTTTCTGTATCGATTTTTGATACTGAAATTCGGAGATCGAACAGCCCTAGTTTTGTCCTCTTAAAAGCGTTGCAGATGATTTTAATTTTTTAACCGGTAAATCACTTAAAGTGTTTTCTGCAGAAGACATAAAACGGCATACCACTGATTTAGTTTTAAAACATGATCAAGATTTAGATGCTTTCGAACTTGCTAACGAAATTGACAGTTTTAGGTTTCAAGCATCTTCTCACATTAAAGGCTTGGAATCTCATCCAGAAATTTTAAAATGTATTAGAAAAAATGAGTGGGAATGTGTATATCCAAATACTGATATTGCTCTTAGAGTGTTTTTTACCATGCCAGTCACTACAGCCTCATGTGAAAGATCATTTAGTAAATTAAAATTAATCAAAAATTTTAAGTATAGAAAGAAAATTATCTTTATCTACAGATTTTGACGAAGTATTTGATGACTTTGCTAGTTTAAAAGCGAGAAGAGTGCAATTTTATTTTTTAATACCTTCCAGAGTTTTGCTATAATTTTTGTTTTTTGTTATTTTACCTTATAGTAGGTACCTTTTGTCTTTTTGCTGTGATATGTAATATCAAAGTTGTTCTTTTTTTCTATTTGATGTTACTATATTATATTTTAATGCGCACTTTACTACTTGTACCGTATAGTCCAGAAAATAGATGAAAGTATTATTTTAAATAAGTTGTTTTTACATGTTTATAAAATTTATATAGAGGCGCCAAACTAACCTGGCCACGGGCGCTAAATTCCTAGTTACGGCACTGATAAGGGGTTTTAATACACTTCTGAAAAAAAAATTCTTTTTTTCTTGACTTCAGAATATTTTTAATTTCAGATTCCTATTACGTTTTTTCCCACTTGTAGTTAAATATATTTATATCATGACTGAATCACCTTGTATAATAAAACTAGATAAATCACATTAACTCGATAGTACCCAAATGTCAATTATAAACAATATAACAATATAACTCAAATGTTCTATTCAATATGGTTGACTGACGCCAATTTGAAAGGCGATCATTTCCATTTCACAATATTGTAATTTTTGAATATAAGTATATTTACAATCTTATTTGAAGAAACCTATTTAATCGAATATCCAATCATAGATTTTCCATTATGAACTAACGCGACTATACTTAAAATAATAACTTCCGTACCCATATAATTTATAGAATGGATCAATTTCATTATGGTTTACAATGGAATTTATTGTTCTACAAGACCATAAGACCAATAGACCCATGCGGGGTGTTTCCAAATCCACTGCAAAGATTTTAAAGGTGTATTTTTGCAGTAAAAAGTGTATTTTTTTCTACAAACGCATGTGCTACAAAATGCACCCCTCCTATAGGTACATTAGGTACAACTATCGTAAAAATCGATTGTTCTGAACTGATGTGACTACCTATACAGTTACTCATCAAATCTGAAAATCCGAAATTCCCTGTTATACCTATATTATAGGATAGTTATTCAGATTTTTTTGCCTCAAAAAGGCGTAAGCTTAATTTTTTCGCGCAACCTACGATGGCTGTAGCTCGGAGATCGTTTTTACCTCAAAAATATGTACTCAGGGTCTTCAAATCTTTGTAGTTAATTCTGAAACATATACCTACTGTATAAAATATAATATAAATTTGAGACATTCTCTACAATGATCGCATTATAATTTGCAATCTATAATCGTGATTTCCTTTTTCAGTTGAACTAGTTCTCTTCCTCTTATGTAAGATTTCAAATAGTGACATTTAATGAATAAATCTGCAGCACTCCATTGAGTTTAGTATAAAACATTTTCTAATATCATAAATTAATATACCTAGATAATAAAAAGTATTATGAAGTTCTTGTACGCTATATTTGGAGTTTGATAACCATCTATTAGACACCAACTTAACCTAGGTAGGTAGGTAGTATAGGTATCCTATCGCTATACAATTTAAATAACAAATTTTAATCAACAAAAATGAAAATATTGAATAAATGCAGTGTATAAATATGTGTATCACAAACCAATATTAATCTATTGTTAATAAATACTTAGTTTACTTTTCTTATTGTTACCATACCTATCTGTGAGCCACACATGCCATGACGAGACAATTTTTTCAATTTATGTTTTATTTTATGCGGTTGTCTTTTTCCTGGAGGAGTAGGTAGGTACCTATCTACATGCTCCTAGATATTTGATTTCTTAAATATGCAACGTTTCTCTTCTTCTACCATTCGAGGAAACAAGTTACCCTATTGTTAAAACGTTGTTTGTAATTACACCATTATGATTGCAAAACCGCATGTTTAGTAGTTCTATATAGACAATGTGTGGTTTTCGCGAAATGGTAATGTAGTTCACAATTTTATCGCGGTTAAGGAATCCCATGAAAAGCTATTTTAATTTACGCTACATCGAACAATGCATTCGATCTCGGATAAAAATATTTATTTTATACGATACCTATAGCAAAAACGCCTATAAGAAAAACGTTCGCTCTATACCATGGATTGTAGCTTTATCTCGAAAGGTCAACCTGCACCTGAGTTTCATTTCTTCGCACTGAATTCCTTCAATCAGTTATGCAAATGTGACTCAAGAAAAAGTGTTTTCAAAGCAGACTTTATGTAGGATTCTTTATTTAACCGTGAAGTAACATTCTATAGTCGTGAAATATTAAATATTATATCAATGACCTGCAAAATATAGTGAATGCGCTGCATCATCAATATATTTTGGAGTTGGATTGACAGGATACTAGGTATTAAAATTAACTATAATAAACGAGAAGACTTCAACAGTGAAATAAGAGAGAAACCCGGTAAATATTAATTTGGGCACAAATGGAAAATATTTTTCACATTTTTATTATTAATTTCTCAAAAGGCACATATATCAAAATTTAAATAACTATCTCTTTTTGGATACGAGGTAGATTAAAAAATGTAAAAATAGCTCAAGGGTAAAGTATACCCTTATTTTTTAAAATACGGTAAAAAATTGTCAAAAAACTACTTATTTTATTCAATGGACACAAAAATTTAATATTTTTAAACTCTGATTTCGATTAATTTAAATTTCTAGCTGCTAATCGAACAAAATTAAAGTTTGGCAGCAAATTCATGTGTTATCCGATGATAAGTTGCGCTTGCGGTATTTTGTTTTTTGTAATACACAGGGTAGTCGAAAAAATACAAAAAAATGTTAAATTTCTTTTTTTTTACTAGGTGGCTGTGACTTTAAATCTGACATTCACTTTTGATTCCAAACAACTTTTATAAGTATAGACACAGAATAACTAAAATCTGTGGTATAGGTAACTTTTTTACCGTATTTTAAAAAATGAGGGTATACTTTACTCTTATTGAGCTATTTTGACATTTTTTGAATCTACCTCGTATCCAAAAAGAGATATTTAAATTTTGATACGTTCGTTTTGAGTTTGAAATAATGCACCAAGTTTTATCAAGAATAAAATTTTCCGAGAAATTAATAATAAAAAAGTTTTCCATTTGTGTCCAACTTTCTACCGGTCACTGTAATATATATACCTATATAATGTGTGTATGGGAGTACCCTCACTAAAAAGCTCATGCATGCGCTTACTATCAATTTTTCTACGTATAAAATAAAGACATATATTTAAAGCTGCTTGCAATCGCTTCTTCGCTCGGTAATTACGGTTGCACACATTATTAAGATTTGTATCTAGTAGTTTGTTTCAGTAAACTTTTATACTCAATGGAAACAAAATGTTTTTTTATGTACATGGATATTAATGTTATACTATTTATAGTTGCATTACTACGTCATTAAATTTACTGTTGGTGTCCTGGGTGTTGACATTAACACCAGGAAGAGCATATATATAGATAAAGATGGTAATTCTTATCTTTTGCTACAATCGTGTTTTTACGAGGAACTTTTATTTAAATTGAGGTGCGATAGTGGCGAAAGGTCAAGATATTGGAAGTTATACCAGTTCACATCGTGCTCGTATAATTTATAGACGTCTTCAAGAATCATTTAGATTTTTTTATACGTTATTGAAGATCAAGGTTTTTAAAGGTTATTAAAAGAACCCTATGATCTTGGATTGTCAATAAATATTATTTTTACCTATATTAGAGGCCACCTAGTCTTGAAATTGTATAGTAGCGATAATTATTATTATTAAAAGTTAAAAGTTAACAACAGTTGGAAAAGTAATTCACGGTACAGAAATACACAGAACTAATAAAAGGCCAAAAACAAAAGTCATAAAATTATGTTTAAATATGTTTTATTTTTGTGGTGACGTCTGGAGTATAGAAACCAGACTAAAACAATTTAGGTATATAGGGCCGAAGCTAGACTTTGGGCTAATATGCTAAAATAACGAGCAGACAAAAATTGCGTATCATGCTATAATTCTTCAGATTTAGGTATGGTATAAGGTTAAAAAGTTTAAATAAATGGCAAATGTTTAGATATAATTAGTTGTTGTGCAGAAAAAAATTGAACCTGTTGGAAAATTTTAAAAGCAAATCTAAACAGTTTAAATGAATAGACTAAAATTCGAAGTGACAAAAATGTGAGCATCGAATAATGGTGTTAACTGTGAGGTTATTTTGTTATTTGTGCGTGGTGTATTTTAATAATGAATATGTACGGGCAACTGTTTCTTAAGGCATTAAACATACTATTTTTTCTTTTAGGTATAGGTACCCACCTATATATAAGATAAAAGTTTTATGAAAGGTATTGTTTGTTTTTCACTGATGGCTGTAATGAAATCTCTGCTGATATACGCATTGGTATATTACATAATGAGGAGGGAGTACTCATTATAATATAGACAAGGACTATTTTTGATAACCAATGCTCATGAGAAACTTAAATTTGGTTGTACAGGTCGGATAAGATCACAAAAATATTATTTTTCTAAGAAAATACCGGTGTAGGTATAGGTGTACAGGGTGGCCCACCACGAACTGCATCGATCTATACAGGGTGATTCAGTTCCGGTGCTCAACATGGGGATCTCGGAAACCGTAACAGATACGAAGTCGGTCAAATGGAGGCAAACTTGCGCCTTTGGGCGCCTAACAATATGCCGTTAAGAAAGTTAAAATATTTTCATGGGTTGCCGACATATTTAAGAAAAACGGAATTTATGGAAATTAGATTTTATTTTTTTTCTGGCGTCATTTGCGATAATATTGAAAAATAAATTACACTTTTTCATTGCAACTTTTTCTGGACTACGTCCTGGTATTTTTAGATTTTCGGGGCGACGTTTCGTTTTTGAGATAGAGGGATCATTTTATTTTTTTTTAAATACGGACCTGGATTTTTTATTCCATATTTCGAAATAAATCGTTGTCCTGAGTACAACGATGTATGACACATACATATTTTTTTCCGTTTTGGCGGCAAAAATGCACATTTACTACGAAAAAATTAATACGGCCCTGGACTAACAAGTAATCATTTTGTTATATCCAGTGATTAATTAAACTCTATGTTTGTCATATTTTGAAATTCATTTTTATACTTTAGGTAAAATGTATCTCACTATTGTTATTATTTGTTGTTATTTAAGTATAACAAAAATTTCAAAATATGACAAACATGGAGTATAATCCGGTAGGTATTAAAATAATGATCACCTGTTAGAACTGGAATAGTTTTGAAAAAAAAGAGAGAAAAATGCATAGTTCAGGACCGTATTAATTTTTTTCTTAGTAAATATGCATTTTAGTAGCTAAAACGAGAAAATATGTATGTGTCATACATCGTTGTACTCAAGACAACGATTCATTTCGAAATATGCAATAAAAAATCCAGGTCCGTATTTAAAAAAATGAAGATGATCCCTCTATCTCAAAAACGAAACGTCGCCCCGAAAATCTAAAAATACTATGACGTATTCCAGAAAAAGTTGCAATGAAAAAGTATATTTATTTTTCAATATTATTATATATTATTGCAAATGGCGCCAGAAAAAAATAAAATCTAAATTTAAAAAATTCGGTTTTACTTAAATATCTCAGCAACCCATGAAAATATTTTAACTTTCTCAATGGCATATTGTTAGGCGTCCAAAGGCGCAAGTTTGCCTCCATTTGACCGACTTCGTATTTGTTACGGTTTCCGAGATCCCCATGTTGAGCACCGGAACTGAATCACCCTGTATATGGAAAACTAAAAGTAGTAAAATTCTGCAAATTTGGCACCTCACCAATGCCAATGGGTCCTGCTCAACTAAAATATTTTGGCGAATCTGGCACTTCCGGTTATACCGGAAGTCGATATCAACTATATTATCTCAAATGGAACACCCTGTATATTATTGCATTTTTGGATTTACACAAAGTTGTCATCATTTTTAGTGGTAAATAAGATCGCATTAAAAAAAATGGGGGTTTCTATTTGAAATTTTCGAGATTTAAGCACATTTTGAATGTAATTTTTATTCATATTTTGTGAACACCGTGTATAAGAACGGATTTATTTCTCAGCTGAGATCACTAGGTCAGGGCTTTTGTTACACGATGCCAAAAATTTGTTTTGAAATTTCGCGGTTTCCTCGTATAAATTGCCAATTGACTTTAGGTCTGCACCTGTAATTTTTTTCGGAAAAATGCAAATATCTCAAAAACGGTTGGATTTAGACATAGAACATGTTGCATGTTTTTGTTCCAAAATGATGCCTAGAATCCAAAAATGCAATAATATACAGGGTGTTCTATTTGAGATAAGAAAGTTGATATCGACTTCCGGTATAACCGGAAGTGCCAGATTCACCAAAATATTTTAGTTGAGCAGCGCCCATCGGCATTGGTGTGGATCCAAATTTTCAGAATTTTCCTACTTTTAGTTTTCCATATATAGATCGATGCAGTTCGTGGTGGGCCACCCTGTATTACATATACTGAGGAGGGAATACTCATTATAGACAAGGACTACTTTTGATAACCAATGCTCATGAGAAACTTAAATTTGGTTGTACAGGTCGGATAAGATTACAAAAATATTATTTTTCGTAAGAAAATACCGGTGTAGGTAGGTATAGGTATATAATATGTATATACATGGTGAGTTTTTTTATGATCAGTTTGAGGATTTCGGAAACTAGCGGAGATAGAAGGAAGGTTAAATGAGGAAAGAATTGCAGTTTTGTCGGCCCAATTTAATGCATTTTGTGGATTTTTGAAAAAAGTCATGGCTTACTAGATATTCGTCGTTTCTGATTTTAGATAAAAAGTGTAAATACAAAAGTTGGAGGGAATTGTGTCCTTAATGCGGTTGTCATGTCCTACTTTCCGTAACAGCTGCCATTTTCGAGATATGACACAAACTTTTGTTTTTTTAAATGAAAACCATATACAGAGTGTCTCACTTAAGAGTGAAACAACCCTATAACTTCTTTAATTTTTAACCGACCAGAACAAAATTTTTACCAAAGGTAGATTGCATTGTTGCCTACTTATTTCCAAAAAAATTAGTTGCCTACTCCATAGTCAAAGCCACCTGCGATGCCACAAACGAGGCTAAAAATCCAAAAGTCATATTAGGCATTTTTTTTCAAAAAATTTACTAGAAAAAGTTGTTCAGAATCGATTCAAAACCCTAAATCAAAAAATATTAATTTTAAAAAATTGAATTCCAAAAACAGCAATTTAATAATTTTCTATGTTTAGAAAAGTGTGCGATGGAAGTTGTGAAGGCAAATTGTTTTCATAAAGTAATTATTTTAAAATAAAAGCTACAAAACAAATTTTAAAAAATTAAATTTTAAATTTTTATTTAAATTTTATTTATTTAATATTTTTTGATTTTGACAAAATTTTGGATTTAGGGTTCTGAACTTTTCTTAGTAATTTTTTTTGAAAAAAAAAGCCTAATATGACTTTCGGATGTTTAGCCCCGTTTGTCTCATCGCAGGTGGCTTTGACTTTGGAGTAGGCTACTAATTTTTTGGTAAAAATTTCGTTCTGGTTGGTTAAAAATTAAAGAAGTTATAGGGTTGTTTCACTCTTAAGTTAGACACTCTGTAGTTGGTCATTGATAGGTATAATACTCGATATGGATATTCGGAAAAATAACGGAAATAACTAAGGTTTCCATTAAAAAAAAAACAAAAGTTTGTGTCATATCTCGAAAATGACAGCTGTCATGGAAAGTAGGACATGATAACCGCATTGGGGCCACAATTACCTCCAACATTTGTATGTACACTTTTTATCTAAAATCAGAAACAACGAAGCTAGATGGATTAGATTAAGGCGCCAAAATTTCGTTTTTTTTTAAATATCTAGTAAGCCATTGTATTTTTTCAAAATCCACAAAGCGCTTTAAATTGTGCCCACAAAACTGCAATTCTTCTTCTATCTCCGCTTGTTTCTGAGATCCCCATACTGATCACTAAAAAAATAACTCACCCTGTAAATTAACTATACTTAGATATTTACCTCATTTTGCAAGATATGTGAAAAAGTAGTTTTTGATTAAAGTTTTTGCTTCTTCATAAAATACGACTCAGCATAAGAAACTTCAAGTTTGCTGTAAAAGTGTATAAATTACACAAAAGGGTGCAATAGTTTTAATGGCTACATTATACTAATAACTTAAACTTCCCAAACCGTAAAAAATAAAATCAGTGTAAAGGTCTTTGATTATACTAAATTGTGCTCCATGCCAAATTTTAAAGAGAATTTACGAACAGTACACATACGACAACATACGGTGTTTTTTTTTTGTCAGTTGATCCCCCAACATCCCTTATCAACGGGTCTGATCACTTTGCTTCTTCGCCACTGTTGCTTAGCGCATCAGCTACAAGCAGTCCGCCCATTGGCTTTCACTAACTGCATATACCTATTTCTCACAAGTCGCACATCAATAGTTCCCATATCAAAACAAGTAATTTTCCATTACCCAACACCGTACACCTATACGATTTGCTCTAGTTTGTGGCCATTCGGCGAAATTCTCATCGCTTCCATCTCCTCGCGTCATTACTATCCAGTTAAGGCGCATTGTAGCGGCTGTCGATTTTCCGAGGGAAATCTGTGCTCCGAAAAAAACCAACGTTACGCAACGGGCCGTCCCAGCTGCCCAGACGAAAGAATGCGCGTTTCGTAACGCGGCTGGCGGCGCTCCGGGCGCACCGGAGAAAGTGCTTCGCGCAACAGGTGGACCCAAATACGGCGGCAGGCGCGGATCTGGACCCGCAGCGCCGGCGACGCCGACGTTGCGTAGCGCGCGCGCTGGATCATCCTATAGTTATAAATTATTCCGAGTACTCACATATAACCCACTACAATCCGCAGTTTTACGGCGCCTATTATAGAAACACAGAAAATATAGCCTATTTATGCTGCGATAGTTAAATCTCTATTGTGGTAATATGCACAAAAGACAGTAGCTTGAGGAACAATTATTGCAAGTACAGGGTAGCCCATACAAGCGGAAAAAGTGCGTTACGAGGAGACGCAGGTTAACATAAAATCGTCATTCAAAAAATGAGATTGAAGTAAAAATTAAGGAGAATTCGATGGTGTAATCGGATTTTGTATAAGGTGGTCGGTAAAAAAAGTTATATCGAAAAAACATTTTTTGCGAAATAAAAGATAATAATTTTTTACCTGCACAACCATTAAAGAACCTTCAAGTAGTATTCCTGAATATTTAGTTTTTTGAAATAACTTCTGGTTATAGCGGAAATGAAAGTGATTTTCTCTATTTTACAACTTACACATTCCATTTAATATGATTCCTTTTTTCATTCTGATTCCAACGATATATAATTTGACCTATTTTACAGTGGCGGCCCGTGGGTTTTGGCAGCGGGTGGGTGAAGGTGAAGAAGAGGTAAAGCCTAAATAACAGGTGACATTCCCCCCCACGCAAATAGGGAAATAGGGACATGTCACTCTAGTTAGTCAATTTACTTTTGAAGTCAAAACTCCCTCCCCCTGAAAGAAATGCTATTTAATTCAGGGCGTTGATCCGAAAATTGGAAAATTCTGTTTGTTTTGTGTAAGTAATAAGATTTGAGATTTGAAGAAAAAAACAAAGGAACCTACGTTACTAGGTACTTTTACTTTCTGATTTGATTAATAAATGATAAATGATAAGTGATAAGTATAAAGTATAAGTTTAAGTATAACTTTTTTGCAATTCGATGTAAATCCAACTCCGGTTTCCCTTTACTTTTATTCTAATTTCTTTAAAATTGGACCGATTAGGCGCGATTAATTAACTGAACGTAAATATACGTATAACCTATACTTTACATACCTTACCGAAACAAAAATGAAGTTAGTAACTGACTTGCAAAGATCAAAGTTTTCTCCTTAACCAACGTAACGTCAAAGATATTGATATCTTTGTTGGGACATGTCCTGACATGCTGCAGACTGTTAGTTACTAATAGTTACACACTTACATAAACATGGATTCCTTTTTTCTGGATTTTCGCGATTTAACCTATGTAAATAACAGACGCAGACGGCCTCGTTCGATCGCTGTTTCTGGCCGCTCGCCGCTGGGTCGGCTGGGCTCGCCCACCATAACAATAATTAAAGGCCGGACATATGCGTAACCTACGTTTATATCTTCGCGCAGCTCGGGCGCGTTAGCTCTTGTCGCAGACGTATGGTTTGACTAGATTCGACCGCTCGGGCCGCTACGGGCTTGCCCATCGGCATCGGCTGGGACGGCTGGAGAACCGGGCACCGCGCAAAGTCTATAGTCTATACAGTATGGAACAGCCAAATAGAATAAATTCAATATCTCCTTACAGGGTGATGCTAGAAAAAAATTTTAAATACAAAAGTATTTGATAGATCGAGGCGCATAACATAAAAATATAGTGGTGTATACAGGGTGCTCCATAAGTGTGATATTATATTCAACTTTCTTTTTTTAAATGGCACATGCTGTATTTTGCTTGATTTTTATATTACCCTAAGGATTATACACATCTTTTATACACCCATATCTATGCCCAAACCCAACCGTTTTAGAAATAATCCATCATTTCATTTAAATATCGTCAAGTGCGAGTTACAATTCGTGAGGGTATTATTTTTTTAATGTTAGCGACGAAAGCAGTATCGTTTGCAAATAAATAGTAGATACCTGTTATTTTTCCGCTAACGAAATCGTGCTACATTATACAGGGTGATAACAACAAAATTTACAATTTGATAAATTTCGAGTGATCGATAATGTTTAAATTTGATGTAGTATGGGGTTGTGATATCTCATTTGAAAGGTTTTTTCATTCTCTTGTCAAACATTATAATTATGTTTTTAAACTTTATTTAGAAAATTCAGAGTTCCTGATATTTAAAAAATTAATACAAAATAAATCAATATCAACGTATGAGATGTTCAAAATGCATGCCTCGAACATCTTGGCAGCATACTAACCTTAAATAAAAGTTTCTTCTAACATTTGTCAACATCAGAGGTGTGACCGACCTAATCGATATTTAAATGAAATGATGGATTATTTCTAAAACGGTTAGGTTTGGGCATAGATATGGGTATATAAAAGATGTGTAGAATCCTTAGGGTAATATAAAAATCAAGCAAAATACAGCGTGTGCCATTAAAAAAAAAAGTTGCATATAATATCACACTTATGGAGCACCCTGTATACACCACTATATTTGTATGTTATGCGCCTCGATCTATCAAATACTTTTGTATTTAAATTTTTTTTTCTAGCTTCACCCGGTAAGGAGATATTGAATTTATTCCATTTGGCTGTTCCATACTGTATATATAATATATAGACTTTGCGGGCACCGCGTAGTTTGGGAAATTCAATCGTGCATTCCCATAATAATTACCAAATTCAAATTTTGAATTTTGGTACCTATACGTTTCAGTCGTGAATTTAATACCATTGTTGAGCGCGATAAAAAATTATTTTTTTTTTCATTTCCGTTGTCCGGTTGGGTGGGCACTGCCCACCCTGCCATCCCTGCCCATTGCCACGAACATTACATTAAACTAGGTAGGTACATTAAACTAGGTAGGTACATTATGTACTGGTACATACCTAGTCTCGTGGTCAGTGTCCGATGTTCTATCTGAGTAGGCCAAACAATAACACCAATTTTATGACAAATCAAGTCAGCCATGATAATAAAACTGACAATCAAGTATAGGCTGTTAATTCAATATTTCTATTTACCAGTCAGATTAGCCTAAAATTTTGTTGCTGAAGCTGTTGCTAGTTACAGTTTAAATAAATCTCTCGCTACTGCATCTCTCTGTGATTTTTCGTTATTTCTTCTGAAATAATTTAAAATTCGTTTCTTCTCGTTCTCTCTAATTATAAACCTAATTTTTCTCTTGCTAAATATCCAAGAATACTACTTGAAGGTCCTCTAATGATTGTGTAGGTAATTTTTTTTTTATTTTTCAAAAAAATGTTTTTTTGCGATAACTTTTTTACCGATCCCCGTATACAACATCCGAGTACACCATTAAATTCCCGTTAATTTTGACTGCAATATCATTTGTTAAATGAAGATTTTATGTTAACCTGTGTCGTCGTAACGCACTTTTTCCCCTTGGATGGGCCACCCTGTACTACTCGCTATTTTTTATGGCGTTTAAACAGACATTTGTTTTTGGGAACATCCCTATTGCGCATGTTATACTGTAACGAAAAATGCCTCTAAAGTTGTTATATCAGTTTTTAATGAACATGTTTGCACTGTTTTCTAACATACTCAAAGATTTGACAGATAAATTTTAAGTTTCCGTATTCTACTTACAGTTTTATAATTTTTATGATTAGTTTGGAGGCATTCTGCGTCACACATTTGTTAGCCTGAGACCTCTAAGCCTTTTAGTTTTCATTGTTTTCCCTGTAGAGTTTCCATGAGTTTTCTAGAAATTGACTACGCTTTTTCCATATTTATGTAATTCAGAACTATAATTCAGAAAGCATCAATTGAAATTCAGATTAGTAATATGAATTTCAGATGTAATTCAGAAATATCAGTTCAGAAAACATCAAATGTAATTCAGATTTTGTCAATTGTAATTCAGAGGGCCCGTCAGATGTAGGTAATTTATATTCGTTAAAGGAAATTCAGAAAAGATCAAATGTAGGTAATTAGGATTTGTCAGATGTAATTCAAAATGCCTCAGATGTAATCCAGAAATGGTGAGATGTAATTCAGATTCGTCAATTAAATTTCGGAAAATATCAAATGGAATTCAGAAAGCATCAGTTGTAATTCAGGTAATGTCGTTTGTAATTCAGGACTCCCAATTGTAATTTATTTCACAAAACACTTCATAGAGGTAGTTCTAAAAAAAGAGCTAAGTGGTTTTACATTATGTAGTTTAGACGTTTACCGCAGGTTTTGTAAAATAAACGACAAAACTACTGCTGAAAGTCGAGGGAAAAATAGAGAACTATAATCTCTATATAGTTCTTCACTATAATGCGGGATGCTTTTTTAGGACTACCAAACCGATTTTCTTGCACAAAGAACCGAAGGAACAAAACTTGGCAATTTTAGATAGGCAAGGGGCGCTGGAAAGGAAATCGGCCTCCATGGCTAACTTGTCGCGCAATATAAAAAACTCAAATTGGGAACATTATTAGTGGTCTATTGTAAGAGATAGAATAAAACTTTTATATTTAAAACTGATGGCCCTGAGAAGGTTTATGCATAACCCGGTGCTCAGATAGTTTCAGACAATTACACAGGGTCCTCGGCTCTTTTGAGGCTACGCATTTTATTAAAGACATTTTCCTGCTTATTTTGCGCCTCACAAAAAATAACGTAAGATAACAAAATAAGGCAGTTTTAGTTAGGGGCTAAGTTAACAATATAGCTACCTATATAAATATATAGTTATTATTGAAATAAAAATGTGGTATTATTTATTGTAATAGGTATCTCGTAAATAGAATGATTTAGGTGTAGATATATGTGTCAATCCTGTCAAATTTATAAAGAGTAAACAGTAAAAATATAGGTTATATTTTGTCTGGGGTTGAATGTTTTTTATGTTAATATTGATGGCTCCTTAAATAAACTTGCGTGCATAAAAATCGGCCCACCGTTAAACTTTTGACTTTTACTGTATTTTCTTAGGAATTATTCAGAAGATCAAAAAAGAAATGTTGTTTGAAATACAATAACATGCCTTCATATAAAAACTTGAAAAAACCTTATACCTACCCGGGGGGGGGGGAGCCTCAAAAAAATCCGTCCTAGAAGCCTCCAGAACCACTCTTGGAAAATGGTTTTTTTTCGTATATCTCGATTTTTCGGGGGCGCCGAGAGCATCAGAAGAACCTATGACCAAAAGACTTGGGGGAGCTTAAACGACGTCGTTTTTATCTGAACGATTACTTCTAAAAAAATATAGTTCAAAGTCAAAAGTTTAACGGTGGGCCGATTTCTATGCACGCAAGTGTATGTTAAATAAAAACAGAAATAAAAACACTATATTTTTTCACGATCTGGACCTGTTGTCAGAAATTATTTTTTCTTGAAATCGGCAGTGAAGTGTCCCAAAATTGTCAATTAAAGCTCAGAAATCGGCACTGAAGTAGCCCATTATTGTACGATTTTTTCAATAAGTAGGCCTTGGCGAGATGTAAACATCAAACGTCAGACGCTGAGCCATCGCCCATCACAAGTGTCCAAATATTCAAAACCCGGCCAATAAAGGCCCATTTAACTTTTCGTACACATTGCGAAATTGTTTCCTATAGCACCGCAATCTTTCAGTATAAATATTTTAGTATAGTAGAATATCAATAGATTTGTTATGGAGGCAGCATAAGAGGCAGCAGTTTGGATTTTCTGTCAGAATGTGCCGTGTCTGGTCATACTTGACCTAGGTAGAGCGATCGTCAAAGTCAAGCAACGCCGCGCGTAATCGGTTCATGGACGGGTGATCCCTTACCCTTATGATAATTTTTTCGCCTAATAAAACATTTTTTTTTTCTGATTTCAAAAAGAATATAGTATGACCTCGGCACTGAAGTTCTTTTTATGACTCATGTGGTTTATTTGCCTCGGCCAGAGGCCTCGGCAACTAAATTCCACATGAGTCATAAAAAGAACTTCAGTGCCGAGGTACATATTATATATTTTTTTAAATAACTATTCTTCATAATTTTTCAATAATACTTACTTTAAATTTTGTACAACGTTGCTCGTGCTAATAATTGCATATTCTAAATTATTGTATATAATGTAGTGCAAACCCGACATAACTTAAAATAAAATATAGTGTTGCAATCTGTTGTTATATAATTAAAAATTTGTAAACTATGCCGTGCAGATTGCATTGATGACCTTTTGTAAAGTACATACCTTTGCAGTGAAAATGGATCAGGAGAACCAACCATTCACTTAGGATTTTAATTTGATTTATATTTCCGTGTATATTTATAAAATACCACAAAAACTAAGGACTTGTATAATATGAATACAAGACATGATTATCGTTTAGTTTGGTTCTTCGTTCTTGTTGCATTTGAATACTTTAATAATTTGTTATTTCTACAGGGATGTTTTCTAATTCATGGTCATAAATTTAAGAGGCGAAAAGTCGCCTTTTATGAAGGCTCTTCGTTTCAAAGTCCAAGATACAGGGCGTTCGAATTTAATTACATCTAGGTTCTAACATTGTTAATTGTCTTGGGTGCGGCGCTGCTTTCAGTATAGTAGGTATAACAAATACCGAGCTGGTGACATCGTTATTCGATATACCTTTAAAAAGTGATATCTGTGATTTTAATCTAAGGTAAGTTATACAAAACAATTAGTATAGCGCATAATATAACGGATATATCTCACAATTTTGCAACGCTCTGTCGGGTAATACGATCCCTCAAAATCTTGGGCAAAATCAAAATGATCCCGGGATGGTTTTACCCGAACTTAGGAATAATGAAAACAAATATATTTTTTTGCAGATTCATTGCATGTGTACAAATGTACAAGCGCAATACTGAAAGGCAGAGCTGGATTGTTTCATTTAATTTTCCTACATATTGTTAGCTGAAGGAATCCCGATCATTTTAAACAGAAATAATATCAAATTTAATAATTAACCAGTGGCGTATATGGATAATCGGCAGAAGTTATTAGTTAGGTATATAGGTGTAGTCTTCTATTGTTTCTATCTATTGCTATATACATTAATTTACTAATATTTGCTACTTCTTGTATCTTAGCTAGATCTGGATGTTATTGAAAAAGTTGCCATATTTTTAGCTGACAAAAGAGTGGTTCCACTTGTTCAATAATATTCAGGAGTAAAGACATGGGTACCAGACAATAAGGAAATGAAGTATTGGAGGTGGTTATTTAAATTATATACAACGAAAATTTACTTAGTAAATTTTATAGTTTCAGTTTCACCCGCCTAATCTGGAAACCCGGTACCCATTCATAAGAGACAAGAATACGCTACAACATGCCTTAGTTATTAACAAGAAATGGGCATTCCCATAGACTGTGTTAGTCCACACTTAAAACGTCAACTCACATTCCACAATAGTGCAGAAGGTATATGCACGTATCAGTGAAAGTTGCTAATTTCACAACTTTCTCTAATATATATATTTGAATAAAATGTATCAATTTTGTTTAATAATTATGTAATGGGTGCGACATCGACTAATTCTGTCGTTACCTTGGGATTTTTAAACTTTTTTATTCAGGGTTATTCCGAAATAATTTCCTGTTATAGGTAGGTATTAAATGCTTTCTAGCGATGCTTGCATCGAAGTTTTGTTGTCATGCGACAAGATACCACTTGCGTAATTTGATCCTTTTGACATCAGGATGCGCACCTATAATATCCATCGCCTATAGTCACAATGAGTTTAATTTAAAAATTCGTGACCTAATTTAAAGGTCAATGCAAATCCTGTCTATAGAAACGAACCCTATAGTGCAAGATTTATCTTGAATTTTGAACAGCTTTCTGTCGATGAGATCATTAATTTCGCCTTGACTTAATGATCAATTCTTTTTCTTAAACACACGCAGATGCTATCGGGTTAATGTTCTTTATTGTATGTAGCTAGTAGCGGTATAAATTGAATTCTAATTGGTAGGTATAGCTAATTGGCACCTTACTTATTGTGTTTGCGGAAGTTGAGCGCTGATTGAATTTTGACAAAAAGGCAACGAAGAACCCACCTATTAGATCGAAATTAATTAAAAGGATACGTTTCTAAACTGTGTTTCATACAATAGCGTTTTAGAGCCTATATAATATAATGGCAGCAAAAGTTAAGTAGTTAAGTAGTTTTAATTACTACACACTTACACACAATATGTAGATTGGCATTCCCTCCTCTCCCGCACAAGCATTTAGTTCCTTTGGGGTACTTACTCCTAGTTTGGAGTATTGGGAGGGTGATAATCATTATTATTACTGTTCAGTTCTGGACATGCCAAAAAGGAAGGTGGTATTTGAATTAGAAAAGATTTGTTATCTTACTTTTGGGTATACCAATACTTTAGAAAAACTGAGGCAGATATAGATTCATAAATTAATTAGAACTTCCTTTATAAAAACTATATATTTATATAGCTCTAATGCTCTATACCTATTAGGCATATACATTGTTGCTTCTGCGTAAGTGAAACGACTTTTCCGAAACGCAATAAATTAAATTTCCAGGCCTTGACTATGGAGAAAAAAATATATAAGGTAACGTGACAGTTTATTAAAGATACTAAACAATTTTCGCTCATATTGAATTTTTACTTCTGTTCGGATATTTTTAACCAGCTATATTTTTCTGGTTCAATATAAATAAATAAACCTTGACTTTCCTACATTTATAATACCAAGTAAATTCATTACTTATACACATATTAACTACTAATTCAATTTTCTAACACAACCTGTCAAAGCAGACGATAAATAAATCATCAACACAAGATAAAAACGGCAATCAAGACATTCTTAGCGGTTCCGACGTAGACGATATAACCGGATCATCTAGAACAGCGGATCCATTAAAGCATAACTAATATAAGTCAAAGAATAACATTAAACCCGAAGGCAAACCTGTCAACTGAGACCACTTTCAATTTCTTGTATTCGTCGTGTTAAATCATCATTATATAGTTTCGCTGTTACTTAATGAATGGTTGTGGATTGAGCAGGCAACAAGTAGAATTCTCGAATGTTTTCTGGGTGTGTCGTAGGTCAGCCACTTTCGTATACAGGGTGTCCCAGCGGAAACGTAACAGGCTCTATAACGGCCGGGAAAATTTTTTCTTGGAAAAACGCAAAAATAGGTCAATTTTGTTTGGCAGGAGGACATCTTTTGGCATAAAATTGATAGATCTATCTGCAACCCCCTGAGCAGGGGTTGAACCCATACAAAAAATTTAAAAATCGATCGACTTTTCAAAAAGATACAGTGGGAAAAATGCAAAACATTCATTTTCAATTATTGCCTGGTATTGTTAAACAATAGAAGATCTGCGTCTCCGTATTATAAACGAATGTCGACAAATCACCCCTGAAATGTTGCACAATGTTCGGCAGCGTTTTGAACAAAATCTTTATTATTGCATGGAAGTGAATGGGCAACATTTTGAGCATTTATTACAATAAAGTTTCAATTTCCTCCCGTTTATCAAATTTTCGTCAAAATAATGTTGCTGAACATGCTTTCTATAACTTACAGCCCCCGACCACCACTTTCGGCTTAATTGTTTAATAATACCAGACAATAATTGAAAATGAATGTTTTGCATTTTACTCGGTGTATCTTTTTGAAAAGTCGATCGATTTTCGAAAATCTGATGCAGGTGTATAGAGAATTGAGAGACGTTTCCAAAGGTGTGCGACATGACCCCCTTCCCATTTAAATTTTTTGAAGGGGTTCAACCCCTGCTCAGGGGGTTGCAGATAGATCTATCAATTTTATGCCAAAAGATGTCCCCCTGCCAAACAAAATTGACCTATTTTTGCGTTTTTCCAAGATAAAATTTTCCTGGCCGTTACAGAGCCTGTTACGTTTCCGCTGGGACACCCTGTATATAATAAAATGATACATCCATGGTATTTTCTCTAACACGGAAGGCAATACATTCGGATGAGTTGTTTTGTTTCATAGCTACTTTATGACTAGGTCCCAGATAAACCCGTTTATCTGAGACTACCAATAACAACAATAGGTAAATGTCATCCTATAACCTAAACAGCATCCCAATCTATAAAAGTTACCTTGAAGAATGCGCTGGGAGAAGAGGATATTCTAAGAAAATGCCAAAAAAAATAACATATGAGTTTCATGCTCTACTACCAATCATCATAACTGATTAATAAAATAGGTAATTAATTTGTGTAGCATATACACGCAGCAAATCTCAATAAGCTATTGATGTTGTTATTGGTAAATTTATGGATAAAATCGACTTACCTAGATAGATGTGGAATAGTAGATTCGAACCTATACCTACAAACATTGTTTGTCTTTGAATTTTAACTTAACGGCATCGTGCTTTCTTCAAAGCAAGGCCATCGAAATTTCAAATATTTAATGCTATTAAGTTGTCATGTTAAAAAGTTGCATGTATTTTTTTCTTCGGCCTCTCCCACGAACACAAAACCTTGTACATTCAAGGATTGCCACATATTTCTGTGCTATCCTCATAGGACGACTATTGAATAAGTAATTTTTATTATAATGCACGGTTATAGAAAATTGGTATTGACAAATATTCTTACAATACAAAAAAAAACTAATTAATTAGTAGAAATTGCTTGTTGACGATCTATAACAAGTATGGCCCAACTTAACAATTCTTTGTTATTTTCTTTATTTAAAATATCTCCAAATCACATTTATAAAACAGTACCAACCTATACTTATCTATAAGCTATAAGCGTTGACTGAAGAGATACTTAAGCCTCACCCAACGCTATAAATTAAAAAAGCCAATATCCAAATTTGTCACCTGGTTTGTGCAATTATAAGAGGGGGCAACTCGGGGACTTCACCATGTTATTGTGGATTGTGGATTATAAGCTTTTGTTCCTTTTTGCAAAAAAGTAATTCACAAGATAGTCCAAGAAAATTGTCATTTTTTTATAGAGGTAGAAAAAAATAATTCTTAACAGGTAGATATTTTCAGAGTTGGTTGTGGGTAGCGTCCTGAGTATAAGCCCAAAAAATCACCATCGAAGTCGTGTTACGAACCCCGCAATCGGGGTGGTTTTGCAAAAAGAAATTTTGCAATTTTTTTTCTTATGTGTACATTATTACATTCTCTACAACTTTCCTTTATGAAGTTTTTTTTAACTTCAATACTCACGAGATATAAGGTAAAAGAACACCACTAGCTAAAGTGCTTAATAAGCTGATTTTTTCAGGGTTAACTGGGGGTTAACTTAGGAGTGCACCCCGAGTTAACCCTGAAAAAATTAGCTTGTTTTAAAGAAAATTTTTTTCATCCTTATAAAGCACTTTAGCTAGTGGTGATCTTTTACCCATTTCTCGTGAAGTATTGAAGATAAAAAAAACTTCATAAGGGAAAGTTGTAGAGAGTGTAATAATGTACACGTAAGAAAAAAAAAGTACAAATAAGAAAAAAAATTGCAAAAAAAATGTTTGCAATGTTTGCAAATATCTACCTGTTAAGAATTATTTTTTTCTCCATGTATAATATTCTTGGACTTAGAGGGGTTTTTGAGATCATTGGGCACCCAGTAATTACAAAAAATTAGTTCGGTAATCGATACTTTTTGAATAAGCAAAGATACGGATAACCGCACAAAATAAAGATATATTTTACTGGAAACTCTAAAGGTTTTGTATAAGTATAAGCGTTGAGGCAAGGAATAGCAAGAGGCGCATCCGTTAATCGACGAGAAACCGCTTCAGGACGTCTATAGAAGCAATTGAGAGGGATTGATATGCGTTGAGATTAGTGTCACTTTAGTCCTTGGTATACACTATAACACACAAAGAGCAGTTTAGGACCGAAAGTAGCAACTGGTATCTATTATCTATATCTCATAAAACTGCATTTGTTATTATTTTATCCGAAATACAAGTTTCTTGGATTAGGTATATAGATACAGAACAATTGCATCCACCTGTATCTATACTTCTGGGTACAGAATAGATAGGTCGGTTTCAAAGGTATAGGTATAGTTAACTAATCATCGGACTATCAATATTAATAATATGCAATTCATTGTTGATATTATAGTGTCGTAAGATCATCTCCGTCGAATTATTAAAGCCAAGTCGACCACAGACTGAACCGGTTGGCTTCAACAATAACAATATATAGAGAAGGAGCACCCTCCTCGTATTATTCCCTTTACAATAACGTCTCTCTATATGGCACAAATAAAACGAATTTTACAAAATTTAATACCGCAAATTAAGATAGGTATTGGAAACTGCCTTCACCGCTACTTACAAATAGCAATCTCCTGGTGTTTGAAACGAAGTACTTAGCAGCAAGATTAGGTAAAGGACAAACGAGTGAAATTAATTGGCATGTTTGATCTAACCGCAAGCTTGTTATATCATAGCGTAGGAGGTGATGTGAAATGTGTTATACCTAATTTTTATGGTTGGACCGACATGTCAATTACTGCATGCATCTAACTGTTTGTGCAATTATCGTCTATTAACGGAATTCCGTAGCAATTTGCAAATGTGGTTACAAGGACATTACTCATCCTGGACCGATAGTAATAATAATATACTCTTCTTAAATGCCGGCGCGCGGCGACGACGTGGCTTATTATGCTGCGGCCTTGAACGGACTCAGACGCGCGTTCATATAAAGTAACGGACATGTAGGACTCGAAAGATAAGTAGTATAGTAGCTGAATTAACGGGTTTATGCAATAAGGTGCTAGCTTCCGGTCGGCACAGTTTCGCGACTACGGATGCTCGTTTTTTTTGTAGATATATATGAAGTGACTCACATATTAGATATATACAAGGGGGTCAGGTTGTCGACAACTTATACCCACTTCTGACGTGCAATTACCTAATGCTTAGTAATCATAAAATAAAGTTCTAATATTAGGCATTACATATATTATTATATACCTACTTTTCAAAGGGAGGGCATCCGGTTTTATCTCTTATTTGTTTCTATAATATATAGATATACCTATCAACTAGGAATAAACAAACCATCTGCTGAAAACTCAAATTCGGTCAAAAATGGTATGCTGCTCGTGATTGTAATTTTCAAACTTTTGCGTACGAGTACGACTATGGTTTGAATTGTTAAATATTTTGACCCTTGTAAAATTTTTATTTAGGATAGATAGGTATTGCAAGCTATCATCGGCAATTAATTGATACTATATGTAAAAATTAGGTTTTAATTTAAAGAATAGCTGTTATTGTTGACTGACGTATTAATAAATACGTGAGTCAATGCCATTATGCACCAAGCAATAGGAGCGGCGGAAAAATATTACTTTTCCAGTGGCGTACCATTTTTTTATTGCCTCTCCGGCACTGGTGGAAGCAGACAAGCCGAATTATTTTTAATTTATAGCAGACCAAATATATCTGCCATAACTGTCGTCCTTTAGGAAAAATAAAAGAAAACTTGGAAGAAAAATTGAAGTTTGACGCCCTGTATAACGAAAACCGCTGTAGGATTTCGATAAATGTTTATATATGTAAAAAAATCTCCTTTTTTGAAATTTTTAAGCAGTTTTTAAAGTATTGCTGAAAAAGTTTGGACCACCCTGTATAGGTAGATATCTGTTTTTATTAGTTTCCTTATGCTGAATATACCTATGCATGCGGTTATATTCATTAGAGTCGAATCTGGAAAATATTCATATTCATTTTTATTATACAATTGATATTAGATAGTTGTCAAAGTGTATTTTATTTTTTATACATGCAGCCCTTTCGAAAATAGCGTCCACCCTATTCCTGCCTGTTGTCATAGTAAATAGGTACCTATATGAGTTAATATTGTCGGAAATTTTTTTATGGCGCAAACAGATCCATTTAATTTGTAATTGGGTTTTTCGCCACAGGACTGAAGGAAACTATAATTAAAGAATACCTTTATAGCGTTTCTTTTTATACCTATCAAGTTTTCCCCTTTTTCTATTTTTCGGTGGGCCTTCTCATAGCCTCTTTTATTTAGAAAAGGGAAAATCGGACCTACGGCGGGGCGGTTGCTCAGGCGCCAGCTTTTTTAGAGCGGTATGCTCCGCTATGCCCGGGATAGCATTCGTCAGAGAAAAATAATTCCAGAGGTCAGTGGTGCGTCGAGGGTAGGATACAAATAAGGCAGGTTTGGCAAATTTTACCACGGTTTATTAAATGTCAAATGTTCGATTAACAATAATAATAAATATGGGATAATATTTGTTTAACAATAACAAATTATTGCCACGGCCGGTCCAGAGAGATCCACGTAAGTATCTGAAAAGAAGAAACGTGCAGGTTAAGCCTCTATCGCGAAAAGCCTGTTTATTATTGACACGGTTTTGTCTACAGGCGGTAAGCAAGCTCAAAACTATTCGGGATAACTAGTAAAAAACACGGCAAACTTAATAAGACGCGGGAAGGTTCTACACACCCAGTCCAAGCGGTGCTTGGTGCAAACTGTGCTTAAATAATTTTCCGGTGTTGGTTTGGGATAATAAACTCACGCTACCAACACGGTTCCAAGCCTAGCTACAGTTAACCTTGATCTGGGGGTAAAATGAACCGATGTCGGCTTGGGCTAATAAACTCACGTCACCAACACGGTTCGGGACAGTTTCTAAACCTAATAATGCTCACCAGGAAATACGACGGAAATCAGAGAGAAGAGAGAAAGTCTCCGCGGCATCCGTAGCGTATTTATCAGCCTGGGTGGCGCCCTCTAGAGATGAGTGCGCCGGCCGCTCATTGGTCGGGGCCGCGGCGGGGACTCAGGTGATCGACCCCACTCTTCTGGCTTCCAAAACGGCTGCCGCAGTTTGGGGTGGTTGCACCCCCTACAGATCTCGGGCGGTGGTCTCTCCGGCTCGGGCATGTCCAATATACCCGGACTTCCAAAAAGAACGGCGGCTCTAGCTGCAATTTGAATTAATATCCCGGTTCTACCCCTTTTCGGTATCCCACAACCCTTATGGTAACATAAGAATTTATTATTAAGCGGCGGAAATCCGGAAAATAATCAAAACCAGGATTTAATTAAATGCAATGAAACTCTCGAATGTCGGCCTACTATGTAGAAAAAGTCATCGGTGTGAATGTAAAAACTACTACGGCGGAAATCTAGAAACTAGTAACTTCGTTACACCTTTTTCAAGTTGCCAGGCTAGTAATTTTTCACTATCTATAGATAATCAGCTGTAGGAAAAACTACTGCTAAAAACTCTGGCACTTTGTCAGTGCGTATAGTTCGGAATCAACTTTGAAAGTTCATTAAAAGAACGAAACTTTGAACGTTAACACTAAAAAAATAACTTCACCAACTTTCTCCTTTCTCAAAGAAACTGTCAAGTCATTTCACTTTGACTTGACATTTTTTTGAATCTGATGAACTAACCACTGACAAAGGGCCACAGCTTTTTTTAGCATTGGTTTTTCCTGGCAACTTGAGAAAGTTTTCCTTTAATGAGTTAGTTTGTCGTCTTATGACTAATTTTTATATTTTATATTTTTTGTTTAATGTCAAAGCTTCATTCTATCTACAACGAAAGCTAATTATATATATCTAGACGAAAGCTGTAATAGGTAGGTAACTACTTACTTTAATACAAAAATTTCTTATTGAAAGCAGCTGTAACCTAATGAAATTTTCCATTTTATTGTCATTCATTATAATGTGCTGTGCTGTCTATGGGATGTGGCCCTATGAAATTAGCAACTACAGACTAACGAGTAATACAGATATAACTCATTAACGATATATATCTATGTCAAAAGGAGACTCGCTTTTAGGTAAAATATCTTCCAAAGAGTTATTGTGCATACGATAATCTACGTAGCAAAGAAATTGTAGAACCAAAGTTATATTTAAAACAGTAGCTATTTTTCTGTAAATTGAAATGGAGACTGGTTTATTTTTGACACATATATTATGTCCTTAAGGAAGTTTCTGTTCCAAAGCTATTTATTCTGTGATTCAATTGTTGAACTCTTTAAAATTATTAATCTAAATTAAATATCTTCCAAATTATTTCAATGAGCGGTAAAGAGGGTAACCTTTTAAACGGCATTGTTGAACACACATAATAATAATTAATATATTAATTTTGTATTATTTAAACTTGTTTGTCTAATATGGTAAACAAATCCATAATTTATGGATTATGTAAGTGTCATATATATATATATATATAATTACTTTTCTAATCCAGGTAAATATATTCAACTTATACCTACATATTTTTAAAATTCCTTAGGGTATGCAAACTATATGGTTTAATTATAATTGTTAATATCATTCGTATAGGCAAGTACAAAAACAATTAGCTTATGCAAATAGACTTTTGCGCTATACTTGGGTGTATGTAGGTACACTCACATTGTGTTGGTGTTCATTAGATGTGACATAAAAATTTCTGATTAATATCTTGTGTGCGGGGAAATGTAAGAAAATAGGTGTATCTTTGGCTTTTCTTCTTAGACATTAACAGTTGTTGCCCCTCTCCCCGTTATCTCTAATTAAGGGAGAGTAGTTCTTGTGACCTATTTAAGGAGCTTTTGTTTTGGTGAATCAATTTAATTTATATTGATATGCTCAGAGAACCTCAGAGTTTCTATGCCAGGGCTAGCAATTTTTCCATATCTATAATCAGCTGTAGACAACGTTTAGTGGTGTAGATTAAACAAGTCAAAAATTCAGAGCTTGAGTCACATCATCAGCTTCATTCCTTCCTCAAGGTTATCATTTTACTTTCACTCTATACCACTCTATACCTCTAGTTCAATAGAGAAATATCTATAAATATTAGGAATTGAAACTTCTTGAGCATTCTACTGATCAGCCTTTAAAAAAATTTGAATACATATTTTCAATTTAGAAATGTTAGCCACAAGAATTTCTATTCAAAGTCATACTCCAGCATGACAAACCAATGTCAATGTCAATCTATGTCAACGGACGTCCTCTATAGAGGACGTCCGTTGACCTGTAGCATCAAAAGAGAAAAATGTATCTGTATTAATTTCAATAAATTCTTGCCAGGTCACCACCTAATACCTATAACACGCACAAAAATGCATTCGTAGAAAGTCTCATTTCACGCCCCATGTAGAAAACAAATATATATCTGGTCTGTCTGGTTATCACAATTTTTTAACAAGGTATATTATAATAAAATTTAAATATTCCCCTACACATTTTGTACCGATGTGCGTTTGTATTGATTTGTCCTCTTCTCATAGCTAGATCGATATATAGGTATTATAATAGCCCAAAATATAAAAATTGCTCCAACTACTCGTTCCGAATTACAGGTATTATAGAGTAAGAAGTGCCAGAAAACTCTGTTAGTATGAAAACAAATCAAACACACACAAAATTTGCCTTAGAGTACCCGTTGCTATATACCTATGATACGTATACCGGAACTGAATGAGGAAATGTTCTCAAAGAGACAGGCTAAATGAAGAATTTTAGTCCTTATATTGTACAAAGCAACTAAAGTGCAAGAAAGATTCAACTCCAATTAGGGCCGGACCAATAATAAAACAGGAAATGCAGCTGTTAAGTTGGTTTCTATGAAAAGTTGACGATCAGTTTCAGTGCTTTTTCGAACACTCTTCATACGAACACGTTGGCAATGCAGACTAATGATTAGAAGACACGTTACAAATCGTTATCTCAGAACGGTTATTATTAAGTTCTTAACTAATGATTTCTTTGATGCCGTTTCATAGGGAAATTAAGTTCTAAATGTTATGCTAAAACTGTCGAAATATATATATTTGGTATTAATTTGCGGTGCGTAATTTCTTGGATCAGTGTATTTACTAGTTTACAATGCTTATCAATAGAACTATTCATTTCTTAACTTTAAGATAACATTACTTATACTAATAACTCACACCCTTAAAATACTTCAAACTAAAAGTATCCCAGAAGAAACCACCTGAATATGCGTGGGAGCAGTGTGGCAACTATACATACCTATACTTAGTATTATTTCCGCCTCCTTATACAGGGTATAAGCACAGACCTATATAGCGAAGCTATATTATAGGTCTGTGGTATAAGCCATTTATATCGTCTTACTCGACGATATATAATATCTATAGTATTTTGGAAAATAAATGGGGTTTTTGTTATAACGTTTTCTACAGGAAGGCTTCGTTCACATATTATGGTAAAGGGTGTCATAGTTTTTAAAAAATATATTGTAGGTATAATTTCCAAACCAAAAACCAATCATGGTATTTTAGCCAGATTTGGGTCACAATGTACCTGCATAGATTGCTATAGATACCTAGAGATTGCTATACCACGTTAAGTCATATGCAACCGGTGGTGGAGATACTCGACTCACTAAATTTGATTTGGGTCACAATGTACCTGCATAGATTGCTATAGATACCTAGAGATTGCTATACCACGTTAAGTCATATGCAACCGGTGGTGGAGATACTCGACTCGCTAAATTTAAAAAAATATACATACCTATAGTGGCAATTTTCAAATTTCAAGTGAATTAAGTAAAATTGTGTAGGTATAACAATTAGGTTAGAAATGATGAAATAAAACAATATTTTTTAGAAAAACTTTAACACCTTGTATATCGTTTGGTTCTTTTATGGAATTGAAAAAGAAACGAGATAATAATCGTTCTATTATCGGAAATTTCTTTGTTGCGCAAACAGATCGATTTAATTTTTAATTGGGTTTTTAGCCACCAAACTGATACTTTTTAGAGTTGCCTGGAAAATTTATAAATTCTTAACACTAAATGAACGAAATTTCAAACGTTTGACTCAAAAAATACCTTCAACAAATTTGTTTTCTAAACATTCGGAGACAAAATCTTCCTCCTTTCCCAAAGATCATGTCACGTCAAAGTGAAATGACAGATTAGTAAATGTCAAGTTGAAATGTCATGACAACAGAAAAAATAGCCTAGCCGCACATGTCTGATAATATTGCACCCAGATCTAATTATCTATACTAACTAATGGTGGCGAAAAACCCAGGAACCCTTTAAAATAAGGGGACCCAGCATGTCACAGTCTATCGCATAGGAAGAGTGAAGCCTTGAGGGGAAGTTTGTTTTTTATATACTCCAAGGAGACCACAAGGGGGCTTGTACTAGGTTATGTTATATATGTCAGTGTCCAACTGCCATCAGGTTTTATGTGACATGCGAGTGCCATAGATTCTAAAGGAGGCAAAATATTTCTCATCATAATTCACAGTTTTTAACTTTTCTAACTTCCAGATACTCAGATGTGTCAAAAGGTAATGCGGCCGCCTGTGGTAGTCCCAATAATTGCAACCAGATTTTTCCTGCATCACCTTTAGTAATCCTACAATTCCCATTACGTGGGCATTACGTATAAGTAAGTAGTTCAAAACAAAAATGGTACTTCGTAAATTTTAAATTATTAAGCAGGTAGCTTCAGTCAGGTCTTTTTTTAAAGAGTTTTTATCTACGACTAGATACAAGTTTATTTTAAGTTTGACAGGTACCTTGGGAGAGAAATAAAATTACAAAAATTTTATAATGAACACCGAAAAAAATACCATGATTAGAACCAAGTACCAAGTACCAAGTACCTACAAGACCTAATCTTATTAGTCCATCCCGAAATCTGTGAAAGTTCTTTGGGTAGATACATTCAACAAGGGAAGAAAGTTCAAGTACGTACCTATTATACCTACATATTACAAATGGTTTGAGGAACCTGGTAATAAGGTGCAACAGCGACAAATTCTCAAATAAGCAAAATCGGCACTGACTTACCATCCTTATATTGGAAATAATTGCTGGAAACCAAATTCAAATATAAAAAAAAATTGATTCATTTGACAGTTGCCATATTCTGTGTTTGTTGGCAGAACATTGTCAAGTCTAATTTTTAGAAATCGTGGAAACCATTATTAATTTTTACTAACAATCAAAGTACCTGTTATATTATTAGATTCTCCAATAAAATGGCATAGTTGGCACCACTGAGACCATTAGAATGGGGAAAGAAACGGCCTCACTTTGGAAAGTATAATGCTGGGTCCCCTTATTTTAAAGGGTCCCTGGAAGAACCCAATCAATCTGTTCGCATTTGGCTTCTGAAAAAGATGTACCCAATATCTAGGCATACGCAGTCTATAATTAAATTCTTAAGAAAAATGTAAAAAAGAAGTGAACACGAAAAAACTTATTGTTCTATACACCAAGTAATAATTTGCTATCTGATCTTTGCTCATCCGATTGTTACGGAGGCACAGCGCCCAGCGTCATCCTTGCAAATCTTAGAATAGCATTCGCTTGTTATTCTATAAGCTTGAAAGCCCTAGGAATTCGCACACAATAATTAATATCGCCAGGCGGCCTTAGGAGCAGGCAAAGCCAATCCGTATCTTCTATCATGCAATTAACAGTTCCATTCTCGGCGCTGCGCGTTCAAATCACGACCTTATGTTCGGCGTTGCGGATCTCTAAAAGTAAAAGCCGAGACGCGCCTCCGAGGCCGCTTTTGCTCAAAAATCCGGTAGATATACCGGCGGACAACAAACATATTTTTAATTGTTTGCTGCCATACCTTAATTCTTGATTTAAAGGCATACGGGGGGAAGTTATAAAGTGTCTGAACTACGTCTAAACGGCAAGTACTTAAAATATTGTTTCTTGTGCTTGTGATACAATCTAGAATAACTTAAATATATTTCATTGATCGATGAAAGGTGAATATGAATCATGATAAACTATGAACAAAATAAATTCAACCTAAAAGCGTTGACTGACGTATTAATAAAGACTGCTCACGGCTGTCATGTTTGGCTCACCATGCGCTTCCCGGAGACAAAATACAATGTAAAATACATTATTGACCATAGGCGCCATCTACTTTCCAGGACATGAAACTATAGCCGTGAGAAGTCTTATTAATACGTCAGTCAACGCGAAAAGTTCTTCTGTTGCTATTTTCATATTATTACCCCTATCTTCACCACTGTGTACTAAATTCGGTTGAAACACTTTTGCGGATTTATAAATTATACACTCACCGACACGAAAAACGGAGCACTTATAATTTTTATTTAAAAAATGTAAAATTTTAATACTTTGCAATGGTTTATTATTATAATAAGTAAAAAGCAAACAACAACATGTTTTAAGTAATATCTAACAACAATTAAACGTTTATTTGAAAAGCAAGACTAGACTGTTTTGAATAAAAGTTTCCAAAAATTAAAAAGTACACAAGTCTTAGTTGGCCATGACTTTTCTTTTGTTTTTATTGTTTTGACAAGTCTGAGTTTAAAGAAGTGAAACAGTTCAAAGCTGTACTGCGTTTATTTAAGGTAAAAATATGGCTGTTAATCCTGAAACAGCGGCTGCTATTGTTGCGTTGCTTCAAGACGGAAGAACTGAGCGATATGTTGCCCAACAATATGCCGTATCCAATAGCACTGTGCACTGTATTTATACACGTTTTTTGGAAACTAGAGCTTACACCAGACGACCTGGAACTGGTCCCCAACGAAAAACTAACGCTCATGATGATCGCTTCATCCTCTTGCAAAGTCTACGAGATCGTCGTGCTACAGCTGTAGAAATCAGAAATAGACTTCATCATGTTCGGAATACCAATGTAAGCGAACGTACAGTTAGACGAAGACTTGGAGAAGCCAATCTTACCAGTCGTAGACCTGCAACAGGTCCAGAGCTTCTTAGGAGTCATCGTGTTGCGCGACTTCGGTTTGCCAGAAATCATGAGCACTGGGGTGAAAATGATTGGGGGCGAATTTTATTTACTGATGAGTCCAGGTTTAGCCTGCTATCTCCAGATGGTCGCGAGAGAGTATGGCGAAGACCACAAGAGCGTTTTGCAGAATGTACCTTCAGTCCTAGAGTAGGATACCAAGAAGGTTCAGTAATGGTGTGGGCTGGAATTTCTCTGGAGGCACACACTGACTTGTACATCGTTCCAAGAGGCTCCTTAACTGCTGCCAGGTACATTGATGAAATTCTCCAAGATTTTGTTGTTTAAGTTTTGATTCATTTAAAGACATTTTGCCACAACACCAATGTGGGTTTATCGTTCTAATTTTTTAAATTGTAACAAAAGTTTTATTTAAAAAAAAAGCGCCCAATTGTTATTAGAAATAACTTAAAACATGTTGTTGTTTGCGTTTAACTTATTATAATAATAAACCATCGCAAAGTATTAAAATTTCACATTTTTTAAATAAAAATTGTAAGTGCTCCGTTTTTCGTGCCGGTGAGTGTATATAGATAATAATATATAATTTTTCAAAACATTTTTAACGCTCTGTAACTTGGAAACGAAGCACATACCTACCTATTGTCTGATTCGACATTAAAAATCGCTCACCGTGTATACTGCTTTTCAAGTTTCAGAAATAACAATTTTATGCCTAACTTTAAAGTGCCTCCTGGAAATGTTAAATATATAAATAAAAACTGTCCCAATAAAAATATCAAATTGTTAGTTTGATAAGTAAGTCATTCTTCGCGGACACTTTAATGTCTAAAACTGTCTGGCTGTCCAAAATTATGCTTAAGTATTCATTTTCTCATTTATGGAGAGACTGATCACATACTAAAAATATATATATACGCACCCGAATTCGGAAGGTTCCGATAAGCAATAAAAAAATTCGATTCTTATAAACGCGAAAGTCAATTTACTATGTGCTTTTCTCAGTCACTTAACCTCGACATTAGTTTTCCAAGTCTCCAAAGTAATTATGCAACTTTTGCATGAATTAATAGATATAAATAATTTTGTAAAATTCAACTACACTTAGGTAGGTACCTATACTATGTAAGTGGATGCTTACCTTAAAATATACAGGAGAACACATTTATGAATTTCAATATTTAGTTTATGATATGTACGTCTATGGAGTCGGTGAAACATTTTTATGACGTAGATTTTAATTTATTTAATTTGTATCCTGCAAAATTGTGATAAATAGGGTATACCCTTAGACAAGGGAGGGGAGAGAGGACGCATAATCCGGCTAAATTGAGTGTGCCCAGTTAGGCACCACCAGTGGCGTATTGCGTGGGACTGGTACTGGTAGGTAAATAATGAAAAATGCCTACAAAGCATTACTATTGGTTTGTAAAGGGACCAAATTTCAACAAAGCAACAAAATTTTAGTTGTTTGAGGCGGTATACAAATAATACAATGTCTTTTTTCCTTGAAGCTATTTTTCTAACTCTAAATATTTAGGTACCTGTTGAATCATGTAATATATGTCGATGCTGGTCAATTTACATTAAAATTCTTCAATTTAATTTACAATATTTTTAATGCCTCAAATCTGACAAATTTTTTATTATTATTATTTTTGTTACTATGATAAGTATAAACTACAGGATATCAAAAATAAACATTGTTGTTGCTACAATACTCCCCCTTCAGCAACAGCGTAAATTAATTAATTAAAAAAGTAACTTTTTTGGATGTTCCCGGTTTTGGACAACAAACATTGTTATCTATGTAGGCAGGTTTTACCCTGTCTATTGAAACAGCGACTTCTTCATTTAGTTTTTGAATAAAAAATGTCTTCTCATGTTTTTTAATTACACGATATGGTCCTTCATATGGCTGTTGTAAACTGCTCGTCTTTTTAGGGATTTTGACAAAAACATACTCACATGTTTTTAAATCTTCATGAACGAAAGGTTTACAATTATTAGAGCGAGAATTAGATGATTGAATTAACGAAAATGCATTTCTTAAGTTATTTAACGTATCTGAAGGATCTGCATTCGAAATATAATTTTTATTGTCTTTGACAAAAATTTCTCCAGGAATACGGAGTGGTTGACCGTAAACTAATTCTGCCGAAGAGCATTTGAGGTCTTGCTTAACAGATGTTCTAAAACCCAGCAATATAATAGGTATTTCTTGACTCCAGTGCTTAGTGTTTTGACGTGCCATTAGAGCAGCTTTTAATTGACGATGAAATCTTTCCACTAATCCATTACTTTGAGGGTGATAGATATTGGTATGTATTTTATGAGAACCTAATAATTTTGTTAATTCTTTAAAAACTTTCGACTCGAATTGGGTACCTTGATCTGTTGTGAGTTGAAGTGGTACACCAAAACGTGAAATATATTGAGAAAAAAATGTCTGAGCAACTGTTTGTGCTGATATGTTTTTTAACGGGTAAGCTTCAGGCCATCTTGTAAAACGTTATACTATTGTTAAAATATGAGTAAATCCATTTGACGGAGGAAATGGTCCGACCAAATCCATATGGATATGCTCAAATCTAGATTTAGATATTTCAAATTTTCCAAGCGGTGATTTCGTATGGCGTTGTGTTTTTGATTTTTGACAATTTTGACATGTTTTTGTCCATTTATTGATATCTTTATTCATGTGGGGCCAAAAATATCTCGAATTAATTAATTTTCGGGTAGATCGAACACCAGGGTGTGACATAGAATGTAATTTTTTGAAAATCAAGTATCGAATGCTTTGAGGAATAAATGGTCTTATGTTTTCGTCAGAAATGTCACACCAAAGAGAATAGTTTACTCATAGGAATTTCTATTTCTTTAAGTTTATTTGCAAATTTTGGATTTTGTTTCAGATATTTTATTTCTGTGTCTTCTTTTTGTAGGTTATAAATAGTGTAAGTATCTATAGTGTGGTTAAGTTGTAATTCTGACATTTCTGTATTTTCAATCAATAGATAACGTGTCTGCTACCACGTTTGATTTTCCTTTGATATGCCGTATATCTGATGTAAATTGTGAAATATATTCCAAATGTCTGGTTTGTCGTGGGCTTCTCTCACTTTTAGTAAATAACGCTCTCGTTAATGGTTTATGATCTGTATATACCGACAATTCTCTACCTTCAAGAAAATACTTAAACTGTTTGATAGAAAGGTAAATTGCTAGTAGCTCCCTGTCAAAACTTGAATATTTGGACTCTGCATTAGAAAGTTTCTTTGAAAAAAATGCAACTGGTTCCCAACGTGAATTTTTGTGGCAGAATTGTTCCAAAACACAACCAACAGCAACATTAGATGCATCGACTGTTAAATTATATGTTGTACTTTCATTAGGATGTGCAAGTAATGTGAGTTTTGATAAAGCAATTTTTACTTTTTTAAATACGGTATCACATTCTTCTGACCATTGAAAAGAACGTGAAGATTTATTATTTTGAAAAGTGGTAACACAATTATGGAGTGGTGCAAGTAATTCTGCAATATTTGGAATAAATCTGTGATAATAGTTAATCATTCCTATAAACCGTTGTAACTGACGTAAAGAACTAGGTGCAGGGAATTCCTTTATAACCTTAATTCGGTATTCTGAAGGTAAAATCCCAGCACTAGAAATTGTATGACTTAAGAAATTTATTGATGTTGCACCAAATTCACATTTATTGAATTTTATATTTAGTAGTTTTTCAAAGATTTTTTTAAGGTATTCCATATGTTCATTTTCATTCTTACTTGCCACTAAAATATCATCAATGTATACAAATACAAAAGGAAGATCAAATGTCACTTCATTTATTAAACGTTGAAAAGTTTGAGCTGAATTTCGAAGGCCAAATGGCATTCTAGTAAACTCAAAAAGTCCAAAAGGAGTTGTTATGGCAGTTTTATAAATATCTTCTTCGGCAATTGGAATTTGGTGATATGCTCTAACTAAGTCGATTTTAGAAAATACCGTACATTCGTATATATTATAATTAAAATTCTGGATATGTGGTAAAGGATATCTATCAGGTATTGTTACAGTGTTGAGGCGCCTATAATCACCACATGGTCTCCAATCATTGTCTTTCTTTAGAACCATATGCAATGGTGATGAAACAGGAGATGATGATGGTCTAGTTGAATCATATGATTGATTGATTCAAATATATTCAAATTGATTCAAATATATTCAAATTCCGTTTTGGCTATTTTATATTTTGTGGGATCTAGTCTTCGAGGTTTGCTAAAAGGTAACTGCCCATTAGTGACTATATGATGTTGAGTACTGTGTTTAACAGGTAAAGTATAATCGGGTGGTAAAGTTAACGATGGAAATTTTTGTAGAAGTTCTGTATATTTGTTGTTTATTGCAGAAAGTTTAGGGGTAATGGTGTTTGACCTCATAATAAGACCATTTACTGATAAAGAAGTATTCGTGTCTATTAACCTTCTATTTTTGAGATCTACTAATAAACCAAATTTTGCAATAAAATCGGCACCTATAATAGGTTTGTCGATATTAGCTAATATCACAGACATATATAGCTTAGCGAAGCTATATATGTCTGTGCTAATATGAAAGGATATGTAAAATCCCTACGTAGATTTAGATCAACTTTTACTAGTTTTGTACCAAATGTTTCAATTGTTGAACCATTTACAGCAGATAAAAAATATGTATCATCTGGTATATATACTTTAAAAATATTATTAGGTATTACTGATACATCAGCACCAGTATCAATAAGAAAATTAAGTTTATTTTGCTTGTCAAAAATAAAAAGTCTGTATGACTTAGATTTATTATCTATTGCTGAAACTGTAGGGGAAATTATTAGTTTTTTGGTTCGGAATTGGGTTGAAATTGGCAAGGAGGATTACATTTATTAGCTCTATGTCCGTAGGTATAATGGTACCAACAAAATCTTCCATTTTTATTATGGGAAGCTTGTTTTTTATTAATTGATGATCTGCTCGTGCTTCTACTTCTACACCCAAAACAGGTTCGTGTAGGAGAACGAGATCTGTTTTCTGTCATTAACTTTTTGATTTCAGAAATTTCATTTTTTAATTCAACATATTTAAAATTTAAGTCGGAAAATGAGTTTAAGATTTCTGATGACACGCTGGTACACTGAGGATTTTTATGTAAGACATTTATACTTTGAGGTTGGGAAACATCCCAGATTTTATCAGCAATATTTGTTAGATCTTGAACATCTGTTTTACCACAAGCAACAAGAGCGATATTTATTACTTTGGGCAGTTTTTTAATCCATAGTTGTTTTAATAAATCACTACTTACAGTGGATGAACCACCAGCTAATAATTCCATGGAACGATACAAATCAGAGGGTCTACGGTCTCCCAACTCAGTATTTGAAAGTAGTTCCTTTAATTTCTTTTCTTCGCTTATTTATAGAATGACGTTGAATAAAAGCTATTTTAAGCTGTTCATAATTTTGATTTTTTTATCTTTAATTTTGCCCAAAACTGTCAAAATTACGTCTTGTGGCAAAGATGCAAGTACGAATTCATATTTTGTAGAATTATTATGAATGCCTTTAAGATTGAATTGACTTTCAGCTTGCAGAAACCAAGCTTCAGGACATTGTGTCCAAAACTGGGGAAGTTTAACAGGTATAGATTGTGGTTCTACTAAATTTGTTGTACTACTATTCATATTTTTAATTATTTTCATTCAATACTTACTGAAAAAGGAGTAAATGTAGTTAAAAGGATATAAATATAAAAAAATCTGTGTTCTCAACTTGAATTTCTTCTCGTGGTTGGGTTGCAAATCGATGTCAAACTTGACAGCTCCTTCAGCTATGATGAATTTCGAAATCACGGTAGTAACAGGTAAACAATAGTCCATGCATAAACAGGTAGTTTGTAGGTACACGTTCAAATTCAAATTTTTTGGATTTGGCAAACTTTTGAATTCCAAAAAAGGCGATCTCTTCTATACTGCTATATTCGTGGCAAAATCTTTCATCAATAATATATTTTTCGTGTCAAAAATGTCCAGAACTCGGAAAGGTGGTCCAAAATATTATCTTCAGGTTATTTCTGACTCCAAATAAAAAATAAAACTTTTATAGGTATTCTTCGTCGGGGTCACCAATGTTGAATCATATAATATATGTTGATGCTGGTCAATTTACATTAAAATTCTTCAATTTAATTTACAATATTTTTAATGTCTCAAATCTGACAAATTTTTTATTATTATTATTTTTGTTACTATGATAATTATAAACTACAGGATATCAAAAATAAATATTGTTGTTGCTACAGTACCTATGAAAGGTTATTCCTGATACTTTCTGTTCACCTCGACTTTTGCAACCAAAAGCTGAACAAAACACCATTATGATGCCACAAAAGTAACAATGTCTTCAGTCCGTATATGAGCACAAAATCACAAAAACTAAACCTGCTGTCACACACGACGTTTGGAACCAAATTATGGCGTCGCATTGTTGTATTTGGGCACACTCTCTGCTATGGGTATATATCAATGACGTCAAAACCTATAGACGTGGTGCCCCATTGTTAAAATGCCCTTTATTTTGACTCCAAGATTAAATATATCCATACTACTCTAAAAACATGCTACAAACAAAGACAGAAAGTCAACCATCAACCAACTATACACCCGGTGATTCCCGGTTATAGTTCCTCCAGAATCACACTTAGATATCGCATGTTTTTTCTTGTTCGGGGGCGCCGGAAGCATCGGAACCTCACCTGAAGACTCGGGGGATGGTCTAACGACGCCAGCCTCCGAGCCCAGAATCGAAATAAGTTCGCTACGGCTCGACAAAAAAGGGTAATTTCTGACAATCTCGCGACATTTTCGGAATAATTTAATGGAGCGCTTAGATTGTGATTAGTTCTGGGCGTCAAGCGTTTATCAAAACAAACCTGTCTATAGGTTCTGACGTCATTGGTATATATACATGTTACGCGTACTCTCCCCTTCCTTGTCTAAGGGTATACCTGATTTCCAGATGCATAACGTCATTGGGATAATTCTAAAGGGAACGAAAATAGGAAAAACGACTATAGATAGGTACACAACCCAAGACAAGAAAGAAGTTTTTATAACCATGGGTTCCAGCGTTCTTCTAAGGAAAGATGCACGGTATTATATGTGAAGTTAAAAACCACTTCGTTAAATATATTTCTTGAAAACGATTTAGGGACTCATATGTTTATGACAACTGCAATGACGTTACGCATTTGGAAATCAGGTATCTTATTCAAAAAACTCCATTTATCTGGAAAACAACGGTTTTTATTTTTTTTAGTACAACAAAAAAAGAGGGAAATTAAATTTTACACCATAAAAAAGATGTACCTCTGAAAAAGCTGTGGGGATATAAAATCAAGTCTCCGCACGATTTTCATTTGTTTTTGAGTTAAAACAATGAGAACCAAGTAGTCACACTCTTCACAAATAGTAATAACTTGTACTTACCAAATGTTAACTCGATATCTCCAAAATTGATAAAAATGTAACCAAAAAACCGATTTTCTTTCGTAATAACAACAAACATTTTACTCTCTCCCGTATATTATCGGTATCTACTTCTGGTTTTTAAAAAACTACCTAAAACATATTCTTCATAACTTGCAATATAATAGAGTTAGATAATGCGTGCACGGACTAAACGGTACGCGATTGTCTACAGTTCGTAAAAGACAAATTGCATGCTTGTAGACAGAAAATATTTACCAGAGCCTCTTTAATATCCTTAACGATCATTCCAGGCCTGCTATTGACAGTAATAAACAGGTGTTAAGAAACATGCGTCGACTAATTGCTCCCCAGAACACGTAATCAAAGGATACATAAAAATGTATTAGTGCATTTATTTATGTTGCATTTAAAATGGTATTGTAGAAAGGATATGCGCCTTGAGCAATGCCTATACGCGGTTTTGTAACTCTGCCCTCGCTCCGCCACAAACGATTCTAGTTTCGTCACGCAACCATCTGAAAATGATCCTCGTACGAGATGTGGTCAACTCTGAATTCGAACGCATGCACTCAGTGGACCAAACCAAACACTCCAAACAGAACTGTCATTTTTTTATATTCTGGGAGATTGATTTAATCGACGCAGTGCGCAGTGTGGCATTAATCTAAACTCCACGTACCAAAACTTTGTTTTTTGCACTCGACGCGCGTTTCGCTAACCATTTTAGCATCATCAGGAGATGATTAAGTCTTAATTATCTGTATTATAATATTATATAATATTATTATATAATATTATTATACAATATATATTATACTGTTGACTTGTTTGATGTTATAGCGCCACTAAAAGCTATTAAAAGGAGATAAAAGTAAGAAACCATGGTTTACGGATACTATTAGTGAAATGGTTAAGCTGACGAGAAAAACGTACAATAAATTTCTATCAAACAAATCAAGTCGACAGTTGAATTACTATAAAAGTCTTCAGAATGAGACTACAAACGCGATTACCAGGGAGAAAAAGTCTTATATTGAGTATAATATTAAGAAGTACAGGAGTGATCGTATGAGAGGATGTGGAGGATGTTAAATGATTTAGACATATCTAATAAAAAAGGTGTTTTCAGTTGCCTGATGCCTGTAATGACCCCGATGCCATAAATAATTTCTTTTTGAAATTCTCACGACTAGCAGTTCCCGATCAACAAGTGTTGAATAGCTATTTAACAACTTCGTTCGCTTCATTTGATGAATTATTTTCTTTTTCCTTGGTTGATGAGCATGAAGTGATGAAGTTCATGTCGGAGATTAAATCTAATGCTCCAGGACTTGATGGTCTGAGTATTGATATGTTATTGTTGCTATGCTGTCCTGCAATTTTACCATACTTGGTGGAACATACCTACTGAATTCTGTTATACTGGATGGTGATGTACCAGATTTGTGGAAGGTCTCCAAAATTTTGCCATCGCCAAAATCTGCTGTGATAGAAGGTCTCAATGACCTCCTATGACGTCCTATATCTATTTTGTCACCCTGCTCGAAAATTTTGGAAAAAAGTTTGGTATCTCAAATTAAGAGACATCTTAACAGGTATGATATCTTACCCTTGAGACAGTCAGGATTTAGGAGGGGGTACAGCTGCTGCACAGCATTATTAGATGTTATAGATGATATAATAAATGCTATTGACTCAGGAAACTTCTCAATACTTCTTGATTATTCGAAGGCATTCGACACAATTAATCATCAAATATTGTTAGCAATACTACAGCATGTTGGTTTCTCTAATTCTGCATTAAGATTAATAGAAAGCTACCTCAGCAAACGAAGACAATATGTAGAGACTGATAGGGGGTGTTCTGACATGGCGGAGGTACAGTGTGGTGTGTCCCAAGGCTCAGTTATAGGTCCGCTTCTATTCTGTATTTATACGTTTAACTTGACACATACCCTTCAACATTGTACTGCCTACAGATATGCAGATGACATCCAGCTTCTGCACTTGTTCCGACCTTCTAAGGTGGATGAAGCTTGCACATCAATTAATCTTGACCTATAGACTTTTCATCTGAGATTTCGAGTAAACATAACTTACAAATCAATCCTTCATAAACTAAGGTTATTATTTTTGGAAAATAAAAACTTGCAGGAGATCTACATGTGATCTAGGACTTGTCATAGATAATAATCTTCGTTTTAGTGAACCTGCTACAGCTTGTCTAAAAAAAGCATATATCAATCTTAAGCTGTTATATCCCCATAGGCATGCTCTCTCACTAAAAATTAAGATCTTGTTAACAGACACTTTGGTTTTGAGCCATTTTAATTTTTGCGATATGGTCTATGGTCCATGCTTAACCTTGGCTGATAAGAATAGAATACAACGAGTCCAGAAATGTTGCTTGCGCTTTATTTATGACATTAGGAAATATGAGCCTATTTCTCATAAGTTACGTTCAGCGAACTGGTTGAGCATGGAAGACAGAAGAATGTTTCATGCTGTCTGTATGATTCATGGAATGGTGATTTTCAAGAGTCCTCCGTATTTCTATAATAAAATAAATTTCAGATCAGATGTTCACACCCTAAATTTAAGATTTAGGGGTTTACTGACTCCTACTCGTCATACTGCATTGTTTCTAAGATCATTCTCCTATACTGCTTATTTTTTGTATAATCGCATTCCATTAATTTGCCTTGAAGACCTTACAGTTACATGCATTCAAAATTGCTTACAAAAGAATACTTCCGCAAGTTACCTGTTGATTTGTGTTTTGTTATATCGTCGCTACTTTGCTCATATGTTCATGTTCATGTTTTTTTTAGGGACTAAACTTTGATCAGTATACAGGGTGTCCGGAAATTACGTGCACATACGGAAGGGGGTAATTCTTTGGCCCATTTTAAGATAAAAACTTCATATGAACGTATGTCGTAAACGTCCTAACTTTTGAGATACAGGGCGTTGAAGTTCATTTTTTTAAATTGAATTTTGCCTACATCTCCCGAAATAATCAAGCTGCTGAACTGAAATTTGGCACTGCTATGTTTTTGGGGATGGAGAATAAGCTGAAAATGTCAATTTCACCGTATCTCATATAGGGTGCCACTTGCGCTGTTTTTTGATCACGCTTTTACGCGTAACTTTTTTGAGGTTATCTTTTTGGTCCTGCAGGTCCATCATTTTAGTGCATCTTTTCATTCTGCAAGAAAAAGGTACTCTTGTTTCATAACGATTAAATCAACCGTTTACGTTTAAATTGGCAAAATGTGCCCCAAAACACCTGTTGACTCCAATATTCGAAACATAAAATTTTCAACGACCGCTTTCAAATGCTAAGTATCAACTGTACATTGAAAATGAAGAAAAAAATGATAAATGGATATTGGTCAAAACACCATTGGTTTTCTGGAAATAGGGTGTTCAAATTTTGTCAAATTCAATCCTTTCCATTTTGAAAGCGAATAACTTTTGGTGCATTCTTCATAGGGATTTTTTTCTTCATTTTAAAGGTACAGTTGATCTGTAGCATTTGAAAGCGGTCGGTGAAAATTGTATGTTTCGAACATTGGAGTCAACAGGTGTTTTGGGGCACATTTTGCCAATTTCAACGCAAACGGTTGATTTTATCCGTATGAAGCAAGAGTACCTTTTTGTTGTAGAATAAAAAGGTGCACTAAAATGATAAATCTGCAAGACCAAAAAGATAACCTCAAAAAAGTTACGAGTAAAAGCACGATCCAAAACAGCGCAAGTGGCGCCATCTGTGAGACACGTAGAAACTGATATTTTCAGCTTATCCCCAAAAACATAGCAGTGCCAAATTTCAGTTCAGCAGCTTGATTATTTCGGGAGATGTAGCCAAAATTCAATTTAAAAAAATGAACTTCAACGCCATGTATCTCAAAAGTTAGGACGTTTTCGATACGTTCATATGAAGTTTTTTTTCTTAAAATGGGCCAAAGAATTACCCCCTTCCGTATGTGCACGTAATTTCCGGACACCCTGTATACTGCCCTTAGTTCCTTTTTGTATATTTAAATTGTATTTTTACTTAACATCTTATAATAATTGTGACATGTCTTGCAAATAAATTTGTTATTATTATTATATTAGGCGAGCATGCAATCACTTGTTTTTACTACAATGTCTATCGTCTCTGTCTCCTTTATCTCTTTTCTCTACTAATACCAGGTGCGGTTTAATATAGGTAAAAAGTGTTTTTCTCGTATTTTATTGTCGAGGCCCTGGTAAAATATAAATTAACTCAATTGGAACACAGTGATATACGGGGCACGATCTATTTCATAGCATTTACCAAGCTCTGCCACTGGTAAAAATTCCAGGCTTATCAGCAGAAATCACCCGTATAAAATTCAAACGTTTTTATGCTGTTCCAAGTAAACTTCATTTAAACCATACTTTTAAGCACTATGACGCCTTTATAAACGCGCCTTCAAGATGGTCCCTACAGCCAGGTTCTCCGTTTATTAATAACTCATAATACTTTACTATTACTACGACATAGGTATACAAACCACGATGTACCTATGAAGACATCGTGGTACAACCTTTGCAGTTTTATCCCATGAATTTCGGCAGACGCGAACATCGGATTATTAGAAAAAAAATTCAGGTAATCCTTGTCCATGATAACTTACACTACACAACTAACAACACGATAACTACGCAAACAATATATACTGTGTTCATTTGAAATCTTACCACCCCAATAACTTGGAAAGCGCAAAAAAAAATCAAAATTTGCCGAGACCTTTTTGGCAATGATGTCGTCTTGATCTATTCATCCCCTTAGCCCTCAGCAACCCCAACTTGAAAATCTTAAATGGAAGTACCCCACTTGCGATACATCATTTTAAAGCTCTTGTAATTGCGATGATAAATTTTGATTTTTTGGACTTTCCAAGTTAAATATCAATAACAAACTATATTAAATCACGCACAGATAATAATTTCCATATCTACTAATGTTTTGATGTAGCGGCATACGGAATGACAGTTGCCACATACGCGAATTTTTCCACATTATTGAAGCCTGAATATTATTTAAACTCTGTTCAACGAATGTTCATAACTACGTCACAACTCCCGTCCTTGTCTTACTCATGAATAGACGATGGCTATCGGTCGTATATTCATGAGTCAGCCAAGGGCGGGAGTTGTGACGTAGGTATATGAACATTCATTGAACAGAGTCTATAATATATGAGTATGTTCCGTACACAGATATTTATTTTAAACAAAGGGTGTCACGTGACAGAGATTAGATATGGTTTACAGCGTGTGCAACATAAACAGACACCATTCTGCTATAGAGGAGTCAATATACGGAACCTATTCGTAATAAAAAGTCTTTATGTGACAAAATTTGTGTGTGCAATTGCGTTATTTATATGCAAGCTGGAGATATTTGAATAGAAAAGGACAATGTGCCCTTGTTCCACGAATTATTGCAAACGGCCACCGGCAACGTTGCAATTCCGTTGCTCCTGAGAGGCACAGAGTTACCATGTTTGGCGTTCTGGACAATAGAATGACGAAATTGTAGATTTCAGCCTTAACAAAATTGTGCAACTTCGTCTTTAATTATCATAAATAAATAGGGGTTAAAACCATTGTTTCATTTATTTCGTGTTATATTGGTGCATCCACTGTAAACTGTACAATTTTATAGCAATTAAAAATATTCTCAAGTTACCCTATTGTAATAAGTATTTCTCCGGCGTGTGTTGACGTTTGGAAAATCGAGCAACCCTTGAATGTATTTTATCGAAAAAACGCCAGTTTATTCAAACGTTTCTTCAAACGTCCGCAAATATTAATAATTTTATTTTAGAGATGTCATTTTTAATAGCCCTAGCCCGTACAGAATAGATCATGCGATGAACAATTTTTGCGCACTGCATGCGATGTTTGTTACTTTTACAGCATTTACACCATAGACGCATTAGTTTAGTAAGTACCTAGGTACCATTTAGACTAAAGGATATCGTAAGAGATCCAGTTATATAATAAAAATGAACTTGCGGTGCCTGTTTTGGTATTTATGGATTCGTATATAGCAGCTTTAATTGGATTCGCATGTGCACCTGATTGCGATTCTTAATGATTCAAAGTTTACCCAGATACCTACTTTTACACAGTAACACTTGCGACAAGAAAAATATTTTAATTGAATACTTTACCTCTATAATCTTAATTATATTATCCGACGCAATAATTATTAATTTATACGATTTGCTTTAGTTGAGAATATAGAAAACAACTTACTGATATGCCATTTAGGTATAACCTACCACCTATTGGCTTAAAACACAATGTTAAAAACTATTGTACTATGAGGGCCGCGGTGGCGATTTTCGGAGCATTGCTAACTATTTAGACTGCATGTTTTTCTGCCTTCGGTCGACCTTGGTTCGAATCGAAGTCGAGGCAGACGTGCAAGCACAATGCACATTGAACACGTCTTGCTCCTTAATGGCTTTATCTGTGCGATTTACTAATAATTGTCCTACACTCCCTGGGATTACTTACGGTTTTCTAGGGTTTTCCGTAGAACCTACTTGAGTGAATGCTATCCTTTCTAATGGAGAAAAAGTCGGACCTATAGCCTATAGCATAGCCACAAATGGCAACAAGCATTTGGTTGCTTCTGCGGGGTACTCCTAGTTTAGAGTATTGTTAGGGTGAGAATAATTGTTATAAAATTGTTCTAATATACTTATTTAACTATAAATTTTCTATTCTATTATTATTTCTAATTTATGATTTCAACATTCAATGTCGACTGAGGCAATGAATGCAATTAGTACTTCAGGAAGAAGAGCTATGAGAAATTAATTATATATGTACCGACAACAATGTCCAAATAACTAATAGTGGCAGAGAAAGTTGACCTTCATCATCATTTCCATAATGAAACTATGACGAGTTTCTTATGTGTTCTCACCAAACTCCTACAAGCAATTACAAATTATTGTAAACCTGTTGTTATGAAAAACTGTATATCATAGAGAATAAAACATCGGAAACTTCAACTTAAAAGAGAAATTCGAAAGTTAAAAAATACGTAGGTAGGTAGATACTCTGAAATTTTTTGAGGAAATGTTAATAAACTATTGTTTAAATATTGGTTATATAAATTATTTATCAATCAATCTTCAAAATTGTGGGTTCTCTTATGAAAATACAAATATTTAATAATCGATTGCCCATCTATCCATTCATTTACTTGGAAGTTTCTAATCAAATAACCACTTTTTATAAAAATCTGACTTACACAAATTTGTCGCAGAATATTACGAAATTTCTATTATGACACTGATATTCTACAAACAATAAGACGTAAGATGTTTTTGCTGAATCTTAAATTAAATTAAAATTCTGGTTGGTAGGTACTTACCTATTTAAATACATACTTTAATGCGCATAATAGAGATTACATAAGATGTGAATAACAATTTTCTTTTCAGATAATGCTTTAAACTTTTAAAATAAAGCTGCAAGACACTGATGAAGTTAGTCACGTTTATTATCGACTTATGCACGTTTTTACTTACATTCTTGCAAAATGGCATTTTGTAAATATGCCGTACATTTTGTTTGTTTCAAATAAATTAAATACCTACATTTCGCAAAGCTTAAACTCCTAGAATCATGGTTTTCCTTCTATACAAATACTTGACAATCTAATTTTGTATTTTCTTAAGATTTGCATAAAAAAATTCATCTTGTACCCTATGAAAACAACTTTTTTGTCAACATTCTCTTAACCACAGTTTCGGGTCCCGCGATCTACCTGGTTTGTATTGAACATAATATTATAAAAGTAAAAAGAATGTTGAGGGGCAGAGGGGGTAACCGAAGATTCTGGTTTTAACGATTTGATGACAAACAAAAACTACAATTTTAAGAAAAATATACGGGGTGTCCCGGAATAAGGTAACAAAATTTAAATAAATGAAGACATAAAAGTTCCTATATAAACATACAGGGTGGTTGACTTTTAAACACCAAACTGTAACATGTGATAGATCTTTAAAAATAACCTAAATAATGTTTGAATTAATGTCGATATTTTGACGAAAATTGGCACATGCAAATACCAATTTTCCAGTTAAGTAGTTACCAGATAGTTACTTCCAAGAACCAATTTTTGTCCAAATATCGACATTAACGCAAAAAAATTATTTCAACACCCTGTATCTCAAAAATGAAGGCCTTGCGGACCCGTGTTTATATGAACTCTTTATCTAAAAAATACCTGAAGAATTATCCTCTGAAATGTCGGAGACTTATTAAGAAACACCCTTCATGTATTCCTTAGCACAATAATAAAAGTCGAAACGCTGCCACGTCACTTGAAGTGGAAAGTAAGAATTCCCGAGTTCTTTTGCAAGCGAGAGTGTTCCTTTTTTCATACCGCCGACGACAAAGTGGGCGTCAAAATAAAAAAGGCACGTCACAGCCACTACGAAATTATTCTGTTGTATCATTTTCACGGTCTCGGCGTTGGCGTGTGTTGATGATTCACCGACCGTACCCGGGACGTGGGGCTACATTGAAAAGTTAACGACAAGAACAAACCCAACTCAACCGTGGAGAATGCATGGTATGCCAATCCTGTTGATTTTTGTTGCAAGTTGTTGTCCTGGTCAGGCTGGTTTCAAAAATATTATGGAATTTTGATAGTTCTTGCATTACAAGATGGTTCGGATTCCTATGGTTGGGTAGCTTGCCTTGAAAATTGAAGACTTGACTCAGGTTTAGAGTAAATATTTCTGCCTACTCAAGTTTTCAGTATGAGGTCTCTTAGTAGACTTGCATTGAGGGAATTCATCCAGGAAGTATTTTGGTTCAATGAAATCAATGATATAGAAAAAGACCACATAGATAGGACTGAAATAAAAGAGGTCGCGTTAATAATGGTACATAGAGCAACTTCATATATTTTGTGCCAAAGTACTAAGTAGATATGATTGTGCTTAACAACTACTGGTCAAATCTCAATGTTTACTGAGATACAAGTCGTTGAATTTTTTGAAATTGTGGCTACATCTCCCAAAATAATTAAGCTGCTGAACTGTTAAGTTTTTGGGGATGGAGAATAAGCTGCGAAGATGTAAATTTCTCCGTATCTCACAGAGGGCCCCACTTGCGCTGTTTTTGGATTGTGCTCTTACTCGTAACTTTTTTGTTTTTAGAGTTACCTTTTTGATCTTGCAGGTCCATCGTCTTAGTGCATCTTTTCATTCAGCAACAAAAAGTATGTACTTTTCTTTCATATCGATAAAATCAACCGTTTGGCCTGAAAGTAGCAAAATGTGCCCCAAAACACTTGTTAACTCAAACATTCAAAACATAAAATTTTCACCTATCGCTTCCAAATTACAGATCAACTGTACATCAAAATAAAGAAAAAATGCCAAATGGACATTGGTCAGAACACCATTCGTTTTCTTGAAATAGAGCGTCCAACATCCCATAAACAATGTTCCGCAAACACTCGTTTTTGGTTTTCCAACCAAACGTAATTAACCAATGGTCAATCTGGGGGTTAGGGTGTAACAAATTAGTAACAAACTGATTTCAGCGGGAATCTTTAGATAATAGTCTCCTATTTAACCTCTCAAAAGTCCCATTCAGTCCCAGTGGGGGAAGGTCGAAAAAATCCCCACCAACTTGGATTTCTTCCTTTTTTTCAAATATCTCCATTTGCAATAGTTTTTTCAAAAAAACATAAGAGACCTTTTTGTAGGGGAAATGATTATGAACATTTTATTTCCTTACACTTTTTCTCTAAGTTGAGTAATAAAAGAGATAGGGCTAATTTTTAAACTGAGCCATCCCAACTCATTTATTTTAGCGGAGACATGATCATATTTTCTCAAATTACAAACCAGTCGACAATAGATATTCAGAACTTATTGTATTCTAGATTTGATAGCAAGATCAAGTGAAGGCCAATAATAGAAGTTACAGTACCTACCTAATTGAAGTGAGACATTACAAGAGCCTTACACAGATTCTTTCGAATATTTTGCCTAAGAAAGTGATTTCTGTATAGCCTTTTTAACATGATCTCGATATCTAAAATCTTTGTCCATAATGATTCCCAAATTTCTGGTTGAGTCAACTTTTGGTAAAGTAGTACCCTCAATATTAACATTAAGGTTTATTTGACAAATCCAGTCCAGATCTTTTTGAGCCGAATAATAAAACACAGCATTTGGAAGGATTCAGTTATAGGTTCAGTTCGGAGGGAGGGATACTATAAATATATGTTCTTTAGGTCGCTATTTAGTTTTGGGCTTTGCTATCTTTAACTCGCAAAAGGTAAGGCAATGATCAGAGATATGATGGGTTGATATTGTACCTACAGCAAAAACAGCATCACTGCAAGAGACAAATATAGGTTCAATTAACTTAATCGATGTTCCTGTTACTCTTGTCGGCTCATTCAAAATCTGCACCAAATTATAAGACGCTAGACATGTGCTGACTGGATTGTTAAGATCGTGTTAAAGTCGCCTAAACATATTATTTCATCAAATGATGGTGAGATATGTGAAAAATATGTTACTAAACTTGGAAATCCCTTGGAAGTCACATGAACTGTCTTTTCGCCATTGTCTTTCTCATAAATACTGCATAATTATGTTTCTTAACAAAGCCATAGTCACTTTTGCACTAATACAGTTAGAAATCGTCGTAACACGTAACGTAAGTAATATTTGCATTTGACTAAAATATCGTCGTAATATTCTCTGATGGTACTTCGTCGATCTTCGGTTTTTAGGAGGGTGGGGCGGATGCTCAAGTTGCCCATTTCGGTAAATTTTTATGTAGAAATCGGTATGCTTAAAACTAGGGGATATATAAATATGGGGTAAGATACGCGGATGATTAATTATTATCTACTTATTATTTTCATCGGATAAAGTTATACATAATAATATATATAAGTAATATAAAATTTAATTATATTATTATTACACATTCGTTTAAATAAGTATAGGTATTCATATTTTGTGCAAAAAATAGGTACAAAGTGGAAAATGTATACAACCGCCTCTAATTAATAGCTCTATCCCTGTTACCATTCACTTTAGAGAAAAATGTTAACCAGATGAAATTTTTAGAATTTTATTCTCTACAAAAATGCCTCTTATGCTTTTTTGAAAAATCTGTTGCAAACGGAGATATTTGTAAAAAAGGAAAAAATTCAAGATGGCGGCGATTTTTTTCGAACTTCCCCCACTGGGACTGAATGGGACTTTTGAAGGATTAAATAGGAGGTTGTTATCTAAAGATTCCCGCTTAGATCAGCTTGTTACTAATTTGTTGCACCCCCCACTTATACTACTCTGGTACGTTTACCGTACTATAGGTACCTTGTACAATCATGTATGTACTTATTCTGTCCCATCAAAAATTAGTCACTTGCACCTGTGGAAAGAAGTAGGTACCTATTACTAATTGTTTTATAAGCTGTGCATAGATGGTGTATAGATGGCGAAAACAAATCTATATTTGATCTGAGGGGTGCGTGTAAACCTATCTACTTGTCCGAAACACCAGTTTCCCTTCTTTTGCAATTTGTTTTGAACATAAGCTTGGCTTGAGATTCATTTCCCTTCACTTTCTTTAAAGTAGTTACTGTAACCGCCGCGCACTATTTCGGAATAATACGTTCTTCATTTACGTTACACAATCTTTGTTTCAAATTCCAGCTTCCTCTCTTACCGCATCTTATATTCCAACGTCATTTTTTTTCCTTCCAATATTGCATGTTCATCGAACCATGGTGTCCGATTTTGACTAAGGCATAAAACACAAACAGATAACGCAATAGGCAGATACTTCACAGGTCGCTAACATTTGCCTCGCCTTATTGTATGTGTTTGGTCACCTTCTATAAAGAATTCAAAAACATTGATAAGCAACAATTGGTGTAACAGTTTTACAAATTCGGAAAATCCCAATTTTACCGCAAGTAATGCAATAATAAGGAATGATTCTTTTTGAGAAAAATTTCAAAAGCCGCATTTAAATTGAATGCTATCTATCCATAGAGGTTTCTCTGTTATATAAGTCAGGTATGTATAACTTTTTGTGTACTTTGTTGTTAAAACAATACAACTAATCGTAGTTTCTAAAATTATCAGTGTCGCAAATATTGATTCCACACTAAGAGTAGGCAAACTTAGTCAATTCTTTTTTTTAAGAAATCCACATGATGCAATATAGGAAACACCTGAAATGCTGTAAATTATATGTTTTCGGTGCCCGTCAATACACGTTTTCCACTAGGTTGAAGTTAGGTAATGGTAATTCATGATATGATTCATGTAGTATTGTCCAATTTTTCAAGAAGTCAGTAATTTTTTTTATTCAGAACAGGTATTGTAGCAATATTTTGGATCAATGAAAGTATGTCTCGATTTGCCCTGTCGTCATAATTACGCTCGTCACTTCCAATATTAAAGTCGGCTATTTGTCATCCAGTCAAAATTTGAAGGACTAAAATTTTTTGACTTCAAAAACGTGAGAACCCGATATAATATCAAATGCTTGGCAACAATGTAATAATCTTTAAATTAGCTTTTTAGGAGCATGACGTCACATACCTAGAAAATTTGAACTTAATATTTAACTTTCCCAATGGCAAAAACTCGAAAAAATATTTTTATATAGGTTCTTGACGTAAAAGTAAGACGATTTAACCACACTTTTCTAAATTCAAAATGCTTCTCTTAAAGGATACAGGTTATACAGTTTAATCTCAAAAATCGATTTTTGGTTACAGTTACATTTTAGTCATTTGGAGATATGGAGAGAGAAATTTACAAGATACAAAAACCAAGTGGTCGACTTTGACATAGAAAAATAAAATAACTTGTACCAAATCTCAACTCCATATTTCAAAAATTCACAAAAATGTAACCAAAAACCGATTCAACTTTAACCTGGAGCGACACTATATATTAAAGACCCGAGCGTGACGTCATATTTCATTGATGTTTGCGAAATGGAGTGGCGCTACTCGACGAAAAAAATGGCCACTTATTATAGATATAGGGACTATTCTGTGGTTATATAAAGGATAGGTATGTCAGTTTCTGACGTTTAGAATGTCTCATATTTTCAATATCTAGCTTTATTAACATTTACGTTCCTTTTACGGTAACGAATTCTTTTTGCGGTCAGTACCTATTTCGCAGTTTTGCCATATTAACTGGGTTTTGATAGGTATAGATTTGTTTGTAGAAAAGAAATTTTCATGCACAAATTTTTATGCACAGTAGTTGAAGAAGCGATAATTCTAGATTTAATTTTTTTTTAATTTATTTAAAGTCCCTCAAAACGAACCAATTGTCCACTATATTTAAAAGAGAAACAAAAAAATCTAATGCGTTCTATAGTTACTTACACTACAACTAGCTATATGAACTTCATTTCAATCCAAATGGTACCAACATATTTTTGCATGCTCGTTTTTCTTAAGAAAATGTATGGAAATATGCCATGTCATCTTCTCAAGAGACAAAAGAATCAAGCATTTTAGTTTAGGTATTAAATTCGTTGTAACCATCGAATTGACAATAGTAGGTACTTTTCAATTCGATGGTTGTAACAGACACATTTTTGCATGTTTTTATTTTACAAAGATTCTGCTGCAACAATGGTGTTTTTAACATTAAACCACCCTGTCAATTTTTTCGTTGTGTGGCTCCAGTGGCGATCGCTTGAAACAGCGCTATGCACATTACACATCACATCATAGGTCTTTAATATATTCTGAAGCATTTTGATATCTAAGTATCAATGTCAGTGTCGGTCCAGCTCTTACCTCCCCGTACCTTTTAACGGAATCATTTTTGAATATATAGGTACCTAAATGTGGTAAAATCACCATATTTTGACAAGATTCTATACGGTTATTGTGTTGACCTCCTTTTCTGTGATACATTTAATTTATTAAAAAGTAAAAAGTACTGACTGCTTGTGCAAGTTCATTTCCAGTAGGTATATGTACGGTACTGGTACTTTTATGCGATTCTTCGGAACCTTATATATATATTTATAGGTATCTATTTCACAAACCATAACTGTAAGCCTATATTAAATTCATTGCATGACTTGAGTACCTGCGCACATCGTGGAAGTAAACTTTTTAATTGTGCAATCGACAAAATTCCGATGTAACAATAATTCCGAATGCCAAATTACATAAACCACTTATTAAAGATTTCAAGCATATACAAGTGCGGTTACGCGTTTTAATGACTGCGTTGTCGCCCGCTAGGTGTATAATATCTGTCGGTTTAAGAGATCAAATGCAAATTTCGTGCAACCTGCCTTGCGTAACGGATCAAAAAACTCCCATCGAGAATGCGATCCGTTTAATTCGGTAAGCCAAACTTTCCATAAACTTTTTAAAGCCATTTTAACGCGCGACCATCTTTTCCACAAAAACCGATTCGATAACAGTCCGCCATAATTTCCCTATCGCGAAACAGAGATGTTTTGCCGACTAATCAAATAATCGATCGAGTACCTAGGTATCTATGCAGTAAAATGCAACCCGAACAACTTATAATTTTAAGGTGGGTATATGCTGCCAAGAAACCAATGCCTTTTACTTTGCTTTCGGTTTCTATTATTATTACTTCACGGTCGTTACCGCGCCATAATAAAGCGTTTGTCGTGTAAGCCAACAAGTACCTACCTAATATATGAGAGCGAGTCTATATTCCTACCTAATAGGTACGCGAAATACTAAATAGCTCCCGGAGAAATTTTCTGTCCTTCAGTCACAAGTGGAACCGAAGTGGTTCGAGCATTGATCGTTGATCACCCAGCTTATTTAATTATTGTAAAAGAAAACGTGTCATTCGATATAAAGTCAGAACTGCATGATCCGATTTACAAACCGTAGTGCAAGAAACTTCTATACGTTTAGCCGACCTTTTGCAAATTTTAATTAGGTTTTCATAAGAATCTAAAACAGCAGGTAGATAGTTGTTGCAATTTCTTTGTGGCGCAAACAGATCCATTAATTTTTAATTGGGTGTGTCTTTCGCTACAGGAACCCGAAACAAACTGATTAAAGGACAACTTTTTCAAATTGCCTAAAAAAGCTGTCGCTTTGTCAGTGGTTAATTCGGATTCAAATTTATGAAAGCTCATAAATGCCCGACATCAAGAGAACAGAACTTTTTTAGCAACAACAAGTTTTTCTGGCAACAGATGGCAACTTGAAAAGTTGTCAATTCCAATAGTGTTTTTGCGTTGTCACTTGTTAAGTAGTCGAGACAATAATAATAAAAAAAATTTAAAACAAAATTGTAGACCATTTACCCCCCCCCCCCAAATTTTATTAAAAAAATATTTGCAAGGCCAGTTCTGTGGTAAACGAATTTTTTTGTCATATAAATGCCCTATAATTCATTAAGTATTAGACACAACATATTTTTATAAGAAGTTGACCAGAAGTTCATCCTATAAAACTTTAATTAGGGTCATTTTTTTGTAAAAAAAATGTTTCCAAGAACGCCCCTACAGCATACGGAATGTTTGTCATATACAGGGTGTTTCATTAAGGGTGACGAGGTACTATATCGCAGGAATTAATAGTTCTGGAGCTTTGGGAAAAAAATCTTCTTAAGTAATGTGCGGTCACGACAAATCGCTGGAAATTATTTTTAAGTTCGTAGGTTGGCCGCTAGTGGCGTATTCGCAACAGTAAATTTGAAACATGAGTTTTCTAAAAAAGATTACTAATAAAGGTATACCGAAAATAATTTTATTGCACTCTTCGGCAAATTCTGAACAATTTTCGTTAAAGATTTTTTGCTCTAGCTCTTCAAATAGCGGTGAAACGGGCGGATAAACCTTGACTTGAAAAATGCTGCTAACTCCGGTTTGGCTTAACCGAATTGCTCGAATTCGGGCTTGCTGAAGAGAGCTTTCCTTCTTCTATCAAATGATTGTCCAGTAAGTTTATTTATAATTTCGTGGTCACCGCTGGAGGGCGCAATTTGAAAAAATTCCCTTTTATTACAATTTTCTCCGAAATATTCATGCTGTTATGATCAAAAACTAGACTAAATTAACAACAAAAAATGCCCAAGAATAATTATTAACATGTTATTTAAAAGAAGAAGGTAGGTATTTGTTGTCAAAGATTTCCGTGGTCATGTAATAAATACAAATCTGCTTGAGCTTTTTGTAAATACCTGACAGCGTATTCACGTTCCGCAAGTGAGGCAGGGGCGACGGGTCGGGGGGGGGTAATGGTGGTAATTACCCCCCCCCCCCAGGAATTATAATTACCCCAAAAATTTATTTATGGATGGAAAAATGGAAAGGCATTCCTATCGAAAGTGTCCCAAATTCAGCCATAAGTGCTTTACATAGCAATAGTTATTTATGTACCAAGGCACTGAAGTTCAACTTTGTATGACTCATGACGACTTTAGTTGCCGAGGCCTCTGGCCGAGGCAAATAAACCACATGAGTCATAAAAAGAACTTCAGTGCCGAGGTACATATTATATTTTTTTGAAATCGGAAAAAAAGTTACACGAAAATGTAATAAAAGTTAAGGGAAATTATAATAAAGTATATTAAAAGAAATAATAACTATATCCCTCTTTTATTATTATTTATTTTAATCCTTAATGGTATTGTTAGTAAACAGTATTAAATGGTATAATAACTGTTTAATATATTTTAATATTAAAAAATTATATACGTTAGTAAATAGGATAGTAAAATTCATGAGAAACGTATAATATCAAATATATAGGAATCCTTTAATATATAAGAAAAGATAATATATTTTATTAAAAACGGTAAAGTAAAATTATTGTAACTACTATTATACCAGATGTTGGTCCTATAGAGTATTAAAATTTACATTAATTAATATTATTTTTTTAATAACCTTTATTATCAATTTTTTTCCGTGTACTTATTGAAAAAATCGTACAATAATGGGTTACTTCAGTGCCGATTTCTGAGCTTTTAATGACGATTTTGGGACACTTCTTTGCCGATTTCAAGAAAACTTATGTACCCTACAATTAACGTAGCTCTGTCTTTGTTGGTGGTATTGCCAGTAAGCAGAGTAGTAGTGCAGAGCGTAGTTTTTCTTATTTAAATAATCTATATAAAGATCTGGCTTAGGTCAACTACTCACCAAGAAAGATTAGTTGGATTGGCGCTTATGTATATAAATAGAGATATTAAAATCGATCCCGAAAAAGTTATCGATAGATTTTCAAAAATTAAAAAAAGAAGATTACCCTTTGTCTTGTAAATATTTAATAAGTTTTGTTTTTTTTTCTTCAAAAATGTTTGATATTAACAATAACAAATAGTTGCAGATTGTCTTGTGTGTAGACTAGACTGTAGTCTTAAGTGTTTGAAAATGTTCAGAGTTTTGATTAAAAATGATTTTTTTTTGTTTTAATCTTTTTTATTTTTTCATATAGCTATAACTTAGCCCAACCCTTTATTACCCCTCCCAGAGTGATTGTCACGCGTCGCCACTGAAGTGGGGCATGGGCATGTTGCGAATACGCCCCCTAGCGGCCGACTTATAAAGTTAAAAATAATTTCCAGTGATTTTTCGTGACTACATTACTTAAGAGGGCCGACAGCGAAAGTGACGTTATAGATTTCGTATTTTTTTAAGTTGTATAGCAAATCTTATAACATTTTACCTGGCAAAAATTTAGTACAAACATCTCTGTCTTCAGATTAATCATAAGATCTTAAAAGCATATTATGCACTGGAATTATTATTTTCCCCAAGGTTTTAATAACCTATAAAACAAAACTTTGCTTGTAAAATCTTATGATTAAAATGAAGACAGAGATGTACTAAATTTTTGCCAGGTAAAATGTTATTAGATTTTATGTTATTTAATTTAAAAAAATACGAAATCTAACGTCACCTTCGCTGTCGGCAACCCCCTCTTAAGAAGATTTTTTCCCCAAAGCTCCAGGACAATTAATTCCTGAGATATGGTATCTCTTCACCCTTAATGAAACACCCTGTATAAGTAATGCGCCGTAACTACGCTGTGCGCGCAAGCGGCAACATAGCACATAACGGAGCGCAGAGTTACTGAGATAATAAGGTTGATTTGCCCCATGTTTTACACTTTTGCAAAAAAAAATCGCATTTCCCTTTTTAGTAGGCCTCCCCCTCTGTGTCGATGCGTTTTAGACAGCGTGTGATCCTTTGGATTGACCTCTAGTTCGAATTGGAGAGCGTAAAATGTTACAGAAAGACCGCTGAAGGTCAAGACTACTGGGCAAAATGTAGGTTCCCAGTTATAACTAGATTTATTTGAGCGGTTTAGTAATTGTTATTACTGCGGTTTTAGGGTTTTCCCTTATCTACAGGGTGTCTCATTTGATTTGGAACACCCCTGTAAAATTTGAACTGGCTTACGGATTTAAAAAATTTTTTTTTTGTATACAGGGCCCTCCTAGACGTACTTATCAAACACTTTTCAATGACCATACGATTATTCCAGGGCCGGATTAAAATTTTTTTTACCCAAATTTTCGTGTTAAGGTATCAGAGATTTTTTTATTGGAAATCTGATAACGTGGCGTTAATCAGCGCCCCTGAAAACCCTCAGATTCCAAATTTCAAGAAATTATTCCCACAAATTATACTTTTTACACTGCATCACAATTGCAAAAAATCAAAATTTCAATTTGAGTTCAGCTATTAAGGTGGCTATGGAAACAAGTGAAAATGGTAAAAAGAGGTCCACACGGGACAATAGTAATAAACCTGTTCGGAAACTGTACTCGGTTTCTCGTTTCAGTATTGCTGTATAGTACAAATTTTATGCCATTTGAGACGCAAGAGAGCTCGCTGCCTCCGCAGGCAGCCGTGGAAAAACAATGGCTTGCAGAAATGTCAGTTTATGCATTTTTACAACAAATGTTATTCAGGGGTTGATGTTGCTAAAATAATATGATTGCTTATAAGAAACATGAAAATATTTTGAATTACCTAACATTTTCAAAACACTTTTCGATCATTATTTCTTTAAAAACTTTTGATAATTATAATATATTTTCATAATATAGTTATAACATATTGTTTTTGAATGACTGTATTCCTTAGAACATACATATACACTTTTTAATAATTTTGTTTGTTGAAAATTTTACCACTTTAATCTTTGCTTAAAAAATGCAGTAAAGTGAAGTGATTTCTAATTTGCGCACTTCTATGACAAGCAGTGATCTGCAGTTAAGAAGTTTACTCGCTCCTGAATCAATTTCTTCGGTTAATTCTATTTGCTCCAGCGGCTCTCTTCGTCGTATCGAGAATGAATTTCTTTGGCGGTCTTACCAATTTTATCTCCGCTTGTTCTTCAGTTAGGTTTCTAGATGATAGAGTGCAAATTTTCGCGTTCTTTCGTGTAACATTAAAAAATCATTTTTATCAAAATGAATAGAATACACATATACGCATACATATAGAGTCCTTCCAGAGAATATTCTGGTCGATGACACCTAAAGTACTAAGCCACTTTCTAAATTTATTTTCTTCTTATCGACACCTAAAAATCAACCATCAGGGAATGACACTGAAAAAACAATAATATTTGTCAAAAAATTATATACTCTTACCTATTTACTTATCTTTGGAAAGTAATTACCTAAGGTGCCTTCGGGTAATATCGCCCTCCTAAGACATTACACTTCTTAAAATCCTTAGATTTATATTAAAAATAACAACAATAAACATTTTGGACCAGTAAAGCGATATTCTTTATTAACTATTTGACAAAAATAAAATACATCAATTCTGTGGCGGTTGGTTATTTAGATTTAAATGCGTTGTTGCTATTGGCTGTTCAAAACACGCTATTAAGAAATACTAACCTCATCGGATAGTAGGAAAACTTCAACAAGGCGCCAAATTTAAAAGTGGGCGATATTTCAGACTGGGCGATATTACCCGAAGCACGGGCGTAGCCAAGGGGGGGGTTTCGGGGGTTCAACCCCCCCCCCCCCGAAAAAGCAAAATATTACCTAATATTATACCGAAAAAATACGAGGAGTGAAGAGTTAAATTATTATTATGTTTGAATATATGTAGTAATAGTAGCGCCTAGCGCCATCTTTTGACGAGAGGCAGACGCAGTTGCAGCCGAACTATTTTGTATTGTAGGGACACTTTGCGTTGTTTCTCGATTATTCGCCACGCCCCTCGGTCGAAATGAGCGGAACTTTGTGGAAGTTCGTGGAAGTTTCTGGACGGCTACTGGGCTGCTATATAAGCGGCGCCGCGGCGCGTGACCGCGCTTACGGCAGTATTGTTCCATGCGAACTCGAAGCGAATAAAAGTGAAAAGTGGTGAACGAATAGTGAAGAGAATTAAGTGTACCGTGTAAGTGAGTAATTTTAGTGCGCTGTTATTCGATGACCTTGTTAAGGATAGATACGTGAATCATTATTACTGTCGAAAAATGGAGGGGAAAAAAGGAAGGGTGATAAACTTAAAGGTATGGACTACTGGAAAAAGTGGTGTAGTCAAGGTCAAGGGGTTTCTAATAAAGAAACAAATTTGGCTTTAGCTATCAAAGCTTCAGCTACCTTGCATGCTGATAAGAAGACTGCCTACCCCGAAATCTAGTTTGGAATGCCTAGATATGTGCGATAAAAACCTTTATCCTAATATTTACACATTACTACAAATCTTGGCTACCATTCCTGTATCCACTGTTACCCCAGAAAGGTCTTTCTCGAGCCTAAGGAGACTGAAAAACTATTTACGAAACACTACAAGTGAAAACAGACTTAATGGTTAATGAACATTCACTATGGAACAGAAATTCATGCAGATGAAGTAGTGGATATATTTAAAAGAAAAAGCCGAAAATTTCTTCTTTAATGGTTTTAGATTTAGCGCAGAGGAACGAAATTAATTTATCCATTTCATTTAAAGTTAAGAACTTTATAAATATGTCGTAGTTTTTCGGATGAATATATAGATATTAAATTTCATGTAAGTATATTTTTGTTGTTTTATTTACTTCTCAAACTAAACCCCCCCCCCAAAACTAAATCCTGGCTACGCCCGTAACCCGAAGGCATCACCTTACACAATCTGGATGTAAAAGTCTCTTCGCATTTTTACAATGCTTTACGAAGCACGTCATTTTTTTATCTAGTAAACATGAAAACGAAAAGCTACTAAGCGTATACACATTAATATAAAGAAAAAAATCGCGATTAAAAACTAAAAATGCATCTCTTAAAAAGCATGTCACGGTGACTTTCATGTTTTTACCGGCGCCTTTAAAAAGTTTAATACAGTTTTATTCATAGCGTATAAAACATTTAAACATGGAATAAGGTAGCCACCATTCAAACTGCCAATATAGAGTTAAAAATGGTGGCGAATTCTATCTTTTTCCGTTCCCTATGCGCCTTGCCGTGCGCAATAAGGCCAAAAGCGGTATATGTTAATAAGTATATACAGGTATGTATGGGTTTTCCAAAGTACTCCAGCAAAAGCCATCCTATAGAACATATAAAATGAAAAAAGTCAACTCCATATTTTCGCATAAATACCTATGTCAGTGAAGCAAAATAATATCTAATAATCCACATCATCTCTCCCCTACTCAATTATGTAATTTGGAGAATTGTGATGGTGGAAATTGTTACTATTATACTTAATATTCACGGCAGTTTGTACTTATCTTAATCACGGGCCACTATACAAATTGGCAATCATAAGACAGTGAGTAAATATCGAAATAATTATGATTAATGTTCAGGTTCAGATTCAGATTCATAATGTATTATATACTTAGGTACATAAAGGCAACATACAAGACGCAAGGCGTCAAATGTCAAGGTAAATATTTATTTAACCATAATTATTTTGTATTTAATAATATCTATAGGCAAGTGGTATATCAATGTCAACTAGCTAGGTAACAAAGTATGACTCCAATGTAGTTAGATTTTTAAGAAAAGCTGTTCACACCGAAAACTTTCATTCGCAGTAAAATCTGCACATTGACCCAATTACATGGAGACATTGACTTGTGGCCATTATGTACAAAATAAAAAGATAAGCACTAACCTCAGTGAAGTTTCGCTTTTATATTCTAACTATGGGAATTTAAATAATTATTAAAGTGAAGGTAGGGTAATTAATGTTTTTTATTATAAAAGACGCTGTTAAAATAAAGATTTATTCAATTTTTTTAAATACATATGACGAAGAAATGGCATATTTATGTTCTCACAACTAACATATTATATTATACGTCAGTGGTCAGTGTGTCCGTGGATGGAGTCCCCAAGAGGGCAAATGGACCACAAATTTCATTTTTCGACAAGAAGTCATTCGTGATAAAAGTTTCTGCTTCTCGAGAAAATATAGTCTATGGAGAGAATTTTTAATTTTTTTATACAGTGTGCCCAAGAAATATAAAAATATGAAATACCATCAAGAGCAAACTACCTTTTTTAATAATATCAAAAACTTTTACTTAGAAAAGTTGTTAGAATTAAAATAAGTACCCGATTGTAACTTTTCAAGCAAATCGTCCGACTTTGATTTTTTTTTACCTATTTAAATCAAAGTCGGCCGATTTGCTTGAAAAGTTACAATCGGACACGTCTTTTAATTCTAAACAACTTTCCTAAATAAATATTTTTGATATTTTTAAAAACAAAGGAGTTTCACTCAGAAGTTGGCTGATTTGCTTGAAAAGTGACAATCGGACACGTCTTTTAATTCTAAACAACTTTCCTAAATAAATATTTTTGATATTTTTAAAAACAAAGTAGTTTCACTCTTGGCAATCAAAAAAATAGAAGTTGGCTGATTTGTTTGAAAAGTGACAATCGGACACATCTTTTAATTCTAAACAACTTTTCTAAGTAAAAGTTTTTGATATTTTTAATAATAAAGGTAGTTTATTTTTGATGGTATTTCATGTCTTATTGAATAAAAAATCAAAAATTCGCTCCATAGACCATATTTTTTCGAGAAGCACAAACTTTTATCAAAAATGACTTTTAATTAGGTGTCTAATTGTTGTGAAAAGGTGAGATAATATGTTATTGGATTGCAGTTTTTTTTATACCAAATGCAGCCCTATTTATAATTAATAATTATTATATTTCTATATGGAGAAATAAAAGTAAATTGCATCATATAGGAATAAACAATAATACCAGTGGCGGCTCGTGGATTAATGGAGGGGCTAGGTTTTGAAAAGAAAAAAGAACACACCTGTGATAAATAAAAAAGTTAATATAGAGGTGGGTAGATACCTACTTCTGGCATGGGCTTTTTTTGTTTTTAGTAGTAATGACGTATTTTTGCACATCTAATTAATATAAAAGTGCATAAAACAATTCCCGTTTTTTCTCGTGTTTTTTTAAGAATATAAAAGTGCATAAAACAATTCCCGTTTTTTCTCGTGTTTTTTTAAGAAGTTAATAACGCAAACATCTTACTCATGCAAATATCTGCCTAAATATCAAAGTAGTTTTCTTTGAAAACATCTAATTTTGATATGTATTAGTAATAATATAAGGTAGGCTTTTTCAGGCCAACGCACAGAAACAGCGTACGGAAATGTTTTCCCGATCACCGATTCTTTCCGTGCACTGAATAAAAATACCGAATATATGGCTTTAAAATAGAAATATAGGTACAACAAAGTATAAACTAAATTTAAGAACGTCTGTATGCTATATCAATCTATATAGCGTAAGTGTGAATATTTTGATACATTTCTGTAATATTTTTTGTCGTTTTATCCACCTTATCTGTCGACCATGCAGTGGATGTTAATCATTTTACTACTCATAATCCATCATGCTTTATATAAGAATTCCTTTACGTCGATACCAGATTTCTTTAATACCTTGACATTTAAGATGTTTGTAATAAATTTTCCGGGTTGGCTCGTGCTTATGCAGTATTCCCAATTTAATAAACATTAAAACGTCAATAAGCAGAAAGCAGAGATGTTGAGGTTTTACGTTTGGTTATAAGCAGAGATATATAGGTAAGAATGTATAGTACAGACCTATACAGTGCAATATAGGAAACATAGCAAACTTCACTGTCGTGATATGTGTGTATAAGTAATTTGTTTTAAAACTAAAATAAAAATTTTGTCGAAACAGGCATATTGTCTGATTTTTGCTTCAGATATTTTTTTTATACTCATAGAACTTTTGCCACTCAAGAAGTTAATTTGTTTATGCAGGTTGCAACAGCGTGTTCTAGAGTTAAAAATACATAGGTACACTTCTTCGTACACTTTGTATACAGGGTGATTCATTGGGAATGGGAAATCCCGAAACTGGGGGTAGGGGAGACCAAAACATTGCGATTGAGTCCAACATTGCTTAAACAAATGTTGTTTGTTTGAGAGATACAGTGCGTTCAAGTTCTTCTTTTTTAGATTGAATTATGGCTATATCTACCAAAATAATCAAGCTGCTGACCTGAAATTTGGCACTGTTATGTTTTTGAGGATGGAGAATAAGCTGAAAGTGTCAATTTCTACGTATCTCACAGAGGGCGCCACTTGCGCGGTTTTTGGATCGTGCTTTTACTAGTAACTTTTGTGAGGTTTATATTCTTAATACAGAACGAAGTATGCGTGCCATACTTGATTAATTGCATGAAAGATACATCTACATAGTTATAGTTAGGTGCTTAGGGGATTAATAGGTGTTAGGTAAAAAAATAATAGTATATACAGTGTGATCCATTTGTTTTCGGGTCACCACATAAAAAGTTTATTAAGTGTGCGATTTGACCCGTTTTTTTTTTAAATACGGTAGAGCTTGATGAACTGCATTTTTTGAAAATGCACATTGGGTACTTTATTTAGCCAAGAAAAAAAAAACACTAAAATTAAACTGTGGCAATTTATTAGTGATATATTAATGCGTTGGTATTGCGCTTATAATAAACAAAAACGCAAAAAAAGAAAAGAAAAAAGTATAGCGGCATCAAATCAGGGGGTCTCGGTGGTCCCTCAATGAAAGAAATAGGTAAATTTCGCCATATCCAACAGTTTTGAAAATTTTCATTTATAGCCAGTCTCGTTAAACGAGCATTACGAATATAGGACTACTATCTAACTGAAACTTCAAATTAAGGCGGTAGGTATGTACTTTAATGATAAATCATTTGGTGCGTTCGTAAAGACATTCTCAAGAAAATTAAAAAAACCAAATCTATATACCTATTCAAATTACCGTTAAAGAAAGAAGGACCATTTATTCTGTCGTATATACAGTATTCTACAATAAACGTGAATTTTTTGAGAATAGGTATACTGAGTGTCTCACTTAAGAGTGAAACAACCCTATAACTTCTTTAATTTTTAACCGATCAGAACGAAATTATTACCAAACGTAGATGGCATTGTTATGCCTACTTATTTCCAAAAAATTAGTTGTCTACATCAAAGTCAAAGCCACCTGCGATGCCACAATCGAAGCTAAAAATCCGAAAGTTATATTAGGCATTTTTTTAAAATGTACTAAAAGAAGTTGTTCAGAATCCATCCAGAACCCTAACTCGAAAATTTTGTCAAAATAAAAAAAATAAATAAAAAAAATTAAGTAAAAATTCAAAAAATTTAAAATCTGTTTCTAGCTTTCAATTTTATTTTGAAATGATTACTTTTTGAAAACAACTTTGGATACAAGCAACAGATGGCTCCAGAAAATAATCGCTCATGGTTTGTAACTATAGCACAACGAACGTTCAAGTACCTAATATATACACTGAATTTCTTTCTATTCAGGCACATTGACAGTTCAATAGTTTATTGCTTTGTTCCATGTCCGACTAGACGATATTCATAGGTAACTAGGATTACGAGTATTGTAATGAAAAATAAAAAGTATCATTTCTGATCTTAATTTTGCACTTTTTTATAAGTTTCGTGAAGTCTACATCCGTCCGAAAAACTCAACTTTTCCTCCTTGTACCTACCATAAACTACGACGCGCGGGCACACTTAATTATTAGGCTTTACATAATAATATGTCAAACTACCTACAGTCAGGTATAAAAAAGGGAAATTTTGCAAGCGCGCGTACATACTTCTTCTGGCATTACGGAGGTGCCAGAAGACGATGAGTACAACTTTGAGACGCTATAGATATACCGTGAAGAAACTATTGCTCATAGAAAAAAGTTGTTCAGACAAATATCATAGGTGGGATTTTGTAGTGAACAACTTAGGTTAAGAAAAAAAAAAGAAAAAAAAAGACATTAGATGTGAAAAAAAAAATGGAACCTCTTTTTTCGATTATTTTCTTTAACTTGTTTTATATGCAAAATTTAAGAAAATGTCAAGTACACAAATTTGTAGAGCACCTTTTTTTCCTTCTATTATTTTTTGGTAAAATTAAAAATATTTACCAGCTGTTATCGGCGAAAAACTAATTTACCTACCCCTAAATTCAAGATGGCGGAAAACCTGCAAGGGGTTGATGATCGAAAACCCGGATTTAACTGGACTAAACCTGTAATATCGTTTTAGACTTTAATTTGTCAGGTTTGACAATTAAATATTTCAATTGTTTTTCAGGGATAACGTTGACAACATTTTAAAATACATTTTAGAAAACTAAGTAGGTAGGTACCTATAGGTAGGTTTATAGAGTGCATTTTAAATTTTTCTGCAAAATCGTTATTACTTATTGATTTTTTAGTAAAATTTGATTCGCAGGCTAGCTATGATGGCAACGATAATATGGTATTCTGAAAATTGCCCATTTAAAAAAATCACAGCGCCATGGAATAATTGCCCAATCGAAATAGTAGTGCCTGTGGTAGGTGAATCTAAATATATATATATAATGCTGAATTTTACTTTTCCCTTGATATAGATTTCTAGAGTGTTCACAAGCAAACGCGGACATATTGTATAGGTATGATAAATAATGTAGGTATACCTAGATATTGCAAGGGCTAAGGAGACCTATATGTAGGTATATTAGACTTTCACATTCACATTTAAGCACCTGTTTTGGCCTAGTGCAAAAGCATTAATAATTTTTTTTTCTGCGTAGTGTAGTATAGCATAAATTGTTACACAAATGGTCCCTAATTGCATTTTAATGGTCTGCTAAAACTTTGTCTCAATATGACCTACATTCCTTTACCTATGCACAATTTCGTCGTCATTATAAATTTCATATTTTACTGAATTGTTCCTAAAAGAGAGCAGGTAAATGGGCTATAGATAGGGATGGGTATGCAAGGAAATTGATATTGGCAAAAAATCCATATCTCATGATAATAAGCAATAAGCAGTAGCAGTTGATGAATAAGTGAAGTTCAACTCCTGGAGCACGCTTATAAAGTTATATTTTTAAACAATTCAAAAATAAAATGTCGTTTTTTCCATGATTTTTTTAAGTTTTGGGACGCTCACCTTGTTTCTTGTTGCATTCACCCTTTTAATTTAAAACCCTTTGACCCGTTCGCCTGTGAAGTATTTTTTTTAACTCGAGGATAAAATTTCTGTTTTCTATAAGAGTTTTTAAAGTTTTGGTACCGATCGCGGTTATTGTTTCATAATATAACCTAATTTTAAAGTCTGTAATGTTGCCACGCTTCATAAAATCGTAAATTTGAAAATATCTATACTACCTAATTATTTTAGCAAAGCAAATTAAAACAAAAAAGTATACCCGCATCTACCTACTTTTATTTTCTTCCAAACAAACTATTAAGGTAATGAAAAAAATATAAAAAAAAATAAATTAATTATGCTATACAACATCAATTTATTTTTTTAAAGAAATTAGCTTCGTATACAGGGTGTCCAACTTTAAAACTGTACAAATCCGTAAAATCTTCATTTTTAGAGATAATCGCCTAAACTTTGTTTGTTTGAAAGGACTTCAAAAACCGCTTCTTTTGACCTTCCTGCCATTCTCAAAATGCAAATCCAGGGCCGGCTGCGATTTTTTTATACCTCCGATTTTCACGAAAACCATTTAGCGATTTTTTTATTTAAAATCTGACCACACAGCGTTAATCATAACAGCCCAAAACCCCTATATACCAAATTTGAATAAAAAATATACAGGTAGATCCATTCTGCAGGGTGTCAAAGTTGAGCAAAATAGTAATTTTAAAGGCATCTGCCAAGTCAAGTGTGCCATGGAATCCCCTCAAAACAGTTGAATGATCAATAGGACCAATCAAGGTGTTGGTGTGCAAGGATAAAATACAAAATATACAGAGTGTTCTTATCTGTGCCATCTCAAATTACTGAATTTTTGGAACTTTATATAGGTACGGGTCAAAAATCGAGTAAGTATATCAAAACCTCTCCACACACTATAACTATAAACGAACTAAATCTAAAAAATACAGAAGTCTGCCAATCAGTAAGTCCATATCAGTTAAGGTGGCTGGTGTGCTACAACAGGAAACGCACAGAAAATTTATAATCTTAGACAGTGACTTTGTTGAGTAAGGTCCAATAATTTAAATTGTTTTTGTTTGTAAGTTGGAATTTTGTAAAGAAATACATTACTTTCTGCGTTTATAAATATTCTTTCAATGATTCCACAGCATTCATAACCCTTATAAAGTTTCATAAAAAATCAGCATTTTGAGATGGCACAGATAAGAACAATCTGAATATTTTGTATTGGACCTTTGCACACCAACACCTTGAGTGGTCCCATTGACCATTCAACTGTTTTGAGGGGATTCCATGGCACACTTGACTTGGCATATGCCTTTAAAATTCCTATTTTGCTCAACTTTGACCCCCTGCAGAATAGAACTCCCTGTGTATTTTGTATTCGAATTTGGTATATAGGGGTGTTCTTATGAACGCTGTGGGGTCAGATTTTAAATAAAAAAAATCGCTAAATGGTTTTCGTGAAAATCGGGGGTATAAAAAAATCGCAGCCGGCCCTGGATTTGCATTTTTATAATGGCAGGAAGGTCAAAAGAAGCGGTTTTTGAAGGCTTTTCAAACAAAAAAGTTCAGGCGATTATTTCTAAAAATGAAGATTTTACGGATTTGTATAGTTTTAAAGTCGGACACCTGCATACCTGAAAAAAGTCCTATAAAGAAGATTAATGGTTATTCCAGGTTTCTACCCTTACAGGATTCATATAGGGTGCACAAAGTAACTCTATAGCGTAAAGTGGCTTCCAACTTGCAGGTAAAGCATCCCAAACTTTAAGTTTCAGCAAGTGTTTTGTTCGTCTTAAGGCTGGAATGACTGCAGGAGAGCAGGCCCCAAATATACCTATAGAACATTTACTGCAAATAATCAAACATCATTCGAAAACACCCTGTGTATGTATTACAGAAGAAAAGATATTAAATTTTTCCTTTTCACAAATTCCTGCACTAAGTGCGGCTTGCAACTTACCGAAATCATCTTGGTATGGTTCGGAGGTTCGTGTGCTATCCTCTCATTAAAGTCACCGGCGAATCAAACGCGAGCACCCGCGCAAAACCCGAACACTCGTCCCCGTGCCAACAAAAAAAAAACGAATAAAAACTTCGGCCCGTGCACCGGACGTCGGCTGTACGGCGGCTCTCGGACGGCACCGAAGGCGGCGTTCTTCGGCAGCGCAAGAACTGTCTCTGGCCGATGGCCGAGCCGCGCCATCGCCAAAGAAGGTGAAAGGTATAAGGCGAGGGGGACGCCCGCGCCACTCCTGCCTTTTATATCAATGTATACAGGGTGTTCACGCGAGAGCTTGCCATGCACCCCATATATATTTTTTAAATTTTTGAGCCGAAAAAATTGCATTTTAAGTTTTGTAAGAACTCCACAGACCGGAAATTGGCGCATGAACGATATTGCATTTTTTTCAAAGGCAACCTAGGTAGGTATATAAATTTTCTTTATAATGTAAGATATCTTTCACAAACTGCAAACGGCAAGAGCAAACATATAGGTATGTAGGCATCAGTGTGTTTCATTTTAAGTATAGCGACAATTCATTATTTTATAACGGATCAGCAGATTTTCGAAAACTTTTTTAAACTAGATATACTTATAAGTATAGGTACTCCTAAAGCTCTCCACCCTGGCATTATTTTAAGATTCGCCTTTTCCATAGCCTACTACGGAGTACTACGTTAATAAGAGCCCAAAAACAACTTTAAACAACTTTAAAACTTTATTTGGTTAACGGTTTTAAAGTGGAACCACTGGAATTTTTTACACCAATAAATTTTTAGTAAAATATAAGCAAAAATATCGAAAATATTCAAAAAGAAAAAAATTATTGCACGTTTAAAAACAAGAAAAAACGACAAAAGCTCTGCATCTCACAAAACGAATCGAGATATCGGGATGCGGTTTGTGTCATTCAGCTTTTCCTTCATTCGCCTCTATGCCACTTTTTGTCTATATCTTCGGGAAAGGGGAGTAACCACCAAAATTGAACAATTTGGGACACATACCTACATAATATGAGTATATACAGTGTTACCCATTCTGATGTTGGACACACTCATAAAATCTGTAATTTTTGTCCGATTTTAGCCGGTTTTTTTTCTAAAAATAGATCACAAAAAACTCTATTTTGGCGCCAAGTTTCAGATCTTAATCTCAATTTTCAAGGCCTACTATGATTTTTTTCATAGTAAAAAAAGACGAAAACCCTTTAGCGATTTTTTTTATTTAAAATCTGACAACACAGCGTTAATCAGGACACCCTGAAACCCCCCATACCAAAGTTGAATAAAAAATATACAGGGCGTTCCTTTCTGCGGGTTGTTAAAGTTGAGCAAAATAGGAATTTTAAAGGCATTTGGCAAGTCAAGTGTACCATGGGATCCCCTCAAAATAGTTGAATGGTCAACAGGACCACTCAAGGTGTTGGTGCGCAAAGATCTAATTCAAAAATATACAGAGTGTCTTTCTCTGTGGCATCTGAAAATACCGAATTTTTTGAATTTTAAATCGAGTATATCAAAACCGCCCCAGCCACTATAAACGAACTAAGTCTAAAAATACAGAAGCTTACCAGTCAGTAAGTCCGTATGAGTTAAGGTGGCTGGTGTGCCACAACAGCAAACGCACAGAAATGTATCATCATATACAGTGACTTTATTGAGTATGGTCCGATGATTTAAATGGTTTTTTATTTATTGGTTGGTATTTTGTAAAGAAATAAATTACTTCTGTGTTTGTTAATGTTTTTCAATAATTCCAGAGCACTCATGACCAGTATAAAGTTTCATAAAAATTCAGCATTTTGAGATGGTCCAAAGAAAAATACCCTGTACATTTTTGTATTGAATCTTTGTACACCAACACTGTGAGTGGTCCTGTTGACCATCCAACTGTTTAGAAGTAATTCCATGGCACACTTGACTCGCCACATGCCTGTAAAATTCCTATTTTGCTCAACTTTGACACCCTACAGAATGGAACTCCCTATGTATTTTTTGTTCAAATTTGGCATATGGGAGTTTCAGGGTGTCCTTATTAACGCTGTGTTGTCAGATTTTAAATAAAAAAATCGCTAAAGGGTTTTCGTCTTTTTTACTAGAAAAAAATTCATAGTAGGCCTTGAAAATTGAGATTAAGATCTGAAACTTTGCGCCAAAATAGAGTTTTTGTGATCTATTTTTAGAAAAAAAACGGCTAAAATCGGAGGAAAATTACAGATTTTACGAGGGTATCCAACATCGGAATGGGTCACACTGTATATATAGAAACAACCACTCTATACAAATTTTATTTATTGTGCAAGCAAACGTTTTTGTGAACAAAAATATCAAAATAAAAGAGTTTTAACACATGATCTTGAATACTGCTCCACCAAGTGTGTTTTTTTTTCTATTAAAAAAAGTTAAAAGTATTAGGAGCCTTAGCGTGGACTTATGGCGTACAAAATTCCAAAAAAAAATCCAGAAATTTCTGCTTTAAAAATTTTGCGTGAAGGTAAAGAAATTTTCATTTCTAGAACATTTTGTATACATACCTACACAAAAACGTAATAAACTAAATAACTTTATGTAGACAAGTAGTCCTACTTCAGGATAATATTTTAATATATTTTTTCGTTTCTTCTAATGATGAGAATATTATTTTTCGTATCTGGATGAAATCCAGAATACCCCACTTTTCGGACGCCCGCATGACAATAAATCAAAGCTATCAGCCGAGGACATCAAACTACCTATAGTGGCTTTATGGGACTATAATAACTATATCTACAGGGATACGAGGTATGCCGGCAGGATAGTGATATATAGGGCTAGCTCAGTTTAGTGAGAAATTGCTATTAAAAAAAAACCCTTTACAGGGGTAAATTTCGCTGGCAACTATTGCACGGCTTGTTAAAATCTCATAATATTATAATATTATAAATTAATAAACATTCAAACATTCCATAGCCGGATATAGCCAGATACAACATTTATATTTGTCACAGCGATACAGGCTTCAAATAAATTATCGCCTAAGGTTTTACATGGGACTGTACCCGTCATGACCACCAAAATTTTAAAAATCTTCTCTGTTATGAATAAACCGATTTTGATGAAACACCGAGAACACGTCAGTCTAGGATTTGTTTGGACAACTTTTTTAATTATAATTATACTTTTTGAACTGTAACTATAAAACCACTAGAAATACATCCGAGAAATTTCAACGGAAATGTCGCGGAAATCAGTAACTTTTTTAACAAACTTGTCCAAACAAATTAATTGTTCTCCCATCTTTTAACTACACTCCCTTAAAATTTGAAGAGGTTTGGTCTTATAATAAAAAACTAGTTCCATTTTTCCCCCACGCAGCGCGAGGGGTAAATCAGTAAATAATAAAAATAGGGTTTATGACGCTATCGCGCCGGTTTCTGGTCTGGTATTGTTTTATGCAATTTTAGCAGCCCAGGTAGCGAATCGTGTGCGGTGTCCATTTCGGGGCATTTTTGAGGCCATGTTTATAGGAACTTTTTCTTTTTTTTGATCTCAGAACACGCTGCTGGTAAAATATGGCAGGCTAATTTCTAATACGTATTTTCATGGCCCTCTGCAAAAAATTTTCAATACGATTTTACCAGAAAACGGTGTACTTACTCGTATACTTTAAAATATGTTAGATTTCATTCCCTTTAGAGTAAGTAAGAAAAATATCTATTGCTAAAGACTTTTTTTATTACAGAAATACTGTAATTGTACTTTCAAAAATAATGATTTTATGCGTTACCTACTTTACGGAAACACTGTTTACTGTACAATCGTCGAATTCGTGATTTTTATAAGCAATTCGATGGTTAAATTATTCAATGTGGCGGGGATAAGAAATATAAAGTTACTGTAATTTTCTCAACATCTATAGCGAAGAAAAAGCACAGTCGCATCTGCATCGGCTAAATATGAGATATGAGATTACTCTATTTATGGTGATGACAGTCATTTTCCATGTCTTGACTGACAAACAAACGGAACAAAAATAGAACCTGTCTACTTACTTTAAAAATCATGCTATGAAAAGTGAACAACAAAAAAAAACGCTGCCATTGGAAACACTACTTGCCATATTGTTTTATTAATGGATCGAATGTTTAGGATATTAGGTAATTAATTTTTAGGAAGGAAAAAATCAAATACCATTCCGATTTGAAAAATAACGTTAAAACTAAATTCCTTGGCTCCAAAAACATTTAAATGATATACCACATGGTATTTTATAAAAAAAACTGTTCTTTGGTTTTTCGATCCTTCCAAAACCATCGCTTGCCAAAAATATTTTATATTTTTTATTGCTTGTGTATTGTATGCAAATTATTCGAAAAATATTATAAAAACACGAAAAACTTCGAAAATGGCTCCTTTATCCCCTATTTCAACCCCTTCCCGTGGAGTGATTTTAACCGAAACCAATCCGAACCGTCCTATTGGTGCTTGCTTCCCGTATATCAAATTTCAAATCGATATCTCGATCCGTTCGGGAATTATCGCGCCGGAACACATAATTTTTCTTTTGCTCAAATAATTGGTTACATAGTTCCTATTAAAAAATACACCGTTCTTCGTCAAAAAATATATAATTTATTTATTTCCATGGTATACTGTTAATTTTTTTAATTTTAATAAACATTCCAAAATTAGCGCAAATTTTTAATTTCGCCCTGTATCTTAAAAACGAAGGTGGCTATGAAAAATCTGTTTACGGTATCTTTCGTTTCACAAAAAAGTAGCAACGGTTCGCGAAAACCGCAACTCTCTATCTCTAAAAATAACCGAGATACCCCGCATTTACAACCAAATCTGGACACCCTGTACATTGACATTTTGTATAGTGTGATAAAACCCTAAAATATTATGAGATTCTAGCAAGCCCTTCAATAATTATAGCCTGCAAAATTATTGGTTAAAATTAATAAATTGCCTATACATCTGCAGGAAAAGATAATTGAGAGTTTTTAATAACCATTTCTGATTAATCTGAGCTAGCCCTATTTGCTATAGCAGTACCTATGTCCTATGTCCCTTTCCACACGTGACATCCTGTATTTCGGCATATCTGGAGGATATCCACGATCTTGGATATTTATTATCATATTTCTACAATACAAAACCACAATTTTTGCGCTACTAGTAGCTAGTGAATGTTTTTATTGCTGTGATAGTCTGGCTATATAACCACACATTATATTATTATGTATACTTTGAATTTAGGGTAGGTATCTTGGTATATTTATTTCTAACCGTTCACACCGAGACACGACCCAAAGTCACTAAGCTTTGCAGTGGCTCGTCCCTCCACTTGAAGAGTTTTCTCCAATAAACATTTTTCAATTTTCATGTTCAAGGATGTGAGCAATATGGTGGCCTTAGCAACATCTTTCATAATTTTTGACTGTGTCTTGTGTATATCGTCAGTAATATTCTTGACAGTTTCCGTTATGCATTTTAGAGGCTGAGCCTCTTTCGAACATTTGATAACTCCATCCTTGATTTCAAACACTCTCTTTTTTACTTGATCAATATTTGACATTGTGTCTTGGACGACTTTTTCACTTTCGTTAACAATTCCCAAGATGCAGGTGTTGAGCTCATTCACCAGTACAATGGGAATCCTCTTGAATTCTTCGTGGTGTTTTATGCAAGGGATAATATCAACACCTGTAATGAAACCTTTGTTGTAGATACTACAAGTGATATTAACGGATTTCTATGAATTATATGATGGTAACTAGCAACTACTTTATTCACTCAACGATTCAACCATGCACGTTATACGAAGAAAAAGCCCACTTGAATGGAATTAGGTAAGTACTACTTTCCTTAACGAATCAACAATCAAGTGAAATGAAAGTGAAATTTGACATGAAGCCTAACTAGATAAGTAGGTATTATAAAAATAAACAAGAATCAGTTTTTGCTCAAAATAAATTTTGCAATTAAGGAGGTGTTGAGTTCTAATGTTATACGGGATCGTATCATCTTTGTTTTTTTTTATTAATATCTTGGAACTCCGTGCCTGTGCCACTGATTGCATGGAAATACGAAATTAACACAAACCAATGTTGCTATCTAACAGGACATAGTTCATACTATAATTTGTTCCAATATCTCTTTTGTGTCCCGTGAAGAACTCGGCATTAAGTAGTCTCAAAATCGTTAGTAAAAGTTAAGAAATCGGAATTAAAGTAAGGCCTTGGCGAGATGTGCGGGAAGCAAACGCTAGATGATCCCGTCAAAAGTGGCCAATAAAGTATCATTTAACTTTTCAGCCTCATTGCGGAATTGTTACCTATATGCCTATAGGTAACAAGACAATCTTTCAATATAAGCATTTTGGTCGATTTGAGCATCGATAATATTTTCTACAGTCCGTCAAACGAAAGAAGTCCAATGAAAAACTCAGTCTAACCCCCCATGCCCACATTAATAACATGGCGCTTAGACTGAGTTTTTCATTGGACTTCTTTCGTTTGCCAGACTGTAAGTAGACAAGAGACTGACCAGGGGGAACCCTGCAAGTCAATTTTAGATATCCATATAGAAACTGTATGTTAAAATAGAGGTTTTTTGTATTTGGGTTATAATTTTTGTCAAATTGCAGAAAAATGATGGCAACTCATGGGCGGAGTGTTTTTCAAGAGGAAACTGAAACAGTGTATGTCTGGTTGCCCTCGATAAGAAAATTTATTAGGCGTAAATATACATTCAAAATAGACATTCGAGGTTACATTAATTCGCATAAAGCCGAATTTCGGTTTAATTATTTATACAGTGACCGGCAGAAAGTTGGACACAAAAATTTTATATTTTTAAACTCTGATTTCGATTAATTTAAATTTCTAGCTGCTAATAGAAAAAAATTAAAGTTTAGTAGCAAATTCATGTGTTATCCGATGATAAGTTGCGCTTGCGGTATTTTGTTGTTTTGTAATACACAGGGTGGTCGAAAAAAATACAAAAAAAAGTTAAATTTCATTTTTTTGACTAAGTGGCTGTGACTTTAAATCTGACATCCACCTTTGATTCCAAACAACTTTTGTAAAAGTAACTTTTTACCGTATTTTAAAAAATAAGGGTACTTTACTCTTGAGCTATTTTGACATTTTTGAATCTACCTCGTATCCAAAAAGAGATATTTAAATTTTGATATGCGCGTTTTGAGTTTGAAATGATGCAACAACTTTTATCAAGAATAAAATTTTCTTTGAAATTAATAATAAAAAAGTTTGTATTTTATCTCGTATTTTAGATTAAAAATTAACTCCAAATCCAAGTGCACAACCACAACCGACAATAAACTATGTATTTTGGATTGTATTCAAAAAGAAGTAGTAATTTATGCAGGCCATGCAATCTTCAATAGGTAATAAAGATAAAATTGATGGAACTGAACAGAAACTAGCGGAGGTTACTTGCATTTGAAGACATTGTTCGGATGTGTTCTAGATTATGTACAAATTTAATACATTAATTTTAACAAATTTGCATTTTAATCTTAAATTTTGTTACTATAAGACGTACCTATTTGTTGGCAAAACTTACAGTTTAGTTAATTGTGACCTTCATTGCACTTTTCAATTTTTCGTAATTAAACTGTTGATTTTGCCAACAAACACGATTTAATAACACTAATAATAGTAATTAAATGAATCGTAGGAGCTTTCTATCCCAAATTATTTTTCATCCACAAAATTAATGTGACTTAAAAAATTATTTTTTCTATTAAAAAGCGACATTATTATCCTAACTCTCCCAATCCAGGAACTCTTAGGTATACCTATCGACAATCCACATTACCATTACTAATTTGCAATAGAGTAAATTAAAGCCAAAATATTTTTTATAAAAATATGCCTATGATTTGTCCATATTTTGACCTAAAAAATATGTCGTATAGTAGGTAGGCCTTGGTTTTTTTAAATAAAATGTGCCGCTTTGCCCTAAAGTAGGTACAGTTTTGACGCCCTATCGTTAAAAAACTAAGTAGATCAAAATCGGATGATAAATACAAATTTTATGGGGTGTTCCGGTTTGAAGTGGGTGACACTGTATATCCACAAATGTGGTCTGCACTTATAAGATAATTGATATTTATCAATATCTGATTTATCTACAAATGTGTTTTTTTGCTGTTTGTAGGCCAAAGAAAAACCGTTTTGGAACGAAACTCAAAAGGAGAAGGAGAACCGTTATGGGCAAAATCTAAGTTTTCATTCTTGCCAGACATAAACGGTTTTCATTTTGAGATTCAGTCAACAACGGTTTCCTTTGGCCTATAAAGAGCAAAAAACACATTTTTGGATAAATTTTGTGAGTAAGGAAAGTTGTTCAGAATGAAACTCCGAGTAATTGTGTAAAAATCCTAGTTTTTTTTTGCATTTTGGCTTTTTTTTGAGAAATGCCCTTTCTGTGCTTTCAGTTCAAAGTGATATTAAGAAAAGTTGTTCAGAATGAAAAACTGAGTATCTAATTGTAGATACAAAGTTTCAAAAGCCTAGGCTTACTTTGATTTTGTTCTGCTAATAAAATTTAAAACGCAAAAGCATCAAAGTAGGCCTAGGCTTTTGAAATTTTACACAATTACCAGTGTCTGAACAAATTTCCTTAATAGCATTGTGCCGTAAAACCCTTAGAAACTGCCCTTTGCAGGTAAAAAATAAGTTTTTCAATATTTCCAAGGCTACATACTTGATTTTTCGAAACTAAAATTATGTCAAATTAGTTTTTAATCACGCAGGTCTTATTTCAAAATTATCAAATTTTAACTTGAACATTTTTTTGTCTTTTACAAATCTTTGTTCACTTATCCGGGGACATACTGTACACAAAAAATCTGCGAAACTATATTTTTGTATTTCAACGCCCTGCACCTATCTTGAAAATTATGCGTTGCGGACCTATTACCCAAATTGATAGTAAATTTTCGTTTTAAAATATCAATGTTAAACTTCTGTAACAAAAAATTGACTCGGCCTGTGTATCAATAACTACAACTGTTAGTGCCACATTGATATCTCAAAATTGAAAATACGCAAGAGTTTCCAATCAGTGGAGGAAAAATAGATCAATTAAGTCAAGTAGTTCTGGATTTTCGCATAGGGGTAGGGGGGCCGTGTCCTGAACAACCTTCAATAAAGTCCGAACGGATGGTGGTGACGCGTTCAAAGGTATTTTTTCAATTTTTTTGCAATTGTCTCGAAAAGTCCTATTCATTTTTATCGTAGGAACAACGTTTCAAAAGATAATGAGGCAAGAAAAATGTAAAATGCAAAATTTCCATTTTATCAATTTTATTTATCACGAAGAGTTATCTACTGTTTCATATAAGAAGGAATCTACGGCTAAAATAATGTTCTGGTATAAATACCAGTAATCTTGGAACAACTGATAGAAGTAAACCCAAAAATAAAAACATTTATTGATGTGGTGAAACACGTACTTAGTATAATAAGTGTATAGGTTATTACCTATGACTAAAAAAATGTTACATATGTAGCTGTAACTCACGATTACAATTCTTATTCGTCCTCTAATGATGCATCGTTGGAGCACGTTCCATAGCAAATGCCACAGATAGTTGAGCAATGTATGCCAGCTCTTTGGCAGCCTCATCTCCCTCCACAACTAGCAGAACAATGACAAATAATGCTCTTCAAAATGCTTCCAGGAGGTAGGTACCTTAGTTTTCACTGGGATGAGCAATCCATCCTCTTCTCGAGCCAAAATCCAACGTTCTGGCGGAGGTAACGAGTGGTTGTCAAGCCACTGTTGCGCTTGTAAGTACGCTCTTAACGAGTGTTGCTCTGCTGCGCCTTTGGTAAGTGGAAGTGAAGAGAGATTAGCATTTACCTTGGCCGATGACTTGAATAACCAAAAATAATTTCTCTCATTTCATGTGGTTGTTTTTAAAAGCATTTGAGGATTGGGGATTGCTTTTTGTACCTGCCATTAGAAATCGAAGCAACCCTGTAATTTTTTAATTTTCATTTGATTTTCTCCGGTTTTTTTCTGAAGATAGGTCGCAAAAAACTCTTACTTTGGTGCAAAATTTCAGATCTTAATCTCAATTTTCAAAGCCTACCTACTACGAATTTTTTTCTATAGTAAAAAATGAAGAAAACCATTTAGCGATTTTTTTAAAGCGTTAATTAGGACACCCCAAAACCCCCACATACCATATTACATACATGGTTCCAAAGATGAGTAAAATGGGAATTTTAAAGACATCTGGCGAGCCCAGTGTGTCGTGGAATCCCTTCAAAGCAGTACAGGACTACTGAAAGAGTTGGTGTGCAGGGTATTTTTCCCTGGGCCATCTCAAAATACTGAATTTTTATGAAACTTTATACTGGTTTGAAATTACTGAAAAAAAAAACGTTAATAAACAGAAAAGTAATTTATTATTATTCCTTTGCAAAATGCCAACCAACAATAAAAAACAATTTAAATTATTGGACCTTTCTCAATAAAGTCACTGTCTGAAATCACTAAAATGATACATTTTCTGAGATTTAGTTCCTTCATAGTGTCTGGGGCAGTTTTGATATATTCGATTTTTGATCCCAAAAATTCAGTATTTTGAGATGGCACAGAGAAGACACCCTGTATATTTTCTTTTGGATCTTTACACACCAACACTTTGAGTGGTCCTGTTGACCATTCAACTGTTTTAAGGGGATTCCATGGCACAATCTTGGCTTGCCAGATGTTTTTATAATTCCTATTTTCCTCAACTTTGGCAACCCGCAGAAAGGAACTACCTGCATACTTTTTGTTAAAATTTGGTATGTGGGGATTTTATGGTGTCCTGATTAACACTAAGGTGTCAGATTTTAAATAAAAAATCGCTAAATGTTTTTCGTAATTTGTTACTAGAAAAAAATTCGCAGTTGCCTTGAAAATTTAGATTAAGACCTGAAACTTTGCACCAAAGTAAAAAAAGAGTTTTGTGTGACCTACCTTTAGAAAAAAAACAGATAAAATCGGATGAGAAATAAAAATTTTACGGGGTGCTTCCATTTCAAATGGGCCGCCCTGTATACACATGATACCCTCAGATTCAACCCTAGATCATAGTTGGAAAGTAATTGCAATAATTCCTGCCTGTTTTTTGTGCAATCCATTCATCCTGCGATAAAAATAAATACCTAGGACAATTTTTGTGGGGAATTTTATGTAGATTAATGAATATTTTTTTCGGGAGGACCAATATTTTTCTAGATAATTGCTAAAATCTGGAAAAAAGTACTCAAATCTCCGCGTTGCCACCGTAAGTTGGCACTTTATTCTAGAGGTTGTTCAGAACACTCCCTCCCCTTACCCCATGCAAAAATCAAGAACTACATGATTTAATCATCTATCCGTGTATTTTTGGGCTCTGTTGACTGGACTAAGATAAATTACTTTTCGATAAAGCAAGGCAGGAAATGGTCTTATTTCAATTCAGAACTTTTTTTCCCCACATCATTTTTCACGTACTATTTTGGGACATACTTATGTAAGATGTAGATAGGCAATAGCCATTATTGTTCGTTGTTCGATCCTCACTCCTCACCTTTTTCTTCGGCTTTTCTTTTAAGTTCATCAAATTTGTGCTGATACTTCTGAAGCTCTACCTCCAACTGCTCCCTTGCTTTGTTCTGAACAATCGCTGCATTTTCTTGCACTTGTTTGAAAGCTCCATTGAGCGTTTTCTTAGACTTCATAAAAATTTTATCAAAGCTTTTGTTAACCTTCTCGGCTAATTTAATGGCATTTTTAACTCTATCGCTCTCGTGACATTCTCTTATGTGGGGTGCCTAAAACTATTGGATCCATACACTTACAATAAACCACAATAAAATAAAACCGCATAATTCAACTCCTATTCACCGTAAGCATTTTCTTACCAGTGTCTGAGGTACACCTCTTGTAACGCCCTTCTTTAAACAACACTTATTTAGTGGATTTGCACCTACCATAAGAATTTGATTAACAAACGAACTAGAAGAGAGAATACACGGACTTATTCGTATGAAAAAGGGAAAACACCTTATGCAATTTTTGGAAAACATAGCGATACTTGTTATTGCTGAATATTTAAATTTACAGGAATATGTCATAATTTCAAACTACTGTCAAAAATACCTATAGGTGAATGTAATAACTACATATACCTATAGCTTAGGTATGCATATATGTGTACGGGTGTCCCATTTTACACAGTTTTGCAGGTTACCTCCCTTATTTTTAGAGACACTGTGCTACTTTTTTATGAAACGAAAGATGCCTCAAACAAAATTTTCATAGCCACCTTTATGATACAGGGCTAAATTGAATATTGGCAGTTTTTGGCTATCCCCTGGCTCAGTTACCTTTTCACATAAGTATGTAGAAAAAGTATAAATTCGGTTTTAAATAACTTTTTCTGTAGAATCCAGTGGCGTAGTCAGATTTTTGCTAGCCTTATCCATTTCGGAGATGTTTTCAGCTTTTCAGAAACTTATAATAGTAGGTATATATATATACTTATTTTAAAGAATAAACGAATTGATTACAATTTCTCGAATTGTATGCCTGACTTTATAGTAGGCCATGAAATAAAGGAACAATATCATCATAAATCATAACCATAATAATATTACTATATTATTATGCTATATAAATACAGAAACAACAGAAATAATTCAACTTTTTTTAATAAAACATACTCACCGGTCTTTTTTAATTATTACAAATGTTGCTCAAAATGATTACGTGCCGTTTTCTCTAACACAAAATTCGCATATTTTTGTTATTCGCCGCAGTGCATTTAAACTATTATTGATCGTCTCTGAAGACGATCAAGAATGGAAAGATCGGGCGACCTTGCATGGTAGCCACCTTATAGGTCCATTAGTTCCTATCCATTTTTCATGGAAATAATTTTCCAAAAAAGGACGTATTGTCTGTGCATTATGAGCCAGTGCTCCCGCTGAAAATAAATATCTATTATTTAAGTGGCCCAAGGGAATGTTGTCTGGCTGGTGTAACTTCTTGCAAAATATTCAGGTAGCTTTCAGCTGAAAGATATCCTTTATATAAATTCAAAAAGCTATTTGTCGCTTCAAAATGAAGCATGCGACGCTGAAGCCGAATCTACCCTGTCGTTCTCGCTCAAATATAATATGGGGATTTTCTTGATGCCAAGTTCTAGTATTTTGCTTATTGAAAATACCAGCATTTGAGAAATTTGCCTCATCACTCCATATCACCGATTTCGAAAAATTGATATTTAATTGAATTTGCTACAAATATACGAATTGCAGAACAGTAGACGGCACACAGCATCTCCAGGATTTAAATATTGGACAATCTTTATTTTAGAGGGTTTGAATTATTTATGTTTTTTTTATATCAATTGCGCTCTAGTCATCGATACTCCAACTTCTTTCTCAATAGCCCTACACGACGTTGAAGGAGTTGCCTCTACAAGGCCCAAAACATTAAGGCTACTGTGTCTAGCCTCCCGGTACCGGTATTCATATAAATCATATGAGGCCGACGAAAGTGAGTGTCCAAAGAAGGGAAAGCCAGTAAGAAAAGTACATGTACAGGACTCAGAAGAAATATTAAGATTATTGCACCTAGACAAAGTGACAAATTCAAGCGAGGAAAAGCTAAAAGATTTAATAAAAGAACACGTAGATATTTTAAGGGCACCTAGTGCAAAGTTGACGTGTACAACCAAGGTCAAGCATCGAATAATCACGGAAGACGTTCCTCCAATTTCCAAAAGGCCATACCGAGTAAGGAAATTCTAAGGAAGGAAATTCAAGAACTCTTAGACAACGAAATAATCGTGGAAAGTCAATCTCCATAGAGTTTTCCCGCCCTTCTGGTAGAAAAGAGTTAACACCCAGGAGAAGAGCCTCAATTTAGGTTATGCATTGACTACAGAGAATTAAATGCAATAACAAAAACAGATTTATTTTCCTTACCAAGGTTACAGGACACTACCATTGACTTATTACATAGCTGCAGTTTATTTTCGACAATGGATTTGGCTAGTGGATATTTCCAAGTGGAATTAGACGAGCGAGACAGAGAAAAAATTGCTTTTCAACACAAGAAAACCACTACGAGTTCCAGCGTATGAGTATGGGGTTAAAAAATTCGCCCTCGATTTGGCAAAGATTAATGCACAATGTGTTTGCCACCCTAACGTACAAGGAGTGCCTAATATGTCTTGATGATATTATAGTTTTTAGTGCGGGAGACGTAGAAGAACATCTTCAGCTCCTCAGGCATGTGTTCGATAAAATGAGAGAGAGTAATTTAAAGTTCAAACCCACTAAGACTAAGTGTCATTTTATGAAAGAAGAAATTGAATATTTAGGGCACATAATAAATTCCAGCGGTTACAAAGCGCACCCTGAGAAAATCGAAGTAGTAAAGAACTATCTAGTCCCAAAGACAATAAAATAAATTAGAGCGTCCATTCATAGGCTTGGCATCGTACTACCGGTCCATGGTAAAGGAATTTTCAAAGATATCACAACCGTTAACTGAGTTGACCAAGAAAGATGTACCCTTCAAGTGGACGGAAAAACAACAAGAAGCTTTTGAAACCTTGAAAAGTGCACTAATTACAAGCCCAATTTTAAAGTTCCCAGACTTTAGTAAATCTTTCATAGCAGTAACAGATGCTAGCGCCACAGCGATTGGAGCAATCTTGTGTAGTAGAAGTACGATAACTTGGAGCATAAAAAGACCTACATTCTGATATATAATTTTGGCAATTCAAGTTTTCCATAACTCGTCATAACTATAAAAGAATACCACAATAAATGATTATATTAGGCATTATACTTTACAAATAATATTTTAAATATTGAGTTTTTAAAGAAATACCTATTAATAACTTTGGATTTAAGGCGCTACGATACCCCCCATTTTCAAGGGTTTCGTAGTTTACATCTCCTACTTGCATTTCTTAATATTTTCACTTGATTTTTTTTTGTGGCTTAGATAAAACTACGAAGAATCGTCGTTGTGTATCACGAACTGTGCAGGACTAATGCGACACTGTGAAAAAAAAATGCCAAACATACCCGAAATTCGACTATATTCGGTTAAGAATTTCGAGTATTTCCACCGCTCAAAAATAATTCGAAGGACACAACGACGATTGAGGCATTCTATAACATTATTTTAAGACTACTTTCAAGTCGATACGTTTGTTCGTTTGGCTATGATTTGAAAACTACGAACCCATTGCCCGGCAATAAAATGATCCGTGAATTGGCCATTCGAGCAGGAATTAGACGTATGGAGATAGGCGGGCGGGCGGGCGTTCGCTGGAACTCGTGGTTCCCCTACTTCCCCCTACTTCGGCGTACCTCACCGGGCTCGGAAACCACGTCAGGAGAACTTTCAATCGATATCAGATGGTTCATTTTTCATTTTATTAGTCTCAGTCTCCCTTATTTGTGTTTCGCTTGTTTTGAATGTTAGTATGTTAGCAAATATTTATATTTCCGAGTACCCGAAGAAAATATTTTCTACCGCGACATTATGTATGTCGACTGGCATATAATAATACTCATTATTATTATTCCTCCAGGAATTATAAATAAATAATTATTAATCCATTGCGCCACAAATAAATTTTAGAAAATAAATAATTATTATTCACAAAGTACCTACTTTTTGCTTTTGTGTAAAATGGTTTAATCCCTAGGGCATAAAATGGCCTGGTCGTGCAAAAAGAGTAAATTTAAATTCTAGACCAAATTGTGCGCTTGATTTTTACTTTAAAAATGTGATAGGTACAAGTAATAATTTTGCCAAATAAATGGGTCATGTGAAGCATTTTTTGAAAACGAATTCCTATGTAAATCGCTGCATGATAAAAGCTAATTTATATACTTTCCAGAGGGAACGATAATAATTCTGAGATCCAGTCAGTTTTAGAAACTTCTTCGTTAGAAGATTGTTCGAAAGTCATTGGAGTTGAAAATCGGGCAAAATAAAAATAGTACATTTTATTGTTCCAGTCTGTCGAATTTATGACATTTTAATACATTTTCTAGGATGTTCGATAATTCAGATTTGTCAGAATAAGGTTCTGAAACTGAACCGCAGTCAGGGCAAGAATACCTATAATGTTTGATAATGATGTCACAACAGTCACATGTAGTGAAACCAATAGGAGTAATTTGTGGGCTTGAGTGCTTTTATTCCCGTAGGTACCTAATATGGTTTCCAGAATTTGAGAGAGGGGTAGTACCTACATATTTTGCATTTTGCACACTTATTCGGATTTAGGTATAAGTAGTACTGCAGGTGCATAGGGTTTGGGAAACAAACTTTCTGGGAAAAACAGGGCTTTGAATGGAACATTTTCAAGGGATTAGAAATTAATAGCTCCTATTATCTCACAACTATTACTTTATTTAAAAAGGGAGACCAGTTTCGTAACTCTATAAATTAGTCCTTGAGGATGTAATTTTATAGATTAACGAAACCGTTGTGATATAATATGGCCTATTCACTCTAATCCCTCTAAAGTGAACTCTTACAGTGTAGAAAGTTTTTAGTTAGATTTATTTATTATTACACAAATGTAAATATGGAATACCTACTAGTTATATAAAACATTTTGAAGAAGTAGACTTTAGACGCACTTTTTTAGTCGTAGCAACACTATTATGCAGAACAATTATCCAATCAAACATTAATAGATGTTCAACTGACCCTAATGTGGTTCAAGAAGAATTCGGTAATCGAATCGTTAATTTAGATTTTATAATTGAGCAATTACAGAAGTTTTTTTTATACACGAACCCTTCATAGCATGCACCTTTGCTGATATGAAAAATAATAGTAAAATTGCTTCGACGCCAAAAAGCTATGCAGTGTGTTGCCAACGAAAAGTGAACGCCCTGAAAAATATCATTTTTGCAATAAAGCAAACAGGCCACCGCCGTTTTTTAAATATATGTATATTCGCGCTTCTTCGTCGGCATCGGCGAGACTCGTGTGACCCCGGCGGCCGTCGGCGGCGGCCGGCACGAGTTATTATTTCATATTATCTACACGTCTACACAGGAAAAAAAGACTATTGTGATTTTAGTGAGTTCGTGTATATAGTCACTTTTCCATTACCTACTTTAAATATACAAGCAAATCCATGTGGTCCGAACAATATAATATATACTTTTGACGTAATTGCAGATGAACCAATAAGTTTAAAATAGTTTGAATTTCCGTTAAGAAGACGTATTGTCACTTCGATACTAAAATTGGCATACTACAATGAAAGCATAATCTCGGTTTTAAAATATCTTATGTTTTATTTAAACAATTAAATTTATTTTATTTGAATAATAATAATTCTCACCCTCAGACTACTCTAAACTATATAAGAGTACCCCAGAAGCAACTGAAAAAACATTATAATTCATTGGATGAACAAAATAACTTAATTGCAACTTTTATATTCATCAATGTAAGTAATCATAGTCCAAGCAAATTGTCATTTTTTTATAGAGGTAGAAAAAAAATGATTCTTAACAGGTAGATATTTTCAGGGTTGGTTGTGGGTAGCGTCCTGAGTATAACCCCAAAAAATCACCGTCGAAGTCGTGTTACGAACCCCGCAATAGGAGTGGTTTTGCAAACATTTTTTGCAATTTTTTTTCTTCTCATGTGTACAATTTTTTTTCTTCTTATGTATACATTATTACGTTCTCTACAACTTTCCCTCATGAAGTTTTTTTTTTAACTTCAATACTTCACGAGATATAGGTAAAAGATCACCACTATCTAAAATGCTTTATAAGGGTAAAAAAAATTCTTTAAAACAAGCTGATTTTTTCAGGGTTAACTGGGGGTTAACTTAGGAGTGCACACAGTGATCGCAAATTAAAGGTTTTGAATCAACCCTACACTCTATATCGTTCGTAGTCATAATGAACACTGCAAGTGAATGGCTATAATTGATATTAGTACCCACAATTAAGTATTACAAATCCAGCAAAAATTCAGTGACAATAGTTGTAATTTCAGTATAATGAACAGTTAAATGTATCCCTATTCAATTCAACACCATGAAACGTTATGTTGTTCTGACAAAAGAATGTGCTTAGAAAAGAAGTATTATAGAATCAATTCCAGAACACGCTATTTATTGAAATAAAATATTACATTTAAATTATTCATTAGAATTCAATATCAATTGAAATTGAATTGATTATTGTTAGTTACAAAAAAGCTTCTGCTTGAGTTTGAGGAATAATATCTCATATTGAATTAAAAAACAGGTTTTTTTTACAAAGTGACAGATTTTTCTCAGTGTAGTACCCACGGCCGGCCTGCCCCTCAATCGTAGCACTATGAAGGGGCAGGCTGGAGTGGGGAGTCGTGGGGACCAGAGGAAGGAAAAGGATAGGCATATCTAATCGAGCGACGTTTGTCCTGAATTGAGTCGGGCACTTCGGGCGGATTTCATAAGTATCGTAGCCTCTTAAGAAACCGATTAATTGGAGAAACAAAACTGATATTTATAATTTATTGGATAAAACCACGGAATTGTTGTTAAATTTATTTTTCGTTTTATTGGCTTTTGTGTATGTATAGAAAGTTGGAAAATGCTTTTTAGCAACATTATCGAATCAAACAAATTGTGCATTATTTATTCCAACAAAGTATTATTTTTATTTTATAGTTATTTTTTTGTAATATAAGCAAAGATTATCATCACTTGAATATTATGATCTTTGGATATAAGGCATCATGGAGGTTGGAATAATAGTCTAACTAGTAGCCAATTTAAATCTGCATATAAATAATATTTAGTTCACATGGAAATTAAAGAAACGTTACATGGAAATTAAGGAAACGTTACAAGAAACTGTATTTCTTTAGAAAACGTTTCTATTTTAAATTTTACTTCTTCGATAGAAAAGATTAATTTAACTTGTATTAATATAAATATAGAACTGGAAATATTTTAGAAAATGAGATGCTTGACACTGAATATAATTTCAATTTTTCATTGGAGTTGTCAGAATACAGAATATATTATAGACATAAGTGGTTTTGTTGTTAAAACTGTTAAAATATGAAGATTGCATAAACAGCTTATTTTCAATGGGAAAGGAAAATTTTTACGAATTGGCAATTGGTATTTGTGAGAGATCGCGAGGGCCTTATATGTATATATATCCTTCCAGTAAAATATAAAATATATAAAATTGTACCGCTAGCCCGTTGTAGAGAGATCGGTGTTCTCGAAAACATAAACAAGTTGTAAAAATCCGCGGTCGCTAGGCGACTATAGCGAGTGGGGCAATATCCTTTATCTATGGAGTGGGGGCAACGGGAGGCTTCAGGGTAAGCACACGCCGACCGGACACGCAATTTTATATTGGCGCTGCGCCTGTTATTATTCCTCACTCAACGCTCTACAACTAAAGAAATCATACACAATGAAGACCTGGTTAAAGAGACCACGCCCGACGCCCTCGTGGGGGGTGGCCGCGGTGCACCAGTGGGTCATTGGTAGTACCCGCACTTTGGCATCGTACGTCGGGGTTCAATTCCCACCAGAGTAAGTGGTGCCCTGAGTGTTGTGTGTTTGTCTTTAGTATATTAAGGTAGGATAAGTTTAGTTAATAAAGTATTTGAAATTACTAAATATGGGAATGGGGGGAATGGTTTAGAGCCAGACAACCCCCCCCCCCCCAATCTATTCAAAGGGGATGAAATGAGCCCCGGAAGTGGGTTAATGGCTGCCGATGTCTAGGATTCCTTTAAAGGAACTACCCTACCGATGTCTAGCCTCTAGCCCATAAAAAAACCGCAGACGCACACGCGTCCCGTTCCCCGATTTTCGGCACGCTGCGCTGGTAACCGTGTATAACCCGATACGCCAAGCCTGTTTGGTCTGTGAGTCAGAGATGCCAGTCTTCTTCTTGGGCTAGATTGAAGCAAAGATGGTGTAAAACATCGAATTGATAAGTACTATGGAAGTCGCGCAAGGATCCTTTTGACAGCATTTGGGGCAGCCAACTCTAGAGAGAGATAGATTTCAAATGGCAATAAGTAAGACAAGGGCGCGTAATGGACTTGTCACCTGATTCAGGCAAAGGTATACAGGGATGTGCATATTATTATTGGCCGCATTTGATGGGCATGTTTCGTAAGTAATTCTCTTTATTGTATGATCAGTAATCCGTAATACTGGACTTGTTTATAGGAATGAGAATTTTTCGTAGTTCAATTCGATGTTTCCAAGAGCATTTTCAATATGATTACATGTAAAAATTGCATAGAAAAAAGGGGGAATTAATCGGCCGTTCGTTTGAAGCACAGGACACAAAAAATAAAAGTTAGGACAGACAGTTTGACGTTTTACCTATTTTGTGTTATGTGGTTTTTGCCGGAATCAGCTGATTTATTTACTATTTCACTTACTCAAATTTGGCTCCACTTTCTCTCTCTACACTCCTTCCATCTACTTATCAATTCAATGGTGTAAAACACCATCTTTGAGATTGAAGCATCTTTTGTCCCAAAGATGCTTTCGAATGAACCGATCTACTGGCCCAGAGTAACCTATGATCACATAATTCAGTTGACTAGGGGTGTTTATGAACTGATCTGATAAATTCACTGTTTTGTCCAGAATTCGAAGAATTCTTTTTGTCAAATAATTGATAGAACATGACCTTAAAAAATTAATTACACGTTGAAGGTTGAAATTTTTTAAAATTTGTTTTATTTTGTTTCTTTAAGAAATAGTTGAAAAATTGTTGTGGGATTCGAGATTCAATAACAACAAATTAACTTACCTTGATCCAAAACGGCGCATAAGGCGATATATTTTTTTCTTGTATGGTTGATGCATTAAACTCAAAAATTTCTGTTTTAATTTGAACGTTATTCAGTTTCAAAATGGACGAGTAATTCGGTTTTCGTAGCGTTAAATTGGCAAAGGGCACATTTAAGCTTTGCAGTAGTTGTTCTGTAGAATGCCTTTTTTATGGTCTTTGGCCTTTGGCACAAAATCACAACAGACCTTACATCGTCGATGGAGGATGGAACTTACATCAAGACATCAAGGAATTTCCGTCCGTCGACGAGTATCACCCGATGCCTTCCGACAAGTCGGGAATGTGTTTCGCGAAGCTGTTTGTATCCGCTAGTTAAAATTTGACCCGACTCGGAAACAGGGACGTACGCGATCGTAAAAGTGTAGTTATGCGGTTTTATCTTGTTGTGTTCAGCTATTTAGACACTGCCACAAATAATTTGATCAATATTTTGAACCATTTTAATTAAGCCAATAATTTTTTCCGAAATATTTTGATGTAGGTAAACAATTGTAAAACTAAAATTAAATAAAGGTCGTGCCTCAGTGCGGCTCTGGCGAATATCTCAACGCACGTGCTCTTGTTTACGCCAGGCGTAAGAGTTGCTCGATTTTAGTGTAGTAATAAATGTATCTAATTGGTACAGAAAGGTACGGCACTGAGAACTGAAAAAGTAAACAAACCTATTGGAAAATCCTTACCCGAAAAAAGATATTCCCTCTCGTCTTTATCTTGCAAAATTCTTACAGTCTTTCACAGAACAAGACATAACGCTAAAATCAATCGAAATCACTTCGAAAACTCCAAATAAAAACAAGTATAAGCACTCCGCACCAGCAGGTAAAATGTCAAAAGTGTCTTCAAAACGGCCGGCAGATTGTAGACGATGTATTAAGATGCCGTTGCTCCCTCTATCCTTGCTTATTTCTCTGAGTAATAAAGAGGAAGAGGTGTATTTCTCTGAGGTATTTAAGTTCTAGAGACTGATTTTGTATACAATGGGATGCAGAAAGTGTGTGGTGTGTTGCCAAATTGATATTTCTCAGGATATAACCTATCACAGGTAAACGTTGTACACACTGGCCTAATGTTTGTTTACTTCGGCAAATTTGCATAATATGATAAAATGAATATTTAGTGTCCCCATTATAATTTTAAAATAAATGGCTCGTGGCATATTTTGCATAATATGTTGGTTGACTACAAACGTGTGTATTTTGATGCTGTTGCTCCCTCTATCCTTGGTTATTTCTCTGAGATTATATTATAGTGTTGGTCCAGGCTTGGATCGACCAAAAATGTCATTACTTGTGATTGACTTATTCCATCGGATATTTTTGTAAGATTAAAAAGTCGCCCAAACGTATGAATATGTAGGTATATGACTAAATCTTTCCTAGGGAAAGGGGCAGAGGCCATAAATATAATTGGAGGAAGAAGGAGAACTTCAGTGTCGTCTGTCAAAAATCATTTGGACATTCGCTTTTATGTTTTGTGATTTGCTGCTTTTCTGTTTGGTGTTTGCCTTTGATGCCGCAGGAAATGTTTTACACTGTTCACGTTTTGCAAACGTTTGTGTCCTAAATGTGAATATTTTCCCAAAAATCGCATCTCAGTTATGCGGTTGCAGTAGTCCATTCTTCGAGGCAATACTAACAGGTAACATTTGTTGTGTTTCAACTGCCCCTGCAACCACTCATTTGGACTTCAACATTCTAAGCTTCAATTTTGGCTAGGCCGTGATGTCGATCCCCCCGTACCTGCTGGGGCCCAACCCTTGGGCCACAATGATGGCCCAGCAGCACCTGGCGGCCGCTCACGCGCAGGCCCAGGCGGCTGCAGCCCAGGCCCACGCTCACGCTTTGCAACAGCAGATGCCTCCTCCGCACCCCAAGTCCGATGTCATAACCGAGGACAAGCTCCAGGAGAAAGGTGAGAAAACCTTTGAGGTTTACTAATTATTGGCAATTTTTTGTAATGGGGAACTTGTTTTTTTTTATATTTCTTTAGTATATTTGCCTATCTATAGAAAGAGCACATACCAAATATCAGCCCCCAAATCGCAATATCTAATTTGCAATAAATAATTAAAGTTGTAACCACAAGCTATTCATTTGAAACAACACGAAAAGCACGGGAATAGTTGTGACGACACACCGCTCGATTGATGGAAAGGCAGTGACAAGAGTGACATCTACACAGAATTAGAGAAAGGAGAATGAAAATTGAACCTGAAAATAAACAGTTCGGCGACTCACTTCCAGAGGTCTCTGCTGTAGGTCAATAATAAGAACCGCCCATGCTCGCGCCCATGATACCTACATCAAAAAGAAGATATGATATTGACGCGTCCTAATTTCGAATGCATTCGCACATGACGTCACCTTGTGTTAGATTTTCAAATGTATGTGGCGCGAAATGCGCGTTGGGAAACGTCGAAGTTTAATTATAATTTATGAAGTTAGTGTTTTATTTATTGTTTGATATATAGTTTTAGTGTGAAAGAACACATAATATAAAAAAGGAAAATATTAAGAGATGAAGGGACGCTTTATCGTTGGAAAGTGTGGGAATTTGTATATCAATTTTTAAGTTACTGGTTTATTTGTTGCTTGAATTTTAGTTTTAGCAGAGCATATAAAACAACCAGCAGTATAACTTACTCTTGAGAAATCATCCGCAAAGTCAATGACCTTGAGTCATATATTGGTGGAATAGAAGTCAGAGGTGTAGTCGGGAAAATCAATTCAGAAATACAGAGTAGTATTAGTAAAGTATATAGTGTGTGGTAAGCATAAGCAGCTTGACTCCTTCCTGGGATTCTTTATTTTAGCACAAAGCACAATTTACAAAAAAGCACACTCCACGGCACTGTAATATCAGCGTCCAGAGATATACTAATAAGTCTGAGCACTTGGCCTTGTGTAAACAAACGTTTCCCCCTTGCCCTCTCCCGCTCCCTCGGCCCGCCGTCATCGGAGTACGGCGATCGATACCTTCTGGTAGAAGAAAATAAAGAGCCCCATTCACGTTGAGATCGGTATGGATACGTGTATCACGACAAACGGCGATACATGTATCTAAGATTTGTTTCCATTTGTTTTCTGTTCATACATGTTGAGACGAACTCATGAAACATCAGTTAAGTTCACATGTGATGCAGAAATGGTGCAACAACTTTTTTAAGTTCTCGTCTAAAGGCGCAACGAAAGTTGTGTATTTTCTTCATGACAAAATTACGATCACTATTAGCATACCGTTCCTCTACCAAAACTGTTTTTGCCGATTCTCTAAGTTGTCTATTTGAATATTCTTTGCACTTTGAGTTCCATAAACACGGATATAGTTTGTAACTACGGAGAAATTCCTCCCAAAACTCGCAATCTGCCATGTTGAAAATAAACTGTTTTATATTTTTTAGTAGCGCGATACAAAAACATAAACATACACGTTGCGACAAGTATCAGTTGCATGCGCGCGGTATCGAAGTTTCACTACAGTGATACAGACGGTGATACCAGCTGATGCTGATACAGCTAAATACACTACCTACCTTTGCGATTTGAATCAAGATACTGATACTTCCAACATGTATCGATACCAATCTCAACATGAATGGGGCCCTTTAAACTTACACAGGCCGCGGTGACGCTGATTTACGAGCAGTCGCAAAAAATTGTTGTTTTTCCCGAGAGAACAAAGAAGTGACCCGACTTATAGTATTCTCTAGACTTTGGTAATATTTCTCATACAGCCAAAAAAGAACTGCCCAATCGCCCCGACGCTGCATCAATTTGACAGAATCTATTCTCACATGGCGGCTGCGCGAATAGGTGCGCAGAATTTTCCCGCCAAGGGGAGTGAGACTGCTGGTTGTTTTATATGCTCTGGTTTTAGTATGCAAAAATAGAAAGTAAATAAGGAAAACGGTAATATTGAAATTCTTTATTAAAATATGCATCTATGGATATGATACCTATACTCCAGTCTGAATGAAATAGAAAGTAGGTCAGTCTTGCGCAATGCGGCATTTGGATTGATCAAAAACAGAGTTGCCAAATGTGGCATATAAAGCTTTCTTTCCACGTCGAAATATAATCCATAACCCGCAATTTCTGATCACTTGCCTCGTTGATATGGCAACCTCGAATTCCAGGTTCTCCTTCTGTCAGCTCTAGCGCCTCTGATTGGCTTAAAGGCCGAGCGCCCCAAATATCTATTTTTAGAGGGTCCGCAATCCATGGGCGCATCACGTTGAGAATACCTTCTCCCGTGCATACTGAAAACCGCGGTTTTGCATTACGGCAGGGGGCGAGTGCTGTAGATTGTGCCACCTTATTTCGGAGTGTTTATTGTAATAATTATAGGTTAACAATGCAGGAAACACCTTCATTTAGGCCATTTGGGGAATTTTAAACAATATGGGGACGCCCATGGTGGCTTTCATAGAAATAATCGGCGAATTCTATACTGCGCATGACTGACCTACTTTCTATTTTATCCAGACTGAAGTATAATCATGTAGAGAATTTAAGCACACACAATGGATATATTGAATAAAATTAAGCAAATGCTTTTACTGAAAAATATTTTAAAAAATTCTTTATTTTCAAAATAAATCAGAAATTGGTTAGTAAATCTAAGTACAGTTTTAGGTGGTAAGTTCAAAGGTCCACTCTTCCAAAATGTAGAAATTTTATATTTACTTCAAGATTTTTAAGTAAAAGCAAAGCTTAATTTTTATTCAATGTAACCCTGTAGGTATAAATGGGTTGGAACTTGAATTTAACGACATAGGTCGTACACTACAAATAATTTTAATCGACTAAGAACTTTTCAAATTGTGGTTAAAAGGGAGGAACTAAATTCATGTCTGGGGCATCTCTAGTTTACAATTTTTGACATTTTTCTTTTCCTAGATATAACAGAATTATACAGATTCCTATTTAATTGTCTAATACGAAAATACATTCTAGATCTAAAAAATAATGTTTTTGTCTTATCCTCGGTCTTATCAGAGCATAAAATTGATGAACTCATATCTGTTAATTTTTTCAAATATTGTTTGCAAATACATAAACTTTCTGCATTTATGGAGTTAAAAATTTTCTCGAGTTTCTCAAGATGTGCCATCATTTGAGGAGAAGGTTTTGAAAGACCACCCTCACTTAGATGAGAAACCCAGGTAAAGTGATTTGAATTAGATGATGTTACAGATGACTCTGGCTCCTTTACCTTGTGGCAGATATAACCCGCCAAATTTTCTAAACCATCATATTCAACATCACTCAGCTCCCTCTCAAATACATTTGTAGCGTTGACTGACGTATTAATAAAGACTGCTCACGGCTGTCACGTTTGACAGTTCTCTGGCTCACCATGCGCTTCCCGGAGACAAAATACAATGCAAAGTACATTGTTGACCATAGGCGCCATCTACTTTCCAGGACATGAAACTATAGCCGTGAGAAGTCTTATTAATAGTCAACAGTCAACGTTTGTAGGTTCCGTTGAGTCAGCAACGCTGCTATTTTGAAATAAAGAAAAATATTTTCCACACAGGTTTACATCGTCCAAAGGTATATTTGGAGTATCATCTTCTTCTACATTCCCAAAGCTGGAAAGAGAGCCTTCATTCCTTCCAAGAATGTAGGATCGTAGGCGAAATTTGAATTGTAGTGCATCTGGATGATCATGAAGTCCTCCTTTGGCTCGTATGGCTCCAAAAAAGTTCTCTAAAACATCCTGATTTAACCTGTAGGTCAGTAGGTATTTGGACGAAAATCTAGCTTTCATTTCTCCAATATAGAAGCTGTACTGAAGTGTTGGTCATAATAATAATAATACCTGAAATTATCATAAAATGAAAATTTTATAATAACTCTATACCTATTTTTATGTCACCTTTTTGAAATGGAAGCAAAGATATTTTTCCTTTAACCCTGAGATTTTCAATTGAGTCAGTCATTTTTGCAATGGTCTCATCTTGGATATTTGAAGCTAATCCATAAGCTTTCGTCCGATCCCTGGAGTCGCTTGAATAATGTCTAAAATCATTTACCTAAAAGTACACTTTTAAACTTTTGCCATTTACCTTATCCGATTACAAATAACAAAAATACAGCAGTAAAATATATAATACCAATTAAAAAAACTCTGCACATTCAACCCAGTGTTCTTTTTTCAATAATCCCATTGTTCCACATCTTGGAATTGCCATGGATATCGTGTGGGAAAATAACTTGGTTGCTAATTTCACTTTTTATCTTCCAGTACCTTTAATGTTGAGAGATTCCTTTGATATTTTATGGGTAATTTTCAAATCCGATGTGCTCGTTACATCAATAACTTCTTCAATTATTGCCTTATTTATCTCAGCTTTCCCATTTAAAATAAACCCTTGGTCTACAAAGTGGTTTCTAAGTAGTTTTACAAGGTGGGGTACATCGGCCATCACATAGACTTTGTGATCATTTGCTGGATTTTTGAAGGAAGTCTTGGTGTGGCTAATATTTAGCTCTTTATAGAGCGCTCTGTTGCCACCACCTAAATCACTCACCATAGCTACCACTTGGAAACCTTTAAAATTAAGTATTGTAGTAGTTCTGCTAGTTAATAAATAAGATAAAAATCACCTCTAATAAAACTGGTTTAAGATCAAAAATAGCTTGCATTTTAAAGAAATTACTTATTAACTAATAATTATTGCATAATTAAGAAAATATTAACATATAAAAATTATTACCATACCTGACGATTCAGCAAAATGTATGATTTCAAACAGTTTTTCCTTTGAAAGTTGAAAGTCAAAGTCGTAGAAAACAGGTTGTTTCCAATTCTTCAATAATCCTCTCAACATAACCACTTGTATGTAAGAATAGGGTTTCAGGGTTTCATCGTTTGCTTTGTTATAAAGGTAGCCTTTTTTTATTTTCATTTCATCGAACGACAACACACACACACCTAACAATAATAATAATACCTATACGACAAAACAATGTCTCATAAAACGATTTGGGAACAATTTTTCTAACATGAACTCTTAAAAATGAATTCAATTAACATACCTTATCAAGGGAGCTCATGTCGGAAAATTTCATAAATATGAACACATTTTTCAATATGCCAGGAGCAATTTTAACTTTTTTTTAGCCAAGATCGGATGCAAAAAACTGCTGGAAATGGGTACTCTTTTTCAAATGTAACCTGTAAGATTAAGTAAAAAATAAATAATTTTGGGAATATACAGTGTGTCCCGCTCTGATGTCGGGAAGAGGGAACAGTTTTTTATTCGTGGGTTTACAACAAAAAGCCATTCTTTATAAAAACTCCTGCTTGTTCCAAATGCCTAAAACTGTTAAAATATTTTATATTTTTTATACAGGGTGTTCAGTATCTCGAAAAATTTTGTTATTCGCCAAGAGTAAAGGACCGTTGTTTTTGACAATATCAAAAAATATTATCAAGGATGTCATTAAGAATCCACAGGGGATTACAAATTTGAGGTTTCAGCAATTTATGTTGAATTTTTTTTTAACAAGGCCTGAAACGAAAAGTTTATGCTGAACCTTGATAATAATGTGGACACTTTAAAAAACAGAAATACAAAATGTGTATAGAGAATTTATTAGAAGAGTTGAAATTTGTGCAGAAGTTGGAGGTAATAAATTTGATTGAAATTTATTTTTGTAAATTTTAATAACATTATTGCTTGCTTAAGTAAATTTTTCATATTGTTAGCAACAAATTGACGTAATAGCATTGAAGAAATTGATTATTGTATAAATTCTGCAAATATCAAATAAAGCGGCACAAACAAATTGCTGAAACCTCAAATTTGTAACCCCCTGTGGATTCTAAATGATATCCTTGATAATATTTTTTGATATTTTCAGAAACAACGGTCCTTTACTCTTGGCGACTAACAAAATTTTTCGAAATACTGAACACCCTGTATAAAAATCAAAACTATTTTAACAGTTTTGGGCATTTTGGAACAAGCAGGAGTTTTTATAAAGAGTGACTTTTTGTCGTAAACCCACGAATAAAAAGCTTTTCCCTCTTCCGGACATCAGAGCGGGACACGCTGTATATGGACATTTTATTAGTAAATTAAGCTGTATGCTCTTGGATCACCTGAATAGATAACTATGGCCTTCGATATGTCATCAACTTTCCATCTAAAGCGAGTTTTTGAATGCTCCAATTTTTTCAACTGCTCTTCACTAAAAAGCTTTCCAATAAGATCTTGACGCTTTTCCAAAAATTCAACTTTTTGTTGAAGTTCAAGTATTATTTGGTCTTTATGATCTTCTTCAGTTTCAGTATTAACCCTTTGAAAAAAAAAAACCATCCAACAGTAAAGTAAAATTAATGACAAAATATGACCAGATGTTATTTCTAGCTACAAAAAAAGAGCCTAATGGCCAGTTGCTCCGTTAGATCTTAAATTTTAAGGCAGTCTTAACTACTTGACAACCATTGTTACAATAATCATTGTCAAGTAGTTAAGACTGTCTTAAAAACTTAGATACGATGGTGAAACTGGCCATAACTACTGCCAACTACAAACTAACCCAATACTTTCAGTTGTCGACTTTTCTATAACAACATCTTCACAGATATGACAAGATGAACTAGTTCTTGGAACACCACCATAACTAATTCTACTATTACAATTTTCCACCCTACAAAACCAAAATATTTAGTATTGATGCCATTAGGTAAAATATACCGATCATAAAAACAGAAGTGAGGAGTTGCTGCAAGTTAGTTGCACAAAAATAAAGCAGTTTCTATCTATATGCAACAAAATTGCAGTTACTAATTGCAAAGTGTTTCATACAATTCATGCAACATAATTGCTGCAACAAAATTGCATAACCGTGCTTTAGGGATGGCAATTTTTTAAAAAACATTGATGTATCGTTGCCATCCCTAATAGGTATACTAGGTGTGAAGATTATGGCGAAGATTATTTACTGTTTCCACATTATACCTTACATCATGCATTATACCTATACTGCCGTCACAAGGAAAAAACACGTAATCAACAATATACTAAAATGGAGGTAAGAAGGTTAGAAAGTTTTTCATGAGGTAAAATGCATACAAAAAACTGAAACCTATTAAAACTTGTTTCAGCTTGACTAATGGCAAATAAGTTACCAATTATAATCACATGAGACTAAAATAGTCAAAGTTGTTCATTTCACAATTAAATATAGGAAAATACACCTTACTTGGCACTAAAAAGTTGTTTATATTACTTAAGAAAAAATACGTATTTGTTTATTTCTAATAAAAAACTACGTATTTAGTCACCAAATTATTGATATACACGTTTTTTGCTTAGCACGTTTCAAATACGTGTTTCTTATTAAGCAAACTATGTAAAATTGTTGTGTTGGTTATTTTATTTTACGGGTTTTCTTAATATATTTACGGCTAGTGCTTTCTGGAAATTTGAAAATCATGGGTACCTACCTACACCAAGCCAAAACAAAGGATATTTTATTGTAATAACTTATTTTATTAAAACAAAATATAATTGGTTTTTAGTATTTTCTAGAGATATTTAAATATATTAAGTACCTATTTAAATTCTATTACAAATTTACCAATTTCTTGGTATTATCACAACAAAAATGAAAATTGTACGCATATTTTAACAAAAGATGGGTAACTTCAGCAAAACATGTTTTAGACTTCTTTTGGATCCGTCTCAATATTTTCCCAAAAAGCAAGTCTTGTGTTAGGCATTAACGGCCCCAAATTTTGTATAATGGATTTTTTTTTCTCCTCACTTATTCCGCATGGTAAGTTTCTAAAAGTGGGTTGCATAAGTTTAATTTTTTTCTTATACTTGTCTTGAAGTATATCAATATCTGTCAAAAATTTGTCATTTTCAAAAGTTCTATAGCTGAGTAGTAAACTTCCTTTTTCAAAAATCATTTCTGAAATGTTTCTTAAATATGGTCTAGGTTCCAATTTGTTAATCTTTGTAATGGAAGAACAGTTTTTCCAGTCAGCTATTTGATTTATATTCATACATTCAACCGCCACTTTGCCATTATTGGCAGTTTTAACAGCTTGAGTAAAATCATTAAAGTCATAGGTTTTTTTTTGCCTTTTTAAACTTAGTTCTACCTGATGGTGAAAACTGTCTGCGCTCATGTAACTATGACCAGGTTCGAAATATTTCAAATGGAGTTTACTTATGCCAATTTCATCAGTGTTAATCAGGTACATTAAGGAACTTATTAAGGCCCAGTTCTTGTTTTGGCTTGTGCAATTGTCTGTCCATATTATTATTTCTTTTTTGTCCCTATTAGCTTTTAAAAACTGGTGAAAGCTGCTTATTATTTCTTCTTGTTTTCTACCGGCAATCCCTTCATGCCATAAAATGGCCAATGGAAGGTGTTTCTTTTGATTTCCCAAGGGCACGAAACTCTCATTATAAACACTAATTCTTTTTGTAAAAAGTACTTTTTTAAACATGTCTATACGAGGTAACATAATAACCTTTTGCAGGTCAGCCGACACAGCTAAAGAATCATTATTAGTTGACTTTTTATTGTTAGCATCTTCAGCATCCTTTTTATACGCAGTTCTTGTATATTCAACATAGCTCAAATGCTCTTTCCAGACTTTACATATTTCGCAATTGTCACCTAACGACTCTTTAGTGTGACCCTGGTCATGGAAGGAGTATTCCTCACACTTTTCACACTCCTCATTTCCAAGTTTGGTAAAAGCAATGTTTAATTTTTTTACTTCTTGTCTGTACAAGTCATAAGAACATAATACATTTGGAAATTTTTCTTTAAAATCTGTATACATTAAAGATATATTTATATCACTTGGAAGATAAAGTCTTAAAGGTGCGTGTTCCCTTCGATAGTGTGAGCTAGTGGGATTAAAACTCATAATGTGATTTTTGATATCTTGTCGCGGTACTTTTTTAAGACATGGGTGGCGTCCTCTTCCGTCTTTTATTTTTAGAGTATCAGATGAATTTTTGTTATATAAGCTGCTGACAATCCAATCGCAATTTTTCTTAAATCCTAATGTTGTTAGGAAAAATGTTTTACATACTGGTAGATTCTTATCGTCTTTATCTTTAAAAAAATACCGGTATGTGGACATTTTTCGATAGCCCTCTCCCATATCGAGTTTATTATACCGCCTTCTGACTTCATTCTTAGACGTGTTGTGTAATACAAACATTTTTTTCTCGTGCCAGGATAGTTTCCAATAATAGTTATTTATTTCCTGCCTTCTCTCTTCGTTTATTAGTTCCACACATTTTCGAAAACATGGCTTGCATCCAGGTAGAACAGAATGCTTTTGAATACGCAGTTCTTCTTTTTTCTTTTTGCGATCAGTTGGTGTACCTAAACGCATTTTTCGTTTTCGAATTGTGCCCCGTTTGGTAAGTGTGTTTTCTAAAGAAATATTGTGTTCTGAACTATCATCGGAACCTGCAAATAAGAAAGAAAACAAAGTAAATTAGAGAAAATATTGAACAAAGTTCTTTAGCATACCGGATTCCACACTGTAATCAGGATTATTCTCGTCAAAATTAGTATGCTCAGAAATTATTTCATTATTTTCTTCCATTGGTATTATTTCTCCTTGTGGTGATTCCGATGTTGGTGATACATCTATATAAAAAGGCGATTCAATTTTAAGTATTAAAATCCAAAATCCTAAAGACTATCACATATTTTATTTGAAAAAGTGCAAATTACCATTTTGTGTAACTCCGAGGTCATCTGGATTATTACTATTATTGATGTCATTGTTAATGTTGTCAAACTTTACAGGATTTAAATTAACATAGTCTTTTGACTGCTGCAGCACTGAAATAGTATCTAGAAAATTATTATAGTTTGAAAACTTTACAGAGACAAAAGAAAAAGTGTTTACCATATTTATTTTCATCCAAGGTAATTTTGTCAGTATTAGAATTATCTTTCAAAAGTAAAGATACTGCAAAAAATCAATTTTATTTATAAAAACTAAAACCCAACACAAGTGTAAACTTACCTTCGTCCAAAGGCGAAATAGTAAAGCTCTCTGTCATTTTAATAAAACCTACATTGGGAGATTCACTAACTAATGTATTTGTTGCATTTTGAGGAAGCTGTAAATCTGTATTTATTGCAGAAATGAATGATTGAGAATCAATGATGCCTAAAACATGTTTTATTGTCGCGCATGTCTAAGGTACTCCACGACCAATGAAAAGTTTTTAACTCACCCAGTTCAATGTTATCTTCGGTAAAAATCGGCAAATCATCAATGCGAAAATCACTTTCACTTCTCTCACCTTCATTGTTCATATTAACATTTTCATTGGAAATATTTTTTTTAACTAAATTTACCATCAAACGCCCTCGAGATAAAGACATGTTGTAGTTTTGATGAACGGCAAAAAACTGAATAAAATGCTTTAAAATAGCGCGAGACCTGCAAAATCCGATCTGATACGAAGCAATAAACACGTACTAACCTGTTGCTAGGAAAGAACCACGTATGCGCTTCCTATTTACGCGGGTGTTTCTAAGGAGCTACCATGTACGTTGATTTTGCTTAGTATTATCATTTGATATGAAGCAAGTACGTGGAAATATTTTTTAAAATTATAAGAAATACACGCAAATACGCGTTTTTTTCTTCATAACCCTGTTCCAAAACCATCTAAGGATCATATGCATATAATAACTAAAGTTTTTAAAAAATGTTGAATACGTGTTTTTTCCTTATGAGGGCAGTATATACCTAATAAATAAATTATTAAAACACCTACCAGCACCTACCTATTTAAAATTTCCTGCACAAGTATTTTTCTTTGTCTTCTTTCTTGGTGGTTGGTCCTGTCAGAATTTGATTTCTGTACTGTTATTGTGGGTAAATGCTTTGATGGAATAGCGTCTTTTTTCAGGGATGATGTTTTGCTGGTTTATATCCTAGCAATTCATGTTTCAAATTGCGTTCATAGTCCGTTTCAATAAAATGCTTATCGCAAACACGAGCAAATTTAACATTAAAACTGTTCTTGCGTTTACACAAATGTTTCCAAACACCTTGAATTTCCTTGTCTTTCGGAAAGCTAAAAAACTTGGTACCGGGTACAAAACCTTTGCACGAATTGTCCACAGAACAACCATACACCGCACACCTCACAAAAACACTACTTTTAAAACTGTTATTTTAAAAGGATCTTTGCTATGAACTCGAACGAACTGTCAAATAGACACAAAGTTTAGCTCATTATGGCGGACTTCAACACAAGGCGACGTCACATTGGCCACTCCCACATGCGCGGTATTTTATCTTCTTTCATTTGTATCATGAGAACCGCCTAAAAGTCTAAATTTAACAAGCCCTATTTTTTATTATTACTGCATTCTTCCTCTTACATTTATCACTGATGGCACCATCTACACTACCACTCCTGCCCCACCCCTATAAGGTGCAGGTGGTAGGCCACGCAGCAGTGCCCAGTGAGGACCCTCACCATACCCTTCAATTCCTGTATATAAATTTTTGGTACAATTTGTATTATTTTTGTCTAGCCCATACACTGCCTGAGAAAAATCCCTAACTCTGGGGAATTCTATGTGACCTCTCGCGACGAGCTGAATTAGGCCGTTTTGGCTTTGCTATGAACAATTTAAATTTTAAGAAAACTATAATAGTAATACCTAACCATCAACAAACCTAAACTAAGCATAATCTTAGGCACTTTTATACATAAGGTATCTCGGGTATATATTTGTATATGCTACCTACATCCTACATACACAGAAAATCAAACTAATTCCCCGATAAGATTTTTAAAGAAAGACAAGTAAATTCCTAAAATTTCAAAACCGTTACTATTTATAAGTCTTAATGTCCTCTCATCAGGCGAGTGCATAGCATAAGTAGTTGGTGCCAATACATGATACTCAGTGGCGACACGCGAGTTCTGAAATAGGGTGGGCACAAGAAAAATCTTACCTATTATTTTTTGTACATAAAATCCATTCTCCTATTTTTCATGCTGGAAAATACGTCAATAACTTTGTTGTCAAAATCCGGGATAGACTGAATGAACTTCTTTTTTATTGATAGGACTGCCAATGCGTTCAGTCGATCTTCTGACATTGTGCTTCTCAAAAAAGTTTTTATGCGTTTGAGGGTTGAAAAACATCGTTTGTATGTTTCTGTCAAAACTTTTTTTAAATTGTTGTTTGTTATGAACACTAAAAGTGGCAAAATACCACTTACGTCACACATGTCATCGCGTTCATAAATTGCTGATAGTTCACTTTTTAATTTTACACTGTCCAACATAGGATAAGATTTTACAGTTTTACAGGGAAATGTATGCCTATACGTTTTAAAATCTTGAGAATCAAATAATTTTACTGCACTTAAGTGATCCTTAAAATCAAATCGGTCTATAATTTGGTTTAAAATTGTGTCACATACTTCCTTTGCAATAGAAGCTCTGTTATCTCCAGCTGTCGTTTTCTATCTTTTCCTACCAGGTTCTTCATTATTGCGTTCTTCATTGTTATCGTCGTTGTCAGTAGAATTTCTAATTCGAATAATTTGCTGTCGGAATTGTTCAACTGCTTTTTGCATTTGAGCACTTTCAATCCCGCGCATTTGAGTCTGATTAAATAATATTTCAACATGTGGCATGATGAAATGAAATATTTTTAACCAGTAGAGAAATTCTGGGCAATTTAAATGTTTCAATAAACCACTTGCTTCACAAATAGTAACTGAATCCATCCCATCTTCGTCAATAATTTTGTCTAAACATTCTTTGAAAGAAATATATATAAATAAAGTGTTCACAGTTCGACTTTTAAAATTCCAGCACGTAGGAGCAGCACGTGGTAATCTACGTTGGACTATTTCATCAAGAATTACCGTTCGTTTTGGCGCTCGAGAAAAGAAGCTTGAAAATGACTGCAAATTTGCAAAGAAAATTTTTACTTTTCTATTGCACTGTGCCGCTCGTTCAATAATTAAATTAAATTGATGCAAGTAACAATGAATATAATGTGCATGTGGAAATGTTCTTTTGATAATTGCTTGGACCCCATTTGTCTTACCACTCAACACGGATGCCCCGACATAACTTTGAGCGATTAATTTATATTTATTGCTCGACTTATTGTCATCAGATACAGAAAAAGTTAAAATAGTTTGCAATGTTTCTGCTAGTACATCAGCTTTATGTCCACCCGGCTTAAAAAAAGACCCAAAGCGTTCACAAATTTGTCCATTAAACACGTATCGAATAATAACAACCTTTTGCTGATGATTAGAGGTGTCTGTAGTTTCATCGGCCTCCAAAGCAATAAAATTTGTGGATTGAATTTCTTTTAATATTTCCTGCTTGTAAATTTGCAACATTGCATCTAATAATTCGTTTTGAATAGTTTTTGAGACACCCTTAAACACCTGTGAACCTTTCATAATATGTGTTGCAAGCACAGGGTCTAATTCAGCTGCAAAGTTGATTAAGCCTACATAAATACCTGGATTTTCCGACGTCAATGTCTCATCATGGCCTCGTAACGCCAATTCAAAGGCTCCGCAAAATTTTATACACATAATTAACCGGCGCAAAATATGACGATTTTTTTCCACATCTTCGTTGGACTTAATTTTATGTCGCAAATAAGCACTGTCTAACTGTTCACGTATGTCCATTTTGCCTAGAAGACTAAAATCCATGCATGCATTCATGTGAGAAATGGAATTTTCGTGTTTCTTTGCCCTCTGCGATGTGTTTTAAATCATCCAACCCTTGTTTATTCCACGCACTAACCTCTTTCTTAAAAGTTAAGCACATAAAACAAAATAGTTTATTTGCAACTGAACATCCGCACATCCACTCGTATTTTTCATAGATATTGAATACTCTATTGTAAGTTCGGGTTTTACTTGCGGAAGTGTAGTTTATTTGAAGATTGGGAATAGGCCTTCCTTTCTTCTCAATTAAAAGTTTCTCATCAAATGATAGAGGGTTTTTTAAAAGATTTTGCACACAACTAACTTCCGCTGGTTCCATCATTGATAATAAAGGTCACTTCTCACTCAATTCTTAGAATTCACACATGCGCCATGCGCGAAAACCGAAAACAAGAACGCAGGCAAAACCCTGGCCAGACGCCAGACGTACACTGGAGAAAGGGCGCTAGGTGCCCCAAAACGACGGTATAATCGCGTATGGCGAAGATTCCCGAAGTCAGCCGAACCATACCAGAAATAGGTACATTGCGAGTTGTTCCCCGGAAGATAATTTTGTCTGTTTTGAGCGTTAGTAGTGCATGCCTGGTGCCCGCGGAAGGAAAGTTTGATACCATCATTATAAATTCTATGTAAAAATAGAATAATGCACTGAACGACATGCTAAGTTCTTTATTTCTTTCCGTTTATTGTGGCGATTAAGTGGGGCACGTGCCCTTGTGCCCTTTAGAATAAGCCACCACTGATGATACTGTCAGTCAACTGACGTCTGTGAACCGATGACCGAATTCTTTAACTTCATTTCTACCAAACCAATAACAGAGTAAAGATAACATTAAACAGTTTATGTTTATACCATGGAGAGTCAATAATCAATGTTACAAGGACCAGTCAATAGCTTAGACATAAGATCGAAGTTCAATCGCCGATTCCGCAGACAGAATCTGCGGGTACGAATTTGGCACCAGCCACAAGCTGGGCATGAGTGGATACTGCTTCTTAGCAACAACTCGATCACCACCCTAGGTAGTCTGACCTGGCAACGGATACCGCCCATTAGCATCCTTGTCATGGTTAGGCTTCTGGGGGGCGGACGACAGCACTCCTCCCAGGGCACTGTTTCAATCCTCTGTTGGTCGGAAGTGGCGTCGTACCGCCGGTTAAGGGCGCAGCTAGTGTCAGCGTGTCCCCGTCTCCTCAAACACTATCAGTCGCGTCGGTTCACAGTCTGCGATACACCTGACTTGGGCAGGATGCTGTTGGAAATGTACCTGTGGGTTTTGGCCAATATACGTCGTGGTTCTTACAGGGTTCTCAGCAACCTGGAAAACCTGGAAAACCAGGAAAAGTCAGGGTATTCCTAAAGGGTTAGGGAAAGTCATGGAGTTTTCCGTTTTCACATTAAAAGTCAGGGATTTCTAAGCAGCACAACTAGGGTTTTGCTTTTATCATGGTGCATAGTTTCAGAAAAAAACGTCTCTCTTGGTTTAAAAAATACAAAAAAATTATATCCTCCTAAACAATTATGTTTAAATTTGTTTTTGACTTTTTAAAAAATATGTGATCATTGTGAAATCGACGAAGATGTTTATATAAAAAACCGTATTTACAACATAACGTTCATATAGTCGTTATGATTCAAAAATACTGAAAATTTTTAACATGTACCTGAAGATGGCTTAAAAGCCGAAACGTACATTGTAAAATATTAAAAAAAAGGATAGCTTTTGGCTCGTTATTTTAAATACAAATTGGTAGAATACCCAGGAATTTTATTTGAATTATATTATTTATGAATGGATGGATTTTTAACTATGTTTTTAATAGCCAGATAGATGTGCACAATGTCTCAACATGCATAAAATTTTTCAGCACTTAATTTTTTTGCTAAGTTCGTGAAACTTGACGATTTAGCATTTTTAGGGGCACATGAAATTGTATTTTATGCCTGCGTGGAAAATGTCACCTGCAAGTCATGGAAAATCTGAAAAAGTCAGGGAATTCTAATTTTTCAAATTGCTGAGAACCCTGTCTTACCTGTCTCATTCAAAGTCAGGTTACATAATTTTTCGTATGGTTTGTTCAGTATTTATGGGCTGTTCAATTACACATTATAGAAAAGGCACAAATTTCTGCTTTTTCATTATCGCCTCTCATATTGACGATCAGCCGAACAGCGTGCCCGCGACCCCTAGAAGAAGGATAAAAATGAGCAAGTACGGCTGTCCGGAGGGTCGGCGATCGTTCTCGGTTTAAATATTACGCGAAAAACTTTGAGAAGTTTTATTATTATCGCCATACATTTTGTTACGTGATGATGGCTTGAGCGAATTGGTTCAAAATGCACTTACGCATCTGGCAATGTAAATAACTATTTTATAATAACGCCATTTGCAATATAGTTTTTTATGGTCCTCTCTTTCGCAGGGCATTTCTGGCGATGCCCCAAAAATTGGAAATTGACCGATCAGAACTAAACCAGAGTTCTTGATAGTTATACCCTTTTCCCTTGAAAATACTTTAAATATGCCTGCTTCGAGTACCAATTCCATTTGCATAGCCTCATATTTGAATGGTTTAACGACAGTTTCGGCCCGGCTATCGAAACTGGTTATATGACTCGATATATTGATAACGAGGGAATAAACCTCAGGTTTAAACTATTTACAAGGGTTGTTTATTCACCAACATCTAAATTGGTTAACAACTAAGAATTATTTAAATAGTTTACAATGAAAAAATGAATTTAAATTTACAAATTGTTAAACGCGGTTATTACAAAATTAAAATATGAATTGAATTGCTATGAGATGATAAAGAAAGTCCAAACCAACTCGACACTGACACGCTAACGTCCAAAAAGCTCAAAAATTATCGATAAATTTCAAAAACTGTTCAGTGCTCCTTTCTGCGCTCGTGTTCTTGAGTTTGTGCAAAGCATGGTGCATCGAAAGTTCAGTATAGTTGAACGGCTTAAAAAATTGAAGAGTTCTCCATTAAGTATAATTCCTTTACTCTATGATAATTCAACTTTTCTCCTGGTTGATCTGTAAGAAATAATTTCATTAATAAAATAACGTTAGGGTTTCCAGTACCGGGATTGTCCCGGGATTTTACCCAAAAAGTGTGGTCCCTGGATTTTCCTCATGGTCCCGAAGTCTTAAAAGTCCCGAATTTTTTATTATGCCATAAACACGATGCCAATTCCCCTGAAAACCAAAGAAGTAGGGTAGGGATCGTAGGGGATTCACTGGCATTCATTTTTTTAAGTATTATTACGATTCTAGGCCGTGAAGTCCGTGACGCTGTGCCCTGTGACCTTACCCCTTAGTGTAGTAGTAGTACCGTGTGGTTGTTTGGTGTGATTAACCATGTTCTTATTCTTATCTATAGTTCTTGAATTAATACATAAAATTGTGGAATTATTAAAATTTTTAGATTTTAAACTGAAATAAGAATACTTACTTGTATCAAGTCATACATTTAAATTAGTTGGAGTTGGAGCTACTTTAGTTGTGTGTTGTGCTTTTTTATGTAATCTTAGTTTTAGTTTGTTATTTTATACTTGGTATTTTGTAGGAAGGTTCTACCCACATTGAAATAAAAATTTAATTTAAATTTTTAATAAAAATTTTTATAAACTTTTTCTTACAAAATTTGTTGCAAAGAAACAAAATTTTGATTTCGGGACAATTTTTCGGGACTAGTACCGGGACTTAAAATTTGGGACCAAAGTCCCGAATACCTTTTCGGTCCCGGAATTGGGGAACCCTAAATGAAGTAGATATGGACCGCAATATGCACCTACATTAAAATTAGCAGATTACAATATAAACAAGCACCATTTCAAAATCAACATAGGGCAGGTTATCCAAATAAGCTTTGGCAAAGCCTTCTTCCATAGTTGAAATGCACTATAATTATCGCTTAATAAACCTCAAAATGTATAACTAATTTTAAGTACTCAAAGAGCTGTTTGTGGGTTTCTGAAGAAAAAAAAAACAAAACTTGTTTTCTATGCCCTCCTACTATTTTACAGAAATTTGTATAGAGGGCACGGCCCTCGTAAAATAAACTAGACCACCTATATATGTCTCACCGAAAGGTCGGCCATATTGGGCCCATACGTCATTACCTGTTAGGTGTTCAATTACAATACGGAATTTTAGAAGGATATTTTAAATTTGTCAAAAGCACGAGGGCCATGGTTGACCGTGGTCAAATGTCATTTTGTGTTGCCACCACAAATTTCGCTTCTCCTCTAGAATGCACATTAAATCCACTAGAATAGGCCCAATATGCCGGCTATTGAGGCGGACGCCAGCGCCCTCTGCTGGATGGCTAAAAATTGGTGGAGAGACTAGGTCATAATGACAGTCCAAATTATTTTACGAGGGCCCTGATAGCAGGCCTATGACATTCCCACACCAGTTGCAAAAAAAACGTGTACATTTTCCAATTACAAACGAACATACAATGAGGCCATTTCTTTACAGTGGTAGAAAAGCAATAATTTTTGTATGATTTTACAAGTAAAAACTGCAACACTAAAGAAATGCTGCAGTTTAAGGGGAATATTCACTGCTGTATTAATCAATTTATGTAAAAGAAATTCATGGTTTTTCAAAATTAAAATTGCTTCACTATAACATAAATGAAAGTATTTAACTTATTTATAGAAAATATACTTTTCCTGCTCCCTCCCTCGTAAGTTCACTTTACATACTTGCCAACAGGCCCGAAAGCGAAAGTCAAATGTTCGAGGTACCCTGTTATTTTGGTTGCTAGCTTTGCTAGGTACAAAAAGTATTGCTTAGCAACCCTTATGCAGCAAGGACCTTAAAAACCATTAATAAAATATATGTAGCAACCCAAATCTTGCGTCAATTTTAATAGGTTTCACAACAATCGTTTTACAAACTGGTTTTAATCATAAAGAACACGAATTATACTTATAATTAATTAATAATTTAAATGTTTCTCTGGCGTCAAATAAGAGCCGCATAACAGAACAAATTTTACAAGTTCCGCGCTACCGGTGGGGTAAGAGTACGCGATTAGAAATTCGTAGATCCATCGTTCAAATTCCATACAAAGCTCAACATTTTTTATTTATTTTTTATTATCGCTGCATTCTGCCTCTTATATTTATCACTGATTATCATTTTTAGTAATTGAACAAAGGTTATTTTGAAGATCATTATACTCACAATCTACTCCATATGTATTTAGAGCTTTATTCACAGTACCTATAACTTGAAATTTTCGGTAGCAGGAAAAATGTAATACATTGCACGATGCGTAAGCTCTTTTTTGGCCTCGGAGGTACTTTTAATGACCGAGGCAACTCGCGTTGCCTCAGTCTTTAAACAACCTCCTCGGCCAAAAAAGTGCACTTACGCATCTGGCAATGTAAATAACTATACTTTCTCTAGCCCTGATGAAGTTCTAAATAATCAGAATGAAAACTTTTAGTTTATAAAGAATAATGTAGTTTTACTTATTAATTTGATGAAAATACCCATGAATTTCATTTACATACATTTGGCAGGACGTCAAAAATAATTTTGAGGTAGATTTTAGAAGGAAAAATTGTAACCTGATAGATAAAATGTATGTTCTAAAACGTGTTTTTCGCAGAACACCAAAACAAAAGATATATTTTGTTGATATCTCGAAAATGCTATGCTATATCGTTAACTTGGCATTAAAAATGATTATTTTGGGGTTGATTTTGTAAAAAAATTGCAAACGTGTTTTAGCTCAAAAATGGCATCAACTTCAGTCCAAAAGATTTGCGGACAAAAGAAAACTTGGCTTTGTCGAGGCCCAAAAAGAGGATATGCCACCGGAGCATATCAGGAAAATAATACGCGATCATGGTGATATGAGTAGCCGAAAATACAGACATGACAAGAGAGTCTATTTAGGGTAAATCAAATACTTTTTCCAGGGATAATTGTTATCTCACTTTAAAATCATTTCTGTCATTTTAGAGCCCTGAAATATATGCCACATGCGGTAATGAAACTACTAGAAAACATGCCCATGCCATGGGAACAAATCAGAGATGTAAAAGTTTTGTACCATATTACTGGAGCCATCACATTTGTAAATGAAATTCCTTGGGTGATTGAACCAGTGTATATTGCCCAATGGGGGTAAGTTGCTAAAGGAATGCTTCTGTGACATTTACTAAAATTTTAATTTTATCGCATTGATATTATTTTTACTAATGAGTTTGTGTTTTGAATACTAGTACTATGTGGATCATGATGAGACGAGAAAAAAGAGATCGTAGACACTTTAAAAGAATGAGATTTCCTCCCTTTGATGATGAAGAGCCTCCACTTGATTATGCTGATAATGTTCTCGATGTAGAGCCCTTAGAAGCAATCCAGATCGAATTAGATGCAGAGGAAGATTCTGCAATCGCAAAATGGTTTTATGACCATAAACCATTAGTGGGGAAAAAGTATGTAAATGGCGCCACATACAGAAAATGGAACTTGACATTGCCAATGATGGCTACATTGTATCGATTGGCTAATCAATTGCTTACTGATTTGGTGGACAATAATTATTTTTACTTATTCGATACAAAGAGTTTCTTTACAGCTAAAGCTTTGAACATGGCCATACCTGGAGGGCCAAAGTTTGAGCCGCTTATTAAGGACATGAATCCTGCGTAAGTAAACTTTTAATGTCTCAAGTTTATAAGATTGATGTATTTGTTTTTCAAATGTACATTTTATCAATTGATACATTTTCAAGATTTATGTCTCGTGTCATAACAGTTTTTCCTCGAAAGTTAATTTTTATATGTACAGGCGTGGCCTCATAAATGTTTCCACTAGGCATGAGAAATGAGCAAGAAATCAAGAATTTCCTGTGTGGCAACGTTGCGCTAATTCTATGGCTTCTCCAATCAACAGCTTCCCTACATTCCCTTGTACCACCCCGCTCCTCCCCGTAGAAAATAAAAATTGCATTGACTGACGTATTAATACGCCAGTCAAAGAAAATAGGTTAAATCGCTGCATTATTATTACAAAAATTTTATAAGTGGGTTTAAAGTTTTACACTCTTCCAAGGTGTTTTGAGATTCACGTAACTTGAACTTTGATTGTCAAAGTGGTATTAGTTAAATAAGGTATAAGTATGATTGTGTTATTATAGAAGAATCTCGTAGTGGTTTTCTTACATTGGTTATTACACTTCTTTTTCTTAACTGCGAACCAAAACACTGATTTAATTAATTTTTAAAGCTTCCACGGAGTCTTCGGGAGAGGTTCTTATGCTTCCTGGGCCCCTAAAAATCGAGAAATAAGAATATACACGCAATTTCCAAGAGTGGTTTTAGAGGATTTTCCATCGGTTTCGTTGATTCTACAGCCGTCCCATTTTGTGGTTAATCGTAAATTGGGATATTCTCTTAGATATTTGAAGTTCTTTTTGGTACCGGAGGAAAGTACGACACCCCATTAAGAGATTTGCCACCTCCTTCGATTTTCAGAATGGCTCTATTCGAGGTTGTCAAAATACTTTTGCGAAAGAAGCCCCCCAATGTCCGTGGCCAGGGTTGTAAAATTTTCAACTATTATTCAGGCGATCTAAGGCAACCTAACGGCGCCGAATTTACTGTTTTTTGCACTGTAACTGGCAATGTTGCGTAAGGCAATGTCGTGTAATAAGATGTTAGATTTTCCGTCACTCCTTTTAGGTTATAGCTGGCTTTCAAATCGTGAGAGAGGGGAGGGGTAATTGCAATGTTGTCAGTTGAACTCCTTTGCGCCCGCACGTATTGGAACGATTTCAAGGGCCGCGCCTGTACTTATATACAAGGTAGAAAGTTCACATAATATCCAGAAAACAAGTTGATGTCATACTTACCTCTTGTATGATAGTTCGGATAGTTCTTCTATGTGAAAATGCCAGGGTTCGTGTTAACCTTAAAATATATTGTCGAGTATATTGTATTGTCTGTGAAAATACACCTCTATGTACTTCTAATTTCTTCATTTTCTCATCATTATTTCTGGGTAAAAATCTAGATATTATGAGACTGATTAAACATAGGGTTTCTAAATTATTATGACAGTGCGCAGCAATCAACAGCAATATATTTGATTCTAATAGTTCTGCTGAGGGTTCCGCTGCCTACAAATTTGGAACAAAAGAATATAATATATTCTTTATAGTCTAACCTCAAATAAATTTAATGGTAGATATATTTTCCTTTTTACAGGGATGAAGATTGGAATGAATTTAATGATATTAACAAAATTATCATCAGACAGCCTATTCGAACAGAGTACAGAATTGCATTTCCATATCTTTACAATAATATGCCACATTTTGTGCATTTATCATGGTAAGTGATATGTAATTTCTGGTATACCTACAATTATTTTAAATGAAACCACACCTATTTTGCATTTACCAGTTATAATGGTAAATCGTACTAGCATGTGGAAAATTGAATATGTGAATGATATACATTCCAATGTAAAGGTGAAAATTGGAATGGCTGATAATTCACAAACAATGATTTATCTTTATTTTTGTTAATTTAGTAATTAATGAAAATTTTTCTGAATAGATTTGTTCTTTTAGGTATCACACTCCAAATGTTGTGTACATTAAAACAGAAGATCCCGATTTACCCGCGTTCTACTTTGATCCTCTCATTAACCCCATATCTCACCGCCATGCGGTAAAAAGCTTAGAGCCTTTGCCTGAAGATGATGAGGAATATATTTTGCCAGAAGTCGTCCAACCATTTTTACAAGAAACACCATTGTACACCGATAATACCGCCAATGGTATTGCATTGCTCTGGGCACCAAGACCATTCAACATGAGATCGGGTCGAACCAGAAGAGCAATAGATGTGCCCTTAGTAAAATCCTGGTACATGGAACACTCTCCGCCCGGACAGCCCGTGAAAGTTCGGGTCAGCTACCAGAAACTTCTTAAATATTACGTCTTGAACGCTCTGAAACATCGTCCTCCCAAACCACAGAAGAAGAGGTATTTGTTCAGATCGTTTAAATCTACAAAATTCTTCCAAACAACAACTTTGGATTGGGTCGAGGCTGGTTTGCAAGTGTGCCGACAAGGATACAACATGTTGAACTTGTTGATCCATAGAAAGAACTTGAATTATCTCCATCTTGATTACAACTTCAACTTGAAGCCTGTTAAGACGCTCACGACCAAGGAAAGAAAAAAGTCTAGATTTGGGAATGGTACGAAATATAAATACTTCATGTAACATTTTAGCTATACTAATTTCCGTAATTTTAGCTTTCCACTTATGCAGAGAAATCCTCCGCCTGACAAAATTAATAATTGACTCTCATGTCCAGTATAGATTGAACAATGTTGATGCGTTCCAATTGGCCGATGGCCTGCAGTATATTTTTGCTCATGTGGGACAGTTGACAGGAATGTACAGATACAAATATAAGTTGATGAGACAGATTAGAATGTGTAAAGATTTGAAGCATCTTATTTATTACCGATTTAATACGGTAAGTGATGTTTAATAAACTTTTTAGTTCACTCATTTCCACATTTCACATTGACACCCCTGTACCTCAGAAATTTTTCACTAGTAATTGCTCTAGTGCTTGAATTATTGCCGGAAATTTTTCGAGTACACGAATTTTTTGAAAATTATCATGAGTCGCATCGTGTTAGAGAAAAAATCTGGATATTAATTCAAGAACGTGGGGGATTCGGTAAGAAAATTCCATACCTACACCACAGAATAAATAGCTCTGCAACAGAAGCCTCCTTACGGGCATGTGTCAGAAATAAGCGAGTCTCCATTTCAATTTACAGAAAGACAGACAGTATTTTAAGCATAATTTTGGTTCTAATACAATCTCTTCGCTATGTAGATTAACGTACAATCAAATAAAATGCACATTATTGATGTATTCAGAAGATATTTCGCTAAAAAGCGAGTCTCCTTTTGACACATGTCGCTAAGGAATTGTCTGTATTACTCGTTAGTCTGTGCCTACACGTAAATTAAACGAAATAACTATCAAAATTTTTGTTGAGTATGTTACAATGTCACATTATAATAATGACATCTGTCAAAAAATTTCCACTGTACTCACCTCCTGCTGCCTAAAGGGGCCTACACACGCTCAGGCGGACTGTCCGGCCGGCCTGCACAGGCTAAGTCTGCGCAGGCGAACCTTTGTGCGCGTATGCACGGCAGACGGACTGTACAGGCCGTCAGAAATACGGTGGCCTGACCGGACAGACTTCTGAACCCAACAGAAATTTGTCTGTACAGACCTGTCGGAACTGAGCGTGTGGACAATCGTCAGGCTGCCCTCTTCAGTCAAAAACATGGAGAGCAATAGAAAGGATGGGTTTTTGGAGGAGTTTATCGAAATTTATAGAGAAAATCCGTGTTTATGGAAAGTTAAATTAAAAGAGTACAGTGACAAAAACAAAACACAGCTGGCTTATGACTTTCCTCTTTTAATAACCAGTCCTTAGCCCACATTCTTCGTCTCTTTTAATACGTGCTCTTCGTTCCTCCATCATGTTATTGAGCACCACAGCCGCTCCAATCAACAATAACTTGTTAGAATTCATAATATATCTCATATGCAAACGAAACTCATCATAATCCTAGCGTTGGCCTGTATCGTGTAGATGCAAGAGATTGTGTCAGTCCGCCTGCGCAGGCTGGCCGGACAGTCCGCCTGAGCGTGTGTAGGCCCCTTTAAGCAAGTGAGAATATTTACAGAAATTTTTTGAGTTGCCATGACAACGAAGCAAAAAACGAGCCTCTGATTGGTAAAAAAAGGTGGGTATGGAATTTTCAATCCAAAGTTTTTCTTAGGAAACATTTTAGTGTTTGGGATATTTTTTTGTCAAATATTTGATATTAAAGTTTTGAGTTAATTACTGCTATTATGGTTATGAAAATATCATTGCAAGTGACTTTCAGGTAAAATAAGACAAACAAATTATTATAAAATCCCAATAGTTTCGGGATATTTACGCAAAATGTTGTATACATATATGGCTTTTGGAAAACGCAAAACACATTTACTTATTTTCACGTAAATTGGTCCTATCCTTACCTAAATATAATATGTATACTGTTCTGTCAGCGCTAAAGGTGTCGTCTGGTGAGCAATGTGTAAGAATATATTTATAATAGGAAATCGAATAAGCATAAGAAAGATGGGTATAAAGGTGACGTTGCCACTACTTCCTAACGAAATTGAAGCGGTTCAACCCATCGCGGTGGAGGGGCACTAATCACAAGTAAGTTCTCCCTACTAATCGATTAGGTGGGGATTCCTTCAGGGGAAGTTTATCACCCATCTACTATCCAATTTCACGTGCTTTACCCCACCACCTCCCACTACTTCATTCCCTCATTATAATATTTTATTATAATCACATCCCATTTGCTATTCGTTCGTGCCTCTCCCTACCCTGGTTGTAATATTTTATTGCTTTCAAATAGTAGCAACGTCACATTTATACCTATCCGAGTACCTATCCCTTTTCCACTTATGGACATATTCTTACACATTGAATGCCAGATGACACCTTTAGAGCTGCCAGTACAGTATACCTGCACTAAAGTGGCTATGTGAAAAATAGCTGGTAAAGGCTGTCATAAAAACTGTATATTTTTAGATTTTTATTCAAATTGTAGCTTTAATTATTTCCTATATTTTGGAATTTTCAGTTTTAAACTGTGCATGAGTATTGCAGTGAAATTTTTAGTTGTAACGGGTATGTCCCGCTATATGGAAAATGAAATTCTCATTATATTATGTTCATTCCAGACTATACACTGTGTCCCGGATAAGAATGAACAGCATGGGGATATTGCAAACGGTGAGAGATAGAGCAACGGTTAAATGGGGAAAAAGTTGCGCAATTTCGAGGTCAATAAAATGGCACAAACAGATTTCTAATATCTTTTTTCGTTTTTGAGTTATTTTGAAAAAAGGAAAATTTAGACTTCTTATTATTAAATACAGGGCCGCATTAGAGAAAAATGAACGGAAAAAAAAGGAAATTTTCAGAATAATTGTCTCAAAACAATTTAAAAATATTTCGTGTCATACATCATGGTATTTGCAATGAAAAGTGCTTTCAAAATCTGCAAAAAAAAATCCAGGTCCGTATTTAAAAAAATAAAGTTGAAGATGGTTTCTCAAAAACGAAACGTTGTAGAACAAATCTAAAAACGCCATCTTAAAGCCCGTTAAAAAGTGCCATAAGAAAGTGTTTTTCTTTTTTTTCTATCTGTGATAACAACTTCAGAAAAAAATAAAATCAAAAACGCAAAATTTTACTTTTTCAAAATAACTCAAAAACGAAAAAAGATATTAGAAATCTGTTTGTGCCATTTTATTGACCTCGAAATTGCGCAACTTTTTCCCCATTTAACCGTTGCTCTATCTCTCACCGTTTGCAATATCCCCATGCTGTTCATTCTTATCCGGGACACAGTGTATAATTAGAGTAATTACCAATAGTTAATATTAGAGATGTGCCGAGGGTTTATTCCCTTAGAGTTTTTTTTTTTTCAAAGTAGGGTTACACCGGGTTGGGTTTTTTCATTAATTCCTTTGGGTTTTTTGAGGGTTTTTTCTCTGAGGGTTTTTTCGTAAATGAGGGTTTAAACCGGTTTGGGTTTTTTGTTAATTCCCTTGGGTTTTTGAATATATTGTTTTTTACTTTTGACAGATTTGACACATGACATGACATCAATTTTGACAGTACATATGTACATACATATTATTATATTACAGTAAGTTAGGAGCCAGTTAAGAGTTAAGAGCCAGGTTTCAGTTCGTAGAAAACATTTTCACTTTCCACACATTATTTCTCAGTTGCATTACCAAAGTTATACTAAATAAAATATTAAAAATGTGCCAAGACATTGTTCCGAAGAATGGACACAGTTTAAAATAATAAAAAATAAAAACAAAGAGTCATGATATTAAAAATAAAAAACTTATAAATAAAAAACTAGCAGAATGTAAATATTGCAGTAAACAATATTTTCCCAATGTGTTTTCCTATTTATAAAATTCGTAAATTCCCAATAAAATCCCAAAGCGGGATTTTACGAGGGAAAAGACTCTTGAAAAAAAAAACAAAAAACAATAAATCTTTGAAAATAATAAATTCTAAATTCTAAATGTAGGGTTATTTGGTATCAAAATAATCGTCTTTTAACAAGTAATTTTAAAATGAAAGAAACCAGAAATTTGACATATAAAAACCCTACCCGGAACAAAACCGGAAAAGAAACGGGTTTTTTCCCTCAAAAAATAATAACCCGTTTTTTCCCCATCACTAGTTAATGTATTTTTTAACAATTATTTTGAGCACAAAATGTTATCAAAATTCAAGAACAATTCATATTTTCCACCATTTACACAACCAATGAAACGATACTTCCTGTCATAGGCGTTGCCAGCTGTTATTGTTATTTCATAGAATTGCCATTCAGTATCGATTTGATTTGCTTAACCCTAAAGCATTATTTCTTCCTGCTTTTTTGTTAATCTGGATATTTGGCGTTTGTTATATTTTTGGGGTTTTATTATAATCTTTATCTTTTATATAGATAGGTAGGTATTGGTACCTAATAAAATCATTAGATTTCTATACAAGATTTCTCGTAGGTCTGTAATTTGTTGTTGGCAGACTAAAATATTGTTTATATTAAAACTGAAACATAAAACAATTTTACTAGAATTTTTCTACAATGTGAAAAATCCTGGAAATAATATTGGTAAATTTTACTCTGCTGTGCTTTAGCACTTTTCATCACAAATATTCCAATTTCTATACACCATTTCTATGTGTACTTTTGGGCAGAATCGACTTGCACAAAACTGGCATTCTTAGTAACTGCACATCCACTACAATATTAATAATTTTTATCCTACCTATCTAGAACTATTTCCAAATTATTACAAAATGATAGTAAAAAATGGATTTTTCAATTTTTGGACCATTGACAACTAACTGACATCAGTGAAATCAGGTGACACTTTGGGGTGTCTGGATAATTTCCGCTAGATATGGGCGCAATAGTAAATGATAGAAATTTAAATGTGGTGTGATTTTAACAAACTTGTGGAATTATGCAAGCAATTAGTCAAATGGCTTTTATTGACGGTGTTTTCTTGCATGGGTTAAAATACGTATTCATTGCCAATATAATATAGGTATCTGTCTGAAATCAATTTTGATTAGCGATATCAACCAATAATAGTTCACACGCATCTCTCCGTAGCATCAACATCGCATGGAGATTGCTTGCAGTGTTTGATTTTACTGGCAGATTTTGTTGTTTGGTGGGAACATAGTCTGATGATGTTATAGGATTACAATTACTACAATTTTAGACTTTGCATTTTTAATCTGAAAAACAGAGAAGACCTTATTTTATGAGAACTCTATTGAATAAAAAAAAATGCGGGACATGCCAATTCAAGTTTCAATAATTTTAATTGAATGGAAATCTAAAACTACTTTTTCAGCTATTTGTCAAATTCTGGCAGGCGACTAATATGTTGCATTGCATATTGCATTGTACGTTCACTCTTAACAACTTCTATATCTTCACAAAATTTGAAGAAATCCATAAAGTCTACACAACTTAAACGACATGCCAAGAAAAGTTGTCCTACAATGTTGGAAATAAGAAGATTTCTAAATAATAGTATAGCATAAGTTCGTGTTGCAATTGTGTGTTATGTTCCAGGGTCCAGTCGGAAAAGGCCCAGGGTGTGGGTTCTGGGCCCCAGGTTGGAGAGTTTGGCTATTCTTTATGAGAGGCATTACCCCACTATTAGAACGCTGGTTGGGCAATTTGCTGTCCCGTCAGTTCGAAGGTCGTCATTCAAAGGGCGTTGCTAAAACCGTTACCAAACAGAGAGTGGAATCCCACTTTGACCTTGAGTTGCGTGCATCAGTTATGCACGACATTGTCGACATGATGCCTGAAGGTATTAAGCAGAATAAAGCTAGAACGATTCTCCAGCACCTGTCAGAAGCATGGAGATGTTGGAAGGCGAATATTCCATGGAAGGTACCAGGATTGCCAATACCTATTGAAAATATGATTCTGAGATACGTCAAGATGAAGGCGGATTGGTGGACAAATACTGCCCACTACAATAGAGAAAGAATTCGTAGAGGGGCCACCGTAGACAAAACGGTATGCAAGAAGAACCTGGGAAGACTTACAAGATTGTACCTTAAAGCTGAACAAGAAAGGCAACATAACTACCTGAAGGATGGACCATACATATCCCCAGAAGAAGCGGTGGCTATCTACACGACTACAGTACATTGGTTGGAATCTAGAAGATTTGCCCCGATACCTTTCCCACCACTTTCGTACAAACATGACACAAAGTTGTTAATTTTAGCTCTTGAAAGATTAAAAGAGGCTTACAGTGTTAAGTCCCGTCTGAACCAGAGTCAAAGGGAGGAGTTAGGTCTTATAGAACAGGCTTACGACAATCCCCACGAAGCTCTATCAAGAATAAAACGTCACTTGCTGACTCAAAGAGCATTCAAGGAAGTTGGTATTGAATTTATGGACTTGTACAGCCATTTGATCCCTGTATATGATGTAGAGCCCTTGGAGAAGATCACAGATGCATATCTTGATCAATATCTGTGGTATGAAGCTGATAAAAGAAGACTCTTCCCACCATGGATAAAACCGGCGGATACTGAACCACCACCACTACTTGTGTACAAGTGGTGTCAAGGAATTAACAATCTCCAAGATGTGTGGGACGTAAATGAAGGTGAATGCAACGTTTTGCTGGAATCCAAATTTGAGAAGCTTTACGAAAAGATTGATTTGACCCTCCTAAACAGATTGCTACGTCTGATTGTTGATCACAATATTGCCGATTACATGACAGCCAAAAACAATGTCGTAATAAACTATAAAGACATGAATCATACAAACAGTTATGGTATCATAAGGGGCCTGCAGTTTGCTTCGTTTATTACACAATATTATGGATTAGTGCTTGATCTCTTGATTCTCGGTTTGCAAAGAGCTAGCGAAATGGCCGGCCCACCACAAATGCCCAATGATTTCCTAACATTCCAAGATGTGCAGACAGAAAGTTGTCATCCAATCAGGCTCTATTGCCGATATGTCGATAGAATCCACATGTTCTTCAGATTTTCAGCCGAAGAAGCAAAGGACTTGATCCAGAGATACCTAACGGAGCATCCCGATCCAAACAATGAGAACATTGTTGGTTACAACAACAAGAAATGTTGGCCCAGAGATGCCAGGATGAGGTTGATGAAGCATGATGTTAACCTGGGCAGAGCAGTATTCTGGGATATAAAGAACAGGCTTCCAAGATCGGTGACTACGATTCAGTGGGAGAACAGTTTTGTTAGTGTTTATTCGAAAGATAATCCAAATCTCTTGTTCAACATGTGCGGTTTTGAATGCAGAATTCTACCTAAATGCAAGACAGAGCACGAAGAATTCACTCACAGGGATGGTGTTTGGAATTTGCAACATGAAGGCAGTAAAGAAAGAACAGCCCAATGTTTCCTTAGAGTTGATGACGAATCGATGAGTCGGTTCCACAACAGGGTTCGTCAAATTCTCATGGCTTCTGGATCAACCACATTCACTAAAATTGTCAACAAATGGAACACAGCTCTCATTGGCTTGATGACATACTTCAGAGAAGCTGTGGTAAACACCCAGGAACTTCTTGATTTACTTGTGAAATGTGAGAATAAAATTCAAACTCGCATCAAGATTGGTTTGAACTCTAAGATGCCTAGTCGTTTTCCACCTGTTGTATTTTATACTCCCAAAGAATTGGGTGGACTGGGTATGCTCTCTATGGGCCACGTTTTAATCCCACAGTCAGACTTGAGATGGTCCAAACAAACTGATGTTGGCATCACACATTTCCGATCTGGTATGAGTCACGATGAGGATCAGTTGATTCCAAATTTGTACAGATACATTCAGCCTTGGGAATCCGAGTTTATAGATTCACAGAGAGTGTGGGCAGAATACGCGCTTAAGAGACAGGAAGCCAACGCGCAAAACAGAAGATTAACATTGGAAGATCTGGAAGATTCGTGGGATAGAGGTATTCCCAGGATCAATACACTTTTCCAGAAGGACAGACATACGCTGGCTTACGATAAAGGTTGGAGGATTAGAACTGAATTTAAGCAATATCAGGTACTGAAACAAAATCCTTTCTGGTGGACTCACCAGAGACACGACGGTAAGTTGTGGAATTTGAACAACTACCGAACAGACATGATACAAGCACTTGGTGGTGTAGAAGGTATTCTGGAACACACCCTGTTCAAAGGGACCTACTTCCCTACTTGGGAAGGTCTGTTCTGGGAAAAAGCGTCTGGATTTGAAGAGTCAATGAAGTACAAGAAGCTGACCAATGCTCAGAGATCCGGTTTGAACCAGATTCCCAACCGTCGGTTCACACTTTGGTGGTCCCCAACAATCAACAGAGCCAATGTGTACGTTGGCTTCCAAGTACAACTGGATTTGACTGGTATTTTCATGCACGGTAAAATTCCTACACTCAAGATTTCCCTGATTCAGATATTTAGGGCCCACTTGTGGCAGAAGGTCCATGAATCGATAGTGATGGATCTTTGTCAGGTAAGCTGCACAAAAGTATTTCTCGTCTCAATAATAATAAATAATAATACAGTCCGACACACGATAGAAGTCCAATGAAAAACTCAGTTTAATCGCCCATGCCCACATTAATAACATACGGATGGCGCTTAGACTGAGTTTTTCATTGGACTTCTCTCGTGTGTCGGACTGCAATATTAATAATAATAATAATAAATAGTAATAATAATTATCACCCACATTAAATTTTAATTTTTCAAGGTATTTGATCAAGAACTAGATGCACTGGAAATTGAGACAGTACAAAAAGAGACAATTCATCCTAGGAAATCGTACAAGATGAATTCTTCCTGTGCTGACATTTTGCTGTTCTCAGCATACAAATGGAATGTTTCTAGACCCTCTTTACTTGCAGATACCAAGTAAGTTCCATTTTTTCAATCCTCTTCCAATGCAAATTTATAATGATGAGCCGCGCAGGGGTCCTGAATCTAGCAAAAATGTATGCTGGCAACTGAGGTCAACGTTGATTTAAGATCGATACGACATCAGTTGGACAACGCGCTTCTGAATAACCTTTCAAATATTAGAATATACTTCCTCTGGGTCTACAACGTTTGTAATAGATATGTACTTTTAGGGATACTATGGACAATACAACGACCCAAAAATATTGGATTGATGTCCAGTTGAGATGGGGCGATTATGACTCGCACGATGTTGAACGATATGCCAGAGCTAAATTTTTGGATTATACAACTGATAACATGTCTATTTATCCTTCGCCAACAGGCGTATTGATAGCTATTGATCTTGCTTACAATCTGCATAGGTAAGAAAACAGTAGACACCAAGGTTATTAAGAATAGGAGGTCAATGCACTTAGTGACATGACAGGGAAGGGGGGGGGAAGGGGGGGGGGGGGAGGTGAGAGCGGCAAGTGGGCAAAGTGGGCCATTTGTGTTGGTAGAGTGAAACTCGAGAGTTCTAATGGTGGTATTCTCACATCAGTAATAGCGTGCCCTTGAATTTTACTGATGTGAACTAACTGAGGTTGAATAACTATTCCCAAAAACAATGACTATATTTAGGAAAACTACAGTGGGGGGGGGTACCACTTCAATATGGCAGCATGTCCCAGCCTCCTCTTAATAACCTTGGGATGAACTGAAAAATATTATGTCGGGGGAATCTACTATTATCTTCCCGCATGTTATTTTATAAGGCAAGACCCATTGTGAAATATCTTTAAAACCTTCTAGTGCTTATGGAAACTGGTTCCCGGGCTGTAAGCCACTCATCCAGCAAGCTATGGCCAAAATCATGAAAGCAAATCCGGCCCTCTACGTATTAAGAGAACGTATCCGTAAAGCGCTTCAGTTATATTCCAGTGAACCGACCGAGCCTTACCTTTCAAGTCAGAACTATGGCGAATTGTTCTCTAACCAGATTATTTGGTTCGTAGATGACACAAACGTCTATCGTGTGACAATTCACAAGACTTTTGAAGGTAACTTGACGACCAAACCTATCAATGGCGCTATCTTTATTTTCAATCCGAGGACTGGACAGCTGTTCTTGAAGATTATTCATACATCTGTGTGGGCTGGACAGAAGCGTTTGGGACAGGTAATATTATTTTTAAATTCATATTCATTAATTCCTTCGAGTTTTTGCCAGATTAAAAATGAAATTTCTTTACAAGGTGATGTAACAAGTGGGGTATGACATTTTCCTTCAGAAAGTATTGACATCGCTAAATAGTGATATCATGCCGATGGGAAAAAGTTGTGTGTACACTATTTTGTCAAATGACTGCGTTACTTACAGATCGATAAGATCCATAGATTCCAGTTTTGAAAGGATTTTTGAATTTTCAAAATTTCTTTAAAACAGCTAATATACCAGGGGATTTATTCGAACACGCAAACAATAATTTTACTGTGTGTTTAAATAATGGGGCCATTTATCCCAAATCCCATGTAAAGAGGCACACCTGCACATACGTTAATGAGGCATTATAGTGGAGCACAGAGCATGAGCCGGGATGTTGCGAAAAAAATATGGACTTTATGATTTTACCTGGGTAACAGAGTGTTAGAACACCTTGGACTTTCGGCATTCAGCATATAACTGACTCATATTTGTCGAGAGAACCTTATCACTACACTTTTCACAGCACATGCTGTAAGAATATAAGAGGCCATAATTATTACATCACATGCACGACACATACAATGTCAATAAAGAGCGACTGGAAAATACTGAAACTGAAACCGTTTCCAAAATTCAAGACAAAAGTTTTGAAAACAACGTGCACGTCGCATCTGAAGCTTTTATTACTGTCAAACTTGTCAAGGGTCTATAGCATGAGCGCGGGCGCTGGTTTCTCAGTGGTGCCATTTTATTGAGTAATATATTGTAACGTGTACACAAAAGTAATTAGACTAAAGATCTCTTGTACAATTCTCAGCCACTCTTATGTTCAAAGCTGAACATGTACAGGGCACACTATGACACAATAACTAGTTAACATTTCCAACAGATGGCACCACTATGTACAAAAACCAATGAAACAAAAAAGGCAAAAACGAAATTCAAAGCCGAATTTCACCTGATGTGACCTATACCACGAGTGTTCGATCGCTCCGATTCTTGTCGCCGGTCCTAAGTTTTTTTTTTGGCAATATGGGCGACTTCCGGTTCCGGAACGTTATAGAAGGTTTTAAAAGTTAAACTTTTGTATAAAAAACTTGAAATACAGATATAACTGAAAAATCAAAAGAACAGGTTTGTGTATCAAATGTCAATTCCGCCATACTCTTACTAGACTAGCTTGACTAGAAAGACACTGTCGAAAATAAAGACCGAATAGACATGATGTTATCACCATTGCGCTAATCGATTACAAAATCTGAATGAAGTGAATATTGTGTAATTTACATCCGACAGTAGAGATGGGTTTTGGGTTTACAGCCATCGATGGGTTTAAACCCTTTATGGGTGCCAACCTATGAGTGCCAAACCTTTGACACCCATAGGGTGTTTTCATTTTTAAAATAAAGGTTGGATTCAAAGGGTGGAAACGTTTGGCACCCAAAAATGGGTGGTTTCAAAGGGTGTAAACTAATGACACCCAAAAATGCGTGTTTTCAATGTCACCAAAAGCCAAAATATATCCTGGAATGATTGGAATTTTTGAAGGGAAGCAAAGCCACTGGATTTGGAGCAACAAAGAAACGCGATTTTTGTTTTTTTTTGTCAATGAAACCTAACTATTATATTTTGTAAATATGTCAAATATCAGAACAGAAATATAAATGGAATAATAAACCCTATATGGCTTTTAGATGAGAAAGTGGATAAAATGAATCAATTTTAGATCGTTGAAAATTTATGAAATTTGGTTGAAAAAAAGATTTTTTTTTAAAGTTTGACACCCTGTATCACTCAAAGAATCACCCCTTAAAGTTTGGCTACGTACTTAAATAACACCCTGTATATACTGGTAACATTTTTTCGAGCATTTTTTTTATTTCTCGTTAACTAGTTTATTAAAGTTAATAATGCAGGATGAATCTTGTTTTTGTATGCCCTAGAATACATTTATTCATTTATTTAATATTTAGTCATCGTTATTTTAATTTAGGATAATGTAATAGATGAACGACTAAATTTCTAATTCGCCTGCAACATATTTTTTACTTTTTATATCTTCTTGCAATGTTTTGGTTGTTTATGGTTTTTAGATATGAGTATTTAGTATTAATTTAAACGTCTAGATGTCACCAATCAAAATATGCCAAAAATTAGTGTCATAATTTGACACCCGGTGCCAAAAAAGGTGGAAACCTTGACACCCTTTCCAAATATGAAAAAACCCGGTGTAAACCCATCTCTATCCGACAGTGTTTACAACAATTTAACCGTTCTAACAGTACATACCTTCAATGGGGAACAATTTTTTTTATTTCTTTAATATATTTGCCTATCTATAGAAAGAGCACATACCAAATATCAGCCCTCAAATCGCATTATTTAATTTGCAATAAATAAAGTTGTGACCGCAAGCTATTCATTTGAAACGACACGAAAAGCGCGGGAATGGTTGTGACGTCACACCGCTAGATCGATTAGAAGGCAGTGACAGAAGAATTGAAATTTAACGTTTTTTAACGTTAAAATAAACAGTTCGGCGACCCATTTCCAGAAAGATCTGATGTAGATCAAAAATAAGGACCGCCTAAAAGTTTAAATTTAACAAGCACTTCAACTCCCGGGATCAAACGCAGAATTTTTTTTTAATTATTATCACTGCTTTCTACCTCTGATATTTATCACTGATTATCATTTTTAGTAATAATTGGACAAGATTATTACTCACAAATCTACTCCATAGTGTATTTAAATTCAAAATACTTACCTACCTAATATGAAATTATCAGTAGCAGGAAAAATGTAATACATTGCGCTACCACCAACGAGCTACTTGACGTCACAACCAAGGAGGGCGTGTTACAACAATGATTTGAATTATGCAGTTTTTAATTGCTTATATTTATTACATAAAAATAAAAAATGAGTTTTTTGTGAACTGTGGTTCATTTAATGGCAATAAATTACCTTTGAAAGTAATATTTTTCAAATTTAATTTTTGTGCAAGTTCCCCATTGATGAGTGAAATTTAAACACTTTTGCAACCGGTACATAAATTTTTATACTGATCAACATTTTGGTTTTGAAATAACAAGTCTTGTACTGAGTAAGCAACACATCAGCTTGAATAGGTGGTTGCAGATAGTAGGGCAATATTATTACTAATGGTGTGTTTACACAGGGTCCAACAAATGAATCGGAATGAAATGGGCATTTAAAACGTAACTGGAATTAGACAAAATTTTCGTTACAGTATAATGACACTATGTGTTCTCATATTATATTTTATTATATACTATCTATCTATCTGTCTATCTATCTATCTATCTATCTATACTGACTATAGTGCTCTAGCGACTGTGGCAACTCAGTCTTGTCAATATTATCTTTCAATATCTTGAGTACCTACAGGTGTGTGGACCGTGACATGTAGAGCGTGATTTGCGAGGCCATGAACATGAACTTGTACAGGTGCGGCCCTTGAAATCATTCCAACAGGGTCGCAAAGAAGTTCAACTGACAACGTTGCAATCACCCCTCCCGTCTCTCGCAGTTTGAAATCCAGCCATAACCTCAAAGGCATAAGTGACGGCACAGAATAAATAGCTTTGCAACAGAAGCGTCCTTACGGACATGTGTCAGAACTAAGCGAGCCTCCATTTCAATTTACAGAATGACAGACAGTATCTTAAGCATAAATTTAGTTCTAATACAATCTCTTCGCTATGTAGATTAACGTACAATCAAATAAAATGCACACTATTCATGTAGTCAGAAGATATTTCGCTAAAAAGCGAGCCTCCTTTTGACACATGTCGCTAAGGATTCGTCTGTATTACTCGTTAGTCTGTGGTGACGGCAAATCTAACATCTTATTACGCAACATTGCTTTATGCGACATTGCCAGTTACAGTGCGAAAAACAGTAAATTCGGCGTCGTTAGGTTGGCCTTAGATTGCTTGAGTAATAGTGGAAAATCTTACGACCATGCCCACAGACATTGGTGGCTTTATTTTAAAAATGAAAAAACCCTATGGGTGTCAAAAGGTTTGGCACCCATAGGTTGACACCCATAAATAAGGGTTTAAACTAGAGATGAGAAAGTTCCCACTATGAACATTGCTGGAAAGTTTCCGATGAAAATATCCGAAACTTTCGGATGTAGTTATGAATAAATCACCCTGTATATTTTTTAAAAATCAACCCCATTTTCCACAAATTTTCTATTCTAAATTAAACTTCCCTACGTAAATTTGAGAGTAATCCGTTTTTTTAGATACGAGGGTGTTCTCGTGAAAAGTGAATCAGTGTATTTTATCAAAAAATCGACTTATACAGGATGAGTAAAAAGTATACAAAAACTGCTTATATTTCCTGAAATACTCGTCAACTTTGATAACTTTATAAGAACTATGGATTAATAAAGTCCAACCAAAGGAGGTGATTTTTAGGAAAGTTAATAATTTTTATGGAATTGTATTATTTTTTACTTCAAGAATAATTGAATATCTGCAGGTCATGGCAGAAAATATGCCTAAAAACATTTGAAAACCCATTTTAAATATTTAACAAATATTCAGGAAATATATGCATACATTTAACTCGCTCTGTATAAGTATAATTTTCCCTATTGGGTTCAAAATTTAAAGCCAATTTTTGACTTCTTTAATAAACGATAATTTTAGCTGGCCAAATGGAAAACTGCTGAAGAAGTGGCAGCCTTGATTCGCTCCTTACCAGTTGAAGAACAGCCCAAACAAATTATCGTAACAAGGAAAGGCATGTTGGATCCTCTGGAAGTGCATCTTCTCGATTTCCCCAATATCGTCATTAAGGGATCCGAACTTCAGTTGCCGTTCCAGGCTTGTCTTAAAATCGAGAAATTCGGTGATCTCATTCTCAAGGCAACCGAACCTCAGATGGTTCTATTTAATCTGTATGACGATTGGTTGAAGACCATTTCTTCATACACGGTAATCCGATGGGCCTTTTGACTTTAAAATTTGTTTACGAGTATTTTTCCTCCCTAGGCATTCTCCAGATTGATTTTGATATTGAGGGCACTTCATGTCAACACAGAGAGGACCAAAGTTATTTTGAAGCCAGATAAAACTACTATTACAGAACCCCATCATATTTGGCCGACATTATCTGATGATGAATGGATTAAGGTTGAGGTGCAACTTAAAGACTTAATTTTGGCTGACTATGGCAAAAAGAATAAGTAAGTACCTATATTATCACTTTTTAACCACATCTTATACCTATGCTTCGGGCAGAGGTCATTATTTTTTTTTATTTAATACTAATTTACAAACATTACCTTTAACATCGCAGGCCTAAAAAATTTATAATTGTACATATTTCATATAGTCCAAAGCACGAAAGAAAACGTTTCTAAAGAATGCGGGCAGCGTTGCGAGATTTCCTATACGAGTAGTCGTTATTTATTGGCCAATACAAGTTTTATCATATTGAAGCCGAATTTCTGAACTCTGTTATATCGAAAAAATAAAGCTTGCATCACGGGACCACTTACCCATTTTTGTTTATCATTTATTTCTAACGCGGTGTGATAAAACACCGATTATATTTTTTCAACATCGTCGCGTCTACCATCGCCTTTAAAATACGGCAACACAGCACTTCTGCAAAGGAGTCGGCTGACAAAATCAGTTAGCCAACGCATTTTGTGCCTGTTTCTACAGTACGTAAAGTTAACTGCATATTTGGGCTACCATACAGACCTTATTTTTTTAGGCCGCTGGCAGGTTTTTCCGCTGGCTCAGAGAGCTCAGTGGCATTTCGTAAGTTCGGGAGTTAACGTGTGCAAAATGAGTAGACAGGGAAGAACGTTGCATTCTCAAGCACGAGAAATAATTGCCAATGTTATAAGGGTTTGCCTTCCTCCATAATCTAAGGCATCACTGTTAAGAATAATATTAACAATAAATTGAATAACAATTATATGAAAATTAAGTCAGTGAGTTACACAAAATTGAGCTACACCCCTGAACTGTGACTAATTCTATAATATTTGCGAGTTCTTCCCCCTTACGTCGCACGCATTCTGCCGTAAGGAGGACTATAACCTTGTGGTCATTAAAAATTGAAACTATAACATTTATGAACCTTTCTTTCAACATACTTCTTGATACCCTTAGTTAAATCGATGGGTGCAAGATAAAACACTTCTTAATGCACATGGAAAATACATTGAGGATAGTCAAATTTACAAATTGATTTTCTAATAGAGATTTGCTGCATAAAATTCTTTGTCAAACCATTTAATGTTCCATAAAACAGATTTTAAAATTATTAGAGGTAATAGTTATTTATGTACCAAGGCACTGAAGTTCAACTTTTTATGACTCATGTGGAGTTTAGTTGCTGAGGCCTCTGGCCGAGGCAAATAAACCACATGAGTCATAAAAAGAACTTCAGTGCCAAGGTACATATTATATTTTTCTTGAAATCGGAAAAAAAAAGTATTATTAGGCAAGAAAATAATAATAACGGATCACCCGTCCACGAACCGACTACGCGCGGCGTTGCTTGACTTTACCGATCGCTCTACCTCGGACAAGTATAATGATGTACGGCACCTTCTGACAGAAAAACCAAACTGCTGCTTCTTGTGCAGCCTACACAACAAATCTATTGATTTTCAAATTTACTAAAATATGTATACTGAAGGATTGCGCTTCTATAGGAAACAATTTTGCAATGTGTACGAAAAGTTAAATGGGCCTTTATCGGCCGGGTTTTGAATATTTGGTGACTTTTGACGGGCGATTTCTCCGCGTCTGACGTTTGATGTTTACATCTCGCCAAGGCCTACTTATTGAAAAAATCGTACAATAATGGGCTACATTATTGTACGATTTCTGTGCTTTTAATGACGATTTTGGGACATTTTAATGCCGATTTCAAGAAAAATTATTGAAAGTGTATTATTTGTTTTAAAAAAATGACACAAATACTAACAATGTTCCACAGCCCTCGTAAAATAAACTGGACTGCTTTTCCAATACAATCATTCGTCCCACCTATATACATATATATGTCCCATGGTAAGGTCAGCCATATTGGGCGCACACGTCATTGGCTGTCAAATGTCAAAAGTACGAGGGCCGTGGTTGGCCGTTGTGAAATGTCATTTTGTGTTGCCACCACAAATTTCACTTTTCCCCTAGAATGCACTCTAAATCCCCTAAAGTCTATCCAAGTTACAGCGGCAGTAGATATAAACAAGGTCACATGACCGCATTGCGATCGATTACCAGGGTCTGACTAATATGAGATTCCCAGTGGCTTTTAATTCTGAACTAATTCTTTTAGAAGTTCTAAAAATTGTGTTTTTACCCTTTCGTGGATCTTTATAAATTTCCAGCAAAATAAATTTACAGAATATACTGCTCGCGATCCGATCTAAAATATGCAGGAAACTCGACTGAGGGAACAGCCGGCCCTGCATTCTGCTTCCCGCGTAAACACTTGACATTTTATGACGGCCAGACCAATAAGGGAATAAGTCAGGTGGTGGCCAATGTTTTGATCCACTGCCTCTGTAACTTGGATAGACTTTAGAATGCACACAATATGGCGGCTATTCAGGCGTATAATTATCTGAGGAATACATCTCCCTCAACCCCAATTAGTTTGTTAATTAGTAATAGTTTGATTATGTCCACTTTAGTGTATTTAGTGTAATTGTGTAAGTAAATGTAATGTAAATTGTGTTCTTTTTAGTGTCAATGTTGCATCGTTGACCCAGTCGGAAATCCGAGACATTATTCTCGGTATGGAAATTAGTGCACCCTCAGCACAGCGACAACAAATTGCGGAAATTGAAAAGCAAACCAAAGAACAGTCGCAGCTGACTGCAACAACAACGAGAACAGTCAACAAACATGGCGACGAAATTATAACGAGCACCACAAGTAACTATGAGACACAAACGTTCAGTTCGAAGACCGAATGGAGGGTGAGGGCAATTTCCGCTACAAACTTGCATTTGAGGACGAACCACATTTACGTGAGTTCGGATGACATTAAGGAGACTGGGTACACATACATATTGCCGAAGAATGTGCTGAAGAAGTTCGTCACAATATCAGACTTACGAGCACAGGTGAGGGCAGTTTTGAATTTTTATAAAGGGTATTTTGGTTTAGAAATTATCTTGAACAACTGGCAACACAATATTTTTCTTAACTACTTTCTACTATGTAAGCATGTTGTTACAATTTATTTAAGCTCCAACATTATATAATAATATTTTAATAAAATATCTGAATAAACATACTTATAATATTTGGAAATGTACTACTTTTAGATGATAGCAATTTCACGCCTTTAAACTATGAATTATTTCCGTATTCTACTTAACAAAATATTATAATGCATTGTCTCAATCTCCCCTGCCGGTGCTAGTAAAGGTACGGCTTGAACCGAGTGGTTAGGCAGCCTAACATACACCGGAACGATAAACAAGTTGATGATATCTGAAAAATAAAAATGATTAATTTACGCTATGTTTTGGTTTCACCTACCTTACTTTTTACTGTCCATGTGGATTCTTTACGCCCTTTTCTGATTAGCTACCTTTGCTACCGCCCTGAACACTACTATACTGTTGCTCCATAACAACTTATCTCGTTGTGACATAATTGCGTAGGTAACGTACTTGCGATGCTCCGTCCCTTAGCCCAGTAAACTTAGTGTTGCGTAATGAACAGGCGGAGACCTCCTACCAAACTTCTCGATGTTTTCTTTGCGTATCGCTTGGGCCCCTTCGATGTATTAGCCTAAGGAAAAATAAACAATGATGTTATTGTTTTAAATTGCAATTATTTAGGACAGACCACTTACCTAATTTTAAGCGTGTGGCGTTTTCTTGTACGACGTGTGGTTTTTCAGTAAACTGCTGGTGTATTAGTATTTAACAATAATTATTGTCGAGGATTGTGTTTGTTGACGTATAACTGACATCTGACACTGTCCAAACGTCAGTCTCCCGGAACTTGCTCAGTCGAATCGTGGAGTCAGGTGTGCCACTATGCGGAGGCAAAACTTACTAGCGTACTCGATTCCTTATTGGTTGGAGAGATTTATCCCCTCCGGGGCCCCCCTTCTCACGATCTGGGCTTCCGGCATTTTCAAAAGTAACGTTCGTGGGGTTAGACCCGACCATGTCGAACTTAGGCAAATTTGCTGATTTTAAGAGAAATTCCGCCTAAAAGTCTCCTTCAAGTAACAGTTTTTGTTAGCCAATGGGCTGTTTCGAATCCAGAGGGATTTTCTTGTGAAAGGCGAATTTCGAAGTTTTTCCTCCAACCACCAGGCCACACACCACCTCCGGTGAGTAATTACGGTTCTCTCCAATTCTCTTAGTGCGCTGGTACATTTTGTTTTCTGCCTTTTGGGCCTGTTATTTTGGGACTTTTCGCCTGTTATTTTGGGACTTTTCGACTTCTTTGTACTTATAATTTTCCACCTTTGGGACCACGAGGCGACAGTGAAGGTATACGTCACGAGTTTACGTCACGAGCATACGTCAGCATCCATACGTCAGCATCCATACGACGCGCACGTACGTCAGAGGCGCTACGTCACCAGGCACGTCTTGACAATAGACAACCATCGGTTGAAAAAAAGAAGACCCCAGGGATTAAATCTTGGCAAGTCCATTCCATTTATCTTTTCTCGTTTTATAATCTTTTATTATTGATTGGTCAAAATTATTAAAATATCATTTCCACCCATAATAACGTTTATAATATCAACTTATTTAATTTATGTGCGCCGAGTATAATTATACAAGGTACCCAGGGTTCTCTCAATACTTGCCAATAGTTTACCCTTTTTTTGTAGTTTTAATACTATACTTACCTATACTTAGGCTGTGACGCCATACCTGAAAGTAGGACTAGGTTCCATGTTCCATGTGATACGCAATTATTAATTTACTGTTGATTTAAGTTACTTTGAGCATCCCATAATGTACGTACTGCAACTGTGATAATAATAGTATACCAATATAATACCAATATTATTGTTACTAAATTTTCCCGTTTTATTTATGCCATCAAGGGCCTTCACTTTCTGCTTCAATCGTTTTTAACAAAACGGGTGGCGCTTTACCTAATTATTTACATTTCATGTGCTTTAACAACTCGCACCACTCTCCGCATATGAGTTACCGGGACAACCCCTTTTAAGTGTGCCTTTCCGAAGTTAACGAAATTTATAAGTATTTGTTTTTCTACCGCTTTTCTGCCTGGACTCTCCGAGTTGCGTGGCAATGTGCTCCCAAAGTGCACCATCTCTATATGTTCAAAACTGTTTTAAATAATCGCAAAAGTGATAACTTCTACTGGAGTATCCAAGTAAACAAAAACATATGACGCTTATATTATCTAGGGTTCCTATCCAGGAACTCTAATATTATCTACTTCGGATGCTGTAGATATATTTTTTTAATTTAACTTACTTTCAATTTTTCAATTCAATTTAATACAATAAAGCAAAATTAAAATAAGTATGTCATGTAGAAATATGAAAAGATGCACTCATATCAAGGTAAAGCTGAAACCAAAATGCCGTTTGTCATTTGGGTCCACAGTATAGTTGAGCCGTTTGAAAGTTTCATTTGAAATTTTCACATTTGAAACTTTCAAAAGTGAAATATTTCGCTTATCCCATGAAGTGAAATTTCAGTGAAATTTTCGAAAGTTTCAAGGGAAAGTTTCACTTCATAACTTTCGCGAAACTTTCTCAGAAATTTCCTTAAAAACGCGAAACTTTCTCATATATTTCATTAAAATTTCGAGAAAACATATGCGGCAGGCGACCATCCCTTCATTTAATTTGGATGCGCTCGCGCCGGTTGTTAAACGGGAAGTGATATAACAAAATAAACAAAATAAACATATAATTTTTGGGCTTGGGTGGGGACTGTTTATAGGAAATGATTGCGAAATTTTCAAGTGAAACTTTCTTTAAATTTTATAAATTTCAACATCACATTGGAAGTTTCAAATATTTCAAAGTTTCGCGAAAATTTCTATAGGAAATTATTGCGAAATTTTCACGTGAATCTTTCTTTAAATTTCTTAAATTTCAACATCACATTGAAAGTTTCAAATATTTCGCGAAAATTTCTTTAAATTTCGAAAGTTTCGCGAAAATTTCATAAATTTCGAAAGTTTCGCGAAAATTTCAAAGTGAAATTTCACGTTCCCTGGAAAAATGAAATTTGCCCATCCCTAGTCCACAGTGAATCATGGGCACAAATTTGATTTCCAGATCTGCGCATTCCTATACGGAGTCAGCCCGTCCGACAATCCCCAAGTAAAGGAGTTGCGTTGCTTGGTCCTGTCCCCGCAGTGGGGCACCCATCAAACCGTGCATTTGCCAAACACCCCGCCCAACCACCCGTTCTTAAAAGACATGGAACCGCTGGGCTGGATCCACACCCAGCCAAACGAGCTGCCGCAGCTCTCCCCGCAAGACATCACGACTCACTCGAAGCTGATGCAGGACAACCAGACCTGGGACGGGGAGAAGACCATCATCATCACGTGTTCGTTCACGCCAGGCTCGTGCTCCCTCACGGCGTACAAGCTGACACCGTCTGGCTTCGAGTGGGGCAGGCAGAATACGGATAAAGGCAACAACCCGAAGGGGTACTTGCCGAGCCACTACGAGAAGGTGCAGATGTTGCTGTCAGATAAATTCACGGGTTTCTTCATGGTGCCTTCACAGGGATCCTGGAATTACAACTTTATGGGTAAGTTTGAAGTCTGTGCATTATTTATCTTATACAGTTGCGTGTTTGCTTGTCTTTCCTGTGGTAGGCTCGGTTCCTTCTTTTGTGAATGCAGTTGGGCAGGAAGTGGAGTGTACAGATACAATGATACAAATAAATTGTTAAGTCTGATTGTTTTCTTAGTTTTTGAGATTAAAAGGTCAACTAAAAACCAGGGTGATGCATTTTTGTCTGTGGAGTCCGGGTGTAGCTTCAAAAGTCGAGGCCAAAAATGACATTATAGGGTTATTTCTTGCCATTTTCGAGATATTCGACTATAATTCTGACATGGTATAAGGAATTGTTCCATGTCAGAAACATTTTGACATGGAATAAGGAATTATTCCATGTAGAAACATAGTCGAAAATTGCAAGAAATAACCCTATCTCTTACAGTTGTCTTGTTGAATAGCTAGATTGTTGATAGTTCGTTTGACATTTGCCATACTCCTGGAATGACAGGAAATATCAGGGACGCAATAGGGCATTATGGGTAAGCTGAATTTTCGGACTTTACAAAGAGTTGAAAGAGGCAAACTATTTATATATACAGGATGATTTTTTAGGTCTACCACCGCGATTTTCTCGCTCATTTTGCTCATTAACAAAACAATTTTGGACAGCTAAGCAGTGCTGCAAAATAAATCGGCATCCATGGCCAACTTGTCGCGCATTATTAAAAAAAACCTCAAACTGAGCAAAACTATTAATGGCCGTGGAATGTTTATTTTAAGAGACAGAGGAAAACTTTTATATTGAAAATTGATGGCACTGAGAAGCTTTATCTATCCAGGTGCTCAGCTAGTTTCAGCAAATTACACAGGGTCTTCGGCTCTCTTGAGACCATGAAAATTTTTGTCGATTTTAGGTTTTTTTAGTACACCGCGAAAAATTGCCATATTTTGTTTTCTTACATATTTTCTGTGCAGCCCAAAATAAGCGAGAAAATCGCGGTGGTAGACCTAAAAAAAATCATCCTGTATTGTTTTTGTCTAGACACCGAGACAAACAGCTTTGGAAGAAGCAGCATTTCTGAGTTTTATGATGTTTTGTCGAAACTTCGGAAAAAATTAAATATGGCCTTGGCACCTCTGATTTATAGGGTGGTATGAACTAAATTACCAATGTGTCAATTCTGGTGTCCTATTATTCGGCAAGACGAGTATACAATTTACTGAAAATTACACAGCTATAAATGGGCCATGGCCGAGAATTTTTCATCCAAGTAGTTGTAAGGGATGCTTCCTTATTTAATGCCCACGAAGGCATTCTAATATCTCTAAAAAGAGATAAAAAATATAACCCTTTAAGATTACATAATATCGAAAAGGTAATTTTAAGGGTTACTTAATGTCATTGTAATCTACAGCAAATTATAAGCGATACGTTTTTTATATTTTTTTGTACTGAGGCGCAAAAGCACCTTTAATTTTAAGCACATACAAAAAATAATAAGAACTGCTCTTTTATAATTTGAATATCACTTCTGGTTTAACCAGAAGTGAATATTTTTATAAATTGATATTTTGCTGCCATTATTGTCATATAATGCTCTATTATTGAGTATTTTGTTCTATTGTTTTCAGGAGTAAGACATGACCCAAGCATGAAATATGAATTGCAGCTGGCCAATCCCAAGGAATTCTATCATGAAGTGCATAGGCCTGCTCACTTCTTAAATTTCTCATCATTGGAAGATGGAGATGCTGGAGGTGGTGCTGATGGTGAGAATTCATTTGCTTAAGGTGAATTTTGTTTAACTTAAATTTTAAAGTAATTTAGATATGTACATAGTTGTTTTATAAAGATTTATGGTTTTGTCTTTGAGTTAATAAACATTTACGTAAGATCTTGGATTATAATTTAATATTAAAATTTCCCAATGTTGTTTATCCATGAACTCCTATTAAATAAACTGCAGTCTTCTTACGTAAATAAAGAAGAGCCTATACATAGACCCGCAGAATCAATGCTCTGTGTAACTTAAAGCACACCAAAAATTGGTGGCAGCAACAGTTTTGGGAGCCTTCTACCGGTCAATATCACGAGAGAACGCACATTGCGTATCATGTTGTAAGACAAAGATGAATTACCCGCGTTTTTACTGCTAGATGACATTGGATCCAGGGTGGGAAAGATCGCACCAAAAAAGATCTAGATCATAGATCAGATCATTTTTTAAAAAATATCTAAGATCGTTTAAAAATAGACATTGTCATACAAAAACGATCTTAGGTGAAAGATTGTCTATAAACGATCTGTTTAAAAACGATAATTCGATCAAAGATCTTCTAAATGATCTAAGATCTAAACGATCTAAGATCTACTAGAAAACTACATTTGGGACAAAAATCTGCAAATAATTGCACCAGCAGAACCTACTCGTTACCCAGCCGTCGGTACCCCGGGAGTTATTGATTTCTTTTCAGTAAAGAACTTTAACTTATTGCACGAAATCTCCACCTCTGAGGACTTGGACAGTGATCACAATCCCGACAATTACGCAGATAACGAAATCCACAAATTCGCCACAAATTGAGAGCTATACAAGACTTTCCTTTTACAAAACCCACCGCCTCTCAGACACATTACGGACGCCAGGGAAGTTGACGCTTACACCCAAACGCTACAAGACCTAATACAGAACGCAATAACTAACGCAACAACACACAAAACTTATCCCAGACATAGACTCGAACTACCGCAGGACATTAAGGATTTATTAACAGAAAAAAGACGTGCCAAAAGAGTGGCACAACGTACGGGCTTTAACGCTGACTATAACAGACTAAATAGACTAGTACGTGACAGAATAAAAGAGTTTAAAAATTTAGAATGGCAAAACAAAATGGAGGAAATGCTCGTTGTCAATCGACCTTTTTGGCAGCTTGTTAAAAACCTCAAGGGTAAAGGAACTTCTTGTATACCTCCCATACATGGCAAAAACGGGATTGTTTATACTGCATATGAGAAGGCTGAAGCATTTGCGGACTCCTTCGAACTTCAATTCTCTGAAAACCAAGACGCCGAAGATGATCTTGATTGGGAAGTCGAGGTTACTAGGTATACTCGCAGGAGGCTGAGAGATGCCCCACCGGGACAAATTGAGTTCTGTGAACCAAATGAAATCAATACATTAATTAAATTCCTACTGGTCCGCAAGGCACCAGGTATCGATGGCATTACCAACAAGGCGCTGAAGATGTCCAAAAAGTATAAAATCGCAATACTAAATTTAGCAAATGGAATATTGAGAACCCAATATTTCCCTAAATTGTGGAAAACCTCTCAAATTATCACTATTCCTAAAAAATCAGGTTCGCTATTTCCCACCGATTTTAGGCCTATTAGTCTGCTCTCATCTATCTCAAAAATAATCGAAAAAATAATATTGTCTAGATTACTCTCTGAGACGGAGGACCTCAACATTATTCAAAGAGAACAGTTCGGATTCAGAGCTTTCCATAATACTCAACTACAAGTCTGTCGACTCATTGAAAGATAGAAAGAATGCTGGCATACTGTTATTAGATATTTCCAAGGCTTTTGACAAGGTGTGGCATTGGGGGCTGCTATACAAAATGCTCAAGGGCGGTATTACAGTCCCTATGGTGCGCCTTGTCAAAAATTTTCTTTTTGAAAGTTCTGCGTAAAGTTAGAAGGAATAACTTCCACTACGAGAGATATCGAGGCAGGCGTCCCCCAGTGGTCGGTGCTTGGTCCGATTCTCTACTCGCTGTATATCAGCGACTTGGAACCCCACCTGCATACCCAGCTGTTTCTGTACGCGGATGACACTGCCATTCTGGCCACCGGTCGCTCACTCCGCTTCATAAAGGTTTATCTTCAAAATGCCATTGACGCGTTGCTACAATATTTCTTAAAATGGAAGATAAAAATCAATGCCAACAAGACCCAGGCTATTATTATTTCTAAAAAACGTATTCTTCCTGACATTGATAATATTACCATTGATGAAAATGTTATAGAGTGGTCCAGGGAAGCCACTTATTACCTCGGTGTCATCATAGATGTAACGCTTACCTGGGCCCCTCACATTAACAGTAGAATTAAAAAGGCAAAGGCAGCCATATCTGCCCTCTACCCTAGGCTCGCCCGCGATTCTAAGCTAAATACTTCATGCAAACTCCTTTTATACAAGCAAATTGGTTTTGCGTTCAATAAATATCTGAACAAACTACAGGTTGTACAAGATTGGCCTCGGGGGCCGATTGGTACGTTTCAAACGACACTTTACATCGTGATCTCAATATACCTCTAATTAAAGACTTTATAAAAGCGCACACTCAAAAACTATACGACATAACACCAACTATTATTAGACTCCTGTAGAGATGGGTTTGCACCGGGTACAGACTGAGTCATTTTCGATGGTTTTATGGGGTATCTGTGTTAATTGTATAGATAGAAAAAACAAGGTAGCTGTTCATGAGTTAATTTTTTGAGATATTTACGATGCTCAAAACAGATCTCTGATATCTCCAATACTTTAGGAGATACAGGGCGTTTTTGAAATTTTTGCTATTTTTTACAATTATCATAGCTCATTTGTTTTTAAACCTATATATTTCGTTGAAAACGCTTTATACGCACTTTTTTACGTAGAATCCATTGGAGTAAACAGTTTTTCTAAAAAATAGTTATTTTACCTACCAAGCCACTGAAGTAATAATTCAACTTCAGTGCCTTGGTACCTAAATAACTATTTTATAGAAAAACTGTTTACTCCAATGGATTCTACGTAAAAAAGTGCGTATAAAGGGTTTTCAACGAAACATATAGGTTTAAAAACAAATGAGCTATGATAATTGCAATAATTTCAAAAACGCCCTGTATCTCCTAAAGTATTGGAGAAATCAGAGATCTGTTTTGAGGATCGTAAATATCTCAAAAAATTACCTAACTCATGAACATCTACCTTGTTTTTTTTCTATCTATACAAATAACGGAGATACCCCATAAAACCATCGAAAATGACTCAGTCTGTACATTCGTTTGCTCCTTGGAAACATTCATATGTACCCTGAATGTACCGGGTGCATTGCTTTTTTTGCAGTTTAGAATTTGTCATGAAAAGTCCTTTTCGGCAATACCAAATAAGTGATATTTGAATGGAATTAACTGGAAAATTAGAATGAAAATACAGTTTTAAGCATTTTTGATAATATCTCTTTGTGTTGTAAGTCTAAGTCACAGCTTAAGCTGTTGCTTAACTTTAAGACTTAAAGGCTCAAATCAAATGTATTAAATATTAATTGTTATTGTTGTGAAGTAGAAATGAAATAATAATGAAATCTATTGTTGTTTGGTTGTTTTTAACAAGTTCTACAAACCCGGCTTTACACATTTATTTCGAAGTGAAAGAAGTCGTTGATACAAATTATTACACTTACCAAGGAATCAGATCAGAACAGAAATAAAATAAACTCAGAAAATACTAAATAGTAAATAAATAGTGTTTGGCACAGACAAGCAATAATAAACAAGTGGTTGTGGTTGGTATTTGGTAATATAATAAAATTATTATAAGTTAGAATGTGATGAATGTCATTTATTGAAATCGGCATTAAAAGCTCAGAAAATCGTCATTAAAAGCTCAGAAATCGGCACTGAAGTAGCCCATTATTGTACGATTTTTTCTTTTTCAATAAGTACCTAGGCCTTGGCGAGATATAAACATCAAACGTCAGACGCGGAGCCATCGCCCGTCAAAAGCGACCAAATATTCAAAACCCGGCCACAAAAGGCCCATTTAACTTTTCGTACACATTGCGAAATAACCCAACAAACACTCAACTTAATTCTGGATTTTTAATGGGCCATTGCTGTAATTGATGGATTTGTGATGGGATTGGTTGGCCTTCAATGGCCCATTTCAGCTAAAGTGTTGGAATACTACCGATGTAAATATGAGAAAAAAACACCAATGGGCCAATAATGGTTCTTTACCATGAAACCATCAACAAGGGATGTGAAAATATATGAATGATGTGCCACTTGCGTTCCACTATAGGCAAAAGTTCATATTATTACCTGTGCATTTTATTTAAATTACCATAAATGGCAAAACCTGATGAGTTTACCGCGCTTGCGCTGTGTTACTGTGGCCGTTGGATCATTTTTACTGCCGTGAGGCCGGCGTCGCTGGCGTCATATTGTAGTCGTGTGTTGCCATGTGTGCGTGCACGCCGAGTTCGTTCGGTCCATAGTGCATCAAAATGTGGTCAAAATATAAGCCGACCTATATCTGCATGTTGGATGGATGGATTAGTGCATTGTGTTGTAGTAAATAGGTGGAAGATAAGGCAATTTAATAAATGAACCTGCTGGCTATGCATACCTGATAACTGCAGGTTAAATCGAAGTTATGAGTCTCACACTGATCCCAACGTAATTTTAGTCATATTTGCCGTTTTTAAAGACACCTACGCTATAAATAGTGATAATATAGATATCTCTTTACATGTAGCAATGCTAAAATTGGCTGGCAAAACAACATCTAACCATTTTTATTGCCCATCAAAGGGCACCCCTTGGAAAAAAATCTAGTTAAAATAAAAAATTAGTGTAGGTATTTGATAATTTCAATAATTGATGTTCTTTCTCTTTTCAGCTAAACATCTGGTGTTTTATTACAATTTTGTATTTTTGTTCTTGTTTTTAATTTTTATAAGTGGTGATTTATTTTAAGTTTTTTTTAGAATTTTGCATTTTTGTTCTTGTTTTTAATATATTAATTGTTTATTATTATTTGCCTTTGATTTAAAAATCACTGTATAGGTATGTCGGAAATCCTAAAATATTCCTTTGATGGCCATTTGATGTGTACAAATTAAATGACCAACAATGTTTGAAGTATAAAAGACCTTTAATGGTCCCATATAGTTATAACACACAACCTCTATTGGTACTCCTATGGTGATCCATAAGTAAATTTGCACTGGCCATCCATGCTGGAAAAGTGAGTGATGGAACGCAGCCGGCCACCGGGACATTACGGACCCGGGCCAATGATGGTTTCCATCATCGATCCAATGATGCAGTGATGGTTACCCGATACATTTCTACAAATGGCCCATTTATCAGTGTTTGTTGGGTTGTTACCTATACCAGCGCAATCTTTCAGTATAAATATTTTAGTAGATTTAAATATCAATAGATTTGTTAAGGAGGCTGCACAACAAGCAGTAGTTTGGTTTTTCTGTTCGTAGGCGCCATACGTCATTATACTTGACCTCTAGGTAGAGCGATCGTCAAAGCAACGCCGCGCGTTGCTTGGACGGGTGATCCCGTATGATTATTTTCTTGCCCAATAAAACATTTTTTCTCTGATTTCAAAAAAGAAAATATAATATGTACCTCAGTACCTCGGCACTGAAGTTCTTTTTATGACATGTGGTTTTTATTTGCCTCGGCCAGAGGCCTCGGCAACTAAATTCCACAGGAGTCATAAAAAGTTACCTTGGTACATAAATAACTATTATTGGAGGGGAACCAATGGGAAACCAACGGGAAACAGGAAAGTTTTTATTTGGACCAAAAACCCTAACTATAATGGCGCCAAATTTAAATTTTATAAGTACCCGGTGCAAACCGTTATGCACCCTGGGTATGTACCCATTTGGGAACATTCATATGTTCCCAGGTGCATTCGCCTGCCCATCTCTAGACTCCTCTATATATAATTTAAACAGAAGACTACCTCATCGTCGACCTAGACACATTTTAGACGCCGAATAACCTTATTTTTAAACATTTTAATAAAATGAAATGTAAAAATATGTTATCGAAATTTGCCCCCCAACTATCATCATTATTATCCTCTTCATCTTTTCTTCCCTAACTCTAAATTAATTAAGGTAATTTTAATTTTAACTGGCAATCACTAAAACATTCACCTAGAGATCATATGACCTCAAACAGGTATACTGTCTCGCTCCTAAAACCCCTACTTATTGTGTAAAATTCTTTCAAGGGTAAAAGACAAAACACTGTCGCCCTTATTCAAATCCTTGAAAATGGAAATGGAAGATTTTATAAATGATCTAAGATCTTCTAAACGATCTAAGATCTTCTGAAGGACATAACATCTTCTAAATGATCTAAGGTCTTTTAAAATATTGCATCTAAAAATGCATGATATAATAGTAATTGGATGTCTATACATACTTTTCCTAATTTTGACATAGCATGAAAAGATCGTTCTTTAGTGAAACAAAAAAGAACTAGATCTAAGGTCAAGATCGCAATCTTAGATCTTTAAAAGGATCTTTTTTATATAGATCTGCCCAGCTCTGATTGGATCATATAGCATTTGGTTGTCCATTGTACAAAGAACTACGTGCAATGCCATTCATGAGTAAGGAGGATCTTACCAACTCGATGGAATCTCTGATGCTATCGTTAACACTTAACATTGACATTACAATAATCAGTTACCTAAAACTTCGATTCTTCCTTATTAACGAGTAATAAGATATAATATAAAATTTATCCATTTAATTTTTAATTGGGTTTTTCGCCACCAAACTGATTGAAAGACAACTTTTTCAAGTTGCCTCGAAAATTCATAAATTCTTAACACTAAATGAAGTAACTCAAAAAATAACTTCAACAAATTTGTTTTCTGAGCTTTCGGAGGATAAATCTTCCTAGCCTAGCCACCTGCCTCATATTGTACCCTGTGTTTTATCTAATTATCTATACTAACTTCTCTTTGAATAAGTGGCAATAATATTTTACTGAATTCCACTGAACATTCAGCAACACAGTTGCCCGTATTTCCTAGAATAAATGTAGATTCTTTAATTTTTCGTCTATTTCCTACTTCTTCTTTTAGAATTGGTTTGGAACTATCCCACAATATCCTATGATTGTTATTAAAGGAATGTTCACATATTTTTGACTTCGAAATTTGATTTTGCCTGATATAATTTTTATGTTCTTTTAAACGAACGTTAAATGGCCTACAAGTCTCCCCAACATAGAACTTTCCACATTCACAAGGAATTTTATAAATGCAATTTTTTGAACTTTGTGACTCATTAAATGGTTTTGTTTTAACTAGCATCGATCTTAATGTATTTTTGGTTTTAAATAACGATTGCCTATACGTTTTAGCTTATCTGACAGTCCAGGAATATAAGGAATTATTAAATTTACTGGTCGGTCCACCAGATTTATTTCTCTAATTCTATTAGCATTGTTATTTTGTTGGCAATCCTGAAAAACTTGCTCAACAAATTCAATAGGATAACTATTCTTCTCAAGAACATGTTTTATATGTTTAATTTCCTCCTCAAATTTTGTGTTATTAGAACAAATCGTTCTAGCACTGTCATACAAACTTTTAATTACTCCTTTTTTAACACTAATATGATGATTGGAGTTGAAATGGAGATATCTATTAGTATGTGTTGGTTTTCTATAGACACTAGTTTCTATATTATCTGATTTCAGTATAGAAACATCTAAGAAAGGTAATTCATTATTATTTTCAATTTCTAAGGTAAACTTAATAGAAGGTTCTTGAGAGTTTATAAAATTTAATAATGAATTTAACTCATCTACTCCATGTTCCCATATAACAAATATGCCATCTACATATCTCCACCAAACATTAGGTTGGTGAACATATCTAGTCTATTCATTTTGTTCAAAATCTTCCATGAATAAATTGCTTATGAATGGTGATAAAGGAGACCCCATAGCCATTCCAAATTCCTGCTGTTAAAATTCATTTCCTAGTTGAAAATAAGTGGTTTTAACACATAGTGTTGTTAGTTCTAATATTGCATCTATATTCAAATTTGTCCTTTCTACTAAAGTCTGATCACTTTCTAACTTTCTGCGTAAAATATTCAATGATTTGTCAACAGGGACATTTGTAAAAAGACTAACCACATCAAAACTAGCTAATATATAATTATCCGGAAATTGATGTTCCCTAATTTTTTCTAGAAAATGATTACTGTTTGTGATAAATGAATTTGAGTTTCCTACTAACGGATTAACAATTTTAAGTAAATATTTTGCTAACGAATGACATGGCGAATTTATTGAACTTACAATGGGGCGAAGAGGAATGTTAGTTTTGTGTGTTTTTAAAATTTATATTATAATGTATTATGACAGAATAGTTGGTACTGGCCCACATAATTATTGTTTATCGGCTTACGTTTTGTCAAATGTCAAAGTGGTATATGCTTTTTACTTTTTGCGTTTTTCATTGTATACCTACACGTAGTTGAATGTTTACTTTTTTTGCATTGAGGATTTGCTTGACAAATTGTTTTTGTTTGGTATTTAGTGTCATCACACATGCTGTTAATTTTAAACTTCTCAACTCAACTGTTATAGAAGTTACTGTAATTTATTCTTATAAACAACAGATTTGAATTGGATTGGATTGACCCAAAGACAATCATTGATTGACCTGTTAGGTGACCAGAAAAAACGTATCTCAGAGACCTGTGCAGAGGCAGTTCTCCGCATATTCCGGTTTTATTATGCTTTTCGCTGTTGTGTTGAGTTGAGGGTCATCTTTGATCCTGAATAGAACTAGAGGTTATACAAAAAGATAGTTTTATTCTGGGTAACTTCAATGGATGATAAAAGACTAAAACTATGGAATTAGACTATTTTACGGTCTAACTTTCCAATGCCGCCCTGTTTTCGAGATAAAACTAAACAAAGAACATTGCTGCATCAATTAATAATGTCCCTGGGAAATAACAGTGGTTACATGTTTTGTCGCGAAAGTTTCGCGTTTGTGGGACCTTTAATGCTATCTTCATTAAATATTTTTGTGCTGTATTCTGTTTTATAATAAGAAAATGGCAATATTTCGATGTCATTTCAAATATGATCTTAATATTGTCACAACATAAAAAAATTTAGGTGCAAGTTATTTCTCTGTAATATGTGAGGAACATTTTTTTCTATTGTGTGTAACTTGCGTTATTTATTTCCGAAATGTTACTGAAATGTGGTAATCCCGGTGGTAACTGAAATATGAACCGAACACACCTGTGCGGACATGTGGGCGGTGGGTACCATTTTACATCAACTCTTGGGTGCCGTTGTACTTAATGTCACCTCACCCGCTGGCATCTTGTATTTATATTACCTGGTCCTGGTGTTTACTCAGAGTGGGGTAATGGATACAGATACCCTTTGCTTATTTAATGATCAGTAACTACTTAATGGGTTGTTTCAATATTTTACGAAAAATTTGTTGCCTTTTCTCTGTGATTTTGGGTAAATAATACATTTCTGGCTACTTCAATTTACAAAATTTAGGCGACAGTTTACTCCTTGATCATAAAAGCTTCTAATTTTAAATACTTGGTCAGGTACTGAAGAATTTTTGAGTACTAGTGAAATTTTAGTAGTAGTGAACACACAAATAAATAGTGAGAGAAGAAATAAAGGTGGGATAAAATTATCCTTGCATAGTTACCTTCAAGTGATTCAGGGAACTCTGGATCATCCTCTGCTTCTTCTTCAATTTCTGTAACGGGCATGTTACTACAGCTGTTCTTGCAGTTCATGCACATATTAGAACAGTTAAGGCCTGCTTTTTTGTATCCACAGTTGGTCTGACAGGTCTTCATGCATTTGAAAGAAATAAGTTTTAAAACTGCTTCTAGTGCCTTTGGTTTCCTTCCAACCCCATTGTTCATGACCTTTTTTATTTCCAAGTCATTGTTTTACTTGAAAGTATATTTACTCTCAAAGAATGTTGCTGTGCGGTAGGAGGTAGGGATGCCAAATGTGATATTGTTCTGTATGTTGAAAGGCAAGGAACTACAGATAAAATAATTCAGTTAAAGGGAAAGTTGCACTTCACTTTTTTTTTGCTATTCGCCAAAAACTACCCATTTCCCTGATATTTCAACGCTCTTTTGTGTGGAAACCATATGACCTACATACAAAAAAATGTTAAGAGACATAAATTGTAGGTAATTTTCTCCTATTTATTTTCCTACAGGACCACTTTATACGTAAATAGCTTGCTTTGCAAGTTATAAGCTGAAAATCACTAAAAAAACATCATATGTGCCATGAAAATTTTTGTTGGACAACTTCAGACTCGTGTTCAGCGCGTCAGAAAACATAAAATAAACCACTAAAAACAATTACACCAGAAGTTTCCACTTCTAACCCTCCTTCTTTACCATTTCAGTGAACTTTGACTAGATTCTTCTATGTGAAGGTTAAATATCCCATGAATGCTCTTATAACAAAAAGAAAACATTTTTTTTTAATTCTCATTGTGTTATACAGGAATCGGCAGAACGGACGCAACAGTAACAGAATATATGGGGCATTAGGCATGTTCAAGTTTTTTGGGCCCTATTTTGGTTGCATGCCTACTCTCAGGGCCCTAGGGGTATCTAGCGAAAATTTGGGGGGGGTTCAGGATCGGCTCAAGGCTCAAGCTTTTGGGGAGCTGGGTGCCGGATGAAAGTAAGGAGCCCCGGCAAGGAATTATTTAATCCATTAAGAACAAATTTTTGAAAATTGATAGGTACGCCACTAGAATGGTATATTTTTTGCATGTCACTTTTTAAAAAAGTAGGCATGAGTTATTACATTACTTCAGTGACGTATATATAAATTAATTTCGGGTGGGGAGGGACAATCTTTGTGGATTTCTTTCAAACAAGTGCATTTAAAATAATTCTGTAAAATTTTTCGCAGGCGAAATTTTTTAGAAATAAGGGAAATTACTTAAAATTAGTCTTAGGAAATCCCAATATCTTCAGATTTTCAAGCTGCAGCGAATATTTTCAAGTTTTGAAATGGTTTCGGCACCGCCCTTTTAAATACCTACGCTACTGACTGGATAACCCTGTACACGGGACTCGGAGGCGCGGGGTCTGTCAAAACGCAGGCCGCGTACGCCGCACCGTTCGCACCCACCTAGAGCCGGCCCTGGAGGGGTTAGACCAGAGGGGGTAAAACCTACTATTTTTAAATGGTTTTTAATAAAAAACTGAAACAAGTTTAAGTTGAACAAGTTTAACATTACAATTTAAAAATATTAAATATTAATTATAATACCTATCCCTTTTCTACTTATTAGATTTCTCAATATTACGGATATATTCCTACACATTCTTTGCCTGGCCTGACGACACCTTTAGAATTATGGCCAGTAGGTATGGTAAAACATTTCTTTGCGGCACTTATTGCCTAACTGAACCTTAAAAATACTAAATAAATCTTCAAATACAAATCAGTAGGTACTAATCCATTTATAAAAGAGACTCTGGGAATCCCCTATTCCCTATTCTCCTAATCCATGGCGCAGGCAGCCATGCACCACCGTTCACCGTTTACTGTTGTCTAGTGTTGCCAGTTGTTTTATTTTATTTGAAAGCATTATATTCTGATGATAAAACTCGGGACTGTACTGATCCAAAAATTATGTTTTGTTGGCAGTTTTCGGGCGGCTTTCCAAGCTCTACTGGAAAACCAATTTAATAAATTATTACACTCACGGGACAATTTTTTATAGATGATATGTTCCTAAAAGGTCATGGTTTGTGAAGTAGGTATTGGTTTGGCGTTTCCTCGAAAGCCTGGCCAACTGCTATTTTATTAAAGGGTTATCATATGTAGCAACATTTTTGTTACCTATTGAAATTCTTTTTTATACTTTAGGTAAAATGTGTTCCACTATTGTTAATAATTATTATTGTTGTTATTTACCTAAAGCATTTATAAAAAAGAATTTCAAAATTGCCCCAATTTCCGAGATCCCCATGTTTAGCACCGGAACTTCTTTTTAGTGTGGGCAAATTAGACTTTTTAGAAGAAAAAAATTATAAAGTTTTGAAATTTTTGGTTGTGAACTCCCAGTAGGAACCCGAATACAGATCCGAAGAGTTCCCACCCTCCCGGGGGGAGCTTCGTCCCCTTTTCCCCAAAAAAACTCCCCTAAACGTGACCTTGATGGTGTTTTTTGCGTTTTGCACGTAAACCGTAACTCTGACGAGAAAAAGTTATAGGACTTTTTAAATTCTCCATTAAATTCTACACAAAAATGGTCATATATTTTTTTTGCGTATCTCCCACCCAACTCGAATAAATGACCTTGGAATATATGCATAGTTTTCAGCGCGAATAAAAAATAAGCCTTGCGCAGTCTTTTGCGTCGATTATCTCGAAAAGTAGTAGCGTGAGCAAAAAATGTATAGAAGCAAAATTGTAGAGCAGTTCTTTCTCTACAAGACTCATATTGGATAAAATATTTTTGAGAAAGTATTAGTGGACATATGATGATTTTTTATACCTGTGTATTCTGTACTTTGAGCGTGTTTCCACACCACCCATCAGGTAACGCTCTCGGTGCGTTTTTTAAAGTGGTTTCCCCTATAGGCCTATTCCACTTATGAAATATAAATATTTAATCAATTGCCTCTGCAAAATGATCCTGCTCGATGGAATTTAAACAACTCTGCCCATGACAATGAGAACACGTTGTAGAGCAGTGCAAGCCAATCTTTGCACATGTACAATGCTTTCCACAGCCCTTTTTACAGCCGCCAGATATGAGCTGCAGAATTGAGGCTGGAGCTGCTGCTATGAGTAGTGAGCACTGGCATTAGAATGTTGTTAGTTTTTCTACAGCCCCATTGATTATTGAATACGTCGACCACTTCTTGTAAATCCTTTCTTGTATTTATTAAGCTTACGGTCTGTGATTTTCCTTTGCCAAAGAAAGCAGACGTGGTGTCGCAGCCACTAAACGCAAGATCAAATAAAATATGATCTTTGCAATATTTTAAAACTGTCGAGTTTTGTAAGTCCTGGGAACTATACACCCTTTCCTAATTATTTCCTTGGGTGTCTCTCAAAAAGCGAATGTCTTTCTCTGGAGAACATAGAGCGATAGTTGGGTGTATAGTTCTCAGGGTGTATAGTTCCCAGGACTTACAAAACTCGACAGTTATAAAATATTGCAAAGATAATATTTTATTTGCTCATATGCGTTTAGTGCGGCTGCGACACCACGTCTACTTTCTTTGGCAAAGGAAAATCACAGACCGTAAGCTTAATAAATACAAGAAAGGATTTACAAGAAGTGGTCGCCGTATTCAATAATCCTTCATTGGCAAAAGATGACAGTGCAAGAGATTTACGCTTGTTCTATATAAGGCACCTAGACAAGAGACATTTTTAAACTATTGTCGCTTTATTTTATTTAATAAGCTAGTTGGCCAGTCGAGTTATGCAGTCATTTTGTCCAGACTACCACCTACATCTGATGCAGTAAGACAACATTCCTATCGCGTTTTTCATCAAATTCATTTGTGGAAAGGAAGAAATTTGAGAGCAACTGAATGGGGCTGTAGAAAAACTAACAACATTCTAATGCCAGTGCTCACTACTCAAGCACAAGCTCCAGCCTCAATTCTGCACCTCATATCTTGCGGCTGTAAAAAGGGCTGTGGAAAGCATTGTACATGTGTAAAGATTGGCCTGCACTGCTCTACAACCTGTTCTCATTGTCATGGGCAAGGGCAGAGTTGTTTAAATTCCATCGAGCAGGATCATTTTGCAGAGACAATTGATTAAATATTTATATTTCATTAGTGGAATAGGTCTATAATAGAGGAAACCACTTTAAAAAAACGCACCGAGAGCGCTACCTATTGGGTGGTGTGTCATTTTGTCCAGACTACCACCTACATCTGATGCAGTAAGACAACATTCCTATCGCGTTTTTCATCAAATTCATTTGTGGAAAGGAAGAAATTTGAGAGCAACTGAATGGGGCTGTAGAAAAACTAACAACATTCTAATGCCAGTGCTCACTACCCAAGCACCAGCTCCAGCCTCAATTCTGCACCTCATATCTTGCGGCTGTAAAAAGGGCTGTGGAAAGCGTTGTACATGTGTAAAGATTGGCGTGTACTGCTCTACAACGTGTTCTCATTGTCATGGGCAAGGGAAGAGCTGTTTAAATTCCATCGAGCAGGATCATTTTGCAGAGGCAATTGATTAAATATTTATATTTCATTAGTGGAATAGGTCTATAATAGAGGAAACCACTTTAAAAAAACGCACCGAGAGCGCTACCTATTGGGTGGTGTGTCATTTTGTCCAGACTACCACCTACATCTGATGCAGTAAGACAACATTCCTATCGCGTTTTTCATCAAATTCATTTGTGGAAAGGAAGAAATTTGAGAGCAACTGAATGGGGCTGTAGAAAAACTAACAACATTCTAATGCCAGTGCTCACTACTCAAGCACCAGCTCCAGCCTCAATTCTGCATCTCATATCTTGCGGCTGTAAAAAGGGCTGTGGAAAGCATTGTACATGTGTAAAGATTGGCCTGCACTGCTCTACAACCTGTTCTCATTGTCATGGGCAAGGGCAGAGTTGTATAAATTCCATCGAGCAGGATCATTTTGCAGAGGCAATTGATTAAATATTTATATTTAATTAGTGGAATAGGTCTATAATAGAGGAAACCACATTAAAAAAACGCACCGAGAGCGCTACCTGATGGGTGGTGTGGAAACACGCTCAAAGTGCAGAATACGCAGGTATAAAAAAAAACATCATATGTCCACTAATACTTTCTCAAAAATATTTTGTCCAATATGGATCTTGTATAGAAAGAACTGCTCTACAATTTTGCTTCTATAATTTTTTTTGCTCACGCTACTACTCTTCTAGATAATCGACGCAAAAGACGGCGCAAGGCTTATTTTTTGTTCGCGCTGAAAACTATGCTTATTTTCCAAAGTCATTTATTCGCGTTCGGTGGGAGATACGCAAAAAAAATATATGACCATTTTTGTGGAGAATTTAATGGAGAATCTAAAAAGTCTTGTAAAGTTTTCTCGTCAGAGTTACGGTTTACGTGCAAAACGCAAAAAACTCCGTCAAGGTCACGTTTGGGTGGTGGTTTTTTGGACAATAATAATAATAATAATAATAATAAACTACCTAAAATTCATTGTAGGAGATGCATCGGTAGTGGATGACAGATGCAGATACGGGTGCCCAACTTCAGAAACAATCCAGCACATAACAGGAGGATGTCAGATGTTCGCATCAACGGAATATAAGGAACGACACGATTCGGTTGCCAAGATCTTGCACCGGGAACTGGCGGAAAAGCTGCTGCTTGTGCAGACAGAGAGGGTCCCATATTACAACTACACACCTGAGCCTGTTCTTGAGAACAGCAACTACAAGATGTACTGGGATCGTACAGTTCTGACTGATCAACGAGTTGCCCATAACAGACCGGACCTTATAATAGTTGATAAAATTTCTAGGAAGACAACTCTGATTGATGTGGCCATCCCGAACAACAACAACCTGCGTGTGAAGCAAGTCGAGAAGATCGCGAAGTACAGAGACTTAGAAGAGCGAATTAGAACGCAATGGGAAATGGAGAACGTCCAGACGATTCCAATCATCATGTCAACAACTGGTGTTATACCAAAAAGTTTGCTGAGAAACATCAAGGAGCTGAATCTAACTGATAGTCTTTACAGGTCCATGCAGAAAGCGGTACTACTTGCGACAGCCCGAACCGTCAGGAAATTCATGGGGAATGCAGGATCGTCCAACAACATCAATGTCACCTAAGGCCCGATAACATGGCAAGGGTCTCGTCCGAGCCAGATCCTTTTGGTATCCGGGATGCCCGGGATCTGAGTGAATGTTCCCCGTAGAGGGAGTGCGAATGCCTTTTGGCTAAGTCGAGATAATAATAATAATATTTTTGTCATAGGGCCGCTGCCTGGGGATCGCCAGGGCATGTCTGGAGCCGGCACTGGACATGACAGCGAGCGGGACGTCGGTGACAGGGCGCTGATGAGGCGGGCCCCTGTTGCACAAACAGCTACAGCCCAACAACAACACGAACATCTACAACATGGGAGCCAAACGAGAACTAGGGTTCCACCCACCGAAGGTGCTGCGCGGGAACTTCAGCCAGGGTTCACAGAGGCGGGATTACAACGACGACGCATGAAATGGACTGTGTCCATGAATGAATCGATTATGCGTATTTTTTACAGGGTGACAAACTTAGGACAAGAGATGATCGGCTACCGACAACAACTGCATGCCGAGTTCTGCAGGGAGTTTCCACACATGCAAGTGTCTGAACAAAGGGTGTCAGATCAGTATCGAACTATTCTAAGAAATAACCGAATTCCAGAAACGCGACTTAACGCTATCAAACGGGAAGTTGAGCTAGAGATCCACGGCGAACACATAGACATAGATGACAACAACAACATAATGGGGAACTTCAAGCGCCTGGACAACAACTAGAAGCCGAAACGGTAGAACCAACAACCGAGAGTCTGGAATCGGTTAACGAAGAACATTTTGAAGGCTTAAACGCACATATGAGACAGGCAGTGTTGCGATACGAAGGCACAGACCCACTGAGCAGGCCACCGCTACCAAGATTAAATTCTTCCAGGAAACTTGCTATCGTGCTCGATCTTATGAACACACGAATTTTACCAAACTATGTTTCAGTGACACCAACATTAGAACGTATGCACATGTTAATCTACTGTGCCGCAACGGCAGTCACCACTGTAATGGGTGCCAAGATCCGAACGGCCCAAGAGTTGAATCGTGCAAGACCAGAACCACGAATGGCTCAATGGGAAATGCGACTAAATCGGAAGATCGAGAGTCTCCGTAAAGACATAGGACAAGTGACGGAATATATCAGAGGAGTTAGAACTAGAAGGATCCAGAGGGCGGTGCAGGCAATAATGAGCCGCACCCAAATGCATTCTCGGCATGACCCCGCGAACATCACTGCTCAACAATGTCTTGACACATTAAAACAAAAACTTTCTGTTTTCGCAGGGCGTCTGAGGAGATACAAGGCTAGTAACAACAGGAAACGAGACAACAAACTCTTTGAACGATCAGAAAAGGGTTTCTACCGTGCTTTTAATTCTAGCGCCGATGCCACAAATGCGAGTTACCCTAGCAGAGAACAGGTCGACGGTTTCTGGAGAAATCAACTTGCCACACCAGGTCCATACAATGTCAGTGCAAGCTGGATCAGCGAAGAACGCGAGATGGGCCGGAACTATAGCCAGATGCAACACGAGCAATTCACAACCGCTGAGGTTTCCGATGTCATCAAGAATTCCCACAACTGGAAGGCACCAGGTCCAGATCATCTCCAAAATTATTGGATTAAGAAGTTGTGGTGCAGGCATGAACAGATAACTACCTTAATTAATGAAGTCTTGCTCGATCCTCTGAAAATGCCATTGTTTCTTACACAGGGTGCAACCTACCTGTTACCAAAAGACCAGCGGAATACGGATAACCCTGCCAAGTACCGCCCAATAACCTGCTTGCCTACGCTGTACAAGATAATCACATCTTGCCTTACGCAGCGAATATATGCTCACTGCGAGCGGAACAACATCATTGCAATGCAGCAGAAGGGCTGCTCGAAGGGCGCAATGGGATGCAAAGAGCAACTCATCATAGACTCTGTCATCTGCAACCAGGCTCATTCCAAGCAACGAAACCTCCACATGGCTTATGTGGACTACAAAAAAGCATTTGATTCCGTACCTCACGACTGGCTCACAGGTATCTTAAAGCTGTATAAAATAGATCATCATACAGTTTCCTTTTTAGAACCCGTTATGACAACCTGGCGCACTAAGATACAACTCAGAACCGCAAACAGTAACATCGAGACCGACACAATCAACATCCGAAGAGGGATTTTCCAAGGAGATTCACTCAGTCCACTGTGGTTCTGCATGGCGATGAACCCTCTATCACATCGGTTGAACTCTACAAAATATGGCTTCGCTATCAAAAGCAACAACGCAGAAGCGATCAAGTTGAATCACCTATTATATATGGATGATTTAAAACTGATGGCCGCAACCAAAAACCAACTAACGCAAATGCTTAAAATTGTAGAGGAGTTCTCTAGGGACATCGGAATGCTGTTTGGACTGGACAAGTGCCGCACCCTTAATATCATCCGGGGAAAGCTCGAACAAAGCGCACACGAGATGCAGGACGGCCAGGAGATCGAAGCAATGAGCAAGGGAGATACATACAAGTATCTCGGGATGAAACAAGCTCAAAGGATAGACCATCGAACAATGAAGACTGATTTAACGAATGAATTCATAAAGAGAGTAAGACAAGTAGTGCGAACTGATCTTAACAGCAGGAATTTGTTTAAGGCCCTGAACACGTATGCCTGCTCTGTACTCAGCTATTCGTTCGGAATAGTGAATTGGACCAACACGGACATCAACAACCTGCAACGAAAAGTTAGGACACTACTGACAAAAGCTCATAAACATCATCCTCGTAGCGCCGTAGAAAGAACAACTCTGCCACGTCAACTAGGAGGAAGAGGATTGGCAGACCTCAGCAAGCAATTGGACCAACAAATAATAAATCTGCGTAATTATTTCCAGAGACAGGCCAACAGCTCCACACTGCATAAAGCTATATGCGGAGCAGACGTCTCAACACCGCTACGTCTGACGGAACACGAGCGTCAAAATCACCACCGAACCGACAACGATAAACTACAGAGGTGGTTGGGGAAGCCGCTGCACGGGAGGCATCCTAATGAGGTTAACCAGGAACATGTCGACAAGTTAACGTCGAACTATTGGCTGACCTCGGGACGAATGTTCCCCGAGACGGAAGGCTTCCTACTGGCCATACAAGATCAGGTTATACCAACTCGCAACTACCTAAAATTCATTGTAGGAGATGCATCGGTAGTGGATGACAGATGCAGATACGGGTGCCCAACTTCAGAAACAATCCAGCACATAACAGGAGGATGTCAGATGTTCGCATCAACGGAATATAAGGAACGACACGATTCGGTTGCCAAGATCTTGCACCAGGAACTGGCGGAAAAGCTTCTGCTTGTGCAGGCAGAGAAGGTCCCATATTACAACTACACACCTGAGCCTGTTCTTGAGAACAGCAACTACAAGATGTACTGGGATCGTACAGTTCTGACAGATCAACGAGTTGCCCATAACAGACCGGACCTTATAATAGTTGATAAAATTTCTAGGCAGACAACTCTGATTGATGTGGCCATCCCGAACAACAACAACCTGCGTGTGAAGCAAGTCGAGAAGATCACGAAGTACAGAGATTTAGAAGAACGAATTAGAAGGCAATGGGAAATGGAGAACGTCCAGACGATTCCAATCATCATGTCAACAACTGGTGTTATACCAAAAAGTTTGCTGAGAAACATCAAGGAGCTGGGTCTAACTGATAGTCTTTACAGGTCCATGCAGAAAGCGGTACTACTTGCGACAGCCCGAACCGTCAGGAAATTCATGGGGAGTGCAGGATCATCCAACAACATCAATGTCACCTAAGGCCCGATAACATGGCAAGGGTCTCGTCCGAGCCAGATCCTTTTGATATCCGGGATACCCGGGATCTGAGTGAATGTTCCCCGTAGAGGGAGTGCGAATGCCTTTTGGCTAAGTCGAGATAATAATATAATAATATAGCATTTATTGCCCAACAGGTAACCCCCATTTACAGGACAAGTATATAATAACGAGTAAGAGAATCACATATGCATATTAGGTACTAATAAACTATACATTATAACCGGAAAGGTTAAAAAAATTAGTTGGAATTTTTAAGTGGGTTCGGATTCCTTTGTGACCTGAATTCGTTGCCCCAACAAACTATTCTCCCCTCCTAAATCAAACACCTAAATAATCATACAATATTTAATGGAAAATAACTGTGAATAGTTATGACAATTCAAAATTTAAATTAGTCGTTAGATTTTGATAACAAACAAAAAAATTTAAAACTTAGTGAATTCGTTATAAAATTTCGAACGTCCTGTATTTTTGAGAGTCTCTTGGAACTACTAGCACTTGAGGTTTGAGTGAAAGTTTATACTTGCGACTGTGACACTTGATCGAAGAATATCTTGTGTTCGATGCGACGACCCTTCCCTTTTTCTGACTGTGACGACTTTCCTGCTACGAACTGGCCTTAACGGGTGGCTTGCATTAGGCGCATGTGTTGACTAGCTAGAGCAGAGCCAGAGCGATTTATTAAGAAGGTATATAAAATTCAACTTAAAACAGAACTACTTATTTTAAGACTTAATTATTAAAAAAATATAAAATCAAATTCAGCTGAATTTAGAACCTGCAATAAATTGCTAGTCGTTTAACTTTATGATAGTTAAACTATATAGGGAATTTGATTCGAAATTATTTATTGAACTTGGAAATTATTAATAAAAATTATATCTGAATATTAATATTTCGTTAAGTGGACTCTCTAGTATTTATGAATTTATTGCGAAATTATCGACGAAATTCGATCGGGTAGTATTTTGCCAGGGGTGAAAATGATGTTTTTAAACAAGTATAATATTAAAAAGGAAATCTACTGGTCAGGAGAACGAAAGTCTTAGGTAGCTGTTCTTTTTTAGAGGTACCAAAAAAGGTTATAACTGACAAGTTATACAAAAAAACAGCAACCTCGAGAGAAAATGGCCGCAGGTGAGGTGGTACTGAATAAAAAAACAATTTCCGAAAATATGAACGATATAATAAAAAAACCACACTCACCTAGGCGATTTTCCTCCTCTAGTAGTCCTTGATCGATTCCTGCCCAACAGAACTCCGTTCCAAGCTCCTAGTCAGCTTATGGCGACGTCAGTTTTGCAATGGCGGTGTTCACTCCGCCGTGAAAGAAAAGAAAAAGATTTAATCACCCCAACCAGGCACTACAATGAAAATACTTCACCAAAACCAATTAACCCGTACTACCGATCAAATTCGCGATCAATTTAGAGCAAAATGCTAAAAAAACCAAACGAGAAAATATTCAGAAAAGGCGATTGCCACTAGAGAGTACCGATTAATTCGAGAGTCAAAAATGAAAGGGGACGAGAGACGCTGCGTCGTTCGATTCATTCTATACAACCGTGGTACATAAAAAAGTGCAGCCAATAGGAATCGAGCTGCTGGAGTCAATTGACGGTTTATTTCAAACGATTTTCTTTACTTGTACAGTAAATATTAACAAAACAAATGCTATATAATTAAAGCAATTTAACATACTTACTTCTATTCAATCTGTTCGCAAATATTTACATAATAAATTCCACTGCCTGTTCTACCAAATATCGAAAACTAGTCGACATGTTCTGCGGGTTGCGCTACCCACTACAAGAGGTCGCTGGCGGCACGGTCGCGAAATTAATTTGTTTATAATTCGAAATATCAATAATTTAACAAGAGAATGTAAGCTGTACCATCCTATAATAGGTGTGCCTTCTTAGTTTATGCCTGTCTGGAATCAAATAAAAACGTTGTAACGGGTTTCTTGGAATTTACAAAAAAATCCGTTACACATTCCTCCAACCCGATCAAAAAAATACGAAAACTCCAAGTTGAGTATTTTTTCCTAAGAAAATTCAAAGAACTCTAACAATTAAAAATATACTGGATGGTGTAAAATTACCGTAGGTCGGTTAATAAATTAGCCGCACTCCAAAGCCTACGCGAAATTTCCCTCAGTGTAGGTACTTATCATTGGACACCGAAGTGCTCTCCAAGCCTCCGATAAGCACTATACCACTGCCAGATATGAGTTGTTATTGATCCAAGACAGCAAAACCAAGATATTAAGAAAATTTGACAGTGAAACTTATTGATAAGTAGATAAGTGGAAAGAAATAGCAGATCACTTGTTTTCGGACACCGAAGTGCTGTCCTGGCCTACGACAAGCGATATACCAATCATTGCCACCTACCTCCATCAATCAACAGACAGCTCAAAGTAGGTATGTAAAACTGAGAAAAAAATTGTCAATTAAATTACCACAAGTTATACAAAATGAAAAGAGACGACAAATACTGATACTTCCTTCGTTCAGCGTTATTCCATCAAGACAATAATCATAATAAATCATTTTAATACCAATAAAGTTAAATCCACATTATCCCCAACCCAACTTAACCTAAAGAGGAGAAAGGAATTGAAAGGAACTCCTCGAAGCAAATCGAACCTGTCTGCCAGCGACACATGTAAGCCTCTGGACCTGAGTCACACGGTACTGAGCACCTGTGGTTCCTATCGCGGAAAGTCACATTAGTAAACTCTCAGTACCCGAGGATCTCAAATCCAAAAAACGAACATACCCCTCCAACATACGGGCGCGATAAGGACCTGACAGAAAAAGAAGATATGACAGTCTTGGCCAAAACTGCCATATCCGTCACTTATAAAAGTAGACTGCCTGCTCATCTGTGACTCATTGCAGGATATAGAGGAAACAATTTATCCGGAAGAACTAACTGGTCTGTCAAAAAGAAAACAAAAAAATGTATAGAAACCAAATCATCACACAAGAGGGTTTCAACCTGTTGTGTGGAGCAGTGATGAAAAGAGTGGGTCTGGAATGGATAGCATTCCAGAAAAAAAATGGAATTATTTACTATGGAAACAAAAAAATTGTGAAATTGGCTAATTGTACAGGGGGGGACAAAAGGGTAGGAAATCAAAAATAAAAAAATAACCCCACTGGTTAAAATAATTTCATGCTAAACTTACGGCCGATCACCCTCAGGCACGTGTGCTCTGTTTGAATAAATCTAGGTTCCAAGAGAAACGAACATGAAACCATTTCAAGCAACATCGCAACTAAACAATACGGGAAATGAAATATTGGAAGACCCAGTACAATAGCAAACCTCACCAAAAAAAAACGAACCCCATCCAATCAAAATATAAACCTCAAACGTATTGAACGCCATGATCATGACCAATAGGACGTTAAGATGAATCACGTGTTATTCAACCAGAATTTCCCAAACTGATGGCAGAGCCGAGAATTGTGACACCAATAAAAGCATGGTCTATTACCCGAAAACAATCCACATTTTCTCATCCTGTCTTACAGTTGGTACTACTTAGGTATTAATAAATAACACGTATCTCATCAGCCAGCGGTGTTATGCTGGTTGATTCAATGGTTATCAGATTCAGTACTTGCTGATGAACCATGAACTCATAAATAAGTACCCACCAAACTAACCCAAGTAACACATTTTGAATGGTTGGAAAGTCCAAAACATGCTACCACCAAATGTTAAATTTGCAATCCGAAGTCCGCAATTCCTTCATCAAAAAAATAATCAATGTCCAGTTCATTAAGAAAAAGAATCATAAACACTACTAATTGAACCTCCAAAACAAGTCCAAAGAAACTCCAACAATATAACAGAATATCTCGGAATCCCTATTCCGATATATTCAAAAGAATACAGGCTCATCAGCCGAATATTCAAAAAAACTATACAGGCAATGTGGTATTAAAATAAAGGTCTATAGGTCTGTATATTAGCTGTTCCCTAGAGGTGACATAAGTCATAATTTAAAAAAATTAGGAACGCTAATTTCAGAGTTACCCTCTACCATTTCACCACACAGCACCCATAGTAAAGTGTTTACTAGAAAATTGTCACCAGACAAGTTATGAAAATAATAATGAGGTACATTGACAAAGGAACGGCACAGATCGAATCACCTACTCATCACCTGACTGGTCAAGATCGTCATCGGTCTCTCGATCGTCAGAGTAATTTGGTTTGAGATCCTTTATATGAAAGTTACCCAGATTATTTCCGGATATACTAAAGGTAAAATAACTTTGTGCATAATGCATGGAATGTATTTGGGAGCCAATTTTGCCGAATATGCATTAGCAGCATTAGATAAAGTGAAATTCTTTTTCCAAACATAATCTCCTACATGAAAAGACATAGGGCGCTTCCTTAAATTGTAATGTCTAGAGTTTTTCTCGTGAGCACGTCTGAGCTTAAACCTGACATCAGAAAATACCTTAGGTAACTCTTGCAAGTCATCTACCAGTTGGTTTTTTGCTTCTATTACAGGAATGTTATTGGCATTTTCTGCGATTTTACCATAATAGTCACCTGAAAGTGGGATATTTCTACCGAAAACTAAAAATGCTGGTGAGTAGTCAGTTATTTCGTGTTTAGCTAAGCGGATAGCTTGTGCAATCTGATGTATATTTCTATCCCAGGTTTTATGATTCTCATGAATGTAAGATTTTAAAGCTGTCACTATGACACGATTTACCCTTTCAGTATGATTTATTTGCGGATGATAACGAACATTATAAAATATTTTTTGCACCCTATATTTCTCCATGAGAGTCTTGAACTCTCTGCTAATAAATTGGCTTCCATTGTCACAACAAAATATCTGGGGAACTCCATACAGTAAAAAAACTTGATTCTCTATAAATTTTATAATTGAACTACACGTGGCTTTAAATAAAGGTTGTATAAGAACAAATTTAGAAAACCAATCGACTATTACCAGTAAATATTGATTACCATTTTTAGATCGTGGGTAGGGACCCAATAAATCGGCTGATATCATTTGAAAAGGGAAGTTTATATTTCGATAGGATCCCATAAGACCTGGTTGCGAAACATTTGGGCTCTTATTGGCTCCACAAATCGGACACCTTTTGACATATCTAACAACATCTCTACGCATGTTAGGCCAATAGTAAAGTTCCCTAATTCGTGCTAAAGTTTTTGACACTCCAAAATGTCCGGCAGTAGTACTGTCATGATATATTGAAAAAATTTGTTTTCTATTTGAAGTTGGTACTACCATTTTCCATTCTGAAATATTAGTAATGGATGGTATTCTATCAAAAACATGTTTATACAACAAATCATTCTTTACCATGAGCGTAGGATAGTCATCTGGACTTGTCAGAACTTTTTGATAAAGAGAAGAATACCATTTACATGGCTTGAATTCTGCAACATCCAGGACTGATAATTCTGTTAAAAGAGGTGTTGTTCTGGAAAGAGCACCCGCAACTACCATTGTAGAACCCTTCCGATGTTGTATTTCAAAGTCAAATTGAGATAGTTTGAGTGCCCACCGAGCTAATCTACCGGCTGGATTAGATAAATTCATGAACCAGACCAGAGAAGCGTGGTCTGTCTCAACTACAAAATGAGTACCTTCTACATAACCTCTAAATTTCTCAATCCCGAATAAAACACCCAAACATTCCCTCTCGGTAACTGAATATTTACGTTGATATTTATTAAGAGTTTTACTCGCAAAAGCAATGGGATGTTCAGCTCCGTCGATTTTTTGATAAAGAACGGCACCCAGTCCAGTATCACTTGCATCTGTCTGGATTATGAATTGTTTCTCAAAACATGGTGTTGCCAAAACTGGACTATTAGTCAAAGAGTATTTAATTTTATTAAAAGCTTCTTCAGCCTCAGAAGTCCACTTAATAGTTTGTCCTTTTTTACGACCGTGCAATAAATCAGTGATTGGAGAAGCTAGACTACTAAAATTTTTAATAAAACGACGATAGTAACTAATGAGACCAATTAAACGTTTTATTTCAGTAGTGGTCTTCGGAGCTGGATAGTTGACAATTGCCTCTACCTTTTCTGGACTAGTTCTTAGACCTTCCTTATCAACAATAAACCCTAAATATTTTAGTGAAGACCGACAAAATTCACATTTGTCTAAATTGATAGTTAAATTAGCTTGTTTTAGTCTATTATATATTTTATGCAAAATCTCAATGTGTTTTTCAAAAGTCGGTGTTGCTACAATGATATCGTCGAGATAAACAAATGCAAAAGGTTCCAAACTAGGGTCAATGACTCTATCCATTAATCTCTGCATAGACTGTGGTGAATTAGAAAGTCCAAATGGCATAACCCTGAATTGAAAGCTTCCTCGACCCTGTACAGCAAAAGCAGTTTTAATTCTTGATTCGTGGTCTAATGGAATCTGATAAAAAGCCTTTCTTAAGTCAATGGACGTAATAAATCTAGCATCGCGGAGTTTATTTAGAATGTTATCTATCAGAGGAAGTGGATAAGTATCTTTAACTGTTACTTGATTTAATCTGCGACCATCGAAACACACTCTATATTCTCCTGATTTTTTTGTGACCAGCCACAGAGGACTGGACCAGGGCGATTGTGAGGACTCAATAATTTTAAATTTAAGCATCTCATCGATTTCCTTATTAAGGTGGGTCTGCATAGCGGGTGATAGAGGATACTGACGAACTTTAAACGGTTTAGCATTTCCAGTGTCTATATTGTGGGATATTAATGACGTTAAGCCCAAGGTATCTTTAGTGGAAATTGATTTAAACAAGTCGACTACATGGTCAAGAACAGTTTGTTGTGTCTGTGACAGATCGTGCACCGAGTGTATTTTACATGAAACGTTCGTAGACTCAATAAAAGCTACATGTGACGAAGTTTGAGAAGGAATGGTATATGAAAAGTTTCCATAATCAACATATAATCTAAATAATTTTAAAAAATCCATCCCTAAAATAAAATCGTGTTGTATCTGTGGTATAATTAACACTTTCATTGTCTTAGTGTGATTTCTCAACGTTAAAGGAAGATAACAATAACCATAAATTTTTGAAGAGGTTCCATCTGGATATAAAACAATGATTGACGGATCCGGATAAATTTTAATTTTATATTTTTCTAATAAAGGTAACGCGGATGGACCAAGAATTGTAGAATTTGAGCCTACGTCTACGAGTGCTAAAATTGTCTCATGAAAAATGGACACAGGTAGGTAACATCTATTGTCATCAGGTCTCTTAACAAAAATAGGACTTACGAAAACAAATCTTTGACCAACAAACTTAGCCACTACATCAAGCCATTCATTCCATTCAGTACGAGAAAAGCGGACAGAAGTAGAGTTTAGGGAGGAGTTGGGAGAGATTAGTTTCTTGGTTGGCGTTCCCTGTTTGGAGTTGTTGTTCTGGTGGTTGGTGTTCCTCCAGTGACAGTCATTTGACGGCCACTGGTGCCCTGCACGTTTTTTGAACGGCAATTGAAACAAGTCGGTCTAGTAACATCTTTTTTTCCACAACCATAACAAAATCTCGTCCTTGGAGCATTACATTGTGGATAAGTGTGACCCGCCTTGTTACAATTCCAGCAAACAAGCGACACAGCATTTACATGAACCCGTCTGGGCGAATCGTGAATAGCTACAAAACTCAAATCAGGTTCCAACAATCCAGTATTGCGAGTAGGTGGGGCCTTATAACGTTCCGACCACGAATATGATTCCTCCAAGCGCTTGCATTGAGTGGTAAGCTCAGAAATTGTCATTACGTCCAATAAAGCGAGATGAGCATGATATTGCGGTAATAAGTTACGCCTGATCTGATTCACAATAGTAACTTCATCAGGGGGACTACTTAATCGTTTAAAAAGAGCTTCGACTGAAGAAATAAAAATTGTCACTCGTTCCCGAGCGCCTTGTGTGCGATTCTTTATTTCATTAAGCAAGTCTTGATCGTAATGGTAAGGTAAGAAGTTTTCCTTTAATTTCTGACATAAATCACGCCAATCACGAACTCGGTCTTTATTATTTACATACCATGTCCACGCATGCCCTTGGAAAAGATCACAAGCGGCAGAGAACAAATCAGCCTCTGACGCACCCCTAGCTTGGCGTAAAAGTTCTACTCTCTCTAAAAATGCGATACGAGATTCCCTTTCGGTACCAGAGTAGTGTACATTCCATTTACAAACATTAACAAGAGGTTTTGACAAACTTGCACCCCATTGTTCTCTCACAGGAGTGGAGGCTCTATCAGCGGGAGGTTCAAAGTCTAAAAATTTTAATGCAAATTCCCCCTCAAGGTCTAATAACTTAGTTTGAGCATCTTTCAGTTGTTGTTGTTCAACCTCATCTTCTGGATTCATACGAGAAACTCTGTGTGACAGATGTTGTAACCTAGTCTCCAATCTGCGGCATTCATAGTCGCCCTTGATTCCAGAAAAAGCTTTAATTTTACTCGAAATATCATTAAAAGAATCTAAATAGTGCTTAAGATCATCAGAAAATTTCAAAGGATTAGCAATAGTCAAAAAACTGCGATTTGATCGCTCCTGCTGAAGGATTCCTCTTAATCGTGTACGTCTAACCTCAACAGTACCTGAAAAGTCTACTCCCCTAATTCGTAGTTCGTAAGTTAGCTCGCCATCTTTTAAATGTTTTGGCTCCATATTAGACATACAAAATTATCTTGATAGAAATATACTCAACAAGGTCAGCAAAAATCAGTATTTAAAAAAACAAAAAAATTTAACAAAAGCGTGAAAGTAGTTCCAAATTATTCAATACAATAATTCCATGAATCCAAGAAAAAGGTAAGATCAAAAATCGAATAGCAATTTAAACAAGTTCCTCGACCAACGTGTGATTCAAGAGGCAAGGGTAGCAAGTCGAAAGACAACCAAATCAGGTCCCACGATGGGTTTCGCCAAAAATGTATAACCGGAAAGGTTAAAAAAATTAGTTGGAATTTTTAAGTGGGTTCGGATTCCTTTGTGACCTGAATTCGTTGCCCCAACAAACTATTCTCCCCTCTTAAATCAAACACCTAAATAATCATACAATATTTAATGGAAAATAACTGTGAATAGTTATGACAATTCAAAATTTAAATTAGTCGTTAGATTTTGATAACAAACAAAAAAATTTAAAACTTAGTGAATTCGTTATAAAATTTCGAACGTCCTGTGTTTTTGAGAGTCTCTTGGAACTACTAGCACTTGAGGTTTGAGTGAAAGTTTATACTTGCGACTGTGACACTTGATCGAAGAATATCTTGTGTTCGATGCGACGACCCTTCCCTTTTTCTGACTGTGACGACTTTCCTGCTACGAACTGGCCTTAACGGGTGGCTTGCATTAGGCGCATGTGTTGACTAGCTAGAGCAGAGCCAATCTCAGGTGTTGTGCAGATGCTGCCGTACCGCTTCGGTGCCTAGCTCAGCAGCGTACTAGTCGAAGGTGGGTGTTCTTCACTGTCACAGTATCACGTCTCCGTGTCGATGATGTACATAGGTAACAAACACAACAAGAGCAGAAGTTAGTCCAAGAATGCTAATATTAATTTAAATGTGTAAGATACACAGCGATTTATTAAGAAGGTATATAAAATTCAACTTAAAACAGAACTACTTATTTTAAGACTTAATTATTAAAAAAATATAAAATCAAATTCAGCTGAATTTAGAACCTGCAATAAATTGCTAGTCGTTTAACTTTATGATAGTTAAACTATATAGGGAATTTGATTCGAAATTATTTATTGAACTTGGAAATTATTAATAAAAATTATATCTGAATATTAATATTTCGTTAAGTGGACTCTCTAGTATTTATGAATTTATTGCGAAATTATCGACGAAATTCGATCGGGTAGTATTTTGCCAGGGGTGAAAATGATGTTTTTAAACAAGTATAATATTAAAAAGGAAATCTACTGGTCAGGAGAACGAAAGTCTTAGGTAGCTGTTCTTTTTTAGAGGTACCAAAAAAGGTTATAACTGACAAGTTATACAAAAAAACAGCAACCTCGAGAGAAAATGGCCGCAGGTGAGGTGGTACTGAATAAAAAAACAATTTCCGAAAATATGAACGATATAATAAAAAAACCACACTCACCTAGGCGATTTTCCTCCTCTGGTAGTCCTTGATCGATTCCTGCCCAACAGAACTCCGTTCCAAGCTCCTAGTCAGCTTATGGCGACGTCAGTTTTGCAATGGCGGTGTTCACTCCGCCGTGAAAGAAAAGAAAAAGATTTAATCACCCCAACCAGGCACTACAATGAAAATACTTCACCAAAACCAATTAACCCGTACTACCGATCAAATTCGCGATCAATTTAGAGCAAAATGCTAAAAAAACCAAACGAGAAAATATTCAGAAAAGGCGATTGCCACTAGAGAGTACCGATTAATTCGAGAGTCAAAAATGAAAGGGGACGAGGGACGCTGCGTCGTTCGATTCATTCTATACAACCGTGGTACATAAAAAAGTGCAGCCAATAGGAATCGAGCTGCTGGAGTCAATTGACGGTTTATTTCAAACGATTTTCTTTACTTGTACAGTAAATATTAACAAAACAAATGCTATATAATTAAAGCAATTTAACATACTTACTTCTATTCAATCTGTTCGCAAATATTTACATAATAAATTCCACTGCCTGTTCTACCAAATATCGAAAACTAGTCGACATGTTCTGCGGGTTGCGCTATCCACTACAAGAGGTCGCTGGCGGCACGGTCGCGAAATTAATTTGTTTATAATTCGAAATATCAATAATTTAACAAGAGAATGTAAGCTGTACCATCCTATAATAGGTGTGCCTTCTTAGTTTATGCCTGTCTGGAATCAAATAAAAACGTTGTAACGGGTTTCTTGGAATTTACAAAAAAATCCGTTACAACATAAAAGACTACATAAAGAAAGCAGGATAAAAAAGCAATATAAAAAAGTAATATAAAAACCCGGATATAAGTGACAAAACATTACAGTGAACAAAGGCAAATAATTATGGTGTATACACAGAACACAGAAAAAGTTTAAAAAGTGAAGTTGTCTAAATTATCAGCAGCCTCTCTTAGAATTACATTCAGATTATGAAAATAAATATCACAGTGTTCACTCAGCTTATTAAAGTTATCACACATTAAAAACAAAGGTGTTCTAAAAAATAAATTTGTTCTCGCTCTATCACAATAAAAAGTGTTTGAGTTGCGAGTTCTAATGATAGACGGAACATAAAAATTAATTTGAGAGACGAGATCACATGCAATAGGGGATGAAGCTCCCCCGGGGGGGTGGGAACTCTTCGGATCTGTATTCGGGTTCCTACTGGTAGTTCACAACCAAAATTTCAAAACTTTATAAATTTTTTCTTCTAAACGTCGGTTTTTTATCTAACTTGCCTACACTATTTTTATATGTACTTTAGGTTAGTCCAGAAAAAGATGCAATCAAAAAGTATATAATTTATTTTTCATGTTATTGCAAATGGCACCAGAAAAAATAAAATATAATTTTCCAAAATTTGGTTTTTCTTACATATCCCAGCAACCCATCAAAATATTTTAACTTCCTTAACGGCATATTGTTGGGTGTCCAAAGGCCCAATTTTGCTCCCATTTGACCACCGAACTATATTCTGCATTTGACCGACTTTGAATCTGTTACGGTTTCCGAGATCCCCATATTGAGCACCGGAATTGAATCACCCTATCTTTTGAGGGTTTCCGAATAATTCTACAGTGTTATTTTTTCAATTAAAAAATGCCTAATATATAGTTTTACAAAAAACGCACCCCTTTAAAAAATCACATAAGGCCATAGGCTTTCGTGGTAATGCCAAACCAATACTTCGCAAACGATGAAATTTCAGGGGCATAGGAATCTATAAAAAATTGACCCGTCCAATTTCCGCAATCTACCTAATACAATTTTTAGTTTTAGGGGTATTAACTTACCTACGGCAATCCAAATTTTCCATTTTCCCCAATCTACAGTGGTATTAGCATTGGGTAAAAGAAGAATAAGAAATTAACAGCCGTTTTAATAGGTTTTGAGATGGGGATTTTACTCAGTTATAAATTGGTTGCGGTGTAATAATTTTTTGTTCTATGGAAAGTGTCATGTTTTGCTTGATAAAAGCATTTACCATTATTTTTTATTTACATTTACAAATTGATTGTTCATTTTTGCTACATTACCTACTTGAAGTAATAACAGGAAAATTGTACTCGATCACGAATGTTTTGAAAATTAACGGTTGATAAGCTCGGAAAATGTCTGGTAATAATTCATTACTATACGGAGATAAAAATGAAAAATTCATATCCTTTTTTAGCGAACTAATTCTAGTTTAAATTACCACCTTGTGTTTTCGGCGCGATTTTGATCTCCAAAACTCGCGTCCTGCGGCTTCTTCGTGAGATTTTGTTGAGTATATCCACATATGCAATTAATTTCCATACAAATACCAAACATAATTCCGGTCGCCCCTCAACCTTGATAAATTTAAATTCTTCCTGCACTTCGAACAGGTCAGGTATAGCAGTTTCGCGACTAAGCATTTTCAACATGACAATCGCAGAGATCGTATATTTCTTGATAACATTGTGTGGTGTGTGTGGTGAATTGGACACTGTGCACGATGCCAGTTTGAATTTGTGTAGCCACAATGGCTACTTACCAAAGACTTACAATATCTCCAACATCCGTAAATGCGGATGTGGAAACAACTGTATTAGAACTTGCTGCAAGGCTGGCTATTACTTCAGTTACAACAAGTGCGATTTTGGGGAAGATATTACATCAATGACAGTTCCAGTACATAATAAAGAAAAGTATGTGAAAGAAGTCAACCAAGGTTTCTCAGTGGGCTTCCTGACCTGTGCATATTTTAAATTGAACAAATCGGACCCTGGAGATGCGTCGTATATTCAAGAAGACGGAAAGTTGTGGTTTCCCCTAGAAGAAAGATTTGTAAACAATGATCTTTATTGCATTGATGGAGAAAACACGTTTTTGTGTTTTACCCAGTCTGCAGAACAAGTTGGTAGAGAAATTAACGCAATCGGTAGGTTATAATGTTACAATTTATTTTATTTTTAAGGCACAGACCTTAGGAAATCCCTGTACAGCCTTCAGGAAATAATAACTGCAGTGTCTGCAACGTGATTACATTACTAAATTACTCAGTAATGTCGTTCTTATTAATTTAAACTACATATAGTAGCTACCTACCAAGTCTTATTCAAATAGGTTTGTCAGTTTTCGATAAAACAGAATCTACATTCACTGTTTTGAAAAATGTCAAAGATATTGGGATATTATTTCTGGGAGATAATATAGGGTGTGTAAAAGACTAAATTGACCCATTTAGCGCCTTTTTGCAAATACGACTCTAGGCGTCGCGACGCCAAATATATTTTTCCCACTTTTGTTACAGTATTCTGAACATTCTCTATTATCTTCCGTTCAATAAAATATTAATGTTTGTTAATCGCTATATTGTCATAAGGGATGACAGCTCTTTCGATGATTTTATTTTTTTAGATATTGACTTGACCTTTTCGTTGTTTGAAAGAAAAGGCCAGGGGAATCACTGCAAAAATAAAATCATTGAAAACGCAATGTCATCTTGGTTATAGCGATTAACAAAAATTAATAGTTATTTTAATGCGTTATTGAAGAATAACTTTTTAACGGAAAAGATTAAAGAAAAATGGCATTAATGAGAAATGTTCAGAAAAATTAGTGCTTTCGAATGCTTAACAAAAGTGGTATGTTGGTGGGGAAAATATTTTTTGACGTCGCAGAGGCTCTGCATGGGAATGGGTCAATTTATTCTTTTTTCTACTCCTTTACTAGTAACATTATTAAGTAACGGTTTAGGTTATAAGTAAGTCCATTGTTACGAACACTGACACGTAATGACTGACACGTAATTAAAACACAATTATCACGGGTGCCTTGCCATAGCAACGGGTGCCTTACCATAGCAACCAACCAACATACTAATTGTTGCCTGCCAGATAATCAGAAGTATAGTTTATCTATTATAATAGTTTTTCTTTCGTCGAAGAAAAATTCGAGTTGTAAGCTTATTACATATGTACTCGTGGAATTACAGCACTCGTAATAAACTGTTTACAACTCTCGCTATGTAATATACTATTATATACCCTATCATCTGCCATGAATAATATCTCCATATCTCTGACCGTTTTCCATGAACAGCGGCCGGGCGTTTAAAAATGATCACCCTGTACATAGATATAGAATAACCATCTAAAAATATGCAAATCAAAGTTGGCTTGAGATACCAAGTCGTTTTTAAGCTACGGTGCTTTAAAATCTTGGAACTCAAATTGCAGGCCTTTTTATTTCGAATATGTAATTTTCCAATTATTAGAGTTAGAGCATTGTGAAGCTCTGTTTAACAAAATTAATTTTTGGTTGGTTTTTAAATTTTTCTTTAAGAATGAACAATTAATCGAAAAAAAAGATAATATTTAAAATCGTAACATACAGGGTGGCCCATTTGAAGTGGATGAAGCACCCCGTAACATTTTATTTTTCATCCGATTTTAGCCTGTTTTTTCTAAAGATAGGTCACAAAAGACTCTTTACTTTGGAGCAAAATTTCATGTCTTAATCTCAATTTTCAAGGCCTACTACGAATTTGTTTTCTAGTAAAAAATGATGAAAAGCATTTAGCGATTTTTTTATTTAAAATCTGACACCACAGTGTTAATCAGGAAACCTTAAAAGTTGAGCAAAATATGAATTTTAAAGACATCTGGTAAGTTAAGTGTGCCATGGAATCCCCTTAAAACAACAGGTCAACAGGACCACTCAAACTGTTGGTGTGTAAAGATCCAGTAGAAAATATTCAGGGTGTCTTTCTCTCTCTCTGCCATCTGCCATCTCAAAATACTGATTTTTTTTGGGGCCAAAAATCGAGTAAATCAAAACCGCCCCAGATACTATAATCGAACTAATAGTCTAAAAATATACAGAAGCCTGAGAGTGAGTAAGTAGTAAGTCCATATGAGTTAAGGTGGCTGGTGTGCAACAACAGGAAACGCACAGCAAATGTATCGTTTTAGATAGTGACTTTATTGAGAAAGGTCCAATAATTTAGATTGTTTTTTATTTATTGGGTGGCATTTTTAAAGGAATAAGTTACTTTTGTGTTTATTAATGTTTATTAATGTCAATACTTCCTGATCACTCTGGGCCAGTATAAAGTGTCATAAAAATACCCTGTTCATTTTTGAATCTTTGCACAAAAACACTTTGAGTAGTCCTGTTGATCATTCAACGATGTTTTAAGGGGATTCCACGCACATCCATCTTTTTTGGTTTGTTTCAATTCCAGGAATATGAAGTAAGAAATAACGAACATCCTGATATCTTTCTAAAAATTGGCACACAATAATACAATACGAACATATATTTATTAATAAATTTCGCGATATTTTCAAGGCCCGATTTATCCCAATTTTTTAATTTCAAATGTCATATTTGACAGACACATGTTGTGATGTCACGACTCTCTTTCCCCAGAACATATAGCCCGGAATCAGGTTTTTCAAAAAATTTAATAATAAAAAAATTTCCCATTAGGTGTAAGTAAACTTTATGAATAGCACTGCATGTTTATAGGTACCTATTAAAGGAATCGAAAGTGTGCTAAAAATTTCTTTAAAAAATTGTCTACCATAGAAAATTACAGTTTTGTAATTAATGATAGGGACCTAGACGAGTATTTTAGTTGTTGATTTTCCGATACACTTAAGGCCAACATTGGAGAATAGGCAGAAGGTGTCAGATATCCTCACTATTCACAAAATAATAAATAATCAGATGGAGTATTCTGTATTCTCAATAATTATTGTTGTCACAGGATATCACTGAATGCTCCAGGTAACCATTGAACTTATTCAATATGATTCAATATGATGTAACCTCAGAAATCATTTTTTATTTCGCATCCTCACAAGACATACTTATAACAGTTCTTAAAATTATTCCTCACTAGATATGATAAAATTTCTACTTGGTAATTATTAATTAGTATGTTTATGCAAACAATAATTTCTTTGTAGGTATTTATCTTGTGCGTCAAAAATGCAAATTTGATTATATAATTAAGTTGTTATGGATCCTTCTTTATGTTTATCTTGTGCGTCAAATATGCAATTTTATTATTTAATTAAATTGTTATAGATTACCTATTGCTATTACTAAGAAGTAAACTAATTAGCGGATACTATAAAGTCTCTCGTACGTATGTAGAACAAATGAAATAAATAAATAAATGACCAGTGGCGGAGATAATTTATTTTATCAAAAAAATACTGATTTGGATATGGCCGTATTACGAGTATGAAAATATAAGGACGAAGCCAAACACGGGAAGTCATGCAAGCACGGAAAAATCCTTATTTCTGGACGTGTAATGAACGATATACAGGGTGGCCCCTTAGTGCGAGAAAGTACCAAAAGTACTTACGAAAAAATAATTTTGAAAAAAAAAATTAATGTCATAAGGCAATCAAAGGACAATATCGTCGACTGACGTATTAATAAGACTTCTCACGGCTATAGATGATAACTTTTTAGGGAAGAGTTTAATCGAAAAACGTTATATTCCATTAATAATATTTAGAGTCAACACATAGGTACCTACCTAATTATTTTTTTTAATAGCATTATTAATTTCAGGTATGATCATTTCTATGCCATTCCTGCTAGCAACGTTCCTAATATACGCTTTAATTCCCGAAAGGAACCTTCACGAAAAGGCGTTGATGTGCTACGTTCTGTTTCTTCTTCTGGCTTATATCGATTTGGTGGTCACTCGCACTTACCTTCCAAGTCCAATATGCGCATTCGTTGGTAAGATGCAACGAATGAATTTACATTCTTATAGAGCTAAACTCTTCTAGCTTGCTTTGCGTAGACAGCCTGCGCACACGGGTTGGCCGCTCACAGCCAGACAGAAGAATTTAGCTACATACAGGGTTTCGCTACGAAAACTTGACCCCTCCCAAAATTAGAAAAACGAAAAATATTTGAAAATTCGCCGAGACACGTCGATTTTGGTTCTTGGGGGAAGCTTTTTTTACAGTCAAGCCAACCCGATATGTTCATCCCCCTAATCCCTATCAACCCCAACTTTAAAATTTCATATGGAACTACCCCACTTGTGGCGCATCATTACAGTGATGTGTCGTTTTTAGAAATCTGTTGAGATTTGTCAGAATTATTGGCTAAAAACGGAAAGTTGACAATCCACTGTACGCGTAGTAATTTCTACACCAAGTGCCCGCCACTAATAAGTTTTTTATCTGCTCCACACGACCAAATTACCTAGCTTTTATTGACGTGTCGATCAGTTTACAAAAAAGTCACAAATGAAAAAGCTAAAGCAGAACAAAAAAAGTTGAAACGGATTCAAACCTTATATCTTTTTAAAATATGTAACAAAAAGTCACTGTCACAAAAAAAGTTCCCGTTTTTTTTCTTGTAACCACAAAAACGTTAGTTTCAGTGTGCTATTGAAAGTGGAAACGTATTTTCGAAATGGTTTATTCTTCGCGGAAAGGGTAGAAATTGTTGTAATTTGTTATCGAAATCATGATTGCGGCGCTATTAAAGCTACAGCACGAATTGCAACAATTTCTAACCTTTCCGCGATAGAATAAACCATTTCAAAAACACGTTTACACTTTCAATAGCAGGCTGAAACTAACAATTTCGTAATTACAGGCAAAAAAACGGGGGCCTTTTTGTGACACAGTGACTTTTTGTTACATATTTTAAAAATATATAACGTTTGAATTCGTATGAACTTTTATGTTTTGCTTCAGCTTTTTCATTTTTGACTTTTTTGTATACTGATCGACACGTTAATAAAACTAGGAAATTTGGTCCTGTGTAGTTGATAAAAAACTTATTAGTGGCGAGCATTTGTGTAAGAAATTACTACGCGTACAGTGGATTGTCAACTTTCCGTTTTTAGCCAATAATTCTGTCAAATCTCAACAGATTTCTAAAAACGATGCATCACTGTATTCGCAATAAAAAGGGCTTTAAAATGATGCGCTACAAGTGGGGTAGTTCCATTTGAAATTTTAAAGTTGGGGTTGCTAGGGATTAAGGCGATGAACATATCGAGTTGGCTTGACTGTAAAAAAAGCTCCCCCCAAGAACAAAAATCGACGGGTCTCGGCGAATTTTCAAATCATTTTCGGTTTTATAATTTTTGGGGTTTCAAGTTTTCGTTGGGAAACCCTGTATATTATGCGATAGCAATTTTTAAAATTAATTTATTTATGTTTCAGGGTTCCTAAACGTATTCTTCTTGTTAGGGTCATTTTTTTGGATGAATGTAATTTGCCTGGATATATGGTCAACCTTCAGGTAGGCATCCTATTATCAATATCCCACATAATTTACTATTATCTGAGTATGAAAATACCTAGCATGGTGGGGGAAATTGCTATTTGTTATAATTACCAAAGAGGATGCTGGTGTCGTGTTTGTAATTACCTAACGTATTAAAAAAAATAACTAAGGTTACGACATTTACGAAATTTTGCAACATTGCAAAGTTTAAATTAGAACAACGGATGGAAGGAGCAACGAGGTCTGCGGTCCTAAAAAAATTATGAAAAACGAAAACTTTGTTTCTGATAAAAAAAAATTTTAGATGCGTGCTCAGGGTTTCAACTTTACCTTGAGTTAAATTTTTTGTACTGGTCAAAGATTATTAATTAATTATTGTAAAAAAATATACTAACCCGATTGCGCGGAGCACAGCGCCGAAACGAATTGGCGGGACACCGGAAAAGGATCCAGCGGAAAAAGGGAAGGTACAAAACTATCAGCATATTGAATTTACATTTTGGCAACGCTGCGCTCTGTAGTTATATGATTCTTCTTCAAGCAAGGCATTACGACGACCAACGATATATGTATATATGAATAGACACATTGCCAAAGGCAATTTGTTTTGTTTCATGATTTTAAAAAGAGGTTATTGTTGGTACCTTCAATGGTTCCAATTTTTTTATACGATTTAAGTTATTTTGTAGATATAAGTATCTCAAAGCATATACCGTACTTTCACCGTTTTAGTAGACATTGCCATGGCTGGGCGGCGCGCCACCGTGTATTCGGCTAGGTTCGTCAGTCGTTGGCGGGGGGCGGGGCGTGTTTTTTGCTCGCAAAACTCGACTGATAAGCGGTGCGGGACTACTGTGTACTCCCCCCGCCAACGACTGACAAACCTAGCTGGACTCACGGCGACGCGCGGCCTATTCCCCTATGTCTACCAAAACGGTGACAGTACGGTATACGATATAGGAAAAACTGAATTTAAGAAATGTCAATGTAAACAAATTACCTCGTATTCTTCCCCCCGACCCGCTAATCTACAAGCAAAACAAAACTATTCATATAATATATCGTTGGCGACAACGGTTTAAGACGCGAGGTTGCAATTTTAGAACTCCTGACATTTGGATGCCCCACTTTTTCAGCGTATTCTGTGTGTCCAGATTTCGCAGTCAATTAAGACAGGCACTTCGATTGAGTTTATTGCCCCACACCTGATACCAAAAGTATCAGTAGTTGCTTTCTTGCATCTAGAGTAGGTGCATGCATGCGTTTAGCGTCAGTTAGCGATGCGGTCTCAATTTTCCTACGTATAAAACAAAGGCAAATATATCAAGCAATTTTATAGAAAGATATAGTCCCTAGTTAGATATAGAACTATCATACCTAACGAACTTTTTGAGACAACAAATTATAATACTACATTTTATTAAAATTTTTTACTTTAACAATAACGATGTAAGATTAGTGAGTGTAGACTATATGAGGTTACTATTTTTTGCTGTTGTTTTGTGTGATTGCCCATTATCTCCTTTTCTTGTAAATACATTTACGATTACACTCAATAATTAACAATAATCCTATACGCATCATTATTGTCATTGTATTTTGAGGGTTGGATATTTCCATGCAGGCCTCTTTAGCACCTTCCATGGCGATGTTAGTACAAGCTCCAAATCCAGGGTATGTGCTGACTGAAGCAGCAAATGTGCTGTTGGCTCCTGCCTGGACTTCATTATTTATCACTTCCCAAAATTTTAGAAGCATGATTTAATCATGCGTATCATTTCGATTTGGTTAATATTACAACGTACTGGTGATTGCCAAATTGCATGAAACACGTGTATGCGGTTACTATTTTTTGTTGTTGTTTTGAGTGATTGCCCATTATCTATTTTCTTGTAAATATTTTGAACTGTAGTTAAACGTAAAAAACAACTGTTTACATCGTTTCTTAACAAAAAGATTGTATAAGAATAAATATCAGCCCATGATCTTCAATTTATCGCAATGATTAGATGGTGGTAACATTTTGTCTCAAAACTTTCTTTTCATACCTACGTTAGGAAAAATAGACATCAGACTGATCAGGTATACGATGTTGTATTTTTGCCAGTAGTGCCTTTTATCCTCCTAAGAAAAATATGGAGACTTGTTCCAAATTCTCTTTAAATTAAATTGAACTCGAATCTCTTATAATCAGGCATTCATGATATTAATGGCGTAAAGGAGGCGAGCAGATTATAGCCCCGGGCTACTAAAACGCTCATTTTCTGCCCTTGTGACACAATATACTCTAGCTTTGTTCCAACCCATAGTTCTGAATCAGTTCTAGTAAATCAGAAATCAGAAAAGTAATCCCAGACCTGTTTTAGATCAATTACTTAGATCGCCGAGAACCAGTTCAGAAGTGTTCTAGAAACAAACTAATATCACCCGTCGGACTTTACAGCGCCCGCGGGCGATAATGCTGTTTCATGCCCGCAAAACTTCGTCATACAGTGTGTGATTTAACCACCAGTCGTGTATAAACTTTTTAATAAAGAACCTCAGGAAGCAGCATGTTTGGGACTAACGCGAAACCGAGATGGCACCTACATATGGCGGGATGCCGTTTCCGGTTACACAGTGGCGTGCACCTTTGAGTTATTTCAAGAAACTAATCGAGACAGAAATCCTTATTTTTTCGTAAAATCACTAGATACAGGGTGTCCAACTTTAAAACTGTACAAATCCGTAAAATCTTCATTTTTGGAGATAATCGCCTAAACTTTTTTTTTGTTTGAAAGGCCTTCAAAAACCGCTTGTTTTGACATTCCTGCGCCATTTTCAAAATGCAAATCCAGGGCCGGCTGCGATTTTTTTAAACCCCCGATTTTCACGAAAACCATTTAGCGATTTTTTTATTTAGAATCTGACCCCACAGCGTTAATCAGAACACCCCAAGACATACATATACAAAATTTGAACAAAAAATATACGGGTGTTCCATTATGTAGAGCGTCAAAGTTGAGCAAAATAGGAATTTTAAAGACATCTGGCGAGTCAAGTGTGCCATGGAATCCCTTCAAAACAGTTGAATGGTCAACAGAACCACTCAAAGTGTTGGTGTGAAAAGATTTAGTACAAAAATATACAGAGGGTATGTTTCTCTGAGCCATCTCCAAGTTCTGAAATTTTATGAAACTTACACGGATGTGGAATCACTGAAAAAATATTGATAAACACAAAATTAATGTATTTCTTTACAAAATACTGTCACGACTGGAATCGTGACCGGGGGTGAGCAGCAGAGGTAGATCAATAATTGAGACGTATTTAAAAAACTAAAAATATTTATTTAATCTTGTACGGACAAAGAATCATTTCCCACAAGGGAAAATATGAAAAGTAGTGAGTCAAAGCGGGTCCCAGTCCAAAATGGCCGCCAAGGTCGTCGTTGTTGCGAAGTCGCGATGGGGTGTTCAAGGTCAAGGGGCGTGGCTAGAATAGCTTCAAGGTTAATTTCCGAGAACCGCTTCAAGGTTAATTTCTGGGAATTGATGTACAAGGTCAAGGGGCGTGGCTAGAATAGCTTCAAGGTTAATTTCCGAGAATCGCTTCAAGGTTAATTTCTGGGAATTGAAGGGGGGGCGTGTTTAGAATAGCTTCAAGGTTTCCGAGAATCTCAAGGTTGAATCGCGGAGGCTTAGAGGTCAAAGTGTGTGGCTTCTGGGAATTTGGGTGGGAAGGCATTTCCATTAGCCCCACCCCTCTAGCTTTGATAAAAGACAGAGTTTGCTGTTTGGAGTTCAGTAGCCGAAGATGGCTTGCAGCAAAATGGATTTGGAAACCATCAACAAAGTTGGTTGCTTGTCTCAGAAACCGACGGTAAAGTTAGTGGAATTGGATGAAGGCGTGCCGATGAAAATTCTCTCGGGCAAGGTGGTGCAAACGACGTTCGGGGAGACCATTTTGCTGGAGTTGGAGGAGAGTGTCGTTTTCCTGCCGAACAGAGTGACACAGGCGTTCAAACCGTGCCTCGAACATTTTTCCAGTGAAAAATACGCGTTGGTTTACAAAGGACAACTGGATATGGGAAAAAACAAGGCCAATCAGTTTGAAATATGGTCATTGGGGGAATAGAAAATTAACATGGAATTCTTCAAATAGTAATTTGTGTTATAATCTTGTATTAGTCATAAAACGTACTTAATAAAGGAATATAAAAGCATCATGCCTGTGTTTGAAAATATCTCATTATTTTTAATAAAGGTTTAAACATCAGCCAGTCTTTTATTATGAGTAATGATAAACTGTTGTAAATAAAACAAATAATTCAAATTCCAATCTTTATTTGCTGTAAATAAACAACAATGGTATGACTCACAAAGTAACTGGATCAAGCGATCCATAATTCGATAGCAATAAAAGACAGCAACGTACTCTGTTTAGAACGTGAAATAATAACCCATTCATAAATAGCGGTTATGAGTCATCAGTTGCAACGCTCAATCTAAATTGAAAATTATACTACCTTAAATATTTACAGGCTACGTGCCAGTGTTTTAAACTTTATTTAAATTAAAATTAAGATTTATCCAGCGCAGACCTCGATGATTCGATGTTTATGTGGCGGTGAATTAAAGCGGGTGTGTAATAAAGTCGTTTTATTATACGAAATTATACTGTACAGAATTTATATAAACACACTTTCCCGAGGTTCGTTTAAGTGAAATCTTAACGCGCTCGGATATAAATGTGGTAAACAGTTGAATAAATTCAAGGAAAATAAATTGGAACTTATAAATATATTTTCATGTAAAGACCTGCATTCAGTCTAATGTTATCATTCACAGGAGACGGTTTGGTTAATACCCTTATCAGTAATCTACCAGTTGAGTTGCACGTTCCTGGATACCAATATTGCGGACCTGGAACTAAGCTAAACAAGAGATTAGCTAGGGGAGACCCTGGCATAAACCCTCTCGACGCTGCATGCAAGGAACACGACATAGAATATTCGAAATCTTCCTCTTTAGAGGATCGACATAAAGCCGATCGAGTGTTAGAAAATAAAGCTTGGCAAAGAGTTAAGTCTAAGGACGCAAAACTAGGTGAAAAGGCAGCTGCTTGGTTTGTTACTACAACAATGAAAACTAAACGCAAGTTAGGTATGGGCTTAAAAAAATCATTCAAACGCGATATAGTGAAAAAGGTTGAAAAATCTCTCTTGGATCGGTGGCAGGTGGTGCTAGCGCGATTGCTAAAACAGTTATCGCTGCGAAAGATATGCAGAAAAAGATGGAAGAACAAAAACGTCATAACAAAGCGATGGAAGCAATCGGATCGGGGCTTTACTTGAGAAAAAACAAGCGAGGCTTTGGTTTATTTTTAAGGAAACAAAAAAACTCCCAGTGAAGCTACCCAAGAGACCATTAACTAACGTTGACCTCGAAAAATTTGCCAGGAAATTAAAGTTGTCATATTTTAGAGGTGTATTCATGAGAGATGCACTTCCAAGCAAACCACATGCGTATGAATCGGCAATTATTAATTTAGATGTTAAAAACAATAGAGGCACTCACTGGGTAGCATATAAGAAAGATAATAATATTGTTGAATACTTTGATAGTTTCGGTAACTTAAAACCACCGACGGAACTTGTTAAATATTTCGGAAAAGTTAAGATTGTATATAATAACGATGCATATCAAAAATTTAATGAAATAAATTGTGGACATCTTTGTCTCGAATTTCTTTATAAAAAGAGCTGACCGACTTAAAACTATTAGTCATGTCGTTGTTATTCACGTTGAAAGGCTACAACTCTGTGCTCTCGGTTGATTACAATAATTCCATTTATTTAGACCCAACTTTACAATACGGGCTAGCGTTGCTCGGGTTTTATTCATATAATACGATACCGAATATTGAGACACCGAATAATAAATTTTATTTAATCGATCAAGCAAACGAATTGAAAGTTTTAGAAATACCCACAGGATCTTACGAAATTGCTGCCATAGAGACAACAATAATTAAAACTTTAAGAAATCTTAACGAAATACCTGATTTTTCATTGAAAGCCAATACTAATACTCTACAGTGTGAAATATACAGCGATAAATATACGATTGATTTTCGACCAAAAGATTCGATTGCCACATTGCTCGGTTATTCCAATCGCTTACTACCCCCACTAAGTGTCCACGCATCAGATTTACCGGTGAATATCGTCAAAACCAGAACAATACATATTGACGGCAATTTGACCTCTGGAGCGTACTATAACAACAGACCTACTCATACTATTTACGAGTTTTCTCCTGAATGTAATCCGGGGGACGCCATAGACGAAACCCCCAGAAACCTACTTTACTTACCTGTCACTAAACGGGAAATAAATAATATAACCTTATCGATTTTGGATCAAAATTTTCAGTTAGTAAATTTCCGTGGAGAAGAAATAATTGTGAGATTAGAAGTAAAACCTTTGTAATGGGTCTCGTTTTCGGTGAGGGTCTCACATATAAAAGTGAGTTAAACCACTTTATAAACACACTCTCGTCTGAACCTCACAAGCGTCAACCTCGCAACCTGACGCCTACACCTAAAAGCATAAATATTTTAAAGTCGCTCGGATATAATGTCGTTGGCACCAAATGTATTCGACGTGTATCAAAGTATGATGAGTCAATCCAACGCATAGAAAGCCGTACTTACTATCCTTTCGTCAAGTCTTTTATGAATAATGACATCATTGAAATAACAATTAACCAGGGAGATGCTTGGTTGTTAATGTATGTTGGTTGTACCCCGGGAAAAAACTATTTTGAATAGAGATTCAACGTTTAGTGTTAGAGTTCCACTTAAACACCTGTTTGGCATCTTTAACGATTACCAACATGCAATTTCTGGTAAACAAACAATACGGTTAACTAGAGCTCGAAATGACAAAAACTCTATATTGCTGGAACAAACACCTGGTACAACTCCAGATCTAACGGTTGAAGTAGTCATTACTAACATCGAGCTGAAAGTAAAACATATAATACCAAACGATAAAATTAAGTATAACTTATTGCAAGCCCTCAAGAGTAATAAACCCATCTTGATACCGTTTCGCAAATGGGAGTTACATGAATTACCTAATCTGACCGTAAATGCAACCAAAGAAATATGGTCCGTTAAAACCTCTGCCACAGTAGAAAGCCCAAGGTTTGTTATTGTTGGCTTTCAGACCGACCGCAAAGAAAATTCAAAAAAGGACCCGACATACTTTGATCATGTAAATATTTCCGACGTACGCCTTATAATAAACGGTGAATACTTTCCGTTTGAACGCTTGCGGCAAGATTTCAATAGGGATTACTTGGAAGTTTACAATAATTACAGAGACTTCTACCCAAGCTTTATGAATACGCGCGATAAGAGCCCACTACTTAATTATGCTGACTTTAAAGACCGGGCGACGCTGTTCGTTATTGACTGCTCACGTCGCAATGAAACAATTAAAATGAGCACTGTTGATGTTAAATTGGATATTGAGAGCTCTCAAGGATTTCCAGATAAGACCCGTGCATATTGCATCATTATTCATGATAGAGTTGTGGAGTATTTGCCCTTGAGCGAAACTGTAAGAAGCTATATGATGTAAACAGATCCCGGATATAAATGCAGGGACATCAGCACCATACCAACAGTTTTATTCGAGAACTAAGTTAAGATGAAGATTGCTGTAATAGATATTCAAGGTTTCATGGTGGAGAATGAGTTTTATCCCAAGGAATTGACAATTAAAATTAATGGGCAAGTGATGCATATGGTTATAGCTCCCCCAAAAAGTTTTATGGCTCTTAGCAATTTAAATAAGAGGCATGTGCGAGTTATGGAAGAAAATTTTCTGGGGATAAAATATTCAAGTGGACATGTTGAGTATAACAAATTGGTTGAAATACTGCAAACTACTCTACTAGACGTTCACATAGTTTACGTGAAGGGACATCAAAAAGAACGTTTTCTACGTGAAATAATCAACAATAAAGTGGTTGATGTTGGAAATTTGCAAAACAATTGGATAGAGGTGCCGCTATTTGAAAAAGACATTCCGATGTGCCTCCACCACAATGAAAATAAAAAATGGATGTGTAGCTTTAGGAATTGTGAAAAATTATATTCTTGGTTAGAAAAATACTTAATCGATTACTAAAAGTTGTAAGTTTTTACTTAAATAAAGACCTTTATTTGCATTTTGTTGTTTGATTCCTATAAAAGAGAGAGAAAACTTAAGTAGGACACACTTTCGAAAATGATGTTGAGTGCAGAATACCTGTTACTTCATTCTCTGATTATCAATAACATAATATACGTCTATAAACCGTTTGACGTAAACGATGTTGCTATTTGTATGGATGATTCATTAAATTGCATTTCATTAACTCCTACAACTACCACTGATGAAGTTGTAATGACAAAGATACCAAGTAATATCAAACAGTATAAACTTCGAATGATATTTGAAAATGGTACAGTTGCTGACACAGAGTGGGTTACACCAATTTCTAAAATGTTAAATGAACAAGTTGCAACAGGTCAATCCCTAGAAAGTGTGGTTTATTTTATTGCCGCATGTTCCTCACTCTTGATTTTAAAATGGATGATTAAATTAATCCATAAGTTGGTGGAAAATCAATGGATTAAAAAGCTAACATCAGTTATGGAGCTATAGTATTTGTGTAGTCTTAACACATAATAAAGTTATGAAAATAAAAGTAGTTTCATTTTTGTCAGCAATATTTTCGCCGGTATTCTGGCGGTCATTCCTTGAAAATAACCAAACATCTTATAAAAGCGGGCCGACGTGAGAGATCACATTAACATTCTCAGGGTTAACCATCTGTGTTTTTTAAACATCGGAATTCTTTCAGCCTAAACATCTTATAAAAGCGGGTCGACGTGAGAGATCACATCAACATTCTCAGGTTAGACATCTGTGTTTTTTAAACATCGAAATTCTTTCAGACTAAACATCTTATAAAAGCGGGCCGACGTGAGAGATCACATCAACATTCTCAGGTTAGACATCTGTGTTTTTAAACATTCAATTGACGAGCTGAAATTTTGTCTCAAAAACATTCTCAGGGTTAACCATCTGCGTTTTGTAAACAATTCTGGTTAGCTCCACCCACTTGCACATGCGCAGCAAACCTTTAAGGAGATAAGCCCAACCCCTTTGTGGGAAAGACGCCTGCGCGTTTAGACGAAGAAAGTGTATGCACTATGTGGATTGGCTTTTCGACACACCCACTGGTTCTTGAGTACCCCCTCAAGCTCAGTAATTTTTACACTATATATTCCCATAACTGCAAAGTTTGACATTATTCCATCTGAAAGTCTGATCAGTGAAATAACAGTGTTGTGCTTGATCATCATCAAAATGAAAACACCAGTGAGCAAATCAGCCCCCAACGTTGCATCTAATGGGATCTCCATGCTACAAGACTATCTTATAATAGTAAGCACTACTCTCCTAAATAAACTCTAAAGTTAATATTGCTATTTTTTACAGCCAGCTGGAAATCCTGAGATGAATCCTGAGATGGAATTATTCTCATTGTTGGGACCTGAATTAACACTCCAGCCGGTGACAAAAGGTGAGCCTCAACCCGGACCATCGAATGCCCCCAACACCTTCGATGAATCCACCAGAGGTAACGACATACGAAGAATGCAGGCGACTCCCAAATCCAACAGCATGCAATGAGCCCCCAACGTTGTAGATACAGGGATCTCTATACTACAGAACTATCTTATAAGAGTAAGCACTACTCTCCTAAATAAACTTTAAAGTTAATTACAAGAAAAGGTGATAATGGGCAAACACTCAAAGTTAACAAAAAGAAAAAACTAGTAATAGCATGAAACATGTGTATGCCCATTATCACCTTTGCTTGTAATTATTACATTTACACTCGCTAATCTTACATCTTTAAAGTTAATATTGTTATTGTTTTACAGCCGGCTGGACATCCTGAGATGGAAGGAGTTTCATTGGGCCCTGAGGTAACAATCCAGCCGGTGACAAAAGGCGAGTCTCAACCCGGACCGTCGAATGCCCCCAACACCTTCGCTGAATCCACCAGAGGGAAAGACATGCGAGATGATGATGACAACATCAGCATTTTTAGTGATGTAACAACCGAAAGTCAAGGTGAGGAAGAATATTCAAAGATAAGGGGTCAAAGTCCTACCGCATTTCTCCATAAATTAAAAGCGCAGGCAAATGTGTTTTGCAAGAGAAAATGTGGGGACATAAAGTCCCAAAAACTTTTGCTAAGAGAGCAATTAAAAGTAGTGGTTGGACAAGTTCAACAACTGAAAGAAAGGGAAAAAAGGATCCTTTCAGAACTTGACAATTTAAATTCAGACGAGACACGAGTTGTGAAAATCATGCAAAGAGTGCAAGAAATTCTGAACGTTTAATAGTCCCCACATTTTCTCTTATTTTAATGATATTATATTATTTTATTATATTATTTTATTATTTTATTATTGTATTATAGTTATATTTTAATAAACATATAATTTACCAATTTGATCATCATTTCTTAACCTAAAACACACATTTTGAAACTTAAATCTCATTAAAAAGAATTCAAGTGATCAGTGTCTAAGCAAAAACAATATTTTGAAATATTGATACTATCTGAAAGGAAGTGATAAGAAAAGAAAAGATAAGTATACACTTTCATTTTCTACATGAAACAGGAAAAAAACAACACTCACTTTTTAATAGTTTTTATTAAATTCAAATTAATATTAGCAATTTTCTTATTTATCTCATACATTTTAATTTCATGCTTTAAATCATCTATAGATTTCAAATACATTTGAAGTTTCCTTCGATTGTACATACTCAGCAGTCTAATCTCGGAAGTTTTCATTCTTCCAGGGAAAATTCAAAATTCGTGGTTCTTCCTTCTGTTGGCCCAAGGCTTATTAAAAACACCTTCTGTCCACGCTCAATTTCCCTATTTATTTCTATAATTCGCTGCGTAGTGAATTTGTCTGTAAACCTTTGCGGTAGCACAGTGTAAAATGTAAAAAATTCCACAGAAACTCTTTCTGTATACTGTGTGCAAACTCTTCTAAACGATAATACTTGAAGCTCACATCCAATTTCTATACGTCGAGCCTTCATGAATGGTTTAATCAACGATTTCTGATTTAGTTGATTAAAGAACGTCTCCATTTTAAGGTGCAAAACTCACTGGAGAAATAAATGAACTCGTTAATGTATTTCAACTTGAATAAAAGAGTGGGGGAAACTTTACTATTTAAGTTATAACCTTCTCGGTTTTGTCTCATTGCTTTTTAATACTCACACATCTTAAAATGTCAGCAGAAATCGGGACGGTAAGTGATGACATTATTAAAACGCTTGAAAAAGTGTTTACGCTTATTAATAATTCTGATGACGCTACTTTAGAGCATTGGAAAAAAATAATAAATGTAAACATCCGGTTAGTTCATAAAGCATTGAATATAATTAAAGTAAATGCTGTCTTTTGTGGGGAATTTATTAAAAAGTCTGGAGATCAGGAGATACTTGAGAATAAGTATTTTAATACAAACAATGAAATAATCGATCAAGGAACACAGTTAAAACAATGGTTTGAAAGCAATATTATTGAAAAAATTTTAGCTGCCATTGAGTCCTTCGAACATCAGGAGTCCGGTTGGACTCTTCACAGAATCTTAAGTTTGGAAGTTAACATAAACAAGGTAGAGATGGGAAACGGTGGTAGATCTTACATAAACCTCCCGGAATCAATACAATCTAAAAGAGCTTGTATTAACGTTCAAAATGATGATAATCTTTGTTTTGCTTGGAGTGTTGTATCAGCTCTATATCCACCTGTTGGAAGACCACACCGTACATCCTCATATCCCCACCCTTCGACCGTTTTAAACCTAGATGGCCTTGAATTTCCTATAACTCTAAGCCAAATAGCAAAATTCGAAAAACTGAATAATATATCGGTAAATGTGTATGTTCTAGAGTTAGTGTCAAATGAAGACAAATCAAGCTCTTTTAGAACTTCTCCGGCTCGCTTAACTAAAAACAAAATGGAAAAACATGCTAATTTACTTCTAGTTCAAGATACATATTTTCCGAAAGTCGGTGAGCATGAAGCTCTCCCTATCGATGAATCAACAACCGAAATCAATTATCATTACTGTTGGGTCAAACATTTATCGAGATTAATAGTATCCCAAACTAATAAACATAAAGGTAGGATGTTTGTTTGTGATAGATGCTTAAATTATTACTCATCCCAAGAAAAATTAAATGAACATATTGAATATTGTCAAGACGTAAACAACTGCAAAGTATCATTTCCGAAAAATAAGTATATCGAATTTAAAAATTATATCCATAAGGAAAAAGTACCATTTATTATTTATGCTGATTTTGAATCAATTCTAAAACCTTATGATGAATCGCAGTGTTTAAATACTGCTAAATATCAGAAACATGAAGCTTTTAGCGCAGGCTACTATTTTAAATGTGATTATGACGATACATTATCTTTTTATAAGAGTTATCGTGGTATTGATTGCATGACTTCGTTTGCAAATGAAATGGAAAATATAGCACTCTCTGTTGCTTCAAAGTTAAAAAATAATGAGCCAATGAGTGAATCTATAAGTTTAAAAAATGCAAGTGCTACGTGTCACATATGTGAAAAACCGTTTAATTCTAACGATATAATAGTACGTGACCATGATCATATGACATCACGTTTTCGTGGATACGCCCACCAAGCGTGTAACTTAAATTACAGAAACTCCTTTGTAGTACCCATAGTATTTCATAACTTTAGTGGATACGACAGTCATTTTATTATAAGAGATCTTGCTAAAAACCATAATGTGACATTGCTTCCAATAAACAAGGAAAAATATATTAGTTTTACAGTTTCTGATACCGACACTGAAGTTAAATTTAGATTCATCGACTCCTTTAAATTTTTAGGCTTCTCGTTGGATACATTAGCATCGTCTCTCAATAAAGGGGACTTTATTAATACCCAAAAGGAATTTAGTGATGTATCTTCAAACAATCTAAATCTGTTAACCAAAAAGGGGATACTTTGTTATGATTATATCGATAACATAAATAAACTTAATGAAAAGTGTTTACCACCAGTCGAGCAATTCTATAGCAAGTTAAACGATACTCACATTAGTCAAAGCGATTACAGACATGCTCAGTTAGTTTGGGATAAATTTAATATTCAAAGTTTAGGTGAATATAGTGACCTATATCTCAAGACGGACATTATGATACTTACCGATATCTTTCAGAACTTTAGGAAAACTTGTATAAAGAATTATGGTTTGGATCCGGCTTGGTACTACACTTTACCGGGATATACTTGGGACTGTATGCTTAAATATACTGGGTGTCGATTGGAAACCTTTCAAGATATTGATATATTAATGTTTTTTGAGAAAGGAGTGAGAGGGGGGATAAGCCAATGTTGTAATAGATATTCTGAGGCAAACAACAAATACATGAAAAATTATGATCCTAACAATCCTTCCAAATACTTACTTTATCTGGATGTAAACAATTTATACGGGTGGGCAATGGGGGAATCTCTTCCTTACGGTAACTTCCAATGGGTTGATACAAACATTAACGTGATGAATATTCCGGATAACAGTCCAGAAGGATACGTTTTAGAAGTCGATTTAGACTATCCGGAAAATTTACATGATCCCCATAAAGACCTACCGTTTTGCGCAGAACATTCTAAACCACCAAATTCTAAACTTCCCAAACTTATGACAACTCTCAATTCAAAAGAGAAGTATGTTGTACACTATAGGGCTCTTAAACAAGCGTTAAGTCACGGTTTAACTTTAAAAAAGATTCATAGGGTTTTAAAATTTAGTCAGTCTACCTGGCTAGCTCCTTACATTAAATTTAATACAGAATTAAGGACAAAAGCTAAGTTTAATTTTGAAAAAACAGTAATTAAATTGATGGTTAATGCTGTATACGGTAAGACCATGGAAAATATTCGCAAACATAGAAATGTAAAATTGGTTAGAAAATGGGAAGGTAGGTACGGAGCTAAGAATTTAATTGCTAGCCCGGCTTTTAACAGCCGATTAATTTTTGATACAGATTTAGTTGCAATTGAACTGAATAAAACTGAAATCGTTTTTACAAAGCCCCTGTACATCGGGATGGCTATACTCGATATCTCAAAGACGTGTGTTTATAATTTTCATTATGATTACATGTTGCAAAAATATTGAACTGACCAGTGTAAACTACTTTATACGGATACGGATAGCTTACTTTATGAAATAAAATGTGATGATGTGTATGATGAAGTCATAAAGCGAGACTTGCATCGTTTCGATACCAGCGATTATTCGGTTGATAATCAGTATAATATACCGCTTGTAAATAAAAAAGTACCAGGTCTTATGAAAGATGAACTTAATGGAAAAATAATGACTCACTTTGTCGGTCTTAGGTCAAAAATGTACACGTTTCTGATTGAAGGCGAGCAATGTATTAAAAAATCAAAGGGTATTAAGTATGGTGTTGTTAAGAATTATCTAACTTTCGAGGATTATGCAAATTGCTTATTTAAGAAGAAGCAAAAAACCGCTACTCAATGCACTATTCGTTCATTTGCTCATAATGTTTTCAGTATTAAACAAACAAAAATTGCACTCAGCCCTTTCGATGATAAGCGATACTTAGTTAATAATGTTGTCACTCTACCGTGGGGACACTACAGTATTCCACAAATCGAGAACTAAGCTATTGTATATAGCTAAGAAACAATAATTGTTTCATTTAATCCCTCCCTGCTAATAGATTAGTCATACCTCCCACAACTTGCAGAGTATATATAGCACAGAAACCTAACAGTCTTTACAACATTATCCAAAGTCAACATGTTCAACGAACAGCTAGCAGACCAACAGGGATTGGTTTCCTGTCCATATGTCAACAGTCATAAAATTAAGAAGTCACGCCTACGGATGCACTTGTTGAAATGTCGGAGGCAGTTGAATCATGTTCCCGAGGTCAACTGGCAAGAGTATTTCGAACGAATTAATAAAGAAGAATTAATCACCTTCAGGAATCCACCTCGGATTAGGCCAGAGTAATTTTGTGTGAATATAAAAGAAGTTCCAATATTTGTTAACTTTATTAACACAAGTTCCAACTGAATACAACACCATGCCTGTGTCAATAAAATATAAATGTACAACATGCGGTGGGGCAACTGATACACCCAATACTTCATGTATTCCATGTAGCACCAAGAATTTATTCAAAGATGTGACAAAACACATTCCTTCACATTATTTTAGTCCTAAATAAATGTATTAGGGTAATAAAAGATTTATTATGTTTGTGTGTTTTTTATTTAATAAAACCTCCTCCTATACAAATCAGCTAATACAAACTCCTCGTTGAATGAGAGAAGCTCAAAAATACAGTATGCATTAATATTATCTGATACAGTACATAGTGATTTTATAATATCTATAGCATTTATATTATAGTTGTATTTTAATAACAAATCATTCACTTCATCTAACATATTATAATAAAAATCCAATAAGTTATATTTTAATATTAAATTAATTTTTGAGGTTATTTTACAATCAATTGTAAGCAATTGCATTACATCGTTAGCAGTGAAATAAAAATGAATATCATCTTTAGAAAGCACAATCATCAAATAGTTGACACCTGGGTACACGCTCAATTTCAAATTGGAGCTGAATTCTTTTGGTGGTATTGCAACATCTTCACCCAATTTTTCAAGGATTTTGTTGAATTCCACTGTTAACTGGAACCATTCAAAACGGTCCATGGATATAGGATTTGATGGATCGAGCAGGTTTATAATTTGCACTGCTGGTTTGAAGAATCGTAGAGGGCTGAGTCCACAGTTTATCACATACAGATTTTCCGGCTTGAGCACAAATTGTGTACTTAGCAACAGCTGCTTTTCATTGTGGACCGCTTCATCATAACTATTCAAAACACGATTAACCTCGTTATTTTCGCTGCTAGTGCTGTACCCCGATTCACTCATGGTGTCAAACTACATCTGTGGCCCTTATCCAGGAGTCATGTGTTTTATCGAAACCCAACCAGCGAACCAGCACTTTATCCCCCCTCCTTCTTAAAACTTTCTCCACAAGGTAAACATTTGGATTCGCTGCTTTTTGCAATTCCTCGCTGTAAAAGCCGCCCTTTATCGGATTCCCCTGCACATCTTCAAGCAAATAAGTTATGGGTGTGGTTTTTTGAATTTTAACAATTTTAAATAATTCCGTGCTCCAATTAGGGGTGTAGCCCTTCTCAAAAACATGCTTGGCTTTGCTGATGCGAACCATATCGCCCTTTTTGAACTTTGATATTTTAAAAACTGTAGGATAGCTGAAGGTTCTAAGTAAAGCAGCCTCGTTACTTTTATTTACATCTTTTGGCCTCATTCCAGTAGTTCTATGTCTTCTGTTATTGTATTTATCAACAATTGTAGATAATATATCAATCCACTTATATGTGCCATTTAGGCTAAAGTATTTAAATAATCGTTCCTTTAACGTACGTATAACCCTCTCCACTATTGCAGCTTTTGTTATGCTAAAGGTACTATAATGATTAATTTTAAACTTTTTCATGAGATTTTGAAAATGGGAGTTGTAGAATTCTTTTCCATGATCACTTTGCAAGTTTCGTGGATGCCGTTGAGAGTTTTTCAGTATTTTATCAAAGGCCTTTGTCACTTCTTCACCAGTCTTAGATTTAAGGGCTTCACACCAAACGTACTTGGAAAAACAGTCAATTACTACAAGAATAAACTTAAATTTGTTATTGTGAGCTGTATATTGATCTAACTGGGCGAGGTCAACCTGCCAGAGGTCATCCAATCCTTTAATAATGGTCCGACGACGAGGGTATTTTTTCAATGCTCGTCTGTGTAATTCATTCACAATTTGAATCTTTTCTTTACTATGCTTTGTTTTCGTTGCTTTCATTATGTTTTTGATATTCCAAAACCCTTATTCTATACAAAATTTCACGCAGTTGTTTTGCCTGAATTTCAATATGTGACTCTAAGGCTTTTTTTATTTCAGAAAGTGAATCATCGACGTATTTTTTGTTAGTTGCATCACCTAATACTTTCGGAGCCTTAAGATTGCTGATTTTTAAATTTCTCGCATCTATATGACCTTCAGGAGTAAAAGTTAAACCGCCTGTGTGAACACTTGGCCGTGAATAAATTCTTGAATACTGACCAAACTTATTAATACTCATGTTGTGACTGGTGATAACCTTGTAATGCGCTTGTATTTATATTAAGAAATGATGTGAGCCTCTTTTAATTCTGTCTCTATAGCAGTTATTTCATTATCGTGAGAGGTGTTTCCAGCATTTTTAGAAGCAATAAGAAGCATTAATCTATCCACTAATTCATTCACATCATCCCAATAAATATACTCGATTGGTTTTTTATTGTAAATTAAATGCATACCAGTACCCGAACGTGTTTTTGGTTTAGCTGGAGATTTTCCTGGTTTGAAAATAGGCCTAATAATTTTAAAATATTTTGATAGTTTTGAGCTTTTTAATTTGCCTCTGGTATCAAGATGTGCCCCAGTTAATTTTAAAATATCGATATATTTTGCAAAGTCTTCGTCTGTGTATTTTGGATCAGTATAAAAAATCAAATCGTATAGTCCTGATGTTCCCTCAAAATTCTTTCCCTTAACAATTATATCTCCACTACTATCAAAATCAATATTTTTACCGGCTAGCAAAAATTTTGATTGAGATGCGTCATAAACGGGGCCATATACTTTATCAATTTTCTTTGAATTATCATGGTAGTCTTGTATATATTGTTTTGCTATATTAGGATAGGAAACATCTTCAGGTTCACTATTTTGTACATCGGAATCGAAAAAATCAGCCTCATTTTTTAACTGTGGGCTTTCCGGTTCTTCTTTTTTATATTTTTTTGTGAAGTTAGGTAGTTTGATTTTGCTCAGAGATTGCGTAACTGGTGTGAACATTTTTTTAATCGATTCGTCTTCTTCAATTTTACCTAATTTGAGTGCCACATACTTTTTTCTAACAGCGCGAGCGAGCTCTCTGACTTTCTTCGCACGCTGCATTTTAAATAATTGATCTTGCGTTGTTGATGGCATGATTCAAAATTAGTTAATCCAGCTGAGTTACAGCTTTATATACTTATCAAATCCATTTCTGTAACGCCCATTTTTTAACTCAAAATCTTTTACAATTACTAAAGTACCGTAAGCATTATTCCAGCACTCGCTACACATAACTTTAAATTGATCATAAGTTAAATCCGGAGACACATGCTCATCAAAAACATGACGTAAGTTCATATCATCCTGTCGAAATAGTACAATAACATTACAGTTATCGCGGACCAGCTGTTTAGGTATTTTCGAGTAAGTCTGACAAAGATATATGACATCAACGCCTTTGTGCCGTCCCATCGAATAAAACTCACGTATCTTATCTTTCCGATCACAACTCACATCATCGAAAATAAAAACTGAATTTTCCAAGGCCTCGGATGGTGGAATGACATCATCATTAGCTTTAAATGGAAAATATCCGATTTTAGGAACTTTTTTTAAGACATCTTGTAGTAACTGATATTTTGGCTGATATAAGCTTTTACTATAAACGTAGATATTCTCAAACTTCAGACCATTTTTGTTAAATATTATACTTAAAAGGGCATTTGTTTTACCACAGTTGCTAGGTCCTATGAACGCAGCTCTAACGGACTCTGGAAACAGTTTACCATGCTTAGATGCCTGTCTGATCCCTATATCTGCAACGTCTAAGTTTTCAATAGGGAGAGAGCTTTGTTGTTGTCTTATTTGCATTTTGAACTCTTTTAAAATTAATAAGACATTTGATGTCTATTTATACTTTCAAAGTTATCTTGTAAAAAAATCAGTGGAGGGACTATATATAACTTAGAATTCATTGTGGATATGCATATTCGTAAATATGAGTGACTTTCTTAATATTGACTTTGAAGCGTATCTCGCCTCACACAACGTGTTCTTTCAGCATTGCCGTGGTGATTCATTGACTTATATACTACAAAAACAAGATTTTATTATCCCAAACGAGTGTTTTGAAAAAGTTGCCAAGCAAGAACTCCATGAAATTTGTACCTATCGTTTAATGTTGGAAAAAAAAAACAGCATATTGATAATTACGTGATACAAATCATTAATATATGTGACGCAGAAAACATTGAACAAATAAATTATTTTACACTCGATGGATTTCTGAAGAAACATGGTTTGGACTCTGGGCTCCAATATAAGGTGTATATTCTTAACATATTAAGTGAAGAATACCTTTTAGAACAGTTGTATCCTACTAAGAACTTAACAAATTATAGAGATTTATTAATATGTATTGATGATTTTATATGTGCAGCCGCTTATCTTGCAAGATATGAAAATTTGAGGGATTTTACAAAGGCACTAAATGATATGAAATTAACCTATAAATTTGAACCTATACATAATGAGCGTCATATGCATATTTTGAAATGGCTACAAAAGAATATAAAAAAATATGAAGAGAATTCAGAAGCCATTCTAGGATGGGAGTGTGGACCAGACTCCGGTCACTGGCCATCCACCAAAGTAAAGGATTACAAAATGACAATTTCGTTATTAAATAACCTTGTAGATAATACTTCTGTATAAAATAAAACTACTTTTAGCATACTTGTCTTATTTTGTTCCTTAAACAAGATACCCATTTATATCTACCAAATTCAAATTATAGCGACTATGTCGGTATATCGGTTAAGCATGTTATTATTCATTCAATTGTGTCATATATTATTGCCTCTAAAATGTGTTTGTATTACTGTGACCCAACGTATGCATGAATTCAATAGCGGTGTTACGAACGTGAGCGTATAACCGAATATAAAACTCGACTGGTTACCGAGGTTCGGCTAAGTTAAAATCTGGACTGCTTTTTAATTCAGATGTTTAAAACACTCGCCCGTAGCCTGCAAATATTTAAATTGATATAAATTACACAGAACAGATGATTCATAAAGTGCCGCGAACTCTCGGTTATTCATACACAGAGAATGTTGCTTTAACTAAATATAAGCTATATAAACGAATGGTTTATAAAATAAAAAGCGATGTTGTGTAACTTGACACCAGTTAATTATATTATCGGTCGCGCGATAATTTCAGTCCAGCGCCGCCTGGATATAATTACCACACGTAACTTGGATCCGCCGAGCGCAAATGTATATAGCTTATATAAACATTATTAGACCTTTTCACGGCGGGGACCGATGCATTGGAATGGAAGTTTGGCTTACTTAATGACGCTACAGAAATATGAATGCTGACACACACACTTTGACCTCTAAGCCTCCGCGATTCAACCTTGAGATTCTCGGAAACCTTGAAGCTATTCTAAACACGCCCCCCCTTCAATTCCCAGAAATTAACCTTGAAGCGATTCTCGGAAATTAACCTTGAAGCTATTCTAGCCACGCCCCTTGACCTTGTACATCAATTCCCAGAAATTAACCTTGAAGCGGTTCTCGGAAATTAACCTTGAAGCTATTCTAGCCACGCCCCTTGACCTTGAACACCCCATCGCGACTTCGCAACAACGACGACCTTGGCGGCCATTTTGGACTGGGACCCGCTTTGACTCACTACTATGAAACACTTACATTATAGGATATTGCTTGTATCTGGTGGGTCCAACATCTCGCTCGCCGACCAGGAGGAAGTCACCGGCTGCCAACCAGAGTATCTCGTCGTCATCCCGAAGAGTATTCTATTGTCGTTCCGTAGGGTTGAGTAGAGTTGAGGTGTTGAGGTGTACGTTGAGTAGTGTAGCACGAACCGGGGCGCCTGGAAGCAATCGTCGATCACTGATCCCCCGAAATGCGGACCACCGGTATTTAAACCTTTAGTGGAAACCGAGTCAGCACTTCGCGGACAATCGCCCGATATGGTTCGATTTGCCATTAACGGAAAAGTTGGATTTGCAATTTAGCAATTTAGCAATAATTTTGAGGTTTATGAACTTTCCGAATTTGTCTAAAAATACGTTAGGACCCGATCTTATTTTCTCTGGTTGACAATACCAACTAACAAATAAAAAAAATTAAATTATTGGACCCTTCTTAACAAAGTCACTGTCTAAGATGATACATTTTCTGGGCGTTTCCTGTTGTGGCACACTAGCCACTTGAGCCACCTTAACTGATATGGAGTTACTGACTGGCAGGCTTCTGTATTTTTTAGATTTAGTTTGTTTATAGTGTGTGGAGCGGTTTTGATATACTCGATTTTTGACCAGTATAAAGATCCAAAAATTCAGTAATTTGAGATGGAACACTCTGTATATTTTGTATCGGACCTTTGCACACCAACACCTTGAGTGGTCCTATTGACCATTCAACTGTTTTGAGGGGATTCTATGATACACTTGACTTGGCAGATGCCTTTAAAATTCCTATTTTGCTCAACTTTGACACCTTACAGAATGGAACTCCCTGTATATTTTTTATTCAAAATTGGTGTATGGGGGTTTTGGGTTGTTCTGATTAAAACTGTGGGGTCAGATTTTAAATAAAAAAAATCGCTAAATGGTTTTCGTGAAAATCGGGGGTATAAAAAAATCGCAGCCGGCCCTGGATTTGCATTTTGAAAATGGCAAGAAGGTCAAAAGAATGGGTTTTTAAAGACCTTTCAAACAAAAAAAGTTGAGGCGATTATCTCCAAAAATGAAGATTTTACGGATTTGTACAGTTTTAAAGTTGGACACCCTGTATATACAATACAGGCCAAAAATTATATGGCACATTTATGTTTTTAAGTTTAGGAATCCTTGATAATATAGCAATTAGGTATAATTTTAAATTTCCTAGTTATGAAGAATTAGGACGTACACAAACGCCTATATGCCACTTTGGTGCATAATCTTAAAATTTCATTTAAATGACAAAATTACTTACCGAAAAAGTACTGACACCTATCACCTTGTCAGATATCAAAATATTGTGTCAAACTTTATTACTGCACAGGGCGATTTCTCTCTCATATATTGTATAATTATAATAGCCCATGGGATTCTTTGTTCAAAGGTATAAACTAAATTAAAGAAATTTTGTACACTTTGACGGGACTTAAATAATGTAGAAGAACGGGGAGCAGATGCTAAATAAAGAAAAATACACAAAGAGTGAATGGTTCTTACCGTTTCTAAAAACTTCTTATAGGCTACAACAGAGGTTTGTATATTTGCTCAAATTTACCCTAAATAAAGAAATTACCAGAATATCACCCATAGTTTAATCTGCTGCAAATGTTGTATATTATCTGCCCGTATCCAACATTATGAAAAAACATAAATTAATTCTTTACACAACAGAATGCAGGTTTTGCAAAATAAAATATGTGGTGGCTCTAAAAACGGTTTATTTAAAAATATGACTTTCTTTTAACTCACATGTTATCTACTAATCGGCTCTCTGCTCCTTTGCTTTTGTGTGTCATTTAGTTACATTACACACCTTTAAATTTCTAGCGGACTGAAAGGAGTCATCAGAAACGGGAAATATTCTGAGAGGAAGATATTCCTGTCCTATCTAGTGTATGCATTGACAGTACCATGCCTATTTGTTCTGATGGTGTATCTTATCGACCTTTTAGGAGACCAAAATGCAGCTTACCATCCTCACGTTGGAGAAGAAAAGTGTGCCCTGGCAGGTAAATTTTTTTTGATCATACAGTTTTTTAGACCTGCCAGCAAATGACTTTTTATAAGCAGGGCCGTAGCTAGGGGTTTTCCATAGGAGGGGGGTTAGGTTTAAAAAAAGGTTAACTTTTTGTGCATTATCCTCAAATATACATTGCCAAACGCAAACGCTTGACCTTGATGGCATGTTACATGTTACAATCGCCCAAGCAGTACAATCGACCAGCACGATTATTTATTTTTCCATTTTGGCGGGCGCCGGGCGTGTTAATTTATTTTATATATACCTTCCCCCTTATATACGGCCCTGTTTATAAGTAAGTACCTACAATACAGGCAAAACATTATAAGGCACGTTTATGTCTTTAGGAATCCTTGATAATACAGCAATTCTAATTTTAAATTCCCAATTATGAAGAAGTAGGTTCCTACACAAACGCCTATTCCACTTTGGAGAATGGCCTCTAAAGTTAATTTAAATTACAAAATTACCTACCGATGGATTATTACCCTCAAATACTTTAGTTTTGGAGGTGAGGAAAGTGCCACAAGGCGCACAGGCACAGCTAAGCTTAATAACTCGAAAAGGTATCTAAATACCACATACTGACAGCTATCACCGTGTCCGATATCAAAATATTGTTCCAAAACTTGGGAGATTTTCGTCTCACGTATTTTATAATACATAGAGATTTGACTCCTTCCTGGCATTCTTTATTCAAAGGTAAGTATACCTACTAGTTCAAAAAGAAAGATGGATAATTGAAGTTCTTGAATAGAAATCTAAACAACTTGTCTTGAAATAATTTTCTTTTCAAAGCAGGTGACACAACTTTTCTTCTACATTTAAAAGCACCAGTGACGACTTAATTTAATAGTAAAGTTACATGAGTTTGGTCACAACTTTACATGTTCGTTATTTTAGGTTTCTAGGTCTAGGTACATACCTACATATTTATCTTAACTACAGTAGTTAATATGTAAAGCATGCAGTTGTTTTACTGTAAGCATTGAGACGCACTGTACGAAGCCGTTAGTAGGTGAATTTCAAATTTCCACAATAAAAACCCTTGCCAATATTATATAAAATTAAAAAAAAAAAGATAATTATTGCACAATAAAAATAATATGTTGGCGAACGTTTATGATGTACCCTGTGTAATCCACAAGGCGAACATTCAGTAGGAGTTCCGGGTTCGAATCCAGGTTGGAGTGTATTTTTTTCAACTGATTATCCTTTACCTGGTATCTATGCCACAAAAACATTCCTCTCGATAGTTTCGATTTATGTTTCACAGGTACAAGAGTAATTAATTTTGAATAGGGACCTCAAAATTAAGCAGGATGTTTAAGGTATACAGGGTGTTCGAAAAATAGACGGAGATATTTTAGAGGGTGATTCCCTGTTAAGAAATATGAAAAAAAGTTTCTATAAACATGGGTCCGGAAATGCAGAGTTTTCAAGATACAGGATGTTAAATAAAAAAAAATAAAACATGAAATTATTAATGTCTTAAAAATTATTTACTCGATTCTGTTGAAATTTGGCAATGTTATTTGTTGTATTAAGAGGCTAATTTCGCCCTAACTAGATTAAATTTATTAAGTCCAGTGGCGTCCCGGGGGCACCTTAGCGAATATTATTATCAAAAAAATGTACGCCACTACCTTTTTTGTAACTTTAATATTTTTTGTTTGATTAAGCATCTAAAAATACAACTTCTTTCCCTCTTGTATTGTTTTCCTATCTCACTTCGTTTTCGAGAAAAAAAAAATAAAAACCGTTTTATTGCATGTCACTGGACAAAATTGGTTGTAGTGTACTTTATGTTATGATATTGGAAAAGTTGCAATAACACTTTTTCCTAGAAATGCTTTTGATTATTTGTTTTCCAAGGCACTTGTGATTTTTTTTGCAAAAATTGATAAACCAATTTTGTCCAGTGACATGCAATATATTTAACATCCTGTATCTTGAAAACTCTGCATTTCCGGACCCATGTTTATAGAAACTTTTTTTCATATTTCTTAACAGGGAATCACCCTCTAAAATATCTCCGTCTATTTTTCGAACACCCTGTATAGGAGTTACTAATTTTGAATTGGGACCTCAAAATTAAGTAGGATGTTTAAGGTATATAAGAGTGACTAATTTTGTAGGAAGTCCCGAGTTCGAATCCCGTTTGGAGTGCATTTTTTTTCCAACTGATTGTCCTTTACCTGGTATGCCACAAAAACATCCTTATGTGACCTTTCTATAGCCTGATAGTTATTTTACAAATTTTATATAATTTTTTTTTGCAAAAAAACTAGAGAATTACACCTATAATAAAAGGGGTCGAAGGTTTCGTGTAAAGACTCTATTTACATAAACTTAAGTTAGATCTGGTATTATTATTTAACCTTCCTTTAATATTTTTACAATTATTTTTTATCAAGTAATAGAGCGGCCGTTGCACTAATAGAAAGCAAACCAATTTTTTTAATAAAGAGGTGTTTTTAATTTTTTGGGGAAAATAAAACTTATTAACTTCTGCTAGAAATTTAAAAAAATCTGAAAAAGATCAAAGAGGCCGATTAATTTTGTTCCATGCTCTCATTTTTACATACTTGCATTTTCAGATGGACTACCCAATTTACTCTACTTGTATGGGCCAATGACAATTCTGATAGCTATTAACGCAACACTATTCATAATGACGGCACTGAAGATACGCAAGGTAAAGAAAGAGATCTCATTGTTACGTCATACCAACTGCCATAATCATGAATATGAATGCAATAAGGAAAAGTAAGTACCTACTTAATTTGCCATCTACGAATGTATAACATAAACACATTTCGCTTACTTACTCTTATCAGCCATCCGTATATTATTTAAATATCTTCAAAACTCTGAAAATAATAAGATTTGTGAAAATCCGTACTCTAGTGTTCATAGTTATTTTGTACATGACATGCCCCGTAATTTTTTTTTCCAGAAAAAAATTTAAATCATAAAATGCAGATAGGACTTTTAACCATTATGTGAAAATGTATATAGAGCGTCCCACTTAAGTGTTCACAACTAAGAAAATATTACGATTGAGCTTAACAACTACTGGTCAAATCTCTATAGTTACTGAGATACAGGGCGTTGTAGTTCTCTTTTTTTTGTAATCGAATTATAGCAATGTCTCCCAACCCCAACCTAATCAAGGTGCTGTTTGGTACTGCTGTTTTTTGTAAGCTGAGAACAGGTTCTCTTTTTAGTCTTGCAGGTTCATCATTTCAATGCATCTTTTCATTTGCATACAAAAATGTATACGTGTTTCATAAGGACACAATCAACCGTTTGCGTTTAAATTCGCAAAATGTATGCAAAACACCATTAGTTCCAACATTTGAAACAAAATTTTTACCTACTGCTTTCAAATGTATACATTCAAAATGAAGAAAAAATGCCCAATGGACATTGGTCAAAACATCATTGGTTTCTTGATATAAGATGTCCATATTTTTTTCAAATTCAATGCTTTTATAACGTCTATTTCTGTTTACGTCAGATTTTCCCTTACGTAATTTCCTTTATCTTCGTTGGGTTTCCTTATAGCCTCTTTTGTTCTTAGAAGATAAATTCGGACTGCTACTGGTGGAACGGATGCTCAGGTACCAGTTTGTTAGAGCGGTATACTCCGCTATGCTTAGATAACTGTCAGTTAATCTAGAAGCAAGAAACAGGCGGATAAGCTTCTAATTTCTAATCTATATAATCTATAAAATAAAGAGCTGGTTAAATAACAAGGCGGTAAGCTAATTTAAGCGGCAAGCAAGCCCAATCACGGTTGACAAATAGCGAGCTTTTACTAGCAAGAGGAAATTGAACAACTAGTTAATCCTATTTTAGTTAGTTTGGTCTGCTATCTTTGGCAAAATAAAACTAAGGGCCACGTAAGCCGAATCTTGGGCAAATATGTCTCGTTCTTTCAACAGGAAATTAATTACAAAACAAGCAAGGCTGAACTCCAGAAGATAAAATTTTAACTTAAATAATTGCTTCACCTATCGAAGGACACATTGTATACAAGATTATAATATTTTTTCGACGAGTGTTCGGAAAATACTGTTTATGGTCAGTTCTTTGATTGGATTAGATCGGAAAATATCAGAAAAGCCCAGCAAAATCTACTAACGAGATTTTCATAACATAAAAATCAAGTAGGTATCTATCTCTGTTGTTTCCATGGAAACCATGAAGAAAATGAGGCTGGCTTTGGGTCACTATAAAATTCTACTTTTCCAGCTACAACTTGTACTTGAAGTTGATGTTCGTAATGGGAATCAACTGGAGCATGGAAGTGGTCGCCTGGGCCGTAGATTGGCAGGCAGGAAAGAGCACACCGTACGAAGTTTGGTATATAACAGACTTCTGCAATGCCATCTATGGCGTCTTCATCTTCTTCTTATTCGTATTCAAGAAGAAAATGTGGATGAGGCTTCAGAAAAGGTAAGATCTAGCGGATATTATAAAACATATAAAAAGTGTCTCTATTCTTATGTCCTAATTCTTTTTGATTTGGAGATACATGCATTGTAATCTTTTTAAAATATATTTTTTTTGTAAAATTTAAATCCAGTGTTGCAATCGTCAGCTTGACGGTTGCATTAGATAGTATTGTTTCATAGCCGACTCCGCCACTGATTTCTAAAAAAGTTTATTATTTTTACACAGTATGACAGCCTATAAGAGAATATTATGATGGCCAACAAGTCCGAAACATGTGCCTGTCGTGGTCTGCACACCTCCGAAGGACCCAGAGTAAATTTCCATTAGATATTGGAAGCTAGTTTGGTGTTATCAAGAACCACAACATTTTGTCCCATATTTATATGGGTGAGTCACATCTAATGGCAGAGCCGAAAACACAAGGTAGAACTCGCTAAAATAAGCACATATGCTTAATAAACATTATCTCAAAAGCGCTTGGTTCTCCATATACAGCTTGTTGAAATTTTCCCAAAAATAACATATTTTTTTATTTTATTTCGAGCCCATTTAGGAATTCTAACCAAATTTGGTACACATTATACAAATAGTTACTGTAGATAGTTGTAACAAAAAGTAGTACGGTCCTGTGCAAAACCAAAAATTTTGCCTTTTTTCGATAGCCCAATTTGGAACAAAAAGCGCCTCTTGTAGTTAAACCCTAGTTTGTGTAGTGATGTCATCCAGAAAGCAACTTTATTATACTAAAGTAATTTGCCCATTTCATGTAAAATTCTTTTTAATAGAATATTATGTTGAAAAAATATTGCCTTGGCAATTTTATAAAAATACTTGATATTCAGATAGACAGATAGACAATGCTTGAAAACTAAAGTAACTTTGTATTTAGAAGTAGGTACTTATCTGTATGAAAATAAATAAAAAAGATATCAGCTTTTTAACTTAGTGGCAGGTATTTTATTGGTTCAATACTTCTACTACAACCTATCTAATCTGTTGGGATAAAATGAAAGTAGGTGCATAATATTTAGAAAAGTATGGTATACTAAACACACATTTTCTTATTAAAGACGTAAGTAATTCACAATTTACAATATACAATGTGTCTAGTTCGAAACATGTGCCTGTCGTGGTCTGCACACCTCCGAAGGACCCAGAGTAAATTTCCATTAGATATTGGAAGCTAGTTTGGTGTTATCAAGAACCACAACATTTTGTCCCATATTTATATGGGTGAGTCACATCTAATGGCAGAGCCGAAAACACAAGGTAGAACTCGCTAAAATAAGCACATATGCTTAATAAACATTATCTCAAAAGCGCTTGGTTCTCCATATACAGCTTGTTGAAATTTTCCCAAAAATAACATATTTTTTTATTTTATTTCGAGCCCATTTAGGAATTCTAACCAAATTTGGTACACATTATACAAATAGTTACTGTAGATAGTTGTAACAAAAAGTAGTACGGTCCTGTGCAAAACCAAAAATTTTGCCTTTTTTCGATAGCCCAATTTGGAACAAAAAGCGCCTCTTGGTATTTTTTTATTTCTGGTACAGTTTCTTCGTAAGTTCGGATTTTTTAAATTAGTGCCAAGGCCAAGGTGATTATGTTGGCATTTAAAATACAATTATTTGTATCTACGCCCCTGCTCATCTGAACAGGGCCAAATTATTGCACAAAATGACAACCCATAATATGTATCAAATTTTGTTGGAATTCCTAAACGGGCTCGAAAGAAATTATTAAAAAAAATATGTTATTTTTGGAAAAAATTCAACACGCTGTATATGGAGAACCAAGCGTTTTTGAGCTAATGTTTATTAAGAATATGTGCTTATTTTAGCGAATTCTACCTTGTGTTTTCGGCTCTGCCTTTAGGTGTGACTCACCCTGTATACGACGAGCCATTGGCGACCTCAAAAATATTCATTTTGTTCGGTTATGAATAAATTTTGGTTCAATTCTTTGTACATAATCGGATTTTAAAAATGTTATTCTATCCTGTAACTACGGAGCGCTATAAGAAGGAGATAAATCGCAATGTCATCCTAATGGGCCTGAAATCGGAATTGTAATTGAGCGTTTTGAAAACACCCCTAGAGGCGCACGTGTTCTAACCGAGTCCAAAAATTTACGGAATAGCGCTTTAAAACAATGATTTTCAATGAATTATTAATTAACTCAATGTTTGTATATGTGTATATTGGGTGGTACATGGATTATATCAAGAATATTTTGAAATATTCCTGACGGCTCTGAAATAAATAAAAATCGATTGGCTATATCAATGAATGAGGGGTTCTTTATTCATAGGGCTATATGGCTATTGTTTTAATCCCACAATGCAGTGCCGTGCTTTTTTCATTATTATTGTCTTCGATAAAATCCCTAGTTAGTCAATGTGTGATAGACATAATATATAAGGATATGAGAGCAATATTCGATACAAGCAATAGATGGCGCTAAAAAAAAAAAGTACCTGTTAATTTGCTTCAAATCTACTAAAAAAATTGCTAGACAGCTTTAATTTTTGCAAAATCGTCCATCACATCCTGGAAACCAAATGGTGATTTAAGTCAAAAATATGTCCCTTGTATCAGATACAAGGGACATATCGAAGTACAATATATTCTATTGTATTTCTGGCAGATCCTTAGGTATGTCAGTATCAAGCATTGGCTAACTAGCAGCGCTTTTGCAGCGCATACCTAGTTGCTTTAACATAAATTTGAAAGTTTAAATATTAAAAATGCAAATTGCTGACTCTTGGCCAATACTTACGATGATTTTCTGTTCGTCAATAATATGATTGAGTTTCTTCTTCTTTCAGATTTGCTTCGCATATGGGATCTGCTGAAACCATCTCAACAAATGCGTCGACATAGCGCCAAACGCTCAGACTAGTTACAGCTTGCAAAAATATTATAGTGTCGCTTTTATTTTAGGTTGTACCTACATACCCACAGGGCATATTTTAAATAAATCAAGTATTCTTTGAAATACTTAAAACTTTCACAATTGTATCTAATTCCACTTACGTATAAGGACGGTAGGTAGTCCCTCTGTTATCAAGTCGATCTGATGCATCAAGAGTCAATACAGCTTATAAGGGGCTGCTCACACACACATAGGGAAGACAGCGCCTTTGTAGTTAAACCCTAGTTTGTGTAGTGATGTCATCCAGAAAGCAACTTTATTATACTAAAGTAATTTGCCCATTTCATGTAAAATTCTTTTTAATAGAATATTATGTTGAAAAAATATTGCCTTGGCAATTTTATAAAAATACTTGATATTCAGATAGACAGATAGACAATGCTTGAAAACTAAAGTAACTTTGTATTTAGAAGTAGGTACTTATCTGTATGAAAATAAATAAAAAAGATATCAGCTTTTTAACTTAGTGGCAGGTATTTTATTGGTTCAATACTTCTACTACAACCTATCTAATCTGTTGGGATAAAATGAAAGTAGGTGCATAATATTTAGAAAAGTATGGTATACTAAACACACATTTTCTTATTAAAGACGTAAGTAATTCACAATTTACAATATACAATGTGTCTACGGCAAAGAGGTATTATAGGTGTATATGACAATTTTTGTTGCATTACAAACACAATTTTTTGTATTCTGCTCTTGCTTCACCCAAAAACTATTTTTAGTATCTTGGAAAAAAATTATAGAGGGCGCTGGTAGCAGCTTAAAAATAAAAATCGCATCAGGTAAAGTGCCTTTTCTGAGCGAAATATCGAAAAAAATTATTAGAAAAACTTGCTCAGAATTAATTGGTTTTAATTGGGCACGCTAAAAATAAAATTGTGTCTATTTTCAACGCATTTGAATGCGCATTTTAAAGATTTGGCCATACATAGAGTCTTCCCTCTGTATGTGTGGGACGCTTTAGAAATGGTCCTTTTCACGAAAAAAATTAAAATCCTTATTTGTTTTTTTTTCATATTACGTACATCCCTATTTATGTAGTATTTGCAATAAATAAAAACCAAACCCTACTCCGTAGACTTCAAATTTCCCACCGCAATGATGTCACGTGCATCCTCCTTTCGACAAGAGTATTAAGGCATACCAACTTGAACTCTTTCTTGGATTAATAGTTACATTGTAGGGCGTAAAGGAACGTGTTTATGGCCCGTGGCGTGAAGATAATAGAATGAACAAAAGCCCAAAAAATATTTAAATATGTAATTTTTCAGTGGCGTGCACATTTTATGTCAGAAAATATCTCACGTCTTTAGGACATCCTATATATTTTGCAGCAAAATATGTAGGGTGTCCAGAAAAACTGCGATGCTCACTTGCCGGCAATTTTAGCCTATTTTTATTCCTTTTGTTTCCTTTCCTTCTTCTGGCCCGGTTAAAAGTATAGGTAATCCGAACCAACGACTTGCTAACTACTACAGATTGTGCACTTTAAAGCTTCAGCTCAAATTATGTATTTTAGAGTTATCGACACGTCATGTCGATGGTTCAAGGATACTACTGTCAAAGAAAAACAATTTCATACGAACTGGTATTCGGGGATACAAGGTAAGTCTTCAATATTTTTAAGCTTTTGAGTAATATAGCAAGAACAAAAAAAAATTATACTGAAAATCTATAGTATATATTTGAAGAATAAAGTATATAAAAGCATAGGTCCCAAAATCGATGACTCACCATAGACTCCAATGTTTCGGAACGGTGTCAATTAATTAATCAATAAGGAGAATTATAGAGATAGCCCACCCGAATGTGTAAGAGAAAGACACTATGATCGTGATCGGCAAAGACTCTCGTCACAATTATTGAGACCTTGCTATCAACCATCGCCACTATGTCGGTTAGATAACTGAAAACATTAAGAGGGATGCGGAATCACCGTCTATGGTCAACTGTTATCTCTTTCTTAATCAATGTTTATGGTTATTAAACCGCCACCGTGGAGACGATTGATAGCAAGGTCTCGGTAATTGTGACGTTACTCTCCTTGATTGTGCATTAATTGATTGCTTAGTTTTATGATAATGTTTTGCAATAAATATGCCGTAAAATATTTGTTTCTGAAAATTCTCGAGCACGTTCCTAAAATGCTTGAGAATACCCTCAAAATGCTGAAATTGCTCAAATATACATTGTGTCTATTTAAGGAGAATATCTTGACAAATATGCACTTCTCGGAGAAATTTATTTTAAAGGAAAACTTGATTTTTTGATGAGCTTAATGTTTTTGAAAAATCTTAAAACTATCGAAACTTCCTCGGCTTGTAACGTTTTTGTTTTAAGAGTTGCCGAAAAATGTCTTAATAAGATTTGTGAATTTTAGAATTTTGAAAAATTACAAGGTTTAGTGGTTACTCTCTTACACTCTCACATTTTTTTCACAATATTAATATATAGCAAATCTTCTAAATTTCTCTCGAGGTATCGGTATTTCGCACATTTTTAAAATTTCCGAATATGCCGGCCACAGAGCTTTTTTAAGTGCTAAGAGAGCACACATTAAACTATGACATTTTTCAAAATTCTGATAAAATAGGCTTAAAGCAATCACTTTTACCCACGATTCGACGATTGGAGCTGCCCTCTAATGCATATTGCATAGTGGACTTGATTTGACTTTTTGCTTTATATAGGGTGAGGTTTCAATGTTGCCGGGTGAACATGAAGCAGAGTGGTGCTAAAAACATTCGTAATAACTGTAACAGCAATTTTGTCATATTTTTTCTGTACTAATCAAAGAAACACCCTCATAGTGGAAAGTGAAGTATGGAGTTTACCTAGAAGGAAGTTAGGCGATTGGCTCGATTTGGGGAATCGTAAATATAGGAGGATATAAAAGCTATAGTTAAAAGCATATCCATTTGTAATTTACATTATCTAATATTTTGTCCACTTCAGGGTTCAGTAGGTTCTTTACTTTGTCACTTTATAATTTTAGTACTTAATTATAAGTATGTTTATGGTCCCAAGCAAGTTTCCAAAGTAAAGCTAACTTCTTTAAAATTTGAGAAAACACATTCTAAAAAATGTGGTTTAAAAACACAAATACCAAGGATAAAGGGAGCAAAGGCAACAAAGTAGGTACACACTTGTAGCATTGAGCCCTCACTCAACGCTTGTAGTCACCCAACATAACGGAAATTTATCGAAAGAAACAAATATTGCCACCCGATCCAAAACAGATTGCAATGACGTCATTTTATGAGAATAGCTAAAAATAAAATTTTTTTAAGTGATCCAAACTAAATTACAATTTTGTACGAATTTTTTTAGCAATATTTTATATGCCCATTTAAATATGATTCCCTATTATACCTACATGATTAGGAATACACTGTGTCTCCAGAACTATTATCGAGGTTTGTGTTTGCAATTTTATTTTAAAATTTTTTTTTTTTTTTATAAAAAAAATGTGTATAATGATACTTACAAATAATAAGTGTTAAAATTCGAAAATTCATAGTCTCTAGAAAATTGAGAAAAATACACACATTACCTACCTAAAATAATACACATTGTATAGTGTGTTTCAGTTTGATACTTGACAATTCCGTATTTTATAGCGGAATGTCAGATTTCCAAAATTGTTTTTAACTAAGTCGTATACGTCAGAAGCTCTACGGACTACTTAATTATTTGAGAAGTTTCATTTATTCCATGGCCTACTACAAAAAAAACTCAACAGTTGACATTATTGAATTGGCCATACTTTAAAACCCTAATTACCATATTTTAATGACATAGCTTAAACAGGGTGTTTATATGCATTATAGGGACAAAAGTCGAAAAATGCCATATTTTCTAAACGCCCTGTTTTTAGAGGAGAAATATTTTGGTTATATTTTATAGGATTCTTGTATTATGTTTTTGAATAATTGTATTTCACATTGAGGATATTCAGTTCAGTGATAAATGGATCCATCCCATTAGTAGTAAACTTGTTTTTGAACGTACCTATGTAAAAAGTCAGTCTAATTTAGTCCCTCAATAAATTCCATACTGATGATTTCATTTTTGTTTTACACTGTAGATACTAAATTTTTTTGAGATCTGTTTATGCTTGTTGTTGAATTTTTCCTGACTTGACTATTGTGTTCCTATTTAATTGTTAAAAAATATCTGCAAACTGGTACGTAAACAGAATTTGTAAGTACGGTCAATTCAATTGTGCCAACTGGTTTGTTTTTAAAAAATGCCTAATACGATTTCGTCATTTTTAGGGAGCTTTTCATGTAGGTACTATGGGTAGATAATAAAAAAGAATTTTAAAAATCGTCCAATCCGCTGAAATAGGTATATGGAATTGTCAAGTATGAAGCCGAAAAACAATATAGGTATATTATTTAAAAAATTTCATCTTGTTGAAATCTGCAAATCCATAGAAAAGTTTTTCTTCAAATGTTACATGGAACAGGCTTGGCCACATCAGTGTCATGTTGACACCGGCCACCTAGATGATTAATAAAATGAAAATCCCTATTAATGAATTGATTACAAGAGCATTGCCGTGCAGTTTAGATTTAATGTAAAATTATTGTTACGCATAAGAGTTTATTAGCTACTTTTTATAATTTAATAATATATCAAGTGTGTATTCATTGGTAATGTGTATATTTTGCGAGATGAATATAATAAAATAATGGAGTATGGAGCATCACCTAAAAGATATTGGCTCTGTTTATTTTTTTGCTACTCCCTATATCCCCGGTTATTTCTCTATTTTAAATTGTCACAGCTTGTATAAAACTGGAAAACTGTTGCAGGCATTAGCATAGAAGAATCTACTATGGTATTCGCTATTAAATTCTAGGAAAAAATATGAAGTAAATTGAAATTCCATCTTAAGTGACGTTTTCGTGATTGTCAAACCACATTTACCTATATAATATATACCTAATTAATTTTTTTAAACGAAAATAATTAGGATCTTTATTAAACCCCAACCGTATATACCGTATTTTCACCGTTTTAGTAGACATTGCCATGGCTGGGCGGCGCGCCGCCGTGTATTCGGCTAGGTTCGTCAGTCGTTGGCGGGGGGCGGGGCGTGTTTTTTGCTCGCAAAACTCGACTGATAAGCGGTGCGGGACTACTGTGTACTCCCCCCGCCAACGACTGACAAACCTAGCTGGACTCACGGCGACGCGCGGCCTAATCCCCTATGTCTACCAAAACGGTGAAAGTACGGTATACTATACAGATAATATAAATGCTCCCGGTATCACGACCTGGTAGATATACAAAATGCCCGTAAAAATCGATCGCATTTACATATTTACTTCGCCTACGTCAGCAATCAGCATGTTACCGGAGCACCTCGGCGATTCAAAGTGGCAGTAGTGCGAAAATGCTCCACACCAAATTATCACCACATCAAATTATCGCCACATCAAATTTCGTTTGGCAACGCTGCGCCCTCTATGAGGCACAGCCCGCCAAATTCAAATACTGGGAAGAAAGAGGAAGACGTTGCCGGTTTTATCGGAAATAAGTTTTAATAACTAGAGTACGAATTTGACAGAATCTTTTCGATTGTATGAATAAAAACCACAACCGAACTCCTTAATTTTCTGTGAATAGGTGATTATTATTATGCTATTTAAAGGTGTAATTATTGTTCTGTGGGTGCAATCGTATCACATTTGTTATAATATTAATGTGATCGTCAAATAACATTGTCTTGCATCTGTGCCATTTATAAAGCGCTAGCTAATTGATTTAATAATTCTTTTATTTAGGGTTATAAAGGTATAGCAAAAACTGCAAATCCTGGAAGAATGAATGCTACTATGATTCAATCTTATGTGGCAAATTAAGCTCAGATAGAGGGGCGATTTACAAGTTATGGGCAGGACCCCCAGTGTTAGAGAGATATAATAGACTACTACTACTAGTAAATGGTACAGCAACTACAACTACTAGGCTGGCCTGCCCCAAGTGGTTTTATTTTATATTAAACAATTATTATTTTAGATTAAACAATCACAGTAGCTGTTTTACCAACTGGCAGCAGGGGTACCTGGTACTTACTAGTTTTTGCTGACGAGACCTGTCGTTAATAATTGTTCTCCAATGACGTCAGAACCTATAGACAGGTTTGTTTTGATAAACGCTTGACGCCCAGAACTAATCAATCTATATAAGCGCTCCATTAAATTATTCTGAAAATGTCGCGAGATTGTCAGAAATTGCCCCTTTTTGTCGAGCCGTAGCGAACTTATTTCGACTCTGGACCCGGAGGCTGGCGTCGTTAGACCATCCCCCGAGTCTTCAGGTGAGGTTCCGATGCTTCCGGCGCCCCCAAACAAGAAAAAACATGCGATATCTAAGTGTGATTCTGGAGGAACTATATCCGGGAATCACCGGGTGTATAGTTGGTTGATGGTTGACTTTCTGTCTTTGTAGCATGTTTTTAGAGTAGTATGGACATATTTAATCTTGGAGTCAAAATAAAGGGCATTTTAACAATGGGGCACCACGTCTATAGGTTTTGACGTCATTGTTGTTCTCGCAGTAAGAGACTGACCAATTCTTTGTCAAGTGGATTCTAGTATAGGAAAACTGTCTAATTATACCTGTGTTCCAAATATCTACTTAATAATAATAAATAAGTATTTAAATACCAAAAGAGCCAAGCAAAATTTTTCGCCTTATTGTACGTAACTTCCTTTTCAGTGCAGGATATTAGGATGTTCACATTAAATCACCCAGAATATACAGGGTATTTAGGTGTTAACGCTTAACCTATCTATAAATCACATTGTTTGTATTTTCTAATTTTTAAACTAGAAAAGTTTCAAATAAAAGTCATAGCGTTGACTGAAGAAATTATAAGACTGCTCACGGCTGTCACATTTGACACTTTTTGAGTCACCATGCGCTTTCTGATTTGAATACAATGAAAAATGCATTGTCCCCATCGCTGTCATCTATTTTCCGAAAGAAAATGCTCGGGCGTTGACAGTCTTATTTTTTCTTCAGTCAACGGTCATAGCAAATGAAAGGCAGTATAGTTTATTTTATAGCATCCGATCTTGTTCTTAGATTCCAAATTTATCTAGTAAATTTTAAATTGGTTGCTAAAGCTTGTCAAGTGCATAATGATTCTCGTACATCTTTGTAGCCAGGAAGTAACACGATCCAGCTTTTTGTAAAAAAAACACTGATGCGTCACCTTTTTGGGGACAAATGAAGACTGTAAGAAGGTTAAAAACACTGTTCGCCAACTGAAAAAGTAAAAATAGAATATTCAGGCTACAAACTTTATGAATACAATAAAAAGTTAGTTTTGAGATAAAAACAAAAACAGATTTTTGGTATTTTTAAAAATGAATACTCCAGAAATAAGGAAAGGAGAATGATAATAAGATAAATGTTAAATTCCATTGGGACACATTACAAATAGCTTTCGTTTGACTTATCCCTTGCTTGAAAAAATGATATGTAGATGTTGCCAGTATACTCGATATTTTATCCTATAAACACTGCATCCCAAAATGCAAAGAAAATGATCCACTAACATCACTATAACCGTTCAAGTCTCTTAAATCAGAAGCATAACTGCTTTCAGCCAGGAATTCACAAAGTGTATTAACAACTATTACCATCGCATCGACATAATTACGTACTGAAACTGAAAGTAGAGTACTTAATCATCATTAAAATTTTTTTGTGGCATCATTTTGGTATTGGGCAGGTTAAAGGATGACAGAGAAAAACTAAATTTTTTTATTGAATCCTTACACGTCAACACTTTGACCGGTCCTGTTGACCAGTCATTCAATGGTTTTTAGGTTAATTCCATATCACACTTTACTCACCATATACCTTGAAAATTCCTATTTTGCTCAACTTTGGCACCCTGTACAATCGAACCCCCAAATATTTCTTGTTCAAATTTGGTATATGAAGGTATTGAGGTTTTTTACGTGGTGGTGTCACATTTTAAATAAAAAAATCACTAAGTGATTTGAGGGAAAATCAGGAGTATAGTAGAACCGTAGCCGGCCTTGGTGTAGCTTATTGACAATGGTAGGAAGTTAAAAAGAAGCGCTTTTTGAAGATCTTTGAAATTGAAAAAAGTTCACATAGATATCTCAAAAAATAAAGTTTTTATGTATTTGTGATGGTTATAAAAGTAATATTACAATATTATTCAGGAAGACACTGCCACTAAATGTGAAAAACCATTACCTTCCCTAGTATAGTATTATATGTTATTATATTGCATTACAGAAAAAACAGCTTCGCAACAGAAGCTTCTTTAAGGACATATGTCAAAAATAAGCGAGTCTCCATTTCAATTTACAATATAGAATAGTCAGTATTTTAAACATGAATTTGGTTCTAATACAATCTCTTCGCAATGCAGATTAACGTAAAATGAAATTACATGCAGAATGTTGATCTCTTTAGAAGATATTTCACCTAAAAGCGAGTCTCCTTTTGACAGTTGTCACTCAGGAAGTGTCTGTATTGCTCATTAATCTGTGATTGTATTCATGTTTTCAATACTAAACACCCTGTATAAATGTGGATCAATAGGGATGTTTTTGTGATATATCATGTAATCCATTGGAAAAAAATTCACTCTAGTCAGGATTTGAACCCGGGGCTCCTACTCGGGCCGTAGCCACTTTGTCAACACACTAAGCTACCAGACCATATAGATTCCATCGGCTAGTTGGTAGTGGTACTTGCTTCAATAGTAGTGAGATACTCATTTCCTAGAATGGAAGTGGTTAGCGGGTGTAGGATAACCATTCATTATTGTTGGTTATGGGAACTTCCTATTTGACATTTGACATAGAAATATAAATAGAAATAAGGTGTCCAAATTTTTGCTGAGTTCAATAGGTTTTACTTAGAAAGTGAAAAATTTTTGGTGCATTGTTCATAGGCAATTTGTTCTCACTATAAATGGTACAGGGTGATCCATCCAAGAGGAACACCCCCCTTAACTTCTTTATTTTTCAAGTTAAAGAAAAAATTGTAGAGATAAGGTTTTTTGTGAGCTTTTCCATGAACTTACTGAAATTGACACAGGGTGTTCCGTAAAAGCTGGACAAACCAAGCTGTTTTTTCACAAGAACACCCTGTATATTATTGCATTTTTGGAATCTACACTTCATCCCGATTCCAACTACATATACATATATGTTATATTATTTCTCCAGCCGTTTTTACAATACAGGGCGTTCGAAGTTCATATTTTCATGTTTTCACATCCTGTATCTCAGATACGAAACGTTTGCTGATAAATTGAGTATAAGAAAAAATGATGAAAATGATGCCCTTAAAACGATAATAGTCATTTTGTAATCATCCACACAAAAAAGTTAAGGTTGATATTTTTCTGGTCCAGGGCAAAATATGGAAATATGAACCTTGATTCGGAGTGGGTTCAAAATGACTATGAACGTTTTAGAAGCACTATTTTCATCATTTTTTCTTATGCTCAATTTCTCCGCAAACGTTTCGTTTCCGAGATACAGGATGTGAAAACATGAAATAAATGGAGTTCGAACGCCCGGTATTGTAAAACCGTCTGGAGCAATCAATCAAAATTGAAAAATAAAGAAGTTAAGGGGGGTATTTCTCTTGGATGGATCACCCTGTACAATAATTAATCTGTGAAATTTGAAAGTTATTATAATTTTGTTATTTACAGTCGAACTCTGCTATAAAGGTCTTGGGATTTAACACACACTTTTGGTTATAATGAACAGATTTGAAATAGTCCTCCAAAGTCCCTACGAATCGCATATATTTTATTCGGCTATAATGAACACGAATATAACGAACACTATATATATATAGGTCATTTGGCATTTTTCACCTGCGGGACCTCTGACCTCGGTTATAACGAACTATCAAGAGATTGTTTCTGGCTAACAGATATTTTTGGACCTCCATGATGTGCTGATGTCCAAAATACATATTGACTTTAAATTTTCTGCCATTTGCAGAATAAAAATGTTCAAGTAGGACAAGATATTTTTTAATTAAAAGAAAAGGTGATAATGGGCAAACACTCAAAGTTAACAAAAAGAAAAAAACTAGTAACCGCATACACGTGTTTCGTGCTATTTGGCAATCATCAGTACGGTGTAACATTAACCAAATAGCATGAAACACGTGTATGCGGTTACTAGTTTTTTCTTTTTGTTAACTTTGAGTGTTTGCCCATTATCACCTTTTCTTTTAATTATTACATTTACACTCGCAAATCTTACATCCTTAAGATATTTTTTGTTTGCCTTTTATAACGAACGTCATTTTAAGTATTATGAGCCAATTTCACGATCCCTTAGATATTATTTATTATAACCTAGTTTGACTGTACTTTGATTTCAATTAATTGGAAAAGCGTTTTTACTATGATTGTCTTCTTTATAATCGACTCCAAGATATATAGGTTGTCCCGTTTAAGATAGTTTTCATTGGGTATTTATCTCCTTTATTTTAGATTCAGAAAAAAGTTTCAAATAAAAATTTAACAGTATAAAATCTTCTACAGTTTAGGAGATTATCTTTTATAGAGCTTATCAGATATGTATAGGTTGTATACAACTTTGTTATTTGGTATGGGAAGGCTTGAATTTTTCAACATTTTCGAATTTACCGGAAAGTTCCAAATTAGTTTTGTTTCATACGATAATTATTGTATGAAACATATAAGACAAGCTGTATGTAAGCTTAGTTGACAACAATAGTACAAATGTGAAAACTAATAACTATTCTGCAAATAAAATGGTGTTTAAAATATAAGCTAACAAATCAAAGTTAATATCACAAGGACTCAAAGTACCGACACATTCTGTAAATTGGATTCTGATACATTATAAGACTACAGTATGTCTAGCTTCCAAACGAGGTATTAAAAATTAATTTCTTGTAATAAAATAGGACAATCTAAGTTGTGGACAGGTGGTATAAAAATGTTATTGAGATCGTTAAAACGAGCCAAGAGCAAGCGGTGGTCGAAACCTCTAGGTGTATAATGCCCATTCTCCCTATATCTAAGATACTTTAGAAATCAGAACAGACTCTATGACATTGCTGTGAGAAGTATAAATGGGTGACCAAATCAGGACACCACACTCAAACTTTGAACGGACGAAGAATTGATATAAAAGTCTGAATGTGTGTGTAGTTCCAAAATGCCTTTCGTTTCCAATTATAAATCCAAGTATTCTGGGCGCCCAAGTTACGAGATATTGAATATAAGGCATGATATAAACTTTTTATCGAAATATACTCCCAAATCATTAAGGCTATCAAGCCTGTCCAAGCTGTTATTATCAATACAAGTCAAAATAGTGAGGATTTTTTTCTAGTGAAGGTAACCACATTACACTTGGAAACATTCAGAGGCTGAGTCTGTTTATGGTGCACCAACGTGTCATCGAGTATATGCCTTTAAATATTTTGAGATCGTCAGCGTACTTACATAAGTTTTTCACATTCGAGTTTACCAATAAGGTCGTTAATAAAGATTAAGAAAAGTAGTGGACCTAGGTTAGAGCCCTGAGGTACTCCTGAAGTAGGTGTGAAATAATGAGACCTGTAACCCCCAACTTCTACAAACTGCTGACGTTCGATCAAATATGACTTGAAAAAAGATATACGGTCTGGCATTGCACCAAATGGTTCCAGTTTCGATTGTAGTATAGTATATAATAGTAAGTATATATTCAATCGAAGGCCTTTTCAAGGTCAGTATACACGACGTCGGTCTGCCCGCGGTCAACCAAAGCCTAACAGACTCGTAAGGATAATGTTGAAAGATTAGTTACACAAGACCTCCCCTTAATAAATCTGTGTTGTTCAGGAAAAATGGCCCTAATGTTCAGGTTCATCAAATTAATTTCTAATTTTTTGGCAAATTGAAAATTGTACAAAAATATAGGTCCTCGGTGCTCCCATGCCAAATAACAAAGTTGTATGATGACCCGGACATATGAAACAAGCGGTATGTAAGATAATCATCTACAACTGTAGAAGATTTCATACGATTTAATATTGATCTGAACGAGAATTGAATCTTTCTCTTCTGAAATCAAAAATAAAGGAGGCGAATAATGAAAACTATTTTAAGTGTTACATCCTGTATGTATATGTACGTACAACATACAAGGTGTCTGTAGCTTGTGTAAACAATATTTAACAAATCATTCTAGAACAATTTTTTTTACAAATATGGGTGTATAAACATATATAATAATAGTAATAATAATAAAATAAGAATTCTCACCCTCACAATACTCCAAACTAGAAGCAACCACATACTTGTGCAGGAGAGGAGGGCAATTACTATTATTTCGTCGTCGTTGCCACATATCACATACACTTACCATATTCTTACATTTACCTTACGGCCGGCCACACAAGTAGGTATTGTTTAATTTTATACATGGTTATATGTCACATTGATCTATAAATCCCACTTAAATGTTGACAAGTTTCTTATGGAAATGTTCCGTTATGGTATATATTACGTTGATGTATAAATGGCCTCCTATTTCATAGCTAGATACATTTCAACTTTTCACGCTACGTCAATCTAAAAATACAGCTTCATTTTATGTTTTAAAATGAATTACAATCATTACTTGTCTCTCAGTGGAACCTAGGACAGGAAACAAAATTATCATGGTATAAAATTATGTATCATTTACCACTTTACTTATGTATCATTTACCACTTACCGACATCAAAGAGCAACAAGCCTCTAGCTATGGATGTTTTATAATGAATCCATCCCTTTGTTATTAACATTGTACATTCATAAAACATCTGACTCCGAGAACAGCAGGCAAATAATTTTGACCACAGATTAAATAATATAATATATGAAAATTTTGACTTTCCTTTCGATCATTTTCAACCTTTGATAATAACAATAACAGATCAAAAATCAAAATATATTTTTGAATTTGAAGACAGAAAAAGAGAGGTTAAGGTTGTTAAGGGAATCATCAAATAGACAAAAGTCGACTGGGAATCACAGACCACAGACCTATAACCACAGACCATTGTCTATCTCGTAATGATTTTATTCAACCGCAGTAGTTCAGGGACAGGTGGCGCTATAAACCGGAAATGTTTTGTTGATTATTTCTGATCCGAGTAGGTACTACAATGTCTCCAACGTTTTGTCTAAGAACTAACCATTAGTACATGAGGTGTGTTTGGTAAATTAAAGTGGTGTAAACTAGTGTACACTAGTTCTAAACTGTTTGGTGCAGAAAGTGTCATTCAGTGCAGTTTCGGTTTTGTATAATAACAAACACTCTTTTTTAATTATTGTGGTCCAATAAATAATAAACAACACTTTTATCAGAAATTATATTTCTGAAGTCAATTATTTGGCGCGACTGCATCTAACGACACGACTTTATTCCTCCTCTTTGGGCAGGTCATGTTAGTGTGTACTAGTGTGCACTTTTTTGCACTTAAGTTACATACCAAACACCTAGTCCAGAGTAACACTCTTTGTAACAAAGCACTAAATATACAAGAAGTGTAACCTGGTGTACACTAGTTTAATATACCAAACAAAGCTATTAATTTCAATTGGTTTTGAATAAAAGTAACGACTTTGACGTAAACGAAAAACCATGTGGGATATGGCCTCATAGGCTTGCAAGTAAATTTTTGGGAGAGATCAAAGCAGTAGGTAGGTAGGTATTAGGTATGTACAACCTGGACTAACACAATATAGTGTTGGTCCAGGTACAACAGTCTCATTTTAACTTAAAAATGCCTAATTCAAGAAAATAAAAAAAAAAACATTCGTTGCAGCTCGCTAAAGAGTGCCCCTTGCAAAAAATGTAACAAAATGTTCTGCAAAGTTATTATTAGTTATTTTAAAAAATGGCAATGAAGAGGCCTAATAGAATAAATGGAGACTAAATGAATAAAGTAACATCTGCGAGAAGATAAAGGTAAGATAAATACTTATAGCCAGTATACCTACTTACCGAAGTATACCTACCTATACATATTTATATTCACGCTTCAGTCGACGCTTATAATTTAATAAGATAACTTTGTATTTTAAATTAATTAACCTAAATTCCTAGCGCACAGCCACCAGTAACTATTTTGGATGATATCCTAAGAAGCAAAGAATTTCGTTGCTGACCAATATCCTCAGTAGTGAATGGACAGAAATAAATTAAAACCTAGATAGAAGAAGATTTTGACTTTGCCAATGCTTTGGATATATTTTCTAAATTAAAGAGAACTCTCATATACATTGTTGAAATAGTGTGGTAAATGCAATTTTTAGTAGGTACCTACCTACTCGCTACTCTCCTGAAAGGACAAAGAAAATTACCAAATTGCGAAATAAAACTTTTGATTAACTGCCTAGTTATTTATTTTAGCATTTATATATTATTTGTTATGAGCACAGGCAAAGAAATCGTCATTTACAATAATAATCAGTTGTTTGATTTGCAATGTTTTTAAATCGATATTTTAGACTTTTGGTGGAGGGGACGGTATTAATTTTAATTTTAATCTATAAAAATTGAATTCCCTCAATTCCCTTCCAACACCTCTACATGTTCAGTTTCTGAAGTACCATGTTGCCAGCTGATGAGTTTGACTATCTTTATAACCTTTAATATCCTCTTGATTAGGGTTCCTTTATTAGGAGAGTTGTTGCAATCAATATTATCAGCAAATTTCGATTGGTTTGCGTAAAAGCGTCGATGGAGGACTCAATCAACGGTAAAAGTAATGATTTCGGCGTGAAGAAAAACCCATGTGAAATATGGCCTCATAGGCTTGCAAACAAATTTTTGAGAGAGTAATCAAAGCAGTATGAAAATATGACACTAATAATGACAGTGTCAACTTACGTCTAAAATAATTCAAGAAAATTAACAAATATGCCCATAGCTTGCAAATATTCGCTCACCAAAGAGTGCCTTTTTTGGTGTTGTCTGTCTAATTGCAATAATTTCTTCACCATTAAGGATTTCAGTCTGCGTAAATTTCTGCAACGAAATTCTTTACTTCTTAGATATCATCCAATTGGTGGCTGTGCACTAGGAATTTGAGTTTATTCTAAAATACAATATTATTGGACCTATATATACTTATATACTGATTATTTATATTTACCTTATTATGTATACTATCTCGCAGATGTTACACTATGTTCATTTAGTCTCCATTTATTCTACAAGGCCTCTTCATTGCCGTTTCCTATAATAATAACTTTGCGAAAGAATTTGTGACATTTTAAAATAATTCTGAGTTAGTTTTTGCTCAAAGGCGCACTGAACCACATCTATTAGTTTTGTAATAAGGCACTCTTTGGTGAGCTATAACGAATGTTTGCAAGCTTAAGCGCATATTTGTTGATTTTCTTGAATTATTTCGGAGGTAAGATGACACTGTCATTGTTAGTGTCATATTTTCATACTGCTTTGACTACTCTAGCAAAAATTGGTTTGCAAGCCTATGAGGAAATATTCCACACGGTTTTTCCTTCACGTCAAAGTCATTACTTTTACGCAAACCAAACGAAATTTGCTGATGACATTGATTGCATCAACTCTCCTCTTTAAGTAACCCTAGACTAGGGTTCCTTTATTAGGAGAGTTGTTAAAATATGCTATTGATGTACGTTGCACAGAAACATTCCACAATTTTTTTTCCAAAGGACAAAGGACAGAAGACATACGTAACTTACATGCATGTAATATTTCAAAAAATGTACGTATGGGAGGAGGTGCAGGAAGGGAATGGAGGGAATTCAAGTTTTACAGATTAAAATTAATACCAGCACCTTCACCAAATGTCTAAAATATCGATTAAAAACTTTTCAAATTAAACAAAAACTGTTTTATTATTATAAACCATTATTTCTTTTCCTTTCACCTTGCACACGTAACCCGAGAACGGTATACTAATAATTTATATCTCAGTAGTAAACCCTTAGACAAGGAAAGAGGGTTCCTTATCTATGAGTATACGTATCGTTCTCTTTCGACGTAACGTAACCATATACCTACAGCATATACAGGTATGTGAACGTAACCCTCCCAGAATTATTAACATTAACCTTGTTTTTCTGTGACGACTGTGACCTAATCTTTCTGCGAAAGGAAGTCTCCTCAATCAACGGTTCTGTTCTAACCCTATATATTTTGTGTTCTAACCTATAATAATTTGTTTTTGAAAACAACTTTAGGAGGTCCGGAAAACTAATTAAATTCAAAATAAAATCTTCGAGGAGAGGTCATCGAGAGTCAAGGGCCATTAATCATAGTACTCCCATTTCATCTGTGAAGAAGGGTGAATGTCCTGAGGTCAGACCACTTCTTTGTGGTTCTGAGAGTCTGAGACTCCCGAGATTAATAAAGGGGCGAGTATGGGCATGAGTATAAATAATACCTATCTAAATTGTGGTAAACTGTTTTGTGGGTAAACTAATATGTCCCTATGCCACCTCAGTCGCCAAACACGACAAGGCAATGAATTTCTTCAAATGTAAGTATTAAACCTTAAAAGTGTGTGGCACGATATAGAAAATGGAAAATATGAATACCAATAACTAAGCATGATCTATAGTGACAGATTGTTGTTCGAGAACTCCTGTCATCTTTATAGAGCCCAAAGTGACCTTCAAAATTAAAACTTGGTTCAAAGAACATTGTGGAATAGTATATTTGTATTGAAAACTAACCGAATATACACGTAACACGTTTAGTAGAAGTGTTTGATCAAAGCAGGTAGTAGGTATCCCCTACATTTGTCTATCTACTAACGAAAGTTATTCAATTTTTTCAGTCCCATTCATAAAATCGATTATTTCTGCCAGAGTTGAGCTATCTTCAGCACTGCCAAGAGCATGGGGAATGAAAAGGAGTGCGACAAAAAGCAGGTCGTAGGTACATCATCTGCCATGATTTTTGCTTTAGAGGTTGTTTGTTGTGGTTTGTTGCAGATACAACCGACAGAGGTTGTTGTATGATTGTACCTATAAAAATGTTTTCCACCAAATATTTGCCCATATAATATGTACAAGGTGCCGTGATTGTCAAAAGATATCCGATGGTCATGATTAATAATGGTGAGAATAATATGTACTTACACGAAATATTTGACCCCCTTCTAATAACTTTTTTATTTTTTGCGCTAAATAGATTATTAAAAAACATGTTATAGGGAATTTTATGAATTTATTTTGTGCTTGTGTTACATGTGGACCAAATGGAACACCCTGCATATTATTAAATTTTTGAAATCAAGGTACATTTCATCCCGATTCGAACAATATACAGGATGATTTTTTTAGGTCTGCCACCGCGATTTTCTCTCATTTTGCGGCCTACGAAAAAAACGTAAGAAACAAAAATGTGTCAATTTTGGACAGCTAAGTGGTGCTGCAAAAGAAATCAGCATCCATGGCCAACTTGTCGCGCATTATTAAAAAAACCTCAAATTGAGCAAAACTATTAATGGTCGTGTAATGTTTATTTTAAGAGACAGAGGAAAACTTTTATATTGAAAATTGATGGCACTGAGAAGCTTTATCCACCCAGGTGCTCAGATAGTTTCAGCAAATTACACAGGGTCTTCGGCTCTCTTGAGACCATGAAAATTTTTGTCGATTTTAGTTTTTTTAGTACACCGCGAAAAGTTGGGTATGGAGGCCCATTCCTTTTTTAATGTCGCCTCGCTGACCAAAATTGACATATTTTGTTTTCTTACATATTTTCCCATGCGACCCAAAATAAGCGAGAAAATCGCTTAATAAGAAATAAACAAACAAAAATTCATAGCCTCAAGAGAGCCGAAGACCCTGTGTAATTTTCTGAAACTATCTGAGTACCCTTTTGCATAAAGCTTCTTAGTGCCATCAATTTTCAATATAAAAGTTTTTCTCTGTCTCTTAAAATAAACATTCCACGGCCATTCATAATTTTGCTCGGTTTGAGGTTTTTTTAATATTGCGTGACAAGTTGGCCAAGGATGCCGATTTCTTTTGCAGCACCACTTAGCTGTCCAAAATTGCCACATTTTTGTTTCTTACGTTTTTTTTGTAGGCCGCAAAATGAGCGAGAAAATCGCGGTGGTAGACCTAAAAAAATCATCCTGTATTTGTCTTACGTTTGCTCCAGCCGTTTTTTTACATGTGTTAACAGCCTGTATCCCGAAAACGAAACGTTTGCGGATAAATTGAGTGTAAGAAAAAATGATCAAAATAATGGTCCTAAAATGTTAACGGTAATTTTGTAATCATCCATACAAAATAGTTAAAGTTTATATTTTCGGTCAAGGGCAAAATATGAAAATTTGCACTTTGATTCGGAGTGGGTTCAAAATCATTATGAACGTTTTAGGGGCATTATTATTTTGATGCTTTTTTTATATCCGCAAAGTTTCGTTTTCGAGATACAGGCTGTGAACCCATATAAAAAATGAAGTTTTAACGCCCTATGTATTGTAAAAATGGCTGGAGCAAACATATGACATACATATCATTGGAATCGGGATGAAATGCAGATTTCAAAAATTTAATAATATACAGTATGTTCCATTTAAAAAAGTAAATTCAGTTTGCCAAATTTTTTTGGTGCACCCTGTATAAAATGTAACACAACCACAAAAAATACATAAAATTCCCTATAACGTGATTTTTTAATCTTTTTAGCCTAAAAAATAAAAAAGTTACAGAGGTAGGGTCAAATATTTCGTGAAGACCCTGTACCTAGGTAATTTAAAAACACAAAACAATGAAAGAACCTCTCAGAATATTGAGGTTAGAGATATCACTACATAATGATGGAGATAACCGATACTCTGTGATAACCGATACTCTGTGATATCAAATCTTCAACAAAAAATCTCTAAATGGTTTTCGTGAAAATCTAGGGTAATAAAAATTTTAGCCAGCCCTGTATTGATTAAAAAGGAAGATCAAAAGAAGCCCTTTTTGATGGCCTTTCAAAAAAATTCAGGCGGTAATCTCCAAAAATAAAGATTTTTATGAATTTATATAGGTTTAAAAGTAAAACCTATTTGAATTTTTTTAGAACTCCCTCTATGTATGTACAAGTGGGAGTTCCGAATTACATTTTTCATTTTTTCTTTTCTGAAATTGAATTGAAACGATTTAGCCGGGTACTCTAACCCTCCGTTACAGTAACTGCTTCTCGATTTTAGTCTATTAGCCACCATTATTTGACACTGAGGAAATATTGATATTAATAATTTTCTTTGGCATAATCCATATTTTTGATCAAAACCAGTTTATGAAATGATTGTTTGCTTCATAAGTGTTGCTAGGCAATACTTTTTGTACCTAGCAACAGGGCACCTCGAACATTTCACTTTCGGGCCTGCTGGCGAGTATGTTATGTGTACTTACGGAGGAAGCAGCTGGATAAATAGTATATTGTTATTGATATTAATTATAAGCAAAATAACTGTTAAAAGTGACCCATTCACAATAAAAATAAAATATACTTTTCTTTACACTTTAAAAATACATAATTTCACAAAGTAAAATGTAGTCTTTCATTTTATTCTCCAAAATTGCAATATATTTAATTTTAGTCCTCACAAATGACACTAAAATAGTACATTGTATATCGAATTATAAATTACATGTTACGATGAATGGAAAAGTTATACACGGAGCCAGGTAGCGGTTAGTTGCATGAGTGTGTAACTGCTTTACAGCAAGTTATGTACTATACTTATCGCCATATTTATTAATAGTAAGCTGATCACTAATTAAATAATTATTTAACATATATCTTGGTTTTGACAGATTTAAAAGTGTTTATGTTTGGCTGCCTATGATTTAGCGCCTATGGTTGTGTTCCATAGGCAATTGTGTTTTTCTACTCCTATGCTAGTAACATACCTATTAAGTGACGATTTAGGTTATAAGTACACAATGCAATGCAACATTGTTTCGAACACTGACACGTAATGACTGACGTAATAAAATAAATTACGTATCTGTTCTTAATTAAAACACAATTATCACGGGTGGCTTGTTAGCGTGGCATCCGCGTCACCATAGCAACTAACCAATATACTAATTGTTGCCTGTCAGATAATCAGAAGTTTATCTATTATAATAGTTTTTCTTTCGTCGAAGAAAAATTATAATACAAAACTCGAGTCGTAAGCTAATTACATACTCGTGGAATTACAGCACTCGCCGCTGAGCGGCTCGTGCGCAATTTTTCCACTCATACGTAATAAGCTGTTTATAACTCTCGCTATGTAATATACTATTACATTGTGTAAAGATTATTTGACTGTGCGATTGTGTTTACAATGTGTAAAGTTCAACATAGTAGGTACCTACATAGTGTGCGTTGCTTATCAGTTACACTAATTATTCGTTGATAAAATAGGGATTTAGAAAGTGTTGGCATAAACCTATTTTTAAAAATAACATTTATTAGTGGGAAGTCAGCCTCTGTTAATACTGGACAATCGATTGTCCCTATAAACAAGATATCACCATTAGTGTATGAAGGAAGTGCTTGCAAGCAGGTTGATATATAGGTAGGTATGTCTTTGTTTTGTAGGTCCAAAAATTGAGAAGCACTGACAGCAAGCACAAGCATTTACTTGTGTAGGTATCTCTCTGAACAGAAAAAGCCCATTCAACCCTAATCGAGACTAATGCCTGTATATTGAAATACATAATGCCGATATTTTTTATTCCCAAGGAAGCTTCTTTTACTACGTTTTTTCTTATCATGTACCTAAATCCAGGGCTTCTTCCCATGGTCATTTCATTGTTCAGTGCAAAACAGGCTGATTAAATAACACAAGTGGCCTCCTTTGCATTTATATCCACACGTCAAAGTTCAATGAAGAATGAAGTCTGCAATGTCTGCATACTATAATATTAGTCATTTTAACGCCGAGGATATAAAAATTGGTGGCTTAAATTTTCAGCAGTTACCTTGATGATTTTAGATTGAGGTTAAACATGCCCGTTTATATACATTCTTGAACACAATTCATACTATTGTATGAATATAAGTCGCAATTATCAAACTTCTTTCCGTATCTAACGTGGCAACGTTGCAAGTTGACCTAATGACATATGTCACAATAAACAGTTGCGTGCGCATAAACTTCGAGGCGGTGTTTATTTTTTGAACTCCTGCGAATTTGATGCAGCGATATTTGAATGTCGCGCTTATTTGACGTTGCGAAATTTTGCGGTCATGATAGGCACTCCATGTTACGATAGTTAATGTACAATTTTTTTAACCACATACGTTGGAGAAGCCTAAAATACGAAACTATTTTTTGATAGAGTTTAAGAAATAAGTCTTGATATCCAAATGATAAGTTATACATAATAATACTCGAAATACCTTGAGGATATGTTGATCTCTCATTAGAAGCACTAGAAATTAGTTGAGGACTTTTTGCGAGTTCTACAGGCCATTTTCGAAAATTTTAAACTATACGAAAAAATTGCTGCCGATAACAGAACCAAAGAGTAACGACTTCTACACTATACGATGCATTTTGCCCGTTTCTGGTTTTCCTGTTGTTTTTCTTAGAAAAGCCTGGCGGTTATTGCAACAACCTACATACCTACATCGTGTGTGCTAGGCACTTTATTATTTATACAGATTTCTTAAATGCAAGGGTGCTTCTTACATATTATTTGCATGCTAGGAGAGGCATGTTCTGATGGTGCTACCAATTTTTTAGAGACTTTTGGACTATTATTGTATAGCGAACGTTTGCAAAATTCCCGTCATGCAACTGCCTGCAAGTTTTGTTAAGACTGTTGAATAAACAAGGGTTACTGCCGTTCGAGTCTGCAATAATCAAGGGTAATTTGGCAGTTTTTGTGCGGATCGCTCACGAAGGGAATTAAATTCAAGGAAAATGAAAAAGATAAAAAATTATTAATTTTTTCAATAATTCATTTCAATAATTTGACATTTTGAGATTACTGGGATAAAGTAAATAATAAGTAAATTTAAGATATGTTTAATTCTACAGTCAAAATGCCGTCGCGCTATTTGAAACTGCAAAAACACAATTAGTTTTTCTATAGTTTAATTAAAACAAAAGGTTTTAACCAGCGCGTCACTGATTTGTATACACCTCATGTGGCAAACGTGCTTTGAATTTGACATGCCAAGGGTCAAATGAATTAACTAGCTGGGTTCGGCATTGGTCCTCCATTCGCCCTTTTTATTCGCCGACACTAATCATCGTTTCTATGGCAAACTATCACTGATGGATTATTTGTTAAATTTGTTAACTTTTAGCTTATGTGTCTGTCATCCTTCTTATTTCTGTAACATAAACGTGTTAGATCATAGACCTGGACCGACACTATATATTAAAGATCCGAGCAATCGAGCATGACGTAATATTTTATTGTTGTTTGCGGACTGGGGTGGCGCTACTAGACAAAAAAATGGCGACTTATTATAAGTTATAGAGATATATTCTGTGGTTATAGGGATGTCAACTTCTGGCATTTAGAATGTCCCGCATATTTTAAGTATCCTGCTTTAGTACCATTTACGTTCTTTTTATGTTAACGAATCCCGTTTGCGGTCAATTTTTCGCAGTTTTGTCATATTAACAGAGCTTTTATAAGTAGATTTGTTTGTGATAACATAAAATTTCCAAGTTCATGATGAAAATCGTATGCATGGACTATTACGTGAATTGCAGAAGAACCTATACGTGATGATCTGTCCAACCAGTTGGAGAAGCGATATATGGATATTATATTTTGGAAGAGTACCTTATTTTGTAACGTATGCAAGAACTAAAGTAGAAAATTTGGTCTATAGCCCCCAAGGCGAACCAATGGTCCACCATAAAGAAGAAACTGGAAAATCCATAACGCATTCTATACTTGCTTACACTACAGCTAGCCATGGACTTCATTTCAAATCAGAAAGTTACCAAAATATTATTGCTTTCTTTTTAGACTCGATTTTGCATATGTTTTTATTTTCTAAAAGATTCCGCAACAATGGTGTTTTAACATTAAACTACCCTGTCGAATTTTTTCGTCGTGTGGCGCCAGCGCTTTGCACAGGTCTTTAATAGTATTGGTCCAGCATATAGACATGCAATTGAGACTAACTATTTTGCCAAATGTAGGTACCCTATTTCCAAATCAGTGACGACGGAAGTGTTTAAACAATAAAACCACAAAATAGATTTTCAAAACGATTTTGGTACTGATCTGACAAAAGCTGTATCTTCAAGCTACTTTAATATACTAATGATCAAGAACCCTATTGCTAACTTAGAAGTGCCTTGTCTTTTGTGTTAGAGTGGTTGCCGTATACTTAAGAATATCCCTAGCGCAAGGTAGACGCTGCTATACACATTCTACCATGAGTGTAAGCTTTTGTTCTTTTGTTCGCCCTTTTGTATCTAATCCTAGTGGCACGTGGTCTTTCTTTTGTCAGTACTAAAAAAATTCGAAATTTTTACTGATGCCGTTGCAGTTTAAATACGCTTTGGTTGCCGCCTTAAGCTACTTAATGCTATGAATAAATCCCTATCATTGAGCAAATTATATTATAGGTATGCATGCATATATGTAGGAAATCCTATTGAACTTGTAGATATAAAATGTCCAAGAAGTATTCTTAATACGAATGAGATGCTGTGAATTTCTGGCACATTCTTGGTGTTACACGCTAAGATGACGCTCTTGTTGAGGCTGTCTCAGCAGATCCAGCAGGTGAAGCAAATCTGAAAAAATAGGAAAAGGAAAACAGTTGCAGTAGGTATGTACATACATATTTGGAAACTAGTCGCCTTATTGTTGGCCATGCGAATATCTTATAAACTCTCTTCAGTGTAACAGAAGTTGGCCCAATTTGATCACTCTTTGAGATGTGATCACTTTCCAAAGTTTTGTCTGCGCCAGAGCGCCATCTATACGCCAACTATCCAGGAAGATTTATCGCATAGAAGAATCTACTAATAGATTCTTCTATGCGAATCTATCTATCTACTAATAGATTCTTCTATGTTTATAATATTAAAAAATGAAGCCCTTCAAACGATGCAGGAAGTGCATATACTTAAGAAGGTTGAATCTCCCGTAAATAACAATGGCCACCCCACACCTGACACCAATAATTGTAGTTCTCACGGAAAATTGCATTTCAATTGCGGCGAATTTGTTCAGAATAGTTTGTATAACAATATACACACATCAAAAGAATCTAAGGGATAAATACAAAAATGTCCATATTTTCTTAATAATTATTTCGTATTTATATACAGTATGTCCCAATTTGATAGATACTAGACACCTCAGAAATATTTGAAGGTCAAGAAAAACAATTGGTATCTATTTTTTATTGATAGTCCCAAGGGAGAATATTTCATAGGCGGTGGAATTTGAATGGGGTAATTATTTCATGGCCTGCCATGATTTTTTAAAATAGCAAATTTTCAAGAAACCCATTATGGATTTTTTTACGACAAAATGTTATTAAGAAAACTTGTTCAGAATGAAAAACTGAGGGGATTCGCAAAATTTTAAATAAGAAATATTAAATTTTAAATAAAAAATATTTCTGAGGTGTCCAGTTTCAAATTGGGACACACTGTCTATATCAATGACGTCATATCCGGAACAGTATTCCAAAGATGCACTTTTTGCACAACAAAAATTGACGTGTACGAGAATTTCTCCGAAATATATTTTCTTTTTGAGACAATGTATTTATTCCTTACTTTATGTACACCCTGTATATCTAGCGCGCCTATAAAATTGGAATACAATACAATCATAACCTTATTTCGCATACTTATCCAGGTTGTGCATAAATGTAAGATGTAAGATGTTAGAAATTGAACCCTTTTTGCAAAATTCGATTTTGTTTCCTTTCTACAAATAAATAATGTTGAAAATAATTTTGAATTATTGAAAAATGTTATTTTGATTTACGTTTAATTTTACCTTTATTAATCCTGACAGCAGACCTATGGAGTAACAGTCAGCATCTGTTACGAATTGAGTAGTATGTTGCAACATAACACCAATGTAGTACCTATGTATTTTATGAGCGCCCAATGGTTTCCTTTTTACACATAATGTTGACAATTATTCTGATCAGTGTATAATCAGAATGACAGTGCGATTCCTATAAATAATGCAATAATTAACTTGCAAAATAATTGAAAGCACTGCAGTCTTTACAGGAAAACTGAGAGTTATTTTCAAGTTGTTGTGAAATTTTAAATAGATCAAAAGAAACAAAACTCATGCAAAATATACTTCAAACCATTGACAATAAGCACCTAATATCAGATATGATATTTATGCTAAACGGGATTTGATGTTATCTAGCGCGCCTATAACTTAGGGCTTTTGCACTCTATACTTATATCTATATCTATATAGAAAATTAACATCATTGTAATATTAAATATTACAATGAAGTTAATTACAAAACTAACAGAGGAAGCCAGCATCCAATATCTAATGTGTTGCATGGTTACATGTTGAATCTTGCAAAGGCGGGTAGACTGAGAGAGACGACTGTTTCTAGTTTCATCGGCCGGCCATGACTGCAGTCCGAAATACCTTGGGAACAAGAAAAGAAATTTTTGTTGCTTAAAAGCTGTATAATGTATATGTGGAATGTTGAGTGAAACTCTGTGAGACTTCCATTACTTTTAGTATTTGAAGTAAAACAACGTTTCATTTTATTTTTCTAAAATTTATTTGTGGCGTAAACAGATCCATTGAATGTTAATTCGGTTTTTCGCCACCAAACTGGCTAAAAAAATCTGTCATTTCACTTTGACATGACAGGATCTTTGAGAAAGGAGGAAAATTTATTCTCCGAAAGCTCAGGAAACAAATTTGTTGAAGATATTTTTTGAGTTACAAGTTCAAAGGTTAGTTCATTTACTGTTAAGAATTTACTAATTTTCCAGGCAACTTGAAAAAGTTACTTTTTTAACCAGTTTGGTGGCGGAAAACCCAATTAAAATTCAATGAAACGTTTCATTTTCACATGAAGACGCTATGTGAATGTCCAAAAGAGATGTGCGTTGTGCGTATATTCTCTTTTGTTCGTTACCAATAATTATAATTTCCACCTCAGTCCTTATCGGCTGAGTTGACTTCGACTAAAAACAGTCCTTTATCGATTTACCTACCTTTGAACGAATCAGTATCGCATGTGACCATGCAAGCAATTGCCAAAAAGCCAAATAAATCGACTATATATTTTCGTTTCAATGAAAAGATACACTTTCTGTTCTTTTGTCCATATGTAGCATAAATTGTTATGAAACTGGCATTGTAAGTTTATTAATCTGGTAGGTACTATGTCATAGAAAACCACCTCCATCTACAGGATGGGCCAATGGAAACTTTCCACCCCGATTTTTTTGGTTTAAATAAAAATCTGGTAAAACGCTCGGACACGTCGATTTTTGATTTGAGGGGGAACTATTTTTCAGTTTTTTTTATCCTCGTAGCTTTAACCCCCTAGCTGGGGGGACAGCATTGAGTTCTTTATGACCCTACAATTTCGCCTCATTATTTTTATCAGAAGCAAAATGACAGCTTGTCAAAATAAAAATAAATAAATCAATAATTCCTGCCTCTGAGGTTATTTCTAACGAAGCTCCTAAACAAACCGGGGTGAACATTTTGTGCACAACAGTTTGTTAGATAAAGTTTACTTGTACACCTAAATAATACAACTTTAATTAATTCCTAAATTTTTTATTTATTTTTATTTCGATAAGCTGTCATTTTGTTAAGGACAAAAATAATTAAGTAAAATTGTAGGGTCGTAAAGAACTCGATGAGACCTTTAAAAAGAGGTATGGTACGACCCCTATCCCCTATTCAAATTTGGGGGTTGTTCTCCCCCCCAGGGTAAAAGCTACGGGGATGAAATGAAGGGGAAAATAGTTTCCCCTCAAATCAATAATTAGACAAAGTTCACGTGTACACCTAAATATTACAACTTTAATTAGTAAGTATTTTTATTTGGGGTTATTTAGGTTATAAGGTACCAATTTTGTCTTCAAGATTTAAATTATTAAGTTTAAGTTAGGGGCCGCGGTGGCGTCGCTCGTACCGGCGCTGACTTTTTAGACTGCATGTTTTTGCCAAGAGCACTGGACAAATGTGGGTCCACGGTATTGCTCCTAAATAGGCTTTACCCGTGTGATTCACTACTTGTCTTACACTCCCTGGGATTACTACGGTTTTCTAGGGTTTTCGGTAGTACTTGAGCGAATGCTATCCTAGTTCTATCGGGAAAAAAGTCGGCCCTAGCCGCAAATGGCAACGAAGACAAAATAATAGTAATTGCCCCCCTCCCCCGCACAAGCATGTGGTTGCTTCTGGGTACTCCTAGTTTGGAGTATTGTTAGGGTGAGAATTATTATTATTATTATTGTTATTAATATTATTATTTATTTTTATTTTGACAAGCTGTCACTTTGTTACGGATAAAAATAATGAGGCGAAATTGTAGGGTCATAAAAAACTCTATGAGACCTTTAAAAATATGTATGGCACGACCCCTACCCCAATTCAAATTTGGGGGGTTGTTCTCCCCCCAGCTATTGGGTTAAAGCTACGGGGATGAAAAAAACTGAAAAATAGCTCCCCCTCAAATCAAAAATCGACGTGTCCAAGCGTTTTCCAGATTTTTATTTTAAACCAAAAAAATCTGGGTGGAAATTTTCCATTGGCCCACCCTGTATATTGGAACGGGAATCGGGGCACCTAGCAATGTGCACAGATTCATGCAATGCACACTCCAGTTCAAACCATGAATTATAAACATACAAGAAGTGTAAGGCCTTTAAGCATTTTATCTATGAAGCTAAGCTAGAGCCGTTGCAGGTATCTATTATAAGTCAACGCTAGAACCCTTACCGCGTCTGAAGATGTGCCCAGATTTTCTTCTTGAATACGAACAAGAAGAAGATGAAGACGCCATAGAGTGCATTGCAGAAGTCTGTCAAGTACCAAAGTTGGTACGGTGCGGTGCTCCTTGTCTGCCAATCTATAATCCATGCGATCACTTCCATGCTCCAGTTGATTCCCATTGCGAACATTAGCTTCAAGTACAAGTTGTAGCTGGAAAAGTAAGGTTTGGTGATGAGCAAAAACAAAACCTTCAAATTTTATAATGTTGTCTGTTCGAACGTACTATTATTTTTCTATTGTCGTATTTTTATGTAGGTAAGTAAACAAAAAATTAAAAGAGTAAATGTAGGTCATGTCAATGGGAACTCTTGGATAGCGTATACTGTATAGTACTGTATAGGCCATTGCACCCGTTCCTTATGCAACAGGTAGAAAATACAATAATGGCCATTCTAGTTGGTATTGTTTTTGTATTTTTTTTATACGATCGTTATAAAAACTTTACTTTTTTAACCTTTTTAAATGCCTAAAGTATACTTTTTTTAACAAGTTAAAAAAACTTACTTTTGTTCACTCTGAGCAGTTTAGAGTGAAAAAAAGTTAACTTTTTTCACTCTAAACTTCCTTACTACGTTTACATGGAGTTTGGAATCGAATTCAGTGTAATGCAGTTTGGTGTTTTCATAAATGGTAAATGTGGCGTTAAATCCCGAAAATAAGAAAATTTATTTTGAGATTCAAATCAATCTCAAAATCTCTTCATGCGGTTTTCAATAATTCTAGAAACATATTCAAATCGATTTCAATACTATGTGTAAACGTAGTGAGACCGCGATCTAAATATTATAATCCTCGTAATTGAAAACCATAGCCTTTAGTATATAACACAAAAATCCCATCCCAAATATTTCAATGTTTAAGCACGATCGTATAAAAAATAATGTATGAAACTCATGCATAAAGTGTCTTTTTTTCATTCATGGGATTGCGCGCACTCACCTGCGGTTCGTTCGCGAAACTTTCCCATTCATGAAAAAAAGTACTACTTTATGCACTTGATGCATAAATAACTATTTTGTGACACGTATCTAAATAAATAACTATACAGGGTGCTACAACTTTTTCTAATGACATTTCTCGATATCCTTTACAGAAAAGTCAGCTAAGGCTACTTGATTTGTGAAAAATAAAAATGTGAGTTAAATTTGCTTTGTAACAAAGCAGGCCCGGTTCTGAAAACGTATAATTTCAACTCTTTTTTTGTCATATTTACACCTATAAGTAAGTCCATCAGGAGACAAACTGTATAGTTGAAATTTGGCACAGATTTGTTTGTTATGAGAACACATTTTTTTGTGATTTTAATAGAAAAATCAAAGAACAAACGGAATAGAAGGAGGGGTGTTATATTCTTTGACCCTCACAACTTTTTTATGTCAGGATTTTACTTTCTGTATTTTTTTGGCTAATGTAAAATTTTTATTTAGAATTTGTTTAACAAAAAATTGCAACTTACTTATTTGGCTGTTTATTGCTTTTTTTGTTTATTTCAGGTTGACATCTTTAGAAAGTTTCACGTTTTTCGAGTTTTCGAATATTGAGAATTTGGTATAAGTTTCATCCTTGTGTTCCTACAGATACATTCTATACAGGATGATTCACAGGGAACGAGAAATCCCGAAACCTGAATAGGGGGACCAAAATATGACGATTGAGGCCAATATGCCGTATACAAAATGTTTATTGTTTACGAGTTACAAGGCGTTTAAATTCTTTTTTTAACTTAATTAATGCCAAATCTACCATAATAATGAAGCGGCCGAACTGAAATTTGGCAGTGCTGTGTTTTTTGGAATGAGCTAAATATTATGCCAATTCATACGTATCTCGCAGATACGCCCCTTGCGCTATTTTTGGATCGTGCTTTTATTCATCATTACTTTTTTAGGGTTGAATTTATGAGGTTTTAAATCAAAACCTAAGCAAATAGATTACTGTTGTATAATAATATTTTACTTTTAGATAGTAAAAGGGGTAATTACTTACTTTTGTTTATTGCATTCATATGCGTGCTTCTGGGTCTCAGTATGACGTAACACGGACGTCTCTCTTTTTACCTTGCGTATCTTCAATGTAGTTGATATGAATAGTGTTGCATTAATAGCGATCAGAAGACCCATTGGCCCATACAAGTATAGTAAATTTGGTAGTCCGTCTGAAAATACAATATATTATGATCCCTCAGTATCGTTTACGAATCATTGTGTTTCCAGAAAATGTAAATTATACCTACTCTTCAATTTATTATTTCTGTAATATACCCACCCTCACGATAATGAAAAATACAAGGAACTGCTACAGTGTAGGATATGATTTCTATTTCAAGAAGTTTCTATTGATATTTAAAATTTTTGGTCCAGAAGATTCTGAACTATTTTGAACCAACGAGACAAAAATACTTATTATATAAAGTTAAACTTCATCTTAAACAAATTCTCACATAATAGGTATTGTATGTTAAAAGTCATTGGGTGTTCGGTCCCAGGTAAGTCAGTCTTAAGAAAGAAACAAGTCCAAACAAAAATAATAACATAACATTATTATTTATGTTACGATGGAGTCAGAATAAGTTTTATCAGTCATGTGGACAGAATGTAACTTCTAATTTTTTACTAACACCAATAATTTCTAACCACTCACATAATACCTACATTTTTTGGAAGCTTCGATGATCTCCATTGTCATTATTATCTAGATTTTCTTTATTTATGAATATGTATTATGGACACTACACACATTGTATGCGTAGGACTTGCTCCAAAGATAAAAATGCCGACAAAGTGAAAATGGTTACTATATCTATAGTAAATTTCAAAACTAGTAACCCGAATTTTAAATGTTTGCAACTAGTTTACTAAAGACTAACTAAATGTGAATTCAAAATATAAAACATATATTACCTACCTCCCAGAAAACACTTTTTTTCCCCTACACGAGGATGGTACACCGCATTTTTGTCTACAAAAAGATCGAGAAGCAATACCATCAGGATAAATAAGAATGGTGCTCCTAACGCATAGACGCTATAGTAGATGAACATCTTCTCTTCAGAATGTTTCTCGTTGTTGGGGATTCCCTTCCTACCGCTGAAAATTTAAAGTTCTGCAAAAAACGTTCCTAATTACCACATGAATGAAAAACATCAGAGAGTCCGTGAGTGACTTAGGTGGAAGCATGTTCTTTACTCCTGACTAGGTATATTTTTATAAAAATGTAATTGATTTTATGATACATATTACCACACGAGCAACAGAAACGTGTAAAATGTTCGACAATCTGTCGTTTAGAGCGCAAATAAAAGCTTGGTAGTGATTTAGATTTTTCTTACAATCATCATTCAGCTCTGTGTTCCTTTACTTCTCTATGGTCGTTTTGACTCTATGTTAGCAATAATATAAATAATTAGAAATATCATAAAAAGGCAGCACTCGAGCACTACTACTAAATATTTGTGTATTAGTACAGGCGTGTCTAAATGTATCCAAGGTTTCCCATTAATAATGCTACGTAGAGCGGTCAAATCTCAATGGTTACTGAAATTGAATTAGGGCTTCATCTCCCAAAATAATCAAGCTGCTGAACGGAAATTTGGCACTGTTTATGTTTTTGGGGATGGAGAATGAGCTGAAGATGTCAATTTCTACGTATCTCACAGAGGGTTCCAGTTGCGCTGTTTTTGGATCGTGTTTTTACTCGCACATTAGTGCATCTTTCCATTCTGCAATAAACAGGTACTCTTGTTTCATAACGATAAAACCAACCGTTTGCGTAGAAAGTGGCAAAATGTGCCCCAAAACACATGTTAACCCCAACATTTTCACGTACATTCAAAATGAAGAAAAAAATGCCAAATAGAATTATTGGTCAAAACACCATACGTTTTCTTGAAATAGCTTTCTAAATTTTGCCGAGTACACTTTTGTTGCAATCCACTAAAATGAATCTGCAAGACCACAAAATAATCTCAAAAAAGTTACGTGTAAAAGCACGATCCAAAAACATTGCCTTCTGTTAGGTACGTTGAAATTGACATCTTCGGCTTATTCTCTATCCCCAAAATTATAACAGCGCCAAATTTCAGTTCAGCAGCTTGTTTATTTTGGGAGATGTAGCCACATTTAAATTTCAAAAAAATGAGTTTAACCGCCGTGTTTTAAACGCTCAGTAATTATTGAGATTCGACCATACAATAACACTTTTTAGTGCCGATTTATGAGCTTTTAATGACGATTTTGAGACTATTTAGTGCCGATTTAACAAAATAAATTAGTTAAATAGCGTTTTTTATTGGTTTCTAAAACTTGTATCATTCGATATTTTTTTAACAAAATTTAGTACAAACTCGTTTTAATCCAGTGGCGTAGTCAGAATTTTTATAAAAATATGCGTACCTAATATGATTTTGTCCAATTATTAGACAAAAAATACGGATTTTTTTTTATTATTCGATTTAAGTGAATTTTGATGCTGCCAGTTGTTTTTTATTAAAATACTTGTATGAAATAAAGTCATCAAAAGCAATCATGTCATTTTCTTTATCTGTCAGATTTGGCATTTTCCGAATGAAAAAAGAAATGCTGAAAAAGGCATTAGGTATTTCTCAAAACTTAGAAAAATATTGTATAGAAAACTTGTTAGCTCATGATGCGGACTTTATGTGAGGCTCTGTACAAGTATAAAAATAATATGTTTAGTGTGTCCTAATCTGAATACCTAATAATAACTCTTGGAAGCATAAATCAAGCAGCACACCATACTGAAAATTATATGTTCATAAGTCTATGATTACATCAAATCAAATTAAATTTATTCAAAATACCTTTACATAGACAAGGATGCCTGTGTGTGTATCTCGAGTTGCATGTAGTTTTATAATAATTTTACTTATAGATATAAAAGTAGGTAATAGACCTCCTAAATGAATAAAACCAAAACAGTAGGTATACTAGTACATAGATAAGGATAGACCCAAAAGACCTCAACTTAACACTTTTTCAAACATACATTCGTGCATTTTAAGGTATTTCAAAAGTTTATTTATGAATAGACCCTTACTATTGAGATTTCGTATAGGCAAAGGCAATGAATTATAGAATTTAGGTGCACAAAAACTCGTGTCTCTGCGTTGTAGTATGAAACTTTCGCGGAACAGCAATCATGCCCTCCGAAACTGCTCTAGTAGACACCACCCGGCAGCATGCCATTTGTTGAATGAAAACAGGTTCGGTGAGTGTGATAATACTTTAAAATTAGCATTATATATAATATTGATACATTTAATACATTAAATTCATAAAAAAATCGTTCTGATGGATATCTCATCCTCCCTCTCCCCATGATTATCTTAACAACAGATCTTTGGGCAATTTTGACAATTTCTTCTTAAAAGAGATTCAACGAGAGCATAATAGACCATTTTGGGTACCCTCTGGGACATTATGCTGCGAAGCAAATAAAATCTGTACGAAAGTTTGCGTATCCTAATATTCAAATTTTTTATATGGTCATTCCATTTAAGGTTCTTGTCAAAAATAACGCCAAGATATTTAAAACTATCAACAAAACCGAGTGTGTCAGCACATTCACACTGGGATCTATCCTTCAGCAGGCAACTATAACTGTGTATATTCAATTGATCAATAGATGGTAGATGATGTTTGTCATAAAGGCTGTAAATCATTATTTTGGTTTTGAATATGTTTAAAGTTAATTTATTTTGATTAAGCCATTGAGAGACCTTAGCAAATTCTATAAGAGCTAAATCTGAAACCCCCTGCCATGTTTGTCCTTGAGCATTATTACTGTATCATCTGCATACGAAACAATGTCACCTTTAATTTTCAGTCCCAAAAGGTCATTTATACAGGGTGGCCCACCACGAACTGCATCGATCTATATATGGAAAACTAAAAGTAGGAAAATTCTGAAAATTTGGCACCACACCAATGCCGATGGGCGCTGCTCAACTAAAATATTTTGGTGAATCTGGCACTTCCGGTTATACCGGAAGTCGATATCAACTTTCTTATCTCAAATGGAACACCCTGTATATTATTGCATTTTTGGATTCTAGGCATCATTTTTGAACAAAAACATGGAACATGTCCTATGTCTAAATCCAACGGTTTTTGAGAAATTTGCATTTTTCCGAAAAAAATTACAGGTGCAGACCTAAAGTCAATTAGCAATTTTTACGAGGAAACCGCGAAATTTCAAAACGAATTTTTGGCATCGTGTAACAGAAGCCCTGACCTAGTGATCTCTGCTGAGAAATAAATCCGTTCTTATACAGGGTGTTCACAAAATATGAATAAAAATGACATTCAAAATGTGCTTAAATCTCGAAATTTTCAAATGGAAACCCCCATTTTTTAATGCGATATTATTCACCACTAAAAATGATGACAACTTTGTGTAAGGTTTCCTATACCTAAATGCAGTAATTTTCGATTAATTTACGAACAACCCACTTTTCGCCCATAAAATGCGGGGGTTGCTTAACGCTTGGAAAATCACGTTGAAAAGACAATCTCGGCTGAGGAAATGTCACTTGGTTTATAAATTATTGTCAACAATAATGCCGGCGCGCTTAAATTACACAAACGAAGATTATTTAAATTTGTTTATTATCTACGGAGAATGCAACAAAGTAATATCAAGAACGTGCGATACATTTGGGGCTCGCTATGCACAAAATACAAAACCATCGCCAAACACATTTAAAAAAATAATTCAAAATTTTAAACAGTATGGATGTGTCAGTGTCAGAAAAAAATCACGTTTGGCGATGGTTTTGTTTTTTGTGGATTGTAGATAATAAACAAATTTAAATAATCTTCGTTTGTGTAATTTAAGCGCGCCAGCATTATTGCTGACAATAATTTATAAACCAAGTGACATTTCCTCAGCCGCGATTGTCTTTTCAACGTCCACGGCTAATATGATTTTCCAAGCGTTAAGCAAACCACGCATTTTATGGGCGAAAAGTCGGTTTTTCGTAAATTAATCGAAAATTACTGCATTTAGGTATAGGAAACCTTGCACAAAAGTTGTCCTCCTTTTGACTTTTTGCACAAGGGATTTTGAAGTGAAATGAACATGAAGTGATCTGACAGTGACATGATTTTTTATTGGTAAATGGAACAGTTATCTATAATCTAACCCTTGAATGAATTTTTCAATATTTGTCACCACCTTAAACCCAGAAACACTCAAAACAAACACAAATTACATAAAAATCGATTTGCTGCGCAAACTGATCACTTCATAATCAACTGAACATTTGTAAAAGGAACACTGGATGTCAGCTGATGTGATCTCAAAGTGATTCCGAATCGATTTGAGATCACTTAAAACTGTAAAAGGAGGACGGCTAAAGTTGTCATCATTTTTAGTGGTGAATAAGATCGCATTAAAAAAATAGGGGTTTCCATTTGAAAATTTTGAGATTTAAGCACATTTCAGAAACCGTTGGATTTAGACATAGGACATGTTGCATGTTTTTGTTCCAAAATGATGCCTAGAATCCAAAAATGCAATAATATACAGGGTGTTCTATTTGAGATAAGAAAGTTGATATCGACTTCCGGTATAACCGGAAGTGCCAGATTCACCAACATATTTTAGTTGAGCAGCGCCCATCGGCATTGGTGAGGTGATAAATTTTCAGAATTTTCCTTCTTTTAGTTTTCTATATATAGATCGATGCAGTTCGTGGTGGGCCACCCTGTATACGCATATGGTGTTATACATAAAAATGTCTGTGGTTACATGGAGTATTATAGGTCGTAGTTTTGAGTAGATACTATTCTTCAGAGACTGATGGAAATGTAAGTAAATTATGCAAATATTACAAGGGCTGAAGAACTAAAAATATGGTACGTATGTCCGATGCTTACCTGAATGTCATCCATATATCGAAGCAAATTACATTCATCCAAAAAAATGAGCCTAACAAGAAGAAAACGTTCGAGAACCCTAAAATAGAAATAAATTAATCCCAAAATCGCCGTTATCTATATAAGGGTATCGTTACATCATTAAATAATAGCTTACCAACAGATGCGCATATTGGATTTGGGAGGTAAACATGAGTAGCCACCAAACCTATATAAGCGAGAAGAAGTGTGAGCACGTAACACATTAACGTCTTTTGGTGTAGGTTCCTGTCAGGAATTAAAGCGTATACCACTATCGTCGCTAGCAGGAATGGCACCGAAATCATCATACCTGAAATCAAATCAATAATTGAATTTACATTTATTTGGCTTTGACCAGAAAAAAAAATACCGAATATTACATCTACACAGCGTGACCCACTACCGGATCACCCCCATAAAATTTGTATTTGTCATCTGATTTTGATCGAGTTTTTTTAACGATAGGTCACCAAAAACTTTTTTATTATACTTCTTTGAAAACACCTTATTTTCATCTGTTTTAGCAATAATGAAATATGGGGTTTTTCGAGCTAGCGCACGGAAACAGCGCACGGAAAGTTTTTCCGTGCGCTGAATAAAAATACCGGATATATATGGCTTTAAAAAGAAATATACAGCAAAGTAAACTAAATTTAAGAAACTCTATATGCTCTCTGATATTTAACATGTACTTATTTTGTAGTTTAATTCGTAAGTGTTTCAATATTTAGATACATTACTGTAATATTTTTGACGTTTTATTCACCTTATCTGACAATAACTAATTTACAACAAAGCACCTTTGAAATAATTTGAGAGTAACCATGGAAACGCATCACACATACCAAAGACTATATTATATTGTCTGCATTGTTTATTTTTTGTCAATTAAATTTATTATATGCCGATAAAATGTTTTAAGTTTCCGTTTTCAAAGAAGTATAATAAAAAATATCAATTAATAAAGCCAACCTTACAGTCGAAACTCCAAGGTTGGCTTTATTAATTTTTATCACATTACTACACTGTAAGAAGATGGACTATTTTTTCTACTTATAAAAAATATCGTTCATTACACGCCCAGAAATAGATTTTTCCGTGCTTGCATGACTTCCCGTGTTCGGCTGCGCGTCACACGGGAATTTGTCACGCGCGCACGGAAAAATCTTTATTTCCAGACTCGTAATGAAATATACTATTACTTTAGGGTAAAACGCCACATTTTTGTTAAAAAAAAACAGTGTCTAATACGACGTATTTTTTAGGTCAAAATTGGATAAATCATATTAGGCATATTTTTTATAAAAAAATCCGACTACCTCACTGGATTAGGCATCCCTTAAAACTGGTTTGGACCAAATTTTGTTAAAAAACATGCCTACTCCCATAGATCAAGTTTCATGCGAATTAAAAACAATTAAAACTGTAGCTTACTTTATTACAAATATTGGCAAAGGCATACGTAACTACAAAAACCTTAATGTAAAAATTATAAGGCAAGAAAATTTTATCGAAATAATGGTGGATTAGTAGAAAAAAAAATTTCCCTTAAAATTTTTGTATTTAAGTACTAGTACCTATTTTTAATAAAGCAAGTTACAGTTTCAATTGTTTTCAATCCCCATGGAACTTGATATAAGCGAGTAGGCAAGTAAAATAGGTAGTTAAATCGCGATTTTCACTGTTTTCTAGAATTTGTATTGTTCCATAATTTTTTAAGAAAATTTGGTACAAACTAATTTTCAGGGATAATAATAATAATAATAATAATTCTCGACCTCACAATATTTCAAACTAGGCCCAATCCAATAGCGCAGTCCGAATTTTTATAAAGTTATACCAATAAAGTTTTTTTCAATTTTTACCCAAAAAATATGTCTTAGTAGGCCTTGGTTTTTTAAAAATAAAATGTGCCGTTTTCCCCTAACAAGTTGAAGAGGAAACTCCTCTCCTTTCATTTACGAGATATTCGAAGAAAATTTGGTTTCGTTTTTTTAAGGTTTAAGACATTTCCCACTTAAACATTGTTAGGACACTTTTTTAAGATGTTCTCAATAATCCTAATCATCGCAGTGCGCCCGGAAAATCTTCAAATTTTACATTGTATAACATCATTCGTCATAGAAGGAATGTATTGAAGATACGAAAAGTCCTGACGAAATTGGCTTGTTCCTGTTTACGAATAAAGGCGAAGTAACTGTTTTATAATTTAAATATACTTAAAATTTAAATGCTTAGCATTTACATTATGGTCTTGTATAATCGGATTTTGAGAATAATGAAAAAAATATGGGGAAAGAATCGTCTTATTTGCTTGTAGAAATGAATGTCCGAAGAAAATATTCGAGCAAATATAGGTATATTATATAAAACGTATTAGGTTAATTTGTTATTATTTAAAATTTTGTTACTTACTCTGTAAAAATTGATAATAGTTCGCCCATAGATATTATAGTAAAATAACAAATTAAAAAAAAATGAATATTTAGTAGAGAGCTTTTGACTTTCTCAAGAATTGCTATCTCGACCTTGCCATGTTACCATTAAGTATTTAAATTCGTGCATAATTGCTATGTAATTATTACTACCTGGTAGAATCATTGCATCGACTACACACAAGAATGATCTTCGGAGGTCAAATAGAACAAAACTCAATCACATGCTTACATATACATATGTAGGTACTTAATAGTTTTATTGTACGCAATTTGTAAAGTAAGATAAGCAAAACAATTTTTCTATTAGTCAAAAGTTATGGTCAAAACAGTTCTTTTAAAATAGAATAAGATGAAATCAATGTACATTAATTAATGTCCTTTGAATTACTCATATAGCCTTTGTAGCCTTGTAGAATTTTACTTAAATCTGGCGTACGGCATATTTTTTTTATAAATTGATGTGTATTTACAATGATTTTTCTGTATTTTTGAGGTGCTAACTGACAATAATTAATCAGAATTCACTTACTAAATTACAACTATGTACTTATATATCCACAAAAATTACAGACATTTCCAGAAAAATTAACTGTGGCTGTTATTAAGTATCCAAAGTGCCCCCATATATTTTTGTTTACCGACTCGAGAGACCTGAGTGCGTTATCCATATTGAGATCAGGGTAAAAATTACAAAAAGGACCTGTATCCCACAATTTATATTTTTATCCTTAATATGAATAAGCTACCGGTTTCGTAGCTTTCTACAGCTACATTATCAGTCTATAAAGCCGTAGAGAAACCGGTAGCTTATTCAATTTTAAAATAAAAATATAAATTGTGGGATACTGGTCTAATTTTTCTATTTTATCATTTTCTAAATTTCTTTTTAGGGTGAATATTTTTGATGTTTATTGGTGAATATTTCTGATGTTTATTAAAAATTTAATAAATAAATGGGAAAATTGATTTAAAAACAGTACCTTTAGGTAGGTACGGTTGAAATCAGATGAAACAATACGCTGTAAAGCTTGAATCCGTTGTTTGTTGAATCGATTTTGAGCATTAATTTTTGTTTTCTGAGTTTATTACAATAGGTTGTGTCAATCAGGTCAAATATTATAGTTTTAGTTGTTTTAATAAAAGACGATACAACAAAAATTAACAGAAATACAGATTCCGAAGAATGCATTATGGAGCACGCGAGATAAGAGTATCAAATTTGGTTAGTTTAAATTAATGCTAAAATATCGGGATTTAGAACTCGATGTAAATGATATTGATACACGACGGAAAAGTATTTTTGAGGACGCTCTCTGATCAATCACTGTACACCATGTAAAAAATGTCTTTCTTTTAGATCATAGACATTCGAACAAAAAGTAACAAGTAGATATATCACTGTACTTGAATGTAGTCATTTATATATACTACATATTATTTCAATTTAAATGTCTTTTAATAATCAAGAATGAAGTATTTTGCCATTGAAGGGATAGTTTTGGCAAACACAATAAAATAAACTATATAGTATTTATCTTAAGTTGAATTTCCAATAAACAATAAAGTTTGTAGTACCTAGAATGGGCTGCTATACTACTGTGGCATTTCAAAAATTATAAATATGTAAAAATTTCGTACCGACGGCATTGATTTCTCTACCAATTTGTTCTGCAGACTGGGTAAAACACAAAAACGCGTTTCGTCCATCAACACAATAAAGGTCGTTGCTAATGAATCTTTCTTCTGACGGAAACCACAACGACCCGTCTTCTTGGATATAGAACTTATCTGTCGGGTCGGATTTGTCCAACATGAAATGCAAACATGTCAGAAGACCCACCGAGAAACCCTTGTTGACATTTTTCAAATGCTCTTCTTTCTTATGTATTGATATTATAATTGGTGTGGTATCATTCCCTAAAGAACATATTCTGTTATCGAAGTAGTATCCCGGCTTGCAGCAAATCCGAATGCAATTATTGTTTTTACATTCACAATTCCTGATGTCAGATATATTGTATCTCTCTGGCAAGGAACCATTGTTGCTACACAAATCCAAACTGTCACTTGATAAAGGATCTAATCCACTACACACACCACACAGAAATATCAAGATATATACTATTTTCGCGGGAATCATGTTCTAGTCGCTGAAATGCGGCCTGACCTGTTCCAAGTGAAGCAAGGATTTAAATTTTGTCAAGGTTGGAGGGAGATGGGAATTGATATAATGTCTGTGTGGAAATTAAACATTTATACAAAATGTATTTACAAAAATATCTCTCTATGAAGTCGATAATTTCACATTGTACGGAAGTATTATTTGCACTATTAGAACTAAATATTGTTATGGTAATTGGGACAAGAATATTTGTAATTTCTATTTCTGACACGCTCTTTCCATATGTGTGTTTCAGTTTGATAGTTGAAAAATCGGTATTTTTTAATGGAACAACCAATTTAAGTACAATATACTAAAAAAGATAAAATAAATAAATCGGTTGTTCCATTAAAAAATACCGATTTTTCAAGTATCAAACTAAAACACACTGTATATCCTCAGCATAAGATGAATAGAAGGTATAAGTGGTATTTCCAAAATGTAAGCGAATTAAAAAATGTCACGTACACCGAGTGCACGGTTTAGCTAAAAATACAGTTTAGCTAAAAATACAGTTTAGCTAAAAATACAGGGTTCTCCATAGATAGAACTTCCTCTCTCGGTAACTTTTATTTGTTTAATCTTTTGATCAAACTTTTACAAACAAAAATTTAATAAACTCTTTCGTATCTTTTACGAAAAATGATTTTCACCTACCAAAAAATATCAAAACTGTTGAAGATATGAACAGATCTAAGTAGGCTGATTAGTATCAAATTTGGTAAAGTATAAATCAACTCACTTGGAACATAGTGATATACGGGGCGCGATCTATTTCATAGCATTTACAACGCTCTGCTACTGGTAAAAATACCAGACTTATCAGCAGAAATCACTCGTATAAAATTCAAAGGTTTTTATGCGGTCGACGTCGACCTAGTCAAGGAGACAGCCAATAAGAAAGCGAGCGTAGCGATTTCATTGGTCGGCGGGGAGATCCACGGAGCAGGTATCGACGTAGGCAAGTTAGGCGAGTATAACCAGTGCCGTACACGGAAATAAGGATCGCGCTTTATTTTACGGAGTTTGGTTTTGTGTATAGATTTTTGTGTGGTGTTGTTTTGTGCGAAACAAAATTATTGGTTTGCTTTTGTCTGAATTATCTCAAAGTTTATTTTATTCTTTTTTAGAGCATTTAAATAAAATTTTTATAATATTAAAGGCCGCCCGCCGCGCGCCGCCTAAAACTCGGTCTTGTTTTACAAAGCAAACGCCGCCCAAGCGTTTTTATGCTGTTCCAAGTGACTTCATTTATACCATACCAAGGTATAATTTGGCGTAGCCACTGGGAGATATAAGGGATATATCCCCCCCCAAGGGTTCCGCGACTATTCTACTCCGGTAGTTGCTGTAGTCCAACGAGCGCTGAGGACCTAATATTGTTTATGCTATAAGTATGTGTACATACATATTTACTGCCAGGTTATCCCCTCTCCACAAGATGATACTCTGGTTACACTACTGTATTATAAACTAAATCGATAGATCTAAGTCTAAAGAAAATAAACAAATATGTATAAACCATATAATCCGATTTAGGTAAATAAAATTCTTCGTGAAATAATTTCAAAATGGAAACGGGGAATTCGGCATTTCGTCACGCACGATAGGCAGCATACTGCCACTATCATTTTCATCTGCAGTTTTATTCGTACGCCGCCTATTGAAAAGTACATAGTAGACACGAATTCCAGTAACTTTGGTGTAGAAGCGGGTCTGTCCCAAGAACAAGAACGCCAAGAAAGACTATTTCAGCATGCAAAGCACTGTCCAAACCAGGTATTAGTACTAGTCAAGGCTGTCGAGCATTTCCACAAGGACCTACCCTGGGACCTACCTATAACATCTATATTCAGCCAGCGTTTTACATTAAGATTAGATCACGCACTACTGAAATGGCTATTCCAGTTTAAAAATCCAGAGGACAAGTGGCACGATGGCTTCAAAGGATACAGGAATATAACTCCAGAATCGAAAAACTGAAAGCATTACACCACAAGAATGATTATGGGCTATCAAGGAAACCATCACTGTCAACGACCGGAATAGAAAGAAAACTCTGCCCTGTTTCTGTGTAAACGAACAAATATATGTAGATCTGACGAATGGGAAGTAAAGTGACGACCCATGCCTTGACGGAACAATGGGACTATACCACGTGGGGACATTGAAAGCCTTTTCAGCAATACGGCGGTAATAATATTTTTTTAAATCTGATGAAAAATAAGGAGTTTGTGTCCTAAAGACAGTGTGACCTAACTAAAACTGGCCACCCCTGCTAATTCAGAGCATGCGCGTTTTTTTTTTATAAATTGCTCAGATTAATAACAAAACATAGTTCACTTGCGTTCAGTTATATTGTTCGTAGAGCTGTGGGTTAATTAATTTTTCATGAACATCCAAAAATAACTTATTTACAACACTTAAGCCACGAAACAAAGACCTTATGATATATTTCCTATGGCATCTTGCAATGGAAACAGGAAAGTGATCTGGGAGAAATAAGGATTTGAACAGTATACAAATTATCCAGCCTAAATGCTGGATACAAAAATTCATTTAGATTTATTTGCTACAAAAACTCCCCATTGGATATAAACTTTATTAGGTGATGGTTAAAATATGAAAATATATTTGGTAGATATATTAAATTATCTTTTCAGTTGTTGAATAATTCAATAAAACTGCTGGAAGATTAAAACACAGAACTTTATTTTCGAGATTTAAAAAGCTACAATACTCTTACTTGCACATTGCAGGTAGTATGCCAAGCACATCACATAGGTAAGCAGTAAAAGATACCCAGTGGGATATTTTTTCACAACATAGAACAAAAATACGAAGATATTGTCACATAATATTTTCTCAAAGGAAACTTAAAGTAACAATAATTATTGAAAAGTCGATTCAGTCCAAAACAATCCTTAACAGTTCAAAAAAGATTTGTCACTGTAGTGGAAGACCGTTGTAAATTCGGCTCTTTATAGTCAGGGAAGCTTTGACATCGTACTTCAAACTACCGCACGCGACTTCTCGCGTCCGGTAGTTTGAATCTTCATCTTCCTCTACAATAATTACAATCTGGAATATTTGTGAGCTATTTAGTACAATATTTCAGTCTGCATAATAACGATGCGAAAGATGTGAATTATGAACCAAATGATGGGTTGCTTCTTATTTCAGTACCAACAGATTTTTAAACTCTATTGTAAAAGTGAAACAAACAAAAATTAGAGTCTAGTGATATTTTCCAGAAATAAATGAGAAATCTGGTGACATTCCGAGGTGAATACAACAAGTAATGTTTTCGCTTAAGTTTTTCTTGTATATTTCAAGAGAATATCACACGGCTAATACTATTGGTTTTCTTTGGTTATAATTCATACCACGATTAATACCTGAATCTATTTTTCAAAAAAGTAAATATGTAGTACCTTATATAAAAACTATAAGTATATATGAAGGTAGTTTAATGTTATAGAATGTGTTTTACAAAATACCTTACACGCAACAATTTGTCATGAAATAAATTTGTGGAAGGGACCTTATAGACCGGGAGATAGTGACAGATTTTTGGACGTGTTTTTACTCAGTATAAGTACCTTCCAAAGGGCATTCTGTTGCGTATATTCTTACAATAAGGTGTGATTCAGAGAGTCATTCTGGGTTCTTCATATGAAAAATTGAGTTTTCATTTATTCGAAAAATATGCGTTTTGATATGATTTTAGTCAGGCTGCCATGTGTTTTATAATGAAGTCAAAATAGAAAATTCCTCAGAAAACCATAGGCATACCGTTAGAGAGGGCCCAAAGGGCTATTATTGTCACGTGAACTTGTATTTTAATACTTAATTTTTTCACGTTTCTGAACAGGCTGCCAATGAGAAGTATGCAAGTTCTTGTTATGAAACTGCTGAAAAATTAATTGCATACCGTTTGCACATGTCCAAGTACAGTTTAAATTAAATGTTATTAAACGATTTATTCGATGTAAAGTTGTACTTGTACATGCGCAAACGGCAGTCATCTTTTCTTCAGCAGTTTTATGACAAGAACTTACATAAAGTCTGTTCAACGAATGTTCATACCTACGTCACAACTCCCGTCCTTGTCTTACTCATGAATATACGATGGATATCGGTCGTATATTCACGAATCAGACAAGGGCGGGAGTTGTGACGTAGGTATGTCCATTCGTTGAACAGAGTTTACTTAGGTAGGTACCATTATCAGCCTGTTCAGAAACTTGGAAATATTAAGTATTAAAATACAAGTTCACGTAAAAATAGTAGCCATCGTTTTCCGATGAATTTTCTATTTTGAATTTCATTATAAAACACATGGCAACCTGACTAAAATCACATCAGAACGCATATTTTTCGAATAAATAAAATCTCATTTTTCCATATGAAGAACCCAGGACTCTCTGATTCATACCTTAATATTGTGAGAATATATGCAACATAATGCCCTTTGAAAGGCATACTGAGTAAAATCAAGTCGCAAGATCTGTCACTATCTTCCGGTCTGTTAAATATGTGCTTAGTAAAGTTTTATCGTAGAATATTATATATAGTGATGAGATGGATAGATTATTATCAGAGACTTTATTATGAATACGAAGTTAAAAATGCCCGTGCCTTTACCCTTTCTGTCCGCTTTATGAAATAAGAAATGCTTTCTTTCTCAACATAATATCTTTGGTATTTTCATTTATTAAATGGCTAAAATTATTGTTATTTTCATTTGTCATTATATACTACTCGGTATCAAATTCATGACTACTTATTTTAGGATCGACCTGGCTTAGCATTTTAAATTATGGCACCTAGAATAATTCTGACACTAATACAAGCTATGACTAGAACGCGATGATTTTTTGTTTAGTACTACTACACTATACATAATAGCCGCACTCTCCCAAATATTTTCAGATCCCCGCGATCCGACTTGTGTTTGTTTTCAATTTCAACGATAAAATATCTTATATGTTGTAACGTTTCTTCGACGTTGTTAATTAGGCATCTGTGTATTAAATACTATCCTGCCATCCGCGGGGCTTAGAATAATCGAGATCGAGGGTCTGGCTGAATCGAGAAGAAAAGGAACGGCTTTAGAATTCGGCTGCTGTATGTATACTGCGGTAGTACGTAAGTAACAATGCTGAACAATTTAAATACCCATCCAATTTGTGGATCAGTCGAAGTAAAAATGGTATGTATTGTATATATAAAGTTGATACATTTATTTGAACTTTATTAAAATTACACCCCCATTTTCAAAATTACAAAATGGAATGTTTCGACAATAAATTTTAATCGTCGTGACGGGCAGATTTCAAAAATGCAAAAATATATAGTGTTCTTGAATACAGTTTGGTATTGCTATAAAAATACAATTTGGTATGTACCGCGGCGGCCAATTTGAACTTGTTATGTCTTGGGGGTTTCTGAGAGGCCATCCGGATACATCGCTAGCCGCCAGCCGCTTTCGTCTTCCTTCCTTTCAGTGGCGTCGGCTCTTTTGAAAGGCGATGTGCCAGGCGGGAAAGGGCGGTGTTGCCGGATCGTCCACATTTCGGCATAGAGTTTAGATGGTCTTGCAAGTTCAAATTGGCCGCGACTGTACCTACAACTATTATACGAAACATTTTTTTCCATCTCGAAAAATAAGAGAGTTAAGGGGGTCGTAATTTTCGGTGGGACACTCGGTACAATTAACATAATTCCTTTGAAATCGTTTCACTTACATTCAAACAAAGGTTTACATACTTAATGGATGTGGCCTAATATATAGGGTGTTCATAGGCAAGGAATAAATTTATTTTCTCGGAAACAATTTTTTTCTTGAACAATCTTTGGTCATTGGACATACTTTAGAGTTGGAACCGTGTTTTTAGTCTGATGTGACGTCAATGTAGCATATAGAAGACAGAATAAATAATGTAGCTACAAATCTGAAAAATAGTAGCACTCTGAATAATTGACGTTCACATAATATAGCGCTTCACTGGGAAAATAAAGCGCATTCTATATTAGTGCCAGATTTTTGTAATCGGACTTAGCATTTCATATCTTTTAGTTTATGTTTCTTTCACTTTTCAGTATAAGCACATTATTGAACACGGCAAATTAAACCAAACCAGCATATTTTTCTGCAAATGGACGTATCGAGATGTTGGTATGATACACTACATTTGTTTCCGAGAAAAAATCCGGAAAAATGAATTTATTACCTACCAGTAGGTATGCATATGTAGAATATGTTTTTCCTTATCAAAATGACCAGCTCAGCGCGGTTAGCTGTCCCTTATTATTCGACTATATTTGTAAACTTATTGTTTCTGTCTTTATTACGTTAAATATTCTGAGAATAGTGAAACGATGCAAATTCATAAATATAATTTTTATGGTGAGTGCGCAACGTGCTTGTTTCCTCTATATCTGTCTTCTGTTTAGGGCTATTTCTTCAGGCCGCTGCCTAACGCTGTTGCTATCATGTTGGGATTCTGTCACTGACGCTGAAAATTGGCTGGTGCGGGTGGCTTGGGATGTGGCCATTGTGTGTGCCAAATGTGGCTTTCCAATAAACTTGTAGTAGCTGGAAAAAAATAGGTTACTTAGTAGTTACTGTATTCTAAGAAAATTACTAATGGATAGCCCAATAAAGATGTGCTCGGCTTATAGGGGTCGCAAAAAAATCCAAAACAAGATGATTTTTCAAGATTGCTTGGGGACTGACTCCTGATTACACTCGAACTCCTGGTACGAATTGAGCTACAAAGGTGGTCTCCTAAACATTTTTTAGAGCAAAATGACCCTAAGAAAAGTTGTAGGGGATCAAAGTATGAACAAATTTTCCAGATATATTTTTTTTATATCTCTAACACATAATGAGTAATGAGTTACAGCGCATTACTTATTATGACAACAATTCCGCAAGCTGCAGGGGTGGACTTGCAAACATTTTTTTAGAAAAAAATTACCTTAGTAAAAGTTTTAGAGGATGAACTTTTGGACAACTTTTTCTTCTAAACTTTTTTTTGTGGCTCCATACTTAATGATTTACAGGGCATTATATTTTTTAATTAATTTTTGTCATCTAATGCCCTAAATCATTGAGCACTAGAGACAAAAAATTCTTTTTTAAGAAAAAGTTGACCAAAAGTCCATCCTCTAGAACTTAGGTTACTAAGGTTATTTTTTTGTAAAAAAATGTTTACAAGACCACCCCTGGCAGCGTGAGGAATTTTTGTCATAATAAGTAATGCGCTGTAACTTGTAACTCGTTATATATTAGAGATACAAAAAAAACATGAGGAAAAGTGGTTCATACTTTGATACCCTACAACTTTATTAGTAATTTTGCTCAAAAATGATTAGGAAACCATCCATACTGTTTAGGAAACCACCCTATAGCTCAATTTGTACCAAGAGTTCGAGCGTGATCTTTTGGTTGGACATTCAGGAGGCAGTCCTCAAGCAACATCGAAAAAAATCATCTTGTTTGGATTTTTTTTTGCAACATCTTTATTGGACTAGGAGGCAAGTTTTCTGAGAAGTGTGATGAATTTTACAGTAGAAAAAACTCTTTTAGCTTTTTTTTTACAGAAATATACATTGCCAATAATTTTTTAAGACATTAGTTGTAGTGGATTATTATAAATACCTTAGGTATATATATGTACATATACAGCATTAACGACATTACTATGTAAAATGCAAAAATCTCTTCTATAATTGCGGCTTGTAATTTGAACTAGGTACAACAAAAGTGATAAATTTTCACGAGGCATGCGCTCACACTTTTGTGAGGGTAGCTAAAGTTAAATTTTAATACCTTTATTTGATTTCTAATTTTGTTCCACACTGGCTGAGACTACTATACCGGTTTCTAGAAATTCCCATAGAAATTTAGCAAATTACGCAGTAATTTAATATTATATTATAATAGTTATTTATGTACCAAGGCACTGAAGTTCAACTTTTTATGACTCATGCGGAATTTGCCTCAGCCGAGGCCTCTGGCTGAGGCAAATAAACCACATGAGTCATAAAAAGAACTTCAGTGCCGAGGTACATATTATATTTTTTTTGAAATCGGAAAAAAAATGTTTTATTAGGCAAGAAAATAATCATGAGGGATCACCCGTTCATGAACCAAGTGCGCGCGGCGTTGCTTGACTTTGATGATCGCTCTACCTAGGTCAAGTAAGATAAGACACGGCGTCTTCGAACAGACAAACCAAATTGCTGCCTGTTGTGCAGCCTCCACAGCAAATCTCTTGATATTCAAACCTACTAAAAGATTTATACTGAAAGATTGCGCTGGTATAGGTAACAATTTCGCAATGTGTACGAAAAGTTAAATGAGCCTTTATCGGCCGGGTTTTGAATATTTGGTCACTTTTGACGGGCGATTTCTCCGCGTCTGACGTTTGATGTTTACATCTCGCCAAGGCCTACTTATTGAAAAAATCGTACAATAATGGGCTACATTATTGTACGATTTCTGTGCTTTTAATGACGATTTTGGGACATTTTAATGCCGATTTCAAGAAAAATATATTATACTTCCAACACTTATTAATAATAATTTCCACTAATTTGCTAATTTAAAAAAATTTGAGACTTTAATAATAACGGAGATACCAATGATGCGCACTTAATTTGGATCATCCTGGATGGAATAGGAATGGAATTTTTAGTCGATTCTTTTTACTCTTAATTTTGAAGAAGTACCTAACCTTATAGTTCATCGAAGTACCTAACCCTATAGTTCATCGAATTGGACAGCCAGTCATGTCTCTTTATTATGTTGTGTTATGGATATTTCCTTTGTGAAAATCCTGTCCCGTGATAATTTTCCTCATATACAAATTGACGCACCCTGTAAAATATGGTTACGATTGTTAGACACCTGCTATTACCTATGCCAAATTATTAATTTATATTAATTATTCATGCAGTTCAAAAGTGTGCTACGTCTAATTCTTCATAATTCTAGGAGGCTAACCAAAAAAGCTACTTAAACATGCAGCAGATATGAGTTAAGTATATTTGACTTATTCATTTAACTAATTATTACTACAAATTCTTATTTGATCATGCCGCATACTAGAACATAGAATACCTTTTTATCTCTATAAACATTTTGGCTAGGACGAGAACAATAACTCTTCGAGTGCAAAAATCTCTAATAGTTCTCATTTTTATAGGTACTAGTAGTTGGATCTCTGCAATTAAAAATATTCTTCAGTGAAGATGGAAGAGGGCTCGAAGAAAAAAATCTAGTTGGAACGTATGTTAAGTCAGGACGGGAGTAGTAAACTAATAATAATTCCGACATTAAGGTAGATAACAAAATTAGAACAAATCGAAGCTATAAAAAATTGAATATAGGAAGTTCAAGAGACGAAGAGAGACGGACTTAAAATTTGAAATTTTTTACTTCAAACGTAATAGTAATTTCTCGACAGTTTAAAGTTAAATTAAAGGATACTAATGTGAGGGTCATATTATATGCTTCCACCTTCATTATTGACGTTACTATTCCCATAAGAAACAGCAACGTGTAACAAAATTATTTTCCGAACCTAACTTTGGGAATATATTATATGTGACTTGCTGTGTAGGATAATGGGCGTTATGGAAATTTGACAAGTAGTTCGGTAAATTTTATGAAAGTAAATACAGGGTAATTCATTAAGAAAACTGAAACTTCAAGATGTGGTGACAAACATAAACATAATATGACGTCCGAGCCTATTATGAAAATGCAGTTACACTGTGTGTAAACTATTAGTGGTAAAACGACACAGTAATTATTGACAGAGACTTAAATAGAAAATGAAAATAATTATTAGCAAGCTAACAAGCCAACTTTAATTCTAATGTTACTTATTTACTTATACTTATGTCTTGAGCAAATAATACCGAAAGTTAATAATTATAAGATCCATATTATATCTTTCAATTTTTACATTAATTTTGCCCATAATTAGTTATACCGGTTTACAATATGAATGTTAACGTTATAATGAACTTTTTCTTATTCACGACTTTGCTACATACGCAAAACAGCGGGTATTCAGCTAATATAAGGTATATTATATTGCTACTTTTTAACAAACAAGCTTTCAACCAACGTTGTGGGGTTCATCAGAGTTAAAAATTTAATTTTATAGTTAAATTTTTAGTTAATTATTTAGAATCAAATTAAAATTATAAGTGAATCTCTTGCATAAAATTGGGCTGATCTTTTTTGTAGTTATAAGTTATAGCTTATGCAAAAATACACAGCTGATATTTTTTAAAGCAAATACCATGAAAATTCAGAAACAATGTCTTTCAAAAATCGGATTCTTTCAACATCATGTGCCTCAAATTTTATTTGAGGTATGTTGGGCTTAAGTATCGTCATTCCTATATTGGTTTCTAGAGTATCGCCAATACCTATTCTTAATAAATCACTCTGTATTATGAAGGGGCTTAACCGGCACCATCGCAATGATAAAGGCCTGCCAGCTGGCGACGCGAAACGTCATTACGTCATCAGAGGGAGGTAGCTTTTTGTAGTTGTTTACGTTTACTTGCCTGGCGATTTTACTGTTTTAAAGAACGTTTGTTGTGTTTATTGAGTGTTGGACTGTGTTTTTTTTAGTAATATAGGACGTGGAGTTTTATTAATAAGGTGGTAAAACAGCAGTGATTCAGAATAAAGTGATTAAAATTTAATTTTAGTTTATATAGGTTTTAGGTTGTGTCCAGTGGCGTAGCCAGCATTTAGGGGTGGGGGGGGGGGGGCGAAATTGTCCGAAATCTTTTCTTTGTGAAATATTGCCATCTACTGTGTTTAGTCGGATTGAAATAGGTAAACAAAAATTAGCAAAATCCACCGAAAATACAATGCTGTTCATATACTTTGCACCAAATGGGAAATATTTTTATTATTAGATTTTTTGAAAATCTGATTTCGGGCTACGTTGGTGCATGTTTTGGGTACACTATTGCGCCTGAAGAGAGTCGTGACGTTACAGCCCATGCCTGTCAAATATGACATTTAAAATAAACATTAAAAAAAGGGGGTTTTATACCTTGGAAATCGGAAAAGGTTATTAAGAAAATGTATTCTTATTATATTATTTTGCGTCTATAGGTATGTCAATTTTTAGAAGGATATTCGTTTTTTTCTTAATTGATATTCCAGGAATTGAAACTGAAACCATAAAATTCAATACAAAACTTTACCTTATCATTTTGCTTCACTCAGTTTCAAAATATAGATGTGTTTTATGTAAAAATATTACAACACTGGCCCAGGGCATGAACTTAGCTTCCAATTAAAGAGTCTGCACCAATATTGTTTGTTACACAACAACTACTTTAAAAAATCTTATTTTTCCCCTGTTTTGCGTTGAAATTTATTTTTATTTTTATGGTTTAGTAAGAAAGTAACCATTAAATAAGTTATTTTGCGGGAAAAATACCGTGCACCAATTTGAAGATACTTATACAGGATGATTTTTTTAGGTCTACCACCGCGATTTTCTCGCTTATTTTGCGCCCTACAAAAAAAGCGTAAGAAACAAAAATGTTGCAATTTTGGACAGCTAAGTGGTGCTGCAAAATAAATCGGCATCCATGGCCAACTTGTCGCGCAATATTAAAAAACCTCAAATTGAGCAAAACTATTAATAGCCGTGGAATGTTTATTTTAAGAGAAAGAGAAAAACTTTTATATTGAAAATTGATGGCACTGAGAAGCTTTATCCATCCACGTAGTCAGATAGTTTCAGCAAATTATACAGGGTCTTCGGCTCTCTTGAGGCTATGAAAATTTTTTTGTTTATTTCTTATTAAGCGATTTTCTCGCTTATTTTAGGCCGCACAGAAAATACGTAAGAAAACAAAATATGGCAATTTTGGTCAGCGAGGCGACTTTAAAAAAGGAATTGGCCTCCATGCCCAACTTTTCGCGGTGTACTAAAAAAACTAAATCAATATATCCCGAAATTATGTTTTCACTAGTAATCGCCCTATTGCAGGAAATTTTTCGAGTACACGAATTTTTTGAAAATTATCACGAGTCGCGTAGCGACGAGGAATAATTTTCTTAAAAAATTCGTGTTAGAGAAAAATTTCCAGATATTAATTCAAGAACGTGGGGGATTCGGTAAGAAAGTTCCATACCTACACGTAAATTAAACGAAATTATTACCAAAATTTTTGTTGAGTACCTATATGTTACAATAAAACCAGCCTCCGATTGGTCAAAAAAGGTAGGTATCTATGGAATTTTCAAAAAAATTGTATAATACAAATTTTTCCCATTTGGTGCAAACTTTATGAATAGCACTGTATATTATTTATTACATAAGTACCTATTACATATGAAAAAAAAAAATTAAATATACTTTTTAATATAACATGTTTTTAAAAAACGGACTAAAAACGTGGGGCGCATGCAATAGATAATAATAACTATTGATGCATGCGCACTTAAGTCACTAACAATTGTTGTACCTATTGCACTGCAAATAATGTTTTCCAATGGCAGCTACTTTTCTCCACCCCTTATTATTATCTATTGCACGCTCCCCATCCTTATGAGTCTAGGAGAAATTATTTTATACTTTTTATTCCGATTTTATAATATTTTATACTTTTTAGTTAGTTTTAAAAGCGTGTTAAAAAAACATTCTCGCGGGGACTGCCGGGCAGCGGGCAGTGGGCCAGATCGGCGCAGGTGGCAGGGCAAGGGGCGCTCAGGCTAAGAGGGCGGGGGGGGGGGGCAGTCGCCCCCCCTCGCCCCCACCCAGCTACGCCACTGGTTGTGTCTATAGTTTCGGACTTATTTAAATCATACCGTGGACGAGATCCGTTCCCAACTGCAAGGAA